>OX243912.1:22771345-25619707 GCA_945859665.1 Anorthoa munda | reverse complement strand
GTAAATAACATTTTTGGTTATTGATCGAGCTCTTGAATGGAAGTAGAAGATTAATTTTAGACGCATGACTGACTTAACTTAATGGTGATGCGGATTGGTTGGCAGTCTAGAAATACATACCGAGCCACCTGGGTTCAATGATATGAGGTTTTAGGGCTCTTTAGTAGTGTATTATTGGGCATTCTATGCCACTGTCGGCAAGTAGCTCGGCCAGTGCGCCTCGCTACGCGACAGTGGCATAGAATACCCAATAATAAACGATCGACTCGACTGTGTAGTATATTAGTGTACTCACCTGAAGATCTTGTAAGAAATACCACTGGCTACCAGTAGCTGGGCGAGTACGCATTACTACATAAAGTAACGCTGAATAATGTAAGTACGATCGCTTCTCAAACGATCACTCTATCGCGAAAAAGGTTGCACTACTATTTCAATTTATAAATATTAATGTATCAGATACATTTTACTCATTACCAATCAGATTGTTTCCAAGTGTAATCATGAAGTTTGTAAAGCAGCCACAATCACTGCATGTTACAACAATCTGCGAGGATGTTAGTAAGACTAGTTTTCGTCACGGAGAATTGTTACCTGACTCAGTTCGATGTATCATATGCGGACCGTCTAACTGTGGAAAAACCAATTTATTGATTGGTCTTCTCATACACGAAAATGGATTAAGATTTAAAAATGTTTATGTTTATTCGAAAACTCTGTATCAACCCAAATACATGTTTTTAGAAAAAGTTTTACAACGAGTGCCAGGTACTTTACTCCAGAAATATAATGGAAATGAGGAAGTGATAAGAGTTCAAGACGCAAAACCTAACTCTGTGATAATATTTGATGATGTGGCTTGCGAAAATCAAGATAGCATGCGTGATTATTTTGCAATGGGAAGACACAAGTTCATCGATTGTTTTTATCTAAATCAAACTTATAGTAAAATCCCTAAGCAGTTAGTAAGAGACAACGCGAACTTAATCATACTTTTCAAACAAGATGACATTAATTTGCGTCATATTTATGAAGAACATGTCAACACTGATATGACATGGAATGAATTTCGTGAAATGTGTTCAAAAATATGGAACGAGCCCTTCAGTTATGTAGTAATTAATAAAGATTGTTTAAAAAATAAAGGATGTTACAGAAACAAATTTGACACCTTTGTAGTCTTTGATTAAGAATAGGGTTATTTAAGTCCGTTACCTTCGTGATATTATTATTATTCTTCAGACATCGTTTCATCAATCACTATCAGCTCATTTTTTTCGCAATGGAAAAATCTTTAAAAAGACAAATAGTAGTTGCAGCTGAAGCTGTTAAGAAAAAAGTAAGAAAAATGAGAGATGTCGAGAATAACAATCAGCAAACACTGGAATCAGTTTTCAAGCCTGTAACAGAACCACTCAACCAGATTGCTAATGCCAGTAAGCAGACTTCTTACCTGTGTCCTACAAAAAAAGAAGAACTTCCGTTTATTGATAAAGCTTTGCAGAACGAAGAAGTCAATGTTAGAAAAGAAAATTCAAATGAATATGAATCTGATATCGAAAGTGACTCTTCATATAAATCATTAGTTGAAAACAACCCCGCTCGTGACACGTCATCCTGGTCAGTATCCTCAGAAGCTCTTTCAGATGTTCCATTCGGTGTCAGAGTAGAAAATGGGAGATTGATGTTAGGTTCTGCTCGTATAACGATCGGCGATAAATTTATCACAGTAGCTGGACACAATTATAGAAATACGTCTGGTTTGAAACAGTTGTTACTGAAAAAGAACGTAGATTTAAACATGGTTACAGAAAGTGATATGCAGCATTATAAGTCAATGCTACTTGATACAAACGCACATCGACGAGACTATGAGCCGGATAAACCAATAAAAAGCAATAAAGGTCAAAAGTATATGCAAGTTATCAAGCCTATTTTCAAAATACAAAACACTGTTCAGACTCCTCAATCGAAGGGAAAAGGACTACCCTTAACCAAAATGTGGAAGAAAAAGGTTGATTTTGTATATTGGAATGATCCAAATGAACTGGTGGATAGGTTAAAATTATTAATCGCATCTCGAGATGCTGGTAACACAGGATTAGATAATGAAATTATATCTATCATTGAAGAATTACGTGAAAGTAAAATTATAAATAAATAATACATCTACGTTTTCTAAAAGGTGTGTTCATTTTATTATAAACCTCACAACACAATACACCTTAAACATGAACGTAGATAAATTCGGACATCATATTCATAAAAGAATGCGATTATCAGAGTTATTTGAGATTAATGAAAATACATTATTAAAATCAAAAAACGGAGATTTTGATTTAAAAACATCAAGACTGAGAGGAATCAAAAATCCAGTAGAAGCTGACGATGCAGTGAACAAGGATTATGTAGATCGAATGACTGCTAATATGATAAAAGAATTTAATACACTTATAGGGACATTGCGTTCACAAAGTATTATAGACGCACGGGAAACATTTCAGGTTTCTTTAAAAGCCAAGATGCCTGCAATTGTAAGTCATTTGCAAGATAAGTTTTATACTAAAGAAGAGGTTGATAAATTAATTCAAAAAAATCAGTAATGGCAAAACAGCAAATTGTTAATGAAATACACAGAGCAGCACGAAGAAATTTCCTTAGACGTCATGTCATTCTAAAGGGAATCGATGACTTGTGGCAAGCTGATCTGATGGATATGCAAAATCTAAGGAAATATAACAAAGGCTACAATTACATTTTAATAGTGATCGATTGCTTCTCAAAATATGCTTGGACGCAGCCGTTAAAATCAAAAAATAAACTTGATGTCACTCATGCATTTGAACGAATATTACTTGACAGTAATCGAAAACCTGATAATTTACAAACGGATATGGGAACAGAGTTTTATAATAACACATTTCAAGCGCTTATGAAAACATACAAAATTAACCATTACTCATCGTTTTCTACCAAAAAAGCATCAATTGTTGAACGACTAATAAAAACCATAAAAAATAAATTGTACAAATATTTTAGCCTTAATGGAAACTATAAGTGGCTAGGTAAACCATTAGAAGTTACACTGGAATCGTATAACAACACAAAACATCGAACTATTAAATTAAAACCAATCGATGTAAACAAATCTAATGAGCAAGTAATAAAAGAAAGTATTTTAAAAGTACATAAACCTGTATCTATTCCATATAAACCTAAGTTTCAAATTGGCGATAATGTTCGTATCAGTAAATACAAACACAATTTTGAGAAAGGTTATACTCCAAATTGGTCAACAGAAATTTTTACTGTAAAGAAGATTAATAATACAATACCAGTGACATACCATGTACAAGATCAACGAAAACAAACTATATTAGGAACCTTTTATGAACAAGAACTTCAAAAATCAAACTATCCTGGTGTTTATTTGATAGAGAAAGTTTTAAAAAAGAAAGGAACTAAAATTTACGTGAAATGGTTGGGTCTTAGTAATAACGAAAATAGTTGGATTGACAAAGCTGCATTAGTGGATTGAGTTAATAAGTATATAGTCATTTTTTTTAAATATTTTTCCATTGCGCTTTGTACAATGCAAGGTGGTGGACTAGTTAATAGTATAATAGAAAATCTACCATTCGAGCTTCATTTGCCTGGATATAATTATTGCGGACCAGGAACAAAACTCCAGAAACGTTTATTACGTGGTGACCGAGGTATTAATAAGTTGGATGAAGCTTGTATGCACCACGACATTGCATACGCTAACCACACAGACTTATCACATCGTCACAAAGCTGATTTACAATTAATGAATATGGCAAAACAAAGACTTAAATCAAAAGATGCTGCTAAAGGTGAAAAATTTAGCTCATGGCTAGTGAGCAAAGTTATGAAAGCCAAATTAAAGTCTGGTGCCGGAATTAAAACGTTTCAAAATTTTGTATCAAAGATAAAATCAAAAATTAAGAAAATTAAACATAAAGATAGTAAAGCTTTAATTAATGCTGCTTACTTAGCAGCAAAAAAGATATTTCCAAAAATTCAGAAAATTCGGGTACCTCGAATCATACCAATACCAAAGACTGGAGGTATTTTGCCTTTAATTCCAATTTTTGCTGGCTTATCAGCTTTAGGCACTTTGGCTGGTGGTGCAGCGGGTATTGCAAAAACCGTTAATGATTACAAATCAGCTCAACAAAATTTGCGAGAAACAGAACGTCATAATAAGACTATGGAGGCTTTAGCGTTGGGTAAGGGTTTATACATTAAACCGCATAAAAATGGTAAAGGGTTATTTATTGAACATCCAAAAAACTGATGAAGAAGCTACCTAATCGCCCACTGACTAATATCGACATCCAAGAACATGCACGAGACATCCCACACTTTCGAGGAGTGTACATGAAGGATCTATTGCCAAGAAAGCCAAAACAGATTGAATGTGGTATTGTTAACTTGGACGATTCTAAAAATGAAGGAACGCATTGGGTAGCTTATGTTAAAGTAGCCGACTATTGTGAATACTTTGATAGTTATGGAGACTTGAAACCTCCAATGGAATTAATGCGATATTTTAAGAATTGTACTGTTTATTACAACTACACAAGATATCAAAAGTTTAACACAGTAAATTGTGGTCACCTATGTTTAGAATATCTGTGGCAATTTTGGAATAAAGATGTATAAAATTAATGTGTGTCTTTCATTTCAATCATTTGCAAAATGTCACTCACTTTATCGATAACCGGAAACTCGTCTACCTTAACCACGTACTATCCTAATACGTTACAACTAAATGGACAGTATGAGTGTGCATTATTGCATTTCTCAACATTTAATTCTATTCCAAACATTGATGAAACGAATAACAAGTTTTACTATGGTTCCGAAATCATTGAAATACCGGATGGAACCTATGAATTGCAAGATATCAGTGATTATTTAAAATCGGAGATAAAAGGAGCATCAATAAAACTAGGTTGCAATAACAATACTTTAAAAACTACTATACACTGTACGAAAGACATCAATTTTGAAAAAGAAAACACCTTTAGACGTCTGCTAGGGTTTGATAAGCAGATATTAAAAGGTAATAAATGGCATGTATCACAGTTTCCCGTCAACATTTTACCTACGACCGTGATCAGGATTGAATGTGATATTATAAGCGGATCCTACATAAACGGAGATCCGAGTCACATTATCCACGAATTTGCACTCAATGTGCCGCCTGGATATAGGATCATAGAAATCCCGAAGAACGCAATATACTTTCCAATCAATCAAAACAACATAAGCTGTATACATATCAGACTGTTAGATATTAACAATCGTCTAATAAATTTACGTGGTGAAGAAGTACAACTATATTTACATCTCAGACGAAAAAATGATTGACTATAATAAATATGAGCAGCCCCAGGTCAAAAATATCAGTGCTAATTTAGCAACCAAGAAAATAAGAGCGCGCTCTAATAAAAAAATAAAATTAACCAATAATAATAAGGCATTCCTGAAAGCTATCGGTTTGTTAAAATGAATATTTTAGACGTTTTATCCGCTCCGACTTACGACAATACAGTTGAAGGAATCGAATTTCATTCCTACAAGCCCTACGTTACAAGTTTTAATAGAAATGATGAAATTCGCATACCCATCAACCAACAGGACCTATATGTACTACCATCAGCTAGCACTCTTTATTTGGAAGGAACTGTAATTGTTAGCAAAAAGGACTCAAAAGACAAGGCTTCTAGCGTTCATTTTACGAATAATGCTCTCCTTTACTTGTTCCAAGATATAAGGTATGAGTTGAATGGAGTAGAGATTGATAAAATAAAAAATGCTGGCGTTACTACCACCATGAAATCTTTAATATCAATGAATGAGAACGAATCAAAGACATCGAATTCATGGGGCTGGAATATCGATGGCACAAAAAACATTCACGGAGGTAATTTTTCTGCTTCTATACCCCTCTGTAATATCATTGGTTTCGCAGAGGATTTCAAGAAAGTCGTGATAAATTGTAAGCATGAATTGATATTGCTACGAAGTAACACTAACCTGAATGCTGTAAAACTAAACACCGGTGAAATTGCGGAAGACGTTCAGATAAATAAAATCATTTGGCGCGTACCGCACGTTAAAGTGTCTGACAAAGAGAAAATAAGTTTATTGAAACTATTAGAAAAAGATCGACCACTGCAGATGGTATTCAGAAATTGGGATCTGTACGAATATCCGGCTTTACCTAAAACTACAAAACATACCTGGTCAATCAAAACATCCTCGCAAATAGAGAAACCAAGATACATTATTATGGGACTACAGACAAATAGAAAAAACAATGCCAGTTCTGATATGTCTCAGTTCGATCATTGTCATGTTCGTGATGTAAAAGTGTACCTCAACTCTACTTATTTCCCGTATGAAAACCTAAATGTGAGTTTCGCGAATAACAGAATCGCTTTATTATATGAGCAATACGTTAGATTTCAGCAGTCTTATTACGGGCGTCGACCGCAGCCCTTACTAAGCGAAAAACAATTTAAAGATTTAGCGCCACTATTTGTTATCGATTGCTCTAGGCAAGCTGACAATTTAAAGACTGGGCCCGTTGTAGACGTAAGACTGGAAATTGAGAGTGATACGGAAATACCAGATCAAACTTCTGCGTATTGTCTTATATTGAACGATTGTATTATTGAATATAAACCTTTAAGTAATACAGTCAGGAAAATATCATGAATCCTAATATTGTTATATTAGATGTTCAAGGGTTTAAAGACCTGTACAATAATTTTATAATAAAAGAGTTGGCTTTTGCTACCCGTGATTATACGCAAACATTTTTGATAAAACCACCATACTTGTTTAAATACTTAACAAGTGAAGAAAAGAGGCAAGTTAAGTGGCTGGAAAGAAACAGAGGTATTTATTGGAATGAAGGGTATATCGACTATAAAGAATTTCGTCGTATAATTGTTCCCTATCTAGAAAATAAGGAAATCGTTGTTAATGGTTTGGAGAAAGTAAAGTGGATAAAGGAACTTTGTGAGAATTGTAAAGTATCAGACCTTGGTACTGAAGGATGTCCTAATTTCTTAATTTTACATAAAAAATACTGTGAAGGAAGAACTAATTTAAATTGTGTAAAACATTTAAAACATTGTGCTCTTAAAAATGTGTTATGTATTAGAAAGTATTTAGAGTTATAAATGTGTACCTGGTTAAAGTTTATTGGTTTCATAAATAAAAAACTACATGTATTGTAAAACTGCTTTTATTTCAAACACCTAAACTTCTACAAATAAAACAATCTTCTTTAAAATTAAACAAAACAACACAAATAAGTACTCAACTTCTTAGACAAACAAGTACTAAAAATCACTATCTATCAAAGATTTAGATATTTTTTTAACTAAAGATTCAGTTTCGTCCATAACATTGTCGATAGCGTCTTTAACGATATATTGAGCACTTATAATAACGTTTTCACTGTCACTGTCACTTTCACTGGTTTGCGGATTGTTATTGCATAGATCTAGGACCGATATTTTAATTAATTTGATGCCTCGTCGCTGTAATCGGCTCATCACAAAGGATTTAGTTGGATTGTGCTTCTTCGACTTTTCCCTGCTTCGTTGTTTTGATTTTTTTTCTTTCGTCACTTGTTTGCTGGGCCCGGGTTCGTCATGGAGCATTTCGGAGAATCCTTCATAAGGATTTTGAGCGTACTGGCTAAACATAACCTCTGATTCCGTAATCTGGAACAAAAATAGACACCTATGAAATTTAAACTAAAAAGAAAACTTTGAAAACTTTTTTTTACAAAAAAATACAACCGACTTCACCAAAAAGTGCAAAATAACTTTAATTTCGGCAGTCGGTGTTTCTATTAAAGTTTTTTTTCTCTTCGTTATTTAACACAAACATCCGAATTGAGAACCTCCTCCTTTTTGTAAAGTCGGTTAAAAATAGTGATGCATACACGAATTGTCAGCAGATTACACTATTCACACTACATAAATCGCTAGTTTATAAATAATATAAAAAAAAATTGAGAAACTTACCGATGACATGATCGCAAGACACTGTGTGCGTGATACAAGTACTCAAGACGAATTTTATTTCGTAAATTGAAAAATTATATATATTGCGATGGCGAAACATGTTCCAATTTAGATTAAAATGCTAACTAAGCTTTTATGAGGGTAATGCACTGCTATGTCTTTGTAATAGTTATTTTGCATGATCAGCGTTATGCAATTGATGCAACTATTCATTATTTGAAATTTGTATAATCAGTCTTATTGTATAGCGTACAAAATACATTTTACGTAAAATGAACGATTCATGTTTCAACATGCATATCATGTTGCAAATTAGGAGCGCTACACATGGCTACGATACTATAATATTTTATCTTAAGATACAATATTGCTCGCCATACAATTCACCTATTAACGAAAATATTAAATAAATATCTTCGTCGTGTGTAATGGTGCATTGAATTGTATGACGAGTGATATTGTATCTTAAGACATTTTTTTTATAAACCAGTGCTTGACTGCGATTCCACCTCATGTTAAGCAGTAATGCAATCGTTGAAGATGAGGCGCACTAGTTTATTAAAAAAATCAAATAAAATAATAATTATAGTACCTTAGTCGTGTGTGGCACCCTTAAATCTTGGTCGGGTTTCATTTTATTTAACCAACTACAAAAAAGGAGGATGATGTCTTAAAATATAAATTAAACAAGTAGTCATAATCATTCACATTTTATTAAATTAATATCTTTACATAAACTTAGCTTTTTAAAACTATGAATTATATTTATCATACATTAAAGATCAAGAACTATGTTACATAGGTTACATAAATCATATTCTAACTCTATTACTAATTACATTCAAATTAATTTTAGCGTTTTAAAATAAGCGAGTGACCCCAGGCTCGCGTTGATATTCGATCTACAGATATTAAGCGTTTATCGTCATTTCGAGATAAGGCAATTTTGTTGACACTCTTAGTAAATATTTCGTGCTTTATAGATTGAAACATAATATTTTTTCCACGAATAATTCCCCCATTTAATAAAATATTTTCGTAATCTGTTATATTTAAGTCTTTTATTACACTTGATTTTACTCCTTTTGCTTTTTTAATGACTTTATCGACTGTTTTTATTGAGTAAAGTTTCGATCTCAAACCAACAAAATCTGATATATATTTTCCTCCCATTTCGTCTTTGAACAAACCTGGAACTTTTTTGTTAATAATTGGTATTTTAAAATTATTTTTGTCATCATAGTTACTGGTGTCGAAATATTGTAAAAAATTATACTTTAAGTCACTATAAAAATCAAACGTGAATATTTTATAGACAAACGAATCGGTATCTGTATAACACAGCTGCACTCGATCTTCATAAAAAGGTTTTACAATGTTATAATGAAAGTCATACATATGTGTCTTAGAAAGTTCTAATACAGTGAATCCAATATAAATAGGCTTATCTAAAATAATTTGGTCAGGTTTCATTTGTATAGCAACTAAATTTTCAGTTAGAATTGAAGCGCTATGGAAATAGGGGTTGGCTACAAGTCTCTCGGAGGATATAAATTTCTTAGTTCGATTAGATTGATCACACCATTGATTAACTAAGTGTACGGTTACTCTATTTTCAGTATTTTCCAATGTCTTGCCAAAAACACTGTTGTTTAACAATTTAAAAAAGTCTTGTTCGAAAGAACTTTTTGCCTTTTGTCTTAACCGAGTGTTTAATTCTATGTACTGTTTTAAATAAGGACTTTGTCTAAAAGTAATAGCTTTATGAACTTTACGTAATGTTAAGCCATGTTCTAAACACTTTTTTAAATGAATATAATGTATTACGTAGTTGTACTTATTATGTAAATTTGCAACTAGTTTCTTTGTTTTACCTCCTGGAGGTATACATTTTTCGGGACAAAATGGTAAATCATTATGGCATTTGTGTAAATGTTCAGGATAAAAAAGATCGACTTCTAATATAAATCCCCACTCAGAGTTATCCTCGACATTTTCTACACAAAAATTAGTTAATTCACTTTCATCAAGGAATCTAAAATTAGAATAAGGTAAATACTGACACATGCTAAAACCGTACAAATTATTACAATCTAGATATACTATGAAACTCTGAGGCTGTGATGCATCATATTCTGGCATGTATTTGTGATTTGCTTTTGCATACCGATGGGAACACATGCACAAGCCGCCTCGTATACCGCTTTGAATCATTCTGATGATAGCTAAATCCGAAATCAGTTCTAACTGAACACCTGTTTTTAGCAACATTGCATCGAACGATAAACTAGGTGCAGTTATGTAAAAGGCGGGATCGAGTTTGTAATAATGTTTACATGTTTTCCGAAAATTTTGAAATATGTCTGTCAACAAAAGCACGTCTGTTTTTAAGTATAGATCTGTATATTCGCCCAGATCAGTAATACTGAATTCAGCCCAAACATTTTGTGCATGACTATAATCTTCATCGCTAATACCTTCGTTAGTCAAAGAATTATGGAAATAATATTTAGAAGGTAACGACTTTTGTTCGTAACATTTCCAATCTTTAATATAGTCATACGGGTACACACCTTTACGAATCAGCAAACTAAATTGTGTTTCATCAGAAAAATTTGATTTAAGATTAACAAAATCATCTGTTTGCAATGTTTTAGCAAGTTTGTCTAAACTAGTTCCTAGAAAGTTGAAGGAATCTAAAAACCTTATTTGTATAAACTCGTTATCAGCAATAGGAATAAACTTTGTAAATGATATATATTTTTCTTTAGTCTTGGGTATTATTTTAATTTGTCCAGGTATTTCGCCTAACTTTTTAATAAATAAATGACAATCGTATCCGGATAAGTTATGAAAAAATATTGGGATGAATTTTGGTACTTTGAGTTGTAGGTTGCAGTGTCGATGTGCTGCACCCCGGTACCGGCCTGTCATATGACAGTGATCCCTAACTCTATCTTTCAACAGTAAATTTTCACAAACGTAGCACTTAACAGCGCGTTTGAAATCAAGAGCATCTATATCTGTGAATATCATAGGCTCGTTTTGAGTGAGAATTCTGTGTATTGCTTTAGCATCTTCAGTCAGTAAATGTATAAATTTTGAAACGCAATCTTTTCCGCGATAACTTCTATAGTCACCAACCGTATCGTTAAATGATGACACTATATTATAGGCGAACGCAGTCGGCACGTGTCGGTGAGAATATGACGTGTTAGCGGTGTTGAAATCTTCGCCGGAAATCGGTTCAAGTATCGTTTCGAAATCAGCATATATGACGTAAGGAACATTTTGTTTTCTATCGTAATTTTTGAACTTTAAAAATGTTCCTTTTTCTGGTAATACCGTGGCAATCCCTCCACATAGGTGTGAATCAATTTGGGTGCGCGTTGGAAAAAACAATAAGCACGTTTCGCAGAAGTACAGTTTACCATGGTGTTTGGTTATCTGATTTCTGACTAGACGAGGTAAATCAATGATAAGACAATAATGAGTATTAGTATTATTTTCCAAGAACAATAGATGAATGCTCTTAGATTTATGATTCGATGTAGAATACAAAGGTCCAACGATAGTTTTATTATTTTTTAAACCATACACGTAAATATTCAAAAACGGATTATTTTTCTCAAAGACAGCTATGTCTGAAAATGTTATCGGAAATGTTAAACCATCAACGTTCAAAACATCCTGAAAGTAAGGATAAGATGAAACTCTGTCGGGATGTTGGCTAGTAGGGCTAGGGTACAGAGCCGCTACTACGCACCATAAAAAGCAATACTCATCATTGTTACGAATATTCAAGCAAGCTTTTTTATTTTTTATACATTTCGGTAAAGTTATAAATTTAGATCCGCCGAGAGGTTGATATTTATTAATATTTATTTCTACATGGGAATTGCTTAAAAATGTCCAACCGCTATCTCTCTCCTGAAACTCTTCAATTTTCTTTAACAATAAATCAATCACTGCTTTATAAATTGAATCAAAGTCGTAATTAAAATTAACAATAATGTTTTTTGTGGCGAATGATTTTATTTCTTTTTGATCATTTTTAAACATTAGAAAAAAAGAAAAAAGTTCAAAATTTATTTTCAGAGCTGTATGTTTCAATAATGATTGATTTATTAAAGTTTTAACTTGTCTACTAATATTAATGAGAAACATTTCAGGAAAATTATTTATTTGTTCGCCAGTTGCGGTGATCTTGTAACTAACGATTCGTTTTTTAAATGCAGAATTAATAATTGCGACATTGTCAAAAACAGTGGTCGCACTATTGGTTTTATGATTATTACTACGTAAATGACCAGACCATCGACTATTATCTACCAATATATTACAAACTGAACAATGGGGCATTATTGATTAATTTAATATAACTTATCGTTACTATAACGTACTTAACGTTTGACTAAAAGATTAGAGTTTCTAAGTATAATATGTATAACAAGAATAATACTAAGAACTAAAATTAGTGATCTTGTGAAAGTAATCAAACAAAAAAAGTAGAAAAAAAACTAAAGAAATAAAGAGAAAAAGTAAAAGTATACAGTAACTGAAGAAAGTATTAGGAGGATTACCTAATTATTGACATCCAAATAAAAATAAGTTCTGAAAAGAGAAAAGCATAATATTAATTAGGCGCACAGTTCAAATAATTGTTCAATTGGCCGGCCTGTTGGTCTAGTGATTAGTGACGGAGGTCGTGGGTTCGATTCCCACCCAGGACAAATGTTTGTGTGATGAGCACGATCATTTGTTCTGTGTCTAGGTGTAATTTATCTATAATATGTATGTATTTAGAAATATATAAGTATGTTTATTAGTTGTCTAGTACCCATAACACAAGCTCTGCTAGTTTAGGACTAGAAGGCGTTGTGTGAAAGTTTTGGAATGTTATTATTATTATTAATTATAGTAAATATAGTATACAAAATTACCTTCAATAAAATGGATAGTCAAGTCATCCAGATTAGAAAGTTTGCTGTTAGTCCTCTAGTTTAATAATCTCTTCTTTATAAAATATTCGAGAAGCTTGTCAAATTAATTGTTTCTGGAAAGAGAAATGCACAATAATTATAATTTGCCCCTCAGATTTAAGAATTAAAAAAAATACAAAAAAGTGCATAAAATTATCTGCAAAATATAAATATTTATACCTAGGCATGATCCAGAGGTCAATAATTTGCTGTAGTTATTTATTTAGCGAGATTCGAGTCGCTTGACAAAATAGTCCTGAAAAGAGAAAAGCATATTATTAATTAGGCGCCCAGTTCAAATAATTATAGTAAATATAGTATACAAAATTACCTTCAATAAAATGGATAGTCTAGTCATCCAGATTAGAAAGTTTGCTGCTAGTCCTCTAGTTTAATAATCTCTTCTTTATAAAATATTCGAGAAGCTTGTTGAAATAATTGTTTCTGGAAAGAGAAATGCACAATAATAATAATAACAATTCGTCCCTCAGATAGTAGAATAAAAAAAATACAAAAAAAGTGTATAAAATTACCTGCAAAATGTTTATACCTAAGATTGATCCAGATGTCAATTGCCCAAATTCTTAGGTAAATAATTAATTTAATACAAAAATATTTAACCATAAGTAACGTCTTTTGAGCAGGCTTCCGTCGTTGATTTTAGGTAATAAATTTAAAAGATGTATAAGTATCATATTTTGTATTATAATACTTATTGCGCAAGTATTTGTTTTTTTGGGTCAACTAAGTCGTTTTGTGTCGTTTGCATCAATCATCTATTTTAGGTAGGGTTGACACGCATTCAACATTATGTTACCTATTCAGATAATTACGTTGTTATTGTTCCGTTCAACCAAAGGATATCTAAGAATCTCATTGCTAAGTCGCCCGATCTATGCTCCTTTGGTTTTTTTAATAATTTGACAGTTTTCAGTTGAAATAGAACTCCTAGGGATAAAAAGTATAGCTTTCATCCCGCTCCATAGGCAACTTTAGACCTACTTTCAGAGAATGAAAAATATGAAAAAACTCTTTTTTACTAATAAACTTAGTTGCTATGCATTTTTACAATAAACTAAAGGTCACATTTAAGTCACTTGATTACTTTTTTATTTGTTACAAAAGTTTTTTTTTTTTTTCTTTTTTTAATGCTCTACAAAAAATCATGCATTGACGAAAGGGGCGCGCCGTTGACGACTTGGGCTCGGTTCAGACGGATTCTGAACGGTCGGACAGCGAGCTGCCCATAGCTCACCGTCCGATTTGTTACTAAAGTACTGTTTCGTTTCGTCAACCCTACGTTATTTCGCTGCATCGCCAAATCGTCATCCGCTACTAGGTATACGAATAATAACTGCTTAGTCTTTATTTTTGAACTGGTATTATACGTCCGAGGAAAAAAGACGATTTATAGTATCACATTTGATTGAATGAGGTAATTTTTGAAACAATTAATTATAATGCGTTATCGATTTTATAAGCTACGTGTTTTTGGAGTACATTAAACAATCTAATTGCAGTTTGCAAGTGTGGAAGTCGTCTATAAGAAGTTCTGTACCATCAGTTATAATTAGATAGTGTAAATCTCGAGTTGTTGTCAATACCAGTATTAATATTCATCAAATCAATTCAGTGAAATTCTAACTGCAGATTGGCAAAATGTAAGTATAATATAACCCTCCTTCTAGCGCAGTCGGGTAAAAATATTTTAAGTGTTTACTGAGACCCGTGATCTGTTTGTATATTTATAGCATGCCATGATTTAAACAAAACATTTCATATCTTTGTTTCAGGTCTGATTCTGAGTGTGAATATAGTCAACCAGCTCTAACACTTGATCAGAAAACTAAACCAACTCGCAAACCAACAAAAGTCAGTGGGAAACGCAAGTCGGATTCACCATCGACTCATGCAATTCGAACAAGGTAAACGATTTTTTATTTTGAATTAACTCTATTAATGCTGCTTTCTATTAATTAAGTCTTATGTCTTATAGATTTTACAAATAATTCGTTTGTTATTTTTGTGTATTTTTTATGTGTTCTTAATATTCTATCCTAATCTAACGCCCTGCTCTGGATTTGCACAGGTGTAATTCTAAACAAAATACAGTTTTTGTCACTCAGGAAATATAATGTAGCTTTCTAGTAGAGAAACTATTTTCAATTCAGTAGTTCCAGAGATTACCCTAATTAGTATAAATGACAAATATATAAATTGTTTAATAGGATAACATATTAACATCAGTTTTATTTTTCAGCAAATTATCAAATACCAGCACTGATATATTTGGTATCAGTCGCAACCATGAAAATGACACAGAGCACAGCACGGGTTCATCTGGTCTGCCATCGTACTTCGTAAGCCGTGTGGCCAACGGTTGCGAGCGTCGAACAGCAAGTACGGTCGGTGAATACTACATAGACTGCAAGGTCTACAAGGCTAGCGACGCGCGCCTCACCGACTCTCAAGAGCTATGGAAGAAGGCGCTCGTTCGTGTTAAGTTCCAGAGCAACGCGGATTCGTCTCAGTGGCGAAAACTGCAAGAGTTCGTCCGTTCGGCTGACACATTGTTTCCAGAACAACCAAAATTTTACGATAACTGACTGTTGTTACACACATGAGAAAACTTGTAACGTTATTGGATGCAATTAAAGTATAATGAATAGACTGTTGTTTTACTTACATACTTCAAACATTCTGTTGCGATGAAGTATTAGGCCCAGCTACTGGCAGCCAGTGGTATTTCATACAAGATATTCAGGTAAGTACACTAATATACTACACAGTCGTGTTTTTCGCGATAGAGTGATCGTTTGAGAAGCGATCGTACTTACATTATTCAGCGTTACTTTATGTAGTAATGTGTACTCACCCAGCTACTGGCAGCCAGTGGTATTTCTTACAAGATCTTCAGGTGAGTACACTAATATACTACACAGTCATGTTTTTCACGATAGAGTGATTGTTTGAGAAGCGATCGTACTTACATTATTCAGCGTTACTTTATGTAGTAATGCGTACTCGCCCAGCTACTGGTAGCCAGTGGTATTTCTTACAAGATCTTCAGGTGAGTACACTAATATACTACACAGTCGAGTCGATCGTTTATTATTGGGTATTCTATGCCACTGTCGCGTAGCGAGGCGCACTGGCCGAGCTACTTGCCGACAGTGGCATAGAATGCCCAATAATACACTACTCTCTTTCAATATAGACATTTGGTGTTGGAGTGCTGCGGTGTTTATTTTTTTATGAGGTGCGTTTCGCAGTTCAACCAAATGATGACTACTGTTTAACCGCACTTTCCCTGTGGAGATCAAACTAGAGCCTCCAGCCAGGCAAAAAAACTTAACCTAAGCGACCACGCTGAGGGCTATCCCCTATGCTCGCGTCGCTGGGGAACAACTAGACCTGGATCTTGATTAAGTGATTCTACCATCCGTTCGGAAACTACCTACGTGGAGAAGAACGGATAACAGTGCTGCCTTTTTCCATAATATTTATGCACACACTTATTTGTCCTGCAGTCGTGCGTGCGCCGCATCGCGCTCTTGGTGTATAAATTGTATGCAAATAATCAACCGGTCGTTCACGACGCCACTGTGACGACGCGACAATGCACTGACCGACGACGTTATTGGTGACGCATTGTGTAACCTTGAAGATCGACCCGTGAGGTTATTATTACTAAGCCACGAGCTCATCACACAAAAACAAAAGCCTACAATTATAAACGCGACAGTTTGTGAGGCCGGATGGATGGATGGCTGTTTGTTACTCTTTCATGTAAAAACTAGAGAACGGATTTTGATGAAACTTTACAGTAATATAGCTTATATATCAGAATAGTACATTGGCTATAATTTATCAAGATAGAGGTATTAATACAACACAGATTTTTTTTCAGAAACAGAAACGTGTGGAAGAAGTTACTTTTAGATCTATAAAAAAAAAATATACTGTCGAATTGAGAAAACTCCGCCTTTTTTTAAGTCAGTTAAAAAGTAGTACCAAAGCCGTCAAGGTACTTGAAACTTCATGTGGGATGTTTAAATTTGGAATTATCCAGGAGTAACAATTAATCTTTGCACTGTTGTGGCGACTTTGGGCGCACGGTTGGCGCAGTGGTTGAACGATTGACTGCTGCGCTGCGTGTCGCGGGTTCGATTCCCGCACGGAAAAAATATTTGAATGACCTACAGATAGTTGTTCCTGCTCTGGGTGTTTGTGTATGTGAATTTATATGTTTGTAAACGAACCCACGATACAGGAAGAAATTCCTAGTGCGGGGCAACGTATTAATAAAAAAATAAAAATAAAAGACTTGAACGAAACACACTGAGTTAAAATCGGTTTAAATATCTTTATTATTATTAAAACAATAGTGACTCACATGACAACAATAAATAACCCTTTCCTTGAACTCGGGTAAAAACCATCCAAGTGCGTGTCGGACTTCGCACATTTACCCCGAGTTTCTCAGCTCAAAATTATCGCAGAATTAATGAGACAAATTGTCAATCACAGCAGATAACGCGTGCTTGACAATAGGGATCATCCCTCTAACTGACGGACTAAAAAAATATTTTTAGTCCGTCAGTTAGATTTCCAAAAAATATTGGACCACGTACTTTTTCTTTTGTCATGTTAACAAAAAATTATGACGATACAGTGCGTTAAAATATCGCATGACGTCATGCCTTGGTACACTTTTTACATAGAAGTGACGTCACAAGCCCCCATCAAGCGCTTCATCTTGGTGAATTGTTATTGATTTGAATAAGCAAAAAATACGTGTCCAATATTTTTTGATAATTTAACCGACGGACTAAATAGAATTTGCTGTTTCGTACCCCGTCATCATCCCTATTTGTCACATGAATTCTGCGATTATTCTGAGCTGAGAAACTCAGGGTTAGGGTTCCGTACCAAAGAAAAAATATGATTTATTAATACATAATAATATATAAGTATTTGTTAGTACCTAAAATATACACAAAATCATTATCAGAATTTCAAGTTCACAGGTCAATAGGAAGTTGAAAACACTTCGGACCAAAATTGTCGGACAGACGACAGACAGACTGACAACCGGACACGTGAGTGACAGCAATAGGGCTTCGATTGGACCCTTCCGGTATGGATCCCTAAAAATTAGAAATGTTATCCTAGTAAGGGTGGGTAAAAGAAAAACATAATAATCGTTAGTTGTTGTATGTTATGGTTGTTGTTAGTTGTTAGTTGTATATACGATTAACTCATAAATCTAACAGAATCTTCGACTAGTTGTGGGGGCTGACCCTCGAATCAATAAATCGCGCGAAATACATCACTTTCGTCCATTGTATCTGTCCACAACGACCTTTTGAAGTTGCTGTAATTTTTGATATTTCTGCTAATTGGGGCAATTTTTTTTTTGTTGATGTATATTAGCTGGCCTTATGTCATCTGTGCCTTATTAGTGGCCATATATTTTATCATGCCCCCGCCTCCTGTAGATATCTACGATTTTACGTCAAAATGAAGCAATGCGTTGGTATGCGTATTTAGAAAGATTGCAAAATGCATACTCTTCATTTTTGCTTTAAAATTGTTTTACGTCGTGTGATCTAACTTAGGTCGGTACGCCTAAAGGTCTATCCACACATATCAGGGCCGTGCCCGGGACGTAACAGGGCCGGACCCAGGCATTGAAGCTCCGTCACTGGCCCGCGCACGGACATGTGTGAACGAGTTCATATAAAATATGTACACACCGTTATTTTTTTGAGCCCCTGACGGAGCACGGTCCGTCCACGTCCACGGCCCTGATATGTGTTTTTTTTTTGTGACGTCTCTCAGTTTTCAATCCAAGTGATTGGTTACTGCTTAACCGGACTATCCTGTGGAGACTAAACTAAGCCTCCAGCCAGGCAAGATGATATGTGTGGATAGACTTTAAGTATTTATAGCTTCTGCCAGCGTCTTCTCCCGCGTGAAACGTGTTTTATCATCCCAAGGGTTATCCCGGGATAAAAAGAAGTCTATTCTAGTAGTTTGTGTGTTGGTTCTGTTCTAGTAGTTTTTGTAGAATATTCTGTTCTATGTGCTATTCTAGACTATAAGCTATCTCTGCCAAATTTCGTCCAGATCCGTTTAGCTGTTTTAGCGTGATTGAGTAACTAACATTCATCCACACATAAATCCATCCAAACTTTTTGTAGTAGATAGGAAACTGGTAAAAAGGTCATAATCCTTATAAAAATAATATCCACCTATAAATGACGTTCCAATATTCTTTTAATTTTTCCAAATCACAAGTTCAATCTTATTTCTTCTTCTTCTTGTATGAATTTTTCGACAATAACGGACGACCGTTTTTCCAATAACTATAAAGGTCAATAATGGTCCGCCTGATATCGATTCAACGTAGGTACAGTACGGAAGCCGTGTGCAAAAACGGGTTAGTGCAAATTGTATTGAATTGTATACCACTTTGTAAAAAATTAACGATACGATTCCCTGATTACTTTTTCTGGCTCGTGATTGTTATTTTCTAGCTATAATTATTTTTTCTATGGTAACTTATGCTCTAAAATTATTAGGTAATTAAAATATTTTAAAAAAGAACTTCACGCATATAGATTAGACTATAATTAATGTAAATTTTTCAATCTTAACTTTTAATTTTTCATAACTCTGGACATGAAGTATTACGAGTAAGAGTATCTTTTGCAATAAAAACTTCTTAGAGAACGGTGAACCTTATTTGAAACATGATTGTGTACAAAAATATATCTCTGAAAGATGAAACAATTTATGATGATAATCTAAAAACTTACTCTAAATAGAAAGTAGAGAATAAAACAAGTGACTTACTGCGCACTCCGGCTCCGTGGTATAGGATCCGTTGGCGAAGTACTTCTTAGGGCACTCGGCCCACGGCAGCTCAGCCTGGAAGCTCTGCGCAAAGTAGAACAGGCACCACGCGATGATCGAGTTGTAGTACAGCGCCACGTTGAACGATACCACAGCCGAGCTGATGCCGATGCCGCCCAGGTACGGTGACACCTGATGCCAGACCCCGATAGCACCCTTCCGCAAGCGTTGCCCGATCGCCAACTCCAAGTAAAATATAGGAATCCCCTCAATAGCTAACATCACGAAATATGGAATCAAAAACGCGCCTCCGCCATTCTTTTGCGCCAGGTATGGGAATCTCCACACGTTGCCCAAGCCCACAGCGTAGCCGACTGTGGCCAGGAGGAAAGTCAGCTTGCTGTCCCAAGACTCCCTTTCTACTCCTCCACCCTCGGGCTTGGCCACGCCGCGTTCCTCCACGGAGCTGGCCTTGCTGGTCGGCGTCTCGGAGGAGCGCCTGTTGGGGCTTGTGTCTTCGAAGGCCTCGTTGGTGGCGCCGTACATGACGTGTGAGCGCACGGACGGGTGCCCGTTCTCCATGGTAACCAGCCGACCCCGCAGCTCCTTCATTTCCATCCTATCTATTGAACGCTGTGCGTAAAGATCTCGCGAGCTTTGTCGCCTCATCAAATGTGCTGTGTTCGCCATCTTTTGTATTTTCTATTACTTTTCTATTTAAATATTAATTATTGTCGTCTTATGGTCATTATTAACTTTTAAAACGATTCGGATTCCTTGTCGTGGCACATAATGAGGACCAATAAATTACACGTGAAAGTTATGAGCGCTTTTATGTGTACGTTGAATGGCATGCTTATCGATTTATGAGTGAGCATTTTTAAGAAAAGCACAAACTTATTTATAGGCACTGCACTGAACTCAGATTGTAAGTACACAAGGATGTTTAATTTAAATTTTTGGTATTATTATTTCTTTGTGATGACGGGCGCGGGGTCGCGCGACGCTGGCGGGAAACTCGCCCGAAATGCGGGGTGTAGGAGGGTCGGCCACAGCCACGCACACGCATGCGCAGCAATCATCCCCCTTCAAGGCACTTACACCCAAATGGAGATTTTTCAATGAATGGCTTGGAATCCCAACGCCTACGAACAAATATAGCCCATTGTAGACTACATTGATTTGGCAGTTTGACAAGAGATGAATGTAGAGTTCTTAGACTCCAGTACAAGCATTAAGCTAAAGGTTGTACCGCCTAATAAAACATTCATTCTCGTGAATACCTGTTTGTCCTGTTGGTAAGCCTAATCAATCATGAAAAATAAGTAATTTAGACATAAATTGGACACAGAAAAGTGTATTTTACGTTGTTCGCTCAGCACACTTTCGATAAGAAAAGAGGCTGATCACAAACTAAAGAATTTGTCTTATCGTTCTATCCATTTCCAGGATAAAAATTCAAAAATATAATGGTGATCAATGAAAGAGAAGAGACTATATAATAATGTATTGTAATGTATGTTGTGCTAAGGAGTGTCATTCTGAACTTCGACAGTTAATTACTTCGACACAGTCTCAATTTCGAAAAACAGTAGTTCGACTACTCATTGCTTCGACAGAACATATATTCGACAAGCATTAGTTCGACAGATTATACTTCGACAACACACATCTTCGAAACACACTACTTCGACAGAACCCTTCTTCGATATGCACTTGTTCGCCGGATCTCTATTTCGACGGAACATATCTTCGACACTGTTTTGAAATGTGACAGTAATATTTTAATTTCTCTTTATATGAAGCTATCATAAAGTTGTAGTAACCAATCAAAAACGAAAATAAAAAAAGCCGATGAGGTTTTATTTGTGGCGTAGGCGACTGGGTACGGTTGAAACAATTTTGCTTTGAATGCCCGTAGCAAGACAATCAATCAATCTATGCTTATATCAAGAAAGTAATTTGAAAAAGAAAACAATAGAATAATACTTCCTTTTTGTCGAAAAAATATAATAGGGTCACCTGGCAATGTACACAGCGCAAAGTGCAACGCGTCACTTTAATTCATGTCCAGACTCGCCGGCCGAGCCTTTTTCTCCTTGTACCGCGCACCACGCCGCTAATAGTTTACGAGTTATTAGCGTTGCTTCAACCGTACCCTGTTTCACTCAAAGAATAGTTTTCTACCTTAGAGTGATAGAGAGAGTTTACAAAAGGCGGAAGAGAAGTATGGACTACTTCGTGTCGTGTACAATTTTAGAATAATATAAAATAAATCATAGATACACATACTTACATAAGAACAATATATATATGTATATACATATATTAATATTATGTCATTCCGAAAGAAAATTTTCCTTGATTTTCCTCTTCAAGTATTCAGAGCAGGGCTGTCGCATAGGGAATGTGGTAGAGAGTTCCAGAGACGCACTGCAGTAACAGAGAAGGAGCCATCTTAGTGGCTGGAAGTGTGACGTGGGGTACGAAGGAGAAGAGAAGTGGAAGTGCGACAGGGTTTACCCCTCGGGACAAAGTACTCAAAGCGTTCACGAATATACTGACGAGAATTAGGATTGTGTAGGATAGCATAGAGAAGAGATAGGATGTGGGTATCTCGACGACACCGAATCGGCAGCCACTTCAATTTAGTCCGAAACTCCGACACGTGATCTTATTCTCATCCGATATTATCATATATCTCCGATATTGTCACATTTCAAAACAGTATTATGTCGTAGATATGTTCCGTCGAAATAGAGATCTGTCGAACGAGTGCATATCGAAGTAGGGTTCTGTCGAAGTAGTGTGTTTCGAAGATGTGTGTTGTCGAAGTATAATCTGTCGAACTAATGCTTGTCGAATATATGTTCTGTCGAAGCAATGAGTAGTCGAACTACTGTTTTTCGAAATTGAGACTGTGTCGAAGTAATTAACTGTCGAAGTTCAGAATGACACTCTGTGCTAAGTAACTAATTCCTGACTTTGATGACATTCTTGTGCTATTGCGTATTTGGGTCACAGACTCTGTAAAATAATCCATAATGTGGCCCAGGAAAACTGAACAAAGCCATTTTAATAGTGGTTTGATGGCCCTATTGTTTTAATGGGTCACGAGAAGCTTATTAACACTAACTAACATAAATAAGGCAACTGTACATAAATAAGGGAGAAAATTTACATTTAACACTAGTTTAAAATAATTCCTAAAAGATTAGTGGTATTGATATACGGTTTTGTGATAGGACATTCAAGGCAAAATAAACACTTTTAAAACGACGCGTAAACCCTATTTTGGATAAAAAATATTTTGAATCTAGTTTTAAATAAAAAGGCTGAAGCTCACCTAACTACCTTTCGACGAAATAAGCATATAGTTTAATCATTTTCTCATGCAATATCAAGAATTTCATGGGGCTGCCCCGTTTCTGCAGTGCATCTGGTATGATCGCAGAATCTCACGTCTACAATTTCCTTGCCTTCTACAGAGTGCGGGCTAGCTCCAAGTCCATTCTGAAAACCATAACAGGGAGGTACGGCACTCAATTATTACGGGATGTTGTTCAGAAATACATTGGGAACAACAACCTCGTAACCAAATAAATGGTTTTAGATATTATTGCTAAGTGTTACCCATATGGATGTTGGTGGTCCAAAAATATTAATTTATTTATTGTTTAATAACTATATATTTGTGCAGATACGAATAGACCATCATATTAAACTATCGTATTATAATAGAGATGGGTCCGATATATCAAAACGTAACTTATATCGGATATGACGTTAGATATCATATCATTTCGATATCTATATGTCGGGTTTAGTCAATAGTACGGACGTCAAAACAAATCACAAGCACGCCCCTGGCGGCAATCAAGAGCAACTACGCATTGGCACGCTTTTTATAAGCAGTTGCGTGGTGGGAAATATGGCAGTTGAGTACTGACAGCCGTAGAGCTAACACGTCGTAGAATCAGTGTCGATCCGTAATATTAGTAAGCAAGAATGTAACTTGTGTCTATTTGAAATATACTCAGTGTATCGAATAATTTGTGTGATTTCATTTTCACGATTGTACCCAACGACCTGCCCACACACGATGTCTTAACCTAAGGGAATACATCCTGACTTCCCGATGGTTTACATCTATCGGCCAGCCTTGATGCGACATCAGAAGTGGGATTCGGTCGTGCTAATGAGATCACACGTAAAAACAAAGCTAGTGAAAATGGCGGTTACATTTTTGCAAAAAAATCGCGGTGTCAGTTGTGACTACCCTCAGTCTTGAATAATCAATAACGGAGCGGAGCAGCAAGGAAGCTAGCTACAACCGAGGAGCTGGACAGGTCAAGGAGGAGCTTGTGGATGTGTGGAAAGATCCATACACACGGACCTTTATGCCAATCTGGTGAGTCGTTTTCATTTTGTTATGACTATTGCCAAGTGTTCGTTATTCAAAATTCTGGTTTTGTGTACGGTATGGCGGCCAGTGGATTGTCGGGGTGGCCCGTGTTCGGTTCATACTCTCATGTTAGTTATCGCTGGTCAAGTTTTGGTGTTATTGAAGAGTTATTATTCTGCTAACACTGGCAATGACCCTTGACTAGCCTTGGCAGACTATGGTTACGACGCCGACGGCCTTAGAACGATATGGTGCCTACCTTACACTTTAGTCTGGAAAATAACGTACCTACCTTACACTTCAGTCTGGAAAATATTATAATTCCAAATGAAATATTTTGATTAGTTTTGTAGTGTGATAGTTCTATGTAGTGAGAGTTAGCAAAGTTTGAGAAGAAGCGTAGTATTCTTCTTTTGTGGTCGTAGGGCCAAACTATCTTAAAAGTGGTAAACTCTACCAGGCCTCGTTAATTGCGACTTAAAACGCTATGGCATTCATTGGATTCTCTAAAGCCCGTCGACTAGCGACAGCGACCTGGGCACTTGGGACACTGTAGTGTGTGGTTCATGTTTTGGACAGGAACTCTGCACTCAAATTCGGTGTCCATAATAACCTATTTGGCCATGCCGGTTTAGGTAACTACTACTACTAGAAGCTCGTGGCTAAATAATAACAGCCGCACTGGTCGATCATCAAGGTTAAGCAACGCTTGACGAGGTCGGTCCGTGGATGGGTGACCATTTCAACATACCGGGTTTCCTCCGGTCCTCGGAGAGCACGTTAAGCCGTTGGTCCCGGCTGTCATTTGAAGATCTTTGACAGTCGTTACGGGTAGTCAGAAGCCTGAGATCTGACACCAGTCTTGACAAGGGGTACCGTGTTACCCAGTTACTGGGTTGTGGAGGTCAGATAGGCAGTCACTCCATGTAAAGCACTGGTACTCAGCTGAATCCGGTAGGACTGGAAGCCGACACCAGTGTAGTTGGGAAAAGGCTAGTTGGATTCATTAGTTTAGGTTACTACGAGTACACCGGTGCATCGATTAATTTCCATCAAAGCTGTGTATGGTTAAGATAACCGTGTGAACATATACTCTCGTAATGTTTTTGATAACCGTGTGAACATATACTCTCGTAATGTTTTTCATGTTTCAGATACCATATTGTGTCGCAGCCTGAAGCCTCTGCTGCAGGCTAGCGATTCAGATGCTGAGCACGAAGGTTGACGTGTCAACGTCTGAGAGGTTAAGACCGATGGCAGGCTAGCAGTTCGCAGGTGGTAGTCGAACGCTATGACCACAGCTGTGATGTCGGGAGCGCGCGCAAATTTGGAATGGAATACTCGGTGAGTCGCTTCCATGTTATTTCGATAGTGAGGTCGAAGGTTCTCTAGTGAAGAGATGCTAGTTCGAGATTTAAGTGTTCATGTTTGACCACTGAGTTGGTCGTGGTGATATCTGGCACTATCACTGGGTAATTGAGACACACTTAGTAAAAAGCAAGTAGCTAATGAGTTTCTTATTGGCTAGTTAGTACTTTCCTAGTTTCAACATTTGGTTTAGTACGAACTTTAGGATGAGATATCCCATATGAAGGTGATGAGATATTTTAGATATCTAGAACAACTAGTCGTGTTCAGTGGCAAAGCGAGTTAGTAATGTCGTAGGGCCATCGCAATTGTATCGAGTTAGGTACGGTACTGGTTATTTACGTGCATTCAGAGCAAATCTTATGTTGCGTAACGATTTACAACTACCGTCTTCAGATCTGAATTCACTTACTTTCAGAGTAATATTATCATAGCATAGTAGATCTCGCGATTGTTTTTCTTACATAGAAACTGAGTTAGTGAGCGATAGTAAAGGGTTACTGTTAATAATCTTATTTTAAAGATATTGATCCGAGTTAATTCGTGAAGCCCCTTCACACGAGGTATTAAGAAGCAAATGTTATCAGGCTTAATTCCCCTCATATTAACAGTCGCGCCAATCTTGTGAGAAGGATCCCCGATCACCAAGTTCCTTGATAATTGGACATCATAGTTGATGACAGTGGTAGTGAAACCAAATCTGATTAACATGTCTGCTTATGAGACAAATTCTGGACCGCACCTCATGCGTAACATGTGGCGATGGGTTTTTGAAGAAGTTTCGTGAGTTGAGTATGCATTCCCTTTGAATTATAACAAACTGTAACAGCATTGTTACTATTGCTTTTAGTTGTTGAACTTGTTGATCGTAGGACACTTTTTTTTTCTAATGAATAGTGTTGTGTGGGAATCTCTAGTACGAAAACTAAATAGGCCCTGTATTAAGCCCGCGATAGGTGATTATGACAGGATGGTGAGCGTTATACACCGAAAGCTTTAAATAGGTACGCTTAGGACCTACAAGTATGCACACTGTAGGTTAAGAAAGATGCCAGCGGGTTATGTACCAGTCGATGTTGATGTCAAAAGGATTTTGATGATAATGAGCAAGCTTAAGGTATCGAGTAATTGAGTCTATCAGCCGTATTATGTTTGACCGTACCAGTGGATTCTGGCGTAGGTCGGAGTCTAGAGAGACCATTGTGAGAGCAATAAAATTGCTGGTCGGCTATAGAGCCGTGGCGTTAGAGGATTTACTCGAGATTTTCTGTTGGCTTGGCAGTTTTTGCTGCAGAATCAGTTTTAAAGTTTGTTTGGAATGACTGTGGTACATGGCCCAGGGTAACGATTTAGTTAAAGAGTAGGGTTCTAAAATCTTTACTTTCGCGAACCCAATAATCTAGTTTGGTCAGGAATAGCCGAGCGTTGTGTGGCAACTGTTGGCCTGTGTGGCCACTGTTGGTCTTTATGGCAACGGTAGGCCTGTATGGCACCTGTAAGTCTGTGTGACACTATGTCTGGTGTGAAAATTCATGTTTGTGTTAGGAACCTTACAGAAAGTTCCTATTGAGTCATGAGGTTACAGGAAAGTAAACTCGCAGTCATGCGTTTGGTGAGGTCACCATGTTAATGTTGATGACGTTCGAATCGTCAAGCCTTCATTACGAAAATTGAAATAATTTTGGTTTTCTAATTTTGATTACTTTACGTAGATCGTGTTAGTAAGACACACGAAGCTCAAGTACCAATTGAGATAGTAGATGAAGTAGATAATGAATTGACGTAACATTGGACAGACTAAATCTCTGTGTGAACAGTTTCTGAGTTCAGAGAGTTGAGTTGACTCGACATCGAGGAGATGTTAGAGTAGAGCAATTGTGATTGCTAAGAGAGCTATGAGATAGCTAAATATCGTGAATAAGATACCTGGTGGTTTCTTTTGCCGGATTTAATTTGAGATTAATGACTATCAGTGGTACTTGGACTTTGTAATCACTATGATTGGGTGCTTTTAGGTACCAAATCGATGATTGAGTTACTATTTTCTTTAAATTGGAAATAGAATTACTCTTTCCTTGCAAAGGTGAAGGGAGACATTTAAATGATCATGTTTGATTGATTCAAAATGTTTCCTCACTCACATAGAGTATGAGTCAGGATTGGACGAGTGAATACTGTTTGGAAATTTTGTGTTTCAGAAAAACATCCCTTGTATGATGGGAGACTGGCGGGTCGGAGTAGACTAAGAGGACGTGTGGCGCAACACGACATGAGATGGCATGGAGCAAGGACAAGAAGATGATGCCTGCGGGTGATAGATTTGGGGATCTGTCACCTGAGAGAGGCCCGAGAAGGCGACGTGTGTGTTCCACGCTCGCCTCTCAATAGAAACTACGGCCTAGAGAACACCATGTGGTTTTAGTCAGTAGGAGTCTGACAGACCCCTCAGCTTTCCCCAAGGGCTGAGGACATCCATTGAGGATTTCCACATGATTCGATACACTGTGAGAACCTGACAATGAGGAATAGTCGAGGACGCCTGCCTCGCAGGATGGCCGTGTCGGGTTTAGTCAATAGTACGGACGTCAAAACAAATCACAAGCACGCCCCTGGCGGCAATCAAGAGCAACTACGCATTGGCACGCTTTTTATAAGCAGTTGCGTGGTGGGAAATATGGCAGTTGAGTACTGACAGCCGTAGAGCTAACACGTCGTAGAATCAGTGTCGATCCGTAATATTAGTAAGCAAGAATGTAACTTGTGTCTATTTGAAATATACTCAGTGTATCGAATAATTTGTGTGATTTCATTTTCACGATTGTACCCAACGACCTGCCCACACACGATGTCTTAACCTAAGGGAATACATCCTGACTTCCCGATGGTTTACATCTATCGGCCAGCCTTGATGCGACATATATATCTATATCAAAATAACCGATATCACAAAAACTGTATCAAAACAAAACCTCTTTGCGTTTGCTTTAGTTTGTGTTCGTTTTTAGTGTAGTGTGCAGCTCGCCCAACCTTATATTTGTAACTGCACACACCTTTTATGAGCATTATTACACGAATCGTTGAATCGAACACTTCTCTTTTATTTCGATTACATCACTCTAATACATGGCGACCCTTAGCCAGCAATTAAAATTTTGCAACTTACGTAAAATGCGAAGACGTCAATAGTTGAAGAAATCCTGAAAAATATACTGATAGAAGTTTATGAAGACGGAAAATTTAGAAGAAAGAAACAAAAGAAGATTAAAAAAAAAAAGAAAAAAAACAGAATCCAAGAATAAGTGTGAAGCGGTGAAAATATTAAATAAGAAGACAGAAAAGGAACGTTGCTGCCGGGTGCCGGGAGAATGCTCAAGCCTTATGATGAGAGGATATGCAGGGCGCCGGGAGATAAATCGTTCGGGTCCGATGCGGAGCAGCTGGGAGTCAGTTCGAGTCCAGTGCTGAGGAATCCGTTCATCCACACCATGTAAGACGTCGTGACCTACGGAGTCAGTTCGAGTCCAGTGCTGAGGAGTCCGTTCATCCACGCCACGTGACACGTCGTGACCTACTTATACGTTGTCAGTACAATACGTACCTACTGCAATGTAAGTTTTGCACTGCAATTTTTTTTAATATTCTACAATATTCCATAATATTGTAATTAGATCATGTTGTATTATTTTATATTTCGATTAGGGGAATAGGAGTGTCCCAACAATTGCAAGATTTGCACGCTAAATTAAAATATTTAAGGGAATATTTAGTGAAACTAGGTCCAGATAGGCGTAGACAAGATTTAGCTTATAAGAAACTAGTAGAAACAGAAAAGGAATACAGTAAACTGGATTGTATTTTGACTCAGTTGAACCAAGAAATTAAAGAACGCAAGCTAGACAAAGAAACTTGTGAGGTTTTCCAAACATTAATCCATGAGATTCAATCAAATTATCAGAAAATAAAGGGTTTACTGACTTTAGTAGATAGTAGTAGTCAAACTAGTTCTAAGGATTTTATAGAACATTCAAATAGTGTTACAAAAATGGCTGAAACATTCGATATTAAAACTGCAATTTCCCTGTTGCCGATGATGAATGGCCAGGAGCAGGTGACAAATCAGCTTATAGATGGTATCTTACTTTATAGCTCGCTTATCAATGATGCCAGTAAAAGTCAATTGATACAGTTTGTATTAAAAACACGTCTCTCGCCTAGTGCAAAATTGCGTCTTAAAACTACTTACGCAGATATTGAAAGTTAGATAGAAGATATTCGCATTTATTTGTTACCTAAAAAATCATTTGTAGCATTACAAACACAATTGCTTAAGGCGACTCAAGGCCGTAGGAGCATAGAAAAATTCGGTACAGAGATTGAGGAATTGTTTGTGAATCTTACGATTGCTCAGGCTAACGATAAGCGTGATGCCTATGAGGTTTTGCGTCCGCTCAATGAGAAGACTGCAATCAAACGGTTTAGCGACGGTTTGGCCGATAAGCGGCTCAGCACCATCATTGCCTCACGACAGTTTGCGTCGTTGTCTGAAGCTATTACGGCTGCGGTAGATGAGCAATCCATGTCTGTCCAGCCACAAGACCAGGTTATGCAATTTAGGGCTAACCAAAACTATAAACGTGGAAGCTTTAGAGGTTCTCGAGGCCGAGGAAATAGACAGTTTTATAACAACAATAAAACTTATCATCATAATTATAATAAAAATTATGAAAATAGCACAGGTATAAGAACTTCATACAGTGTAAATCGAGGTAAACACACAGGTGGTCAGCGTCAGCATTTACGCGGACGTCCGGTGCGTTGTCAGCGTGTTCAGCATAACGCGCAACAGTCCAATGTCCAAGACAACTTGCGCAATGATCAGGCAAATAGTCATGAAAACTTAGAATTTTTTCGTACCTAAACCGTACACTCATTCAATTCTTAGTTTTAGTAATTTTTGTATTATTAATTGTCAATTACAAAATAGTAATGTTGATCTTAATTTACTGATTGATAGTGGAGCAAGCTTATGTGTGCTTAAGTATGAATGGTTGTCGCGACATAGGAATTTATTGAATTTAGTAAAACAGGATAAGATAGTTATTAAAGGAATTAGTGGTAATTTAGAATCTATGGGATACATTTATTTAGATATTTTAATTAATAATGTGACTTTTCAACAAAAGTTTCATATTTTTGAACACTTATCTTGCGCCGCAGAAGGTATACTCGGGCAGGATTTTTTTGAGCGCTATAACGCGGTATTAAATTATAAAAATGGTACTCTGAGTTTAGAAACCCGAGACCAGTCTGTTAGTGTTGATGTAAATAGGAATTTGTTTACAATTCCACCTCGTTGCGAAGTAATTAAACACATCCCGACGTCACACAATAGTGATTGCGTCATTTTGTCAAAGGAAATTTATAATGGTGTGTTCACAGCGGGTGTAGTATCGAAGCCACATAATGGACTTATTCCTGTTAGGATTTTAAATACAACTGATAGTTCGGTTAAGATAAATATTTCAGATCTAATTATTAGCTGCCTAGATAATTTTTATGTTTGCAAGTTTGACGACGATAGTATATCTGTGGATAGAGTTCGAACTTTGCTAACTACGTTACAACTACATACTTATTTAAATAAAGAGGAACAAAGAGGCATTGAAAACGTATGTGCCAAATATGCCGATGTTTTCCATTTGCCAGGAGATACGCTCACTACTACAAATTTAATAGAACATTCAATTAAACTAAAGGAAAATGCGTCTCCAGCGTACGTGAAGCCCTATCGATTGCCTAAAGCATTGAAAGGCGAGGTACAAAGACAAATAGATGAAATGGTTAAAAACGATATAATTGAAGAGACTATTTCAGAATGGTCAAGCCCAGTTCTATTAGTACCTAAAAAGACAGATAGGTCAGGAGAAAGGAAATGGAGACTTGTAGTGGACTATCGCCAACTCAATAATAGGATACAGGATGATAAATTTCCCTTACCTAACATCACTGAGATTCTAGATTCGTTATCTAACAACATCTATTTTTCAAAATTAGATCTCAGTCAAGGTTACTATCAGCTGTCTTTAGAAGAAAAGTCTAGGAAGTTTACTGCATTTACAACAGACAAGCAGTATCAAATGAAACGATGTCCAATGGGACTTAAGACATCGCCTAGTGCTTTTGCTCGTCTCATGACAATAGCAATGTCAGGGTTAAATTATAAATCATGCTTCTTATATCAAGATGATTGTATTGTCGTAGGAAATTGTCTTGAAACGCACAACAAGAATCTTATAAAAATTTTTGAATGCCTGAGAAGAGTGAATTTGAAACTAAATCCGATGAAGTGTGAATTTTTACGTAAAGAAATCGTTTATTTAGGGCATAAGATCACTTCAGAAGGTATATTTCCCGATCCATCAAAGGTAGAATGCCTGCAAAAGTACCCTGTCCCGCAGAATGTAGACGAAGTCAAGAGATTTGTTGCATTTGCTAACTATTATAGGCGTTTTATTCCAAAGTTTGCCGACATAGCCTATCCATTGAATGCGTTATGTAAGAAAGATGTAGCGTTCGTATGGAGTGATGAATGCGAGCGAGCATTTTACAAGCTAAAACAGATCCTTGTTAGTCCAACTATACTTGACTATCCAGACTTCAGCGATAATAATACTTTTACGTTACAAACTGACGCATCAAAACTAGGTTTAGGCGCCGTGCTGTCTAATAGTAATAGCAAGGTAGTCGCGTACGCCAGCCGTAACTTGAAACCAGCTGAGACACGATACCCTGTGATTGAGTTAGAATTACTTGCTATTGTTTGGGCGGTTCGACATTTTAGACCTTATTTATATGGGAAAAAGTTTTACATAAAAACAGACCATAAGCCATTGATTTATTTATTTAATATGACCGATCCTTCAAGCCGGTTGACAAAGTTTAGATTATATCTCGAGGAATATGATTTTGAAATCAGCTATGTCCCAGGACGGCAAAACGCAGCTGCAGATGCATTGAGCCGGATACCTATTACATCCAACAGCTTAAAGGATATGAACAAGCATGTAGTATCGGTCATGACAAGGGCACAGACTCGAAGGTTACGTACTGACTGTGACAACAACGACATGACTACTGAGGTATCCTCTACTCCAAGGCCTGATCAACCTAAGGTAGTGGAAATTCTCAAACGACCAATTGACAGCGTTGAATTGATTTTACTTAGCAATAAAAATACATTAAATCAGATAGAAAAATCAAAACATTTCACTAGTGACAATGGTAACTGCAAATTCGTGCCTGAAAAGTCAGCAATTTTTGTAATTTCTCGATCGTTATCGACCGTAAGTGTGTTAGCGAGAGAATTACAACGTTTTTGCAAGCAAATCAAATTAAACGAGCTCATAATAATTAAGAACAAGCGCAACGAAAGTTTTGTAAACAATTTTATAAAGGAAATGAGTCATTTAAAAGATACTCCTAAGTTACTTGTTATTAAAGATGTGACTAGAGTTACTGACAAAGACACGAAAATTGTGATCTTGAATGACTTCCACCTGTTACCCACGAGTGGCCACGCGGGGGTAAACAGAATGTTAAATAATATTAGGAAGTACTATTATTGGCCAGGAATGAGCAATGACGTATCAGAATTCGTAAAGAAGTGTAGAAGTTGTCAGATTCAAAAGCATACCAATAGGCATACGAAGGAACCGATGGTTATCACATCCACGGCATCCACTGCTTTTGAAAGAGTTAGTTTAGATTTAATAGGTCCTTTAGATGTAGATAATTTAAACTATAAGTATATTTTGACATTACAGTGTGATTTAACAAAATACGTCGAAGCTTATCCTTTAGAAAAGAAAGATACTATTTCTGTAGCTAAGTTATTTGTAAACAATTTTATTCTGAGGTATGGTATCCCTAGAGAGATAATAACAGACCAGGGAACAGAGTTTATGTCATCAGTTTTCACTGAGATTTGCAATTTGTTGCATATTAATAAACTGCATTCAACAGCTTATCATCATGAAACTCTGGGAGGTTTGGAAAATACTCATAAAGTTCTAGGAGCTTATCTTAGAATTCAGTGTGACAATAACAAAACAGATTGGAGCAGTTGGCTTCCATTCTGGTGCTTTTCTTTTAATACTACAATGCACTCTGAGACAAAATACACTCCATTTGAGTTAGTATTTGGCAAAAATTGTAATTTACCATCTAATATAGCACAAAATGTATATGTTGATCCGTTATATAATCCAGATTCTTACCCTTTGGAGCTAAAATACAGACTACAAAGAGCACAAGCAGAAGCTAGAAATAACTTATTAGGTATTCAGTAAGGAATTAAGAAAAAATCATTTTGATAAAAATGTAAATCGGTTAATATATAAGAGTGGAGATTTAGTTTTAATCAAAAATCAAGTAGGAAATAAGTTAGATAAAATTTACTTAGGACCATACAGAGTCATTGAAGATGTATCACCAAATGTGAAAATTATAAAAGATGATAAGGAATATGTAATTCATAAAAATAATACAAAACTGTTTGTAACTTAAAATACTTTGGTTAATTAAGATAAGATGTTTTTTTGTATAATGTTATGTTAAAAAGTAAACAAAAAGTAGTGATGTAAGCATAGTTTAAGTAAAAAAAAAAAAAGCATTATGTACTTAGTAATAACAACATTTTTTTTTTAAAAAAAGGGGAGGTGTAGTTTGCTCATCTAAATAAACTGTTAACTTTTGCAAATTGTACTACAAATATCAAAAAAAAAATAAAGATATCGATATGAAAATTGTATATGGGTTACAAAACCGTTTGCGCTAAAAACCGAAAACGCCCATCTCTATCACAATATATAATATATATATATATATATATAATATTATAAAAGCGAAAGTCTGTGAGTGTGTATGTTTGTTACTTCTTCACGCTCAAACGGCTGGACGGATCTGGATGAAATTTAGCACAGAGATAGATAATACTCTGGAATAGCACATAGGATACTTTTTATTCCGGGAATATGTTCCCTTGGGATAATTTTCGACATTCACGTGGGCGAAGCCGCTGGCAGAAGCTAGTCTATACATATAATAAATCTGTAGAAAAGTCATTTTTGTACATTGAAGAAATTGAAACAAAAAATAGCCAGCGTGTGAAAAGATAAGTAACAGAACCCATTTCCATCATTTTTGAAATTTTTGTCTGTTTGTCTGTTTGTCTGTTTGTCTGTTTGTCTGTTTGTTTGTGCGCACATCACGTAAAATCTACGAATTCAATGCTGACAATGTTTATATACAAAAATTATACGCAACTTGAGGTTTAACTTAGTTTTTGTTTCATCGAAATCGGTTCACTCTATCAAAAGATATGATTAATTTAGTGAGTTCAAGAAGTAAAATATTACGTTACGAGAACTAATGTTGATAGTTGAAATCTAAATCCGATAGATGGCGTTGTGCAAATGACGTCATTTTCTGAATCGCGGTGTTAAGATTTTCCGCGCGAGGATGACGTCCACCGTGTTTACTAGGCAAATTGGGTTTCGTTAGGTGTCTTAAAAGTTCTTGCGTGTGTCGTAAAAGTTCTTTGGTTGCTTGGTTTATCGATTTTCTAAATTGGTCGAAAAAAAAGTATTTGCTTATCTTATTGGTTTCGTTTGGTCAACTTTGGTCATTGGTTTGAAGTACGAAGTTAAGATTGTATTTGATTTACTTCGTAGTTTGAATCCAATAGTGCCAATCGTTATACAGTAAGTTAGTGTTGCCAATTCGTTGAGTCACGACCACGAACAGACGATACGTTGTCACACTAGACTGTTCGACGCACCGTTCTTTTAAGTTTGTAGGCTATTCAGTCATAAGTGTTGTTAGTTTTGTTTATTGCTTTAATTTTCCTTGAAAATGCCTCAAAGAAAAAAAACTAACCTTTCGCTGCGTAGCCGAAATGCGAAAAGGATGAGACTTTGTAGGTCTCAGGAATCGGAAGAAGATCGTGAAGCACGGTTATCTGCTAACCGAGAGCACATCGCTCTTTCACGTGAATCGGAAACGTTCACCGAAAGGGAGTCACGTTTAAGTTCACAAAGAACACGGACCGCGACTTTGCGGTCTCAAGAGAGTATCCAGGAACGCGAAGACCGGCTGTCTGCTGATCGGGAGCGCCACTCTCTCTCACGTGAGTCAGAGACATTCACAGAAAGGGAGTCGCGCTTAAGTTCGCAAAGAACTCGGACCGCGACTTTGCGTTCTCAAGAGAATATCCAGGAACGCGAAGTTCGGCTGTCTGCTGATCGGGAGCGCCACTCTCTCTCACGTGAGTCAGAGACATTCACAGAAAGGGAGTCGCGCTTAAGTTCGCAAAGAACTCGGACCGCGACTTTGCGTTCTCAAGAGAATATCCAGGAACGCGAAGTTCGGCTGTCTGCTGATCGGGAGCGCCAGTCTCTCTCACGCGAGTCAGAGACTTTCACAGAAAGGGAGTCGCGCTTAAGTTCGCAAAGAACTCGGACCGCGACTTTGCGTTCTCAAGAGAGTATCGAGGAACGCCAAGCACGTCTGTCATCTGACCGAGAGCGACACGCTCTCTCGCGCGAGTCTGAATCTCTCTCCCAAAGAGAAGAACGATTAGAAATAGCTAGACATAACTATGTAGGTGTACAAAGAAACAATGAAAGTTATCTTGCATCTGAAAGGGAAAGAATAGATGAACTAAGACGAGCAGAAACAGCAGAACAACGTCAATCTCGCCTAGAAATAGAACGAGCTCGATACCATATGAATAGAGAAACAAATAGCGGAGCTGATGAGTCCATGGAAAATGACGATGCAAATATTTTATTACCTTGGGACAATAGGGAAAAATCAGGGTTCACATATTCGTCTAGAATTAATTATGCTGGCTTTACTTTCGTGGGTGACATGAGAGAAATTTGTAATTTTTGTCATGCTTTGAAATGGAGGAAAGAGACAGATGGAATGTGCTGCTCAAATGGAAAAATTGTTCTTCCAAATTTCCAAGATCCACCACACTTACTTATAAGTCTCCTGAATGGCGATCATCCCCAGTCGAACCGTTTTTTGGATAATATTCGTTTATATAACAGTGCTTTCCAAATGACTTCCTTTGGGGCAAAACAAATAACGGAAGGACCGTTCATGCCAACCTTCAAAGTACAAGGTCAAGTTTATCACCTTATTGGATCTTTGCTGCCAGAAAATGAACCCAAATTTCTCCAAATTTATTTTGTATCCGATTACACGCAACAGCTCAATGTTAGAAATCACAATTTTCCCCAGCTCAATGCTGAGCTTTTGGGTCAACTTCAAGAATTGCTGCATCGCGTTAACCAGTACGTTCGTGAATTCAAAGCTGCATTGGAGTCAATTCCACAAGGCAGCAATGATTTCAAAATTGTTATAAGTGCCGATAGACGTCCTGTGGGTGAACACCGTGGAAGACACAATGCACCCGTCGCAGATGAAGTTGCAGTTGTTTTAGTCGACCAGGAGTGTGAGAGACGTGATATCGTGTTGCGTACACGCGACGATCGCCTTCAACGCATTTTGGAAACCCACCGAGCTTACGACGCCCTGCAATATCCACTAATCTATTGTCATGGTGAAGATGGGTACAATTTTGGGCTGTACCAAGTGAACCCTACTACGAGAGTCACTAATTATCAAAAAAAAATATCTGCTCAACAATACTATTCCTACCTTTTACAAATAAGGCAAAACAGTTTCGTATATTTGCAACGATTTCGTGGTTTGTTCAGCCAATTTATTGTGGACATGTACGCAAAAATAGAAACTGAACGTTTAGTGTATATTCGCACTAACCAGCGACGGTTACGCGCTGAAGAATACGTGCACTTGCGGGACGCCATGCAATCAGATAATAACGTCGAAAACTTGGGTCGATTGGTTATTTTGCCATCCAGTTTCACAGGCGGTCCGCGGTATATGCACGAACGAACGCAAGATGCTTTTTGTTACGTCCGTAAATACGGCCGGCCGGACCTTTTTATAACATTTACAACAAATCCAAAGTGGACGGAGATTTGCCAGGCACTTCTCACAGGACAGGCGTCATACGACAGACATGACATTATTGCTAGGATTTTTCATTTAAAACTCAAAGTCTTGATTAATCTACTTACAAAGGAGAAAGTTTTCGGTTCAACTCTTTGTTTTATGTATAGCGTCGAGTGGCAAAAGCGTGGTTTACCCCACGCGCACATTCTTCTGTGGCTGGAAGAAAAAATTCGTCCCGATGCTATAGACAGTGTCATAAGTGCAGAATTTCCGGACTATAATGCAGATCCGATTTTGCATGACATAGTAAAAACACATATGGTTCACGGGCCATGTGGCCTCTTAAACAGGGAATCACCGTGCATGAAAGATGGTCAATGCTCAAAAAAATACCCCAGAGCACTGAAAGAACTAACTATGGCTGGGGAAAATGGGTATCCGCAATACCGGCGAAGATCACCGTCACAAGGTGGTTTCACAGCTACTGTCAGATTCCGTGGACAAGAAATAATTCTAAATAATAGTTGGGTGGTACCGTATTCTCCAGTTTTGTCAAACGCTTTTCAAGCACACATTAATGTTGAAATTTGTAATAGCGTCGAATCTATAAAATATATATGTAAATATGTTAATAAAGGTAGTGATCAAGCCATGATAGCACTAAGAAATAACAACCAATTTGATGAAGTGACAAGGTATCAATCTGGCCGATACATAAGCTCTTCGGAGGCAGTTTGGCGCATTTTGAGTTTCCCTATTCATGAAAGGTATCCGCCAGTCATCCATCTTGACGTGCACCTGGAAGGCGGGCAGCGAGTTTACTTTCAGCCAGAAAATGTGGCAGAAAGAATGAACAACCCAAGACAAACCACCTTGCTCGCATTCTTTCGCCTTTGCGAAAGAGACAATTTCGCTAAGTCTCTGTTGTACAATGAAGTGCCACATTATTATACTTATAACAAGCAGCAAGGTGTTTTTAATCGCAGGAGACGTGGAACTGCTGTAGAAGGCGAGTCCGGCATTTTTAAAGAACACGTGATTGGAAGAGTATACACGGTGCACCCAAATAATGCAGAGTGTTATTATTTACGCCTTCTTCTTCACACAGTGCGAGGACCTACTTCTTTTGCTGAGCTCCGCAAAGTGGACGATATAGAATATCCCACATTACAAGCTGCTTGCCGCGCACGGCATTTATTAGATGGCGATCAGCATTGGGATGATGCTTTAGCCGAAGCATGCGTCAGTGATAGTCCACATCGTTTGCGCCATTTATTTGCCATTTTGTTGACATTTTGTGGCCTATCGGACGCTGGGCAGTTGTGGCAAAAATATAAAGACGCGTTTGCCGAAGATTTTTTGAGACAGCAAAATATAAATAGTGAAACTTCTGACCAAGTACGTGAAAGCTGCCATAATAGGGCTTTGCTGGCTATACAAGATATAGTTACAAGTATAGGAGGGAACCCCCTCAGTCAATACGGCTTGCCGACACCGACAGTTGGTGGGGAACGAATTAATAGGGAGTATACATCTGAAATAAATTACAACCCCGAAGAGTTAGCAGAAATATTGCGAAATGGCTGTTCAAATTTGACGTCAGAACAACGTCAAATCTTTGATAGAGTATGCTGTAGTGTAGAACATTCATTAGGAGAAATGCTGTTTTTAGATGCACCTGGTGGAACAGGTAAAACTTTCCTCACTAAAGTTATCTTGGCTCAAATAAGGAGCCAAAACAAAATTGCCCTTGCCGTCGCTTCCTCAGGAATAGCTGCCACTTTATTACCAGGAGGAAAAACTGCACATACAACATTTAAAATACCAATCGACTTGGACCGCACAGAAAACCCTGTTTGCAACGTGTCTCGCAATAGTGATAAAGCAAGGGTTTTACGCGATTGCGCCCTTATCGTTTGGGACGAGTGTACGATGGCAAATCGTAAAGCTGTGGAAGCTGTAGATAGAACGTTGCGAGATATAAGACAAAATGACCGACCGATGGGAGGCTTAACGGTGCTATTCTGTGGAGACTTCAGGCAGACACTCCCTATAATACCCAGAGGAACGAGGGCCGATGAAATAGGTGCCTGTTTAAAGAGCTCTATTTTATGGCGTAGTGTCATATTAACTAATTTGAGCTTTAATATGCGAGCATATTTGGGAGGTGACGCAAACGCGCAGGTTTTCTCAAATTTACTACTTCAAATTGGTAACGGCACATACCCGACTCAAGAAGGAGGTAAAGTAACTTTAGTCGAAAGCCTGTGTTCTTCTGTTGCCTCACAGCAGGAACTCATTTCCTCTGTATACGGAGATCCATCAGAGATCTCGAACCATGACGCTGCTTGGCTATGCCAACGAGCTATTTTGGCACCTCGCAACGACCAAGCAGCAGCAATAAATTCTCAAATATTGGTACATGTTTCTGGAGAAAGTAGGGAATATTTATCTATTAACACGGTTTTAGAAGAAGGAGATGCCACCCACTATCCAGTAGAGTTTTTAGACTCTCTAAATACACCAGGTCTTCCAGCACACAAAATTTATTTAAAAGTCGGAGTACCAATCATTCTACTCAGAAATTTAAGCCCACCAAAACTATGCAATGGAACTCGGTTGAGAGTAACAAATCTCCAACGAAATGTCATCGAAGCCGAAATCTTAACAGGTTGCGGCTCCGGTGATGTTGTTTTCATTCCCAGGATACCCATTATCCCCAATAATTTTCCGTTTACTTTCAAACGTGTGCAATTTCCTGTAAGCCTCTGTTACGCTATGACTATTAATAAAGCCCAAGGCCAGACGTTATCCGTTGCGGGTGTAGACCTTACTTTTGATTGTTTTTCACACGGCCAACTCTATGTTTCTCTATCACGTGTTAGCAACCCAAACAACCTTTTTGTATATGCTCCGGGTAATTCCACCGCTAACATAGTATATAGAGAAGCATTAACGTAATCAACTATACCAAAGTCAGGACTCTTATCTAAATCATCAAAAAGGTGATATACTCTTATCTAAACGACGTTGTTTTGCTCTCGACAACCACGCGAACGAAGTCGCGGGCACAGCTAGTATTATAATAAAACTAAAAAGAGAATTCACTGAAGCTCGACTGAATATGAAACAAGTTGGTGTATATAGTTAATGGAAGGGGAAGTGACGTGGGCGGCAGTTAGTGATTTATGATCCAACGAAGCTTGATAAATAAAAGAAAATGCTACCCACATACCCCCCTTACCCCGCTATTCAGATTGGGTATGGGGGTGGGCGAAAAATGTTGAGCTTCCCAAAACATGGACCTAAACTGTGACTTCAGGTCAGGGGGGTAACCATAAGCTCTTGGATTAAGGTTACATTGAGTTTGTGTAAGGGACAGGTGTATATGACTTGTGTACATCTGTCCCTTACGCTCACTCAAAGTAACCTTACTCTAAGAGCTTATGGTCACGCTCCAGATCTGACATATATGGCCTGTACCGGTTGTCTTTCTGCCCGGCTTTCAGTTATGGCGGCCAATCTCCGCGGAGAACTTTTTCTAGTCAACAATCAACAATCGTCAACAATCAAAAAAGTCGTAACAATCTTTTTAACAGGAAGAGAACCAGACTTGCCACACTACAAAAATATGGCAAATTACTTCTAGTGTTGCAAGTCTATACATAATTTATACATCTATAATGGTCTATGTTTAGATTGTTCTAAACAGATTCCATGATCGTTATTTATATGTTCTTCGACCAGGGATATCACATCACCAACTTCTAAATGCCTCCCTTCTAAACTTCTTTTCCTATTTCAAACAAAATCAACAGACAAATAAAATTAAACAAAATCTTTTCTAGATCGGTCTGACTAACCGAATGATATTTAGAAGAACAAAGATTAAGAGTACACATGTTTCACATGCTAAAAACGGAAAATAGCTTCTTTTTCAGCGCAAATTTCTAGTACATAGTACACAGACAACTTCGCTATAAATAAGAATATAGTATACTTTATTGTACAACAATAAGTTACACATCTAAGACAATAAGTACCTGTGAAGGAAAGGAAAGCGTGCTGTCTCTGTATATCTGCCTACATATTAAACAATCTAGTGAATCCATATACTCGTCTGTCGTCAATCAATCGTCTTGATGTCGTGCTGGCCCAGTGGCTAAGATCTCGCCTCTCGTGCTTCAAGTCGTGGGTTCAAATCCGGACAAGTACCAATGTGATTTTTTACCTGACTGCCGAAGGAGGGTAATGTGTTTATCAGTCTATGTATGTATGTTTGTTCCTATGTGGCGTTCTAGAGACCAAACACGCTGGCCTATTTTGATGGTTCTTACATCAATCGATTCGTCTTAACCCTGCGAGTGTCACTGGCTACATTAAAATTGGAAAATAGGAAAATGGCGGCTTTTGGGCGCCATATTGTGGGGGCCCAATTTTTTTTTCTTCTAAACCCATCGTGTAGGGTATCAAAATCCTACGAAAGTAAACACGTGGTAGGTATAATACCTATCTGAGCTACTACCCGTGCAAAGCCGGGGCGGGTCGCTAGTAATTAATATTCACGTCCATAGTGCAAGAAGTGGGAATCAAAGTCACAACCTCACGCTCGTCAGTATCCTTTCAAACCCTGGACTATTGCCGCTTAGGTATACATGATATATCATACAAACCTAGCTTCTTTTATCATTCGTAGTATATCTAGTCTTATTGGATTTGTAGCAGCGGCAATGTGGACGTCGTTCCTCGGAAAGCACTTATGTGTAATGGTGTAACTGTCGGACCTGCCCTTGATTTCTCCCTGGTCGAGTCGAAATAACCTACAATCCGATCAGACTATGAGCGTTAGTAAAGAGGAAGTTCAAGTGTACCCTTGTTGTCTACCCGTGCTGCATGTATCCTGCGTTAGCTTAGCTAGTGTCTATAACAAGTAAAAATTAAAAATTTCAATATATACCGACAATTTTTTTTTCATTATTTTTAAAATACATAATTTATCTAGTAGTAAACACGCTTCGATCAACAATCTATTGAATACGTAATATACCCCGATTAAAACAGTAAAACGTTACTATAAACCAACTAGATTGAGTAGCATGAAACACAAAAATCACAAAACAACTATTATATTAATTCAGCTACCAAAAAAGCCAAAGTAATATGGCAGATAGATAATAACTATAAAACTGTAACTCCCAAAGAGGATGTCAATAAAATTAAAGTAAAGGACAAAATAATAACGATGCCGGCAGAAATAGCTGAATCATTTAATAATTATTTTATAGATGACATAAAACCTATAAAAAAAGAAAAAGGGAACCAAAAACACTGACATATAATAATTGCAATTCAATGTTCATGAAACCGACAAATCCATGTGAAGTTGACCAAATAATAAAAAGACTAAATAACACTAATAGTACAGGATACGATAACATAAATACTAAAATAATTAAACGAGTTTCCCGTATCATAGCTCCAGTACTCAGCACCATTATAAATTTGTGCCTGGAATGCGGAATATTTCCATAAAACTAAAAATAACTGTCATAAACCCAATATTTAAAAAAGAAGATATGAAATTTTATAGAACAATTATTGCAAAAAATTTTGAAAGGGTAATTTATAAAATCTATTTAACTATTTTGAATTCAATAATATATTCACAAATGAGCAATTTGGGTTTCGTAAAGGCAAATCAGCGAGCAACGCGCTTTTAATTTTTTTAAAGAAAGTAATGACAGAACTGGACAATAAACAACATATAACTGCAATATTTATAGACATGTCAAAAGCATTTGATTGCGTAGACCATAATATTCTCATAAATAAATTAAAACAATACGGAGTTAGAGGGAACGCATGGAATCTTATAAAATCTTACCTCAAAAATAGGTTCAAACAACTCAAATAACAAAAATACCAAATGAAACAAATTATGAACAAACGTTTCAGTCTAAGCCTAAAACGGTCAAGTACGGGGTGCCTCAAGGAAGTATTCTTGGCCCACTTTTATTCATAATATATATAAATAGCCTCCCTAAAGCCATAAACCATGACATGATATTATTTGCAGACGACAGTACAGCTATTTTCACTGACGAGGATCAAGATAAATTCGAAATTAATGTAAATAATGCCCTAGAATGCATCATAAATTGGTTAAATGTCAACAATCAAAGTCAAAGTCAAATATATTTATTTCAACTAGGCCAAACGGCACTGTTGAACGTCAAACAACTTAAAATTTACCTGTAATATAAATTGATTCTACCGTGCATTCGGAAAAGTAGCTTGTTATGGAGAAGAACGCACAAGAAACTCCATACTTACTCTTTTTAATAAAAGGTCTTTTACAATATTTACATAAGTACATACATTAATAAATTCATATATGTGAGGACGATGCACCCAAAAATAGCACTACACACTATTACGCACAGGTATAAAGTAATAAAAGCATTAACAGGTAAATTCATTAATTTCATAAATAGAAACATGGTTCTCACATACTTACAAATATTGCAAACATAGGTAAAATACCTAATTCAACAAAAACGAAACAGTGTGTGAGTCAAATTCTGAAAAACTAATAAAAATAAAATAAGAATACAATAACTATGAATAGGATTTTTTTTTTTTTTTTATTTTTTTTTTTTTTTTTTTTTAAAACGTTGCCCCACACTAGGAATTTCTTCCTGTATCGTGGGTGCGTTTACAAACATATAAACTCACATACACAAACACCCAGAGCCGGAACAATTATCTGTAGGTCATACAAATTTTTGTTCCGTGCGGGAATCGAACCCGCGACGTTAACTTGTTGTGTGACGTTAACTTGTGAATGTTAACTAAAAAGTTATAAATAAAAAAGTTAATTAAAAAAATCAAAATACCCGACTGCTTAAAAAGTGACTTCATAATTTAAAGACTGCTCGATAGCGTCACACCTATCTGTGAAAGCTTGACGCGCAGTTTTAAGATCATATAAACCTTTCAGGATCAGGATTAATTTCGCAGAGATACATATTCGCGAGCTGGCTGACCAAATCCAGATGTATCCTCCGACTGCACAGCATGATTTTCTTCTTGTTTACGTCTTTTTAGTTCGCTTTTTAAGCAGTCGGGTATTTTGATTTTTTTAATTAATTTTTTTATTTATAACTTTTTAGTTAACATTTTTTTTAATTAGGTACATTTAAATATATAAGTGTCATATATTTTTGAAATCACCAGTTGAAACCCTTTATTTTGATACACCACACGATGGGTTTGGAAGAAAAAATAAAATTGGCCCCCCACAATATGGCGCCCAAAAGCCACCATTTTTCTATTTTCCAATTTTAATGTAGCCTATGACACTCGCAAGGTTAAGACGAATCGATTAACATATGAATCATCAAAATCGGCCAACGCGTTAGGTCTCTGGAACGCCACATAGGAACAAACATACATACATACATACATATATACATACATACATACATAGACTTATAAAAACATTACCCTCCTTCGGCAGTCGGGTAAATAGACCAAACGCGCGCGGTCTCCACATCCGTCAACTGTCTTATCTTTCTAACAGCATAAGCGGCCGAGCTCAGCCGACCCGCAAGAGATGTTATGTGACAACTCCATTGCAATTTGTCGTCTAGAGTGATTCCCAGGAAAACTGTTTGATTTACAAAGTCCAGCTTTTCGCCATTCAATATGATGTCACATTCGCTATTTCTAACATTCGGCAAAGTGAATCTATTACATTTGTTTTTTTTTCATTTCGTACCAAATTGTTTGCCGTGAACCAATTTTGGACCTGATGATTATTCTATTATATAATCTTAAAATTAATTAAGACAAAAACATGCTATATTTCCTTTGCTAATATAAATAAAAAACCAAAGAACATAAACTACAAAGGTGAAGCTGTAAAAGAAGTAAAGACCACCAAATTTCTTGGCATACATATTGACTCTGGACTTAACTGGAAAATACAGGTTTAGTTTTTTACAAACATGGTCAATGTTTGTAAAAAACTAAATCAGTTTTCATATGCCCTCTAAATGTTGAGATAAGTTACAAATGAGAGTACCTACTTTACTAAGTGTTTACCATGCATTATGTAGGCTCCATTCTAAAATATGGTATCCGATTCTGGGCGAATTCAACGAACAGGGAATGTGCTCTAAAAGCACAAAAAAGTGCATTAGAAGCATACGCGGATTGGGACAGATTGATTCATGTAGACCAGTTTTCAAAAGGTTGAAAATCTTAACCCTACCTTCATTGTACATATTTGAAGCGGCAATGATGATAAAACGCGATATAGATATGTAAGAAACGTTTAGAAGTGCGAGACACAAAAATGAAATTAAAGGCATTAAATGTAGAACAGAGAAATTTAAATCGAGGTATATTTGGTATCGGCGTTAAAATCTATAATAAACTCCTAAACTGTGTTAAGAATATCTCATCATTAAATATCTTTAAATTAAAGCTAAAAGAATTTCTCTCTAAAACATATTATTCAATTAACGAATTTCTTAATGACCGAATTATTGACTAAAATGGTTTTTGACTTATAGTTACGGTAATATAATTTACATTAATGTAAATTTACCGTAATAACTATAAGTCAAGAAATTCGTTAATTTAATAATAGTTATAGTTATTACGGTAATATAATTTACATTAATGTAAATTATATTATCGTAATAACTATTATAATTAATGTAGTATGACATGTTAAACTTATTTTTTTTTTTTTTGTATTATGTAATGTAAATTGCATGACAATTAACAATTATATAATGAAAGTAAGATGATTTGATGACTGATTGTCATGTTTAATTTGTTTTAATTTTTTTGACTTATGAAACGTAAATTTTATGACCGTAATAAACATGAATATTTAGGAATGTAATTATCTAACTATTAATTATTTTTAACATACTGTTAGAAGATTTCGAATGAAGACGTCACTTTTCAACTTCAACTGACATGACAGCGAGGATATATAAGCAGAGCGCACCATTTGTATCGCCCCTTTAAACATAAAAACCCCCTTATAAAAGAGGCCACCCGCTACGAACCCTCAAAAATTTCTAGAGTTCGCCGACCAAGGCACACTCTCACCACTCCCGATGACGCCACTACCCTACTCCAAGAGAGTCGTAGGGAAACTAGTACAATAAAAACGTATCATACAAAATCGTTCCATCCTCGCCGCCGAGGACCGTCGCGAAATCCCCGTAATACTGGCCCCGATGTAGTTCAATGCAGCCCGCGAATTGCTGAACAAAATCAAAATAGTGATAGTGGAGTTTCTTGTCAGTTCTTCTCCACAGTAGGTACCTTACGAACTGATGGTAGAATCAATATTAGAAATAATAATCAAGATCCAGCTTGTCCCCTTGCTGTCCCTTCCAGCGACGCCCTGAGCCGAGGTTCGACCCCACCTGGGGTAGCCCTCAGCGTAGTCGCTTAGGTTTAGAACTTTGTGCCTGGCTGGAGGCTTAGTTTAGTCTCCACAGGATAGCCCGGTTAAGCAGTAACCAATCATTTGGATTGTAAACTGCGAGACGTCACTTAAAAAAAAAAAAAAAAAAAAAATTGTATCGCCCCTTTTTTGCATCGAGACTTCATGGCGTTCGCATCGTTGATAAACTGGTTCATAATCTCTTACTACCTACTTGTTTATTCGTGTCTGGTTATATTTTTACCTACCTTCATGTTTGCTGTACTTTTGTAATTTTGAATCATTGATTAAAGTTATTATTTTCTGTGTTTATGTGTTTTTTATATTAAAAACAAGTTACCGCTTATAATACATATAAATATTGTACACCCCATAGGTATGTTACAGTGATACAACAATAATAATTGTAAGACCTGCCTTTTCACCTGTAACAAACAATATATAAATGAATTTGAATGATTAACTAAGGCCGAGTTTCTCACCTCTATATTATCACAGAATTTATGTGACAAATTGTCAAGCACGCGTTATCTGCTGTGATTGGCTGTTGAAAATTAATTCAACCAATCACAGCAGATAACGAGTTCTTGGGGATGGGAAGGGGACGTGGATGGTCAAATCAGATCCTATGACAAATAGCGAAACAAACTCAAAGGTATCACGGGGCTGATTTCGATTATAACTATCAGATAATCAAAATCAGGGTTATCAGTTTATCAAAATTAAAAAGATCCCATTTTTTTTCGAGAATTCTCTTTGGCTTCCTTGCAGAAAGTTGTTCCTTTCCATGAGCAGCAGCAGTGTTTAAAATATGACTACTAATTTACGTTACATCCTAGAAGTAGCTACAAGAGGTCACTACGCTCTGTAATAAAAATAAGCCCCATATTATTTTCTACCCCTCATCAGTTCAGGGTGAACGGATCGTAATCAATCAAAGCGGACCTCCATTGTCCAGCACGGTAGACATGGCCATAGGTACCTGCTTGTTCGTAATGTTATCTAATGGCCTAGTTCTATATTATTCTTTCGAAAATTCTGTCAACTGAAAGGTAGAGTCGGCTTATAGCCTAACGTAACTATACGAGCCCAAGTACCCCTGAATATAAGATTTATGAAAGAAACCTGCAATACGAACGACATTCGAAAACGGACGAATAATCTCATCAAAATCTTCATTGTTATTGTTTCTTTATTTCAATTTTTAGCAATGAAAATACACGTGACGATGTAAAGATGCGAGCAGTGGTGGCCCAGTGGTATCGGCCGCGACTTACAAGTTGTAGGTCGTGGGTTCGAGCCCAGGCAGGCGCTTTACTTTGTGTAAATGATTTCATCACCACTGCTCTTAAAACGATGAAGGAAAACAACGTGAGGAAACCGACATGTCCTAGAACCAAAAAATTCGAAGACATGTGACATCCACCAACCCGCACTGGGCCCGCGTGGTGGATTACGGCCCATTCCCCTCACAGAGAGGAGGCCTGTGTCCCAGCAGTGGGAACATTAATAGGCTGATGATGTGATGTGTGATGTGATGTAAAGACCGGAGGGGAAGGTGGGGGGTAGGGATTGGTGGTTACGGACCGCGCTAAGAAAGAACATTTGGTTCATTATAGATGGCGCGACTTGCACCGAGGTGTTTATGAATTGTGTGTAAAATTACCATTTTCTGAAATTTAACATAAAAACTGTATATGCTTGTTTAATGAACTCTCCTAAGCACAAAATTATGGAATATTGGGCTCATAATTTCCATTTCAAAGATTATTTGAATGGATCATTTAAAATTGATGTCAATAGATGGCGCGGTTTTATATGTCTGATTCATTTCACTCGATTGTTTAAATTTGTATTGTAACACATTTTGGTGCAATGAAACTGTAAAAACGTGCAAAAAATACTATAAAACAAATCTTCCCAGTATTTAAAAAAAAAAACATTCACCGAGTAAACCCTTTTACTTGCAAGTCGCTGTTAACATCAGATGGTGTTAGTAGCGACTTGGCCGTTCCATGGCGATAGATGGAACCGAAGGCGGATGAAAAACGCGTTACCTACGTCGGCGAGGTTTCTTTGAATGGGATGAGGCGTATGCTAGTATTATACTAGTACTTGATGTGCTATTGGTTACCCGTGCTTTATGTATCGAGTCTATTGTGCACGTATACAGAGAAAACTATATCTGTCTACAATTGTGCAGTTGTGCTGCCATGTATTCTGTGGTCATGACGGGATGCGTGACATGACGATGCACGGCGGACCCTCCGTCATAGTGATGCAAATGAAAAAAAAAACAATGACATTGACGCTCCTCGGCTGTCAGTCCTGCCATGGTCCTTCCCTTAGATTCTTCGATGAAGAATACACTAGATTCCCGGTCAGCGCTTCAAAAACGGGCCAAATAATAGGGTCACAAATACGGTTGTGGCCCTATTTCAAATTAGTATGGTCCAATCATAGCCAACATTAATACGTTGAAAATGTCGCAATATGCGTTCAAAAACTATGCAAATAACCACCGTAACATCTTGATTTTGGAAAAAATATCTTTTTTTCGGTAAATTTATATCATTAGGTGTATTTCATATAGTAAATCTAATTAAATAGTAAATATGAATCAATTACCAAATATTATCGTTGTTTGACCAACGTTTGCGTCAAAAAAGCGAACGCGCCAACTATTGTAACAAACATGACTGGACTGTTATGGAACAGAGAATGCATGGAGTAGTTTGTAAAGCAATTTTTTTTTAGCTTTCCTAATGACCTATAGAAAACGAAATAAAGTAACCCCGAAATTTCCTACATAATGTTTTTAACCTTATTGCTGAAATTTTAAGTTTTATTTTATAGTAAATATTTTTGTACCTACATATAACTAACTTATAATTTTCAAGTTTTCAAGCAAACCCTACCTTACCTACCTTCCTACCATATCTAACTACCCTACCTACCTAACCTAGCTAGCTACCCGCCCACGTAAATATATTTTTTTAAACTGTCTCTTTATTCGACCGAACAAAACAAAAAAAATATTATTCAAATCGATCCAGCCGTTTTTGAGTTTTAGCGAGACAAACGAATAGATTTTTTTTTATAATATAGAAAGATAGGTAGATAAGTGTGTTTAGCCATATGAGCGACTTATTTTCGTTCCTGATTCTTAATCTAGTATTTCCATAGATCGATAATATAAAAAAAAAATGTGTGTCTGTACCAGAGTACACAGGTAAGAAGTGAAACATCTTTACGACATATAATTTTTCTACTATTTGCAACTTCAAGAAAATGGGGTAGATAAGCCTTAAGAAAAACATTTTTTTCCGTATTAAATTAAAGCTATTTTATTATTATAGACATGCATACAATTAATGAGTAATTTATTTTATCATTGTTCTTATTATAATATCATTAAAATCATGCTCATACGTGTTGAATTTATAAAACGAAATATATAATCACTCTCACTTTTCTTGTAAATTCACTTAAATTTGAATAAGTCTTTTTACTAAACTTTGATAAAAAAAGCAACATGGCGCGTAACCGAAAAACGTGACGATAGAGTCCGTCCAACGAAAAAAGTCCCGCGGAAATACATGGAACTAACAAGATTTGTTAGAGGACAGCGTACAGTCGCATAGAAACTAGCGCCGCGTCTACGGGACTTCTTTCGTTGGACGGACTCTACGTACAAAATTTCTCCCATACGTCGATAAAGAAGTTTCACTTCAATAATTGAACGTTTTGACTCTACTCATTCCTTGTCCAAGAAGCGAGCTCGAACATATATTTTGAAAATTCGAATTTCGTATTGCTTTTTTTGGCACATTGTAATTTAGACTTTAATATTTGCGTGTAAGACTAAATTCGTATTGAACTCATACATTTTTTATTGCTTTTTGTACAGTTTTGTGAATGCAACTTTAAACATTGCATTTAAGGTTGAATTTACATTAATGTATATTTATTTCAAGTAGAATTCTTAGAATTACTTAAACACAATTGGCGTCAGTTTTAAAGATAAGTTTTGTATGGGATCCTATATCTAGTGTATTCTTCATCGAAGACGAAATCACAGAAAATCAAACACGACCGAGTTTGTTTGTCAAACCTGCCATAACATTACAGTTTGACAAAAAAACAAAAGCCGGTCATGGTGACAAAGACAAAAAGTAATCTTTTGTGCTTATTATTTACATGGGGCTGCCAACTAGTGATCTCGCTCTATCAATTAAGCTCATTTTATGGCTAAATCTATAGGTCCTTTATCTAAGGTCCTTTCATTGCCTGGGACTTAGATAAAGTACCTATAGATTAAGCACTGGCGTGGTCGCACATGAGACAGCAATAGTTAGCTCTGGTGTTACAACAAGAACAAGAACACTACAACCCACCATAGCACTGACACTTATTATCTATAAATAACCCAAATTCCTTGTCTCAATTAACACATAATGCCACGAAATCATAGAAAATCAAACAAAACCGAGTTTGTTTGTCAAACCTGCCATTGTATTAGAGTTTGACAAACAACAGAAACCGGCCACGGTGACAAAGACAAAAAATAATCTTTTGTCCTTATTATTTACATGGAGCTGCCAATTAGCCATCTCGCTCTATCAATCAAGGTCATTTTAAGGCTTAATCCATAGGTACTTTATCTAAGGCCTGGGATATACGTAGTATCTCTAAGTAGTCTGTGCCTGGGCTTTTTTGGTAATTTAATTACCTGGCTACTGAGGCCTTTAAGTCATCTTTAGCTTTTTTGATACAGTTACTTTAAACAAGAACTTTGATTTGCATTATAGTGCGGATTTAACATTTCAATGGTTATGGGGTATGGGGTAGCATCGAATATATTGCTTTAGCCTTTTCGATTGTACCTACCATTGAAATAGGAAAAACATGGAGGCGCTGCGATGTTCTATACATACATTAGCTTATACAAATATGAGTGAAATACGATACAGAATTTGAAACATCATTTTGGTTTATTCTTTCTAATGTAGTAATCGTATTTGATAAAAGAGACAACAATATTTAAGTTGTTGCTCTTATTGGCAAAATTTTTGAAGTGAAACTTCTTTATCGACGTATGGGAGAAAATTTTGTACGTAGAGTCGAAAAAAGTCCCGCGGAAATACATGGAACTAACAAGATTTGTTAGAGGACAGCGTACAGTCGCATAGACACTAGCGCCGCGTCTACGGGACTTCTTTCGTTAGACGGACTCTATCGTCACGTTTTTCGGTTACGCGCCATGTTGCTTTTTTATCAAAGTTTAGTAAAAAGACTTATTCAAATTTAAGTGAATTTTCAAGAAAAGTGAGTGATTATATATTTCGTTTTATAAATTCAACACGTATGAGCATGATTTTAATATTTATAAATTAATTAATTTATAAATATAAATTACTCATTAATTGTATGCATGTCTATAATAATAAAATAGCTTTAATTTAATACGGAAAAAATTGTTTTTCTTAAGGCATAAGGGCCAGTTTCTGAAGTCGTCGTCACATCTCAAATCAGCTGACAATTTGTCACAAATTAACCAGCCGTCAGTTGTCAGAGAGTTTCTCAACACTTCATCATCAAGAAATTACGTAATCGCTTGTTACATTAAAAAATCGACATTAATTTATTTCGGTTGGCTACCCTAGCTGGTATTCATTCACTTCTATAACGTAATCAGTAACTTTAAATAGCTTAGATAAAGTAGGTATAGATTAAGCACTGGCGTGGCCGCACATGAGACAGCAATAGTTAGTTCTGGTGTTACAACAAGAACAAGAACACTACAACCCACCATCGCACTGACACTTATTATCTATAAATAACCCAAATTCCTTGTCTCAATTAACACATAATACCACGAAATCATAGAAAATCAAACAAAACCGAGTTTGTTTGTCAAACCTGCCATTGTATTAGAGTTTGACAAACGACAGAAACCGGCCACGGTGACAAAGACAAAAAATAATCTTTTGTCCTTATCATTTACATGGAGCTGCCAATTAGCCATCTCGCTCTATCAATCAAGGTCATTTTAAGACTTAATCTATACCTACTTTATCTAAGTTAAATAGTATTTTATCTTGAGAGGCTGGGTTAAGCAAACCTTACCAAGGTCGATTTTTGGATGGGTAACCACTTTTTTTTTTGGTTTGCTTGTTTTTGGATAGGTGACCCCACACAGGTTAAGCAACACTTACCAAGGTTATTCTTTGGATGGGTGACCGCTTTTTTTTGTTTCGTTTGTTTTGGATGGCTGACACCGCCAGGTTAAGCAACACTTACCAAGGTCAGTCTTGGGATGGGTGACCACTTTTTTTTGCTTCGCTTGTTTTTGGATGGGTGACCCTGCCAGGGTAAGCAACACTTACCAAGGTCACTATTTGGATGGGTGACCACTTTTTTTGGGTTCGCTTGTTTTTGGATGGGTGACCTTGTTAGATGTTGTTTAACCTAGTGGGTTGATAAAGTCAAAGGATGGGTGATCAACATTTTTGTGCTGATGGTCACCCATCCAAAGACTGACCTTGGTTAGTGTTGCTTACCCTGGCGGAGTCACCTATCCATAAACAAGCGATCCAAAAAAAAGTGGTCACCCATCCAAAGACTGACCTTGGTTAGTGTTGCTTACCCTGACGTAGTCACCTATCAATAAAAAAGCGATCCAAAAAAAAGTGCTCACCCATACAAAGACTGTCCTTGGTTAGTGTTGCTTACCCTGGCGGAGTCACCTATCCATAAACGCAAACCTATCCAGAAGCTGACCATAGTAAGTACTAAGTACAGGGTACAGCCAACACTGACCTGGGGATCGAACCTTCCTCACACGCACTAGCGTGAGGAAGGTTCGATTCCCAGGTCAGTAAGTTTGTTTTTTTTTTAATTTATTTATTTCAATACAAAACAACAATTTTTGATAATTGTGTCAAGTTTTTATAATGTAATTAATTTAAAATTTTGTAATATCCTATTTTTTTTTAAATCTTGGTAATTAATTAATTGATATAAATTAACATTTGTTTTATAATTCAACCCATACCATAGTTTTCGCCGACCCCTATTATCTTTTTATCGTAACATAAATTTAATACAAATGTGCCTTTAAAAGCATAATATTAATTGTAATCCACGAATAATCGACCAATTTCCAACAATTATAAATTAGGCTCGTTGACAAGAGATTAACTTTGAAAAAGGTGCTCAGAAACCCAAAACTGCTGTAACATGCGGTTAATTCGAGATTTTACTCAAATGTGACAAATTGTCAACCACTTGTCACACTTGGATGTTGAGAAACTGAAAGTAGAAGCAGGCGATTAATCCTCGATTACGTTAACAGCCCGATAATTGAGAGCTGGGAAACTGGCAGTAAGCCTTATCTACCCCATTTTCGTGAAGTTGCAAATAGTAGAAAAATGATATCTCGTAAAGAAGTTTCACTTCTTACCTGTGTACTCTGGTACAAACACACATTTTTTTTTTGACTTAGTAGCTGTAGGTAAGTGCCATATCCGCCATACTACGTAACGAATTTTGCGGTTGTGTTCGTGGTAGTCCTGCTATCAAATGGTTGTTTACTTTATGTATTATTGAAATTTGTTAGTGTGTGTATGTACCGTAATTGACACAACCATAGCATCGGCAGCCATTTTAAGTGATCTTTTAAGGTTTAGGTAGGCACCTTTTTTTGTAGGTATTTTCCTCTGTCTACGGTATTTTCAGTCCATACTATTTATTATGTCTATGGTACCCACCAACCCCCGCCCACACACTATGTCTTAACCTAAGGGAATACATCCTGACTGCCCGATGGATGTATTCCCTTAGGCAATATTCCTTGGCATTTATCTGCCATCCTCTGATGCGACATATTATTTAAAAACATTTACCATGCGTATATATGTCATTATTGAAATCTGGTTAAATATTATAATTGAATGGTGATCGAGATTACAAAATTTTGCAGAATCAAATTCAACTAATTGTCTGCTCGAAGCGCATGGAAGGAACCCTGCCTTTTTAAAGAGTGTAGAATGATAAGGTCAAGGGCTTTTTGTTTCAATGATTATTAAAACAATACTGTTGTAAATGGCGAAAATTATGTGAACATATTTTTTGACATACTTTTTTTCAACAAGCTTCCAATTAAGTTCATTCATATGTTTTTCATGAAATACATAGTTTATCGTACTCAATACAAATCCTTGAATGCTCGAATGCATCTGCTTTATTTATTTAGACACTCGAATCAAGATTGAAGAGTATTATCCGGGGACATAACATAGGGGGTCTCATAATAATTAATTATACTCTCAGGTTGCCCGGTTATGCAATATACAACTTGCATTAACGCTGAATTTTTATTAGTGTGGCAACATCTTGTACTATTATATAATTTATTGAGTTTTTGGCGGGATTTTTTCGAGTGATGCTCAGCGGCTGTTAATATTATTTGCAAATTGATGTCTAGTGGATATTGTGATATAAAATTGGTGTAGTTTTGTGTCTCAACTGTCTACGCAACTGGACATTATGTGAAATCATTGACAGAAGCGATCTCGGGATAGTGGAGTGGAGTATTTTATTGTAGTATTGACTACCTCTGCAAAGCTTACTAGGAAGGCTGACTCGATACAATTTGCTGCCAAATTCTCCAAAAACATTAGATTCTGTTACATCCGCATTCTAATGCATACTAAAGAAAGTTAAAACCCATATTTATGTATCCGACTGAAAGACTTGTATCTATGGTCACGAATAAAAAAAATTGATATATATACAACGTAGACAGAGAAACTATATATATTTTATTATCGGCAACATTGACAACTTTCTGTCTTCCTGGCAGCTGTCAAAAATTAAACGCAAATCTGAGCTGTGAGCTGCAACATTTTGTTTCTGCTTGAAAAAAAATAATGAAGTTATCAATCGTATCATGTCGATTGCGATACAAATCCTAATCCACGCCAGTGCTACACAATTGTGATCCAGATCTGCACGCGTACTCGGCGACATGTATTGTTTGCAATGGCTAATCCCCGTGCTATTGATACCGAAGCCCGTCAACCCGGCATTAGTGAACACACATGTTATGTTCATGGTGTTATATTTAATAGGATTCTTCCTCGAAAGGAAGCCATGTACTGTGTGCAGTGTAGTCTTCCTCGCAGCAGTGATATTAATTTGTTATAGCGGTATTGGCAACTGTTTGTTCTGGGCCAGTCAGTGTGAAGCAGACAAGTACGACACCTAGCTGCGCCAGCTATTCTTCCAGAGTTACCTACCTAAGTGCTCAAAATGCAAAATATTGCCCTGGCCAACGACAGGCCAGGAAAATCGTGAGGATGTGAGGCTGAATAACAACACTATTGCCATGTGCATTGGAAATGATTATATTTTCTTTGTATATTTTTGTAAATAGATGTTTTTATTTATTTATTTACAACTCTTATAATGTACCGTAATTATGTGTGATTATGAATATTTTCCAATATAATGGAAGTAATGTGCCGATCTGTACTTAGTATCTGAATTGTTATGTTGATAAATAAAAAAGTGATGATGTACATACAGTTGTTATAATATTATTACAATGTAATAACAATTTGGGGATAAATGATTGTTTTATTTAACTATGTATCACTTTTATTATTTTGGATACATCATCACCCGATTAATGTTCCCACTGCTGGGACACAGGCCTCTTCAGCTAAAATTTCCATTATGGGCCGTTGATTTGGAAGTAAATTTTTTCTTTGTAGGTGGTACTCATAAATAGAAAGCTTTTTACAAATTTTCAGGACTCGGAAATTTTATTATTCATTGTATGTTTTTCGTGAGGTAAAAAAATTAAAATTAGTCCAAGAGCGAGCGAAGCGAGCTTTGGAGCTTAGGGCACACTGACACGTATAGGTTAGGTTTGAAGGAGATGACAGGAGCTGAAGTGAGCGAGCAAACTCAGCTCCCGTCATCTCCTTCATGTTAGGTTACTTTAGACCCTGCAGACAGAAATAGGAGCCCCGCGCAGCTCAGCCCAGCGGGGCTCCGTTGACTTTGTTGCTTAAATAGTAATCTTAAACTTTAACCATGGATATCTCCATAACCATGGGGTTCCGTGGGGTGGGGATGGTACAGTGAGGTAGCCCCTTTACCCCCCTTTCTCTCCCCCCCTCCGTGCCCCTTAAATCGATGGACATTTATAGCAATTTTTATTCTAACCTGAAAACTTTAATCATGGATATCTCCATTACCACCATACCAACCAACCATGGGGCTCCGAGTAGTGGGGATGATACTAGGGGTAGCCAAACCTCCCCCCTCCCCCCTCCCCGCGCCAAAAATCAACGGCCTATAATCGAAATTTTAACCGCCTCTTCTCTGTGAGACGGAATGGGCCGGTTCTAGGACATGCCGGTTTCCACACTATGTTTTCCTTCACCATTTTGGGAGCAGTGGTGATGAAATAATTTACACAAAGTAAAGCGCCTGCCTGGGCCCGAACCCACGACCTACAACTTGTAAGTCGCGGCCGATACCACTGCTCTTTTAAACTGAATTGGTAGATTTCTTTAGGTATGGTAGTAGTAGTGGTATGGTATGGTAGCACTTTGACTCCCATTTGGTCCATTGTGAGTGGGGTTCCTTAGGTATGTAAAGAAAAGTTAAACCATGGAGATATAACAAATTAATTTCATAAAACATAATTCTTAATTTGTCAACTTTAAATGAGAAAATTTAATGCAATAATAACAAATAACATGAAAAAAACTGACAGAACGTGTGAATAGGGGAGTAGATACATAATTTATACCATGTGCCAAGTTTCATCTAAATCCGTTCAGCTGTTGATGTGTGATTGATAAACAAACGGACATTTTACATTTATATTATTGAACAAACTGTGGGCCAAAATAACACAAGAGCTGGTGCTCTCAGATAGTGAGACAAGGTCACATCAGACCACACGGGAGGTGGCGGTTCCAATTACATATACAGATTTCACCAATACTGGAAGGAGAAGGGTGGGAAAAGTTGGAAAGAGTGGAAGCATAGGCAAAAGCCTTCCTCCACTCTCCAAGCAAAGACCTCAGTGTTTAATATTGAACTCTGGTATCTATGTCTGGTCCATCTGGTTGGGTCGGCTAACTCAATTTAGGTGGGATTATTTCTTGCTACAATTATATTTTATTTTTATATATATAGATTATAGATTCCTATTTGCTTAACTCATATTGTACCACCACCTTGTCACACCTTGTGGTAGGTATATATTGTATCAATATCTTATGAGCCATTGATAACTCGCACATTATCAAACTTTTAACATAAATTTTGATAATAGCTTATAGATACAGACAGACCTATAGAAAATGCAATAGTAATTAAAGGTAGGTATATTTTTTTAAAACACTCGATTTGTGTTGTATTAATTATTTATAGTTAATACAACAGCGAGGCAATAAGTGTATAACTGTATACCTAGTCTATGGGAGGCAGAACCCTCAATCACGCGGAGCACGAACAAAAGTCCGCAAGCCATTAGTCACTCTAATGCGTTCAAGTATTATTTTTTTTATTTGGTACATAACGATGTTGAATAAATTTAAAAAATCAAAAGACCCGACTGCTTAAAAGGCGAACTAAAAAGACGTAAACAAGAAGAAAATCATGTTGTGCAGTCGGAGGATACATATTCGCGAACTGGCTGTCCAAAACCAGATGTATCCTCCGACTGCACAGCATGATTTTCTTCTTGTTTACGTCTTTTTAGTTCGCCTTTTAAGCAGTCGGGTCTTTTGATTTTTTAAATTTACTTTTTTTATTTATAACTTTTTAGTTCTTTTTTTTTTAGATTTCGGTACATTTAAACATATAAGTATTATATATTTTTGAAATCACCTCTTAAAACCCTTTATTTTGATACCCCACACGATGGGTTTGGAAGTAAAAAAAATTTTTGTCCCCCACAATATGGCGCCCAAAATCCGCCATTTTTCTATTTTCCAATTTTAATCTTGCCAGTGACACTCGCAGGGTTAAGACGAATCGATTGACGTATGAATCATCAAAATCGGCCAACGCGTTTGGTCTCTGGAACGCCACATAGGAACAAACATACATACATACATACATACATACATACATACATACATACATACATACATACATACTTACATACATACATACATAGACTGATAAACACATTACCCTCCTTCGGCAGTCGGGTAAAAAGGTCGTTTGATACACGTGTATTTGTCAACCGGCGCGCCGAGCCGAATCGCCTCAGCTGCAATGAAAAACATTGCACACTTGCAAAAAAATGTACCATTTTGTTTGTTTTATGATACGAATAAGATGTAGGACCTGAAGAAAAGTAGACATGGTTGAAGTTTATTAAAAACTAGGAACCCGCCCCGGCTTCGCCCGCGCCCGTGGCAAATTATACACAAAAACCTTCCTCGTTTCTCACTCGTTCTATTGTTGAAAATCCAAGGTTTAGTAGTTTTTGAGTAGATATATCGCGTACAAACGCGGCGTGGGACATATTTTTTTATAATATGTAGTGATTATACGTGATGCGAGACGCACAAGACCGATCAGTGTAGTGACGCTTGGAAAAGATCTATGCCCATCAGTGGTCGTTTTTGGCTGAAATATTGATGAGAAGGTTAGATAAGTGACCATCTGCCGCACATTATTGATAGGTAGTAGCGAAAATGATGTGACAAATTGTCAAGAGCTCTTATACTGGCTGAGAATGAATTTAGCTGAAGACGAACAAAACCACGAAAACAGCTTTTCATCAAGCAATAGCCTGCGTATGTCATAAAAAAATCTATTCATTCGATAAACTTATTGGAGGCATTCTCATTAACCTAATTTGAATGAAATGGCTAAAGCCATAAACCAACCTTTATTAGATTTCATTAGGGTTCCGTACCCAAAGGAAAAAACGGGACCCTATTAAGACTCCGCGGTCCGTCTGTCTGTCTGTCAACAGGCCGTACCTATCTCATGAACTGTGATAGCTAGACAGTTGAAATTTTCACAGATGATGTATTTCTGTTGCCGCTATAAAAACAAATACTAAAACTGAATAAAATAGATATTTAAGTGACGCTCCCATACAAAAAACGTGATTTTTTTGCTATAATGGTACGGAACACTTCGTGCGCGAGTCCGACTCGCACTTGGCCGGTTGTATTGATAAATAGACGTGCCTAAAGGTTCAAGTTGGTAGCCGATCACACGCAGCAGCAGCAGACGACGTGTTGCAGCGACACTACTGGTTTATATGTATTTCTATAAAATACCTTCCGCAGCCAGCGACACGTCTCCCGACTACACGTCGCACAATCGCAGACGACGTGTCGCCCGACCGCAGATCAGTAGTGAGTGAGTGTAGTCAGACATTTTGTCTCACGAAACACTCAGAACCAATAGGAATACAGCGCTGCCGTCTGCAGTCGTGGTTCGAAATCATGACAACAGCGACAGGACGCAAGGACGTGTCGTGGCGGCATGAAGAGACGACACGTCGTCTGCTGCTGCTGCCTGTAGTCGGCTACCAACTTGTACCTTAAGGAAGCGGCTCTACTCTACCATTTATATATTGCCAAATCTGTTGGCCTTGCCCGTGCCGCTACGCGTGATATAAATTGAATTACCCGCAATTTTTTTTTCTTCATTAGATGCATTCTCATATTGTTATTGCATATTGATGCATATTCATCCTAATTTGAATGAAATGGCCTAAGCCATAAATCAATATTTATTCGATTTTATTACCTCTTTCGATAAGATCTAAATAAGTGGCTCATGAAGCGGCTCTACTCTACCATTTATCGCCGAATCTGTTGGCCTTGCCGCTATAAAATATATATATAAAGGGTCTTTCAACAAGGACGGGTCGATGTTAAAATTGAATAAAACAAGATGTGTGTGAGATATTAACGAAATTTATTTTTTATTTAAAAGGCCCATTTATGCCATTATGGATGGAATATGACATAATTCAAATGTCCGCCGCGGCTTCGTATGGTGCCACGAATCCGAGTGGTCCAATTTTTAATGACTCTGCTGCATAGATCCGGCTGAATCCGAGCGATGGCCTGCGTTATGTTTGCTTTCAGGGCAACGGTCGAATGTGGTTTATTGGCATAGACCTGCGACTTCAGAAAACCCCACAAGAAAAAGTCTAGCGGAACTCTAACTCTATCCTAAAACCGTTCATGCAGAATGTCGATTGTGTCGTTCGCTGTGTGGCAAGTAGCGCCATCTTGCTGAAACCACATGTCGTTCACGTCCATATTGTTCAATTCAAGCCAAAATAAATTGTTTATCATTGATCTGTAGCGCTCGCTCGATCTATGCAGCAGAGTCATTAAAAAATGGACCTCTCGGATTCGTGCCACCATACGAAGCCGCGGCGGACATTTGAACGATGTCATATTCCATCCATAATTGGCATAAATGGGCCATTTAAATAAAAAAAATATTTCGTTAATATCTCATGCACATCTTGTTTTATTCAATTTTAACATCGACCCGTCCTTGTTGAAAGACCCTTTATATCTGCCTAGCCTTTTCCCAACTATAGGGCTTAGAGTCTGGCCAACGAAAGCGTGATCTGGGGTATTTTCAAAGTTGGGGTATGGCAACATTATTAATCTGTGTATTGTCTGTGATTGCGATTGTTAGTATGACTTGGTAATCTTGATCCATGTTGGCTGATTGTTATATATTTACGATATGATGATACCTTTTCTTATGTTTATATTTCAATGTTCCTCATTTGGCCGAATAACTGCAGAAGACTGAAAAAATTGACGGACCATGTAATAAAAGTGGCAAATAAATATAAACAAAGAGATCACATAACAGAAGAAGTATTGGAAAATTTTATATAAGTGTAGATGAAGATTCAGATACAGATGAATACTTAGAGGTTGAATTTTTGGACTATGATTTTGAGTATGATGATTAAGTAATTAATAAATTAAATGTTAAGTGGGTTAATATTATGTACATACTAATAAATAAATCTACAAACTCTTTTTTAACTCACATCCATGACAGTCACGGCTCCGTCACACTTCACCAAACGGAACCAATAAATCAAAAAATAAATTATAATAAACTAGCTGTTGCCCGCGGCTTCGCTCCCGTGGGCCACCCCACAGGACCCGTTTTCGGGATAAAAAAATAGCCTATGTCACTCAGGAATAATGTAGCTTTCTATTGGTGAAAGAATTTTTTAAATCGGTTCAGTAGTTTCGAAGCCTATTCGGTACAAATAAACAAACAAACAAACAAAAAAATCTTTCCTCTTTATAATATTAGTATAGATACAAGTATCAAAACTTTTAACTAGATGTATATTTGGTGATACCACATTAGGATTTTTTGAATTTGCCGCGTTTTTCAGATCACACTTTCGTTGGCCAGACTCTATTACACTACACGGTATTCAGGGCCCTAAACTCTAATTTACGGTAGTGTAATAACTTTTAGGGATTTAGGGTTCTCATAATATCGACCTTATTGCTTCGGAATGATTTAGTGAACCGGTATTCAGGGGCCCTGAATACCGTGTAGTGTCGAGAGCCGATGAGCTGCCGCTATAAAAAAACCGACCAAGTGCGAGTCGGACTCGCGCACGAAGGGTTCCGTACCATTATAGCAAAAAAAACACGTTTGTTGTATGGGAGCCTAGCGGCAACAGAAATACATCATCTGTAAAAATTTCAACTGTCTAGCTATCACGGTTCATGAGATACAGCCTGGTGACAGACGGACCGCGGAGTCTCAGTAATAAGGTCCCGTTTTAAACCTTTGGGTACGTAACCCTAATATACGAGTGTTAAATAAATTGAATTTCCCGCGTTTTTTTTATCAGTCGCCTTATTTTGACCACTCATAGATAAAGGGCTTATTACACTACACGGTATTCAGGGCCCTGAACGCTAATTTAGGGTAGTGTAATAGCTTTTAGCAAGTTAGGGTTCTCAAAATATCGACCTTATTGACTCCGAATGGTGAAGTGACCCGGTATTCAGGGCCCTGAATACTGTGTAGTGTAATAAGCCCTTTAAACCACTTATTAGGGCTCCCACACATAACTACGATGCGATATCTATATATTTAGTACGTGCGAGCTCGCAGATATTTGCGAATTCGCAGTTAGGTAAGTGTGGGAGCCCTTAAATCACATCACATGCGATTTCTCAACACTTTACTTGCACCTCTAAGATTTAAACGAGGCCAATAATCAGTGGGAAACTTAAGGAAAGCTAACTTAGCATAGCTCTTGGTCTGAAACCAGGATGAGCAGAGAACATTTTACTCTAGCGAGCGATGAGACTAGGGTAGGCTGAATGCAGAAGGTTATGGATTGTTGTGACTCTGCTTGGGAGAGGCATAATCCAGCCGTGGACTGTTACCAGCAGTGAATTGAGTTGATGTCCAAAACCACATCAACCTGAAGGATAAAAGGTGATGTTCTCTTGTATGTGCCTTTGTTTGTTAATGGAAACACATGTTATGTATGGCAAACCTATGTAGTTTTGATGGGCCTACTTTTGCTAAAAAGATGCAATAGCACGAATTGGTTTTCCCGAGTCAAATAAATTAAGGGCCTGTTTCACCATCTATTAGGTTCCCACTAACATTACCAGATAACTTTTACTTGAAATTCTGTTAATTTTTTTTTACTTTTTCAGTGACTTTTAGCTATTTGGACATCATGAAACAAATCTTGATATAGTATATTACCCTACCATGAAGCATTATCTAACTAATATTATAAATGCAAAGTTTGGATGTATGTAAGTTTGTTACTCAATCACACCAGAACGGCTGAACAAGTCTGGAACAAATTCAGCACAAAATTGAAGACAATATTGAAAAAGAAAACACAATTTACACCAGTAAGTTGTTTATTATGTGTGAGTACAATGAGATGGTCATCTTTGACGGTTTCTTAAAGATATTATAACATAATAAGTTGGATAGATGGTACAAAGCGAGCCTTAACCTAATGAACTGCTACCATGACCTGGAACAAAAAAAAATATTTTAGAGATTGTGTAGTAGAAGTGTGCAAATCAAAGTGGTAGTAGCTACCCTACCGGGCCTAAACTGTCTAAGGGCTGATTTCACCTATGAAACTAATCGCGATTAATTCAACTAAACTGTTTTTGCAAATTCAGCATTCTGATTAGTTGAGACCGCTGAGAAACTACCAATCCGAACACTGTATCTGCATAAACTGAGATTAGTTGAACCTCGTGATTTGTTTAATTGGTGAAATCGGCCCCTAGGGTTAAATCACCATGGATATGAAATGAAGAAGTGGTACTCACTCTATTGTGACTATTTATACTTTTTGGTGAGTTGTGTCATAAACAATACTGGATTTGTTCTATCACCTCAAGAACTACAAGTTAGCATTTTTATACAAATCAACAAAAACAGGGAAAAATAAGTAACAGGTTTTAGTAAGAATTAACTGGGTATCAGTAGAATAGGTAGAACTCCGACCCCAAGGGCCCAAATGTAATGTGTATCAAGTCACAGCGTGAACTATACTGAAACCCGTTATTTAGCAACATAACCTTTAAAACTGTTTCGTACTCGGCCAGTAAATTAACTAATACAGCCGGCCCATGTTTGAGTTATAAATAATATTTACCGCTTATCGCAGTCTCCTGGCTTCACGCTCAGACTCGAGGAGGGTCAGGATGTCACCATCACGCACGGGTCCCTTCACGTTCCTGATGATTTGACGGCTGGTCTCTCCGATGAACTCTACTTTGACCTGGGTACATTGTCCCTGGGAGCCGGTACGGCCCAAGACCTTCACGACACGAGCAAGAACGTTTGGCTTATCCATTTTAGCTTAGATATCGAGCAATTCGTGAATAATACACGTGCACCTCGAATGGCGTGTGTAGAAAAGAAATTGACAGCTTGAGTGATGTTACCAGTTAATATTTAGAGAATACAGTTTAGTAAGTTGATTATACAAAAAGTCGGTTTGCATTCTCAGTGATCGGACTGACCAACCAAACTTAATTAATTTACGGTTTTATAAAAAAATATAATAATTATAAATCTACTGTACTATCATTTGCTGAACATACTAAAGCATTTTTAAGTAAGTTTCAAACTGATGACGGCCAATTGTATGGTTTTGGTTTGCTGGCCTCTTTTTGTCACAATCATTAAATATACTTGTGTATACAAATGCTATTTTATTATATTTTAAACTTACCTTAGAATAGCTATCATAACGCAACTAAAACAAAATTAAGTAATAAAAAAATATTATTTTACCGAAAGTGATCTTATCGAGAATAACGACATTTTTTTCGGTTTATCACGATTGCCGGTTTTAAAACAGGCACATCACTAGTGACATAAGATTCCACGTCAATCGAGTTGGAAAGAAAATTGGCATTTTGCCTCAGTTTCTTGCTCTGTTGGACTGTTTGTTACAAAAGTGAACGGCCTACAATCTAGTTTGGTAGTCGCCGCAGTTTATAACACTTTAAACAATAAATTACATATTTAATCAAAATGAAGTTAATATATTTAACGCTCCTGGTTCTCCCTGCTGCTCTCCTGTGTTTCCAAAGCGGTAAGTTAACTAAAAAATGTTGAAATCTGTGATATAAGTAGATATAAGTACGTGGCATCGTATATGTTACACTTTTTGAGAGAAAGTCTTTTTCTAAAACTTTTCTCTAACATTAGAAACATAAGTTACTTACTGTCTAACTAGAATATAGTACTTATTGTTTGATTATTGGAAGTATTATTTAGTAACCTCTGTTTTACTAGATAAGACATTTCCCAGCAGACTCTCATACTTATGGTCAAGAATCAACTACAATCCATGTGGTAAATTCAGTGTCTTTTAGCTGGCAAAAATTTGGAAAGTGTACATGTAATCTTCATGTTTCATAATAAGAAAAACTTCTAAAAATAAGTTTCAGGGTATTTTCCGTGAGAAGTCTTCATTCATGAAGTTTCCACTTATGGTAAATCAAATCCTTGAAATGCATTGTAATAAGACAAGTTTGAGGCAATTTACTGAGGACAAGTACCATATGTTGGTATTGTATCATATAATCAATGTGTAGCATAAACCATTTGTTAGCTTATGTATTAACTTCTGCTCATATTCCCTCAACTGTTGAGAAAACTGAATCAGGTGAGAAAAAAATTGAAAATCAATTTCTTCCGAATTACAACTGTTGGCCTCTTAAGGTGCCTGCATTGTAGCATGTGTATGTGTAAAATATGTTACAAAACAATGCGTCATAAAATACCTTCTAATATGACCTCATTTTCAGTGATTTTATAACCAAACTAGTTTTTTCCTGTGGGTTCCCTTGCATGGTTTACCTTAGAGGAACCTTACAATAATTCAAGATAAAATAGTAGTACCTACTCAGCAATATTGTAGGTGTTTATCAGAGAAAGTTAGAAATCGAATCTGTACAGCCAGGCATTTAGCATCTACAAAGTAACAACTTAACAAATCACACTATCACAATAATATTATAAAGGTGAAAGTTTGAGTGTGTGTGTGTGTTTGTATGTTTTTTTACTTCTTCACGCTCAAACAGCTGGATGGATCTGGATGAAATTTGTCACAGAGGTAGATTATAGTCTGGAATAGCACATAGGATACTTTTTATCCCAGGAATATGTGCCCATGCATTAATTTTCGACATTCACTTGGGTGAAGCCGCTGGTAGCAGCTAGTATCAAATAAATCTTTATTTAATAATAGTTGAAATAGATTTGTTTTATAATAGTACTTCATTAATAAGAGTGTGTTCTTTTTTATAAAAAGAAGCAAGTTCCAATAAATTATTATTTAAAGAGATTTTTTAATCAAATCAAAGTCAATGCCCAATTAACTTTTTTAATGACCATGTTACAGGCAACACAATTCTGGCGAGAGCTGAGGAAGATGAGCTTGACGATGTAGTGGATATCGAGGGTGAAGACAACCAGGTTGTTGGGGAAGACGCGCTGGGAGATGATGATGACTCCGTCGTCAAGTCCTCGCAAGACGTTGATACCACTATCCTGTTCATGAAACCTATTACTAGCTTAGGAGATGCTGTATTTGGTAAGGAATTTTGATGTAGCTTTCTTTAAAACTAGCTGACCTGAATTTTACATTTTTGCTGCGGAATCTGCTACAATTTTTGTTTTTGCTAAATTCCATAACACAAAATAATTATGAATATGAACATTATTAACAAAAAAATTAAATCAGTCCTGCAATCTCCAGTGATGCGCTAGCCAACTATTAGAGCTACTTTTGAGCATTGTAACAATAAACACAATTTAAAACTCTAAGGCCACCTTTATAGTAACTGATTTTCAGATAAGACTCAAAAACGCAAACCTTTTTAATTTTTATTGTATAAATCTTGCACCATTTATCACTTACACTTACTGATTAGTTGATGGATAAACATTATTAGCTACTAATTTTAATATATTATTAAAATGACAATACAAAAAATATAAACTTTGCCTACTATTGTCACTACTGCAGAATTTGATCCATCCTAATAATAAAGTGCAAATTTTTTTGTATTGTGAATATCATAAATTAAGAATAACTGAATGAGAAATCCTCAGCTCAGCTAGCTAGTGTAAAAATTAAATTGTTGTGCTATTATCATACCTGACCCTGGCACTGGCCCAAGAACAACAACAAACAAGCCAATTGCTTATAATTACCTTCACCCCCAACAGACATTCAAGCAGGCTACCCAGTTGAATTCCTGGTCGGCTTCGTCAACAAGGGTGCAGAGGACTACGTAGTGGACTCCATGGAGGCCTCATTCAGATACCCCATGGACTACACTTACTACATTCAGAACTTCACAGCTTTGCCCTACAACAGAGAAGTGAAGCCCAAGCAAGAGGCAACTTTCGCATACTCCTTCATCCCCAACGAGGCCTTCGCAGGCAGGCCATTCGGATTGAACATCCAGCTTAACTACAGGGACGCCAGTGGAAACTCTTACCAGGTCAGTAGAATGCTATTTGGTTATGTGCTGGTATGTGTATGACTACATAACTACATTATCCAAGCTTAGTGAATGATTCAGACAATCATAAAGTCCATGATATGGCCTTATGATTTTGTGGTTCTCTTGACAAGTTTTTATTTATTTTCACCTGTCCCGGTGTCACTTCCCAGTGTCCGATTGAGCTGAAATTTCGCACACATGTTTGTTTCTCGTTTTAATGCATTCTTGTTTAACGTCAAAGTTGTACATAAAATACAAAATGCAAAATACAAAGAAAATGCCGACTTATCTAGCGTTTTTCGTCTGATTAAGATGTTTATTTTATAAGTACTTCCGATGATTCCGTTCCATGGCTATAGATGGTGTTAGCAGCGACTTGCAAGTAAAAGGTTTTCAAGGTTTTCTCGGTTTGTGACCATTTTTTTCTTTAGAAACAGTGACTTGTAGTTGACAGTGTTTTATAGTATTTTTTGCACGTTTTTACAGTTTCATTGTACCAAAATGTGTTACGATACAAATAAAAAAAAAAAAATTGTGGCATGCCTCCAAATTTAAAACCGCGCCATATATTGAAATCAATTTTAAATGATATGTTCAAATAATCTTTGAAATGTGAATATGAAGTGCCCAATATTCCATAATTTTGTGCTTAGGAGAGTTGATTAAAAAAGATCATACTAACATAATTTTTATGATCAATTCTAGAAAATATAAATTTTACATATAATTCAATAACAAAACGATGCATATCGCGCCATCTAGTAATTTATTTGAACCAATCTTTCTTCTTTGCCACGTAAACAAAAAATAACGATGATATTTCAATACAATTTATACTGACAAAGTGACGTCACAAGCCCCACTCCTGAACTTTGATGCGCTTTATCTTTACTTACTAAAAACAGAATGAAATAAATATTTAAGTGGGGCTCCTGTACAACAAACGTGATTTTTTTGCGATAATGGTACGGAACTTTTCGTGCGCGAATCCGACTCGCACTTGGCCGGTTTTTCTACCAAGGAAACATCCCTATTATGGAACTTGTCAGGTACAGCAACATTCTAGATACAATCTTGTTTCTATGAGAGAGGAATAGCACTTCATATTTTAGATGTACTAATATGTGTATGTCTTTCTATTTTTACAAGCTTTAAATTGCCTTCATTTTGTATGTCTGTCTGGCAAGTAGTAATCGATTTTTCAAGCCATCTTCCTGGCATCTGATTAAACTGAAATGTGGCATACTTATGTAACATTGAAATAATATGATACTAAGGTGCTGGTCTCATGATGGAAACAAAAGGTGTCTATAGTATCTCCTCACCCAGATAGCAACATTGTGTTTGGGCTGATTGGATGTGCATTGACAAGTGATATAACATTTAGTTCAAATAGCTTGTTTTAAAATCAGAATACTTATTATGTAAAATGATGTGGTCCACAGGAAGCCGTTTACAACCAGACGCTGAATATCGTGGAGGTGTCGGAGGGCCTGGATGGTGAGACATTCTTCCTGTACGTGTTCCTGGGCGCCGGCGCCGTGCTGGCGCTGGTGCTGGGCCAGCAGGCGCTGAGCTCGCTGGCGCGGCGCCGCAGTCCGCGCGCCGCGCCGCGCCCGCTGGAGACCGGCACCGCCAACGACGTCGACTACGACTGGCTGCCCAAGGAAGTGGTTGCCCAACTCAGTATGTACTTTTTATTTTTATTTTTAATCAATTTTTTTTTTTTTTTTTGAGACTTCAGTGCACTCTGGGTGACTATGCCAGCCTCATAGGAACAAACAAAAGTAGTGTACCTAACCAATACTATGCGCTCGCTGTACAGCGATTCCGCCAGCAGCCGGTACACTACCAGTATCTACCCACAACTCTTTCCTCTCATTCCTTTCTTTCATACATAATTTCAAAAAGGTATAAATATTCATGCATTCTTTAGACAAAGGTCGGCCTAGCGTCGCATAATTTCCCCATTAAATAGATCAATATTCGACAATAACTTCCGTCTCAGGTCACAATAATATCGATCACATTCCAACAAAACATGCATTATATCCTCCGACTTGTGGCACAGGTCACAGAATGGCGACGTTTTCACGCCCATAAGAAAATAAAACCCGTTAAGCGGTACATGACCAGCCCGTAACCTGAGGGCCACAACCAATGTCTCCCTAGAGAGGCTGGCACACTCGAACCATGGCACTACATGGCATGTACTTTTTTAATAATAATAGTATTTGAGTGTACAAGTCAACCCCTGCCATAGCCGTGTAGTTCAACAGTGGTCAGGCAGGAGCCAAAAGTCCTCCTATAGATTCGGTATTAAGCCCATAGCCCATAATTCCTGCACAAACCAGGGATTGTCCTTGGGTGTGGTACTTATGTAGTGCATAATACAAGGATACTCGTCGGTTGGTGTGTCATTTCATTTAAAGATGTCTTAACCAGGCTTCTGCGATTTGGCTCCGGCCCCTGGCACGCCTTTGAAAGGTCCAGGAACTCAGGGTCCTGATTTGTTTGAAGATAATAACAATAAAATCGTATATTCCGGTAACTTTACAAATAAAATAAAAATAAATGACATACAATTAATTAAAAATAAAATGCCAAAACCTAATAAAATTCAAAATTACATAAATCAATCAAAATGAATTAAGTAAATAAAATCAATTTCAAAACAGATTTTCAATTGCTAATAAAATTACAGGCGTCGGATTTATTTGAAACTTTGCACACTTATCAAGGACCGATGACAATGCAATAATTTAAATAGTTTGTCCCAGTATCCTTACCAGGATCTTCAGGATAAGCGATTAAACTAAAAACCGGCCAAGTGCGAGTCGGACTCGCGCACGAAGGGTTCCGTACCATTATCGCAAAAAACGGCAAAAAAATCACGTTAGTTGTATGGGAGCCCTACTTAAATATTTATTTTATTTTGTTTTTAGTATTTGTTGTTATAGCGGCAACAGAAATACATCATCTGTGAAGATTTCCACTGTGTAGCTATCACGGTTCATGAGATACTGCCTGGTGACAGACAGACAGACAGACGGACTGCGAAGTCTCAGTAATAGGATCCCGTTTTTACCCTTTGGGTACGGAACCCTAAAAAGTAAAAATAAATAATAGTCTCGCGCTTTTATAATAATAAAATACTTTATTTTTGTTAATCACACTATTCTATTCTATTCTTCACTGCACCTCCTAGGTTCCCCAGTTTTGGAAGACAGTTTTTCTTCATTCATTGATGGCAAAATTATACATTTTAATGAAATTTCGGATAGACTCTCCAAAATTAACCTTCATTCGGCTTTTACTCTTATTAGGTATTGCTGTTTTGGACCAAATTTTATGTATTTTCTCCGCTCTTCCCCTTTATGGAAGCAGCCACATCTCTTGGAAAAAATTGACGAAATTATTCGATGCACTTTGACATCCATCTTAAATGTGGCCTTGGATGATCGAGCCTGGATGCAAGCTACACTACCCATTCGCTTCGGCGGGCTCGGCATCCGCAAAATTTCTTGTATAAGCCTACCGGCGTTCCTGTCTTCGGTCCACAGCACTGAAACGTTAACCAAAAAAATTTTAATCCTTTCACTGGTTAACTGTGAAGTGCCGTGCTCGACCGACGCAGTGTGCGCCTGGAAAGTGGCTTGCCCGAATACGGCGTTGCCCGAGAACCCATCTTCCCAGAGACAGTGGGATGAGCCGGTCTGCAGTTTGGTACGGAATAAACTTATAAATACGTCCACCAATACTGCTGAGTGTGCCCGCCTGCTGGCTGTGGGAGAGTGGGAGTCGGGCCTCTGGCTACAGGCATTACCGTCACTCAACATAGGTACTATGTTGAGTGACAACACCTTCCGGATCGCTACTTGTCTGCGTTTGGGTGCTCCTAGTGGAGCTCCACATCGTTGTCAATGTGGTGAAGCAGTCGACCGCCTCGGTCACCATGGCCTATCCTGCAGTAGGAGCGCTGGCCGGATAGCACGGCACGCCAGCATTAATGACATCATACGTCGGGCTCTTGTCACCGCCGGGGTGCCAGCTGTTTTAGAACCCAATGGCTTGGCACGCGACGATGGGAAGAGACCAGACGGGATGACCATAATGCCTTGGAAGGTGGGTAGGCCTTTGGTGTGGGATGCAACATGTGTCGACACCCTTGCGCCATCCCATCTTCTTAGCACGGCGGGCTGTGCTGGGGCGGCTGCTGCCGGTGCAGAAAACCTCAAACGGCGCAAATATAACAACCTTATTGGAAGTTATATGTTTGAGCCGTTTGGGGTTGAAACATTAGGTCCATGGGGTCCGAGTGCGCATCGAGTTTTTCGAGAAATTAGCACAAAGCTCGTCGACTCTTCACGTGACCAGAGGGCTGGCCTTTTCTTCGGCCAGAGAATTAGCATTGCCATACAACGTGGCAATGCCGCCAGCGTTCTGGGCACGTTTCCCATTGACATCGATGTGGACGAATTTTTTGATGCACAATGAGCTTTTTTTTTTGCCGTCTGCCTTTTGTATTTGTATATAGGTTTGTTTTTCTTAGAATATTCAATTGTATATATGTTAATAAATAAATGCCACTATTCTTAATTAATTTGTAACGGGAGATAAATCTTCCAAGTTTAACCAGTAGTGGCGCTAGTGGTACTTGCTAACGAATAACAATGGATATTACATGTTCTACTTTAACTCGGTATTAAACAATCAATCGAAACTGTGCATCTACGAGTAATTTGTCTCATTAAATTTTTAAGTAGCGCTACCGTTTTTGTGTCCACCAGTTGGCGCCACTGACGAGTAAGGTCCTTAAATATAGTTTTCCGAAACATAAATCTTATTCTACCGGAAGATATTTAACTTTTTGAAAACCTCACTGTGCACCAGCGCCACTAGCGGCAAATTCTAAAGGAAGGTCCTAAAAATTTGCACTTTGTCAAGTATGGCATTAAGTTTGAGATCCCGAAACGTTTTACGTTCTTTCAACTGCTTGTGCCGATAGCGCCATCTAAAAATGTGGGTTTGCCTACACTGTTGACCACGCATTGATGCGTTTTACCACTTTCTAATCCGAAGGATTTCCTGACTTAAAATGATGAGCATTTTTTATTTAAATACAGTAAAAACCATTTTATGTGTTTAAATATATTATGGTACTAGCTTATGCCAGCGTGAAAAGTATTTTCTCATCCCAAGGAAACATTACACCGGGATTAAAATTAACCTTTGCGCTATTCCAGACTATCGATATGTATCTATCTCTGTGCCAAATTTAATCCAGATCCGTACAGCCGTTCTGGCGTGATTGGGTAACAAACATACTTCAGAACAGCCATACTTTCGCATTTATAATATTAGAAGTAATATTAATAAATCGTATCTTTTGTTACAGAGAAATCTCCAAAGTCACCCAAACAGTCGCCCCGCTTGAGGAAGGCCAAGAGATCAGCCGGGGACGACTAATTTTAGTGTCGTAGCCATTAGAGTACACCAAGCAAGTGCGCGGAGTGCTGTGCGAACGACCGCGGAGGATAAATTAATAATAGGCCTGAAAACTATACAAGGCATTACAACATCATACCATTGCTTTTAAAAAAAGAACACGCTTTTTTTTTCATAGACAATTTAGTAAGTCCAGGCCTATTATTATTTTAGTCGATTTTTATAATACAGACTGTGGTTTGTAGATGCTAAGTTTAGTGTGTTGTGAGAGTAACTTATGGAACAAACAGTGTGGAAGCTTTTTAACAACGTGAGCGATTATTATCAATGTGATAATATTATTTAATAAAAATGTTAAATTTGTAGTTGATTGTTTTTTTTTTTAAATTGTACCAATACCTTGTATGCGTTGTAATATTTTGGGTCAGGAACGCATATGGCCGCACACTGTTTTCTGTTTTTTTTTTTCTATGCCCTACACAAGGTATTTCTCCTTTATCGTGGGTGCATATACAGAGCTAGGGACACGCGGTCGCCAAAAGACTGGGACCCTTACACAACAAAACGCAGAACCTATAAAAAAACTAATACGCCTTCATGCAAAGACCAGTTAGCATGGAGGCGTTTTTGCACTAACATTGATAATAAGAAAGGTAACAAATGTCAAAATCTGTCTTGCTCAAGAGACAGACCTTTCTATAGGATGCCTAAAAAAACCAGACAGCACCGATACAACAAACGACGCAGAAACAAGCGAACTATTTCTAACAACGCACTTCCCGGGCTGCCAGATTGCCACCCAGCAAAGCTGGGAACCGTACAGGGAAATGGCTACAAGAAGCCTGGATTGGGAGGTGGCGTTACAAGTTATTGACAAAGATAAAATAACATGGGCAATCAACACCTTCCTACCTTGCAAGAAAGTGGGTATGGACGGAATCTTTCCAGCTCTGCTCAGGTGGAGCGGCGCTCTACTGGCTGAATACCTAGTTAAGGTCTTTCGAGCCTGTCTGGCCGCCGCTACATCCCCTTGAAATGGCACGAAGTAAAAATTATCTTTATTCCGAAACCAGGTAGAGGCGACTACACCCAGCCCAAATCTTTAAGACTGTTAAGCCTCTCCTCGTTCTTTTTGAAGACACTGGAGAGGCTGGGGGATAGGGAGATCAGAAACCAGATTTCGGTACAAAAACCTCTTCACCAACCAACACACCTACTGTGCAGGCAAATCAACTGAATCAGCACTCCACAGCGTAGTCTCACGCGTGGGAAATGCTCTCTAAAAAATACTCATCCCTAGCACGCAGATGACGTATCAATTCCAATCTCGGGGAAATTTTGAGGGCATCGTGATCACATGAGAAAGGCAAATCAAATAATCGAGAGTTGTGCACAAAGCACGAACCATCGGTTAACCCCATTAAAAACGAAACATAAAATGTTCAATAACAAACGAAGTTTTGGACGGCACAGGCGTCCAAAACTTTTCAACATAGAAGTAACACTTAAAGAAGGGTTCAAGTACTTGGGGGTGATCCTTTTTAGCATATTGCTCTAGAACATCATCATCATCTTGACTACAAACTCAACAAATACACAATTGCACTCTACCAATGTAAACAAATGTTAAGAAAAATTTGTGGGTCTCTCCAAAGATTACTCTGTGTCTATACACAGCGGAGATCAGGCCAATGTTGGCTTATGGCGCTCTGGTTTGGTGGACAAGGACAGAACTCTCGACCACCATCACCTGACGCTAACGGTTCCAGCGACAGGCCTGTTCAGTTATCACTGGCTGCATGAGAACCACCCCAACAGCAGCCATGTATATAGCCCTATAAATAACTCCCCTGGACCTGTACTTACAGCAAGAGGCGGCCCAGCTGCCATTAGGCTAATGCATCTAGGCGTATGGGGCTAAAACCTCACCAGTCCACACGCAAAAAATTTGGACCGGGCGTTTGAGTATCAACCTCTCATCACAAAAACAACTGTTCAACAAATGTTCAACAAAAACTATAACATATAAACAATAGAGGAAGAAATGGATCAGTCAGGAGTCAATGATGTACGAATCTACACAGATAGCTCGAAATCACAAAACGGTTCAGGTGCTGGCGTATAGTTTTCGCCAAACTTCTTGGCCGCCCTAAAGTTGGCTACAATGGCTGCGCAGTAGTAAATCTCATATAAAAATAGCACCGTTTCGTGCCTTGCGCATCGGCAAGCCAACTTCAGGGCGGCCCAGAAGTTTGGCGAGAACTCTCCCTTGACCTCACTCAACGTTAACTTTCACATACCGCTCGCACACAGTTCGATATTTCAATGTGAATGTGTCGCCTTAACACAAGCCACAACAACCTTAAAGCCTAAACCATCCAGAACTACGGTATCAGATTCCTATCTGACAGTCTGGCTGTGCTCAAAGCTTTAGAAAACAAACAATCTAACAACAAATTAATCTTTGAGTGCCACCTCGCCCTGGAGAGTATATCGAAATCCAATCGAATCGCCCTCCAGTGGATCAAGGGACATAGTGGATCTCCTCAGCCTGAGTAGAAATGAAAATTCCTTCTTAACAAACATCTTATTCAACATAGGCGCCACGGACAGCCCACTTTGCAGGGGCTGTTTTAACGCTGAAGAATCAGCCGCCCACGTAATCCTGGAATTCGAGGCCGTGGCATCTCAACGCGAAGAAATCCTCTGTTCGGAGATCACTTCTGTTTGAGGTCACTCCGTGAAGCCTATGAAGCTCCCAGGAAGCTTCTGTGCTTTTGGACGGAGCCAGTCTGGCTATGTTAGCCATTGCCCCACACACAATGGACCAAATGGGCGTCTAAGTTCGGAAACGGGAGTCAATACCACTACTACCCAGTCTAACAGAGCAAATAGTAGAATGACTTAGGCAACCATCACTCCCTTGAGCGGAGCCAGTTTCCCACTTTGTGGAAATCTGGTCGTCTGCGGACTCGCCGTCCGCGTACCTTCTAGATGAGGTGGGTAAAGCTTGTCGAGCGGATTATCGCTGCACGCCTCGTCAGCCACTTGTACAGAGAGGGGACGGACCTGGACGAAAGCCAATTCGGCTTTCGGCATGGGCGCACCACCATCCACGCTATATCGCTGGTGAGAGTCCTGGAGGTGGAATCGGTGTCCCGGGGTGGGGTGATGTTGGCGGTGACCTTGGACATTTCCAACGCCTTCAACACCCTGCCCTGGAGTTGTGTTCGGGAGGCACTGCTGTATCATCGAGTGCCTCCCTACCTCCGCCGCATCATAGGGGCTTATTTGGCGGAGAGGTGTGTCACCTACGTGAGACGTGATGGCGTCGGAGACCAGCACCGCATGTCGTGCGGTGTTCCGCAGGGCTCGGTCTTGGGCCCGCCTCTATGGAACATCGAGTACGACTGGGTGCTGAGAGGCGAACTCCAACCGGGCGTGGACCTGACGTGTTACGTGGAAGATACGCTGGTCACTGCCCGGGGCAGTTTGTACAGGGAGGCAGTGTTGCTGGCAACGGCTGCGGTCTCACAGGTGTTGAGCCGCATACGGCACTTTGGCATCTTAGACGTCACGGGGGGAGTCCAACACCTCACTCCCCCCCAACCAGAGATCGGCATCTAGCCGGGTCTAGCCGGGGGTTGCGGAAGTATCGTTGTTCCCGCGACCCCCAGCGTAGGTGTGAGATGGAACACCGGGGTGGTTTTTAGTCAGTACGACTCTGACCCCTCCGCCCTCCCCAGAGTGGAGGACATCCAATGAGGATTATCCCCCCGGAACAAAAAAAAAATAATAGAGATAGGACGTGTAATTTTGTAATTTTGCTCAGGGAGCTATATAGGAAAGGGGTTTGGAGTCTCCGATTCGATTGCTAAAGACTCTAAGGATCCGAAACCAGAGAAGCAATATTCTCGACATAACTCACAGAATAAGCAATATGAAGTGGCAAAGGGGCGGCCATATAAGCCGTAGAACCAAATACCATTGGGGTAGCGTCTGCTTGAGTGGAAACCGCGAACTGCTGCAGCCGAATTGCGCAAGTGATTTCGGCAAGGCAAAGGGTTTGACCCACAGACATAAAGCTAAGTATATGACGCAATTGTATGTAGGTACTTCGCGTGCCAAAAAAAAGAGTAAATTTACGATCAATGATCGTAATCCTGATTATTTTAATTTTAAATTTATCGTAATTGATGAGCAGTGGTGGCCCAGTGGTATCGGCCGCGACTTACTTAGGTCGTGGATTCGAGCCCAGGCGCTTTACTTTGTGTAAATTATTTCATCACCACTGCTCTCTAAACGGTGAAGGAAAACATGGGCGCACGGTTGGCGCAGTGGTTGAGCGATTGACTGCTGCGCTGCGTGTCGCGGGATCGATTCACGTACGGAACGAATATTTGTATGGCCTACAAATAGTTGTTCCGGCTCTGGTTGTTTGTGTATGTGAGTTTCTATTCTGTTCTATTTCTATTTTTTTAAAAACGTGCCCCACACTAGGAATTTCTTCCTGTATCGTGGGTGCGTTTACAAACATATAAACTCACATACACAAACACCCAGAGCCGAAAAAACTATCTGTAGGTCATACAAATATTTGTTTCGTGCGGGAATCGAACCCGCGACACGCAGCGCAGCAGTCAATCACTCAACCACTGCGCCAACCGTGCGTTTATATGTTTGTAAATGCAGCCACGATACAGGAGAAATTCCTAGTGTGGGCAACGTGTTTTAAAAAAAAAGAAGGTAATTAAATTTATTTTCAAATCGTTTGTGTAAAAGTGGCTCGCTTGGTTTTCATATAGATGGAGGGACTTGATCACTTGACGGCTATCAAATCGACTAATTCACATGCGAGATAAATGACGCGATGTGGATTTCCGTCTGTGTGATTGGTCAATTGATAACGGTCAAACCCTTTGCGTTGCCGTATTCACAGCAATAAGGCTGCTGGTAAACTATGTGTTTTGTTTAACTGACTTTGTGCTAAGATACGACGAATATTTATATAAATAGTAATAGCAGTCAACCGGTTACAAACCGATAGCTTTACTCGTCCAGCATTGCCACAGATTATAAATTATCAATAAGTGTGGTGAGTCATTAGTTATATATAGACATGAGAGATAAGCAGTACCAATGCATTAATGCACAAAGTGTCCCTGTTTGCAATAAGTTAACACGTCGTATGGTTATTTGAGTTAAAAATATTATTTCACTAAAAAAAGTATATGAATTCTGGTTAAAACTTATGTAATTAGGAATCATCAATACGACGAAGAGGAAAATTACCAAAGTGTAACCTAACATTTAATTTGTAAACTTTACATGTCTACACAGACTAAAGGTAAGTTTTAGAATGTTTATTTATTACCTATATTACTTAATTTCATGTGCATAACTCCAGCTTCCTCATAAGTTGTTGAATAATTCTATCTATGCTAATATTTAAGGTATAATAGCAGCAATCAAAGTTCCGAGTCCTAATTTAGCTGCCACAAATACTTCGTTATTATGATTCGTTTAGTATGTGTTAGCTGGAGTGACGTCACCCCAGCTTCCTCATTCAATACAGGCAAACCAGTGAGGTTAGGGTTTTGGACTATAGTAAAAAAAATAAGGCAAAATAGCTGCACATGGAAGGAAATAAGTGAACGATAATACTTAAAAAGTGTTGAAACTATGATAAAAAAACGTGTGTGTAAGCTGGAGTGACGTCACCCCAGCTGCCATGTCATATCTTCCGAACAAAAGAAGATATGATGATGTATCTCTCTCCAAAATTAAGGTGTAATAGCTGCCATTGGCAGCAAAATTTTCAAGCCTTTGGTCAAAATACTCTATAAGTTGTTAAACCGACTATGCTGCTATTATACCTTAAATATTAGCATAGATAGAATTATTCTACAACTTATGAGGAATCTGGCGTTACGCACATCTTAATTTCGTTTTATTATTGCATAGTCTACTTGCAGCCTTATTGCGTAATGAATTCTGAAAAAGCAATGGCCAAAGAGTAGCTAAAATCGACCAATCACATACGAGATGAATGACGCGATGTGGCTTTGCCCTTTGCTCTTTCCGAATTAATTTCGCAATACGGCTGCAGGTAGACTATGCAATATGCTGGCCTGTGATGCGGTAGAGTCCTTAAAGTTGGTCAAGTTTGTGTGCGCCTATTTTGATACTGTAGGCTAATCAGTAATCGAGATACAGTGGTAGTTATATGTTAGGGCACGTACGCCGGTCGAATTGAACTGTTTTCAATTGTTTACAGACGGTCAGACGAAGTTAAACTAAATTTTCATCCGACTAGGTACCTACCTAAGAATAAGGAAGGGTGTTGAATCTCACTGGCTCTATACGTAAACTACGTGAGTGGACTATGTTTCCGCATATCCTCATGCCGTCGTTCCTACGTAAACATCTATCAAGTCTCTATATAGATAGAGGAACCCGAGGTAAATCCATATATATTCTTAGTAACAGTCAGGCTGCAATCAAAGCCATGGCATCCTACAAAGTGGACTCCGGGCTCATTCTGGATGCTATCCAAGCCCTAAACAGGCTTGGGAAGCACAACAGGGTGACTGATGTGGGTCCCTGGGCACAAAGGAATCCATGGTAACGAAGTGGCTGATGAACTGGCAAGAGAGGGCTCAGCAAATAATTTTGTGGGTCCAGAACCATGTGTAGGCATTTCGACGTGTCTCGTAAAAGCCGCATTTAGGGAGTTTGCAGATCACAGACAACGAACTTATTGGCTGTCTAATACCGGTCTGCAACACTCCAAGAAATTTCTAGGCTCTACGTTCAAAGCCCGGGAATGCATTTGGAATATGAGCAGGGGGCAAATCCGCTACCTGCTTGGGGCCTTTACTGGGCACTTTGGAACCAACGACATGCTCATGAAGATGGGTTTAACTACGACCCCCGTGTGCAGGTTGTGTGGGGAACATACGGAACGCATGGAGCACCTTCTGTGCACATGCGATGCACTGGCTGGCAAGCGAATGGGTCTCCTAGGGGTTGGATACCCAAAACCAGAAGACTATAGGCTCATATCTCCTAGTCTCGTTGTAAAGCTCATGAAAACAGTTTTCAACGAGATTGGGGAGGCCAGAGAGAAGAAGTGGTATCTAGGGGACCACAATAGATCCCAATGGGTCGAAGTGTCCGAGTTGTGTCTCGGCCCCTCCATAAGATAAGATAAGATGTTTCCGCATATCCTCATGCCGTCGTTCCTACGTAAACATCTATCAAGTCATTAAAGATAAGGTTGCTTGATAACATTTCATCGTTTAAAAGCCATTTTCTGTGTTATAAAAGAAACAGAGCGAGGGTTCACTCAGGAAACACTGCTGCCAACCGCCTGCGTCGCGTCTACCTAAAAAATTTGGTATTTCTCATTACTTACATATTTCTTATTATTATTAAACACTAATATCTATAATATTATATTAACAAACACTAAAAAACTTTGTAGAACATAATCATTTACCTTACACTAATTCTACAGTAAATATCACTTAAATGCGTCGACCGATTTGTACAATTCGAACAGAAATATTAGTTTAAGCATATATCCGTCATTTAAGACTAATAATATAAAATAATGGATGGGGATGAAATGTTGTGTACAAAAGTCCTTCTTTTACAAAGGAAAAATTATTAATAATACTTTCAAGACTTTAAAGTCTGTTGGTAACTATAAAATGACTCAACGCTTAAATATAGGAATTAAATAGGGAAAATCTGCTTCGCCATGACAATTGATAAGGCTCAAGGACAAACTCTGAAGTATGCTGGTGTAGATTTGAGGGAGAATTGCCTTTGCCATGGACAGTTCTATATAGCGTGTTCACGTGTTAGCTCATCAAATAGTCTGGTGATATTGGCGTCGACATTAAAAATGGTTAAAAATGTTGTCTATAAGTAAATACTTTAATTTAATTACTTACTTATGCTTAGGATTAGAGTCTGGCAAACGAAAGTAGAGACTGAAAAAGCGCGGAAAATTTAAAAAATATCAGCATAGCAACCCCAAAACTAGTATGAAATACCTGGAATGACCTAATTTGATACTTTAAAAATATTTATTTTATTTCGTCTAAATAAAAATACAATAGGTAATTGAGGTAGGTAATATTTTAGATATTATTTATTTATTTATTTATGTACACACAAAACACTTAACAGAGAAAATAAATAATACATATACTAGAGCACAAAGGTACTGCTTATTTCAAAAGAAATTTCTTCCAGCAGACCTGCGACAGGAAAGTTGGATGATATACGAAGACACAGTGTGTAGAAGGAAATAAGGAAACTTAAAATAGACTAACAACTATATAACTATTTATCTTAACTAATTATGTATAAATAACACATATACCTTAAATAAACATATAGAATATAAAAATACATACATAATAATATATAATAATTACAATATGGTGGAGAGGTAATGATCTTTGACTTGTTTCTTGAATAGATGTACATTTTGGGAATCACGAATTTTAGGTGGAAGTGAGTTCCACAGTCGTACTGCATGAACAGAGAAGGAGTGGGAATAGAAATTAGTACTATGGGATGGGAAGTTTAGGTGATGTTTAAGGTGGGATCTACATGGGACAACGGCAGGGCGAGTGAAGGAGAAGTGATCGCGTAGATATTTAGGGTAAGTAGGGTTAAACAGAATGTTGAAGAGGAGACATAATACTCGAGTGTTCCTGCGAAGGCGGATAGGGAGCCACTTGAGATCCTTGCGGAACTGAGAGACATGGTCGTATTTCCTCAGACCAAAAACAAAACGGATGCACAGGTTTTGCAAGCGCTCAAGTTTATTTAAGAGCTCCTCCGTGGCATCCAGATAGCAGGCATCAGCGTAATCGATGATCGGCTGAATTAGAGTTTGAGCTAGATAGATTTTAGTTTTAAAGGGCAAGAGGCTTTGAAGGGATTTTAACGAGTGAAAGGAAAAGTGCACCTTACGACTTACCTCATTTACTTGAGCTCGCCAAGAAAGATTACTGTCTATTAAGACACCAAGGTTCTTAGCAGTTTCAGTATAAGCGATGGTCGAACCGTCAAGAGATAAAGGCGTTAAGTTGGATATGTCAAGCGCAGTGCGATAGTACCGACTGCCTATGATCATAGCCTGGGACTTGGTTGGGTTGATTTGTAATCCGTAGGACTTAGCCCATTTACTTATACTCTCCAGGTCACGATTCATGGCGTCGATCGCTAAGTCCACATCTGCAAGCAAGAAGTGTCGATAAAGCTGCAAATCGTCTGCGTAAAGATGGAAGTTGGAAGTGATAACTTTGGTAACAGTGTTTATGAAGATAGAGAAAAGAAGAGGAGAGAGAACGCCACCCTGAGGAACACCAACAGTGAGATCACACCAATCAGAGAACATCTCTTCAAGGCGAACACACTGCGAGCGACCCCGAAGATAAGAATCAAACCAGGCTAATGCAGAGGAAGAGAAGTTAATAGACTGAAGGACCCCAAGCAGAATGTCGAAGTCCACTGAGTTAAACGCACAACTGAAGTCAAGCAGGACTAACACGGTGAGAGATTTATTCTCCATAGCCCAGCGGATGTCGTCAGTGACCTTCAGAAGTGCAGTTACAGTACTGTGACCTCTACGGAAGCCAGATTGAAAAGGACAGATAAGAGAATTAGACGAGAGGAATCTGTAAATTTGACCATGAACGATGTGCTCGAGAACTTTAGAGAGGAAAGGAAGTATGGATATGGGTCTGAAGTGAGATAAAGAAGAAGGATTGTTTATTTTGGGAAGGGGTATTATGTGTGCCTGTTTCCAAACTGATGGAAATGTGCCAGAGAATAAAGAATAATTAATAATGTGAGTGATAACGTGTAGGAGTTCCGGGAGAATAGGTATTATCATTCTCGAGCACAAATTATCATGGCCAACAGCAGAGGAGGAAATAGCAAGAAGAGATTTTTTGACATCGTCATCCGAGACAGAATTTAAACTAAACAGTGGGCAATTCGGTAACGGCAATTCGGAGAGTTCAATCAAAGTGGAAGTTTTGACACTAGGGTCCAGAGAGACAGGTGGAAGAGAAAAGTGCCTATTAAGAGCCGACAAGTCGACATCTTTACAGGTATTAGTGGGAGCTTTGCCAATACCGACAGACCTTAGAAATCTCCAGACATCAGAAGGCTTCCGATCGACTAGAGATTCGTGGAAATAGCGTCTCTTAGCATCTCGACACAGACGATTGCAGTGATTACGTAGAGCTTTGAAATGAGCAAGATTCTGATCCGTGGGTCTACGCTTGTACCTGCTCTTCGCCTTGTCCTTACGAGCAATAGCGTCTTTAATGAGAGTACTCATCCACGGAGCAGGATCCCGCCTAACTTTAACTCGCCGACGCGGTGCATGCTTGTCAAATAATCCCAGCAGTTTGGAATTAAAATAATTCACCTTTTCATCAACACTGGCGCTTTCGAAGACGAGAGACCAGTCGACATCACCTGCATCACGCTTCAACGCCACCAGATCAATACCATTATAATTACGCAAAAAAAAGACTTGAGGTTTGCGTTTAGGAGGCCGGATACGATAAGAGAGATAGATGAGGTCATGGTAAGAAAAGGTTGCAGTAAGTTGCCCAAACTCAGCAACATTGTGAGGGGAAGAAACAATCATAAGGTCAAGAAGAGAAGGCGTGCAGTTGGGAAAGTTATGTGTCGCAGAAAGAGGTAGAATTTCAAGATTAAAAGAAGATAAGAGGGAACGTAGTTTTTGTGAACGTGAGTCATTTTTTATTAAGCATGTATTAAAGTCACCCATCAAAATAACATGATCGTACAATGGGCAAAAATAATTTAGTGACGATTCCAAAGAGTCAAAATAGTTGATGTGAAGATTAGGAGAATAGAAGACTGCAAGTAATATTTTGGCATGATTTAAGATAATCTCTAGGAACAAGAATTCAGCCGACTCAGAGAACTGAGATGGGGATGCACTAACAACTTTGTGCGGTATATCAGCACGTAAATAAATAGCGACACCACCACCACCCTTGCCGGTCCTGTCATTTCTGACCAGAACAAAGCCAGGAAGTGTATAGTGCGCAGAAAGGAGAGAAGGCTTAAGAAAAGTTTCAGATATTAGGAGTGCATCAAGATGAGCACTGCTAAAGGATGCCAGAAGATCGGAGTGGTGACCAGGAACACTCTGAGCATTAATATGGGCTATGTGGAAATTTTTAGGATACTTGGAGAAGACAGTGGATATGTTTTCATGCAAAGTTTGAAGCGGGGACTCACTTCCCGCACTAATAAAACTACAAGTCGAAGATGAACATGAGAAAAAACTGTCATTTAGGTCGACAGGGTCATCCATAGATAAATATAAATACGTATATAAAATAAATACAATAAAAAGAAAAGAATACAACAATTTTTATACAAAACAAAACTAATTACTACTACACGTATAGGCTGGTTGATTTTAAAATAACCACCCTAACTCACTGGTGAGTTGATTATCATTCAACCAAAAACAAGTAACCAAAAAAAAAAAAACATAAACATGAATTTCTAGAACAGCGTAAAACGAAACGCATAAGCAAACTGACAACTGTCAGACTGCTGTCAACAGTCAAATTGACAATGACAGTCCAGACGATATGATTAGGTTGTTCGGATGACTTGTTTCAAGTGCAATAAACCTATTATAAATAAAATAATGATACCGACATCGTAATTACCAACACAGTGAAAGAATGAAGGTGAAGCAGAAAGTATCAAATATTAAGGTACCGGCACAGAAATAACTAAAAGTGATAAGTATATACTACACTTCGACATAATGAAGAGTAGATTGGCAAACGGACAAGACAACAATGACATTAATTACGCCTGCGCGCCCTCCTTTGGTCCTTTGAGGGTGTAGCAGTAGACTCAGTCGCACTCACGTTCTTTGAAGGATGATCCACAGACTGCGCAAAGTTGCCACATCCACCAGTAGCCTTGGGGAACCGCAACACCAGAGCTTGAAGTTCGCCCGGAGTTTCAATTTTGTGGCGCTTGGTATCCGGTGTGATGATTACTATCCGCCCCTCTACCGACCAGCAACTCTGCATTCCAAAATGCTTGCGCGCGTCCATAAAGGTGCGGTGTCTTGTGTGCGTGAGAAATTCGGAGATTGTGATACCTGTACCCTTCAGAGACCTTTTGCTCTCCCAGATCATGTGACGGTGCTCAGTGGTGTATAGTCTGACCAGTATAGGCCGAGCTTTGCCCCGCGTCGAACCTAATCTATGGCAGACATGAATGTTGTCCTTACTTATCTCAGGCAATCTCATTCTATCTGACAACACCTTGTGAACTACTTCTGGCAACTTTTCACCGGGATGCTCAGTTACACCGTGGAACAGGAGTACCTTCCTCCGCATCAGGGTCTCATGCCTATCAAAACCAAGAGACAACATCTCTATTTGGCATTTAAATTTGGAGAGTGCTTGCCATACGAATAGTTTAAAATCTGCGAACTCACTTGCAAGCGCTGTTATCTCCATGGTAGGCCGAGTTTCAGATGCTGCATTCTTGAGCTTCTTCTCGTATTCTGACATTCGCGAATTGAACAGGACCTCCAGATCTTCCAAACTAGTCGCCAATTTAGAGTCCATGATGTGTTTGAAGAGAAGTAAGTAGGTAGAAAGAAGTATGAGGTATCAAAATGATTTGGAAATATTGTATAATGAGTATAGGGTGGTAAGTATAAATACTAAATAATTAAAACATTAAAAATACTATTAAAAATTATTTAAAATAAATTAAAACTGGGAGCTGTATAAAAGGCGTGTTTACCCTGCGTCTACCCACAGAGGAAAAAAAAATTATGTATCAATCTCAATAATAAAACAACAGTATTCTGTAATAATTTTGGTTTATTCAACTTATTAGCGTCATACTAACTTAAGAACACACGTAAACAATCTTGTTTTCTTTTTAAATTCGACATCTTTCTCCTGATGTTTTTCTGGATATTTAGACATCATGCGAAACGACATCTGCTGTAATCCACTTTTAATTGTTTTATACATTTTTCACTTAATAAATGCTATTATCAAGACCACAACAAATCATCAAAAATTGATGTTGACATTAGTATAGCATTGCCATATAAAAAGTTTGCAAATAATTCGAGTGTCTACTTTCGTTTGCCAGACTCTACTTATTATTAGTCATAGATAAATACAGAAATAGCGAAGGGATAGGGACTGGACAAGGATAGAGAGTATTGTACACACACTGAAAATTACCTTACTCTAAGAGCTTATGGTCATCCCCCTGAAGTTCTGGTCTGGATAATATTTGTAGAACATACCGCATTTAACGTGGCCACCTATTGTAATACAAAAGAAGTAGACCAAAAGATATACCGTTTACAGGTTTATATTAATGTTATTTTACTTTATTTGCAGAAAAAATCTGAAGACATGGATCCGGAAACTACGTTAAAGGAATTAATAAACGCCATAGAGGAAGGTGACGAAGAAAAATTAAAAGAAAAAATAATTTGTTCCATCAGGATCTGAACCGTAACAAACAAATATTATGTCAACTGTACAAAAGCACGAGCCAGTGTGTTACGCAGACCGATCTGATCCTCGCCGCATGTCGCAACCAGCAAGCCGACATCCTCAACTACTTACTTTACGAAACTGATATTTTGGACCACTTACCCGGCGCAGACTACAATGACACACGGGTACAAAGACAGAGAACGAAGGCGTTCAAACACGCATTGATTTGGGATGCCTTACGTGCCGACGTGGTCGAGAAGTTATACGACTACTGGAGCGGTGACTTGCACTGGATCGGACATGACGTCAATAAAATAGAAACGCTAGGGAATGTGCTTGAAGACGCTCGTGTCGTATGCGTGTTCGAAACTCAACAGTTACGGATAGATGTTCATTCTCTCAGCGTGTTTAACGCTTTTCAACGAGAACTCTATTCCAGGAAAAACTTGATATCTAAAACCACACCGGAAGACACTGCCTCCATGCTATTAGGAATGTTGGGTACCTATTTATGATGAATATTCAAAAATAGAAAAAGTTAGGTTACCGAACGAGAATAAAGTACAAGAGAAGGCATTACAAGATCAGTTGAACGACAAGACTAGTGAGTATATGAGAGGCATGCAAGCATACATCCGTTACGAGTTTTACTATCGTAAGCTAGATTTTAATGTTGCTTTGCTTATATTGGATAATACGTTTGTTCTAAGAAAAGATTTGAGAGAACGCTTTAACAAACCGAACATTTTTTTCGCGGCAAACCCAGGAAAAAAAAGCAGTTACGAAGATGCAGTTAGTTCATACAAAAACGTTGAATGTGCACTTTATCATTTCATATATTGCACTTGTGAAGATTGGAGGTTGTACTTACCTAGAGATAGAAAGATAGTAAAACAAGATAAAGGTAGTGTTCACAATGGTAGGATTATATTTCCAATATTTACAACATGTGATGAGCATAAGTTGTATAATGGACCAATACTGTTCTTAGAGGTTTTGCATTTTAATTTCCTTGTTATTTGTAACAACAAAAAAAGTTTAATTCCAAATTTTCTAAGTTATATTGTAGTAATAGCTCAGAACTTATTGAATTTATGATTAACTTTACTTCTAAATTCCAAAAATTGATTTACCGTCGCCGGGCTCGAACGCGAGGACTACACGAGGATAGCCGGGCGGCTTACGCCGTTCGACCACCAATTTTTTGGAAAGCGCGGGAAACGTTCGCCTATCAGAGGCGCGAATTTTTTTACATTTTGCTAAAAAAATTGTTTTATATTGTAAATAGTGGTCAGGAGGGTGTAGTTTGTATATAATTTTCTTATTTTTGTATTTAGTTTATTATTTCACCTGTTTCTTTGGTAAGTCCTTGATTTTTCTATGGAGGAGCCCCCTGATCCAGGGGGCTCTGTTCCCCAAGCAACATGCTTTATAACATTGCCGTCAAATGAATCTGACATGGAAACAGACACTTCAATTGCGTCTAATAACACAGGTTCTGTTAATACTGCACGTAAATTAAAACGTCCCCGCACTCACAAAACCTGTCGCCATTGTAACAAACGCCGACGAAAACGCAACTCCTCTGCGGAATGTAAAGAAACGGATTGTACATGTGACTCAATCGATACATTATATGAAAAGAACCGGAATCCGTTAGCTCAACTTTCTCATTCGCCGAAAAATATCCTACCAGTCGACCAACAAAATGCATTTTCAAAACCAACCCACTCACAACCTTCGCCAGTAGGACGACTAACCTACGAGCATACTGATCTTGCTCCCTACATCGTTCACATTCAAAGAGAACACAACCCTAACGACTCTGTATCCTTGCACCCGGTGGCCTTTGGAAAGTTCCTCCGGAAAGAAATTTTCCAAGGAATAGTAAATGGCAGCTTAAAAAAAATAGGAAGGAATCGAATGTCCCTTACTTTCACAGACTTCGACAAAGCCAACTTATTTTTAAACCATGAGAGCCATAAAAAGAATGGCTTTAAAACATTCATACCCACTTTTAATATCACTCGCATGGGCCTCGTTAGAGGCGTGCCATCAGAATGGTCTCCAGAAGAGGTGTGTGACAGTATTTCAGTGCCTATTGGTTGCGGAAAAATCCTGAAGATTAGGCGTTTGAATTACAGGACTGTTGTAGATGGCTCTCCTGTATGGAAGCCATCACAAACAGTAGTCCTGACATTTGATGGCCAGGTGTTGCCTAAGAGAATATATATGTGCTACAATGCTCTCCCAGTTGAACTTTATACATACCCTACAATACAATGTTACAATTGTGCCAGGTATGGGCATACCAAAGTACAATGCAGATCTTTGCCCCGCTGCTATAAATGTGGTCAAGCACACACAGGCGAAACATGTAACATCAGCGAAGACAAGGCTACCTGCTGTCACTGCTCAGGGTCTCATTTTGCGACAAGCAAAAGTTGCCCAGAGCTTGACAGACAAAAACGCATAAAACAATCTATGGCTGAGTCCTGCATTTCATATTCTGAAGCTAATAAAATACATCCACCTGTTGTAAAATCATATGCTGATATTGTATCAAATCATGCTTCTAATGTAGGGCGGTCTTCCAACAACTTTCCTACCTCATCCCCCACACTGTTATCTCCGTAAAGACCACTTCATATAAAAAGACATTTACTAGACAACCCAGTCTACGTCAACATCATCCATCCAGTAACTTGTCCTCACATAAAGAACTCACCAAAGATTATCAAGTCCCCTGTCCAGCCAATGGATGTGGATATAAAGACCAATCAAGCCAAGAAAATCCTCCATCTATAATTGATGTAATTTTGACCCTAATCAGCTCTCTTTCACACTCAACAATTATTAAACCTGACCACGTTGCATCCATAGTTGAAACTTTGAACAAACTCATACACACTCATAATGACTGCAACCAATCATGTTCCGAATAACTTAAATAACACTAGCGGAGTATTGTCTTCATTGTATTACCCCCATGTGGTGATGCAATGGAACTGCCGCAGTGTAAATGACAAAAAAGCAGAACTTTTATACCTTTTAAATAAACACTGTCCCACAATAATAGCCTTATCAGAAACCTGGCTCAGACCAGGCTCTGTCTTCAAAATAAAAAGTTACTCATGTCTTAGAGAAGACAGGAGTGACCGATATGCTGGGGTAGCTTTACTTATTAGAAATAATATCCTATATAAACCCATTCCTCTCCCTTCTCATGATGATTTTACAGCGGTTGCTGCACTTATTACTAATATATGTTTCGTTTCTATATATGTCGCAGGGATATGATGAAAACAGGGAATTGATCAAATCTCTAAGCAAAATTGGTTCAGTGAAATGACAAAAATAACTTTTCTGTAGTAATTTAAAGGTTTATTTTGTACGTTGAATTAGTATTTGTGTGGCAGAGCCGACGGAGCCCCGCTGCGCGGGGCTCCTATTTCTGTATGCAGGGTCTAAAGTAACCTAACACGAAGGAGATGACGGGAGCTGAGTTCGCTCGCTTTGCTCGCTCACTTCAGCTCCCGTCATCCCCTTCGAACCTAACCTGTCCGTGTCGGGGTGCCCTAAGCTCCCGAGCTCGCTACGCTCGCTCTTAGAGAGATTTGATCAATTCCCTGTTTTCATCATATCCCTGCGATATATATATTACAAAGCCTTCTGCTTCTAGTTTCCAACAGCTCAGCAACATTCTTCAGACTCTTCCTAGGCTAGGCTAGGCCATTCTATTAGGCGATTTTAACTCCCATCACACATCTTTTGGCAGTACAAAATCAGATGTCAATGGACAGGAACTTCTCAACTTACTTCACGAACACAATCTCTGCCTCCTTAATACAGGTTCTCCAACTCGCCGTACAAATCCTTCCCAACATCTCAGCTCCGTTGATCTATCCATCTCATCACCTTCCTTGGCTTCTTCTCTTACTTGGCACACACTCTCTTCTACCTATTACAGTGATCACTTTCCTATAATTATATCCTTCCCTGGCAAGAAAGTCAAAGCTACTCCAACTAAACCCAGACTTAAATATAAACTTGTAGATGACAATTGGCCTAAGTTTAAAAACTACATGGACACTAACATTTCAGATTTACCCAAAAATAGTGACACAGAAATACGTTCTACAGAATTTACCAAACTAATGATACAAGCGGCTGATAAATACTTTCCAGTAAAAAATGCTTCTAAGGGCCAAATACCTTCTCCTCCTTGGTGGGATAATGAATGTACATTGGCTATTAAAAAAAGGAAAGAGGCAGAGGTTAAATACAAATTAAACATGACCAACGAAAACTTTAATAATTTAATGGATATAATGTCTGATACAAAGAATCTCCTTAAGAAAAAGAAATTTACGAGTTGGCGAAGCTTCTGTGCTTCTATCTCTCCTAGAACACCTCCTTCAGTTATATGGACAAATATAAAACGTTTCCGTACTGGAACCTCTCCAAATACATTTAATACTATTCCTTCATCCTTAACCGAGGAATTCTTATCGAACTTAGCTCCTCCTTTTGTTCCACAACAAGAATTAGTTTCTGCTCCTCCTCAAATTTCTACAAATGTAAGTACTTCATTCCTTGATGGACCGTTAAGTCTGACAGAACTTAAAGGTGTCCTATCTTATGTCCGGGATTCTGCTCCTGGACAAGATGGAATTCCTTATTCATTTTTTTCAAATCTTGATGATAGTTTACTTTATTATTTAGAGGTTATAAACTCCGTAATTCTGACAGGTGACGTTCCGGAATCATGGAAGTTACAGACAGTGTTGCCCATTCTAAAACCTAATAAGAATCCATCAGAAAGTACCTCTTATCGCCCCATAGCTCTATCTCCTGTGATAGCGAAATTAGCTGAACATCTTATAAAAAATAGATTAGAATGGTTTTTAGAAAACAATAATTTACTCTCAAATTCACAGTTTGGCTTCAGAAAGGGAAAGAGCACCATGGATAATGCCGGTTTACTCATAACAGATATTCGTCTGGCATTTTCAGGAGATGAGTCTGTTGTAGCGGCATTCTTGGATATAAAATCAGCATACGATAACGTTTGCCTTTCAATTTAAAAAAAAAAGTTACAAAAATTACAAATTCCAACAAACCTAATCCGTTTTATCACTAATCTTTTATCTGGTCGTAAAATATCTATTAATGGTCTGACCAGAATGCTATGGAAAGGGCTCCCACAGGGATCCGTGCTCAGCCCTATTCTTTATGCCATATATACATATGACCTTGAAAGCTCGCTGGCTGCAACATGCAAAATTCTGCAGTACGCCGATGATGTGGTTGTTTACAGTATTGACAAATCTATTGATAACGCTTGTGCCTCTTTGTCCAAAGCTTTAGATCTTCTTAAGGTCTATTTGGATAATGATGGACTAGAACTCTCTGTATCTAAGTGCTGTGCGATCCTCTTTTCTAGAAAACGTAAGCCGCCTCCAATTATTCTAAAATACAATGGAGAGCCTATTCCGGTTAAATCTCGTGTTAAATTTCTAGGTCTAATTTTAGATTCTAAACTCACTGGTAATCCACAATGTGATTATATTGCTGAAAAATGTGAACGTGCTCTAAACATCCTCAGATGCCTGTCAGGTGTCTGGTGGGGTGCACACCCTTTTTCACTTAAATTAGTTTACAATGCACTGGTAAGGAGTGTATTGGATTATGGCACTTTTTTACTGGAACCATGTAGCGCTGCTGGTATGAAGAGACTGGATGACGTCCAGGCCAAGGCCCTTCGAATCATAACTGGTGCGATGAAATCTAGTCCCATAAACGCATTACAGGTCGAATGTGCTGATCCTCCCCTCAAGTTACGTCGACAGTTCCTGGCAGACAGATTTTTCTATCGCATCTTTCAGTTTTCTAACCACCCATTAGTCATCAAAACTCATCAACTTTCGGATTTCATCAATTCATCCGCATATTGGGCACATAAATCATTACCGCATCTAGTTATTAGTTTCAGAACACACACAATCATAACTACTCCCACACACCACTCTTCAATTTTTCCTATTTTTGAATCTGATTTTAAAGCGTTAATAATTTCACCTGAAATACATTTGAATAATGGTATCATAAAAGGTGATGCTAATGCCAACTTCTCTTTTAAAGCTGTAGTTGACGAGCTCTGGCCTGGTTGGCACCATGTTTACAGTGATGCCTCTAAACACACGGGGTATCAAAATGTTGGTGTCGGCATCTTCCATTCTCAATACAAAATAGTTCAAAAAATTAAACTCCCTCCAGAAACTTCAATTTTCACTGCCGAATGCTTTGGTATTTTTAAGGCCCTGGAATACGTCCTTCTAATGAAACTGTCCAAAACAGTAATCTTCACAGATTCTACGAGTGCATTAAAGGCTTTAGCAAAATTTCCCTTCAAATCAAACAATCTTTCCCCGGTAACTCTGATGTCAAGAGATTTACTATTAAAGTGTGAAAGTAAGGGATATTTGGTGTCCTAGTCATAGTGGAATCATTGGAAACGAAAAAGCGGACCAGTTAGCTAACGAGGCCATTGTGTGTGGCGATACCTTTTATTTTAAAATATACCCTCAGGACTTGACTGCTCTTCCCAGGGTCCGCCTCAAGGAATCTTGGGGGGAGGCTTGGAAGAGCAGTAGTCAAGTGAAGGGCAAATATTACTTTTCTATTCAACCTGAAGTCCCTATTAAGCCTTGGTTCTTCAAAACAAAGTTTGGTAAAAGAGCTACTTCAGTATTGATACGCATGCGTTTGGGTCACGTGTGCAGCCCTGCACATCTCGCTCGGTTTCGCATTATCGACAATGATACTTGTGAGTGCGGGGAAGAGGATGCTGACACGAATCATATTTTTCTTAGATGTCCACTGTATGATCATACTCTGCTATATACAAGACTATTGATTTTAGAAGTCCCATTGCCAACTAGCATACCGTGTTTACTATTTAATAACTACATTCCGATATATAAAGTCTTAGCTTCATTTATTAAAGCTAATGACATAAATGTAAATATTTAGTAACTAGTTTAGTAGATTTGTTTTTAGATATTTCTAGATAATTAATTTGTTTATTTTCATTTCATTTCTTCCTCTATCCCTTTCCATTGTCCCTTCCTTGATCATTTTCTATGAATGTTTATTCCCGCCTTTCCGCGATCTTTTTCCTACCCATACGTTTCCCCGTTTTATATAAAAAAAACACACCAAATCTCTTCCCTGCACTACCTCGTCTTTCCTACCCATACTCAAGAGATGATGCAACTCAAGTCCAGATCAAGACTTACTTCACAAGAAGAAATTAATAAAATTATAGAAGAACTATTTAACCCTTTATAAGGCTCTGGCCATATATTGGACATCATACATTTGACGAAATATCTTAAAAAAATATTTGGCAACACAGTTTGTCGTTAGCAGTGATTTATTCTTGAATGTTTTGAGAAACGGAACGTAGCAAAAAAAAATTTGGCGCCATGTTAGTTCAAACAGATGTTTGATGTCATCTTTCAAAATTGTGTCGATTTTAATAGTGCTACGTAAATCTACAAAAATCTTCGAAAAAAATGAGTGGACAGGTAAGATTTGAATTAAAATTTGTTAGTTATATTCTAAATTTGATGTAATACAGTATATTTTTGCTGATACGAATCTTTTTGATACTAATTTGGAGTTTTGTTATGACGTCCATATATTGCCCAGAGCCCGTCTGAGTCAAACATTTTTTTTTTTTGGTTACAGAGAAAAGTGATTCCTTTAGACAAAATTGAGGAAACTTTAGAGAGTCTTTTTGCGTTATCGGATGGCGAGGAATCTGAAGATGGTCACGAAAGTGATGAAAGGGAAAGTGAGGCCATATTCTTGCCACCAAATTCATCGGATCTTGAGGATATATTAGCTTCTCCGTCATCTTCAAATAACGGGAATGCCGCCAATTTTGAACCAGAGGATTCCGTAGTCCCTTCAGTAAGCGGAATTTCTATAGGACGAAATCAATCGGAAACAGCTGATGGTCCAAACATCAATGTGCTGATAAACAATAGTCCTGTGTCGTTATCCATTTCTGATTCTGAAGATGGTTCTTCTGAAGATGAAGATTGGAAGAAAGTACTTTTCCCTCACGATGTACCAAGAAACAAGTTTGATGATATTCCTCTAAAGTCTCACCAAAATATTCCCAACAAAAGTGGACCTCATATTTATTTTCGTTTTTTTTTCACTGACGAAGTTTTATCTCTAATTGCAGAGCAGACAAATTTATATGCTGCCCAAAATAAACAAAAAAACTGGGTAGATGTCTCAAATGAGGAAATACAAGCTTTTTTAGGAATGTTAGTTTTGATGGGGGTGCACCCTCTACCCAATATTGACTTGTATTGGTCAACAGATCCATTTTTTTGTGTGAGAGAAATAGCAGATGTAATGACTGCAAAAAAATTTAAAATGATAATGAGAAATCTACATCTAAACGACAACACGAAAATGCCTCAAAGAGGAGAGCCTGAATATGATAAACTATATAAGATTCGACCACTAATAACCTCAATGAACACTGCTTTTCAAAAGGGAGCTCGGAATTCGTCATCCCAAAGTATTGACGAATGTATGGTAAAATTCAAAGGGCGCAGTTCATTGAAGCAATATTTACCAAACAAGCCGATAAAAAGAGGCTTCAAGATATGGGCGAGATGTGACAGTAGCACGGGTTATTTATTTGAATTTGAGGTGTATACGGGAAAAAAAGACAACGATATTGAATTCGGTTTAGGAGCAGCTGTGGTAAATAGTCTTTGCAAAGTACTTATTGAAGAAAAGATAGAAAACGCACATGTAACATTTGATAATTTCTTTGCTTCGACCCAACTAATGCAAAGCTTGTATGATAATAATATATATTCTACAGCAACCGTTAGATCCAATAGAACTAACTTACCCCGGACACTAAAACATCTGATGGCCAAGAAAGGTAAACCTAAACTTTCTAGGGGTCAATATAAGTGGCGGGTTAACCGAAATGTAGCATGCTTTACATGGATGGACACAAAATTAGTCAGCATTCTTAGTACCGCCTTTCATCCTAAGGAAAAAGTAACATGCATGAGAACGCAAAAAGACGGAAGGAAACAAGAAGTGCCTTGCCCTCTGGGTGTTGTGGAGTATACCAAAAGGATGGGGGGTGTCGATCGCTTTGATCAAAAGCGAGGCACCTATCCTGTAGCTAGGAGGAGCAGGAGGTGGTGGATGAGACTATTTTATTTTATGGTGGATGCAGCAATTACGAATGCATACATTTTGTATGCGCAAAAAGTGCGTTACCCAATGTCTACTTTACAGTTTCGTACACTTCTCGGAAGAAACTTGATTGGCACTTTTACGAGCAGAAGGAAGAGGGTATCGAACTTGCCATCTTTTGTATGCAAAAGACCAAAAGTTGATAGCCGGCAGAAGGCAAAGTATGGCCTTCCAGATGATCTACGGCTTTCAGACGTTGGATCCCACCTCCCCGGTCCACTAGACTCTTACAGACGATGCAGGGCTTGCAGCAGCAATGCTAACAGCAAAAAATCGAAGATACAATGCATACGATGCGAGGTAGCCCTATGTATTGTTCCATGTTTTGCCAACTTCCACAAGCCGTAGTACGGCTCTGTCCAAATAATGGACACCATGTTTATATATATATATATATACTTTTTTTTCCGAAATTTCAATAAAGTGCTCATATATGATGTATACCACTAAGTTTCATTTCTGTACCTTCAGCCGTTTGTTCTGCCTTATAAAGGGTTAAGAGAAGAACTGAAAATGAGAGACAAACCACAAATAACTTGACTATGGCAAATGCACAAGATGTGCGAAGCCAAACTCCTCTGACGAGGACAAAAAAAAAAAAAAAAAATGTCAGAACAACTTCATTTTGTAAAAAAATAGCTGAAAAAGCGCGGGAAACCTCAAATTTGGCGGACGTGGTTTTTTCGATTGTTTTATAAATTCATTAATAATATTGGATTGGATTAAGTTTTTGTATATATTTTATCTTATTAGTTAGTAGTTTAGTTAGTTTTAGTGTTTTTATTATATTTGGTAAGTGTTTTTATTTATATTTATAGTTTTTAGCCATGGATCCTCCGGACGACCCCGGAGGAACACCACCTTCAGAGATTGGTCATTATATTACAATCTCAAATAATGATACTAGTGTTGATACTGATAGTTCAATTAGTTTAGCTAATAATTCTAAACGTAAAAGGGTTTCTGCTCGGCCCACAATTTGCAAACATTGCAACAAAAAAAGGCGTAAAAGTGGCGGGAAACGCCATAATGATTGTGATTGTGGCGAGGTCGAAATGGAGACTGAAACCAAGGATCTTCCACTTACTTCTCCATTGGCAGCTAGAGTCGATGGGGTGAATGGGTCACCGCATCAACCAGTTTCTAGAGTTTTATATAATTCCTCGGATGCCGCTCCGTTTTTAGTCCATATACAAAGAGAACAAACCGCTTCAAATGAAAATACATATTTAAATCCGATTTCTTTTGGGCGATTTTTAAAAAGGAATTCTTTTAATTGTATTGTAAATGGTAGTCTTAAAAAAATAGGCCGTAACAGACTGGTAATATCTTTCAGTAATTATAAAGATGCCAACTCTTTTATTAATAGCAAGTGTTTGGAAAAAGAAAAGTACAAAGCTTTTGTTCCATCATTTTCCGTCACTCGCATGGGTGTCGTCAGAGGCATACCAATGGAGTGGACGGATGATGAAATCTTGGATAACATCTCCGTCCCAATTGGTTGTGGGAGGATATTGAAGTTGAGGAGAATTAAAAGGAAACTTGTAGTGGAGGATAAGCCTCAGTTTAAAAATACAGAAACAGTAATTTTGACCTTTGATGGGCAAATTCTTCCTAAGCGTGTTTATATGTGCTATACAGCACTTTCTGTGGACCTCTATATTTACCCAACAATCCAGTGCTTTAATTGTTGCAGATATGGCCACATGAAAAATCAGTGTAGGTCTAAACCTAGATGCTTTAGGTGTGGACAAGATCACTCTGGGGATGGATGTACTGTCTCTGGGGACAATTTATCTTGTTGTCTATGCAAAGGATTCCATGAGGCTACAAGTAAAAAATGTTTAGAGTATGAGAGGCAGAAGAACATTAAGGAATCAATGGCCAAATCTTGCATCTCATATGCTGAAGCTTCAAAGCTACATCCCACAGTTTCAAAAATATCATATGCTGATGCCTTACTATCCTCACCATCAATTTCAAGCCATATAAATGCTTCTGTTCCTCAGGATTTCTCTCCTTCAAAACAAAATAAAACTTCATCATATAAAAAAACAGTTTTTATTAAACCTCGATCCCCACCTCACTTTTCTAAAGGTTATGATCAGCAATTCCATCAGGACCTTGTCAGGGGCATGCCTCAACCAAAAGATGGCTGTGCTCTCATCCCTAGAGATGACTTGTCTGCTGTATCTGTAAGTGAATTAATTATTGCTTTAATAAAATCATTAACTCAAACTCAACATCTTTCACCGTCCATCGCTGCCACTGTATTGAATGCAGTTAATGATACAAATATTAATAATGGACAACAAAGCCAAAGTATTCCAATGGAATTGCCGAAGCGCAATTAGTAAAAAATCTGATATAATATATCTTGTAAATAAATATAAACCTTTTGTTTTTGCTCTTCAAGAGACATGGCTTAAACCAGGGTCTTTGTTCAAGATCCCTGGTTATGCTTGTCTTAGAGAAGACCGCTCTGATGGGTATGGCGGCGTTGCTTTACTCATCAAACATCATCATTCATTTTCACTTTTCACAATTCCACCTCATAATAAAGAATGTTCTGTTATTGCAGCAGCTGTTGTAGATAATATTTGTTTTGTTTCTGTATATATTCCCCGTCCATCTGCTGTAATTTTTAATGAAATTGTAAATATTTTTTCTATTCTTCCTAAGCCATTTATAGTTTTAGGAGATTTTAATTCCCAGCATGAAGTCTGGGGTAGTTCGTCAACAAATAACTATGGTAGCACTTTAATAGATATTGTAGATAACCTTAATCTTTGTATATTAAACACTGGGTCCCCAACTAGACGCACTTCTCCAAATGAAGGTGTTAGTGCACCTGACCTGTCATTATGCACGGATAAATTAGCTTCGCGTTTGAGTTGGGAAGTTATGCTTTCCTCTTATGGTAGCGATCATTTCCCTATAGTCTTATCATTTCCTCACAGTCAAAAACCTAATTCCAATCGCCCTCCGCGGTTGAAGTACAAACTGGCGGACGTTAACTGGCATACTTTTAGGGAACACTTAGATGAAATAGTTTCTGTCCTTCCTGAAATTAAATATGGTAATGAACAGTCCTGTGCCGATGCTTTATCACAAGCCATGATAAAAACAGCCGATAAACTCTTTCCAATTAAATCGTTACAAAATAAAATTCCTTCGCCACCATGGTGGGACAAAGATTGCACAGATGCAATATTAAAAAGAAAGCAGTGTGAACTAAATTACCTTGAAAATTCTACCGAAGAAAATTTCAACATTTTGAGCGTAATAGTTTCAGAAACTAAAAAACTATTTAAAAAAAAGAAATTTGAAAGTTGGAGGTCATTTTGTTTCTCTATTTCTCCAGATGTTCAACCATCTGTTGTTTGGCGCAATATCAGAAGGTTTAGATCAGCATTCGCAGAACCATCGAGCGCATTTCTTCCATCTCAGTTAGTAAATAATTTTCTAAATAAATTGGCTCCCGCATATGTCCCAGAATATTTTACTACCTATTCCATTCCCCGTTCAATGGTGGATTCTCTTTGTGAATTAAATAATCTATTTACCCTCGAAGAGCTTAAAGGTGTTGTATGTCATATGAAGGACTCTGCACCAGGTTCGGATGGAATTCCTTATTCTTTTTTGTCAAACATGAGTGATCTAACTCTTTTGTACTTCTTGGAACTAATAAATAAAATTATGATAACCGGAAATATTCCCAATTCCTGGAAATCCCAAGATATTCTACCGATACTCAAACCTAACAAAAATCCATCTAGCAGCACATCCTACCGACCCATAGCTTTGTCTTCAGTAATGTTAAAAATCACAGAACATTTAGTTAAAAATAGGTTAGAGTGGCATTTAGAAAACAGGAAACTACTTAGCGACAGCCAATTTGGATTTAGGCGAGGTAAAAGTACTTTAGATAGTTTGAGTATCTTTGTCACTGATATAAGGTTAGCATTCTCTTCGAATCATTCCGTAGTTTCTGCTTTTCTAGATATAACCTCAGCTTATGATAATGTGGAAATATCAACACTAAAATATAAACTTCAACAGCTAGATGTTCCTATTTTACTCACAAACTTCATTTTAAATATTTTATCCGAGAGGTGTATAAATGTTACACTCGAGGATTCTAGGTGTGAATCTAGACTCGTGTGGAAAGGTCTCCCTCAAGGATCAGTTCTTAGTCCTTTATTATATGACATCTACACTCATGATCTTGAATCCTCTTTGAACAATCAAGTAAAAGTGCTTCAGTACGCTGATGATCTTCTTTTATATTGCCCTCATAGTTCTATTGCAGCGGCTTGCAATACAATGACATCGGCCCTTGGACTTTTAAAAAAATGGTTGGACATCAATGGTCTTGATCTGTCTACTTCCAAAAGTACAGTTGTGCTTTTCTCTAGAATGCGGTTTCCTCCTCCTGTTTCTGTATATTATGATGATGCTTCCATTCCTGTAAAATCTTCGGTAAAATTTTTAGGTGTGATTTTGGATAGTAAACTATCTGGGATTCCACACTGTGAGTATATAGCGGCAAGGTGTGAACAAAGATTGAATATATTAAGATGTTTATCAGGGGTTTGGTGGGGTGCCCATCCCTTTTCATTAAAATTAATCTATAATGCAATAGTTAGAAGTGTTCTTGATTATGGAACATTTTTATTAGAACCTGGTAATTCGGCCGCATTAAAGAAATTGGATAGTATCCAGTCCAAAGCATTACGAATAGTGTCCGGAGCTATGAAATCAAGCCCAGTAAATGCCCTACAGGTTGAAACTGTAGATCCTCCTCTTTCTCTTCGACGTCAGTATCTTTCCGACAAATTTCTATTCCGTTCGTTACAATTTTCCAACCACCCTTTACGTGCAAAACTTCAGTCACTTTTAGATGAAACCAAATCCTCTAACTATTGGTCTCACAAATCTCTTCCCTGTCTTGTTGTAAGTTATAAAAAGTTTTTAGCTTTTCAAGCCCCAATTTACCAGTCACTTACATATCCACTCTTTAGTCATTCTTATGAATCATTGGTGTTCACTCCGGATGTTATCTTGAATTTAGGTATTAATAAACACGATGATTTCGTAAAAGAGTTATTTAACTTTTCCAAAGACTTGCATTGGGAGAGTTGGCATCATATTTATACAGACGCTTCTAAACACTCTTCTTTAGGAAATGTTGGAGTTGGAGTTTTTCACTCACAATACAACATAGTACAAAAAATTAAACTTCCTCCTGAGTCATCAGTGTTTACTGGCGAATGTTATGGTCTGTTCAAAGCCTTAGAATATATTTACATCATGAAATTGGGAAAAACAGTAATATTTACTGACGCTTTAAGTGCATTGCAAGCCATTAAAAGAAATCCTTTTAAATGTAAACCAATATTTCCTATAGTTATGTTCATTAGAAGCCTTCTGTACAAATGCGTAAAATTCGGTCTTCAAATTTCTTTCGCTTGGATACCTGGCCATAGTAATATCACGGGAAATGTTAAAGCTGATCATGTGGCTAATGAAGCTGTAGACTGCGGTGATTTGTTTCCCTACATCAACTTTAGCCATGACTTGGCGAATCTACCTATGAACTTTCTTTGGGAAGCTTGGAGTAAGTCGTGGGCGGATAGCAGCGTTACCAAAGGAAATTATTATGCACGTATTCAGACATATATTCCCAAAAAACCATGGTATTCGAAATTTAACTTCGGTAAGGCTGCTACCAGTTGCCTTATTCGCATGAGGTTGGGTCATAACTGTTCCAGAGTCCACCTTGCACGATTGCAGATCGTTTCTAGCGACCTGTGTGATTGTGGTGAGGTGGGTGATTTAAACCACATTTTCTTTTCCTGTCCTCTACTCAATCATGATCCTTTTATTACAAGTTTACTTTGCTATAACATTCCTTTTCCTACGTCTATCTCTGTTTTACTTGCATCTAATGATTTCAAAATATACATGTATTTATCTTCATTTATCACTCTTAATAATATACGTATTTAATAGTTATGTTATTTATAATATCGTTCCTAAAAATCCTGTCCAATATCCATGCAAATTCCGTATCCTAAATTAAATTATATTTTCTACCAAGTTTCCCCGTTTTTGTATGTGGCATTGCGCAAATAGCGACTTGCCAAAATTAAAAAAAAAAAAAAAAAAAAAAAAAAAATAGCTGAAAATAACACATTTGATGGTATAAAAAAACTACATGGAATACAGAAAAAACATCCACCTAGGGATGAATTAATATCATGTTTAATTAGTAGAGTGAATCAGTTGAAAGTCATATTACAGTACCCGGACGTGGAACTAGCAGAGCACCTCCGAACATACAAGCACAATAAAACGTTTCGTTTTGGGTTAGAAATGATTGTGGCCGATATAGCTAACGTTTTGGGTCACTAATAAAACATCAAACCTGCAATATAAGACAAAAGAGATTACAAAAAAGTCTGACAAGTTACTAAGAGAGATAGACCTAGGTAATCTTCTGGATCATGGTAATCCGTTTCTAGATGTGATAGCTGATGTCTTCGATTCTTACGACCTTTCAACAGCATTGTTGTCAAAAGCGATTATGTTTGTTAAAGACGGTGAATCGATCGAGGCTCTCTTAAAATTATTCCAAGGTAACATTTATTATGACACTATCAAAAATGGAAAGCTAGCAGATATGGATGCCGGCCAGAAGACACTCTATCAAGTATTGACAAAGTCCCCGAACTGGGAATACTATGTGGAACTCGTCCCCAAGAATCCCAATTAGTCGGCGTGCAAATCGGAAAATAGTAAGGGGACTAGGTGTGTCCGTAACAAGCTGTGTAGAAAGCCTAGCTGATCATAAGCCGGATGGTCCGTTTATTCAGTACACACTTTCATGACTACAGATATGCTTACTGAATTTAATATTAGTAGGTACTGCCAACTCTCAACTCAACTCAACAATATTTACCTAACCTTCAAGCAAGCAAAAAAACAAATTGTTTCACTCTCTCCACCAATCCCAGTCAATAGTTAATGTACGTTAGAAAGAATATACATCTTTTTAGTTAAAACAGCGATAGACATAATTATGTTACTAGAAATAGGGACCAATTAATTCAACCAGGTTTCAGACTGGCTAAAGTAGTTTATGTGGTACTGTATAAAATGCTACAATAAAATACCTCCCCACATTCTAGAACTGAATGAGTCGAAATTCAAAAATTGTATAAAACGCACAGTATGCAGGCAGGCATATTATAGGTTGGGGGATTACATCACAGATAAAAATGCTTGGCTCAACGCTAGTCCTGCTCCACAGCCACTAGGGCACAAAAACAAGTGATAAGCAGAAAAGTTCTGAAGTATTGTTGGACCTACTGAAGATTGTATGAATATATTTGTGTTGTATAAACTCAATTTATTTTAGTATTATATAACTGCACAGCGCATATGTGAGTACTATGTACCAACTGTAAATCTACCATTTACTGTACCTATATGTCGTTTGTTGACTAGTGTGCCCTGGCAGTTAATAGTGTGTCATGCTCTCTCTAATGTCTCTCTGATGGTGGCACGTATGTTGGATCATTCGGTTCCCTTCATGATGGTTGATCTGAGTGGTGCCGATCTATGTGTCATGTTCGTGAACGGGCGCCGTCAGTTGGGATTGGTCATAACTTAGCTGCCTCGGCCTGTTTTTAATTGCCTATGTATTGATATATTTTTTTATTTTTTTTATTGTTTATTTTGCTCTAGACGCTTTTACGTGCACGTCTTTTTACATCGTTCTCACATATATTTATTATTTTCTAACAAGAAATGATGTAACCAAATACTTGTAAAACACTTTTTATTTTAAAAGAGTAAGTGTGGAGTTTCTTGTCCATTCTTCTCCACAACAAGCTACATTTCCGAATGGACGGTAGAATCAATTATTGTTACTTTTAAAATATATTTTTTTGACGTTCAAAAGTGCCGCCTAATGGCTTAATTGAATAAAGAAATTTTGATTTTGATTTTTGATTTTGAGAAGCGTACATTTTTTAATGGTCGTTCGTATGTAATGTACATTATAATAATATTTTACTAACATAGATGTAAGAAATTTTATTTGTAACACTCTGAGGATGTAATTATTGATATTTGCAATAAAGATTAATTTCATTTAATTTTTGATTATATTTTATCTATCTGCTCCTATTTTCGGCACCTTGGGTCGCTTGTACAAGGGGATGGTAGAGCAGACGGAGACGTAACGCCAGATGCGGATCCTGCACCTAACTGTGTAAGTGAATTCGGCAAGGGTTTGACCCCATGGAAGTGTAAGTAGGAGGTGTGAAAAGAGAATTTGTCATACACAAATTCTCTTTTCACACCTCCTACTTGACTTGAATGTCTAATTAGATATCATGCAATCTCAACGTAAAGCATATCCTCCCAAGGAAGGTAAATTTGTATTAAACGCCCAAGGGGGTAAATTGATTTGAATTTGGAACGTCAAATTCATGTGGAAACTCGTGGAAAATGAAGTAAAAAAAACCGGCCAAGGCGTGTCGGGCCACGCGCATTAATAGGGTTCTGAAGTTGCATAATAATGCGGACTAAGATGCAGGGGCGACCTTAACCGCTGCGATGCTCCGGGCGGGCGGCGGGATATTTGCGAGGCCCTTGTCCTTTTTACAATGTATGAGATGAAGGGATAATATACGAGAAATTGAAAACTTGGCATCTATTGTTATTAATACGCCACTGCTAAGATGAGGGTTTTGTTGTTGTTACGTGAACATTAAAATGGTTTCAGCGGCACACAACGTCTAAACACGGGCCCACATATGATATGATATTTTGGATAATATTTTTGTTAATCTATATGCTCGCGTTTGACCACTATCTCCCCTGATGGTAAGCGATGATGTGGTCTACGGTGAAGGACGCTTGCCTTTTTGAGTACCACCACGGGTGCAAATTGCGAAAGGAGCCGACACGAGCGCGCGTTAGAGCCACGGGGAATGGTAAGGTTCGTTCATGGATCCTTGCGCGCACGCTCCTTGTTTATTTTTCTTTCGGAATTTGAAAAAATTCGTATGTATTCAATTCTAGTCATCGGTATTCATTATTTCGTTCTGGAAAGTTTTACGCAACTCAATTACTAGTCTACTACTAGTCGGGTCGAATATTGACTTTATAGATGGATATCGACAAAAGAAAATAAGTAATTTGCTTGGCAATCGAATCTAATTTGACATTAGATTACAAAACCACCATTGGGTGCGTGCTAAAAGTCCTCCAGTGCAATCTGAACCACAGCCGCAACGCGCAGAGTCTTTTTCTGCAGACTATTGCGGAGTGGTCGGTTGCCTTGGCGGTGATAGCAGGGCCATACGGTCTTAGGGATCATCCTCGCTGGTTCCCGGGACTCTGTTGCCGTTTATTGGGCTGGTGGAAGCGGTGGGCCTCACTGCTGCCTACTAGATAGGAGGCATGGATTTATTGCTGTAGAATGGGAATCTCTAGCAGCAGTGGCCTGCTACGAGTCTCCCAACATTTCCCTCACTGAATTCGAGGGATATCCGGACGGGGTCGCGAACTGCATTCGACAAAAATGCTCACCCCGTCCAGTGCTCGTCCTGGGAGACGGCTCTCACGACAACGCTCACTCTAGAGCTTGGGGCAACTCCCGGGACTCGCCGAGGGGACGCGTGGTACAACGCGTGGCGTCTCTTGACCTTCAACTCTTGAATCGGGGGTCTGTGTCCACTTGTATTCGGTGGCAGGGAGAGTCGATTGTGGATCTTTCATGGGCGACTCCTTCTGTCGCCCGCATGGTCGACACCATGCGGGCGACAGAAGGAGTTGGAGGGTAGCAGAAGAGATGGTCGAACTCTCCGATCATCGCCTGTTTGATGTGACACTGCGCCCTTCCGACAGCCCGAGCCGTCCAGATTTTAACCCACCGGTGCGACGTTCGGTTTCAAATTGTTTGTGTAAAAGTGGCACGCTTGGTTTTCATATAGATGAGGGACTTGACCCCTATTAAATCTACTAATCACATGCGAGATAAATGACGCGATGTGGATTTCAGTCTGTGTGATTGGTCAATTGATAACGGTCAAACCCTTTGCGTTGCCGTATTCACAGCAATAAGGCTGCTGGTAAACTATGTGTTTTGTTTAACTGACTTTGTGCTAAGATACGATGATTATGTAAATAGAAATAGCAGTCAACCGGTTACAAACCGATAGCTTTACTCGTCCAGCATTGCCACAGATTATAAATTTTCAATAAGTGTGGTGAGTCATTAGTTATATATAGACATGAGAGCTATGCAGTACCAATGCATTAATGCACAAAGTGTCTCTGTTTGCAATAAGTTAACACGTCGTATGGTTATTTGAGTTAAAAATATTATTTCACTAAAAAAAGTTTATGAATTTTGGTCAAAACTTATGTAATTAGGAATCATCAATACGACGAAGAGGAAAATTACCAAAGTGTAACCTAACATTTAATTTGTAAACTTTACATGTCTACACAGACTAAAGGTAAGTTTTAGAATGTTTATTTATTACCTATATTACTTAATTTCGTTTTATTATTGCATAGTCTACCTGCAGCCTTATTGCGTAATGAATTCTGAAAGAGCAATGGCCAAAGAGTAGCTAAAATCGACCAATCACATACGAGATGAATGACGCGATGTGGCTTTGCCCTTTGCTCTTTCCGGATTAATTTCGCAATACGGCTGCAGGTAGACTATGCAATATGCTGGCCTGTGATGCGGTAAAGAGTCCTTAAAGTTGGTCAAGTTTGTCTGCGCCTATTTTGATACTGTAGGCTAATCAGTAATCGAGATACAGTGGTAGTTATATGTTAGGGCACGTTCGCCGGTCGAATTGATCTGTTTTCAATTGTTTACAGACGGTCAGACGAAGTTAAACTAAATTTTCATCCGACTAGGTACCTACCTAAGAATAAGGAAGGGTGTTGAATCTCACTGGCTCTATACGTAAACTACGTGAGTGGACTATGTTTCCGCATATCCTCATGCCGTCGTTCCTACGTAAACATCTATCAAGTCTCTATATAGATAGAGGAACCCGAGGTAAATCCATATATATTCTTAGTGACAGTCAGGCTGCAATCAAAGCCATGGCATCCTACAAAGTGGACTCCGGGCTCATTCTGGATGCTAACCAAGCCCTAAACAGGCTTGGGAAGCACAACAGGGTGAGACTGATGTGGGTCCCTGGGCACAAAGGAATCCATGGTAACGAAGTGGCTGATGAACTGGCAAGAGAGGGCTCAGCAAATAATTTTGTGGGTCCAGAACCATGTGTAGGCATTTCGACGTGTCTCGTAAAAGCCGCATTTAGGGAGTTTGCAGATCACAGACAACGAACTTATTGGCTGTCTAATACCGGTCTGCAACACTCCAAGAAATTTCTAGGCTCTACGTTCAAAGCCCGGGAATGCATTTGGAATATGAGCAGGGGGCAAAACCGCTACCTGCTTGGGGCCTTTACTGGGCACTTTGGAACCAACGACATGCTCATGAAGATGGGTTTAACTACGACCCCCGTGTGCAGGTTGTGTGGGGAACATACGGAACGCATGGAGCACCTTCTGTGCACATGCGATGCACTGGCTGGCAAGCGAATGGGTCTCCTAGGGGTTGGATACCCAAAACCAGAAGACTATAGGCTCATATCTCCTAGTCTCGTTGTAAAGCTCATGAAAACAGTTTTCAACGAGATTGGGGAGGAGTAAGGTATCTAGGGGACCACAATAGATCCCAATGGTTCGGAGTGTCCGAGTTGTGTCTCGGCCCCTCCATAAGATAAGATAAGATGTTTCCGCATATCCTCATGCCGTCGTTCCTACGTAAACATCTATCAAGTCATTAAAGATAAGGTTGCTTGATAACATTTCATCGTTTAAAAGCCATTTTCTGTGTTATAAAAGAAACAGAGCGAGGGTTCACTCAGGAAACACTGCTGCCAACCGCCTGCGTCGCGTCTACCTAAAAAATTTGGTATTTCTCATTACTTACATATTTCTTATTATTATTAAACACTAATATCTATAATATTATATTAACAAACACTAAAAAACTTTGTAGAACATAATCATTTACCTTACACTAATTCTACAGTAAATATCACTTAAATGCGTCGACCGATTTGTACAATTCGAACAGAAATATTAGTTTAAGCATATATCCGTCATTTAAGACTAATAATATAAAATAATGGATGGGGGATGAAATGTTGTGTACAAAAGTCCTTCTTTTACAAAGGAAAAATTATTAATAATACTTTCAAGACTTTAAAGTCTGTTGGTAACTATAAAATGACTCAACGCTTAAATATAGGAATTAAATAGGGAAAATCTGCTTCGCCATGACAATTGATAAGGCTCAAGGACAAACTCTGAAGTATGCTGGTGTAGATTTGAGGGAGAATTGCCTTTGCCATGGACAGTTCTATAAAGCGTGTTCACGTGTTAGCTCATCAAATAGTCTGGTGATATTGGCGTCGACATTAAAAATGGTTAAAAATGTTGTCTATAAGTAAATACTTTAATTTAATTACTTACTTATGCTTAGGATTAGAGTCTGGCAAACGAAAGTAGAGACTGAAAATGCGCGGAAAATTTAAAAAATATCAGCATAGCAACCCCAAAACTAGTATGAATTAACTGGAATGACCTAATTTGATACTTTAAATTTTTTTATTTTATTTCGTCTGAATAAAAATACAATAGGTAATTGAGGTAGGTAATATTTTAGATAGTATGTATCAATCTCAATAAAACAACAGTATTCTGTAATAATTTTGGTTTATTTAACTTATTAGCGTCATACTAACTTAAGAAATCTAACAACACACGTAAACAATCTTGTTTTCTTTTTAAATTCGACATCTTTCTCCTGATGTTTTTCTGGATATTTAGACATCATGCGAAACGACATCTGCCGCAATCCACTTTTAATTGTTTTATAAATTTTTCACTTAATAAATGCTATTATCAAGACCACAACAAATCATCAAAAATTGATGTTGACATTAGTATTGCATTGCCATATAAAAAGTTTGCAAATAATTCGAGTGTCTACTTTCGTTTGCCAGACTCTACTTATTATTAGTCATAGATAAATACAGAAATAGCGAAGGGATAGGGACTGGACAAGGATAGAGAGTATTGTACACACACTGAAAATTACCTTACTCTAAGAGCTTATGGTCATCCCCCTGAAGTTCTGGTCTGGATAATTTTTTTAGAACATACCGCATTTAACGTGGCCACCTATTGTAATACAAAAGAAGTAGACCAAAAGATATACCGTTTACATGTTTATATTAATGTTATTTTACTTTATTTGCAGAAAAAATCTGAAGACATGGATCCGGAAACTACGTTAAAGGAATTAATAAACGCCATAGAGGAAGGTGACGAAGAAAAATTAAAAGAAAAAAATAATTTGTTCCATCAGGATCTGAACCGTAACAAACAAATATTATGTCAACTGTACAAAAGCACGAGCCAGTGTGTTACGCAGACCGATCTGATCCTCGCCGCATGTCGCAACCAGCAAGCCGACATCCTCAACTACTTACTTTACGAAACTGATATTTTGGACCACTTACCCGGCGCAGACTACAATGACACACGGGTACAAAGACAGAGAACGGAGGCGTTCAAACACGCATTGATTTGGGATGCCTTACCTATGGTCGAGATGTTATACGACTACTGGAGCGGTGACTTGCACTGGATCGGACATGACGTCAATAAAATAGAAACGCTAGGGAATGTGCTTGAAGACGCTCGTGTCGTATGCGTGGTCGAAACTCAACAGTTACGGATAGATGTTCATTCTCTCAGCGTGTTTAACGCTTTTCAACGAGAACTCTATTCCAGGATAAACTTGATGTCTAAAACCACACCGGAAGACACTGCATCCATGCTATTAGAAATGTTGCGTATTTATGATGAATATTCAAAAATAGAAAAAGTTAGGTTACCGAACGAGGATGATGTACAAGAGAAGGAATTACAAGATAACTTCAAGTTAGAAGAAGAAGAAGAAGAAGACAGGACTAACGAAGAAGAAGACAGGACTATTGACTATATGAGAGGCATGCAAGCATACTACTATTACGATTTTTACTATCGTAAGCTAGATTTTAATGTTGCTATGCTTATATTGGATAATATGTTAGTTCTAAGAAAATATTTGAGAGAACGCTTTAACAAACCGAAAAAATTTTTCGCGGCAAACCCAGTAATAAAAAGCACTTACCAAGATGCAGTTAGTTTATACAGAAACGTTGAATGTGCGCTTTATCATTTCATATATTGCACTTGTGAAGATTGGAGGTTGTACTTACCTAGAGATAGAAAGATAGTAAAAAAAGAGGAATATGGTTTTCACAATGGTAGGATTATATTTCCAATATTTGCAACATGTGATGAGCATAAGTCTTATAATGGACCAATACTGTTCTTAGAGCGAAAGAATTTCAAGAAATGTGTGGATGGTTTGGAAAATTTATTGAAGGACCATATTATGAGTATCGACCCAGCAATAGCTTGGGAGCAAACTCAGACAAATGTAGGAAAGATAGATGAGTTACTAAATGACAACTATCTTACACCAACTATGTACATGAGTGATTATTATTCACTAAGTAAGATAGTTTACTACATAAAGGCCATTGAAAATACTCATGACATTAATGTTTTAGTTATTGAAAGAATCCTTCAAGTTACAGGCGAAATGTTAAAAAGTACCGAAAATTCTTATCATCTATCAGAATCTACAAAATCATTGTTGCAGATACCAGTGGATACCATAACAAATCTCAGTGCCATAAGGACATTCTTGTCTAAAGTAGACGAAGGACAGCTAAGCACGAGGATAGATATCGCAAAAAACCAGACCCAAATATTTCATGATATTAAAAAAGACTTGGAAATCATAGGGCAAATTATTAATTCGGTTCTTGATGTTTATAAACATATTCTTGATAAAGCTTTACTTGAAAAAGGTTTAGCTTTATTAGATGAAAAAATAGAAATCATTTCTTCACGAGACATTGATGTAATTAACAAATTTATTGAAAAACATGGGGAGAAGTCGATAGATGCCGGGACATGTGATAGCTTTTTGAAAAATCTTAGTGGTTCTCCCCGTCTAGAAGTTCAACTTCTTAAAGAATTTTTATGGATACGTGACAATAAAGATATAATATCACCAAAAATTAAATCAGCTGACACAAGTATCGGTGAACAGAATGTCAGAACAACTTCATTTTGTAAAAAAATAGCTGAAAATTATACATTTGATGGTATAAAAAAACTACATGGAATACAGAAAAAACAAAAACATCCACCTAGGGATGAATTAATATCATGTTTAATTAGTAGAGTGAATCAGTTGAAAGTCATATTACAGTACCCGGACGTGGAACTAGCAGAGCACCTCCGAACATACAAGCACAATAAACCGTTTCGTTTTGGGTTAGAAATGATTGTGGCCGATATAGCTAACGTTTTGGGTCACTGTAATAAAATATCACACCTGCAATATAAGACAAAAGAGATTACAAAAAAGTCTGACAAGTTACTAAGAGAGATAGACCTAGGTAATCTTCTGGATCATGGTAATCCGTTCCTAGATGTGATAGCTGATGTCTTCGATTCTTACGACCTTTCAACTGCATTGTTGTCAAAAGCGATTATGTTTGTTAAAGACGGTGAATCGATCGAGGCTCTCTTAAAATTATTCCAAGGTAACATTTATTATGACACTATCAAAAATGGAAAGCTAGCAGATATGGATGCCGCCCAGAAGACACTCTATCAAGTATTGACAAAGTCCCCGAACTGGGAATACTATGTGGAACTCGTTCCCAAGAATCCCAATTAGTCGGCGTGCAAATCGGAAAATAGTAAGGGGACTAGGTGTGTCCGTAACAAGCTGTGTAGAAAGCCTAGCTGATCATAAGCCGGATGGTACGTTTATTCAGTACACACTTTCATGACTACAGATATGCTTACTGAATTTAATATTAGTAGGTACTGCCAATTGTACTCTCAACTCAACTCAACAATATTTACCTAACCTTCAAGCAAGCAAAAAAACAAATTGTTTCACTCTCTCCACGTACGTTAGAAAGAATATACATCTTTTTAGTTAAAACAGCGATAGACATAATTATGTTACTAGAAATAGGGACCAATTAATTCAACCACGTTTCAGACTGGCTAAAGTAGCGTCATCTTTTATGGGGTACTGTATAAAATGCTACAATAAAATACCTCCTCACATTCTAGAACTGAATGAGTCGAAATTCAAAAATTGTATAAAACGCACACTATGCAGGCAGGCATATTATAGGTTGGGGGATTACATCACAGATAAAAATGCTTGGCTCAACGCTAGTCCTGCTCCACAGCCACTAGGGCACAAAAACAAGTGATAAGCAGAAAAGTTCTGAAGTATTGTTGGACCTACTGAAAATTGTATGAATATATTTATGTTGTATAAACTCAATTTATTTTAGTATTATATAACTGCACAGCACATATGTGAGTACTATGTACCAAGTGTAAATCTACCATTTACTGTACCTATATGTCGTTTGTTGACTAGTGTGCCCTGGCAGTTAATAGTGTGTCATGCTCTCTCTAATGTCTCTCTGATGGTGGCACGTATGTTGGATCATTCGGTTCCCTTCATGATGGTTGATCTGAGTGGTGCCGATCTATGTGTCATGTTCGTGAACGGGCGCCGTCAGTTGGGATTGGTCATAACTTAGCTGCCTCGGCCTGTTTTTAATTGCCTATGTATTGATATACACCCTCCACTCGCCACTCTTTATTTTGTATTGTGCGTTTAGTTTGTGCAGAATAAACAATTTTTCTTTCTTTTTCTTCTTTCTTTGATATATTTTTTTATTTTTTTTATTGTTTATTTTGCTCTAGACGCTTTTACGTGCACGTCTTTTTACATCGTTCTCACAAATATTTATTATTTTCTAACAAGAAATGATGTAACCAAATACTTGTAAAACACTTTTTATTTTAAAAGAGTAAGTGTGGAGTTTCTTGTCCATTCTTCTCCACAACAAGCTACATTTCCGAATGGACGGTAGAATCAATTATTGTTACTTTTAAAATATATTTTTTTTGACGTTCAAAAGTGCCGCCTAATGGCTTAATTGAATAAAGAAATTTTGATTTTGATTTTGAGAAGCGTACATTTTTTAATGGTCGTTCGTATGTAATGTACATTATAATAATATTTTACTAACATAGATGTAAGAAATTTTATTTGTAACACTCTGAGGATGTAATTATTGATATCTGCAATAAAGATTAATTTCATTTAATTTTTGATTATATTTTATCTATCTGCTCCTATTTTCGGCACCTTGGGTCGCTTGTACAAGGGGATGGTAGAGTAGACGGAGACGTAACGCCAGATGCGGATCCTGCACCTAATTGTGTAAGTGAATTCGGCAAGGGTTTGACCCCATGGAAGTGTAAGTAGGTGGTGTGAAAAGAGAATTTGTCATACACAAATTCTCTTTTCACACCTCCTACTTGACTTGAATGTCTAATTAGATATCATGCAATCTCAACGTAAAGTAAAGCATAACCTCCCAAGGAAGGTAAATTTGTATGAAACTCCCAAGGGGGTAAATTGATTTGAATTTGGAACGTCAAATTCATGTGGAAAATGAAGTTAAAAAACAGGCCAAGGCGTGTCGGGCCACGCGCATTAATAGGGTTCTGAAGTTGCATAATGCTGCGATGCTCCGGGCGGGCGGCGGGCTATTTGCGAGGCCCTTGTCTTTTTTACAATGTATGAGATGAAGGGATTTGAAAACTTGGCATCTATTGATTTAAAGAGAAATTGAAAACTTGGCATCTATTGTTATTAATAATTTACTATGTATTAGAGTCAGGATTTCTGCATAGAAAACGATCTTCTTAATAAAGTATACTTTTATTTGAACACTTTCTAGTTACAACAAGAAGACATAGTTTTACAATGACACAACAAAATACAATCATAGATGAAACAAAATAAAATAAACCAGCGTTCTAAAATTGAATATCCGCTGAACTAAGAACGGACAGTGCTGTTGACCTCTGATAAAATAGTTATTTTAACGATAATAAGTTATATTTTTATTATTTTTATAATTAAATAACTACTAGCTAACTTTATTTTATTGTTACGAACAACTGTTTGCTAAGGATAAAACTGGAACCGTTTTGGGTTGTAGCGCGAGGCCCCTGCAAGAGCGAGGCCCCGGGCTGTTGCCCCGTTCGCCACCCCCTAAGGCCGCCACTGCTAAGATGAGGGTTTTGTTGTTGTTACGTGAACATTAAAATGGTTTCAGCGGCACACAACGTCTAAACACGGGCCCACATATGATATGATATTTTGGATAATATTTTTGTTAATCTATATGCTCGTGTTTGACCACTATCTCCCCTGATGGTAAGCGATGATGTGGTCTACGGTGAAGGACGCTTGCCTTTTTGAGTACCACCAAGGGTGCAAATTGCGAAAGGAGCCGATACGAGCGCGCGTTAGAGCCACGGGGAATGGTAAGGTTCGTTCATGGATCCTTGCGCGCACGCTCCTTGTTTATTTTTCTTTCGGAATTTGAAAAATTTCGTATGTATTCAATTCTAATCATCGGTATTCACTATTTCGTTCTGGAAAGTTTTACGCAACTCAATTACTAGTCTACTACTAGTCGGGTCGAATATTGACTTTATAGATGGATATCGACAAAAGAAAATAAGTAATTTGCTTGGCAATCGAATCTAATTTGACATTAGATTACAAAACCACCATTGGGTGCGTGCTAAAAGTCCTCCAGTGCAATCTGAACCACAGCCGCAACGCGCAGAGTCTTTTTCTGCAGACTATTGCGGAGTGGTCGGTTACCTTGGCGGTGATAGCAGGGCCATACGGTCTTAGGGATCATCCTCGCTGGTTCCGGGGACTCTGTTGCAACGCTCACTCTAGAGCTTGGGGAAACTCCCGGGACTCTCCGAGGGGACGCGTGGTACAACGCGTGGCGTCTCTTGATCTTCAACTCTTGAATCGGGGGTCTGTGTCCACTTGTATTCGGTGGCAGGGGGAGTCGATTGTGGATCTTTCATGGGCGACTCCTTCTGTCGCCCGCATGGTGTCGAGTTGGAGGGTAGCAGAAGAGATGGTCGAACTCTCCGATCATCACCTGTTTGATGTGACACTGCGCCCTTCCGACAACCCGAGCCGTCCAGATTTTAACCCACCGGTGCGACGTTCGGTTTCAAATTGTTTGTGTAAAAGTGGCACGCTTGGTTTTCATATAGATGAGGGACTTGACCTCTATCAAATCTACTAATCACATGCGAGATAAATGACGCGATGTGGATTTCCGTCTGTGTGATTGGTCAATTGATAACGGTCAAACCCTTTGCGTTGCCGTATTCACAGCAATAAGGCTGCTGGTAAACTATGTGTTTTGTTTAACTGACTTTGTGCTAAGATACGATGATTATGTAAATAGAAATAGCAGTCAACCGGTTACAAACCGATAGCTTTACTCGTCCAGCATTGCCAAGATTATAAATTATCAATAAGTGTGGTGAGTCATTAGTTATATATAGACATGAGAGATAAGCAGTACCAATGCATTAATGCACAAAGTGTCTCTGTTTGCAATAAGTTAACACGTCGTATGGTTATTTGAGTTAAAAATATTATTTCACTAAAAAAAGTATATGAATTCTGGTCAAAACTTATGTAATTAGGAATCATCAATACGACGAAGAGGAAAATTACCAAAGTGTAACCTAACATTTAATTTGTAAACTTTACATGTCTACACAGACTAAAGGTAAGTTTTAGAATGTTTATTTATTACCTATATTACTTAATTTCGTTTTATTATTGCATAGTCTACCTGCAGCCTTATTGCGTAATGAATTCTGAAAGAGCAATGGCCAAAGAGTAGCTAAAATCGACCAATTACATACGAGATGAATGACGCGATGTGGCTTTGCCCTTTGCTCTTTCCGGATTAATTTCGCAATACGGCTGCAGGTAGACTATGCAATATGCTGACCTGTGATGCGGTAAAGAGTCCTTAAAGTTGGTCAAGTTTGTCTGCGCCTATTTTGATACTGTAGGCTAATCAGTAATCGAGATACAGTGGCAGTTATCTGTTAGGGCACCTACGCCGGTCGAATTGAACTGTTTTCAATTGTTTACAGACGGTCAGACGAAGTTAAACTAAATTTTCATCCGACTAGGTACCTACCTAAGAATAAGGAAGGGTGTTGAATCTCACTGGCTCTATACGTAAACTACGTGAGTGGACTATGTTTCCGCATATCCTCATGCCGTCGTTCCTACGTAAACATCTATCAAGTCATTAAAGATAAGGTTGCTTGATAACATTTCATCGTTTAAAAGCCATTTTCTGTGTTATAAAAGAAACAGAGCGAGGGTTCACTCAGGAAACACTGCTGCCAACCGCCTGCGTCGCGTCTACCTAAAAAATTTGGTATTTCTCATTACTTACATATTCCTTATTATTATTAAACACTAATATCTATAATATTATATTAACAAACACTAAAAAACTTTGTAGAACATAATCATTTACCTTACACTAATTCTACAGTAAATATCACTTAAATGCGTCGACCGATTTGTACAATTCCAACAGAAATATTAGTTTAAGCATATATCAGTCATTTAAGACTAATAATATAAAATAATGGATGGGGGATGAAATGTTGTGTACAAAAGTCCTTCTTTTACAAACGAAAAATTATTAATAATACTTTCAAGACTTTAAAGTCTGTTGGTAACTATAAAATGACTCAACGCTTAAATATAGGCATTAAATAGGGACGGGAAAATCTGCTTCGCCATGACAATTGATAAGGCTCAAGGACAAACTCTGAAGTATGCTGGTGTAGATTTGAGGGAGAATTGCCTTTGCTATGGACAGTTCTATAAAGCGTGTTCACGTGTTAGCTCATCAAATAGTCTGGTGATATTGGCGTCGACATTAAAAATGGTTAAAAATGTTGTTTATAAGTAAATACTTTAATTTAATTACTTACTTATGCTTAGGATTAGAGTCTGGCAAACGAAAGTAGAGACTGAAAATGCGCGGAAAATTTAAAAAATATCAGCATAGCAACCCCAAAACTAGTATGAATTAACTGGAATGACCTAATTTGATACTTTAAATTTTTTATTTTATTTCGTCTGAATAAAAATACAATAGGTAATTGAGGTAGGTAATATTTTAGATAGTATGTATCAATCTCAATAAAACAACAGTATTCTGTAATAATTTTGGTTTATTCAACTTATTAGCGTCATACTAACAACACACGTAAACAATCTTGTTTTCTTTTTAAATTCGACATCTTTCTCCTGATGTTTTTCTGGATATTTAGACATCATGCGAAACGACATCTGCCGCAATCCACTTTTAATTGTTTTATAAATTTTTCACTTAATAAATGCTATTATCAAGACCACAACAAATCATCAAAAATTGATGTTGACATTAGTATTGCATTGCCATATAAAAAGTTTGCAAATAATTCGAGTGTCTACTTTCGTTTGCCAGACTCTACTTATTATTAGTCATAGATAAATACAGAAATAGCGAAGGGATAGGGACTGGACAAGGATAGAGAGTATTGTACACACACTGAATATTACCTTACTCTAAGAGCTTATGGTCATCCCCCTGAAGTTCTGGTCTGGATAATTTTTTTAGAACATACCGCATTTAACGTGGCCACCTATTGTAATACAAAAGAAGTAGACCAAAAGATATACCGTTTACATGTTTATATTAATGTTATTTTACTTTATTTGCAGAAAAAATCTGAAGACATGGATCCGGAAACTACGTTAAAGGAATTAATAAACGCCATAGAGGAAGGTGACGAAGAAAAATTAAAAGAAAAAAATAATTTGTTCCATCAGGATCTGAACCGTAACAAACAAATATTATGTCAACTGTACAAAAGCACGAGCCAGTGTGTTACGCAGACCGATCTGATCCTCGCCGCATGTCGCAACCAGCAAGCCGACATCCTCAACTACTTACTTTACGAAACTGATATTTTGGACCACTTACCCGGCGCAGACTACAATGACACACGGGTACAAAGACAGAGAACGGAGGCGTTCAAACACGCATTGATTTGGGATGCCTTACCTATGGTCGAGATGTTATACGACTACTGGAGCGGTGACTTGCACTGGATCGGACATGATGTCAATAAAATAGAAACGCTAGGGAATGTGCTTGAAGACGCACGTGTCGTATGCGTGGTCGAAACTCAACAGTTACGGATAGATGTTCATTGTCTCAGCAAGTTTAACGCTTTTCAACGAGAACTCTATTCCAGGATAAACTTGATATCTAAAACCACACCGGAAGACACTGCATCCATGCTATTAGAAATGTTGCGTATTTATGATGAATATTCAAAAATAGAAAATGTTAGGTTACCGAACGAGGATGATGTACAAGAGAAGGAATTACAAGATCAGTTGAACGACAAGACTAGTGAGTATATGAGAGGCATGCAAAAATACTACAGTTACGATTTTTACTATCGTAAGCTAGATTTTAATGTTGCTTTGCTTATATTGGATAATACGTTTGTTCTAAGAAAAGATTTGAGAGAACGCTTTAACAAACCGAAAAATTTTTTCGCGGCAAACCCAGGAATAAAAAGCAGTTACCAAGATGCAGTTAGTTTATACAAAAACGTTGAATGTGCACTTTATCATTTCATATATTGCACTTGTGAAGATTGGAGGTTGTACTTACCTAGAGATAGAAAGATAGTAAAACAAGAGCATTACGGTGTTGACAATGGTAGGATTATATTTCCAATATTTACAACATTTGATGAGCATAAGTCGGGTAATGGACCAATACTGTTCTTAGAGCGAAAGAATTTCAAGAAATGTGTGGATGGTTTGAAAAATTTATTGAATAACCATATTAAGAGTATCGACCCAGCAATAGCTTGGGCGCAAACTCAGACAAAAGTAGGAAAGGCTTCCAAAAACATAGGAAAGATAGAAGAATTACTAAATGACAACTATCTTACACCAACTATGTACATGAGTGATTATTATTCACTAAGTAAGATAGTTTACTACATAAAGGCCATTGAAAATACTCATGACATTAATGTTTTAGTTATTGAAAGAATCCTTCAAGTTACAGGCGAAATGTTAAAAAGTACCAAAGCCACTTGTCATCTATCAGAATCTACAAAATCATTGTTGCAGATACCAGTGGATACCATAAAATATCTCAGTGACATTAGGACATTCTTGTCTAAAGTAGACAAAGGACAGCTAAGCACGAGGATAGATATCGCAAAAAACCAGACCCAAATATTTCATGATATTAAAAAAGACTTGGAAATCATAGGGCAAATTATTAATTCGGTTCTTGATGTTTATAAACATATTCTTGATAAAGCTTTACTTGAAAAAGGTTTAGCTTTATTAGATGAACAAATAAAAAACATGCCTATTTCTTCACTACACATTGATGTAATTGACAAACGTTATAAAACACATGGGGAGAAGTTGATAGATTCCGAGACATGTGATCCCTTATTGCAAGAACTTAGTGATGATACCGGTCTAACAGTTCAACTTCTTAAAGAATTTTTTTGGATACGTGACAATAAAGATATAATATCAGCAAAAATTAAATCAGCTGACACAAGTATCGGTGAACGGAATGTCAGAACAACTTCTTTTTGTAAAAAAATAGTTGAAAATAACACATTTGATGGTATAAAAAAACTACATGGAATGCAGAAAAAACATAAAGACCTACCTAGGGATGAATTAATATCATGTTTAATTAGTAGAGTGAATCAATTGAAAGTCATATTACAGTACCCGGAGGTGGAGCTAGCAGAGCACCTCCGAACATACAAGCACAATAAAACGTTTCGTTTTGGGTTAGAAATGATTGTGGCCGATATAGCTAAAGTTTTGGCTCACTGTAATAATACATCACATCTGCAATATAAGACAATAGAGGTTACAAAAAAGTCTGACAAGTTACTAAGAGAGATAGACCTACGTAATCTTCTGAATCATGGTAATCCGTTCATAGATGTGATAGCTGATGTCTTCGATTCTTACGACTTTTCAACTGCATTGTTGTCAAAAGCGATTATGTTTGTTAAAGACGGTGAATCGATCGAGGCTCTCTTAAAATTATTCCAAGGTAACATTTATTATGACACTATCAAAAATGGAAAGCTAGCAGATATGGATGCCGGCCAGAAGACACTCTATCAAGTATTGACAAAGTCCCCGAACTGGGAATACTATGTGGAACTCGTTCCCAAGAATCCCAATTAGTCGGCGTGCAAATCGGAAAATACTAAGGCGACTAGGTGTGTCCGTAACACCCCTGTGTAGAAAGCCTAGCTGATCATAAGCCGGATGGTCCGTTTATTCAGTACACACTTTCATGACTACAGATATGCTTACTGAATTTAATATTAGTAGGTACTGCCAATTGTACTCTCAACTCAACTGAACAATATTTTACAATGCATGTCCTCGAAAACAGCGTTTTCCAAGCAGCCAAACTGTGCGGAAAGTGTCACTTTTTTTCACTAGTGCTTTTTACTTTCCTGTTTTTTTTTAAATTTTTATCGCCAACGTCAGCCCGACGCATAGAGTTTTTATTATTTGAGAAAAGTTTTAAAAATTAGCTAAGTACAAATATCATTCATATAAAAGTTAAATTAAAACTAATACTTCATTAAAGGCGTTTTTAATTACTCTAGATTTAGATATTGATCAATAAATTAATAATTTTAAATATTAATTAAATATGTTTGGCAGAACGTATTTTTTTTTTTTTTTAATTTATTTCAACAAAAGTTACATAAGTGTATTATACAAATCTTCTGCCAAACTGCAGGACAGTTTGTCGGCAGTGTTCTCGTGAATACAGCTCTTAGTTAAAACAAAATTATTATATCATAAACTTAAGGGAACACACAGTTTTATTATGATAATGGTATATCTAAGGGTCAGTACATCGCCTTGTATTTTTAGCGCGCCGTATACTCACACAGACGGACGTATGCCAAGCCAAAAATGCACACGCCAAAAATGCACACATACTCGAGCTGCCCAGTTTGTATTTAAAAAGAGACCTATACATCATTATACCGATCTACAGCTCGAGCATCCGTACATGTACACTGGCGTCTATAGATCGTCTCATATCAACTTGCCCGCCATGCCAGCACGCGCGGCGAACGCTCGCTCATGCCCCTACCATCCCGACCACCGCCGCCGCACCCCCCCATAGAAGACGAGCAACCCAGCGCGAATGAGACACAGCGGCGGCCCGGCCGCCCGACCGACAGCAACACGTCGCGCGCGCATGCTAACATGGCCGACCCATTCATACGTTAGGTACATCAAAACATCAAACATCATTATGTACACTTCAACCGGCGCACCCGCACTATCACTCGCCCAAACCAACCGCAAAAAAAAAGTAACTTTATTCCAATAACACTAAGATACATACTTTACATGAAACAAGTAAATAAATAAATAAATAAACACGCGAATCTCCGGACCAGTACGCCAAGCGAAGCAACACCATAACAATTTAGGTTCCAACGCTAGGGACACAAACCCAAATAGTGCTTGCGCAGAATAGTTTTTAAGGCATTTTTAGACATTGTTTCGGTAGACATTTCCTTAGGTAATTCATTTAACAATGTCGGAACTAGCCATTGCCGCGTCCTTTTACCGAAATAATTCCTCACCTTAGGGACCGAATATTTGTTTTTCTGTGTCACTTTACGGGTTGGTCGGTTATACACTTCCTTCACCTTGAGTTCATTTTTGTTGTGTTGTTCTAAAATTATAGTTGATTTTACTTTTTTCTTTATGGGTAATATTCTACAAATTTTAAATAATTTTTCGTACTCCTTATTAATGCTATCTTTAGTTGCCTTGTTTACTAGTAATTTTAAAAATCGAATTTGCAATTGTTTAATTTTATTTAAATGTACCGGAAATGTCAGTCCATAACCAACCAAACCGTAGTTTATTGTTGCCTCCGCAAGTGCATGATAAAGTATATATAGAACTCGCCTACTAACTATATATTTTAAATTATTAAGTTTCCCCAGTACGGAGCGTAGTCGATTACATACTGTGTCTACGTGTGCGTCCCAAGTAAATCGTTCGTCAATTAATAATCCTAGGTATTTGTAATGCGTTACACGTTCAATACACTCACATTGGCAGTTTGCATTGCTGTTGTGAAGACATTCGTACGAGTGGCCTTTTATTGAGATACTGGCACTTTTAGCAATGTGATTATACGGAGACCATATCAACATACACTTGGTTTTATTTATATTTATTAGGATACCATTATCGTGCGCCCATTTGATCACATTATCTAGGTCTTCTTGCATTGCCGACCGGATCAGTTCACAGTCTCGACCGCTGTATGTCAAGCACGTATCGTCTGCATACATGTACGCTTTACAATTTTTCACAACATTAACCATACTGTTGACGTGCATGATATACCCAATCGGTCCAGAAACCGACCCGGTCGGCACACCGTAATCGACTCTACCGAGGTCACTGTCCATTCCTTTAACCCTAACTTTTAGATGCCTATTATCTAGATACTACCTGAACCACCCTTTTACAGGCCCCCGTATTCCACACTCGTCCATGGCCTGCAGCAAGCCCTCATGCTCTAGAGTATCGAAAGCTTTTTTAAAATCAATAAAGATTAATAAAACCACCTCTTTTGAATTTAATGAGATGTTTATGTCATCTGTAAACTTACTTAATGCCGTTGCTGTGCTTCTATTTGGCCTAAATCTGTGCTGAATATCTGTTATTTATTTTATTATTTTATTATTATTTATTTTACTCGTGCCTTTTTGCGTTACGACGTGACACTTAGATAAAGTACCTATAGATTAAGCCTTAAAATGACCTTGATTGATAGAGCGAGATGGCTAATTGGCAGCTCCATGTAAATGATAAGGACAAAAGATTATTTTTTGTCTTTGTCACCGTGGCCGGTTTTTGTTGTTTGTCAAACTCTAATACAATGGCAGGTTTGACAAACAAACTCGGTTTTGTTTGATTTTCTATGATTTCGTGGTATTATGTGTTAATTGAGACAAGGAAATTGGGTTATTTATAGATAATAATTGTCAGTGCGATGGTGGGTTGTTCTTGTTCTTGTTGTAACACCAGAACTAACTATTGCTGTCTCATGTGCGGCCACGCCAGTGCTTAATCTATAGGTACTATATCTAAGACGTGACAGCTATTTGCACATGCGCAGTAGATATGCCCGAGGAACTTTTAGTTAATCTGTGGTTATGCTGAGCGCGTTTGAATAAGCCCGCCATTTTATTAAATTTTGCTTGCTTCAGATATTTTGCTTGTAAGATGATTTTCGACGGAAAGCACCTACCTTCCGCACTTGTAGCATAAATAACTATACCTAACCTTCAAACAACCAAAAAAACAAATTGTTTCACTCTCTCCACCAATCCCAGTCAATAGTTAATGTACAGAAGCGTACATTTGTTAGTGGCCGTTCGTATGTAATGTACATTATAATAATATTTTACTAACATAGATGTAAGAAATTTTATTTGTAACACTCTGAGGATGTAATTATTGATATCTGCAATAAAGGTTAATTTCATTTAATTTTTGATTATGTTTTATCTATCTGCTCCTATTTTCGGCACCTTGGGTCGCTTGTACAAGGGGATGGTAGAGTAGACGGAGACGTAACGCCAGATGCGGATCCTGCACCTAATTTTGTAAGTGAATTCGGCAAGGGTTTGACCCCATGGAAGTGTAAGTAGGTGGTGTGAAAAGAGAATTTGCCATACACAAATTCTCTTTTTACACCTCCTACTTGACTTAAATGTCTAATTAGATATCATGCAATCTCAACGTAAAGTAAAGCATAACCTCCCAAGGAAGGTAAATTTGTATGAAACTCCCAAGGGAGTAAATTGATTTGAATTTGGAACGTCAAATTCATGTGAAAACTCGTGGAAAACGAAGTAAAAAAAACGGCCAAGGCGTGTCGGGCCACGCGCATTAATAGGGTTCTGAAGTTGCATAATAATGCGGACTAAGATGAGGGTTTTGTTGTTGTTACGTGAACATTAAAATGGTTTCAGTGGCACACAACGTCTAAACACGGGCCCACATATGATATGATATTTTGGATAATATTTTTGTTAATCTATATGCTCGCGTTTGACCACTATCTCCCCTGATGGTAAGCGATGATGTGGTCTATGGTGAAGGACGCTTGCCTTTTTGAGTACCACCACGGGTGCAAATTGCGAAAGGAGCCGATACGAGCGCGCGTTAGAGCCACGGGGAATGGTAAGGTTCGTTCGTGGATCCTTGCGCGCACGCTCCTTGTTTATTTTTCTTTCGGAATTTGAAAAATTTCGTATGTATTCACCTCTAATCTGCGGTATTCACTATATCGTTCTGAAAAGTTTTACGCAACTCAATTACTGATGTAGTCGGGTCGAATATTGACTTTATAGATGGATATCGACAAAAGGAAATAAGTAATTTGCTTGGAAATCGAATCTAATTTGACATTAGATTACAAAACCACCATTGGGTGCGAGCTAAAAGTCCTCCAGTGCAATCTGAACCACAGCCGCAACGCGCAGAATCTTTTTCTGCAGACTATTGCGGAGTGGTCGGTTGCCTTGGCGGTGATAGCAGGGCCATACGGTCTTAGGGATCATCCTCGCTGGTACCGGGGACTCTGTTGCCGTTTATTGGGCTGGTGGAAGCGGTGGGCCTCACTGCTGCCTACTAGATAGGAGGCATGGATTTATAGCTGTGGAATGGGAATCTCTAGTAGCAGTGGCCTGGGAGACGACTCTCACGACAACGCACTCTAGAGCTTGGGGAAACTCCCGGGACTCGCCGAGGGGACGCGTGGTACAACGCGTGGCGTCTCTTCACCTTCAACTCTTGAATCGGGGGTCTGTGTCCACTTGTATTCGGTGGCAGGGGGAGTCGATTATGAATCTTTCATGGGCGAATCCTTCTGTCGCCCGCATGGTGTCGGGTTGGAGGGTAGCAGAAGAGATGGTCAAACTCTCCGATCATCGCTTGTTTGATGTGACACTGCGCCTTTCCGACAGCCCGAGCCGTCCAGATTATAACCCACCGGTGCGACGTTGGGCCCTCAAGCGGCTCAATCGAGATATGCTCATTGCAGCTGCCAACGTCGTGTTGTGGCCGGAAGATGCTCATTCCCAGGGGATCTCGCCCGATCCAGAAGAAGAGGCAGCTTGGTTCCGGGACAGGATGACGTCGATTTGTGACGCTTCCATGCCCCGGGTTCAGGTGCACCCAGCGTCTTGTCTAAGGTACCGACGCCAGCATCAACGCACCCTACGTCGAAGGCAGCTAAGAACAGAGGAGGAGGAAATAGCCAGAACCTACAGAGCGTATTGGGAGGCGACCATATCACTCCAGCATTCCATTTCGGTTGCCAGGGATTTCGGATGGAGGGAGCTTCTTGAGGGACTGGACAGGGATCCATGGGGGCGACCTTATAAGGTGGTCATGGCCAAGCTATGTCCATGGGTCCCCCGATCACAAAAACCATGGATGCGGGGCTGCTGAAGAGAGTAGTAAACACGCTCTTTCCAATAGCCAGGGAAGGCCCTTTTCGCTCTTGACTCCTTCGGACTGGACTGGCGAGTTGGAAGTGACTGAAGATGAATTAGACCGAGCCGTTAGACGCATGGGGGCTCGAAACACCGCGCCGGGCCCGGATGGTAACCCTGGCCGAGCGTGGGTTCTGGCTATGGCTGCTCTGGGGGATCGCCTAAGACAGCTGTTTAACAGCCTTCGTGCGGGCGTGTTCCCCTCCGACTGGAAGGAGGCTGGATTGGTCTTATTGCGGCAAACAGGCAGGGTCTCGGAGTCTCCCTCTGCATATACCGTCCCATTTGCCTGCTCGACGAGGTTTCCAAGCTATTCGAAAGAATAATTGCCGAAAGACTCGTCGGGCACCTGTCGCGAGTTGGTCCCGGCCATAGAAATATAAAATACAGGAGAAGTGGCAAGGGGGCGTGTCGGTGTCCGCGCGACGTGGTCTGACTGAGCATTTCATAGACAAATGGCCGTCTCCGCGAACTAGTGCGCTTTCGACCGTGATCGTGACAAGTTATAAGAATGCCGTGTTGTTCAGTAGTTTCTTGTAAAAACCTAAGCCTATATTTTGTAAATCATGGTATCACTTAGTCCCCGCCGTGGCCACAACCTCGACCACGCCTTGCGCGGGGCGGAGGTGATAACGTGATGACTCGCTGGCTCGGCCGGACGGCGCGGTAGCAGTGATGTCGCGTCGATGTGTTCGTCGCGTTACAGTCTCCCCCTCTGGTCCCGAAGACACCCCGACGAGGATACCAGTTTCTGCTTCTGGAACTAGTTTCTGCTTCCTCAGTCTACCGCGTCACTATACTACCGGAGAATCTCCTATGTAGCCTCTAAACTTTGATACAGTCCATATGACTGCCAATGCCTCGCGCTTGGTGGCAGAATAATTCCGTCCCGCCTTAGTCAACAAGCGACTTGCATTTTCCACGGGGTGCTCAGTTGTGCCCTCCTCCTGCTCCAAAACAGCTTCTTGAAATAACGGACTTGGCTCCCACAGCCACCGTATGCACCGCGGTCATGGATGCATCAACTTCTTCTTCGGATCATTGAACTACTTCTAGTTATTGCGGTGTGTTCAGGGACATGTTTGCATCCTGAATAAAATCCACTCCTAAGAGCGTGTGGTTATCGTGTAAACACGATAAAAGTTGTGAGGATCCTCCGATCTCATTAAGTAAAAGGTACTACAGCTGACTTTCTTTAGTCTACGCCGTAAACCATCTTTGCCCCGAAATCGATGTGCTCTTGACCATTGTTGCCACCAAACAGATGCTTCGCCAACCAGTAACAGCGTAAGCCCCTCTATAGCATTTTCATCCCTTATTGGATTCTATTTTCTTGAACATACTGACGGTAGCTAAGAACGCCTCGACTACTGATGTACTACGAGATCCATTGAAACGGGCAGTGCATGATGCAAAACTACATGACATCTATTTTGGACTAAGTACTAACTCTGCTTACTTCAAAAGGGACCTAGCGTGATGATACAAATAGAAAATTAACAAAATGGATAGCGGCTTCGAAAGTACCGAAAAAGTGGGTAGTCTAATAAGACAGTAATAAAATTTACAGCTAGTGGGTACTTTAATAAAGTCAGTTAACGAAAAATAAAAATATAATATGAATTGTGGGTATTACGAAAAATTGCCCGAGGTGAGATGCTAATTGTACCTAATGTAATGTTGTAAAATGTTGTTTTAATGTTGTAAAATGGCAATAAAAAGTGTGGGAAAAGAGCCCACGTTGGGCGCCAGTTGTAAGGGGGGTTATGTGTAGAGAGATAAAGTAAATCCACAGTTCTTGTAATAACAATTATTTATTTAAACTATCGCAGAATTATAGTAACAAGACGAAACGTTGGAAAAATAGTCTACTACAGTAGGTATAATAAAGTTAACTACAAGATAGAATGCTAACTAACAGGGAAGGTTGAAGCTAACTAATAAATCCCTACGCGCGTTGTATATCGCTTGAATGGTGTGCGGACCGCTAACGATACCAACACAGCCAAACAACCAATATACGTGTTGCTGAATGGAACCGCTGGCTGTGATTAGTCGGGCGACGTGCTGCTTGACGCAGTTCACCACTGCAATTGGCCGAGGGCCATGTTTCATCCATGAAGCTATAGGTAAATAGTTTCATCGTGCTGCCCAACCTAGCTGGCCAACGTGATTCGTTAGTGTGGTGGCGCGACGGTCAGCGGACCAATTAGAGGACGACGCGAAGCAGTAGACAATCAGTGCGTAATGACAGTGCAGAAGTAAAAATCTAATTCCAAAAAATTGTACCAAGAAACGACACGTCTCACTGTAACTAATTTTCAAAAGTAAAAAGTCAAAATTCATCGAATTGTTTTTATTATCGCCTCAATCCCCGTAGCAGGGCGTCTACTCCCTATCTTCGTCGACGAAGTTACGGGCCGTCCGAAAGTATTCCGAAACTTCGGAGAGAACCCTACCCCCTATCGATTTCGGATAATTGAGCTTCGAACGGGATCATAGACAATATTCGTAAACGAACGACGGATGACGTTAGAGTTGCACTATTTTATCGGTCGATTACCGGTTTCCCTAGTTTGTGGTTTCAAGCTTACTAAACAAAAAATAAAATATATTTACGTTAGGAAATGAGCATATTTTTAACAATTTACATTTTGTAATAGATCACTAGATGGACAACAAAGCTAGTACAAAGCGGTAGGTCAGTAGGATAGAAAAATACTCAAGAATAGAATAATACTTACGTGTAGTTGGTAATTCAGCAATAACACACAGTTTGGACTTTGAACTATTATTTATTTACCATTTCACACAAGTTACCATCAACTCCATACAATATATCCACTTAGGTCAACAGTACAATCTTTCAAGCCCGCCCAGACTAGCCTCACGAACTGACTTAACGCGCCTCGTGTCCGAACAATCCCCCTCCAATCGACAACTGTCATTGGATGTGACGACATTTGACATTCGAATATTTTCTAGGATAATCATTTTAACAACTTTTAAGTACTATTTGATGTTAAATATAAATAATTTAATTCTTAACAAATAAAAGATACATTTATCAAATAAAAACCTAACACTCGACCATCCTGACAACGTGTATGACCCCATACACGTATCCGGTGATAACCTAACACTCGGCCTGTTGAGTCAGTTTTCAAAATCTAAAATCAAATCCATCAAACCATTCAATGGCACTTGGGATGTAAAAAGTTCAAAGCCACAAAAAATAATGATTCTACTGTCCATTCGCAAAAGTAGTTTGCTATGGAGAAGAATGGACAAGAAACTCCACACTTACTCTTTTCTTTAAAATAAAAAACTTCTTTTAAATATATTTTTCAATATTAATTCATTAATTATATCTGAGTACCTTATGAAGTATGATTCATCTAGAATAAAACGGCTGTTCTATGTATAGATATAAAGTATTTCAAGCAATAACAATTATATTGATTCATTTGATAAATATGAACATGGTACTCGCATATTTACAAAATCTGCATTTTATTCGCCTGTATAGAAAACCGTGACTTATTTGCATATATATCAGTTCGCGACTTGCTCGCATATAGACTTACAAAAATTAGGAAACAAATCTAATCAATTGTAACGTTTAAATTTGGCTACTTCGTTACATTATACTAGTACGTGAGTATTTTTTAAAGCATGATTCATCAAGAACAACACGGTTGTACCACGCTTAGGTACAAAGCATTAACAGTAAAACTTAATCATTTGATAAATAGGAACATGATACTCACATACACATCTTACAACATCTGCTATTTGTTCGCTAGTTTGCAAACCCGCAACTTATTCGCATATAGACAAGCCCGTGACTTATTCGCATATTGCGAGTTATTCACCTGTAGGCAAGTCCCGCGACTTATTCTAAAATTTATATGTACTGAGATGTATTCGCCTGTAGGCAAACCCGCGACTTATTCGCATATAGACAAACCCGCGACTTATTCGCATAAAGCGATTTATTCGCCTGTGGGTAAGTCCCGCGATTTATTCGCCTATAGGTAAACCCGCGACTTATTCTCAAATTTACATGTACTGCGATTTATTCGCCTGTAGGCAAACCCGCGACTTATTCGCATATAGACAAACCCGCGACTTATTCGCATAAAGCGATTTATTCGCCTGTGGGTAAGTCCCACGATTTATTCGCCTATAGGTAAACCCGCGACTTATTCTCAAATTTACATGTACTGCGATTTATTCGCCTGTAGGCAAACCCGCGACTTATTCGCATATAAACAAACCCGCGACTTATTCGCATATTGCGATTTATTCGCTTGTAGGCAAGTCCTGCGATTTATTTATTCGCCTATAGGTAAGCCCGCGACTTATTCGCAAATTTAATAATACTTCGATTTATACACCTGTAGGCAAACCCGCGACTTATTCGCATATAGCGATTTATTCGCCTGTAGGTAAGCCCACAACTTGTTCTCAAATTTAATAGTACTGCGATTTTATTCGCCTGAGGGCAATTTTTGCTATTTATTCGCCTATAGGCAATCCCCGCGACTTAATCACAGACATAAAAAATTTGGCAAACATACCAAATCATTTCCAACAACATTAATTTTTTTTCAATTTCGACCGCACTCTACTACTCTTCAAGCAAGACCTCATTCAGTATAGGGTTAATATCGCAATTCATACTAATTCCATATATGACCACTACGGCGTTCTGCCAGCGGAGTATTAGTATTAAACCCTCCAAAGACACTAATACCGAAAAGTGATTTAAACATCGCACTTTCAGTGTTAAATGACTATCATCAAAACAAAACATATTGAGCTAAAACAGTTCTACAAATATTACCCATGACATACTGGGATTGACTGAAGTCCATCTACTAAAAGAAGCTATTATCGAAGACTATGATTATACGTATTACATAGGAAAACCAAAAATATCCCCTTAGTAAAGACAAAAGACAAGTAAAACATTTCAACTTTTATCGAAATATCAGAAAGAATTTGTGTTCCACAAATAGTTCTAGAAAACCTGCCTTTTGCAATTATACAGTCTTATGCAACCTCCGAAACCTTGTCGCTAATTAAACTTTTATGAAAACTTGGAAATACTCATTACTTTACGAGTACCTTCATAATAGTACATTGTGATACAGGGGTGGAAAAGAGGCTATTGCAAACGATCTGTCACTAACAAGCCCGAGCCGAAGGCGAGGATTTTCAATGACACGAGTCCGCAACAACCCACACACCCATGCACCACACGACGTTTTTCAATACAGTTGTGGGAAATAATAAAAACAAATCACAGAATTACATTTGTTTCTTCCACAAAATAAAATTATCGTAAGTCGCCATATATCTTTATCGAGATTTTGGGGGCAAAATTTCATCTTGCGCTATTTCGCCACATAAAATATCGGGTGGGGTTAATTCCATTTCATCATTTGTACTTGAACTCATATAAACAAAATAAAATAATCAATTTATCACACAAAAATTAAAATTTTCAGAAATGGCACGTTTTTGCAACATGACGTATATATTTTTTTTCAATGAAAACAGCCCATACAACCTATTCGACTTTTGACAATTTTCTTTTATGTGAAAATAAAACTGGTAATTAAATATATTAAACAACCATTTAAAAGACTTTTGAGAATTCAATGCTAAGATGTACGGACTCATTAATTTTTCCTCGTATAAAATCTATCCAATTTTATTCTATGTATGAAAACGCCTTGCTACTAAACTTTTTTAAATTGACTTATACATTTAAAACTCAACTGCAAAAATAATGATCGAGCTCGTAAAAAAAACCACAACCGCGTATCAGAAAAATGCCTATGCAAAAGATTTAATCTTCGAATCATAATTATAGCCTCTGAAAGTACTCAATGTTTAACAACTGTATTGAAAAATACATTACCTCTATGGGTGATTTTAATGCACAGATCGGGGTATCGGTAACGAACATTAGCATTTAGTTGCTAGAAAATATGGTTATGGAACCACCAGCACTCGTGTAGCGAGACTCATTCAATACGCATACGAATAAAACCTCAAAATCATAAACAAGATGTTCATGTTAACACTTAATCGATCTCTCCAAAATAAACATACAAAAAAATCTGAGTTTGGTCATATTATGAACCACAATTACTTTCAAAGTACGAAGTATCGTCGTCAGTTTCGTCTGGATAAGACCACATAATGCAGAGAGCCACCAGAAATCCACAATAAGAAGCAGGCGCACTTCTCTGACACGCCATTAACAATGAAAACATTGAACGAGCAAGAAGCTATAAAAGGTTCCAAAAATAATCTACCAGGACTTATAGCGTCACGTGAAAAGTATGACACAAAAACCTTATGCATATTACCATAAAAATCATGCACTCTATACTGGAATAATATAGAATTTATCAGAAAAACCGCACAGTTAATGAAAGAAACCAATGACAAAATAAGCCAATACTGTACAAAAACGATAAAGAAAACTTCATAAAATACAAACACAGAAATAAGGAGGTGCTCCCCATAGAACAACCACTATACGTACAAATATATCTATAAAAAAAATTACAAAAATGTATGAGATTATTATGTGCTATTGTAGTATCACAAAATTGATCCCCACACTTTAGTATAGTCACCGCTGACATCGAATGACCCTCTGTATAGCACCTGTCAAGAAATATATCCATCTCTAATACACTACCAAATGTGAATCCTGAATGGAGTTCATAAATATAGCTACGGTTAATTATGCCAAACTATATAACCAACCAGATTCATTACAGCAAACTGGTATGATTAACCAAAGCGGGGAATAAATACTCCCCTGTACGTGAAACCCTACAACAATCAATGAAGATGAAACCAGAGAAGGGCTATCAGATATATCAGGCAGGTTCATAAACAATTGTAGGAGAATGGGCTGTAATCCAATTATGGAAATTTGACCAAAAGCTCATCAGCCACATGATATATGCGACCGATCAAGAAAAACACTTGCTTCTTACAAGGCCCTTGTCAATTGTTAACTCGTTCAGAGTTATTGACCTAAACGGGTAACTTATATCGAGCAGCGACGGTACGGATTTTCTGGCATCCAATATCTACGACTATACCCCGCCGAAAAGAGCCTCTCAAGAAGAATCTTTACCACAAAACCAATATTGCCAATTATAAGTCGGTTCAGCGTTAGTGACCCAAACAGGCGACTCATTAGACATCAAAACAAAGACTTGTGCTCGATGTCCAACTGCCATAAGATACAAAACAGAAATAACTTTTCAAAAGAACACTCGATATTAAACTGCCTTTTGCTAATTCAAAAATATTCAGATTCAATGACCTAAATAGGCAAGCAATTGGGCCCCAAGATTACTACCTTTTTCTTTTGGCACCTAACAGCCACAAGACACATGCCACCGAGAAAAGTCCACTCAAGAAGCCCTGTTACAAGACAACTATTGTCAATAGTTAGTCCGTTTAGAGTTTACACCAAACTCAAAGGTTTTTAATTAAGGGTCACTACATTTACAGAAACACGGCTAGCGATTATGTCCAAACCCAAAAAAAGCAAAATTCCAAGTAAGTCAATAGACGACATACCAGAATTTAAATGATATCTACTTAATGGATCACATTTAGAACTCTGTAGCTCCTCACGTGTCAACTATCCAGAAAAGTCATTATAATAAGAAATATTCAAACTGAAAAGATTCATCCGACACATCCCAGCGCTACTGGGGCGAAGGACAGGCTTAACGTTTGGTCTAATGGAGCAGACTCTTAAAACATTGTTCCTAAATCGGCATATTAGAGTCCAATATTTTAAAGTGGACGCTTATGGATTTATAAAACAATGATTGAAATGCACAGTACTAATGAAAGTAATTAGTTGACAAAATACCAGAATTGAAATGACTCACATTTAAAGCTCTCTAGCTCCTCAAGTACCCATATTCCATGAAATATCCCCCGAAGAGATCCATCTAACGACACATATCATATCGCTACTGGAATGCAACAAAATTGTCTATTGCCCTTTGCAAGGACTGTACTATTAAGACCCATCATGCTTCTATGGAGCAAAATATTAGAAGAAAAAGTTGTGCCGAAATCAGTAATCATCCTGTTGTACAAAAGGTAATCCAATGGATATTGGGCATTATCAATAAAGAAGCCATATTAGCAAAATCTCATCACAAATTAAGTTACGACTAAATAATCACCACATGTCATCCACTAGGTAAATGCCATCCCTCTCAAGTTTGTAGAGAAGTATACCCATCTAAGCAAAAGTTTCTCCCTCAGCAAAGCCATAAATATGGAATAAGTCTATAGAAAATTTGAGTAGTAGAGTCGGTAAAAGATTAACGATCACTTAGCTATGAACATTCAGGCTGCTCCTGTAGTAGCTTCTTGTTGTGATGTCCTGGACTGCTGCGCCTTGGGCTGCGACGTCCTGGACTGATATGCCTTGGGCTTCGACGTCCTGAACTGCGTCACCTTGGGCTGTGGCGTCCTGGACTGCGTCACCTTGGGCCGTGACGTCCTGGACTGGTGCGCCTTGGGCTGGCGCCTCACGAGGCATGATGTACATAAAACAAATAGAAAAGGTTTATGAATAACTAAAGTACACAAAATATATTTGAAAATGTATGCAGGGTATTTTGAAAATATCTCTGAAACGGTGCGTCTGAGCAAAAAAATAACCAAATTTTCACAACCCTTTAAGAAACCCCGCTTAAGGGACAAGATACTTAGTAACATTTTTTTTGTTTTTTTTTTTTATTTTTGTTCTACCCTCATATTTTTAAATTACATTAAATATAGTTTTAATAAGACATTTAAAACTAATTTAATAAAATCGTAATCAAAAGCACTTGATTTCGTAATGGGCGCGTACATCCCGCTTCTGAAATGTAATAGATCACTAGATGGACAACAAAGCTAGTACAAAGCGGTAGGTCAGTAGGATAGAAAAATACTCAAGAATAGAATAATACTTACGTGTAGTTGGTAATTCAGCAATAACAGACAGTTTGGACTTTGAACTATTATTTATTTACCATTTCACACAAGTTACCATCAACTCCATACAATATATCCACTTAGGTCAACAGTACAATCTTTCAAGCCCGCCCAGACTAGCCTCACGAACTGACTTAACGCGCCTCGTGTCCGAACAATCCCCCTCCAATCGACAACTGTCATTGGATGTGACGACATTTGACATTCGAATATTTTCTAGGATAATCATTTTAACAACTTTTAAGTACTATTTGATGTTAAATATAAATAATTTAATTCTTAACAAATAAAAGATACATTTATCAAATAAAAACCTAACAATTTTTTATGTCTATAAATATAGAAATTAATTAATTTTGCCATTTTTGTCCGGAAAGCGGCATTATCCTGTTAAAACCTTTGCTTTTTTTTCTTTAAGACGGCAACTGTCAAATGAAATGTCAAGAAATTAATAAATACCTTGGAACAATTTAATTTTCAATAATAATTAATTAAAATGGCCCAACCGCTGCAGCAATTTACGCGCAAATTGAGGCCCTCGTCGGCTTCATAAGTTCGCTCATAACGGCTGTGGGAAAACCTGTGCAACTAAGTTAATTCAATGGAAAGTTGCACTAATTCTGTGGAGCAGTGGCAAAAGGTGAGTTTAATACATTAATATATAATAATTTAATATGATTTTAAGGTCTTGTCCTCAGTAAAGTGCATACAATCACAGTCAATCATCCTGCAAATACTTATAGCCCAGTCAGTAGGGGTTACAATCACGATTACATATATTATGTGAAAATCATCACTGGGTTAGTGCTAAGCTTTGGCAAAGGCATTTTTGTTTATTTACTGATTGGATTATTAACTGTGGGTGTACTTATGAGTATAGTGTTTTTATATATTATACCTTTCATGCAATTAAAATTAACAAAATAGCCAAATTTTAGGTGCGGGCTGTTAAAAATATTTGGCCTAGAAAGCTGCTGGAGCTGCCAGACAGTCAGCATGTGCTACAGGTCCATTGATAGCACCAACCCGCTCCCAAATGGAGTTACCTAGTCAAGAGTCCAACCAGCTTTTCCCATGGTATACTTAACAAAATTTATATTTATCGTAGTAGACTATTTTTTTTTACTAAATATTAATAAATTTCAGGCACACAATCATATATTTTTTGTTGTATCCGTCAATGATATTAAGTTTTTGTTGTACAGGGTCCACCAGTAAGAGAGCCAGCCGCCATCACACTCACCCATGCTGCTTCACCTGCCGAAGGTGGAAGTGCGAAGGCTTATAATCAAAACTAGGAGAAATGAGATGCTCGATGAAGTCAAGCTGAATATTCTTGAAAAACTAAGTTCATAGCAATAATCTAAGACTGTTAAATAAATGGAAATATATGTTTTGATTGTTATAGTGTGTTAAGTGTTAATTTTTTTCAGATTATTAGGTATTTGAGTCTCAGTAGACAAGAGATATTAAGGTCCTAGCAATAATTTAAGACTGATAAGTAAAAGGAAAACCATATTGAAGTGTCAGTATTAATTATTAGAATATCAGCGCAGCATTATTTCTTTTTTGGATGTCGCTGCACATGCTGAGATAGGAGCCTTTTTGGTCTCGCATGGGGTTGTATTTTTATTATTGTTGAATTTTTTGCTTATTTCTTGTGTCTCCTCTGCGGGTCACAAATAAATATTTTTTCTTTTCTTTCAACATTTTGGCGATTTTCGTACTTAAAGTAGGGTAAAGTCACATACCCATAAAGGTTGTTTTCCTATCAACACTTAATTTCGGTAAATAATCAAGTGCCAAAATCAAAACAACTTTGATTACGAAATGACACGTTTTTTTTGCCTTTTGTAGTTGTTTTTTTGTAGTTATTGTATAAGTCATAGTGTGTTGTAATTATTAAATTTATTCAGATTTGAATAGAAAAATAAAAAAATTGTAATGAAAACAATGCTTTTATTGTGAAAAGTCAATAATACATATATACATAAACTCACAACTTACAGAGGAATGGTGTACAAAAAATCACCTCTCTATCAACCCAAGCAAAGCAGTCATTATTCCATTCACAAGGAAGAGACAACTAGGAAACCTAGGAGAGCTCTCCCTCAATGGAATAAAGCTGCCCTGGTCCACCGAAGTTAAATATCTGGGTGTAACGCTTGATAAAGAACTCAGGTGGAAAACTCATGTGGAAAATATAACGACAAAGGCCTTACGAGTGTTCAGCATGTGTCGTTCCACCTACGGTAAAACTTGGGGGTTAAAGCCCAAAGTGATACGATGGCTGTACCGGACGATGATAATACCTATTATCACATACGGCAGCATAGTATGGTGGCCAAGAACAAAGCTTGCGTCGTGCAAAGCGCCACTCACCAGGTTACAAAGAACAGTGTGTCTCGGCATCACGGGTGCTTTCAGGACAACACCTACGGCAGCGATTGAGAGATACCTCAATATCCCTCCTCTGCATATGATGGTTGAATTCGAGGCAAGGAAGACATTACATCGTCTTGCTGTTGCTGGACTATGGGATGCCTCCAAGCCAAAGACTAACCATACAAATTCGACGAAAATGAAGGCCTGGATCGGGTAACAAGCATGTTATCCGATAAAATGCAAACTACATTTGTGTTTGAAAGGTCTTTTAAGGTCCAAATCCCTACAATAGAGGACTGGAAGAAGGGACTCGATCCACCAGAACAAGGTAGTCTGGTGTGGTACACTGATGGATCCAAAATGGAATCAGGTACAGGAGCGGGCATATACGCAAAAGATTACAAATGTAGCAAAAGCTTAGGGAAGATGGCAACTGTATTCCAAGCAGAAACATTTGCCATAATAACCTGTGCTCAAGAGAATATAGATAGAGGAACCAGAGGTAAATCCATATATATTCTTAGTGACAGTCAGGCAGCAATCAAAGCCATGGCATCCTACAAGGTGGACTCCGGGCTTATTCTGGATGCTATCCAAACCCTAAACAGGCTTGGGAAGCACAACAGGTTAAGACTGATGTGGGTCCCTGGGCACAAAGGAATCCATGGTAACGAAGTGGCTGATGAACTGGCAAGAGAGGGCTCAGCAAATAATTTTGTGGGTCCAGAACCATGTGTAGGCATTTCGACGTGTCTCGTAAAAGCCGCATTCAGGGACTTTGCAGATCACAGACAACGAACTTATTGGCTGTCTAATACCGGTCTGCAACACTCCAAGAAATTTCTAGGCTCTACGTTCAAAGCCCGGGAATGCATTTGGAATATGAGCAGGGGGCAAATCCGCTACCTGCTTGGGGCCTTCACTGGGCACTTTGGAACCAACGACATGCTCATGAAGATGGGTTTAACTACAACCCCCGTGTGCGGGTTGTGTGGGGAACATACGGAACGCATGGAGCACCTTCTGTGCACATGCGATGCACTGGCTGGCAAGCGAATGGGTCTCCTAGGGGTTGGATACCCAAAACCAGAAGACTACAGGCTCATATCTCCTAGTCTCGTTGTAAAACTCATGAAAACGGTTTTCAATGAGATTGAGGAGGAGTAAGGTATCTAGGGGACCACAATAGATCCCAATGGGTCGAAGTGTCCGAGTTATTTCTCGGCCCCTCCATAAGATAAGATAAGATACATAAACTCACGCCATTTTCCCGTGGGGGTAGGCAGAAACTATAGTATGCCACCTGCTACGATCCTTACATACTTCTTTTGTTTCACTCACATTCGTACATCTAGTCATACACAAACCCAATGCATTTATATTTGTAAAGTTTTCTTGTGAGACTGCGTAAATATCTATTTCTTTCCAGCAATTGCTCTTGCTCTTTGCCCTTGCTGAAGAGCTTGATGGGCAGATAATATATTTGTAGATACTTCTCCCTGTCTACTGCGCTCAAATTGTAGATCTTCTTGCTGAGGGAAGGTGCTTCTAAGTCCGCCTGATTAAACATCTTATGTAAAACAGCAGGCAATGACAATTTAACCTGAAAAATAATTAAAATATGCTCTTAAATAGATGAAAAAAATACTGTTCACCCGTTCAATTCATTATTAGAAAAACATAGCTATACCTAGTATAAATTGTGACAAATACCAACTATGACTGGTGCATAAAGCAGCTCTCTTGCTGCTAAGAGGCATCTTAATCGGCCTTTTAAAATGGCAAATATACGCTGTTTATTAGACCGGGCATGTTATTGTCTATTGGGGTGTTTGAAGTAGTTCAAAACTTTATGTAAATTTAGTTAAGATTCTGGCCGATAGATGGCGCTGTACCGGATTCCTTTAAAGTTAAATCGCGGTGTTAAGATTCTCCGCCGTTTAATGACGTTAGTTATATTTTGTTTAATAAATAACTTTTCGCTGACGTAATTCCGAGTATTATTTCAACCTTTTTACATCCCCGAACATGGGGTGATCCGTGATACAATTTATTTAAGTGTACTCTCTATGTAGTTATAGGTATAAACACTCTTCAAAGCATAGGTAGTCATTATTAAAATGGCTTTTAGATTATAGAAAAATGGTACAAGCTTTTAAACTTACTGTCTTTTTATTAGGTTCCTCCCAGCCAAATTCTGGGGAAACCTTATATAGTTTTTTATTAATGAGGCCCACTGCACCTTGGTAACCCCCCGGGCATAAATATTAAGAGCTGTGGGGATCTGAAATAAAACAATAACAACAGTAAATGGGTGTGATGCTTTGGTACAGCTCAATGTTGCAGAATCTTTAATATATCCTTACCTTCATTGTTGGATCAACACCACTTCGTCGTACCTATGTGTCGAGGCAAAAGAGGTATTAGGTCCTCACACAAGTCCTCGAATAATTCCCAAGTGAGCCTATAGTTCCATATGAACTCAACGTCGGGAATACTCTCCAACAGGGTGTTTTGGCGTAAATATCGCCGACGTTGCCTCTGCTCTTCCAGTAGAGCTTCTTCGAGCATTAAAAAAGCAGCCACCGCTTGGAATTTTAGCTTCCGTCGACCGCACGATAACTATTTTGATGTCGTAATATCTGACATAACGATCCGATAAAACAAGTGTCAAGTTCAATTTTTCGGACGGATAAAAACGCTTAGGGAGTAGGTACAACTGTCAAATTGTGTTGTCATTCATTCTTCGTTCGGGCCCCGTACGAATCATCCGTCCGTAGGTGTTAGGGAGTAGGAAATGCCCGTAACTAAGCCCGAAACTACGAACTTCGAGCTTCGGGAGTAGGCCCCCAGCACCGTTTCTTAGTTGTCGGTGTTTAAAACAATTGGCTGAAGAATGTGAGGTTCCGTACGTGAAGGAAACTATTAATAATAATTTTTACGTTGACGATCTTATTTTTGGGGCAAACAGTGTCTCAGAATTAAATGAAATTTGCGAAGGTACTAGTCAAGTTTTACGATCGGCGTGTCTAGTTTTGCGTAAATGGGTTTTTAATTTCGACCGCGCGAACCCTAATGGTTCACAAGACGTTACGGAACAACGTGCGCTGGGTGATAGTACTTTACATAATCTAAGGTGATAACATTCAAAACAAAACTTTAGGTATTGGATGGAACAATAAGTCGGATGAATTAAACTATTATTCGCAGATTAAAACCATGTAAGTGTACTCACAAAACTTATTATTTTATCGAAAGCATCTCAGATTTATGACCCTCTAGGATTAGTTAGTCCGGTAATCACAATTGCTAAAACATTTTTACAAAAATGTTGGTTATTAAAACTAGAATGGGACGAACCGGTTCCGAGTGACGTCGCGTAAGTCTGGAACCGATTTATTAGTTGTTTATCTTTACTTAGTAGTTTACGCATACCTCGCTGTTATGTGCTTCGATCCTACTTACGTAGAACTACATATATTTACCGATGCCTCGCAGATGGCGTACGGCGCTTGCGCTTATATACGCACAATTAATAATAGTCAATCTGCTGTGACGATGCGTTTGTTATGTTCCAAGGGCAAGGTCACGCCTACAAAACCCACAACTATACCTAGATTAGAGTTGTGTGGTGCAGTATTAGGCGCGCGATTGTATTCAAAGGTGATTGAATCTCTCCGTTCTAAAGTCAATAAGGTCGTTTTCTGGACGGATTCCACTATTGTTTTGGGTTGGCTAGGTATGTCGACTAATTTACTCAAAACGTATGTTCAGAATAGAACCGCAGAGATTCATGACTTAACTAAGGAACATCCATGGCGGCATGTTTCTGGCAAAGATAATCCAGCTGATTTAGTGTCGCGAGGTGTAAGCTTAGATATACTTAAAGCCTCTACTTTATGGTGGGAAGGTCCGCAATATTTACACGATGTTAAATTTGAGGTGTCTAACTGCCGCACTCAGAGACATTAACGGTTACTTAAGGCGATCCTTAGTAATGATTTTTAGTACAAAATCTATACTAAGGGGCGGTTTAAGTAATCGTTAAATGTTTCTGAGTGCGGCAGTAAGTTATCAAATAGTGACAAATTAATCGATAACGACTTGCCTGAGTTAAAATCGAATATTCTGTGTCACGTAATGAACCAGTCAATTGAGAGTAGTCTATTTCCATTTTCTAAATATTCACAGTACTTAAGGATGAAGCGTTCCGCCGCTTATGTATTTCGTTTCATACACAATACGCGCAATAAAACCAATCGGCGGATGGGTTTATTGACAGTAGATGAGCTTGAATATTCGGCCTTAACGTTAGCAAGATTAAGTCAGCAGGAATCATTTCCTTATGTTTATGATTCGCTTATTAATAAGAAAAGCATAAAGAAAAATGCTCAATTATTAAAATTAAACTTATTTATAGATGAAAATCCTTTAATACGAGTCGGTGGGCGCATACAGTATTCCCATAGTTTTAGTTTCGATAAAAAACATCCAATTTTGTTATCAGCCAAACATTGTTTTACAGTTTTGCTTTTTCGTTATGAGCACCTGCGTACGCTGTACGCTGCGCCACAGCTGCTTCTATTTACCATAAGAGAGGCGTGGTGGCCGGTCGGTGGTCGGAATCTTGCGAAAAAGGTTGTGCATGCATGCGTAAAGTGTGCACGACTGCGTGCAACCACGTTGGTTCCCATAATGGGTAATCTGCCGCAAGAACGTCTGGATCCCGGGTATCCTTTTCTGCGCTGTGGCGTGGACTACGCAGGTCCAGTGTTCACCTTGAACCGAAAGGGTAGGGGAGCTAAATTGCAAAAATCATACATATGTATATTCGTATGTTTTGTTACGCGCGCTGTACATTTAGAACTTGTTGGAGATCTCTCATCAGATGCTTGTCTATTAGCTCTCAAACGTTTTGTTTCACGACGTGGTAAATCAATTGAAATATTCTCTGACAATGGAAAAAACTTTGTTGGTTTAATGAACGAATTCGCAAAATTTTTAAAATGTTGTTCTAATGACATAAAGGAATACGCAACTGCACAAAATATAAAATTTACAATGATTCCATCTTATGCTAGCCATTTTGGGGGCTTGTGGGAGGCCGGGGTGAAGAGCTGTAAGCATCATCTGCGGCGTGTAGTGGGCAATGCGCATTTAACTTTTGAGGAGTTCACAACAGTATTAACACAGGTTGAAGCAATCCTGAACTCCCGACCCTTGACTCCTATGTCCACAGATCCTTTAGACTTTCTCCCTCTTAGTCCAGCTCATTTTTTGGTTGGCCGTCCACTGACTGCACCTGTATCTGCTGACATCCACGATGTTCCTGAACACCGACTTACTCGATACCAGAGGGTGGAACAGATACGACAACACTTCTGGCGTCGCTGGGCCAAGGAGTACGTGTCAGAACTGCAGACCAGGAGCAAGTGGCAAGAGCATAATACTGACCTCTAACCCTCTTACAAATAAACGCGGTATAAAGTTATACCAGGTATAACAAAGGTATAACCATACATTTTCATAGGTTTATACTTGGTATAACTTTATACCGCGTTTATTTGTAAGAGGGAAAGAGTATAAGCTCGTTCTCCTAAAAGACGACAACTTGCCGCCATTGAAGTGGAGCCTAGGAAGAGTTCTCAAAACCTATCCGGGGAAAGATGGAATATCAAGAGTAGCTGATATACGCAAGGCGGACGGCATAGTCAGACGGGCATTCTCCAACATTTGTCCGCTTCCTCTGACGCATGATTAATGGCATTGCGCTGAAGCTGCCGGGCGTCCTTCTTCTCATTGGAACCTGATGCTTCCAAGGCCCGGAGCATGTTGCGAAATGCTGGCGAGGTCGCCTTGCGCGGGGCGGAGGTGATGACTCGTTGGCTCGGCCGGACGGCGCGGTAGCAGTCATGTCGCGTCGATGTGTTCGTCGCGTTACAAAGTATTTTTAACCGACTTACCAAAAAAGGAGGAGGTTCTATGTTCGACATTATGTATGTTTTGTTTCTTTTTTTTTTTATGTATTTTCACCGATATCTCCGTCAATTGTGGACCGATTTTGAAAATTCTTTTTTTGTTTGATAGAGTATATTCCGAAATTGGTCCCATTTTAATTTTGTGAAGATCTGACGAAGATGTTCGGAGATATACAACAGAACTCTTCAATAAATAACGGCAATTCTCTCGGGATTGCTGCAATCGCATGTCTGTTTATTGTTTATACCATTTCATAACATAACATCACGCCAGTACGCTCGAAATGAGAGATCTGCATACCGCAGATCTCTCATTTCACCGGTTATATTCAAGTTTCATGTTATTCGGGTAATCTATTCTGTCGTTATAGGTACTTACTTAACTACTTCCCTATTAGGTAGGTACAACTAAAAAGTGAAAAATAAAAATCTTTTTTTACAAAAAAATACTACCGACTTCCAAATAAGAAAACTAGAAAGTGAAAAATAACTTTATTTTTGGAAGTCGGTGTCTATAACTTAAAAATTTGGTACCTACCAAAGACACCGACTTCCAAAAATAAAGTTATTTTTCACTTTCTAGTTTTCTTATTTGGAAGTCGGTAGTATTTTTTTGTAAAAAAAGTTTTTTATACTATATATTTCTTTAAAATCATGAAAAACAACAAATCGTAAAATATTTATTGCTTCTACTATGTTATTTTTGTTTTTAAATAGCACAGCGACTGCAGTAAATACATTGCTTCTTAGCCACTACCTAAGTTTGTCGCTGAGTGACTGGACAAGCAATGTAAAAATCACGAAACGATACTTTATTAAGCGGATGCATCGCGTAGTACGGCCGCTGCTTCTTGCGGCGAGTTAGTGATGTGCTTGTGCAGATACACTATCGTAGGCTATTGCCAATAAAGTCGATTGACTAATGAATATTGCTTTTATAGTTTATTTTTCAGTTTATCATCCGTTTTAACCCGGTGGGAAGGTCGATGTGAAATAAAGTTTATTACTTATTTTGATTATACAGCGTAGTAGAGAAATGCGTAACCAACATTTTGACAAAAAATGCCACCCTAGTAGTGTCAAGTGCTGCACAAATTCCTCGACTAAACACCATAGCATGGTTCAACAATATCTCCAGTTTCAATACGTTATGGCAGCCTAAACCAACATAACCGGATTTTTGATTGTTTGAACGTTTTGATTTACTTAATAGTATATATTGTTAGGTACGTATTGTTTATTTTTACTATAATACCAGCTGTTGCCCGCGGCTTCGCTCCCGTGGACCACCCCACAGGACCCGTTTACGGGATAAAAAAAAATGCCTATGTCACTCAGAAATAATGTAGCTTTCTATTGGTGAAAGAATTTTTCAAATCGGTCCAGTAGTTTCGCAGCCTATTCGGTACAAACAAACAAACAAACAAAAAAATCTTTCCTCTTTATAATATTAGTATAGATTAAAAAAAAAAACGTAGGGGCAAACTGGAGACACAGGTTTCTGATGTATTTTCGTCTACCGGGCATATCTCCTTGTTTATTGTATATCTATATAGTCCCGACCTTGCTAATTGCCAGTATGGCTTCCAGCAGCAGCGATCAACAGTGGACGCAATCTTACGCGTCCGCTCGCTGTCGGAACAGGTTGTGTCCCGGGGTGGGGTGGCGTTGGCAGTAAGTTTGGATATCGTCAACGCCTTTAACTCCCTCCGTTCCGCTGGGGTCGGTGCTAGGTCCACCCCTGTGGGATCTAGCGTATGATGCAGCCCTGCGTGTAGAACTCCCCGTCGGAGTTAATATCGTTTGTTACAGAGGCGTCTCTAGCCTATGGAGCGCCCGTGTGCAATCATTACCCTAGCGCCCTCTATTAAGCGCGCGGTCAAAATGGAATAGGTACATAACTGCATATCCACAAACTGTCCAATTTCCCCAATGGGTAATAAACTCTATTGTTTGGAAATTAAATTGAAAATCTATTGAAGGAATTTGACTGTTCTGGATGCCATGATGTGCAGTTGACTATATTTAGAATTATACAGGGTGTTTACCAAACACCTTGCATTTTCAACAGGGAACGGATATCCAGGCGCAAAACTGCAAATGGTGTAATTTTAAATGATGCCAGTAAACAACAGATACACACACAAACACACTAACAAAATTACTCGGCCTCGCATCAAGCTTCCCACATCTTTCAAATTTCTTCATTCTAAGGGTTCTATCAGACAGAGAGCGGTCTCGCTGTTAACCGTTCAAGACAAGAGCGTTCGATGTGTTGTACTTGTAATACGTTACATAGATAATATATACCCACACAGGAGGCATTCTGAACGCGTCGGTCAACCAGAACGTAAGCGTTCGCGCGTTCACTGCTTTCGTTTTTTATACGATGCGAAGGATAACGATTATAAAAACCGAGGAAAAGTAGCACCAATCTTTTCAAGGGCGGATCCAGGATTTTTTTCTGGGAGGGGCACAAGGGGCAGACAGGCAAAAAAATCAACAAAAACCGGCCAAGTGCGAGTCGGACTCGCACACGAAGGGTTCCGTACCATTATCGCAAAACACTGCATAAAAATCACGTTTGTTGTATGGGAGCCCCCCTTAATTTATTTTATTTTAATTTATTATTTTTTGATGTAAATATACAACTAAACGTTCTGTGTATATTTCAAGCGTCTACCGTTTGTTGTATGGGAGCCCCCCTTAAATATTTACTTTATACTGTGTTTAGTATTTGTTGTTATAGCGGCAATAGAAATACATCATCTGTGAAAATTTCAACTGTCTAGCTATCACGGTTCATGAGATACAGCCTGGAGACAGACGGACAGACAGACAGACGGATCGCGAAGTCTTAGTAATAGGGTCCCGTTTTTACCCTTTGGGTACGGAACCCTAAAAACTAAACTAATAAACTTGAAGTATCATACTTCATGTTTATTTCTACAAGTTCAAGTATGTACAGGAAGGGTTATGAAAGACAAGAGTTTCACTCATGTTCTTTCTGTTCATCATCATCATATCAGCCGAAAGATTTCCACTGCTGGACGTAGGCTTCCCCCAAGCGTCGCCACATTGATCGGTCCCGTGCGTCTCACATCCAGCGGATGCCCGCATCCTTCACCAGGTTTTTGGTCCACCTGGTAGGAGACCTTCCAACGCAACGTCTTCCGGTTCGCGGTCGCCACTCCAAAACTTTTCTGCCCCATCGGCCATCTGTTCTGCGAGCAATGTGCCCTGCCCACTGCCACTTAAGTGTGGCAATTCTTCGGGCTATGTCGGTAACCCTGGTCTCTCTTGCAGATCTCTACATTTCTGATTCAATCACGCAAGGACGGTTACCTATCATAAGTTCGAACAACATTTGACCGAATTTCATTTCACCTAAAACTTTTCAACTAATATAGTTTCTTTTTTTTTTTACTTCATCGAAGTCACGTCTGCCACTCAGTTATTATCAATTCGATTTTTTTCGTTACTCCAACGTTTTACTTGGTCGAAAAACTTTTTACCGAAATTACACTTAGCCGAAATAACATTTGTCCGAAATATTTATATTCAAACGCATATCAAAATAATAAGTGAGAGAGAAACAGTGGGCGAATACAAATGTTTAAAACAGTGACCTGAAAAAAAAAAAAAAATATAAAATAAAATATATAAAAATAAAAAATAATTTTTTTAAACATTATTTTTTTTTAGACACTATTTCTTTCTGACTTAGACACTATTTCTGTCTGCAGGGTCTAAAGTAACCTAACACGAAGGAGATGACGGGAGCTAAGTTCTCTCGTTTTGCTCGCTCACTTCACCTCACCTCCCGTCAGTCCCGCCTTCGAACCTAACCTATCCGTGTCGGGGTGCCCTAAATTCCCGAGCTCGCTTCGCTCGCTCTTGGACAAATTCTTTGAAATAATTAATTAATAAAAATGTCCAATGCATGACAGCTATTAATAAATCATTTGCATGAAAATACGTAAACACAGACAAGACTGCTCACGTATTCGATTTTGCAGCGATTCGTTTTTGTCACAAAATTTTGTAGCACAACATATTGACTTTTATGACACTATTTCAATTTTAAATTGAAAATGCTACCAAGTAACCGGCAATATATTTGTGACTATATTAGGGAATATAGTCACAAATATAGAATATAGTATACATGTTAATAATAATAAATAATAATAAAATATTTATTTGCGTAAAACATGGTATACAATGGTGTTAAATACAAGTTTATATGGCACAAACATGTTTAGCTAGGATAGAACAAAGCATGCAAAATTTAAAAGTCAGGCAAACAGGTAAGGAGGCATCAACAATTAATTATTTAAAACATCAAATTTTTTTATCTATAAATTCTTTTAAACAATAAAAACTATGTTCAAGCAACCATTTATAAAATTTTGTTTTAAACAATTCTGTATTTAATGTTTTAAAATGCCCCGGTATTTTATTATAAATGCGCACACACATTGCTAGGCAGTTATTATTGTACTTAGCTAGCCTAGGTAGATCATTCAACACTAATCTAAAGGGGTCTCGTCTGCTCCGAGGATTCACATCATTTGCAGTCTTAAATAATTGTTTATTTTTCATTACAAACATACATACTTCATAAATGTAAAGTGACGGCAATGGTAACAAACCAAGTTTCTTAAATATTGGCCGACATGAGTCGTCAGGTTTAAGTCCACAAATTGATCTCATGCACTTTTTTTGTGCGATGAATGCTCTACAGAAGTCGGTGCTGTTACCCCACATTACAAGCCCATAACGTAGTACCGATTCGACATATGCGTGGTATGATATCACAGCAGTTTTTATGTTAGTTACATTTTTAACCTGTTTAAGTGCATATACAAATTTATTGATTTTAGTGCTAACATTGTCTATGTGTTCTTTCCAATTGATATCTTTATCTATTATAACACCAAGAAATCTAACATGAGTTACTTCTTTTATTTTTTTAATATTAAGTTTAATGTCATTTTTATAATTATTAGATCGATCGATAGATAGATAGATCGACATGTTGTTTCGGTTTGGTGAAAATATGGCAAAAGTTCAAAAGAGGCTTCGGCCAAAAGCAAACACTTATTTTGTAAATCGGCGAAATGTAGTCCCGTAAAATAATACATAATTATGCCACATGATACTTCGATGATCTGAAAATATGTCAAATAATGCATATAGCAAAAAAGTCTTCGGTCAATAGTTTCCGGTAAAATGAAATTCGACCAAAAAATATTCGGAAAAGTGATCGGTTCCCCGCAAGGACACCTCGAGCCTGGCCCTCTCCATTGCCTGTTGGGTGACTGTAAGCTTTCTGATCAGGCCCATTGTGAGCGACCATGTCTCAGAGCCATAAGTTCGTCTTGAGACACTGTGGTAAGTTGGACGATAAGAAACCTCGCAGCTTCCCGAATGCTGCCCCGCCGAGTAGGATTCGACGGTTGACCTCTTTCACGAGATTGGACTTTTTTTTTTTTTTTTTTTTATCTTTTATAGGCTTGCGCTTGACCACTATCTCACCTGATGGTAAGCCATGATGTGGTCCACGATGGAGCACGCTTGCCTAGAAGTAACCTATTCACTCTTGATTTAAAGACCCCTAGATTATAGCTATCGGGAAACACAGACTCCGGCAGGGAATTCCACTCCTTAGCTGTACGCACAATAAAAGTATTCTCAAAACGCTTAGTGCGTATGGGTGGGATGTCCACCATGTACCGATGGCGCATCGCCGTACGTCTGGTAGTCCGATGATGAAACGGGCTGGGTGGGATTAGATCATGCAATTCCTTCGCACACTCCCCGAAATGTAACCGATAAAAAACCGACAAGCTGGCAACTCGGCGACGATGTTCAAGGCTCTGGAGCTTTGACTTAACCAGTGCCTCATCGCCGATGATCCTCTTGGCCCGCTTTTCGATCGACTCTAGTGCATCAAGCTGGTATTTGGCAGATCCGTCCCAGAGATGAGAACAGTACTCCATGCATGATCGAACTTGCGCTTGATACAAGCTGAGCAGCTGCTCTGGCGTGAAGTACCTTTTCACCTTCGCAAGGATCCCCAACTTTTTGGCAGCCAGCTGAGCCTTTGCCTCAATGTATGGGCCAAAATTGAGAGTCGATGTCAACGTAACGCCAAGAAGCTCAAGATAGTCAGTTATCGGCACGGTCACATCGCGGAAAGTTGGAGCCGGGTGAAATTGGCTCTTTTTAGCGGAAAAAAGACATGCATGGGTTTTAGCAGCATTAAACTTGACCAGATTGGCATCGCCCCATTCGGAGACTGCCTGCAAGGACAGGTTCAAGCGCTCCAACATGGCCTCCCGGAGAGACTGGATCTGAGGCCCGGTAGCACGAGCGTTGGACATGTATCTCCCAGCAACAGCCTGGACTTGCCTAACTGGGCTGTTTGTCCCAGGTAGACATGGTCGTCCACGGCTTCGGCTGTGGAGCCACCGATCTTGATAGGAGTGGGTGCGACATGAGCGCTCAACATCACCTTGGTTTGTCTATGTTCATTTTTGGACCCATTCTTTCGGAAGCTCTACTGAGGTCATCGAGCGTTGTACTGGGGTCCTCCATGACAGCTTTATCATCGGCGAATCGGCCTCTCCAGTCTAGAATCTTAAAGATATCCTCCAGTGCAGTGGTGAATAGTTTCTTTCTTTTATTTTATTCATATATTTTAACAACTCTGTAATTTGATTTGCTTCTAAGTCTATGTACTGTGATGGAATCTCCACAGTACACAAAATACCGTCTGAGGGGGCCCGTGCCCCCGTGCCCCCCCCCCCCCTAAATCCACCCTTGAATCTTTTAATTTTCTGAAATGGATTCCTCCAGTTAGTACCTATCTTGTTTAACTAAGTCATGTTTATCTTTTTCGTATAGTTCATCGAAGGAATCAATTGTCATCCGAAAAGAATTAAAAACATTTCTTCATCTACAACCCATTTAGAAAAAATCTATGAAAATCTCCATCTTGTTTTCTATCCTTATTTACTGGGCCACAACCAGTTTTTTCTTTTCGGTCTTGTTGCTGATAATGACCACAAAATCATTAATTCGTCTTCCGATGAAGAAATATCGTCAAAAACAAGGTAACAATAGGTGGTACCATGTAGAATGTCCAACAGCTCGGGGTTCGTGAGCAACTGCACGCTCGAACGCAAAACTGACCTCTTGAACGCTTGACCGTGTGACCGCTCTCTGTCTGATAGAACTCTATTTACGACTTCATGTCATACGTACAGAGTTCAATATCAATAGGGAACATTTGACAGATTTGGGAAACTTAATGCGAGGCCCACTGTACACGGGTAAAAAGTATTTTAAGATAGGAAGGAGTGACAAGAATAACAAAATACAACATTGTGGTTATTTAAAAGCTCTGACCGCGGTGAAAGACGCAACAGTTGTGGCAGCTTATAACAAATCTTACATAATCTCTCTTCTTTCTTTCTCTCTTCTTTTGTGGTGTACAATAAAGTATATAATAAATAATAATAATAAATAAGTATATTTTAATAAAAAGAAAAGCCGATTTACTTCTTATTTACATGTTTACTCAATTTAATATAATATACTACTAATCAAATTCATATAATATAATACTTAATCCATTGCGTCAAGACTTACTTCGGAAAATTACGTGTAGCGGTAGAACACAAAGTGCGGCACGCACCACGCATACACACGATTTTGGGAAATGCCACGCACGTGACGGTCGTCCATGGCAATTTGATCTTTATTTTTTATTCTAAACGGCCGAATTCAGGATTTGCAATATAATTGTACGCGTGTTTTCAAACGAATCAAAACAGGTTGGGGTCAGGCACGCGCCTTTGGTAGCGATGCGACACTCACTTCTAAAAATCTGTAATTATCTGTTTCTTGGTTTATTTCATGTTGCAATAAAAGTTACTATTGTAAAAGCCGCTCGTGGAGCGCCTTGCTTTGCTGTAATTCGACATATATAAGAAGAGCTCTAGATGCCATACAAAATGTAAACAAACCGGAGCTCTTTTTACGTAGGTCATTGAAAGTGCCGCGGCAGGAGGGCGCGCGATTTGTGCTCGGCGCCCCTTAGGGCACTGCGCCCGTGTGCTGCGCACACCCTACACTATAGGTAAAACCGCCCCTGGTTTGTTATGCAGACAACATCTTGGTGTTAGCCGGAGGAGACACTTTCGACGAGGCCATCCAGCTTTCCGAGCTCGGGGTGGCAAGAGTCGTGGCGTCGATCCACGAGCTGGGTATGGAGATAGTTCCATAGTGCCTCATAAAACTGAGGCGCTATGGTTCCATAAACTGCCGAGGAGCAGGGAGCCACCCAGCTGGTCAGTGACAGTTGGAGATGCGCAAGTCCAGGTGGGTCGATACATTAAGTATCTTGGCCTAATCCTGGACGGTCGGTGGGGCTTCGAAGAGCACTTCGAGCGCCTGGTCCCTCGCGTCGAAATGGCAGTGGGTGCTTTGCATAGACTTCTGCCTAACCTCGGGGGACCACGGGAGTCAGTTCGCCGCCTATACGCGGGTGTCGTGCGATCGATGGTCCTTTACGGGGTGCCTGTTTGATCAAGCAGATTATCAGATGTCCGACGCTGCAGGACTAAAATTAATAGCCTGCAGTGGAAAATGGCCATTCCTATCGCTCGAGGTTACCGAACGGTATCCTTTGAGGCGGCAACTTTCGTGGCACGCTTTCCTCCGCTGGACATTCTGGCGAACATGGCTGCGAGGGTCTTGTAACCGAATACGCGCCATCCGCCAGAATGGTGATAGTGTGCCAGGAATCGCTGTAGTAAGGCTGAGGCGGCAGGAACGGCGACACGCGCTCGAGCGGTGGCGCTAGCAGCTATAGCAGGCGCAATTTTCGCGCAAGCACGTTGTCGAAGTCGTCCTCCCGCACTTCGAAGCCTGGCTGAAGACAGAGGAGCGCATCTCCTACAGGCTCACTCAGGTACTCACCGGGCACGGTTGCTTCGGTGAGTACTTGAATAGGATTGGGCGAGAGACCACGGCAAATTGCCACCACTGCGGAGGGGACCTTGACTCTGCATAGCACATGCTCGGGGAGTGCCCTGCGTGGGCCTCTGAGCGGCAGGTCTTGGTCGCCAGGATCGATCGAGACCTGTCTCTGCCAGCAGTTGTAAGGGCCATGCTGGCAGAGACAGAAAACTGGAGGGAAATGGCCTCCTTCTGTGAGACCGTGATGGTACAGAAGGAGGCTGCCGAGCGGGATCGTGAGAGGGCCGATCCCACTCGGAGAAGAAGGCGTCGTTGAAGCAACCGCCTCGATGCCTAAACCACCGAAACCCGCCTGCTCTGCCTGCATAGGTGGATGGGACTCCTGGGTCATGGGCGGTCAGATTGGGGACTCTGTTCGCCCACTAAGTGACTTCAGGAAAGACGGTGGCACAGTGATCACGTGCTGCCGTGCACAGCGAGGCTCAGGGGCGGTGCATTATTAATCTCCCCAGGGATGATCCCTAACAGGCGTTGCACAGAGGGGGTTCCGGGGTGGTCTTTTGAGAGGTCACGGGGTCCTTTCTACATGCTGATGGTGATCACCGGGGTGGTTGTAGTGAGGTAAAAATCCCACACTCCCTGGTCTTTTCCCCAAAATTCCAGGCGCCTTTTGAAGGTTGCGCCACGTAAAAAAATAAATGAATGTAGACATAGTCGTCCACAACTTCGAGAGTAGAGTCTCCGACTTTGATAGGAATGGGTGCAACATGGGCATTCAACATCACTTTGGTTTTGTACATGTTCATTTTAAGACCCACTCTTTCGGAAGCTCTACTGAGGTCATCGAGCATTGTACTGACGTACTCCATGGTCTCAGCCAAGACCACTATATCGTCGGCAAACCGAAGGTGAGTGATGTACTCGCCATTGACGTTGATGCCTAGCCCTCTCCAGTCCAGAACTTTGAAGATATCCTCCAGTGCGGCAGATAACAGTTTCGGAGATATAACATCTCCCTGTCTCACACCTCGCTGCAGAAGGATAGGTTCCGAGGTCTGATCCTGAAGTCGGACTGACAAGGTGGTACTTTTGTACAAACACTTCAGCACCTCGATGTACCGGTAGTCGATTTGGCACCGTTGGAGAGACTGCAGTACAGCCCAAGTCTCGATCGAATCGAAGACTTTCTCGTAATCAAGAAACTCTAAGCAAATAGGCAGGATATACTCTTCGGTCTTCTATATAACCTGCCGCAGCGTATGTATGTGCTCTACGCAGCTAAAGCCTTTACGGAATCCGGCTTGTTCGAGAGGCTGGAAATCGTCAAACCTGCGCGCGAGACGATTCATGATGACTCTCGAAAACAACTTGTAGACATGTCTAAGGAGTAAGATGGGCCTAGAATTCTTCAATCGGGCATTGTCGCCCTTCTTGAAGAAGAGTACCACCACACCCCTGAACCATGCCTGTGGCATTTTCCCCTCGAGTATGACGGAATCACACAGCTTCTGAAGGGCCTTAAGTACCGGATTTCCACTCGCCTTCAAGAGTTCGGCCGTAATTCCGTCATCACCCGGCACCTTATTGTTCTTAAGTTGTTTCAGAGCCATCCTAATCTCGTAGAGGCTGAGGTCCGATATGTCTTTGGTATAGAGTCGGGTCAATCTAGCTCTTGGGTCGTTTGCAAGATTTGCAACGGGTTTGCTAATTGACGTGTACAACTGCTCATAGAACCTCTCGATCTTCTGAGGGAGCTCAGAAGCTCCGGTTTAGCGGATACGAGCCTGCCATCGTTGGTCTTCAGTTTCGTGAGTTGGCTCTGTCCAAATGCCAGATCTCTTGCAAACACCTTGGAGCCATTATTCAGCTCAATCGCGTCTTTAATACGCTTCATAATTAAATCGGCGGAGGTGACTTTACAAGGACTTAGAGATCCGTCTATTGAGTTGCTGGTAGTTCCACGAATCGTCTGAAGACTGCAGGATCATTTTACGCATCTCCTTCGTGTGCTTGAGAGTAGGATAGGATAGTTTCTTGTTCCTATTTGCAGGACGGGTCTTGAAAAACTTAGACCTATGGACAGTTTCCACAAACCCATCGTTGTAATCGTCCACAGAGCTTTCTAGGCACTCGAAACGATTCTGGAGTTCGAGCTGAAAGCTTTCAGGGTTTTGGATCTGGATCGGTGGTGTATCGGTGCTGGACGGAGCGTAGACTTCATCAGTCGAGATCTTTCCAGCTATTTCCAGCCTCTTGAGGCACATTGAACTTAAATAACGCCGTGAAAACCGGAAGTGATCACCGTATAGTAAGCCAGGCTTCCCATACGGTGATCACTTCCGGTTTTCGTTGATCACAGAGACATCATTGAATAATATGTCTTCGTCGACATGATGCAGTCTATCCCATTTTATGTTGCACCATCGGTGCTCTGCCAGGTCCACTTCCTGTGCTCACGTATTCTGAAGGAGTTCATCATATAGAGGTTCTCCTTCTCCACAAAACTCGCCAGTAGGTGACCCTGGTGGTTCCGTGTATGCGTTTCGATGGCGCGGCCACGGAGATTTTTTTAAAAAAGAACTATGCCAAGATTATGTAAAAATTTGTAAAAGTTGATTCCCAAAACCATAAATTTGTCAAAAATAAGGTTAAAAAGTTTTAAGGGTTTGAACGTGGCCGCGCCATTGAAACGCGGCGAACCGCGCGGCCACGGAGATCTTTAAAACTAAGCGTTGCAGAGACCTGAAATTTAGGGAAATGACAGATTGAATTTGTAAAAAATTTGTAAAAATACACAAAAAAAACCTAGGTTTATATTTCAGGAGCTATAAGACCAAAACCCTATGGCCGCGCCATTGAAACGGTGAAAAACACGTTATCACCGATATCTCGCTGAAAAAGCATCGCAGAAGTCTGAAACTTTTTGTAATACCTAGATTTGAATTTGTCGAAATAGGTAAAAATACAAAAAAAAATCCTAGGTTTATATTTCAGGAGCTATAAGACCAAAACCCTATGGCCGCGCCATTGAAACGGTGAAAAACACGTTATCGCCGATATCTCGCTGAAAAAGCATCGCAGAGGACTGAAGTTTTTTGTAAAACCTAGATTAGAATTTGTCAAAGTATGTAAAAATACACAAAAAAATCCTAGGTTTATATTTCAGGAGCTGTAAGACTAAAACCCCATGGCCGCGCCATTGAAACGGTGAAAAACACGTTATCACCGATATCTCGCTGAAAAAGCATCGCAGAAGTCTGAAACTTTTTGTAATACCTAGATTTGAATTTGTCGAAATAGGTAAAAATACACAAAAAAATCCTAGGTTTATATTTCAGTAGCTGTAAGACCAAAACCCTATGACCGCGCCATTGAAACGGTGAAAAATACGTTATCGCCGATTTCTCGCTGAAAAAGCATCGCAGAGGTCTGAAGTTTTTTGTAAACGCTAGATTTGAATTTGTCAAAACATGTAAAAATACACAAAAAAATCCTAGGTTTATATTTCAGGAGCTGTAAGACCAAAACGCTATGGCCGCGCCATTCAATACGTTTTGAATGTTCCGATAGGGTGACCATGACTTATTGTTTACAGAAAACTTTCCACCTGCAAGTATTAGAAATTATATCTCAAGGATTCTAAATCATGATAAGTATGAAATGATAAGTACCTATATCTTAGTGTAAGTAAACAATCTGTGATTTGTGATTTTGAAAGAAATGATTAGTACCTATAACTTAGTGTAAGTGAACAATTTGTGATTTTGAAAGAAATTATAATTATCTTTATCTTAGTGTAAGTAAACAATCTGTGATTTGATTTTAAAGAAATAAATATATGTTTTTGTATCATAACGTTTCATTTTAATTTAATTTAGAATCCTTGAGATATAATTTCTAATATTTGCAAGTGGAAAGTTTTCTGTAAACAATAAGTCATGGTCACCCTATCGGAACATTCAAAACGTATTCAAGGTTTTATATTATGAAACAAAAAGAAAATTTTCGCCTATTATCGGTAATTATACATATTAATAGGTGTTGTTTACAAAAAAAGATCTCGCTAATACTTTATTTCCGATGAGATAACCACAACTTATTTCTACGCAATACCGTAATACAGCTCCTGAAATATAAACCTGGGATATTTTTGTGTATTTTTACATGTTTTGACAAATTCAAATCTAGCGTATACAAAAAACTTCAGACCTCTGCGATGCTTTTTCAGCGAGAAATCGGTGATAAAATATTTTTCACCGTTTCAATGGCGCGGCCATATGGTTTTGGTCTTACAGCTCCTGAAATATAAACATAGGATTTTTTTGTGTATTTTTACCTATTTTGACAAATTCAAATCTAGGTATTACAAAAAGTTTCAGACTTCTGCGATGCTTTTTCAGCGAGATATCGGTGATAACGTGTTTTTCACCGTTTCAATGGCGCGGCCATGGGGTTTTAGTCTTACAGCTCCTGAAATATAAACCTAGGATTTTTTTGTGTATTTTTACCTATTTCGACAAATTCAAATCTAAGTATTACAAAAAGTTTCAGACTTCTGCGATGCTTTTTCAGCGAGATATCGGTGATAACGTGTTTTTAACCGTTTCAATGGCGCGGCCATGGGGTTTTAGTCTTACAGCTCCTAAAATATAAACCTAGGATTTTTTTGTGTATTTTTACATACTTTGACAAATTCAAATCTAGGTTTTACAAAAAACTTCAGTCCTCTGCGATGCTTTTTCAGCGAGATATCGGCGATAACGTGTTTTTCACCGTTTCAATGGCGCGGCCATAGGGTTTTGGTCTTATACCTCCTGAAATATAAACCTAGGATTTTTTTGTGTATTTTTACCTATTTCGACAAATTCAAATCTAAGTATTACAAAAAGTTTCAGACTCCTGCGATGCTTTTTCAGCGAGATATCGGTGATAACGTGTTTTTCACCGTTTCAATGGCGCGGCCATGGGGTTTTAGTCTTACAGCTCCTAAAATATAAACCTAGGAATTTTTTCTATATTTTTACAAATTTTTTACAAATTCAATCTATCATTTCCCTAAATTTTAGGTCTCTGCAAAGCTTAGTTTTAAAGATCTCCGTGGCCGCGCGGTTCGCCGTGTTTCAATGGCGCGGCCACGTTCAAACCCTTAAAACTTTTTAACCTTATCTTTGACAAATTTATGGTTTTGGGAATCAACTTTTACAAATTTTTACATAATCTTGGCATAGTTCTTTTTTTAAAAAATCTCCGTGGCCGCGCCATCGAAACGCATACGGTTCCGTCGCGTCGTTCAAATCCAAATTGCCCCACTTGCAGCTCATTATCGTCTACTCCAACTGCACAGCATGATTTTCTTCATGTTTACGTCTTTCTAGTTCGCTTCTTAAGCCGTCGGGTTTTTTAAATTATTTTTTTTTATTTATAAAAGTTTAGTTAACTTTTTTTTTTCGAATTAGGTACATTTAAAAATATAAGTCTAATATATTTTTGAGATCACCTCTTAAAACCCTTTATTTTGATACCCCATACGATAGGATTGGAAGAAAAAAAATATTGGGGCCGCACAAAATGGCGCTTAAAATCGCCATTTTTCTATTTTACAATTTTAATGTAGCTAGTGACACTCGCAAGGTGAAGTCGAATCGATTGACGTACGAATCATCAAAATCGGCCAATTCGTTTAGTCTCTAGAACGCCGCATAGGAACAAACATACATAAACTGATTAAAACATTACCCTCCTTCGGCAGTCGGAATATTCAATTCCGGTCTGATCCACCGTGCAGGGTATCACAGATAAAGGACATGGCTAAACAACTGCCCTTAGCACGTCTAGAAATTTCTCACTAGCTCGTAACATTCAAATATTCATTAATGAATTATTACAGTTTTATTATTCTTCTAGAACTTTCGTGAATTAATCAAATAATTAAAAGTTTTTTCATGTTTTTGTTTGACAAGAAGAACATAAGATTCCGTTCTACAAAAAATTGTAGTCAATAAACCTACTTTTAAATACATTTGCGTAAGTCGAAACGAACAGTATTCATTATTATTTAATATTGTACCTATCGCAATACATCTCAAATATTCATTAATGAATTATAACTGTTTTATTATTCTTCTAGAACTTTCGTGAATTAATCAAATAATTAAAAGTTTTGTCATGTTTTTGTTTGATAAGAAGAACATAAGATTCCGTTCTACGAAAAATTGTAGTCAATAAACCTACTTTTAAAGACATTTGCGTAAATCGAAACGAACAGTATTCATTATTATTTATTTTTGTACCTTTCGCAATACATCTTAAAACCTTAGAGATTATCTGATTTCTAGAAATTATTGGCAAAATCTGGAAAGCAACGGCGCTTAAATAGTGCTGACACTAAAAAGTTCGATTCGATTAGAACCAAATAAAAATAAACTTGTTGGGGGTGTCATGGGAACTCACTTTGAACGAAGTACCTTTCGCCGGGTATTATGTATTAATACAGAGCCAACTAGTATGGTCTTAAGTTTCAATTGCGTATTGATTCATCATGAGATGCATAAACTGTGGTGTAGCAACAAATGAAAGATCTTCAAATGACAGCCGATACCATCGGCTTAACTAGCTTTCCAAGACACGAAGGAAACTCGCTATGTAAAGATGGCACACGATGGAACCACGGAAAGATCTCGGCTAGCGTTGCTTAACCTTGAAGATCGACCTGTGCGTCTGTTATTATTAAGCCACGAGCTCCTCTGAACGCCTTAATAAAGTATCATAGCAAAATCTTATTCTTTTACAAGTTTTTATACCTATTAAAGTAGGCGTTTCTACGATTTTATTTTCAGGATTGTGACGATATAAAAAGAGTCTGTAACTTTTTTCATACGAAATACTCATATTTAGCTATTCAAAATTACATATTACAAGTTAAAATATTAATTCATTGCTAGGGCAGTCGTCCATACTTTATTTAGCCATGTCCTTTAAATATTTTATTTGGTCGGATACCCGCGAATATGTATCCTCCGACTGCACAGTATGATTTTTTCTAGTTTACAGGTTTTTAGTTCGCTTCTTAAGCAGTCGGGTTTTTGTTTTATAAATTAACTTTTTTTATTTACAACTTTTTAGTAGTTATCCAATCGGCCTCTAATAATTTTATACTAGATCTCGATATACTAGATCTCGCTCTGCACGACGTCCCTCCAATTTCTGAAGCCTAGGTGTATCATCAGTTCCAGAGTTAAATCGCCAACTCAAGTGCTTAGAAAATTTATTTTTGAATTTGTTCAATATAAACTGCATACTGGGGATTCCAAACCGCTGAAGCATATTCAAGAATTGACCTTACAAGTGTCTTATAAAATATTTTTTAAATCCCTACCAACTCTTAGTACGAATCCCAACATGCGAATTGCCTTGTTGGTCATAGTGGTAATTTGAGAATCAAAGACAAGTTTACTGTCAATAGCCAAAGGTCCCGCACCTCAGTCATTCTATTAATAGGTATCATCATTATTGATTTTATAGTTATATTTTATCGAGCTCATCTTTCTAGAAAATGTTATAATATTGCACTTTTTTACGTTAAGGAAAAGACATTTTTTTTTGCAATAATCAAACAGGTTGTTAATATCATTTTGTAGTTCTAGGCAATCTTCTGGTTTAGTTATAGTTTTATAAATTTTCTTAAGATCTGCATAAAGAATAAATTTAGAATGTTTAAACATATTGAATACGTCATTTATATATAAATTAAATAAAAAAGGTCCGAGGTGTGAGCCGTGGGGCACGCCGGATGTAACAGGCATAAAGAATGAGCAGTACCCCTTTACCGTAACTGCTTAACTGCGTTCCTTTAAATAAGATTCTAGCCATCGAAGTAGATCGCCATGTATACCGATATACTCAAGTTTTTGAATTAACAGATTATAAGAAATTTAATCAAATGCTTTTGAGTAATCGGTATACACGACATCCACCTTGTGACCATTTTCTATGGCCGTCGCTATGTAGTCAATATATTCGCAGAAGTTTGTTAAATAAAATAAAATAAAAAAATAAAAATAGCCTATATTTCCCTATAATTTACAATTCTATATATATATTTTTAAATTTTACCTATAAAGGGGTCACCCATTTCTGGATGAAGGCCTCCTCCATCTGTTTCCATCTTAATCTATTCTGGGCCGTTCTGGTCCATTCTATCCCTGCCAGTGCTACGATGTCATCTCGCCATCGTTGCAATGGTCTGCCGCGGCGTCTGTTTCCATTTCGTGGGTACCAGTGCAGGACGCGCTCACTCCACCTATTGTCTGTGGTCCTCGCGATGTGGCCCGCCCAGTTCCACTTCAGTTTTTCGCCCATATACAAAACATCGGTGACTTTGGTCTTTGCCCTAATGGCGCTGCTCCTTATACGATCGCTTATTTTTAAGCCGAGCATGCTTCTTTCTACCGCTCGTTGGAATGATCTTAATTTTATTTTCATGGCTTCTGTTGTAGTCCAAGTTTGGCACCCGTATAAAAGAGTTGGCAGTATATTTGAGTCAAAGAGTTTCTGTTTGATGTCGTTTGAGAAATTTTCTTTGAATATTTCTTTAAGTGACCAATATTTTTTCTCCGTTGGTCATTGCTTTCGTTTTTTCGTAGTTCATTTTCAGTCCACATTTCATACTCTCTACATTGAGATCTTTGATCATTTCTTGTAATTCTGAATGGCTTTCTGAAAGTATGATTATATCGTCTGCAAATCATAAGTGTGACAGATATTCGCCATTTATGTTGATACCACTTTTGTCCCATCTTAGTTTTTTAAATATATGTTCCAGTAGAGCTATGAATATTTTGGGTGATATAGTGTCACTGTTGAGACCCACTCCTCTCAACACCGTCGCGCGCCAGCGGCAGTGAACGAGGGACGCGGGGCAGCGGGGTGCCAGCCGGCCGACGGCCGAGCGAGCGACACACCGCCACGACAGTCAGCTGTTGCACGCCTCTACGCACGGTTGCGCTCGCGCATTTCACATTATAATTCCTTTGTTTACCTTTCAACCGACCGTTGTAATCTAACTTCTTTTCTTCTTCAATATACCTTTATCACTTTGTTATACAGTCCACTCTCTTTCATTTCCTCTACCACGACCTATCGTCGCTAACAGTCACCTTGTCTTACACCTTTCTCAATATAGAAAGTCTCACCTTCTTTTTCTAATTTAACTCGAGCATTGCATTCTTTGTAGATTTTATATATGATGGTTAGGTAGTTTTGGTTGATTCATTGTTCAGCTAGAGCAGTCCAGAGAGATTCATGCTTTATGGTGTCGAAGGCTTTGCTATAATCGATGAATGCTATATATATTGTTTTTCCGTATTCTACGTATTTTTCCATAATTTGTGTTAGTGTCAATAGTCGAATAGTTCTTCTTGAAGCCCGCTTGTTCTCTAGATTGGTTTTCATCTATTTGCTTTGATATTCTGTTTAACAGTACTGTTGTAAATGTTTTGTATAAGCTTGAGAGAAGGCTTTTAGGTCTATAGTTGTTTATGTTCTTTGGATCTCTTTTTTTGTATATAAGAGAGATTTTACATGTTTTCCATGGCGTAGGTATGTGTTTTTGTATCATAATTTGGTTGAAGAAGCAGAAGTTTGTTACAGTCGATTTTTTAGAAACAAATCCATGTTGCTCAGGTATTATAAGTGGCTTTAATAAGGGCTTTATTAAATCACAGACGATTTACTCAAAGAGCTTAGGTATAACACTCAACTGTGAAATTGGCCTGTAATTTGTAATGTCATGCTTGTCGCCATTCTTAAATATAGGTTCAACGTAGGAACGTTTCAAAGCCAAAGGCATAGTACCAGATCGCAGTGAGGAGTTAAATAGCAGATATAAGGGAAGCGCAATAGTTTTGCAACATCTCTGCAGAAACAGTGGTGGAATTCCATCAGGGCCACTGCCCTTGTTTACATCAAGAGATTTGATATACTTTACAATGGTATTAAATGGAATATATACGTTGCTGAGATTTAAAGCATTCGAATCAGACAAAGAAGATGGCGTCATAGACACGTCATTGAATTTTTCAAAAACTGTGTGAAAAAATACACTAAAAAGGTCACTAATCTCTTTACCATCGAAGGAGGATACATTTCCTAAGAACAAGTTATCTGGCAAAGTATTTGAAGACTTTATAGATTTTACATAGGTCCAAAAGTATTTGCAATTGTTTTTAATGTTGTCTTCTGACCTTGCAATAAATGATTCGTAACATTCCAGACTGACCCTTTTTGCTCTGTCTTTCAGAAGGGCAAAGCTACGGTAATCACTATAATTTTCGTAACGCTTCCATTTTGTATGATACTTAGTTTTCTCTTTGATTATTTTTATCAGTGCCGGGGAATAATCCTATTGTGATCAACAGATTTTTTTACTGGAGTTATTTCTCTAAATATTTGATCAATAATATTATGGAACTTTATTACAGAGTCGTTAATATCATGAACGCTATGCAATATGCCAGTCCACCTGAGACAAAGCAATCTTAATGTCATCATAATTCGCACCCCGGAAGAAATAGTAGGTTGTATTTCGCGGAGAACGAAGGGTTTCAGGAAATAAGTCAACCAAAGAAATGTCAAGGGCAGGGTGGTGGTCATCCTCATGCACCAAAGGAAACTTAGAGTTAATTACTATACACTAACTATCTATCATTTTTATTTGAAACTGCATTATATTGTCCGAGGTTACTAAAAGACAAAAATGCCAATAAAGCGTTAACTAGACCATCAGTACAACAAACACCCAGTGTGGCACGAGCTCCCAGCCCAGCAGATGACCACTGAGCATTCCTAATGTTAAAGTCACCAGTTAACAGAAAGTGATCGTTCGGATAACTCGTTAAACAATCAAATCGAATCAAATAATCTTTATTGATATAATATTTGTTTACAACAATTTTGAAGTCGCTGACTCCCGAAGTAGGCGGACCTGTATGATAGGAGTCAGCGCCCTCCCCATTGTATTTCATCTTAATATCTAGTGTGAAATCAAATTAAAATTAATATTTGGAGGAAAAAAATTAGGTACATATTAATAATATTAATTGTTATTATAATATCGAATATCAAACCAAATTAAAATAGATATAAAACTATACACTGCGACGCTTGATCTAAAAACTCAACCAGATCGTTTTGATGAAAGGTACACTGTGGAAAATAGCAAGTATATAACCTGAGTCGTAATTGCTGAGACTTTTTCTTAAGGCATATGGTTAGAGAAATAATATCTGCCGATAATCTGTTATTCGAGCAAGATATGTCTATATCACTTATTGCAACAATGCCCTTCCTGATTGCAATGAGAACTCCGCCTCCCATTTTATCTGATCAAGAATCATAGTCGCGGTATACACCTATAAACATTGTACCTAATAAGGTCAAATAATTCAGAGCTGAAAATTCCAGGCAGCAACCAAGTTTCACTCAGGCAGATCACATCATACGTGCAAAGCAACAAGTTATTATAAAACAGATTAGTTTGAGTGCGCAATCCACGCACGTTTTGATAGAATATTTAAATTAGTACCGAATGTGTAATGTAAAACTCAGAATACCTACTCAATAAACAACAAGTTGGACAAAAAGTGTCGCTGGAATAAAAACGTTTGGATGTACAGCCCATGGCACGTTTATCAGCATCATTGAATAAATTATGAATAAGATGCTCAAGAAATCTCTCTCAAAATAAAACCGTTATGACAAATTTTTTGACCTTACTCTGAAAAAACACAAAGTTAAAATTTATTTTAGAAACAATAAAAATATGTTTCTTGAGGAAAAATACTACTAGTGAACTAGACAATACGAAATAGCAATTTAAACTGAAACATATTATAAAAAGGAGCGAAAAATGTAAAATAAATGTAAAAAAAATCACACAACCTTGTTAAATCACGATACTCTTCTGTTTCCTATTTGTTCATATATTAATCCGTGGACAATGGTGTGGGTTATATGTTTGCCTATTTATTATGTACTCATAGTTTTATTTAAACTCTAACATGTAATTGTTTTTTTTGTCCCTAATAAATAAAATAAAATCACGGTCAGATGAAATATGTCTTGACTGACTGACTGGGTTCTTGGGGACTTGACTGGGTTCTGTTTGCCGCACCATTATTGATTGGTTTTTAACCCAGAAAAATTTATAATTTTACTCACCAGCAATTTTCTTCATTTTATTGAATAATATCTTTTTGGAAATGGACAAATGCTCATTACAGAATATGCGAGACTTGCTGTCAGGAAAACCGATGTCACTTGCACTCAACTGCCCTCAGTCGTGCTAGGAAGTTAACCTTGTTTTGTGTCTTGCGAGAAAGCGAACGACGACAGTTTTAAGTTTTTTATAATCCTTGCTTTTATGGGCAACTCGAGTAACAAAATCTATGTCAGTTTGCGTATTAATAGGGAAGTTGACGTATTCACCCATTTTAGATATGATATTAAGCAGGTTATCTCCTGTTTTCTCAGGCAATCCAACAATCTCAACATTCGAACGACGTCCCCATTGCTCCTGTCTCTGAATATCAAACTGTATGGCACCCAGTTGAGATTTTAATTCACTCAAATCCGATTCCAACATCGAAATTAATTTATTTTTCTTTTCTAAATCATCAATACGTGATTCTACAGCATCGCACTTTACGGAAATAAACTTTACCGAATATTTCAGGCTAAATACTTCAGTCCTGAGATCTGTCAAGGTTACATTAATAGTCGACATCGCCTCCTTAAATTCCTTCATCTTAGCATTCTTGCGTACAGGTTGACGCGTTTTGGTAGTTTAAACCGGCGATATTGGCTTGGCTGTGACGATTTCGGTACCCGATGATTCAGCCTTCTTAGCTCTAGCTTTGGTATTAATATTAGATCGAACTGACGTTGAGGTGCAGTTCTTCGGTTCCGGTGGATTTATACATTTAGAACACTGCCACGAGGATTTTAGATCATTACTGGGAACCCAATAATCTTCTTTATCCATAAAAACACAGCGAAAGTGAAAATAATTGCAATCACAACAGATTAGTTCACCATTAGCGTTTGTAGTAGTTGCCGTAAAATACAGCAAACAAACTCCATTTTTCTTGTATCTGCAAAGTGCTCGTCTTTCTTCTTCCCTCATCTAATAGCAGTGACGGCCTTAGGGGGTGGCGAACAGGGCAATCGCCCGGGGCCTCGCTCTTGCAGGGGCCTCGCGCTACAACCCAAAAGGCTTACAATTTTATCTTTTAATTTTTTATCAATTTTATCCTTAGCAAACAATAAAATAAAGTTGGTCGATTAAGAGTCGAGTAATTAATAAGGGTCGAGTATTAGTAATTACACTATTATTATAAAGGCGAAACTTTGTGATTGTGTGTGTGTTTGTATGTTTGTTACTTATTCACGCTTAAATGGCTGGACGGATCTGGATAAAATTTGGCACAGATATAGATTTCAGTCTGGAATAGTACATAGGATACTTTTTGTCTTGGTAATATACTTGGTTAATTTTCGACATTACCGCGGGCGAAGCCACTGGCAGAAGCTAATTAATAATAAAAACAATAATTGCCAAGTTTTCCATTCCTCGTATATCTAATACATTGTAAAAAAAGTACAAGGTCCTCGCAAATATCTGCCGCCCGCCCGGAGCCTCGCAGTGGTTAAGGCCGCCCCTGTTAATAGTTAGTCTGTACTATAGTGGTATCTGCGCTCTTGTAATATCTGTGCGACTTCTCATTCAACCTAATAGAAACGAACCCGTAATAGAAATGTGTATGTTAGTATTGATTCCGAAGTAGCCAATCAGTGACGAGTGAAGTTTTATTAACCAGGAGAAAAGGGTAATCAATGTCAGTGTTAGCATAAAATAGAAAGTATACAGAAGGTCAATTCGAAGGTCCACCGTCCTCGACAATTATTACTTAAACTTGCCGGAGTCACCAGGGTTGCTACTATTGATTCTAAATATAAACAAGTGCGAGTCGGACTCGCGCACGAAGGGTTTCATACAATTTATTTATTTATTTATTAAAACTTTATGCATAAGTACAAAGGCGGACTTAATGCCTTAGGCATTTTCTACCAGTCGACCTTAGGGTGGTACAATTTCTTTTTTTTTTTTTTTTAACTTTGCGTGGGGCAAAGTTTGAAAAAAAAAAAGAAATTGGGAATTTCTTCCTGTATCGTGGGTGCGTTTACAAACATATAAACTCACATACACAAACATCCAGAGCTGAAACAACTATCTGTAGGTCATACAAATATTTGTTCCGTGCGGGAATCGAACCCGCGACACGCAGCGCAGCAGTCAATCGCTCAACTACTGCGCCAACCGTGCGCCCAAATCCATTTATCAATTAACGCAAAAAAAAAACTGCAAAAAAGCACGTTTTTGTATGAGAGCCCCACTTAAATATTTATTTTATTCAGTTTTTAGTATTTGTTGTTATAGCGGCAACAGAAATACATGATCTGTGAAAATTTCAACTGTCTAGCTATCACGGTTTATGAGATACAGCCTGGTGACAGACGGACAGACAATTCATGGAGTCTTAGTAATAGAGTCCCGTTTTTACCCTTTGGGTAAGGAACCCTAAAAAGTAGTAGGTGGTATAAGTTTACAAACATAAATACAACGATTTGTCTAAACATCCCTATCCGTCTTAGCAGGAACACTCGGATATTATGTCTCCTTTTCAACATCCTTTTTAACCCTGCATACCCTGGCTATCTACGCGATTGTTTTACGTTTACTCGTACTGCCGATGCCCTGTGTAGATACCGCCTTAAGCTTCATCTCAATTTCCCATCCCATAAAACTCAATACTATTCCCACTCCTTCTCTTTCCATACAGTACGATTTTGGAACTCACTTACTACCTAAATCCGTGACTCTCAAAATGTAACTCTGTTCATAAAACAAGACTTAGTACATTACCTCTCCACCATCTTGTAATTTTGTATATTATTTGTGTTTATTATACAGGCTGGCCATAAAGTCGTGGATCAAACGCAACTAGGGGTTAGATGGGGCCATCAGCTACAAAAATATGTTCTACGGGAGGTCCTTAAGGTCAACCTGCAGAGTTATAATTTATTTTGTGCGACGTAAACCGACGGGTAGTAAAATTTAAACGATAAGTAGTACCTACCAACATCTAACTGACCAACTTCTTACTGGGAAAATTACAGTTGGTTACTGTTTAGAAAAGTTTAGGCCGTAAATAACTTGTCCAAATTAAAGGACAAAATTAAGTTATTTTTGTTATTCGATCGATCTAGTCGAAATCTTTAATTATTTATAAACGATTATTTTTATTTCATCAAAATTGTTTTTACGAAAATATAAATGAGACAATAGAGACCCTGTAAATGATAAATGATTTTATTTCTGTTAGTTGGTTTGTACAAACACTTTTACATGTCGATCATATTTTTTTAAACTAGATGAGGTCGGCGTTTCCTGTCCGACTCAGAGGTCAAGGTCTTTTTTAAAGTCCATACAAAATCTTAGTTAGATCATGTGAAAACCATGTAGACCGATGTCTGAAATGGTCTTTTGAGCAAAGAACCAGCCGGATTGAGTGGACCTGTCCAGTCAGTGCACGCATTTGTCAATAACCGTGCAGCTCAACTCAGAATTTAGGGAGCTCAACTAATTGACGAACAATACCAAAGAAAGGACATTCGGGTAGGCCGTATAAATTCTCAAACCGCCAGACCATGATTAAAAACAAACTAAGATAAATTAAAATAAAAAAAGAATGATCCACATAGTCTTCACATTCACAATAATTAAAATAAAATAATATAATACTTTAAAAAGTAAATATTCTTGTCAATTCAAGAAAAATAAAAAAATAACAAATTTTTAAAACTAAATTCACGGTGCAAAATCAAAAAAAAAACCTAAATTAATTGGAGTAGCTCAATCCCAAGCCTTTTTGTCCTCAACGTAATCTTTAATGTTATAAAATGCTTTCTGGCACAACATAATGTTTAATGAATGATTTGAATTTATTACCACTTACACCTTGTACGTGGCTTGGAAGCTTATTATAAAAGCGTACCCATTGACATCTAAACAAGCCACCTATTTTCTTGAGCCTTGTTGTAGGTACTACAAATTTGTGTTTGTTCCTAGTATTTATGTTATGGATATCACTGTATTTTTGTTAAAACAATTATATGTATAACAACATTATTGTGATGGAAGATTTTAATAGAAAAATTGGCCAAAGAGACGAACGAAGAACGAAGATAAAATACTTGGACCCTAATACAACCGGCAAGCGAAACGATAACTAATAACGAAACGATAATAATGGACAAAGATGGATAAACTACGCGTTAGAAAATAACTCACATAGAATACTTTTTATAAAAGAAAACCTAAAAGAAAATGGACGTGGGAATCGCCCAACGACCAAATAAGAAATGAGATAGATTTCATAACTACAAATAAACCGAAGTTTCTCTTAAACGTGGAAGTCCTCAACAATTTTGTCTATTTTACTGATCAAAGATTACTTCGAGGTCAATTACACCTAAATGAACCTAAAAATTTTAGGAAACATACTAAACAACCAATCACATTACTATTACCAAATAGAATACTTAAAACTAAATGGAGCGCATGGCAGGAACTTCACGACCACACAAATTGGATTATTAACGTAATACATCACAAATCTGAAAAACATAAATCTAAAAGAAAGAAAATATTAAATACAACAACTGATTTCTATCGCGATCTTTATCATGACGAACCAAGTACATCTATTACAACTAGCGAAACTGTTATGAGTACCGAAGAAGAACCAATTCCGAATATATTAAAAGAGGAAGTTATTAAAGCCATCAAAACACATAAAAGAGGAAATGCACCCGGCGAAGATAACATCTCAAATTAATTTTATGTATCAGAGACTATATTGGAAACACTAACAAACCTTTTTAACGAAATTTTAAGAATTGAATATATCCCTCTTGAATGGACCACATCTATAATAATCTTACTTCACAGCAAAGGGAGAACAGATGATATATCTAACTACATACCCATTTCGCTAATGTCAAACGTATACAAAATTTTCTCCAAGATAATACTGGACCGGATAACAAAGACCATAGACGAGAAGCAGCCGAAAGAACAGGCAGGGTTTCGAAGTGGCTTTTCAACCATCGACCACATCCATACCATCAAACAAATGCTCCAGAAATGCAGTTAATATGGAATAAACTACTACTTAGCATTTATAGACTACAATAAAGCATTCGATTCGCTGAAACATGAGAAAATATGGGAAGCCCTCACCGCACAACGGGTCCACAGTAAATACACTAACATAATAAAGAACATAAATACAAAAATATGACAGCTAAAATACACACAGAAAAGGTAGGAGAATGTTTCCCACATTAGGAAAGGAGTTAGACAGGGAGATCCCTTATCACCCACACTATTCTTGGCAACCCTAAAACATATATTTCGGCAACTGGAATGGAAGGAATATGTATATATATCTTAGTGGAGTATTACTAAACCATCTCAGATTCGCAGATGATCTTATATTAATATATGGTGATCCAAACACTCTGCAGGTTATGATTGAACAACTGATAAACGAAAGCGAAAAGGTAGGATAATCTATAAATACCAGTAAAACAAAGTTAATGACAAATTACGTCAAAACTCCCATTAAACCTGAAAATGCTGCTGAACTGGGATATGTAAACGAATATACATACTTAGGCCAAATAATATCTCCAACAGATATCACAACAAAAGAAATTCAAAATAGAATAAACCTAGGATGGAAGAGATACTGGGCTCTAAATGACGTAATGAAAAACTCGGATATACCAATAGAAGGGAAGAAGAAAATATTTAATTCATGCATTCTACCAAGCATGACCTTCGGATGTCAGACATGGAGTTGTACAAAGAAAAATATCAAATCACTAGAAACTTGTTAACACCGAATGGAAAGAAGCATACTCAACAAAAATAAAAATAAAATAAGGTTAAAAGCAATCAGAAAACAAACCAAGATTATAGATATAAAATACCAAATCAAACAACTGAAATGGAAATGGGCAGGACACCTAACAAGAAGTAAGACAGAAAAGTGGACGAACTAAGTGACGGAATGGTGCCCTAGATATAAAAAGAGAAGTAAAGGCAGGCAGCATCGAAGATGGACGATATTTTTTTTTTTTATTATAGATAGGCTCGCGCTTGACCACTATCTCACCTGATGGTAAGCGATGATGTGGTCGACGGTGTAACACGCTTGCCTAGAAGTAACCTATTCACTCTTGACTTAAAGACCCCGAGGTTGTAGCTAGCTGGAAACACAGACTCCGGCAGGGAATGCCACTCCTTAGCTGTACGCATAATGAAAGTATTTCCAAAACGTTTAGTGCGTATGGGTGGGATGTCCACCATGTACCGATGGCGCATCGCCGTACGTCTTGTAGTCCGATGATGAAACGGGCTAGGCGGAATTAGATTTTGGAGGTATGTGGAACAGGGTGTAAAGTCCCGCAAACCTCCATAGAAAAGGGAGGATCCTCCGACCAGACGGGTGTTGTGTCTGGTCCGGGCAACTGCCCAACGGTTGATGTCGGACTGTTGTATGTGTTCAAATCGCGCCGAAAACTTTACTTGCGCGATGCAGGATTTGTGTGACGTCATGTCATTAGTTTTTGTAAGTGGCGGCGTCGGTGCCGCTACAAGATCATGCAATTCCATCGCACACTCTCCGAAATGCAACCGATAAAAAACCGACAAGCTGGCAACTTGGCGACGATGTTCAAGGCTCTGGAGCTTTGACTCGACCAGTGCCTCATTTCCGATGAGCCTCTTGGCCCGTTTTTCGATCGACTCTAGAGCATCAAGCTGGTACTTGGCAGATCCATCCCAGAGATGAGAACAGTACTCCATGCAAGATCGAACTTGCGCTTGATACAACTTAAGTAGCTGTTCCGGCGTGAAGTACCGTCTCACCTTCGCAAGGATCCCCAACTTTTTGGCAGCCAGTTGTGCCTTTGCCTCAATGTATGGGCCAAAATTAAGTGTCGATGTCAACGTTACGCCAAGAAGCTCAAGATGGTCCGTTATCGGTACGGTTACACCTCGGAAAGATGGAGCCGGGTGAAATTGGCTCTTTTTTGCGGAGAATACACACGCCTGTGTTTTTGCGGCATTGAACTTTTTTTTTTTTTTTTACTATGTATAGGCCTGTATTTGACCACAATCTCACCGTGGTCAGTGACGATGTGGCCGATGGTGGTAAGCACACAAAGCCTAGAAGGGAACTGGCTCTCAAGTGCTGCTGTCGGAACACACCGGAAGGTGCTTGGCGACAGATTTTCAACTTGAGGGTGGTTGACCAGATTGGCATCGCCCCATTCAGAGACTGCCTGCAAGGACAGGTTCAAGCGCTCCACCATGGCCTCCCGGAGAGACTGGATCTGAGGCCCGGTAGCACGAGCGTTGGACAAGTATTTCTCAGCAACAGTACTGTCATCTGCATACCCAAAGGTTTTAGCAGTTCATTTATGTGTAGCAAGAACAATGTCGCTGAGAGTACCGACCCCTGAGGGACCCCGGCATTAATATCCAATAGGTCCGAAGAGCAGCCATCGATTACTACTCGAATGGACCGACCCCTCAGGAAGTCTGCAATCCAGTCACACAGACCACCGGGCAGACCGAATGAAGGAAGCTTACCAATAAAGCTTTCGTGCCAGACCCTATCAAAAGCCTTCGAGATGTCGAAGGAGACGGCAAGCGCTTCCCCATGCTTCTCGATGGCCTCACTCCAGATGTGAATGGCATACGCTAGAAGATCCCCAGTGGACCGATTTCGGCGGAAGCCGTATTGGCGGTCGCTAAGGATGTCGTTAGCTTCTAGGTATGCCAGGAGCTTACTATTAAGTACGCGTTCCATACTCTTACATAGTATGGACGTTACAGAGATATGTCTGTAGTTGGCCGGGTCAGCACGACTGCCCTTCTTGGGCACGGGCTGTACGTTGGCTTGCTTCCAAGCATTCGGCACTTTTCCAGTCTGATAAGAAAGGCGAAACAGGCGCGTCAAGATAGGAGACAAATCAGGCGCACAGGTTCTGAGAACAATTGCTGGTATACCATCGGGTCCGCTAGCCTTATTCACATCGAGGTTGCGCAGCACCCTACGTACATCCTTTTGGTGGATGCGAATGTCCGACATACTCGTCTCGCATCCATTAGGAGAAGGAGGGGGGCGCGCGCCACCAGGATTCAGACGCGAAGACTCCGCAAAAAGAGAGGCAAACAAGTTTGCTTTGTCCTCAGCGGAGTGGGCCAGCGACCCGTCGGGTTTCAGCAGTGGTGGTAGTGAGGGACGGCAGAAATTCGATTCAACCGATTTAGCCAGGGACCAGAACGCTTTACTACCTGCTGGGTAGGAAGCAAGTTTGATCCCTATCCGGCTAATGTGGTCGAACCGAGCCCTTCGCAATACCTTCTTGCAGGACTTGGCAGCCCTGTTGTAAGCTTTCTTCCTCTGACCAACGTCACTCGCCTTGCGCGTTCTAGCGTCGACCCAAGCATGGTACGCCTCATGTTTACGCGCATCGGCGCGAATACACTCGGCGCCAAACCAAGGTCGGTCTTGGCTAGACATTGCAACGTCAGAGAACGGAATGTAGTACTCCATTCCCTGACGCAACAAATCCGTCACGGCGTCTGCGCACGACGTAGGATCAGACGAAGAAAAGCAAAGCTGCCAAGGATAGCATGCGAAGAAAGATCGCATGCCATCCCAATCTGCTGACTTGTACCGCCATACCCGCCGGGTGCCTCTTGGGCTGGGATCGGGCGGGGAGTAGTCGGATACAGACTTCACCAGACAGTGGTCGGAACTACCCAAAGGTGGAGATACCGAAACCGAGAAACGGTCTGGATCTGTGGTCAGCAGAAGGTCCAAGCAATTAGCCGTATGCGATTCAACATCCGGCACCCTCGTTGCCCCCTGGACCAGCTGAGTGAGATTTTACGCTAGCGCAAGCTTTCGCGTCTCTCGCCCAGCATGGTCAGTGTACTGGTACGGGAAGAGCCACTCCTGATGGTGGGCTTTAAAGTCCCCCAGTATCACTAATTGGGCGGTTGGGTACCGTTGCTGAGCCTCATCAGCCGCCTCACTAAGGTATTGTATAAGCCCGGTTGTCTCCATGTCTCCGCTGTGCGACCTATAGACACAAGCATAGATAATCTTATCTAGACCTGTGTCAACCAGGGCCCAGAGCACTGAGTATCGAGAGTCTTCAAGGTTTCGGAGACGCCGATAACAGATGTCGTCACGGGCGTACATGCATACACCTGCGCGTGGCTTGAACCTGTGCTCCAGGGTAAACCCTGGGTAAGAAAGATACGCCACGTCTGACGGACATCCGATCTGCGTCTCCGAAAGGAACAAAAGCGCTGGTTTATCAGTCTCCAGATGATGGTGGACTGCATCAAGGTTAGAGTGCAGACCTCGGATGTTACTGAGGTGAACCTTATGTGAGAGTGAGTGCTGCCGCTGTTCAGCTTTTCTCTTTTTGTTCCTTGGCATTTATTGTGAGTGAAGGAAGGTGAGGAGAAGGAAGTGAGATGAGGTTCCACGCTGGCAACCTTCAGACACGCGCAGACAGGACGCCATCATTGGGGGACTAGTCTGGAGACCGCGGGGACGACCGAGCCCCCCCGGGAATGTCCATCGGGCACTCTCGTCTGGTCGCCAACCAGCACGATGGCGCATCCCGGGATTTTTCGACAGTTGGCGGGGCAGCCTTTCGTGTGTGGCTGGCACACTACTTGGGCCCCCAACTACCTGCGGTCGGCCAGCGGCGCACCGTGCCTCGGATCCCGCTACCCTCCGCGACTAGTCCCACGATAGGCCATAACAACGCGAGTCAGGCTGGTCTGCCTGCAATGGAACAACTATCTCGACCCAACTCCTCTTGTGGCTACACCGAGCATCTTACCGGAACACGGCTAGGCCGCTTGGCGGTACGTCTTTGCTCGGTGGGTGGTCGCAAGCCTTCGGTCGAAACCTACCACCAGTAAAAAGAAAATATCAAGGAGGTAGCAGGACCATGCTGGATGAGGATAGTAAGAAATAGATCGTTGTGGAGAACACTTGGGGAGGCCTATGCCAAAGAGCAATACAATACAATCACGAAACCGGTGTCTAATATAAAAAAAAAAATAATTACGTTGCTTTCATAAACAACCATGTTTAATATTAGTAGTACATAAGTAGTTATAAGATGAAATGTCACATATAAGATTGTTAATAAAGGTTTTTATTTTATATTATTATTTTATTTGTTATGTTATTCTTTTGACTCTTAAATTTAGGCTCTGGAACTTCTGTTTATGTTTTTGTTATATGTCCAAATCGAAACACCAAATGTCTTTTGCTTGTGATGATTTAAAACACTTGACAAATAAAAACAATTTGTTCGCGACGAAGCGTCACCAGCTCATAAGCTAGCATAAGAATGTAAATAGGTTAAGTAAAATAAAATTCATATCAGTGAGACCCATGAAATAACAAGGGCTGAGGTAGTCGGTAGGGCGTTCTCTTGACGCGCCAGTCTTGAATGTTTATTTCCCTATTTACTTGGTCAGAAAACACAAACTAGGTGTGCTGTGTGTGAAAATTAACTAATATTAAAACCTAATTTGCAAGTGATTTAGCGGTCCTCAACAAATAAAGATTCTGGGTTCGAGAGCGCGCTTTAAAAATAATAAAAAGTGAAAATAAATAATAGTAGGATAAAACCTATTAGAAAAGGAGGAGAATATTATAAAAATAAAAGGAAAAATAATTTACGGGCGATCTGAGGTCGGGAAGGGGAAGGGGGTGAGTTTTTAAGGGTAAAAAACGGTTTATCTCGATTGCCGGCAAAACTAAAAGTCCTATGGAAAAAAGTCAAATGGCATAGTTGTAGGTAATAAAAAGCTCTAAAACTTTTGTATTCACACTTTTTTCACATAACCTCAAAATTTATGTGAAAAATTAAAAAACCAAGTTTTTGGTTTTTTATTTTTATCTTATACAAAAAATTTTTTTTTTTTAAATTTTGTGTCCCAAATACGCTGTAATTTATTTGATTAGAAATATTAATTTTTCACCTTATTTTGAATTAATATCGAAAAAGCACCCTAATTTTCAATCGAAAATTCACCCGTCAAAATATCAGCTTTTTTCAAAATGTTGGTATGCTTTCTGTTTGTTGAAATTTCTAAATCCCGATGGCGAAAAAAAAAAAAATTTACTCTAAATAAATATATAAAAAAATCTTCTCAGAAAATGCAAAAAATCGAAAAACACTCGAATTCGTTTTTTTTTTTATAATTATTATATACAATTTTGAGCTATTTATTAAAATTAACACTTTATTACTCGAAAAACGTAAGATTACATGATACATTGATAAAAAAAAATTGCATATCAAAATATACTACTATAATTAACAAACAAATAAGTAAATAAAATTAATATTTGTTATGACATCTACAATATTAGGAGAAAATTGTAGAATCTTCTTTAAATTATATGCCCATTTATTATTATTATTATTTATTTTATTTCAGACATTCATCAGACATTACAGTCCATAGATACATAAAAAATTACAAACAGATAAAAACCCAAAATAAAATCAATGAATAATTAAAATCTAAAATAATCAAAAACTAATAATTAAAACGGGCCAAAAAATAAATTATAAAAATGTCGGAAATGTATAAAACAATGTCAAATGTAAAATTTCTAATTTTGCATGTTATAAAAAATGTCAAAATATTAAAAATAAGATTTGTATAAAATTATATTGCAAAACATAAATAAACTATGGTTTTATAAATTTAATTTTTTTTTATTTTATATTTATATAATTTGGTATTTTAAATTTTTACCTGCCCCACGCCCGGTGCATGCAAGGCCTGCCACTGCTGCATGAAAGGCCCGTCCAACCTGTTGGCAACAATACTAAGAAGACTGTTGCCGCTGCCCCGCACTCTACTCGCCATTGAGGTCGCCCTCTTGCGCATGCTAGCATAAAAACAGTCAACGCGGACGCTCGCGAACATTCCCGATGCGCTGCAAAAGCGAGGCAGCCGCAGCAGTGCCCTCAACGCGTTATTATATTGAACGCGAAGAGCGCTGTAAGATTTTTGCAAATATGACACCCACAGACTGCTCGTATATAAAGATGTGCAGTAGGCTCGAAACAAGGTGATTTTCACATCCTTGGAGCTACGCGCAAACCTGCGGGCAATCATATTCGCCCTCACCGACAGCGCCCTCCTTTCTCGCTCAATATCAGCGTCGTCCTTCAGGTCGGACGTCACAATATGGCCCAGATATTTAAAACTATGTACCCGCTCCAAGAGTACCCCACACAGCCTTACTGGAGGAACCTCCGCCGGACACTTAGAACCAGCATTGAAAACCATAAGCTGGCTCTTTTTGAAGTTATATTTAAGGCCATGCGTACGAGCGTACGTTTCGCAAATGCTTATTAGCTCTCTGAGTCCCCCTATTGATGCGCTCAGCAGCACCATGTCATCAGCGTAGCTGATGTTGTTAAAACAAACATCATCAACATGGCATCCAACATGGCGGTTGCTAAGCCCGGTAACAAGTTCATCGATGTAAAGATTGAAGAGCGTTGGTGAGCTCAATCCCCCCTGCCTCACCCCGCACTCCAACCTGTATGAGTCCGACAGAGTTCCCGACCATTTAACATTATTGACCTGGCTTCCGTACCAGTGCCGGAAGATTTTAACAATTTCAGGCGCAACTTGCCTATCGAGCAACTTCCTCCACAGCACTTCTTACGAAACCAGATCAAACGCCCTGGACAGATCGAGGAAGCAGGCGTAAACAGGCGTGCTCCGATCCGTGTAATATCTGACTACTATTTATAACTATTTTAAGATAACTTATATACCTGAGTGACCTACGAAAAATTTTAGCCCATCAAAAGGTATTTCATAGAGAAGTGGGGAAGGGGCTAGGCGGGTCTAGGTCTTACTACATATATAGCTGCTGCTGAAAATACAAAAAGTGAATACAAAAGTTTTAGATCTTTTTATTACCTACAACTTTGCCATTTGTCTTTTTTCCATAGGCCTTTTAGTTTTGCCGGAAATCGAGACAAACCGTTTTTTACCCTTAAAAACTCACCCCCTTCCCCTTCCCGACCTTAGATTGCCCGTAAATTATTTTTCCTTTCATTTTTATAATATTCTCCTCCTTTTCTAATGGGTTTCATCCGGGAACCGATCACTTTTCCGAATCTTTTTTGTTCGAATTTCATTTTACCGAAAACTATTGACCGACGTCTTATTTGCTATATGCATTATTTGACATAATTTCAGATCATCGAAGTATCAATTGCCAAAGGTATTATTTTCCTTCACATTCGTGGACAGAATCCGAAATAAACTTGCTCTATAAAAAAGGTGATCCAGCTGACATAGGGAACTATCACCCCATAAGCCTGATGTCCTGTCTCTATAAGCTTTTCGCCTCCTGTCTGCTCGAAAGAATATCCCCAGACATCGACTTACACCAACCGATTGAACAGGCAGGATTCAGGAGCGGATTCAGCACAGTGGATCATATTTAGGTAGTTGACCAAGTAATAGAGAAATACTTAGAGTATAATAGACCATTATATGTAGCCTTCATTGACTACAAAAAAGCTTTCGACTCTATTTCACACGACAGTATCTGGGAAGCATTACAAGATCAGAAAATAAACGAAAAATACATTAATATTATAAGAAACATTTATGCCAACAGTTCGAGTAGAGTCAAGCTAGACAGAACAGGCACTAAAATAAACATAAAGAGAGGCGTGAGACAAGGTGATCCACTCTCACCGAAATTATTCATTACAGTCTTACAACACATAATGAAAGGTTTACCATGGTCTAAGCGAGGCATCAATATAAACGGGAAGTTTCTGAGTCACCTGAGGTTCGCGGACGACATTATCCTGTTTTCGGAAAACACACATCAATTAAATATTATGATAAACGAATTACACCGAGTCAGCATAAAAGTTGGACTAGAAATGAATCTCGACAAAACAAAAAATATTACTAATCACCTAATGACACCCATCTTGGTAGACAACACACCTGTCGAGTTTGTCCAAAAGTATGTTTACCTAGGCAAACAAATATCTTTCAGCAAAAAACGAAATTTAGAAGAAGTGGACAGAAGAATTGCGATTACCTGGAATAAGTACTGGTGCCACAAGGAAGTTTTCAAATCGCAGCTTCCACTACCTACTAAAAAAATAGTAATGGACTCGGAAATACTACCATGTCTAACCTACGGGTGCCAGACTTGGACATTCGATTGTAAGACCAGAAACAAAATCCAGACAACACAAAGAATAATGGAAAGAAGTTGCCTAGGCATAAAGCTGAAAGACAGGGTGAGAAATGTTGAAATTCGCAAGAGAACCAATGTTACTGATGCTCTAACCTTCTCACTCCAAAGAAAATGGAAGTGGGCAGGTCACGTGGCCAGGCTCAAAGATGATAGATGGACAGCGAGAGCAGTCAAATGGACCGGCCCACGAGGAACTAGAAGCAGAGCCAGGCCTAACGCTAAATGGGTAGACGAGATAGTGGAAATGGTGGGTCAAAGCTGGCTACACGCTGCCAGCAACAAAACTCAATGGCACTCCTTGGAGGAGGCTTTTACCCGAAGGGGGTCCGTACAAATTACTTAATTTGCATTTTTCTAAATAAACTTAGTATATTTTGTTCTAATAGTTTGTAATTTGCATGGAATAAATAAAGCTTTATTATTATGTCCTTTATTCATGCAATATCTTATTATCTACATTTTTAAATATTTTTATAAAATATTATTATTATTTTACCGAACTACATTTCGCCGATTTACAAAATAACTTTTTGCTTTTGGCCGTAGCCTCTTTTGAACTTTTTTCATTTGCCATATTTTCACCAAACCGAAACCACATTTTAGGAAATATTATTTAGTAACAAATATATAGACGGTAACTTGGTAGCATTTTCAATTTAAAATTGAAATAGCGTCATAAAAAGTCAATATGTTGTGCTACAAAATTTAGTGACAAACGAATCGCTGCAAAATGGACTTCACGCAGTCTTGTCTGTGTTACGTATTTATTTCGAATTTTTATGCAAATGATTTATAATAGCTGTCATGCATTAGACATTTTTATAAAATAATTATATCAAAGAATTTGTCCAAGAGCTCGGGAATTTAGGGCAACCCGACACGGATAGGTTAGGTTCGAAGGGGATGACGGGAGCTGAAGTGAGCGAGCAAAGCGAGCGAACTCAGCGCCCGATATCTCCTTCGTGTTAGGTTACTTTAGACCCCGCAGACAGAAATAGGAGCCCCGCAGAGCGGGGCTCCGTCGACAATATTTTTTAAGTCGCTGTTTTAAACATTTGTATTCGCCTACTGTTTCTCTCTCACTTAGTATTTTGATATGCGTTTAAAAATAAATATTTCGAACAAATGTTATTTCGGCTAAGTGTTACTTCGGTAAAAAGTTTTTCGACCAAGTGAAACGTTGGAGTAACGAAAAAAATCGAATTGATAATAGGTCAACTGAGACAGTGGCAGAAGTGACTACGATGAAGTAAAAAAAAAACGAAACGATAATAGTTGAAAAGTTTTAGGTGAAATGAAATTCGGTCAAATGTTTTTCAAACTTATGATACGTAACCGTTTCATCCTACTATTATTATTTGATTTTTTTTAAATATCGACCCTGGTCTATAGGCGCGTCGACCTTATTTGTAGCCATTGACATGGAATTTTTATCCTCACACCACCTCCTGCACATTGGGGATCAGCAGAACCGCTTCAAATAGTCGTGAAGAATCAAGTATTTCATTTCCTACATAAGAAGCCTTCACACCTCAACACATAGCAACCATCAATAAACACTCCGGGACTCCTGAAACTGAACTATAGATACAGGGCTTCGCTACGGCTAGGGCTGGAGACTTATATAGTGCCCGGCGATCACGTCCGTCGGTACACAATTAGCTTTTACATGATCACCTGTTTTTCTCTTGACTGTACTGACCTGTCAAAAAGAGTAAGCGGATCAGACAGGAATTAAAAAATAATAATAGCTAGCAGGGGATCAGGTGAGGGGATCCGACCGGAATAAATCCATTTTTCGTCGCAAGAAACAATGCGGTTTAAATTTCCTTCGTTTGTGTGCCTTTTGAGCGTGCAAGGCATGTCTCGATCTCGACGCGTACTTTGCGCTGGCGATCATTGAGTTCGTGGGACACGTTGTCAGCGGATTTGAAATGTGACATCATCTTCAGAAACCGGCTCTAAGTTTATTTGGGACATCACAACACAATTAGGATGACCTTTTCAATTTGACGCAAATGGACCAATATTGTTTTGTTGCTAACGTCGAAAGCTCGTGCTAATTCAGCCGTAGATTGATTGTCATCAGCTTCTACAATCGTCATTGTCGACCAGCAGCCGTATTGCGTAAGTGCGCAAAGAAGTTAAACTCTATCCAACGAATAATATAACCAATAATAGTTGGTGCGTTCGGCAAAGGCCGCTTTACCTATAGTGCAGGATGTGCCGCGTGTGCTATAAAAAAAAGTTCAAATTGTCATGGACGAACGTTACGCGCACGGCATTTCTCAATGGCGAGTGTACGCGTGGCGCGTGCCGCACTTTGTGTTCTTCCGCTACACATAATTTTGAGAAGTAAGCCTTGACGCAACTGATTAAGTAGCTATATTTGAGTAAACATGTAAATATGAAGTAAATCGTAATCTTTTCTTTGATTCCTCCTCCTCGCATCGTGTTCCTCATTACTGAGGGTCGTGATGCCCCCGACAGGAGATCAACTTTTCTCTGACGATGATTCTCCATCTGTGTCTGTCCTTAGAGACGTGGAGCGCATCGTGCAGCTTGGTGTTCAGCGTTGTACGTATTTGGTCAGACCATCTGATCGGGCTACGGCCCCTCGGCGTCTTGCCTTCGACCTTGCCTGTGACCATCCTTACGGGCAATGTGACCAAAGAACTCCAGGAGTCTTCGCAGGCAGGTGGTGGAGAGCCTGGCCTTGACGTTCAGTTGTCGAAGGATAGACTCGTTTGTGCGGAACGCAGTCCATGGAATTTGAAGCATCTTTCGCCAACACCACATCTCGAAAGCGTCAATGCGATCACGATCAACCTTCTTTAGCGTCCACGTTTCCGAGCCGTAACTAAAGATGGAGAACACAAGAGAGTTCACCAGCTTCATCTTTGTCTTGCGAGATACGTTACAGTCTCTCCAGATTCGCTGCAGTTGGGACATTGCGCTTTTGGCCATACCGATTCGTCTCCTGATTTCTTTCTCGCAAGACCCTGTGTTGCTGATGGTAGCGCCCAGGTAAACAAACTCATCTACCCTTTCGAGGGACAGGGCAACTGTGATATGGAGTGAGTTTCTTTGATTAAAATGTACCTAATATTTCACTGATAATTGCATTGGCAATAATTAATGTTAAGGTGTATTTGCATTTGCACCCTACAAGCACAACACGAAAGCTACAGGCGAGTGTTAAAATAAAGCCTTTTTATGCGAGACACGAACGATTATTTTTTACTACCTGATGAGCTTACTTAATTAATTGCAAATAAGTTCCAACAACAATTTATTAGAAACGTTCAGACTAAAAACCACAGACTATATACACACAATCAACGCGCGCTTTTTCGAGAGACAACAGGTCAAAAGTCATTTCGTAATTTTGTTTTTTTTTTTTAATTTAATTTTATAATCTTGTGTCTAAATGTTCATATTTCGAAACTAATTTCTTAGGCAATGTGTTACCTAATAGACAAGGTAGTAGAAAAAGTATGTAAGCGGCGGCGCTTGTTACGCTAATCAATAAACAAATGACTAATTTTGAAAAAGAATTTCATGTTTTCATATAAAATTAATATGAAATAAGAATTCTTAGGCAAATAAAAATATTTTAAGATTTGAATTAGTCAGTACTATCAATCTGCCTAGCCTTTTCCTAACTATGTTGGGGTCGGCTTCCAGTCTAACCGGATTCAGCTGAGTACCAGTGTTTTACATGGAGCGACTGCCTATCTGACCTCCACAACCCAATAACTGGGTAACACAGTACCCCTTGGCAAGACTGGTGTCAGTACACAAAAGGCAATTAAAGGCAATTTCATAGGTAATACCTATTATTTCATAATATTTATAAAGAGGTGCTCATCTGTCTCTTTGGCGCCTCGGGCTGCCACTCTGAGGAAGTGGAAACTAAAGATATAAAGAATGTTGGAAATGGAATTCCCACACGAATATGCCTAGCGTTAGTTTATCATTAATCATATCACAATCAAACTAAAAATAATTACACTCAACGGGCAACCTTGGCAGAATTTTGATAAAACATTGTATTGATATCTCTAACAAGATAGTATGCACACTGAGTTACTAAGAGAATCCATAATTAAGGAAAATCTGTTTTTCGTGTTCGGTTCCTCAAAAGGAAATAAAAAGAATCCTTATAAGATCACTTCGTTGCCTTTCTGTCCGTGTGTCAAGACCTTTTTCTCTAGAACGTCTGGAGGTATAAATTTGCAATTATCATACATCCAAGTCTGCAATCCCTTGGAGCTGTGAAAAAATCTAACTTCTATATCAACGCAATCAAAAGATACGGCCATTTATGAGTATGACGCATATTTGACGAGTCGCTAGGGAATCAAAACCTATAGGGTACTGCTCATTTGACCTATCATGAAATTTGACAAGAAGTACAGTCAGTAATAGCTGTCACCTGACCCACCCTAAAGACGAATAAATTTGAACCCTCCGCCTGTAACATTAAGGATTATTTAATTTGTATGACTTTATCAGACCAGCTCTACTTGATGATCAAATACAATAATAATACAGATACGCAAATTTGATCTTTAAAACGTTAGCGTTAGGATATTTATAACTATTTGTTATGCGATTTTGATTTTTATGCTGTAAGACTAAAAGTTTATCAGACTATTGAAATATAATTAGTGTCATTGCTACTTATTTTAACGATTATGTTCAAAAATTTTCCAATCGCATAGACGGAAATCCACTTCACATCTTTCAACTCGCATGTGATTGGTCGATTTTACATACAACAAGGCTGCTGATCTCGTGGTTCGTGTTAGGCTGAGGCAAACACGATGCTAGTTCAAATCCTGCGTCGAGAATATAGTTGTTTTGCTTTCAATTTAGAATCTATATATTTCTTACATATTTTAAAGAACTATATACCGACACATTCTTCAAATATAAAATGTCTAAATTGGTAATGTTTTCGCAACGGTGAAGGAAACATCGTGAGGAAACCTGGACAACAGAATCTGATTAACTTATAAATTATATAAGTTAATCAGGTTCTGTTGTACAATACTGAGTGAGGAATCCAATAATGCGTGAGGTAAACTGGACTAGGTAAGTCCAGGTTTCCTCACAAAACCGCATTTCCGACCAACTAGACCTCCACCAACCCCCTAAACAAGCTGATTTCCGCTGCGGCTTGCCCACTACCGACCTCCTACATTCTTTGAACCAGCTGATAGAAAAGCACGAAGAATTTAACTTACCGTTGTACCTTGCGTTCGTGGATTATTCTAAAGCATTTGATAGTTTCGGGCCTACGTTGTCCCCCCATATCTAAGCACTAATACTGTAACGTGGAAATATTGTAAAAACAAACCAATTTTTTTAAAAGAGTAACCGTGGAGTTTCTTGCCGGTTCTTCTCCACAGGAAACGACTAACCCGAACCGTGCACCTTTTGTCGACGTTTTATAAGTGCCCATGTAGGCCTATGTGAAATAAAAAACATTTGATTTGATTTGATTTGATTTGATTTATCACATAAAGCCATTTTTACGAAACTCTATAAACCGAAAAGAGAACCTACTTACGTTAAATTACTGGAAAGTATTTATCACAATAGTACAGCTGCCATTAGTACTCTAAGATATTACTGGCCCATCCTTTCCGATCTGAAAAGGGGTCAAACAAGGGGATCTGCTGTCTCCAAAAGTCTTCACAGCAAAGCTTAAAGAAGTCTTCCAAAATTTAGATGTACACTGGCGGGACAAGGGCATTGTGTTGGAAACAGAAGATAAACTAATGACCGGCCGACGTCATTGTATTGTAGTTAGAAAAAAAATATGTTCAAAAACTGATATCCAACTTCAAAAAAAAAACGTGATCTGAAAAGAAAGTATTCCTAAAGGATAGAATAGCCGTAAAAAAAAATTGCTGTCCAAGTGAAAAAGCCGGACAAGTTAGAAGGCCGGACAAAGTCCGGACAGCAGGCCAAATGTCCAGACATGTTCGGATAACACCGGACGAATGGTAGTCCTAACTGCAGGTACCAAGAATATTATAATATTTTTCGTTCTGTCAAGCAAGTCGCAACACTCACAACCATTCTGAAGAGTCCTCAAGTATATGTTTAAATAGAGTGTCAAGGGCAATAAAACGCAAGTGTGATTGTCCATTGGCTCTGTCCACATAGGAAGGGAATACTAATTAATTATTTTATTTTTATAAACCACTAGCTACGCCACTAGCCAGCGGATCCGCCCGCGTGAAAAGAAAATTATGCGAAGATAAGTTACCGGATTAAAAAGTAATGTCTAATCCCTGGGCTTGGTCTACTCTTGTGCCACGCTTCATCCGAATCTGAGATATAAAGAGATAACAAATTGACAGAGTTACTTTCGCATTTACTATATTAGTTGGTATCGGAAGTCTGCAATATGAACATGGTAATTGAATCTATCTCCCGATTTCTAAAGTTAGCATTTGATATTGACTATTTGCCATTTGCGAAACATTATACGGTTGTACAATGGCATTAATTTACATGAGAAACTTACATAATTATCTAAATAATTTATGTATGTTGAGCGTAGGTACTTACAGGACAAAATCAAGATAGCATATTTACAGTTAGATTAGTTATTAAACTTTATCATACTTTTAAAATTAAGGTATGAAAAATACTTGCAAAACAAAATTAAAATTATAAATAAGAAGTAATTAATAATTATTTAAATTTATTATTAGTAGGTAGAAGTAAATAAGTACACAGAATTAGTGAACAGTTGACAAGAAGCGCCATAGTGAATATAACTTGAAAACCTGTCGAATTACTAAATCTAAAGATATTCATATCAAGGTGAAGGAAAAAGTCACATAAATCAGTTTTTCATACTTAGCTCGCTTCCCATCTTGCTAATATTATAAATGCGGCAGTTTGGAAGGATGAATGGATCGGGATAAAATTTTGCACAGAGATAGATTATATTCTGGAACAGCACAAAGGGTACTTTTTATCCCAGTAATGTACCCTTGGTATAAGAAAACATTTTTCACGCGGGCGAAGCCGCTGGCAGAAGCTAGTGCTTTATATATTAATCGTTTTTGCATTTGTAATAAAAATTGTAGAGCATTCGGTCATTCGGCATATTTTGGTCTGCGTATGGTAGGTACTTACTTTTATAACACAAATTATTAGGTAGTTTACAGAAATATTTTAAATTTCTTGTAATTATAATTTTATTACTGATAATTACATTTTAAGTAAGAATGTAATTAAGTATTCTTGAAGAATTCCAAGAGAATGCTATTTTTTTTTTAATAATAAGAACAACAGCGCGCATCCAGTATGAACTTAGCTTTACTATAATAATTGTTGGTGCAGATTTATTCAACGGGGGGCAGCGGTCAACGCGACAAAATCAGTAACGCTTCTGCCGTCGTACCGTGAATACTATGGCCGATAAAGGTACAATAATATCCGTGTCGAAATACTTAATTAGATATCTGACGATTACGGGCCTTATTTATAAAAATCTCTGAGCAACTGATAAGCAGATTCATAAATTAAATTCTTTATAGACAATTTAAATTTAGAACGTAAATTAGCAATTCTTTATTCAAATTCTCTATAGAAAATTTAAAAATAGAATCTGCTTTGCATTCGCAGAATAGTGTCGAGTTTTTTATAAATAAGGGTGAAAATATCATGTTAAAATCTGTGTTTTGTGTTTAATATTTTGATTTTAGTTGTAAAAATTAGCTGCAACAAGTTAGTAAGGCGCTATGCAACTGCAGCAGTGCCAGCTATCCCAAGCTATGACTTTACACCGAAACGATATACTGTAAGTTATTTTCATGAAGAAATTACTTTTATATACTTTTTTACACGAGTGCCATGAAGCAGTCTGTTGCTGTTGGAGGCTTCAATTCTGAGATAGAACTCAAATAAATGACGCTTGAAGAGTGTTTTTTTTTTTTTTTTTTTTTTGTATTTTGTAGATATTTTACATTTTTATTTATTAGTAACACTTAAAATTACACCAGTGCTGCTCTGGCTCTGGAACTAGGATATCACAAGGTTTTTTTTTTAAGTGCATTTCAGAAAATTGTCATTAAATTCATTAAAATCCAGTCCGATCCGAAGTTATCCTAGAAATATTAAACTATTGCGTAGTGTACCAAATAGTATTTAATGGTTTAATTTATTTATTTCTGTATAATAAACTGCCCCCGTACCATGACGTGTCAAAACTATAATGGTTCGACAGTGAAAAAGGGACAGATGTATACAAGCCATATAGGTACATCTGTCCCTTACGCACACTCAAAATAACCTTGCTCTAAGAGGTTATGGTCACCCCCTAGCTATCATCAACATAAAACGGAAGTAATGTTGCTGCTCACTCCATTATCCGCATATAAAATATAAACTAATTAATTATAAGTAGATACATCATTTTATTTCATATTATTTTATTATTGATTAATTTTTGAATCGTTTTATTTAATTTTTAGATAGATTTACTGCTTTTTAACATCAGCAACTTAAATAGCAAATTAATTTCTGGCAGGTGGCATATCATAATATACTATTCGTTTTTACCTGATAAATATAACATTGCCTAAAGGAATCTACGGAATGGGCAGGAATCCTTACTAAAATCAGCAGAAAATTTCGTCACATCCCGCTTAGAGCGTTTGTGCGCTCCTATTCGATTTGTATTAGTTTTTATTATTTCTATGGACAAACTAGCTTCTAACAGCGGCTTCGGCCGCGTACAAAGTGTTTTTTTTTATCCCAAGGGAACTTTATAGCGGGATGAAAGTAGCCTTTATGCTTTTCCAGAGTATATTATATCTCTGAGCCAATTTTCATCCGGTTCCGTTCAGCCGTTCTGGCGTGATTGGTATAGGTACTGTTATTTATTCTGTGGATTGGGTAACAAACATCTATCCATCCGAAGTTTCACATTTATAATTAAGTATATTAGCAGGATAGTAGAATTCACATCAGTATTCTGAAATAAATAAAAATCTACTTTTTTACAAAAAAATACTACCGACTTCCAAATAAGAAACTATAAATGAAAAATCACTTTATTTTTGGAAGTCGGTGTCTTTGGTAGGTAACATTTTTGCGTTATGGACACCTACTTCCAAAAATAAAGTTATTTTTCACTTTGTAGTTTCTTATTTGGAAGTCGTTAGCATTGATGTATTAAAAATAGGGTCGTTAGTATTATTTTGTATTTTTTTCACTTTTTAATTGGCAAGTAGTTAAGTAAGGTACCTATAATGCCAGAATAGATTACCCGAACATCATGAAACTGAACATAACCGGTGAAATGAGAGTACCAAGGTGAACTGTAAACATCTACATACCCCAGTAGAGCATACTGGCGTGATGTTATGTTACGAAATGGTATAAACAATATACAGACATGCGATTGCAGCAATCCCGAGAGATTTGCCGTTATTTATTGAAGAGTTCTGTTGTATATCTCCGAAGTTCTTCATCAGATCATCACCAAATTATAATGAGACCAATATCGGAACATATTCTTTCAAACAAAAAAAGAATTTTCAAAATCGGTTTATAATTGACGGAGATATCGGTGAACAAACATAAAAAGAAAAGACGAGTCGAATACGATTAAGTGCACAAACGCCTTTGCCGTATCACCATGGCAACAGATGTCTTTATTTCGTAGTCTAAGTTCATGTGTACCATACCATTACCAGTGCCAATGTTTCAGGGTCCATCGTACCAGAAGACGGAACAAGTGAAGAGTCAGCACATGCCTCCTGCGGTTTTCAACATATACCAGCGACCTCTGCTTCTCCATCAAGGTCGCATGCAGTGGCTCTACGATCACGAAGGCAAGCAATATCTGGACCTGTTCGGAGGGATTGTCACAGTCTCTGTAGGACACTGTCACCCGTAAGTATAGAAAATAATAGAATCCGATAGAACATACTTTATTGTACACCAAAAACTTGCACATCTCTTAGTACAAGTACAGACTCAGAGTTCGTAGTTTCGAGTAACAAACGTACACCCACCCATCCAAACTTTCGCATTTATAATACTAGCTTCTGCCCGTCTTTCTACCAGATGCGTTCAGCCGTTCTGGGGTGATTGAGTCTCACATTTATAATATTAGTAAGTTAAGATGATGTGTCGTTGGAGTCGTCTCAATTGTGGGAGTGACATAGGCTATTTTATTTTCAAATATGGCTTGCCACCGCCAAAAAAGGGTTGGATACTTTATTTAATTATCGTAACAATATGGGTATCAAATGAAAGCTACTAAATAGGTCATTCCAAAAATATGTATAACTAGCGGACGCCTCGCGGTTTCACCCGCGTTGTTCCCGTTCCTGTGGGAATACAGGGATAAACAGTAAGCTATGTCACCCGGGGATAATGTAGCTTCCAAACGGTGAAAGAATTTTTGGAATCGGTCCACTAGTTTTTAAGTTTATTCGTTACATACAAAAATACAAATCTTTCCTCTTTATAATATTAGTATAGATAACACTTTTATCTTTACAGTCAATTATTTTTAGCTGTAGGGTTTTTTGTTTTTATAATAATCTTTTTATTAGTCATATGTTATTAGTAGAGATAGGTAAGTATGTAGATAATTATGCAGGAGACGTGTTCTTGCTGTTATTTACCATGTCAAACATATTATTTCATCATCATCATCATTTCAGCCGAAAGACGTCCACTGCTGGACATAGGCCTCCCCCAGGCGTCGCCAAACTGATCGATCCCGTGCGTCTCGCACCTAGCGCCTAACATAACAACAACATATTAGTTACTTTGTTGTAAACAGTCTATGTATTATATCAACTACTTACATGTCTGATAACTTTAAACAGAGTGATCTTATTTATTTATTGCAATTACTCTCTGCACTCACAGTTTGACCCAACACGTGCAGAGAATCAATAATTATATAATTACATAAGAAAAATAATTCACACAGACTAAACACAGACAGGAAAATCAATTTAACAAATCATAATCTATAATATAAAAATGAATCGCTAAATGTGTTGCTAAGCGCAGATCTCGAGAACAGCTGAACTGATTTCGCTAATTCTGTTTTTGTTGTGTTTTTATTGTTAGGAGAAGGTTCTAATGAAAAAAAACATTAAAAAAATATGTACCTTACCTACATAGGTAGGGTAGGGTAGGGTGGGTAGGTAGGTTAGGGTAGGGTGGGTAGGTATAGGGTAGGTAGTGTAGGGTATGTAGGGTAGGGTAGGTAGGATAGGGTAGGGTAGATGAATGTTTGGTGTTTTTATGGCAAAACAAAGTTTGCCGGGTCAGCTAGTTCAATATAAAAATAATTCAACCTTCCTTCAAAGGAGCCTGTCTACTATAAATAACTCATAAAAATTAATCAAACTGGCAAATAAGAACTCTTTTCATGCTTCTTAGCTACTGCAATATATTTTAAAGTAAATATTTATTTTCATGTATGTAAATTTACTGGTATGACAACAGTCAACTTATTTGAATATTAATAATGTATACTGTATCCATTAATGCGTTTAGGTAATCTAAAATTAAAATAACTTTGGACGCCCGTCCATTGTGGTGAATGGAAGAATTTGTTTATTTAAATATTTGTCGCATAGTCACACGAACACAAAGGAGGGATTTGTAGCCCTTCACTTTGTAAAAGTTGTTGTTCCATGATTTCCGGTAAACAAGACAACTACGGTCTGACCCTGAATTTGATTTAATGTGCCCCCAGTTTTTTATTTTTTATCTGATATCGGCTCGCGCTTGACCACCATCTCACCTGATGGTAAGCGATGATGTGGTCGACGATGTAGCACGCTTAGATATTTGTAGATTCAAATTTAATGGCGGTTTTCTAGTACCCCGCCCCTCACCCCCGTTGTCACATGAATCTGATAGAGCACAGCAACTCCCCTCGTATGCCAAGCTCGAGTCGCAGAACGGATGGTTGGTGGGGCCGAAAAGTTCAAAGTCAAAGTCTTTATTTCAATTAGGCCACTAAGCAGCACTTACGAACTTTCCATTCGGCGAGTAGCTTGTTATGGAGAAGAACGGACAAGAAAGTCCACACACACTCTTAAAAATTTTTTTTTACAATATTTACATACATACGTTAATTCCACGGAACAGATTTCTGTTCCGTGGTTAATTCATATACGTGAGGACGTTGCTCCCAGAATAACACTACTATACTACACAACAACACTACTATAACAGGTAAATTAATTCATTTGATAAATAGGAACATGGTTCTCACATACTTACAAATATTGCAAACATTGGTAAATTATCTAATCCAACAACAACGGAACAGTGTGCGAACCAATTTCATAACACAAAAAAAGAATTGAATTATGAATAAATAAATTAACCATTTTGATTTTGTCTACAATAAAATTGCCCTATGGAGCAGGACCAGCATGTTTCCAAGCATTCTTATCTTGAACATAATCATCCAATTTGTAATGTATTGTGTATTAAGCTTGTTTTGATACGCTAGAAAGGTCTCCCACTAGGTGGACCGATGACCGAGTTAAGGTTGAGGGAATTCACTGGATGCGAGACGTATTAGATCGGTCAATGTGGTGACGCGGACGCTTGGATGACGCCTAGGTTCAGCAGTGGACGTCTTTCGGCTGAAATAATGATGATTAAGTACACCATATATTTCTGGTTTCTTTACTTTATTTTATTTTCAGCAAGGTGGTTGGCGCTTTACAAGATCAAATAAACACTTTATGGCATTGCACGAATATTTACCGGCACCCGAAGATTTACGAGTATGTCGAGAAACTGGTGTCAAAGCTTCCTGGAGATCTCAAGGTGAGGGACTATTTTGGTAGATGCTCCTTACTTAGCATAAGCAGTGCAGCATCAGCAGAGAAAAACCGGCCAAGTGCGCTTTGGGTCTTCACACATTTTGGATTCTGTACAAAACCGCAAAATTAAGTTGGGTGTAATAGGAAAATTGACGCAATTTCTTGAAAAAATCTGATTTATAATAAATATTAGTACTAAATTTCAAGTTCATAGGTCAAAAGTTAAAAAAAATCTTTGGAACAAAATTTTGTAAAAAAAAAGCTGTCTTTGGTGGCTTTTCTTTCCTTTATTTTCTAATATTTTTTAAAACAAAACATACAAAAAATACAGTGTTTATCTACTCAACGAGTTCTAAACAACGATACCCCACTCGATGGGGTAGATAAAAATTGTTTTGTCACGGCCTCCTTTAGCTGTATCGAAACCCTTAAAAACATTTCAAAATATTTGTTGACTATTTGTATGGCTTTGGGTCAACAAGATGCTTATTCTGCGAAAATTTGAATACTGCCAACCGTTTGGCTGTAAAACCCATGTGACAGACGACGGACAGACGGACACGTGAGTGACAGCAATAAGTTTCCGTTTGGACCCTTCGGGTACGGAACTCCACCACCCACCCACCACCTCCACCACGCCACCACCACCTCCGCGTTCTTTTGTATGGTGAAATCGAAAAGTGCCCTCTGTCGGCGCGTCCACACGTTCGTGTTTGCCATACAAATGAACGCGATGGCGGTCGCGCGAACGCGCGTTTATCGCGTTGTATTAGGACAACGCCTAAGAATCATATTGTTAACCTAGTAGATTCAGGGAAAAGATGTTTAACTGTGTTTCTTGATTTGAAAAAAGCTTTCGATACCGTATCTGACCCCATTCTTGTGCGTAGTCTAGAAGGTATAGGCGTAAGAGGAAACCCGTTAGCATTGCTAATAGATTATCTAGATCGTAGGCAAAAGGTTAAGGTAGGGGAGTGTAAGGAGTCTTACGTGACCTACGGCGTTCCGCAAGGTAGCGTACTGGGCCCGACTCTATTATTAATATACATGACGGCGGGAGCGTGAGCGTAGCGATATCATGGACATCTTCTTCTCTTGGTGTAGGTTCCATGATGTAGGGGTACTCGGGTAAACCAGTAAAACTTAGGTTGAAGCACAAATCACAGTATTGTTTATTCGGTGATATTTACAGTCAAAGAACAAAGGATCGTATTGTACGATGAACCGATAATCCCGGTCTTATGATCTCAACAATCTGGCGTTCACTGCTGAAGTGCCGACCGATTTTATCCACGCATAGCGTCACATTTTTAAGTGCGGAGTTCATCGAACAACCAATCAGAGTAAAGTTTTACAGGTTGACAAACATTATGAAATACATTAAACAAACCAATAAGAGTTAAGTTAACAGGTTGACAACATTATGAAATCTACTAGTTGTAATGTGGCCATCTGGAATCGCTTGTGACGACACGGCCAAAGCTGACATTCACACGTCCCTGTGTGTATCTGTAACAAATTTCTCATTTAAAGCAAGGCTCTTGCTCGGCCTAACCTGACCATAAGGTAAACACAATAAAATTTTGAAAGATACCTCACAAGTAAACATAATCAGAATAAACATCAGTTACTGAACAATAAGCAAACACACAACACTAATATGACCTGATTGCTCGGCAGCGTGGTCTCATCGAGACCCAAACAGTGGCCAACTGACCCAAACAGGGGTCAGCAGACCCAAACAGTGGTCAACAGACCCAAATAGTGGTCAACAGACCCAAATAGTGGTCAACAGACCCAAAAAGTGGTCAACAGACCCATATAGTGGTCAACAGACCCAAACAGTGGTCAAAAGACCCAAACCCTACGTCTAGTCGCGCATTGCGCCCTGAACGACTCACAAAGTCGCAGTTACAGACGACTAGATGTACAGTTTATAAAGGAAAGACAGTGGTCAAAAGACCCAAACCCTACGTCTAGTCGCGCATTGCGCCCTGAACGACTCACAAAGTCGCAGTTACAGACGACTAGATGTACAGTTTATAAAGGAAAGGGGTAGGTGGTTACCTAGTCATTTTAGTGTGTGTCATACTCAAACAATAGCAGAAGTGTTTTCACTTTCATTATCTGTAGTTTCTATTTCAAAATTCAGTTCAGATGGAACTTCACATTGAGGCATCTTTCTTAGGCGATCGTGGGCATACTTATAAGTTCTGTTACTGGTCAATGATTTCAAAGTGTAACGATCACCTTCTAGTACATCAGTTATTTGAAACGGACCTTCATATTTCGGATCTAATTTTGTTTGGTTTCGCTCTTCATTTTGAATAAGAACCATGTCACCGATATTAACTTTGACTAATTTAGCCTTGTTACTGTTAAAACGAGATTAATCGTAATGTGAACTTCGATCGATGTTGTGGGCTGCGTGCTTTCTCATTTCAGAAATATCTATTTCAACTTCAGTATCGTCAGCAATTAAATGATTTAGTGGTCTTGCTACGCGACCGATCATAAGTTCTAGGGGGCTCGACTTTATCACTCTATTTACAGTGCAATTAAACGCTAGCTGAACCTCGTCAAGAGCTTCCTACCACGACCTATGAGATGTTTCTACTGCAGTTAGCATGCTCTTTCGTGTGCTCATCAAGCCGTTTGCTCGATTAGAACCTGTCGCGATTAAATGTAGGTGAATGCTATGCGAGCTACAGTATTCTTTAAATTCTTTACTACCAAATCAACGACCTTGGTCCGCTATAACGCGTGAGGTTGTACCAAAGAGAGCGACACTAGATTTAAGCGCCTTAACGACACTAGCGGTGTCGATACGAACCGTTAAGATAAAAAAAGCACAAATTTTATAAATGCGTTTATTAAAACTAACACGTATTCCTTTTGATCGTTTTTACCACTTAATTTGCACGTAATATCGGCATGAACTGTATGCCAGGGGCCAGTAATTTTGGGTATAGAGCTCTGCTTGAATACGTCTGGAATGAGATTTTGAAACCTTGCCCGTGATGCAATTGTCTACGAATTTACGTACGTACTTAGCCATACCGTCAAATCAGTAATGTTCATACATCTTCTCTAATGTTTTATCCGCGCCAAGATGCAATATCGACTCATGTACGTGATTTACAACGGACCATCGAAAACTTCATAATCAAAATTTAAAAAAACATGCATCGCTGATCTATGCACATACGGTTGAAGTGCTTCCCACACATTATTCATTAGAAAAGGTTCGATCAACAATTTCAATTAACCAATCTGTTTCTATTTGCTGAGATAAATTTTATAGACAGTGTATACTTGACTCATAAATCTCTGAGTAATCCTACCTGTAGTACCTATCTGTTAATCAACACAGACCAGAATCGTACCAACGATTGTTTTAACTTTTACTGAAATCTGCACACTGCAGACCAGAGTCGCACTTACGACTACAAATTCAGTTACCACACATGAGGCACTCTGTGTGTACCAACGACCCCTTGTAGGCCCATCACCTTGTATTACTAGCTTCCAGCTAATAGGAAACTTATTCAGTACTTGCTTTATACTAAGTATGTCTTAAACTGAGAAATAAGCATCGCTTCACGAGAGAACATTCGACTTCATTGTCGAACGAATATGGAAGCGACTCACCGAGTTATCCAATGCTCTTGATCTCACGGAGGTTAGTTTGACGTTCGGCTACCGCCTGTGAACTGCTGATCGCAACTGGCGAACCGCTGACCGCAGCTCGCGAACCGCCGAGGCGCCCACTCAGCCCGCGAACTGTTGACCACAGCCCGCGAACCGCTGCCGTCGCGTCTGTCTTGACCTCTCAGATGTTGACGTGACCTTCGAATTCAGCATGCGAACCACCAACCCGCTGCTGGCTCCAGTGCGACGCAACATGTTATCTGAAAACTGAAAAATACTGCGAGAGTATATGTCCACTAGGCTGCCATAACCATACAGCTAACTTTGATGAAAAATAACTGGTTCAGATTAAATCGCAAAATGCGAACATGAATGCGGTGCCCCTCTCCAAAACATGATCACACATTAGTATACCCCAATGCAGTGCACCTGAATTATAAAGAATCCAATGAATACTACTGACAATGCTTATTCCACACTAGGAATTTTGCCCTTATCACAAGCAAACTCAAGGCGTTACCCGTTTCTATAATCAACTATGGTTTTATGTCTTAACACCATTGAACTAAGGATCAATTTCCTTTGAAACTTAAATTGTTCCATTTTGTTGCGCCATGGCGCAATTTTAAGCTAACGCCATGAGCTGACGCAGTGAACTGCGCTTGAGTTACTCATGGGTGTACTATGCCAAATCGAATGCCAAACTCACATACAGAAACAGCCAGAATTGGAGCAACTATCTGTATGCCATACAAATATATGCTCCATCCGGGAATCGAAACCGCGACGCGCAGCACAGCAGACGATCGCTAAACCACTGCGCTATACATGTTGTCTAATTAACTTGGAATTGTCGTGACCCCATCTACTAGGCCCAAATTAACTAAAATTTATTATTTGGAATTATCATAATTCCCAGGATGAAGTATAAGCTGCCTTTTTTTTAATGTTTTGTTACTATATCGCTCTAACGTACAAACAAAAATAGCCCTTAACATTCACTACATAGAGCCTATAATTCTACCAATGATGTTAATATCGGTAAGTGGGGCCTCCACTTACCGACATCTAAGAGAACCCACTTACCGAGAGTGGGCCTATTTCAGTAAACAATAATGGCCCTTAAATAGCACAACATAGAGCCTATAATTGAACCATGATAGTTAACATGAGAATGTGACGTCATTAATGTAAACAAAACAAGAATTTTGAATAGTGAATTTTTTTTTGTTTTTTTTTTTTTTGTACCGGGTCATATCAAAATGAAAACGACTCACCAGATACACATCACATCCAAAGACACATCTACTTGCTCAGCCTTGAGCTGGCCAGCTGCTATGTTTCGCTAGCGTCCTTAATGCTCCGTTATCTGCGACAGGTACTTATGTCGCAGAGACGCAAAGCCGCAGATGCAAACGCAGAGACGCGAATCCCTTCAGCGCCTTACTTATTATCAAAACAAGCTGGCATACTTCTCAAATTACAGTATACTTCAACTGCATTCCTGCTAAAACAATTGGACGGTGGCACAATATGTTCAGTCATTGAACTCTAATTTTGAAATCCACGGTATTTGCTGAGTTCTTTGTGCATTAATTTGTTGCATTTTAAAACGAATCACCACTGATTCTAATTATCACTTTCATTAAATGTTTGCATTTGAAAAAATAAACCGGCACTGATTTTCACACACACAAGTTCACACAACATTATTTCGTCATACCAGTATGCGATACTTGAGAAAGCCATAATTCATCGCCTTCTTCCATGGGATTTTTTGCTAGGCAAATGTTCACCGTAGAGCTCTGAAAACGTGACGTTGGTCCGTCTAGGTCCTTGCATGGCATCTATCATGCGTATGGCGATTTGTTGCTCACGAAGCAGTTGCCAATACATATCGGAGGAAGGTACCCGAGTTGATCCCACTTCTGATGACGGCGGGAGCGTGAGCGTAGCGATATCATGGACATCTTCTTCTCTTGGTGTAGGTTCCATGATGTAGGGGTACTCGGGTAAACCAGTAAAACTTAGGTTGAAGCACAAATCACAGTATTGTTTATTCGGTGATATTTACAGTCAAAGAACAAAGGATCGTATTGTACGATGAACCGATAATCCCGGTCTTATGATCTCAACAATCTGGCGTTCACTGCTGAAGTGCCGACCGATTTTGTCCACGCATAGCGTCACATTTTTAAGTGCGGAGTTCATCGAACAACCAATCAGAGTAAAGTTTTACAGGTTGACAAACATTATGAAATACATTAAACAAACCAATAAGAGTTAAGTTAACAGGTTGACAACATTATGAAATCTACTAGTTGTAATGTGGCCATCTGGAATCGCTTGTGACGACATACATAAACCATCTCTGCAAAATGATGCTAGAAAATGGCCGCGTTTTCTCATATGTAGATGACACTGTTATTGTTTTCTCTGGTTATACGTGGGAATCGGTATATCAATGTGCTGAAAAGTGTCTTTCCAAAATTGCTAACTGGCTAAACTCACATCTTCTAGCATTAAATATTTCTAAAACAAAATATGTTGCATTTACTATCTACAACAACACTCAACCTAGACCTAACGTAACTCTCAAAATTCACACTTGCCATAATATATCTAGCACAAACTGTTCTTGTAAAAATATTGAAAAAGTGACTCATATAAAGTACCTAGGTGTAAGTAGTCGTTGATCAGCGGTTGTCTTGGCATACTCATACAGATATGGTCATAGCCCGTATGAGAAAACTTATCTGGATATTTAAAAACCTAAGACATGTGACAACAAAAAAAATCTTAACTGAAATGTATATCTCTTCTGGCTCAATCAATTATTACTTACTGTATACCCGTGTGGGGCGGTGCGACAAAAACGAAGTTTCTTGAGCTGGAGAGAGCACAGAGATCTCTTATCAAGGTCATGTATACCAAACCGTACAGATTCCCAACCAATGAGTTATACTCTCTTAGCGGTATTCTTACAGTCCGAAAATTATATATACTCCATGCTGTCTTAAAATTACATAAAGTCCTGCCTTATGACCCTCACCATCAAGAAAGAAGACGAAAATACAGTGTTGCACCAGAACAAGTTTCTGCAATAAACCTTTTTTTTTTATGCTACGCAGACGAAGGCGCGAGCAAAAGCTATATAGAATTAGTAGGTAGGTACTACGCGTAGACTTCATCAGTCGAGACCTTTCTTTTATATTAATGTTTAATTTGTCTCTTACCATGCGGTGATCGCTCCCGGTTTTTACCGAATTGATCACCGAGACATCATTGAACATTTGCTTCTTGGTTGACATGATGAAGTCGATCTCAATTTAAGTTCCACCATCGGGGCTCTGCCATGTCCACTTCCTGTGCTCATGCTTTCTGAAGAAGGAGTTCATCATATAGAGGTCCTCCTTCTCCATAAAACTTGCGGAAAGGTAATGGTTTTCGAGCGTATGTATGTCCATTTCTATAACTCGCCCTACAGGCCAAACGGCTTGCCGGATACTACCGGACATATGAGAAGCGAATTCGTTATAAACGGTTTTCATCGTACCTACCTAAATCATTATATTCCTACGTATCTTCTGATCTTGAATCTGCACCGAGTGCCACATAGGGCAAGGTTACAAATTACGACAATAATCATAATGATTAAAACAATATTGACATTAACTTATATGTAGTGACGCCCGCCATATCGCACATCATGTGAAAAAGATAAGAATAGGTCCAAACAATAAATTTGTAGTTTTGTCACTTTATTTATATTATTATCATCAAGATAGTAAGCATACCTATTTTATATAACTGTGTGTCGTTTATAAATAGTTTTGAGTAGGTATTATCATTTTAGTCAGTTTTTGACGTGACAACGTCTAATAAATCGATGAACGCAGGCTGCATGCACGAAAAAGTGTCCCGTTACGCTCATTGTAACGTTACGATCGGAGCGAGAGCGCTACACGAGCGAGCGAAAGGCACGATCGGCTTGAGAGTTCGGCTTTCATCTATGTTTTGTTATGACGTTGTCACGTTAAACTATCGTCCGTAAACAGAAACAGACTTTACAGACAACCAATTTTTTCTTTTTTACCCGACTGCTGAAGGAGGGTAATGTGTTTATCAGTCTATGTATGTATGTATGTATGTATGTATGTATGTTTGTTCCTATGTGGCGTTCCAGAGACCAAACGCGTTGGCCGATTTTGATGATTCTTACGTCAATCGATTCGTCTTAATCCAGCGAGTGTCACTGGCTACATTAAAATTGAAAAATACAAAAATGGCGGCTTTTGGGCGCCATTTTGTGGGAAAAAAAAAATTATTTCTTCTAAACCCATCGTGTGGGGTATTAAAATAAAGGATTTTAAGAGGCAATTTAAAAAATATTAAACACTTATATGTTTAAATGTACCAGCCTCGGCTTAATTGGATGGCCAACGAGATAAGATTCTTATCAAATGTAACGACTTGATGTTCGCTGATATTGTTGGTGAGTAGAACCTACTTATATATGTTGACCATGCATCCCAATTGAACAAAGTAACACTCAGCTTTCCAATATAAATTATAAATGTGTAAAGTATCAACAAACTACGGTCAACATAACTGTGCTCGCTGGAATTCGACCCCACGCTAGGGCAACATACCGAAATTTCGAAATTTCGAAACTGGATTTAATTTAAATATTATGTTATTTTTCATACAATTATGAAATTTATTATTGAAACCAAAAGACGATCATCTGAAAATGTCTGAATACGAATCTTAAAGACCGTTGCGTTTGGGCCACCTTGTGAACATTTGTGCTAACATTACAATAAAACAAAGGCTAATCATGGTGTTAAATAAATAAAGAAGAGTGAAAGAAGCTCAGCATATAAAAAAAAAAACAAGCTTTATAATAATGGTGGCCAGTGAGGGGAATACTTTGACTCGGTCTACAATCGTTTGCTGGGAATGCCCATATTTCTTTGCTATCGGGGGGAAATCTTCACCTGAACTCACGCCTGAACTTTTGGTGAACAAACCAAGCAGTGTGGTATTTTTACCCCATTAAAACCAAACCGGTGATCACCATCAGCACTTCTTAAAATACTACACCCTTGGGGAGACTATAAAGGAGTCTCCCTTGAGCCTCGCTGTGCACGGCAGCGCGTGATCACTGTGCCACTGTCTTTCCTGAGGTCACTCGGTGGACGGACAGGGACTCTGTCACACTCTGAGTGCCCGAAATCCCGGAGATCCACCTGCCTTAAATGATACAGGTGGGGAGGATTCAGCGTGTCTACATCGAGGTGGTTGCCTCCACGATACCTTCTTCTCCGAGTAGGATTGGCTTTCTCACGATTCCACTCGGCGTCTATTTCGCTCTAATTTTATGTTACCGCCAGCATATTCCTCACTAATACTGGCAGAGACAGGTCTCGCCAGGTCCTGGCGACTAAGCTGGAACGGTGGGTACTGTTCCAAGGCCCAAGAAGGCACTCCTCGAGCGTGTGCTGTGCAGAATCCAAGTTGCGTCTACAATGATGGCAATTTACCGTGGCCTCTCACCCAATCCTATTCAGGTACTATAGGAGATGCGCCCCGCTCTTTTTAGCCAGCCACGTGCTATTCAAATAACCATTTTCCGATGCAGGCTGTTGATTTTAGTCCTGCAGCGTCGGACAGCTAACAGTATATTTCTGCCTCCGAGATTGGTCTACCAATGCGAGGGAAAAGGCGTTCAAAATGCTCTTCGAAGCCCCACCGTACATAGTTAAACCAAGATAGTGTACTTGCGCATCTCCTATTGTCACTAACGAGCTAGGTGGCTCTCTGCTCTTCGGCAGCGCCTCAATTTTATGAGACGCTATCTGTAACTATCTTTAACCCCAGCTCGCGAATCAACGCTGACCGAACATCTCGCCACTCCGAGCTCGGAAAGCTACCATTCAGGTTTCCGAGTTCGGAGTGGTATCGTCGAAGGTGTCCCCAGTAGTGGATTATTTATAGTAGAAGTCTTCAGGAAAAGAATATTCACTTTGTTTGAATATAAATTGCACCTAGGCACATCTCCAGACTACAAACTTTGCATTTTGAGTTTAGTTTAAGTATTATTCTGATTTTTCATTATATTTGGCTCCTATGAAAATGAAATTTCGAAATTTCGGAACTGAGGAGTCCAATTTTGTAAGCTAATTTCGAAATTGAAAATGTACGAAACTGCATGCCCTACCCCACGCCCGCCATAACCGCGCGGCGCGGTGACCTGCGTTCGCGCGGCGCTCGTATCGGTACATTAGGTACCCGAGAGTCGAACGTCAGAGTAACTTGCAGCGCCAAGTGCACAATTATTTAGACTGAGTATTACAGCTACTTTTGATATATCCGTTATCGGACGTGTAACAGATGAACACAGAGATAGCGTAGGCTTAGGAATAGAGTCATCTTTATCGCCCTTTGGACCGTCATATTCGTGTGGAAACTCGTAAAAAAAACTCTCAGTAAAAAATTCCCTTATGGCATTGTAAAGAAGTTTGTTCGAAAATCGAAATGGCCGCCATAAGAGAAATAAAAAAAACCGGCCAAGTGCGTGTCGGGCCACGCGCAGTAATAGGGTTCCGAAGTTGCATAATAATGCGGACTAAAAAGAGGGTTTTGTTGTTGTTACATGAACATTAGAACGGTTTCAGCGGCTCACAAATTCTTAAAACGGGCCCACATAGGATTTTTTAATCTATATTCTCGCATTTGACCACTATCTCGCCTGATGGTAAGCGATGATTTGGACTACGGTGAAGCACGCTTGCCTAGATGTAATCTATTCACTCTTGACTTAAACTAAATAAGGACTAACTGGTAACTGAAGAAAGAGTTATAAAATCCAACTTCGCAACTGAAGTTAGAAAAATATTATCTATTTGAGTACCACCGCGGGTGCTAATTGCGAAAGGAGCCCATACGAACGCGCGTTAGAGCCACGGGGAATGGTATAGTTCATTCCTGGACCCTTGCGTGCACGCTCCTTGTTTATTTGAAAAAAATTGTATGTATACACCTCTAATCTCCTCTAATACCGCAGATTAGAGGTGAATCCTCTAATCTGCGGTATTCACTATTTCATTCTGGAAAGTTATACGCTACTCAATTAGTGATGAAGTCGGGTCGAATATTGACTTTATAGAAGGATATCGACAAAAGAAAACAAGTAATTACGTTCTGGTACTGCCAACGACTGCGGCCACTCCAATGCGTTATTCGAGCTTAAACATTATTAATTTAAAAATCATTATTATTAAGGATATAATATTTTTATTTTTGTATATTTTTACATGGTTCATAAGCATATATTTAATATCTGTTTTACACAGCTAACAACGTTATTTAAGTAATTTTTCAATGGCATTTGTACAAAAATTTTACTGTGAAATATATTTTATAAGTTGGTCGACCATTACTCGTAAACTTGTAAAGCCTGTTATGATTTCATTTTTGTATATTTTTACGTGGTTCGTAAACATTATATTTACTCTGTTTTACACAGCTATCAACTTTATTTTAGTAAAATTCCTAAGGCATTTGTAAAAAAAAAATACTGTTCCAAGTACATTTTATAAGTTGGTCGACTATTACTCGTAAAGTTGTAAAGCCTTGTTATCCGTGATAATTTTCCTTTTAATTTCGTTATATTTACTACTACCGTGAATTTTTTCACATAGCCAAGAGCAACCATTTCGCTGGCAGGGGGGGGGGGGACACTTGACTCTAACATAAATTTGCAACATAAAGCTTAACTTTACGCAAACGAATCTCTGAATCGAAAAATGTTTTTTACAAACCCATAATATTTTTGAATGGCCTATCCAACGATACCCCACACCATGGGATAGATGAGAAAAAAAAATACATCCCCACTATACGTCTATGGGAGGTATCCGAAAAAAAAAATATTTTTCATAATTTTATGTTACCACTTTGTCGGAATTATTAATATGTATATACATGCCAAATTATAGCTTTCTAGTACTTAGATTCTCTGAGCTACGCTGCGGACGGACAGACGGACAGAGCGAAACTATAAGGGTTCCTTGTTGACTTCGGAACCCTAAAAAAAGACGCGATTTCATAGAATGTGAAACAAAAGACGGTGTTTGGTGCTGTGTTTTTTAGTGAATTTTATTGCAATACTAGCACTCCGCCCGCGTCTTCGTTTGCGTGATTTTGTTTATCCTATAAATGATTTCTTATGCGCAGTTAGTGAAGGCGACCAAAAATAAGCTATTATTAAAGTAGATATATAGGGTTAATTTGAGTGGGACGATTCGTTATTTGAGTTAAAGAATAATAAATTTTAGGTTACCGCCACAAAGTAAAATCCTCCCCTAATAACTTATCTACCCCTTTTTGCCCAGTTGAGGGTCGAGTATTGAACAACCTAAATACGCTATTCACTCTTTTCGTCTCTTTTTATTTTACGTTTATGTTCAGATCACGCAGTGAGATTCCTCAAAAAAACTTTAACACCCCTAACTCTATCTGGGGGGGTGTTTTAAAAATGTTTTATGTTATTTTGATTATTAACTTCATCCCCAAGGAATTCGATTTTTCATACAAACAAATATTGACCCTTTTCACCTCCTTAAAGGTTGAATTGCCGCAAAATCGCGCCTTAGTGCTCTGCTCTAGAACCCCACGTCAAAAACAAAACCCTGACCAGCAAGATTTTTTGCTTGAGTTAGTTTTGAAAAACTTATTTAAATGACAACCTTTATTGTTTCCTTAGGTTGGTATTTGTGCCAAGTTTCAAATTTATATATCCAAGAAATAAGATTCTTAAAAAACACTTTAACACCCCATATGTTGTATTTTGGGAGTAGATAAGTAAAACTAATAATAACAACCTTTATTTTTTCACTGATGGGTATTTATGTCAATTTTAAAATTTGTCATACCAAGTAATGAGATTTTTCAAAAACACTTTAACACACTCTAAATCATCATTTGGGGGTTGTTTAAAAACTAATAATGTCAATCTTTATCATTTACTTAGAATATTTTTTGTGTTAAGTTTCAAGAATTTTGGCCAAAGGAATTATATTTTTCATACAAACCTTTTTACCCCCTTAGGGGTGGAATTTCCAAAAATCCTTTCTGAAGTCAAAGTCAAAGTCAAATATATTTATTTCAATTAGGCCAATAAGCGGCACTTTTGAACGTCAAAAATTAAATGTTAATAAAAAATGTACAAGTAATAAAAATTGACTCTACCGTGCATTCGGAAAGTAGCTTGTTATGGAGAAGAACGCACAAGAAACTCCATACTTACTCTTTTTAAAAAAAAATATGTTTTACAATGTTTACTTAAGTATTAGAAGAAAGAAAGTATTTTTGGAAATTCCACAAAGAAGAGAGATAGGTTCCTGTTAGTGCACACCTACGTCACTTGAGGAATAGTTTTGTGTTGACAAAAAATGTCGAGCGATAGCATTGAGATAATATGTACTAGTGCGTAGTACATTATTAGCTCAATGAGCGATAGTGATTTGCTCCAGAGTTTATAAAAATAGACGCTTTAGAGATTATTAATAAATCTACTACCGGAAAAATCAAAACTGTAATAGCCTATGACGATTTTATTCAATGGAGGACAATAAAAGTAGGAGTACAAAGTACGTAAGCGGCGGTATAGAAATCGAGACTGTGTCGGCATTTTAGTTTATTTCCAACATTTAGCAGAAAATCGAAAGTCAAGCTGCCTATGGTGCATTTATTCAATGCTCAGTCACAATATTCAAATCAAAACATACAACAGCTTTTTATTGTCTCGCAGAAGGTGTGAAAAGTAGAGTATGCTCCTCTGGTATAAAGCCTGTCTTCGTCTTGGGTAACTTGAACCCCTCGCTTCACTCAAGACTTAAAACTCTAGGGTCCCTCGTTGCACTCAGGCACAGATCATATAATACACTAATTTTTCTTTGAAATTTCCTAATACAACCAACTGATTTTTGCGGTTTGGTACGGAACCCTAAATGTGCGAAGTCCGACACGCACTTGGTCGGTTTTTAAAGAAAGCTCTTGTGTTTTGAAAATATCTTGATAGACTGATGGTTGATATTCTCGTTCGTTTAGCCATGTTGGTTTTAAAGTTATGATATAACCCCTGAGCTTTTAACACAGCTTAAATATACCATGAATTCTAGGTCGTTTACCTCGTGAACAGTGGTACGGAAGCAAATGACCTCGCCACCCTATTGGCGAAGGCCTACACCGGCAACCTCGATGTGGTATCGCTTCAGAGCAGCTACCACGGGTACTCCTCCGCTCTGATGGGACTTACCGCAACTCAGTCCTACAGAATGAAAGTACCTGTGCCCCCTGGATTTTACCATGTAAGTTTTATTTTTAAATAGAAATACTAGCTTTTGCCCATTGCCCAAGGCTTCGGCGTTCTGAAATCAAAACAAAAAAAAGACAGACTCACACTTTTGTAATAGTGCTAAATTCTTTCTCGCTTACACACGCTTGTGTAGACCGAGAAGGAATCAATTAATAATAATAATGTCCGCGGACCACTCTACACACGCTCGGATATGGTCCGGGCCGGACTAACCACGCCCACAAATCCGTGGTCCGGCCGGGCCAAATCCGGACGTGTGTTAGCACTGTAAGGATGGCCAGGTTTTGAAAATATTTTGATAAACTGATGGATGATATTCTCGTTCTTTTAGCATTGAGCAATGTTGGTTTTATAGTTTTTTTTTTTAAATAAAGTTATTTCATTGTGCCTGTTTTCAGACCATGTTACCAGATCCTTACCGCGGGATTTGGGGAGGTTGCAGAGACTCACTGTCCCAGGTACCCGGAGCGTGTGCCTGCCCCGGTGACTGCGTGACCGCAGACAAATATGTTAACCAACTTAACGAGGTAACTTCTAGGTCATAAATATTTTTACCTACTTCAAAAAAAGAAAGTACTTAATCAATTCGACACTTATGTTTGTAATGTTGTTGGAAATGCACAATAATGCATAATTATATTACTCTGTATGGATTTCTAAACACGTGTGCCAAAATTCATAAGTGTATGTACATACAATTTTTTTTTTTTGAACACACATGTGTTTGCCCACGCATATCTCCGAAACTAGTTATCGGATGGTGATGATTTGGTATCTCTCAACATAGGGAAAAGTATAAGTTTCATCAAAATCGGTTCAGCAGTTTTCAAGATATGGAACTTATAACCGAACTCCTTGGCGAAAAACAGCACGATGGGTATTTTGTCAATCCTTTAGGTACCTACCTTAATATAGACTTCGCTGATTTCTCACCTTTTAGTGATAGGGATAACTACAAAAACTCAAAAGAATGAAAAAAAAATCACAAAATATAAACCGACTTCTAAAGCCAAACACTAAAAAGTTGAAAAAATAACTTTTGTTTTGGAAGTCGGTGTTGAAAAATGATAAAAAAAAGTTTTAGAACGATAAAAATTATGAGTTTAGAACGTTTTTGTTGTGTAGCGTCATCAAAATTACGCTAATGTGTAACTAATGACAAATTAGTAGTTTATGCAATGGTCATTTATTAGGGGTTATTAAAACACGAGCGTGGGTTTCATTCGGCTTCGCCTCATGTGATAATAATAACACGCGAGTGTTTTAAAACCTAATTTTTTGCCGTTGCATACACTCATACAGTTGCGCATGCCGGCGCAGTGCACGCATCCATAGATAATGGCGCAAGTTTTCTACATGTAGTCTACATAAGTCAATGAGCCCATAAGCGCCAAAAAAAAAAAAAAAAGTGTGCTATAAAAATTAAAAAGTTATTGTATGATGCAGTTGTTTGAAAATCGAAAGAAAATGTTGCACTGTAATGGTTTTATTTTATTTTTACGTATCCACGAATATGAAGTACGTTTTTATACAATATTTTTTGAATTCATATGTATTTGGAACATTACGATGTGAGTGTAGATAAAATATTTTAAAATTCAATAAAATTACATCTGCAGAGATCAGCTATCTTATTAAAGTTGTCCCTGAATAGTTTGAGTTTTTAGCACTAGGCACCTACTCACTAGTCAGCGTCGTAAGGCCACCATCTCTCAATTAGGTACCTACTACATATTTGATCATTTTCTATCCATCGCTACTTAGCTGATATTCAAGTGACCAGTTGTTTAAAGGTCCTGAAAAGTATAAGTTTTTGGCCATTTGTGAAAGTGGAATTTGTACTTTTCGTCTAAAGCATAGAGTTCAGTTTCACAATTTGATTATTACCTCGAATACAAAATTAAAATAAATAGTCATATATTAACAACATTTTCAAATTCTCATGTTTGACAGCTTCTAGAAAATTCGATACCCAAAGGACGACTAGCAGCTTTGTTCGCGGAATCGATACAAGGAGTCAACGGTACCGTACAATTCCCGAAGGGCTACCTGAAGAAAGCCCACCAGCTCGTCAAGAAATATGGAGGTCTATACGTGGCTGATGAGGTAAGTTGTGGGTTCATTTTTGCTTTATTATTTTTTGCATGTACGTCACATGCAGAAAATATCTTATGATGATCCTGGTCCATAGTCATCCAATGGGTCAGGTCCTCATCGAAGCAGCTATAAGAAACGCTAGCGTGTCGATCGTTCCTTAAATCCTGACAGATTAGTAAAAGAACACAAAAGATAGAGAGGACTGAAAAATATGTAGGAGACCTTCGCCCAACAGTGGAAACATGCTGTTACTTGTTAGCCTGTTCATTAACAGTAAAAAGTCTGATCTTTAAATCATCGATATACATCGTGAGGTATGTCGTTTTCGTAGAGCCAGATAATAATCCTTTCATAAACCTATTTTTATACCAGGAATGAATCAAAATATAAACAAAGTGGCCTATCAAAAACAAAACAACTAAGTATCAAAATCCTTTTCAGTATTACAGACGGTGTTACCTTCTCCAAATTTTTGATTGCCCACATTTTTTTACTTCTGCAGACTTACAATAGCCAGACTAATAAAATAGACTATGTCTGCATGGTGGATTACGGCCTGCTTCACACAAAGACCCAACACCCAAGGTGTCCCAACACTGGGAACATTATAAGCTGATCATATTGATTATTACCTATAGTAATCAATGTTTGCTCTCTTTTATAGTGTTCTATTTTCAGTGCGCATCCCAAACAAAATAGTTTCCTTCCTTCCACTATGTTCATTTAAATTGATTTTTTTGTTCGATTTAAGGTTCAAACCGGCTTTGGACGTACAGGGGACGCATTCTGGGGTTTTGAAAACCACGGCGTGGTTCCCGATATTGTGACAATGGCCAAAGGCATAGGGAACGGGTTCCCGATGGCCGCTGTCGTCACCACAAAGGAGATAGCTGCCGCGCACGCAGGCACGACGTACTTCAACACTTTTGGCGGCAACCCGATGGCTGGAGCAGTTGGTAAAGCTGTTTTGGACGTAAGTTTTGCTATTTTATCTTGCAACTATTTTATATTAAACCTAAACCTGTATTCTCCAAATTCTTCGACAGAGGACAGAGCCTTAACAGAGGTATTGGGTACCTACTAAAAACTGTTTCTTTTTACTTTGGGAAACCTTTTTCCCAAAGTAAAAAAAAAGTTTCAGGTTTCCAGGTGCCTTTGGAAGGCCAAATGCGCCTGGACCTTAGGAGAAAGTGGGGTTTTCACTAAAATCACCCCGATGATTACCATCTATACTTAGAACCCTGTGACCTCCCAAAAGACCACCCTGGAACTCTTCTCTGTGCAACGCCTTGTAGGGCACATCCCTGGGGAGACTAAAAGAGGCTCCCCTCAGCCTTGCTGTGCACGGCAGCACTTGATCACTGTGCCACCAACTTTCCTAGGTTTGGAGTTCTAAACTGCTACCTATATCCCATACACTATAACGACGAGTATCATTACGTCAAATTACTATTTTTATAGGCTATAGCTGTCAAAACCACTTCTTAGATTGTCACGACTTTAGACATTTCTAAAGCAAAATCCAATAACCGATCCCTGAACCAGCAAGGTCACTAAAGACCACTACTAGAAAATTTATTCAGCTAATTGCGGCCTTGCTATGGGAAGATCCCTACACTCCATATGTCTATCGCAAAACGGGCTAGACTGGTCACAGAAATAAGATTTTTTAATACTATTTTTAACAAAGAAGCAGGCAGCCCACCTGATAGTAATTGGTCAACTGCCAACTAGGCGCCTCCCAAGTAACACAAACGTGCTGAATAAAGATTGAGTAAGAGCAATCATCAAGAGCATAAGCTGAATAGTAAGCTGAATAACGTCTGAGTACCTGTCTATTCAGCTGTTATTCAAGCAAAAAGGGCCCCAATTTTGAATGCTTAACGCTGAATAACATCTGAGCAAGACCTGAGTAGGAGCTTAATAACGTTTCAATTAGCTTAATAACCTTTGAATAACAGCTCACATTGCTTTTATTAAGCTCTTACAACTGAGTTACTCAGCTTAATCGAATTGATTATTGTATTCAGAATTTATTAAGCATTTAAATTATTGTTCACACTTTTACAAACAATATTCATACAAATTGTGAAAATAATTCAATTGGATTAAATATTTTAATGTCGATGTCGAATTTAAATGTGATTTGACATGGTGAACTTATAAAATCGGTAAGTAAATTTTAATTTACAAATTAGAGGTCTGCTATATGTTAATTGTTAGTGCGCAAGTAATTTTGTCGTGAATAGTATGTTTTTTTTTTCATTATTTATTACGCGCCGCGTTAATAATCAAGATAATAGATAGTAAATAGTATTTGCATACATACATAATAGGTCTGACAAAAGTACTTGTGACGAAATAGCTAATACTAGCAATTTTAATCCAACTATATAACTTGAATCGAGTTGAAAATGTTGTAGTTGTAAGATTAAGCATTTTGGTATCTCGTAAATTCCGTGAAAGTTTATATTACAAAGATTTTTAATGGCGATCGATTGTTTTGGTGTATAATGCTGAATAAAAGTGCACACATGCCTTGTTACTAAGCTATAACTTGAAAAAAGTAGTCTCAGTACACTAACTTCTGAATATCAATTATATAGTTGATCACATTTCTAAATTATTCAGATTTTTAGGGTTCTCTAATCGATTTAACAAAAACCTTTTCTATTGTGGAATTTCACGCCCGGCTTTCACTGAATTCATTACATTTAAAATTATAGCGTCTTTGCTTGCATTTTTTTTCGAGAAAATCTCATTTGTGATTAAAAATGTGGTGCACACCACACACACGAAATCTGCTATAGATTTCGCGTGTGTGGTGTGGACTGGGCCCTTGTTTAACCCGTGTTTTGTTATTTGTTTTATGTACAAACGCCAGTACATCAAGCCACCCGAAACTGTCAAATTGAAAACTGAACTGAACCTCAACGCAAATTGAAAACGTAGCCGTGCAGCTGTCACTTGGCACTGATGGACACCAGACGTACAGACTCTAGAAGGAATCAAGAATATACCTATACGCGAAACCACAACATATTATGGAGAGTCAAGACAAAATCATGAAAAAACTTGAAGAAATTCATGTGCATGTTGGAGAATTAAGAGTCGCAAATAAAATATCTTATCACAACGTAAATTTTATTTTCTTGTACTGTAATACCTTCTGCTAATAAAATAATCATTTCTTTTTCTATTAAAATTGGCCGAAATTCTTTCTAAAGGACTATTTAAAATTGGATGACCTTCCATGTTTATATTCAGTGAAATGTTTTCTGGCAAAATGTTTGTGTTAATCAATATTTTTTAAGTGTCTCAATGACGCCATTGTGCCAGTATTCATCTTGCTCAATAGACTTTATGTGGACTTGTCTCGGTGTATTTAAAATTGTCCTTGGATCATTAGGTAAAATGTCTGGGAATCTTTGATTTAATATTTCTGCCAAATCCTTTAGTGCTACTTGTGTGATCTTTTTTCGAAAGCCCATTTTCAAATTTTTCTCGAAATATCAAATTTTTCATGTCTACATTGTTCTTCTTCGATATTTGTACACTGCCATCAGATGCATTCTCATCTTGTGTGAATCGCAATGCTGTTTGACTTTTTGGGGGACGGAACCCTCTTCATTGCACGGCAACCACGCATGCTGGCTGGGACCGGGTTCAGTTTTGTTCAAACTATTTTCATAAATCTTTTGATGACCAGAAACACTTGGACATTTACTATTGCTGATATTTAAATATTCTTTTAACAATTTTCTTTTGATGTAACCAGTTCTCTTACGTTTTTTCCACGATTTTCGATTCATATTAAATAACGCAAAAAATAAATACGGTCAATAATATTTTAATTAAGCTGGTATTAAGCTATGGGCGCTATAACAACATACATATGGTCTTTAATTTGAATAAGTTAGTTTCAAACTCTCTATTAAACAGGAAAAAGCTTAATAAAAACATAAATAATATTATTTATTCAGCAGCTGAATAATTAGTAAAACATAGAATCTTATCCAGTTTGAAGATAAAATAAAAGCAATTATTCAGTATCAAGCTGTTTAATAGAATTATGTAACAATATTATTCAGAAGGTGATACTTTATTCAGCATTGAGCTGTTTCAAACGCTAATAGCTTAGTAATGCTTTTATAATAGCAATACAGATTATGGATATTCAGACAAATGCTACCGACGGGGCTGTTTTTCAGCTTTAAGCAACCTGAAACGCGTAATGCTAAATAACGTCTGTATAATAATCCTACGGTGACTGGTTATTAAGCGTTAAGAAGGTAAGGACAGAAATACAGAATTTATTAAGCGTTAAGAATTTTAAGGGTCCGAACTCAACCTAATTCAGCATTTGGCTATTCCCAAAGCTCTTATACAAACCATATTCATCTTTGAACTGTATAATATGCAAAATGTGTACTTTTATCTTGCTTATGTGTTACTTGGGCTATGACGGGAGTACAACACGTGCTTTGCCTACCCTTAAAAATAGGTCTCTCTTAATTTTTTAGGGTTCCGATCTAAAAAGGAACTCTTATAGGATCACTTCTTTGTCTGTCTGTCTGTCCGTGTCAGGATCTTTCCGCAGGAACGCGTTGAAAAAAATATCTGTAATATTGAGGCGACATAAAAAAATTGAACTTCAGGGCGGTGACCATAAGCTCTTAGAGTAAGGTTATTTTAAGTGTGTGTAAGGGACAGATGTATATGACTTGTCTACATCTGTAACTTACGCGATCTCAAGATAACCTTACTCTAAGAGCTTATGGTCACCCCCAGTAAAGTCTCAATTATTTTGGTGAATCAACGAGTCCGACTCACACTTGGCCCTTTATTTATTTATGGGTTTGAAAAAGTTTATGTACCTGTGCTTATTCTGCACTAATATTACCTAAGTATCTGTCAACATTTGACGACGTAGAATCTACGCAATAAAACAAAAGATACATCCAAAAAAGGCGTTATTATCTTGTATGTTTATTACCTTGCAAAAAGATTTGTAATGTTATCAATAACCTCTATGCTTCATTGTCAAATGATAACAGAATAGGTAGTTTAGTTACCTACAACATATTAGGTAAACACGTAGTAAATGTGGACTTGCACTTGATGATAAGAGCCCAAGGACCAATCAAACTAGGGCGTATATCAACCCGTCTAAACCAAATTCAAGGGTTGTCAGTGTCATCTTTTTATGGAATATTGACACTGATCGACGATCTCTGATCTCTGTAAACAATTTTAATATTCTAATCGCGTTTAGTAAAAATCAGCCGTAATGACCATCAAACTGTTCTTATCTCTGGGACGGGTCTGCCAAATACCAGCTTGATGCACTAGAGTCGATCGAAAAGCGGGCCAAGAGCCAAGATGCTCATCGGAAACGAGGCACTGGTCAAGTCAAAGCTGCAGAGCCTTGAACATCGTCGCCAAGTTGTCATGTCGGTTTTTTATCGGTTACATTTCGGGGAGTGTGCGATGGAAATTCATGATCTAATACCGCCTAGCCCGTTTATCGGACTATCAGACGTACGGCTATACGCCATTGGTACATGGTCGACATCCTACCCATACGCACTAATTGTTTTAGAAACACTTTTATTATGCGTACAGCTAAGTAATGGAATTCCCTGCAGTAGTCTGTGTTTTCCGATAGCTACAATCTAGGGGTCTTAAAGTTAAGAGTGAATAGGTTTTTTCTAGGCAAGCATGCTTCTTCGACTGTTTGTTGGTTGGAATAAGGTAGCAGCCCGCAGGCTGGACTTGTGCCCGGTTGATTGTAATAAGCTCGCCCCTTGTTACATGGGACTTAAACATCTGTCGAAATTCAGGTTTATTATTGGTGCACCTCTCCATCTCTAATCCTTCCCTCTTCTTCGAAATTCTGCGAATACAGGCTTAATTACAGATATCATATCCATTCACGGTCATTATAAAACACACTATAAAATCGTTAAAACAAAAGATGCTAGTACATCGCTTATAAACAATTTTAGTGAGCGCCCATAACAATGTGCTTCCATTTATTCTGGATAGAGAAATTTCTTGAGACGCAATCATATACAGAATCATCTGACACGCAATTTGTTTATGTATACTTAATTTATTCCCCTTCATTTATACAACACTGCTCTAAAACGGTGAAAGAAAACATCGGTCTTAGAACCAAAAATTCGAGGATTTGTGACATCCACCATTGAAAAAAGAGCACTGGCCCCGCACAGAGGGGAACCCTGTTCCCAGCAGCGGGAACATTAAAAGGTTAATGATGATCAATTTATTGCAGGTGATAGAGGAAGAAGAATTGCAAAAGAATTGCAAAGATACTGGCAAGTATTTCATCGAACAGCTGATGCAGTTGCAAAAGATACACCCAGTGATCGGTGATGTGCGCGGGAAGGGCCTAATGCTTGGCTTCGAGTTCGTGGTGCCGGGAACCAAGGAGCCCTTGAATGTTGCCGATGTGAATGTCATCCACGAGGAGATGAAGGACATGGGCGTACTTATTGGCCGCGGGGGGAGATGGAGCAATGTAAGTTATGGAATTTAGACTTATGTCCTTCCAACCCGCACTAGGCTCGTGTGGTGGATTACGGCCAATTCCCTCTCACAGAGAGGAGGCCTATTTCCCAGCAGTGGAAACATTAAAATGCTAATGATAAGACTGATGTCCCTGACTGACAGCATAAAATCAGTGACATTTGTTGTACTTGGTTTGTAGTCCTTTAGTCCGAAGTCCTAAAGCATGCTGTGGCTTCCTGTATATTGAATGATTGCAATAGACTAAAACTTAATTTCTTTATAAATTGATCTTATCTGTGCCGTCACCTTCTGTTGGCGAAATAAACATAACTAATTTGCCTTCTGGGTTCCGCAGTTGGGTAAATAAGAGTTTTATGGATAAAAGCTAGCCAAATATTCTAGCTCTTAACAAGTTAGTTACGGTAGGATAGTAAAAAATTGGTTCCATAATGCCAGCACTCTCTTTGACAGTTCTAGCGCACGCTTTCATTTTGAATATTGAACAGTATTCATTGCGTTTTCTGCTGTTCAGGAGACGGATTTTTAAACAAATGAAGTAATGAATGCAAGCAAAGCACGCGTGCGCGTGTGTTTTGCGGCTGTGAACAATTTGTAAGCATACCTACATAAATAAACTTTTTACAGGTAATGAGAATAAAACCGCCGATGTGCATCAACAAACAGGATGTTGACTTCACAGTATCTGTATTAGATCAGGCAATCAAGAATTATTTACATAATAAAAAATAAACGACTATAAATTATATGCTGTTTTATTTTTGTAGTGTCAACAAAGCCCCTCCGAGTGAGAGAAAATACAACAATGGTTTTATTATGGAACGTGTCGAATATTTTGCCGGTATCGAGCAGAATGTTCAATGGATTGTCTCAATTAGAGAAGTTTTATATTATCATCTACTATACTTCCAATCCCTAAACTTTTCTTCTGTAACCAACCCGCATGCAAATTTGCATTACATTGCAGGCTATCCAGGTTACGAGGCATAGTGATCAATCGCTCAATCGTGCCCCGCAATTTCATTAAACTTGTGTTAACTCTGCATTAGAGTTAGATTGATTAAATGCTAAGCCGATTAACTAACACTTAGCACAACTGACTCAGAGATTTATAGACTTTGGCTATTATAACTACGCATTATAAAAAAAACTCGCGCAACCAAAAATTTGGGCCAGATAACACCGCCTGTACTAAGAAAATTGCAGAAAATTTATATAGGTAGTTGTTTTTTTTGGTGTTTTTGATAGGTTATTTATATTTGTTTATATTCTGATTCATTCCTTGTAAAGAATAGTCAGTACGATGCAGTGTGGATTTGATACAGTTTTATCACTGTGAGTGACCGTTTTCTCAGTGTGTGATTACTCTCTCTCTCTTGTTCGGTCCCTCATGTCTGAGGATCGTGGTCAGCATCAGGGTTAGATCTGGAGCGGATGATCTGCCTCCACTGGTTTCTATCCAGCGCGTCCCTTACGACCGTGTAGAAATTGGAGGACGACTACTATACCAGTCTTTGTGGTGATTACTGCATTACCACAAATTTTGTTGTTTTTCTTCATAATATTGTAATTTGACACGATCTTCTTGTAAACAACATGAACAGGCCTATGATAATCGAAATAATGTTCTTAGCTTTTTTTTTCTTAGTTAAATAATCTATTAGGCAATAATCAAAAGGCAAAATATCGAAATCATTACCTCGAAGTACACGTCAACGTTGGATAACTTGTAAACATTGCCATTTAGGCTAAGAACGTCATCGGGCTGTTCCTTAACATCTTGGAATTTGCATAACATGTAATATAATAACTCTAGCAATCCACTTCTAATAGTAGTTTATGCAATGGCCATATAATAGGGGTTATTAACCACTCTGCTCGACAAGATTTTGACACATGACACACCAGCTGAGTCGACAGGTTGTTGCAAATTACGTCATGAAATTCAGGAATTTACTTGAACTTTCAACATTCGAATTTATTCAGAAAAATAAGTTTACGCAGCTATCTTACACAGTAAATTTGAAAAAAATATCTTTATTTACATGTTGCGCTCGGTTAAACCGCGTCAGTCCACTGCAAAATGTGTACAAAATACGAATTACTACACCTTTCCAAATGGTAGACAATTTAGATTTGCTCAAAATATGTACATGAACAACCTTTTCCCTTGCTGAAAAGATGCAAAATGACAACACAAAGATATACTTATTTTATTTGCGTCCTTATGTTCCTAATTTGTCATACAAAAATTCATAAAAAAACAAGCCAAAATCTGGAAAAAAATTGCTTAAAATTTTGATGCAACCTTGCAACATGACATTTCTTTGGTGTTGTTTTTTTTTTTGCTGTCCATTCACGCGTCTCATAATCGATTAAAACTGCATTCAGCCTAATCGATTAAGTGTATTTCGATTATTTAAAATTATTCATTTAAATAAAAAAGTGATTTTCAAAAATGTATTGTTTTAAAATTAAAATTAGTTTATAGGCACAAAATAAAATAACAACTTATAGTAATAATATATAGTAATAACTATACATAAATGCTTTCATAATGTTATCAGAAGAGTAAATTGAAAAAAAAATAGGGTTCGTGGCTAAATTCGCGCCGAATTCGCCGAACGTAAAAGAATTCAAAATTCAAATTTGGAATGCAGTCGGTATTCAAAATATTTTATTGGGCACATTTTAATATAAAAGAGAGTTTTACATTAACCATTTCAGACGGTTTTATACAGAATGACCAGTATAAATATGAGTATGTTTATGTATGACTAGCACTCCGCCCGCGACTATGTTCGCGTGATTTCGTTTATCCTATAAATGATTTTCTTATATGCAGTTAGTAAAGGCAACCAAAAATAAGATATTATTAAAACTATTAAAAACTGGGTATCGTGGATTTGGGTTTGGGGTTGGTGGGTTTATTGGATTGGGACGATTCGTTATTTGACTTAAACAATAATACATTTTAGGTTATCGCCACAAAGTAAAATCCTCCCCTAAAAACTTATCAACCCTTTTTGCGCCGTTGAGGGTCTAGTTTTGAACAACCTAAATATGCTATTCACTCCTTTCTTCTCTTTTTACTCGACTGCCGAAGGAGGGTAATGTGTTTATCAGTCTATGTATGTATGTATGTATGTAAGTATGTATGTTTGTTCCTATGTGGCGTTCTAGAGACCAAACGTGTTGGCCGATTTTGATGATTCATACGTCAATCGATTCGTCTTAACCCCGCGAGTGTCACTGGCTTCATTAAAATTGGAAAATAGAAAAATGGCAGATTTTGGGCGCCATATTGCGGAGCATAATTTTTTTTCTTCCAAACCCATCGTGTGGGGTATCAAAATAAAGGGCTTTAAGAGGTGATTTCGAAAATATAAAACATATATGTTTAAATGTACCTAAATCTTAAAAACAGATAACTAAAAAGTTATAAATAAAAAAAGTTAATTCAAAAAAACTAAAAACCCGACTGCTTTAAAAGCGAAATAAAAAGACTTAAACAAGGAGAAAATCTTGCTGTGCAGTCGGAGGATACATATTCGCGGGCTAGCTGACGAAAACCAGATGTATGCTCCGACTGCAAAGCAGTCGGGTTTTTAGATTTTTTGAATTAAATTTTTTTATTTATCATTTTATGTTAGTCAGATTGCGCAGTAAGTTGCCTCAAAAAAAACAACACCCCTAAACCCAATCTGGGAGGGAGTTTTCAAAATGTTTTATGTAAATTTTGATCATCAACTTTATCCCCAAAGAATTTGATTTTACATACAAACTAATTTTTACCCTTTTCACTTCCTTAAAGGTTGAATTGCCGCAAAATCGTGCCTTAGTGCTTCCCAAGAAAACCACGTCAAAAACGAAACCCTGTCCAGTAAGATTCTTAGCTTGAGTTAGTTTCGAAAAATGTATAATGACCACCTTTATTGTTTCCTTAGGTTGGTATTTGTGCCAAATTTCAAATTTATTAACCCGGGAAATAAAATTCTTCAAAGCACTTTAACTTCCCAAAAATCGTATTTTGGGACTAGATAAGTAAAACTAATAATGAAAACCTTTATGGTTCACTTAGGATGGGTATTTATGTAAATTTTCAAATTTATTAACCAAAGAAATATTTAATATGTGATTTATGGGGTGTTAAATTATTTTTTAAATATACGATATTTCAAAAATAATTTAACACCCCCTAAATCATCTTTTGGGGGTAGTTTCGAAAAACTAATAATGAAATCCTTTATTGTTTATTTAGGTTGGTATTTGTGCCAAGTTTCATGTTGATTGACCCAAGAAATCAGATTCTTCCATACAAACTTCAACATCCCCTAAATCGTCATTTGGGAGTTTCGAAAAACTAATAATGGCAACCTATATTGTTTACTTAGAATAAGAATAATATCGGCCATAATTCTTGAAACTTAGCTTTTGGCCGAAGGAATTAGATTTTTCATACAAACTTTCAAACCCCTTTTTACCCCCTTAGAGATGCAATTTCCAAAAATCCTTTCTTACTGCACAATTACGTCACTTGAGGAACCTTTCTGCCAAATTTCATGCTTCTAGATGATTTTCAGCTTAGTTGGTTGACAACCATGCCATAACTCGCTTGGAAAGGAACCGCGCAAGAAGATACGCACAAGGTTATTGATATTAATAGTTTTCGTGGAATGCAGATGTAAATACAAACCAAACTTATGTTCTTAAAATGAATAAAAATAAAATTTTAAAAGTATGTATAGAATAACCAATTTTCATAACATTACAATAAACTCGACCGAATTCAAAACCTAACCATACCATACTCTCAACTCATTATTCAATATATAATTATAATAATAATACCAGCCTATAATTGTCCCACTGCAAGGCAAAGGCCTCTTCTCATACAGAGAAGGCACGAACATTCATCACTACGCTTGCTCAATGCGGGTTGGCGATTTGAGACTATACGACCAGGTTTCTTCATGATGTTTTCATTCACCGTTGTCAACGATTTCTAAAATATACTTAGAAAGTACATTAATGAATTTGAAAATGGAAATCATTGGTATTTGTCCAGATTTGAACCCATGACCTCAGGCAAGGCGAGGCCTTTAGCCACTGGGCCAGTACGACACTCATTGCAATATAACGAATAATCACAAAATCGTTGGTTCCCCGAAACTAAATTTATCTACACTTGCATTACAAACTTACATAAAAATATACTAGGCACTCTGTATACTTCTGAGACTATCAAACATAAAGACTCAATCATTATTATTTTTATACAAAATAGTTTTGAATAGCGAACGCATTCCGAATTTGAATTTTGAATCGGATAGATAATTCGGCGCGAAATTATCCACGGTTCGATGAAATTGTTTAGTTGGTTGTAGTCAAATAATGTCCAAAAATCTATTAAGATTACTTTAAGAAATAATTAATAGTAATAATTTAAGTACTAATTGTATTTTATGCCTAAAACAGGATTTTTCTATTTTTAAGAATCGATTTGGGATAATCGCTCATTAATCGAGTGGATAGCATAAATAAAATCGATTGCTAAAATCGTTTTGCCACACAACTATTACATTAAAAAAAAACAATCTACTTGACGAATTGGAAATTTAACAAAAATAATGTAGTGGTAATGAATTTTACGTATTATTGGACTGGTGTTTGTTAATTACGTTAAAATCAGGGCTTCTTCTTGTTGTTTATTATATTTAGAGACATAATTGTCATATTTGTAATCAATTTTACATGTGGAAGGGTGACATTTGTGTAAAATAAAAATGTAAACAAACACGATTGGCGCCTAACTTCGACTTTGAATAACAAATAACTTCATTACCACTAATTATTTATTTTGAAATATGGATGAATTCGACCAATAATTAAACAATTAGCAAACCTTTACCCCTATCGTGAAGTTAGGGTGTCCAAAATCTGCATTTTTATGTTTTTTAGCTTCGACCACCACTGTCATCAAAATGGCGATTATCGTATTATTACACTTGTTTTTAACAAATGTAAATTAATAAACTTGCGCACTTAATCTAAAAAAAATATTTGCGCTAACATGTAAGCTTTTTATCCAACTATTTTAATTAAAGCCCCCACATAAGATTCGTTAGGTATCTTAATCAATAATTAAGTTATTAATTAGGATGTCGTATGACGTAAATCTGGGGTCCAAAATGAACCGCGGCTGAGCCAGCGGAGGTATGCTTGTCAAGCCCCAAAATGTACCCCGTCCGAACTATACGGTTAAAACACGAGCGTAGGTTTATCAAATGAGGCGAAGCCGAATTTGATAATAATATTACGCGAGTGTTTTAATACCTAATTATATGCCGGTGCATACACTACTTTATCTTCACTCACACAGTTGAAATAAAAAAAAAGTGAAAAGGGAAAAATATTTGGTATGGCGGGCAATTTAGATTCTCATTGCGCAGCGCGCGCATCCACAGACAATGAAACTTCTTTACTACAGCCCATACGCGACAGAAAATTAAAAAGTAAAAGTGTGCTATAAAAATTAAAAAGTTATTAAATAACTTAATGTTCCACACACACACAACGTAATGTTCCAAATACGAATTCAAAAAATATTGTATAAACACGTTCTTTATATTCGTGGATAGGTAAAATTAAAAAAAAAAACCATTACAGTTCAACATTTCCCTTCGATTTTCAAACAACTGCATCATAAAAATATGATGCAGTTGTTTGAAAATCGAAGGGAAATGTCACCTTCGATTTTCAAACAACTGCATCATAAAAATATGATGCAGTTGTTTGAAAATCGAAGGGAAATGTTGAACTGTAATGGTTTTTTTTTTTAATTTTACCTATCCACGAATATAAAGAACGTGTTTATACAATATTTTTTGAATTCGTATTTGGAACATTACGTTGTGAGTGTAGATAAAAGGTTTTACCATTTTTCTAATTAGATTTGTGAAAAGCAATGTATAGCGTAAGCAAACTGACTGATGTAAAAGCATACCATCAATGATATTCTATTAAACAGATATGTTATGAAGGCGCGCATTGTGAAGACTCGAATACGTCCTAATTGGGACGTATAGTCTTTAGTCTATGTCACGCATGGCGAAGAGCGATACGCTTTGTTGAAACAAAATTAATAAAATGCCATCGTGTGTATTTGAAAAGAAAGTGTACCAATTATGATACCAAAGTACATGAAACAGAAGGGATATGTTACTTATATATGGATTGAGATCCGCAATACACCTCAATTTACTAATTTATTTCAATTTTTTTCATAATGTTTTGATATTTTGAGGTTAGAAAAAGAAAAAAACATTCGTGGTCAGAATATTTTTTTCTTACATTCACACGCAAGAGACAAACACTAGCTGTCTCTTGTTTTCTTGTTGGTTTTGTCAAGCCATCCCTTTCGACTTGTAGTGAAATGTCAGATGAATGAAAAGTGTGTATGTATGCTGCCTCTGCTGTGCGTAACACTTTTTTCGGTTGTTTTGTGAGTGTATAACGTATCTGTTTACTAGAATATCATTGCATACCATAGAGTTCTGCATAGTTATAATAGCCAGACTCTAAGATTTATTTCAATATGTTAATGTTGAGCGATACTAAAGGGAAATCAATAAGTTTATTACCTACTTGAATGACCTAATTATAGAAAGATCTATGTATTGTGCTAAGAAATCGGACAGAATCGGTCTGTACATTTTAGTTTTTTCTGTGGGCTGTGGCTGTCAACTCAATTGTCAAAGTCAGTCAAGCAAGTGTCAATGTCAATCAATCAATAGTGTCAATGTCAGTGTTGTTGATTGTCTGGCGCAAACTCGCATAGACTTGCGGCTTTATTTTTATCTTGAATAATTGCCAAAAGTACTACTGCAACAATACTTATATTTCTAGGAAAATAGATACATCTTACGTATATGTGATTCGGCTTCCAATAAAAATATAACCTACAAAGCGGCGAACTAATTACGAAATATTTCATAACTTAGCGCAATAAAAGAATAACTATGGTTTTCAAGTGCCAAGAAGATAGCTTCTTAAAGAAGGTACGTCAGCCCATCAGACCACCATAGTCAGACCATCAGACCACCATAGGCAGACCTTCAGACCACCATAGTCAGACCATCAGACCACCATAGTCAGACCATCAGACCACCATAGTCAGACCATCTTATCTTCAATCTTTACCCTACATTTTATTTATTTATGTTCAGGCATTTTCAAACTGATCATAAGTCAGTAAAAATCAACAAAATGCACTCTTGCTAAGTTACATGAACACTTATCCAAGGTGATTTACCTTTCAAAGCTTGAGTGATAGTTTTAGGTAACCAATGACAACAACTCCAATGACTACTCAAGGCATGGTATCCTAAAGTTACTAATATGTTTACCAAAGTCCCATGAAGAGATATCTAAGATAACTATACAAGGATGGGCCCAGTGGAGAGGAGGTATGGAGCCTCCCCATCCTGCACCCTGACTTTAAACTAAACAGTTATTAACATTAGAAACGGGCTATTTATTTCCATGATAATGGTGCTTGCAACAGCACCGAAATATCGGAAACTCGCAACAAATAGCAAACATGGTAAATATCCCGTTTCTAATGTTAATGTTAGTGACCATGACAGATTAAAAACTTATGTAAACAGTTATGTTTAATAAGATGTAACAAAAATTATTATTTTTACATTGTGGCTTGAAAGTAATATAATAAAATATAATCTTTATTTATATAAAAACAGATTGCAGTACATGTAACAGTTTTACAAAGTAGGTAGTTGTAAATCTCTGACAATCAAGTGCTCTCCTTGCTAGGCTATGAAATAGCTTGTATTAAGGATTAACAGTGCCAGATACCCTCTAATTGTAAAAGTATTACTATTGGTTAAAAATTATACCAATAATTTATTACAAATAGTTTTTTCAAACAGGACCATGTAAGAGACTGGTATGGACAACATAGAACAAAAAAAACAATTGCCGTTCAAATAGACATTTGTGTAGAACTAGTTGGATAAAATACTCAGTCATACAGTACTCCTCAATATTTTTGCCCAGTGTGAAGTTGGTTACAATAGCTGTGCACACATACTAAAACATCAGTGCACTATGCCATGAGCACCAGAAAGCCTATGTCCAGCTCGGCCAAAAACATTGGGCATTAGGTACTGTAATGTGGCAATAATTTTTATGTCTACTTGGCTTTTTATCCCATTTTGCCTGTATTTCCTTGTATACTAGTACTAAAGCCATAACACAGTAAGCATTTATCATCATCACCATTAACCACATCTTCACTTACATACTATCTGGTGAGATAGTGGTCAAACAATATAAAAATATACAAGATTTTATATTAAAAATTGTATTGTCATGAGAAACATGTGTATTCAAAATTACAGCTCAGTCGAACACCTGGAATTTACTCAAATTTAACTTGCAAGGTTTGATTACAGACACCGGAACAGGTTAAACTTAATAAATCCCTGCAAAAGCAGCTCTAATAATAACTAAACTATGGGTTTTCAGTACTCTTCAACAGTTATAAAATGTGAACCAACTACGGAGCCAGTGGTTGAGTATGGAAAAACTTCTCCGTTTCAAGGATACCAAGTTACTTTGGAGAATACGATACTGTTTCCTGCAGGGGGTGGTCAAGTAAGATAAAATGAGATTAATATTAATAGAAATAAAGGTTACTTACAACATCTTTTACCAATACAACATTGCCATGCAGTGACAGACAGCACAAGCTAAATAAAAATACTACAATTTTATTTTTCATAAGGTACATGTATTTATTCCTTTATCTATACTAATAGTAATTTATATTTCAAAACTTATATACAAAGGGGAGAGGGAGGGAAGCTCTCATTGTGCATCAAAATATTCTTCCACATCAATGTCAATGGGAAACGTGCCCAAAACGCTGGCAGGTTTGCCACGTTCTCTGACTGAAGAAAAGACCTGCCCTCTGCCCTCTGGTCATGTGACAAGTCGGCTAACCGTTTACTTATGTCTCAAAACATTCGATGAGCACTCAGACCCTATGGACCTAATGTTTCAACCCCAAACGGCTCTTAACATATAACTGCCAATAGTGTACATTACCCCAACAGGAAAGTGGCTCCTAGAGTGATACGAGTGGAATGTAAATTAGTGCATAATCTGCTGTGAATGTGCGCCACATAAAAAAAAAGTGCGTGTCGTCGTTTTTGAAAAAAAAAACGTAAAATACGATTCCTGCTGGAGTAACGCTGTTCCAGCAGAAAACAAAATCAGTCCATCTTGACGCTTGTATTAACCATAAAAAGTTTCAAAAGTATACATGCTTGCGTTATCGAATAATATTGCTAAAAGTCAAAACTTTGACGGTAAAATACAAGAAACCGGCTCAACCCAAGATAGGTAGGTGTAAAGCACAAATAAGAGCGTTTATTCAAAAATATATAGTGAAAATATTCAGCTTGGAATGTTTCGCATTAAGTAGATCTAAACATGTAAATAACCGTCACTTAACATAGGTACCTATGTTAGTGACGGTTTCATCATTTCAGCCGAAAGACGTCCACTGCTGGACATAGGCCTACCCCAGGCGTCGCCACATTGACCGATCCCGTGCGTCTCGCATCCAGCGCCTTCCCGCAACCTTAACCAGGTCATCACTCCACCTAGTGGGAGGCCTTCCAACGTATCGTCTTTTGGTTCGCGGTCGCCATTCCAGAACTTTTCGGCCCCATCGGCCATCCGTTCTGCGAGCAATGTGCGCTGCCCACTGCCACTTAAGTTTGGCAATTCTTCGGGCTATGTCGGTAACTTTGGTTCTCCTGCGGATATCATCATTTCTGACGCGATCACGCAAGGAAATTCCAAGCATAGCCCTCTCCATTGCCCTTTGGGTGACTTTAAGCTTCCTGATAAGGCCCATTGTGAGCGACCACGTCTCGGTCCCATAGGTGATCACTGGCACTGCGGTAAATTGGACGAGAAGATACAACGCAACTTCCCGAACGCCGCCCAGTCGAGTCGGATTCGACGGTTGACCTCTTTCTCGAAGTTGGACCTACCCAACTGGACCGTTTGTCCCAGGAAGACATAATAGTCTACAACTTCGAGTGTAGAGTCTCCGATCTTGATAGGAGTGGGTGTTATATGGGCATTCACCATTACCTTGGTTTTGTCCATGTTCATTTTAAGACAAACTTTTTCGGAAGCTCTACTGAGGTCATCGAGCATTTTACTGAGGCTCTCCATGGTCTCGTTTCGCACTATTGAGTTTATGCCGTACCAGTTTGCAGAGCGGCTCATCCCACTGTAGCAAATTAGTTTTTCATTAGAAAGCCCTCTGGAACAATAAAGTAGGGTTGAACTTTATACGCTCGCTATTTTAAGTAGCATACCAGCAACAGTGAACCAATAATATTTGGTTGACTAAAGTTGGCAAGCATAAAAAATTCAAACTTGAACTTTTGACGACGCTGTTGGCCCAATGGTTGAGCGATCGACTGGAGCGCTGTGTCGTGGGTTCGATTCTCGAATGAACAAATATTTGTGAGACCTACAGATAAATGTATGTGTTTGTAGGAGAAATGTTTGGGAAAAATGCTGAACTTTCAACGTATCTCGAGACCTATTGAACCATTTTATTTAGCCATTGCTGTCCCACTGCTGTGCAAAGCCCTCCCCCAAGTACTTGTAGACATTGTTTTCCTAAAAAAATTATGGGGATCACATTTTACAGCCTCACGATGTCGGTCGGTTGAACAATACGGAAGTAGTACAAGTACTTCGCAAAGGTGACGAAGCCCTGCACTTCACTAAAGAGCCCATTGAGGTGGGGACCGTTGTGGAGCAGGAGATCGACTGGGACAGACGGTTCGATCATATGCAACAGCATTCAGGTAGCTATTGTTTTTTTTACTGCTGGAGAGCAGTGGTGGTCCAGTGGTATTGGCCGCGACTTACAAGTTGTATGTCGTGGGTTCGAACTCAGGCAGGCGCTTTACTTTGTGTAAATTATTTCATCCCTACTGCTCTCAAAAACGGTGAAGGAAAACATCGTGAAGAAACCGGCATGTCCTAGAACCAAAAATTCGAAGACATGTGGCATTCACCAACCCGCACTGGGCCCGCGTGGTAGATTACGGCTCATTCCCTCTCAAAGAGAAGAGGCCTGTGTCCCAGCTGTGGGAACATTAATAGGCTGATGATGAAGATGACAATGACTGCTGGCGTCCCTATATTTATTATTTATTTAATACTTCATGCAAACAGAGGTGGACTTAATGCCTTAGGCATTTTTTACCAGTCGATCTTTGGGTGATTTAGAGATAAATAGTGGTAGGTGCAATATTTAGTAAATCATGATATCTAAGTTAAAGCTATAACATACATACTATAAATACATACAATAGATTCTCAAACAAATAAACTAAATACACAAAAATACTTAAACAATTAATGGTAGCAGATAATTGTAAAACATTATCGCTGTGACGATGCTACTGCCACAGATAATATAATACTAGCATCTACTGCCAACTTCTTATGAACGTGCTCGCGAGCTTTCACTTTGAATGCCAATCGGTTGTCACCAAGGGCGGATCCAGGAATTTTTTCTTGGTAGCATTTTCAATGTTTAATTGAAAATGCTACCAAGTAACCGGCTATATATTTGTGACTAAATAATATTCCCTAACATGTTGTTACGGTTTGGAGAAAATATAGCAAATGAAAAAAATTCAAAAGAGGCTTCGGCCAAAAGCAAAAAGTTATTTTGTAAATCGGCCAAATGTAGTTCGGTAAAATAATACATATGCCACATGATACTTCGATGATCTGAAAATATGTCAAATAATGCATATAGCAAAAAGACATCGGTCAATAGATTTCGGTAAAATTAAATTCGACCAAAAAATATTCGGAAAAGTGATCGGTTCCCCGCAAGGACACCTCGAGCCTGGCCCTCTCCATTGCCCTTTGGGTGACTGTAAGCTTTCTGATGAGGCGTATTGTGAGCAACCACGTCTCAGAGCCATAAGTTCGTCTTGAGACACTGTGGTAAGTTGGACGATAAGAAACCGCGCAGCTTCCCGAATGCTGCCCCGCCGAGTAGGATTCGACGGTTGACCTCTTTCTTGTGATTGGGCCTGCCTAACTGGACCGTTTGTCCCAGGTAGACATGGTCGTCCACGGATTCGGCTGTGGAGCCACCGATCTTGATGAGGAGTGGGTGCGACATGAGCGCTCAATATCACCTTTGTTTGTCCATGTTCATTTTTGGACCCATTCTTTCGGAACCTCTACTGAGGTCAACGAGCGTTGTACTGTGGTCCTCCATGTCAGCTTTATCATCGGCGAATCGGCCTCTCCAGTCTAGAACCTTGAAGACATCCTCCAGTGCAGTGGTGAATAGTTTCTTTATGTTATTTTATATTCATATATTTTAACTACTCTGTAATTTGATTTGCTTCTAAGTATGTACTGTGATGGAATCTCCACAGTACACAAAATACCGTCTGGGGGGGCACGTGCCCCCGTGCCCCCCCCCCCCCTAAATCCGCCCTTGGTTGTCACTGATCCCGATGTGTTGCCTATTCCCACCAATTCGTCATATCAGCCTCTAAGCCGCCACGCCAGTGTTTCCTAGACCTAGACTAGGTGAAGCCACCTGGCTTCTGGCTCCCACTGCGTAACGACTGGCCTATCTGTCCTGATGCATTCTAAAAATATGACCCGCTGTTATGTTACCTATATTTTTTTTTAAGTTGTTTGAACTCCAAAGCTGGAAAGTTCCAAGGGGGTTTTCGTTGCTTAAAAGGGAAAAAAGGAATCCTTCTAGGATCACGTCGTTGTCTGTCTGTCAGTCTTTTCGTTAGAGCAATGATCGGTGCTTTATTTTTTATTAACTGCAGTAATCTTTCCTGAATATTTTAATGAATGTAGCTGGTTGTATGAAACCCTCAGTGCGCGAGTCCAACTAACCTTTGGCTTGTATTTTAACCTATATTAAATAAATAAAAAATGCCCATAAATTAGAAAAATACTGTGGGTGGGCACCCACAGTATTTTTTATTTAACCATTAATGTACACACACATAATAAATAGACAAGAATAAGGAACAGAAAATAGGTACAAAGGTATGCTTATTTCTAACGAAATCTCTTCCAACATACCTGCGAGAGGAGAGTTGCAAAAAAAGATATGTAGACACCGTGTGTAGAACGATAAGAAGAAAAATATATTAAACAATTCACAATAAAGAAGAATACTGTATAGATAATTAATATATACTCTTATATACATGCATATTATTAAATTAAATATTACAATAATAAATACTAACTAATATCATAAATACTTAAATAATAATACATATTAATATGCAACTAAGACGGAATGGAAAGATAATGCTCTATCACTCTCTTTTTAAAAACTGCAAGAGTTTGGCAGTCCCTAATATCAGGCGGTAACGAGTTCCACAACCGCACCGCGTGCACAGTAAAGGAGTAGGAGTAAAAGTCGGTAGTGTGGAAAGGTATTTCAAGGAGATGCGACCTGCAAAGTGCATCGGAAGGACGGGAGTAGGAGAAGCGTTCGCGGAGGTAAGAAGGCATTTTAGGGTTGTGAACGACGTTAAATAGCAAACACAAAATCCGAGAGTTCCTGCGAAGTCGAATAGGGAGCCACTTGAGCATTTTGCGAAAGCCTGAAACATGGTTATACTTTTTGAGATTGAAAACAAAACGAATACATATATTTTGCAAACGCTCAAGTTTATTTAAAAGCTCCTCGGTGGCATCCAAATAACAGGCGTCGGCGTAGTCGATGATGGGCTGAATAAGAGTTTGGGCAAGGGAAATTTTGGTGTTCAAGGGCAAAAAGCTCTGGAGGCACTTCAGCGAGTGGAAAGTGTAGTGCACCTTGCGACTGACTTCAGCGACGTGGGCAGTCCATGATAAATAAGAGTCCATGATCACCCCCAAGTTTTTAGCCGTCCTAGCGTATTCAATTTGAACTCCATTCAAACTGAGAGGAGACAGCACCGCAACATCCAGCCTGTTGCGCATATGCCTACCGCCGATAACCATGGCCTGAGACTTCTTAGGGTTGATTTGCAGCCCAAAGGACCGTGACCACTCCCCAATTAATTCCAGGTCACTGTTAATGGCGGTCACAGCGGCTTCTGCATCTTGAATAGGAAAATGATGGTAAAGCTGCAAGTCGTCAGCATAGAGATGGAAGTTACACGAGATTACTCTAGTGACAGAGTTAATAAAAATAGAAAAGAGAAGAGGAGAGAGAACGCCACCCTGTGGCACGCCCGCAGTAAGAGAGCACCAATCCGAAGAAGTCTCGTCGAGGTGTACCCGCTGCGAGCGGCCTCCAAGATAGGAGTTGAACCAATCAATAGTGGAAGAGGAGAAATTGAAAGATTTAAGGATCCCAAGTAGGATATCGAAGTCAACAGAGCTGAAAGCGCTGCTGAAATCGAGAAGTACAAGTAAAGTAAGAGATTTGTGGTCCATAGCCCGGCGGATATCGTCAGTAACCTTTAAAAGAGCTGTAACAGTGCTGTGACCGGGCCGGAAACCAGATTGAAAAGGACTAAGAAGATCTTTGTTAGAGAGAAACAGAGACAATTGCTGATGGACAATGTGCTCAAGAACTTTGGAAAGATAAGGAAGTATGGAAATGGGTCTGAAATCGGTCAGTGTGACCGGGTTAGGGATTTTGGGTAGTGGAATAATATGGGCTAGCTTCCAAGCATCGGGAACAGTGCAAGAAAACAAGGAGAAGTTAAAAATGTGGGTCAAACCGGGCAGTAATGTAGAGAGGATAGGAGAAATCATTCTTGAGCAAAGCCCGTCATTCCCAACAGCGGAGGAGGAGATAGCACAAATAGATTTTTTTACATCACTTTCACTCACAGGACTGAAATCGAAAGACGAACACCGCGGCACTGGCAAAACGGAAAGTTTATTTAATGTCGATAATTTGACGTGTGGATCCAACGTAACAGGTGAAAGTGAAAAATGTTTGTTTAGAGCACACACTTCAATGCCTTTGCTAGAAGCGGCAGGAGACTTACCAATGCCGACAGTTTTCAAAACCTTCCAGACTTCAGAGGAGTTCCGGTTGTCAAGAGAATTATGGAAGTAGCGTCTCTTTCCATCTCTACACATACGACTACAGCGATTACGCATCTCTCTATACGAACTCAGGTTGTGCTCGGAAGGACGGCGCTTTAACCTCCTTTTAGCTCGGTCTCTAACTGCCATTGCATCCTTAATAGCAGGAGTGAGCCAGGGTGCCGGCATATATTTTACTCTAACTCTACGGATAGGAGCAAAGAAATACAACATATTCGGTCTAATAGCAAAATAATTAATGCCTCTATTCCCCAAGGGAGTGTAATAGGATGTCTCCTATTCCTTATTTATATAAACGACCTTCCAAAAACTATTGAGGGGCCATGCGTTTTGTTTGCCGACGATATTTCGATCCTTACTTCATGCCGAAGCAATGATGGTTTAAGCGAGGACCTAACAACTACACTTAATAAAACAATAACTTGGATGAATGACCATAACCTCGAATTAAATTTCTCTAAAACTAAAATAATACCCTTCCACCCCCGTCAAAAAACCGCATTAGATATAAATTTCAATTACAACGGCAAAACAATAGAAGTCGTTCATGAATATACACTACTTGGCCTGTCTATAGATACAAACATTAATTGGAAATCACATATTGATAAGATAAAATCAAAACTATCCAAATTTGCATATGCCCTTCGTGAAATCAAAAAAGCCACTAACCTTAAAACTGCACTTGTTACCTACTATGCCTATGCATATGCGTGGCTCAGTTACGGCGTGATATTATGGGGAAACAGCACAGATGCACCAACATTTTTCACAATGCAAAAAAGACTCATAAGAATCCTAGTAAATATAGAAGATAACGGTAGCTGCAAACCTCATTTCCAAGAACAAAAATTACTTACCCTCCCCTGCCTATACATTCTAGAAATGTGCAAATTCGTTCGAAATAACCAACACTTTTACACGACAAGAGAAAATATACAATCAAGATACACATTACGCCATAAAAACAGGTTAGTAATGTCAATGAAAATATATAATAAATTACCAGAAATAATTAAGGAACAACAAAAATTGAATCCATTCATTAATAAATTAAAACAATTTCTATTAACTAAATGCTATTACAATGTAAATGAATACTTAAATGACAAATTTTAAATTAAACTAATTGCAATCTAATAAATAAATAAATACCTAGTCATATAAAAGCCCTCTTCCTCTCTCCTACTTTTGCAGTGCCCGACAGGGTCCACAATGGTCTAAATTTGTAACCTACCATCTATGTAGTGGACTGTATATTGGTGTTGTTTTGTTGGGGTCTTGTTGGAGGAATGAAAATACTATCTTGATTCGTATCTTCAATTTATTCCTTACTTGTTACCCCTTGTAGAGCAGGAGACCGACTGTGTCTCAACTCCCAAGCGGTCCGGCTTTTATACAAAAAACCGTTAGCCGCAAACAATAGCGCCCTTCTCCCTCAACGGTATTCGGGCCCGGCATCGCAGAAATGCCGATTTTATTAAACGTATCTTACTTAAATCTACACAAATTATACATTTCCTTAATCTACATACTTAATTCTACCTAGGAAAAAATATAAAACGTGTAAAAGGTCAATACAAGAGTCTTAAACCTAACCTACTCTAAGTACTCTACTTATGAGCTATGAAAACATCAGCTACCTTTTCTCTAGTTCTTATATATATTACAAGTGTAGTCTTAATCTAAAACTCACATGGCACCTATGTCAATCCTATTTTAAATATCCACGTGGTATTTTTAGAAGAGAAATCTACGAGACAATGCAACGGGATTTTATCCTTTTTCTCACGCCGCGTTAATGTCTTTGGGATCGTTCAAGGCGGCCGCTAGCCGTTAGCTTAATGAGGGTTCGTTTACAGTTCCGAAGACAATAAGCATTGAATTTAACTTATTTTTATAACACTGTAAAATGCCGACAACAGACCTTAATGTTCGCGTAATTCATATACCGTTGGAAGGTCCAAACATGTGGCAGGCCTTAATAACTGCTTACAGTATTACCGTGAGAAATGTCCCTATGCTAAAATAATATGCGAGACGTTCTGTCGTTTATAGTTCTCCCCCCGGCGCAGCTCGCGTAGCCTCCTTCGTTGACACGACGACGAGCTTGCTCACGGGGCGTCGGAAGGTGCCGGTCCTGGTGCGCACCTCGACGACTCTAACGCCGCCATCCGGTCCGCGATGCGTGCGCTCGACGATTCCCATCGGCCACGTGTTCCGTGGCAGTGTGTTGTCGACCACGAGGACCACGTCGCCGGCTTGTATGGGTCGCACGTCCTCATACTTCGAGAAGCGGGCCGGGTTCGGTAGCCAGCTGTCTCGCTCCGTTTCTTCACTCGTGTGAAGGACCTCCTCGTCCTCTGGTTCATCCGTCGACGTCGTGGGCCACTGCTCTTCTGGCAGTAGCAAGAAGTCCGGCCCGTGAAACCATCTATCCGTCGCGCAGATGGGCATGTTGACAAGTCGAGTGGCGTCGTCCGCTACGTTGCACTCAGTAGGCAGCCAACGCCACTCTTCTTTCTGGGTCAATTCAGCGATCTCTCCCAGCCGATGCGCGACGAATGGCGTGTAGCGTCGCACGTCGTGATGGATCCAGTGCACCACGGTAGATGAATCGGTCCAGTAGGTCGTCTGGCCGATGTCGACTCGGTGCTCCTTCCTTATCGTCTCGGCGAGTCTCGCCCCGATCACTGCGGCTTGTAGCTCCAGGCGCGGTATAGTTTGCGCCCGACGAGGCGCCACCTTAGCTTTGGCGGCCACCAACACGACTTTCAGGCTCCCATCGACGTTTCTTATTCGCCAATAGGCCACGGCTGCGTAGGCTTGCTCGCTGGCGTCGCACAGTACGTGTAAGTCGACGCGTTCATACTTTTGCGTCACGTAACAGCGCGGTAGTCGCAGGTGAGCGAGTTCGGTCAGGCGAGCGAGCCAGGAGGAGAAGAGCTCGTTCTCTTCCTCGGGGATTTGTTCGTCCCACGTCGTCTGAAGGCGCCACAAGCTCTGCAGTATGATCTTCGATCGTATTGTGTAGTGGCTCAGCAACCCAAGCGGGTCGTATATGGACATCACGGCGCTGAGGGCTTCACGCTTAGTTGGGGCGCGCGTTCTCGATCGTACTTCAGCCGGGACTCGGTTCATAGATGTGTTGAACCCCAGCTCATCGTGCTCCGCGTCCCAATGCAGCCCCAGGATCTTGCTCTCAGGCTGCTCACCCCCTAATTGGGTAGGAGAGGTGGCGTGTAGCTCGGTGGGCACGTCACATAGCACCGTCTTGTCGCTGGAGCTCCAACCTCTCAGCGTGAACCCTGCGTGCGCGTGCACTGCCTTCATTTCCTCGACTGCCTTCCGTGCTTCTTCGGCGTCTTCATAGCTGGCCACCAAATCGTCCATGTAATGACTTCCTTTGATGGCCTCCAGCGCCCGCGGGTACTCCTGCCCATGTACATCTGCGTTGTAGTTGCGTACGTAATGGGCCATGTACGGGGAGCTCGCGGCGCCGAATATCATACTGGTCATCTTGTATTTCCTCGGAGGCTCTTGTCGGTCGTCACCTCTCCACAGGAACTGTTGCGCTGGTTGGTCCTCCGGCCTTATCCTGATCCTCAGGAACATCTCCTGCACGTCTGCTGTAATCGCTACCGCCTTCTCTCGGAACCTAAACAGGATTCCTGGTAGCGACAGCAGTAGGTCGGGTCCCTCCAACAGTTCGTTGTTTAGGCAGACGCCGTTGCTCTTCGCTGCTGCGTCGAACACTAGCCTATGTTTGCCCGGCTTGTTCGGGTTCTGCACGGCGAAATGTGGCAGATACCAACAGATGGCACTCGCTCGCTCCGACCCGTCGCATGGCGTCGCGTACTTCTTGTCCAATAGGTTGTTAACCTGCTTGGAGTACTCAGCCGCGAACTGTGGGTCGGCGTCCATCTTCTGCTCGATCTTCTTCAGCCGGCGGAACGCTTGATTGTAGCTGGGCGGCATAGTGACCTCGTCTCGCCGCCATGGCAGCCCAACCTCGTACCCGGTGTCAATCTTCCTGATTGTCCTCCCGACTATGTCGATGGCTCGTTGATCGCTCGCCTTGACTCTCGGCTTTCCTTGTATGCCGAGCGCGTCGATCCTGAAGTGGGCTTCGACTAAGTCGTGGAGTTCCTGGCTGCATGCACCCGTGGTTCGGTCAGGTTCATACACATGCAACACGTTCCCTTCTTTTATGATGGTCCTGCGTGGTGCGGTTCCGTGCACCACCCATCCTAGTTGCGTTCTTGATGCGGCCGGTTGGTTAGGGCCGCCGATTCGGAGCTCGCGGGACACTATGCACTCCCAGTGGTCTGTACCCACTAGAAGCCCGGGGCGCGCCAGTTCGTAGCACACCTCTTCTGGTGTCAGGTCCCTCAGGTGCTCGTAGTCCAGCAGCGTGTCGGGAACAGACTGTTGGTGAAGCCGGAGATCCTTCATGGTCCTCGCTCGTACCTTGTAGCTCTCTTCACTCTTCAGTCCCTTCACGTCGATGTTCACTACTTGGCTGCCCATATCTCGCTGCGACATGTTAACCCCGCTCAGGTGGAGCGGCCGTGATGGCCCTTCCGCCCCGACGCTTGCTGCCAGTGCTTCGTCCACTAGGGTGATCGTGGCCCCTTCGTCTAGGAGCGCGTAGGTCTTGACCTCCCCCCGTGGTCCGGACACGATGACAGGGCACATCTTGAGCAAGACTGCTCGTGGCCCGGTAGCGGGTTGGGTAGCCACGGTCAGGACCGCTTCCTCCTTCGGTGGGTCAGCCTTCCCCGTGTCTTCGGTCTGCGCTTCGCGTACCGCTTGATGGAGCGTCGCATGATGCGGGCGGCGACATTGATCGACGCCGCACAGGTGCGCCTTGCAACTTATGCGCCTGTGTTGCTTCTGGGCGCATTTGAAGCAAATCTTATTAGATTTCAGGAAGCTCCATCGCTGCTCTACCGTGAGCGCCTTGTACTGCGGACACCGCGTCAACACGTGGGTTTGCTCGCACTTGGGGCACTTGTCCTTTTCTTCTTCCCTTTCCTCTGTCGTAGCGAACACGCTCGCCTTCTTCTTGAGTATCACGAGGGGCCTAGTTTCCTTTCTCGGTGCGGCGGCGCTTGTAGACGGAGCGTACGTATATCGTAACGCTCGGTCCGCCTCTCGCATTAGAAACCGTGACATCACGACGATTTCCGGATCCGCTGTCCCTTCTTGATCGTAGGCGTAGTCACACCAGCGGGATCGGAGATGCGGGCTGAGCTTGTCCAGTACTTCCCGGGTCATAAAAGGGTTGAACAAGTAACCTCTTCGATCGATTGTTTGCAGCACGCAAATGATGTTTTGTAGCTTGACAGCGAAACTGTTGAGTTCTGTGGCCGATGTACCAGGTTTCGGAAGCTTCTTGAGGTCGTCCAGTGCCCGGTCGATGATGACTTCCGGTCGTCCGAAGCACTGCTCAAGGGTCTTCATAATGACGCCTGGATCAGTGGCCGTATGTAGAAGGGCGGCCACGGCGTCTCTTGCCTCTCCTTTGAGGCAGCTTCTCAGCCTTTGTACGTTCTCGGCTGCTGTTACCTGGTACATGTCTGTCGAATCTCGTACAGCCGCCTTGAATGGCAGCCACTCGTTGGCCACTCCGGAGAATGTAGGTAGCTCCGTGTGCCTAGGCCTAGGTCGGGCCATCTTTTCTAGCGTTGCTGCCAAGTGCTCGATGCTATCCTTCGCTCTTGTGGGGGTCGGCGATCTCGTTCTAGATGTGAAGCGTAGCTGTTTGGATTCTCTTGGTCCCACCTCCCCCCGTGAGTTGAGGGGATTCGTCCTCAGCCATTCATCCACCATTCGATGAGGCTCTTCGCGAGGACGAGAGGGCTCTTGTTCCTCTTGTACGCTTTCTTCATCGTTGATCGCTGACACCTCCACTGCTAGTCTCTTCTTGACTAGCTCTTCTTCCAGTGCCAGTTGCTGGGTCCGGATGGCTGCTAGCTTCTCTGCAGCCTCCAGTTCCACCATCCGTAGCCTTGTTGTGACGCTTGTCGTTGACCGTTGCGACCTCATTGTCCTGGTTGGTGACGTCATTCGCTGTCGGATCGCGGTGTTTGTCGTCTGAGCACTGGAAGGCCCCGCTGCGCTGTTGTGTGCTGTTCTCGAGAATAGTGATGCTGGTGGGTCCGGTGAGAGTCTTCTTCTTCGCTCATGTTCGATCAGCTCCGCTTCCTGGCGGCGCGCCTCCTGTTCTTGGACGCGTCGCGCTTCCTGTTCTTGGATGCGTAGCTGTTCTTCCATCTCGGTTGCGTCTCCCTGGCTCCTTGTGAACACCATCTCGAGTATAGCCGCACGTTCGGTTTGGCACGGCGGGTTAGTACCTCTTCGGTTTGGTACTTCGGGTGAAACCGGTTGGCTCGGTTCGGTGAACCGGTCGGGTTCGATTGGGTTTAAGCCGGTCAGGTTCAAGACCAGTTAGGTTCGAAACCGGTCCTGTTCCGTACAGCTTTGTTCTTGCCGCAGATCTTCCTACTTCGTCTGCAGCTCGTTGACAGCCGGGTACCTTTCTTCGCTCTTGCTGCAGGTCTTCGTACTTCGTCTGCAGCGCGGAGGTTCTGGTTGCAGCAGATCTGATGGACCAGACTGTATTGGGCCTGGTTGCCGCAGGTTCTTCTTTCTTGTATCCGTTGCTCGTAGAACCAGACTGTAGTGGACTGGTTGCCGCGGGTTCTCGTTCTTTATCCGGGCTCGAGGGACCAGACTGTAGTGGACTGTATATTGGTGTTGTTTTGTTGGGGTCTTGTTGGAGGAATGAAAATACTATCTTGATTCGTATCTTCAATTTATTCCTTACTTGTTACCCCTTGTAGAGCAGGAGACCGACTGTGTCTCAACTCCCAAGCGGTCCGGCTTTTATACAAAAAACCGTTAGCCGCAAACAATAGCGCCCTTCTCCCTCAACGGTATTCGGGCCCGGCATCGCAGAAATGCCGATTTTATTAAACGTATCTTACTTAAATCTACACAAATTATACATTTCCTTAATCTACATACTTAATTCTACCTAGGAAAAAATATAAAACGTGTAAAAGGTCAATACAAGAGTCTTAAACCTAACCTACTCTAAGTACTCTACTTATGAGCTATGAAAACATCAGCTACCTTTTCTCTAGTTCTTATATATATTACAAGTGTAGTCTTAATCTAAAACTCACATGGCACCTATGTCAATCCTATTTTAAATATCCACGTGGTATTTTTAGAAGAGAAATCTACGAGACAATGCAACGGGATTTTATCCTTTTTCTCACGCCGCGTTAATGTCTTTGGGATCGTTCAAGGCGGCCGCTAGCCGTTAGCTTAATGAGGGTTCGTTTACAGTTCCGAAGACAATAAGCATTGAATTTAACTTATTTTTATAACACTGTAAAATGCCGACAACAGACCTTAATGTTCGCGTAATTCATATACCGTTGGAAGGTCCAAACATGTGGCAGGCCTTAATAACTGCTTACAGTATTACCGTGAGAAATGTCCCTATGCTAAAATAATATGCGAGACGTTCTGTCGTTTATAATCTAAGTTCACATGTGGAAGCAATAAATGTATTGAGTATTGAGCATGACGTTCGTAAAGGCTTAATATTTGAGAGTTGAAAATGTGAACCATCTCGTTGATACTTGAACTCTCAAAAACATCCGTCCAATCGATGACACCAGCATCCTCATCATCATTGTAGTTCTGAAGGAAAATGAATGATGGCTTGCGCTTAGGAGGACGAATCTTGTAAGACATGAAGATTAAATCGTGATAGGAAAAACAAGCAGTAAGCTGACCGTGGACCGACACATTATTAGATTTTGAAACAATCATGAGGTCCAAAAGAAAAAGGGTGCAATTAGGGAAATGATGAGTAGCGGAAAGACGGAGAATACTGAGATTAAAAGAAGATACAAGAGATTGAAGTTTGCGAGTACGAGAGTCATTTTTAAGGATACAAGTATTAAAATCACCCATCAGAACTACGTGGTCATAAGTAGGACATACATCGTTTAAAAGGGATTCGAGAGAGTCAAAGTAATCAATACTGAGGTTAGGACTATACATCACTCCAAGAAGCATCTTAGAGCGATGTAAAGTGATTTATTTCTAAAAACAGATGCTCTGCTGACCTCGAGTAGGAAGATGGTGATGTACTGATAACCTTATAAGGAATACCAGCTCGCAAATAAATAGCAACACCACCACCGCCCTTCCCCGTTCTATCATTACGAATAAGAACAAAGCCAGGGAGGGCATAGTGTCTGTACACTTAGATGCTTTATTGATCTCTGAGTCATTTCTGAAACCTTCTCTTTTATCTGTATAAAAGAGAAGGTTTCAGAAATGACTCAGAGATCAATAAAGCATCTAAGTGTGCACAATTAATGGAAGCCAGAAGATCAGAGTAATGGCTAGGAACACTCTGGGCATTTATGTGAGCTATGTTGAGGTTATTGGGGTAAGGGGAAAACAGAGAGGAAATCTGATCACCAAGTGTCAGTGTAGACGATGAATCGCTCGCCGCACTAAGGAAGCTGCTGATTTTTTTGCAGTGTTTTGCGATAATGGTACGGAACCCTTCGTGTGCGAGTCCGACACGCACTTGGTCGGTTTTTTTATGTGTATTACTTTTCTTTGCCTCTTGCGCACAAATGTAGTGACATAAAAAAAAAGTTTTAAAAGAATTTTTTGTTTTCTCAATGAGATAACTCATTGCCCTGCCAAGTAAAAAATAATTCTAACATTAATACCTGCACTATTTATTCTTGCATTAAAATGACACGTTCATGAAAGGATGTTTACGTAAACGCCATATTAAATAGTATTTATTATCTTATACAAATAAGCATACATCAAATATTAGTATAGCTTTATAGGTATGCAGAACTTATACCCTCTGTACATAATTTCATAATATGTAGTTAATTTACCACTGTGGCTACAATTATTACGAAATTTCATCATACAAAATTAGGACTAAATTGGATGTATAATTTAAATAATTGAACTACATAAACTCCATCTATACATACAAGAAGTGTCTGTATGTAATATTAAAATAACAACGTTTTATTGAATGCACGTGAAAGTATATACGGTACTAACAACAAATAAGCAATTTTTAAGATTTAGTCTGTCTGTTTGTTCCGGGTAATCTCCGAAACGGCTGGACCGATTTTGACGGGACTTTCACTGGTAGATAGCTGATGTAATAACGAGTAACATAGGCTTGATCACGAGAAATAGTTCCGGCGGGAAACTAAACAAATAAAAATATATTTTTTACGAGTATGACGCGGACGAAGTCGCGGGCAACAGCTAGTTTAAAATAACATTAGAAATTTAAATAATCCTTCTTTTCCAGCCCGTTCAACCTATTTTGATTTCTATTGCGTTGGTGATATGGCAAATGGCAGCTGTGTAATAAACAGTTGGTTATGGTAACAGGGTCTATGCTTTTTATGTAATCCTTATGTTTACGGAATATAACTCAAAATCGGTTGAACGGAATGTACAGCTGTCTAATGTTTAACCCCCGACGGAAAAAGAGGGGTGTTATAAGTTTGACGTGTGTTGCTGTGTATATGTGTGTCTGTCTGTGGCATCATAGCGTCTAAACGGGTTAACCGATTTTGATTTTGTTTGAAAGGTGATTTTATCGAGTGTTCTTTTTGAATTTTTGTTTGAATAAAATCGGTTCAGCCGTTCAAAAGTTATGGGCGTTTTACTGTTTGAATCGGTGTGTTTTCGCAAGATATCGTGTCATAATTACGTGTTCGATAGATTGTTGATCGAAGCGTGTCCTACTTCTAGATAAATTATGTAGTTTAAAAAGTACGAAATAAAAAAAATTGCCGGGGTTTTTGGAAATTTTTACTTGTTATGTAATCCTTATGTTTACGGAATAGAACTTAAAATCGGTTGAACGGAATGTACATCTGTCTAATGTTATTTCAAATGGGGTATAGTTCCCATTCTAATTAAAAGGTCGCAAACGACTGCAATAGTTTGCCCCCCTCCATTACTGGCGAAATGTCGCTAAAATATTCCCCAAAGGCAGAAGAGTGCGCCCACTTTCCTCTTCCTTCGGGGAAAACAACTGTTATGGATGTAGCGCCATCTGTGTAGCCACTTATGAACTACAAAAAGACTTGACGTCACACAAATTCTACATCGCGCGATCAACTACAATCAAAATTTGCCGCGTGATACAACAGCCCGATAATAACCATCGAGCAGTTGCTTGACACAATATCTGTCTGGTCGAAGGATCCCCCTTTTCAATGCGGAAATTTTTACACTTTGCCGTATACCTCTATGTTATTCTGGCTTATTGGGACAATCCCACCGCACTATTCCCAAACCACTGCAACTCCTGAAAGCCAGAATCAACAGTGGCGACCACAAGAAAAGCGCCGAAGGCAATGAAACTCGGCGAAGTCCGGGCAGAATGAATTTAACTGTTTTGTCTTAAAACAAAAACATAATTCGCCCATTATTTTGCGTTATTCGGGCTTATTATACGTATTATTAACACGTTTTATTTAACATATTTTCAGGCCAGCATTTACTCTCTGCAATTTTAGAAAAAGAGCATGCCCTGCCCACAACGAGCTGGTGGCTAGGTTCCGATGAGAGTTACGTGGAGATAGACTCTGTTAAAGTTGGCAATGACGTTATATCAGCCACGGAAAAACGATGCAATGACCTGATCAAGGAAGCAGTGCCTGTCAACGTGAAGATGTGTAAAGTAACGGATCCTGATGTGAATGAGGTACAGTAACTTTTTCTTTTGTCTTCTTTTTCCCGCGGTTAAAAGCCTTTGACACTCAGTGGACTCACCTAGTTAATTCTGCGCACCTCGCCTTTCTGAAGAACATCATTAATAAGGTCTAAAGATTGCATAGATAGGTCATTTAATTGTCATAGATTTGTGCAAATTAACCGACTGATAATTTGTAGAAATCCATTATTTTAGCCTCCATTTCAAGTGAATGATAGTAGAGGCACAGTATAAATATGGACAAACAGTATGGACACTACCTACAGACCTACCTTAGCGGCTCGCACTACTGACAGCACTGCAGACGCTGCTTCGACGGGGTCTCGTCGATGCGCATCTTTGTGTGAGTGTGCCGTTTCGAGCGTTTGTAGGTAGTTTCCGTACTGTTTGTCCATATTTATACTGTGTTAGAGGATAGACATCCCGCCCATACGCACTGGAACTTGGAAATACCTTCATTTTGCGTACAGCTAAGGAATGTAATTCCATACCGGAGTCTGTGTTTCCCGATAGCTACAACCTTAGGGTCTTTAAGTCAAGAGTGAATAGGTTACTTGAACTAGGCAAGCGTGCTTCACCGTCGACCAAATCATCGCTTGCCATCAGGTGATGTCGCAGGTCAAGTGCAAGCCTATCCATAAAAAATATGAGGCAATGCACCTAGAAGGTGATCTATTGCAGTTATCGGACAGAGTTTCTTGCTTGTATTCCAATTTATTTGGCAACAGCTGTTGCCCACAACTTCGTCCGGGTCAAACTCGTAAATTTTGTTCCAAGTTGAAAAATTATACCACAGACAATATATACAGTACTGATTTGATTGTCAATCGCCCATTTTAACGTTTCGTTTTCACGTGATTTTCACTAGTTACATGATTGAGGTTAGAAACAATGTTTGTTATTTTCATTAAAATATGCATTACCTTGTAATAAGAGTGGTAGCGTTTTAATCAGGTACCCAACCCCTACCAGTTTTAACCTCTTTTATAGTTCTCGCCAAACTTCTTGGCCGCCCTGAAGTTGGCTACATTAATAGAAAATCTCATACAAAAACAGCACTGTTTCGTGCCTCGCGCATTCGGTAAACCAACTTCAGGGCGGCCAAGAAGTTTGGCGAGGGCTATACCCTCGCCCCACTCCTCTTGCCAACAGATTACTAGATCCAAGCCAAATAATATATTATACAGGAGGGCAAGAATTTGAGCATTCCGGCGAAGGCGAATTGGAGTTTTTCGCGGCATTCAGAAACATGGTCATATTTGCGCAAACCGAATAAGAACCTTATACAAAAAAAATTAAGTCGCTTTCTTAAAAATGTTTGATGTCAAATATTTTGAAGTCGCTAATTTTAAGTCTTTTTTATTTTTAATAACGGAGGGAATACTTCCAAAAGGCGTCTGGACCTATGGGGAATAGACCAGGGAGTGTGGGATTTTTAACTCACTAAAACCACCCCGGTGAATACCAACACTTGGAATGGTCACCGTTACCTCTTAAAATACCACTCCGGAGCCCCCTCTGTGCAACGCCTGTTAGGGCACATCCCTGGGGAGACCTAGAAGCGCCTCTCCTGAGCCTCGCTGTGCACGGCAGCACGTGATCACTGTGCCACCGTCTCCTGCAGCCTAATTGCGTAAGTGAATTCTGCAAAGCAAACAAGTCGATTCCTTCAAAGAATTAGAATCACTTCATTCTACTTTTTCGGTATTGTGAAACTAATTTGGAAAGAGTACAAACATCCTCCTTTGAGTTGAAGTTCATCTACTGCGTTATGTTTCATCAAACTCTAGTGATTTATTTCTAAATCATTAGGACATAATTTCAGTACACAATACCAATAGTGAAGTTTTATCTCGATTCTTCCGCTTTCGTTCATTCTTTACAATCAATTCTACGTCAAAATATTGGTAATGAAAGGAGCATAACCTTTCCTTTTCAGAGTGTAATATTCAATACGTATAGTCGTTTTTGGGAAGATTCCAACTTATTTGCTTTGCAGAATTCTGGAGTCACTTGGTGGGCGACCAGAGTCCCCAATCTGACCACCCGTGACCCTGGAGTCCCGCCTGCCAATGATGCAGGCAGGGATTCGGCGTTTTAGGCGTCGAGGCGGTTGCCTTCACGACGCCTTCTTCTTCGAGCGGGATCGGCCCTTCCACTTCCGTCACACTCTGTAGAGTCACACCCTTTCTACACCATTCCCAATTAATTTGATACCTTCTATTTCTCAGGCACACACAAGAGGGCTTCCTAAAGACTGCATGGAAAAGATCAGAATCATTTGCATCGGGGACATTGACGAAAACATGTGTTGTGGTACCCACGTCACCAATCTAAGGTAAACCATATAAATATTATAAATGCGAAAGTAAATCTGTTTGTTTATTTGATACTTTTTATCGACTAAACGGCTGAATGGAATTGGATAAAAAGCTTTTTACAAAAAAATACTACCGACTTCCAAATGAAAAAAAAACTACAAAGTACTACTACTACTACTAGGTATAGTTCTCGCCAAACTTCTTGGCCGCCCCGAAGTTGGCTACAATGGCTGCGCAGTAGAAAATTTCATATAAAAACAGCACCGTTTCGTGCCTCGCGCATCCGGTAAACCAACTTCAGGTGGTTCAAGGTGGGTAGATAGGTAGCGTAGATAGATAGGTGGTAGGTAGGTAGATAGCCAGTAGACGGGAGCGAAGCCGCGGGGGTCAGCTAGTGTAATGTAAAGGACATACAGGATTGAAAGAACATAAAAAATGACACAGATTTTTAGGATAATACTTAAATAAGGCACACGATACTTCATAAGGGGCCTGTGTTTGGGCAATCTCTGTGGGTGCCTACAGAGATAGTTTGAGACCTTGGGAAGGACATAGGATAGTTTTGATCCCGTTAGTATATTCTCTTTGGATGATAAAACACGTGTATTTTACCGTTTTTCAGTCAGCTGCAAATGATAAAGCTCTTAGGAGCAGAGCCAGGTAAAAAAGGAAAAACGATCCTGAAGTTTCTGGTTGGAAACAGGGTCATCAAAGTTTTCCAACAAATGATTGACAGGGAGAAGTCGCTGACTGGGCTACTTAAGTAAGTAAATTAGCGTTTTTATTAGATACTAACTTTATTAGGTCTTTAAGTCAAGAGTGTATACAGGGTGATTGGAAGTTGGGTGCAAAACTTGAAGGCAAAGATAGTACAGACAATTTAGAACCATTTAAGCCATGGTTGTCTTAGCCGAAGTCTTACTATTTTTTTTTACCAAATTTTTATGATTATTTTCGATAGTTCCCAAAATTTTAACTAAACTGCTTATTTATGGTCAAATTGAATGATAAATGAATACATTTTTATTGTATCTATCTAGCAAAACATGTTTTACGCTTCTGTGTCGTTAGAATTTTTTTTTACATACAAATACAAAATTTAAAATTTCTCCCTCAAATTTGTTTGTAGGTCCTTATTTCAATAATTTGTAAGATATCCGCGTAAATGACACCTCAAAAGAAAGGGCGATTGTCAATCATATTTTCAAAAAGGTTTGAACAAAAAACACACGCCCCGTCTTTTTTTTAAATAAGTTTTTCAAAATGTATTTATGATTTTGAATTTTTTTATGAACTTTAAATGCCTGTAAAAAAAATGTCTAACGACACAGAGGCCTGAAACATGTTTTGTTAGATTGCTTACACATTACTTTTATTAAATAAAATAAAAATGAATTCATTTATCATTCAATTTGACCACAAATAAGCAGTAAAGTTAAAATTTTGGGATTTTTCAAAAATAATCATAAAAATTTGGTAAAAAAAAATGTTAAGACTTCGTCTAAGACAACCATGACTAAATGGTTCTAAATTGTCTGTACTATCTTCGCATTTAAGTTTTGCACCCAACTTCCAATCACCCTGTATACAGGGTGTCCCAGAAATCGACGTCAAGCCGTAAATGGGTGATAGACCAAGTTATAACAGTTCTCAGAAAAATACGAAAAAAAATCTATCTCATGTTTTTAAAAATTTATGGTCACTTTAAAAATTTACTAAAAAAATCAATCCCTGTAATGGTTCTTTAACTCCAATTGCTACAAATCCCATAATTTATCTAATTTTTTTTATTATTATGTAATCTTGAATAATGCTTGTGTAGATTTTTGCCTAAAATTCAAAGCCAACTCCTCCTACTTGGAAGAAAATTAAACTTTTTCAAAACCAAATTATTCAAATTTACTATTTCGCCCAACTTTAACTGACTGTACTGAAAAAAAAATGTACTACGCTAGTTTGGCAAGTAACATGAAAAATTGGCGCATTTAATAAGGATTCAAAAATGGTGTAACACTTGCTAGATTACGTTTTCAATAATTGGTCAAGTTTTTTTTTGTAAATAGTCTCAGTTTTTACACAAAATGTCCATACTTCCTTAAAATGACTTTAGCTTACCTAAAGCTTTGCTAAACTCCGTTTCTAGTTCGATAGAGACGGAGAGAGTCATTTTACGAAGTGTGAGCGAGACAGAGAGTGACGCCACCTTTATCAGTGACACAACCTTTATCATGAAACGGAGATACAATTTACCGATGAGTGCGAATGAGACAGCAGTAGTTATTGTTCTGTTTTGTAAGCGCAGACGCACACACAATTACAAATCAGTACGTTACGCTGCTTTGTTTACTGCGCATCTCCGTATTCGTTCATGTTGATTCCGTACTTACCACTTTTTGCGTTGTTTTCTGGACTTAATTGCTTGTGATTTGGACTGTTTAATTCCTCTTTCTGACGACCTGTGCTTTACTCTGGACTGTTGCTGATCCTGTGATTGTGTAGTACTACCATGGCTGTGTACACTGCATTGGAATATGCGAACATGCACCTCGTTTATGGGGAATGCAGATGCAATGCCAATGCAGCCACTAGACTTTATCGTGAGAGGTACCCGAACAATCGTCACCCAGATCATCGAGTTTTTATTAATGTGCACCGTTCACTATCAGAGGGACGATTCCCTAACCAAGTACATGGTGAAGGAAGACATCGTAATCCGTACGAAGACGTCGTACTACAAGCAGTCCAAGAAGACCCAAGTGCTTCTGTACGTGGAATCGAAACAAGCACAGGTGTATCTAAGAGTACCGCCCACCGAATCTTAAAAAAGAACGAGTTCCACCCGTATCATGTACAGCGAGTACAATCATTACTGCCACGGGATTACGCTCCCAGAGTTGCGTTTTGCCAAAGGATGCTAGAAAAGCACAGAGAAGACCCTCGATTCTTAGAGAAGATTTTATGGACCGATGAGTCAACATTTAAAAAAGATGGCTACATGAATTTGCACAATTTGCACGAGTGGCATGTAGAAAATCCAAATTTGATGAGGCAAGATAAGTCACAGTATCGATTTAAAGTAAACATGTGGACCGGGATACTAAATGGCAAAATAATTGGACCTTTTGAGCTGCCAGAGATTTTGAATGGCGCAGTTTATTTGGATTTTCTTCAAAATACTTTACCAGATTTATTAGAAGACGTGCCACTGAACGTTTACAGGGAAATGTGGTTCCAGCAAGATGGCTGCCCAGCGCATTATGCCCGTTTAGTAAGAGAACATCTTGATGAAGAATACCCGCTCAGGTGGATAGGGCGCGGTGGGACAATCTTGTGGCCACCCCGTTCGCCTGATTTAAATCCCCTAGATTTTTTTTACTGGGGAGCGGTAAAAGAGAAAGTGTACTCAAAAACAATAGAGAATTTAGCCGAGCTGCGGGAAAGAATAACGGAAGCCGTTGTCTTTGTAAATAGGGGAAGATTTGCCCGGAAAATAACCAGATCTTTTTTAAGAAGATGTCGTGCTTGCATTGCCGTCGAAGGAAGGCAGTTTGAACATTTATTGTAATAAAAAAAAAAAAATCTGATAATTTGTTTTTTTTTTCTAAGATGAGAAAACTGGTCCTGACTTAAAGTAAAAAGGTTGAGTCACTATCATAACTTTGCTCTTAAATTACGTAAAATTTCGATTTCTTATCTCGCTCACACTTCGTAAAATGACTCTCTCCGTCTCTATCGAACCAGAAACGGAGTTTAGCAAAGCTTTAGGTAAGCTAAAGTCATTTTAAGGAAGTATGGACATTTTGGGTAAAAACCGATACTATTTACAAAAAAAAATTTGACCAATTATTGAAAACGTAATCTAGCAAGTGTTACACCATTTTTGAATCCTTATTAAATGCGCCAATTTTTCATGTTACTTGCCAAACTAGCGTAGTACATTTTTTTTTCAGTACAGTCAGTTAAAGTTGGGCGAAACAGTAAATTTGAATAATTTGGTTTTGAAAAAGTTTAATTTTCTTCTAAGTAGGAGGAGTTGGCTTTAAATTTTAGGCAAAAATCTACACAAGCATTATTCAAGATTACATAATAATAAAAAAATTTGATAAATTATGGGATTTGTAGCAATTGGAGTTAAAGAACCATTACAGGGATTGATTTTTTTTGTAAATTTTTAAGGCTTATGTTTAACTTACCACCAGATATAGTAACATATAACAGACAAAAATAGTAAATGATCACCAAAATTAAACCCGCATCTTATTGTAAAATTATAACCAAAGTTTTAACATCTCGCTATCCTGTTTAGGCAAAATGACTCCAAATAAATCATTGTTAACCCAAAAGTAGTAAATGATCACCAAAAGTAGTAAATGATCACCAAAATTAAACCAATGACCAAAAAGATTATAAAATTTCTGGGAGCAACTTGGAAGTAGCGCTCGCCGGCCGCTGCCGCGGCACCGCTCGCTTTGCTCGCTCGGCTCGCGCGCGGTTGGTCACAGTTCTAACCTAACCTAACCTATTTTACAACATTAAATAGCGCAATAATTTGCTATCAAAATTTGGTGATCAATTTACTAAATTTGGTGATCAATTTACTAAATTTGGGTTTCATAGTACAATTTTAGGTAATAGAGGTTATGGTCACAAAGTAATTTTAGGTGGTCATTATATTTATCCCCAATTTTTAAAGTGAACATAATTTTTTTAAAACATGAGATAGATTTTTTTTCGTATTTTTCTGAGAACTGTTATAACTTGGTCTATCACCCATTTACGGCTTGACGTCGATTTCTGGGACATCCTGTATAGGTTACTTCTAGGCAAGCATGCTTCAACCAAGACCACATCAACGCTTAGTATATACTTTGTGAGCTAACATGAGCCTATTAATAATAATAAAAAAGTAATGTTTTAAAGGCTCACAAAGACACGTCGTGACAGTATACCAGTGTCTCTAAAAAACCAGCCAAGTGCGAATCGGACTCGCGCACGAAGGGTTCCGTACCATTGTCGCAAAAACAGCAAAAAAATCACGTTTATTGTATGGGAGCCCCACTTAAATATTTATTTAATTCTGTTTTTAGTATTTGTTGTTATAGCGGCAACAGAAATAGACTATCTGAGAAAATGTCAACTGTCTAGCTATCACGCTTCATGAGATACAGCCTGGTGACAGACAGACAGACGGACCGCAGTTTTAGTAATAGGGTCCCGTTGGGTACGGAACCCTAAAAACCACTTTACCTAATTAAAGGCTCGCTCGCACATACAGTCGTGACAGTATAGTGACAGTATACCAGTGTCTTTACAAAAGGTTTGTAAAGACACCGTTTTTGGAAATCGCCAGTGCATTGAATTTCTGCGTTAAACTCACAAAACATTTAAAAAATCTCCATAGGTAAAAAATCTGTTCCAGAAACGAGCCATCACGACACGGGGCGCTGATACAAAAACTGCAGAAGAACTTAAAAGTTTCGAACAAAAACCTTCAAAACGTTCTACAGGAACTCTCTCAGTATGAAGTGGACAAAATAAAGAGCACTTACCCTACACCTAAATACGTGATCATGTTCAAGAAGGTAAGCAAAATACCAGCATATAATATATACTGGTATTCATGTTCCCACTGCTGGGACACAGGCCTCCTCTCAGTGGGAGGGAATGGGCCGTAAACCACCATGCGGGCCCGCACCAGGCCCGCATGGTGGTTTACGGCCTTGCGGTTTGGTGGATGTCACATGTCTTCGAATATTTAGTTCTAGGACATGCCAGTTTCCTCACGATGTTTTCCTTCACCGTTTTTGGAGCCGATGAAATAATTTACAAAAAGTAAAGCATGTGCTTGCGTTTGAAACCACGATCTGTGACACCAGTCGGGGCTCACTGCAGCATATTATTTATTGTCTTAATTTAATCACGAACATCAATGAATATGAACGCTGATTGGCTGATATAATTCCGCTGCGCACTCATCCGTGAGCGCGTAACGTAACGTGTAACTTCCTATATTCTGACCAACAGTCCAATTGGCTTTAAGATTGGCCAATCAGCATCAGACTAGGTTTTTGTAGGTAGTTAGTAAAAATTAAAGTAGGTACGCATTATTTCGAAAATATCGAAATATTTTCCAAAAAGCTGACCTTTTGCATAAATCCTAGGATTTTCGCGAAGGAACTACGACATAATTATAGGAAAACAATATATCACGGGAATTTAACGCGATGATTTAGATTATTTATTTACCTATTTAACCCGACGTTTCGACCGTGTTGCAATGATCGTGGTCCCGGGTAGACATCGCGTTAAATTCCCGTGATATATTGTTTTCCATTATGAAACGCGAAAGTTTTAAAGATGACATAATTATTATTACTTCTGCCCGCGTGAAATGTGTTTTACTATCTCAATCGGCAAAAAAAATCAAAAAACCCGACTGCTTAAAAAGCAAACTAAAAAGACGTAAACAAGAAGAAAATCATGCTGTGCAGTCGGAGGATACATATTCGCGAGCTGGCGGACCAAAACCAGATGTATCCTCCGACTGCACAGCATGATTTTCTTCTTGTTTACGTCTTTTTAGTTTGCTTTTTAAGCAGTCGGGTTTTTTGATTTTTTTAATTAACTTTTTTTATTTACAACTTTTTAGTAATTTTTTTTAGAATTAGGTACATTTAAACATATAAGTGTTATATATTTTTGAAATCGCCTCTTAAAATCCTTTATTTTGATACCCCACACGAAGAGATTGGAAGATTTTTTTTTTTCCCACAAAATGGCGCCCAAAAGCCGCCATTTTTGTTTTTTCCAATTTTAATGTAGCTAGTGACACTCGCAGGATTAAGACGAATCGATTGACGTAAGAATCATTAAAATCGGCCAACGCGTTTGGTCTCTAGAACGCCACATAGGAACAAACATACATACATAGACTGATAAACACATAACCCTCCTTCGGCAGTCGGGTAAAAAGTAGCCTATGTGCTATTCCAGACTATAATATATCTCTGGGCTATAACCTATCTCTGTACCAGATTTCATCTAGATCCATCCATCGAAACTTCCACATTTATAATATTACTAGCAACTCGCCCCGGGTTCGCCCGTGAAAAATTATAAACAAAAACCTTCCTCGTTTCTAACTCTTCTTATTGGTGAAAATCCGTTCAGTAGTTTTCGAGTTTATCGCAAACGCGGCGGGGAACTAGTAGAAAGTATTTAGTAGGAAGTAGCATGTCTACGAATTAATGTCTCCGTCTTTGTAGGAGGCCACTCCGGAATTCAACCGGGCAATCTTGAAGGGTCTCGTATCATATCCGGACTTGTTCATGTTCTTGGCTTCCGAAGAACCGGATAAACCTGATGAGGGACAGATCCTTATCCAGGGACCTGAAGAACACTGTAATGTTTTGGGCGTTAAGTAAGTATTTTACAAGCTTTTATTTAATACTTTCACCGGTCAACCGGTGTAACCAAATCTTGCAAGCTAAAGAACGATGGCGAAATATTAGCTAACTCCAATTTGAGCGTCTGAAAGTGAGTTATATAAGAAAAAAAACCATTAATTGTCTTCGTTTTTTTCAAAGTATAACATTAACTGGTTCACCACAGATTAAAAAAATCATTTTATAAGAAAGTAATTTGTTTTTTTCGTTAAATTAAATTAGCTCAGTGTTGCCATTTTATACTTATTCTGCCAAGTGACAAGTAGTGGCTGTAGTAAGTGTATCACTATTGTATTTGTTATAATAAAATGGAGTAAATGAATTAACGATACAGTTTATGTTTTAAGTGTAGGTGTTCCTTGCTGGTATATAAGAATACTATAGTGTAGTAGAAATGAATAATTGACTTTTAATTAATGATAGGCAAAGACTAGTATCCAAGTCTAAAAAAAACAGCTTAGTTGTTGACGACGACCTTTTTTATACAGTGGCGGCCTTAGGGGGTGGCGAACAGGGCAATAGCCCGGGGCCTCGCTTTTGCAGAGGCCTCGCGCTACAACCCAAAACGCTTATAATTTTATCTTTAGCAAACGGTTAATCGTATCAATAAAATAAAGTTAGTCGTTTAAGTATTTCATAATGTTAGAAAAATAATAAAAAAATAACTTTATTTTATCAGAGGGCAACACTGTCCGTCCTTAGTTCAGCAGATATTAAATTTTAGGCTGGTTTATTTTATTTTGTTTCATCTATGATTGTGTCATTGTAAAACTATGTCTTCTTGTTGCAACTAGAAAGTGGTCTAGTGTATATTTTATTAAGATCGTTTTCTATGAAGAAACTCTGACTCTAATACATAGTAAAGTATTAATAACAATAAGTGCCAAGTTTTCCATTTCTTGTATATCGTCCCTTCATCTCATACATTGTAAAAAGGACAAGGGCCTCGCAAATATCTGCCGCCCGCCCGGAGCCTCGCAGCGGTTAAGGCCGCCCCTGTTTTTATACACGTCGAAGTCGCATAGTATAAATAAATTTACTCTTTCCGAAGAGATATTTTATATAATGATACTAATGCGATATTGCCCTTTTACTTCCACGAAATTGAATAATATTACCTATTAAACACATTATTAAAAGTTACCCAGAGATAACCTACAAAAGTTCATGACTATTATTCTCTTCTATTAATCTCAGCGTTCTCAAACAAAAATTATTGCACAAACTAATTCAGAGCATGACCTTGAGTTAAACCAGATATTTTTAATTTAATGACGTAGGAATTTAATCTCAGCTAAAACAATGTATGGGCTTCTACCATTGTCCTTTGGCCCAGTTCCTAGGTGTCTGATTGAGCCGAAATAAAAAAAAGCTTTTTTTAACCCTAGTCGGGAAAGAGTGGTGTTATAAGTTTGATGTGTGTACCTGTGTGTTTGTTTATCTGTCTGTGGAATCATACTGTGTGTAACTGTTTACTGTTTGAATCGGGGGTGTTTTCGCAAGATATATTTTGTACCTTAATCCAGTTTAGCTTTTCGTTACAGTAATGTTCGGTGTTTTCATTGTTTAGAACTTCAGTAGTGTTACCTAACTATGAATGTAGCTGTTTGTACGGAACTCTCGGTACGAGAGTCTGATTCGCAGTTGGCCGGTTTTTATGCATCGCATTTCCTAAATTATCAAAATAAATAAACTGTGCTTACTTTTTCAGGATAATAGAACTCCTAAAAGCCAAAGGAGCATTAAAAAACGGCAAATTCCAAGGTAAAGCTGGCTCTCTAAGTGGCATGAGCAAATGCAAGAAATTGATCGAAGAATACTTCAGCGACCTAGAGAATAAATAAATACAAACTAGTCTCATATCTGTTGGTATTTTATTGAAATAAATATTAATTATACAACTTCTGTAATAACATAAAATGCTTGACTTATTATCATTAACGTAGTATATATGCACTAGCACAAGTATTATGCTAGATCAGAGTCATCGACAAAACACAGACAGTACGTCCAATGATAAAGTCAGCATAATAATTCACTTAAACTAAGGAATGAATTAAACAACAATAAAATAATACAAACATTTATAAATATAATGGAATCAATGAGGGTTTTCTGAAATGGCGTGCACTAGGTGGCAGCACAGATCCAGGCACCTGTCAAAGTGCTTATGTTTTTTTTATGGCAAGAGCCAGTGTCCATTATTATTATTATTATTCTGCCATGCAGTGGTAGGTGTCATATCTCTTAAACAGAGAACACAAACACAAAGAAAAGTCTCGATCAAGTTTTACAAACTAGATTTAGAAATATTTTTTTAATGTGTCTGCTCTCAAAAACGGTGAAGTAACACATCGTGAGGATACTGGCATGTCCTAGAACCTAAATTTCAAAGACATGTGACATCCACCGAATCTGCACTGGGCCCGCATGGTGTATCACGGTCTATTACCTCTCACAGAGAGGAGGCTTGTGTCCCGGCAGCAAAAAATCCTAAGATATTCGTAGCACTGACAAAAGCCCGAGTTAATACCTTCACCACTAACAACAAAAGTTAGCGCTAATGTTTTCAGACATTAGCTAAATGGACAGTAACGTCATATTGACATCGATACGTTTTCAAAGTGGAGGACCTCTTGCAAAAGTGGCGCCAACTGGTGGCATAAATCGAAAACCCTCATTGCTTTACCTGCAGTTTGAGTTTAGTTGGAAATTGCTTACTTTTTTGGTTATTCAAACAGTGCAGAATAGAAAAAAAAATTGTTCTCTTTGAGCGACTATGTATATTTTATCTAGTTTCCTCTGTCGCCCATTTCGAAATTCATAATTGATCCTCTTTATTACAATAACGAAATGCACTGATTTAAAGGAAATAGTGCCAGAATTGGAACAATAAATGCTCGAAGTCTTATAACAATCCATAACACAATCTTGCTAGATATAAAATTCGTATATTCCAGTTACATAATATAATAAATTACTCTAACACCACAAATTACACATACAGTAAAAATATACAAACAGTATGGAAACTACCTACAAAGGCTCAAAACGGCTCACTCACACAAACACCAATAATAAAAAATAATAATAATAAAATCTTTATTCAAACTTCAAATTGGTAAACTATACTAATAGGTCTTATATATAAAGTAGGTACAACAATGTTAGGTGCCTGTACTAGGTAATCCTGTATCACAGGCGGCAGGGGCTCAAACAATGTAAATGTAAGGACAAATAATTTTTACATTATTTTCTTAACATTAGAATAGTGACAGAGATATATTGATTTATTTATAATCTTAATTACTAAAACAGATGCAAATTAAAATTAAATTCTATTCATAATGATAAACAGAAAATTCCTAACTTAGCTTAGTTTACGTAAAATTGTTTGCACTTAATTATTTACACACACGGACAACGAACTTTGAGCGTCAGCAGATATTTGAGCTGGGCTATTGCAAAATGTTTTTAAGCCATTTTGCCAAAGTACGCACGGCGACAAATTTCCTACGACAGCAGCAAATTCAGGTGAAGTAGGTCAGCGCAGTAGCCTGTTCTTGTTGAGTCGGCATCACGTGTTCAACACGGAAGTCTGGCCTTGAGTGCGACGCTCTAGGCGCCCTCGTAATCGACAGAGTTGATGTATCTGAATTCCGCCATCTTCCTTGCAGGGCACTCAGGATCTCCTGTTTTATGATTGCTGGGCTTTTTAAAGCGTGAGCAAGTTGCACATTTTGGTACATCAGCTTTCTTCGCGCACTCTGTCATCGAGTGCCCAGTTTCACCACAATGCCCACACGTCGAGTTGACCTCTCTGCACGTTTTCGCTGCATGACCATATTGTTGGCACTTGTAGCACCGAGTTACCAGTGTAAAATCCCTGACAGGACAGGATGTCCAATTAATAAAAAGTCTCGATTGAGCGATTAGGGCTTTACGTATATCAGCTGGTACTTCAATGACGTAGTTGCAGGTCGACGCTTCTCTCTTCCCAGATTTGTGGCTTAATTTTACCAAGGCCAGGAATGATTCTAAGGACATGTCTTCAAACTTGTCGGCTACATTTTGTTCAAATATGCATCTGAAGACCTCATTTTCAGCCATGGAAGTCGGCACTCCTAAGACCACGATCCGGGGTTTGCGCTTGCTGGGTTCGTCGGCGGTAAGTCCTGAAGTAGAGAGCTGGACTGCTTGCTTTACTTTATCAGCGTCATGCTTGGTCTCGGTGCTGATAATTACGCCTCCATTTTTTGTTTTCCGGACACCACGAACATGCAGTTTCATTTGCTCCGGGCGTATGATCTTCTTCACGAGGTCCTTGGTTTCGTCACTCGATTTCAATTTATCATGGGGATAAATTGCAACCGAGCTTAAATTATTGGGGCGCACAAAGTTATTTGCTCCCTTTTTTACCATTTCGGCAAAAGAAACATTACCCGCAGTACCTGAGTCCTGTATCGTCTTCCTGAGGTCCATGATGTGGTCTGAGAGGTCTCGCTTTTCAGTAAGGGATTCAATCATACTGTGCGATAGTAGGGATCTAGCCTTTAGCGACTGGTATAGTACTGCCATTTGTGAGGTACCGGATCCTATTTTACGGCAAAGGTTTGCTATTTTCATTTTCTGCTCCGAATTGAGTTTTCCATCCGCGGCAATAGAGCAGACTTCATTTAGATGCAGCTCAATAGATGACATCCATTTTTGAATCTCGGGCGTGGTGATGATCTCAGGTGGCGCCGCCGCCACAGGTGAGGCAAAGGAGAGCACTGGCCCCCTTGAATTCGAGGGTCTGTTATCCATTTTATGCGTACACTAACACACTTTTACTATTTCATTATAGTATGTAAATACACACACACTAAGCTAAATTAAAAGTGCAAAGTTGCTAATACACTTAAGGAGGTCACTATTATTAATAATTTATTTATTTCAACTAAATATTGCTTGTGGGCACGTCTTTACGCGACAAGCGCCGAAACGGAATGACCAATAGTCGCGTCGCGGTGCTCAGTACTGACAGCACTGCGGACGCTGCGTAAGTCTCGTCGGTGCGTTTGTGTGAGTGTGCCGTTTCGAGCGTTTGTAGGTAGTTTCCATACTGTTTGTATGTTTTTACTGTGTTATAGCTTATATAGGATTGTAACATTCCCTAAATATTTCCTTAACATTATCGGAAGAGTTTCTCGTCCTCCTTACAGTCAATGGTGTTTGAAGCGTTGATGCTAGCGATCAGCTTCTCAATGCCAAGGTTGGTCCAGTCTTGAGACAGGTCATCCAAATAGTTGTCGAAGTCCACAAGATCTTTTTGGACCCCACGTTGCAGCAAATGCGATACGGTCTCCAACACATATGGGCTTTCTGTAAAAGAAAATAAATAATTACTTATTTGTGACCCGCAGAGGAGACAGGAAACATAAAATATAAAACGACAAAAAAACAAACAAATACTTTTCTGAAAACCGCATCAAAATCGGTTCAGCCAAACTCAAGAAAATCGCGGACAAACATATAAACATACAGGTCAAACTGAGAAACTCCTTTTGAAGTCGGTTAATAAAAAAACTGGCCAAGAGCGAGCCGGAAAAAAAATCACGTTTGGTGTATGGGTGGACCACTTAAATATTTATTTATTCAGTTTTTAGTATTTGTTGTTAGACCTCTGCCTCGAATCTTGCGGGCAGCGGGGCGGCGCGGGCGCGACAATATCTAATGCGTACAATCAAATGGACCGGCCCTCGAAAACAGCAACAGACCCCTAGCTCCACTACGTAATGCACACATTCCTATCAAGATAGACAAAAGTCGTGCGCATTCCAAAGAATACGTTGTCCGACGGTGACGCGTTCCTTGGACTTGTCTCAATGCGCTTTAACTCTCAATGTCCGACTATAATGTAACCAGTATAATGTTGACAGCACGTTTGGCGCAGTGGCTGAACGATTATCTGCTGTGCTGCGTGTCGCGGGTTTGATGCCCGCTCGGAAAATATATTTATATGGCATACAACAGCTGTTCCGAGTCTGGCTGTTTGTTTAAATGTTCGAAAACGTACACACACACATAGATAAACAATCTGTGACAAATCAGAGAAGTTACAGTGACATGTTTGGTGTGTGATGTTGACTTTTTCAAATTAATTCAAAATCAAGTAGTTTATTTCAAGTAAACCTTATAGGTCTTTTGAATTGTCAAACAAAAAAATATTAATAAAAAGATGACTCTAGTTGCAAATTCGCAAGCGTCTGCATTCGTCAAGTCATTAAAAATTGGACCTCTCGGATTCGTGCCACCATACGAAGCCGCGGCGGACATTTGAACGATGTCATATTCCATACATAATGGCATAAATAGGCCTTTTAAATAAAAAATAAATTTCGTTAATATCTCACACACAAACACACATCTTGTTTTATTCAATTTTAACATCGACCCGTCCTTGTTGAAAGACCCTTTACAATACAAAAAATTTCATACAGTCGAAAACAATATATCACAGGAATTTAACGCGATTGAAACGCGAAAGTTTTAAAGTTAATATTTTCATACAGTCTTCAGCAGGTCTAACAACACTTCGAAAGTTTTCTGCGCATCACTAATTGTTCTTGCGCCCAAGTGGCGGCGGGGCAGGACCAGCATTGCAGCGATGTAATCCCCCAACTTATAATAAGCTTGCCTGCATAGTGTGCGTTTTATACAAGTTTTAAATTTCGTCTATTTTAAGTTCTAGAATGTGGGGAGGAATTTTATTGTAACACTAGCTGACCCGGCAAACATTTTTTTGCCATAAAGACACCAAACATTCATCTACTCTACTTACCCTACTCTACCTACCATACCATACCCTTCCTAACCTACCCTACCTACCCTACCCTACCTACTAAACCCTATCCTACCCTACCCTACCTAACCTACCAACCCTACCCTACCCTACCTACATACCTATCCTACCTATGTACCATTGTTTTTTCATATTTTTTTTTCATAATAACCTTCTCCTAACAATAACAAACACAACAAAAAAAGAATAAGCGAAATCGGTCCAGCCGTTCACGCGTGATGCCGTGACCAAGGGAAATAGGGATTAATTTTTATATATACAGGATGTCCCAGAAATCGACGTCAAGCCGTAAATGGGTGATAGACCAAGTTATAACAGTTCTCAGAAAAATACGAAAAAAAATCTATCTCATGTTTTTAAAAAATAATGTTCACTTTAAAAATTTACTAAAAAAATCAATCCCTGTAATGGTTCTTTAACTCCAATTGCTACAAATCCCATAATTTATCAAATTTTTTTATTATTATGTAATCTTGAATAATGCTTGTGTAGATTTTTGCCTAAAATTTAAAGCCAACTCCTCCTACTTAGAAGAAAATTAAACTTTTTCAAAACCAAATTATTCAAATTTACTGTTTCGCCCAACTTTAACTGACTGTACTGAAAAAAAAATGTACTACGCTAGTTTGGCAAGTAACATGAAAAATTGGCGCATTTAATAAGGATTCAAAAATGGTGTAACACTTGCTAGATTACGTTTTCAATAATTGGTCAAATTTTTTTTTGTAAATAGTATCGGTTTTTACCCAAAATGTCCATACTTCCTTAAAATGACTTTAGCTTACCTAAAGCTTTGCTAAACTCCGTTTCTAGTTCGATAGAGACGGAGAGAGTCATTTTACGAAGTGTGAGCGAGATAAGAAATCGAAATTTTACGTAATTTAAGAGCAAAGTTATGATAGTGACTCAACCTTTTTACTTTAAGTCAGGACCAGTTTTCTCATCTTAGAAAAAAAAACAAATTATCAGATTTAATTTTTTTTATTACAATAAATGTTCAAACTGCCTTCCTTCGACGGCAATGCAAGCACGACATCTTCTTAAAAAAGATCTGGTTATTTTCCGGGCAAATCTTCCCCTATTTACAAAGACAACGGCTTCCGTTATTCTTTCCCGCAGCTCGGCTAAATTCTCTATTGTTTTTGAGTACCTACACTTTCTCTTTTACCGCTCCCCAGTAAAAAAAATCTAGGGGATTTAAATCAGGCGAACGGGGTGGCCACAAGATTGTCCCACCGCGCCCTATCCACCTGAGCGGGTATTCTTCATCAAGATGTTCTCTTACTAAACGGGCATAATGCGCTGGGCCTTATACTGGGCCAATACCATCTTGATGGAACCACATTTCCCTGTAAACGTTCAGTGGCACGTCTTCTAATAAATCTGGTAAAGTATTTTGAAGAAAATCCAAATAAACTGCGCCATTCAAAATCTCTGGCAGCTCAAAAGGTCCAATTATTTTGCCATTTAGTATCCCAGTCCACATGTTTACTTTAAATCGATACTGTGACTTATCTTGCCTCATCAAATTTGGATTTTCTACATGCCACTCGTGCAAATTGTGCAAATTCATGTAGCCATCTTTTTTAAATGTTGACTCATCGGTCCATAAAATCTTCTCTAAGAATCGAGGGTCTTCTCTGTGCCTTTCTAGCATCCTTTGGCAAAACGCAACTCTGGGAGCGTAATCCCGTGGCAGTAATGATTGTACTCGCTGTACATGATACGGGTGGAACTCGTTCTTTTTTAAGATTCGGTGGGCGGTACTCTTAGATACACCTGTGCTTGTTTCGATTCCACGTACAGAAGCACTTGGGTCTTCTTGGACTGCTTGTAGTACGACGTCTTCGTACGGATTACGATGTCTTCCTTCACCATGTACTTGGTTAGGGAATCGTTCCTCTGATAGTGAACGGTGCACATTAATAAAAACTCGATGATCTGGGTGACGATTGTTCGGGTACCTCTCACGATAAAGTCTAGCGGCTGCATTGGCATTGCATCTGCATTCCCCATAAACGAGGTGCATGTTCGCATATTCCAATGCAGTGTAGTACTACACAATCACAGGATCAGCAACAGTCCAGAGTAAAGCACAGGTCGTCAGAAAGAGGAATTAAACAGTCCAAATCACAAGCAATTAAGTCCAGAAAACAACGCAAAAAGTGGTAAGTACGGAATCAACATGAACGAATACGGAGATGCGCAGTAAACAAAGCAGCGTAACGTACTGATTTGTAATTGTGTGTGCGTCTGCGCTTACAAAACAGAACAATAACTACTGCTGTCTCATTCGCACTCATCGGTAAATTGTATCTCCGTTTCATGATAAAGGTTGTGTCACTGATAAAGGTGGCGTCACTCTCTGTCTCGCTCACACTTCGTAAAATGACTCTCTCCGTCTCTATCGAACTAGAAACGGAGTTTAGCAAAGCTTTAGGTAAGCTAAAGTCATTTTAAGGAAGTATGGACATTTTGGGTAAAAACCGATACTATTTACAAAAAAAAATTTGACCAATTATTGAAAACGTAATCTAGCAAGTGTTACACCATTTTTGAATCCTTATTAAATGCGCCAATTTTTCATGTTACTTGCCAAACTAGCGTAGTACATTTTTTTTTCAGTACAGTCAGTTAAAGTTGGGCGAAATAGTAAATTTGAATAATTTGGTTTTGAAAAAGTTTAATTTTCTTCCAAGTAGGAGGAGTTGGCTTTGAATTTTAGGCAAAAATCTACACAAGCATTATTTAAGATTACATAATAATAAAAAAATTAGATAAATTATGGGATTTGTAGCAATTGGAGTTAAAGAACCATTACAGGGATTGATTTTTTTAGTAAATTTTTAAAGTGACCATAAATTTTTTAAAACATGAGGTAGATTTTTTTTCGTATTTTTCTGAGAACTGTTATAACTTGGTCTATCACCCATTTACGGCTTGACGTCGATTTCTGGGACACCCTGTATAGATTTTATACAGTACCCCATAAAAGATGATGATACTTTAGCCAGCCTAAAACCTGGTTGAATTAATTGGTCCCTATTTCTAGTAACATAATTATGTGTCGCCGTTTTTACTAAAAAGACGTAAACGTGAATAGCCTCGCGGTATCTACATCAGTAAACTGACGTATTTTTCTCACAGCTTAAGCTGCCGAACTTAGCCGCCCCGCAAGTGATAATAAATGTGGACCCCATTGTAACCTCGAGTCTAGCGTGATCCCCAGGAAAACCGTTTTATCGACGAATTCTAGTTTCTCCTTGTTTAATATAATGTCACAATCAGTACTTTTGACATTTGGCAAGGCAAATTTTACGCACTTAATCTTTTTAGCATTTAAAACTAGATTATTAGCTGTGAACCAATTTTGAACCTGTCGCAAGACGATATTTACGTCGTCAAAGTTACTCGTACGTCTATTTATCTTAAAAATCAAAGAAGTGCCATCAGCAAATAACACCATGTTTAGATTGTTTTTCAATAGATGAGGTAAATCGTTAATCGTGTAGACTAGAAACAAGAAAGGACCCAAAATTGAACCCTGGGGTACCCCCATTTTCACGATTAACCCGGACGAGTTGACACCGTTTTTTTGAACTAATTACTGTCTATCACTTAAATAAGATTTAACTAAACTCAACGCTGATTGGCCTAGCCCGTAATGCTCAAGTTTCAAAAGTAATGTTTCATGATTAACGCAATCAAACGCTTTCGACAGGTCGCAGAAGACCCCTATGGCATCTTGTGCCTCTTCCGACGCATCAAAGATGTGTTTTAATAAGGTGACACAAGCGTCAGTCGTACAACGTCCCTTGGTAAAACCATACTGTTTATCGTGTAGGATGTTATTCGTATTAAAATGAATGAGCATTATCTTTTCAAATATCTTGCTGAAAACTGGCAGCACCGATACTGGTCTATAATTATTTGAGTCTACTGTCCCTGGATTTAAAAAGTGGTATAACCTTACTATGTTTCATTAGATCCGGAAAGACTCCTTGATCTACAAACAAATTAAAAATTAAAGCTAAGTACGCCGCGGCCGTCTGAATATTGGAGGTACAAACTTTGATGGACATTCCCCATAGATCTTCGGTCAGTTTTATCTTGATTTGCTTAAAAGCTTTTATTAGTTATTGGGTTTACATGTGAAAAGTTAAATTCAGTCGGGCAGGCTGAAACGTTAGCGTTTAATGAACCAGAAGCAAGTGAGGGCGAAAAATTTAAGGTTTCAGTAGTTTTAATTGGGATGCTGGTAAAGAAATCCACAAATTCTTGAGCAACTTTTTTGTTATCTCTAATAAGTCCATGTGTAGTTTCAAGCGTGTAATCAGTATTATTTCTTTTGTTCCTGATCGTTTCATTGTTTATAATTTTCCAAACTGAGCCTTATATGCTATCTTATTCTCCGGCTTGAAGTGACGGCGGGCCGGGGGGCAAAATTTTTCTTAGAATTGAGCTAGCTCCAGCAGTTTCCAAGATATGTGACTTTTTAGTTTTTATGTTTTGGTCGCCGGTTCGTTCTTGGTGGCGGCTCGAGTCAAATCAAAGTGGCCTTATGCCTGTGGTAATAAGGGTCACTCAGAATTTGGTGCCGCGTTTTCCAGTTCGGAGGTTCGGTTCCGGTTGACAAAGAAGTTTTTATTCTTGCTAATGAAGTTTTTACAGCTGATGGATGAACATTTTTTAATTGAGATTTAGCATAAATAAAAAATAAATAAATAATTATAATTGCATAAGTTGATAAAAAATGCTATGCAATAGCTTTACCGCGGCAGTCCCCGAGTGCCACACGTCTTTTTTTATATAATTAATAAATTATGCTATTTCCTGTAGGTCCCCTAACATGCTGGGGAACTGTGTCTTTATAAATAATATCCTTGTATCTGTTTGTTAAAATTCATCCAAATTACATTTCTGAATCTAAATCAAAAATTATTTTTTCAAATTGGGCTGAGAGTCCATTTTGAATTTAGTTTTACAGTAAAGACCAGTCCTCAAAAGAGAGTTTTAGCTGGAAAGAAGATGTAGCACAAAAGGTTACACAAATCTGTCTGTTTGTATATAAGTCACAAAAAAAATGAAAGCTACTCACGGAACATAACTTTGTTGGCATCCTTGGGCTTCCACTTTCCATCATTGTATTTATGTAACTTGATGGCAGCGGTGTCCAGATGCTGCATCATCCTCTTATTGTCCACCTGTAAAGACGAAATAAAATTATCAAACCTATTCGGAATACCACACAGTGCTTCAAAATGGGTATAATAAACGTGGGTACATTTCACAAAAACATGCAAATGTCACACACCATTATACACTGTTGATATGACTGATTATTCCATATTCAAAGTTTTTGTTTTCATACTCAAATTGGCTATATTTGAATTTGGAGATTAAAGGTCTATCCACACATATCAGGGCCGTGCCCAGGACGTGGACAGACCGTGCCCCGTAAGGGGCTCAAAAATATTGGTGTGTACCATTGATGTATTAAAAAAGGGAAGATACGGTACTGGACACAGCGCTTGGTCCTACTAGACTAAGTGCATGCCCGTAGCGGGCACTCAGTCGCGCACGGCACAGGGTTGATCTCACTGCTCAATAATTTCAGTGTTTTTGTGTTTTTTTTTGCAATAAATACGCATCAAAATGACTTCATGTGTAGCTAAACACTGTTTAAATAATACGAGGAAGAAAAATAAGTCACACGGCATCACTTACCACTCGTAAGTACAGTCAAAAATGTTAATTTGTTGAAAATTACAATAATATTTAATGTTTGCTTCGCCATATTTGTGAGAGCGATATAGATATTACAAACATGCGTGAGAGACACGATACGTGTCATTTCATTCATAATAGTAAACATTCGGTTAACATTCGGCAGCTAACGCGATTTCGCTCGCACTACAGCGCCGTCTCCTATTTTTGTCCTTGTCTATCGGTAACTGCAGGTTTGGGACTGGTGATGACACTGAATACAGATGTGTGAGTTTCGGTGCATGTAGTCGTGCGCCGAGCCCAGGTTTTCTGATCGCGATGTTAGCGCGTAACGTTAATACATCAATGGTGTGTACATTTTATATGAACTCGTTCACACACGTCCGTGCACGGGCCAGTGACAGAGCTTCAATGCCTGGGACCGGCCCTGTCACATCCCGGGCACGGCCCTGATATGTGTGGATAGACCTTTAAGGACATTTGGGGATTGTGACTCTCAAAAACTCTCAAAAGATGATAAAAGTTCTTGTTAAACTTCTTGGCCGCCCTGAAGTTGGCTACAATGGCTACGCATTAATAAATCTCAAACAAAAACAGCACCGATCCGTGTCTTGAGCATTGGAAAGCCAACTTCAGAGCAGCCCAGAAGTTTGGCGAGAACTATACTAAATGTACATAAAATTGTTCAATGCTAAAGATTGAAGAATTTTAGGTATCAAAACAATGTGTTTGATAACATAACATAAGATCACACCCGTATTTCCCAAAGAATTAGTTAGAGGTGCAGCTATAATATATTCACATTTTGTCAGGTTTGTTTAAATTCTGTCTTAAAACAAGCCAATTGCTATCAACCGAGCACAAGTCCCGACACCCGGCACCAGAAATTAAACTTTGTCCAAACCGGGAATCGAACCTGGGACATTGTGCTCAGCAGTAGCTTGCAACCCAACAGACCAAGTAGGTAACATGATAAACTCTTACCACAATAAAGACAGCAGAAGGAAAGTGCTCTGCAATCTTTTCAGCAATCTTCTGGCCGGGACACTTCTCTACAGTGTTGTCTTTGAAGTTCTCGCAGGCAGCATAGTAGCCGGCTATCACACGGTTGTCTGTCTGAGCCACAGTCTCAATCTGTGAAATGACAAACAACATCATTAATTTAGATCCAGCTTTGGTCATTTAGTGGGGTGATCGGTACCGTAATTTTGTATCTGTTTTGGCATGAAGCACACATTTACCCTTTCCGTTTATAACTCAACAGTATTCATTGCATGTTTTACGCTGTCGACATTTGAAACATATGAAGCAATGAAAGTAAGGAAATCGCATTGTGCGCTATTCTTTGAACTTGCACATATAAGGTGCAGATCTTCTGGCAAATCAGTTATGGGTGCTCTTAGCCAGGTCAAGTATATTTCTCCAGAATCAGAATCAGAATAACATTTATTTGCCTACTTTGTGTATTACAAAATGTCTCTGTGGCCGGTGGGCCGTACAGAGTTGAGTCAGCTAACTTACGTCCTAATGGATCTATGTTTGCTGTGTTCTGTTTATTCGCAATATGTGAGACTATACAAACAGATTACGTGTTTTATTTATGTTGTTTACTTACTTATTATTACTTAATTATTATTACAATTATTAATTTCACTTAATTTTAAGGGGACGTGGCGTCATCGCTTTGTCGGTAGGCCACCGCTTGTATCCTTTTTTATAAGGGTCATAAAATATATCGCCCATTCTCTGGTTAACCCTGAGGGGGTTAAATTCACCGTGCGCTTGGTAGGCGTCTCCAGGGGATTCTAGATCTTCTATTTCTAATTTTGCAATGTTTTGCAACATTTTGGTGTTAAGGTCCTCGGCGCGTAGATGCCAGGCTTCTATGTCCGCCATCTCCCAGATCACTTCTGTAGGTGTTCGTCTTGGTAATTGTGCGGCATTTTTCAGTGCCAGTCTGTATTGGCGTTCGATTTTGCTCAGGTTCGTTGCACTATACCTTGAGAGTAGTTGCACCACTCCGTAGTCCATCAACGGTAATATACAGGCCTGAATGATGGCCAGTTTCGTGTCTATTTCTGTCTTCGCATTGTATCCTATTATTGGTCCGAGGGCTCCTCTGACTTGTTTCAGTTTTTTGACGACCTTTTCGGTGTGCTGGTTCATCTTCATGTGTTTGTCGAAGATGACACCGAGGTATCTGATCTGCTTTTGATAGTGCAACGTTTGTTGTTTTAGTTTAACCGTTGGCCGGTATTTTTTCTTTTTCGAGAACATGATGCATTCTGTTTTCTCTATGTTACACTTTAACCCCCATCTCGTATAGTAGTCAACGACGGCTTCCGCTGCCCATTCAGCACGCATAGTCGCATGTTCTGGGTTCGTGGCTCTGTTGAGTATACAGAGATCATCCGCATACTGTGAAAGTTTGAGACCTCTGATGTGGTCTTGTATATCCCAAATATCATGGACGTACAAGTTGAAGATTATTGGTCCCAGGATCGAGCCTTGGGGCACGCCGTGAGGTATTGGCTTGTCTTTGGTTATGGTAGTTCTGAATCTACCTCTCAAGTTTCTGCCTTCGAGGTAGTTCTCAATTATCTTAATGATATTGTTGGGAACGTCTTGATTCTGAAGTTTCTTGATCAGTCCCTTGTGGTTGATTGAATCGAAGGCCTTCGATAGGTCCGTAGATATCATAGAGACGCTGTCTTCCGTGGCTAGAGCATCAGTGATTATTTTTCCGGTACGTAGAATCTGCGTTGCCGTGCCTCTTGCCCTCGTGAAGCCGTGTTGGAAAGTTGGCTGCAGCCGATTGACCGTAGTGGTAAGTCTTGTCAGGATCAGCCGCTCACAAAGCTTGCCCATGATATTGAGCAGTGTGATCGGGCGATACGATGATGCCTGACGGTGATCTTTGCCGGCCTTGTGCAGGAATATGCACACGCCTGATTTCCATTGCTTAGGGAAGTAGCCTGTGGACAATACAAAGTTAGCAAGAGGCACAAATGCCTCGATGAAGACTTCTCCCCCAAGTTTGAGGGCGTCTGCTTTTATTCCATCTGGCCCTGGGGCCTTTTTGTTTTTGAACCTGTTCAGTGCAAGTTGGGTCGAGCGGTTGGAATGGTGTCGTCTTTTCAGTCCCCTCATCGTCTTTCGCTATTTTGGCCTCTTTAATTATAGCTGTATCGGTGAGCTTGTCGATCGTTTCTATTTCTGCACTGCATCCCGTTATGTTTGGAAGTTTAACGATAGGCTTCTTCATGCTTCATTGGATGCGCCACATTTGTGACTTATTTTCCTGTGGATCTTGGAGTTTGTCGAGCCAGCCTTTTTCGGAGTATTCTTTCAGGACCTTTTCAGCTTCTCTCTTAGCGTGGTTGTAAAGATATATTTCTCCACTGTGACTTATTTAAAGTTATTTCTCTCCAATTTCTCACTCCAACAATGTTTCAATTTTGTATTGATGGATCATGCAAGATGTTTTTTTCACATATTGGTAGGTAGGGTTAGTAACCCTAAGATGGGTGACTTACATTTTAACATCAATCAACACTAATCTTATAGGCGAGGAAATATCTTATAGGAGAGGAAAGATTTGATTGTTTGTTTGTTTCTATTGGATAAACTTAAAAACTAATTAACCAATATAAAAATTCTATCACCTATGGAAAGCTACATTATTCCCGTGTGTAAAAATGTGACACCACTCTGGAGTGGATGTCCCAGAAAAATATATAAATTAGTGAAGAAGAAGAAAAAGTGATTAAGCAATTGCTTGGGGCGATAGCTTCTTCAGCTGCTGTGGAAAGAGAGTTTTTCACCTTTGGAATTATTCATAGTAAAATAAGAAACGGACTGAGAAATGAAAAGGCTGGAAAACTAGTTTTTTTGTTAAAGTAATAACAATGATATTAAATTCTCAGATGTAAAAGACCCTGTTTTAACATATAATTTCTAAACATGTTTTTTATGTTGATTTCTGTGAAAGAAAGTCAAATTGAACACATTTGATTAAATCACAGATTTTTATTGAAAAATAATGATTTAATGCAATTCCTGATAAATGGCAAACCTTTTAGTTCTGTGTAAGTCATAAACCATTATTTTATGTTTCTTGAAGGTGCATAATCCTATTCTAATGCAGCTTATTGGCCGATAATTAATTTCTCTGTCACATTCCAATCAGACATGACTAACATAACAGACTAACAGTATCTCCAAAGTTTACAAACAAGCACTGACTGTACAAATATAGAACTTGCAATTTTATTTTGGTGAAATAATATTCTCGCATTGCACCAAATAGTCTTTCAATTAATTTGTCAAGAAAAATCATGAATTAATCAAGCAATAAAAAAGGTTATGTTTGCATTTCTTTTTATAATTACCTGCGTCAGCGCTATCTCAGCCATCGGCGACAAGTAATGGCTGTGGTGGAAAAGAGGAACTGTGTCCACAATATCCAAATCCTGATTCTTAGCTCCATCACGGATTTTTGTGGCATCCGCTAAAAGAACGCCGTTTACAGCACAGTGTGGGTATTTAGCTGCGTGTAAAATAATTTTAGCGTAAGCCGCAGTTTCCAGAGACACTTCTCCCATTGTTTGAATAGATGTTTATCTAATTAAAGAAGTTATTACGATATATTTAACACTACAGAACTGCAGGTTGATGAATTGGTTATTGGATTGGAACAGGAAATAAACACTTGCTTGACAAGTAGACAGTTTTATGCTAGATTTTGGGTTAAATTTGATTGTCATTGAGGTTTTTTTTTTTGAGAATTTAATTAACTGGCTACTAAGACATTTAAGTCACTTCTTTAATTTTCGATATTCGCTTAAAAATAACTTGGTGTGGGATTTCAATGCGGATGTAACTCTTAGTACATTTTTTATGTTTTTTGGCGTATTTGGCAGCCCATATTGAGTCCAGTCTTTTCAGCAAGTATCGTTGAGGAGGTAGACAACGCTACAATGATTTTAAGGGTAATTCTAATCTTCGACCACATCATCGCTTACCTACCATCAGGTGAGATAGTGGTCAAGCGCGAGATTATCAACAAAAAAAAGCTTTAACTTAAAGGCCTCAATAGCCAAGTCATTAAATTACCTTATTGCAATCAGCTGACGTATATTGAAATATACTCTGTGCAGCTGACTGAACGTCACTCGACTGATCACCGACAGCACAACCTGTCAATCAATGTCATTCTTGTGTCAGATAGATATTGTTGACACACAGCCTAAAAACATATTCAATAATTTCAATGTTTTTTAATAAATACTCAACAATAATCCCCTGATTATGGATAAATATGATACATCTCAAATTACAGAATTTCCACGTTACGAATCAGAGTCCGCCCAGAGCGGTGTCTCAACGTTTTTTAATAAATTATGGAAGTTTCCAATATTTTCGTCGAGTGAGTCTGCAGATAGTATGCAAAACAGAGCGATGAGCGACGGTAAAGACGCCCCTCGTACTGGCGACGAGAAGCAAGAATATGATGAAGGAAAACCAGAGACTGGGTCATATGCTGTCGAGTTAGAGGGCCGGAGTTTGCCCAACGTTCTTAGAAGAATAAGCAGTCTAATTGCCTTGGGGTCTGGCGTAAGTAGAAATAAAATATGGAGCTTAGTATTTATTATCAAAAGGCTTTGTTTGACTATTGTGTGTAAATTTGGTTGATTAAAAATAAAAACGAGCTAAAAGCAAAATTGATACAGAATAAGAATCTGCAACAAAAAAAAATATATGCTTGATATTTAGCTACCTAATGAAATGTTTAATGATGCACTTAGAAAATTGGCCTTGAATAGGATAATTGTATTGATATCTTGCACTTTGTACTTGTAACATTGTTTATATTTATGTCAAGTATGTTTGTGTTGTACAAAGAAACTTAATTTAAAATCATCCTACTAACTATTTTTGGATCATTGCGAATCAATCAATCCTAATGGCTGATCGGATTGGAATAAAATTACGGACATGGGTAGACTATGGCCTAGGCCTCATACTCTTCTCATCATTAAACTTTTGTTTCAATTCTAATTATAATGCTTTTGGCTAAAACCACTCACCACACTCAAGCTTTCATTGTGAACACAAGCGTCGTTAATTCCAGTGGTGTCTCATACCATACAAAGAAACCGTGCCAATGTACTGTACTGATAATACTGATTATTTTTTGTACATTGATTGTGTTCGGTTCCGTTCCACGGATATAGATGGTGATCTATCTATCGCCGTGGCACGGAACTGAACGCTATCAATTTACAAAAAATAATCAGTATAATCAGAAGAAAAACGTTAGTTAAGTCGGCACGGTTTCTGTGTATGGGATGAGGCATCTGTATGCTAGTATTATATTATGAGTGGTAATACATAAGTATTTATGTAAATTATAGATTTATTTCCAGAGTGGTACGAAGTACTCTGATACGGAACTAGCCCGCTACTGGATGCCAGATGATATATCACGCGAGTGCTATGAATGTGCCTCGCGTTTCAGTACGCTGAGACGAAGACACCACTGCCGTGTGTGCGGACAGATCTTCTGCTCCAGGTGCTGTAGTCAACGTGTTCCAGGTAAATAAAAGAAAATATATACAACTGGTTTCCGAAGTGCAATAATCAATACAATTATCTATAGCCCTCGCCAAACTTCTTGGCCGCCCTGAAGTTGGTTTACCGGATGCGCGAGGCACGAAACGGTGCTGTTTTTGTGTGAGATTTTCTACTGCGCAGCCATTGTAGTCAACTTCAGGGCGGCCAAGAAGTTTGTTGAGTACTATACAGACCATCAAACTCTTATGTCTGCTGTGATTGGCTAACTGAAATAAAACAGCCAATCAAACAACTTTAGTTTTAATAATGAAAATCATTATTTAACAAATATTAGCCAAAAATTAACCACCGAAGCTGGTGAGTTAATTATTTGACTGGCTAAAAATGTATGAAATATAACCGAAATTTAACCATTGGCTACTATTTATAACCATTATTTTATTCAACTACGGATATAAAAACAAGGATTTAGTGTGTTAGCTGCACATAACAGAAGTTATATTTAAAATAAAACATTAACAGGCACTTTTGAATTGTCAAGGAGTTCATCAAGAGGAACTGGCGACAGTCAGAAACAGAATGTCAAGCAAATAAAAATAAACCATATTCCATTGTTTCAGGACACATTTTCGGTTGCGCAGGCGGTCTACGTGTATGCAATTATTGCTGCAATGTTGTACTGAGCTATCTAAAGGAGAATGACATGACTGGCGAGATTCCGCCTGACCTGAGGACCTTACAGGAAAACTTACAGGTTTGTGTACCAATCTTTTTAATGTTTATTTAAGGATTACTTATTTTTTTTATTATATTTTTCCGTTTAAATTTATTTAAGGTGGGTTTATCCGCTTTTTTATTACGTCTCATCTGTTTAGTAATGCAAGTCACAAATGAGACTGATAAGATAGGGTCCGTGTTTCAGTTCCTAAGGCCCAGCGCACGACTGGAGAGGCGTGGCGAAAATACTGAGAAGATAACAATTTACATTAGACTCTAATTCTTATGATATAAAGTTGAAAATGTCATGTCAAAGATAAATAAGAACGAGCCGAGCGGCGCACGACACAGTGATCTTATATTGACCGTATGTCAAGGTAGTTAAGGTTTATATTAAATTGTTGTCTTCAATTGCTCTCCGCCGCGCCTCCAGCGGTGTGCGCTGGGCCTAAGACAGGCAAACTGTTATTAAGTTGTTTTGAGTGATTTTGATTTTGTAATAAATGTCGTAACTGTTAAGGCTCAATTTCACTGGTAATTCACAGAATTAAGGTCTGAAGCGCCGTGTAATACGCGTTAGTCTTACGTCTAGTCAGACCACTTCGATTGCAGCGGCCGCGGCAGTGCTGGAGTGGTCTGACTCGAACGCCAAAGAGACGCCTATGTAAAATACGCGTCGCTTACGCATTCGGAATGGCGCTTCGGTCCTTCTTTCTACGAATTTCGAGCCGATAGTGAAGCTATAGGTTTATTGTCTTGAAACAACAATCTAAACGATTGACCTAATAAGCACACTCGACACATTGTTTAAAATTAAAAGTAGTTGCAAGTTAGTCTGTACAGTTAACTCATTGTTGTAACAGGTGAAGTTCCCCGAGAACAAGTCCGCACAAGCGAACAAGCTGCGCGACAACTTCACGTTCGCGCGCGAGCAGGAGGAGCGCTGTGAGGCGCGCACCACGCACAAGGAGGCGCTGCACGACGTGTTCCGACAGCTGTCCTTCACGCTGCCCACGCAACAACACAGGTAGGCAGACATAACCGTTAAAAGATAAACAACGTGTTATAGAATACGCAAAACGCAAAACTTGTAAGGGGATCATTGTACTTATTTTTATGAAAAACTTTTACTATGCGGCCAAACCTGAATTCGAACAAAAAAACAACTGCCCCATACCTTTGTGTTTGCATAACTCGCCAATTGGGATGTTGAATTAAAAAAGTTGACGATTTTTGTTATGTATTACGAAACTTTACAAATCTTAAATTATATTGTCGTTTCAAAAAACTCCTAAATATTTTTTTTCAAATTTTTTATAAGCAATTGAAAATCGATAAAATTTTGAAAAGAACCACGTGACTGCGAACGGGCCACAATGAGTCGCCATGTTGGTGACGTCATAACGTTCAAGGAAATCACAATAATGCAGTGTCAACTACGCGTGGATTGATTAAAAATAGCCGAAAATTAGTGCAAAAATATTATTAAACAACAAATTTTATTTAATCATGTGTGATAAAGGATTCATAAAGGCTAATGTCAATAATTGACGAATTGGACGATTTGGAAGTTTTGAGCATAAATAAAGTAGTAGTAATGAATATTACGTGTTAGTGGACCGGTGTTAGTTATTGTTGTTTACCACGTACATTTCGAAACATAATTGTCATAACGTAATCGTTTTTATGGTGATATTGGTGTAAAATAAAAAGTAATCAAACACGATTGGCGCGAAACTTCGACTTTGGATATCAAAAAATTGCATTAGATACCACTAAATATGATACACATAAACATAACATTTTCGTTAATTCCCATTATTTACATATCCCTTAATAATATTAAACACTAATATCTATATTACATATTTACAAACACTAAAAAGTTTGTAGAACAGAAACGTGAAAATATTAACTTGGTAGATTTTCCTTACACTAATTCGTCAGTAAATATCTCTTAAATGCGTCGACCGATTTTCATAATTCAAACAGAGGCCCTAGCACGAGTTTCTGCGTAATTGGATCGACTACGTTAACGTATCGCCTCCGAAATTTTTTGTATGCAAAATGAATCAGCGCCATGTGTCCGTATTTGGAACTAACAAATCGGTAGCACAAGTTTTTGACAATTGCCTTCGTATCGAGTTCACGTATTTACGTTGCGTTAACGCTCTAAATGTAAGGGAATCGGTAGCACAAGTTTTCATTTTGACATGTAGTATCGAATTTTACGCTAGGTGTGACGAAAGCACGTCGAAAACTATCTCACTGACATTTTCTCGGTGAGACATTTCACGTCAAACAATTTTCCGTATTTATTTGGGTATTTTTGCAATAATATGCTATTTAATCATGAATAAAAGGGGAAGGCATGCTTTCTATTGATTATCTTACCTCCTATTTTAATAAAGAGGCTAGGAGAAAATGTTAAACGTGGTATGCAAAATTTACATTTTCTTTGTAAACAAACAGTAATAGTTTCTTATAATAAACCATTTCTTTAAGTTATTGATACTAACTACACATAGAGCGTCGCGGCACGTCCACACTGCCTTCCTGCCGTAGTGGAATAATGTCTCAAGCGCGTTATTCGCCGCAACTCTACGTTTTTCTTGCGGTTCTCCATAATTATCATGACTCATTTGAAGATTCAAGAATCGGAGAAAACGGCGATATGCTTTATATGTTATACATTATAATACTAGTATGCACGTATGCCTATATATTTTCTAACCGGTTCAGTATATAAAGTTTGGGAATATGGGTTAGAATTTGGGATAAACAACATTGATAGTTGCTTCAAGGCAACTGAACCCCTTTCATTTATCGGCAGCTAAAATGTTCTTGAGTACCCTATTAACAACAATACAAATCTAAAACTTATTAATATACATGTTCTTCAGCACGACTTATGGCAATAGTTGCAGTATTTTAAGAAAGCAAAAACCGTAAGCCGTTTTACAAGTCTAGCTAGTCTGTCGATGATAAATAGAGACAGATGTACAACGAAAGAGAGAAAACTAGGACAAAAATGAAATAGAATCCCTTCGCAGCGCGACGAACGGTCCATTATAAAGACCTTCCATCGTAATTGCCACCTGACAGCCAATGTTCCAGAATCCAGAGTAACCTTTATAAGACGAGAAATCGATGCAGAGAGTGGGACTGTGATAGGACTCTCCTTCAAAACTAATCGAATCCTAAGTCATATCGTTCCTTCTTACATGGAAAGCCTTGTTGGCTCAGCCTATTATTATTTAAAATTCCTACTTGTTGATGATGTTTATTGAATTTATTATATTTCTAACATGTACATAAGTATCCGTGAATTGAATAAGTAAGTAACTAAGCTATTAATGTGATAATAAAAACCTAAATAAAGAGAAACTATATGTTTTTTCTAATCTAAACATATATACATAAACTTACGCTTTGCACCTGCTACGTTATATTCACGTTCATACATCTACACGCACGCGGGTTATGACATGCACGCACGCTGGCCTCTCTGAAGAACATCACAATAAGATCTGTTGCGGACGGTACCCGGGTGGTGTAATTACCCGCGGTCGCCCTGGGACAGTATCCCACTGTTGTTTGACGTGCTTTCCATACGCTCTGAGTCAAGCGACTCTGCTGGTGGCACACGCCACCACGCACCCCTGAATGCGTATGTAGGGTGGTAGGTACGAGGAAGACCCACATACAAGATCCACGTTTTGACCAAAGAAATAAAAAGCGGGCTTTTTCTTGTAATATCTTGTTGCACGTGTTTAGGCCATTTTTTACGTTCATATTTACTTAGCTGAAATCTTTAGAGCCATAACTAAAACAAGTAAATATAATCATTTCAAACCCCTTATTGACATACGGCAATAATAATTACACATTTTTAAACAATTAAAAAGTTCGTAGAACAATAACATCGAAAATGCCGGTTTGTTACACTTTCATTACATTGGATAAGCGAATATCTCGTAAACGTGTGGACCATCATCTGCCTAGCCTGTTTCCCAATTATTGTTGGGGTCGGCTTCCAGTCTTACCGGATTCAGCTGAGTACCAGTGTTTTACATGGAGCGACTGCCTATCTGACCTCCACAACCCTGTAATTGGGTAACACGATACCCCTTGGCAAGACTGGTGTCAGATCTCAGGCTTCTGACTTCCCGTAACGACTGTCAAAGATCTTCAAATGACAGCCGGGACCAACGGCTTAACGTGCTTTTCCGAGGCACGGAGGAAACTCGGTATATTGAAATGGTCACCCATCCACAGACCGACCTCGTCAAGCGTTGCTTAATCTTGAAGATCGACCCGTGCGGCTGTTATTATTTAGCCACGAGCTCCTCCTCCTCGTAAACGTGTGGACCGATGTATATTATTCAAACGGATGAAATGGTTATACATCTAGACCTTTAATTTGACTATATTAAAATCGTTGAAATATCTCCATAAAACAAAAATCAAGATTTCAAGTTACGTAAATATACGACACTATAAACTCATAACAAAATTTCTTTAAAACTATCTTTATTAATCACTAGCTGTTGCCCGCGGCTTCGCTCCCGTGGGCCACCCCACAGGACACGTTTTCGGGATAAAAAAATAGCCTATGCTACTCAGGAATAACGTAGCTTTCTATTGGTGAAAGAATTTTTCAAATCGGCCCAGTAGTTTCGGAGCCTATTCGGTACAAACAAACAAACAAACAAAAAAATCTTTCCTCTTTATAATATTAGTATAGATTAAACGTTAACGCTAGGATTCTAATATGACTCTACTTGCTACTTAGAAGCGAAATAACATAATCATAATACTTCTTCTTCTTCTTTTCTTGTGAGGATGTGACCACCGCTGTTGTCAGAGTTAGTTCAGTCGCCTCTGAGAACCCCTCAGACCTCTGACTCGGTTATTTCAGACTTACATTAACTATATAATACACTAATACCCGTAATATTTTCTAATATATTGCATGAATCCCGTTATTACCTATGTACTTGCTACCTAGTTAGCTTGCAGATGGGGTTTCGTCGCCGACAAGATCCGTGTATGTCCCTCCGGGGCGTCTCCACCGGGCGTTTCCACTCACTTCTGCCTTGTAAATACCCTTTGTTAGATTCCTTTCATTCATCTTCTCAAGATGGTCAAACCATCTAAGCATACCTACTATTTACAGTTTTAATTTATACATCTTTGTTTAAACCATAACGTTGTCTTATTACATCTTCCCTCTCAGCTCATCATCGTTCTTCAATATATCATTCAAACTAACACCACACATAGGTTTTTTTACTGTATGTACCAGGTAATATCTGGAAGGAAACGCCTGCCGTTCCTATCGCTAGGTGTAGCAGTAAAAACTTTATGGGCTGATCAGGCAACAGCTGCATTAAGGATAAGTAATAGAATATGTAGCTGTACGTGGTAGGAATCTATATTATGCATTGATGAAATAAAATACAGATTTAATTAACAAAACTTTGTATTACATAATGTTCTTTCACATTTGCATCATAATGCTAGCTCCTCCATAGCTACTCCGGGATCTCATGGCGACATGGAGACAGCGACTGTGTGAACCCAGTGCTGGGTACGCCACAATTGCGGCGATAAGGCTCCTCTTTGAGGAGAGGCTTGAGAGGCACCACGGCGTCCTCACCTTGCGCCTGACGCAGGTCCTCACCAGACATGGTTGTTTCGGGAGGTTCTTGTTACGGATAAGGCGGGAGGAAACGCCCGGGTGTCACCATTGTGTGGATCGCCCGGAGGACACGGTGAAACATACGGTGGAGGTCTGCCCCGCTTTGATAGAGCACCGCCGTGTCCTCGTGGAGGCGATCAGCGGTGGCGACCTCTCGCGACTGGCGCTGGTTCAGGCCATGGTGCGGAGCGAGAGGGCATGGGAAGCTGTCACCTCCTTCTGCGAAGCAGTAATGCTCGCGAAAGAGGAGTGTTACCGCGGCCCTGGCACAAACAACTGAAGGAACACGGGTGGGCTTTAGTCAATAAAAGTCTGACACGCCTCCCGCTTCACCCAGAGCGGGAAACGTCATTGGATGGTTTCCAAACAAAAAAAAAAAAATCCCATGGCTACTCCAACCAAACGCTTAAAATAGCATGAATAGCATTTGTACCTAAACGGTTTAGTAGTTTTAACGTCGTAAGTTACAAAATATTCCCCCGATTCCTTCGTTGGATGTACAGCTTCGTTGGATGACTGCACAAAGAGACGTATAGCTTGCCGTGGGCTTTCAAGAAATCACGTCTGCAGTCTTGTAGACGGTGGTGCAATCGATCGGAATGGCTTGTCTTCTCTTAGTGGCAATGCTGGCTTATATTGTTGCGGTGTCGACAAAGGCTTTTGACTAGTACCAGGAATATTTTACTCGTCATCTCCTGTTGGTAAAAGAAGTTGATATAGAACAATATACAAAGATTCTGAAACTAAATACAACATTGTCGGTCGTGCAGTGTTATTGGACTTTTCCATTAGGAATTTCTTAGTAGCAACCCGGAGTCCGGAGTCCCTGAGTCCCGGAGTCCCTGTGTGTGCTGTGCACGGCAATAGGCCCGCCTCTTACTACATGAGACCTCATAGAATTAAGCGGATAAAGCGCATTTTGCAAAATTGTATGAATCTGTACAATAAACTTACTTGTTTGCTTCTTTATGAAGTTCACCTTGATAATGAACTGAGTGAAGCAAGTTCTTTTTGGATTCTTTAATTCTAAAATCACAGAACCGTCGTACATAACAGACTTTCGTATAAAACTTGTAAATTAAAATAATTATTTGAAATGACAACAAACAACAATAGACGTTTACACCTTAGGGTCTGCTCACACCGAGAAGCAATGCGATAGTACATATAAACCGCGTGGCATTCAAAATTAAAAAAGTGATGAAATCCTCCAACCGATGAATACATTATTGCAATCTATTTATTCCTATATTAATTTAATTACATGCATAATATTATTATGCGTAAAATGTGAATGATTATGTGGACAATCCTGGTGAGTAGTAATAATGGAGGTATATTTATTATGTCTAGCATTCTGGGCATGATTGCTGACAGGCTGTGTTGTATAGAATCGTTGCTCCAGTATTTTAGCTAGAACATTGAAGCAATGATGGTTGCCTATGTGTAAGTGTTAAATGTTTGTGTGTAAAAATGTTGCTTGTTGTTATTGTGTTACTAAAATAGGTATAAGTCTTTTTTCATAGGTCTCACATATCCATATAATTTCCCTGTAACCAAATATTTGTAATTGTACTATATTGATGGAAAAGAGTGTCCGTGGAGTTTCTTGCACATTCTTCTCCCTAAAGACCCAATGACGCTTGCGAATGTGCAACTAGGTGCATCTTTTGTTTGACTATTCAAAAATGCCTTTAAATGGTTTAGTTGAAATAAAGTATTTTGATTTTGTTAAGTTTATATTGTTACTAATACTATGTAATACTATGAATATATTATGTATTTAGGGTAAGTTATTCTGTGGGCCCTGTTGCTTTTATTAAATGAATGAATAATTAAGTATAATAAGGTATTTAACGTTTCGTTGACGTGCAAAATATCTATTTTTACCAATCACTGAGTTCGGAAAGTATGTCGTAAGAATTTCGCTTCTACACGCGTTTGCATCAGTGTGCTAACGGTTTTATATTTTTGTAATTTGAAGGAAACCGTCAAACATTATGTGACAACTGTCAAACGTCATGTACGGGACCGTTCGAAACCGAACCATTTATCATAAATTAAAACTCCAATAAACTGAAATTGCCAATGACTTATTAAAAAAAAGAATTAATAAAAATGTTAAATATGTTTTAACATTTGTTTATAATAGTTATTTTTTCAGTTTTAATCTCTAAATTATTTAAGACAAAGTTACCCGTTTTTGTCTTTTATTTTCAGAACGCACCATTCACTACAAACCAATCCAAACGCTATTGGATTCTCGGCCTTAATTAACCATCGTTCAATTACTACTTCCGAGTTGTCGCAAGACGTTTTTTTGAACTCGTGCTACCAAAATAACTTGACGCAGCATCGAGTACGTTAACGTCTGGTGAAAACGTCACGATGACGATACGAATACGTTTGAAACTTGTGCTAGGGGCTCAGAAATATTAGTTTTACGCCTATATCTGTCATTCAAGAATAAAATAATGAATATATCTCCATAAACAAAAAATCATGTTTTCAAGTTTAAGGGAGCGTTCAAGTATTACGTAACGCAATTTTTGAAGATTTTTGACCCCCCCTCCCCCCACTGTAACGCTCCGTAACGTTTTTCTGTACCCCCCCCCCCCCCTCTCTAAAGGTTACGTAACACTCAAGTCATCATTTTTACCCTGAAGTCGCAAAAAGTTGTTATAGTTTTTATCCTTCGTATAGTTTTAATTGCCTTATAATAAAACAAGAGATTTTTAATTCGCAACACTATAAAAAGGGTTGCCAATTTGGGAGTTTTATTTCCCTATTTTTTTATAAAAAAAAAGAAATAATGTTACGTAACGTGTTGTAAGAAGGACCCCCTCCCGCCCGTGTAACGCATCGTAACGTTTTACGAGACCCCCCCGCCCCCCCAAATTGCGTTACGTAATACTTGAACGCTCCCATTACGTAATTATATAATAATGTCAACTTTGCTCGAAAGTTCCCTTAAAAAATTACTTTTCTCAGTCTTTAATGATCAAAGTAAGAAATTACTACGGATCTAATACTAAATTAAAACAAGATAACAACATAATTAACACATTATAATTGGTATCTAGTTAGACATAGAACATTTCTCAAATTTAGTACAGATTGCTAGGTACTTGGCTATTGCGCGAAACACATATAATGGGGATCTTTTTGTAGTGTTCGTACATAATGATACGAAGCAAGCACGATAACTTTTATGGTTTTTTATTTATGATCAATATATTCGATATTCATCAATATATTGACAACAATAACAAGATTGAATCGGTTAAAAATCGTTTTTAAAGTCTCTTTGGTTACTAAGCGGGACACGGGGATCGAAACGTGGACGAGACACGATTGGTCAGTCGATCCTTGTGTCAACTGATCAACCAATCGCGCGCTCGGAACGGTCCTAAAAGTTCCCCGCTCTCCGCTTCACTACCAAAGATACCTAAAATCGACTTCTGCGCATCTAACAACTCTTGCCAACTTACGTGCCGGGCTGAAATTTTACATACACGTTTAGTATGGATTATATAAATCTATACTAAACGTGTATGTAAAATTTCAGCTCAATGGGTTGGGGATAGCTATTTTAAAATTCGTATTCTTTCCCGTTTCATCACTTCTACGCCAGCTGGAATTTTAGCTAGGTCGTGCTGGGAAAGAATCTTGCCAGCACGACCTTTTTATCTGCGATAATTGAGAGGTATAAAATTTGTAATTAATGGTATAAATTTTAATTTTTTTATTTTAGTACCATCTAAGGTAATTGTGAATGCGTTCATGGTCGTGCTACGAAGTACAAACCGGCAATTTAAATAAAAGCATGTAAAAAACATTAATTATTATTATTTTAGGTATCGTCTTGTTCGCTACAATGGCGTTTGGCGCGGCTGCGACATTCTGCAATGGGTCATGGATAACACCAACAACAGAACACGGTAAATAAGAACACATGACTCGTCATAACATTTTGCTGAAAAATAAATCTTATAATTTGAAACTAAAAGTTAATTTTCGATTGACAAACAAGGTCGCCCGCGGCGGCGGCGGCCCGTGAGCCCGCGGGCTTCTGAGTGGTCCGTCATCGCATTTGGGTTTGCCCGCTAGCGGTAGGCGGGCAAACTGCGGTAGTCCTTTGGAAGGAACATATTTCAGGTTTTGAAATATTCTGCTCTTTATGAACCCCTTCTCATCCTAAGTTCTCTTTGATATTTCTCAGTCTCATTAGTTTTGGTTAATTATAATGGCAAGGTATTTTTATCATAACTGTAATTAAGTTTTATCTACACTCACAACGTTGTGTAATGTTCCAAATATGAATTCAAAAATATTGTATAAACACGTACTTTATATTCGTGGATAGGTAAAATTAAAAAAAAATAACCATTATAGTGCAACATTCTTCTTCGATTCTCAAACAACTGCATCATAAAAAAACCTTTTTTAATTTTTTATGATGCAGTTTTTTTTTGTATCACACTTTTACTTTTAATTTATTGGCGTATTGCGCAATGAGAATCTAAATAGCCCGCCATACCACATATTTTATCCGTTTCCACTTTTGTTTTATTTCAACTGTATGAGTGAAGATAAAATAGTGTATGCAACGACATATAATTAGGTATTAAAACACTCGCGTGTTATTATTATTACATTCGGCTTCGCCTCATGTGATAAACCCACGCTCGTGTTTTAATAACCCCTATTATATGACCATTGCATAAACTACTATTATTTATTTACGACGGCCTAACGTCTGGGTCAAAATCTATAGTATGGGCCATCATAAAAGTTAGTTATGCCTTGCCTTAAACAGCCTTAATTATAGAAAAAAACTAACCATAATAATATGTTTAGTTTAAACAGTGATTAGCAAACTCTAAATTCAAATTGTCGATACGAAATTTGAATATAGAATCTGCTGCCAAAGAGTCATTAAAGAATTCGGACGTAAGTTTAAAGTTATGTTTCGTATTTCAGAGCGCAAGCAAATTTAGTGTGTCAGAATCTTCTAAGCGCGGGGTATATGGAGGCTATGACGGAATTACCCCAGTTTGCCGACTATGCGCTGTATAAACCCATAGTTCTACCGCCCCGGGCCAGCGATGAAGATGAATCACGTAAGTTTCACTAACACTAAACGTAAACCACGGTCTTGCTAGATAATGACAATTATTATCTATACGGTATCTGAAAGAAACATAACTGTGCCGTTATCCACAATGTAGGATGTACACACCAAGGAATAACACAGGACTTATAAAAATAACTAATTATTATAAAAACTAACACCCGACTGCTAAAAAATAATTAACTGAAAAGAGAAAAACAAGTACTAGGTAGTTAAGTTAAGCTGGTGTCCGCAACTCCACGTCTAAGCGCGTATTTTGCGTACGGGTGGGATTCGTTTACCTCACTCGATCCACCCCAGCTCTTCGAGGAAAGCCAGCAGCGCCTTGGTGTTGCCAACTATCCCCTGTACGGTACCTGGGTCACCGAGGAATTTGGCCCTGTAACCAGCGATTACTGGGCAGCTTAGGAGCAGGTGTGCTGCTGTCTCGTCCTCCACCATACACGCTCTGCACAGTGGGCTGTCCGTGATCCCTAAGACAAAAAGATGCTTGTTAAAGGTCCCATGGCCAGTTGTTACGGCTGTGACTGCACGTCGCTGTGGTTTAGTCAGTCTTAGGGCTTTCTGCGTAAACCGGCCATCTGAAGAGGGAAGTGCCTCCTTGGCCTGCCTGCACTCACTGTGGTCATTCCACAATTTGTGGTGCTGTTCTCTGGTGCGCTTCCTTACCAGATTGCGGAGGTAACCGAAGGGTAGTGGTACAATGGGTTCTGGTCCCACCGCCGCCATACTGGAGCCCCTACGGGCCAGCTCACCCGCTGCATCATTGCCTCGAGAATCGCTGTGCCCCTTGATCCATTGAATGGTTAATTTATTATGTGTACCGACCTGGTTCAGGCGTTGGTGACATTCGTATATCAGCCCAGAGCTAACCGTGTGGCTACTCAGTGCCTGCAGGACGGCCATGCTGTCCGAGAGAATGCGTATAGGGAAATCCTTAAACTTCCTGGCTAGGATGGCTGAGGCTGCCAGGGTGATGCCCAAGCACTCGGCTTGGAACACCGTGTTGTGAGCCCCCAGTGGCGTGGCTAGGTGGATATTAAGGTCCTCCGAGACCACCCCCGCACCTGTGCCAGCATCTGTTTTGGATCCGTCTGTGAAGATCCTTAGCACGTCAGGACGTAGCCCTTCGCAGCGGTGGTCCTCGTGTAGTGATCCTGTATTTCTTGTCAAAGATGAATTGCTTAGGTATCCGGTCGAAGTACTAGGTATAATTTTATAAATATTATTATGTGGTGCTGCAGGCGGGGACAAACAAAAATTATAGAAAATCCTACCAAAACTTCGTTTGTCACCACTAGCAGCACCACATAATATGTATATTATAGTTTTTATAATAATTTGTTTTATTTTAGACATTTTAGTTTTAACGAGTTCTCCAAATAAGTTATTTGGTAAAAGATTATATATTTTGCTATCAAAGTTAAGCTTATCTTGAATTTTTTGATAGGTACTTACCCGTATTGTTATGACAATCCAAATTGTATCGCTCCCTTTTTTTAGAGGGTGGGGGGGCGCCATATTTAAAAAAATATATAGCCTATTTATTTATTTCACTTCCCACAATTGAGACGAATTCAAAGACACCTCATATGTCATAATCCGTCAAGCTATTTGGGCTGTAGAGCGTGCTATAGGAATGGACATACATACATATATACTTACATACATACATACGATCGAAAAACATTACCCGCCCGCAGTCAGATAATAAATAAAATTTTAATATAAAATTTAAATACAAATATACATATCTGTTCACAGCTGAGGAATCAACGCGATTGGTTGAGAGCGTTTCATCCTACTGCCTCGATCTCAACCTTGGTGAGAGCTCCGCAAGACTGATCAAAACACCCAAAACAGGTAATCATGCGATAAACTATCTTAATGGTTGTAACATAAGAGCCAATTTAAGTTAGAAAATTAATTCGTGAATTGTTTCAGAAAAGAAGTCGTCTTCTAGCGAAGACGAGGCGCCTGTGATGGAGCAAAATGAAGGTAAATATTTCTGTAATATTGCATCGACACAATAAGCCGTACAAACCTGTTGAAGTTTGCAGCAGTGTGTCGGAAAATTACGGTTCTTAATATCGTCTCTCAGCGATTGGTAATTTTTTCCTGCTCCTTGACAGAGCAGGGGTAGAGGGTGACAGTTAGCGTGTTGTCTCTTGTCATCTATTTTACTGTGCCGGTACTCAGAGCCGTTATTTGGAACTGGTCAATCATGAACGAGCATCATGAGTGTAATCAGTTTTTGTGGGGCGTCTCTGGGGCATTTCATGTCTACTTTTTTGTTATCTTTGCTACCTGTAAAAACAACTGTATATATGAATGAATGATAAAAAGAAATCATCTTAATTTTTATAATATTGACCTATTATCATTACATTTTGGTCTTGTACTTAATAAATCTTCAATTCACTCACTGTCAGACAAAGAACAAACGTTACCTTAAGCCTAGACCCACTTCTAAGGGCTTGAAACTTTGCCCTTGTTCCTTATGTTTACGGAGCTGAGACATGGACACTACGAGAACTGGAACAGAAAAAGATAGATGCTCTAGAAATTTGGTGTTGGAGAAGAATGCTTGGCATTTCTTGGACAGAATTCCGCACTTACGTCTCCATACTCCAAAAACTCGGCATCAAGCAGCGTCTATCAGCAATAGTACAGTCTCGCATACTGAAATTCTTTGGCCATGTATCAAGGCGGAATAACGGCTCCATTGAGCGCCTGGTGGTGCAGGGCAGAGTGGACGGTAACAGGCCACGCGGGAGGTCATCGATGAGGTGGACCGATCAAATTAAATCTGCGATAGGAGGTACAGTAAATGAATGCGCTGAACTTTCATCTAACAGAGCCAAATGGAGAGAGATCGTGAGGCGAGTGACAAGAACAGCGATCGGACACAATTCATCGTGACCACGACCGCTCTGTCAAGAGCGAAACGAATAAGAAGACGCGTTCCTTATGTAACGAGAGCAGGCATTAGGTTTCGAAAATGTATAACAATGGTGCACAGCTGATATTAAACTAGTTCGTTATTTGCCCAGTGTCGTCAGAAGCGCGCAACATTTGCAAGGCGATCGTCGTATCAGGCGAAGATCACCTGCGGCTACTTATGCGACAGTGTCTCGCGCGACACGCCCTCCCGGCCGCCTGGCTACACGTGCTCTATCCGCTGTGTGTGCACGCCGCCGATACCATCGTGCTAGGTACGTATAATATCACCTGCGGCTACTGATGCGACAGTGTCTCGCGCGACACGCCCTCCCGGCCGCCTGGCTACACGTGCTCTATCCGCTGTGTGTGCACGCCGCCGATACCATCGTGCTAGGTACGTATAATATCACCTGCGGCTACTGATGCGACAGTGTCTCGCGCGACACGCCCTCCCGGCCGCCTGGCTACACGTGCTCTATCCGCTGTGTGTGCACGCCGCCGATACCATCGTGCTAGGTACGTATAATATCACCTGCGGCTACTGATGCGACAGTGTCTCGCGCGACACGCCCTCCCGGCCGCCTGGCTACACGTGCTCTATCCGCTGTGTGTGCACGCCGCCGATACCATCGTGCTAGGTACGTATAATATCACCTGCGGCTACTGATGCGACAGTGTCTCGCGCGACACGCCCTCCCGGCCGCCTGGCTACATGTGCTCTATCCGCTGTGTGTGCACGCCGCCGATACCATCGTGCTAGGTACGTATAATATAACCTTTTTTTTTTTTTTTTTTTTTTTTTTTTTTTTTGCGTGGAGAAATGCTCATGCATACTGCACTACCACGGGGAGATAGTGCAGTTATGTGGGACTCTAACCCACTAAAACTCCACGGTGTCCTCCTGTGCCGCTTATGGCGGGAGCACGGGTACGCGTTAGCACTCACCGCGAACCCGCCGCGGCTGTCCGTCACCGGACCCTCCTCGGGGAAGTCCCCCCATCACCGGCGCACCAGAACACACTGCACGCTGTGACCACCCTAGGGACCAATCAGCACATGGGCGCCAGACGACCCCGTGTATGGCACCCTTGGTCCCCCTGTGACGGGTCAAGGTCAATGGCCCCGCCACCTACCATTGTTCGGCCGCAGGGGATAGGGAGAGCGGCTAACGCAATACCGACACTCCTCCTCCCCTGCGGCCCCACCGCGTCCGCCATCAGACGGTGGCGACCCCGTCCGGGCCGCGGAAGGTAGGGAGAGCGGCGCACCGCAATACCGGCACTCCTCTCCCACCGCGGCCTCCAACCCTCAGCCGCGACATCGTATGGGACCTGGAAATCTCCATAAGACATCGCGGCCCGCCTCAGTTGCGATGTCGCCTGTTACCAAGCGGCACCGCAACCTACTAGTTGGCCGCTACGTCGTCGGCTTAATCGGCAAAAGCCCTGACGAGCGGCCCCTCCTCGGGTTCCTCTTCGCTTCACCGTGGGTGACCAAGCCACGGTTACTGAGCCCCCCCGCATCGACAAAGCGGGAACCCACCGGGGGGGACGTATAATATCACCTGCGGCTACTGATGCGACAGTGTCTCGCGCGACACGCCCTCCCGGCCGCCTGGCTACACGTGCTCTATCCGCTGTGTGTGCACGCCGCCGATACCATCGTGCTAGGTACGTATAATATCACCTGCGGCTACTGATGCGACAGTGTCTCGCGCGACACGACCTCCCGGCCGCCTGGCTACACGTGCTCTATCCGCTGTGTGTGCACGCCGCCGATACCATCGTGCTAGGTACGTATAATATCACCTGCGGCTACTGATGCGACAGTGTCTCGCGCGACACGCCCTCCCGGCCGCCTGGCTACACGTGCTCTATCCGCTGTGTGTGCACGCCGCCGATACCATCGTGCTAGGTACGTATAATATCACCTGCGGCTACTGATGCGACAGTGTCTCGCGCGACACGCCCTCCCAGCCGCCTGGCTACACGTGTTCTATCCACTGTGTGTGCACGCCTCCGATACCATCGTGATAGGTGCGTTTTACATCACCTGCGTTACTCTAGATGCGTATAATATCACCCGCGTCTACTCTAGGTATGTATAATATCACCAGCGTCTACTCTAGGTGTGTAATATTACATCACCCGCGTCTATTCGTCACGTCCAACTAAAACACTGGATAACTATAAATCAGCCTTGACATACATTTTAATGGATTTCTCATGTACAGACGTGAACAGCAATGACATCGATGTCCGGAACTACGTGCAAGTGAAGAAAGTACCAGGGGGTACTATCAGAGACAGCTGTGTCGTTCAAGGAGTCGTGCTCACGAAGAATGTAGCTCACAGGTGAGGTTTCACACCAGCGCGACCCAAAATACGTAGTTTTTGTTCTTTCCTTATTATTCTATGAGTAAAAAAAGCCTTAGATCAAAATGTAGATTTTTTTTGGGGTGGTGACAATTTCATTAAAATACAAAAAGTATCTATGTCCGTCAGATAGACAACCTAAAAATATTGGACTAATATTTTTTCATCTGCCACGTAATTAAAAATTACTACGATACAGTGCTTTGAAATATCGTGTGAAGTCACGCCGTTAGTACTCTTTATACTGCCTTAGTGACGTCTGAAGCCCCACACCTGAACTTTGATGCGCTGATTTGGTAAAGCAAAAAATACGGGACCAATATTATTTGATAATCTCACTGTCGGACTAAATAAAATTATAATTTTTCTACTCAATGAACATCCCTATTGTCGTTTTTTTGTCCGTGTTAGACATAACTTTACAAATTAATTGCACTATTATGTTTGTTTATCAATCATGCTTCAATGGCGAATTTGGAATGCAAAGAGAACATGACCGGAATTAGGACATAGGATAATTATTATTCCAAACATTATACCCGTGAGATAGTCTTCACAAATACTTTGTTGTACAAATACCTAGTATGAAAATATATTTTACATAATTTGTCAATATGTCTATAAACTTTTATCCAGTGTAGTAAAATTATCATGAAACTTCTAGTTAGTCTAGCAGCACTAAAACGTTAGTTAATTTTACAAATTTTATGGAAAACCTGCATTTGACTAACAAATTAATTGCATGAAAAAATTTATCAAGTTTATTTCGTTCCTAAGACAGTTTCTTTATATCTCTTATGGGCCCTAATTTTATAATACCATACTGTTCCAGTAAAAGCACCCTGTCTGTATAACTTATTACTTAAGATAACGAATATTTAAATTTAGCTGTTGCCCGCGACTACGTCCGCATCAAATTTGTGAAACTAAAAAAACCGGTCAAGTGCGAGTCGGACTCGCGTACGAAGGGTTCCGTACCATTATCGCAAAAAACGGCAAAAAAACTCACGTTTGTTGTTTGGGAGCCCCATTTATATATGTATTTATTTTATTCTGGTTTTAGTATTTGTTGTTATAGCGGCAACAGAAATGCATCATCTGTGAAAACTTCGACTGTCTAGCTGTCACGGTCGCATTTAAAAAATTATTTCATCAACACAAACGGCTACATTATTCCTGAGTGCCATAGACTATTTTTTAATCCCGAAGACGGGTCCTGTGGTATGGTCCACGGGAGCGAAGCCGCGGGGAACAGCTAATTATTTATAAGCTACTAGCTTCCGCCCGCGGCTTCGCCCGCGTTTATAGTTAAAAAAGCTCCAATCGCCACCAAACTACAGGATTATCCGCTGGATCAATCTAAAGGTTGTCTGAAAATTTCATTAAAATCGGTCCAGATGTTTCGGAGTCTATAAGGATCATACATACATACTTTCTCTTTTATATATATAGATAGTTTCTGCCAGCGGCTTCACCCGCGTGAATGTCGAAATTTATCCCAAGGGAACATATTCCCGGGAAAATAAGTATCCTGTATGCTAGTCCTAACTATAATCTATCTGCGTGCCAGTTTCATCCTGATCCGTCCAGCCGTTTGAGCGTGAAGAAGTAACAAACATACACACTCACAGACTTTCGCCTTTATAATATTAGCGTGATTGATTATTTTGATATTACATACAGTATAATTTATTTGTATAGTTATAATTTATCGATGGAGGCAGATTGCCCGCTTAAAGCGGTCCAGTGATCCTCAGTAATGAGGGACCGATTGCAGAAGTAGAAGATAATTATAACATTTTATTCACAGAGGTATGCCGCAGCAGATATCAAACCCCACGATATTACTTCTGGACTGTTCTATCGCGTACCATCGAGTGGAGGGCAAACTTACTTCGCTGGAACCTGTACTGATGCAGGTTTGTTCAAAAAACGTATTTGTAATGGTTTGTGGAATTAATGTATTTATTTTTTGTGCATTGATCATTGATTTATTTATATTTCCTTATTCACATTTGGTATCTTATTCATTACATTAAAAAAAATAAAGGCCCACTGGTATCGAGAACAGGGTTCAAGCTACCGGTGGTCAGGGCTCCTGGGAGAGGAACCTCCTAACGGTGCGCGCCGTGTCCAGAAGTACTGCTTTCTGAATCAAGCCCTTGATCCTGCCCAACGAGCGCCTCGTCAGGTGTCGGTCGAGGCTCGTGGCTATTAAGCCAATGGCTGACCCGACTATCGGTACAATTATCGCTGAGTCCACATCCCACGTATCAACAACCTCGCGAGTCAAGTCAAGAAACTTGATCTGCTTATATTTCTCGGCTTCCACGAGGTTCCCGTCATGCGGGACAGTTATGTCAACAATCATTGCAAGCCTCTCGATTCGGTCCACCACCACAATATCAGGCTTACTGGCTACAATAGTCCTGTCAGTGATGATGGCCTGATCCCAGTACAATGTGATATAACCATTTTCGAGAACAGGGTCGGACACATACCTGTAGTACGGCACCTCCGATGCCACAAGAGTATATTTCAGAGCAAGTAGCTGATGGATACAAGGTTTTTCCTATGCAAGTACTCTTCGTTAGCTAGACGAAAGCAACCAGAGATAATGTGTTGGATTGATTCACCCGGACAGTGACATGCCCGACAGAAGTCAACCGTGGTATTCTCCACAATAAATCGCCGGCAGTTATTCTTCATGATTAGTTACATTATTATGTCCTTTATTTTATTTTTTTCTTATTTGTTATATTTTTATAATACACATACAAAAAAGAAAAATAACATAAAAATAATAATAAATAGAGGCCCACTGGTATCGGGATCAGGGTCCATAAGCTACCGGCGGTCAGGGTTCCAGAGAGCGGAACCTACGAAAAACACGAGCCGTGTCCAGAAGTTCTGCTTTTTGAATCAAGCCCATGATCCAGCCGTCTAACGAGAGCCTCCCTAGGGTGTTAGTCGAGGCTCGTGGCTATTAAGACACTGTTAGTTAGTTTTTATTTTTTAATACCATTAGTTATATTATGTCCTTTATTTAATTATCTTTCTTATTAGTTATATTTTTAAATACTTTTACAAAACACGTACAAAAAAGAGAAACATTTAAAAAAATAAAAATATCGGGAACAGGGTCCAAGCTACAGCAGGGTCAGGGCTCCAGAGAGGGGAACCTCCTGACAATACGAGCCGTGGCCAGCAGTACTGCTTTCTGGATCAAGCCTTTGACCCAGCCGCCTAACGAGAGCCTCCTAAGGTGTTGGTCGAGGCTCGTGGCTGACACGACTATCGGCACAATGATCGCTGTATCCACATCCCACATGTCGACAACCTCGCGAGCCAAGTCAAGAAACTTGATTTGCTTATCTTTCTCGGCTTTCACGAGGTTCCCGGCATGTAGGACGTTAATATCATTACTTACATTATTTAGTTGCCAAATTTGGACTGCTAATAAAGATAATGTATCATAAAAAGAAAACTTAGGGACATAGTATAATGTGCACTTTGCACTGTCACGCGACTCTGATGTTCGACTCTCGCTATTAGCGCACTAGGGGCGTCGTGCGGGTAGGCGGGAGTGGGGTCGAAGTGCACAGTTATTTTGACCCTCTTGTAATTACGTGGTGCTATCTGCTAGATCAGATTTGCATACTGAACTGTGCAGGAACAGACATCCTACTCCTCCACATTTCATTTCTCCAGCAGAACATCTGCCACCTGGACACAAACTGCAGGGGCCAATCTCGAAAATCTCTGAACCGATTCAGGTCCCAGATTAGTCGCTGCACAAAGTATTAAAACGGGGTATTCTTGACCCATCCCAAACACGGTGCCAGTGCGGAGCCCCTTCACAATATGCACAACCACCTGCACATTCCACGGCTTGAACGAAGCCAACGACAAAGATGTCCAGGGGGCCACATTTTGGTCGGACGGAATTTGAATCCAATCGACATGCAAGGAAGGAAGCTTTGCGTAATGTGCCCTATTTGGTCAGGAGCGCGAGTACCTGGTCCGCTGCGCAGCCCGCATCGCGGCGCTGCAGCCGCGCGTGGTGCTGGTGCGCGGCGCGGCGGCGCGCGGCGTGCAGGACGCGCTGCTGCGCGGCGGCGTGGCGCTGGCGGCGCACGTGCCCGAGCGCGCGCTGGCCCGCGCTGCCCGTGCTACGCGCGCCACCGCGCTGGCTTCCATAGACGCACGCGTCGGCATGCCCCGCCTCGGGACGTGCTCTAACTTCTATGTTAAGAATTGTGAGTATTCTACAGATAACGCCGGTCTGAAAAACTACTTTATTACGTGGGTGTGAGGCCTCGTTTACGGTGTCGCACAAAATTCAAACATATGGCGTTGTATGAGTGTTTACTTTTCCGTTGGCGTTTACGCCACGCTGCACGCGACCCACGACGCCTCGCGTCTCCGTTATCTGTTATAGAATAGAATAGAATATACTTTATTGTACACCAAAAAATTAAGTTACACACCTCTTTTACAATAATACTTATTTCTACGGGTACAAAGGCGGCCTTATCGCTGACAGCGATATCTACCAGACAACCTTTATACCAAAACCTACCTACCTTTTTTATATCAAAAGCATCTTTTGAACTAGTCATCAGGTGGGGATTCTTGGATGGTACTGATATTCAGACCATAGCCCACCTTTCACCACCCTGGACCTTATGGCTGCTTCGGCGAATGGTGTTGCCTTAGCTAAATATTGGGCCAAACATAACATTTAAAACATTTATTGTCATCGACACGCTAAAAAGTACTTCTAATTAATCTGAAATCAACTAACTGGAACTATACAGTTTGTATTTAACATAAATTCAAAACAAAAAATTTATGCATTTTTCGATATAACACAGTAACACAAACTCATCTCCTTATCGACAGATTCCAGCAAAACACTAATGGTACTTGAAGGATGTGCGGAACCAAACCTCGCATGTTGCATATTACTACGAGGAGCATCCCTACAAGAGCTAGTCAAAGTGAAGAAAGTTGTAAAATTCATGCTCCTAGCCTGCTACAACTGGAAACTAGAAAAAGCTTTCTTAGGAGACATCGAAGCCATTCTACCTGAACCCGGAATGACGTTCGACGACGATCTCAACGAAAATGACGCTACAAAAGATGACGTTGCCAAAAATGATATTACAAATAATGATACTCAAAATAATGAAGGTGAGAAAGATATTACTGTCCGTAAAGATTCCCTGAACGAGGAATCGAGGAAGAGCAATGAAACTGACAGCAATGAATCTTCGAGATCTGACAATATATTTACGAATTCAAATGTGAAAGATACTGCGAAAAGTGACGATAATAAGAATGCTATAACCAAATACACAAGTATTGAAGAAAAAAAAGTTGAAGTTAATCATAAGAAGTCGTATGAAGAGGATCCTTTGCAAACAAAGCCGTTTGTCCGTAAGACGGATAGCGATAAAACTCTAAGTTGTGGCGTTCCTATCAGGGACTTCAGTGATCCGTTGCGAGCCACGTTGTCGGTTGATGACGACGTGTTCTTGCCGAAGGAGGAAGCTAAGCTGAAAGCAGATCCGCACACCGATCGGTAAGTCTTTAGTAGAATAGAAATGATGCCTGGGTATAAAAAAATCTAATTAGTCACACCGTTACATTATCAAAATATTGGACACGTATTTTTTGCTTTAACAAATCAATAAAAAATGCCAGAAAATCGCATCAAAGTTCAGGAATGGGGGCTTGTGACGTCACTTGTGAGTAAAAAGTGTACTAAAACGTGACGTCACATCAAATTTTATCACGTCGTTATTTTTGGTTTACGTGACATAAGAAAAAATACGTGTCCAATATTTTTTATTAATAGTTCCCGACGGACTAAAAACAATTTTAGACACCATCCCTATTAGGTATCTCCCAAATGTAGGAACTGCCCCGGCAAGGCAATCTTTCACTTTATCAATAATAAAAAATAATAAAAAAAAGTTTATCTGTAGGGCAAGCTTTGACTTTACTAAAGCTAAGTAGCGTTTCATACGAAAATTAACCTTGGAATGAAATTAATTTTCATATTTGTAAGAAAATTGACGCGTCTCCCCCAAGCGTCGCCACACCGATCGGTCCTGTGCGTAAATACCGCCCCAAAAATAAATAATGGAAAAGGTCTTTGCTATGGTATGAAATGATTTCACCGTATTTTTTCAAGCAAATAATAATTCCTTATTAAAGCGAGTGAAGCAAGTTCGAAAATTCGCGACTCCTTAATACGCTCCAAGACAGGCATCGCCGATGTTGGCGATAAGTCGGCGAGGCTGAAATGGGATTGAGCGGGTCACACTTGTAGGATGCATCGGGACCGATGGGTCAGTATTATCACACACTGGGTTCTGATATAGCTCTCGTGCTGGTGTCCCCGAGACCACAGACTAGGCGCGCCCTACTTAGCTAAAGGTAACGCTCAGTTTTAGTGAAATTCGCCTTAATACGGCTAGCATAAGTGTGCTGCATCTGTAGTGTTGTTTATCAATAGTGTGAACTAGAAGTGTCTCTTCTGGCTTTGGATTATTTTAAAGGCTTTGCTAGGAATCTGGTTAAAGGTGTTTTTTAGATGCTTCTGTACTTTCGTAGGTGGTCCACTGACGACGTGGTGCTCTCAATGTCGCCAAACATGATCATCCCGGCGCCCTACCTCGAGACCGAGGCGGGGCGGCGCTGTGCGCTGCGCGGACAGTTCCCCGCGCCGCTACTGTGCGCACCGCCCCCAGCCCCGCACACGCCCCGCGCGCCCCGCCATTCCGCGCGCGCTGCGCACACATGCCAGCAGCTCAAGGTACATATACTCCCCGCGCACACATGCCAGCAGCTCAAGGTACATATACTACCCGCGCACACGTGCCAGCAGCTCTAAAACAAATATGTAGTTCAATAAGTATTTCTCTAAAACAAAGATATGAAACAGGTGTCACTTTATGTTTAGATATATAAAAAATGTTTGCTTACATCACGGCATGAGGAATAGCTAGATATAAAAATAAAATATAAAATCAGAAAAATACACTTACTGCTATATTATTATTAAGTCTCCTAGCAATCTATCTGATGCCAACATTCTGCTCTTGCATATAGATTTTTTCAATTGAGACGTGATAGTAAAATTATAAAATAGGAATAAAAAATTGTAAAAAGGCGTTGTTTTTCGCAATTTAGTAAAGCAAGATAAAAGTGTTTGCGCGTAGTCACTGCAATTGTGCGTAGACTGGCTTTAGTTTCATTGTCACGGCATTTTTTTAAATTTTACTATCCACGAGACCAGATCTACTTGAATATAATCGTTAAAATAAGCTATTAGTAGCAATGACACTAATTATATTACAATATAATAAACTTCTAGTCTTACAGCATAAAAATCAAAATCCCATATAAAATAGTTACAAATATCCAATTATCATTTAAACATCAAATTTGTGTATCTGTATTATTATTGTATTTGTTCATCGAGTAGCGCTATTCTAATAAACTCATACAAATTAAATAATCCTTAATTTTACAGCACTGCCTGCGTTCAAATTCATTAGTTTTTAAGGTGGGTCAGGTAACAGCTATTACCGACTGTAAATTCACTTACCGCGCACACGTGCCAGCAGCTCAAGATACATACACTGCCCGCGCCGCTGCTGGGCCTTTACTTGTTTTTTTACAGATTTATTTCGTAACGGGATCCCACAGACAGTGGTATCACTTCTGTGGGATTCGTGTAACACCGTGTAACTTGTTATAGGAGCTCCACCCGTTCGCGAAGATGGCAATATCGACGCCGGCCGACGACCCGGCTATCAAAGCGGCGCTCGCGCACTACAGGGCCACAGGCGGTCGGCTCGTTAACGATAAACATAGACGTAAGTTGCTATGTATGGTTTCGTATTGCTGTTTTATATGAATTCCTTCGTCTATGAAAACTAATGCACGTATTTACTTACTCTGAACCAGTGAGTTTTTGCCGCTCGGGGCCGACCGGAAAATCGCCGCTCTCCGTTCGTAGTTTTACCATTACTCAAGAAAAGTTGCAAAAAGTACAAAAATGTATAAAGCATTTTTTTAATTATTAAAAAATGTGTTCTAGTATTTTTGTCGAAGCATAGTCTTTTATGCAATTTTCAATGTCAAACACCTACCTAGTGCCAAAGTTTGGAAAACCAAACCTATCAAAAACACCAAAAACAAACATCTATCAAAATAAATTTTCATACTACAGACGGTGTTACCTTCCCCAAATTTTATCAATTGCCCACATTTTTTTGTATTATGCATAGTTATAATAGCCAAACTCTAGTAACAAATCTTGATCTCATCATAACGCGCCAATTTCAGCTCAATGTCCGATGTACAAGCCATCCGTGGTGAAAAAGCCGAAGGAGCCCGAAGTGGACCCGAACGAGAAGCCGAACGACAACGAACCGCTCGATCCGCTGGCGCCGGAGAACCATCAGCAGCTAAGCTTGTTGCTGTACAGCTTTAGCAACAAGTCTGCTAATGTGCCCGACTTCTGTGTCAACCCATGGTATGTATTTTGAACCGACTTCAAAAAGTAGGAGGTTCCCAAATCGACTGTATGTTTTTGTATATTTGTTACGCGATTACGCCGAAAATTATGATTCTTTTTTAGGGTGCCGTACCCAAAGATTAAAAACTGAACCCTATTACTAAGAATCCACTGTCCGTCTGTCTGTGTGTCTGTCACCAGGCTGTATCTCATGAACCGTGATAGCTAGACAGTTGAAATTCACAAACGATGTATTTCTGTTGCCGCTATAACAACAAATACTAAAAACAGAATAAAATAAATATTTAAGTGAGGCTTCCATACAGCAAACGTGATTTTTTTGCCGTTTTTTTGCTATAATGGTACGGAACCCTTCTTGCTCGAGTCCGACTCGCACTTGGCCGGTATTTTTTTAAAGCTGGTGCTTCTCATGTGGTTCAATTTAATCAAGAACGCCACCTGCTGCTATGCTGCTATAATATATTTACATAACCCATTTTGCATAGTTTATGTTCATAAATCTATTCATACACGCACGCGGGCAAAGAGTACTGTGCCCCTGGTCTTTCAGAAGAACATCTATACAAATAAATAAAATTGAAGTGTCTGTGTATCGAAATACCAATGTTTTATTGAATGTTTGTGAAAGTATATACGGTAACAAATAAAACAAATAGCGCAAGGTTGGCGCAGTGGTTGAGTGATTGACTGCGGCGCTGCGTGTCGCGGGTTCGATTCCCGCACGGAACAAATATATGTATGACCTACAGATAGTTGTTCCGGCTCTGGGTGTTTGTGTATGTGAGTTTATATGTTTGTAAACGCACCCACGATACAGGAGAAATTCCTAGTGTGGGGCAACGTTTTTTTAAAAAATAAATAAATAATAAATAAATAAATAATGAACAAATACACAATTTTTAGATTTTTGTCTGTTTGTTCCGGGTAATCTTCGAAAAGGCTGGACCTGTTTTGACGGGACTTTCAATGATAGATAGCTGATATTATAAGGAGTAACATAGGCTACTTTTTATCTCGGCAAAACAGATCCTGTGGGTAAATTAAAAAAGTATGAGTTTGACGCGGACGACAACAGCTAGTCACCAATAAGATCCGTCCATGTACTTCTAGGGCGTTCCCTCCCGGCTTTTCCATTCACGTCTACCATGTAAATACCTTTTGTTGCCTTTAATCCTCTCAACATAACCAAACCATCCTAATTTTTAATTCATTATTGTACACCATTTTTTTTTCCGCGTTGGAAAATCCTCATTGGATGTCCTCCGCCCTGGGGAGGGCAGAGGGGTCTGTCAGACTCGTACTGACTAAAAACCACCCCGGTGTTCCATCTCACACCTACGCTGGGGGTCGCGGGAACAACGATACTTCCGCAACCCCCAGCTAGTGATACAGTGTGATAATAAAGTACATGTACAAAGGCGAGCTTAACTCAATGTTGAGTTCTCTTACAGCAAACCCTAGGGTGACAGAGAACCCCCCCGGTGGGTACCCGCTTTGTCGATGCGGGGGGGCTCAGTAACCGTGGCTTGGTCACCCACGGTGAAGCGAAGAGGAACCGGAGGAGGGGCCGCTCGTCAGGGCATTTGCCGATTAAGCCGACGACGTTGCGGCCAACTAGTAGGTTGCGGTGCCGCTTGGTAACAGGCGACATCGCAACTGAGGCGGGCCGCGATGTCTTATGGAGATTCCCAGGTCCCATACGATGTCGCGGCTGAGGGTTGGAGGCCGCGGTGGGAGAGGAGTGCCGGTATTGCGGTGCGCCGCTCTCCCTACCTTCCGCGGCCTGGACGGGGTCGCCACCGTCTGATGGCGGACGTGTTGGGGCCGCAGGGGAGGAGGAGTGTCGGTATTGCGTTAGCCGTTCTCCCTATCCCCTGTGGTCGAACAATGGTGGGTGGCGGGGCCATTGACCTTTACCCGTCACAGGGGGACCAAGGGTGCCATACACGGGGTCGTCTGGCGCCCATGTGCTGATTGGTCCCTAGGGTGGTCACGGCGTGCAGTGTGTTCTGGTGCGCCGGTGATGGGGGGACTACCCCGAGGAGGGTCCGGTGACGGACAGCCGCGGCGGGTTCGCGGTGAGTGCTAACGCGTACCCGTGCTCTGGCCATAAGTGGCACAGGAGGACACCGTGGAGTTTTAGTGGGTTAGAGTCCCACATAACTGCACTATCCCCCCGTGGTAGTGCAGTATGCATGAGCATTTATTCACGCAAAAAAAAAAAACAAGGTTGACAGAGAAAGATGACATTATAGAGGGCAGGAAATGCGCAAGGAAATGATCCTTAATCTTCCTCTTGAAGACCTCCAGAGGATACTAATCAAAGAATACTATTTTATGGTTTATGTTACTAAGGTCTTCTTTAATTTCGTGATCCAGGATAGTGACGATGGAGATGTACGGTCGTCACGACATATCGCTGGGCGCGTTCCTGGAGAAATACTGCTTCAACGGGGACTACAAGTGCACCTCGCCCAACTGTAACGTGCCCATGAATCAGCATGTGAGGAGGTACGTACTTACTAGCCGACCTGCTTAAGTATTATATTTTAAATAATTTAATATTCAAATCTTTGTTTCCAATCAATGTCTTTTCCACATAAAAACAAATATCGACTTTTATCATCATCATCGGTTTTTCTTTTAATGTGCCCGCTGCTGGGATTCAGTCCTTCTCTTGAAAAGTCGTTGAAAAGTCCATAAAGTTACTAGAACAAAAAAAAAATGGGCTGTTAAATTACCCAAAAATCAGTTATTTGCTTAATTCTCGTAAAGTTTTGATTTTACAGCAATTTGTGCCCAGAGCAAGTTTGTTCCTTGTTCGATTGTGCACAAAAATGTCCTACATAAGATTCACTAATGTTCATTAGTTTTTGAAATATGAGGCATTTTTTTATTGTATTTGTTACTATTTTATACTAAATCTATGCGAATGGTAATTTAGGATACTTAAATTATGTTTTTATGCTCAAGAGAGCCGTTTAAGATTCAAATTGAAGATTTCGGGTATGTAATTTTTTGACAGCAATATTATAAATTTTGTTTACTTAAAATACGCAAAAACAGAAAGTGAACGGCACTGAAATATACCCCATTACAGTGTTTTGGCTGAAATGATGATGATGATGAGTAATTGCTTTACTGCTTTCATCAACAATAGGGATGATGCCTAAAAAAATATTTAGTCTGTCAGTTTCATTTCCAAAAAATATTGGTCACGTATTTTTTCTTTTGTCTCGATAACAAAAAAATATGACGATACAGTGCCTTAAAATATCGAATGATGTCATGCCTTGGTACAGTTTTTACATAGAAGTTACGTCACAAAGTCACAAGCCCCCACTCCTGATCTTTGTTGCGTTTTATCTTGGTGATTTTTATTGATTCGAATAAGCAAAAAATACGTGTCCTATATTTTTTGATAATTTAACCGGCGGACTAAATAGAATTTGCTGTTTCGTACCCCGTCATCATCCCTATTACCAATTGTCTCGAAGACAAATAGAACAGAAGCTCTACACAAGTGACATTCTATTGGAAACTAGCGATTGAAAAAAAGACAATAATTATAATAAAGGGTCTTTCAACAAGGACGGGTCGATGTTAAAATTGAATAAAACAAGATGTGTGTGAGATATTAACGAAATTTATTTTTTATTTAAAAGGCCCATTTATGCCATTATGGATGGAATATGACATCGTTCAAATGTCCGCCGCGGCTTCGTATGGTGGCACGAATCCGAGAGGTCCAATTTTTAATGACTCTGCTGCATAGATCCGGCTGAATCCCAGCGATGGCCTGCGTTATGTTGGCTTTCAGGGCAACGGTCGAATGTGGTTTATTGGCATAGACCTGCGACTTCAGAAAACCCCACAAGAAAAAGTCTAGCGGAACTCTAACTCTACCCTCAAACCGTTCATGCAGAATGTCGATTGTGTCGTTCGCTGTGTGGCAATTAGCGCCATCTTGCTGGAACCACATGTCGTTCACGTCCATATTGTTCAATTTAAGCCAAAAGAAATTGTTTATCATTGATCTGTAGCGCTCGCTCGATCTATGCAGCAGAGTCATTAAAAATTGGACCTCTCGAATTCGTGCCACCATACGAAGCCGCGGCGGACATTTGAACGACGTCATATTCCATCCATAATGGCATAAATGGGCCTTTTAAATAAAAAATAAATTTCGTTAATATCTCACACACATCTTGTTTTATTCAATTTTAACATCGACCCGTCCTTGTTGAAAGACCCTTTATATGGGAATGTCAAGCGCTATCGAGATGTCAAGTGACCAACCTTACATTTTGTGATTCCCACGACACCGTAGGATAGGAATGACAATGCCTTTGCTGACAGAATAAAAAAATGTCTAGAGCCTCTTGTCGTGTTATGACTTGCAATATAGTGACATTCATTCTCAAGGTAGTAAAGCAGTGACAAGCTCGGCTATATCAATATTTATTAACATTTAGGTTCGTGCACGGAGACGTGTGTATCACTATAACGTGCAACACGATCGGACACAGCAACGTCGACAAAGTCAAGGAAGAACAGAGCAAACAGGTAAACTCAACCCAAACTCAAAGCATTTATTTCAACAAAAGCATATCAGAATGTTATTGTTCATATATAAGCTAATCAGAATGTTGAAGCTATTGAGCATGTTTCAAAACGTAGATCTCAATAGAGAAGAATGTGCAAGAAACTTCATGGACACTCTTTAATCAAATTATTACACTAATCCTGACTGACGAGATCCTGGGTGACCTTCATTAACAAATAGGTACAGTGTGAATAGGAATATTTTGTGCCACAAAAATATTTTGTGAACGAGATATGGCATTTGAATGCGTAGATCACGAAAACTTTGATCTTGAAACTAGAACATTACGGACTAAATAAACTTGCACTCAGTTTAGATTTCTTATTTAAATGACAGCAATAAGTGCAAATAAATGCTATCAATTCACAGTAATTAAAAAATCAAAATGGGAGTGCCACTTGGCTCAATATCGGGTCCCTTTTTGTATAACAAAAAATAACCATAAATGTGTATTTGTTACTTTCTGAAAGGCCAATAAACAGAAACTTCCTTCGATTTAAGAGTCCGGAAGTATATTTCGTGATATAGATAGAAAAAACATTAGGCCGCCCGCTGTTGACTTGGTGGTCAATATAGAAAAAGACACAAGACAAAACCATGACAGAGCGGGTAACTTGGCGCAGGAAAGTGAGAAGTCCCGATCCAGATAATGAGACCAAGGAATGAAGAAGAAGAATAGAAGAAACAGTAGTTGTGGTTGTGTCTCGCAGGTGATGTTCTGGTCGCGCTGCGAGGCGTGCGGCGGCAGCGGCGCGGCGCGGCTGGTATCTCGCGCCGCGCTGTGCATGTCGCTGGGCACGTATGTGCGCGCGCGCGCCGCCGCCCCGCGCTACGTGCGCGCGCAGCAGTGCCCGCACCCACTGCACGCGCACCAGCACGCCTTCGTGCACCACCTCACCACCGCCTGCTTCAGGTAATTACTTTAATACATTATTATTATTTTTTAAACCTCTCATTTGATAGTTTGATACCCATATCATGGGGATGCAAATAATTGGTCCGTCATCTTTGGGAGTCCGACATAACGGATTTAGAATAATGTCACTTAGCTAACTGTGCATTGGCATCTAAACCTAACGTATATGTAAAATTTCAGCTCAATCGATTGTAGATAATTATTTAAAAATTCAGTGGAAGAAATATTTGACCTGTACAGTGTAAACACGTACAAATTTGACACCATTGTGTCAGCACTTTACTTGCTACGCGTGGTCTATACTTCAGTACACCAATATCATTCAAATCGCGTGCACTCATTATCATTCAATTAATAATTAATCAATAAAGTCTATTATTACGTATTCCTGCGTATCACTCAAACTATCATCAAGAAAAGTTGTAAAGACCCTACATCTTTTTGGTCCTTCGAGCCGGATGGATGGCCTTTTTGGTCATAGATACTAACAAACAAAATAATTACCTAACAAACTAAGTAACAAAGAACTCTCACATAACACACACTACAGGACGGGGGGGTTCTTCTGGTAACATGATACATCATAGCCTTTTTCTAACAATTTTGCTATACAACAGATAAATAATACACGCGAAGAATAAGACATTTATATAGTAATTTAAGTAAGAGTAATTAAAATAACAATAATTTTGAAAAAGTTAAAACTCACTCCAACTACGTTCTCAATTAACAATTAGACTCCCAGAAACAATAGAAGAGGATTATAAAGGTTTTATTTTTGTTAGCCTATATTTTTCCACTCCTGGACAAAGGCCCTCCCACATTCTTGCCATGTCTCTCGGTGTTGTGCTTCACTCGCCAATCCTCGAGGAAGTCATCCAAGGCGTCCCGCCGTCTTTTCCTCGATCTGCCGCGGGGGTCTTGCTGCAGCAGGGCTCCAGTCTTGCGATATACGGGCCCACAGTTTAGATGGCTTAGTTTAAAGTTTAGTTTAAATAAGAACCCAATCCCACAGATACAGCAAGATAACGCCGTACGAGATCCAGCTGCCTCCCGATATGATATCTATAAAGTACGACACCAAACAGATGCGGGACACCCTCATCTCACAGCTTAATGAACTGGTACAAAAAGGTATGCTCCATCTGAAACTGGTCTAGCTTCGTTCCCTGAACTATCCCGCTAAAACTGAAATAGTCCACGATAAAAATGGCCTATGACAGGCAAGGCAAATCTTTTATTAAAAATTTATAATTATTGTGTGGTCACAACGGGCCATCAAAGAATCTTGACTCATTGTTTTAAGGGTACACTAGTCGAAAATTCTTCCATACAAATGTATTCTGGCTTTTACTCCACTGTTTGACGATGTACGTTCAAAATAAAAAATGATCAATTTGTCTCATCATTATCTAGCCCTGTATGGAAGCAAAAAAGTAAAAAAAAAAATTGCTGAGCTTCGAAAGTTCCATATTTTAACACTAATTTTAACGCATCTTTGGGCGCAAATAAGTACCATAAGAAGAAGGAAAATTGAAAAACGGCCTTCATACAGGAATAGATTAGTAGTTCAACAATGCAAATAATTTTATTATGAACAGTCGTTTTTTCATGATATCCAGACTCCCAAAGGTCTGTTTATAAAATTTCGCGCGCTCGTTTTCGTCCTTAATCATTATCCATTTCGCTATAAACTTGCAAAAGTGCTAATTCGTACGCGAACTAGCTTCTTACTGCTCATCACAGCATCTATCTTTTCTGCATGTGTTGTCGGTTGATATTACATGTATTTTAACCCCGCGCAAAAAATAGTTCGTGCCGTCGACTAGTGTAACCTTAATACAAAAAATAAAATTATTTCTGATGCTACAAATTAGATACATCTTATGGACATACTTATCGACGTGCGTACTTGCCCCCAACCCCCTAAGATCCCTTATTGAAGTTATTCTACTCCAAAGCTGAATATTTTTGGAAATTGCCTAAGACTTTCTTGGAGAAAATTTTAATTTAGATAGGCAGAAGCAGTTATTAAGATATGATCACACATTTCCGTTACAGCCTGTATAAAAATTAAATATTGAATATATATTCTCTGTGTTCCTTCACCAAGCGGCATGCTCCGCCATCAACTTTTCGCCCTGGATATGCTTGCTCAAAAATTCTGCCAGCTCCCTTTTTGTTAAGATTTTTATTGAGTTAAATATTTCAGGACACGAGATATTCAGCGGGCTTTCAGAAGGCGATGCAGAGAAGGATTACCAGGCGTTCAAACAGCACATGGAGCAAATACACCTCGCGCTCACGTCAGCCAGTCTGCACGAGAACAACACTACGGCTGGTGAGGGAATATACACCTTATTTGACTTACTTGACTTAAGGTCCTATGTCCCCTGGATGGGGCAAAGGGCGTCCACAGTAGCCCTCCATGGCGATCAGTCTTGAGCTTCACGCTTCTCCTCGCTCCACGTCATACCGCCAACCCGGTGCTACGCCAGGGCAGACGGGGACGGCCACGCTTTCTTTTCCCTTGGGGATTCCAATCTAGCGCTTGCTTCGGTATATGATCAGAATCCCTTCGCAGCGTGTTGCCAATCCAACTCCATTTGCGACGCTTGATCTGGCGGTTGATCGGGCTCTCGTGGCATTGCTCCAACAGCTCTACGTTGGAGATGGTCTCGGGCCAGTAAATGCCGAGTATGCGACGAAGACAGCGGTTGACGACGAGTTGGATCTGGTGTAAGATGTCTTGACATTTGACCAGAAGATTTTGTGTTTAATCCTTCGGGTCAGTTTCCGCGATTGCCAAACAGGTCTCAGCTGCGCGAAGGTAGCTCATGCTTTGGCGATCCTTGAAGCGATGTCGTCTTCACTAGCTCCAGTTTCTGACACGACGCTCCCGAGGTAAGTGAACTTGTGGACGCGTTCCACTGCCTCTGTGCCAATCAGCAACGGTGAAGTATATTTCACACCAGATCTCATCTCTTGGGTCTTCCGGGTGTTTATTATTAGTCCCGTGTCTGCCGTTTTCCTTATCTTTCAATTTAGCTTGCACCTTATTTACTTGCACGATTAAAATGGGTCATAAAACATTAAAGCTAATATAAATCTGAACTGCAAATAAATGAATTATTGACAATTTCTCATATGGAATCGGTCAGACATCAATTTTAACGGACAAAATATCTTATCTTCGGTATATTTTTTTCTATAGCTATTATATGTGCGATATTTCATTATTATGTACTGTGAATGAACGTAATTTTATTTTATTGTAAATTTTATTCTGATGAACCTGTGTTTTTAATTTTGTTGTGAATTTTAATTTTTTTGTTTATGTCATTTTAATGGAAATTCTTCCATTAACCACCAACCATTAAATTAATCCGAATTTAATGGTAAAATGATTGTTATTTTGATGGAATGAATAAATTGTAAATTTGAATGTCACTGATATATTAATGAACGTTAATTATTATTAATTTTATTGTATGAAACTATTATTTTATTTGTATCATAATTCTGATTGCCCAAATGATTGTGATAACAATACTTTATTTATTTATAAATGTAAATACATCAAGACTATATACAAAGGTACTAATTAATTTAAAATTGCTATTAGTGATGTACAAAGTGTTTTAATTTATAAGGAATAAATAAAACTTTTTATTTTATTTTGATGCTGATCGTTGCAGCCGTGGTGCATAGTTTGTGGAGCGTCTCCGACCGCATCATCACGGGAGAGAAGATGCTGCGAGACGCGCAGGACAAGTGGTCCAGTCCCCCCGCTAAGAGCAAGTCACAGCCTGATAATGCAGGTAACTAATCTTCTATACAAATAAATAAAATTGAAATGTCTGTTTGTAATGTCAAAATATCAGCTTTTTACTGAATTTGTATGCTATGGTACTTAGAACCGAACAATTTTTTTTAAATTTTGGACTTTCACTAATATATATCTGATGTTATAATACTACTTTTATTTTGGAAAAAGAATTAGGATACAATTTTAGGGCATTTACGAGGGCAACAGTTAGTCATAAATAAACATTAAACACAGTATTATAAATTAGATTTCTGTGTTTGCGTGTAATAATAACAATACCAGCTTAATACTATCTCACTTAATGAGGAGCTCGTGGCTAAATAATAACAGCCGCACGGGTCGATCTTTAAGGTGTACGGGTGACCATTTCAACATACCGAGTTTCCTCCATGCCTCGGAAAGCACGTTAGGCCGTTGGTCCCGGCTGTCATTTAAAGATCTTTGACAGTCGTTACGGGTAGTCAGAAGCCTGAGATCTGACACCAGTCTTGCCAAGGGGTATCGTGTTACCCAGATACTGTTTTGTGGAGGTCAGATAGGCAATCGCTCCATGTAAAAACACTGGTACTCAGCTGAATCCGGTATGACTGGAAGCCGACCCCAACAATAATTGGAAAAAAGGCCAGGCAGATGATGATGATTACTATCTCACTTAAGGGCAAGTCACATACACAGAAAACACGATCATTAATGACCACGCTTGATCCTGGCGGGTTGACGATTTCAAAGTTAACTATAAATCCAGGTTCCGAATATTTTCATTCACCGATGTCCAAAATAAACTTAGAAAGTACATATGAATTGAAAAATTCATGTAGCCACCCACACACACATCTATAGAATCTGTGCAGAGAGAATTGAAACGTCTGTGTGTCACTAGCGGGGTGCCAATCGAAAATTTGCGTTTGCCCTGACACCGAGCAAATGCTGAGTTGGTAACCCTTTCGGTATGTGCACGCCCAAAGCTATTCATGAAACATGATTGTGATTTTTAACTGTTCTTCCCTGTTACTTTGTGAATATTGTCGAATAAATGTTTTCTATTATATTTTAAACGTAGAAAGCAACTTTGATATTTAATTTCACTCACGATACCTAATAAAATGTATGCAGAATACAAGGATCCAAAGTCGTGCATCTGTTATGACGGTTACCGGACAACTGAAGTTCGCGACGCATGTACTATTCACAACACGATCAAAATAACTGTGTACTTCGAGTCTTCGACTGTCATCGCCCCCACTCCCTGGGACCCGCGCGGCGCCCCGCCCGAGCCTCGTGCGCCAATAGCAAGAGTCGAACCACAGAGTGATGTCAAATCGGCAAGTGCACAGTTATTCTGAACGAGTTGTAAGTACATGCGCGGTGAGAGCCTAGAATATGGGTGCGACAGCGTTCCTCTTCAAATTAAATAACTTTATCCAGACGTTCATTTCACAATTGCGGTTTAATTATTTTAAGGTATAAATACCTTATAACAATGATATTAAAATTTAATTTCACTAATTTTATTTATTATTATTATTAATATTATTACTTTGATTTTACTTTGACATTTAAAACAAATATATCTTGACATTCTCATTTAATACATGACATTTAATTTTTGATTAATCTAGTGACATTACTATTTTGTTTCATGATTGTTGTGTTTCATTGTTAATTGCTGTGGTGACATTGCCAAATAATGCACAAATTTAATTATTACATATTATCATGACATTTTCATTTAATATATGACATTTTAAATTTAATTCTTCTAGTGACATTATTGATAGCTTCATTTGTTATGTTTCATTGTTATTTGCCACGCGGTGAAATTGACAAAACAAAATAGATTGTGTTGTAAATTATAAATTATTTTTGCAAGTAAATGTGTTATTAAGCTTGTGATTTGCAGGTGTAATATGGTTGGACTGTGCTATATTTTTAACAACTTTTTGTAATTACCCATATTAGCAAATAAATGATTATGAATTACAGTAGAAGAGAAATCGGATTTGGACGATTCTTCTGGCGACGATGGGAGTAAAGAGAACCCAGGTATTTATTATATAATTATTTTGAATTAATATAAATTCCGACCGATGACCTGGTGAAGGTTGCGGGGATCCGTTGCGAGACGTACGGGTCCGGTCAAAATGGCGACGCTTGGGGGAGGCCTATGTCCAGCAGTGGATGGCTGATATGATGATGATGATGAATCTCAATTCCTATTTCTCACACCAGTATTGATAAAGTCAATTATGGAAAAACATCACATATTACTAAAAAAAACTGCTCTGAACTCAGCTCTAAACAGGTAGACGCTTGAAATATTCACAGAATGTTTAGTTGTATATTTACTTCAAAAAATAATAATTAATAAATTAAAATAAAATAAATTAAGGGGGGCTCCCATACAATAAACGTGATTTTTATGCAGTGTTTTGCGATAATGGTACGGAACCCTTCGTGTGCGAGTCCGACTCGCACTTGGCCAGTTTTTCATTTATTCGTGTTCATGACCGATTTTATGTCCGCAACTTACAACTTACTACCTCGTTAGTCTCGCGGTCGCAAGTGCGACTGCTGAACGTGAGTCCCGGGTTCGATGCCCATGTTCTGAACGGACGGTAGAATCAATTATTATTACATATAAATTTAAATTTTTGTCGTGTCGTTTAATTAGAAAGCTAAGTTCAGTGATAATTTGTTGCGACCCGATAGGTCAAAGGGCGGGCCTAGGCCGGCGGACAACTATGACTCACTATTTTCTTAACGCGAATGGACTATAGTCTCCTCTCAGGTTGGCCCCCGTGGCGGAATTTCGGTCTGGGCGAAAATGCCACAAGTATTGGCGTTTTAGTAACTATGATTTATGTTTTAGGTACAACATACGTGTTCAGCTCTGATAATAACAAGGACCCAGAGAAGGAACACACAGGTAAATATTTTTTTTTTTTAATATAAAATGTAACAAACTTACATTAAACATAAAAGTTTAAGCCCCTTCGAGATGATTGATAGGACGCCCGGCTGACGCAATGGTTGAGCGATCCACTGCTGCGCACAATTTTTTTTCTGACCTTCTGATAGTTGTTCCGGCTCTGGGTGTTTGTGTATGTGGTTTTATATGTTTGTAAACGCACCCACGATACAGGAGCAAGTCCTAGTGTGGGGCAACGATGCTTACTTATTTAAATAAAGACCTTACAAAATCACCGAATGCACAATCCTGCTAATTTAAACCCCCGACAGATTAAGAGGGATGTTATAAGTTGGACGTGTGTAGCTGTTTTGTGTATTTGTGTATCTGTCTGCGGCATCATAGCTCCTAAACGAATAAACCGATTTCGATTTTTGTTTGTCGAGAGTGTTCTTAGCTATATTTGATGAAAATCAGTTCAGCTGTTCAAAAGTTATGAGAATTTTACTCTTTTAATATTAATTATTAATTGGTTATTTTCGCAAGATATCGTTATATTTACGTGTTTCGATGGATTGTCGATCGAAGCGTGTCTACTAATAGATAAATTATGTTGTTTAAAAAGCATGGGTTAATAAACCTCGGGAGACTTTTTTTTAATTTTTTTTTAAAAGAAACGTTGGCCCATACTAGGAATTTTTTAAATTGAAGTTATCTTCTCTTTCACTCGGGGAGTCAAGACACCAGATATTCCAGATATCCAATATACTGACATATGTGTTGCTGGGGAGCAGAGAGATTGTATAGTAACCTAGAGATAACATATTTAAGACGCAATTTCAACATCGGTATTCACTTTCGCACTAAAAGATAACGTCTTAAGCAAAAAGAGATAGATATACTTTTGTCTATGTCATCTTTTGTGCCAGTGTGACCGGAGATGCTATAGATACTTATCTATAGACATATATTAGTACTAGATCTGTGCCACTGTGATATCGATATTAACGAGTTTAGCTTTAGTGTAGGAGCGATCTACAAATTTGGTCAAATATCTGTAAGAATCGTGCCTGACTGCGGCTAATTTTTTCTACGTTTTTTTAGGGATACTTTATAATTAATTAAAAAGTGAATGTGTACTCGTACAAATAGTGAACTTAACAGTCATTGTAAGAGTACAATCCCACTCTTTCGTAATTTTTCTGCGCAATGTTTATTCATACCTTGCGCAAACACGAGGTACATCGTGAGATCAAAGTGACAGTTTTTGGTACACTCGTACGACTGTACAAACAGGTACTGATCAATATACTGATATATAGTATGCTAGTTCTTGTGCAAGACTAAAAATAAAGTTTACAGACGAGTATGAATAAGTATAAACGTAACAAAATAAATAATAACAAAATGGTTTAAATATAATAATTTAATTTAAAAAAGTAAAATGTGAAAGTAAACATGATTCATCAACCTGTATCCATAGATGGGTCGAGGGATAGCGATAGCATGATTCAATAAAATGCAGTGAACACAAGCGAGAATATAGTGAAGGTGTCCAGTTAGCTTGATCCACTTATTTATTAAATAAGTACTCTTAGGAAACCTGTGCACAATCAATATAAGATTAATAATAACAAATAGCAAATAAACTTTAAGAAATAAATGAAAGTAAGTAAAATAATACAGTGTCTATAAATCTTTCTTGTGACTTTTGTCACATCTCTAACATCAGAATGTAAGTACGTAAACTATTAGCGAACGCATAAAAGTTAATTATTTCACTAAATATAATGGTTTTAATGATGCTATACGTTCTCGACGTATTTAGAACTAAGATTCCTTTATTCCGGACAGCCTATGAAATGTATTCCTTGCACAATAATTTCAGTATGCTAGTCGATAACTCACCTGTGGAAAGATATCCTTTGATTACGTTCTGTTAATACACTCATTCTACTCTTGCAACCGATAGCCACACTCGACATGGTTCATGTACATAATTAAACGACAAAATTCTTCCTGATATAAACGAAACAAAGGTGTGATAACAGCGAAAAACTTTAATTAGAGCTGCTAACCGATGGGTTACAACAGTGACTAAAAAGTTATCTCTTTGTCGTTCAGGATGGTTGCGTTTGTCTATGTTTGTACCTTTTTCTATAAGCAAGAACGAAAGAATTGACAGTTTCTTTTTCGTCGTTAATACGTTATCTCTACTAATTACAAACTGGCTGCTGGGGAGTTTGTTGCGCCACTTCTTCTAAGGAAGCGGTAAAGGGCGGACGTTTTGGGGGATTTATGTACAACGTTGACGTTCAAAAAGTGCTGGCTCTCAGCCGAATTTTAATAAAAGAGTTTTGTTTTTGGACCGCTTTTTATTATTGGTAAAGTTCCTGGCATGTAACTTGGCAAAGTTTTGGCGTAGTATGCGAACTTACCAACCACCATATAGAGCGAACGGAATGTGGACGCGACGCGATTGGTCAGTCGATCCTTGTGTCAACTGACCAACCAATCGCGCGCTCGGAGCGCAGCTAAACGTTCCCCGGGTCCCGCGCGGGTAACCAAATTTACCTAAAAAACGACTTGTGCGCAGCTAACGATTCTTGCCAAGTTACGTGCCGACAACTGTAGGCTCACTTTTGACCATTATCTCATTTTCACCTGATGGTAAGCAATGATGTTGTCGATTATTAAATAAGATTGGATATTTTTATTTTATTTTGATCAAGTCTTTTAAACTCGCCAGGTACAGAAGAGGATGAAGAGAAAGGAGACAAAAAGACAGTTCGCCAGATATTATCACAACTGTTGTCCAACAACCAGCCAGCAAACCAGGTACAGTCACGTCGTTTACACCTTCATCAGTTTCCAAATTCTTTCCTTTATTAAGTCAGGCCATTATTTTTTAAAATATAATATCGAGTATCGACTGGTTTATTGTTTATATTGTACTACTTATATTTGTCTCTGCACCACTCAATGCTTGACTAGTACAAAATGCCTATTGCATAAATTCCGCCTCTGTACATTTGTGTGCGTATTGTGTAGTGTTAATATAAATTAATATATTTTGTAGCTATGGCACTGAGTCGACTCAGTTGTCTCTCATAAAAAACTATATTTTTCTACTACCTTGTCTGTTATGTAACACATTGCCTAAGAAATTCGTTTCAAAATATGAACATTTAGATTTAGACACAAGATTATAAAATATAAATTAAAAAAAAACAAAATTACATAATAACAATTACAAAATGACTTTTGTATGGAGTTTTGATATCATTATGTAACTGGCAGAATGATACTGAACCTGTTACCTCTCGAAAAAGCGCGCGTTGATTGTGTGTCTATAGTCTGTGGTTTTTAGTCTGAACATTTCTAATAAATTGTTGTTGGAACTTATTTGCATTTAATTAAGTAAGCTCATCAGGTAGTGGAAAAATAATCGTTCGTGTCTCACATAAAAAGGCTTTATTTTAAAATCTCGACTTTTTATGCTCGTCACGAAATGTACTATTTCGTAACGATGTTTTCGTATGCAGAGCGGCATCATCCTGTGCGGCGGCGTGGTGCCGGTGGTGGTGCTGGCGGGCGAGCTCGGCTCCGTCATCGCCGCCACGCTCGCCTCCGTCACCTACCGCCGCACGCGCGACCACATGCGACACAGGTAACACACCGTATGCAGAGCGGCATCATCCTGTGCGGCGGCGTGGTGCCGGTGGTGGTGCTGGCGGGCGAGCTCGGCTCCGTCATCGCCGCCACGCTCGCCTCCGTCACCTACCGCCGCACGCGCGACCACATGCGACACAGGTAACACACCGTATGCAGAGCGGCATCATCCTGTGCGGCGGCGTGGTGCCGGTGGTGGTGCTGGCGGGCGAGCTCGGCTCCGTCATCGCCGCCACGCTCGCCTCCGTCACCTACCGCCGCACGCGCGACCACATGCGACACAGGTAACACACCGTATGCAGAGCGGCATCATCCTGTGCGGCGGCGTGGTGCCGGTGGTGGTGCTGGCGGGCGAGCTCGGCTCCGTCATCGCCGCCACGCTCGCCTCCGTCACCTACCGCCGCACGCGCGACCACATGCGACACAGGTAACACACCGTATGCAGAGCGGCATCATCCTGTGCGGCGGCGTGGTGCCGGTGGTGGTGCTGGCGGGCGAGCTCGGCTCCGTCATCGCCGCCACGCTCGCCTCCGTCACCTACCGCCGCACGCGCGACCACATGCGACACAGGTAACACACCGTATGCAGAGCGGCATCATCCTGTGCGGCGGCGTGGTGCCGGTGGTGGTGCTGGCGGGCGAGCTCGGCTCCGTCATCGCCGCCACGCTCGCCTCCGTCACCTACCGCCGCACGCGCGACCACATGCGACACAGGTAACACACCGTATGCAGAGCGGCATCATCCTGTGCGGCGGCGTGGTGCCGGTGGTGGTGCTGGCGGGCGAGCTCGGCTCCGTCATCGCCGCCACGCTCGCCTCCGTCACCTACCGCCGCACGCGCGACCACATGCGACACAGGTAACACACCGTATGCAGAGCGGCATCATCCTGTGCGGCGGCGTGGTGCCGGTGGTGGTGCTGGCGGGCGAGCTCGGCTCCGTCATCGCCGCCACGCTCGCCTCCGTCACCTACCGCCGCACGCGCGACCACATGCGACACAGGTAACACACCGTATGCAGAGCGGCATCATCCTGTGCGGCGGCGTGGTGCCGGTGGTGGTGCTGGCGGGCGAGCTCGGCTCCGTCATCGCCGCCACGCTCGCCTCCGTCACCTACCGCCGCACGCGCGACCTTATGCGACACAGGTAACACACCGTATGCAGAGCGGCATCATCCTGTGCGGCGGCGTGGTGCCGGTGGTGGTGCTGGCGGGCGAGCTCGGCTCCGTCATCGCCGCCACGCTCGCCTCCGTCACCTACCGCCGCACGCGCGACCACATGCGACACAGGTAACACACCGTATGCAGAGCGGCATCATCCTGTGCGGCGGCGTGGTGCCGGTGGTGGTGCTGGCGGGCGAGCTCGGCTCCGTCATCGCCGCCACGCTCGCCTCCGTCACCTACCGCCGCACGCGCGACCACATGCGACACAGGTAACACATAGGGTAAAACAGAGCCCGCATGGACTACGACGAGACAGCTGCTCATCTTCTCCTAAACAGCCCACCAGTCATCGCTGGATACAGGGCAAAGTACTTCGGAAAACCAGGTACCCTCCGTGGGATTTGCTGTTGCAGCAGAGCGCTGCTGGCCTTCCTTGGAGTTGGGGTGGGTCGAATGTCCTATATCCCACACGTACGTAATATACGCGCTTGGTCGTAGGTTGACTAGTCCTCCAATACAGTTCAAGATTGACAACTAATTTTAATTCAGTTTTTGATGCGACTATTTTGATACGACTGGCCGTTGCAACGGAGTACGATTAATTTTTTATAATTAGTTTTCCCTATAATAATTCTTACTTCTATTTTATAATAGACTATTATTATTTTTCTAGTACTCAATCGGATCTGGAAGAAAATGAGAACACAAATTCAACGGGAAAAGACAAGATAGATGGCGACAAGACCAAGCTAGCCAAGTCCAACGACCACGTTGAAGTACTGCTCAAGGTATGTTCGTATGCCAGCCGTGGTATCAGCCACAATGTGACTACGGAACCACTCCACAGACGATGCCCCATCTCCTTTCTTGCTCCTTACGCAAGAACACCCGCACCATGAGAGATCTTTGCGAAGTCACCGTTAAGGTTACCGACGTGATCGAGTACTTGACGAAGTAAATATAGAAATAGGGATCATTTAAATGAAAAAGAAGCTCGACGTATATACCGTGGCAAATATTAACACATCCTTGTACCGGCACCAACGCCGCCACTTACGAACTAAAGATATGAAGTCACACAAATCCTACATCGCGCAAGCAAAGTTTTCGGAGCGATTTGAACGTATACAATAGTCCGACATCAACCGTCGGGCAAACCCACCGCTCTTTTCCCAAATCACTGCAACTCCTGAAAAAACCTCCATTTTGGTTCCGTCTCCTGCTTGATATGGAGGGAAGTGGAAATTTTTATGTTTTCCTACTCCTCCGTTATTCTTTTCTGATTTTTTTCGCTGCGGGATCCAAGACATTTAAATTCATTCTCCGGGACTTTGTCGAGCTTCATTGCCTCGGCACTTTTCTAGTGGTCGCTACTGCTGATTCAACCGTCAGGCAACTGGCCCGGACCAGACACAACACCCGTCTGGTTGGAGGATCCTCCCTTTTCTATGGAGGTTTGTGGGACTTTACACTCTGTTCCACCTACCCCCAAATCCTAACATAATATTGATTACACACCACACAATTGCATTTTGTTTAAGACCTGCATAATTGTATGGATGAGAAAAATATATAAATTATTTATACGAATTGTTACTGTACTTTGCTTCAAGTCTGTGACTGGAGAGTGGGGCAGCCCAGGCCCCCCTGGTATACCCATGATTGCACACTCTGTACTGTTGTCAGGACGGGCTGGTGTGCCGGGTGTACTACGCGTCGCAGTTCCAGCGCCTGCGCCACCTGCTGCTGTCTCCGCTCAGCGCCTGCAGCGCAGCGCCCGACGACGACAAGTGCGGCTGCTACGACGACAAGGACAGGGCTGATAGTATGACACCTTTCATACTACTAATCTTACTTAATATTATTGTAAGGTCTCATCACCGTACATTTTTCTACTTACTGGCAACCTACTTTAAGCTAACGAACAGATTTTTAAAATAACATGCAGCAATCACCGTGGATAGTGATCTCATAGTCGTGTTGCTATCCAGACCAGGAAAGGTAAATATTAACCTTTATAATACTGTTATTTACTCAAACTCAAATATATTCTATTGAGTACTATGTGTATTTAACTGTGTCCTACGTGTTTCTCCCCAACCAACTAACGGAAAATCAGTGTACGGAGTTAACTACGACCCGTACATTAAATGGTCCTTCGAGCCGGATATACGGCGGTGGAGTTTCTAACTATGAATCCATTCATAAATTAGGACATCATCGAAAAAGGGATAGATGTTTCAAAGTGATATACATACGGCGACACTTAGGGGAGGCCTATGTTCAGCAGTGGACGTATTTCGGATTAAATGATGATGGTGAAGAGCTTGTAATCCTCCTGACTCCGCTCGTACAAGGTGTGCTGTGCTTGTTCCAGAGGGCCTGTGCGAGATAGAGGAGGGGTTCATCCGCTCGCTGGCGCACTGCGTGCCCTGGGCGGCGCGCGGGGGCAAGTCGGGCTCCACCTTCTGCAAGACTAAAGGTACTGTGTTTCCTGATGGCCTAAGGTTATTAACCGACTTTCCAAAAAGGAGAAGGTTCTATGTTTGACCGTATTTTTTTTTTATTGCTTCTTTTAATTTCGTTTATAGCTTCAATTTCGGCACTTGGTATCAAAAAACGAAGTACTGAAACCAGGAACACCGACCTCATATTCAAATTAAAGTTACTGACTGCCGAAATTGAAGTTATTTTTAACCCTGGACGGAAAAAGAGGGGTGTTATAAGTTTGAAGTGTGTACCTGTTGTGTATATTTGTGTACCTGTCCGTGGCATCATAGCTCCTAAACGGATGAAGTAGTTTAAAAAGCATGGGTAACTAAGCCTCGGGGTTTTTTTAAATTTAATTTATCTTTTATTATCCCTTTATTACTATTTAAAGCAATGGTATTTTTTCACCATTGTTAAGAGTTAATTAAGAGATTTATTGTAATTTAATAATTGTTGCAAAATTTATTTCGCAGTCTACATAGACGCACTGATACTTTTAGACAAGATTCAGCCAGTATATATAAATAAAAGAAAAAACATAATTATTATCGACAGACTTTAATGAAAATATACATATTATGTAATTTCTATACAATTTAATTAACATCTTAATATTTTTTTTGTACATTTTCTTTGACATTTTTTATCTAAATATTTATTTTTTGTGTAAATTTTATTTTAACAACTTACTCGCCCTGGGCCCGCGTGGTGGAATACCGTCCATTCCCTCTCACAGAGAGGAGGCCTGTGTCCCAGCAGTGGGAACATTAATAGGCTGATGATGATGAAACTTACTTGCGGCTATTTATTTTTAAAATGCCTGTTTACTTGTTAGTGACTATTTTCTACTAACATAAAATGGACCATGTTGTTTGAATTCTTAAATAAATAAATAATTATTATTATACAGATGACAGATACGTGTTGAAAGAGATGACGAAGCCTGAATGGCAGCGGTTCTTGGACTTCGCGCCGCATTACTTTGGCTACGTCACCAACTGCCGGCAGAACAAGCTACCCAGCCTCTTGGGTAAGTCTAATATTTAAACATTTTGGTTAGCTGACGAGTTGACGACAGCTTTATATGGAAAAGCCATTTTAATTTTTTGGCAATTTCCTATGAACCCCTTAGAGAAAATTGTTCATAAATGTGCAGAAGCAGTATTTAAAATAAGATCGCACCTTGTCGATTGTACACAAAACATAAAGACATACAAATACAATAAGACAGCATATGTACAGAAATATTTGATGCTCACATAAATACCACATAATTATTATATTATAATCGTAAATTATTATTTATTTATGTTTACATCTATAACTTTACAGGTTAGTTAGACACCTAAGCCTATATACAGTGCAAACAAACACAACAAAAGTTATTAACTTACAAGAATACAGCACAATAAAATATATATATATATACAAAAAAAATCTAATTAAAAATAAAACAAGAGAACACAAAATATAAAAGCAAACATTAAAATACAAAACAAAAACAGAATACGTATAAAAAAAACAATAAAAATAAAAAACTTACAAAAGTAAAAATGTACAAAGAATATTTAATTATTTACTACGATCTGTTTCTAATACTAATAATGAATCAGTATGTGAGTCAGTAATCACACAATGTAGAAAGTAATCTTTCTGTGTGTGTATCATACATCTGTCAGTGATACGACACGACACAATGCATGCCATTTTATCAAAGTACTCAAAGTTGCCTAAGATCCCGCTGCAAAAATCTGCAGGGATATTTTTTTAATAAAACTAAATTTTCATGAAATTATCATGTATGTATCATGTAGATAGTAGAATAGATTGGCCTGGCCTCATATAATTTCTTGTTTTCAAGTTTGCCTTATTTTAGGCATTTCTCCTGTATCGTGGGTACGTAGCCCCCGTGCCTAATTCTGACTCGGCGTGATGCTGTGCCATGGGGTCCGTGGGTCCCCCACGGCCGCGACAATTGTCATTGATCGCTTACAAGTTCTTTTTAAATCAACGGTTCGACAAGACGACAATCGACTAGTACACACGAAGTTTGGAGAGCCACACGTATGCACCGAAATAGAAAGGGTTGACGGAGGAAGAAGGTTAGCTCTATGAGCAAAGGTTACATATTTAGTTTTCGCCACGTTTACTGTCAATAAATTGTTATGCAACCATTCACTGACTGTGTTTACGCCCAATTGAGTTGTAGCAACTATCCCCACTGAAAAACAGTGCCGTGCCATCTGAAAAAGTGAAGATTTTTCCTTTCAAGAGAGGAAGCTGGCAGAGGTCATTGATATACACCAAGAAGAGCGTTGGCCTGATTATACTACCTTGGGGTACACCAAAATTGACAGTCGGCTCGTCACTTAAGATATCATTAATTTTTACTCTTTGTTTTCTCCCAGTGAGATAGTCCTCCAATTATTTATCGATGAGCTAAAACACTTTATAGAAGGATTTACCTCACGTGCTGTGCCAGGTTTTTCTACTTGTTTTTTTGTTTCTTCTTGCAAAAGTTGACCGGAATCTAATTGCCCATTTTTGTGATAATTTCTTATATTTTTTTTGCGTTTCTCTTATATTTCTAATATATGTTGGTAATACGCTTAGGCCTATGTCCAGCAGTGGACGTCTTTCGGCTGATATGATGATGATGATGATGCTTACAATCCTTTCATCGATACTAGCTTCAACTGATTTAATTTTTGATAATATCGTATCTTTAATGACGCGTATCCAAATAATTTCATTAAGAAGTTGAACTGTTATACCGATATCTTCAGTAAGTTCTTGAAACACGTTATTCTCATGTATTTCAAAACATCGAAAAATTTCATCAACGTTATATCGTAAATACATATTTTTAAATCTTTCATCTAATAGACGTACGCCATTTTTGATTTACGAGATTTGTCGAGAATAGGCTTATAAATATCAAGAACCGAATTAATCATATGCTAAATATTCTTCAAGTTATGTTTCATATTATCGAATATTTGAGATGGTGCCTTGTCTTGGGTAGCAATCCGCTTTCAGGTTTGAACGGATTTCGATGAAACTTTACGCATGGATAGACCAGAATCTAGATTCGGACATAGGATACTGAAAAGTATGTCCAATTTTAATAAAACATTTTTCAGGCAGACAGAAGCTAGTAATCTATAAAAATATTAACCAAAACATTTGGTAAAAAAATAATGGACACGTATTTTTTCTTTTGACACGTAAACAAAGTGACGACGATATAATGCGTTGAAATATAGTGTGACGTCACGCCGCTAGTACACTTTATACTTCCTTAGTGACGTCACAAGCCCCCACTCCTGAACTTTGATGCGCTTTAACTTTGTAAATTTTTATTGATTTGGTAAAGCAAAAAATACGTGTCCAATATTATTTGATAATCTCACTGACGGACTAAATAGAATTATCATTTTTCTACCCAGGAAACATCCTTATTATATCTACAAGGTTAAATTGAAATACATATAATAGTTCACTAGTAAAGTGAAAATATGTGTTTTTTTACTATTTACTCTTGTATAAAGAAATAAAGAAAGAAATAGTTATTTATGCTACAAGTGCGGAAGGTAGGTGATTTCCGATGAGTGGCATTTTTATTCACGAGCGGGCGAAGCGAGTGAGTGGATAAATCGACACGAGTCGTAAATCATCCTATGTACATTTTACTATGCATTGTGCGAGGAAATAAAAAAATATATCTGAATCAAGCAAAAAATAATAAAATGGCGGGCTTATTCAAGCGCGCTCAGCATAACCACAGATTAACTAAAAGTTCCTCGGGCATATTACTGCGCATGTGCAAATAGCTATCACGTCGTAACGCAAAAAGGCCCAAGTAAAATATACGTTCTGCCAAACGTATTTAATGGATATTTAAAATTAATAATTTATTGATCAATATCTAAATCTAGATTAATTAAAAACGTCTTCAATGGAGTATTAGTTTTATTTTACCTTTTATATTTTATTGGCTTAACTAATTTGTAAAACTTTTCTCAAATAATAAAAGCTCCATGCGTCGGGCTGACGTTGGCGTTAAAAATTAAAAAAAGTACAGAAAATTAAAAAGCACTAGTGAAAAAAGTGACACTTACCGCACAGTTTGGCTGCTTGGAAAACGCGTTTTTCAAGGACATGCATTGTAAAAATATTTATTTGTGACCCGCACAGGAGACACGAGATAAGCAAAACACAAACAATTATATAGTCACGGGGTCTCATTGTTAAGAAAGAAATTTGGTTTAAATAAATCTCACTAGATGGCTCGACATGTACACACAATTCAATAGAATTGTGTGTAAAATTAACATTTTCTGGAATTGAACATAAAAATTGTATGTTCTTGTTTAATCAACTCTCCTAAGTACAAAATTATGGAATATTGGACTCTTAATTCACATTTCAAAGATGACTTGAACGGATCTTTTAAAATTGATGCCAATAGATGGCGCATTTTTTAATTTCTGAGGCATTCCACTCGATTGTTAAAATTTGCATTGTAACACATTTTAGTGCAAATAAACTGTAACAACGTGCAAAAAAAAAACAAACCGACACTGTATTTAAAGAAAAAAATATTCACGTACCTAGTAAACCCTTTTACTTGCAAGTCGCTGCTAACACCATCTATTGCCGTGAAACGGGATCGAACGCGATTTATGTACTTACATAAATAACAAGATTAATCAGATGAAAAACGCTAGTTACGTCGGCACGGTTTCTTTGTATGTGATGAGCCATCTGTATACTAGTATTATATTATCTGTGGTAATATCAACATAATAGACCTTTAATAAATACATATGAAAGTACAGTACATACCTACGGTACTTATGACAAAAAACAATATTTAAACATATTGGTCTGTCTGTAGTTTTTGCGTGAAAGAGTAACAAACATCTATCCATCCTCCCAAACTCACGTTTATAATAGTACTAGCTTCTGCCAGCGGGTTCGCCCGCGTGAATGTTGAAAATTATCCCGAGGGAACATATTCCCGAGATAAAAAGTATCATAATATGTGCTATTCCTGACTACAAGCTATCTCTGTGCCAAATTTCATCCAAATCCGTCCAGCCGTTTGAGCGTGCAGAAGTAACAAACATACAAACACACTCACAAACTTTAAAGGTCAAATATTAGTGTGATATAGTAGGATTTGGTTAGTACCTACAACAGCTAGTGCTGTTGCCCGCGACTTCGTTCGCGACAAATTCGTAAAACTAAAAATAATTAAGTGTTGCGCGTGTTACGCAGAACCTCCCAAAATAAAAGAATCCTAAGTTATTCCTAATCACATCAGCTATCTGCCAGTGAAAATAGGTTTAGCCGTTTCGGAGATAATCCGGAACAAACAGACGTACAGAAAAAAAATACACAATATTTTTTTGTTATTAGATAAAAGATAAACTTACATATGCATTGAATAAAAAATCTGTTGATTTGACATTCAAAACTTCAATTTCATTTATTTGTATAGATGGAAATGTATAGGTTGTAGGTGTAGGACTTCCGAACAAAGCGTCTCCGACTTCAAAATAATACAAAGATAAAGATAATAAAATAATAACCGACTTCCGAAACGAATGTTATTATGTACTTTGTTGTGGTTTTTGCGTAAAGAATGTAAAATGAAAATGAATATCGTATTGGACCGGAGGCCTTTGTCGAAATAGGCTACATATAAAGGGTCTTTCAACAAGGACGGGTCGATGTTAAAATTGAATAAAACAAGATGTGTGTGAGATATTAACGAAATTTATTTTTTTATTTAAAAGGCCCATTTATGCCAATTATGGACGGAATATGACATCGTTCAAATGTCCGCCGCGGCTTCGTATGGTGGCACGAATCCGAGAGGTCCAATTTTTAATGACTCTGCTGCATAGATCGAGCGAGCGCTACAGATCAATGATAAACAATTTCTTTTGGCTTGAATTGAACAATATGGACGTGAACGACATGTGGTTCCAACAAGATGGCGCTACTTGCCACACAGCGAACGACATAATCGACATTCTGCATGAACGGTTTGAGGGTAGAGTTAGAGTTCCGCTAGACTTTTTCTTGTGGGGTTTTCTGAAGTCGCAGGTCTATGCCAATAAACCACATTCGACCGTTGCCCTGAAAGCCAACATAACGCAGGCCATCGCTCGAATTCAGCCGGATCTATGCAGCAGTGTCATTAAAAATTGGACCTCTCGGATTCGTGCCACCATATGAAGCCGCGGCGGACATTTGAACGATGTCATATTCCATCCATAATTGGCATAAATGGGCCTTTTAAATAAGTAATAAATTTCGTTAATATCTCACACACATCTTGTTTTATTCAATTTTAACATCGACCCGTCCTTGTTGAAAGACCCTTTAGAAACGCTGAGGCTTACCTTTGGAAATTGAAGAACACACACTTTAGGTACAGGATAATGTTTGTGTTAAAACAGTTACTATTTGTTCAGTAGGTACTTACGTCTCCCGATAGCTGTTTACTGTTTGTAACGCATTTCATACGTGACACAGCAGCGGGCGAGGCTGAACACAGTCCGTGGCTTGGCTTTTATATAAATGTACACATTTCTGCTTTTCTATTCCGCACTTCACCACGTTGACAAATAAATAATATTATTCTCTGTGCCAATGCTGGACCGCTGGACGAGTGGCTATCAGAAACAAATAGTCTGCCTTATTGGTATTTAGCAGTTGTAGCTGAGTTAAAAATAATGAAATAATAAACCGGCCAAGTGCGAGTCGGACTCGCGTACGAAGGGTACCGTACTATTATCGCAAAAAAACACGTTTGTTTTATGGGAGCCCCACTGAAATATTTATTTTATTCTGTTTTTAGTATTTGTTGTTATAGCGGCAACAGAAATACATAATCTTTGAAAATTTCAACTGTCTAGCTATCACAGTTCATGAGATACTGGCTATAGCCTGTTGACAGACAGACAGACAGATGGACAGTGGAATCCACCCGTATTTATAAATAAGTAAAAGTAATTACTTAGGTAAAAGTAATTACTTACGTAACGATTTGTATTCTATAGTTAAGTAATTAATCAAAGTTAGAACTGTCAAAAGTTAGAATTCTCAGCCAAGTACTAGTCACCATTTCCTTTACATAAGCATTATGTACTTTGTGGTTATTTTAGATAATAAAAATGGAAACTTTGGATAGCATCGAAGCGGTTTTTGCTGTTGTAGACAATTTAGATGAGAATATATTAGAAGAGATAGAAGTTGCTGAACCTAGAAATCCCAAAGTTTACTTTCGTGATGTGGATCTATTTCATGAATAACCGGCAGATGGTTTTAAAAAGAGATTTCATTTCTCCAAAAATATTGTGGTAGGTACATGTGATTTTACCGAGAGTTACAGACTCTTTACAAACAGATACAAAAAAAAACTTAATTAAAAAAATCAAAAAACCCGACTGCTTAAAAAGCAAACTAAAAAGCGAGCTGGTGGACCAAAACCGGATGTATCCTCCGACTGCACAGCATGATTTTCTTCTTGTTTACGTCTTTTTAGTTTGCTTTTTAAGCAGTCGGGATTTTTGATTTTTTTAATTAACTTTTTTTATTTACAACTTTTTAGTTATTTTTTTTTAGAATTAGGTACATTTAAACATATAAGTGTTATATATTTTTGAAATCGCCTCTTAAAATCCTTTGTTTTGATACCCCACACGATGGGTTTGGAAGAAAAAAAAAAAATTTTCCACACAAAATGGCGCCCAAAATCCGCAATTTTTGTTTTTTCCAATTTTAATGTAGCCAGTGACACTCGCAGGATTAAGACGAATCGATTGACGTAAGAATCATCAAAATCGGCCAACGGGTTTGGTCTCTTAGAACGCCACATAGGAACAAACATACATACATACATACATAGACTGATAAACACATTACCCTCCTTCGGCAGTCGGGTAAAAAGAGGGCTTCCTATAACTCCACTTTGTCAGTTGCTTGCTGCTTTACGCTTTTATGCCACTGGAAGCTCTCAGTTTGTATGTGGAGATATCATGCATATTTCTCAATCAACAGTGTGTAATATAGTGAAGAGAGTTAGTCGAGCATTAAGTTATTAAGTTTTCTGTAAATTTGAGGAATACAAAGGCAGGTTGCGAAAAGCTTGGTTGCATTGGCAGAGCACCTGGACTGAAAAATATTGTAGGCGCAATCGATTGCACCCACATTTTAATCACCAAGCCTAGAAGTATTCTTCATACAGAGCAGTACCGGAATAGAAAATGTTATTTTTCATTGAATGTTCAAGCAATTGGTGGCTCTAATTTTATGATATATAACTCATGACTAAATATAAGGTTATTAAATAATGAAATTGATGGGGTGTTACTTGGAAATTGAGGGCATCCTTGCACTAGGTAAATAATAATATAGTATTATTCATAACCAATAAAAATATAATTATATTGATACTATGTGCCATGTGGTCTTTAAAGCATCATTAATACCTCACTTCAATATAGCTAATTTCTTAACAAAAAAGCATTCTTTATTTCATATATTTATTGTCTCCAGTTTCAAATCCCAGAACTGCACAAGATGAGAGATATAATAAGGTGCAAATAAAATAAAATAAATTCATGGGAACGTTTATTTGGAGTATGGAAAAGACGGTTTCCATGCTTACAAATTGGTTTAGCAACCAAACTTTTGACAATACTGACAGTTGATGACACTGTGGACGATAATGTTCAGCCTTCTTACACAGCAACAACTAGCACAACAGGTACCAGTAATGGATTGGTACTTCGAGCAAATATTATTTCAAGCTATTATGTTTTAAATGAATTACAAAATAAAACCAATATTTTCACTTTCATTATATTTTATTTATTTACACAGAATAAACGTTGTTATTCTTTCTCATATTTTTCTAATTCTTTTAGTTTTATTTGAAATTCAATTTTAAACAAATTTTCTTTGTGTTCTCTCTCTAAAATTTTTATGTTGAGTTCTTCCTTGTGCATTTTTTTCTTAAATTCTAATTCTTCTTCTAATATTTTACACTTTAATATGTCTATTTTATTAGTTCGATAATTGATAGGATCCATATCCATAACAGATGGCCCACGTCCTGTTAAGGGGCGAATATTATCTATTGTTTTAGAGTCCCTTGCTTTTGCCTTTGTGTTATACCACAGTTTAATTAATTGTTTTGTAGATGCCTGAAACAATGAAACGTATGGATATTAGATAAGTAGGTAACTGCATAGTAATTAATATTATTTTTATATTTTGTACACTGACAGCCCTAAATTCTTCTCCTATCTTTCAGTCCATCCAAAGGTTGTCTGTAAGAGATTGCCTAGTGCGATAAGACCGCCCATTGTACACTTGTATATTTGAACATTTGTCCTGTATATTTTTTGTGGTGTACAATAAAGTATATAATAAATAAATAAATAAATAAAACCGCACATAGGAAAAGACCATGCTGTACTGTAAATAATAAAAGTATACAAAACACATTATATTTACCTTTTGAGTAACAATAGAGGATTCATTAAATTCTGCCGCTATTTTCTCCCATGATTGCTTCTTTTTTAAAGCACTCTTAGCGTTTGTTTGTTTGCAAGTTAGGATAGTATCATATTTTTGTATGATATTTAAAAATAAATCCTTTTCCAAACTCGAGAACAGTTTTTTCCTGTCTACTTTAGCCATATCTAGAAATGTATGGAATGATATTCAAAGAAAAATTAACGCGCCGACAAAACGGTTTTGATTACTTTTTATTTCAGAATTAGTTTACGGTAAAATTTGACAGAAATGAATGTTTAATCTATCTAAGTAAAAAATCACGTGTCGGCATATAATCCATGTGTAAAAAGTAAACATTTAAATTTAGTAGGGTTATATCATGTCAAACGTTTTGTTTCTCGAAGCATTCTTTTTTTGTACCCACAAAATGAAATCAAAATAATGTACTTTTTACAATTTAAACTACTGTATACAACGCTATTGCTATTATAAATATAAAATAAAGTAATATTAAGGGTATTAATGCAAGATTTTAAAAATAATCTAGACCTTACGTTTGCCTTTTCACGAAACTAAACGCTGTCACGAAATGTTACCACACAGAAACAACCACCAAACTTCGAGTGTTACAAGTAACGTGTGATATTCAACTATAGAATGAGAATTTGGAATGAAGAATTCTAGCCTTAAGTAATTACTTAATCAAGAAATTACTTAGCAACGAGTAATTACTTCTTTATAAATACGGGTGTTAGTAGTAGGGACCCGTTTTTACCCTTTGGGGACTCTAAGAAGTAAAAAGGGCTTTGAAAATCCTAGCGATGTGCGACATCGATAAGTCGTTCTTGCTGTTTTTATAAAGAGAGTGGAAGAACACTATCTTGCCATTCCGTCATAATTGCATATAATGATGAATAATAAATGCATAATAAATATTTATGTATGATGATATTATTTAGTATTAATTATTGTAATGTTTAATTTATTTTTATGCATGTATATGAGAGTATATATTAATCTATATATATACAAATTATTACCTATTTCCCTTGGTTACGGCATCACGCGTGAACGGCTGGACCGATTTCGCAAATTCTTTTTTTTGTTGTATTTGTTATTGTTAGGAGAAGGTTCTTTAGAAAAAAAAAAGAAAAATTAATTGGTACTTACCTACATAAGTATGGTAGGTAGGGTAGAGTAGGTAGGGCAGGTAGGGTAGGGTAGGTAGGGCAGAGTAGGTAGGATAGATGAATGTTTGGTGTTTTTATGGCAAAACAAAGTTTGCCGGGTCAGCTAGTTAGTTATATTTTATTCCATTTTATAATTAATTGTTTGATGTTTTTCTTTACATTTCCCCTCTACACAGTGTCTACTATCCTCGCATATCTCGCAGGTATGCTGAAATAGATTTCTTTATTTATTTATTCAGGACCTCCAACGAAAGATGTACACAAAAAAACACAATGAATCATCAGTATGAAGTAATGACAAGTGCAATAGCTCAATTATAGGAGGCCACAGCATGCATTTTAGATTATCGACTAATAAGAAACTAAAATATAAACTCTTATTACAAGGTAATAGTAAAACATATAAAAAGAAAAACAAATCAAAACATGACATACCTACTTATAAAAAAGAAAGACTCTCCTTATATGTAATCAACCTTAGGATTTACCAACATTATTGCAAACCAGACGCCAAAAATCTACAAGAGTAATAAAATGTAAAATGTATACTTTTTACAAATATCAAATGGCTTTACATCATTGATGAGCCTACAATTTGGTCAAAATAATTTTTTCTTCCAATTTTACGGTATCCATTTAAAATCATTAGGTAGTCAGAAAAAGCTTAATGACCGGACTTTTTTTTTACAAGTCCGGCTTTTTGTCAGGGCTTTTCATTTTTCGAAATGGTAACCCTAGTTGGGGGTAAAATCTCCTAAAAGTCATAACTATCTACTATAAAGGCAAGTTATATAAAAGCTTGACTTGCGTAAGTGTGTTCATCATCATTATCACCCGCAGCTTCGCTACTGCTGAACATAGACCCCTATTTTCATTTATTTATTCGTTACCCTCGCACTGGAACGCCTCGCAGCAATTACACCAAGTCCAGATTTCCTCACGATGTTTTCCTTCACCTTTGTCAGCAAAATCCAAGATAAACTTAGCTAATGCCAATTTTCACGCTGCTGCCAACCTCATCCAGTTTCTGGCCACGATTGCAACAATGTCCTCTGCCATGCCACTCGCTCACTGCGCCTAGCCATGTGGCCTGCCCAACTCCATAACACTCCATATTTACAAGCTTTAAAGGAAATTGCCCACACACAGGAACCTTATGAGGTATCGTGCGTGCGATATAAGTAAAAAAAAGGTTAATTAAAAAATCAAAATACCCGACTGCATGAAAAGCGAACTAAAAAGACGTAAACAAGGAGAAAATCATGCTGTGCTGTCGGAGGATACATAGTCGCGAGCTGGCTGACCAAAACCAGACGTATCCTCCGACTGCACAGCATGATTTTCTCCTTGTTTACGTCTTTTTAGTTCGCTTTTCATTCAGTCGGGTATTTTGATTTTTTTATTAACCTTTTTTATTTATAACTTTTTAGTTTTTTTTTTTTCGAATTAGGTACATTTAAACATATAAGTGTTATATATTTTTGAAATCACCTCTTAAAATCCTTTATTTTGATACCCCACACGATAGGTATGGAAGAAAAAAAAAATTTGGGCCCCCACAATATGGCGCCCAAAAACCGCCATTTTCCTATTTTCCAATTTTCATGTAGCCAGTGACACTCGTGGGGTTAAGACGAATCGATTGACGTAAGAACCATCAAAATCGGCCCACGCGTTTGGTCTCTAGAACGCCACATAGGAACAAACATACATACATACATACTTACATACATACATAGACTGATAAACACATTACCCTCCTTCGGCAGTCGGGTAAAAAAAAACCGTTTTAAAATTTCTTTTAGAAGGGATTTATTTTTTGTCGTCATCCATGTCCTTTACTTTATATGCACGGACAACAGCAGATCAGGTTACTGTTTATTAATTATGAATGTAAATTGATTTTTCTATTTATAATATACACAAAAAATCATCAAATCAGAACAATTTTTTTTAAAGGGCTTCAAGTTCCCTTACAGAATGGGTAATCTCCATGCCATTGCCATTTTTACATGCTTGTTTTCGTATGTGTGTCCGGCAATTAATAATCGATTTTTCCAGAACTTTCTGGCAGCCGATTAAGGTGAAATTTTGCATACTAAAGTGATAACACATTAAAATAATATGGTACTATGGAGCTGGTCTCATGATGGAACTGGAAGATAGCCATCAAGATAGCACTATTGTCTTTGGATATCACATGCCAAGTCGAAAAGCTTGTTTTTGTAAATGTGTTACTATAACCAATTAAAAAAAAAAAAAAATTCGTCCAGCGCGTATCCTGGGCGTGTACAGCGTCGGCGGCGCGGGCAACGGCGTGCTGGTCATGGAGAACATCTGGTATGAGTGCTCGGCGCGCACAAAGCGCTTCGACCTCAAGGGCTCGTCGCGCCACCGCCTCACGCCCGACACCACGCCGCTCGCCGTGCTCATGGACGAGAACCTACTCAACTGTATGTATACCACCTTTATATTATAGCAACATTAACTGGTTCATAGTTACATGAGTGTAACACATTGTGCTGGGAGAGTCCGCTGTACGTGCACGTGCAGTCGCACACGGCGAGCGTGCTGTTCGCGGCCGTGGAGCGCGACACTAACTTGTGCATAGTAACATGAGTGTAACACATTGCGCAGTGCGCTGGGAGAGTCCGCTGTACGTGCAGTCGCACACGGCGAGCGTGCTGTTCGCGGCCGTGGAGCGCGACACTAACTTGTGCATAGTAACATGAGTGTAACACATTGCGCAGTGCGCTGGGAGAGTCCGCTGTACGTGCAGTCGCACACGGCGAGCGTGCTGTTCGCGGCCGTGGAGCGCGACACTAACTTGTGCATAGTAACATGAGTGTAACACATTGCGCAGTGCGCTGGGAGAGTCCGCTGTACGTGCAGTCGCACACGGCGAGCGTGCTGTTCGCGGCCGTGGAGCGCGACACTAACTTGTGCATAGTAACATGAGTGTAACACATTGCGCAGTGCGCTGGGAGAGTCCGCTGTACGTGCAGTCGCACACGGCGAGCGTGCTGTTCGCGGCCGTGGAGCGCGACACTAACTTGTGCATAGTAACATGAGTGTAACACATTGCGCAGTGCGCTGGGAGAGTCCGCTGTACGTGCAGTCGCACACGGCGAGCGTGCTGTTCGCGGCCGTGGAGCGCGACACTAACTTGTGCATAGTAACATGAGTGTAACACATTGCGCAGTGCGCTGGGAGAGTCCGCTGTACGTGCAGTCGCACACGGCGAGCGTGCTGTTCGCGGCCGTGGAGCGCGACACTAACTTGTGCATAGTAACATGAGTGTAACACATTGCGCAGTGCGCTGGGAGAGTCCGCTGTACGTGCAGTCGCACACGGCGAGCGTGCTGTTCGCGGCCGTGGAGCGCGACACTAACTTGTGCATAGTAACATGAGTGTAACACATTGCGCAGTGCGCTGGGAGAGTCCGCTGTACGTGCAGTCGCACACGGCGAGCGTGCTGTTCGCGGCCGTGGAGCGCGACACTAACTTGTGCATAGTAACATGAGTGTAACACATTGCGCAGTGCGCTGGGAGAGTCCGCTGTACGTGCAGTCGCACACGGCGAGCGTGCTGTTCGCGGCCGTGGAGCGCGACACTAACTTGTGCATAGTAACATGAGTGTAACACATTGCGCAGTGCGCTGGGAGAGTCCGCTGTACGTGCAGTCGCACACGGCGAGCGTGCTGTTCGCGGCCGTGGAGCGCGACACTAACTTGTGCATAGTAACATGAGTGTAACACATTGCGCAGTGCGCTGGGAGAGTCCGCTGTACGTGCAGTCGCACACGGCGAGCGTGCTGTTCGCGGCCGTGGAGCGCGACACTAACTTGTGCATAGTAACATGAGTGTAACACATTGCGCAGTGCGCTGGGAGAGTCCGCTGTACGTGCAGTCGCACACGGCGAGCGTGCTGTTCGCGGCCGTGGAGCGCGACACTAACTTGTGCATAGTAACATGAGTGTAACACATTGCGCAGTGCGCTGGGAGAGTCCGCTGTACGTGCAGTCGCACACGGCGAGCGTGCTGTTCGCGGCCGTGGAGCGCGACACTAACTTGTGCATAGTAACATGAGTGTAACACATTGCGCAGTGCGCTGGGAGAGTCCGCTGTACGTGCAGTCGCACACGGCGAGCGTGCTGTTCGCGGCCGTGGAGCGCGACACTAACTTCCTGACGTCACACACCGTGATGGACTACTCGCTGCTGCTGGGCGTCGAAGACAACACCCTCGTGCTCGGCGTTATTGGTAAGACCAACGTTTTACTTTGCAATTAAGTTTATAATAGGGATGATTACGGGGTACGAAAGAGCAAATTCTATTTAGCTCGTCGCCGCAGTGTTTTATAGACCCAAAAAAAGTGACATCGGCTTTTTATTGGCTATTTCTACTTTATAGTTCATTACAAATGCACGAGTAGAACTCCCATGTGCCAATTTTGAATACTTGATTTTTTTTTAAATCGCAGTTTTCGTGACCGTTTAAGGTCAAAAGAACAAAAAAAAAATGTTTTACCGAAATCAGTATTTATTTTTTTATTCATATTCTAGCTAGAAATCTCTGTCTGGTACAAACAGATTCCCTTAACTAAGGTTTATCATTCATAAAAATATTACTTGCAACTTGGGCCTAGGTTTTGAGAAAATTGAATTGCTTAATAAACCTGCAATACAAATAAAGCTCAATTATGTACAGTATATTTTTTACGATTTCTTTTTTATCTTTTGGGCTTCAAAGTTACGAAAAATTTACGATTTAAAAAAAATCAATGACACAAAATTGACACATGGGAGTTCTACTCGTGCATTTGTAATAAACTATTAAGTAGAAATAGCCAATAAAAAGCCGATGTCACTTTTTTTGGGTGTGGCGCCGGTTAAATTATCAAAACATATTGAACACGTATTTTTAACCGCCTTCTCAAAAATTAGGATTTTCTCAATTCGGAAGTTATTTTTTTATGTATGTTCGGGCATACAATAATTTAAATAATATAATGTTATAAATTGTGACTTCTTTAAACTGTGTGAACTTCTGGTTGTTGTTACACTTAGGTTAATTTACTTGTATATTAATCTGTGGAAACTGTTTCTGGATTGTGTTTAACTAATTGTATGCTTATGTTTGTTATTGCATCTGTTTGTTTCCCAAATAAAATAAAATAAATAAAATACTTCCGTCATAATTATGTAGATGGATTAGCACATTTTTTTAAAAGGGTAACTCTCGAGGTGGTCACTGGTCCCATTATCACCAAGTCTCAGTCACCTCTAATATTATAGGCAAAAATATAGTGATTTTGGTATATTCATGTCTATGCCAAGCATTTGCACACAGAAAGTATAATTTGGTAAAGTGGAACTGATGAAGAAGACCACCAGATGACCACTGAAACTATAATAAAACAAGGTATCCTAGCCGTGACTTCTAAAGTAAAACACTACAAAGCGAAAAATTAAAAAGTACTTTTGCTTTATAAAAAATCACCAAGTTAAGAGCGCATCAAAGTCCAGGAGTGAGGGCTTGTGACGTCACTGGTCAATATAAGGTGTACTCAGGCGTGACGTCATACGATATTTCATAGAACTGTGTTATCGCCACTTTACGTTTACGTGTCCAATATTTTTTGTAAATCTGATAGCAGCCCAGATTGTTTTAATACTTATTATTATTATTATTATTATTATATACTTTATTGTACACCACAAAAAATATACAGGACATATGTTCAAATATACAAGTGTACAATGGGCGGTCTTATCGCACTAGGCAATCTCTTACAGACAACCTTTGGATGGACTGAAAGATAGGAGAAGAATTTAGGGCTGTCAGTGTACAAAATATAAAAATAATATTAATTAGACTTAATAACATACAATACATACATACAATATTACATAATATACTAATACATATCAAATATATAACAGGGAAAGGAGAAGAATAAAAATTATAGTGAAAGGTAATGCTCCTTCACCATTTTCTTGAACGTTGGCAGTGTTTGAGCACGTCTCACTTCAATAGGTAATACATTCCACAACCGAGCTGCTTGAATCGTGAAAGATTTGTCAAAGAAGGAAGTGGAATGCATACGAATACTTAATTTAAGATTTTCCGATGATCTCAAGGACCTAGAATGGGTGTCACAGAGGAACTGAAAGCGTTCTTTGAGATAAATAGGAGTAAAAGGACTAAAAAGCACATTATAAAGCAAAGAAAGTATATGGGCATTCCGGCGAAGGCGAATAGGAAGCCATTTGAGCTTAGTACGAAATTCGGAAACGTGATCATACTTGCGCAAGCCAAATATGAACCTGATACAAAGATTTTGAAGTCGCTCAAGCTTGTCCAATTGGTCTTGGGTGAGATCAAGATAGCTGGCATCAGCATAGTCTAGAATAGGCAGAAGAAGAGATTGTGCTATCGCAATTTTAGTGGTGATGGGAAGAAAATTACGAAGACGTCTCAGGGAACCCGCAGACGCGAACAGTTTTCGACTGACTTCCTGCAGTTGTTTGGTCCAGGAAAGGTTGCTGTCGATATAAATCCCCAAGTTCTTCACAATATGATTTATAGGAATAATAGTATTATTGAAAGAAACCTGGGGAAGTATCGACCAATCGATCCTAGAGACAGTCCGAGAACTGCCAACAATCGTTACTTGAGTCTTCGTTGGATTGATCCTCAACCCGAACTCAGTGCTCCAGTCACCTATTCGAGCCAGGTCTGTATTAATTGTCTCAATGGCATTGGATAACTCTCCGAGAGGGGCTTGGGTATAAATTTGGAGATCATCAGCATATAGGTGGTAGAAAGAAGAAAGTCGTTGAGTGATAGCATTAATAAAGAGTGCGAAGAGAAGAGGAGATAAAACGCCACCCTGCGGCACACCGGCAGAGGTGTGACACCAAGAAGAAAAAGATTCATCAGTGCAAATACGCTGCCGGCGGCCAAACAGGTAACTATGAAACCAGTCAATTACCTGAGGAGATATGTTAAAAGAGCGTAGCACGCCAAGCAAAATGTCGAAGTCAACAGTATTGAAGGCATTGCTAAAGTCGAGCAGAGCAAGTACCGTTAACTTCCCCATATCCATGCCTGACCTAATATCGTCCGTGATGTGCACAAGTGCTGAGGTAGTGCTGTGGCCACGTCGAAAACCAGATTGGTAAGGATTTAAAAGATTGTGTTTGGAAAGGAATGAGTTGAGCTGATGATGAACAAGCTTTTCAAGAACTTTGGATAGGAAAGGAAGAATAGAAATGGGACGATAATCAGAGAATGAAGCAGGATGTGATTTTTTGGGTAAAGGAATAATTTGGGCATCTTTCCAGGCTTGTGGGAAGACACCACTGGAAATAGAGAAGTTGAGGATGTAAAGAATGACAGGAAGAATGTTATCAAGGATGGGGATGATCATCTTACGGCTGACACAGTCACTACCAACAGCGTTGGATGTAATCGATACAATACTCTTTTTAACATCACAAGCAGTGAATTGACTTATAACAAAAGGGGAATAATCAGGTATCGGAAGATTTGAAAGGTAACTAAGCGTAGTAGCTTTGGTGGCCCCATCCAATACAGGCGAAGTAGAAAAATGACTGTTAAGTAAGTTGAAGTCCATGTCTTTAGGAATCGTGTCATCAAACTTTTTTCCGATACCTAATGATTTAAGAAATTTCCAGACCTTAGCTGGATCACCATTTTGAACTGAATTATGAATATGTTGGCGTTGTGCATTCCTACACACCTTGCTGCAATGATTTCTAATTGAGATGTATTTTTCCCTGGTAACGTTGTTGGGCCGAATTTTAAACCTAAATTTCGCAGCTGCTTTTTTGCTTATTAAAACTTTAATTTCGTCAGTCAGCCATGGCGCTGGGAGATGTTTAACTCTCACGGCTCGAATAGGTGCATGTGTGTCGTAAAGCTGAATGAGGGTAGAAGACAAGATTTCAACTTGTTCGTCGACGGATGATGATGTACTCAGCGGCGTCCAGTCAATATTACTGGCATCTTCCTGAAGACGACCAATGTCCATGCCATCAAAATTGCGAAGCAGAAGAGTTTTAAACTTATGCTTAGGAGGTCGTATTTTATAGGAAGTGTAAATTAGATCATGATAGGAAAAGACGTCAGCTGAACACTGACCATGTTTAGCGACGTGATCGGAGGATGAGACAACAATAAGATCAAGAAGCGAGGGAACAGAGTTAGGAAAACGGTGAGTGGCACCAAGATCAAGAATAGAAAGATTGGCAGATTCAATAACATGACGAAGAGAAGAAGAGCGGTTATCGTTTTTAAGGAGACATGTATTAAAGTCGCCCATTATTATGCTATGACTGTAAGAGGGAATTAAAGCTTCTAAAATACGTTCGAAAGAAGAGAAAAAATTAATTCGAAGAGAAGGACAGTAATACACCCCAAGGAGAATCTTAGAATGATGCAGTTCAACTTCCAGGAAAAGATGTTCACCGGAGTTCGGCGGGGGCGGCTGTGTGGACATGTTAACAATAGAAAAGGGAATGTAATTACGTAGATAAATGGCCACACCGCCACCCCCACCGACCGCGCGATCATTCCTGATAAGCTTAAAACCTGGAAGTGAGTAGGAGGAAGAGGGAAGACAAGGTTTCAACCAAGATTCAGAAACAAGAATCGCATGAATATTCTTACAGTCAAAGCTTGCCAGCAAATCGGGGAAGTGGGCCGGAATACTCTGGGCATTTATGTGGACTACATTAAAGTTCCTGGAGACATCGGAAAAAAGTGAAACAAGAGTATCGCCTAAACAAGGAACACTCTCGAAGCTTACGTCATCACTGTCCAACGAATAAAACGTGTCAGAATCACTGCTATTACCAGGGGTGAGCATAAATATAAAAATATAAATAAATACCTACTTAAACAAAACAATAATAAACTATGCGGTTAACAATTTTCAGTCCACCTGCCAGTTGTGTTTAACATAAGAGTACACATAATCAAACATTAAAATTCAGTATGATTTTGCAGTCCAGGTACATAACAACTTACCTACGTACATACAAGTTTATTACAAAACAAATAAAAAATATATATAAAAATAAGAGATACACGAGTAACGGAGCGAAATTAAAATAAGGTTGAACCTTGTTGAGACGAACGCATCAACGCAAACTTAAGCTGTCAGATTGTGACAGTGACAAGTGACATTTAGTAAGACATGTTGAAAATCAAACAAAGAAACGGTACACAAAAAAAACAAGAAGTTAAATAGGAATATATGTGAAGTGTTGAAAAATAAAGTTAATTATACCTACCTACAGACAAACATACATGATAAACAAAAAATACCTGGACTGTCAAAAGGGAAAAAACAACAAAGAACTTTACTTTCGGGCCACAGTACGCTTGGTTTTTGCTGTGGCGACCTTTTCAACTGCGACTGGTTGAGCGACGCCCGGCCCCGGCTGTCCAGAGACCTGCTCCGACTGCTGCGCGATGTTATTGAGGTCGGCAGTGGAGGTCACTCGATGTCGAGATCCCTTGGCGTCAAGGACGATCACAGTGCCTTCTGAGGTCCAGCATTGAGTCACGCCAAATCTGTTCCGTGCCGCCATGAAGACATTGTGCCTGGCTTTCGTGAGGAACTCCGATATTGTAATTCCGGACCCCTTCAGCTTGGTCTTGCTAAACCACACTTTATCCCGGAGGGCAACATCATGGAGTTTGAAGAGGATCGGACGGGGTTTGTTAGATGCGCTGCGCCCCATCCTGTGACACCTCTTGATGCCAGATACGTCCAAGTCAAGCTTCAGACGCTGCGTGACAACTTGAGCCACCACCTGTGCAGTCTCTTCATCTTTCTGCTCCGACACTCCGTGCAACAGCAGGATCTTACGCCGCCCACGCATTTCCATGTTGTCTAGGCTCTGCGCTAACATGGCAGCTTGCTGCTGGAGAGAACCGAGTGCCTGAACAATAAATGTCCGGAATGACAAGAACTCGGTTGCCAAACCTGAGGTTGTGATTGGTGTGGTGCACGGAGTCTTTTGCAACTCCTTTTCAAATTCTGCCATTCTTACACTGAACAGATTGCTCATATCTGAGATTGTGCGGTTGATTGCTTCCATAGTGACTTATAGTGAGGATGTGAAAATAAATGTTAAGTTTTGGAGTTGAAAACACTTGACTGGCAGGTTGTGATGACTAACTATTAATATTTACCATTAATTATTATATTTTTAAACTATTACTATTATTAATTAAATTTTTAAATGAAGAGATAAAATTTAGCTGTTTGAGTTTTGACTACCCACCGACCCACACTTACCACACTTACCTACTGGCAGAGCAAAGACGTCCTCTCATACGGTGTTTTAATGACCACTCTTGCTCAAGGCGGGTTGGCGATTTCAGCCTTATATTTAGATTTAGTTCCCAAACATGGAAACAAATATGTTTTTTTGGTAAAACAACTTTAAAACCCCTAACATAAAGTTCAGTTTTCATTATAATCTTAAGTCTTAATTAATTTTTAGTATTGACGATTATGGTCATGTAGGTTCATTTTATTTTATTTATTCGGGAAAACAATCAAATACTCGTACACATTAAAAAGATTGGATACTATATATATTTTCGTGATTACCAGACCCCCTTTTATCTCCTAAACTCATATTTCATTAATAGACGATTTTCGAGTCCCAAGTAATATGGAACAAGGTCAGGATGGTGACTGATATATTTTATTAAAAATTCACAGATTACATCCGAACGTTCACTTGGGACAAGAAACTGGAGCACCTAGTGAAGAAGAACCTGGGCTCGGGCCAGCCCACAGTGGTGTCTCCGGAACAGTACAAGTCGCGGTTCTGCAGCGCCATCCGAAAGTACTTCCTGCAGTGCCCCGCGCACTGGGACCATCTCTACAACACTATACATGGGTAACATCACGCCCGTAAACCCCGACGGGCTAGGCAGAGGTGACACACACATTTCGCCATATACGGCGAGCCTACTGCCTTAAACGGGCACGAGACTTCGGGTTGCTTCTAAGAAATTCCTAATGTGAACATAATAACTACCCGAACTGGGAATTGAACTCGGAACCCTCAGTGGATCGGGGTTGCGTATTTTCCTTATCGTTACGCTTTTAATTTTAAGTAGACAAACCGTTAACTGAATCGTGATCTGCAAACACCACCAGGGTTAGATGATTGTGATAAGTGTTTAATATATTGGCGCAAACTGAAAACTGTTATTATGCTTTAGTAATATGAATATGGGTTTTTCCACTACCTTGTCTATTATATAACACGTTGCCTAAGAAATTCGTTTCGAAATATGAACATTTAGACACAAGATTATAAAATAAAAATTAAAAAAAACAAAATTACATAAGTTATGTCAGTTACGAAATGACTTTTGTATGGAGTTTTGATATCATTATGTAACTACAACGAATTATTTTCTTTTTTGCGGCCAAGTACGAGTGAAACAATTTGCAATTTAAAGAAAAATAGTACGTAACTGAATAGGCTACTGTTGGTAGACGCATTCTGTCGCTACGCCCGCGCTTTTTCCACCGCCCCATCCGGCAGAATGATACTGAACATGTTGCCTCTCGAAAAAGCACGCGTTGATTGTGTGTATATAGTCTGTGGTTTTTAGTCTGAAGGAAAAACTAAAATGTTTCTAATAAATTTCTGTTTTAACTTATTTGTATTTAATTAAGTAAGCTCATCAGGTAGTGCAAAAATAATCGTTCGTGTCTCGCATAAAAAGACTTTATTTTAACACTCGCATGTAGCTTTAAATTGGCTTCATCGCTCGTGTTAAAATCTCGACTTTTTATCCTCGACACGAAATGTACTATTGTTGTGTGACTGACATTGGCATGGCCACCATCAGGAATTTTAATTTTAATCGCTAATTAGTCACCAAATATCAGAATTAGTCGGAAACACGGAAAGGGAAATACAACAACTGTTCAGAACTAATGTTCTGAGTTGTAATCAATAAAATTGTAAAAAAATATGTTTTGACTCAGAAGCGTTGATCAAAAGTCGCGGAATGGTGAGCTAGCTATGCGTTCTAGCAAAACGAAGAACTTTTCTATTATAACAGCCTTTAATAATTGGATATTTAAGAACTTTTACGCGACACTCCGTTGCATACAAACTTACAAGTCTAAAATCTTGGAAATAAGAGAGCGATTTTGACCTACCTTAGAAAACATAAAACCGGCCAAAGTGAACTTTTTCAAAAAGTTCTCACCTAACTTATAAGACCTAAATATTATCTTGCGTACGAGTATACAGTTTTATTATTCGAATCGGGTTATTAATTTCAAAGATTTTGTATGTTTGTATGAAAAAGTAAGTCTGTGCCGCGTAAACGCTCCTACGGGCGAAAATAAACATACTTGTAACTTACATAAAAGTTTGCAAGTAGCTTGCATGTCATTGTGAATCTCTGATCTGATTGTTTAGTGTCACAATGGCAAATGCAAGTTACAGGCATATGTATCTTCGCTCCAACAGCCTAAGTTCTGGGACCCATGGCGAATATATACCGTCCACACAAGCGTATGATACGCTTACAATCGCATGTAAAGCCATGCCAGGACAGACTAACTCATTATAAAACGAGTTCTAACTAAAACCTAAACATTCGAGCCTGTTTATGGTATTTGGACTTTATTTTGAAGTACGTAAGGTTCTTAATACAAACACTGAGTTAGTTTGCATTAAACTTTACGCAAGTCGGAATAAAGTTCAAAATAGAGATTTTTGTATTATCCTTTCGTGTTTTGAAACGTTCAAACCTAACAAACTTATTAAAAGAAGGTGAAAACTCGTTTTGTAATAAGATTCAAAATAAACCCTTGTAAATATATCCTTGGCATCTATCTTAATCACATTTGTTATACACTTGCTTCAGATATTACTTACTTTCTGTTCTTGATCTGATTTATTTTTAATGTTAATGTGCAATCAAAGTGCAAACTCACAATCAAAGATATTATTTAGCTAAATTTTATTGTAAGCCTGTGCTTATTATTTTGAATTTTAAGGAAATATTTAATGTTATTTATTCGTACACATTCCTTAACTGTTGAAGAGTTTTAATAAATTAAGTTTAATTCTAAGTTTCTTGTTTTATTTAACTCCTAAATCCTATAACGTTATAACCAACACAAACATTTATAAACAGGCTTCCAAACTCATGTTAAGAAAGAACAATGGCGAAATTTTAGCTGACTTAAATTTGAGCGTCTGAAAGTGAGTTATATACGAAAGACATTCTATTAATTGTCTATGTTTTTTAAAGTATAATTAGGCCTGGTCCAAAATAGATAAAAAATAAACATAATAAATAAAAAGTTATTTGATTTTTTAGTTCATTTCTTTAGCATAGTGTTGCCATTATATATTTTATCTGCTAAGTGACAAGTAGTAAATATATTACGTAATAATATCATTATTGTATTTATTGCAGTAAATGACTTAACAATACAGTTTATGTCTAAGTGTAGATGTTCCTTGCAGGTAGGTTAGAATATTGTAGTGTAGTAGAAATAAATGAATTACTTTCAATTAATGATTGACAAAAAGACTAGTACCCAAGTCTAAAAAATATAGCTTGGTTGTTGACGACAACCTTTTGATACACGTCAAAGTCACTTAGTTTAAATAAATATACTCTTTCCAATGAGTATACTACACATTTCATGCTAAAATAACTAGGTAAGGGAAATACTAATGCGATATTCCCCTTTTACTTCCACGAAATTGAATAATATTAAACACATTATTAAAAGTTACCCAGACATAACCTACAAAAGTTTATGACTGAATATGTATTATTCTCTTCATTCTCGAACAAAAATTCTTGCACAAACTAATTCAGAACATCACCCTGAGTTAAACCAGATATTTTTCATTTAAAGACTTTCGAATTTAATCTCAGCTAAAACAATGTATGGGCACCTGCCATTGTTCTTTGCTGCGCTGCGTGTCGCGGGTTCGATTCCCGCAAGGAACAAATATTTGTATGACCTACAGATAGTTGTTCCGACTCTGGGTGTTGTGTGCGTGAGTTTATATGTTTGTAAACACGTCCACGATACAAGAGCAATTCCTACTGTGGGGCAACGTTTTTTCTTAAAAAAGTATATAATAAAAATGACTTTGATAGACTCATACCCCCTTGTTATTAATAAACTCTGAGTAAAGTTAAAACTAGTATCAACAAAGGATTAACCAAACATTTTTCGAGGTTTAAACTTGGCGCAACTTAACTCCGGAGGTTAGAGTGAGTCTCCTAGGGGATGGATATCCAAGACCAGAAGACTATAGGCTCATATCTCCTAGTCTCGTTGTAAAATTCATGAAGAGAGTTTTCAACGAGATTGGGGAGGAGTAAGGTATCTAGGGGACCACAATAGATCCCAATGTGTCGAAGTGTCCTAGTTATTTCTCGGCCCCTCCACAAGATAAGGGGGTTAGAGTACAACTACATTTAGACAGTGTCCAGCCCAGAGTCCCAGATGCGTTAAAATGTCTTAAGACCGACGCGTCGCTTCGCATATAATATTGACCCCTATCTCCACAACGTAAAGTCGAGTCGAAACAATGCTTCATTCTGTAGGATTTGCACGAATTCGCGCGTCTTCAAAGCAAGCAGCTCCGATTGGTTAACACAGTCGTGCGAATTCAAGCGCATGCACGCGAATGTCAGCGACAAACAGTCAAGTGTCATCTACAAAAATCCTTCTCTACTCCATAAATTCGAATGATGATGATGAATTCTAGAGAATTTAACTTTTCGCTTCGCTTCGACCCTGTCAATTAGGTTTACTTGCGCTAAAATCCTAAAGGGCTTATTACACTACACGGTATTCAGGGCCCTGAATACCGGGTCCTTTCCCAATTCCGTGTCAATAAGGTCGATTTTATGAGTACCCTAACTCCCTAAAAGCTATTACACTACTCTAAATTAGAGTTTAGGGCCCAGAATACCGTGTAGTGTAATAAGCCCTTAACTCGGAGTTACAATTAGGTCCACTTGCGTTAATAGCCTAACTCGGAGTTACACCGGGTTAGCGGCGTAGGCGGGCCTTAGCAAATTGTGTTGATAACCTTTCAGGAACCGTGTGTGTACAACTTTTATAGTTTACGCACTCATGTTCCATGGCAGCATACTGCAGATAGTCCTATCTAGAGTATGTGACGACTTGAGCAGATACCGAGATACTGCGCCTCTACTGCGGATAGAGAGATGCTTCGGTAGAGAGATAATGTAACAAATGAGCAATACAATCTGTATATAAACATGAATGGTCCATAACCAGGGGCATTTCTTTTTTTTTTTTTGCCCCACACTAGGAATTTCTTCCTGTATCGTGGGTGCGTTTACAAACATATAAACTCACATACACAAACACCCAGAGCCGAAACAACTATCTGTAGGTCATACAAATATTTGTTCCTTGCGGGAATCGAACCCGCGACACGCAGCGCAGCAGTTAATCGCTCAACCACTGCGCCAACCACATCATCACATCACATCATCAGACAATTAATGTTCCCACTGCTGGGACACAGGCCTCCTCTCTGTGAGAGGGAATGGGCCGTAATCCACCACGCGGGCCCAGTGCGTGTTGGTGGATGTCACATGTCTTCGAATTTTTGGTTCTAGGACATGCCGGTTTCCTCTCGATGTTTTCCTTCACCGTTTTGAGAGCAGTGGTGATGAAATAATTTACACAAAGTAAAGCGCCTACCTGGGCTCGAACCCACGACCTACAACTTGTAAGTCGCGGCCGATACCACTGGGCCACCACTGCTCTAACCGTGCGCCCATATTTATGGAAGTGTCAAACTTGTACAGTTGACTGCACGTCATTAGTAATAATAAAAGCATCTGTATTTAGTACTGTGTACTAAGTGTGGTTGACAGTACTGTAGCTGAGGTCAACGTATAATAAAGAAAACAACACTTTAAAATAATGAATCACAGTTTAATGTACAATAACATTTGTCGAACAAGCACAAATTAGTTTTAATTATTTAGAGAGTATCGGACTTTACACGAAACACATATATCTATAATTAAAATATGAAGTCATTTGAAGATGGCAGGAAGAACATTCATACTGATATCAAGCAATTTCTGTTCACTAAGTAAATGAATATAGCCTCGATGGCACACAAAAATATATGTATTTATTTGTTCGTATCTATTTACAATTAGCAAAGATTCCTTTAACATACCTCTAAGTATTCGATTCGGAATACGTAATTTTTACATAGCAATTTTTTTGGAAATATTTTATACACATTCTTATTGAAAGACTACGTTATTTTTAAAGTAGGTAATAGCATAAAGAAATGAGATATAATATGTTTCATGATCGTGCTTAACTAAATTGATTGTATAAGTTTCGTGAATCTGGGAATACTAGCAATAAATATTTCTTATTATATATAAACTAATGTGATTTTGAGAGTCAAATTCAGAAAAAAAATACAAGAAAGCTATATTTATAGCTTCATCGTCAACTAGATTTTCGTTACATGTTGCAACACAATGTGAAAAATAAACACGATATTTTACTGTACCATTCCCAGATTTGCAAAAAAGAAAACATTTTTTTTTGTGTGTAATTACACACTTTAGTATTCGAGAACATACTTCATATCAACCACGATCTAGAAAAGTTTGTTCACAATTTACGATGAAGGAAGCGACACACTGCGTTGCATATTTTTTACATATTCTTTCAAGGCTTTTAATATATTCCGATACGGTGCTTAGAAATCAGTGGAACTATAGCACAGTAAAAATATACAAACAGTATGGAAACTACCTACAAGCGCTCGAAACGGCACACTCACACAAACATACGTGACCACTCGTCGCGTCGTGGTGCTCAGTACTGACAGCACCGTAGAAGTGCCCGAATGGTCTCGGTGCGTATGTTTGTGTAAGTGTGCCGTTTCGAGCGTTTGTAGTTAGTTTCCATACTGTTTGTATATTTTTACTGTGACTATAGTATTCAGCCTTTGCCATAAGGGCGGTTACGCACTACATCCGATCCGCATCCGTGTCATTTCGGTTCCGAAATAGGCATATTACTACTTGTAGGCAAGCTTACGCACTACATCAGAACTCTACCCGTCATAAATCAGAACATTTTTAACTCGGAACAAAAATCACGGACACGGACGTGTAGTGCATAACCGCCCTTAAAATGAAATAAAAAACGGACAGACCGAGGAATTGTAGATCCCAAATAAACCGAAAACTCTTATCACCACTATAGTATGAATTTAACCTTACTATCCCACCATGTGCACATAAGACCTAATAAAAACGACAATCTTAGAATACATCAGACCTCTTTTTATCATAATTACCTATACATTCTAACCCCCGGTTATTGGAAGCCTGACGAACTTCTGTAAACTCTCACTTTAGATATTATAATTTACTCCGCAAAATCAAGTCCCCAAATTCTCGGTGCCAAAATGTCTTTGTACAAAACATATCTCATGGTGAAAATTATTTGAAATCCTTGTGATTATTAAATGGATAACTTTAAGAAAAACAGAACGTTACTTATTTTTGATAAGTATAAAAGTATCCATTCTTGGAATGTGTCTAAAGTTGACCATTTTGAAATTGCCAATGGCAAATGACTTCCTGTTCGATGTTGATGTCTGTTTTTTGTTATGGGTATTATTCTCATGGTTTCTATATAATCTTTAACTAATTAGCTCAAGAGCGAGCAAAAGGAGCTCCAGTACTCCGACACGGATAGGTAAGGTTCCTTTAACCCAGACAGAAATAGGAGCCCCGTATTTACCTTACTTACGACCATAATTCAATACAAATTTGATAAAAGACGATCTACAGTAGTCGCCAATCTTCTTGGCCGCTCTGAAGCCGACTACAATGGCTACGCCATGCGCATCGAAAAACCAACTTCAGAGCGGTCAAGAAGGTTGGAGAGTACTGTATGTAGGTTTTGCTATCATTAAGGTGCAGTACAGTACAAACATTGTCTTCAACTTACCACCTTCAAACTTTATAATTATACTATTATTTTATGAGATAGAAAACAAATACTGAGGTGAGATGTGTTCTAAAACCGATGTGAACAATAATAGGGTAGTTTACTGAAAATTTTTGTTCGTCAGGTAGATTAATAAAAAATATTGGACACGTATTTTTCTTTTGACACGTAAACATAAAGTGACGACGATATAATGCGTTGAAATATTGTGAAACGTCACGCCGCTAGTACACTTTATTCTGCCTTAGTGACGTCACAAGCCCCCAATCCTGAGACTTGATACGCTTTAACTTTGTATTTTAATATTCATTTGGTAAAGCAAAAAAATATATAAATATACGTGTCCAATATTATTTGATAATCTCACTGACGGACCAAATAAAATTATCATTTTTCTATCCAGGAAACACCCCTATTGAGTATGCTAATTCTTCGACAGCCAGTTACAATAAATGGCTAAACGTAACACAACTTACAGAAAATGGAAGATGTTTTAATACTATACACAGTTTTATTTCGATGATCAATTTATTTCTTATTCATTTCGTAGCCATGTTATATTCTGATTGGAATTTGATGCAGCTAGGAGGCATTATAAGTTACAATATTTTTTTATTCCTTACTTAAATTAAAAGTTAAAACTATACTTTAGCCATTTTGAAGATACAATGTTTATTAACAAAGTAAAACAGCATTTTTTTTGGATTCGATATAGAATGTTGTATCTGTTGTATATCGATGTAACTGAGTTAGTACAGATGAAAGATAGTTTGAGAACATAAAATCGAACCCAATTTTTTTACCCCTGCCGTGAGCTGATTGAGCTGTTAGTGCTTTGTTAGTAAATAATGTACAGTACAACAATTTTTTAATGTCCCTCGATAATCATCGCATTTCCGAATACAAACGAATGCTAATTTTCAAGTCCTTCAATTATTAGATTGATCGTGTATAATAATTTGAATTCAGAACTAAGAACTTTACTTTGTTTTGATTTCCATGTGAACTATATAGAGCTGTAAATAAACTTCTCTTTTTACACGCTGCAGCTTGCCTTCCATTTAAAAAATAAATTACATTAAGTTAAAAGAGTGTTAACAATTCTATGTACTTCCAAGTTGATTGAAAGCGTCCGGTCTTCACCGAGTGCAAAAGGCAAATGATAGAAATCCGACGACTTACGAAACTCGAAGTTTGCCGAGGGATATTAAGAAAATAGTAGTACTGTAACATTTATCTTGGCCAGAGTATAGGTAGCAAACTCATCGATAATTAATTTCATAGGCAGTTTTTATTTCAGTCGGCCAATCTCGGCAATCATGAGTATGTCAACCTCATATTTTATGACATAATTACCAAGGCTTGAAAACCGGAAAAATTTCGAACCAGTTACCGACTAACTACATGGGGAACTTTTTCTACCTTTAACCACAATTAAACGGTTTTAAGCAACAAAAGATCGTAAATAAATTTTGTGGAAGTAACCGGTTATGAACGGTTTTTGTCGCCTACTTTCAAAGCGCAATCGTGCTGAAGTACAAAAGCAATTCAGTTTTAGACGCGCGCCCCATCTTCACCGGTTAATTAGGGTTTTCAATAACGCACTTTTAACATTTAGACTCCGAACAAAATAAACGATAAAACCGATAACACTATTTTAATAACCGATTATTCCAAAACCGGTTCCCAGCCTTGATAATTACATTGTAAATCTTTGTTGTTCAGTAACCGGTTGCAAGTGTAATATAAATCGGCGTATTCAATAGGCGACCAATACAAGCAACATATTGCCCGACACAAGCTATGTGCACAGGCAATGTTTAAGAGAAGAGGAAGCCCAATACTTAAATAAATAAATCAATACAACCGACACGATATTGCTCCTAATTTCGTCGCTTATAGAATACCCGAGTTTATAGCCAAGGGTTTTCATCCAGTCGGAATATAACTTGGCAATAATACACACGGAGAAAACAAATGGATTACTTACTTTTTTTTGTATTTTATAATACTCAACTTATAGCTTTCAGTTATAGAAATAGGTATTACTTTTTGGTAATCCTTCACAGTAAAATAAAATGTTATCACCATCATCCTTTTAATTTTCCCACTGCTGGGACACATGCCTCCTCTCCGTGAGAGAGGGAATGGGCCGTAATCCACCAAGCGGGCCCAATGCGGGTTGGTGGATGTCACATGTCTTTGAATTTTTGGTTCTTGGATATGCCGGTTTCCTCACGATGTTTTCCTTCACCGTTTTGAGAGCAGTGGTGATGAAATAATTTACACAAAGATCAGCTCCTGCCTGAGTCAGCCGAACCAACGTCTTACAACTTTGTAAGCCGCGGCCGTTACCACTGGGCCGCCACTGCTCACAAAATGTTATCATTTCAATGAATTTATTATCTTGTTTTTTATTTTTATCTATTATAGTTAGGCTCGCGCTTGACCACTATCTCACCTGATGGTAAGCGATGATGTGGTCTACGATGGAGCACGCTTGCCTAGTAGTAACCTTACCTGTGTCCCAGCAGTGGGAACATTAAAAGGATGATGATGAAAACATTTTATTTTACTGTCAAGGATTGCCGCAACTTTCAGCTTTCAGCAGCCGGTAGTTGAAACGCCGTACTTATAGAATAGGTTTACATCTATCAACTTCTTCAGACACCCGAATTGGTTTCTTAACAGGATTTGAGGATGACTAAAAAGACTGGCCTAAAATACTATCAATGACGGACTAAGAGGAGGTGGCATCCCCAATTGATTAGGTAGAATTGTACCTATGGTATACCCACCATAAGTATTCTAATAAAATAAAACTATGTCCAGTTCGTAAGAGTCAGTTTGTTGTTGGAGGCCCCAACGTATGTAAAATATAAACGAAGGGTGGGCCATCATTTTCAATGTACATGCTTTTCTGAGTACCGGGGCGGAGGGCCTCATTTAGTTAAGCTCCCATTAGGATTAGTCCGCTACTGAATACTGTGAAGAAAAATAGCGATACCGCCATTATACTGTATTTGTATACTTATAATGATCGCTATTGTATTCCATTTGTTTCCTACCGTGCCAGTCCGTGGCTCACCCGGGGAGAAGTGCGGAGTGAAGGGGTGGGGGGGGGGATGTTGGAAGCATTTCAGCATCATGTCAGGTCCAGGCTCGTGCTTAGTGTCTTCAGCTGTTCTAGTCCGGATAGGAGCTCTCTGTAAAGGGAAGTCCAGGTTAAAAAAATGTATCATAGTCTCAACCGCCGATTTATAAGGGAATACTTGAAATTAGTAAACCAGTCACCTTAGGCCAATGGTCGTCACACTTTTCTAGTTAGGGGCCACATAGGACAATGTGAGGTATCACTGCAAACCGGACATTCGTGGGTTGGGTAGTTGACACCAACAATCAATTTACTTAATTTTATGAACTGTCAATAAAAGCGATTACCTCACAGATGTTGTATGGCAATAACAACCAGTGAAGCTTCGATCAATAATACACTAGATACAAAATCCCATAAAAAACTTCTCTTTAAAACTACCGCCAATTGTGTTTACGTAATTCTAAGAATTCCAGTCGGCATAAAATATACATTAATCTAAATTCAACCTTAAATGCAATGCTTAAAGTTGCATTCACAAAGCTTTTACAAAAAGCATTATAAATTTTATGTCCTTTCTTCGCTGCTCAACCTACATCAAAACAAATTTAATCTTACATGCATGTTTTAAAGTCTTAATTACAAAGTTCCAGAACAGTCGATGTTTGTTACAATAGTTGGCATGTTGTCCGCGCAAACGTTGGTCAAACAATTATAATATTTGGTAATTCACTAATATTTACTATTTCATTCGGTTTTTACTTAGTGAAAAACACAATGATATAAACTTACTGAAAAAAAGATATTCCTTCCAAAATGTCGGAGTTACGGTGGTTATTTGCACAATTTTTTAACGCACACTGCGGCATTTTGACGTCTTAATGTTGGCTATGATTGGACCAAACTAATTTATAAGACCACAACCGTGTTTGTGCTCTTATTTTTCGTTTTTGAAGCGCGTACAGGTTATCTTGTGTATTATTGATCGAAGCTGTCAAGTTATTTATGGGTAAAATTAAAATGCACACCAAAATATTTTATTGTTCCTAAGACTAATTACCAAGTAAAATATATTAACTTCATATAAATTAAATCCACTCTATACCGAGGTGCCTCAAAAACAACGTTTACGTATACGTTTTGTATTAAATTCTTTTTGCTTATCAAAATTGATAAATGCTCACCAAATATTGTTTTACTGAAATAATAACATACAAACCGAAAGTTACAGTTTGAAATAGCTTTAGTGTAATCAAATTATCCAACCTGAATCCAAAATATATTATTGAAAACTGTCGTTTCCCTTTATTTAATTACCCCGCAACCCCGCACAGCCGCCACCGGGACGTGACGCACAGACCGCTGCAGAGTGGTCTAACATTTAAGTTATAAATAATAAGTCCGTTGCCCCACAACCCACCATTACTCTCAAACAATGGCCTGAAGCGTACCATAGGCTAAATTGCCTAAAAGACTACCCGTCAAACAGACAACTGAATCAGCGACATACTACTGGATTCCAGCCGGTGACAAAATGGAATGTAAAACTTTCGATGTCCACTGGGAAATGATAGATTTAAACAACAGTTTTTTAGTGAATGGGAAGTAATGACGCCAATCAACAGTGATGATTGGCTAACCGGTAGAAGTAACTGTCATACATTCTTGAAACAGTATATCTGTGTACGTGGAACCACCTCCTGAAGCCAGGAATATCCCTATTGGTGAGAAGAGAAAGAGAGGGCGGCCAGCTAAATTTAAAAAAGCTCTGATGATTCATTTTTTTTTTCTTTTGTCAATTTTTTTGAAAGTTTCTTTGATTCACCTATAAATATAATAAAACATAACTTCATTTTACTTTATTTTTTTTTATTTTCCTACCAACGATTAATTTTAATATCTTTCATTTGTGTTGCAGTAATAATTATTGAGAGTAAAATATTTATTTAGCTATGTTATCATATTTTAATCAAATTCATAAAACAATAAATAAGTAACATGTGTTAGGGATACGCAATATTATATTTGGTATTAAAAATAATTGTACAATCGAGCGTTTGCTTTTGCCTCAGCAAAAATTACTAATTTGAAAGTCATGAAACAAAATATCGGAATATCTATTTAGCGATAATATAAAATATTAGGTCTGAAATAAGTTTTAAAGGCGTTTATATATTTTTTATGGCATCGCATAAAAAGGAAAATAGCTTCATTTCTACAATACTTCATTAAACACAATTTGGTGAGCATTTATTAATTCTGGCAGGTATTTCGAATTTATTGGTAGTAAAATAGGTGCATTTCTGGTTGGCGTTTAAACATGAGCCGTTATTTATTGGCCAACTCAATTAACTAACTCTATTAATTAATTTCAAAAACATTGAAAACCTGTGTAAAGTCCCGCAAAACTCCATTGAAAAGGGAGGATCCTCCGACCGTCTGTCTGGTCGGAGGATCCTCCCTTTTCAATGGAGTTTGTCTCACTCTGGGTGTTGTCTGGTCCGGCAACTCCCTGAGGTTGCTGTCGGATTGTTGGTATTTGTTCAAATCGCGACGAAAACTTTGCTTGCGCGATGCAGGATTTTGTGTGACGTCAAGTCATTAGTTTGCACGTGGCGGCATAGATGGCGCTACAACGATGCTAGTATAGAACGATGCAAATAAATGTTTTAGTTAGTTACCTGAGTGAGGTCTCGGCGACCCCGGTGGCGCGGCGCAGGCCGGCGGCGGCGGCGCCCTGCACGCCGCGCAACACGCGCACTTCTTGTTGAGACGACGACAGTTCCTCCTGCAACCAAAGCCATGTATACTTACTCGTTATACAGTTTCCATTTTGATTAGCTGATGACTGATGAGCCTTTACAGACTTAAAGAATATCGATATTCGACATTTACTAAACTCATAGGGCCTCATGTAAAGCAAGGCAAGCGTGCTTCACCGTCGACCACATCATTGCTTACCATCAGGTAAGATAAAATAAAATGTTAAATGTTTTTTAGGGTTCCGTACCCAAAGGGTAAAAACGGGTCCCTAAAAAACATTTTATATATTACTGAGACTTCGCGGTCCGTCTGTCTGTCTGTCTGTCACCAGCCTCAGCCTGTATCTCATGAACCGTGATAGCTACACAGTTGAAATTTTTATAGATGATGTATTTCGGTTGCCGCTATAACAACAAATACTAAAAACAGAAAAAAATAAATATTTAAGCGGGGCTCCCATACAATATAAGTGATTTTTTTGCAGTTTTCTTCGATAATGGTACGGTACGGTACCCTTCGTGCGCGAGTCCGACTCGCACTTGGCCGGTTTTTTTTAATTGTCATGATATTGACTTTATTCAAAAGATAATCTTTTGGCATTATAATGTAAATATGATTTCTGGCATATTACCGCCACGGCTGGCTTGGACATAATCTAATCTGGAGGTCCAATTTTCAATCACTTTTTCCAACATTTGTTGCCGTATATCGGCAATAACGCGGCGAATGTTGTCCTCCAAGTGGTCGATCGTTTCGGGCTTATCGGGGTAGACTAGCGACTACACATATCCCCAGTCTCTTTGGATCTTGGAGGCCAATTCACGGGTCCGGAACGTGAAACAATGCGGTTACCAAACGTTTCCTTCAGTAAATCAATTGTGGCACGAGCTGTGTGTCATGTTGCGCGGTGCGCCGTCTTGTTGAAACCACAGCTCCTGCACATCATGGTTGTTCAATTGAGCAACGAAAAAGTAAAAAAAATCACGTTTGTTGTATGGCAACCCCTCTTAAATATTTATTTTATTCTGTTTTTAGTATTTGTTGTTATAGCGGCAACAGAAATACATCATCTGTGAAAATTTCAACTGCCTAACTATCACGGTTCATGAGATACAGCCTGGTGACAGACAGACAGACAGACGGACCGCGAAGTCTTAGTAATAGGGTCCCGTTTTTACCCTTTGGGTACGGAACCCTAAAAACAACCTTTATATATAATTATAAAGTTACAAAAAGAAAAGAAGAAAGTGGGGTGACTCTGATTAGTTGTTTTGAAAGTAAATCCGTAATTTCCGCTTGAATGCATACCGACTGGTGGCCGTCCTGATCTCGGGAGGAAGCGCATTCCAAAGAAGAATGAAAGGAAGAGCAGATTTCGAGCATGATGAACATAGATATTGAAAGTTAGACATAAGATAGGATGGAGGGGTGGGAGAATTGAGTAGGGAGAAAAGTGTAGTCAAAACGCGTAAACATCTCCTCGGGCGAATGTTTCGACTGGTGAAAGAATTTTCATAATCGGTTAAGAAGTTTTTGAGTTTATCCATTACAAACAAACTTACAATAGTTATTTATGCTACAAGTGCGGCAGGTAGGTGATTCCCGGTGAGTGGCATTTTTACACACAACACGAGTCTGGAATCATCTTACGTAAGTATATCATACAATATTTTACTATGCATTGTGCTAGGAAATAAAAAAAAAATATCTGAACCAAGCAAGAAATTAATAAAATGGCGGGCTTATTCAAGCGCGCTCAGCATATCCACAGATTAATTAATAGTTCCTCGGGCATATCTACTGCGCATGTGCAAATAGCTGTCACGTCGTAACGCAAAAAGGCACGAGCAAAATATACGTTCTTCCAAACATATTTAGTGAATATTTAAAATTAATTTATTGATCAAATCTAAATCTAGAGTAATTAAAATCGCCTTTATTGAAATATTAGTTATATTTTACCTTTTATATGAATGATAATCTGTACTTAACTAATTTGTAAAACTTTTCTCAAATACGAGTAATAAAATCTCTATGCGTCTGGCTGACGACGGAGTTCAAAATTAAAAAAATACAGAAAAGTAAAAAGCACTAGTGAAAAAAGTGACACTTTCCGCACAGTTTGGCTGCTTGGAAAGCTTTTCGAGGACATGCATTGTAAAAAATATTTCTTATATAATTATTATTAGTGTAGATAAACTACCCCTAGACACGATTTTTTTAAAGATGTGTTATGATAGAAAGAAAAATAAATAATACATTAAAACTGTGAAACATCCTGTTAATAATGTTCACGTAGAACATTGCAACCATGCGCACGAGTCGAGTTCATTCCATTTCCCGTCCACGTGGACAGCAAGCCAATGAGATCCTACGAAATCGCAGTAAATGTGCTATCTTTTGAATAAGGCCGCGCGCGCCAAGCCCACCCCTTTGACTTAAAAAATAAATGAGGGTCACACTCAGTTGCGTCCAAACACCGGAACAGAGAGAGCGCGCGCGAATCTTAATTCTTACTTCTTACTAATGTTATAAACTAGCACTTCGTTCGCGTGATCCGTATTTTATCCTACAAATGACATTTTAGTTTCACCCCCTTAAAGGTTGAATTTCCAAAAATCCTTTCTTAGTGCTTGCTTAGATCATAATAAAAAGAAGCCCTGTACAGTAAAATTCTTCATAAATCTTTAACACCCCCTAAATCGTCTGTTAGGAGTAGTTTTGAAAAACTATTCATGAAAACCTTTACTATTTACCTAGGTTAGTTACTATTTATTACTAGTACTTTACTATTTATACCAAGTTCAAATATATAAGCCCAACAAATTTACACCTTTTTACCTCCTTAAGGGTAGAATTTCCAAAAACCAATATATACATGAATTCTTTTTATCAACCAAGAGTATAAATCAATAAGTTCAACTTACAAACTGTAGAAATTTTATACAAACTTTCAACCCTTTTTTATCCCTTTAGATCTACAAAAACCATACTTTTTTTTAATTCCACCCAATTTCCAAAAGCCAATAAATACGTGAATTCTTTTATCAATCAATACCGTAAATGTTAATTTTGACATTTCCAATTTTCAAACTGTAGAAACTTCATAAAAACTTTCAATCAACCTCCATTTTACCCCCTTACGGGTGGAATTGCCAAAAACCAAAACATAAATTCTTTTTATCAACCAAGAGCGTAAATCTAAAATTTCATGTGTCCAATTTACAAACTGTCAAAATTTCATACAAACCTTCAACCCTATTTTTACCCTTTTAGAGATGGAATTTCCAAAAACCAATAAAATACATAAATTCTTTTTATCAACCAACAGCGTAAATTTAAAATTTCTTCAGTTTGTAAGTTGGACTTACAAACTGTAGAAATTTCATGCAAACTTTCAACCCCCTTACGGGTGGAATTGCCAAAATCCAATAAATACATCAATTCTTTTTATCAATCAAGAGCGTAAATGTATTATTTCACGTGTCCAATTTACAATCTGTAGAAATTTCATACAAACTTTCAAGCCCTTTTTACCCCTCTAGGGGTGGAATTTCCAAAAAGCCTTTCTTAGTCCGCACTTGACCACAATAGATCCCAATGGGTCGAAGTGTCCGAGTTATTTCTCGGCCCCTCCCTCACAAGATAGTCCGCTCTTACGTCACTTGAGGAACCTCCTTGCCTAATTTCATGTTTATAATTTTCTGTTTTTTTGTTTTCAACATAAGTTACATAAGTGTGTATTATACAAATCTTCTGCCAAACTGCAGGACAGTTTGTCGGCAGCATACGTTAAGCGGTATTTCGTGATGAGTGAATGAATGACCTTTCGCTTTTACATAGATAGATTTGAAAGTTTGGATGGATTTATGTGTGGATGTATGTTTGTTACTCAAGCACGCCAGAACGGATCTGGATGAAAGAACAATGGCAGGTGTCCATACATTGTTTTAGCTGAGATTAAATTGAAAGACAAAAATATCTGGTTTAACTCAGTGTGTTGATCTGAATTAGTTTGTGTAAGAATTTTTATTCGAGTATAATAGATCATAAGCTTTTGTAGGTTAAGTCTGGGTAACTTTTAATAATGTGTTTAATAGGTAATACGAGGCATGCCTTTTAAGTTCTGTCGTTTCCATATTTCCCGGCAATTTTGAATTTGGAACTATTCTATATTCTATACATTTTTGAGTCTCAAAACAGTTGAAAGTATTAGGATTAATGCTATTGTTTAGTCACAGCGTCGATTGGAATCTGTCAGGTTACGTACGAAAATGAATCTTTCTAAGGAAAATGTTCGTGCAATAATTTTCTACAACTTTAGAAGAGGCCTGACACGGCTTTAGTGTTTTGAAGAGCTAACATCTGTGTTCAGTGATCAAGCCCGATGTCTGCGGACTGTCGAACGCTGATATTTAGAATTCCAGCGTGGAAATACTAGTGTTAGTGATAAATCTCGCGAAGGACGCCCAAAATCCGCCTTCACTGAAGATAACATCATTGCTGTGAGAACTAATTCTCGAAGATCGTCATGTGACGTATCGAGAGATAGAGGCTCTATTAGGCATCTCGGAGATAACCATTCAGAAGATCTTGTATGAAGCACTTGGTGTGAGAAAGCTAGTTTGCCATTGGATACCGCATCTGCTTTCCGACGATCACAAGGCGGCCCGCGTCAGATGGTGTAAGAAAACTCTGCAAAGGTTCTGGAAAGGAGAGTCAAATCACGTCTACGACATCATCAGTGGTGACTGTCGAACGCTGGTATTTAGAATTCCAGCGTGGACATACTAGTGTTAGTGATAAATCTCGCGAAGGACGCCCAAAATCCGCCTTCACTGAAGATAACATCATTGCTGTGAGACAACTAATTCTCGAAGATCGTCATGTGACGTATCGAGAGATAGAGGCTCTATTAGGCATCTCAGGGATAACCATTCAGAAGATCTTGTATGAAGCGATATTGATTTGATTTTATTATTTGTGATTTTATTATGATTTAAATTTGAATGATTATTTATACCAACTATTATACTATCACCTAGATTAAGTTTACTAACCTTTAGTTGATAAGCTTTTACTAACCATTGGACCAATGTAGTTGTCTTTAAAATAAATCATATTATATGTCCTTTATTGCTTTTTTTTTCTTATTTATTACATTTTTAAATATTTTTATTAAATAAATTCCAAAAAAAAACATTTAAAAATATAAAAAATAGAGGCCAACCGGTATCGGGAGCAGGGTCCAAGCTACCGGTGGTTAGGGTTCCAGAGACAGGAACCTCCTCACAATGCGAGCCGTATCGAGGAGTACTGCCTTCTGTATCAGACCCTTGATCCAACCGCCCAATGAAAGCCTCGACAGATGGTCGTCGAGGCTCTTGGCCATCAGGCCGTTGGCCGTAACGACAATCGGCACAATGACCGCCGAGTCCACATTCCACATGTCGACAACCTCGTGTGCTAAGTCAAGATACTTAATTTGTTTCTCTTTCTCAGCTTTCACGAGGTTCTCGTCATGCGGGATTGTGACATCGATTATCATTGTGCGGCGCGCTAATCGGTCTATCACCACTATATCCGGCTTATTAGCAACAATAGTCCTATCAGTGATGATAGACCGATCCCAGTACAACGTGACATGGTCATTTTCGAGAACTGGGTCGGGCACATACTTGTAATACGGTACCTCCGATTCCACTAGATTGTACTTCAAAGCAAGTTGCTGGTGAATAATCCTGGCCACTTGGTTATGCCTGTGTAAGTATTCGCCGTTAGCCAGACGAGAACAACCAGAGATAATATGTCGGATGGATTCTCCTGGGCGGTGGCATGCCCGACACACGTCAACCGTCCCATCCTTCATTATAAATAATCATATTATATTATTATTATATTATTAATAATACATAATATACTAATATATAACAAAAATATAACAGAGAAAGGAGAAGACTAATTATAGCGATAGGAAATGTTCCTATACCATTTTTTTGAATGTTGGTAAGGATTGAGCACGCCTCACTTCAATAGGTAGTGCATTCCACAAACGAGCTGCTTGAACTGTAAAAGATTTGTCGAAGAAGGATGTGGAATGCATACGTATACTTAATTTCAGATTCTCCGATGATCTCAAGGACCGAGAATGTGTGTCACAAAGGAACTGAAAGCGTTCTTTAAGATAAAAAGGACTAGATGGATTAAAGAGCACGTTATATAGCAAAGAAAGTATGTGGGCATTCCGGCGAAGGCGAATAGGAAGCCATTTGAGCTTGATTCGAAATTCAGAAACATGATCATACTTGCGCAAGCCAAATATGAACCTGACACAGAGATTTTGAAGTCGCTCAAGCTTGTCCAATTGGTCTTGGGTGAGATCAAGATAGCTGGCATCAGCATAGTCCAGGATAGGGAGAAGTAGAGATTGGGCTATCGCAATTTTAGTGGTCATGGGAAGAAAATTACGAAGGCGTCTCAGCGAACCAGCAGAAGCAAATAGTTTACGACTAACCTCCTGCAGCTGTTTGGTCCAGGAAAGAGTGCCGTCGATATAAATCCCCAGGTTCTTCACAGTGTGAGTTATAGGAACAATGGTATTGTTGAAAGAAACCTGGGGAAGTGACGCCCAGTCAATCCTAGAGACAGTTCGGGAACTACCCACAACAGCCACTTGAGTCTTAGTCGGATTGATCTTCAACCCAAACTCAGTGCTCCAGTCACCTATTCGAGCCAGGTCTATATTAATAGTCTGAATAGCGTCAGATAACTCTCCGAGAGGGGCTTGGGTATAAATTTGGAGATCATCAGCATACAGGTGGTAGAAAGAAGATATTCGATGAGTGATAGCATTTATAAATAGTGCGAAAAGTAGAGGAGATAAAACGCCGTCCTGCGGCACACCGGCAGAGGTGTGGCACCAAGAAGAGAAAGATTCTTCAATGCAAATACGCTGCCGGCGGCCAAACAAGTAACTATGAAACCAGTCAATTACCGAAGGAGATATGTTAAAAGAGCATAGGACGCCCAGCAAAATGTCGAAGTCAACCGTGTTGAATGCATTGCTAAAGTCGAGCAAAGCAAGTACAGTTAACTTACCCATTTCCATGCCTGACCTGATATCATCCGTAATGTGCACAAGTGCTGAGGTAGTGCTGTGTCCCGGACGAAAACCAGATTGGAAGGGATTTAGCAGTTTGTGTTTGGAAAGGAACGAGCTGAGTTGATGGTGGACAAGTTTTTCAAGGACTTTGGATAGGAAAGGAAGAATAGAAATGGGACGATAATCAGAGAAAGATGCAGGATGAGATTTTTTGGGTAGAGGAATAACTTGGGCATCTTTCCAGGCTTGTGGGAAGACACCACTGGAAACAGAGAAGTTGAGGATGTAAAGGATAACAGGAAGAATGTCATCAAGGATGGGGATAATCATTTTACGGCTGACACAGTCACTACCAACAGCGTTCGAAGTTATTGATACAATACTCTTTTTAACATCACAAGCAGTGAATTGACGTATAACAAAAGGGGAAAAATCAGGTACCGGAAGGTTTGAAAGATTACTTAGCGTAGTAGCTTTGGTGACCCTATCTAATACGGGTGAAGTACAAAAATTACTATTAAGTAAATTTAAATCCAAGTCTTTAGGAATCGTGTTATGAGACTTTTTTCCGATACCTAATGATTTGAGAAAATTCCAGACCTTAGCTGGATCACCATTCTGAACTGTACTATGGATATATTGGCGGTTTGCGATTCTACACACCTTGCTGCAGTGGTTTCTTATTGAGACGTATTTTTCTCTGTTGACGTCATTGGGCCTAATTTTAAACTTAAATTTCGCAGCTGCTTTTTTACTTAGTAAAAGTTTAATTTAATCAGTCAACCAAGGCGCTGGAAGATGTTTAACTCTCACGGCTCGAATAGGTGCATGTTTGTCGTAAAGCTGAATCAGGGTAGAAGTCAAGATTTTAACTTGTTCATCGACGCATGAGGATGTCACCAGTGGTGTCCAGTCAATGTTACTGGCATCCTCTCGAAGACGGTCAATATCCATGCCATCAAAATTGCGAAGCAGAAGAGTTTTGAACTTATGCTTAGGTGGTCGAATTTTATATGAAGTGAAAACCTAGTTACCCTTACCTAGTTATTTCAGCATGAAATGTATAATATACTCTTTGGAAAGAGTATATTTATTTAAACTAAGCGACTTTGACGTGTATCAAAAGATTGTCGTCAACAACCAAGCTATATTTTTTTTAGACTTGGGTACTAGTCTTTTTGCCAATCATTAATTGGAAGTAATTAATATATTTCTACTAAACTACAATATTCTTACCTACCTGCAAGGAAGATCTATCTACACTTAGACATACAACTGTATTGTTAACTCATTTACTGCAATTAATAAAATAATGATATTATTACTTAAAGTTACCTACTACTTGGCTCTTAGCAGGTAAAATATATAATGGCAACATTAAGCTAAATAAATTAACTAAAAAATCAAATAACTTTTTATTTACTATGTTTTATTTTATCCATTTTGGACCAGCCCAAATATACTTTAAAAAACGTAGACAATTAATAGAATGTCTTTCTTATATATATCACTTTCAGACGCTCAAATTTAAGTCAGCTAAGATTTCGCCATTGTTCTTTGGTACAGTGATTAGATTAAAGTCTGGAATAACACAGAGGCTTACTTTTTATCCCGGTATAATGTTCCCTTGGGATGATAAAACCCTTATCGCGCGGGCGAAGCCGCTCGCAGATGCTATTACAATAATAAAACTATCACAAACAAAGAAAACGTTCGCATCTAAACCAAGTTAACACAGCTGGTTAATTGATTGTCACCAAGGTACCAACATAATTTATTTGATTGGAAACAAAGAAATTCATGGTGGAAAACCTTTAATACAGAGTATGACATGGGAATTGAACTCAATACAAACAAAGTAATAAGCTTTGCATTCAAGATAAAAAAACGAACTCACCTTTAATTTCTTAATTTGATTCTTCAATCTAGCTATCGTTGATTCAGCCTCCGCCGCCCGAGTCTATGAACAATAGTTATGTTTTAAATTTCGACAAAGTCCGATTGTGTCGAATTTTGACCGTCATTCGTATATCTTTAACAGTCATAACGGGTGGACCGTAGCCCGAATGTCTGGCTACGGAAATATTGAGAACTAGGGATGCAAATGCGAGCAAAACGAGCTCGAAAATTTTTGCTCTTTACTCTTTTTATTATTAACATATATATAGAATGTAACTTAGGAACGCGCGAACGTTGTTAGCTTAAGCATAGAAACTTGATTAGCAATGGGATATGAGCGAGCGAAGCGAGCTCGGAAAAAAATACCCATCTCGGACGGGTTACATTTTCTTATGATGATAAGAAGCTGTGGGACGCAGGTTTGAGGCATACAAAAACGCTCGTCTTGTCACTATTTACATCACATGGGTGCTGATTACCGTTACTCACCGTAGCATCAGTAAGCGTAGTCTCCGCGCGCTCGGCCGCCGCATCCAGCTGCCCCGCGAACTCCTGCTCCCCGCGCCGCGCCTGCTCGCGCCTGGCTCGCAGCTGAGCTTCAGACGCGCGCGCGGCGGCGGCCTCGGCCCGCAGCAGCGCGTTACTGGACCGAGCTTGAGACAGTTCCTCCTCCACGCGGGAACGACGGGAGCGCTCCGCAAATAATTCGCATCTGGGGAATCGGAAGATGATTTGTTGGTGACAGAAACGTGGATTGTGAAAAACATGCATAGAAATCATTTATTCACCCATAACGCCCAGCCTGAACAGCATGGTCTAGAAGCAAGAAAGAGCGACGAGAAGAGTGCGGTAGAGAACAAGAAGACAGACAGAAGAACCTCGGCAATCATTGCTTAACAATCAAAATTGACACGTGCGGCTTTTATAATATAACCACGGGCCCCTCAATATTTCCTTGATATTCATCCCCTACAGCCCATAAAGGTATTAAAAGGGCGGGGTGACACTTTTTAGGGGAAGAGGACATCCTGTCTGGTACGAAATTTGCAAATGTTATAAATACGTGTTTGCTGCTATGCCCTCTTTGCACTTAGAATCGGATCACCTTGATTTCATGCAAGGAGACAGTTTATGGGCCAGATAGTGATATAGACCACTTTTTACCCCAGACAAATTTATCTATGATTTCTAGGGCATGACCATGGGCAAGATCACGAAAGTTATTTTTCCAATCAATATGAAAATACTGCGGTTTTCCTTTAAGATATCCGCATTTAATCAATAAGAAAGCAGTTGACAAAATACAGACACACAGGTGTGCCAATACAGGCAGACGAACATTATCAATCATATCACGTTGCTAGGAAACGCCGGCGTCATGATACGAATAATACTGAGCATACGAACGGAATAATTATGTCAAATCAGCATCCGGATTGAACGGGTAAAAGTAAACGTGTTAAACGTACAGAATGCGCAGAGATTGTCGTTTAACACGTTAGGCTGTAACGTTTCCTCTGCTGGAACACAGGCTTCCTCTATACGAGAGGGAGTGGGCTGTATGTAGTCCATCACGCGAGCACAGTTCTAGTTGGTAAATATCAGATGTCTTCGAATTGGTCCTAGTAAATGCTGGTTACCTCTCGATGTTTTCTAAACCGTTTTGGGAGGTGGTGATGAAATTTGCACACTGTTAAGTGCTTGCCTGAGTTCAAACCCACGGCCTACAAGTCGTAAGTCGCGGTCGTTACCAAATGGACCAGCACAGCTCTACGCCCTCTCTGTTCTATACGAGATGGATTTCTGCCTTTAAATTTCATGACACCGTGAAGTTTTGGCAAACAAAGAGCTTTTTATTCTGACGACATCCAGTGTAAGTATACATATTCTTCCAAAATACTTTAAATAAAACAGGTCAAATTGTAAGTTAATTATACTGTTACAACAAAACAAGAAATGCGTAACGTATGCAAAAATGTAATGTTTTGTAGACATTTTGCGTAGACTTGCCTTCTCTGTATGAAATAAAAGAGTCCAGACTGAGATAGCAAGGTCATGTAGTTCGACGAAAAGATGACCATGTCGTGAAAAATTGCCTTGCCATGGCTACAAAGAAGAGAGGAAGTGCAAGATCTCAAATCAAATGGATGACGAAAGTCCAAAAGGACATGAGGGAGATGGCACATACGGACGATGACGCACAAAATCGAAATAAATAGCGTCGCATGATTGGGAAAGCCGACTCCGCGTCTTCTCTCTATGAGAAATATGAGAATAAGCCTTTGGCCAGCCGTGGGACAGTTATAAGCTGGTATCATCGCATGAGGGACTGAGTTGTTAGGGGCATCTTAACTGGAGACCATCTACAACTATTTGAAATTTTATTATGGAACTGTTATTCTCCGATGATGCAGAGGTGGATGCAGCTCCACGCTGAAGTGTAGCTGTATGTTTTAGTTCTATGTCTGTACCTACTAACAATAGTTTTTTAAGTAAATTGTTACTAATCCTATGGACTTTGTCAGAAATAAAAGATTTTTATTTATTATTGAATTATGATTTTTGTTAATGTTAGTTTAATTAATTTGTCTGTCTGTGTGAATTGTAAATTATTAATATCTTATGTAATTACATAATTATTAACTCTCTACACGTGTTGAGTCAAACTGTAAATGCATTGAGTAATCACTATAAATAAATAAAAAATAATGGTAAGATGGTGGCACAAACCTAGTCCGTTCCAGTTCAGCAATGATCTGCTGCATCTGCTCATCCTGGTGCTCGGGCTCCGGTGATGTCCTCCCTGGGTGCACCGGCAAGAAGTCCGGTAAACACATGGACTCCGCCCCTGGAATACATTCGTAATCCTATAATGACACACACCACGCCTGTAATGCTCCAAGGCAGAAGAATATAGGTCTGAGATACGCCTGTTATGTTTAACCGGTTGAGTGCCGTAATTACCGAAACAATAAAAAAAAAGTTAATTAATAAAATCAACTGCAATGCTAATGCAAACTGGCTGACCAAAACTAGATGTATCCTCGTACTAGATTTTCTTATTGTTTACGTCTTTTTAGTTCGATTCCGCGTTTTTTAATTTTATGAATTAACTTGTTTTATTTATTACTTTCTACCCGGCTGCAAGGAAAGGGTTATGTTTTACGCGCATATCTTGTATGTTTGTATGTATGTAATATTCTTTATTACCTCGTATCTTTCAAACCACTTGACGAATTTTTATAATTAATACATCATTAGATAGGTCTTGGCCGCTCAAGTTTTCTTAGATATGTGCCGTTAAAATTGCATTTTTTTCTTATTCTCCACAATATGGCGCCCAAAAGCCGCTATTTTCTATTTTCCAATTTTAATGTAGCCAGTGACACTCTCAAGATTAAGCCGAATCGATTGACGTAACAATCATCAAAATCGGCCAACGCGTTTGGTCTCTAGAACGCCACATAGGAACAAACATACATAAAGTGTAGACTGATAAACACATTACCCTCCTTCGGCAGTCGGGTAAAAAACATTGTGTCTAGCGTGAATCCATATTTCGGCACTCAAGATGTTAAGCCATATTTCTTAAGAGACAAGCTTATTGACAATCAGGCACAAATCAAGATTAAAACAAACAAAAAAAATACTGATGAAAAATCTAATTATAATTTGAGCCCGTCTTTGGAATCGAACCCAATTCATCAAGCAATGGACCAACTAACGAATCAGTATGACGTGCTACTGTAATTTTATATTTCGATAAAAGGGGGTAGGAACATAAGCATAGGTACATAAAATAGTTTAACAAAAAAGTTAATAAAATCAAAAAAGCCGACTGCAAAAACAAGGAGACAATCATGCTGTTCAGTCGGAGGATACATATTGGCGAGCTGGCTGATTTTCTTCTTGTTTTTGTAGTCGGGTTTTTTGATTTTATTAACTATTTTTTAATTAAAACTTTTTGTTATACTTTTTCTTTTCGAATGACTTTTAAACATATAAATGGTATATGTTTTTGTAATCATCTCTAAAAACCCTTCATTTTGATACCCCACTCGATGGGCTTCGAAGAAAATAGTTATTTGTGTTTATTTGTGACAAAGTAATATTTTGTTCTTCCAGGGCGTTATTTTGAATTCAGAACTAAGCGAAGGATTCTATATTAGAATCACGAGCGTAGCGAGGGATTCTAACGTAGAATCCTGAGCTTAGCGATACACACTATTTTTCATCACTACCTAAGAGAAAAATAAAAAGCTACGAGTACCTACCTGCTAGAAACTAGTATATAGTTTTTTTAAAGCACATTGCCGCCATAACTTAGAACCAGCCAGTAACTTATTCAAACATATGCGTTCGACCTATTTGGTTAACTTCACATACTTTTCAACAAAGAGTAAGTATAATACTAACTCCTTACTAACCAATCACAAAAATGACCATAGAGAATTGAATGTTAGTTAGTGATATTTTATTTACATTAGACCTTCACGCGAGCGCCTCCAACCCAACTACGCAAATCTATCAGAAGCACGAAGCGGACCAATCAGAAAAGAGAAAACTCAAACTCCTACGGGCGCAAAATTGGATTTGGCTCCCGCTATCCTCTATAGGCAATTGTCGTTTTTCAAATAGGTGTAATGAAAAAGAAATTGCAGCCCCTACAATAAGGCACCCAAAAGCCGCCATGTTCCTTCTAAGAACACTTGGGCGGCCAAGACCTATCTAACGATGTCTTAATTATATAAATCCGTCAAGTGATTTGAAAGATACGAGGTAATAAATAATATTACATACATACAATCATACATACAAGATACGCGCGAAAAACATAACCCTTTCCTTGCAGCCGGGTAAAAGCAGTGTAGTGAAGAGGGATAAAGACTGGCGAGGGATGGGACGTAAGTTAGAACAAGCTTAGCAGTATTGTCTATGACCTCAGAGAAGAGATGACATAACTAATTTATTGATGCTGAGAATCATAAATCTGTGTGAGATCATAATGGCGTCATTGTGCAAACTTGTTTACGACCATCGATTCGGTAAACTGTATATAAGCAGTGGTTCAGCATTTTCTAGCGAAAATAGGGTAAAAATGTATGTTAGTTTGTAATGGCACGGGGTACCAACGCTTAAAAAGAATATAAGAGTCAAATAAATTCCACTAGATGTAGCGATATGCATCTTTGTAATAACAAATCGATGCGTAAAGTAATGATTTTCTAGAAATTTATCATAAAAATGTTCTTGTTTAATCAACTCTCCTAAGTACAAATTTACGGGACATTGGGCTCTTATTCATTGTTTTTTTATAACATTGATTGGCTCGCGCTTGACCACTATCTCACCTGATGATAAGCGATGATGTGGGAAGCACGCTCAAATCTCAATTCTTTATTGCGTACCATAATGTGTACAGTTGGTAGGGAAATAATTATATTAGTCACAATTATGGACCCTGTCGGGCACAGCATGGTTCAAGTAGGAGAGAGGAGACAGATCACTGAGTGTTTAATGTGATAAATTTTATTATTGGTTATGCATTAGTAAGTTATACTGTTTTAGTAATACAGAATTGAATTTAAGAATAATAATTATTGTTTTATAAATTATATATTTCGTATTATTTACATATTTAGTAACATTGTACAAAACCATTAATTTTACAAGTTGGCAACTTGGCGACGATGTTCAAGGCTCTGGAGCGTTGCCTAGAAGTAACCTATTCACTCTTGACTTAAAGAACCCGGGATGTAGCTACCGGGAAAAGATACCAGCAGGGAATTCCACTCCTTAGCTGTACATAGCTGTACGCATAGTGAAAGTATTTCTAAAAAGTTCAGTGCGTATGGGTAGTATGTTCACCATGTACCGATGGCGCTTCGCAGCACGTCTTGTAGTTCGATGAAGCAACGGGCTAGGCGGAACTAGATCATGCAATTCCATCGCTCACTCACCGAAATGCAACCGATAAAAAACCGACAAGGTGGCAACTCGGCGACGATGTTCAAGGCTCTGGAGCGTTGACTCGACCAGTGCCTCATTGCCGATGAGCCTCTTGGCGCGGTTTTCGATCGACTCTAGTGCATCAAGCTGGCATTGGCAGAACCGTCCCAGAGATGAGATGGTGTCAAAACCCTTTGCATTGCCGAATTCATTTACGCAATTAGGCTGCAGTACTCCATGCAAGATCGAACGTGCGCTTGATACAACTTAAGCCGCTGTTCTGGCGAAAAGTAGTCGCCTTCGCAAGGATCTCCTACTTTTTGGCAGCCAGTTGAGCCTTTGCCTCAAAGTATGTTCCAAAATAGTGTTACGATGTACGCCCAGAAGCTCAAGATGGTCCGTTATCGGCACGGTTACACCTCGGAAAGATGGAGCCGTGTGAAATTGGCCCTTTTTAGCGCATTATGGAAACGTCTGTGTTTTAGCGGCATTGAATTTGACCAGATTGGCATCGCCCTATTCGGAGACTGCTTCCAGGAACAAGCCCAAAAGCGTGGGGCGTTTGAGCTTGTCCTTGTAACACTGTGACTGCTGGACATTTTGCGAATTGGACATTCTGCGCCTAAACACATTCCTTGCCGCAACATATCTGTTACGACGTCCGCGTACGACATAGGATCAGCCGAAGAAACTTGCTTTTCTTCGGCTGCCAAGGATAGCATGCGTAGAAAGATCGCATACCATCCCAATCCACTGACTTGTACCGCCATACCCGCCGGGTGTCTCTTGGGCTAGGATCGGGCGGGGAGTAGATGGATACAGACTTCATCGGACAGTAGTCGGAACTACCCAAAGGAGACTATACCGACACCGAGTAACGGCCTGGATCTGTGGTCAGCAGAATTTCCAAGCAATTAGCCGTATGCGAATCAACATCTGGCACCCTTTTTGCCCCCTGGATCAGCTGAGTGACATATCATAGATATTTGAACGGATCACTTAAAACTTATTCCAGTAGGTGGCGCTGTATTAAATTTTCCAGGCTTGCAACTCGATTACTTCAATTTGTATTGTAAAACATTTAGATATAATGAAACAGTAAAAACATGCAAAACAATGCTATATAACAAACGTCACTGTATTTAAAGAAAAAAATATTCACGAACCGAGTAAACCCTTTTACTTGCAAGTCACTACTAACACCATCTATCTCTTGGGACGGTACGAAACCGACCGTTCGATGTACTTTTAGTAAAATAGTCTGGTAGGTTGGGCCATCAAAATCGCTCGTTACGGTGACACAATTTCTGTCTATGACATGGGGTATCTGTGTGGTAGTAATATCAGTGGTAATCTCTAGGAGTATATAATCGATTAAAGGAATGCATATACTGATAAAAAGCAATTATTACTGAACGTTATAGGCTACTTATTATTCCGAAAAAGTAGCCAATCCGTTTCTGCGAGAGCGGGATATGCCACGGGAGCGAAGCCGCGGGTAAAAACCTAGTAATTTATATGCTCGTCTCTGTGAAAAACAAATAATAATACTTCTTTCTTTCCGAGATAACAAACTTCTTGAAGCTACAGGAAATCAGCTGTCAACAAAAAACTTTTATTTATTTATTGTAGAATATTTTGAAACACAGCTGATATAAAAACTGGGGAAGGGGGAGATAGAAGGGATAATTTAAATTTAATGGGCCAGCTATCCGCAGGAAACACGTCACTCAGCGAGTACTCCCGTTGCAGTCGAGTCCCCTAGTTCATACGATCCTAATTATTGCATTCTGTACTATTTGATCTCAACCATATGTTACAATGAATGTTTTTTATGTCATAAATATCACAATATAGCTTTTATCTCGACTTCGTCTGCGTAGCATTCAACCCACATTGCCACTCTCATCCTTCCCAGTGTCTCAAACTATTTCCATACCAAATTTCATATAAATCGGTTCAGCGGTTTAAACGTGAAAAGGTAACAGACAGAGTTTCTATTGCATTTATACTATTAATAAAAAAAACCGGCCAAGTGCGAGTCGGACTCGCGCACGAAGGGTTCCGTACCATTATCGCAAAATACGGCAAAAAATCACGTTTGTTGTATGGGAGCCCCACTTAAATATTTATTTTATTCTGTTTTTAGTATTTGTTGTTATAGCGGCAACAGAAATACATCATCTGTGAAAATTTCAAATGTGTAACTATCACGGTTCATGAGATACAGCCTGGTGACAGACAGACAGACGGACCGCGAAGTCTCAGTAATAGGGTCTCGTTTTGGGTACGGAACCCTAAAAATGGTCATTCGTAATGATTTATTGGTAAAATGCATGGTAAATCTGGTTACGGTAATGGTTCTGAGTACGTGGTGTCTCTGACGAGATCTAAACGCGAACTGGCCCACATTTTAGTAAACGATCGAAAGTGCATACTTGCGTTCGATGCAATTATGCATTTTCGCTGAGTGATCGATGAAAAGTCGAACAATTAATATGAGCATATTAGTATTAGTATGGTTGGATTATTCCAAAAGCTGCTCAATTTTATGAAGAATCCTGTCAGTTATTTTACCTCTGACAGAAACCTTAAAATAGCAAAGAAAACAAATAAGACGAGGGGAATGCTAAAGAAATGATGGCCTCAGATTGTGTGAAAGATGATACGTATGTTTAGAAACAGCGTGACTACCGACATGACGTCAAATAGAGACAATGTATGTCGTCATAAAACTATGTAAATTACACCGATATACAACTCTATTATAAAGTAGTGTGGAATTGTGTGTAGGTAATGTAAACAGTCAATCTCGTCAGGGATAGCAGCTAAGCTAGGATAGGATAGATGGACCCCTTATCCGCACTTAGATTCGCATTTGGTCCATCTCTGTGAGAGGGAATGGGCCGTAATCCACCACGCGGGCCCAGTGCATGTTGGTGGTGGTCACATGTCTTAGAATTTTTGGTTATGAGACATGCCGGTTTCCTCACGATGCACACAGGCGGATTTGCCCATATTCGCGGACAAAACTAAATGATGAAGTTAGCCATAACAATCTTAACAGTCGACTTTATTTTTCGAATTTTAAGGATTTCTGTCATCCAATTTCAGTTTGTATAATATTTTTAACGAATGTTTTAATTGTTACTTTTTAATACAAAGTTTAAAATCAAGGTTTTAAAATGGTAGTGTCATGTTTTAAAAGTGTTTGGAGTATCTTTAATCGTATCTATGCATTTAAAATTGTTTTTATTCCATTTTTTTTTCTTGGTTTTACGTAAAAATAGATGTCATTAAGCCAAAAAGTTACAAATTCATTAGAATCAAACAGCTTTTATAATACAATGAAGTGACATGTCTCAGCTTACCATCTGTGTTAGTTGCAGTTGCTACTGTCTGTGCTACGTGTATGTGCTATTTCCATTTTTATTAGCTAATTGATTATTATAATATATTATATTATTTCCTTTATTTTTAGGTTCATCTTCTGTGAAATTTCAATAAAACTTTACTAGATAAATCTTAAAATAAATTAATAACCAAAAGAATAGAAGTGTTTACCTACTAGACATGGATATTTAAAAACCGGCCAAGTGCGAGTCGGACTCGCGCACGGGGGGTCCGTACCATTATCGCAAAAAACGGAAAAAAATTCCCTTTGGTGTATGGGAGCCCCACTTAAATATTTATTTTATGCTGTGTTGTTATAGCGGCAACTGAAATACATCATCTGTGAAAATTTCAACTGTCTAGCTATCACGAATCATGAGATACAGCCTGGTGACAGACGGACAGACAGACAGACAGACGGATCGCGGAGTCTTAGTAATAGGGTCCCGTTTTTACCCTTTGGGTACGGAACCCTAAAAATGAATAATAGTTATAAATATTAAAAAGTTAAATAAAGCTTTAATATGCTACTCATGTTTGTTCATCAATTCCTACGACTTTTCGAACGTTTTAAACAATAAAAAGATTTTGTCCATGTTTTTAAGAAAATCCGCCTGTGTGCGTTTTCCTTCACAGTTTTGAGAGCAGTGGTGATGAATAATTTACACAAAGTAAAGCGCCTGCCTGGGTTCGAACCCACGACCTACAACTTGTAGCAGCCAAGCTATTACGTACGAAATAAAATTATTGGCTATGTAAATTTATTGGTTAGCATTGTACCAATACCAGCCGAAGTTCAAGTGAAATGAATCAATGATTAATGAATATAAAGAGGCCGTATTATGTGCTAATTACGCCATTTACAATATGTTTGTCTCTTAATGGAACAGTTCAGAACGGCTGTGACCGAATTTTAACGGGGTCATAAAACTGAGCACGTTTTCAAAATTTTACATGAGCTCGTTTTAATTTTTTTTTCGTTGATCTAAGTGATCGCAAACGCTGCTGCTGAGTATAAGGTCGTAGGTTCGATTCTCGGGTCGGGCTGAGTTTTTGGGAATTTTCCATCTGAAATTGCCCAGTAGCAGCGTCTGGATTTGTGCTAGGTTGAATGCAACAGGCTCACCCCGTATAACATAGGACTTAAATGTTTGGGACCGCGCCCACTCGACCCGCTTAGACTCGACCCGAAGTATAATACCAGATGTTATACTACCAATTCAGTGCCATTTGTACGTCAGTCAGGCAAAGTAATATTTTAATTCCTAATTACTTTTTTTACATAGAATATTTATTATTTTGTTATGATAAAAAAATATCATGAAAAAGTTACGTCCATAAAAGACTTTTTACATGAAACTTGATTGTTGATTATTTCATAAACTATTTAAGTATTAGTAATTTTTTTATGTTATTGATAGAAAGAAATCGTAGATTTTGTACTGATAACTATTAAAAATAATAATAATTTAATATAATTGCGAATGGATGGAGAGGGCGGGGACGGCCAAATCCCTTGGGATGACAAAACACTTTCCAAGCTAGCAAAGCCGCTAGCAGAAGTTAATGTTACATAAAAACACCCTTGCCTTGCATTCAATTGGTACCAAGGAATTTAATTTTACAAGAAAACAACACTGCATTCAATTGTTTACACTAATTATATTTCTGCAGCTCAAAACGCCATTTACATTTTAACATAATAAACGGCTAAGCAGATTTTGATAGAATTTTATGTCGAGATAGCTTGAACAGAGTAAGGACACACACACACTATATTAATTGATCAACTGCTTGTTGGGTAAAATAGTCAGTGTTGAAGTAATTTTTTTGGAAAAATCAGAATACCACACAAACTAAAGGTAGTTCTTTTATAATTAACTTTTTGAACGGTTTAAAAAGGGTGGAACAACTTATATATTTTAAATTAAAACTTCTCTGGTTCTAATCAAGAGTTGATCACATGTGTAAAGATGCAAGTTGGATACACAAGAAATCACATGCATAGCAGATTAACACTTTAAATTGATAATGTTAATATTATATCATAGCTTGCAGATATATATACATATGTATGTAATATGTAGATTGTGACAAGGTATTCTGTTTCTATGTGAATTGTGAGTTCATCTAAACTTCTAAATAATTGCTTTTAGCAAAACAGGTAGCTAGCGCATCTAATGGAATGTCATCGTAGCATCTATGCTCCGTTTGAAACCACAATAGAAATTTCTACAAACCTTTTTTTATAGTCCGTTTAACCGATTTTGAGTTCTATTCCGTAAATATAAGGATTGCATAAAGAGCATAAATCTGTTACCAAAACTGTTTAATACAGGTTGAACGGAAAGTTATTTCAAATGGAGTATAGTTCAATCTCATTGCAGCACCTAGAGTTGTACCCATGCGCTGCAAACCTTTAAGTCAACCTTGAAATGTCTCTTTAACCGTAAATTGCTGCTAGCTAACGCAGCTAGGACCTCGATGAGGTTGTCACTGGAGCATGGAGATTACCACAGGAAAAAGATGCTCAGAAGTGGGCGAAAACGGGTTGTATATCATGACTATGTAATTGTTGCAAGCTTACTTGTAAAATATGACAGAAATTTTAACTGTTTCTGACTGTAACACTGAGTATTGTAAACATATTTATAAAATAGAACAGCTACTGAATAAGTAGATCCTATAATTTAGTAAGGAGTGCTATCTCGAAACTTAGAAATGATTCTCTTTTATATTAATATAATTAACTGGATGTAAAAGTAATAGCCAAAGAATACTAAAACAGATGGCACCGGACATCAGTGTGAAGTTGCTGAGAATTAATTACCAATTCATAATGAACCAACAGGAAGGGACAATTAATTAATAATATGTGACATACACTCTTCTGGAACTGATATTGTAATCAAGATGCATGTTTGTACATGGACGAGGTGAGAAAACAAAATGTCTTGTGCTCTTGTCGATTTTTAATAAAAAAATTGAAGTTAAGAAAGTATCAAACTCGAAATTAATGCCCAAATTTTAGCTAATGTCATGGTGTCTCATCCCATACAAAGAAACCGTGCTGACGTACTGTACTGATTATTTTTTGTACATCGTATGCATTCGGTTCCATTCCACGGATATAGATGGTGATCTGCCATGGCACAGAACCGAACGCGATTGATTTACATAAAATTATCAGTATAATCAGACGAAAAACGCTAGTTACGTAGGCACAGTTTCTTTGTATGGGATGAGGCATCTGTATGCTAGTATTATATTATTCACAACCTGTGGCTTAGTAATTTTCATTATTAATTATGAATGCATAGAGATTGGGATATCTTACTTCATGAATACCATAGTTGTACTGTTCAAATACCACATACACAAAATTGGATAGCTAAGGTCCAGTCATTGATAGCAGACAGTCTAATAAAACTATATTTAAGATTTAACTGAACTAGTATTAAAGTAAGTAAAGTTTTGACTCACCAGCATTAGGAGGGAGATCCAAGGGGAAGGTGCTTCTTGGAGACACATTCCTCCTGTCTGCAGGGTTTACAGACTCCGTCAGATCCAGGCTCAAGTGTGGTGGCAGGTCCAAGGGCAAGGCAGGTCCAGCTGCCTCAGCACCCGCTGGCAAGTCCAGCGGCATCACACTGCCAGCCTGACCAGCATCAGACGTTGATGCTGCTCCCATATACGCTTCGTAATCATAACCCCTTCCACCATAATTACTGTTATTTCTCCTACCCAAAGAGGATGAGGATCCCGCATTGAAACTAGTATTAAATGTAAAGTCCGGTAAGTTATCCAAATCCACAGATATAGGACCATTAAAGTTCAAATATGCCTGTTCCACTAATATGTGGTCTTGCACAAAATCTGGCAACGAGGGCATCCCTAGAGGCTCTGAAGCCAAGTTTGGTCTGTGATAAAAGGGCACGTCATTATTGTCCGTGTAAAAGTTATGCTTAGAATCAGAGTTATCCACTACACTAAAAGGTATTTCTACGGAACTACTTGAGGATGTGTTGTCACTTATGCGATGACTGCTGCCGTCGCTAGTCTTCTCTTTGGCTTGGGAGTCGCTCGCGCGGGGCTTGTCCCGCCGCGAGTCGGCGTGCACATCTATCTTAGTCGGCGAGTGCTGTACGGTGTTTGCGTACACTTTCGGACGGGCGCCAGTGTTTTCGTACGTCGAGTTACCCGGCAACGAGAGATCCCGCTTCAAAAAATGCCGAAACGAAAACGGGTTCTCATCCTTCCGCGTCGCCCCCGTAGACTCTGCAAGAAAAACGAACAGTCGACGAGGAATGCCTTTATATTTAGGACAAAAAACAACTTCGTAAACTCACTGGAAGAAGAACTTTTCGCCTCCGTAAGCGATGCGTCACCATTTTCATTACTATTGTACTTTGCTTCTTCGATACCTAAGTCTGGCTTCGCTGCATTTTGTTCGTTTTCCTGCGAGGGTCCTCCGTTATCCGTATTTTGAGGCGAATTCTTATTCGAAACACCATCCTCGTCCTCCGCCATGATAATGAAAAATGACAGTTAGCGTTCACGATCAGAAACGACGATTTATTATTATTTTCCGTTCAGAAATCCCTCGAATGATTAAATTAGCTTGCCAGAGCCAAAAATCACAAGCTTAAAGAGAAAATAATTAGTTATGTTATGCTAGTATTATATTATCTGTGGTTATGTTTATAGGATTTTTTGTGGACTTTCTCCATTGCATGGATAGGTTTCCAGTTTTAACCTCAGGCATTGTACTTTTATAAACCGCAACCTAACCTGCACTTTTTTTTTTTTAACCTAGCCTACCTACGCTCGCGTTAAAAAAACAAGTAGGCAGTGTCCCAGGCTAGGCTATCTACTTACTTATGTACTTAGCTAATTACATATAATATTGAATTAGACGAAATATCATTATGAAATGATTAGTTGATTACCTATGAGAGTCAATGGTAGATTAAAAAATAATTATTAATTTTTTTTGCCATTTTTTACGATAATGGTACGGAACACTTCGTGCGCGAGTCCGACACGCACTTGGCCGGTTATCGGTGGTAACCTTCAAAAGACGTCTGGGCTTTTGGGAAAAAAATCAGGAACTGTAGCACATGATCACTGTGCCACGGTCTTTCTTGAGTTTACTTGGTGGACGGACAACCGTCCCAACTCTGAGCACCCGAAACCGCGGAGACCCACCTGCCTTAAATTATATACAGGCGGGGTTTCGGCGTATTAGGCGTCGAGGTGGTTGCCTCCACGATGCCACCTTCTCCGAGTGGGATCGGCCCTCTCATGATCCCACTCGGTGGCCTCTTTCTGGAACATCACGATCTCATAGAACGAGGCCATTTCCCTCCAGTTTTCTGACTCCGCCAGCATAGCCCTCACTAGTAATGGCAGAGACAGGTCTCACCCGATCCTGGCGACCAAGACTCGCCGCTTAGAGCACAGGGCACACCTCAAGCATGTTCTGTGCAGAACCTAGAGGTCAACTCCACAATGGTGGCAATTTGCTGAGGCCTCTAGCCCAATCCTATTCAGGTACTTACCGTAGCAACCGTGCCCGGTCAATACCTTACCTTTGGTCAAACCGACTGTCATGTGTCCGAGATTGCAGGACTAAAATCAACAGCCTGCATTGGAAAAAGGCTATTCGAATCGCACGTGGCTGGTACTGACCGGGTGGGTTCCCGCATTGTCAAGGCGGGGTGGCTCAATAGCCGTGGCTTGGTCACCCACGGTAAAGCGAAGAGGAACCCTAGGAGGGGCCGTTCGTCAGGACTTTTGCCGATAAGCCGATGACGTAGCGGGCAACAAGTAGGTTGCTGTGCCACTTGGGTGATATCGCATCTGAGGGGGCAGCGATGTCGTATGGGAAGCATCGTGGCCGAGGGTTGGAGCTCTCGCTACCTTCCGCGGCCTGGACGGGGTCGCCACCGTCTGATGGCGGACGCGGTGCGGCCGCAGGGCAGGAGTGATATAGAATTGGCCGCCATCCGTTTACACGGGGTCGTCTGGCCCTTATGTGCTGGTTTGGTCCCTGGGATGGTCACGGCGTGCAATGTGTTCTGGTGCTCCGGTGATGGGGGGTGCTCCCTAGAGGAGCCCCTAAGACGACCCACTGACTGAGGGTCCGGTGATGGAAAGCCATGGCGGGTTCACGGATGAGTGCTAACGCGTGCCTGTGTTCCCGCCATAAGCGGCACAGGACACCGTGGAGTTTTAGTGGGTTGGAGTCCCGCATAACTGCGCTATCTCCCTCCATGAGCATACCTCCAAGCAAAAATAAAAGGTAACTACCTATCCAGACTGCCAATTTTACATTTTCTGTTAAGGGTACACTAGTCGACGGCACGAACTATTTTGTGCGCGGGGTCAAAATGCGTGCTATATCAAATTATCAACCGACAACACGTGCGGAACAGATAGATGCTGTTATGAGCAGTAAGAAGCTAGTACGCGTACGAATACACACTTTTGCAACTTTGTAGCGATATGGATGATGATTTAGAACGAAAACGAGCGCGCGAAATTTCATAAACAGACCTTTGGGAGTCTGGATATCATGAAAAAACGACTGAATGTATCTGTTCAAAATAAAATTATTTGCATTGTTGAACTACTAATCTATCCCTGTATGGACGCCGTTTTTCTATTTTCCTTCTTCTTATGGTAGGTACTTATTTGCACCCAAAGATGCGTTAAAATGAGTGTTAAAATATGGAACTTTCGAAGCTCATAACTTTCAAGTATATATTTTTTTTACTTTTTTGCTTCCATACAGGGCTAGATAATGATGAGACAAATTGATATCATTTTTTATTTTGAACGTACATCGTCAAAGAATGGAATTAAAGCCAGACTACGTTTGTATGGAAGAATTTTCGACTAGTGTACCCTTAAGTTAAAGTATTATTCTGATTTCCCATAATATTTGATATGTAATCCATGCATAATGTTGATGTTTTAGTTCCCCTCAGCTGGTGCGAGACCATATATGGCGTCTGTTTAATTGTTTTCCTATTCTGTCTGTAATTACGCCGGGATGAAGCATTAATGTAAACAGCTTACCTTAGTCTTATTAAAATGATTTTTCGAACTACTAACATATTGACAAAAAATAATTATGAGAAAGGAAACTCGATAAGGAGTATGTATTTCAGATCTTTTAATAATTGATCACTGTGCGCCGCCTCGAATAGGATAAGTTGTCTTTTGCCAAATCAAACAACTTTGTTAATTTATGCTGAAAGGCTTGAGAAGTAAAGAATGATGCAAATAGCACGTCGTCTTGAATATTTTTTTTATGTTTTATTGAAAGCTAAGGGAGACACTAAGAACCCCCCTATCCCGGCAATGTAAGCATGTGTATGTGGTTAGCATACAATCTCAAAAACCCATACCTACTGATTTTGAGTTTTTTTTTGCAAATTGAGAATAATCTGACTAACTTCGCTTGGGCATGTTTTATTGCTTTTCTGTATAGATCGTATGAAAAGTCAAAATAAATAATAGGTACCTACCTAAAATCTCAATTGCCGAGACGGGAATGGGCTCACTCTTTCATTTCACATCTGGTTTCGCCGCCCTGGGTGGACAGGCTTAGTCCGCTACTGAATCTGAAATACATACTCCTTATCGAGTTTCCTTACTTTTGCCCCTACTCCTAAGTAAATGCTGGGTCTGGGTACGTCCATGGAAAGGCATGGGCAACTTCAGCTTATAATTTATTTCGCGAATATCATCGGACTACCAGACGTACGGCGTTGCGCCACATGGACATCCCTTCCATACGCACTAAACGATTTGGAAACATGTTTATTATGCGTACAGCTAAGGAATGGAATTCCCTGCCGGAGTCTATGTTTCCCGACAGCTTTAAGTCAAGAGTGAATAGGTTATTTCAAGGCAAGCGTGTTTCACCTTCGACCACATCATCGCTTACCATCAGGTGAGATAGTGGTCAAGCGCGAGACTATAAAATATAAAAAAAAAACAATTAAAAATGCTCGTGATTTTCAGCGACCATTCAACTCCAAATAAAACCACTTTCTAATAGAGAATGTTTTATTACATCTAATATAAGGCTCCTTTTTAACCATTTCATATTGTACAATATCGAAGTGATTCTCTACGTACTTTACAACAAGTATTAAAAATAATAACAGTGGGATTTATTCATAAAATAACACAAAATAAATTCGTTAACAATAAATGCATAATTTTAGACTACAATAAGTATTAAGATTTTTATTATAAAAATAGTGAAATAATTTCAAAGATTCTGAGCATAGGTATAGTTCTTTAAGCATCACACCTTTATAAAGATTTAATAAAGTATAAAATGTTTTGAAGAAGTTTTTTCTTATAATACGGTTAGACCGAAATCGATGTTGTATAACCACAGTATCAATATGGACAAACAGCACGGAAACTACCTACCAAAACTACCCATAAGCAGCGTCTGCAGTGCTGTCAGTAGTGCGGACGCTGCTTAGGGGTCTTGTCGATGCGCATGCTTGTGTGATTGTTCCGTTTCGAACGTTTGTAGGTAGTTTCCATACTGTTTGTCCATACTTATATAAGCTATAACTTTAGTTTATGACTGAATAGGTATTGAGAACTATGTATGTTTTAATTTCGCAATAACCGATTTTTTTTTAACTTTAGGTAAATACATTATATAGGGAAATCTAATACTAACGCATACTAGAAATATGAACCGGCTAGCTAAAAATCCGTCCATAATAAATTATTTAATGGAATCCTTGAAATATTTTGGCTAACACCCAAGTAACTACAATAAGATAAATTACAATAATAATACTAGCCAAAAAAAAGATTAAAAATAATTTGGCACAGGTATTTTTTAAAACAATGTAAAAACGGTAGCAGGTTACAAAAATAATGTGGCATGAATACTTGTTTCAAGAAATATCCTTCCTACTTTAAACAGAACTTTAGAAGGTAGAAGAACTTCAAGTCATGTTGAAATCTGTACCTACGATGTTCCAATAGTCGACCTCGTCAATTGATTTATAATTTTGATAATAAGTACTAAGTTCATTCATACACTATTATAGTTTGAAATCATATTTTACATAGACAAAGGTCTAGACGATCCTTCGCCTTGCCAAAACCACTAACGCAATTAAACCGCCGGTTTCTAGAAAGAATTATCGAAGCATCACAAATATCAACGAAGTCAAGTGATGCGATTGGCTGATAAAAATGTTGTAATCAACCAATCACACCAAGTAAATGCGTTTGATGATGTGTGTTTCACATTCATTTTGCGGTATAATTCTCCAAGTAGTTGAATGCCATAGTGCCATAATAGTCAATCACACGAACGATTCTTTTCCCACTACCTGATGAGCTTACTTAATCAAATGCAGCTAAGTTCCAACAACAATTTATTAAAAACGTTCAGACTAAAAACCACAGACTATAAACACACAATCAACGCGCGCTTTTTCGAGAGGTAACAGATTCAGTATTATTCTGCCATTTCCATACAAAAGTAATTTCGTAAATGTTATTATGTAATTTTGTTTATTTTTAATTTTTATTTTATAATCTTGTGTCTTAAATGTTCATATTTCGAAACGAATTTCTTAGGCAATGTGTTACATAAAACACAAGGTAGTGGAAAATAGTAACTTCTGATTGATTTGGTTCTGATTGCTGAATGGAATAATGGCATACAAGCTACTTGCAGACGTTCATGCAAGTTACAGGTATGAGTTTTACGCGCGAAAAACGCCTTGTCTGGACATGCTGTTAGCGTTATCAAAAATATAATGACAGTGACAGACGTCATTAGGTATCGCCAAACCAATATAGTGCTCGCCAAACTTCGGGGCCGCCCTGAAGTTGGCTTTCCGATGCGCAAGGCTAATGCGCAGCCATTATAGGCAACTTCAGGGCGGCCCAGAAGTTTGAAGAGAACTTTACATAATGCTGTCACTCTGGACAAAAAAACTGTAATCCAATTAATATTTTATTTCCAAAGAAATACATGGCACTGATCGATGTTAGGCGAATTAAAATAGACACAAAATTAATAGTTAATAAAAAAATGTTAAGCAAGTGAACATATTTTTTTTACTTGCCTTCATTAGGGTACAAGAAAGCAATATTTTTAACATCAATAGGACATAGGTACACAAAAGATTTACTGATTATATTACAACAATGTGACTGGAAGAAATATACAAACTCGTAGTTACAAATACAAATGATAATTTACAAAACATGAAATACAAATAAACATGGTACCGCAATTTTATTATTATAAGGTTTAAACAGTAAAGATAAGATGATAATTGTGATGAATATTTAAAATCTAGAAAAATCATAATCATGCCTAAACTCAAATTTTAGGTAGAACAAAAGAAATTGAAACAAATGTCAGTCTTTCGATTATATAGGAAGAATAATTTATAATGGATTCTCTTCGTAAAAAATACATAATATTTTAATATTACAAGACTTTAATGTTGATTGAAAAATAATGCGATTATTATGGTAGAATTATATACAGAATTATATTCAATAAGAAATTTTTCTTTTTTACATGTACCGCAATTATTTGTAACAAAAAGAGTGAACACAAAAATATCACAATACACTATGTAGTCGAAAAGAAGATAAATAAACGAATAATTACTACAACAACACTAAAACTTCGAGATCATAATCTCATTTCATTATTGCACGTTAAATTTCGATTAGTTTCATAATAAATTAAACACAAACAACTCATACATTATTATAAGTATTTTTTAGTGAAATTAAAGGCTCACTTCCGAGCAGAGAGGCTCCAGCAACACTGGGAAATCACGGAAAAAAGGTCGTTCCTTAGCGCCGTTTAATATATTACTCGAAACGGATCTTCGTGCCTCTGAATTGGCTGCAAGACCCTACACAGTAGTTATTTTTGTGTCAATGTGGAATATGAAGCTGGCATTGTATAGCATACTCTTTCACTCGCTAACATTTGTCGCATCGTCCTATCTCGCTTACTCTATGCAGTATCTCGATGACCAACTGATTCTTGCTTAATGGATGGCAGAGCAAACTTCAGAGACACAAAAATCACCTCTTAGGCGTTCCAGTCAAACTACTTCGATCGCAACGGCTGCGGCAGTGGTTGTTTGGTTTGACTAGAACGCGTAAGCGATGCGTAATAAACGGCGCTTAGGACCTACCTTCGAGTCGCTGCGTTAGTGACGCCGAAGCCGCTTTGCTCGTAAGTCTACCATAAAAAGTTCTTCTAGAGAATACTTCATTCAGGAATACAAAGTTTAGTTCCGTTAAAATAATGGTGGTGGCTAGATTAAACACAGTAACTAAACAATAGGTTATTTATCACAGAGCACCTACCGCCAAGAGACGGCATTGTCAAAACTTTCCTTACAAACGTGTCAGTGAGTGTCACCATTTACTTATAGATATTGACAGCCAGTGACAATACTGACTATGACAGGATATCCCACGGCTTCACTCCCGGCTCGTCCCACAGAGTCCGTTATTTTTTTCGGGATAAAAACCAATGACACTAAACACAGTGTATCTTTTATCACTGAAAGAATTTTCAAAATTGTATAACCCATTACAAACAACCAATTTTCTACCTTTATAATATTAGTTACGATTGCATCTCTAGTGGCCTGTGCTCTGTGGTATTTATAATATGAAATAGCCACGCTAGCAAACATGTGCAACACGGTAATTAACAAAATAACTGTGCACATCGACTGTCTCCCTAACCGCCCCCTCTCCCTGGTACCCGCGCGGCGCCCCGCCCGAGTCTAGCGCGTCAATAGCGGGCGTCGAACGTCAGAGTGACGTCACAGCACCAAGTGCACAGTAATTTTGACCGAGTAGTACCAGACATGTTCATAACAATACGTACAGTCGTACACTAATACTTTACATCCTCATCAACGCTGTGCGACTATACTATAGCCTCGTCTTCATAAGAATAACATGCCAAATACTTTTCAGTAATACATTGCATTGGCATCAAAAGATGCGTACTGTCACAAGCAAAAGAGTTTAGCGTTTTCATTTATTACCCAACTGCGGAGCGTTATGTGTTTTTGTTTAATCCGAATTTTTTATGAAGTGCACAACTTCCGTGGGGAATTCCCTGCCGGAGACTGTTTCCTGGTAGCTATAACTAAAAAGCCTGACAGATAAAATAGGCCCCACGGGGTCTTTTAAGTCAAAAGTGAATAGAGTTACTTCTGGCAGGGATGTTAAGGAGCTCCGTAACCGAAACTATCGATATCCGTAACCGTATCTGAATCCGATATGCAAGTTACGGATAGGGGCGGAGTCTAAATGTGACACGTTATGTAAGGTTTTGCTGCCCGACTGAGCCAACACACTAGCCGCACGCGTCACTTGCATGTTTGTTTATTATAAAAATCTAATATCCGTAACCGTAACTATCCGATACTAACGAATAATTCAGAAAAAATCGTATCCGTAACCTTATCCGAAACCGGTATAATATTATATCCGTATCCGTAGCCAGAACCGAAATTTCATATCCGTAATATCCCGGACCTTCTAGGTAATCGTCGACCACATCATCACTTGCTATCAAGTGGTCAAGCGCGAGTCTCTCAATAAAAACTTACTATCAGATGAGACAGTGGTCTAACCGTGAGCCTGTCAATAAAAAAAAGGTTACAACTTTTTATATAAAATTTGACTAAACGAGTCCACAAATTAACAGTAGTAACAAAACTAGAAAGGGCGATTAATTTTATTCGTGTACACTAAAAGGAATATTATGAGGTGAAATAATGCAAATTGTTATGTTGTTAGAGTACAGTGGTCGGGGGCACGCAAGTCACGCTAGGTATTAGATCCACGAACCAGATCTGAAAAACTAACGCTGTTGGTAGGTATGCGTGTAAATGCGCATTTTCCCTAGTTATATAAAAAGCAATCTACGTCTTTGCTCAAGAGTTGCCAGTGTTGCCACCTGTCCCGATTCTGCCGGGACAGTCCCGATTTCGATGATATTATCCCGCGTCCCGACGGCCTATAAATATTGTCACGATTTTTGATAATATATGACAATCGCTCAATTCTTTCTCAAAAATGGGTACAAGTATTTAAAACTCAGTAGAAGTTAAACGCATTATTTGGTCTTGTATCTCGTGGTTTGAGCATACCTCCATCAAAGTGTTGAGCGTGTATTTTCATTAATGACAATGAAAAATTATCTAATGTCAGAACTCGTTGCTCAGTAGATGTAGTAAAAGCCGAATTGCAAACATGTCTTGTTCGGAGTTCATAAAGAAATATCAATTAGACGCGGAATTCATGAAAGCGGCCCGTAGGAATAAGAGAAATATGTATGTATGGAAAAATAAATACAAATAAATTTAAAAAAAAAAACGTGTTTTTTTTTTCCGGTCGGTCTTTCTGGTGACCTAAATTAGACCGAAGTCCGATTGTCTCCGATGACCGTCCGATTGTCCCGTATTTTTTTCTAAAAGTTGGCATCCCTGACTTTGCTAGTGTGCTAAATTGAGTTGAATCGCCATAAAATTATGTCATGTTTTCATAGAGGAAACCTTTGAAGTGAAATCCATTTTAACCATAACATTAAAGTAGGTAAGCTAAAGCGAAAACTGTGAAATTAATCTTGGGTTTATCGGCAATTGGACTAACTAATAGTTACGGTTTTTTCATTGGTTTCTAAGATGCACATGTTATGGTCCAAGTGATTAATACGACATTATTCATAATGCCCGGGCATATTGAAAAAAGTTAACAAAAAAACTGGTCAAGTGCGAGTCGGACTCGCGCACGAAGGGGTCCGTACCATTATCGCAAAATACGGCAAACGGCGTTTGTTGTATGGGAGCCCCACTTAAATATTCATTTTACTCTGTTGTTAGTATTTGTTGTTATAGCGGCAACAGAAATACATCGTCTTTGAAAATTTCAACTGTCTAGCTATCACGGTTCATGAGATACAGCCTGGTGACAGACAGACGGACCGCGGAGTCTTAGTAATAGGGTCTCGTTTTTACCCTTTGTGTACGGAACCCTAAAAAAGACCTTGATATATTAATTAAATTTCTCAATAGTCTTACAGTTAGTAGTAATGTCGTTCGTTTCACAGAACATATAATGCATGTCTGCACAAATGTCTCGTGGGAATTGCATCGCAATTAATGAAGAATTCCCTTCAGTTAACCACTCCTTAATAGTACAAAGTGTGACAATAATCCCCAATAGCCAAGCTACACTAAGCTAGTACGAGATCCCACCGTTTGAATCTACAGGTCATTTATAAAAGTCTAATTTATTTAATCAATCACAATCGCGGCTAGATGTTGCCAGGAAACCCTGAAGTAACCTATACTTGTACATGTATCATTCATGAAAATAAAGTTTATATAAAAAAAAGATACCTGCAGATATAAGCAGTGGAATCTTAAACTATAAGTTGGCTGGCTGAACATGATAAATACAATTCATAATTTTCCCTACTACAGCCTGAACTTTAAACCAGCAACCAAAACATTCCCAGGTACTAGGTTTAAAACTGCGGATTGTCGCCACATGTGCGGACCAAATTGAAACACGGACATGCGGGTTTGAGTTAGTGCTTGACAGCCACTCTAAAAAGAACTATGAAACACTTATAGTAACAACATTTTAAAAGGATAAAACAATACCGAACCTTTTAAAGAAACTCATAAATTGCCTTTTAAGGCGCAGATTCCCTTGAGTAGCTAGCTGATTTTAAAATGAGAATCACTTCTAAACGGCTACTCGTATTTTTTTGGAAAAAAATATATGTTAAATTAAACCATTTTCTTAATAATTTGATCGAAGAAAATTTTGAGTTTTATTCGTATAACATAGTGTAATTAATTTGAAAAGTTATGTCTAAGACGGACAACAACACGAGAATCGCACCAAAATCGCTGGGCGTATTTTAATGAAATCGACACCATCTCAAAGACAATATAATTATCTACATTCCTATCTGAGGATTTTTTTAAAGTCATAAGGAAAATACAAAAAACTACTAAATTTTGGGTCGCGCGGGTGCGAAACGTGTGCGCGTTTTGTTCCCTCAAGGTCGTTGGCGTTAGTCGTCCTCTTAATGTAAAAGCTGTCAAGACAAAAGTTATATTCCAAATCAGAAATGTTTCAAGAAAATAAAAACAGAACTCTCTGTGTTCGCATATTTTTTTAATAAGTCTGCTATTTTTGCATATATCATATATTTCATAGATACCTAATGCCTGAAAAAAAATATAAGTGATAAAAAAATCAGCCAGTATAAAAAGCTTATAAAAAAAATATAAATAAAAAATGCTCAACTCATTTGCCTGTGACAAAATTTGGCAACAACATTAACACTAAACACTACCGATATAAATTCCGAAAAGTAATTCTTTTGCTGAAAAAATCGTTGAAAAATAAAGTCTGGGTGTTACTGGAAAATCTACCGACTATGTACATTCTCATACATGATTTGGTTTTCCTTAGTGCCGCCGCACACGGGCCACACGTGACAGCCACTAACGCCGCCACGAGAAGCTAGAAGCGTTTTAGAGATGGGAGTTTTCGGTTTTTAGCGCAAACGGTTATAACCGATATACAGTTTTCATATCTATATCGAAATTGGTTTTCAGATATCGATATTAGTAGTACAATTTGCAAAAGTTAACATGTTATTTAGATGAGCAAACTAAAAACGAACGCAAACTAAAGCAAATGCAAAGAGGTTTTGATTTGATACAGTTTTTGTGATATCGGTTATTTTGATATAGATATCGATATGAGTTAAGTTTTGATATATCGGACCCTTCCCTAAAGCGTATAGCGTGTGGCGGCCACCGGTGTCAACCGTGTGCGGCGAGTCCATACAAAATGTATGAAAACTACAGGAAATAAAATGCCGGTGGCGGCGTTTTGTGGTTGTGGCCGATGGCCCCGTGTGCGGGGACCCTTACAATACTGTAGAATAGAATAAGATGAATGGAGATATCTCATTCCGATGACTTTCATCTATTGAGCAGTAAGTACCTATTTAACAAGCTTTTATTAAACTTGAAATGTATGTATGTATGTCACTGTGTTCGGGTCGAATCTTGCAATTGAATTTTAAAGCAGTTATTCTCAACCGATTAAGATTAAATTTTGCAAACACGTTCGGTTTGGATGACAATGCACAGTAAGTTAAAAGATTGGATAAAAAAAAAATTAGAACTGGAAAAAAAAAATACAGAACTCCTAAAAGTTCTTAGAGTTCATTTATTGCTATTACTACTATAACCAATTTGTTTTTGCGGTTTGGTGCGGCGGCACCCTAAATGTGTGAAGTCCGACACGCATTTGGCTCGTGTTTTATAAAGATATTGGGCGAAGTACTAATACCACGCGGGCGGAGCCGTGGGCGGCAGCTAGTTATCTATACGGCATATCGGTGCAGTGTTATTGCCATTATGGGTCTTATTTATAAAAAAAATCTGGGCTAGCAGATTCTTTATTTAAACTCTTTGTAGAAAATTTGAATATAGAATGCTCAGCAATCGTTAACTCTGTTTAACGATCTCGATCATTCTATATTCGTTTTTTTTTTTTAAGTTTTTTTATCAATAATAAACATGCGTGTATGTCTGTGTATGTGTAACATCCCGCTGACATAACGGAATAAGGTATCTCCACTTACCTGTTCAGCTAGCGTTTTACTTTAAAATGGACTCTATTAAGACATCATAAAGTAGATATTTAATTAAATGTGCAACTCACTTAAGCTATTTGGTTCTGTCGTAGGCAGACCTTGTCCCGACCTTCACGCTTCTTATACAATTATCAAGTTGATAATATTGGTACAAGTGCGTCTGCCATGATCGAATATATAAATATCCCGGATTTTTATAGGTACTGAATACTGCAAATTCATCTTGTTGCTTGCGGATTGAGCATTTTTGAGTTTTGTTTGAGAATTATTATTGTGATTCGCTTCGGAAAGCATGTGACTGTAATAAATACGTTTCCCTGTACATTCTCATGCATTTCTTCTCCACTAGACTCAGCCTTAATCTTAATCAGTGACAGTTATAGTTTGCCATTTACATTCATCGAGGGTAGATACCTAGAATAAGGGTTAGAATTCCTTTTCCGCACTTAGACTCCCATTTGGTCCGTTGTGCGTGCAGGCCTCTCTGTGAGAGGGAATGGGCTGTAATCCACCAGGCGGGCCCAGTTGGTGGTTGTCACATGTCTTCGAATTTTTGTTTCTAGAACATGCCGCGCGGTAACCCTACAATGTTTACCTTCACCGTTTTGAGAGCAGTAGTGATTAAATAATTTATACAAAGTGCCTAGCTGATCACATCACACTCATGATCATCATCAGCCTATTAATGTTCCCACTGCTGGGACACAGGCCTCCTCTCTGTGAGAGGGAATGGATCGTAATCCAACACGCGGGCCCAATGCGGGTTGATGGATGTCACATGTCTTCGAATTTTTGGTTCTAGGACATGCCGGTTTCGTCACGATGTTTTCCATCACCGTTTTGAGAGCAGTGGTCATGAAATAATTTAGACAAAGTAAGGCGCCTGCCTGGGCTCGAACCCACGACCTACAACTAGTGAGTCGCGGCCGTTACCACTGGGCTATTATCGAAGGTTTTCTCAATTGTCCTGGCGAATGACTCAGTTTCAAATCTTATCCTGGCTTGACGATGAGCTTCGGTTAGTTAATTTTTTTGGCAGGTTTATAATTATAGATCCCATGGCATGCCACGCCATGCCGAGTGAAATGGTGGAAATTTGTATGTTGCCTTTTACCGGCTGCCAAACTGGCACTCTTTCCTTATTGGTTCTTGGCTCTTTACGAATTGCCAAAGGTATAAAATAGGCACTATTTGATATCTTTGGCAATTCGTGCGCCACCAGCAACAGAAAAACCCAAATTTCGGCGACCAGCCTTAGCCGCTACGGCTCGCACGGGTGCCTATCCTTTGTTACGTAAGGGCGAAGGGGTTGCACTACCCGCAGCGCCGAAGAAGTTGCAGATGCAACTTAAAAGTGTTTTTATATCGATATGGGATGGTACCATAACTGTCATAATTATGTTTTTTGACATTATTTGTCAAAAAAAGATGGCATCTATCAAAAGTCAAATTTAACATTGGTTATTGTTTTTTTTATTGATAGTATTGTAACATGTTTTCATACAGCCAAACACTTTCCAAAGTGTTTCATCTTCATAAGCAACGCGATCTATCTTAATTGAGGCATGGCTCACAGTACACCGAACAAACAACAAAACTTGATCCACACAATTTTCTGACATTTATATTATTATGTCTGTCTGTGACTTTCACGTCACCATCTGAGTAGATATAGTCGAACGCATAATTTCTTTGTAACTTTTGACGACAATAAGAATGATTCCTGGAGAAAAAAAATTCTATTTGGTCCATCAATAAGATTATAAATTACATATTGACAAATATAAAGCGCATCAAAATTCAGGAGTGGGGGCTTGTGACGTCACTTCTAGGTAAAACTTGTACCAACGTCGACGATCGTCGTCATTTTCTGTGTACGTGACAAAAGAAAACTACATGTACAATATTTTTTGATAATCTACCCGATGGAACAAATGTAAAATTCCCAGTTAATCCTAACGCCTCTAAGGTTGAAACTATCTAATTGTCACATAGACAAATAGACCTTGTCGTTTGATGAGGTGCAAGCGACATTCAACCTTAGGGTGATATAAGGTAATTACGAGGTTGGCTATACAATCGTAAACTTTATGGACGCACATTATTCCGTCTTATTACAAATTACACACGTATTTATTGACTCGTCCGAGATAAATTAAATTTGCCTCTTATCCAGCAAAGCGTGTCTGTTCAAATAGCTTGAAGGCTTGACAATAACGTCAGGGTTACCAACTTTATTAGAAGAAATAGTGTATATATCTGATTTTAAAGAGAGTACATGAGACTTAAAAAAGAGTACAATTTATTGTTACTTTTCAAATCAAAACTTATTTCACAACATAAAATTTGTTGCTTTTTGAAAATAATTGTACGATTGCTAGAGATCAGTTCCAATAAAGTCGTCTTTCGCTTCCCATAGCTTTGCAATTATGACCGAAAACACTAGTGAAATGACAGGAATTCTTTTAATTGACTTCATGATCAAAGTCAAATAAATAGAGGAAAATACTCTATATTAGAGTACAGTGTACTCTAAATTAGCGTACAATGTGCTCTAAATTATAGTAGAAAGTACTCAAAATTAGAGTACAGTGTACTCTAAATTAGAGACAGTATACTCTATATTTGAGTACAGTTGGCAACCCTAATCACATCAAACCCCGTCAAACATCAATATTCAGCACACGTCAATCGCAGTACTTACTGAGCGAGATTCATCATTACCTAACTAACTCATGTAGGTAACCATTATAATACACAAAAGTCTTATAAATATCAACATCTACCGTTTGAATGTTTTAAATTTAAACTAATCCTCTTGGAGGTAACATGGCGATTAAATATAATATCACAGGGTTGGAACTAACCCTTTGTTTCATACGTAGGTTTATCCGCGGGCTTTAGACGGGAAGCATGAGGGTTCAGTCCTAGCTGGAGTGGCCTTCGGAGACGCTGTCCACGTCGGTGGAAGCCCTGGCTGTGGGCTAGCTGATGGAGGAGCTGCTGGAAGTAGATATCGTCTCCCGGCCTAGCTCTGCCGCCATGATGGCTATCGTGAGCTCCTTGCGCGCTTTCTGGACCACCCACACCATCAGCGTTATGCCGATCAGGATCTGGAATTGATTAAGGTTATATTTAGTTAGACAATCAGTAGCAGAATAAAGAAGTGGACCAAAGACGGTACTGAATGGTACCCAAGAGAGGGGATGTGGAAACGGGGGAGACCAGTGCGTAGATGGGGGGATAGCACAAGATCGAATACTGTGGAGGGGTCTGGGTGAGGCCTATGCTAGTGAGTAAGACAAACAAATCGAAGTCTAATATTCGCAAAAAATATATTATTTTATTTATTTATTTATTATTTAAATTTCATGTACAATAGTGTTACATAGGTGGATTTAATGCCACAAGGCATTCTCTACTAGACAAGGTTTGGGTTAAATAGGACAACGTTGTGAAAGGGTCTAATATAATAAGGGTGTAATATCTAAAAACCGGCCAAGTGCCAGTCAGACTCGGGCACGATAGGTTCCGTACCATTATCGAAAAAAAACGGCAAAAATATCACGTTTTTTGTATGGGAGCTGAGAGCCCCACTTCAATATTTATTTTATTCTGTTTTTAGTATTAGTTGTTAAAGCGGCAACAGAAATACATCATCTGTGAAAATTTCAACTGTCTAGTTATAACGGTTCATGAGATACAGCCTGGTGACAGACAGATAGACAGACAGACAGACGGACCGCGGAGTCTTAGTAGTAGGGTCCTTTGGGTACGGTACCCTAAAAAGTAAAAATTAAAATCTGATCTAATATGAATTCATAAAATGTCAAGAATAATACCTATTAGATTAAAATTAGAACATAAAACACAATATGCTGAATGTCATCCTTGTTAAATCTTAAGATGTCATAAACAAATCGAAATTAATGAAAAACCGTTGGGCAGTTGCCCACCAGACAAAACACCTGTCTGGTCGGCGGATCCTCCCTCTTCAATGGAGGTTGCAAGACTTGCCGACCTGTTCCACATACCTTCTATAGTTAGTTAATAGATTAAATAAACGGTGCTTGATTATCCCAGACAAAAATTTCTAATACCTTTAACGAGCAATTGTTGTCTATATGTATATATATAAACTGAATCTTGCAAAAGGCTCCAATGATTTTCATGAAATTTAGAATGCCGGGGTTTCTTTTTTAGAAAACGACGTTTTCTCTATTTTCGCCTAGGTACTAATAACTAAAATTACCAATTGAAATTATTAATTAGGTATTATAATTGATAACGATTTGTTTTCATGGACCAAATCATTGATAGCAGCCAGTTGATAACAAATATCACAGCGAAACTCACTGAACAGAAACTACAGAAACACTCACTATGATTGCGATAAACGGAATTTTTATGTTAAGGGTTTTTTTAATTCCAAACATTAAGACCAGTTTATATTATTCAATCATACTTAATTTCGCATGTCAAAATTGCCTTGTCTATCTCATGGAGAATATAATACAAATAACTATCTTACTAATATTATAATGCGCAAGTCTGTATGTTTGTCAAGCAATTATACCTCAACGGCAGAATGGATTTGGATGAAGCTTGGCACACGGGTAGACCATGGCCATCAGCTTAATTGCGTAAGTGAATTCGGCAATTCACTAAAACAATTAGGCTGCTGAATTAGAACATAATTATTTAGTAGGATATGGTAGTACGATAGAGCAGTGGTGGCCTAGTGGTAACGGCCGCGACTTAAAAGTTGTAGGTCGTGGGTTCGAAGTTCGAACCCAGGAAGGCGCTTTACTTTTTAACTCCCGACGGAAATAGACGGGTGTTATAAGTTTGAGGTGTGTTGCTGTGTATCTGTGTATATGTGTGTCTCGTCTGTGGCATCGTAGCGTCCAACCGGGTGAACCGATTTTGATTTAGTTTTTTTTTTGTTTGCAAGGTAATTTTGTCGAGAGTGTGGTATTAGCTATGTTTGAATAAAATCGGTTCAGCCGTTCAAAAGTTATGGGCGTTTCACTTTTTGAATCGGGGTGTTTACGCAAGATATCGTCATAATTACGTGTTCAATAGATTGCCGATCGAAGCGTATCTACTATGTGCTAGATAAATTATGTAGCATGAAATAAAAATGTGTCGAGGGTTTTTTAAATTTGAAATTTTACTTGTGTAAATTATTTCATCACCACTGCTCTTAAAACGGTGAAGGAAAACAACGTGGAGAAACCGGCGTGTTTTAGAACCAAAAATTCAAAGACATGTGACATCCACCAACCCGCACTGGGCCCGCGTGGTGAATTACGGCTTATTCCCTCTCAAAGAGAGGAGACCTGCAAGCACAACAGACCAAATGGGATCCCATGGTAGTAAGTTCCCTTGATATCATTTCCGACCATAACGCGAACGGAGCCGCTCGCAAAATCTACTTACAAAGTAAATAAAAACGCCCTCGTTTATCTCATAAATAATACATATAAAACAACCATTCTAAACAGGTGAGCTAATAATATATTACTGGCAAGGCAAGTCAACTTCAGGCGAAGGGCGGCTTAAGTCAACTGGCTGTAAAACATAATTATGTAAACCTGCACGCAACCCCTTGGATTCTTGAATGTTATTATTATACCTACTGGTGGTAACCTACTTTTCCAACTGACTATTTTGAGCTTGCAGAAAAGCTCCAAGCAGGCCATAAACTGCCCTGACCCACCTGGAAATATCTACGCCTGCTACGAAGCCAAGTGGGCTGCTGTAGACATAGCCTGGTCAGGTGAGTGAAGTATGGAGGTTGATAGAAACACGTTCGTTCAAGACAAGCGTTTATTACTGACTAAACTTAACATAAGGGTTTCTTACTGCTAAGTACATTTATGCACTTCATGAGGGTACTCCGATCAGCCACAATATGACTGCGGATGCACTCCACAGACGGTGCCCCATCTCCTATCCTGCTCCTTTAACTGTCCAACTTTATGTTGTTGTTGAGGCCTTTATGTTGGCTACTTATTTTTTTTTATTTATTTAACAATTTTTGGACACACACATAATACAAGGACAAGAAGAAGGAACAGAAAATTAGGTACAGAGGTGATGCTTATTTCTAATGATATCTCTTCCAGCATACCTGCGAAAGGAAAATGATAAAAAAAGAGATGTAGACATTGTGTGTGGAGGGGAAAAATAAAGGCTACTTATAGGCACCGTGAGCAGAGAGTCTATCACGTGTAAAAGAACAAACGTAAGGCGTGAAGATTTTACTATGGGGGACCAACCCGGACCCGGCTAGTGATCGTCGAGTTGACGACTTTGACAAGTCAGAACTAAAGTGGTATCGAGAAGCCATGCTGTGCGATGGCCTATAAAACACAAAGTATTGTACAGAACTGAATCATATGAGGATATGGTAGCCTGTACGTACGAAGTTGAAAAAACCCCTTAGGTGTATGAATCGTATATAATATTATACAATGAGGAAAAAGGCTTATTGGACGGCATCTTGGTGATTTTCCTGTGTAACTTCAGACACTTCAGAAACCCACAGGCATTAACTGTCTACAATACACACAAACATCGAATTGAGGAGTCCTAAATGTAATAAATATGAAATAAATAATATAAATCTGCATACTCTTTTCCCAACTAGTAAGATTTTCAAGTGTGTGTGGAAAAATCCGAAACTGTGGAATAGCGAAAAACACTCAAAGGAGTTTCGGAACGGAGGAATCTCGGTATGTAATAAATGGTCACCAATCCACGGACTGACCTTGACAAGCGTTGTTTGACCTTGTTTGTATACTAATCTAACTTCTAACATTATAAATTTTGAAAGTTTGGATGGATGTGTGTATGTTTATTACTCAATCACATAGATGAACTGGATGAAAATTGGTACAGAGATATATTGTAGTGTGGACAAGCACATAGGCTACTTTTCATCCCGGTATAATGTTCCCTTGGGTTAAGAAATCAGTTTTCACGCGGACGAAGCCGCTGGCAGAAGCTAGTACAACACATGTTAGAAATTATTCATCACACTTGCACATAAACAGTATCTAAACATACAGGTTAACTTGGCCGTAATGCCCCATGTAAAACCCTCGAGCTTTCTTTTTATCATGAAACCCAAGATCGGTAAGTATTTTTTTAATTTATATCACAGCACACAGGTCATGCAAGTTCAAGCAAGGAGTTTACACGCAATTGAAAAATTGTCTTAAAATGTTATCGAAACAGTAATTTCATTGCAATCACGCTACATGTTTCTTAAATACTCAAGTAATGTTCTTAATAATCGATTTTAATAGTTTATTGTACCAAAACATCGAAATTATTTTATTTTTTTACACTCCGTCATGGCTGTATACCTACGTAAGTATTTGCCCTTAACGTTTCTGAATGAAACATTTGTATAATCTGTGGTGTGGGCAAACAGCCCGCCATCCGCTTAAGAAAAAAATCACGTATTTCGTAATAATAGCTGTGCTGACTTGTGTATTAAAGCTATAATTCATAATTATTACTCGCAAATGTGATGAAAAACATTGCATGTTTCACGGGCGGTACGGGAATTACGAACCTCGACTCAAAAAGCCTTCAGTCTTCGACTTCGGGCTTCTACTAGAGCCTCGATCGTAATTCCTTACTTACCGCCCTTAATACACAATGTACTAAAAGCCACGTAATCCAAGTATCGATCACTGAAAGGCCGTTAAGACGTTTCCACAGCTGATAAAATCATACAGAACGTGGTCGATCGCCCATAGATCGATGGAAGATCGATCGAAGACTTCTCATCATTCGTCAAAGCTATTACATTATTACACATGCGCGATAAACATCGATCAAATGCATCGCTGACGCATTTGTGTGACAACCTTAATTTAAATTTTTATGTCTGAGTGAGACGTCTAGATTCAAGATCTTTGTTGTGGTCACGCTTTTTATCTTTTAGTACGGTATAAAATAACTTTACGCGATAAAAATAACGAAGTATTGTACAAAACTGCAAAGTAAAATAAAATCGATCGAGTTATATAATATAGATGCTTATCATAATTAAGAGTTTATACTTCAGTAAGTATTACACAATGCCACAATTAAAGAAAATCAGCAATGGTTGCATACCATTTCCTATGCTGATAACATAACACACTCACTTCTTATGTATAATACAGTAACGTAACAAAGTATGTACTGCACATTATTTATTGTGCCAGTCGATATGCCATCACTCAAATCAACTCATTCACATCTTCGGGGCCTTTCCATCAGACCGAGTAATCAGTCGATGATGGGACCAAAAAGTTTTGGAGTGGCGACCGCGATTCGGAAGATGCAACTTTGGAAGGCCTTTCCTTTCCACCTAGGTGGACCGATGACCTGGTTAAGGCTGCGGGAATCCGATGGATGCGAGATGCACAGGACCGATCAGTGGGGTGACGCTTGGGGAAGACCTATGTCCAGCAGTGGACGTCTTTCGGCTGAAATGACAATGATAATGATGATTCATTCACGACGAAACTGGACAGGGAGAAGAATGAGAATATGCCGATGCATCTTATCAATCTTCTCCCTTTCCAGTCTATCAGCAGTCTTTTAATCGATTCATAATTTATTACGACAAAACTCACGATGTGATCCGGCTCGAAGGACCAGCTGATGTTGGTATTCACGTGAGAGACCACCCGTTTGGGTACCATTCGCAAATAATAATATATGCTTTGTCAGAAAAACATCCGTATACTTAAATATGTTTTTAATAGCAATTTGATAACCAGATAAGCAATTTTTTATCGGCGTGCGTATATGAACGTAGATGAAGCGTTTTGTAGTTATTGCCTACCCTCATGGGAAAAGGCCTGAGTTTATGTATGTATAAGCACTACATTATTATGCCTGTATGTACAGTTCTTTGACCGCCCGGCATTAATCTCGCTTGTTTACATACAACTTAGTTATTAACTGATAAAACACACAAACAGACCTTTAGGAATATGGACATCATGAAAAAAGCTACTAAATGTTCAAAATAAGATTATTTGCATTTTTGAACTACTAATTTATACCTGTATGGTGACTGTTTTGCAATTTTCCTTCTTCTTATGGTATTTATTAACACTCAAAGATGCGTTTAAATTTAATTATGTAACTTTCGACGCTTATAAATTGCAAATATATGTTTTTTGTTTTTACTTTTTTGTTTCCATACAGGGCTGACAAATTCATAGTTTATATTTATTTTGAACGTACACCGTCAAACAGTGGAGTTATCGCCATACTACGTTTGTATTGTATGGAAGAATGGCCGACTATCTAATGAGATCAGTGGTCTATGATACATTAAGCCCACAAGCCTAAACCAAAACCTGACAAATATTATCACTATCTTTTCCTGGTTCACATTAATAATACATTTGCAAGGTCTCTGCAAACAAATTTAGCGTTTGAGTTAGATAGTTATCGCTAACACGATAACGGTCGAGTGTTTCTGTCGATTCGCCATGACACAGCCATACGCCGACGATGACGTGTGTAAACAGGGAATATCTTGTTTCTTAAGATTACCATGACTTTGGCAACATTCTTGACATTATCTCACACCTTTAGCACATAAGAACGAAAGCGAAACGGAAACGAAATACCACAAATATGTGTCACATTTATGCCTAGCGCCACGGCGATTACAGAAAGCGAGCCAAAATTTTGATGCAAACAAAATTTGTGTTACAAGTTCCGAACGCTATGTCGAGATAAATTATGATGTCGATATTTTTTCTCACTGTAAAAGAATCATTAGGTACTTACATCTTGAGTGTTGGACATGAAGAAATATTCGGATTTCATGAACATCCTTAAATTAGAGGTTTAGTTAGATAGAGGTAGAGACTAGAGACTTATAAAATCTATACTAATATTATAAAGAGTTTGTGAGGTTGTAGGGGGTAATCTCTGGATCTCCTGAACCGATTTTGAAAAAAATATTTCACCAGTAGAAAGCTACATTATTCTAGAGTGTCATCGATTATAATTAAAAAAAAAATAGAAATCCTTGTGAAAATTGCAATAATATAACCCAAAGTAGCAAAATACTGCCTATAAAAACCACTCTTTGGCGTGCACTGAGAAAACTATTGATGATACATAAAAAAATTGTACTACATGTTTAAATTACTCATTATTACCTACAAAAAAATTAGTAAATATATCTGACTGTCATTGTTAAGTCACAATAGCAGCTTTTATGTTCTAAATTTTAATTAGATCGCCGGTAGAAAAAGAAGTTGGTTAAATTCGTATTTTAGTATTAATTCTTATTTCGAGGTAGGTAGGTAGCCAGTTGACAGGAGCGAAGCCGTGGGTGTCACCTTGCGTAAGAAGAAGCACAATAGAGTCATCATCATCTCAAAACCCCGAGTCAGAAACGAAGGATATTCTCGTACAAAGGAAAATCAACACTATGTTTCTTGTACTACTACAGTTATCCGTTTAACCTTTCACAAATCTGGGTCAGCTTCCAGTCCAACTAGGCGCCACCGAAGTATTTTTAACGGAGTTACCAATTGTCATTTTTCTCAAGCGAACGCAGATTATTAGGCAACCAAACACTAAGAAGGTACAGAGAAAAATAATTAAAATTTAAATTAAAAATCAAAAACCCGACTGCTTAAAAAAAGCGAACTAAAAAGACGTACCTAAACAAGGAGAAAATCATGCTGTGCACTCGGAGGATACATGTTCGCGAGCTAGCTGAAGATATCGGGTTTTTGATTTTTTATTAACTTATTTATTTATAACTTTTTAGTTATATTTTTTTAGAATTATGTACATTTAAACATATAAGTGTTATATTTGTGAAATAACCTTTTAAAATCCTTTATTTTGATACTCCTTGGGATTGCAATCCGGATTCTTCGAAATTCGAAAACATTTGAAAAATTCGGATTTTCGTGAAATTTTTAAATCCGGATTTTTCTGATTTATTTCATTACTAATTTTAACGGATAATATTTGTATTTATCAAGCAACATTTCATTTTAAGTAATCGGTAGATCGATATTAACTATTCTAATGCGCAAATCCGAATAATATTTGAATTGGTAGGCTTAGGTTTTATTTTTATTCTATAAATAAACTGAATGACCGAAAGAGCTTTTTATTCTGCTGGCATGTTCTGTAACAAAATAAGACCGCGCCTTAACAATGAGACACTTGACGCGATCATTTGGGAAGTGCTTGCGGTCTCCCTGGACATCTCGAAGGCTTTTGACAGGGTCTCGTATGAAAGCCTTATTGGTAAGCTTCCTTCATTCGGTCTGCCCAGTGGTTTGTGCGATTGGATTGTAGACTTCCTGAGGGACCGGTCCATCTGAGTGGTTATTGATGGCCGCTCGTCTGACCAACCGGATATTAATGCCGGGGTTCCTCAGGGGTCGGTACTCACAGCAACATTGTTCTTGCTTCACATAAACGGTCTGCTAAAACCACGGCACCTTTTGGTATGCGGACGACAGCACTGTTGCTGAGAGATACGTGTCCGACGCGCGCGCTACTGGGCCCCAGATCCGGTCTCTCCGAGAGGCCATGGTAAGGCGCTTGAATCTGTCCTTGAAGGCATTCTCCGAATGGGGCGATGCCAATCTGGTCAGGTTCAATGCTGCTGTTCAAAGCTGACCCATGCGTGTCTTTTTTGGCGCTAAAAGCACGGTCACATCTCGGAAAGAAGGAGCCGGGTGGAACTGGCTCCTTCTTTCCGAGATGTGACCTTGCCGATAACGGACCGACTTGAGCTTCTTGGCGTTACGTTGAATCGACCCTCAATTTTGGTCCATTCATTGAGCCAAAAAGTTTCAGCTTGACCACTATCTCACCTGATGGTAAACGATGATGTGGTCGACCGAGAACATTCTTTTATTCGGTCATGCGTCCAAAATGGAGCGAATAAAATATGCACATTTTAAATAATTTGTGCTATTTTATTGCAGTTTTATCGAATCTATTAAAACACTTAAACTTAGAAAGAAGTCAAGCGCGAGTATATAAAAAAAAAATACTCAAAAACCGGATAATACGGATTACAATCGGACGAGAAAACGGAGATACGGATTTCAAAAAAAGCCGGATTTTGCAATCCCTAGATACTCCACACGATGGGTTTGGAAGAAAATAAAATTGGTGCCCCACAATATGGCGCCCAAAAATAATGACGTAATTTTTTTATTTTCCAATTTTAATGTAGCCAGTGACACTCCATCAAAATCGGCCAACGCGTTTTGTCTCTAGAACGCCACATAGGAACAGACATACATTCATAGACTGATAAACACATTACTCTCCTTCGGCAGTCGGGTAACAAAGCAGGCAAACATACCGAGCGGAGCGAAAAGACGCAAGTTCTCTGATGACATTGACTAGGCCTAGGCGATATAAATAGTACGCGTATCTTCGTTCCAAGTTCACGCCTATCTTTATTGATAGGTACACTAAACTTTATAAATATCAATGCTGTTATGAACATGTAGTACGTTGATTTCTGTGAATCAGTTGCGTTATTTTTATCATTTTGAACAAAAATGTTTTTTCCTAAATAACGTATGATATTGCGGGCCAGTCCCACGCGAAAAATCTTTTAAGTATATCAGATTCAGAACTGCGTCACTAAGTGCACAATAACAAGCACATGAAGAACGTTGTGAGACCTGAGGGAGACCATTATTGGTGGGGGAAGATGTATAAATCTGTCCCTTACGCACACTCAAAATAACCTTGCTCTATGAGCTTATGGTCACCCCCCAGAACCCTTATAAAATCTCGACACTGTTTAGTTTTGAGCTTAGCACATTCTGTATTCAAATTTTCTATAGAGAATTTAAATTTGGAATCTGCTAAGCAGTTGCTAAACACCTCAAGATTTTTTATAAACAAGGCCCCAGCTGTCCTATGGCATTGTTTTGGCAACACTGCAATAAAGAATTATAGATAGGCTCTAGCTTGACCACTGTTTCACCTGATGGTGAGCGATGTCCGATGATGTGGTCGACGGTGAAGCTCGCTTGCTTGTAAGTAACCTATTCACTTTTGACCTCGTCGTTTTTTACCGTTGATTAATGCTCATGCATACTGCGCTATCACGGGGCAATAGTGCAGTTATGTGGGACTCCAACCCACTAAAACTCCACGGTGTCCTCCTGTGCCTGTTATGGCGGGAACACGGGCACGCGTTAGCAATCACCGCGAACCCGCCGCGACTGTCCGTCACCGGACCCTCCTTTGGGGAGTAACCCCCATCACCGGCGCACCAGAACACATTGCACACCGTGACCACCTCAAACCAAACCAGCACATGGGCGCCAGACAACCCGGTGTATGGCACCCGAGGTCCCCCTGTGACGAGTCAGGTCAGTAGCCCCGCCACCCACCAGGGGGGCTTAAAGACCTTTCAGGTTGTAGTAATCGGGAAAAACAGCCCGAGCCGGCAGGGAATTCCACTCTTTAGGGTTCCGTACCCAAAGGGTAAAAACGGGACCCTATTACTAAGACTTCGCGATCCGTCTGTCTGTCTGTCTGTCCGTCTGTCTCCAGGCTGTATCTCATGAACCGTGATAGCTAGACAGTTGAAATTTTCACAGATGATGTATTTCTGTTGCAGCTATAACAACAAATACTAAAAACAGTGTAAAATAAATATTAAAGGGGGGCTCCCATACAACAAACGTGATATTTTTGCCGTTTTTTGCTCGATATTAATAACGGCAACAGGTAGACGCTTGAAATATTCACACAATGTTAAGTTGTATATTTAATTCAAAAAATAATAATTAATAAATAAAATTAAAAAAATTAAGGGGGCTCCCATACAACAAAAATGATTTGTATGCAGTATTTTGCGATAATGGTACGGAACCCTTCGTGCGAGTCCGACTCGCACTTGGCCGGTTTTTTTTTAAGTATCGCTGGTGGATGAATACATAGGTTTTTGCCATGTTAAGCAGTAAAGATTTGCAAGTTGACATGGTTATTATGTAACTTTGGCGAAAGTTCAGAGATTGGTTGATGATTATGTCGATTTGCAATTTTCTGATATGAAAAATTACACACACAGGGCGATTCCTTTTTGCAGTAAGAAATAGACCTTAACAAGAATACTTGATGAATGACAAACAAAAATAACATCTACGGATGCATGTGCGGTATTAAACCAACCCTTCAGTGGAACTTGTAGACAGCCAGCATATAATTTATTCAGCACTGACCTTTGCGGCTCACCTTAGTCCACATATAGCTCCCCTTCCGATAAATACACCTACCACTTCTTAGAGCTAGGGTTACTTACTATAAATATGGACTAGGTAATCGGTTCATGCATTTATAAGGTCAATTGTATTGTGTGGTTACGGAAATAACCTGTCGCCAAGGAGTGTTGACTAGTTTTATAGGCCTTATCCCGAGTTTTTTTACGTACTCAACCCTGTTAACGTAGACGTTCTTTTATGTCAATTTGTATACGAAAAACCGGCTAAGTGCGTGTCGGACTTCGCACATTTAGGGGCACGTACCAAACCGCAAAATCAAGTTGGTTGTAATATGATAAATGATGGAATTTCAAAGAAAACATCTGATTTATCAATATCTTGGTATTTGTTACTAAAATATACGTAATAACAAACATTATCACCAAATTTCAAGTTAAAAATTCTTCGGGACATCATTTTGTAAAAAAATGTTGAATTTGGTGGCTTCTCATTCCTTGTTTTCCAGTATTTTTAAAACAAAAAGTTCAGTATTTATCTACTCAACGAGCTCTAAACAACGAAACCCCCCTCCTCCTTGTGCTGTATGGGAGCCCTTAAACACATTTTAAATTATTTTTCGACAATTTGTGTTCGCGACGAAGCGACACATAGCTTATAGTCTATATACTTGCCTATATACCGTTAAAATACTTAAGTTATTTAAGTAAGCAATGTATGTAATAGCATAGGTAAATAAAGAATTTAATTCTTTTCGATTAGGGGTCCCCTAAAAAGCGGGAGCGCAAGTAGCGCCGGGTGCGACATCTTCACGCACCAATGTGTGTTATTTACCTTTACATACACTACACTGTTAGGAAACACAATCTAGGTGTTCTAACTTGGATGCCCTAAGGCTATGACTGAAAAATGATATCTAACAACAGTACATAGCCAGGGACTATAGAGTATCACCCTGAAACACTAGATACATACACATTTCGCTCAAGTAAGTGGTAAGATGAATTCGTTATAAGCGATTCAGCACTTCTAGGTAACCTAGATATCTGCCTAGGACATGTAAACAGATAGTACTCACATAGTTCTAGTACATAAAGGCCACTTGCTTGAGATGATGTGTCTGTATACATAGAACACAAGGGTTTTCGAGCGCTTGTCGGCGGCCCGCCCGCCTTCAGGTACCTTCTGAGCCTGAAGGAATATAGATTTGCTTACTGAAGCAATACCATCGGGGACTGGCAGGCAGGCGCTCGGATTCTCCCATAGGCCCCAGGTCCTCTGACCTTCGGGCATATCATAAAACCTGTTTGTTTCCCTGGGTCTGGCAAATATTTCCCTTTTCGGCCGCTTCCCGGCACCAAAACCACCAGAAGGGCTGGTGGTATACCCTAGTTACACACACCATTCGATTCCTTGTTTCATGGCCTCCCTGATCACACTTTTGTAAGGAGCCCAGCTCTGGTGACCAGGGAGATAACCACCGAAATATATTGCCCGGCCCCGGGACATTCTCATTTTCGGACACTTCAGGGTGAATACTGACTCGAGGGTTGAACCCACGCCCACCAGAGTGGCACCATAGGGTGGCCTGTCATGATGGCCATCGATTAATGCCTGGTGGTCGTGGATTCCACGAATACCTTGAGTACAAACTAACTTTATGTTAGAAAATAACATCTTTCACTACTCACGCACACTTACAGGCACCTACACGCCTGAAGGTTATAGATATAGCTATAGAAACACTGGATTCCTATAGCTTAGGGAAAGGGCTTTCGAACCCTCGCGATGAAAGTAGTGGAAAAATGTATACTTTAGCATGTAATAGCCATAAGTTCGAAAAACCAGCAGAATTTCCCTTCATCACTCGTTCTTCCTAGCAGAACTCCTCGGAGGAGATAGTCAGGGACCTGGACCAAGGTCCGTTGGATGGGCCATTTCAAGGCGCTTCCAACCATATAGGTCATGCCATGGTCATGACATCGGGAAGGGAGGTTCTGCTGATTTCTAGCATAAGTTCATAATAAAAAATTATGTAAATAAAAAACTTGTGCGACTAAAAAATCAGGGTCCTCGTGACGGTAAAGTTTGGTAGTACGATAGTGCGCATGCGCATCGAGCAATTCGGTAGCCAAATTTGTATTAGAAGAATCCACGCAACTTTATGTCACGAAGACCCTGTGAAAACATCGCAAAACACTAAGAAGAATAAAGTCTTTTATTTCCTGGACATCATATCTTCACCCGTGAACATCTGGCAGACCTCAAGCAGCTCACAGAGGCGAGAATTCTTGATGACAACTGAACTATAGGTGCAAGGGTGTCAACGCGCTGGTGCTGGAGCCTTACAACCTCCAGAAGCCCTATCCTCCGCCAGCGATCACGTCCACCCCGTACAATTTGTATGGCTTTGAATTTTCTATGTATACTTTGAAAATTTTAAGACTATAGCTCCAACCGTTTGGCTGTAAAACTTGTGTGACATGACGACGGACAGACAGACGGACAGACACATGAGTAATAGCAATAGGGTTCCGTTTGGACCCTTCGGGTACGGAACCCGAAAAAATAAGTGCCCCTTACTGTCACCAGACGGTGCTCGGTATCCAGTTTCAATTTCAATACAACTTGACGTTTACGTTAACGCGAGTAAAACTTGCACTAACCCAACAGGTTTCCTAAGCATGGTTGGTGAGGTAATTTTTAGCGCTGACAAGACATTTTAGCTTTATCTCTGGCACATCTCTGGTATGGCTAATTGGAAAGGCACCTGCAATGCCTTTGTTATAAAAAAAAAACTTGATAGCCACATAACCGAATTTCGATCATGGCGGCCAATCTCAGTGAGGGGCAGATATAACTAAAAGACATCTGCGCACACACATGTGAACTTTACTTTTATAGTCCGACATCATACGACCCGAGACCTGCACCTGATCTCGCACGGGACCAACAGGTTTATGTGCCTCTAGTATGACTGGTGAAAAAAAAAGGGTCAGTTTTTACCACCATTTCTTATCACAGTCAACCAAGTCGTAGTGGAAATATTCTCCAATTTGAAGAAGACTGCTCAGAAATATTCTCTAAAGAAAAGCGTGCAGCCTTATAAAACTACAACTAAGTACTCGTTCACTATGTTCACACAGAGGTCCGTTTTACAGGTCCGCTTTATCGTTTATGTTTTTATTCGGCAATGGCGTAGGTAGTATGAGTATGACAGTATTAAAGATCCAACAAAATACATAAAAAACAGCTGTCCGTTTTACATACACAACAGTATTAAAATACTGACCCGTTTTTTTTTAAAGTTGGTGGTACACTGACTGAATGTGGTGTGAACATTACCCCCAGTAGCGACGGATCCGTTAAAACGATCCTGGAAATACAGATCTTCTTTGTGAACGTACCCTAAATAATATACCTAACGTTGTGAGTATTGCACAATTCACTGTTAGAATTAATTGCAACGACTTTTGGGAAACCAACGTCATGTTTCCATAATTCCACGTCTTCAGTTACGTCTTAGGACAGAGCGATGTATATTGGTTCCATACTTCAAAAGGCCGATATCTCTATTACCTTTATGTGCTATAAAATATAGTTGATATCAATTTGCCACGCACTATTATAGCGGACGTGGAGGGGGCCTGTTTATGTGCCCCTGTCCCTATTACGGTTACGATAACACTGATGAATTGTGACGTCACCTTAGCTATAGTATTATGTTTGTAAATATGATACATCCAGCACTAATATGATAATGATCACAACGCGACTCAGGCCTTCTTTGAGAACGGGATGTATTCCACCACGCGAGCACAGTGCGGGTTGCTGGATGCACAATGGTTTTTAACTTTTGGTCTTAGGGCATGCCGGTATCCTTACGATGCTTTTTAGGGTTTAGGGTACCCAAAGGGTAAAAACGGGACTCCGCGGCCCGTCTGCTTGTCTGTCCGTCTGTCACCAGGCTGTATCTCATGAACCGTGATAGTTAGACAGTTGAAATTTTCACAGATGATGTATTTCTATTGCCGCTATAACAACAAATACTAAAAACAGAATAAAATAAATATTTAAGTGGGGCTCCCATACAACAATCGTGACATTTTTACCGACTTTTGCAGTAATGGTACGGAACCCTTCGTGCGCGAGTCCGACTCGTATTTGGCCGGTTTTTGGATCTACGCATAACCACGGGGTTTCATTGCTAAGAAAGAAAATTTGGTTCAAATAAATCTCACTAAATGGCGCGATATGCACCTATTTGTTATTAAATGTGTGTAAAACTACCATTTTCAGGAATAGAACATAAAAATTGTATGATCTTGTTTAATCAACTCTCCTAAGTACAAAATTATGGATTATATTGGGCTCCGCATTCACATTTCAAAGATTATTTGAACGGATGATTTAAAATTGATGCCAATAGATGGCGCATTTTAAAATTTCTGAGGCATACCACTCGATTGTTAAAATTTTCATTGTAACACATTTTGGTGCAAAAAAAAATTTAAAAACGTGCAAAAAAATACTATAAAACGAACCTTCACTGTATTTAAAGAAAAAATATTCACGAACCTAGTAAACCCTTTTACTTGCATGTCGCTGCTAAGACCATCTATGTATCACCGTGAAACAGAACCGAACGCGTTTGATGTACAAAAAAATATCAGATTAATCAGACGAAAAACGCTAGTTACGACGGCACGGTTTCTTTGTATGGGATGAGGCATCTGTATGCTAGTATTATATTATCTGTGGAATAACTTTCTTTGAAATCTTATCTTTATGTCTAGCCTTCATCACGTTTTTCTTCTTACGTAATGCGCTAAAAGTTAGATATCTGACACACAGGAAGTCAGATAAAACATCTAAATTACAATATTTATCTACACTGTCGTTGGAGTTGGAAAACTTAAATTTTAAACTAGAATCGGTGGAACGTATTTAAAAATAAACCGCAAGACAAAGTTTTTTTCTATACAAGTCTACCATACTATTTCCGACCTCTGCAACTCCTCCAGAATCAAAAGAGAGACCACTAGAAAAGCATTGACTGAATGAAGCTCGATGAATCAAGGTGAACCGATTCAACCGTCTTGAATTTGGATCCCGCAAAGAAATTAATCAGAAAAGAACACCGTAAAAGTAAGAAAAACATAGTTACAGTCTCAAAAAAACCGGCCAAGTGTGAGTCGGGCTCGCGCACGAAGGGTTCCGTACCATTATCGCAAAAAAACGGCAAGAAAATCACGTTTGTTGTATACCAACGACCTTGAGGGAACAAAACGCGCACTTGTTTCACACCCGCGCGACCCAAAATTTAGTAGTTTTTTGTACTTTCCTTATTATTCTATGACTTTAAAAAAAAATAGCTTCAGATCTAAATGTAGATAATTAAATTGTCTTTGAGATGGTGTCGATTTCATTAAAATACGTCCAGCGTTTTATAACTTTGCAAATTAATTACAACTCAAAATTTTCTCAGATCAAATTATTAAGAAAATTGTTTAATGTAACATATATTTTCTCCAGAAGATAAAGACGTGATTCCCATTTTAAAATCAGCTACTCAAGGGAATCTGCGCCCAAAATATTTATTTCATTCTGTTTTAAGTAGAAATACATCATCTGTGGAAATTTCAACTGTCTAGCTATCACGGTTCATGAGATACAGCCTGGTGACAGACGGACAGACAGACAGACGGACCGCGGAGTCTTAGTAATAGGTGCCCGATTTTACCCTTTGGGTACGGAACCCTAATAAAAATCGCATTCCATATCGTCTTTGTAAAAACTGAAGCTATGTACTAATGCTTGTAGTTGGAAAGTTATTTTGAACACACATCGTGTTCGCTTTGTACATACACGATAAGTTCCTCCTCGCTGTCTTAACCTAGACCTCGTTAGAGAACGAACATGTCGAGTAGTAGAATACCAAGGTCTTGTTATACCTAGGTAGGTAGTGCACACTCCACATGTGACGAATTGTAGGTAGGGCAGCCATTCGTCATCAGGAATCATTAAAACTGAAGACACGTACCTTGTTTCCTACTTGAAACCTTTTTTGGATTAATTGCTATATTAGCACACGTATTTATCTTTGCCTAGAAGATTCAGACAGTTAGGACAGGACGAAGGTCTGGGTGTTCTTCTTTGCATATTTTTTTGTCTTGTGCTCCTCTGATAAATAATTTTAATTTTTAATTTAATTTAATTTTTAATTTAATTTTTAATTTAATTTAATTTTTAATTTAATTTAATTTTTAATTTAATTTAATTTTTAATTTAATTTAATTTTTATTATTTTTTATTTTTTTTTAAAAACCTTGCCCCACACTAGGAATTTCTTCCTGTATCGTGGGTGCGTTTACAAACATATAAACTCACATACACAAACACCCAGAGCCGGAACAACTATCAGTCATCGGTCTATCGGTCATACAAATTTTTGTTCCGTGCGGGAATCGAACCCGCGACACGCAGCGCAGCAGTCATTGCTCAACCACTGCGCCAACCGTGTGCCAAAATCTTAGCAGACTCGGGGGTTTGGAACCAAGAACTGTCTGTTCCCACACTACTGTGAGCTATCAAATAGACAGCCTTGCAAGAGGGGCTTCGATGCCAATCTTACTTCTCTAAAGAGTGAAAATTTTGTCTGCATTATCCCCGTAACATTTTAGAAAACTTTCGAAGGTTTTCTATTTAACCAAGAATCTGCAGATTCTTATTCAAGACTACGCGCTATAGTATGAGATAAATCGTATACATTCGGTGAGGTACCATAAAGTTAGGTACTCAATAATCTCAGCCGCATCTGTACGTCGGGGAAAACCAAAGACCAATAACTACAGGAAATATAATTATATCATGCAAAGATCTCTATAAACTACTTTCAATTTCAACCTGTATCGATACGAAAGCTCTGAATATTTCGAAATGAACCAAAGCACTTTATGACGTCATAAACAACTTCTGGACTTTACTCCATGCACCGTACGTAATTGCATTGCAGTAGCAGTATATCTTGTTCAAGGTTAAGCAACTCTTGCTGAGGTAGGTTTGTGGATGAATAATCATCATCATCATCATCTTCCTGCCCTTGTCCCATGTTAATTGGGGTCGGCACAACACGTTTTCTTTATCCATAACGTCCTGTCCCCCGTCACGCCATCACTGAGTCCCTACTCTTATATCACTCCTCACACAAGCCATCCATCTTTTCTTTGGCCGGCCCCTCCGTTCTGCGAGCAATGTGCTCTGCCCACTGCCACTTAAGTTTGGGAACTCTTCGGGCTATGTCGGTAAACCTGGTTCTCTTGCGGATCTCTACATTTCAGATTCGATCATGCAAGGCAACTCCGATCATAGCCCTCTTCATTGCCCTTTGAGTGACTGTAAGCTTTCTGAAGAAACCCAATGTAAGCGACCACACCTCGGAGCCATATAGATACCAGAAGTATCAATTAACGTAAGGGACATTTTGGCGAAAATGAGTTATATATATCATTGTATTCAGAATTTCGCGCTCTATCGATTGGTATTATTCAAATTTCACTATCGTTATAAAAATGTCCCTTACACTTCAAGTTTTTGGACTGCGTAAAACGATTTATGACAAAAAAAAAAATAACAGCCATTAACATTTTTTTCTTCTCAGAAAAATATAGAGTCTGGCCAACGAAAGCGTGATCTGGGGTATTTTCAAAGTTGGGGTATGGCAACATTATTAATCTGTGTATTGTCTGTGATTGCGATTGTTAGTATGACTTGGTAATCTTGATCCATGTTGGCTGATTGTTATATATTTACGATATCATGATACCTTTTCTTATGTTTATGATTCAATGTTCCTCATTTGGCCGAATAACTGCAGAAGACTGGAAAAATTGACGGACCATGTAATAAATGTGGCAAATAAATATTAACAGAGAGATCACATAACAGAAGAAGTATTGGAAAAATTTATATAAGTGTAGATGATGATTCAGATACAGATGAATACTTAGAGGTTGAATTTTTGGACTATGATTTTGAGTATGATGATTAAGTAATTAATAAATTAAATGTTAAGTGGGGTAATTACTAATAAATAAATCTACACACTCTTTTTTAACTCACATCCATGACAGTCACGGCTCCGTCACACTTCACCAAACGGAGCCACCAATAAATGAAAAAAAAAATTATAATAAATACAAATAATACAAGTATCAAAACTTTTAACTAGATGTATAGTTGGTGATACCACATTAGGATTTTTTGAATTTGCCGCGTTTTTCAGATCACACTTTGGTTGGCCAGACTCTAGTAAGGGATGTCATCGTATCTCGATACGATGACATCGACCCTTACCTTGAACCTCAAATCAGTCAACTTAAATAACATGTCCCTTACTTCAATTCATTAATAGTTTTTTAAGAATTATTCACTTACATTATTATCTCACAAAACTATCTTTACTAAATGCTCCGTACTGTAATATGCCTATTACGTAACAAGTAGAAATCAAATTCGTATTTGCTTTATTTTATTTGCTTTTAAAGATCGTTGCTAAAATACTGAGTCCTTACATTAATTTGATTCTCATATCGATACCAGAAGTATCAATTAATGTAAGGGACAGGCGTTGTGCCTAACTAAACACCTTTTTTTAATGTAAGGGACATGCTATATTAGAAACCACTGGGCATTCCTAAATATTACGTTTATAGCATGAAATAAGAGGAAATTCTAAGAAACTTTGCTCTAGACACAATTAAAATTGGAGCAGACAGTAAAAAGTTATAGACTGATATAAAAAATTAAAATCGTTTTTTGGCTCTCCTGAAAAACCGTGGTTTGTCCCTTACATTAATTGATACTTCTGGTATCGATATGTCATCACTGGCAACACACAGATAGGTAGTCGATTCATGCAAAATACTAATATTTAGCTTGTTCGATTAGACTGGATGCCAACATAGTTGGGATAACCCTGGCAGTATTCAGAGGATGATTGATGTATAATATAAGGAAGTTCAGAAGTACTAATATTTATGAACAAATATGGCGAGACATAAGCATGTAATTTAATTAGTGGTCACGGACGGAGGATGCGCGCGCGCAAACAAACGACGAGACTGCTTACCTTATAGATAATATTATTGTTTTCGCACAGCTATTTATATCTGTCTTAAATTCGAGAGACATACATACCTACGTCTTTATTTTGTGTGATCCGTAATTATTATTATTATATATCTATTTATGTCAGACATCATAAGATCAATAGATGTTTTAGTTTAGTTCTCGAAAAACTTCTTGGCCGCCCTGCAGTTGGCTTTCCGATGCGCAAGGCACGGATCGCGTTCTGTTTTTGTATGAGATTTACTACTTCACACTTTCGTAACCATTGTAGCCAACTTCAGGGTGGCCAAGAAGTTTGGCGAGAACTATAATGGAAGAAGAATTCGTTAATATTTTTGCTCCGTCATTCAAAGATATAGAATGGAGTGGAACTCTTCAACGGATGATAGCAAATTTAGGGAATTTGCTCTCCGTAAAGTGATTTATTTTAGTCTCTAGGGTGTTTTCGAGTCTTTTTGGTGAAAGTCATAACATAATCAGCCTTTTAACGTTCCCACTGCTGGGACACAAGCCCAGGCCTTCTTGTGAGGGCCTTAATCCATCACACGAGCCCAGTGCCTCGGACCTGCCGGTTTCCTCACGATGTTTACCTTCACCGTTTTTAGAGCAGTGTTGATGAAATAATTTACACAAAGTAAAGTGCCTACCTGGGTTCGAAGGCACGACTTATGGCATTAAAATAAAAATACAATCACCTGACACACAAACACGATGTAACCAGTGACATGGGACTCGTGTAGTACATCATGCATGGACCGCAGCGTGGATCCGAGGTACACGTTGATCAGCTGAGCTGGCAGTAGACCCAGCATCGTTGCCAAGTGGTAGCCGCAGCCTCGGACATCGCTTACCTGGACAATAGAAATGTAACATTAGATAGATTCTAACTAATCTACACTATATAATTATAAAGAGGTACAGTTTGTTTGTAGGAAGTAATCTCTAGAACTACTGAACCGATTTTGATGAATTTTGATACATAGGTAGCTGATGGAACTCTGGTACTGATACCATATTTATGCAAGAATTGCGGCTCAGTATTTTTTTTACTTATTATGTCGTCCGATTTGTGTATGTGAATTGAAGTTATGATTCTGGTCGCCTGGTACTTCCAGGAGACCAGAATCATAACATCCAGGGCTGGAATCATGAGTGACAAAAGATTCTCAACCTACTAGGAAAACAGGACCATATATAAGTATTTCCAGGATTGGAGTCGTTAGCGATAAAAGGGCTTATTACACTACACGGTATTCAGGGCCCTAAACCCTAATTCAGGGTAGTGTAATAACTGTTTGGGAGTTAGGGTTCTCATAATATCGACCTTATTGCTTCGGAATGATTTAGTGACCCGATATTCAGGGCCCTGAATACCGTGTAGTGTAATAAGCCCTAAAGACTCTCTAAACTACCAGGAGATCACAAACATGTTTAAGTATATCGACAACCAGAATTGTTTGACAAAATCTATATTAACGTGGCGGCAGCGTGTAGGGTAGGGTTATCTCCATCTCTAGAACAACTACACCTATTTGTAAAAATCTTTCAGCATTTGAAAGGTACATTATTCCAGATGGTTATAGGCTATAAATTATTATGACCCAGGCAAAGCCGCGGCGGGCAACTGGTATAATATACTTGACTATCTTTTTTCCGCGGCTTCACTCCCGTAGGTATCTCACCGAAACCATGTATTTGTCGTAACAAGCGATTCCAGATGGCAACATTACAACTCATTGAATTCATAATGTTTGTCAACCTGTAAACTTAATTTTGATTGGTTGTTCGGTTTGTTCGATGAACTCCGCTAGAGCGCGCTTCTTCAATGTGACACTAAAGATGCGTGGATAATATCGGTCGGCAACTCGGCATCGGCAACTTAGGCAAGTGTGACCCCATGACGCAATGTTGATGTTGTTGAGATCACAAGACCGAGATTATCAGTTCATCGTTTAATTTTTGTCCTTTAATTACTCATTGTAAATATCACTGAATAAACGTGACAGTGATTTGTGCTTCAATCTAAGTTTTGCTGGAGAACCCCTACATCATGGAACCTATACCCAGAGAAGAAGATGTCCATGATATCGCTACGCTCACGCTCCCGCCATCCTATTTTACCCGACTGCCGAAGGAGGGTAAAATGTTTATCAGTCTATGTATGTATGTTCCTATGTGGCGTTCTAGAGACCAAACGCGTTGGCCGATTTTGATGATTCATACGTCAATCGATTCGTCTTAACCCTGCGTGTGACTGAGAGAGCACTGGATACATTAAAATATGGGAAATAGAAAAATGGCGGCTTTTGTGCGCCATATTGTGGGGGAACTTTTTTTCTGCCTTCCCCATCGTGTGGGCTATCAAAATAAACGGTTTTAAGAGGTGATTTCAAAAATATACAACACTTATATGTTTAAATGTACCTAAATCTAAAAAAAAACTTAAAAGAAAAAGTTAATTCAAAAAATCAAAAAACCCGACTGCTTAAAAAACGAACTAAAAAGACGTAAACAAGTAGCAAAACATGCTGTGCACAGTCGGAGGATACATCTGGTTTTGGTCAGCCAGCTCGCGAATATGTATCCTCCGACTGACTGCACAGAATGATTTTCTCCTCGTTTACGTCTTTTTAGTTCGCTTTTCGTAAGTCGAGAAATTTGATTTTTTAAATTAACTTTTGATTATAATCTTTCCTTCTAACTAACTAGTAATCGATTTTTAAGCACATCCTGACGTCCGATTAAGCTGAAATTTGTTATACCTTTAGAAAACATTGAAATAATATGGTATGGTGAATTGGTCTCATGATGGAGCTGGGCTCATTGGATTTGTACTGACAAGCGATATTATATTTCTTACTTTTTAGTTTCCTAGCTAGCGGATACTCGGCTTGTGCTTACTACTGTTGGAATAAATGGCAATTTTGTTGACATGTAACGTAATCTATTTGACATTTATGTATAATTTTATTTGAAATTGATTGTATTTTAAACTCGACAATGTTAATTAAAAATATTTGTAAGCCCTGATTGATTTAGAATTTTGTATGACAATAGTATTAATATGACATGTACAATAATCTATTTGACATTTATATAAAATTTAATTTGAAATCGATTGTATTTTGAACTCGACAATGTTTATTAAAATATTTTTGTACGCCTCTGTGCAAAACATAGAGGATCTACCTATCTGTAACATCTCGCACTCTGTTGTAATTTGACCTATGTTTACAAATAAAGCATTCTGATTCTGATTCTGGTTATTTTTTTTTAGTTTTAGTGCTCTCAAAACGGTGAAGGATAACATCGTGAGGAAACCGGCTAGTCTTATAACCAAAAATTCGAAGGCATGTGACAGCTCGTGGCTAAACATCAACAGCCGCACGGGTCGATCTTCAAGGATAAGCAACTCTTGCCGAGGTTGGTCCATGGATGGGTGACCATCTTTACATAGCGAATTTCCTCCGTGCCTTGGAAAGCACGTTAAGCCGTTAGTCCCGGCTGTCATTTGAAGATAGTCGTTACGGGGTAGTCAGAAGCTTGATATCTGACACTAGCCTAGCCAAGGGGTACCGTGTTAGATAGGCAGTCGCTCCATGTAAAACTCTGGTACTCAGCTGAATCCGGTAAGACTGGAAGCCGACCCCAATATAGTTAGTTGGGAAAAGGCTAGGCAGATGATTGAATGGTCTAAAACCATCTTCGAATTATTTCCTTTCTAACGAAACCGGTTTGGGACACATCGGTTGGATGGTTTCAAAGTCCATAACGGACATAGGTAGAAACATTTTTTGTGGTTTATATATAAGGAATAATAAGGATTAAAAGCTTGTTCTAAAACGATTTTTACTTTAAATTATTTCGTGATAAAAATTAGCCTAAGACACTCAGCAATAGAGTGGATTTCCAACAGAAAAAGGATTTTTGTAAACTGAACGGTACTTCCAGAGATTGCTTTTAATTTTTAATTCTTTACTAGCTGTCCCCCGCGTCTTCGCTGCCGTCAACTGGCTACCTACTTTACCTACCTACCTATCCTTCCTACCTACTCTACCTACGCTACACTACCCAAACAACTTTTATTTTTTTACAAAATGTACCCTATATCAGGCCTCAGGATGCCATCTATCTCTTTACCAAATATCATTGAATTCCGTTCACTGATTTATGCATGAAAGGTGACAGACAGACAGACAGATAGAATTAACTTCGAATTTATAATATTAGTATGGATTGCACACCAAAATAATACACTTAAACAAGGTAAAGTTAAAACTCATGTACAAAGACGAACTACGCCAACTAATGGAGTCTTTATAGACATAAAACCGGCCAAGTGCGAGTCAAACTCACGCACGAAGGGTTCCGTACCATTATCGCAAAAATCGGCACAAAAATCATGTTTGTTGTATGGGAGCCCCACTTAAATATTAATTTTATTCTGTTTTTAGTATTTGTTGTTATAGCGGCAACAGAAATACATCATCTGGTTTTATGTCCAATTCATACGCTGTCTCAACAATAAAGCTCTGGAACGCGCTACCCTTTGGCATTAAAAAGGCTGAAAGCAAATTTACTTTCAAAAGAAGAGTTCGTGACCACTATTTAAGTCAGAATAAATAGCTCTCATCTAGAGACAGGAGTCTAGTCATAGTGATTATTAATAGGTTTCTCGTTTTTTTATATATATATATATATTTTTATTTTATTTTTTTCATTTGTTATATGTTGAAGTATTTATTAGTCTATTTTATTTGTATATGTGTATCATTAATATTTATGTATATGTAAGTTTCATTAATATATAAGTAAGTTTATACATTTTCGTATACAAGTTGTTATTTTTCGATATTATTTTGTACCCGTTCACAATGTTGTCCTTTTTAACCCAAAGGTTGACTGGTAGAGAATGCCTTGTGGCATTAAGTCCGCCTATGTACCACTATTGTACATGAAGTTTAAATAAATAAATAAATAAATAAATAAAATCATCTGTGAAAATTTCAACTGTCTAGCTATCACGGTTCATGAGATACAGCTTGGTGACAGACAGACAGGCAGACAGACAGACGGACCGCGGAGTCTCAGTAATAGGGTCCCGTTTTTACTCTTTCGGTACGGAACCCTAAAAACTTTATAGAATAAAAAATTATATGATTATATTTTTATTAAAAGTTTTTATTTTACCTTTAAGGTACAAAATAGTATTAAAATTTTACACCAAAATTGTAACACAAAAACATAATGTCGAATTGAGAACCACCTCCTTTTTGAAGTCAATTGATTATTTTACAATGCTGCTATTCCTATGGTTACAATGGCGGTCTTATCGCGACACAACGCGCAACGGTTATAAAAAGATACAAAAGGAAAACTAGAGTAGAGAAAGATAAGAGTCAGCTTGATAGATACTCTTGATCTAGGTCAAGAGTATCTATCTAAAGTATCTCTAGGTCAAGAGCTAGCTCATCACTATATTAAAAAAAAACCTTTTCACCAAAAAAATAAACTGACTTTAAAAGCAAAACCAAACTTCTTTGGTACTTCTCTTTTTATCGTTTTTGACACCGACTTCCGAAACGAAAGTTATTTTGCACTTTTTATTAGTGTTTTGCTTTTGAATTCGGTTTATTTTTTTGTGAAAAACTTTTTATTTCTCTCTTTTTACCCGACTGCCGAAGGAAGGTAATGTGTTTATCAGTCTATGTATGTATGTACGTATGTATGTTTGTTCCTATGTGGCGTTCTAGAGAACAAACGCGTGGGCCGATTTTGATGGTACTTACGTCAATCGATTCGTCTTAACCCCGCGAGTGTCACTAACGACATGAATATTAGAAAATAGGAAAATGGCGGTTCTTGGGCGCCATATTGTGGGGTCCCAAAATTTTTTTCTTCCGAACCTGTCGTGTGGGGTATCAAAATAAAGGATTTTAAGAGGTGATTTCAAAAATATATAACACTTATATGTTTAAATGTACCTAATTCGAAAAAAAATTAACTAAAAAGTTATATATAAAAAAAAATAATTAAAAAAATCAAAAAACCCGACTGCTTGAAAAGCGAACTAAAAAGACGTAAACAAGGAGAAAATCATGCTGTGCAGTCAGAGGATACGTCTGGTTTTGGACAGCCAGCTCGCGAAGATGTATCCTCCGACAGTACAGCATGATTTTCTCCTTGTTTATTTTATTTTATTTTTAGTTCGCTTTTCAAGCAGTCGGGTTTTTTGATTTTTATAATTATTTTTTTTTTTATTAGTTTTTGTACACTAACACTAAAAAGTGAGCAAGTTCTATAGTAAGGAACTTAAAGTATTGACAAAATATCCATAATAACTCTATTTACACATTCGTGCTGTTTGTCGCTAAGGAGTTCTGTTGTATGTTCCATATCTTGAAAACTGCTGAACCGATTTTAATAAAACTTACACTATTCCTTAAGTGGATAGATACCTAATCCAATTAAAAAGAATGGTCACGATCCAATAAGTAGTTTCGGAGAAATTCGTGAACGAACATAACATACATACAAACAAACATACACTTATGAAATTTGGTACACATGTTGAGAAGCCAAATTAGAGTAATAAATTGGGCAATTCCAACAATCTTCTCCTTTTTTTGAAGTCGGTAAAAAAGTAGAAGAAATAATGTTCGTATGTGATTTAATAACCCGGCTTTTCATAAAGAACAAAATTAGATTTGACTATTGAACTGGGGTACCACGAAGAAAAACTGATTAAAATCAGATCGGAACAGAAATCCTACAACTGCTCTAAAAATGTATGTCAAGTCAATGTTAAAGGTATTAAGGTCTATCCACACATATCAGGGCCGTGCCCGGGACGTGCACGGGGCGTGGACAGACCGTGCCCTGTCAGGGCTCAAAATAATATCGGTGGGAACATTTTTTATGACATCGTTCACACACGTCCGTGCACGGGCCCGGGCACGTCCCGTGCACGGACGTGTGTGAACGAGTTCATATAAAATGTTCCCAACGATATTTTTTTGAGCCCCTGACGGGACCCGGCCCTGTCACGAGTGTCACGTCCCGGGCACGCCCCTGATATGTGTGGATAGACCTTTACTGTCTGACTTTCGCATAACCCAAATAACGACCATTTTCATTCAGATTATTATCGTTATGAAATCTCGTCCATATTTTCAGTACGTTTTGCGTGCAGTAAATACATTAAACTTATGTTAAACAATGTAGATTTGGAACACGTCAATCCTATTATCGTTTGTCAAGATTATTAAGTTGTGCGCGGTTGAAGGTAACTCGGTACAATTATATTTAGTGGCTTTTTAAGCATTTGCTAAACACAGAGTCACGACAGTCCGGTAGATTGCTTCGAAAATTAACGCCATACCTTCGGCGCCTAGTAAATTTAACAACAATTTTCACGTACTGTTTTAGAATTTTTAATATTATAATTTGAGTTAAAAATCCAAAAAACCGACTGCTTAAAAAGCGAACTAAAAAGCCATAAACAAGAAGAAAATCATGCTGTGCAGTCGGAGCCGGAGGATACGTATTCACGAGCTGGCTGACCAAAACCAGATGTATCCTCCGACTGCACAGCACGTTTTAAGCTATTGCATAGCTTTTATCGCGGGCTTTGAGCGTGGCGACCGATTGAGCGCGGCGACCGAATCAAGAAATGCCGTAACGAAAAAAACCTGACACCCCGAGCTGCTCCGAAATCGGCCGATGGATTCCGAGTGTATGAGCGGGTGAGGGGCAGGAGGGGTTTGTTGCGCGATTTTATAGAAGTTTCATTTTGATATTTTTAGGCTGAAGCAAAAAATTTTTTGCGGGGGGGCAGGTAAAGAGTTAACGGGGGGGGGGGGGGGTTGGGTTATGCTATCTTGTTCTCCGGCCTGAAGGGACATGTGGGCAAAATTTTTCTTTCAATTGAGCTAGCTCCAGCCGTTTCCAAGATATGGGAGTTTTTATGATTTGGTCGCCGGTTCGTTCTTGGTGGCGGCTCGAGGTCGGTTCTAGAAAAGCCTTTTAATGTTCCCACTGCTGCGACACTAGCCTCCTCTCTGTGTGAGGGAATGGGCCGTAATCCACCACGCGGGCCCAGTGCGGGTTGGTGGATGTCACATGTCTTCGAATTTTTGGTTCTAGGACATGCCGGTTTCCTCACGATGTTTTCCTTCACCGTTTTGAGAGCAGTGGTGATGAAATAAATAACACAAAGTAAAGCGCCTGCCTAGGTTCGAACCCACGACCTACCACTTGTAAGTCGCGGCCGATACCACTGGGCCACCACTGCTCTCGGATTTTGTACGTCTGGCGTTTAATAATATTGGTATTCAAAGAAAACGACCTTATGCCTCTAAGAATACGGGTCACATTTGCGTGGCAATTAAAAGTGGCCTATGCCAGTGGTAATAAGGGTCACCCGGAATTTGGTGCCGCGTTTTCCAGTTCGGAGGTTCGGTGCCGCATGACAAAGAAGTTTTTATTCTTGCTGACTGTATGATAATGTATTGCTATGCTCGAATTAAAATTAAATGGGGGGGATCTGGAGGAGGTGTCCTGGGGCCTCGGCACATATACTGGTATATGTAGGTCGGCCTCAAAATCGGGCTATCTCGTTCGGTTTCCGAGATATTTGTATTTTGGAGGTTAAATTTCGCGTGGCAAAAGAAGTTTTTACAACTGATGGATGAACATTTTTTAATTGAGATTTAGCAAAAATAAAAAAATTATAAATAATTATAATTGCATAAGTTGATAAAAAATGCTATGCAATAGCTTTACCGCGGCAGTCCCCGAGTGCCACGTCATTTTCTTCTTGATTATGGCTTTTTAGTTCGGGTTTTTTGATTTTTTGAATTCACTTTTTCTATTTATAACATTTTAGTATTTTTTTTTAAGATTTAGGTACATTTAAACATAATATTCATATATAAGTGTTCCATATTTTTGAAATCACCTCTTAAAACACTTTATTTTGATACCCCACATGATGGGTTTGGAAGTAAAAATAAAATTGTCATAAGTCATTTATTCATTTGTATAACATAGGCACAATAATAATGGTACCTATGTTATACAAATGAATAAATGACTTTGTCCCCCACAATAGGCGCCCAAAATCCGCCATTTTTCTATTTTCGAATTTTTATGTAGCCAGTGACACTCGCAGGGTTAAGACCAGAAAGAAGAAATATAATATGTATGGTTAAGACGAATCGATTGACGTATGAATCATCAAAATCGGCCAACGCGTTTGGTCTCTGGAACGCCACATAAGAACAAACATACATACATACATAGACTGATAAACACATTACCCTCCTTCAGCAGTCGGGTAAAAAGAAATTATTATCTTATGATCAAGGCACACTGACATAGAGTCGAAGTATTAAAATTAAAATTAAAATAAAATATAAAAATATACATAGCGTATGGACCTCAATCTCAATGAAATGTTTGCATTTATTTTTGGAGATAAGGTTCAACATGCTATAAATACATTTTTAGATTGATTTTTCAACTATGTGTGTTTGCTGTGATCCTTAAGGCTCCTACACCCATGCCTTTTGTTTTTGATGCGCAGGTGTGATGCTGGCATTGTGTGTACGCCGTAAGAGGAAGGACATTATCTTATAGAAACATGCTTTTTTAAGTAAAATTACTTTGTTTCTCATAAGGATATTTCTTCATCAATTGGTTTTTATTTTTAGTTTTGAGAAACTGATACTATAATAAACTAGAAGAATAAACCTTAGTAAAACATGCGAAGCACGCAAATAGCCCCAGTAACCTAATCTTGAATTTTTTATGTGTCCCAGCGCGTCATAGCGCGGATCAACAACTTTTTTTCCGTTAATGTGTTCGCTTGTCGAGGAATGCTTTCTGTCTCACTAACCAAATACCAGTCAGACAGTCCTAAAAAGCAAGATTGATCGATTGTTTTTCTTAAGATAAACAATTTGACCGATCTACAGTGGCCTTGACGACGCCGGACGCTCGTACTCGTACGTATGTGTCCAAGTAGGCCAACGACTATTCACTGACCGTATGAAAGCCGCTGTAGTGGAAAAATTCCTGTAAACACATCCAATTTCTCCAACACATCAGCACTAATGGAACACAATCATTTATCCTCCCAACGAGCTCCATAAATATTTAACATGACGATATTCCGAACGTCCCCGATCCATCGCCTATCTGATATTCAAATGATATTTTTAGATTATTACCGTACCGTTGTAATGAAATTGCTAACGGAATGTAAATACTCCTTGATGTAAAGTAAATGTTTTATGAGCTCTGAAGCTCTGGTGCCTGGTATATTTGGATTGGCCGTCGAAATGTTTACAGCAATCCGTAAAATATAGATGCTCTATATTTCGATGCAGCTAGAGACACTGCTATAAACTGTGCAAAAATAAATCAACATAATCAATGTCGTATCGTTCCAACACTGCATGTGTTCTTTCCTCAAGCAATTTATTAATAAACACGCACCAGTGTCAGACCGCTTCATTTGTTGCAATCAAAGCATCGAATGATACATCAAAATGGAATCTCCAACAAAGTTTGCCCTTTGTCGGCGCTGCCACCAAATGCGCCAGATATTTTAACGACCACATAAAAAGACTGCGCAGATCTATATGTAGTTTTTAAATAATAAATGTAAATATGCTTGGCGGAGGACCAAGAAAGATGGCGACAAAAGTTTACTGCCCTGCACTAGATAAAAACGGGTTTTATTTAAGATAAGAGCCGCTGATATCTTGAACATTACACCACTTACAACCGTAAGTGTAGCCACAAATGATACAAGATAAGGAGATAAGTAGTTCACTGACGTTTTAAATTAGACATGAAGGTAGTAGCATCTCAAAAGTAAAAGTAAATTCATGTAAAACCCAAGCATTTGACATCTTAATTGCGTTTCGACGTTGCGATAAATCATTCGTGAATTGTGATAAGCGTATTGGCTGTTGACCTTGGATTACCTAATACTCATAAGTTCGATTATGTATTACAAATTCGCCACCAAGGTTTTCAAAGATAACCAATTTTGGCTTAGCAATTTTGATCTTCTTTGTTCTCTCCACGGGTGGAAAAATTATTTTCAAGCGCAAGATGGTCTTACGTGTTGGTGTTTTAATGGGCAAGCCATTTGACGTGTCACCAAGTTTATATTGATGGCCACCTTTTGTTTATTGATGAGACCAGACAATGACGACGCTGTAATAAAAACAGATGACCGTAATAGAATCTTAACGCGTCGACAATTCGAGACATTGGTTGGGACCAATGTCTCGAATTGTCGCTCACAGGCAGGATACTTTTTAGGGTTCCGTACCTAAAGGGTAAAAACGGAACCCTATTACTAAGACTTTACTAACTTTACTAAGACTGCGCGGTCCGTCTGTCACCAGGCTGCATCTCACGAACCGTGATAGCTAGACAGTTGAAATTTTCACAGATGATGTATTTACTATTACAACTAATACTAAATACAGAATAAAATAAATATTTAAGTGGGGCTCCCATACAACAAACGTGATTTTATTGCCGTTTTTGCGATAATGGTACGGAACAATTCGAGCGCGAGTCCGACTCGCACTTGTCGGTTTTTTTAATGTTCCAAATTCTCACTTAGCTCAAGAACTTTCTCACAAATTCAAGTATACATTATACGGGCAAACGAGTCCTTTGCTAGAAGTATGTTGAGTTAATTATAAACCAGGGCCATAAGACAGGAGACGTGACCAAGTGGAAAGTAGCGGCATTCAACCTCTTTCCTTGATCAGTCATGTGTTCGGAAGCGTAGCGGGTCTTTTAGGCCATTTCGGTTTCAAATTGTGCGAGCTATGAAGGTCTCTTCAAACAGCGGAACATCATCACATATTATAAAGACGAAAGTTTGGATGTGTGTAAGTTTGTTATTCAATCATGCCAGAACGGCTGAACAGATCTGGTTGAAATTTAGCACAGAGATAGATTATAATAGAATTAAAAAACTTAAGTGGCAGTGAGCAGGGCACATTGCTCGCAGAACGGATGGCCGATGGGCAGAAAAGTTCTTGAATGGCGACCATGGACCGATGACCTGGTTAAGGTTGCGGGAAGGCGCTGGATGCGAGACGCACGGAATCGGTCAATGGCGACGCCTGGGGGAGGCCTATGTCCAGCAGTGGACGTCTTTCGGCTGAAATGATGATGACGATAGATTATAGTCAGGAATAGCACATAGGATACTTTTTATCCCGGGAATATGTTCCCTCGGGGTGATTTTCAACACGCGGGCGTAACCGTTGGCAGAAGCTAGTTATGAATAAAAATATTAGATCTTTGGGCAGCTCGGACCGGTTTCGATATAGTTTAGGTCTCATACCAGTCTTGAAAAACCGCGTCTAATTTGGGCTCATGGTCTACCTTATGTGGGTTATTCGCACAATAACAATCAATACAAACACCAGGGAGGTGGATTGTAACGCATACGTAATAGAAAATGTCGCCAGTCCGCCACGACGACGGCGCGCAGACCGCAGTGAAAGCGAAACGGGCCAAGTAGGTGGTTAAAAGGCGATCGTCCTAGATACCACGCTAAGAACAATGGCGTAGCGTTATCAACTGAGGGCATGTACGATAGTATTGTACGCAATCGTCAGTATAAAGCAATTAACTCAAACTCTTAGACAATGCAATTTATGATAAAATGGTGTCAACGATGGATAAGACGTCTTGGTTGGTACTCTTACTTTTTTGTAATCACATGGTAATGCAAGTCCATTATTATTTACATGTTCCTATAGGTCTAACACTCGCAGATATTCAAGGGCGCCGGGAGCGGGTGCCACCATCTTGTGCAGTTGCACCGCTCTGATTTTCAAAAATCCGGCCAAGTGCGAGTCGGAGTCGCGCACGAAGGGTTCCGTACCATTATTGCAAAAAACGGCAAAAAATCACGTTTGTTGTATGGGAGTCCCACTTAAATATTTATTTTCTTCTGTTTATAGTATTTGTTGTTATAGCGGCAACAGAAATACATCATCTGTGAAAATTTGAACTGTCTAGCTATCACGGTCCATGAGATACAGCCTGGTGACAGACAGACAGACAGACGGATCGCGGAGTCTTAGCCGTTTTTACCCTTTGGGTACGGAACCCCAAAAACAATTATAAAATTAAAATGCGAGACCCAGTGGTAACGGCCGCAACATACAAGTTGTAAATAGTGGGTTGGGACCCAGGCAACCGCTTTACTTTGTGTAAATTATTTTCATCACCACTGCCCTTAAAACGGTGAAGGAAAACATCGTGAGGAAACCGGCATGTCTTAGAACCAAAAATTAGAAGACTGTGACATTCACCAACCCGTTATACTACACCCGCGTGGTGGATTACGGCCCATTCCCTCTCGCAAATAGGAGGCCTGCACGCACAACGGAACAAATGGGAGTCTAAGTGCGGAAAAGGGGTCCCACTATCCTGTCCTAAATAAGAGTCGAGGTGCTATAATTTTCGAGCTCAAATTCTCCTTCTTTATTACCAATCTTCTATGCATAAAGTTATAGTTAGTTCTACCTTTGTAAACTGGGAAAAAGAAAACCCATTCCATTCCAGGCGGGGTGCTAAAGACGCACGCCCCTGAAAATAGTCCTGCCTGAACATAATTATGTCCCAAAAACGTAAAGACCGTAGCTACACCCGGTTAGCGACCAACGAAACGGCAGTTAAAGATGGCGGCACGTTTTCAAGATAGTAGAACAAACCGGCCGATTTTAGGGCTTGTACGATGCAACCGCACATTCTGCAATTCAGCAGTTTACGCCACACATTCATTACAATTCATAATAATTAGTTCGCGTTGGGCTATCAAGACAGCCAAGCGTCCTCGTAACAGCCAACAAGGGCCGCGTCACTCACTTCATTCTTCACAAATCAGCTCATTTTATCCTTAAAACCTTTCAGACAATACATCAGTGTTTAAATACTTCAATTATTTTATTCCATGCATCCAATCATCTAAAGTAATGTATGGCCTAACAAGGGACCATACACACGCCCCTGAAAATAGTCCTGCCTGAAAATAATTATGTCCCCAAAACGTAAAGACCGTAGCTACACCCGCAGGCTTATTACGTATCTTTTGCAAGAGCAAAACGATAGCGAGTTTTGCGCAATTGCTGCTCTTCCACACAGAAGTTTTAGAGTTGTTGGCGGTTTTTTTAAAATTAAGTTCATTTGACAAACAGCGAGCGATTAAGCAAACGATTGTGTAGGATCTACCATACCTACACTGCAGGTAATTCCCACTTTTATGACAAAAAGCGTTTGATCGCTATCGTTTTGCTCTTGCAAAAGATACGTAATAAGCCTGCCGGTTAGCGACCAACGAAACTGTTAAAATTAAAGATGGCGGAACGTATTCAAGATGGTAGAACAACGCCGGCCGATTTTAGGGCTATATCGGTGCGAAACAGACCGCAACCTAAGTATGGGTTGATGGCTGTGTTTGTGAAAGAGAACGGATATATAACTGTGCAATACCGAATAGAAATGTCTGTATGCCTGTCTGTTACCTTTTCACGTTTAAACCGCTGAACCGATTTAGATGAAATATGTTATGGAGATAGTTTGAGAATCTGGGAAGGACGTAGGATAGTTTTTATGCCGGAAATCATCCTTTAGGGAGTGGACAGGGGAGTAGAAGATTATATGGTGAACTAATAATTTCTTGAATAAGGCGACCCACACATCTATACACACACACATATATTATGGAGCGATATAAAAAACAGGCTATTCAAAGTACTACGCAGACAAAGTCGCGGGCAACATCTAGTGGATTATAATGTAATCCTAGCTAGACCGTGATGTATGGAATAAATTTGCTGCTGCTTGGCAATTGGGAAATGGAAATTTTGATTTCTCTTATTTTTTTAATAATTTTGTTGCGGGATTCAAGATAGTAAAAACTTGCATAAGCTTATATTCCGCAAACCACGGCCCATCTGTCGACCTGTCCTACATGCCATGTAACCTGTATATATATGAGGACCTTATGGCTGTTTCAGCGAATGGTGTTGCCATGGCAGAATATTGGGCCAAACATAACAATATTTTAAAACATTTTCTGGTAGTCGGCGCGGTTGATTTTGTCTCTCTCTTAAATAAGTACAATAAATGGTTTAGGAAAAACTATTTTTTTATATATAACCTAGGCAAATTTAGAGAAACATTCACATGTGGTGGTCTGAGTGCTGTAGTTCTACTTGTACTATTATTTATCTGTGGTTCTACAGGTGGAGTGGACTTGCAGTAGGAGTAATTGATTGACTGGTATTGTTGATCTATCTCAAGAAGGCGGGTTACGTGACTTTTATGACGTCGAATGCATCCGCCTACGTAAGATGGTTGTTCTACTCGTATTATTGGTCAATGCGTAAACAGATCATAGGACAATGTTACAAAGCGACTTTTGGTTTTAAAGTCGACATCGAAACTTTGAGAAAAGATGTGGTAATGCTGTTCATTTCGTTCGTTTTGATCACCAGTTTGGTGATCAAATTGTAGTAGAGCGAATCAGGAACAATCCAGTTCTGATTGAGCTTAAAAAAGCCATGATATTAAAGTCTGCGCCATAATATTATTTCAATGCCAACAGTTTTAAAGCTTTAACCTATTTTGTGCGATAGTCTCATCGATATAACGTGGAAAGTACTGCACAAACATGTTTTCAACATAAAGGATGCAATATAGAACAATTTAATATAGTGCAGAAAACTAGTTCAACACTGCATCTGCTAACGAGCTATTTAAAAACTTATAGTGCTTGGGCTTATAGCTACGAAGTTGGTATATCATCGCTTGTATTATGAAGAATTTTTAAAACAATAAAGGTTGTAGAACAGTTAGTAAAAGTCATCCAATGAGGGCTACCGTTTTAATGCTCACCAGTTGTCGCCACTGGTGAATAAGATCCATAAATATAGCTGTCAAACGTTGTTATAACGCACACGGAAGCATAGTTTGAACTAAAATAATGTATTATGCCGAAAAAGTGTGATTAAATATAAAATCGAGTATGCCGCAGTTTTGCGAAGCCACTTTTTTCGAAAAATATGTGGTTACAATATTCCGAAACATAAAACTCTATTAAATCAATGGTTGGTAAATCCGTATCTATACCGTACCCGTATTTAGAAAATATTCACAATAATAAAAAAGAAGTAAATGAACTCGCGCTTAAAGTTTACATTTTGAAGACCTCACTCTACACCAGCGCCTCCTTTATTTTTTTGGTTTGGTAATTCATCCAGTGACTTCTCCTCTCCCTCTCTGGGTGAAGCGGGAGGGCGTGTCAGACTTTTACTGACTAAAACCCACCCGTGTTCAGTTGCTACACCAGCGCCCCTAGCGGCAGAATTCAATCGCGGTAGCCCTCATTATGACACTAATGTATAAACCAACTCGTGGTAATCTAATCTAAACGTCCCACTTGCAGGTTAAAGGGCGGAGACCTTTGTCTTAAAATCCCCCTTTCTATTTCATACAATGTTGTTTTCTGTTTGACCAATCTGGTAAGAACCGAGCTCATCCCGCCTCCTTCGCCTTGGTCGCCTTACGCCTAATGGGACCCTTCCTGCGCTTTTTAGGGTTCCGTACCCAAAGGGTAAAAAGGGGCCCTATTACTAAGACTCCGCGGTCCGTCTGTCACCAGGCTATAAATCATGAACCGTGATAGCTAGACAGTTGAAATTTTCACAGATGATGTATTTCTGTTGCCGCTATAACAACAAATACTAAAAACAGAATAAAATAAATATTTAAGTGGGGCTCCCATACAACAAACGTGATATTTTTGCCGTTTTTTGCGATAACGGTACGGAACTCTTCGTGCGCAAGTTCGACTCGCACTCGGCCGGTTTATTATTTTAATTTTGTCTTTTAATTTTTGTCTTTTAAAAAAACATTGCCCCACACTAGGAATTTCTTCCTGTATCGTGGGTGCGTTTACAAACATATAAACTCACATACACAAACACCCAGAGCCGGAACAATTATCTGTAGGTCATACAAATTTTTGTTCCGTGCGGGAATCGAACCCGCGACACGCAGCGCAGCAGTCAATTGCTCAACCACTGCGCCAACCGTGCGCCCATGAGAGTCCACTGTCGACCATTTGAGTCCATTTCTAATCAATTATAAATTACTATCTTCTGCCCTCGGCGTCGCCCGCTTCTAAAGTGTTTTATCATCCCAAGGGGCCACACTACCGAAATAAAAACTATGCTTTGTACTTCCCAGGGTCCCAAATTATCTCCATATCAAATTTCATCTAAGTCAGGTTTAAGCGTGGAAAGGTAACAGACAGACAGGCTTACTTTCACATTTATAATATTACTAGCTTCTGCCAGCGGCTCCGCCCGCGTGAAAGTCTAAAATTATCCCGAGGCCGGGATAAAAATTATCCTATGTGCTATTCCCGACTATAATCTATCTCTGTGTCAAATTTCATCTAGATCCGTCCAGCCGTTTGAGCGTAAAGATAAGATAAGATAAGATATATTTATTTCTGAGTATATGGTACATTAAGATCTTAATATTAAACAGTTTCACATACACTACCGTTGCCGGTGTAGAAATATTAGAATTAACTTAAAAAATCAAAGTGTCCAAGCTCCAAAGCGGCCGCAACAATACCACTGTAGTAAGTAATTTATCGACACAATAGAAACAGCAATAGATTACGCATACATGGTGTGCGCGCGACTTTTAAGGCGTACAATATTATAAATTAGTTTAGATAATTTTTATACAATGTTATGATAATCATGAATTAAATGTCAAAATTTAATAATTATACAATGTCAAATGCAAAAAAAAAAAATATAAAAAAAAATTAAGCAATTCTAGTTAACAAGTGTATATAAGTATTAATAAAATGTAATGTCAAAATTTATAATTTAAAAATTCATTAACTGAATAAAAACAATTGTCTAAAAGCCAGGCAAATATTGTTTTCCTAAATTTATTAGTGGGCAACACTCTGATGCGTGAGGGTAAATGATTAAATATTTTGATTGCCATGCAATTGGAATTCCTGCTATACAATTGTAGTGTCTGGCTAGGTGCAAGTAATTTATTTGGACTTCTACTTTTCACTCTTTCAGAAATGCTCTCATACAATGGGAACATGTGCGAATACCTTTTAACAAACATACAAATCTCAAAAAATATATAGGCAAGGAAGTGGAAGAATTTTTAGTGCTTTAAATAAGAAGTAACAAACATACACACTCACAGACTTTCGCCTTATAAAGTGAAGTATGATGATAGTAGGGATGATTATTTTTGTAACTATAAATTATGACATCAAAACTGCCATTTAAAAGTCTAATTTAAATCAATGATTTGATTCTGACAGGCAGCAGACATGCCCGGCCCATTCTCACATAAGCTTAGCGGCTTTGTATGTAACTAAACTTGGAAATAAATCTTAATTAGGCAGATAAAGTTTAGCAATCACATCTCAACCAGTCTCTGTACCAAAGCTAAACTCCGACGGATTTCGGACACACTGTCATGTCACCCCACTAATGAGGTTAATTGACAACGGTCATTTATCTCTTTATACAATTATCTAGTAACTTCGGCAGCTGTATGTAGTAAACAGTTTGTTTTGGTAACAGGTTTATACATTTAATGGCAACTTTATGATTACGGAATAGAACTCAAAATCGGTTGAACAAACTGTAAAAAAAACCGGCCAAGTGCGAGTCGGACTCGCGCTCCGAGGGTTCCGTACAAACCTCAGCTTATAGGTATTATAGACCTGAGTATTTGTTATTATATTATTATTTCAATTTAATACCTCTACTCGTTCATGAGGAAAGGGTAAGTTTAAAATTATTAAAAATATTTTTATTATATGATGTAACTAACAATTTACGGTTTTCGCAATTTTTCCTTTATCTGTGCTATGAGACGGTGCTTCATACCAAATTTCAATATTCTGAGTTCACGGGAAGTACTGTGAAAGGGGTAGCTCAGATAATCAATAAAATACTTGGAGATTATTTTATATCATGTATTCTAGTAATTACGTGCCAGACTTCTAGGCTGCTTCAGCAGAATTGACAATCAAAGTTAAAGAAAAACATATTCTAAATATGACAAGTGTTCCTAACTCAATTACCTTGCAAAACTATGTATATCATGCCAGCCTTATTATATGTAAGGAGTATGCCTTTTAAAGCAGAGTCCTCACATGAGCTACGCCCCTACGAATAGTCGCGCAGAATCATATGAGGTGCTACTATTCTAAGTTTTGAAAGGTAACATCAATCCTACCTTATCCTAACCCGAACATTTACCTAACGGAGGAATCAATTTTCAATTGAGGTACGGCCAGTGAACGGAAATAAACATGGAAGCATTCCTAGCTTTAAAAAATGACCCAACGCACATTGTGCCGCGGTGGGCGGGGCTTACCGATCGTGCCGCTCACGCTTTTAGTTCGTCTGCAGTAGGCATAAGCGGCGGTCGACTAATATTTATTGATTTTCTCGTGTTAAATATTTAAAAATGCCTTCTTGTGCAGTGAATTGGTGCATAAATAAATCACATTTGCATAACAAGAATGTTGGAATTAGTTTTCACGTGTATATACATCGCTATTATTTATATTTCTATTAAAAATTAAGTATGCCAAGAAATCTATGGGGATGATATTATGCCAACCAAACAATTTACTTTTCTACCTGACAATAATGACAAATATAATTTTGATTACAATTTATGATACAATTCACGCTATTTTTTTTCTATGGGGACGGCACTATGCAAAATATACTTATTGTAGGTACATAAAAGTTCCTTTAATCTCATGGAGAAAATAGATATCGTTGCTGTATCTTTATCTTTTCTAATATCTTTTTGGTCGTCCCGAAAAGATATTTTTTTAATACAATAAAAGATGTTTAACACGAATTGCGGTAGGAGTTGACTAGTAGAAACCTTCACGCAAAAAAGCGTTCATATTTGCGTAAATATAATTTGGTAATATAATTTGGTAAAACATAAATCCAAGATGGCGGCTGCGAAAACTTTCCTATTTTTCATCATGAATTTAGTTTTCGAGGGTGCTAAAGTCGATTGAGAGGTTAAAAAAATCCAAGACGGCACTAAATAAAATAAATGTTTTTGTTTAAATCATACGTGAGAAGGAACTTCGTTCCTCACGACCACACACGCTTTTTTATGCTTCTTTTACTTTCTTTCAGATTATTTTAAAACCATCACTATCATAATTAATAATTGCATTGCACCATATTGCATAAAACATCCCGGGCGACGCGAATGGTGGACGCAGTGGTGTCGTAGAAATGTCGTTAGCGGCCTGTACGTTAGATGGTAATTTAAACCCAAACTATCACCAAATAAGGTCTATTTTTAACTGTGCATCATGAGTTGTAATGATATTGTTTGTGTTCTTTGGCTAGTTTAGCGAATCAGTGGCGGGGTTTCGATGTGTGAGTTTGTTTGGGATTTTGAATCTAGATGCGCGCTTAGTTCCTTCGAAGTAATGCTTCCATGTTTATTTCCGTTCACTGGGTACGGCCCTTAAAAGGGGTAGGCTTAAGTCGTGACAAACGAATTACCGAATATGTACTTTAATTTCAATTTATGTGCATGTAACTGCACTGACAAATTAACGCCGTCATGCTTGAACCTCCTTGAACAAAAACTCCGAAAAAAGTATCAAGGCGTCCTCCCGACACAAACAGTAATGATGCGTCAACTCACATCGACCCGGATGGGGTTTAAATTTCAAAAATTCAGACATTATACAATTTTTCGATCTCGTGCATTTATCAGGCCAGAGAAGGAAAGGCTGGATCGCATCGAATTTCAAATCCTATTCATAGAACTTGCTGGTGCAAGGTTTAAATTTATAAATGCATTTACTTTTTAATTAAACAACAGCAACTAACTGGACCAATGATGTCAACTCGACATCCTTTGCAAAGGCTATGCCCCGTTAGCAAAGGATGTCGAGTTGACATCATTGGGACATCATCCTGTAGGTTTTGATTCCCTTGCGAGTGTCGAAAATTTGCAGCATAAACGGCTGTATCTTTTGATTGCGTTGGCTTATAAGTTTGAGCTTGATACCTCCACGCGTTCCTGAGAAAAAGGGTCTTGACAGACAGACAGACGGATGGAAGGATGGACAACAAAGTAATCCTATAAAGGTTCCCTTTTTTTCCTTTCGAGGTACGGAATCCTAAAAATGTCTAATGTTATTTCAATTAGAGTTAGTAAGTTTCGTGTCCATTTCACATTTAAGCACAAACGTTTTACTTTAAATGATATTGTTAACGTAATTGAAATAGTTATTAACGTTAATGAATTAAAATAATTTTGCTGTATGACGTGAAAAGTGTTTTATTATCCAAGGGAACATTATGCCAGGATGAAAAGTCTGATTTCTTAATCTAGGTTCTGGTCTAACCATATGCCAAGTTTCATACAAATCAGTTTAGCCGTTAAGACGTAAAAAGGTAAAAGAGTTACTTTCGCATTTATGATATTAGTAGATATGGATGTGAAAGTTTGGATGTTATTGAATATTTGTTACAACATCAGGTTTTGACGGTTTTGAATGGCAGTTAGATTGTGTCGTGGACTCGTGGATTACATCTAAGATGTTTTTAATCCGGTTACATGTACCTTAATGTACTTATGCCCTAGTCGACGGCACAACATATTTTGTGCGCGGGATTAAAATGCATGCTATCTCATCCGACAACACGTGCGAAAGAGATAGATGCTACAGATATGAGCAGTAAGAAGCTAGTTCGCGTACGAATTAGCACTTTTGCAAATTGGATGATGATTTAGGACGAAAACAAGCGCGCGAAATTTTATAAACAGACCTTTGGGAGTACGGGTATCATGGAAAAACTACTAAATGTATATTTACAAAATAAAATTAATTGCATTGTTGAACAACTAATCTATCCCTGTATGGTGTCTGTTTTGCAATTTTCCTTCTTCTTATGGTAGTTATTTCCGCCAAAGATGAGTTAAAATTAGTGTTCAAATATGGAACTTTCGACGCTCGTAACTTTCAAATATATTTTGTTTACTTTTTTTGTTTCCACACAGGGATAGATAATGATGAGAGAAATTGATATCATTTTTTATTTTGAACGTACATCGTCAAACAGTGGAGTAATCGCCAGACTACGTTTGTTTGGAAGAATGATCGGCTAGGGAAACCTGAAAGGAAGTGAGTGGAGTGAGGCCGCGGACAGCAGAGACTGCAGAGAGCTACTAAGTTTTGTTAGGCGCATTTTTTTTTTTTTTTTTTGTTTTTAGGCTCGCCTTTGGCCACTATCTCGCCTGATGGTAAGCGATGATGTGGTCGAAGGTGAAGCACGCTTGCCTAGAAGTAACCTGATCACTCTTGACTTAAAGACCCCAAGGTTGTAGCTATCAGGAAACAAAGACTCCGGCAGGGCGACTTGTGTGAAAAACTTAACGCAGAGTAATTTGCTAACACGAGGTTAATATGTCATACATAAATGTCATAAATAACACGGGGTTAGTTACTAACTCCGAGTTACTAAGATACAGGACGGTGCAAGCAGGCCTTAGCAAGTACGAGTATTTGCGAGTTTAGTAAATATCAAGCGTGGTATTTGCATAAAAATCTTGTTTGAAAATAGAACTGTACGAAAACATAACCAATGAATGCATGACATGGTTGGTTTGAATTTGGAACGTAAAAACAATGTGTTTTTGTGTGCGCATGAGCGCGAAACTAAATTCTTGTTAGATTATTATGTGATCCTAGCTAGACCAAAAAATAATAGCTGCCTGATATTGTAAAGTGGAAAATATGTTTTTTTTTCGAAGCGGGTTTCTTAGATAGTAGAAACGTTTCTCCGGGACTCATTTCATTAGCGGTTTTCTGAGGCCTTAGTGCGAGTTTTTACTCACGCTCAATCGCGTTAACATAAACGTCAATTTGTATTAAAATTGGATAAGAACCTCTTTTTTAGGGTTCCGTACTCAAAGGGTAAAAACGGGACCCTATTACTAAGACTAAGCGGTCCGTCTGGCTGTCTGTTACCAGGCTGTATCTCATGAACCGTGATAGCTAGACAGTTGAAATTTTCACAGATGATGTATTTCTGTTGCCGCTATAACAACAAATACTAAAAACAAAATAAAATAAATATTTAAGTGGGGTTCCCATACAACAAATGCGATTTTTTGCCGTTTTTTGCGATAAAGGTACGGAACCCTTCGTGCGCGGTTCCAACTCGCACTTGGCCGGTTTTTTGTATACATTTTAACATTAGAGATCGTTTACGTTATCACGAGTGAGTACGTTAAAAACTCGGTATAAGCACACTGTTAGTCGGCGCGGTTGATTCAGTGTTCCAAGGGCCGTACCATGAGCTCTTGAGCAAGGTTATTTCCACTGTGTGTAAGGGACAGATAGGACAGACAGATAAGAAGTATCTGACTTGTATACATCTGTCTCTAGCTCACCTTGTTTATGAAATAACCTTGTTTTAAGAGCGTATGGTAGGGACCCTGAAGATACATTGGTTGGGAATAGTTTAGCGGGTTTAAAATATCGAAACTCAGCAAACCGACTCACCATTGAAATTTTGAGCAATTAAATTTTACTTCAGAATACTGCTTTGTACTGCTTCATAATAATTGTTTGATAGTCATCAGCGTCATTCATACAAGGTGCAACAAAAACAACTCAAGGTGTTGAAAAAACAAGACAAGCTTATCATTAAATACATTCATCATTATTGCCATCATTAAAAATTTGAATGATAATATTCAGTTAGTGTTTAAGACACTTAAGGGTACACTAGTCGAAAATTCTTCCATACAAACGTAGTCTGGCTTTTACTCCACTGTTTGACGATGTACGTTCAAAATAAAAAATGATATCAATTTGTCTCATCATTATCTAGCCCTGTATGGAAGCAAAAAAGTAAAAAAAATATTTACTTGAAAGTTATGAGCTTCGAAAGTTCCATATTTCAACACTAATTTTAACGCATATTTGGGCGTAAATAAGTACCATAAGAAGAAGGAAAATTGAAAAACGGCCTCCATGCAGGGATAGATAAGTAGTTCAACAATGCAAATAATTTTATTTTGAACAGATACATTCAGTCGATTTTTCATGATATCCAGACTCCCAAAGGTCTGTTTATAAAATTTCGCGCGCTCGTTTTCGTTCTAAATCATCATCCATTTCGCTACAAATTTGCAAAAGTGTGTATTCGTACGCGAACTAGCTTCTTACTACTCATAAGAGCATCTATCTGTTCCGCACGTGTTGTCGGTTGATATAGCATGCAATTTAACCCCGCGCACAAAATAGTTCGTGCCGTCGACTAGTGTACCCTTAATATGAAGAATGTTTACAAGGGGTACTTAATGTCTGAGATGGGAGGAGGAAATTGAAAAACGGTACGCTTGTCAAAAATATGATGTACCAAACCCTAACTTCATTTTAAAATCCCTGTTCAACGATACCACACAATCATTATGGGATGGGGGGAAATATTTTTTTGTGACTTCTTGTCCCCTAGAGGGCACCTCATTCAATTTAATGAGACCTCAAATAGCCTATAACCAGCGGACAAACAAGACGCTTCCAACGACACATCATTTGTCAATTTATGATAAGTAGTTTAGAAGTTATCAGGGAACGGACGAAAATACATACATACACACACACATACCGGTCAAAAACATAACCTTTGCTTCGCCGTAGTCGGGTAAAAATACCGCTGGTCCATGGTGGAGACGAGTAGCTCAGGACGACCCCATTGGAAACTGGTAGTGTGCGTTAGAGGAGGCACAGTAAGATTCGGGCACTTTTTTATAATTATGACGTTTTTGCTGTATTTGTATACTTACCTCTGCTTTTAGGATAAAACTATTTTTTATTTACAAGTTTTTTTGATTCATTGAGTATTTACTTGCATGAACAGTTTCAGCGAAAGAATCCGAGATCACTCGCGATTGGGTGCTCGCGATTCTGATATCAGTTTAAAGCACAGAGATTGGAAATGTGCCCAATAAATTGCTATTGTCGAAAAACGGGTTGAAAAATAGTTCTCATCCGATTTACTCTTTGAAGATTTGCTCTAGGTAGCTGGTATCGTTACAAATTCTAAGGTCAGCAGGTTTGCAGGACACAGGTTTCTAGGATGGATTGTGAAAATGTCCCTATAAACAAGATAAAATTACAAATTTAAAAAGCCCCCGATTTTAATATTTACTTCATGCTTTTTAAACTACATATAATACACCTAGTAGCAGACACGCTTCAATCGACAATCTATCGAAACACGTAATAATAACACGATATCTTGCGACAAAATCCAGATTCAAAGAGTAAAATGCGAATAACTTTTGAACGGCTAAACCGATTTTATTCAAACATAGCTAAGAACACTCTCGACAAAGTCACCTTTCAAAAAAATAAACTTAATCAAAATCGGTTCATCCGTTTAGGAGCTATGATGCCACAGACAGATACACAGCAACACACGTCAAACTAGAGACTACGAGACATATCCCAAAGATAACAGTAGTGCTATTCTGTAACTATCTCACAATGAAAACTTAAAAGTTGATGTGAACGTGAAGTGAACTTTCAAGCCGTCCAACCAAGGTGGAATTGCTCAAGCTCACTCTACCTGTTTTCACGGTGATATGGTTACAGAATAGACCGGCAAAAACTTCATCTTTAAATAGCAGCAGTTTGATTAACAACTCCTTTGTATGACGATTTTTTAGCAATATTTTTCAGATGTCCGTCATGACGTTTTTTTGGTAATATTTTTCTGAAGTCCGTCTTTACCTGTGTGTGTATGAAGCGTGGAGTTTGTTTAACTGGTATGCTGGTGTCCATGACGTTTCCAACGAATGTTGTCAAGCATGGAATAATAGATGAAAAACCGGCCAAGTGCGAGTCGGACTCGCGCTCGAAGCGTTCCGTACTATTATCGCAAAACGGCAAAAAAATCACGTTTGTTGTATCGGAGCCGCACTTAAATATTTATTTTATTCTGTTTTAGTATTTGTTGTTATAGCGGCAACAGAAATACATCATCTGTGAAAATTTTAACTGTCTAGCTATCACGGTTCATGTGATACAGCGTGGTGACAGACAGACAGACGGACCGCGGAGTCTTAGAAATAGGGTCCCGTTTTTACCCTTTGGGTACGGATCCCTAAAAAGGGTATAAATAGCTGCTTTTCCATGAAACGTATCGTGGCCAAATCGTGAAACATGACGGGTAAACGATAGTGCTAACAAGGAAACAGCTTGATCGTACTGTAATCAGAACCAGTTTGTATGCCGTTCGAGATAATAGGCAAACGTCAGAAACCTGTCCCGATTGCGCACGGAGCTACACGAATGGACTTCGTGCTTGAAATACATAAGACATTAACTCAATTCGCACTTTTGAGTAGTAAAGCACATTTTGTTTTAAGCAATAAAAAAATTACAGCCAATTTCAACCGCTAGTTGTTTCACTGATTCTTGGGAAAAAAAATATTCCATCCCGTCCACGGTTAAGAGACTGTTTTTAGGGTTCCGTACCCAAAGGGTAAAACGGGACCCTATTACTAAGACTCCGCGGTCCGTCTGTCTGTCACCAGGCTTCTCATGAACCGTGATAGCTAGACAGTTGAAATTTTCACAGATGATGTATTTCTATTGCCGCTATAACAACAAATAGGTGGGTGCACCAGTAACAAACCGATTAAGCGACATTTTGAATAAAAAAATTATGCTGTGACTCAATTATTGCAACAATCTTTGCAAAAAAAAATCATCATACTCCTTATCTTCCATAGAATCATGTAGCTTAATCCGATTTTCTTAATAATTAATAAGTTTTTTTTAATTTAAAAATGAATGTGGAGAGTCGCAATGTGCCTAAGGTGAACCAGATTGTACCAGTAATAGACCAGACGATGTGCCAATAGTGAACCAGTAAATAAAACGAATGTTTTTAATGAAGAATAATTTTATTATTGATACTAATTATTTTAATTAAGTTTTGTACTTAATAATCATCACAACTTTTGATCATGGTACAAGTTTCATGTAATACTTAAATGCTACAGGACCCTCCAGGGTCCTGTAGCCCGGTCCTTTGAATGGCGTGCAAGGGCCTTTTTTTACATATTACTTTTTTGTTTATTTATGCATATTTTTTGCGCCATTGCTTGTCTCGTCCATCTCTTTTAGGATATCTGCCTCCTTATATTAGAAAAATGATTTTTTTTTGGTGGCATTGCGTCTGTAAAAAGTGTACGTGGTCAATTACTGGAACGAATTCGTAGTATAGATGTTACCAGTAACAAACCACTGGTCTACAACTGGAACAAACTCGTTGTATAGATGTTACCTGTAACAAACCACTGGTCTACAACTGGAACATTGAGATTTTTTTAGGAGTTTATTATAATAATTTATTGCAGTACCTAAAGTTAGTATAAATATAAAAGAAAAAATAAGAAATTATAATAATGGTTTAATCACCAGTTGTAGACCAAATGGAATATTACTAGAACATTAATGAATTCTTGTTCCATTAGTTTACCAATGACCACCAATGATTTAAATTAGCATTTTCGGATGAAATAAGAAGTAATATTATTGCTTTATGCATTATACTATGCAGTTAATTGCACATTAGGTTACAATGATTGATTCAAACCAAGATATAAAAGGATTAAAAATCTTACCGTCGTACGCGTGCTTACTAAAATGGCCGCCCGGAACGAAGTGAACGATTGTCGTTTCGGATTTTGTGTTTTTTACTGATGTAGATGGCGTGTACATCGGTTTTATCTAGGATTATATGATTGGTAGAAGTACGGTAGGGCTACCAAACGTAAACACAGTTGCGGGAAATACTACAGAAGATTAATATTTCGGTTAAAAGATTGAAATGGTGTACTACTGGTTCCTGGTGTGGCACTGGTGCACCCACCTAAAAACAGAATAAAATAAATATTTAATTGGGGCTCCCATACAATAAACGTGGTTTTTGTGCCGTTTTTTGCGATAATGGTACGGAACCCTTCGTGCGCAAGTCCGACTCGCACTTGGCCAGTTTTTGAGTTTAGCCTGTCTTAAATACTCTTTTGCATGTTTTTAACATTTTGGTATTGTCAAACTTATATCATTTACGTTTAAGTACTTATTGAAAAAGCCGCCAAAAAATATAACAAAAAAACAAAACATTTTGCCGCGCTTTTTAAAACTTTTTCTGTTTACTCTATACTATTTAGAATGAGGTTATCTGCTGGATCAACTTTGAGTAATGTTCCCCCTATCAAAGAACGTTGTGTATGATAGGAGCTATGATGAACTTATACATAAAGTTAGATCTTTCTTATGTAAGCGTAGCCGCTAAGAACTTGCATTACTATTCTTTCGCATTTATGTTTTTGATAGGTTTTTTTTCGAAAGGCCAAAGCAACTTCATCAGTGGCTGTAGTTGCTTACTCCGTTAAATAATTAGGAGCAGAAACTATTCGAACGGAACTTGCTATCACCGCTAGAGTAAACGGTAATATTGAAGATAATCAGCTACGTATAATTGGATGTTGTGTGTGTGTTGCTCGCAATGGGCCTCTTCAGAAAGCTTACAGTCACCCAAAGGGCAATGGAGAGGGCTATGCTCAGCATTTCCTTGCGTGATCGAATCAGAAATGTAGAGATCCGCAAGAGAACCAGGGTTACCGACATAGCCCGAAGAATTGCCAAACTTAATTGGCAGTGGGCAGGGCACATTGCTTGCAGAAGGGATGGCCAATGGGGCAGAAAGGTTCTGGAGTGGCGACCGCGAACCGAAAGACGTTGCGTTGGAAGGCCTCCAACCAGGTCAGGTCGGTGAAAGTTGCGGGGATCCACTGGATGCGAGACGCACGGGACCGGTCAATGTGGCGACGCTTGGCGGAGGCCTATGCCCAGCAGTGGACGTCTTTCGACTGACATGATGATAATTGGATGTTTGTACGGCAATAGGGAACGTCAAACTGCAAATTTTTCCGGCTTGGTGTCTCACTCATTCACACATTCACAGTTTTTATCCCGTCTATGGTTAGGTGACTGTTTTTTAGATTATCCTGTGTTTGAAATACCTATTCATATCCATGTTTTTAACCTTTTGGTACTGTTATTTCTTAATTTGTGTTTACATTTACACGTGTCAATAAATCTGCCTAGCCTTTTCCCAACTAAATTGGGGTCGGCTTCCATCTTACCGGATTCAGCTGAGTACCAGTGTTTTACTTGGAGCGACTGCCTATCTGACCTCTACAACCCAGTAACTGGGTAACACGGTACCCCTTAGGCAAGACTGGTGTCAGATCTCAAGCTTCTGACTACCCATAACGACTGTCAAAGATCTACAAATGACAGCCGGGACCAACGGCTTAACGTGCTTTCCGAGGCACGGAGGAAACTCGGTATGTTATAATGGTCACCCATCCACGGACCAACCTCGTCAAGCGTTGCTTAAACTTGATGATCGACCAGTGCGGCTGTTATTATTTAGCCACGAGCTCCTTATCCTCAGCTTATGTTTACACGTGTGAACATCTTAAAAACGGCAAAAATGGCCGAAAATATAAAAATAGAAATAAGTACTTAAACTTTTTTAAACGTTTATTCCATATTTAGGTGTTATCTGCTGGATCAGCTTTGCGTATTGTTAGAGGCAGAGGCGGGCAGCGCCGGCGCCGGGCGTCCTTAACTTAATTGGAAAATGGCAGACGGATAATGATGAAATTCATACATGACAATAACTGTTGCATCGGGCTTAAATAGTGATATGATTATTTATCAATCTTCTACTTCTTCCACCTCGCCACTTTCCGTAACTCTTATATCAGCATCGTCAATAGATAGACCGCACTTTTTCACGTCTCTCCACACTCCTTATCCAAAATGTCAACCACAGGATGATATCAATATACTGCAGAATTATTTGCCATAAAACCTATCGCTGTCCGTCACGATAATCACGGGCTTTTACTTTCTTTCCTGGGTTTTTTGCCAGGAAAATTTTACATGAAATAATTGAATTGCGGAAACGGCTGGGTTTATACCAATGTGCAACTTTATATATCGACTCGAATATGGTACGTGTTCCGCCGTAACTTATTAAAGGTTTCACAATTTTGCAATTAAATTATTAACTAGAACGAAATGTGAATATTTTCTTCTTACGTGATTGATTTCGAAACTTTCTTGTATTTTTTATGGTGTTTTAGTATTATTATTTTCAACTTTAATAATGTTTTTTTGTCATGCTGTGCATGGCAGTGCATAGCTTACTATTATTAGGTATAATAAGTCATGTTTTTTATGAGGATAATACAATTATAGTATAGATCGCTATATTAGCAAACAGTATAATATAGTACAGTTATAATTAACATATACCTACATATACTATGCATTTTATCAATATGCACGCCAACCGCATCAAATATGCATATGCATCCAACCTATCTAAAGGCCTTTCAGAAGGTCATGGCTGTAGTAAGTCCTAAAATACTTCTTTATGGTGTATACTGTCCAAGGCACTATGGGTAGTTTAAGTTCTTTTTTATGGTCACCATAAAGTTGCCAGCCTTGAATATAAGGCATAAAGGATTAACAAAACTGATATTTATGTGGCCTTCACCTCTACACCCCTTGGCAGGTGGTAGGGGAGTGTTAGGTGTAAGAATATTTTGTTACCTTGAACACAAAAAGGAATTTATGCTGACAGCATAGAAGAATTTAAAAAATATGTTCTAAATAGGTTTATTGTTAAACCTTTGTTATTTTTTTTAGTGTACTTGTTATGCTAAACAGTTTGAGGATTCAGTAGAAGTCTAACCTCATTAGCTAAAAATCTTTAGAAACAAAATTCTACTTTAATGGTTTGATTATGTAAGAAGCTGGAATACTTGTAGAATATAATTATAAAATGTTTGCTAAAATAAATACTTTGACCTTTACAATGAACTTATACATCAACTAACTAAGTATAATAAATGAAGATAACATTTGGCATTATTTAATTTAATTATGATATGGTAAGAAGCCTTCATGACGCAAAACAGGAAAAAAATAACTTTGAATGCACAGAAACATGACATGAGAATTTTTCTCAAGCATCTGATACCCCAACACTCATTAGGATACAACATTTTTTTACAATGGATACTTTTTTAATATTTTCTGTCTTGAGTATAGGGACCTTGACCACTAATATGATTAGGTATAAAATTTGAATGAACCTTGCTGCCAATTTTAAATGGATATCTATAGATAAGATTTGTTTTTTTTTTTCAGTAGAAGATAATAAACCAATCTACTTAGCTTATCTACTATATTCAACTGATAAAGATTATATTATATTTTGATCATGTTTATATGATATATATTAATAAGGTTTTCTGTAGTAGGTATTTCACATCTTTTGAACATTAACTAAGGATTATAATGAGGACTTTTCCCAACAGTGGGACAGGAAAACTCAAATATAAGAAACAGGAAATTGTGTATACCAGAATTAATGCTATTTGTGGAATGTTTATGTTATAACAAGGATAATATTGTTACTATTAAAGTCTGTGTGTGTATAGAATGAATTTAAGTGATTATTGGCTTCTTAGCTCGTCTCAATTTTTGGATTAAGTAAATTAAAGAGTAATTTAATTTTAAAGTAAAGTAATTCTGTTTTTATTATTTTTTCTAAAGTCTAAAAATAAATTCGCAAAAAATACTTACAGCAAATATTGTGTTCTGCAATCCAAAAGGTATTGGCGTCAGTCTCGCGAAAAATACAATTTTGAAGGCTTGCGGCCCCGAGATCACTTTGAGCAGAGCGCGCGCCGTCTCGTTCTTGAGCAGGCGGTCCAGCGGCAGGTAGCTTCGCAGAGCCTTCAGCGTGAAGTGAGCCACCGCCACACCAAAGTTCGCACTCACCAGAACAGTTAATATACCCCTAAAATTCCCAAACAAATATCCACTAGTTATTATCAACACCAAATAACCTATCGTCACTGGAAAACTCACGATTAAAAATAAACCCATAAACAACAAAAATATTATCCACGGATCCTGTGCGTCTACCCAGTATAAAATTGTCTTCAAATATTCTTTGAAAAAATACAGCACCAGAACCAGGCATGTGAGCAATAGTATTGATACAAAAATGTTAAATAAATAACTGTACGTTGTCCTAGTGTTAATTTTAGCCCACAAACTTTTCTTTCTTGTGACCGCTGTGGGGTCGGTCTGGCATTCTTCAACGTCGACAATTTCCATGTTGACTTTCTTTGATGAAAATTAAACACGGGCTATTTAGTTTTGCACTCTTTAATTTTCCACGGTGTATTGTTCGCCATGGCCTAATTTAGGCTAGTGTTTATTTCACGTTTACGCACGACAGAGACCAAAATTCAACGAACAATCAAACACACCACCTTGACCACTTTTCACAGACTATAAAATCAAATTAAAATTCTGAAAGAATGAATTTTATCAAAATCTCAAATTTTGACACAGGATCTCAGTGTTGTCTGTGTCATAAAAACATAGAAGTTCTTTACGAGCGAATACCATAGAAAAAGATGTAATTTTATTTTAAAATATATTCATTATTATTAATAATTAAATTGAGATTTTGATACTATCTAACATCTAACATCTCAAATGATCGGATAATATCAATTAGATTAATTATAACACCTGCGTATAGGTTGCCATCTTGTTGCCATAGATATTTTTGCAAAGGGAATCTGTAGACAACTTAATGTCAGAAATGTCAGAATACGTGCATTCCATATGAGCAATGAGCAAATCTTCATCAAGTTCAACATTAGAAGAGGACAGCTAAAGCGCGCCGCTACAAGGAAAAACGGGAAAGAAAACCTTATTAATGTTTAATTTAATCTAACCAATTCTATTCTGTATATGGAACGAAAATCTGCCTGCCACAAAATCACGTCTTGGTGCACCGTGGAAGATATTTACTTTTTCATAAAAACCTCGTAAACTATCAATAAATACATTATTAATGGTTTAACGCCATTAATATTTAACGGTTTAGATTAAGGAAAGGGATTTTTGGTTGTTGTATATTTATTTGAAGTTTCGAGACACGACATAACCATGCCGCCGAAGAAGGCAAGCAGCGCGGGTGGCGCTGGAGGTGCCAGCAAAAAGACTGAAGCGAAGAAGAAGGATAAAGTCATTGAGGTGATTTACAAACTATTATCATCATAATCTTCGAAAGCCAGGGACGATTTAGTCAGTTCAGTCTTGTCTTCACTCTTGGCACTGGTGACTAGACTAATGTAGGCCGCACGATGGATATCGTGTCATATTATTCTTCAAATCTTAATAGCGTCATTACATATATTTGTAAGCTTTTGCCCCAGCTGCATTGATGTGAACAAGACACACAAACTATAAAAAACACTGCATCACAGTTCCAGCTTATTAATAAATGCCTAACTTAAACAATAACTCTTCTTCCAACAGGACAAGACCTTCGGTCTTAAAAACAAGAAGGGGGCTAAGCAACAGAAGTTCATTCACCAAGTTGAGAAACAAGTTAAAAGTGGCGGCATTCATCCCGCCAAACCTATGGATGACAAGAAGAAAGAAAAGGAGGCCAAATTGAAGGAACAGAAGGAATTAGCAGCACTCTTCAAACCTGTGCAGACACAGAAGGTTGAGAAAGGTATGTTGATTACTGGAACCACCATCTTCCAGCCTTTATACCATCTGTTGGCAACAGGCGGACTGTGGTCCATAAGCGGACTGCAAAAGGTTGGATCTTGGACCATCTTCTCAAATACTTAACAGTTCAATTTAAATCATTTCAGCCGAAAGACATCCACTGCTGGACAATTTAAATATTATTATTATGTATCTAATGTTTTAGAAAAACATGAAAATTGAAAAAAAACTAGCTATCATCCTAGCTACTTACTATGTTTGACTCTACATAGTTTATGTTAGTAAATTTTTTTTTTTTAAATGCCAATTCCGTTGAAGACTAACGAAGGCCCATCTAGAAGACACTCTTCGCGTAAGCTATTCCCCTCGTAAATCAAACAAAAACCTATTTATGTTTTATATAATTACCTTATCTTACATTATACATATGAGGTTCTTTTTTCTGGACCTCATTTCAAATTACTTGCACAGGGGTCTTTATATCAATTTATTTGGAGCTGATGTGGCATGTCGTTTTTCTTCATTGTTTCTTAACATCATTACAACTCACATCACTTAGGATAGGATAGATGGATCCCTTTTCCGCAACAAAACTCCGATTTGGTCCATTGTGTGTGTAATCCAGCATGCAGGCCCAGTGCGGGTTGGTGTATGTCACATGTCTTTGTACGGTTTCCTCACGATATTTTCCTTCACCGTTTTTGGGACCAGTATTGATGAAATAATTTACACAGAGTAAAGTGCCTACCTGGGTTCAAACCCACAACATACAACTTGTAAGCCGCAGCCGATACCACTGGGCCACTACTGCTCTCACTCACATCACTTTATTGTTAGCCTAAAACAATGACTGTCTGCCTCGTTGGTCTAGTAGTTGTAGTGTTGTAGTGTTGTGAGTGTGTTATTGGGAATTTATCAGTAGCAATTTCCTGCCGGAGTCTGTATTTCCTGATAGCTACAACCTGGGAGTCTTTAAGACAAGAGTGAATAGGTTTTTTCTAGGCAAGCATACTTCATTGTCGACCACATAGTCGCTTACCATTAGGTGAGATAGTGGTCAAGCACAAGCCTATCATTCATTTAAAAAAAAACCCGCCATCTGATTTGGGCCCAGTTTATGGCTATAGGCTTGCCCTCTATTGCATGGGACTTAAAACTTAACTGGTGAAATGTGGGTGGACTATGTAGATGAACCGCGGTCGGGTTGGACCTCGGTCGGTATGGACCGCGGTTCGGGAATACTAAAGTGATGTTGTGTTATGTTATTATAATTATATCTGCTTGATTCCAAAAAGGAAGGTTGTGCAATACCATTGCTTACTAGTTATTGCATAAAATTGTTATATAATAATGTAAGTGCAAGTAGGGTAAGGTAACCAGTTAGTTATTGGCTCTGTAGCTTCGTAATCAAATGCCCAGAAAATCATTTTGAAATGCTGACATCCAAGGAAATATTTTCATTTTAAGAGTTGTTTCATCCAGTGAAATAGTAATTAATACATATATTTTCACTGAATCTAAAATCTTTTTCTCAAACATGCTTGGAAATTTTTAGCATTATTTTGACAACCTTCTTCGAGATAAATCAAAATTGCTGTACAAAGAAAATAGTTAACATATTTGTCTTGTTTAGCGGCCAAATAAATTACATAGTAAACTCATATCTGTCGTGTTTAGCGGCCAAATAAATAACATAGTAAACTCATATCTGTCGTGTAATTTAAAAATGGAACGATCTTATACCCCGATACATGGCAAGGCAACCAAGGAGGTATAGTAAGTACCAAAGGTTTTATTTAAATTTCATACTGGCTTGCAAATAGAAAGCTGTTCATTGAAAAAAAAAACAATGAACACTTTTACGCGGGCAAAATTATTGTTACTCGTTGTTCGTCATTGATTTTGAAAAGTAATAATTGTATTTCACAAAATGAGTACTACATACTAGTATTATATTATCTGTGGTACTACTTAGTTTTAATTTCCGCGCATTTTTTGAGAAAAGTACTATACAAGCCTTGGCCACAACTAGGCATTTATGGACTTACGTATGTGTGCCTCGGCGTCCATCAATGCCTCTTTTGCTGGCCGCTGCGGTAATGTACTAATTACTGGCATAGAAATTCCAACATTGTGCAATCTATGGTTTTCTTTATTTTTACCTGTAAACTCAGAAGTGCCAATAACAGGAGGGGTGCCAGCGATACCAGGGTGGTTTACTACCCTACATGAAATAAAGATGTTTTTTCACTCATAACAAATGGTTTTTTGTTTCCTAGGAACGGACCCCAAATCTGTGGTTTGTGCTTTCTTCAAGCAAGGCCAGTGTACTAAAGGAGATAGGTGCAAGTTCTCTCATGACTTGACTCTTGAAAGAAAGGTATGTTTTCTTCAAATAAACCTTATTTTATTTTTGTGAAAAGCAATCAAAGAGAAGGTCAGGTCAGGTACGGTAAAACTGGAAGCCTACCCCAATGTAGTTGGGAAAAGGCTAGGCAGATTGATTGAATCAAAGAGAAGGTGGAGCAGTGGTGGCCCAGTGGTAACGGCCCGGACTTACGTATCGTGAGTTGTGGGTTCAAACCCACTTCTCTAAATAACGGTGAAGGTCAAGATCATTAGGAAACCGGCATGTCCTACTAGAACAAAAAATTCGAAGACAGGTGAAATCCACCAAACCGCACTGGGCTCGCGTGGTGGATTAACCAGTCGTGTGCCCGTAATCAGCCATTGTGTCTCGGGTGGATCCACATTTTAAACACGAAGTGCCTTAATACAAAATGTGGTTTAACCAAAACCCAGGTTTAAAACTTGTTTTTACCATACATTATAGAGGTTTAAACCTGGGTTTTTAGTAAAACCGCTTTTTGTAATAAGGCACGAAAGAATAAGGCACATTCCGTCTCTCACAGATGTGAGGCCTGTGTCCCAGCAGTGGGAACATTAAAAGGCTGATGATTATGATAAGAAAGGAGTTATATAATCTGTGGTGAAATAAAATAAAAGATGAAAGGCGTTTTTTCCGCTCAATTGAACTCCCGTGTTTCCTTATCTAGGGTGCCATAACATCTTCAGATAGCAACACGAAACACTGCAGCTTATAGACCTATTCACAAACTGCAGCAAACACGGCATAGAATAATCAGCCTATTGCAATTTTCCCACTGCTGGGATATAGAAATCCTTTCTATATCCCAGCTTTCTAATCATTATCAGCCTTTTAACTTTTCGACTGCTGGGACACAGGCCTTCACTCTGTGGAGAGAGAATGGGCCGTAATCCAGCCCGTGGGCCCAGTGCGGGTTGGTGGATGTCACGAACCCGCAAATTTTAGGTTCTAGTATATGCCGGTTTCCTCACGATGATTTCCTTCAACGTTTTAAGAGCAGTGATGAAATAATATACGAAAAGTAATGCGCCTGCCTGGGTTCGAACCCACGACCAGTATATACACGTATAGTTCTCGCCAAACTTCTTGGCCGCCCTGAAGTTGGCTACAATGACTGCGCAGTAGTAAATGTCGTACAAAAACAGCACCGATACGTGCCTTGCGCATTGGCAAGCCAACTTCAGGGCGTCCCAGAAGTTTGGCGAGAACTATAAGTCGTGGCCTTTACCACTGGGCTACCACTGCTATATCCCTATCCTGCTGTAACTCTCAAGTGGGCTAAAATCCACCACCAGGTTTGGTGCATGATCATGTTTTCGAAATTTAATAGGGAATATGTATGTAATTTTTTTATTTGCCAAATGATTCACAAACTATAGCAAACTTTTCTTTTTTTAATATCTTGATCAGAGACGAAGTTATAACGCGTCAAAGTAGAGAATTAGAAAGAGAAGTCCGACATGCCATCTGACGTCACATGGCACGACACTATATACAAATACCATAGAAAACGGCGTTTTCGTAGAGTGGGACCAATAATGTTTCTTTAAATTGTTATATCCCATCGCTTCAATTTTGATTCTGTTTTCACTATTATTATTATATTCCCTATTCTAGGATGTTAAAAAATATTTCAGTTCTGATTAAAAATCCTTGAATCACTCGTTTTATTTTTAATCTTTCCAGGCTGAGAAACGTTCCCTGTATGTGGATATGCGTGATGATGAGGACACTATGGACAATTGGGATGAGGCGAAGCTGAAGGAAGTTGTGGAGAAGAAGCACGGAGAAGGTGATAAGGGACGACCCACTACTGACATTGTGAGTTATTGTCTAATATTACTACATGTACTATACTAGGTGCACCCTTCCCTAACCCTTGGGAGATTAAAGGCGTCATGCTATGTTATCTAATATGCCTCAAACATGCTTGGATATTTGAGCATTATTATGACAACCTTCTTCGAGATAAATCGAAATTGCTGCCAAATACATGCGAGCAGCGGCCGGCAAAATTGGAAGAAAATCCATATCTGTCGTGCCTGGCGGCCAAATAAATTACATAGAAAACTCATATCTGTCGTGTAATTTAAAAATGGAACGATATTTTACTCCGAAACATGGCAACCAAGGAGGTAACTTATCGAAGGTTTTATTTAAATTTCGAACTGGCTTACAAATAGAAAGCTGTTTATTGAAAAAAAAACAAATGAACACTTTAACATGGCAAAAATTCGTCATTGATTTTGAAAGTAATCGTATTTGACAAAATGAGTACTACTTAGTTTTAATTTCTGCGCATTATTTGAGAAAAGTACTATACAAGCCTTGGCTGCAACTAGGCATTGATGGACTTACGTATGTGCCGAGTTCGTCCGTCAATGTTTCTTTTGCTGGCCGCTGCAGTAATGTACTAATTCTTAGATAAACATTGGCCTGTCATTAATATTGCCAGTCAAAACCCTGTGTCGTTGTCAACCCCATTGTATATACCAGCCGGGCGAGCACGGTCTACTGTGACAGGCTAGAGTCACACATTTTTATCACAGTTTGGAAGCAAAAACCGTGATAAAATGCGTGACTCAAGTTTATCATAGAGGCCGTGCTCGCCCGGCAGCATTGTACTACACACTACAAATTACATACACAAAATTTCAAATACTACATTGTATGAAGCTGTGCCTATGTTGAACCAGAATCCACATGTCAGCTGTTAGACTAAATTACTTTTCTTCTAAAATTTATAATATTTTTATCTGAAATTACAGATCTGCAAACATTTCTTAGAAGCCGTAGAAAGATCAAAGTATGGTTGGTTCTGGGAATGTCCATCTGGTACTAAATGCATATATAGGCATGCGCTACCAGCAGGCTTCGTCCTCAAGAGAGACAAAAAGAAGATGGAGGAGAAGAAGAATGAGATCTCCTTGGTGGACCTCATTGAGAGGGAGAGGGCAGCACTCGGACCTAACCAGACCAAGATCACGCTTGAAACTTTCCTCGCGTGGAAGAAGAAGAAGATCAAGGATAAGCTGGTTTGTTGATATGGATTTTTTTCATGTTCTTACTAGCTTCCGCCAGCGGGTTCGCCCGCGTGAAAAGTGTTTTTTCATCCCAAGGGAACATTATACCGGGATGCATATGTGCTATTCCAGACTATAATCTATCTCTGTGGCAAATTTCATCCAGATCTGTTCAGCCGTTCTGGCGTGATTGAGTAACAAACATACATCCATACTTCAACACACACATCCATCCAAACTTTCACATTTATAATATTAGTAAGATGGTAACTATTGGAGTGATATTCAATATTGAAGATAGTTCAGAAACAAAGGGTAAAAACGGGACCCTATTACTAAGACTTCGCGATCCGTCTGTCTGTCTGTCTGTCCGTCTGTCTCCAGGCTGTATCTCATGAACCGTGATAGCTAGACAGTTGAAATTTTCACAGATGATGTATTTCTGTTGCCGCTATAACAACAAATACTAAAAATAGTATAAAATAAATATTAAAGGGGGGCTCCCATACAACAAACGTGATATTTGTGCCGTTTTTTGCTCGATATTAATAACGGCAACAGGTAGAAGCTTGAAATATTCACAGATTGTTTAGTTGTATATTTACTTCAAAAAATAATAATTAATAAATAAAAATTAAAAAAATAAGGGGGGCTCCCATACAACAAACGTGATTTTTATGCAGTATTTTGCGATAATGGTACGGAACCCTTCGTGTGCGAGTCCGACTCGCACTTGGCCGGTTTTTTACATTAAACGTGCGCATGAGCACTTTTTAAATTATAGAATTCCATAAGATAGTCTCCCAAAACGAAAATGCGGCCCTTATATTAGCTTCACTGCTTTGGAAAACAAGGCGTCAATAGGGATGTTTCCTGGATAGAAAAATGATAATTCTATTTGGCCCGTCAGTGAGATTATCAAATAATATTGAACCCGTATTTTTTGCTTTAACAAATAAATAAAAATTGACAAAGATAGCTTTATCTTCATCAAAGCTCAGGAGTGGGAGCTTGTGACGTCACTTAGTATAAAGTGTAGTACACCGTAACGTCACACGATATTTCGACGTACTGTATCGTCGTAATTTTTTGTTAACGTGGCAAAACAAAAAAATATTGTCCAATATTTCTAGGTAATTTAACTGACGGACTAAGGGCCGATTTTTCAATAGTCTGGTAAGTTTTAACCGAGGAATAAAAATGGTCGTTTGGCATATTTTCTATATAAAATCTGTCAAACCGCCATTTTTATTCCTCAGTTAGAAGTTATTAGACTATTGAAAAATTGGCCCTTAATAGTTCTTTTTTTGTCATCATCCCTATGTTTGTCTCCATTTGGGCATTTTAATATTTTAACAATGTTGAATATTATTTATAACTATGTCTTGTACTCAAACTCAACAAACATTGAAATTTGCTACAGGAAGCGCTTAATAAGGCCGAAGACCAACGTCGCACCGACTTCAAAGCGGGTCGCGCGGTCGGGCTGTCCGGCCGCGAGATGTTCTCGTTCGACCCGGCGCTGGCCGCCGACGCCGACGACGACGGGGACGAGGCTGTGGACCTGGCCACCTACGGGGACGATGAGGAGCAGGACTACACGGAGTACAGAGAAGTGCAGTTCGACCTTATCGGCATGGAAGCCAGTGAGGTAAGATTCAGTTTTTATTACTTACTAGCTGTTGCTCGCGACTTCGACCACGTCAAATTTATAAAATTAAAAAGAAAAAGAGGCGCTTTAAAAAATAAAATATTACCCGTAATTCTTTTTCCAAAATAATAGTGGCTCCTTGTTACATCAGCTATCGGCCGGTGAATGTTACGTCAAAATCGGTCTAGCCGTTTCGGAGGTTACCCATAACAAACAGACAAAAATATTTAAAAAAAAAAAAACGATGTATAAATACCGTTTATATATTCATATGCATTTACTAAATAACTATGATTTTGATATTACAAACACCCTTCAATTTCATTTAATTTTATTATTAAGTAGCGGACCGCCCCGGCTTCGCAAGGGATATAATTGTTTACATCATCATCAGCTTTTTTAATGTTCCCACTGCTGGGAAACAGGCCTCCTCTCTGTGAGAGGGAATGGGCCGTAGTACACCACGCGGGCCCAATGCGGAGTGGTGAATGTCACATGTATTCGAATAATTTTATACAAAAACCTTTCAAATAAATTGCGTGGCGTAGAAGAAGTTAGCGGAGAAACAGAAATGACGTCGACAGAGGTGGACAGCGACTTAGTTTTACACTTTTTGAAGACTAAAATATGTTTCTGGTATAAAAAATAGCATGTTGGACATTGGAGGCCATGGTTGGGCGCTTGAATCTGTCCTTGAAGGCAGTCTCCGAGTGGGGCACTGCCAATCTGGTCAGGTTCAATGCTGCTAAGACCTAGGCGTGTCTTTTTTCCGTGGTGTGACCGTGCCGATAACGGACCATCTCTAGCTTCTTGGCGTTACGTTGACATCGACCTTCAATTTTGGTCCATTCATTGAGGCAAAAGCTCAACTGGCTGCCAAAAAGTTGGGGATCCTTGCAAAGGTGAGACGGTACTTCACGCCAGAACAGTTGCTCAACTTGTACCAAGCGCAAGTTCGGTCATGCATGGAGTACTGCTCTCATCTCTGGGACGGATCTGCCAAGTACCAGCTGGATGCACTGGAGTTGATCGAAAAACGGGCCAAGAGACTCATCGGCAATGGGATACTGGTCGAGTCTAGGCTCCAGAGCCTTGAATATCGGCGCCAAGTTGCCAGTCTGTCGGTTTTTTATCGGTTACATTTCGGGGAGTGTTCGATGGAATTGCATGAACTAATTCCTCCTACCCCATTCCATCATCGGACTACAAGACGTACGGCGATGCGTCATCGGTACATGGTGGACATCCCACCCATACGCACCAAACGTTTTGGGAATACTTTCATTATGCGTACAGCTAAGGAGTGGAATTCCCTGCCAGTCTGTATTTCCTGATAGCTACAACCTTAGAGTCTTTAAGTCAAGAGTGAATAGGTTCCTTCTAGGTAGGTTCTAGGGGTGCTACAATGTCTACCACATCATCGCTTACCATCAGGTGAGATAGTGGTCAAGCGCGAGCCTATCAATAAAAAAAATTCAAAAGTCTATTACTAGAAGTTATCCTTAAAACATTACAACTTATAAACTGCAAAAATCATGTCGATTCGTTGCTTTCTTTCTGGGTGAAAATGATGTAAGTGGTTCGTGGAGCCATGTCCCTCACTACCATACTTTAGTTTGGGACATGTTTTTGCTTAGGGAACATTACATAATGCTTATCGAGCTGATCCTCTTAAAGTAAATGGTAAAAGATTAAAAATCAACAAATTTGTTTCTTTTTTTACATTTTTGGTGGTTTTTAGGGTTCCATACCCAAAGAGTAAAAACGGGACCCTATTACTAAGACTCCACTGTCCGTCTGTCTGTCTGTCACCAGGCTGTATCTCATGAACGGTGATAGCTAGATAGTTGAAATTTTCACAGATGATCTATTCTGTTGCCGCTATAACAATAAATACTAAAAGCAGAATACAATAAATATTTAAGTGGGGCTCCCATACAACAAACGTGATTTTTTGCCGTTTTTGCGATAAAGGTACGGGAACCCTACGTGCGCAAGTCCGACTCGCACTTGGCCGGTTTTTCAATAGATTCAGCTTTCAGCCGTATCAATGTAAATAATATAACAATACTAAAAGGTTAAAAACATGCATATGAATACATATTTTAAATATGTATTCATATGCATACACAGGAAAATCTCAGCAATAGTCACCTAACCATAGACGAGATAGAAGCCGGTTTTTTTTTTAAATCCTAGGTTCTTGGATTTAAAAAAAAAACCGGCTTCTCTTTTTTTAAATCCAAGAACCTAGGATTTAAAAAAAAAACCGGCTTCTCTTTTTTTAAATCCAAGAACCTAGGTTATTGAAAGTAATAAATATTACTGTGATAAAAACAATAATTGTCCACAGGCGGATGACACCGGCACCAAAGCGGTGGAAGACCGACTGCAGCAGCTCAACCAAGGTCTGGAGAACGGCGACGGAGACTCGCAGGACTCCAGCGACGCATCGCCGGCAGACGAAGCCGCCGCCGCTGTGCCTATCAACGAAAACCTGTTCCTCGATGAAGACCTGGATGAAGAACTTCAGAACCTCGATTTAGAAGACTAGAATTGAATTTCTTTTATCAAGATGACTTTAAATTCATTGCCAGAATTCAGTGGGTGAAAGTAAAATATATCTTCATAATGCGTACAGCTAAAGAGTGAAATTCCCTGCTGAAGTCTGTGTTTCCCGACAGCTACAATCTAGAGATGTTTAAGTCAAGAGTGAATAGGTTACTTTTAGGCAAGCACGCTTCACCGTCGACCACATCATCGCTTACCATCAGGTGAGATATTGGTCAAACGCGAGCCTATTCTAAATAAGAAATACTTAATTTTGATTAGCTCTTTCATAGAAACGGTAATCATAAAAACATCAGACTTGTGTGTATACAGATGCGAATAAAATAATTGTGGATACAGTACATGATAGTGCCAAGCGCTTTCAAGCATCGTTTATAATGCTCACAGTGAATGAGTGGAACTCACTGCCTGTGTTTGTGTTTCCGAATCTCTTCGAAGTTAGAGTGAACTGGCTCCTCCTGGGTAAGCTCACGCCATCGTCGACTTTGTCTCTGTCACCTCTAGACTAGAGTTAAGAGCAAACCCAAACCTAATAAAAAAAAATATTCTGGTCCCCTAAGTGTTTTATGTCCGTGATTTGTAAAGTTATTTTTTTTACTAAATCATTAATTCTCTTTTTTCACAAAAGACAGCAATGAAAATAAAACTCAAAAGCACTATCTACCAGGTGATTTCCTAAAGTTCACTATCGAGGTCAACGCAGCTGGTTAGTTCGACAAAGGAGTATAATTAACAATCGAATTGAGCTCAAGGCATAACGTACAGTAACTCGTTCGTAGTACAGTAAAAAAAAATGCAGAATTTTAACAAAAATTATTATAGAGTTTAAAATTTCATAACTCCAGAATCATGTACTGAATCCATGGTATTTTTTTTTGCGTCTGTATCTGCCACACCCTGTATAGGGCTAACAATTATGTAAAGTCATAATGTTACCCTGGATCATACACAGGATGCTTACGTTGCTGGTGGCGCACAAATTGCTCGAAGATACATTATAAGCAAATTTTAGCCAATTGTTCCGAGCGGTTTTGTTTACATACCTGAGTACTTTTATTACCCCTGAAGAATTGCTAATGAATTTAAAGTTATCCTGTATTTGTGCTCTCATAGGATGTGAGTTTCATGTAGTGCCAAGTTGGCCACGCCACACGTTGGCACTGCCAACGTGTGGCGTCTCATAAAACTATACTTTTACACAAATGGTCAAAGCACATTGAGACAAGTTGAACCTAGCGACTCGTTGGTCTCAAAATCTAAAATGTGCATAGGATATTGACCCCTATCTCCGCAATGTAAAGTCGAACCGAAGCGTCACTTCAAATTCTTTAGGCTATGCCCGAATTAGTTTTAACGCGCGCGCTTTTTGTCTGGATAGAAATGTGTGCATTGTGTGGTGGGAATAGGGGTCAATATGGTATGTATTTTTTTTTACCGAGTCGTCGCCTTGCTTTGACATTCTTTGAGTGTGCTTTGATCCTAATATTCGGGAAAATCTTTTTTTAACTGCCGAAAACTTATTTCATGTTATGTTGTCCATTTTACATAGAAGACAAGCTGATTAACTAAAAACTTAGAATTTATAAAAACGTCTTTTAAATTTTCTTTTATTTGTCTCATTTGTGATGTTTAAACATTGACATAGACAAGACATTATATAATGTAAAACTATTTTAGTAGCTGTATCAGTCTGGCTTGTTTATGAAACAATCAACTATTCTATCATCAGATTTGCTTTTGATAAGATAGTCTTCAATGGCACACTATGTAAAGAAATACGAACGTTCTTTATCGAAACAGTCATCCATTATGTATGCTCACACATAAATAAAATTATAAATATAATTTGTTCTGAAACGAAGGTAATGTATTTGTAAATAAAATAACGTATTTTTAAGTCACATTGGTTTTATTATGACTTTTCATGGTCAGATTGATGCATCGCTGTACCAATCTGCTTGGTGAAAATAACTGTGCACTTGGCGCTGTGATATCACTCTGACGTTCGACTCTCGCTAAAGGGATGTTTCGTAGGTAGAAAAATGATAAATATTTAGTCCGTCAGAGATATTGGACCCGTATTTTTTGCTTAACTAAATCAAAACCGGCCAAGTGCGAGTCGGACTCGCGCGCGAAGGTTTCCGTACCATTATCGCAAAAAACGGCAAAAAAAACACGTTTGTTGTATGGGAGCCCTACTTAAAAAAATATTTTATTCTGTTTTTAGTATTTGTTGTTATAGCGGCAACAGAAATACATCATCTCTGAAAGTTTCAACTGTGTAGCTATCACGGTTCATGAGATACAGCCTGGTGACAGACGGACCGATGAGTCTTAGTAATAAGGTCCCGTTTTTACCCTTTACGGAACCCTAAAATCCGTCTTCTCGACAGCGTAAAGCACGCAATCAATACTGTTGAGCTGTTACAATGAAAGGGAACGAGCGTCCTTCGGGCTGTCAAAAACAGTTACGTTATGAGGGGATCACGTTTGAATTTGCCGCTAGGGACGCTGGTGTAGAGTGAGGTCTTCAAAATGTCTAGTTTTTTGGCTTTTAGGGCGAGTTTATATACTACTTTTTTATTGTCTATATATATAAAAACCGGCCAAGTGCGAGTCGGACTCGCGCACGAAGGGTTCCGTACCATTATCGCAAAAAAAAAAACGGTAAAAAAACCACGTTTTTTGTATGGGAGCCTCACTTATATTTATTTTATTCTGTTTTTAGTATTTGTTGTTATAGCGGCAACAGAAATACATCATCTGTGAAAATTTCAACTGTCTAGCTATCACGGTTCATGAGATACAGCCTGGTGACAGACAGACAGACGGACCGCGGAGTCTCAGTAATAGGGTCCCGTTTTTACCCTTTGGGTACGGAACCCTAAAAATGAATCCCTATTTCCCTTGGTCACGGCATCACGCGTGAACGGTTGGACCGACTACGCTTATTCTTTTTTTGTTGTGTTTGTTATTGTTAGGAGAAAGTTCTTATGAAAAAAAATAAAGAAAAATAAATTGGTACCTTACCAACATAGGTAGGGTAGGGTAGGGTAGGTAGGTAAGTACATAGGCTAGATGAATGTTTGGTGTTTTTATGGCAAAACAAAGTTTGCCAGGTCAGCTAGTTGTGAATATTTTTCAAATATGGCAGTTAAGTTACGTACGGGTTTTACCAACCACTGCTATAATAGAGTTTTATGTTTCGGAAAATTGTATCCATTTATTTTAGAAAATATCGGTCACCGCAAACCGGCATTAGAAATGATTTTAATTCAAACTGCTTTATTCGCTAGTGGTGGGCATAAAAAGAGTAGCCCTCATTCATAGGGTGCTGGTACACCAAAATTTCTATATTATACCGCCACTAAAAATCGTTGTAACTTAAAAACATAATAGATAGAATATACTTTATTGTAAACCAAAATAGTTAAACTTACAACATTCTTATAAAAAAGAAATCCATTATGAAGACTTATTTTCAATAGCCAGCCATCGCGCAGGATTTCCAATAGTAATGTTGTCTATTTGCTCTTGAGTGAAGCCTTTGGATATCATCTTTGGAAGCACATTGTTGATGATGTGTGCATAGCCGTGGCCACCAAACCTGGTCTGAAAATAATGAGAAATAATGCTCATTTATTTATTTACTTTCATTTATTAGAACGGCCATAGGCCAACCGGTTGAATGCCGTAACAACCGCAACGCCATTGTGTTTCGCGTGGATCTACATTTCGGACACTAAGAAAAAAAGTAAAGTGTTTATTCGCCACAAAAATGACATACATTTTCTTAAATTTTTTCTTCAATTAAACACGCAGCCTAAACTTATCATCATCATCATACCATAAGCTATTACAGCAAGGTTATTTCCATTGTGTGTACGAGAGAGATGTATATGACTTGTTCTTGTGCGATTGTGAAAAATGGACAGATGTATATCTGTCCATTTTTCACAATCGCACCATGTTAGTTTTGACACGTCATGGTAAGGCCCCAGTGCTGCATGCATCCAACGTATTCCTGCGTCCTTCACAAGCAGCCTTATTGAGTAATGAATTCGGCCAGGCAAAGAATTCGGAAAGAGCAAAGAGTATGAAACATCGACCAATCACATGCGAGATGAATGACGCGATGTGGCTTTCCGTTTCATAAACTTTGCTGTTTCCGAATTCATTACGCAATAAGGCTTTTTTTTTTGGATGGGATTACATCCAATGACTTCTCCCGCTCTGGGTGAAGCGGGAGGGCGTGTCAGACTATTACTGACTAAAACCCACCCGTGTTCCTTCAGTTGCTTGTGCCAGGGCCGCGGTAACACTCTTTCAAATTTATCCGCGACCTACGCAATAAGGCCGCGGGTGGTAATAAGCGCGTCATAAACTCTTCTGCCATTTTAATAAGGTGTAAATTACAACGATTGACATGAAATATCACGAGATAATTCAAAGGTTTCAAACTCACCAATCGATGCTTCGTATGAATATCATGCGACATGAGTATCTTGTTCTCTCGGCCCTCGTTGACCAGTAGCGATATCTTCTGAATCCTCTGAGCGTCACTGAGCATATCCGTAGTCACTTCCAGTTGATAATATGACACTTCTGTGCCGAATAAGTCGAACTGGCAGTATGTGCCTAGCTCGGCAAATTCTAGTAGAATATCGTCTTCTACCAGTGTGCCTGAAATTTAAAACAATATTATCACGTTTGTATTTTATGAGGAGTATGCAGAGGGGTATAAAACATCAATATCTAACCAGTTACCTATGTTTAACCGGTTGAAGTGTCTCGCGTGGATACACGCTTAACGTACATTAGATAAATGCCACACGTCTATCGTAACGATTTTAGTTTCATAAAATAAGGGGAGAACTTGTTTTCATTAATCAGGCACAAATAATACGACCCAAATTCTGTACCTACTGTAAAAAAAACCTGGCGGTTAAAAGAAAAACTGTCTGGCCAGGGAATCGAACATAGTACGCCATACAGAGCAGTCGTGCCTCTAACCGTCAAAAATGACTTTCTTCTTATTATGCGGGATATTAGTTATATTATTTCTAAGCAAGCGCGCTTCACCGTCGATCACATCATCGTTTACCGACAGGTGAGATAGTGGTCAAGCGCGAGCATAGCAATCATAAAAAACCGGCCAAGTGCGAGTCGGACTCCCACACGAAGGGTTCCGTACCATTATTGCAAAACACTGCAAAAAAAATCACGTTTGTTGTATGGGTGCCCCCCTTAATTTATTTTATTTTAATTTAATCATTATTATTTTTTGAAGAGAATATACAACTAAACATTCTGAATATTTCAAGCGTCTACCTGTTGTCGTTATTAATATCGAGCAAAAAACGGCAAAAATATCACGTTTGTTGTATGGGAGTCCGCCTTTAATAATTATTTTATACTGTTTTTAGTATTTGTTGTGATAGCGGCAACAGAAATACATCATCTGTGAAAATTACAACTGTCTAGCTATCACGGTTCATGAGATACAGCCTGGTGACAGAAGGACAGACGGATCGCGAAGTCTTAGTAATAGGGCCCGTTTTTATCCTTTGGGTACGGAACCCTAAAAACGATCCATAACACTTGCATTCATTGGAATTTCCTAGGATGTGGGCCATTGATCGTGTATTTTGTACTTCACCAATTGTATCCTAAGTGTCATCTGTAATTCTGTAGGGAACTTTTTAAAATAAATTATTACTATTCTAGTACTACTGGATAGAAAGTAGGTTTAGATATATTAGGGCCGATTCACACCGATGTCGTGGTGGCCCAGTGGCTAAGGCCTCGCCTCTCGTGCTTGAGGTTGTGGGTTCAAATCCGGGTAAGTACCAATGTGACTTATTCAAATACATACGTACTTTCTAAGTTTATCTTGGCTTTTTTTCGGTGTATGAAAACATCGTGAGGAAATCAGCAGCCGTATTGCTTATGAATGACTCATGCGAGATGAATGACGCGATGTGGATTTCCGTCTGTGTGATTGGTCGATTTGATAGCGGTCAAACTCTTTGCGTTGCCGTATTCACTTACGCAATACGGCTGCTGGACTTATGGCGCTGCCTGCCGCTGCTTTCCCGGTGTGAATTGAGCCTTACGCAAAATTACTTACGGTCTAAATGCGACATGACGACTTTGTCAGCAGAGCCCCCGGCCTCCAGGTACAGGCGGATGATCTCGAAGGGAGCCTCCTTCGTTCTATGCGGGTGGAAGCTCACTCCACAACCGAGTTGCGGTTGTAACTCCCCGCAAGCCTGGATGGCTCTGCGTTCAAAATCTGCAGAAGAGTTGCTAGAAAGTTATTTCAACATTAGGTTTTGCCAGCGTCTTTACCCGCATGGAAATCGGACCTATTTTTTTCAAGGCAACTTAATCCATGTCCTTCTCCAAAGACCAATCTATCTCTTTACCAAAATTCAACAAACTGCTTTTAGGCGTAACAAAAAAAGTCAGAAACACTACGCATTTATAATATTAGTATCTAAGGGCCTACATACCCTTTAGTGCCGTAAAACGGTAACTTTCTAAAGCGTAGTAGCTTAGTAACGGCTAGGTTAAAAGGTTTGAAAAAAATATATATTTATTATTGATTCATGTACATTATTTTGAACACATGGTTTTTTCGTGTAAGTAATAGTTTTGCTTTAAAAAAATAATTAACAACACGATATTTTTTCGCATCTTTTGGAAACTCCACATAGCATATGTAAATCAAATAATATTTTGCAGACAAAACTGTTCAAAAGGAGGTTCAATATTGATATTTTGGCACCGAGCGGGCGCACGGCCAGTACTGCGTTAACATTGGAAATTTTCGAGGTTGCCATTTTGCTAGCGAAAATTATGACACTAGTGTTAAGGCTAAACTATGCACGTTTATTTTTTTGCTTTGCATGAGAAAGGTAACTTCGCTATACGCGCGGATGCGTGGTGGCTAGGTTAGCAAGCATCATGAATGAACCACGCATCTAACGTGATACTCATCTACGCGCACACCTCACAATGCGATATTATTACGCAGTTTGTTGCGCCACTTCTTCTTTCCGGTCCCGGCTAAATAAAAACTCTAGGAAAAGGTGACGGTCGGGCGTTTTGGAGGACTGTTTTTATATAGAACTTTGATGTTCAAAAAGTGCTAGCTCTCCGCTTTTTAATTCCGGGAGGAAATCTTCAAAAGGCACTGGACTTTTAGTCAAAGGGTAGTGTGGGATTTTTACCTAACTAAAAACACTCCGGTGATCACAATCAGCACTTGGTATACCCCGTGACCTCTTAAAAGACCACCCCGGAACCTTCTCTGTTCAAAGCCTGTTAGGGCATGGCCCTGGGGAGACTGTAGAAGCGTCTCCCCTGAGGTTGGCTCTCAGCTCACTTTGAATAAATGACTTTTAATTCTGATAGAGTCACTCTTAAGCCGAAATTTTATTTGCGATGTTTTCGCCAATTTTAGGTTCTACTACAGTAAGAAATACTGACCTCTTAACGGCCAAACACTGGCGATCTCTCCCATGAATCCAGCCTTAACATCGGGGTGTTTAACGCAGCCCTTCGTCAACTCTTGCAGCATATGATTGTAGACATCTTCCGTAGATTGTTTCAAGGTTTCACTGTTCTGTAGGTCTGCAATGTAGTGTCCTGTGCCGGCCACGATGTGGACATTGCTGGCTTTGGACACGTTCTGGTAGAATGAGATATGCCTGTTTATACCTTCTGTCGTGTTTTCCACAATGGTACCTGATGGATAAATGAGATGTACTAATAACTTAATTTTGAGAGCCACTTCTTCGTTTTTCGAGTCGACGCGAGATGGGTAACTCTTTAGGTAGGTTTAAATAGCAGGCTGCTGCATGGCTCACACCAGCTTCAATTAAAAGCCTGGATGTGTAACCTACCCTGAAAACCAATAGGTTCTCTCCTATGTAAGTCAACTGGTACACATAAGCCTATCCTGTCTTGTTAGTAAGTACTACTAGTCAAAAATAATTGTGCATCCCGCTGGAATGCGACCTCACTCCCGCCTACCCGCGCTCCGCGTTCTTCTCGTGCGCCTACAGCTGAGTCGAACGTCAGAGTGACGTCATAGAGTCAGGTGCACAGATGTTTTGACTGAGAAGTATGTAATATCAATGTACAATTACACCGCCTTATCTAAGTGTAGGTAAGTTTTAAGCTTAGAAAGAGAGTATCGGATAGCTCGTATCATGTAATGCAACTGTTCCAATAGATAGGAATCTATTTATCATTCAATAATCGGATTAGAAACCTTAGCGGTATTTAGGCAACTGATTATGTCAATGAATGGAGTAAAAATCAATACGCTTTACGGCTCATATAGTCCGTAAAAGCGAATTAGGTCGCACGGAAAGTTATTAAAATTTCGACCAATGAACTCGATGAAAGGCATGTCCTGCTGTGGACTGCTTTTTAACTACTGAGTGATTTGTAATGTCCGAAACTGTGATTTGAAATCTATGAAACTGACCTTTTTTAGAGGGGTGTTATAAGTTTGAAGTGTGTGGCATCATAGCTCCTAAACGAATGAACCAATTTTGATTTAGTTTTTATTTTGAAAGGTGACTTTGTCGAGAATGTTCTTAGCTATGTTTGATGAAAATCGGTCCAGTTGTTCAAAAGTTATACGCGTTTTACTCTTTGAATCCGGGTATTTTCGAAAGATATCGCTTTATTATGTATATTAATAAGCATGAAATTATTATTATTCTTTTTTTAATTTAATTTAACTTTTAGAGGTTGTTAAGATAGGGGTTTTTTAATATTTTCTTGTATAGTTGTTATATTATGATACTCACCGCCACCAGCAGTTTTATACTCGACGACATCGTATATCACCGCCTGTTGCGCATGGTAGTCATCTAGCTTCAGGTTGTACCTCGAGCTATAAGGGTACTGCCGCACGTAGCCAATCGTTTGGAGCTCTAGTTCAGGCCCGGTGAATTTTTCAGCCAGGGCTGTGGGCGGTTGCCTATAGAAGTGCTCGAAGTTCATACCCAAGTGTTCATGGGTTAAGGTACGGCCTAGCTCTGAGGGGCTCACATCTCCAAGCACTGAAACACATTAATTTATTGAAATCGATGTTACTGTACCAAAATATTGGAATGGTCTATATACCTAGTTACTCTTTGCCTTCCTAGCAGTTAGCACTATCCCACTTTAGGTGCGGTCGGCTTTCCTAATTATATGGCGTCAGGACAATCTGTCCTGTGTATTGTTAGGTCGGGCAGTTCTTCCTCCAGTGGGAGCTTCGTCATGCTAGTCCACCACGTAGCAGGAGGTCGTCCTCTCGGGTAGTTGCATTAGAATAGCCTATGCTGGTGTTATATAACTGATATGTTGAGACGACGACAGTCGCCAACGACCTTGAGGGAACACAACGCGCACTCGTTTCACACCCGCTCGACCCAAAATTCAGTAGTTTTTTTGTACTTTCCTTCTTATTCTATGTCTTTAAAAAAGTTAATTAAAAAATCCAAAAAACCCGACTGCTTAAACAGCGAATTAAAGAGACGTAAACAAGAAAAAAATCATGCTGTGCAGTCGGAGGATACCATGTTCGCGAGCTAGCTGACCAAAACCAGATGTATCCTCCGACTGCACATGCAGTCCTGCGACTGTTGAATTTTTTACCGGGTCTGGTAAAAAATTAAAACTCTCTGAAATGGCAACGATAAAAAACAACCGAATTGAAATAAACGATTTGACTTTGACTTAGGCCCGATTTCTGATTTAAGTAAAGCAGGAATAATCAGTTGAGTATTGTCATGTCAGTGTCAAATAATTTAGGAAGCCTTTGAGTATTTTACGTTTCACAATTGAGAATCTACCTAGATCAGTTAAGTAAGTACCTACTTATGTATGGACCCGTCAAAGTTCCATTCACTTTCTCTTTCATCCTTACGTTCCATTTTACAAACGAAAAAGAGACATCACAAGATTGCATAAAATTTACTGATATAAATTTTATACAGCTATAAAAAGTACGTTATTATTATATTACATCATTCAAGATTAAAAAACTCAAGTTATTAAAGATATTATAATCTTTAATAACTTGATTTTTCATATTTAAGCAATTTAATAGATACCTATTTGAAATGTATACAACCTTATTATAAAACTATGAAATGAATCGTAGGTACTAGTCAATTACTTCAAGATTGTCATGGCAACCGTATTTATTTTGTCAATGATGTCTTATCGTAAGAAAATAATATACAAAATAATTTGTTATTTCCAAAAGCAAGAATTGAAGCTTATAATTACTAGAAGTGAATGTGTTTAGAGCGAGCAGTTGCTGGTTCTTGTGATATCTCATAGAACTACAGAATATTTTACGTACATTTTTACCTCAATGTATTTTACTCAGAATTTCACAAGATGTCTCAAGCGGGCACTTGTGCATCTGCATTGGAATCTGATTGCAATTGATTTACCAACAAATGTGGACTATTGTGATGCAATTTTTAATAGCTGACCTGGGTTTTCAAGACCGAAGGCTTTGCTAGCCATCGAAGAACCTCCGAAGAAAAACAATATTGGATATGTGTCTGATATTATGAAAGAGGACTGTGTTTAAATATGTGTTAACAAGTAATATAATATCTGCCTACTTATTTTGTAAAATAATATATAAATGAGACTTGTCATGTTGTTTTTATCATATTTTACTGTTCTGATACCAAAATCGTATCATACAAAAGCCAAATTCTGTACACAATTTCATCGCTGTCCTAAACCAAATAATCCGTTGTAACCACTTCTTGTCTTGTGGATTCTACTAATACCTATTTTATATAGGTATGAAAGTCTGTATGTTTGGATATTTGTTAATCACACTTCAATGGTTGAACGTATTTGGAAGTATATACTTTAGGAAACAATTATACAATGACCACAATTAGAACCTAGGACATAATAACAAAAAATAAAATAAATAAACGGAATAACAAAGCCTTTTATTCTGAAATCATAGATATAAAACTGAAGTCTATACAATACATGTTTATAGTTTATAAAATGATCCAAATCTCAGTGTGTCTCTTCGCATAGGCCTACACTAACAGTTTCCAGCGGGGTCTGTCCTGACCTACTCGCCAACACCACAGCGCGCCATTGCTTACACTTTTTGCCTACATCTTGGACCAGCAGTCTTTCCCATATCCCATTCCCATCTCTGACACTGTCTTCAACGGCTTCTTTTCCCATCTCTTGGTTACCAGTTTTTCACTTTTCTCCATGTCCCTTGGTTATCGCGCATCATATGACCGGTCCATCTCCACTTTTCACATAGTTTCTGTTGGATAACTCTCGGTTTTCGCGCAGGAAAAGCTACAGGGCGACCACACACACAAAAACTGGCACTTTTTGAATATTTCTCTTCAAGATATTAATCATCATCGTCATCATTTCTGCCGAAGGACTTCCCCAGCGTCACCACATCGACCGGTCCTGTGCGTCTTTCATACATCGGATTTCCGTGACCTTAACCAGGTCATCGGTCTACAGAGGGAGGCCTTAAAGCGCTGCGTAAATCGCCACGCGGTCACCACTACAAAACTTAACAGCCCCATTGACCATCCGTTCTTCGAGCATCTGAGATCTATCAGGCGTGAAATATTTGCATCCAATCTAATGTTTTCGATAATACAGGGCGAACACTCTTCTTCCACGCATCGGTCTTCGTGGAGGCATCTCCAAGGAAGACAAGGTCTTCTTTGTCACTCGTTTTATCAGTTTATATATTATTTTGTATTTATTTCGCTTGATCACAATTTAAGCACAGGCTTGTCAACTATCAACTGCCAAATGTAACCAGTGTAGCCAGATTCGACGAGCTCAAAGTCGGCGAAAATTTCGTATGTCCATGTATAAAAAAACGCAAGACGACCATTATTCACTAAAACCACGAAATATTCATCAAAACTTAAATGCGTTAGCCAAAAGAATCATTTATTATTTCTTTATTTCCCTGTGTTGTTGCGCATTGAAGTATAATGAAAAATAGTGATGAACTGTTAAAAGCATTTTGGTTTCCAGTTAATTTCATAATTCGTCAGATAATTTTGTATTAGATAGTCTCATTCCGAAATCGCATAAAATCGCCCCATTTTTTTTTTCTGAGGTAGCCTAATTGGCGCCGCTCGTAAAAATTGGTCGCCCCGGCACCATTCCGACTAGCCTAAATGGCAAAAAGGCGCCCAATCTGGCTACACCGATGATGTAACGTTGACAACGGTTTGAGAAAACTTTGAGAATTTGAGAATGATCAAATGTGTTTTTCTCAGTTGTGAAACCCAATTGAACGTCAATGAAGGTTTTTTGTATGACATAGGGTATACTTTGGCATGACTTGACAACGTATACTCAAACCTTGCTCAGCATCGCAGAAAACTTAAAGTGACAGATGATCAAGAATGACAGATGCTTAAATCGAGATAAGCACATACTTAGCGTTAAATACTCAAATCAGAAATCGGCCATTAGTGCTGTCCGATTCGCCAGCGAATTTTGTCAGCAGATCCCAACGTTTGATGCCATTGCCGAAAAAAATTAAAAACTTGGAACTTTGCGAAAAAATAATTAATTCCTGTTATTCCTCGAAACTTGTCGAAGTTCGAAACTTGTTAGGAATTCCCCTATATTCTTTCAAATGATTGGCTATGATTAAAATCGTGTTGCAATCTATTTTATTTAAATGCCGAAACTGGGAGAATTTTTCGTTAGGTAATTTGAGGTTTGTTCGTCGTGCCTCTCAGCTTGGGGGCCCCGGTGCACCGCAGCGGCTAGCCCTCCGATAGCTACACTTTAAAGTGCCCACGGATGCGACACCACGCGCTGTTTCGCGACGCCTCGCGTGACACGCTTTCGTGTGCGTACAGACCTACGCATTACACAAGAACACATGCGTCATTACGCGCCGTGGGAGGCCTGCTCAACTGGCGAAAATATGAGTAGGTATACTACCAAACACCCTCTTTCCTGTCAGCCAAACATAACAATTGTTTGTATTTTAAAGTAAATAAATCTTATCTCTATAGGTAATTATCTGAGGAAACCCAATTTATACTTATGATAACGAGCGTAAATAAGCCGGCTTCATCCAGTTCGCAAAGATATTTGGAAACATTTAACATTTTAAACAGAAATAAGGAAAATTGGTTGTAAGTAACATCTTAATAGGAGGTACTTGAAGAGTGCCGAGTTTGGAATTGGCCGTATTTATTAATAAACGAATTTACTCACCAGTTTGCACTTTTGAAGTCATATTGAAGAGAAAACTATCTGCTCTGGTAACTAGATAGAAGCACAGTCGACAATTGAATGAATGTTGTTTATTTTTCCTATCACTTTATCAATGTTAGTTAGTGTTGACAATGTAACAATATCATAACAGCATGTGCTTGTGTTTAGTTATGTACCTACCTATATTTATATGCGCAGGCACACACTTTAGAGCGATTGATGTTAAGTTTAAGTGAGCAAAATATTGTTCAGAATAGCAACGAAATAAACGCACACAAATAACTACATCTAATAATCAGGTTACTATAAAGCTACAACCAGGGCGTTTAATCTTAGTACAAAAAACTGGGGACAGCAATGGGTACAATGATACAAAATCACGAAGCATATGTAGTCACTGTACAAAATAACTCATAATGTGTTTTTTAATTTTGTTGGATTATAATCGTGATTTTTTTACCAACTTGTTAAACTAGATGGCGCTAAACAAAATCATAATTTGTCAATATTGCCTAGTAGGTAGCATATTACTACTAAAATAGTATATTTTTAACCAACTTCTGTGATATAAAAAATATTTTATGTTATGAATAATTTTTACTGGTTTTAATTACATTTATCGCACAGTGTGACATTTTATTATTTTTTGATTAATTAAAACATATAGCAATAACTTTTACAATCATTTTGCAAATTTTCATTAGGGTGGTAAATTTCCCTTGGTGGTTTTATGAACCATAAACTGGTTACCCCAATTTACAAATGTCTGCTGATATCTGACGCTTGCGCCCGGTATTTTGCGATATTTTGTTTATTTTTGTGATCTTTCTGTGTTATTATCACAGGTTATGATCACAGACGACTTAGAGATACTACGTATGTTACTATGTTATGATGTGCATTACAGTTAACGAACATTACAGTTCTATAGAATAAAATTAAACCCTTACATACACACACACACACCTACGCACACTCGCACACGCACACACAGCTATATCAAAGGTTTAGTTCTAACTATATAGGTCAGATGGCGCTAGTTTCTTCAAGAACGCAAATGACGCGTTCCACGGAACGAGATTGGTCTCTATTTCAGTATATTGAAATGTACTCTGTGGCTACAACTATCGGAAACGAGGTCATGTCATGGACTTAATATAACTACATATATCAGGACTGAGCACTCCAAAAATCGTATCATACAAAACTGAACCATATATGCTGCACCTTAGGTTTACTTTTGTTAGGTAATCTTAACCGAGGCAAAACGAGCCGAGAGAGATAGCTCGAAGAAAGGCGTTTGTCCCTTTTTCTCACTTGCCAACAGATAAAAATGTTAAAGATGGTAGAAACATGGGTATGCCATATTTCACCAACTACAAGTACATTTAGTAACATATAAATATTTATAGCTGTACGAAATTTCATTTAAAGTTTTACAATCTGTACATAAAGTAAGTAATTGTATTTAATTAAAATAATCTTAATAATATGATTGTTGGTAGGTATCATAAAATTACTCTGGTATCACTGAAATCTGACATCTGGTGGTGTCATAGCGACCTTTTTCTGTTATTTTTTGAAAACGCATAATGCATTTTAAGTTTTATTGAGCTACGTTGCTTTTTTATAGTGGAAATGGTGAAAAGGTGTTGTGTCAAGACATGTAAAAGTGAATCATACGGTGGTTGTGGCATTTCATTTCACCGGTAAGGAAAAATAAAGATTTTGTTTATTAACAATAAGTAGTTTGACCATGCTCTAGACGTTTTGTGGACAGAAGACATTTAAAGTTTTAGTTTATTTCTAATTGAATCTATAAAATAAATGGAATAATTATTATAACTTTTAATATTATGAGTATAATAAATACAGTTTGTACCTATGCGAGTACATCGCATGATTGAAATAGCGTATATTTGTGTTGGTTACACCTTTCCATCAAAAGAAGAAATGAAGCAAAAATGGGCGGATGTAATTCCATCAGCCTTGTCAGGGACCTCACGTCCCACGTATTATTACTTAAACACACCTTCATATCAAATAAAGTGTAAAATAACCATTTTAAAACTGTCTTTCATTGGTGTCCGCCACCTCTACCCTTAAACCGCAATACAATGTTTGTCACACACACTTAGTTTTATTTTCCTTTGTTTTATTTCCCTTTGTTTTATTTCCCTTTGCTTCATTTAAATACCCATACACCAGCTCTGTAGACCAAACAGAAAAAAAACCGGCCAAATGCGTGTCGGACAAGGGCGTCGCCAAGAGGGGCAGCTGACCCCCCCTAGAGATTCTAAAAATGTTGCCCAATGTCACAGCCAATGTAAAGCAACCAAAATCCTAAATCTTTGACTTAAGGTAGAGCGAACGTTTAGCAGCCTCAGGATACTAAAAACCTGGCTAAGAAGCACTATGGGCGAAAATCGCCTCTATGGTCTGGGCATGATGAGTGTGCACAGAAAACTTATTCATGGTAACTTACAAGATTTTCATAATAAAGTGGTCGAAAAGTTTTCAAAAAACGCCCGCAGATTATGTTTTAATTAACCTAATCAAAAAAAGAATCTTCTGCGAGCACTATAATGTTAAATTCTGGTAAAAACAAAAAAAAGGTTTCCTTACTTATGATGAATTTATCCCAAGAACAAACCTATCATTGTAGTTGAAAAACATATTCTCCCATACATAGTAACTGCAAATTTATGTTTGTACGCACAATACTGGGAGTTTTACCTGGATGGATCCTACCTATAAGGTTCCGTTTTGTCATTCGGATATACGTAACCCTAACAATAGCAATAGCGACATGGTCCCGGAATAAAATTCATGCACCTTAGCCTACTACAAATTATTTCAAATCGAACTTTCCCTATTGTTAAAAGAATGTTTGGTCACCCTATTAGAAAGAGATGAACGCATCTGTACATATTATCTCTCTCTGCTCGCGTTTTTTGTGCGAGTGCTCAGTCCTGATATATTTATAATAAGTCCATGGGTCATGTTTACGGAGGGAGATCAAATACATTATGATCAGCTGGGCTGCTACATGTGAAAATAGATGTGTGGCTACGATTCGTGTCTCATTTTGCGTGCATTGGAACGACATGAGCGCCAAATTCAAGAAAATGTCCCCATTGCTAAGCGACGGGAGTTGCTTTTTTTGTGATTTGAGTGGTCATTTAAGAGGAGCTCGTTTTCCTCGCGTTTATTCTAAACAAAATGCCTATTATAGTAAAAGATTTCACTTGGTCTCAATCTAATAACACAGTCCATATAAGAGTTCCCTTAAATCCAGTCCGTCATGAAAAGGTTGATCTATTTCCTTCTGATAAATATATCAAGGCGCATTTTAGTCCATTCTTGTTCGAAGTGTTTCTACTGCATGATGTGAATATAAAGAAAAGCAAATGCTTAGTAAATGATGACGAAATAATTATAGATTTAGCGAAGAATGAAGAGATTGCTTGGGAAAGTTTGGAAAAAGAACTAACAAAGGAGGAGAAGATGAAGATTAGGCAAGAAGTTCTCGACAAAAGCCTGGAACAAGCGAAGCAGGAGTCGGAGGACAGAAAAATAAGAAAGAGCCAATTAGACAGGTTTACCGTCCAACAGGCGATGGAAATAGATAGTAAGCAGCACAACTTGATGGACTCCAGGCGAGATTCGGAGAGGAACAAGGCAATGGATGAGTTAGAACAGTGGAGGGTTGGTAAGGTTAATAATAAGTTCATGATTAAAGATAAAGACTATAAACCAGTTAAGCAGCCAGAACGTAAAGGCGTAGAGATAGTTGAATTACCTCCATCAGACGACGAAAAAAGCGTTGAGGGTGAAAAGAAACAACATGCAGTAAAAGAAGAAGTTCCACAAGCCAAACCAATGAAGACAGTGCCGAAATCACCAAGGAAACCTGCCAAGACTCCAATAAAGTCTGAATATGTCGAGAAGAAGAAACAAGAGACTGCCAAAAGGGTATTACCAAAGTTGAGGCAGACGATGACCTTGGAGGTCAAGCACACGCCGCGGACGTTCCCAACACCTAGTAGAGAGTCTAAGGCTGAGGAAGAACAGGCGTGGTTGAAGAATGTTACACTGGCTAGGCGAGCGACTGGTAAGCAATTCTACAAGACTAATATGAAGAGAATAATAAAAAAGTCTCTTTTCATGTTCATAAAAACTTGCAAGTTTTAAGCCCTGTTTTGTCTGTCATTTATTTAGAGAATTTATTCCGGAATGTACCTAAATAAAGGTAACAATATCAGGTTTTTCCATCTAGATACACCTTCAGCGGACATAATTAGCAGACACAGTAGAAAACAATGGCGTCCACACCCGATTCAGGTGTCGCGGCCGTCGAGAGGGAGGGATACTTAGTCTTTAGGACCTGTAGCTAAGAATCTCAATGTTTTTACATGGCGTCATATCAGAAGATCGCACTGCTGCAGGCTGCTAGATTATTCGGATACTGCGGTACGGTTAGCCGGTTGGCGCAGAGGCTGAGCGATTGACTGCTGCGCTGCGTTTCGCGGGCACGATTGCCGCACGGAACAAATATTTGTATGGCCTACAGATAATTGTTCTGGGTATGGCTATTTGTGTAAATGTCTGTAAACGCATTCACGGACCCATTCCTAGTGTGGGGTTTAAAAATAAATGCCTAATTGTACTTCTGATTGAGTTTATAGTTTCTAAATAGATATTTTTTATTTATTAGGGTTCGTTTCCGAAGATCTTCGGCCAGAGGAGCAGGATCCTCAATGGTGCAAGGCGAAAGGTGACGAGTTCTTCAAAAGCGGGAACTTCCTCGGAGCGATTAGCGCTTATACTCACGGCATCACTTTGTCTGACAAACTGCCCAGCCTGTATGCGAACAGATCCGCTACGCATTTCGCACTTGGGAATTTTAATAAATGTGTAAGTATTAAAATTTTTGAGGTACATTTGGTAAGGCTTCCATCTGCTGACTGGTTGATATTTTAAATGTGACCGAATGACTTGACTGAGGTTTTTTCAGAATAGACAGTTTTCGTGTTGGTACGGGAAAAAAGAAGATGTGAGGCCTTATTTATAAAAAATCTTTAGGCTGTTAGCAACAACTGATCAGCAGATTCTAAATGCAGTTCAAAAATATTAGAAATGTTTTCGATAGACATACGTGACCCAATATAAGTCTGCTGGGGTACTCCTGCCAAAGTTTTGAATGCTATCCCCAAACTCAAACTCGATTTTTCGGTCTAATCTATGGTATTTCAGTTGAATGACTGCTCCACGGCTCTGGACCTCATGAAGCCAGCATGCGAGAGCAACCGACGCAGCCGTGCGAAGTGCATCGCTCGTCGGGCAGCCGCTCTGGCCCGTCTGGGGTATCTCAACAAAGCCATCGACGAAATGAAAGCGGCCGGCAAACTGCTGCCCGACGACGACACCATCAAGAAAGATATCTATGACATGGAAAAGGCTTGGGAACAAAATCCTGATTCTGATTAAACAAAATATAGTTTAAGCTCTTCCAGTGGAGGCAAGAAAAAATACAAAATTTTACAACAGAACATTATAATATTAGGAATAAAATTATAATACATTAAATGAATTCATATTACTCTTCAATCATTGCTTTTTTGGGCAGACCAAGATTCTTTAGCAGAGCGTGTGGTGAGGGGTCCCTTCCTCGGAACCTTCTGAACACCTCACTGGGGTGGCAGCTGCCTCCCACTGCCAAGAATGTGTCTCTATACCTCTTCCCAATCTCAAGAACATCCTGATCGCCTTGTCTGGCCTCTTCAAATGCACTGTAAATGTCAGCGGCTATCATTCTGGACCATAAACGGCAGTAGTATGCACTACCCCATTCTTCAGAGAAGATCTTGGTAAACGAAAGGGGATGTGAGTCATACTTGTCAAAAGGCAATGCATGGTACTTTGGCCACATTTCTCTCACAATATCTCTCCAGAAAGCCTTTTTGGTATGCAGTTCCAAGTCAAGTCTGGATAGGTAAAGTTCATTGCACAAGTTGTACCCTGACATGTGACCTCTGATATTCTGAAGGTTCTTCACAATTTCTTCAGGTAAAGGCTCCTCTGTTTCAACATGGCCACTTACTGATCTGATGGTGTTTGGATCATACAGCCAGTGTGTCATCACTTGCCCGCAAACCTCAGCAGCATCCCATTCCACATTAGAGAGTCCAGCAACCTCAGAGTAGTTAGCTTTGGTCAGTAGGTGGCGAAGTGAGTGACCAAATCTTTGGAACAGTATACCAACCTCATTGAAGGACAGTAGAGATGGTTTTTCACTGGATGGAGTTTGGAAATTGAATATTAATGCAGATAATGGAGTGGTGCCGGTGGACGTGCATTTGTTTCTGATTGCAATATGCCATCCAGCATCATCATAAATGCGTATTTTCTGGTCCTGACGTGCATATGGGTCGAGGTAAAAGTTAGCTATGGGAGCCTGGCTAGATTCATCATACACATCATAGAACTTAACATCTTTGTGCCAAGAGTGAGGACCTGTTCGCTCCACTATCTGGATATTAAACAGTTTGTTACACAAATTGAAGAGACTATTAATTACTCGTGGAAGAGGGAAATATTCACGAATTTTTTCTTCATCAAAACCATACAGGGACCATTTTTGTTTCCTTTGCCAATATGGTATGTCCCAGTGTTCTAACTTGACATCAAAGCCCCTTTCTTGTGCATATCTTTGTAGGAGTTCAATTTCTGCATCCTGCATTGATCTGGCACTCTCTAGCAAGCTGTCAAGGACATTGTTAACATTTTCAACTGAGCCAGCCATTTTAGTTTCCATGCTCATATCACTGAAAGTTTCATAACCCAGTATGCCAGCCTGTTCTCTTCGCAGACTCCTTATATTCTCTAGATTTGTTGCAGTCTCAATTTCTTTATTGACATAGTTGGAGCATCTTTGTACATGTGCTTGCCAAGTATTCCAACGAAGCTCTCTGTCAGAGCAGTATTGCATGAAAGGTTCATAAATATGGGGCTGCAAGGTTAATTTCCAGGGCCCTTTAGTAGGGTCAGATCCCATGGTCATAGAGTACAGTAAACTGTCTGGGAATTCTCTCATAGCACTGGGATCTGTAATGGTGCTTGTGAATACTTTATTTGCTATGTTCACTTTGTCTCTGAACATCTGCCTCTCTTTCTGTAAGCCTGACAGGATATTATTTAATCTTTCTCTCTTGATGCCCTTCACATCTAGACCATTAAGTTTACCTTCTAGAATATACTTGTCAAGGAGCCTCTGTTCTTCATCAGTTAGGTTCTTAAGTCTGTTCTTTTCTGTGATGGCTGCTTGAAATATAGCTTCACTGTTGAATTTTGTGGAGCGTGCTTCATGTGCTCTCTCATGTATTTGGATGTATGACTTTGTGGGCATAAGTGAACTGTTTCCAAGGTACAGTGTCTTTGCCATGCCCCATGTTAGTTCAAGCTGTGAGTCTAGCTTTTCTAATGGTTTAAATACTTCAGCAAAGGCATTTTTACAATCTTCTGCAACTTGTTCAATCTGTCTTACTCCATTTTCATACTCCAGACTTTGTTTGCTGATAGTCGCTATACATTTTTCGATTGAAAGGTCATTGAACTCGGGCAGTCCATTATCGGACAGTAAAGTATTTTCTGCATCTTCACCTATTTCTGGAATACTGGAATGGAAAATACACAATGTGATCAATGATTTATCAGGAGCCACTAATTCCACTGAAATGGAAGGAATACTGAGCTTCTTGGTTACAATATTTTTGATAACAAAAGTATTCTGTTTAATGTAATAAACTGTGCTCATCTATCCAAAGTCTGGGCTTAAATGTTACGTAAATATAAAGCTTTTGTATCAGAGACTGAGGGACTGATGGCTGTGTATTTTTTTTTTTTGCTTTATTCTAGTGAGAAATTTAGTGAGACAAAAGTATAAAGTTACTCATACAGAAACAGAATGTGCATATTCCTTATTTTAAAACATTTTAATACATTAACCTTAAGATAATTCTACACGCCGGAGATAAAAATATCAAATAAAAATCAATGTTACTTACAGGACAACGTATCCAGCGTTGCGTTTATTTTGATAAAGGTGACGTTTCACATTTCGGGCAATTACACTACTACGTAAAAACGATAAAGCCATAATTGTAAAATTATTTAAATAGAGTTTATTTCATCAAATAATGTTTATTTCATAATCCAAATGCCGCACATTGATTAATTTTTTTTGACATTTATGACAGCTGATTCGGTTCAGTTTTTAATGTCTATGATTCAGTTTCACACTTTCATAGACAATAATTACATCCATCTTAAGGGCTTATTACACTAAACGGTATTCAGAGCCCTAAACTCTTATTTAGGGTACCTACTGTAATAAAGGTGGAAACACATTATTAACACCCGACCCGACCCCACGCCACCCGACGAGTCGACACCCGACGCGTACCGTGCACATATGCAACACCCCACGTGATGCTACAACACGCTTCGCTAGTATTGCCAGGTCTCGTTTTTGTTTTATCCCAAGTCTGCTCTTACCCTAGATTTTAAGTTTAATAAAAAAAAAACTGTTTTTTTTAAATATGCTTTGCCTCGCCGTACCATCTATATTTGCGACATTTCATGCAAGATCATACATAAGACGAAACATTACAATCTATTATATAATTACAGATCAGTTTTACTATAAGAATATTAGAAACCATTAAAAAAAACTGGTTATTTAGGGATTTGTACCATACCAAATACTTGACTAATAAAAACCGAAAATTGCGGGTTCAAAGGAAATATTTAAACTTAAGTTCAGCATTACAAATTTGACTGAAATAAGTTAATCATTTATATTAAAGCATAAATATAAAAATTACCCTCACCTAGTTTGTACCCTAAAAATTACCGTGCTGATGAAACTTAACTCTAAATTAGGGTAAATTACCCTAAGTTGGCACCACTGATCATGACTGACGCGTGTTGTCGGGTGTTACTAGAGACAAACTGTGTGCGAAGCGTCGGGTGGCGTGTTTTCCCCAACTCCCGGCAACACGCTAATCCAAACCGACTGGGTGTTGTCGCGTGTGATTGCGTGTCGTCACATGGCGTGTTGACTATGTGTCTCTGACCATACTAAATGTATGGGATGGATTAGTACTTCAACGTGTCAGCAGGCGTCGGGTGGCGTGGCGTCGGGTCGGGTGTTAATAATGTGTTTCCACCTTAACTGTTAAGGGCTTATTACACTACACGGTATTCAGGGCCCTGAATACCGGGTCACTAATTCATTCCGAAGCAATAAGGTCTTTGGGGGTAAACGGAACAGGGTGTAAAGTCCCGCAAACCTCCATAGAAAAGGGAGGATCCTCCGACCAGACGGGTGTTGTGTCTGGTCCGGGCAACTGCCCAACGGTTATCGTCGGACTGTTGTATACGTTCAAATCGCGCCGCAAACTTTGCTTGCGCGATGTTGGATTTGTGTGACGTCATGTCATTACTTTGTAAGTGGCGGTGTCGGTGCCGCTACATCACTCCCCTCCGGAGACCGGAGGTCGATAGCAGGTTGAGTCGTCCGTACATCTTGTGATGCGTGCCTGGCCAATGGAAGATTGGTTTCCGTGAGTCGGAACCGGAAGTCGCAGAGTTCGCGGTGAGACGGAACTGTATGCGGTTGTGCCCCAGTGAGTCGGGGTGATGATATCCCAGTGAGTCAGGATAGTTTTGCTGGCTCCAGTAGTCGGAGCGGTGATGATGTGTCCCAGTGAGTCGGGACAGTGCTGCTGGCTCCAGTGGGTCGGAGCGGTGATGAAAGAAGCTGAGGGTGATGACCAGGTATGCGCGTCCGCTGCATGCTGGTGGTCAGGATACCCCCGTAGATGCCGTGGGTACTGGCTGGCTGTGTGACTCGCTGCTCGAAAGCTTGAGGAAGTGATGATGATGTCACGATGAAGTAGCTGCACGAAGGCTGCGCTGATGTGCATGTTCGAGGGTCACCAGTTTGGAGGTATGTGGAACAGGGTGTAAAGTCCCGCAAACCTCCATAGAAAAGGGAGGATCCTCCGACCAGACGGGTGTTGTGTCTGGTCCGGGCAACTACCTAACGGTTATCGTCGGACTGTTGTATACGTTCAAATCGCGCCGCAAACTTTGCTTGCGCGATGTAGGATTTGTGTGACGTCATGTCATTACTTTGTAAGTGGCGGTGTCGGTGCCGCTACAGGTCGATATTATGAGAACCCTAACTCTCTAACTCGCACTAAGGGCACGAGCACGGAATCGCCTCAATCGCAGCGTCTGGCGTCAGTATCAGTACTGTGCCCTTAGTGCGAGTTTTTACTCACGCTCAATCGCGTTAACGTAAACGATTTCTTATGTCAAAATGTATACAAAAAAACAGGTTTTGTCTTGCCGTCAACAGACGGCGCTTATCCAGTTTCAATACAAATTGGCGTTAACGTTAACGCGATTGATCGTGAATACAAACTCGCACTAAGGCCTCTGATCTGTGGGCTTAGTGTGAGTTTTTACTCACGCTCACTCGCGTTAACGTAAACTATCTCTTATGTCAAAATGTATACAAAAAAAGAGGTTTCTCCTTACCGTCACCAGACGGCGCTTATCCAGTTTCAATACAAATTGATGTTTACGTTAACGTAGTTCAGAGTGAGACAAAACTCGCAATAAGGCCTCTGTAGTATCAACACAAAAAAAATGTGGGACTGAAAGCGCAAAATTCCAGTTAAGTACCTATCTTTGCCATTCAAAGCCATCCGTTTCTAAATTAAAATTATGTCGAGGCTGCCGCTGAGGGATCTCTCTTTGCAAGGCGACAACATGGGATCAGTCGGCAAAAAACTATCTGTGAGGCTTAGCAAGGACTTTTAAGGGAAACGTAAAGTGCGTTTGTGTTGATGTAACATTTAATACAATAAATAAAATAAGTTTAACAATGTTACTGTTTAACAACAATAAAATCTACTTTTTCACTGTTCTTTTCAATAACAGCGGCTATATTATCTACCAGGGATACACTGACCATTTGACAAGTACACAAAGCATTGCATGTGGTACAATTATGCGGTTCTAAATTATATTCTTTGCCTTCATGATTTGTTTCTTTCACCGGTGGGTTACAACAGAAATCTGTATCGAGGCCCATTTTCTCCCCATCTTCTAAAGTTTGAGGTAGATGTTGATTCAGGGTTTCCGGCAACAGTAAACTGGCTATACCTCCTGCTACTAGTAAAGCTCCCATTATAATTAAGGGAAGCACCATAATGTCAGAGCCCTGAAAATAAGAAACTTTATTAATGAACACCATTCGGTGTGGAGTATAAATATTGAGCATATCAAATGATGCTGTAGTAGGTACAGTACCCGGACGTTATATATGGCATATCGAGTTATAGAAAGAGACAAACACACACATTGATAGAGACAACGCTTTACGATTTATATTTTTTTTAATTCAATGTGCCACAGTAAACGCCCAAGTACTGTAATCAACGAACTAAGTACCTCATTATATTTTGTCTGATACATTACCAAATAATTGACGAGTGGTATAAAGATAGGGCCCAACATGCCGAGTACAGAGCTGAGACTCATGCCGAGACCTCTGACCACTGTAGGATATAATTCCGATGCCATTAGGGGCAGAACAACGAAAGAAGATGATATACCCATCTTGCCGACGCAATACAAAGCTAGAGTTACGTAGGTTTCTGAAACATAAATATGAGAAGTATTATCGGGAAATATCGTACTTTCTATCTGTATTAAAAAGCGAAGAGAACATCATCTGGTTGGATCATCATCATCATTTAGCCGAAAGACGTCTACTGCTGATCATAGGCCTCCCCCAAGTGTCACGATGATCCAACAGCCTAAACCAGCACCCAAATTGTTTATGTTCAAAGAGCCTAGGATTGTCTCCCTTGCATTAATTGCTACATATGTTCAAAAATCCGTCTACTCGACAGCGTAAAACACGCAATGAATATCGTTGAGTTACCGAAATAAAAGGGAAGGAGTGTGCTTTGTGCTGTTAAAACAGATACGCAATTAGGGTGCAGGTCGTCGGTCCATATATACTTCATAAAATATAGCTTGTTTTCTGCGACACGTGTCAAACTGACGTATACTTTATTCATTATTGTTAGCCTGTCAAGCGCTATTGATACTGACAGCTGTCGCAGAGATCAAGTTCATCTTTTATGAAGTATAGTTACTGGTAGAGGGTCTTCCAACGCTACGTCTTCCGGTCTGCTCGGCATTCTTGTACAACGGTACAAGAAAGCAATCATGTTAACAAGTTTCATCGATAGCCGACATGTGACGACGAGGTATGAACCTTAGATTGTGAACATGTTGAAAAACAATGAGCTGTCCAATGGCGATGGTAATAATGGATGGATGGATGTAATTAAAAAGGTCACTAACCGTGTTGCACCAAAAACGTGGTCAAACACGCAACACCACCCACTACCATACTCATACATAGAGTCCACCTCCTTCCAAGCCTCTCCATTGAAGGCCACAGGAATAAATAAGTGGGTAGTTCCACTATCCCGGCCAAAAAGAAGTTTAGGAACTCGTCTCCGCCCAACACCGGCGCATAGTACGACAGACCTACATAAACACTTGTATTTGTGAACCATATGAACGTGATTATGATAGTTTTCTTCCTCAAATTAGGAGTTCTAAATAAGTCCAGGATGCCATATTTCCTCATTTTCGTCTTTTCAAAGTCTTTTTTTAATTTGTCTGTCTGGTATTTTCGATGGAGTTGCACCATGTAGTTTGCTGGCAAGGATTTGCCGTTGATTCTGTGAAATGGTTCAGTATTTTCAATAACGTTCTTTGGAATTTGAAGTTTCTTAAAGCTGTAGATAAATCTTAAATCAGCCATCAAAATTGTCTAAACATACCTCGCCATATTCCTCAAAATAACTTCAGCTTTCTCGAACTCTCCTCTGGCCAGTAGCCATCGAGGGCTTTCCGGCATTGGCCATAGATATAGGAAGAAGCAGACGAAAGGCAGAGTGGTGGCCAACGCTAGGTGGCGCCAGTCTCGCACTAGGTAGACCACGCCAGCTAGCAGGATCAGACCCGTGGAATATGCGATGTTGGATAGAATGGTACAGAGCGTTCTGCTTTTTGGCCCCACCAGTTCTATCGCTGGAAGATGAAATAAAGTGTGAATTAATAACTTTTTAAGTATTCTGGCTAGGGGATTTCCTAGCGCTTGGACTGACTTGGGGTCGGCGCAACACGTTTTCTTTATCCATACCGTCCTGTCCCCGTCACGCTATCACTTACTCCCTTTTCCTTCATATTACTCCTCACACAGTCCATCCATCTTTTCTTTGGCCGTCCCCTCGCTCTCCATTCACCCACATTTATATTCATAACTCTTTTAGTAACATGCGTTTCATCAAATAAGATACTACACTGTGGTAATAAATAGAAACATGGCGGGAGCAGGCCCCGAATAGGGTCCCATTTGGGTACGGAACTCTAAAATTTAAGTAGCCTGTGTACTTTGTATTTATTAAAAAGAACCTCAATTTGATTACCTAAAACATAAGGCGTGGTCATAATAGCAGGTACGGTGAACCCCACACCGAATCTGTAGATGCACCAAATCACGTAGTTCTGAGAGAAAGCGGTTGCTACCCCGAAGATACACTCGATAAAGAGGTAGATGAAGAACGACGGTTTCCTGCCAATAGTGTCCTGGAGGTAGCCGAAGATATAGTTGCCAATGATGCCACCAACAGCCAGGAGGACCAGACCGAGGGTTGGGTAGAAGTCCCCGTTGCATACCAGGTTCCACTGTTAATAAAAAAAAAATATGAAACCAATGCTGCTGAAGCTGGATCCCAATTGAGAATGTTTCTTGGATTGGGCCATTGGAGATTTGGTCTCCTGAGCACCTAATAGGAGCGGCCCAACTTTGTCAAATCGTCATATTTCGTTATTTGTTCCGGTTTATCAAAGCAAGCAAGTCGTGAAGGTGTTATAAGAATCTAAGATAATACATTTTAAAATATCTTGGAAAAGCCCAACGGATTAAAGGCCTCTTAAGCTTAGAACCTAGGTATTGAGAATTTAGTATGGGAAAACCTCATTAAAACTTTACCCGACCTAGGTTTCAAACCCAGCCCACGAGATCAACGGGGCAGTCCAGTTTCGCATCAGCAATATAACCTACCTCTGTGACAACCGTGCTCTTATAGACGCCTTTCTCATATGTCCATCCATTTGTGCACGGTATGACTTCTGCTGTAGATCCTTTCAGAGACTTTAGACCACTCTCAATACCCTGGTAGTTCTTCGCTATGTCACTGTAGTTCAGCTTATACATGGTGCACTCGGAATACTGTAGCTGACCGTTCTTCAATTCCATTGGGATACTGGAAATAAAGTTTAAAGTTCATTCAGAGACAAGGCATAAAGAAGTTGCTTCTGACGATAAGTTATGTTAAGGGCCCAAACAGCAAGTAAATTGATTAGACTTGAATACTGAGGTTTTTGATTTAGTCTTGAACCTTTTTTTTTTAATAGGCTCGCGCTTAACCACTATCTCACCTGATGGTAAGCGATGCTATCATTATATCAGCCGAAAGACGTCCACTGCTGGACATAGGCCTCCCACAAACGTCGCCACACTGGCCGGTCCCGTGCATCTCGCATCCATCGGACATCCGCCACCCTCACTAGGTCATCTGTCCACCTGGTGCGAGGCCTTCCAACGCAGCGTCTAGGACCTAGGTAGGCTGTTACAATTCTTTTTTTCCAACTCGACTCACCTCAAATTCTTGACAAGACTAACATCCGAAATGATATCCAACTCCGGAACCCTGCACCAGTGTTCTACATGGGCAGCCATGAACAGCTGTGCGTAAGCATGGAACCCACAAGGTATCACTGCAGGGAGCAGGATCAGGTAGATGACCATCTTCTGGTACCTCCCGAACTGGCCCACGTCTTCTAAGATGGCGTCGAAATCCATGATGAGGAGGTCTTGAATGTTATTTAACTAAATTAGTATAAGAGTCTCTTTTTAGGATTCCGTACCCGAAGGGTCCAAACGGTCATTAAACGGTATTGCTGTCACTCACGCGTCCGCTTGTCTGTCTGTCAGTCCGTCGTCTGCCACATATTTTGTTCCGAAGAATTTTTTAACTTCCCATTGACCTATGAACTTGAAATTTGGTGATAATGTTTATTAATACGTATTTTTTGCAAATATGTACCAATAATATATTAATAAACTAGCTGTTCCCCGCGGTTTCGCTCCCGTGGGCCACCCCACAGCATCCGTTTTCGGGATTAATAAATTGCGTATCATGCCACTCAGGAATAATGTAGCTTTCTATTGGTGAAAGAAATTTTTAAATCGGTCCAGTAGTTTCGGAGCCTATTCGGTACAAACAAACAAATCTTTCCTCTTTATAATATTTATTAACCGACTTACCAAAAAGGAGGAGGTTCTATGTTCGACATTATGTTCTTTTTTTTTTTTGTGTATTTTCACGCATATCTCCGTCAATTTTGGACCGATCTTGAAAATTCTTTTTTTTTTTGGAAAAGTATGATTCGAAATTGGTCCCATTTTAGTTTGGTGAAGATGTGATGAAGAACTTCGAAGATATACAACATAACTCTTCAATAAATTACGGCAAATCTCTCGGGGTTGCTGCAATCGCATGTCTGTTTATTGTTTAACATTACGCCAGTACGCTCTTAAGGGGTCCGCAGATCTCTCATTTCACCGGTTTTGTTCAAGTTTCATGATATTTGGGGAATCTATTCTGGCGTTACCTTACTAAACAACTTGCCTATTATGTAGGTACAACTAAAAAGTGAAAAATAAAAAGCTTTTTTACAAAAAAAAAATACCGACTTCCAAATAAAAAAACTACAAAGTGAAAAATAACTTTATTTTTGGAAGTCGGTGTCCATAATGAAAAAAATTTGTATCTACCTACAAAAGACACACATTTGGAAGTCGGTAGTATTTTTTTGTAAAAAAGCTTTTTTGATTACTAATTATATTGATTATTGATTGATAAATTGGTACGAAACCCTAAATGTGCGAAGTCCGACACGCACTTGGCCGGTTTTTTGTATGGGTACACTAACTAACAATAATTGATTTGTTTGCGTTCGACTGTTTTTTAATGTATCTACTACATCCATACTAATATTATAAATTCGAAAGTAACTCTGTCTGTCTCTCTGTTACCTTTTCACGCCTAAACTACTGAACGGAATTCTATGAAATTTGGCAAGGGATAGATAGCATGGCATCCTGAGGAAGGACATAGGCTACTTCATGTAAAAATAGGGTAGGATAGGTAGGTAGCCAGTTGACGGGTGCGAAGCCGCGGGCAAAGCTAGTATAACATAACACCTGTATTTCTCGAGAGGTTAACCAGATGTGTACGTATAATACACCCACACTCCGCCAATTATGTTAAAGTCCCTTGGCTTATTACCTCAACCGGGAACAAGTCCAGTCCGGGCTGCTACTGAAAAATTCCAGATGGGAAACTCGATAACAGCTAGCCTGACCCGGGCATCGAACCTAGAACCTCATACAAAGTGGTAGCGCTTACGATTACTAGACCAACGTAAGTAACGCAGTGTTTGTAAGTTTTTTTTTTTTAAATTTTCCACACTCGGAATTTATTCCTGTATCGTGGGTGCGTTTACAAACATATAAACTCACATACACAACACCCAGAGCCGGAACAACTATCTGTAGGTCATACAAATATTTGTTCCTTGCGGGAATCCAACCCGCGACACGCAGCGCAGCAGTCAATCGCTCAACCACTGCTCTAACCGTGCGCCCAACCTTACCCTGGATTCTGAAAGTTTATTGAATTTACTATACCGATGCTAAGAGCCCATTGGCTATGATCTTAAGACAGTTTCGGTCACAGTACAGATCAACAATGTGATTTGTTTCATTGACAAAGTTTAATAGTATCTAGTTATTTCTTGTCTCTCTACCAAGTGAAATTATCTTCTGTTTATTTAGGTACTAACTTCGACTTCGTCCGCGTCAAACTCATAATTTTGTTATTATTATGAACTTTTTTCCCACAGGAACTGTGCATAAAAAGGAGCCTATGTTACTCCTTATAACACCAGCTATATACCAGTGAAGGTCCCGTCAAAATCGGTCTAGGTGTTTCGGAGATTACCCGGAACAAACAGACAGACAGACAACATTTTTACTACCGTTTATACTTTCACTTGAATTCAATAAAACGTTGTTATTTTGATGTTTTATGCAGACACTTCTATTTTATTTATTTGTCTAGTAGGTATCCTATAGAAGACGTACAGATAAATATATATAATTATTTATTAATTAGGTAAATACTCAATTGTTACAAAACCCATAAAATCTATATTACGCATCTCAATTTTAAGATGCGGCTTTGCCCGCGTAAAAAGTGTTTTTCCAAGGGAATACAAACTATCCTATATAGTTTCCCAAGGGAACCACCACGTTTGTTTTCACTTGGGAAAACCCGCTTCGGTCGGTCCTTCCCAGCGTCTTAAACTATCTCCATGCCAAATTTCATCTAAATCGGTTCAGTAGGTCCAGAGATTACCTCCTACATGTACTATTATTTATTCTGTGCTACAACCTGACAAACTCACAAACTTTACCTCTTCATATAGGTATAATATTATAATAAGTATAGAATAAAGGTGTAAACTTACTTACTTTATACGAGGCTTCACTTAGGACTGCACTTCTTCATAGTCCACTCTATGGAACGTGATTGCCGGGACTGCCAGGTTGTACAAACGCTCTGACATACCTACTTCACATATTTAGAGACCCTAAACACTGCCGCTAGTACAGGCTGATGCAAATTTTCTAGTTTATTCAATAAAATCTGATATTTTGATCGGTACAGGGAAATGCCTTCCTCAGACTTGAAACATGTGTGATGGCAATTTGTTGAATATGAGGAAGGGTGGACGTTCTACGTCTTAGATAGAAAATAATAATAATATCTCTCAGCGGAGACTATACCTATCGGCGCGGGCGATAGTAATTTGCCCCATAATCGACTATCGTGACCTGTACTATTTTGACTTGAGTGCGGTTCTGCTGGATAAGCTCCCTCCTCATCAATGCAGTTGGCACATCATCAGCCTATTAATGTTCCCACTGCTGGGACACAGACCTCCTCTCTGTGAGAGGGAATGGGCCGCAATCCACCACGCGGGCCCAGTGCGGGTTGGTGGATGTCACATGTCTTCGAATTTTTGTTTCTAGGAGGCATGTCCTATTGCTCGTTTTTTCTGTTCTGTGTTGCTAGCATAGCCAGCCTAGCTCCACCCAAAAGCACAGTAGCTTCACAGGCTTCGCGGAGTGACCTCACTTTTTCGAGGATGTCTGCACGTTAGGAAGCCACGGCCTCTAATTTCAGGATGACGAGGGCGGCTGATCGTTCAGCGTATAAAGCAGCCCCTGCAAAGTGGGCTGCTTATGGTGCCTAAGTTGAATAGATGTTTGTTAGGGCTGTGGCCTTTAATTGTTCCTATGATTATTCTAAGGTAAATTCTACTTCGGCTGAGAAGTTTCTTGGTTAATCGGTTATACATTCGGTAAAGGCATTTTTGACTGTCTACAGTCCGTTGCCTGTGACCATATGTTATTACGAAGTTCGGTTGATCTCTGGCGAATCCACGCACGAATTCATGAAAGGCATGGGAGAAGTGGGTTCGGGCTTAGCACTATCATCTCGGAACCGGAACCTCTCTCCGCAAGTTCATCTGCGGCATCATTGCTTAAGGATCCACTATGTTCTTTGATCCATTGGAGGGTGATTCAATTGGATATCGATATACCTACTCTCCAGGGCGAGGTGGCACTCAAGGATTAGTTTGCTATTGGTTTGTATGTTTTCAAGAGCATCTAAAACCGTATAGTTATTGCTACATAAACGCCTTACGGCAGTTGCGGCTTGTGTTAGGGCGACAAATTTACATTGAAAAATCGACCTGTTCTACACAGTTATCTGAGTTGACGATCTGACCGCATCATGGGCTAACTTGCCCTTTATCCAAGGGCGTCGCCAAGGGAGGGCAGGGGGGGGCAGTTGCCCCCCCCTAGAGATTCTAAAAAAGTTGCCAAATGTAAAGCAACCACAGTCCTAAGTCTTTGACTTGACTTGCTCGATTGATCATTCCCGTACGTCGCGAATGAATATATATAAACCAAACCTAAAATAGGCAAAAACCTTCTTTCCCGACACGGAGAAGCGTTGAAAATTTTGATCGCTCTTCCGTGTACGGTAGAGTTGCGTAGCTTTACATGTTGGACTCTGAATAGTGCTCGCCAAACTTCTGGGCCGCCCTGAAGTTGGCTTTCCGATGCGCAAGGCACGGATCGGTACTATTTTTGTATGATTTACTCTTGCGCAGACATTGCAGCCAACTTCGGGACGGCCTAGAAGTTTGGCGAGAACTATACCGATATTATTACAATCGCTGTAGATGTAAGGCTCGTACTACAAGTGAAAAGCTTCATGTGCTCTCGACTTTACCTACAATTCATACTTTTCTCATTCTCCATATCAACTTGCCCCCCCCCCCCCCCCCTAGGCCATCGGCTGGCGACGCCCTTGCCTTTATCTGTATTCAGCTCAATGGAGCAAGGATCCTTTAAACAGGCAGACTGCACAAATGTGGATACCGTAGAACTGGATGTCAGAAAGTAGTTTTATGTCCAACTGTGAAATGGTATAGACTGAGTTTGAGACTCGTCTTCTTTCGAGAAGCCCTTTATGTAAATTCGTCTTTGTTTAATAAATATATATTAACTTTAATTTATTCCAAAACAAACTGCCTGTAAATAAAATGGGATGCGCGTGGGCAATTATCCCATTCGTGGTCCAGTCAGTCAATTCGATTAGCGGGATAATTGGAGCGAGCAAAGGACTGTTCCCTGAATGCCCACACAAGGTCGGGAGCCAGCGATACTTCCATTATGGACGTCATACATTGACGGTTATATTTGGAACGACCGACAGTTATTTTGAAATCTTCGGTCAATAGTTGGAAACAAGCAATGGATGCCGAATGGTTTATTGAGTCGGAAGGATGCAGCACTCAAGGTTTCGTCATGGTCTTCGGTATTTATTTTATTGTTAGTAGGTTACCAGGCTATATGTAGTTTCGCACGCTTTTTAACCGACGAAAAAAAGTAGGAGGTTCTCAATTCGACATTAACTTTTTTAGGGTTTCGTACCTAAAGGGTAAAAACGGGACCCTATTACTAAGACTCCGCGGTACGTCTATCTGTTTGTCCGTCTGTCACCAGGCTGTATCTCATGAACCGTGATAGGTAGACAGTTGAAATTTTCACAGATGATGTTTTTCTGTTGCCGCTATAACAACAAATACTAAAAACAGAATAAAATAAATATAAGTGAGGCTCCCATACAACAAACGTGAACTTTCGCCGTTTTTTGCGATAATGGTACGGAACCCTTCGTGCGCGAGTCCGACTCGCACTTGGCCAGTGTTTTTTAATAGTTAATTAGGACAATAGAAGTAAGCTTGCAACACTGCTCCCAATCACTGCCAATCATGAAAACCAGAATCAACAATGGCGACTATCAGAAAATCGCCGAGCAATGAAGTTCGACGAGTCCCGGTTTTTGATAATGCAACGAATAATACGAATTAAGTTTTTTTTTTAAACTATCTTTTTGGTCTGAAAGATACTAAATTTAATATCACTTCTTGTCAACACACATCTAATGAGTCCAAACACGATGGAGCTGTCTTGTTTGATTGAGGAGTTGCTATGGCCACCTTCCAGCTCCATCACTTCACCAACTCCATAATACTATTATTATTTCAATGTTTCCAAAATTACTTAAGTAGGTACGCGAAGTTTTAGCTCAATCGGATGCCAGGAAGTGCTTGAAAATGGATTACCTAGATACTAGTTGCCGGACACATACGAAAGCAAGGTAATAATAAAAAATGCTTGTGAAAATCGGATAAGAACTGCGGAGAAGTAAGACAATGTATATTTTCAATTACCTTTATATCAGACAAGAGATAACAAGTGAGCAGTGCCAATAGCACAGAATAAATAATAGTACAAGTACAGAAGACTCACTTCGTGCAACAATTCATTGAAATAGAGACTCCTGCTAGTTAACAACAAAGTGCAATTCAGCTCGCATAAGCGCTCAGTGCCTAACGTGATATTCACCTAAACGTTGCCGTTCTCTTCTAACGCGTATCTCCGTCGCTGTCTGGCGCGGTTTGACTCGGCTCGTAAGGGTTGTCGACTTTCCGCTTTCGCTTACATCCACTATCTACCTACTTGACCGCGTAATCTTTCTTATGTTTGATGCCTATGAATATTATAGACCGTCATTTTGTTTGGTACTTAACAAATGAAAACTAGGTTACCTAAACTTCATTTACTATAACATTAGACATTTAAATAAGCCCATTTTACAGCCCGGTCAATCGATTTTGACTTCTATTGCGTTGGTGATACGACAAATGGAAGCTGTAGTAAACAGTTGGTTTTGGTAACAGATTTGTGCTTTTTATATCATCCTTATATGTACGAGATAGAACACAAAATCGGTTGAACGGACTGTAAAACGAGTTGTTAAGACGTCTTATGTTATTTCAAATTGAGTATAGGTACCTGTACCTCTTTGTTTACTCTTTAGTGATATTTTTTGTTAGTTTATTTAAAGTTGGCTTGAAGAACTCTTAGCAAATGTTTTTTGTTTGTTCGTTAGGTATAAGTAAGTTCCTAGTTTTATATACAAACGTTAACTTTAACAAGAGCGTACACTTACTCAGGCTATAGGTAAATTCATAGGCTAAGTAGGTAACTACTTAGGCAATTATAATTTATTGTAAACTGGATCTAAAGCGTTTATTTTTATGTTAACAAAACGGTAACCATTCAATAAAAAAAGAAATCAAATTATATTTGTGAACAACACGAAAATCTAAAATATCTAAGTAGGTAGGTACCTAATTATTAGTATTTCACACACCTATTCATTCTTTTAGGAACACCAAAATGCTTAAATTTTTATACAAAACTCGTACTCATTATGCACCTACTACCGATAGTTACAGATTATTTATGTAATTATTTGTTGGCTTACCTTTCAAAATCTTTCGGTACTTTAAAAAACTTAATATCGATTCATTGTTCTTTGCTTTATTTAAACACCCGTAAACACAACAATATCTTTTAAAGGCCTTAGAAGTACGTTTAGAAGTCATCGTTATTTGCTGCATAATATAAATAACGTGGCTAACGTGCGAGCCGAGCGGTAAGCGGCAACCTAATGCTTTATTCCCTCTGCAAGGTACCGCCGGCCGATCGTACCTAAACTGCGGAGTGACACCCCCCTGCCAATAGGCTCAAAAGACCTTGTTTTCATGAAAGGCTAATAAAGGAAAGTCGTGTAAAAAATGCTGTTCGAAAAATATTTATTTTAAATTTATTTTAATCAATAAATAAGTATGTCAATTCAGTCAGTAAGTTTCCTCAAACAAATCAAGAAAGAAAAAAATACACTTAGTCACTTAGTACATTCTGTTATTGTATATAAGATTAAATAAGGATTCGCTTTTTTAAATTGACCAAATTCTATGTAGCCCAGCAGAGTAAAGCCAACTCTGTTTCTTAAACCTTATGGCACATCTTCCTGTACCACTCAGGGTCATTCTTGGCAGCAGACTCTGGTCTTCCATCCTTGTGTCTGTAGTGGAACTCGGAGACTCCTCGCCCTGGTACGTTATTCACGATAAACTTGCAGAATCGCTCAACCATTCGCGCGTCCCAATCAGACGAAACGTAGTGAATTGATTCGTATTCAACTAGCACCTGAAAAAATAATTGATAGGCATTATAATTTATTATGTACAGATTTATCATTGCTGGCCTCCCATCTGTGAGAATAAATGGGCCGTAGGTATACCATCACGCGGGCCCAGTGTGGGTTGGTGGATGTCACATCTTGATTCTAGAATATTTACAGTTTCCACTCGTTGTCTTTCTTCTACATCTTTTAATTACAGGAAGCTTGACGCTTGTGCCTATTTTCAAAACCACAACCAAGAATTCGTTTAACGTCCGTACTATTGACTAAACCCGACAAATAAATAAATTGACAATGTTGTTACGGTACCTGTAACAACATTGTCAATTTATTTATTTGTCGGGTTTAGTCAATAGTACGGACGTCAAAACAAATCGCAAGCACGCCATCTGGCGGCAAAGCAAGAACAACTACGCTTTGGCGCGCTTACTCTAACCACGTGCGTGGTGGGGATAATAGAATATAGCAGTTGAGCTAAAATGTACTGGCAGTTGAGTACTGACAGCAGACCAGCAGTAGAGCTAACACGTCGTAGAATCAGTGTCGATCCGTAATATTAGTAAGCAAGAATGTAATTTGTGTCTATTTGAATATACTCAGTGTATCGAATAATTTGTGTAATTTCATTTTCACGATTGTACCCAACGACCTGCCCACACACGATGTCTTAACCTAAGGGAATACATCCTGACTTCCCGATGGTTTGCATCTATCGGCCAGCCTTCATGCGATATATTTATTAATTAAAACTTTATGCACAAGTAAAACTTAGGCATTTTCTACCAGTCGACCTTAGAAAGGTGCAGAGATAAATTAATCAATTATACTTAAAACATCAATCATTGTTACTAAATATAAGCATTGATATAAGGACCTTTCTAAGTAAATTGATCTTAAAATGCACTAAATTATACCCAAAGAAAATATTATGCATAACTTTGACTTGTTATGTGATGAGGAGGGATGAAACGCATGTTACTAAAAGAGTTATGAATATAAATGTGGATGGATAGAGAGGGAGAGGAAGGCAAAATAAAAGATGGATGGACTGTGTGAGGAGTGATATGAAAGAAAAGGGAGTCAGTAATAACGTGACGGGGGACAGGACGGTATGCAAGAAGCAAACGTGTTGCGCCGACCCCAAGTAACATGGGATAAGGGCAGGAAGATGATGATGATGAACTTTGACTTGTTATAATCTGAAATTGCTAATACGCTGGACGCAATGGGCACATAAAATATATCTACATTATTACCTTTAGTCCTTTTATGCAAAGGAGAAAGAGCACAACTGAGATTACCAAGACAGTAAATGCTTGAAAGAATATCAGTTAAGAACTCAGGATGATCTTGTCTTTTACAAATCTTCTGCTTTGTCCAACCCTCTTCTTAGTTTAGCTATGGTCGGGTTGATGGTATACTTCTGCAGCAGAGAGCTCTGTTCTGGGGTGTCTGAGTGCTCAGGTTCTCTCTGAAGACCTCTTTTTGCATGCTTGACCACTGGCGGGTGACCGTCCCTTGCCTCCCGGTCGGTCGGGGATATTTAGGGTCTTTATGATAGGGTTGTCTTTTCCACGTCTCAGGATGTGGCAGTATCTAACTAATTTATAACATCTGTACCTGAACAGTATACTCCTCGTCCCCTGCCTGGAACGTGAAGGCATAGTCTCTGGGAGCCGTCCCGTTTTCTCCATGTTGGTAGAGCTTCAAGTCCACCGATTTGATGGGCAGTACTTCGCCGGTTGGGAGGCCTATCATACCAAGTTCCAAACTGAAAAAGAAAATTGTATTTAGTTTTAGGTTTATCTGCAGCTTCCAGCTCCTTGACAAAGAAATGAACGAAATCAACAAAGGCTCACGAACGAGTTCGTGAATGCAGCATGTTATAAGGAAAACTCCAAACTGCCAGCAATAAATAGTAGTTTATGCAATGGTCATAATAGGGGTTATTAAAACACGAGCGTGGGTTTATCACATGACGCGATGCCGAATGTGATAATAATAACACGCGAGTGTTTTAATACCTAATCATATGCCGTTGCATACAATATTTAATCTTCACTCATACATTTGAAATAAAACAAAAGTGGAAACGAAAAAAATATGCGGTATGGCGGGCAATTTAGATTCTCATTGCGCATGACTGCGCAGCGCGCGCATCCATAGACATTAATGACACTACTTTTCTACATTAAGTCAATGAGCCCATAAGCGCAAACAAATTAAAAAGTAAAAGTGTGCTATAGAAATTAAAAAGTTATTTTATGATGCAGTTGTTTGAAATTCGAAGGAAAATGTTGCACTGTAATGGTATTTTTTTTTTAATTTTACCTATCCACGTGAATATAATTATAAAATACGTGTTTATACGATATTTTTTGAATTCATATTTGGAACATTACGTTGTGAGTCTAGATAAAAATACAAATCGTTAGTCAAAACAGTATTATTTAAGTTGAATAATAATAGCTGGGTATAAGAAAATTTTTGCTCTTGCTCAGAAATAATGCTTTGTTTAGACAAAATGTATCTAAAGCCGCTGAAAGACTTGAGTATTAACTTGTAATGAGCATTCATGCGAATATTAAAATAAACAGGAGCGCGCGTTTTAGCGAGCATTCCAGCGAGCATTCTAGCAAAATGACAGTACATTTGCTTCGACATTTTTGCCGAGCCCTTGTTTAATATTAAATACAGCACACGCGGCCGTCAAGTCTGACATCTTCTTTAAGAATACATTTTTTGGTGAACATTACTAGAGCGTTCGCTAGAATTATCATGCAAATGTTCGGAGCGATGTTTGGCTCTATGCTTGGCACTGTTCGTTGTTTAGTTCGACAAATTGAAAAACGGTGAATGCTCGATGTTCTGTTACAAGTGAATGCTCAAGTCTAACAGGACCTTACAAAGTATGCTGATAATTACATGGAGGCAGTAGAGGGCTGGCAGACGACTCCTAGGCTGATGTTGGCGCCGTTCTCCAGGAAGATGTGGTGGAACGCGTACCTATGCATCAGTGTCCAGTCGCGTTTCTGACCTAAGATAAAAGCTTTATTAAGCTACTCCTCTTCTAGTTGAGTGTAAGATACTGATAGATAAGCTTCATAGTAGAAAAGGCTTGGCAGCTAATGATGATTTGAGTGGAAAATTCGCATACACGGCTCAACTGATAGTCATTACTGGGTAACTTAATAATAAAGATTATATTCTTAGATATTATTGGAACCTAGACAGTAGACTTCCTCCTCTCTGTAAGATCCTCATGGGCGGTTATCGCTTCGATCTACTCCATTTTGTTTTGCCAGCGGCTCCGTTCGCGACAATTATTCCAAGGAAACATTTGTTTATTTGTTTATCCTTGCACTGGAATGCATTGCAGCAATCACAGCACAAATGGAGTGCGAACTTATACTAACTATATGTCCACGTGCCCTCACGATGTTTTACTTCACCGTTGTTAGAGAAGTCCAAGATAAACTTACAAAGTACATATGAATTGAAAAAGTTATATTTGTACTTGCCCGGATTTGAACTGCAAGGTCTTATACCTACTGGGCCACTGTATAGAATAGTTCTTTATTTGCACAGAAAGTAGGTACAAGTTACAGATGTTAAGTTTTAATGTAATGATTCTTATACTCTTATACCTTAACTAAGGCATGCAAACATTTTTAGCTATAATAATAAAGACCCATTTAATTAAATTATTAAAACATTCAATTAAATCAATACAAAATTACCATGTCAAGATCAAATTCAGTAAATAATTTGAAACAGGCAATACAATACACAATGTCAATTTTAATAAAATGGGATTACAAATTTGTCAAGTTCCAGTCAATACAGTCAAATAAAAAATAATAGTGTATCTAACTCACTCGCACGTTTGCTTAGTCATCCCTACTTTCCCCCACACAGGCAGACACGATACCATGCGCACCGCGTCATTATTACGAGAGCCGTTGGCCAGTGTAGACGTGTGAGTAGTGGTAATTTTGTGAGTGTACGAGACTGTGGTTTGCCCCACAATAGAACCGGTCACTACAACAGCCACGACATTAACACAACATACTTAAGGAAATATTCAAACGTACAGAAGTAGAATAGATGCACTCATTATATCGTGTAGAAATTTTGCGTAAAGTTTCTGTATCATCATCATTATTGCAACCGAAAGACGTCCACTGTTGAACATAGAGACCTCCTTCAAGCATCGCCACACCACATCGGCCGATCCCGTGCGACTTTCTCTGTCTCAGCGTCGAAGTTTCTGTATAGTGATTCGTAATTTTACAAAAGTGTGAATATTATTATCTCAAGAGTTCGTCTTACCGAAGCTGTGATCCCTAAAGGAAGGAAGAGTGAACTCAAAGGATTCGTTCTCAATCTTGAACTTGCACTTCAATGTACCGAACTGTTCGTAGTGGGACTGGTGAGCCCTGTAACAGGAAATGCATGATTAAATTAATTACAATATCCTCCTGTTCTAATTTCGGTCGTGGCGTCCATCGAATCAAGGCCCAGAAAAGTATCAGAATACCAGCGCAGCGTTATTTTATTTTTGGAAATCGCTGCATATGCTGAGATAGATCTTTTTGGTCTTGCAAGGTGTTTTTTTTTTATTATTTATATTATGACAAAAACAACTTTCTACCAAAAAAAGTATATGCCTTAACTATTGCTTATTTCATTATCAGCCATTTAATGTTCCCACTGCTCGGACATAGGTCTCCTCTCTGAGAGAGCGAATGAGCCGTAATCCACCACGCGGGCCCAGTGCGAATTGGTGAATGTCACATGTCTTCGAATTTTTGGTTCTAGGACATTTTTCCTCACGATGTTTTCCTTCACCGTCCTGACAGCAGTGGTGATTAAATAATTTACATAAAGTGCCTGCCTGGGTTCGAATCCACGACCTACAACTTGTAAGTCGCGGCCGTTACCACTGGGCCACCACTGCAATCTCTCTTGTTTAGGTACTTACGTTTTAAGATTTTCGAAGTATTCCCTGCTCCATTTCTCCAAGGCTATCGACTTGATGATCGCGGGGGGGTACAGGTCAGAGTCGTAATCAAAGTATTTTGTCGTGGCGTTCCATTCTCCGAAGAAGTCGACATCTACCAGCTTGTCAGGGTCATTTTGGAACCTGATGAAATATGCGAGGATTCGAAATGATTACCATAATAGTGTTTGATTTCTAGGCCTAAAATAAAGATAAACTACAATGGAATGGCTGAAACTATATATCTATTCAGATATCATCCATTCCATTGTAGTTTCCATAGTTGTAGCTGCTTCACCGTCGACCACATCATCGCTTACCATCAGGTGAGAATTGAGATTGTGGAGAAACGCGAGCCTATCAATAATACAAAAAAAAATACAATATATGTAGGGTCTAAGTCCCGTAATGGCTCAAGTCATCGGGAGTAAAGCCTTATTGAATAATGAATTCAGCAAGCCAAAGGGCAAAGAGTATGAAAAATTGCCTGGAAGAGATCGCTGAATGCGATAAGGCCGCCTGTTGTATGTTTCTTGTTACTTTAAGGTTTCCGTATGTAATCTTTTTATCTTGGTACAATAAAGTATATATGTCGCAGGGACATGATAAAAACAGGGATTTGGTCAATTCCCTAAGAGATTTGATCAAATCACGGAGGATGTTAAAATAACAACACAATTTTATCATTTCCCTAAACAAATCTAGTGATTTGAACAAACCCCTAAATTGATTCAGTGAAAAGATAATAAAACATGTCCAGTTCTTGTTTACGTCGCGCTCGCGCTTGCTTGTCAGTTACCGCGCCCCCTGCTCCACCCCGCGCTCACCCGCGGCCCAATTTCGATGGGCGAGTTCGTGTATTGAATAGGTGCAAGTTGAATTAGTATTTGTGTGGCAGAGCCGACGGAGCCCCGCTGCGCGGGGCTCCTATTTCTGTATGCAGGGTCTAAAGTAACCTAACACGAAGGAGATGACGGGAGCTGAGTTCGCTCGCTTTGCTCGCTCACTTCAGCTCCCGTCATCCCCTTCGAACCTAACCTGTCCGTGTCGGGGTGCCCTAAGCTCCCGAGCTCGCTACGCTCGCTCTTGGACTTATCCATTGACCATCATTTATTATTTGAATGTTAATAGGCATATCATACGTTACGTTTTTCTATTTTTTAATACATTTTTGTTTCTCTTTTTCAAATAATTATGTTCTAGTTGTGATTTTTGAGATCTATATTACATTTTGTGTGCGAAGCCGGGGTGGGTTGCTAGTACAAAATAAACCTTTAAATTACTACAGAAAAGTTATTTTTGTCATTTCACTGAACCAATTTTGAGATTTGTTCAAATCACTAGATTTCTTTATTGGGATTTGTCAAATCACCAGATTTGTTTAGGGAAATGATAAAAACGTGTTATTATTTTAACATCCTCCGTGATTTGATCAAATCGCTTAGAGATTTGATCAATTCCCTGTTTTCATCATATCCCTGCGACATATATAAATAAATAAATAAAAATTGACCAATCACACAAATATGCGATGGGGATTTCTATGTGACTGGTCCATTTGCCCTTTGCCTTGCCGAATTCATTATGCAATTAAGCCTTATTGCGTCCTTATTACTAGAAGATCTGCAGCCGCTGGTCTCCTAGCTCCTATTGAAGAATTCCGTTGCGCGACCGAGTATTTGAACCCAGAACCAAGTCTTTTAGGGTAAAATTAGCAAATATCATCTGGCATCTACTTCCACAAACTTAGATACTTATATTGATAGATTTATAGCAAAAAGTTATATAAAAATCGAGCTTACCACATCTGTCCTTTGTAAGAGATGGTCCATTTGGTCATAGCCACTACGGGGGTCATCTTTATACCTTCGGCACCGAACTCTCCGATTTCGGACCCAAACAACACTGTGTCAGGGATCTTCTTACTGCAAAGCAAGCCTTTGCCTGGAAGCTGGAGAAAAAATATCGTTTTCAAGAATGTTTCACCATATAGGTGGGTAACAGTGGGTTGTTATGAGACAACATGTCAAATAACTTACAACAAGAAAAAATACTGTACCAAGGAGTCCAGCAGCCTAATTGCGTAAGTGAATTCGGCAAAGAACACGTATAGGTAAGGGTAACGACACCTTTCAAATAACGACTTTCGTATTGCGTAATACTTACACTCGAATGGGGATAGGTCATGGAGTGATGTGTGAATTCAACTTATAGGGTGAAGGACGTACCCATTCTAAATTATTTACGCAATACTGAAAACGTATAAAATAAATGTGTCATAGTCTTTCCTAGAGTTGTTCTCTTTTTTTTTTTTTTATTTTTTTTTTTTTTTTTTACTATGTATAGGCCTGTGTTTGACCACAATCTCACCGTGGTCAGTGATGATGTGGCCGATGATGGTAAGCACACAAAGCCTAGAAGGGAACTGGCTCTCAAGTGCTGCTGACGGAACACACCGGAAGGTGCTTGGCGACAGATTTTCAACTTGAGGGTGGTTGCCAGCCAGGCGGGTACTACAAAGTACGTAAGTAAAGGCGGGTACTACCACCGTGCAAATCTTTGCTCTGCCAAACTCACTTTTACCTACTCATTATCCAGGGCCACGCCGCGGCGTGGCCTGTAGCTTTAAGAAGTTACAGGCCATGTTTTACAACATTTTAAAATTACCCCTCCTTAATCTGTCTTTTCTAGCTACTTTTCTATTCTACCTAAGGATAGCAAGTTAATTGATAAAAACTACTCACCCCAATATAAAAGAGTCCATTGCACATGCCCATAGGTCTGCGCTCACAGCCGGCGATCACATACACGCCTTTGTTCTTCTGGCTATCTGCTGAGATGAAGAACACTGCGTCGAAAGCCTAAAAGATGCAAAGTTTATTTAATATTCTATGGCATGTAGGGTTTATGCACGCTCGCCTACAAGTAACCTGTTCTTGGAGACTTCCAAGTCTCCTTCCAGGATCATCGTATTGGAAAAGTCCGGAAACACGACTCCTCCTCTATACTATACTTCTTATTAGCACTATGCAAGCCACATGAAGGCACATAGTAGAAAAGTACGTCTGAGCTCACAATCGCAATGAGGAGCCAAAGAGTGGCTGAGGGCGAAATCGGCTAGATGGCATTGCAAGCAAGCAGCATCATCTTTTAGCATTATGAACGGTAAACTAAACGGGATAAGGGGCCAATGAATGAGGAGCTTAAGTTCGTAAAATGGCTAGTTGTTGAAACCTACGTTTAATTAGTCCGATAATGGCGCAACATAACAACAAATAAAATAATTTTTCCTTGCGGAAATTGAGCAACAATCAACATAATGGAGTCCAAATGGGGATAAGTAAGCATCGGTTGTTTCCGCAAAATTGACGCTGCGAAGTATAATTATGACTATTCGGTAGGTACTCTGTTAACCATACTTATTTTCTTCCTAAGATATGTCCGGAGAGTTTTGCCATAAGTTTTTAGTTTGCCAGCCAAGCAGCCGTGTGTAGGATGGCCCTGGGTAGCAGTGGAAAATCCCACCTAAATTGTAGGCAAGTCATTTCAGCCAAAAGACGTCCACTGCTGGACATAGGCCTCCCCAAGCGTCGTCACACTGATCGGTCCTGTGCGTCTCGGATCTACTGGATTCCCGCAGCCTTGGCCAGGTCGTCGCTCCAACTAGAGGGAGGCTTTCCAACGCTGCGTCTTCCTATACGCGGTCGCCACTCCAAACCTTTTCGGCCCGACGATAATCCGTTCTGCGAGCAATGTGCCCTGCCCAATGCCACATAAATTTAGCGATTCTTCGGGCTATGTCGGTAACCCTGGTTCTCTTGCAGTTAACCTGCTGCATTGCTGTTGATTGGTGTGTTACCTTAGCGTGACTGCTCAGCGACTGCGCTCTATCCATGAGTGTCGGGTCTGCTATAGCTTTCACCCCCTGCCCTGCCCGCCCATCGGGACCAGCCGCGGTGTGTTTGCTGGAATACTGGAATAGAATAGTGTTATTTGTAAGTAAGAGCAGTTTGCGGAACTACACAGATATTTATCTCTCACATTGGAAAATAGCTTTGGTCTTCTGGCTGCTGCCCAGAGTGCATTTACAGCCTACCTGTGACATTATATAACTATGCACATCGACTGTTATCGCCCCCACTCCTGCCTACCCCCCGGCGCCCCGCGTTCGCCTCGTGCACCAATAGCGACAGTCGAATGTCAGTAGTGACGTCACAGCGCCAGGTGCATAGTTATTTTGATCGAGTAGTAGTTGAGAACTAGGAAATAAACTTCCTGCTCTGAACTTTTGCTTTCTAGGTGTAGATAGCTACAATTCAGCGACATTCACCTACCTAGTAAATTTGTTGATGAACAATTTTTTAACTATTAGTTGTAACTACAAGTAGGTAACTATTTTTGTTTTGTCATTTCAACGGTTAACCAATAGCTATTTATTGGAAAATATGATATGGACATGGCTAGGATCACATCGCTGAAAAGTGATGGCTACAAATACGATTAGTGAATGTTCTAATTGCCAACACCACATGGGCAACGCGTGATGACTGTTAATAATTTTTAATTACTATCAAATCAGTGGTTTATCTGACACCTGTGCGTTGCTACCTGAGTTCTCAGCGCTGATAATAACGGGAGCTACTGATATCAAGCGCAAAATACAGTCACCGGCATAAAACCTTACACTTGCGCAAAATCAAAAGCTGAAATAATTCGATTTTAATCTTGAAAAATACCTATTTCATGTTAGTTTGTTTCCGAAAATACCAAATTCATAATGCCGCTAAATTTCTATGAACTCTTTGGAGAAAATCGCTTTAGAATGCTGCGTAATAGTCACATATTAATGCACGTTACTGTACATAGGTAGATATCTATTTAATCACGGCACAGCAATGTTAGTGCAGCTGAGGATTTGCACGTAGGTTTGCTTGACATATCATTTCACTAGCTTCTGCCAGCGGCTTCGCTCCCGTGAAATTGTGTAGGCATGTGCTATTTCCAGACTATATTCTATCTCTGTACCATATTTCATGCACAGCCGTTCAGCCGGGGATTAAGTAGGTATGGTAACAAACATCAATCCATTCAAACTTTCGCATTTATAATATTATTAAGAACAATGATATTCTAGAGTAAGAGTAAATAAATAAGATTATTTTAATAATAATTGCTGCATTCTGGTTTCATGGTTCAATCGTTAATGAGTTAGCTTGACTCCCTAGCTACCTTTCCTAATCCCATAATTGATATAAGTAATCACCCTCGTATCGGCACGATATACATAGAAATAATTGAGTGTGTCTCACTCATGCCTTGGTCTAACTTAGACAGGAAGATGGAGCTGTGCAGCAAAATGAATAGGGTGTACTCAACTTTCTACATTCAAGTATCACCACACTGAGAAGCCTTTTTGTGTCACACAGTATTTTAAGAAGCCTGTAGCGTAGAGAAACTTATATATACGGACAGTCTGTAGCCTATTTGAACATCTCCGTTTAACAACGAAAAATTAGGTCACAGATAATATAATACTAGCATGTTAGGTAGAGAAACACAGTTCAAAATAGGTAACAACTCAGATAAAATCGGTATGCAAGCACTCAATCTAGATTCATTAAAATAAACATAAAGATAAACTCACCTTCCTAAAATAATAGAGGATACCAAACAGCACATACTTAAGGTAATACCACTTTCCAGGGACCGCATAAATACCTAAAATAGGTTTTGAGTCTTTCCTTAATTTATTGTAAATAAACAAAATAATTCCGAGACCAATACACCAGACTGTGAGACACATTTTGCCTTCGTGACGAACCAACACTAAATGTGGAAAACATTGATAAAACTGATACACATTTATATTATTGATAAGAGCTGTTACATTGTTGTTCGGTTCGTAATTAAGTACCTCGCAGAGTATTGTTGTTATCACTTATCAGACATTGTGCCACACTTTGTACCTTTAATTAAATTGACTTTTGGTACCTATAATAAGTACTTAGATACCTAATAATAGATACTTATTCGTCTGTCAGTTGAAAGGCTTCTCATCTTGTTCCTAAGCTTATTATGGTTTTTGAAGACTACAACTTGCGTGTTTTTAACCTTGTACCACCCACTGACGTATAGGCCTCGTCTCTTTTGTGCCGGTTTCTGAATTGAGTATTCGGTACTTTAATCAGGGGGGTGTCACTCCGCAGTTTAGGTACGATCGGCCGGCGGTACCTTGCAGAGGGAATAAAGCATTAGGTTGCCGCTTACCGCTCGGCTCGCACGTTAGCCACGTTATTTATATTATGCAGCAAATAACGATGACTTCTAAACGTACTTCTAAGGCCTTTAAAAGATATTGTTGTGTTTACGGGTGTTTAAATAAAGCAAAGAACAATGAATCGATATTAAGTTTTTTAAAGTACCGAAAGATTTTGAAAGGTAAGCCAACAAATAATTACATAAATAATCTGTAACTATCGGTAGTAGGTGCATAATGAGTACGAGTTTTGTATAAAAATTTAAGCATTTTGGTGTTCCTAAAAGAATGAATAGGTGTGTGAAATACTAATAATTAGGTACCTACCTACTTAGATATTTTAGATTTTCGTGTTGTTCACAAATATAATTTGATTTCTTTTTTTATTGAATGGTTACCGTTTTGTTAACATAAAAATAAACGCTTTAGATCCAGTTTACAATAAATTATAATTGCCTAAGTAGTTACCTACTTAGCCTATGAATTTACCTATAGCCTGAGTAAGTGTACGCTCTTGTTAAAGTTAACGTTTGTATATAAAACTAGGAACTTACTTATACCTAACGAACAAACAAAAAACATTTGCTAAGAGTTCTTCAAGCCAACTTTAAATAAACTAACAAAAAATATCACTAAAGAGTAAACAAAGAGGTACAGGTACCTATACTCAATTTGAAATAACATAAGACGTCTTAACAACTCGTTTTACAGTCCGTTCAACCGATTTTGTGTTCTATCTCGTACATATAAGGATGATATAAAAAGCACAAATCTGTTACCAAAACCAACTGTTTACTACAGCTTCCATTTGTCGTATCACCAACGCAATAGAAGTCAAAATCGATTGACCGGGCTGTAAAATGGGCTTATTTAAATGTCTAATGTTATAGTAAATGAAGTTTAGGTAACCTAGTTTTCATTTGTTAAGTACCAAACAAAATGACGGTCTATAATATTCATAGGCATCAAACATAAGAAAGATTACGCGGTCAAGTAGGTAGATAGTGGATGTAAGCGAAAGCGGAAAGTCGACAACCCTTACGAGCCGAGTCAAACCGCGCCAGACAGCGACGGAGATACGCGTTAGAAGAGAACGGCAACGTTTAGGTGAATATCACGTTAGGCACTGAGCGCTTATGCGAGCTGAATTGCACTTTGTTGTTAACTAGCAGGAGTCTCTATTTCAATGAATTGTTGCACGAAGTGAGTCTTCTGTACTTGTACTATTATTTATTCTGTGCTTTAATGCACTAAATTTTACGGATTTTCACGCTAAATTAGAGAAATTCTGAAATCGGGGGTTAGTCTATATTCAAGTCTCATTCCTGCAGCCTAATTGCGCAAGTGAATTCGGCAAGGCAAATGGTTTGACCGCCATCAATCGACCAATTACATGGACGGAAATCATAATCGCGTCTTCCATCTCGCATGTGATGGCGTAAAAACCCTTTGCCTTGCCGAATACACTTACGCAATTAGACTGCTGGTCTTTTGTTGGACCCACCTGGCTGTAGGTCTGCCAACTCTCTGTCGTCTCTTTGTTAAATAGTTTTGATAACTTTGGTGATGTAAACAAATCAATCGTAGGCACGATTTTGATGAAACACAAATTAAAATACTTTTCCTTTGCGGTTATCCTTAATTTTAATTATTTTTGTGAAATATATAATAATAAATATTATTGACATGATACGTTGATACCTAAATACCTACACAGTATAACAGTTACTTAAATAATTTTAAAATTATTCCTCCGCTCCCTTGTGTGCTGAATATGTAACGCATTGAGCAATGCCCAAATGCATTTTTTGAAAATTGACCCATGTACGCGCTATGCCTACGCGGTTATGGGCCTACGACCGCTACGCTCTACGTAGTCTGCGTGTTTTTCGAGGGCTACGCCTACGAGCGCTTTTCGGGTCGCGATCGAGTTTCAGGTCTACAACCGCTACGGTCAACGTGTCTCTACTGGTCTACGACCGCTACGGCCTTCGCGTTTAAGGCGCATATATTCCCCAATGTTATCGCAGTACTGGCCGTGCACCCGCTCGAAAACAGAATATCAATATTGAACCTCCTCTTGGACAGTTTTGTTTGCAAAATATTATTATTTACAAATGCTATTTCAGTTATGAAGAAATTCTACCTATCAAATTTACCGTGGACAAATATTTTTTAAAATTAAAGTCGTTTTGGAGGAGTATCCAAAAGTAGCGAAAAAATATCATGTTGTTAATTATTTTTTTAAAGCAAAACTATTTATAATACGAAAAAACCATGTTTCACAAATAATGTACATGAAACAATAATAAATATTTTTTTTTCAAATCTTTTAACCTAGCCGTTACTAAGGAGTATGCTTTTTAGGGTTCCGTACCCAAAGGATAAAAACGGGACCCTATTACTAAGACTTCGCGATCCGTCTGTCTGTCCGTCGGTCTCATGAACCGTGATAGCTGGACAATTGTAATTTTCACAGATGATGTATTTCTGTTGCCGCTATAAAAACAAATACTAAAAACAGTATAAAATAAATATTTAAGGGGGGCTTCCATACAACAAACGTGATATTTTTGCCGTTTTTTGCTCGATATTAATAACGGCAACAGGTAGACGCTTGAAATATTCACAGAATGTTTAGTTGTATATTCTCTTAAAAAAATAATAAGTATTAAATTAAAATAAAATAAATAAAGGGGGGCTTTTTTGCAGTGTTTTGCGATAATGGTACGGAACCCTTCGTGTGCGATTCTGACTCGCACTTGGGCGGTTTTTTTTTGTTTTACGGCACTAAAGCGGTTGCCTACGACCGATACGCTCTACGTGTTTTGGGTCTACGAGCGCTACGGTCTGAAATCTAAGTGCTTCGGGTCTACGACCACTGCAAACTACGTGTTTCGGGTCTACGATCGACACTTATAGACAACACATTAAGGCGCTATATACGCCCCAATGTTAACGCAGTACTGGCGGTGCGCCCGCTCGTTGCAAAAATATCAATATTGAACCTCCTTTTGAACAGTTTTGTTTGCAAAATATTATTTGATATACATATGCTGTGTTAGTTACGAAGAAATTCCAGCCATCAATTTTTCTGTGAAAAAATATTTTTAAACATCCAAGTCGTTTTGGAGGAGTTTCCAAAAGTTGCGAAAAAATATCGTGTTGTTAATTATTTTTTTAAAGCGAAACTATTGATTACACGAAAAAACCTTGTGTTCAAAATTATGTACATGAATCAATAATAAATATATATTTTTTTCAAATCTATTAACCTAGCCGTTATGGAGTATGCTTTAGAAAGTTACCGTTTTACGGCACTAAAGCGTATGTAGGCCCTTAATAAATGCTTAAATATATTGACAAAGTTGGATTTTCAACCTTCGGCGCTGATTCGAGTGTTCAAATTTCTACAGAGCACTTTATCTAGGCATTTATTTAGAAAACGGGCGTTAGTGTGAACTTTTTAAACCCTTGGTTTACTCATAAATACGAATATTTAAATGAAACGCTATCTTAGATATAGAATAAACATTTTATTTATAACGTTTTGTAAATTAATCAAATACATATAATAGGTCCATACATAGGTACATAACTAGATATACTAAGAATTATTATCGGTTATATTTTCGTGATTCTATTAATCGACAAAAATATATATAATGACATTACTCTTTAAAATATAAGCAAACATGTTCCTAGGTCTTATGAAGAATAATTTGTATCTAGTGATTACATATTTCGTAAATTACTGAGGGTTATTCCCCTCGTCGTTTGAGAAACGAGAAATGTGATAAATTCTAAAGCGCGCTGTGATAATTAATTAATTCAACCAACCACGAAAGTTTACGCGTGCTTGACAATTAGTCACAATCATTTTCGTGAAAAACCGGGCGAAAGTAACGCAAACAAATTATTTCATGAAGTGATCTACCATTTGCATGATTTCAACAAATATGGCGTGTCAAATTAATTATATGCTTGATTTATAATAGGTACTCAGTCCGTGGTTAATTACTTGAAGAGATTTTAAACATGAAGAGAAACGACTATCTGACTAACTATATCTGGATAGAGTTCCCGCCAAAGTTCTTGGCCGCCCTGAAGTTGGCTACAATGGCTGCGCAATAATATATCTCATACAAAAACAGCACCGTTTCGTGTCTCGCGCATGCGGAAAGCCAACTTCAGGGCGGCCTAGAAGTTTGGCGAGAGCTATAATTTGAGTGCAGCATACATCTCTGCCCAACTACTTGGGGAATACGGGCGTGACATTATTAGTTTCTAATTTACGGCTCTTTCCCGAAACCACCATCACAACCCGCCACCGCCACAGTCAGGTAGGCCCATGAAGTTATAGGTAAATACCTTCATGGGTAGGCCTAGCGCATATTCAGAACTTTAGCATCGACCAAACTGTTTAGTCGAGATGTAGGTATACTTCTCGTAAATTCCACACAGCTAAACCGTTTAGTAGATGGAGATGCGCATACAATCGATATAGTCAATTGTCGATTTTTTATCAGTCTTTCTTCGGCAACGGTTGAGTCCGGCAGCCTTATTGCGTAAGTGAATATGGCAACGCAAAGAGTTTGACCGCTATCAATCGACCAATAACACAGACGGAAATTCACATCGCGTCATTCATCTCGCATGTGATTGGTAGATTGATAGCGGTCAAACCATTCGCCTTGCCGTTTTCGTGTCCAATAGGAGGCAGTACTGTCTTGATAGTTTCATGCATCGCCTTGATGACGTGTTTGGAAGAACAGTTTGCGTTGCAAACCTGTGCGCTATTGGAGGACCAACGCGGAATAGAACATGGATTTGGAAAAGGAGTTAGCGTAACAAACCCGTGCGTGTTTCAAGGCAGTACTGTCTTCTAATTGGACATGGAAATGTAAATACACGTCCAGGTAGAACATACAATGTCTTTTAACAAAAAAAACTAGATTGTGCTTTGCTCTAAAGACATTTTAAAAGAAATAAGTAAAGGCGAGGAGAGGTATTTGCCCGTCATGGCGACAAGAGATGTGGCGCCACTTCAAATGCTTATGTATTGTCAATTTGTATGGTTTTTAAGCATATAGTAGGTATAAGTAATGTACCTATTGAAGTGATAAATAATATAATTGTGTAGGTATTATTTTGTACATACCCACCCCGTATTCTATACAATTTAAAAACACATTACATAAATATATTTTACATGAAACTACGAATAAACAGTACTCTCCAATCTTCTTGGCCGCTCTGAAGTTGGCTACTACAATGGCTGCGCAGTATATCTCTTGCTAAAACAGCAGCGCATGCGCATCGGAAAGTTTATGTTGAGCCTGGCCAAAAATATTGGGTATCTGTACTTAATTAGAACAACATTAATTTTAAAAATACTGTTTTTATTTGGCTGCTAGGTAACTAGAAAATGCACACTTATGACCGCCTTGTAATTTTATGAGTCGAATAGGTTTTGTGTTGTCCCATTGTGAGACCGTGATGGTAGTATAGCCCGCGCGAAACTTCTTGGCCGCCCTGAAGTTGGTTTACCGGATGCGCGAGGCACGAAACGGTGCTGTTTTTGTATGAGATTTACTACTGCGCAGCCATTGTAGCCAACTTCAGGGCGGTCAAGAAGTTTGGCTAGAACTATACAGGGCCTAAAACGCCATTGCTTTTTCTTTGGAATTTAGATAAGTTAATGAATGTTGAGTTGTTGTTATATTAAATGAAAGAAATTTCTATTGAAATAAACAGTACATTTGAGCTATCTGTATTATTTCTGTGTTTTGTGTGTACATATAATAAATAAATTGTTACAGCCGAAGTGCAGACGAGATTTGCCTGCATAAAAAACCCAGGTCTGTTCAAAAAGCGACGAACTTTGGCTCGCCATTAAAATTGTACAGTAACAATAAAGTATCGTGTCGAAAATCAAGGGTAGTGTTTACCTAACAGAGAGATGTAAAAAAAAACATGTATATAATAAGGGTTAAAGCACATTGAAATACGTCAAAGCGAAGCGATGCGTTGGTCTAAAAACGTACATAACTATTTTTTTATAATTTCTACGAGAGTAAAAGCGATGCGTCAAACGTATTAGGAATGCGTGTGCATTACGTGGTAGAGATAGGGGTCAATATGTTTTGTACAATTTATAGACTGGCGCGTCGCTTCGCTTCGACTCTGTCTCAGTGTATTGTCTATTATGTAACACATTGCCTAAGAAATTCGTTTCGAAATATGAACATTTAGACACAAGATTATAAAATTGAAATCAAAATTACATAATAACAGTTACGAAATGACTTTTATCTACACTCACAACGTAATGTTCCAAATACGAATTCAAAATAGTAGTTTATGCAATTGTCATATAATAGGGGTTATTAAAACACGAACGTAGGTTTATCAAAAGAGGCGAAGCCGAATTTGATAATAATATTACGCGAGTGTTTTAATACCTAATTATATGCTATTGCATACACTACTTTATCTTCACTCATACAGTTGAAATAAAACAAAAGTAGAAAGGGAAAAAATATGTGGTATGGTATGGCGGGCAATTTAGATTCTCATTGCGCAGCGCGCGCATCTACAGACAACTGACAATGACATGAGCCCATACGCGCCAGAAAATTAAAAAGTAAAAGTGTGCTATAAAAATTAAAAAGTTATTTTTATGATGCAGTTGTTTGAAAATCGAAGTAAAATGTTGAACTGTAATGGTTTTTTTTTAAATTTTACCTATCCATGACTATAAAGTACGTGTTTATACAATATTTTTTGAATTCATATTTGGAACATTACGTTGTGAGTGTAGATAAAATATTGTATAAACACGTACTTTATATTCGTGGATAGGTAAAATTAAAAAAAAAAACCATTACAGTTCAACATTTTCCTTCGATTTTCAAACAACTGCATCATAAAATAACTTTTTAATTTTTATAGCACACTTTTATTTTTTAATTTTCTGGCGCGTATGGGCTGTAGTAAAGAAGTTTCATTGTCTGTGGATGCGCGCGCTGCGCAATGAGAATCTAAATTGCCCGCCATACCAAATATTTTTCCCTTTCCACTTTTTTTTTATTTCAACTGTGTGAGTGAAGATAAAGTAGTGTATGCAACGGCATATAATTAGGTATTAAAACACTCGCGTAATATTATTATCAAATTCGGCTTCGCCTCATTTGATAAACCTACGCTCGTGTTTTAATAACCCCTATTATATGGCCATTGCATAAACTACTATTGTATGGACTTTTGATATCATTATGTAATTGGCAGAATGATACTGAATCTTTACCTCACGACAAAGCGCGCGTTGATTTTGTGTGTAGTCTGTGGTTTTTAGTCTGTACGTTTCGAATAAATTGTTGTTGGAACTTATTTGCATTTAATTAAGTAAGCTCATCGGGTAGTAGAAAAATAATCGTTCGTGTCTCGCATAAAAAAGCCTTTTTAATACAGTTGCTCAAAAAGTGGCGTATTGCAGGGACGTATAGCGTTCGGGATGTGGGCTATTACATACTCGAGCTTTTTCTTTACCTTATCCGAACTCGTGCGTTCTCTTTCCCAACTGTCAAAATAATGTCCATTAAAAAGAAAAACCAACCACGAAGCTTTTACAAAAAAAAAACATAGAAGTTTTTATGATTCATGCAAATATTTCTAAAAAGAAGTTACTAATTTGTTTCAATATCAGATTTAATGATTTGATTCAATGAGTTAGGTTAGGATTCATTACATTTCATCTCATTAAATTTCATTTCCATTTCATATGAATAAAAAAATTCTACTGAAGACTTGGCTGTATGGGCATAGTTCCCTTTGCCTACCCAGAATGGGTGAAGAAAACAAAAAAAAAAACTCTGCTAATCTTAGATAAAGTACCTATAGATTAAGCCTTAAAATGACCTTGATTGATAGAGCGAGATGGCTAATTGGCAGCTTCATGTAAATAATAAGGACAAAAGATTATTTTTTGTTTTTGTCACCGTGGCCGGTTTCTGTTTGTCAAACTCTAATACAATGGCAGGTTTGACAAACAAACTCGGTTTTGTAATTTTGTTTGATTTTCTATGATTTCGTGGTATTATGTGTTAATTGAGACAAGGAATTTGGGTTATTTATAGATAATAAGTGTCAGTGCGATGGTGGGTTTTAGTGTTCTTGTTCTTGTTGTAACACCAGAACTAACTATTGCTGTCTCATGTGCGGCCACGCCAGTGCTTAATCTATAGGTACTTTATCTAAGCTGCTTATATTCTTTTACGGTTGGCGCCATTTTCCAAAAATGTTCTTTGCGAGTTTAGTTGTTTGTTGCACAAAATGAGTCATTTCGACGATATTTTATTTGAATTAACACCACCGGAACTCAGTATAATTGCACAAAATATTCGGAGACCATTTTACCGGAAAAGTCAAAAAGTCGCTACATATCTATAACGACGAATTTATTGCGTGGAGAGAAGAGAAAAAAACAGTTGTTCAGTACACGTGCGGAACCGTCATTGCAACTTGTTCCGACTGTCAACCCTCACCTTCGGCTGCGCCTCAGCTCGGGTAGACATTTGTCGGAACTCTTTGCAATGACAGGCTTTCCGCACTCGTAATGAAATATACTATATTTTAACACTCGCATGTAGCTTTCGATATTCGCCTTGGGCTCACTTCGAAATTGGCTACACCGCCCGCGTTAAAATCTCAACTTTTTATGCTTGTCACAAAATTTACTATTCTGTTAATGGAAGCGTGGCATTAGCGATTGAAAAAATGTCACAAATGTATGGGAATATCAAACGCAATCAAAATGCCACGTGACACTTTTCTAGTGCCTCTTAAAGTTGGTAAAAAAAAATCAATGCCGTTCTGAGCTCGATGGTAACTGACTGCGTTGTAGTCAATCAGAAACAATATTGAGGTGTTCGGAGTTACCGGTTTAATTTAGACCGGTATTAGTAGGGTTGCGAGGACAAAAAAGAAAAAAAAAACATAATTACTATTAATATTTTACATTTAATTAAAGGAAAATAACAAAAACCTTACATATTCTAACTTTATAATAACTATAAATTATTTAATTAGTTCTTAAGTAGGAGTAATACGGTTGTGATGTACCTAAGTATTTAGTTTTTTTTTTTTTTAATACAATAGACTGAAAAAATAATACTATTTTTTAGACTGAACAGTTAATATTTTTTTTTTGTATTTTTCAGTTATCCATAATGCTGTATATACCCAGCAGATTTGTTAAAATCCTAGACGATGTTGGTAACATTTTTAGGTGAAAAACAATTTAAAAAATTTGGAAGAATGAAACTTATACTTTGGCATGCCTTGCAAGTGTGATAGACAACCGTACTAAGTCTAAAGTGTTGATGTATTTTGTGTATTGTATTAAGAGCTGATATCAAAATACTGATTATATTTTCCATAACTGTAGCAAACAGGCAAGATTTAATACAGCAACTCTATGACTCTATGGCCTCTAATTGTCTATTGTTTCTAGTATAAGCCACCTTTGTTTATGTTAATAATACAGTTACAATGGATGAGAAGTATTACACATAGGAAATGGTTTATTTTGCCGACATTACATAGCAGGAATTAGTAGCTAAGGAAAAATTTGTTGCGCAACTGTTGTGCTTCTTTTTACGAACAAAGATTATATCAAGCAGAGAAAAAAGAAGATATTTTATTAAGTTTAACGTTTAGTTTTTAACGTTATATTGACTGCTTCGCCAATGAGACGACGTATCACCAAAAAAAAGCGCGATTTCTAAGTTTACAACTCCGGAAACGGTTGCCAACAGTTGCGCAACTATCTTAAACTACCATTTACGTAGTTAGATTTCGACAATATATTTGCGAGTATTGTCCTGGAAATTTACGAACGCGCGTCCTGTGACTCTTATGACATTGTTATAAGGTATAAATTGCAATGATCGACCCGCGTTCGTGAAACAACTTGAATACAGATTATATTGCAAAGGCGTCTTAACTTATATCACCTATTTCTAATGAGATATTATTGTTTTTGATTTATTTTATTACAGTTTTTTTTTTATAATTTCGACATGACCCGTCTTTTCTTCGTTGTCAATCAAAAATGGGACTTATGCCAGTGATTTTAACGTTCAATTAAGAGTAAGCATTTTTTAATAAACGTGCAATTCAACTTTGGTGTAGCCTTATTATAGATTACCTATTCGATATTTATTCTTTGTTATAGTTGATAAATTGCTCTATATTTGAGTTATTATTATTTAATAATATAATTATTATTATAGATTACTGCATAAGTCCCATCTAGACGGATCATGTCATAACTGTCCTTCAAAAGAGCTTCGGTTCATGACACGGTTAAATGCAACATAATTATGATTACAAGATATCACAGAGCAAGGAACGCCGTGCCGGCAACAATTATAACAAGATTTAACGGAAAAAGAGTAACCGACTTTTGAGAATTAATAGAATATTTTTTTCGACGAACGACATATCTTCTTTGGCGAAAGTATGTCAGTCACGGGCTATCGATTTCTGAGTAAACGGTGATAATACTCACTGACACGCTTGGTTTATGTGGAAAGATTTAACAATGACATCTTTAGCACGACCGTCGAAGCGTCACAATACTCTGTGCAAAATATTACAAATTTTGCAAATAAAATCGAGAAAAATGGACAAAAGAATTTGGAATAGTTATAATATAATAAAATCGATTATAATGGACGAAATAATTTGGAATACTTTGTAACATTTGTTGAATATCCAATAATGAACTTTCAATAGTAATACTTGGAATAAATTATTAAATTTAGGTATAGAGAAGCTAATGCCTGCAGCGTTTCGGTGTTCACAATTTTTTTTTACATTAGAACATTTAGGCCAACATGGACGAAAAACTTAACTCAGATTTAAACTGTCAATATTGTATGACAAACTGTCAATTTAACCTCGTGTTAGCAACTAACTCCGAGTTAAGCTTTTCGTGCAAGAGGGCCTGTGTAATTCGTTGCACATATTTATGAAAAATAAAAGTTAATTGTGTTCCAACCTATATATATGAATGTATACGGTGTTAACTACGAATATTGACACCTATACATTCACAAAACATTAACCCTATCTTGTACACATATCACAAATCAAGAAAAATACTTTTTAATGGAAGATGTGACTTCACCGCGTTCATTCTTCCATGAGCAGAACAAGTTTATACACTAATGTAGTAATATTATATATTTGAGTATAATTTATAACTATAGATTATTTTTTACACATTGCACGAAGAAAGAAAAGAAATCACGCCTACCACAATATTACCTATACCTGTGGCTACATAATATTATTTTTTATTTTAAATTTAAACTTTATTTTCTCATTCAAACTATTCGCGGTAAAACCCACCTTAACACGAACACCAAAACACTGCATGAAACGTCTACAAATGAAAATCAGCACACATAGTCAACACCAAGGCACCCTCCACATCAAGCGTAAACGTTCACGCGGCGGCCACGCTGCGTAAACGCGACTAACACGCACGACGTAAGGGCACCTAAACCGAGGCTCCTTCGTCCCTGTCCTATTCCCTAGCAGCGCCGATAATGGTAAGAATGTACAAGAAGATGTTGATGATGTCCAAGTAGAGGTTCAGGGCTGCGAAGATGTATTCTTCTGGGGAGATGCTGTACTTGTGCTTGCCGCCCATCATCAGTTGTGTGTCGTACACCAGGTACAGGGAGAAGATGAGAGCTCCGATAGATGCGTACACGAGGGTCACGATCTTGTTGTGCGGAATGAATATGCACACGATACCTGGAAAGTAAAAAAAAAACTATATATTGGGTTTAGTCAATAGTACGGACGTCAAAACAAATCACAAGCACGCCCCTGGCGGCAAATCAAGAACAACGATGCATTGGCGCGCTTTTTCTAATCACTTGCGTGGTGGGGACAGCAGAATATGGCAGTTGAGTACTGACCGCCTTAGAGCTAAGACGTCGTAGAATCTCTGTCTGACTCAGTGTATCGAATAACTTGTGTTATTTCATTTTCACGATTGTAAGGTCATCATCAGCCTTTTAATGTTCCCACTGCTGGGACGCAGGCCTCCTCACTGTGAGAGGAAATGATCCACCACGCAGGCCCAGTTCAGGTTGATGTAACACACATCACATCACACATCATCAGCCTATTAATGTTCCCAATGCTGAGACACAGGCTCTGTGAGAGGGAATGGGCCGTAATCCACCACACGGGCCCAGTGCGGGTTGGTGCTCACCCACGATGACTTAACCTAAGGGAATAAATACATCCTGACTGCCCGATGGTTTGCATCTATCGGCCACCCTTGAAGCGACATATAGTTTAAATAGAAAGCAGACAACTTCAAAGCCAAAAGATCGATGTAGCGTTAGGCCCTTTCTATGTCTAAGTAATATTTTCCTCAAATGAAAATATAGACAACTATTTGTGTCTAATTTGGAGTTTCAGACTCGGTTTTTTCACTCCTCCTCTATGTCCGCTCCTGGGTCAAAGTGTTTTGATTTGAATTACGCGTAATTGACGCGTATAGTTGCCGACACGCCACACGTTACTTAGTACGAGTAAGAGTCGTTGGATGCGCACAAGTCGTTTTTAGGTCCCGCGCGGTACGTTTAGTTGGTCACGTGACACAAGGATCGACTGATCAATCGCGTCGCGTCAACGTTCCGTTCGCTCTTTACGGAGGTTGGTCAGTTCGCGCACATACCCCCACTACTCCAAAACCTTGCCAAGTTACATGCCGGGGCTATACTACATTTAACTACACGGCGCTTAACTATTTTGTGCGCGGGGTTAAAATGCATGCTATCTCATCCGACAACACGTGCGAAAGAGATAGATGCTGTGATAAGTAGTAAGAAGCTAGTTCGCGTACGAATACACACTTTTGCAAATTTGTAGCGAAATGGATGATGATTTAGGACGAAAACGAGCGCGCGAAATTTTATAACCAGACCTATAGGAATATGGATATCATGCAAAAACCGGCCAATTGCGACTCGGACTCGCACACGAAGGGTTCCGTACCGTGATCGCAAAACACTGCAAAAATATCACGTTTGTTGTATGGGAGCCCCCCTTAATTAATTTTATTTTAATTTAATAATAATTAATTTTTGAAGTGAATATACAACTAAACATTCTGTGAGTATTTCAAACGCCTACCTATTGTCGTTATTAATATCGAGCAAAAAACGGCTAAAAAATCACGTTTGTTGTATGGAACCCCCCTTAAATATGTATTTTATACTGTTTTTAGTATTTGTTGTTATAACGGCAACAGAAATACATTATCTGTGAAAATTTCAACTGTCTAGCTATCACGGTTCATGAGATACAGCCTGGTGACAGACGGACAGATAGACAGACAGACGGATCGCGAAGTCTTAGTAATAGGGTCCCGTTTTTACCCTTTGGGTACGGAACCCTAAAAACGACTAAATGTATTTGTTCAAAATATAATTATTTGCATTGTTGAACTAATAATCTATGCCTGTATGGTGACTGTATTGCAATATTCCTTCTTCTTATGGTATTTATTTGCGCCCAACGATGCGTTAAAATAAGTGTCGAAATATGGAACTTTCGACGCCCATAACTTTTTTTAAAATATATTTTTGTTTCCATACTGAGCTAGATAATGATGAGACAATTTTTTTTTTAAACGTACGGCGTTAAACATTGAAGTAAAGGTCCCGTCACGTAAAAAGAACGCTGAGCGACAGTGGAGGGGATGTGTCTGCGCATGGGTACTGTCGCGTTCTAAAGTTCTAGGATATTGTTTTATAATATAAGAGTAATTATTTTATTGTAGAATCATAATAGGTACTTTCTAGCTACTTAGTACTTTAGAAGAGGTTGGATTTAAATTAGATAATGTTTACTTGAGCATTATTTTTTATTTCGATCTTATTATTATAAATATCTTATCATTATAAATTATCAACTGCCCCTTCTCAACTTCTTTCTTCATAAAATAATAGATACTATCATCAATAATAAATAAAATCAAGAAATCAATTAATCATTTTTCTTTCTTTCATTTTTAAAACCATCGTCGTGCAAAGAAAGTTGTGTGTGCGACTGTATTTTGGCAGCGAACGAAGCGTGATCTCTGCGCGGTGCGCATGGGTCAACTGACGAACCAATAGCGTGCGCGCACACAAACACTGGCGCCTGGCGGAGCATTCCCCCGTCGCGCCCCCTTCATACCACCAGTTTGATCGATAAATCGCTCACTGCGCAGATTCAAGGCCAGCGTTCTTTTTACGTGACGGGACGTGTAATCGCCAGACTACGTTTGTATGGAAGAATGATCGACTAGGACAACCATAACCTTCATGCCGCGAATGTCCACGTTACGTTCAATTCCGTAGCTTGAGCGGCAAGTATAGCGACTAGGCCCTAAGGTGATCCCCAGACAGCACAGTATACTAGGCAGCCCTTACCAAACACGAGCAGTACGACGGTGGCGCACAGCAGGAAGCCGCCCATGACCGTGAAGTCCCACTTCGTCTGGAACGCGAACAGCGTCAGCGCCAGGCACACGGCCGCCGTTATACCCACGGCCATCAGCACCTGGAAATGTCATCATTCATTATTTGTTATGCTGTTTTCATCTGAGAATATTTCATATATGTTTATTATTGACATCATAAACAATTGTACTTTATTAATTCTTTTTTATAAAATATTCTCTATTGCTGGACACACATACGAAAGCAAGTAAATATAAAGGTTTTGGGGGTAGGCGGATCAAGGTGTAGAGTGCCGCAAACCTCCATAGAAAAGGGAGGATCCTCCGACCAGACGGGTGTTGTGTCTGGTCCGGCCAACTGCCCCCACGGTTATTGTCGGACTGTTGTATACGCCCCAAAAACTTTGCTTGCGCGATGCAGAACTTGTGTGACGTCAGGTCATTAGTTCGTAGTTGACGGCATAGATACCGCTACAAGCGTGTTAAAAGAAAAATAAGTCTTACCGCATCAACTTGGTAGACGCTAGACGTGAGCCCGAGCAGGAAACTCTCAGCCACCGTGAAGATGCCGAGGAATATGAAGTTCATGGGAGCTTGGCGCCGCACGATGCTGCAGCACGCCATCGAGATCAGGCACACGAACACCACGACTAGAGCGACCCAGCTGCGGACAACAAATAATATTCATTTATATATTGTATTCGTCTCTGCTAAAATTTTCATTTGATATCCATAATGGGGGTGCATGAAATAATTGGTCCGCCATAAAGATGGTGGATCGAGATAGAGATTGCCCCCTACAACGTCACAAACTTTACCTCTTTACAGATAGCCTATGTGTTATTCTGAAGTATAAGCTATGCTACTGCAAAGTTTCATCAAAATCCGTTGATTATTTTTTACGAAAAGAGTAATAAACATCCATTCATCCTCATTCGCGTTTATAATATTACTATCATTTGCCAACGGCTTTGATCGCGTGAAAATTATACCACAGGAACATACACCCCGGATCAAAAAATGCTTAGTCCTAAGGTAGGCCATGGTCTACCCGTGTGCTAAGTTTCATCTAAATCCCTTCAACTGTTAAGACATGAATAGGTGACAAACATCCATCCATCCTCACAAAATTCGCGTCTGTAATATTACTAGCGTCTTGCAGCGTCTTTGCCCAGGCGAAAGGCGGAAGTTGTAATACAAATTACAGTTTTTCCGGAACAAAAAGTAGCCTACGAGCTACTCCAGACCATAATCATGGGAGCTGAGTCACCCTCGTCCGTAGGAGACCACCCCATACGATTCCCTACACGTGGCCCCCGGGTGGTGCTAATCAGGTGACATTAACTGGTGGTAGGTTACGGCCGAAGGCTTGCGACCACCCACCGGGCAAAGACGTACCGCCAAGCGGCCTAGCCGTGTTCCGGTACGATGCTCGGTGTAGCCAACTAGAGGAGTTGGGTTGAGATAGCTGTTCCACTGCAGGCGGACCGGTCTGACGCGCGCTGTTATGGGCGTATCGGGAGACTGGTCGCGGAGGGTAGTGGGATCCGAGGCACGGTGCGCCGCTGGCCGACCGCAGGTAGTTGGGGGCCCAAGTAGTGTGCCAGCCACACACGAAAGGCTGCCCCGCCAACTGTCGAAAAATCCCGGAATGCACCATCGTGCTGGTTGGCGACCAGAAGACAGGGCCCGATGGACATTCCCGGGGGGGCTCGGGCGTCCCCGCAGTCTCCAGACCAGTCCCCTATTGATGGCGTCCTGTCAGTGCGTGTCTGTGGGTTGCCAGCGTGGAACCTCATCTCAATGCCTTCTCCTCCCCTTTTCACTCTATCTCTGATATGAAGAAACACAGAAGAAAAGCTGTACAGCGGCAGCACACCCTGTCACACAAAGTGCACCTCAGCAATATAAGAGGGCTGCACTCAAATCTCGAAGCAGTCCATCACCACCTGGAGACTGATAGACCAGCTCTTCTTTTCCTTTCGGAGACGCAGATCGGATGTCCGTCAGACGTGTCGTACTTATCATACCCAGGGTTTACCCTGGGGCACAATTATAACCACGCGCGGGTGTTTGCATGTACGCCCGAGACGACATCTGTTATCGGCGTCTCCGAAACCTTGAGGACTCAGGGTTTTCCGTGCTATGGGCACTGGTGGACACAGGCCTAGATAAAATTATCTAAGCCTGTGTCTACCGATCGCACAGTGGAGATCAGGAGACAACCAGGCTTACGGAGCATCTGTGTGAGGCGGCTGATGCGGCACAGCAGCGGTACCCTTCTGCCCAATTAGTGATACTGGGGGATTTCAATGTTTACCACCAGGAATGGCTCTTCCCATACCAGTACACTGATAATGCTGGGCGAGAGACGCGAAAGCTTGCGCTTGCGTTAAATCTCGCCCAGCTGGTCCAGGTAGCAACGAGGGTGCCGGATGTTGAGTCGCACACTGCCAATTGCTTGGACCTTCTGCTGACAACAGATCCAGACCGCTACTCTGTGTCGGTATCTTCACCTTTGGGTAGCTCCGACCATTGTCTGGTGAAGTCTGTATCCGTTTACTCCCCGCCCGATCCCAGCCCAAGAGGCACTCGGCGGGTTTGGCGGTACAGGTCAGCAGATTGGGATGGGATGCGTTCGTTTTTCGCTTCTTATCCTTGGCGGCCCACTTGCTTTTCTTCAGCTGATCCCTCGTCGTGTGCAAACGCCGTAACCGATGTGTTGCGTCAGGGAATGGAGTACTACATTCCATTTTCTGACGTAGCAATGTCTAGCGTTGACCGGCCATGGTTTGGCGCCGAGTGCAATCGCGCCAACACGCTTAAACATGAGGCGTACCTCGCATGGGTCGACGCTCGGACGCGCAAGGCTAGCGACGTGAGCCAGCGGAAGAGAGCCTTTAATAGGGCTGCCAAGTCCTGCAAGAGGGTATTGCGAAGGGCTCGGTTTGACCACATAAGCCGTATTGGGACCAAACTTGCTTCCTACCCAGCCGGTAGTAAAGCGTTCTGGTCCCTGGCTAAGTCGGTTGAATCGAATTTCTGCCGTCCCACACTACCACCACTGCTGAAACCCGACGGAACACTGGCCCACTCCGCTGAGGAGAAATCAAACTTATTTGCCTCTCTTTTTGCGGAATCTTCACGCCTGGATTCTGGTAACGCGCAGCCCCCTCCTTCCCCTGACGCATGCGAGATGAGTATGTCGGACATTCGCATCCATCAAAAGGACGTCCGTAGGGTGCTGCGCAACCTTGACGTGAACAAAGGGGAGTGTGCGATGGAATTGCATGAACTAATTCCTCCTAGCCCGTTCCATCATCGGACTACAAGACGTACGGCGATGCGTCATCGGTACATGGTGGACATCCCACCCATACGCACCAAACGTTTTGGGAATACTTTCATTATGCGTACAGCTAAGGAGTGGAATTCCCTGCCGGAGTCTGTATTTCCTGATAGCTACAACCTGGGAGTCTTTAAGTCAAGAGTGAATAGGTTTCTTCTAGGTAAGCGTGCTACATCGTCGACCACATCATCCCTTACCATCAGGTGAGATAGTGGTCAAGCGCAAGCCAAGCAAAAAAAAAAAAACTATACATGCATATGCCAAATTTCTTCCAGAACCGTACAGCCGTTCTAGCGTGATTATATATTTATTAACAAACAAATATCCATCCATTCATCCAAACTTTCGCATTTATAATAATAAGTTATATATATCGGAGGAAGGTATATCGCTTGTAAACTTATTACTTCAGGTTTGTTTAATTGGCAACATTTAGCTTCTGATCAATTCTCAGTTCGATTTTATTCGATTGACAACACTTTATTTTTCTTATGTCAAAATACTCGATTTGGATTGGATAATACAAGCAGTAATTTGCCGGAAGAGATTCTCTTAGCCAATAAAAAGCAGGGGTGTCATAGAGGCACTCTGAGTGGGTTCTCCCGCCATATTGGGTCGTGAAGTTAGAAAAAGATACGCGCGGACGCGCGTTTTGGAAGTTAAAAGGAGTTGAGAGGAAAAGAGTTAAGAAGTAGCCTAAAGCGGCGTGTGTGAACTTGAACAAGTGTGTTTTAGTTGGGAAAAAGCGAAACGATTGGTGGCCGAATCCGCTGCTTTGATAAAATTGGAACAAGAACTATCTCTAAAACGGCATAAGTTACCTGCTTTGTGCATTGCATACCCACGATATGCCCACAGACCGAGGGTATTATTGAAGATAGCCCTCCTATCTCCGATATCGGAAGTGAAAACAATGCAAGCACAAGGCGATGATGGACCAAATGAGACGAGTACCTAATGGCTGGCGCGCTCTCTTTGGTGCGCGAAATTTAGCATGGAAGTACCTACCTAATGGAGATGTTTTGCAACTTGCCGGCTACTAGAGACAGGAATATCATGTTGCCCGAGTTCAACCGTATAGTGTGGCCTATCCTAGACAATATGCGAAGTCGGGTTGCAGATAATGATAAAGTTAATGATGACATCGACGCCCAATCCTGACTAGATACTTGAGAAACGCAACTGTAGTGGTGATGTTCAGGGAAGTATAAACTTAAGTATTCCGACAATAATAAGTACCAATCTAATGCCTTATGAAGTTTAGCCACAATATTGTTTTTCTTGGTTTATAGTGGCTAAAATTTAAAATAAATTGTTATTTTCGTTATGATGCTAAATGAAACTCAGCCAGATTCATACTGCCAGCGGAATCCGCAAGAGATTAAGACCACTTGTGCAAATACAGTGCAAGAGAGCAAACATCCTAAGCTACAACTTGATTCAATAAAACTTTATGCTTGTGGAAATCTTGCTCATAGACATGAATTTTTCAGCCGTTCACACAATATGCAACAAATAGCACGGACGTTTGAGCCCTTCAACATGGCTGTGGATACCACAAGACCTGTTGTGACCAGCTGCGTGTAGTGCTACAAGATAAGTGTGGAGCTCAGGTTCCATTTCAAGAGGCAACATACAACCTGCAGTCTACAGCGCTATGAAAGAGGAAATTTAGTGGTTTTATACATGCCGCTGCGGTGATCAATCAATTTAATATTTTCTGATAGCACCTAGGAGTCTGGACATGTGCATGGTTGGCACTGCTGCCTGACCTTTCCGGGAGTACAGGCTTAAAGGTATGTTACTTTGATCTGCATTCAACTATCTGTGCATTGGCATACATTTGTGGCAGCCGAAGTATGTATTGGATTTGGAAGTACCTAAGTTTTATAATTAATTGTTGCATTAATTGCAATTTATAACTATTGCATTATGTTGTTTAATGGAAATGTTTAATGTAAGTTACATGAAAAGAGTAGAAAAATCAAACAGCGCCATCTATGTAATGGTATTGATACTGTATGTTTCTTTCAATAATCATCGAAATTGGATTCGGGACCCCATTATGCCGTGATTTACTGCTTGGGGGAGCTTATTGAATACGAGCATGTTGTTTTTTCGTGATCAATTTAAAAACAAACAAATAATTTTTGCATAGACAGAATGAGAAGTCCGTGCATGTCACGCCATCTTTTAAATCTTTGACGGGCTCAAGCTTTGAAATATTTTGTTTCAAGTATTTAATCGTTTTTATTTACCAACAAAATAAACAATGAAACGATTTTCGCAATTTCATCTTTCTAATGTACTTGGAGCATTGGAATGTGAGAACAAAACGGAAAGAAATTAGATTTCATCACACTATTTTATGTTGCATGATGTTAGAACAATATACGGTTTTGTGACCACTAGTGCTGTCACAAGAGTACACACATTTATGAATAGGTTTTTAGTTTACTCACTACTGATAATCGAGAAGTAAAGATACTAGGCATTTTAGCCATGCATTCTTTATTAATAGGTGTCACTTCAGATTGCCCGTAAATATTATTACCACTGAGTTTGTTGTTGATTTGATCTTCAAGGAAATTTGTGAATATGCTTTTCTTTGAAAATAACGTACATTCTAACTATTCGCGTTGGTATTTTTAATGCAAGTGTGAATCCCGTTATGGAAAGTAAAAAGAAAAATCGTAATAATAGTGTATCTTTTCACATCTTTGGCTGATTGGGATTGTTTTTACAACTAAATTAAAGTATCAGGTAAAAGGGAAAGATATTTATTTTGTTAACGTTGAATTCAAATATCTTTGTGTAATACATTCGACTATTTTTAAATAATGTTTTGGTTCATATCAAAACAGAAAAATCGAATCTCGATATTCTAGGGCGAAATATCGATACGCTGGATCGATTCAGTACTGGATATCGATTGAAAAATTGTTAATTTTTTTTTTTTTCTTTAAAATCGATTCGTCGATTAATCGATAACAGATCGCCATCCCATCTCTATTAGACAGTGACATGTAAGTGTCAACATTCGAAAAAGTTTGAAAAAAGTCGGACAAGACAAAACAAAAACAAATAACTTGATAACTGTGATATGATTTTTAACTTATAAATTACTGGATAAAGACTAGATTATTAATAAGTCGTTACAAGGTGTGAGTCACTGTGAGGATTAAACTTTTAACTTTTGCTTTGTTGCAAAGACATGCAATAACTTTCAGTTAAGAGCTAACTGATAAAGATTATTTTCAAACCGGTGTTTAAGTTTAGTGAAATAGTTTGCTGGTTGACTCGATTTGCAATCTTACAACCTGGAAATATCACGAGGATTAACGTTACTATAGCCTAGACAGTTGGCGTTTAGTTTTGTTGCTACCAACGGTTGAATAAAGGTAAAGTTAATGTCTGTAGTTGTTATAAATCACTATGTAGGGAACTAACCAACTGATAACATGTCATTCTAACGATACCTACAAATAAAAACGATTTAAATTGACTATGGCAAATGAAAATTGCAACTAGACATTAAGATGGCTTCTAGAAGTCGTATTCAGGTATTATGGGATGCCCGAGGGCCAATTACTGTTTGAAGTTGTGGCTGAAGATGAGATAGATGTTCAATTGGCAACATTTTAATTTACATAGAACAGTTTTTCAGTTTCATGGGTCAGAGAGATGACGGAGTCAAGAGTTGATTCGGCATTTAAGTTGAAAGTGTATTCTGTGTAGCAAATGTATTTGCTAAGTTATTGTTGATTGTGGACCATGAATGGGACACTTGGTTTCTATTTGATTTACTTGGTTCATGAGTTTTTGTTTTTTGGAGAAAACTAGGAATGGTTTCCTTGTTCTGTATTGTTCAACGATGCTTGGCCTCGGTAATCTTGAACATTATTCAGAAGTTTTAATAATTGTAACATCTCTTTAAAGGAAGGTGTGAATTTGTGAATTGTGTGATTGTGTGGTGTCATGTAGGCTAGTACCTACCTTGAATAATAAATGTGGAATTTAAAGTATACTGTCAGTAATGGTTGTGGTGTTCTAACTTGTTGAATGTTCTGTGCTGGTCATTGTGAACATACCTAACGTAATTTTGTTTTATTTGCTATCTGAGCAAGTTGGATAAGATAATGTTAATGCAGATGTACACTCGGTGACATGCGGTGCATGATTTCATTTTCATTTTTAGTTTGCAAAATTGGTAATGTTTGATGTTGGTAGTTATTATACCTATCGCACTGAGGGTTTGGTATGAAATCATGAACATAAAACGGAGTTCTTGAATATGCTTTTGGCTGGGTAAGAAATCCTGAATTTGAGATTGCCGTTGTAGTCAGTACTGAGAATGAAGATTGAAATAACAAATTTGATTTTGGTTTGGAGTTTATGGTTATTGGAGTTCTGAATGGTGGCAGCTATGTGATGCATTAAAGGCTTTGGTTCATGATGAGTTAGAGGAAAGCTGAAAGATCAAGTACCCATTGAAGTAACTGAATGTATTGTGTTGAAGACTGATTCAAATCAATCTAGCAATGGTGAGGTCGTGTGTATGGTCAAAGGACTGACTGTACGGTGATGAGTAGTCGCTGCGGTGACTGCTGTAACCGAGGTGGGTTACGAGGTGAGTGGTCAGAGATGACTGCTGTAACCAAGGTGGGTTACGAGGTGAGTAGTCAAAGATGACTGCTGTAACCGAGTTGGGTTACGAGGTGAGTGGTCAGTAAGATGACTGCTGTAACCGAGGTGGGTTACGAGGTGAGTGGTCAGTAAGATGACTGCTGTAACCGTGGTGGGTTACGAGGCCTGGTCAGGATGACTATGGTTGCAGGGTGGTCACTGGGTTGACCATCAGGAGCTACAGCGATTGCTGTGGGACCAAGAAACATTGCTGGATTTGTCAGGGGGGAACCTGGTCCCTCTGGGGCTTTGGAGTCCTGTTATCTGTCTGGGGAAGCCTGGTCCCTCTGGGGCTTCGGTGACCTGTTGTTTAATGTATGTGGCATGGGTATCTGGCAGTTTGTTGCTTCGAGAGGACCGGTTGTCTGGGGAAGCCTGGTCCCTCTGGGGCTTTGGTGACCTGTTGTTTTGTGTATGTGGCATGGGTATCTGGCAGTCTTGTTGCCTCGAGAGGACCGGTTGTCTGGGGGAGCCTGGTCCCTCTGGGGCTTCGGTGACCTGTTGTCTGGGGGGAGCCTAGTCCCTCTGGGGCTTCGGTGACCTGTTGTATGTCTGGGGGAGCCTGGTCCCTCTGGGGCCTCGGTGACCTGTTGTTTGGTGTATGTGACATGGTATGTTGTGTTGGGCGTTTGGGTGGTTTCTGGCACACTTAGTGCTTCGAGACCGACTTGGCGTTTGTTGGGAACCTGGTACCTCTGGTGCTTCGGTAACCATTTAGAATGTGTTAATATGGTTGTCTAAATGGTGAGGTGGCTGGTTCGATAGTACGACAATGGTTGTGTACGGTGTATGGTGTGGAGACCTAGATTTACATGGAGAAAACAAATGAACAGTGTGAAAGCTATGAGAATTCAGTTTTCTTGAGTAAAGATGTACTTGAGTTTTGTTGTAGGCTGGTAATATAAGGTGTTGATTGAAGGTTTCATGTGGAAGATGTTACGACCACGTTATTTTTTTTATTTGGTCAGGAGCGGCCGAACTTAACCTATTACCTATTTTTTTATCTCTTGGTTTTTGTTTTTTTTTATTGAGTAACGATGTTGCTCGTCGCTTTACATCAAACGTGGGACCGTTTGAATGTCAAGATGGCCGTATCGGAGGAAGGTATATCGCTTGTAAACTTATTACTTCAGGTTTGTTTAATTGGCAACATTTAGCTTCTGATCAATTCTCAGTTCGATTTTATTCGATTGACAACACTTTATTTTTCTTATGTCAAAATACTCGATTTGGATTGGATAATACAAGCAGTAATTTGCCGGAAGAGATTCTCTTAGCCAATAAAAAGCAGGGGTGTCATAGAGGCACTCTGAGTGGGTTCTCCCGCCATATTGGGTCGTGAAGTTAGAAAAAGATACGCGCGGACGCGCGTTTTGGAAGTTAAAAGGAGTTGAGAGGAAAAGAGTTAAGAAGTAGCCTAAAGCGGCGTGTGTGAACTTGAACAAGTGTGTTTTAGTTGGGAAAAAGCGAAACGATTGGTGGCCGAATCCGCTGCTTTGATAAAATTGGAACAAGAACTATCTCTAAAACGGCATAAGTTACCTGCTTTGTGCATTGCATACCCACGATATGCCCACAGACCGAGGGTATTATTGAAGATAGCCCTCCTATCTCCGATATATATATATATAAAAGAAGAAACAGACTGACTGACTGACCACAGCTAAGCCTAGAATCATGAAATTTGGCAGACAGGTTTCTCAAGTGACGTTAGTGAGCACTAAGAAAGGATTTTTGAAAATTCCATCCCTAGGGGGGTAAAAAGGGGGTTGAAAGTTTGCATAAAAAATCTAATTCATTTGGCCAAAATTCTTGAAACTTGGCACAAATAGTAATCGAAGTGAATGATAAAGGCTGTCATTATTAGTTTTTCGAAACTAAGTTTTTTTTTAAGAATCTAATGACTTCAGTTAATGAACTTGAAACTTGGTACAAATACTAACCTGAATAAATAATAAGGGTTGTTATTATTAGTTTTTAAAAGTACCCCAAAAGGACGATTTAGGGGATGTTCAAGTGTTTTTTGAAGAATCTTAATTTTTTGGGTTAGTATACTGGAAACTTGACATAAATACAAACAATAAAATAATAGTTAAAATATTAATAAGTAAACAATAAAAGTTGTCATCAGTTTTTCGAAACAACCCGCAAAATACGATTTAGTGGGTGTTACAGATTGCTAAGAATCTTACTGCATAGAGTTTCGTTTCTGAGGGTCTAGGAGAGCACTAGGAACAGTGAACGGAAATAAACATGGAAGCATTCCTAGCTTTAAAAAATGACCCAACGCACATTGTGCCGCGGTGGGCGGGGCTTACCGATCGTGCCGCTCACGCTTTTAGTTCGTCTGCAGTAGGCATAAGCGGCGGTCGACTAATATTTATTGATTTTCTCGTGTTAAATATTTAAAAATGCCTTCTTGTGCAGTGAATTGGTGCATAAATAAATCACATTTGCATAACAAGAATGTTGGAATTAGTTTTCACGTGTATATACATCGCTATTATTTATATTTCTATTAAAAATGAAGTATGCCAAGAAATCTATGGGGATGATGTTATGCCAACCAAACAATTTACTTTTCTACCTGACAATAATGACAAATATAATTTTGATTACAATTTATGATACAATTCACGCTATTTTTTTTCTATGGGGACGGCACTATGCAAAATATACTAAGTTATTGTAGGTACATAAAAGTTCCTTTAATCTCATGGAGAAAATAGATATCGTTGCTGTATCTTTATCTTTTCTAATATCTTTTTGGTCGTCCCGAAAAGATATTTTTTAATACAATAAAAGATGTTTAACACGAATTGCGGTAGGAGTTGACTAGTAGAAACCTTCACGCGAAAAAGCGTTCATATTTGTGATTTTCTTCTTTCAAATTTGGTAAAACATAAATCCAAGATGGCGGCTGCGAAAACTTTCCTATTTTTCATCATGAATTTAGTTTTCGAGGGTGCTAAAGTCGATTGAGAGGTTAAAAAAATCCAAGACGGCACTAAATAAAATAAATGTTTTTTTTAAATCATACGTGAGAAGGAACATCGTTCCACACGGTGGTCAGAAGACCACCGTGTGGAACGATGTTCCTTTTCCACACGCTTTTTTATGCTTCTTTTACTTTCTTTCAGATTATTTTAAAACCATCACTATCATAATTAATAATTGCGTTGCACCATATTGCATAAAACATCCCGGGCGACGCGAATGGTGGACGCAGTGGCGTCGTAGAAATGTCGTTAGCGGCCTATACGTTAGATGGTAATTTAAACCCAAACTATCAGCAAATAAGGTCTATTTTTAACTGTACATCATGAGTTGTAATGATATTGTTTGTGTACTTTGGCTAGTTTAGCGAATCAGTGGCGGGGTTTCGATGTGTGAGTTTGTTTGGGATTTTGAGTCAAGATGCGCGCTTAGTTCCTTCGAAGTAATGCTTCCATGTTTATTTCCGTTCACTGACTAGGAAGGTATTTTCGGAAATTCATCCTTTAATGGGTGAAAAGGGGGAAATTTGTTTGTATGAAAATTTTTATTCCTTGGTAAAATAAAGTAAATAAGCATAATTAATATAGTAAGTTTCTTTTAAATCACCCCGCAAATAGGCTTAAGAGATGTTAAAGTATTTTTGAGGAATATAAAAAAATTGCGCAATTTTAAATAGGATAGAAAATAGTAATAAAGGAAAAATGAGAAGAAAAGAGTGAATAACATGTTTGTATAAAACTTGAACCTCAGCGGGGAAAAAAGGGGTTAGGTATTAAGTTTTTAGGGGAGTATTTTACTTTGTAGTGGTAACCTAAAATGTATTACTTATTATTCAAGTCAAATAACGAATCGTCCAAAACCAATAAACTCTACATAATTATCTAAGACTAGCTGGCCCCGGGGCTTTGCTCCCGTCAACTGGCTACCCTGCCTGCCCTGCCTACCCTACCTACCTACATATTTTTTTTTATGTTTCATCAATAGTTTTCTTAGCGCACGCCAAATATAGTACATTACTGCAGCGGCCAGCAAAATAGGCATTGATGGACGAACGTGTAAATGTGGGCCGAGGCGAAGCCGAGGCACACATACGTAAGTCCATCAATGCCTAGTTGTGGCCAAGGCTTGTATAGTACTTTTCTCAAATAATGCGCGGAAATTAAAACTAAGTAGTATCTAGAACTCATTTTGTCAAAATCAATGACGAACAACAATAATTGTTCCCGCGTTATAGTGTTCCTTTGTTTTTTTTTTCAATAAACAGCGTTCTATTTGCAAGCCAGTTCGAAATTTAAATAAAACCTTTGATAAGTTACCTCCTTGGTTGCCATGTTTCGGAGTAAAACATCGTTACATTTTTAAACTACACGACAGATATGAGTTTACTATGGAATTTATTTGGCCGCTAGACACGACAGATATGGATTTTCATACAACTTTTGCCGGCCGCTGCGCGCATGTATTTGACCAGTACAGCAATTTCGATTTATCTCGAAGAAGGTTGTCAAAATAATGATCACATTTCCAAGCATGTTTGAGAAAATGAATTTTACAGGCAAAATTTTGCTACTTTGGGTTACATTATTGCAATTTTCATAAAAGTCTCTAATTTTTTTGATAATATATTTTTTAACACACTTGCTCATACAGTGGCTCTAATTTCACCGCAATAAGGCACATAATGACACATGTAATCAAACTGTGACTTTTTCATTGCTATTATTAACAAATGAGTTATAGAGTTTTTTTTTATTGGTCGAGTTGCTTTGTTCTTAAAAAAGTTTCGATACAAAAAAGATCGTGCTCAATAGTACAGATACATTAATGGACCTATTGCTTGCTCATTTCATGCAGCTTCGTATTTAAATAGATAATTTCAACTTGTACGTGTTTAATAAATACATCTTTCACTCAAATATAACTTTTGTTTTCTCAGTAATAAAGAAAACTTAAAATTTCCCATTTTGTACGTGGCTAAAACTATATCCGCGAAAAGCCAAAAAAAAACCACATCATTATTTTAGTCTATGGCCGATCGACATTGTTAGATGCGTGCGCATAGGAAAACTGATGATTTTTTCCCGCCATTGCGAAAAAATTTTCACAACTCGTTTTCACTGATGAAATTAAAGTTATTTTAGTATTATTTTCTTCACAAGTGTGTTGAAAAACGTCGTATGATACACGTGTGTATTGATGATTACCGTCCTCGGCTCTCTTAAGACCCTCAACTAACGGTTTGGGTCTCAATGGCGCCTCAGCGGTAATCACCAACATTACACACTTGTACTAATAGCCCACACTCAGGAATAATGTAGATTTCTACTGGTGAAAGAATTTTCAAAATTGGTTCAGTAGATCCAGAGATTACCCCCTACAACATCACACACTCACAAACTTTACCTCTTTATAATATTAGTATAGATACCCCATTTTTTATGAAGCCGCGGGCGAAGTACGTGCTAGTATGATTAATAGGAAGTAGGATTTTCAACTTACAACAGCCAGGAATTCCGATAGGCCCATTGCTGTGTTGGCTTGTGGAATATGAACAGAGCAATGAATGACATCGTCACCAGCAGCTGGCTCATCAGGATGGCGTACACCTGGAATTAAAAACATAACTGGTTAGTAAGTAAAAAAGTTTTCTTTTTCTTATAAATACAAATGAAAAAAACTGAACTGATTGGGTCCTTACAAGCAATTATTTTTATTTTCACCTGTCCCGGTGTCTGTAAACAAATTGTGCAAGTCAAATTTATTTTTACTTTCACCTATCCTGGTGTCTGTAATGAAATCTTGCAAGTTAAATTTATTTTTACCTTCACCTATCCTGGTGTCTGTAATGAAATCTTGCAAGTTAAATTTATTTTTAACTTCACCTATCCTGGTGTCTGTAATGAAATCTTGCAAGTTAAATTTATTTTTAACTTCACCTATCCTGGTGTCTGTAATGAAATCTTGCAAGTTAAATTTATTTTTAACTTAACCTATCTTGGTGTCTGTAATGAAATATCTTCACCTATCCTGGTGTCTGTAATGAAATCTTGCAACTTAAATTTATTTTTACTTTTACCTATTCTGGTGTCTGTAATGAAATCTTGCAAGTTAAATTTATTTTTATCTTCACCTATCCTGGTGTCTGTAATGAAATCTTGCAAGTTAAATTTATTTTTACCTTCACCTATTCTGGTGTCTGTAATCAAATCCTGCAAGTTCAATTTATTTTTAATAAAATTGACCTGTCGCGGTGTCTGTAATAAAATCTTGCAAAATAGCCTTTGGCCAAGGCCCCGGGCGGCAATCACCAAGAGGTGGAGCATGATACCATTATGCTCTTTAGCGGTAGTTTATATTTACTGTTGTATAAACTTACCGAGGCGGGGTGCTAAAATTCTCTTCGAATAAAGAAATATTTGTGTGTAGAGAACAAAACTCTAATTACCTCCCAATTTTTCTACATATATTCTTTTACTATTTTGTTAGTTTTTGTTTGTACTTATACATTTTTATTAATCATGGGGCTGTATAAATATTTGGCCCGGGGCGCCAAATCTTTGAATACCCAACTGCTTAAAAAATTAATGCGTTCCTATACCTTTCGAATAAAGGCCCTCCGTATGGACATATCGTTGAAGTCGAACCCTTTGACCTCGCCATCCTCGCCGACACCACCAGGCGGAGGCGCGTACCCTTGCGGCTGAAACATGAAAAAATAACACATTATTACTTATAAAAAAGAACAAAGATTATTTACTAAGCAGATGTGAGTGGAAAGGTGGAAACTCCAACCAGGGAAGAATAGAAAGAAAGAAAATTAGTTAAGTTATTAAACTAATCTGCTTTCTATTTTTGATATTGTGGTATTGTTATGTTATATTGTTTGCCAGCTGTACCAACATTCGATAACATAGCCTCATCATCATCATATCAGCCGAAAGACGTCCACAGCTGAACATAGTACATTTTATCGTTACTCTACAGTGTTATGTTTAATCCTACAACCCCCTTGTATCTCAAAGAACGATAAGTTCTTTCATGACACAGCATCTTTTGAAGGACGGAACCCTAAAAAATACTTCATGATCATAAGCTACACAATTGATTAATGAATAAGTAATTAGATGCTCGTTGAGGATTTACCTACAATGACACCTAAAAGTGTCTAGATACAAAGTGTCTGCTCTCATCTCTGGGACGGATCTGCCAAGTACCAGCTGGATGCACTGGAGTCGATCGAAAAACGGGCCAAGAGACTCATCGACAACGGGATACTGGTCGAGTCTAGGCTCCAAAGCCTTGAACATCGGCGCCAAGTTGCCAGTCTGTCGGTTTTTTATCGGTTACATTTTGGGGAGTGTGCGATGGAATTGCATGAACTAATTCCTACTAGCCCATTCCATCATCGGACTACAAGACGTACGGCGATGCGTCATCGGTACATGGTGGACATCCCACCCATACGCATCTAACGTTTTGGGAATACTTTCATTATGCGTATAGCTAAGGAGTGGAATTCCCTGCCAGAATCTGTTTTTCCTGATAGCTATAACCTTGGAGTCTTTAAGTCAAGAGTGAATAGGTTCCTTCTAAGTAATCGTGCTACATCGTTGACCAAGTCATCGCTTACCAACAGGTGAAATAGTGGTCAAGCGCGAGCCTATCAATTATAAAATAAAAAAAAACAATGTGTAATAAATAAGTTAGGAAGATGCAGTCGATGCGGTTTCGTATTTGGCATACAGACCAAAATATGAAATCTTTGCACAATGATGTCAATATTCATATTTATTCATATTTTAACGCGAGCATATCAATGATTTTTATTTCAGACCTAAAGGAATCGGCACTTTTACAAATTCATTCATAACAATTTTAAAAGAACGTTAGGACTCTACAACGCTCGCGGATAAATTTGAGAGTTACCGCGGCCCTGGCTCAAGCAAACTTTTTTATTGTGGCTGATAGCTTATAGAATTAAGCTTGTAGACTACACAGCATACACATAATGTTGTTTAAAAGTAGTTGCCAGTTATCTGCCTGAACACCAAATAGCTTTTTCGACTGTACTTACAGCATTTTAACTAGACTAACATTTGGGGATCAGAGATGAGGTTGAGAAGGCGCCTCAGTGTCTGGAGCGAAGGATCGATTTCTTTACGCAACGGGAATACGTGGCTTTGTCCTTCTTTGAGGTCGTATCGGTCTTAGTTTAGGGGAAAATAATCTAGTAGTAGTGTGTATATGTATAAATCTAACTAGATGACGCGACTGTATGCACTAAAAAATGGAGTTAAAGATACGATCAATGACCGTCATCTGAGCTTTTCATTTAGCATTATCGCCACCGGAAATCCATCAAAATCTAGAAAAATGCCTTTTTATGCCATATTGAGCTATAAAGAATGTATAGAAAAAGTTGGCCGAGGCATTGGAAATGTTTTCTTTCATTGGTAAGTAAATTTGTTATTAAATTGTTTGTGAAAAAGTGGCACGCTTGGTTTTCATACAAGACGTACGGCGATGCGTCATCGGTACATGGTGGACATCCCACCCACCAAACGTTCACCATCATACGCACCAAACGTTTTGGGAATACTTTCACTATGCGTACAGCTAAGGAGTGGAATTCCCTGCCGGAGTCTGTGTTTCCTGATAGCTACAACCAGGGAGTCTTTAAGTCAAGAATGAATAGGTTTCTTCTAGGTAAGCGTGCTACATCGTCGACCACATCGTCACTTACCACCAGGTGAGATAGTGGTCAAGCGCGAGCCTATAAATAATAATAAAAAAAAAAAAAAAAATATGGATGGACTTGCGTTATCTAGTTAGATTTAAGTCTGTGTGTGTACCCATTTGGTGGTAATTAATGCTCGTATCTTTTCTGTGTAGGAAAATGCACCCTTAGAATGAAAGTGACCTAACTCAAAATAACTGTAATTTCTTATTTAGCGATGTTTTTGTGATGCAGTGCCCTGTGGTAAAAAGGCCGAATTATGAGTAAGAAAGGGCAGCCTATACATCGGTTACTTAAAGGTGAGTTTACACTAGAGCATTTCCATGTAATGTAACGTTCTTGCGAATGTTTTACGCTGCGTTCGAGGTAATGCTCACGGTGAGTAAGCATTTACCTGTAACATTTATTTGTACCTTGCGTTCATTATTGACTTCAGTCCACGTCACCCGAGCTCGTGCCTTCGCTCGATAAAATGTTACACCACAACGCTCGTTGGTTTTTAATAAAATCAGGTTGTAACAAAACATCGAGCGTCATGTTCGAATTGTGGTTCGAGTAAATTTAAAAAAAGCGATTGTTCGATGTTTTGTTTCAAGTAAATGCTCTAGTCTATACTCATCTTTAGGACAAAAAAGTACAGTCAACACTATAATTTTTGGCTTATTGCCCACAAATTGCATTTATTGAGTTAGGTCATTTTCATTCTAAGGGTGCGAAAAGACCTTTGCCCTTTAGTTTGACAATAACATGCTTGTGTTGTTATATCCGTTTTATTTGCCGGTTATAATTTATTTAAAGCAACTGTTTACAAAAACAAACAGTAATTTCTGAATGAAAGATGATTACATCCAATCCAAACCAACATTGTGATATATTTCTTCTAGAACGGACTTGTTACCTGTTTACAAAATTATATCGATTTAGGTTAGGTACCTACAACATTGACATGTTATCACAAACATCAAATAAACTTTCAACAGTCCACAAACACGGACAATCACAGTCACAAAACTTCAGAATAAGCACTACCCATTCAGAACTTCAAAAAACCCTTAGAACCACATATTTCAAGTAAAATTCACCTGGGACATGATAGTAAGCGTGTCGTGATACTTTGTGTACTAAGTTGTGCTTATCAATAAGGTATCATATCAGGACAGGAAGGTGATAAGCTGATATGAAGGAGCCAAGTTTAGAAACGAGGGGTGGAGCAACACTGATAACAATATATTATTCATTTATTCATTCCTACGACAAAGCTATGTATGTGATGAGAATGGACAAAGTGAGAGAGAGATATTAGAGGAAGTTTGAAAGTGGCGCCAGTGACAGAAAAAACCGGCCAAGTGCGCGTCGGACTCGCACACGAAGGGTTCCGTACCATTATCGCAAAATACTGCAAAAAAATCACGTTTGTTGTATGGGAGCCTCCCTTAATTTATTTTATTTTAATTTAATAATTAATATTTTTTGAAGAGAATATACAACTAAATATTCTGTGAATATTTCAAGCGTCTACCTGTTGCCGTTATTAATATCGAGCAAAAAACGGCAAAAATATCACGTTTGTTGTATGGGAGCCCCCTTAAATATTAATTTTATACTGTTTTTAGTATTTGTTGTTATAGCGGCAACAGGAATACATCATCTGTGAAAATTTCAACTGTCTAACTATCACGGTTCATGAGATACAGCCTGGTGACAGACAGACAGTCAGACAGACAGACAGACGGACAGCGAAGTCTCAGTAATAGGGTCCCGTTTTTACCCTTTGGGTATGGAACCCTAAAAAAGAGTTCAAAAACTAAAACTTGACTACTGAAACATCACGCTCTAAAGAGTATGAAACAAGAAAATATTCTCATCTGAATTTGTTATGTACAAACTATTCGATATGTATAAACAAGTTACATGTAATAAATACTTGATTGTATTCCATAAATATTCATACGAGGATATTGAGGATACCCGTGGTCGTATTATTTAGTTTTGCCTATATTTCGCGAGTTATGTTTAGGTACCAGGTAATAGGCGGCGAACATACTGCCGTAAACTCGTAAACCCATGTCCAGGCTCCGGGCTGCTACTGCGGAATTCCAAACTCACTAACACCTTGCCAGACCCAGGAAACGACAAAAAATCAAAAAACCCGACTGCTTAAAAAGCGAACTCATCATCAGCCTATTAATGTTCCCACTGCTGGGACAAAGGCCTCCTCGCTGTGAGAGGGAATGGGCCGTAATCCACCACGCGGGCCCAGTGCGGGTTGGTGGATGTCACATCTCTTCGAATTTTTGGTTCTAGGACATGCCGGTTTCCTCACGATGTTTTCCTTCACCGTTTTAATAGCAGTGGTGATGATTAAAAAACCAGAACCACTTGCAAAAAACTTTTATACTTGTTGTTAGATATTAATAGTAAAAAACTGTTTGGTAAGCTGTTTTAATTTGCAGATATCAAAACTTGTTTAAATGATTGCTTTTATCATTAACTTAAGTTAGTCATATTTTATTAATGACCTTTTAATTATGTTGTATGGTACAGTCATTCATATTGTGTAATGTTGTGTGTTGTTCAATTTCCTTGACTTGTGTATCGCAATGGCCAAGTAACAGGGCTAAAATTCCTAAGTTGAAATTGAAGTTTTATTTCCTTTATTTTTCAGTGGCTTTCAATAGCTATAGTACTAAAAACAGTAAGAACATAACCATGTTAGATGTCCAAGTAATCGTGATTACATTTCACGCGGATTTTTATTGCTGTCGCATAAATAAATAAATGAATAAATATATTTATATACTAACCCATGACGATTCCTTTTTTATATTGTTGGAGATAAACAGCCTGTATCGAACAGATAAGTAGGCACTTAGAAATAATTGATAGATTGTATGAAATTATTGGCTCTGAGACGTGGTCGCTTACAATGGGCCTTATCAGAAAGCTTACAGTCACTCAAAGGGCAATGGAGAGGGCTATGCTCGGAGTTTCCTTGCGTGATCGAATCAGAAATGTAGAGATCCGCAAGGGAACCAGGGTCACCGACATAGCCCGAAGAATTGCCAAACTTAATTGGCAGTGGACAGGGCACATTGCTCGCAGAACGGATGGCCGATGGGGCAGAAAGGTTCAGGAGTGGCGACCGCGAACCGGAAGACGTTGCGTTGGAAGGCCTCTCACAAGGTGGACCGATGACCTGGTGAAGGTTGCGGCGATCCGCTGGTTGCGAGACAGACAGACATGACGAATCCATAAGGGTTCCGTTTCTTGCCATTTGGCTACGGAACCCTAAAAAATATTTCACCAATAGAAAGCTAAACTATTCCTGAGTGACGTAGGCCATTATTCTATCCCGAAAACGGGCCCTGTGGGGTGGTCCACGGGAGCGAAGCCGCGCGGAACAGCTAGTACATAATACATAATTACATAATAATATTATAAAGAGGAAAGATTTATTTGTTTGTTTGTACCGAATAGGCTCCGTAACTACTGGACCGATTTAAAACATTCTTAAACCAATAGAAAGCTACATTATTCCTGAGTGAAATAGGCTATTTTTTAATCCCAAAAACGGGTCTTGTGGGGTGGTCCACGGGAACGAAGCCGCGGGCAACAGCTAGTATAATATATCAATGGTAACATGTGAGAAAAGTTTTAGTATAAATGAGAATGAATAAGAAAAGGCCAAAGAAATAATAATCATGATCCCTAGCCCTGAGCTCACGTTACTTGGGGGTCGGCGCAACAAGTTTTCTTCTTCCATTCCGACCAGTCCCTCGTCACGATTTCACTGACTCCCTTATCTTTCATGTCACTCCTCACGTAGTCCATCCATCTTTTCTTTGGCTGTCCTATCCCACTCCGTCCATCCGCATTTATATTCATAACTCTTTTAGTAACATACGTTTCATTCCATCACATGACCATATCAGGACAAACGGTTTCTTTCAAACTTCCTCTAATATACTCATTTCTCACTTTATGCATTCTCGTCACTCCGCACATCTATCTCAACTTTCTCATCTCTTTTCATCCATCTTTTTCACAGCCCAACATTCTGATCCATACAGTATGACTGGTCTAATCACGGACTTATAGATTTTCTCCTTTGCCATGAGGAGCATCCGTGGGTCGCAAGTTGTTCCAGTGCCAGGCCCAAAGAAATGTTTTAGTGATGATATCTTCTGAAGGATCATATCAAGACATTTTCTCCATGCCTCAGACTTTCAGAAGATATCATTGGCATGTATCAGTTGTGGTATTGACAGGTTCGTCAATGGAATTACAACAAAATAGTATTTTTTATGGCTGAAAATGTTATAGTGGTAAATAAATTATATTATTAAAGAGCAGATGCTCTTTACAACATAAGTTAAGTGCAGCATTCTAAAGAAACCTTACAAAATCATTACCATTCGTTTCGAGAATCGAATGGTTGTGAATAATTATGCTGATCAAGCCAAATTAACTGAGAGCTCTCTGCTCAGTCTCCTTCATGTAGTAGACTTTATAGTGTATATTTTTTCCGCAACGAGTCGTTATGCTACGACGATCATTATAAAACTACTTATTTTACACCCACCTGCAAATGGCTTTATTATTGGTCATCATCATTAGTTTAATATAGAATGTCAGACATCGACACGAGGGGTCCGCCGAAACCAACTCGCAGAGGCTTTGTTAGGCATGTAGGATGAAATATGACAAACAATATTATTATGTACTAGCTGTTCCCCGCGGCTCGCGGCTTCGCTCCCGTGGACCACCCCACAGGACCCGTTTTCGGGATAGAAAAATAGCCTATGTTACTCAGGAATAATGTAGCTTTCTATTGGTGAAAGAATTTTTTAAATCGGTCCAGTAGTTTCGGAGCCTATTCGGTACAAACAAAAAAATCTTTCCTCTTTATAATATTAGTATAGATTAAGTATAGATTATAGAATACTAGCTGTTGCCCGCGACTTCGTCCGTGTCAAACTCGTAAAAAATATATTTTTATTTTTTTAATTTCCCGCCGGTACTATGAATTTTCTCGTGATCAAACGTAGCCTATGTTACTCGTTATTACATCAGCTATCTACCAGTGAAAGTCCCGTCAAAATCGGTCCAGCCGTTTCGGAGATTACCCGGATCAAACAGACAGACAGACAAAAATCTTAAAAATTGCTTATTTGTTGTTAGTACCGTATATACCTTCACGTGCATTCAATAAAACGTTGTTATTTTGATATTACATACGGACACTTCAATTTTATTTATTTGTATAGATAGTAAGAAGAAGTATAGATATCAATGCATGTTACTCATTTATTAAGTGACCTTGTATGGTTCTTTGAAAGCAGACGTTTCTAGCTTGTTAGAGAGATGTCTAACAAGCTAAAACGCAGCACTTTATATACTAAAGAATTAAAGATTTTATACCAAAAATGTTTGCTTATCAGCGCCATCAGAATCTTATGAGACTAATATACCTACTGATAAGATTTTAGCTTCTTATATCTAATCTGTAAGCTAAGATCACCTGTTGTTCTAATATTATTACAAACCGGATTTGTGATATGTGAATATTTACCCGACTGCCGAAGGAGGGTAATGTGTTTATCAGTCTATGTATGTATGTATGTATGTATGTATGTATGTAAGTATGTATGTATGTATGTATGTATGTATGTATGTATGTATGTTTGTTCCTATATGGCGTTCTAGAGACCAAACGCGTGGGCCGATTTTGATGGTTCTTACGTCAATCGATTCGTCTTAACCCCGCGAGTGTCACTGGCTACATTAAAATTGTAAAATAGGAAAATGGCGGTTCTTAGGCGCCATATTGTGGGGGCCCAAATATTTTTTTTCTTCCAAACCTATCGTGTGGGGTATCAAAATGAAGGGTTTTGAGAGGTGATTTCAATAATATATAACACTTATATGTTTAAATGTACCTAATTCGAAAAAAAATAACTTAAAAGTTAAAAATAAAAAAAGTTAATTAAAAATATCAAAAAACCCGACTGCTTGAAAAGCGAACTAAAAAGACGTAAACAAGAAGAAAATCATGCTTTGCAGTCGGAGGATATATCTGGTTATGGTCAGCCAGCTCGCGAATATGTATCCTCCGACTGCACAGCATGATTTTCTTCTTGTTTACGTCTTTTTAGTTCGCTTTTCAAGCAGTCGGGTTTTTTGATATTTTTAATTAACTTTTTTTTAAAATATTAAAAGCTTTTAAAGTAGTTGTTTGACTGGTTTCGTAGTTGACACATTCCCGTCAAATTATAAAGTATAATTTCTGTTCTGAATAAATAATTGAATTATGTAATGAGAATGGTTTAAGTATTTATTTGGGATCTGTTGGTGCGACATGCCTTCTTCCATATATCTCAATTTGTCTGTAATCGCGAAGTCACCTCAAAATATACTGCTATAAAAACACACCCTCCTGGGATGGGATAAAGGTAGATACTGGGATAAAGGATCCCGGTTTTGTTTGGGGTCGACGCAGTCTTCTTCCATCTAATACATATATACATAAACTCACGTCTTTTTTCCATTGGGGTAGGCAGAAACTACAAAACGCCACCTGCTACGATCCTTACATACTTCTTTTGCTTTGCTTCACTCACATTCATACATCTAGTCATACACGCACATCGGTTATGAGTACTGCACACCTGGCCTTTCTAAAGAACATCGTCAGTAAGGTCTGTGTATGTCTTTCTAGGTCGTCCTCCACGTCTGCCTTGCAAATACCTTTTGTAAGTCGCCTTTCATTCATCCTCTCAACATGGCCAAACCATCTTTATACTATCTGGGAATCCTAGTATGAGGTCTAGAAATTCAATCCACTTGAATGTAATCTTATCAAAATAAATTTATTCTTTGTTCTCGTTTCAATTTTTGTCACCCATTACATCTTCTTTTAAACCATCTAATAGCAATATTTTTTTAATATGAAAACTTAATTAAAAAAATATTTTTTATATGAAATCTTGGTAACCATATAGACATTCACATTACCCATACATCGTTTCTTTGGCCTTTTTCAATCCCTATAACCATACACATTCCTGATAACTTTCCTCACGAGATTTTCCTCATTACTCCGCATCACACATACATTCTCATCAAGCTATCCAAATCCTTCTTCGCCAATGTTTGTCACACGTGCATCCTGAAAGACATGTGATTCCGCCTAGCCCTTTCCAACATCGGACTACAAGACGTACGGAAATGCACCGTCGGTACATGGTGGACACCCCACCCATACTCACAAAGCGTTTTACAAAAACTAGCATTGTGCGTACAGCTAAGGAGTGGAATTCCCTGCCTGAGTATTTGTTTCCTGATAGCTACAACCTAGGAGTCTTTAAGTCAAGAGTGAATAGGTTACTTCTAGGCAAGTGTGCTTCACCGGCGACCACATCATCGCTTACCATCGGGCGAGATAGTGGTCAAGCGCGAGCCTATCGTTAAATAAATAAACAACAAATACATTTACGAGGCAAATCGACGCTGAATTCTGGTTAAAACACATTTATTTTAGAATCTTACTAATACCAATATTATAAAAGTTAAACTTTAGATGGATGGATGTTAGTTACTCAATCACGCAAGAACGGCAGAACGAAGCTGGATCAAGTTTGGCACAGACATAGATCTGGAAGAGCACATACTCTACTTTTCATCTCGGTACCTATAATGTTCCCTTGGGATAATAAAACACTTATAACGCGGACGAAGCCACTGGCAGAAGCTAGTCATCAATATGATGAAGAAGAAAAGTCAATAGAAAACCACAAATGAAATATACGTAGATACTAAGAGTACCTGTGCAAGTATAGGGCAGTCCCACACCCCCGTCTACTGGAAAATCGATAATATGAATTACTCACTAGTCTGGAGCCGAATGGCAATGCTTGCATTCAAAGAATCAAACGTCACTACGTAATGAATTTATTTGTACTTTTTCTACTGTCATCTTAAACTAACATTGTTACGTCAATTAGTATGTTTGTTTGTTTATTGCCCACTTGCGGAACCAAGGGTTGTCTAACGCCGAGTTAGTAGCTAACATGGGCCCCATGTATGATAAATTGTAATTTAACCTCGGTCCTCGTGTTAGCAGCTAACACTTTTTTTGTTTTTTTTTGTTTAGCAGTCATCCAATGACTTCTCCCGCTCTGGGTGAAGCGGGAGGGCGTGTCAGACATTTACTGACTAAAACCCACCCGTGTTCCTTCAGTTGCTTGTGCCAGGGCCGCGGTAACTCTCTTTCAAATTTATCCGCGACCCAGACAGGCATCGGCCCTATCGGACCCCGTCACTTTGCTGACATCTCTTTGAGGCGCGCGTGGAACACTACGCGCCGTAAACTCGGGCTTGGTCCTTATCGGACGGCGAGCTACCCATTACTTTCCGTCCGCAAGCACGCGCCTACGGTGGCCGGGAATCGGCTTGCGACTCCCGACGCCCGGGGCGTCTTCTGTGGTGGCAAGGGGCGTCAGGGCGTCTCCTTTGCGTCTCCCTCACGCGTTCCGCCTCCTCCTATGCGAGCATTACTGCTTCGCAGAAGGAGGAGACAGCTTCCCATGTCCTCTCGCTCCGTACCAAAGCAGCTAACCCTGAGTTTAGTTTTTAGTGCAAGTCGGCCTTTTAAAGGTAATCGCTAATAGTTGGCAGATGGATTCTTACACATTCTTCTACATAGGTATCTACGCTTTGGAACGTGGACATAACTTCATCTGTTTGACTCAGTGACCTTGATAATTCAAAAGAGTCATTTGAAACAAATGCTTTTGAGTTTTTTTTTTCTATAAATGCTATGGTTTTTGTGGGTACACCATGGGAGCGTAGTCGCGGGAAAAGCGAGTCTTTCGTGTTAGCTTGACATCGCCTTGTCGTCATGGCCCATTAGATCGATTAGTTCGTTTCTTGTTACAGTTTTTATATATTAATAAGATTAGAATCGTGACGTTGGTACTGAAGGTATTTGCTCAATACGATGAGTAATATTTTTATCTACATATGACATGTATTTTTTTTCATGAATAATTATTGACACATACTGTTTGCAGGAAGTTTCGACGATAATAAAAGTACACAAAATTGTTAATTGTTGTTTGTGGCTATAAGAGTTGAGTACGACAAAAAAAGCCGGCAAGTGCGAGTCGGACTCGCGCACGAAGGGTTCCGTACCATTATCGCAAAAAACGGCAAAATAATCACGTTTGTTGTATGGGAGCCCCACTTAAATGTTTATTTTATTCTGTTGTTAGTATTTGTTGTTATAGCGGCAACAGAAATACATCATCTGTGAAAATTTCAACTGTCTAACTATCACGGTACATGAGATACAGCCTGGTGACAGACAGACAGACGGACCGCGAAGTCTCAGTAATAGTGTCCCGTTTTTACCCTTTGGATACGGAACCCTAAAAATAGCCAAGTTGTGACAATTATAGTTCTCACCAAACTTCTTGGCCTCCCTGAATTTCCTGCGCAGTAGTAAATATCATACAAAAACAAAACCGCGCCGTGCCTTGCGCATCGCAAAGCCAACTTCAGGACGGCCAAGAAGTAAGCTACATGAAAAAAATGCTCAAAATTAACACCAAGCAACGAACAAGGGACAACCAGCCTTTTGGTGGATCAATGTCGAGAGAGACCTGGGAGAGTAAAATATACCACCATCGACAACCCAGGTTAGACGCACAAGTAGGCCCGACCACAAATAAATTGGAAATAGGGCAGGAAGAAGTAGAGATAGGCTGTGTGAAAGATATACTTTTTTTATTATTGATAGGCTCGCGTTTGACCACTATATCACTAGGCGGGCGAGCATGGCCTCTGTGATAGGCTTAAGTAACCTATTTTATCACGGTTTTTGCTCTGAAACTGTGATGAAAATGTGTGACTCAAGCCTGTCACAGTAGACCGTGCTCGCCCGGCTGATGGTAAGCGATGATGTGGTTAACGGTGAAGCACAAGCAAAGATATCGCAGGCCTTAGCCCAAAAAAGGAACAATATAGACTAAGTAAAAAAAAACTAATAAAACAAATGAGCAAATAGCTTACCTCGCCATATCCCTGGCCCGCGCCGTATGCTGGGAATCCTTGCGCTGGTGGTGGGTATCCCGGCTGTGGGTATCCTCCTGGCGGGTATCCCCCTGGAGGTGGGTACCCGCCTTGGGGATAACCTCCCTGGGGCGGAGGGTAGCCCCCTTGTGGGTAGCCACCCTGCTGCGGGTAACCGCCTTGATTTTGATCTGTAAGTATTACAAATATTAAATCAGTAAATGAGTTTAAACTAAAGAAACACAGTCACGACCGCCATTTAAATGTTTTATTTAATTTTATCATCTTTAAAAATATATATATAGAATTTAATTGACTATGTTTTGTAGTTTATATTCAAATTTAGAGAACATTCAAGATCAATATCATGCGTGACCTTAAAATATTGTGACGACATTATATAGTTTGAACATATTGTGTAATTAATTACAACACAATGTCGAGGACACGTCAGGTCATCAAATATCTCCACAATATTTTTTTTTTATTTATTTGACAGACACAAGACGGGGCCACAAATGTGGAAATGGGAGAAAAGAGGTCTTTGACCTGCAGTGGGACAGTGTAAACTGTTAGAAAGACACAGTAAGTCTTGTTCTAGAAGAAAAACCTTACTATTTTTTTATAACTGTGAAAGTTTGGATGGATGTATGTTTGTTACTCAATCACGCCAGAACGGCTGAACCGATCTGGATGAAATTTGGCATATAGATAGATTACAGTCTGGAATAGCACATAGGCTACTTTTCATCCCGGTATAATGTTCTCTTGGGATGATTAAATGCTTTTAACGAGGGCGAAGCCGCTTGCAGAAGCTAGTAAAGTATAAAAAAAAATCAAAATGCCGTTTTTTATCAGATTCGGTAGGCGTGCTAATGAACAAACACCGTCTATAGAATTGTTCTCATTATGATGTCATGTCATGTTGTATCACTGCATTATGTAACGTGTTTTTATCGGCTATTTTTGTGATGTTTTAAGAGTTAGTATTCTTGTTGTTTCCATGGAAAACCAATGATAAAAGTATTATAGCATGTGGCACCTTATGCGATATTCCATCCAGGGGGAGACGATAAGCTCTTAAAGCAAGGTTATTTTAAGTGTGCGTAAGGGACGGATATATATGACTTGTATACATTTTTTCACAGTCGAACCATGATAGTTTTGACACGTCATGGTACGGGGGCAGGTCAGTCTTTGGCTTTCTCTAGTCCCAATGAATAAACTAGTGTGCGTGTAAACTTGAATTTTGTGTCAGTATTTTTGCATTCACTATATTACAATTTATGAAAAAAAGATTTTCCTGATTTTAAAATCAGAGTTTCCGTTTATTTCACCAATCAGTTAAAAGGCAGTTATGACTGTGTGTAAAACAATATTTCAGGTGCTTAGAAGTTGCAAATATTTTATCCTTGACTGCAAGAAGTTATTACTCGCTATCATTATTTAAGATCTGGCACTCCCGGTCCTGAATTAAGAGTTTAGAAGGAATAGGTTGGATTTAAATTCGAAATTGGAAAATTGACCATAAGTTTAAAAAGCAGGATAAATGAAATCGATGTTTAACTTTTATGAGATGAGGTATTAAATGTCGAAAGATAATTGTGACAAAACAAGTTTAAATACATGCAAACTTCGAAGCCCCTTGAAATGTAAACAGTAAGCCAAGTCGAGTTCTAAACATGTATGTTTTGAGGCATAATCAGGCAAACTCTGTGACCATAAACACTGTAGCCAATATTAGAACGTTTTTAATGGGGTTTTTATACGTACTCGATCATGTTTACTTATGTCAATTTCTATAGAAAAAGAGATTTTCCTTTATTGTCACCAGACGACGGCAAAAATACAGTTATAGTACAAATTTTTTTAAAAAAAGAAAAGAAAGAAAGAAAGAAATTGAAGTTTACACGTTAAATACGTTTAAAAACTCGCACTAAGGCCACAGATTAGCTTTAATTAACGTGCCCAAAACAACAGTTTTCAGAGCTAGACTAACTTCAAATCTCCGGAACGGAAATTACCGCAAAATGAACCCAATTTGTCACATTAAATTGTCAAAGCGCGCCTAAAACGCTGTGATTAATTGAATGAGTTGTCTACGCGCACATGCCAATTAGTCATATATTAAATTTGCGGTAATTTTTGTTGCGGAAGCTGGGTACATAAATAGGCTTAACATGAACATTATCTGGACACTTCACTTTAGCTATAGACAAGAATCACTGGACAATGAACGATTACAGACGTAAAACACAATATTGAGCAAGATTTCAAATTCACAAACACACCTCTTGTTTCAGACATTGCACCAGCAGGCCAGCACTCGATACTTAACAGTAATGAATGAAAGACAATACACCAGAGGTATGACGCGAAATTTCCAACAGTTAGAGCATGATTGCCATCATATTTCAGACTTTATACTCACTAAAATAAGTATTAAATTAAATCGAGCATCATCAAGTGTTATCGTAACTAAGGTGACTCAAATAACGTAAACACTGTGTGGAGTGTCTGCATACCGCGGTGTATCGCTAAATACAATATGCAGTTTATTTCAAGAGTATTAAAGTGCTAAATTGCGTGGGTAGACCGTACATATAAATAGTACACGATAATGAAATGTGCGAAGGTTGGTAAATGGTTGGATGTTTATACAAGGGGGTTTCCCGATGGAAGTTTTGCCAAGCCAAGACATTTCTGTTTCTCAATGCATGCTATTTTCATACTCTACTGCGAAACGGTAAAATTGCAAGGCACATGTTGATCATCGGCTTATTATATTAGACTAGCTTCTGCCTGCGGCTTCGCCCGCGTATAAAGTGTTTTATCATCCCAAGGGAATAAATAATCAAACTATCCTATGTCCTTCCCAGGGTCTCAAACTATCTCCATGCCAAATTGCATCTACATCGGTTTAGTAGATCCAGAGATTAGCACCTACAACCTCACAAACTTTACCTCTATATAATATAAGTACAGAAGTATAGATATGGGTACGATAATATTGAAACAAAGTGGTACAAAGTACAATTAATAAAAATAATTTTCCTTTTTAAGAGATGTCTCCTTTTCAACGCAATCACTGTTTCTAGACTTTCAGTTTTCGCCCCAACCACAACAGTTGTTAAATTATGTATATTACTGAATATAATATTATTTAAAACACGTTTCTCACAGCAACGGTAATCTCTCGTACCCTTGTACATAGCTAATCTAGTAAATATTTACGTAAGTAATTGTTTCGTATTAAGATATCCTTCAATATCTTATCGATGACGAATAAATTGCTATTGAATGATGTAACGCGCACATAAGTTAAAATAAATATCGTAAATATTTACGTCAAAATTTACATTTCAAGCTAAGTTCCCACTGTTCCCAGATAGACAGTGAACAAAGCTCATGTAACTGGGAATTACCAATGCGTCAGCTGTAGCTAAAGAGGTCACTAAACTTCCTCATCATCTTACTCATCCCAAATTCTTTACTAGTCTTTCCTCCGCTTTTCGATTTATGTATTCGAAGTTGAGTATTTGTCAAACTCAACTTTAGCCTGAAAACCTGCCGCCACTAAATTGGCATTAAAATAGGGTTTGACACGTTTCTAACTGCAAATATTCAATTACGAAACCCGCCCTTTTTCTTTTAGACATCTATAAGCAAAAACTGTATTCACTCTTCCTTTCTAGCGAGACATAAAATCTATCAAACAATCCTTCTCTTTTCTCTCACAACACGTTCTGTCTGACACATGCTCCATACTCCTCGTCTATTTATATTTCATATTCTCGAAAATTTGAACTCTTGAAAACTATTTCATTTTTCTATCAGCAGTTTCAGCCCCCTTTGTTCTGCTCTTGTGAAAATTTAGGCCCCCCACGCACTAAGCAGTCTGGTTGCGCAGCTATAAGGACAGCCGCAGCACCTTAAGCGACCACGAATGCCTGGCTGCGGCAGCCATTCGATCGCGCCTGATTGGACGGTAGTCCATTGGCTGCGCGTGTTAGAATTTGAGGAGGATACACAATACATGCCTGTCACATTTATTAAGCACCTACCGACAAATGTCCAAGTACCTACCTACCTTAATTGTAATTATTGTATTGACAGTCACCTACTAATGTAGAAGTACCTACATAAGTTAACATTGTCTTGTCACCTACCTACAAATGCACAATCTTTCCTGTAACATTTCCTGTAGGCACTTTAAACTTATATTATTCCACATTGTTGATATTCCTATAGATTATAACATAATTTGTAATGATCATTGTGAAACAATTAGTACAATACTGTCAGTATCAATATTCTGTCGAATATTGAATAAGAATGACTAAACAGGCGATACTAAATTTCTTGTCTTGACGTTTTAAAACAGTTTCACTATATAATAATTATTATTGACCTAATTGTGAGAATATTTATAACTATTTAGAAAATAATGGGATACCGCGCCATTTTCTGCCATGGAGTTTCTTGCCCCTCTTCTCCACGAGAACTAGTTTACCGAACGGGGGATAAGCTCTCTGAGCTTTCTGAATATGAATTAATTGCAAGCCTAATTGAAATAAATAACTAGTCTTGTCCTTCTGGGCTTTTCTTTATAAAACCCTTCTCTTATACACCACATACATAGGAAGTCTGATACACAGTAAATAACCAACAGCCATCTTGACATTCAAAGCTTGTTCTTAAATCAAATCTTGGTAGATATCAATACTTTTATATAGAGTTCTATTGATGATTCTAACACCAACCACGCTCTGTCTTAGCAGCCTGACGTATATTGTGGTCCGAAACATTTTAACTACTCGCCGTTCATTCGGCTTGTATAACTGGCACTCCATATTTCAGTCGCCGCAGCATGGCCGCGACAGCCAGGCTGCCTAGTGTGCGGGGAGCCTTAGGGGATGACAAGCACTTTATATGCTATTTTCGACAATTCAAACATTTGGGTATTCACCCTCAATGGCGTCTTGCAAATCGATCGATTTGAACCGGCGCCAAGACATATGAAGGACAGCCAACTATTTACTTTTTACGACTGGCGATATTATCACGAGGGTACTCATGCCTAATGACCAAGAATGATTACTTACAAGTTTTCTACTGGATATCGTTTTCATCCTTTCAATTAAAACTGAAGTTAAAAAATTCGAAGTGGAGTAAGTAAGGTCTAGTGGTTTAAACGAAAGGTCTACGATTAAGGAATTTGGACATGACACCTAGCAAGGGTTGGTAGAGCAAGGCAATTACCGAGTTGGATCCAAAGACTGGAAGAAGTGCTGGTCGCCCAGCGTCTTTATGGGCAGACGACATTGCTGCCATTGCGGGTAGAACCTGGATGAGGTTGATATAGGACCGTGGGGATTGCACAAGAAATGAGGGCAGTGGATGAGGATGAACCTTTTGATTTGGGACTGTCTTGAGCCATTGACACTGTAACACATCTGGCTGAAGAATATCCTAACAAGAAGTAGTCATTAACTCAAAGCATGAGTAACAATTTTCTCAAACAATGCTATTACGTAGATACATTTATTCGAGTAACATAGCCAGTTATTTATGAAATTGTGAGTAAGGCATCGAAGCAACACTATCGCTTTTATCACTACACGTAATCTTCCGATGACTCATAAAAATGCAAGATTTAACGTCAAACATGACGTCACATGGTACAGACATTACGTCTCAGAACAGTAAAATTACTGACGTCACTAATGTATTTTCCGAAGAGTAAGGCACTGTAGAAATGTAAGTGCGTATGGTTGTCGGGAATAAGGAAACCCGGGGAGGAAGTCAAACCAGTCGTCTGACGAATGTATTATCTTCATATAATTTTAATGATTCGTTTTGGGAATAATTTTATTGTGCGTACACCTAAATAATGGAATTCCCTGCCGGAGTATGTTTCATGTTACTACAACCTGGAGGTATTTAAAGGTGAACGCGCACCTAGGCGCACCGCAGGAGCCGCACGCGCCGCAGTCATCGCATTTTATAAATCTTTATATGAAATCGTATGCAGCCTCGCGCACCTATCCGCGCGGCACGAGCCGCATTTCAGCAAAATGCTGTAGGTATACGGATTCCACCAGCACGTGCTGATGACGTCATCAGATTCGGCGCGTTCGATGCTTGCGGCGAGTGCGGTGCTGGCGGCGCGGAGACATTATGCGTACAGTGATGCCAACTTAGCTACTTTTTAGCTAAATCAAGCAATTTTTCGGCTACTATTTAAAAAAACTGGTAGCAAAATTTTATGCTATAATTTCTATTTTTTTTTATATGACATAAATCTTTCGAGAGTCTGTAGTGGGGCACCGGATCTTAATTTAAATTATCTCAAGTCAGGAAATAATTTGCGATACTCTCCAAACTGTTCTCTTTTTAACCACTCTGCTCGACAAGATTTTGACACATGACACACCAGCTGAGTCGACAGGTTGTTGCAAATTACGTCATGAAATTCAGGAATTTACTTGAACTTTCAACATTCGAATTTATTCAGAAAAATAAGTTTACGCAGCTATTTTACACAGTAAATTTGTAAAAAATATCTTTATTTACATGTTGCGGTCGGTTAAACCGCGTCAGTCTACTGCAAAATGTGTACAAAATACGAATTACTACACCTTTCCAAATGGTAGACAATTTAGATTTGCTCAAAATATGTACATAAACAACCTTTTCCCTTGCTGAAAAGATGCAAAAGGACAACACAAAGATATACTTATTTTATTTGCGTCCTTATGTTCCTAATTTGTCATACAAAAATTCATAAAAAAACAAGCCAAAATCTGGAAAAAAATTGCTTAAAATTTTGATGCAACCTTGCAACATGACATTTCTTTGGTGTTGTTTTTTTTTTTGCTGTCCATTCACGCGTCTCATAATCGATTAAAACTGCATTCAGCCTAATCGATTAAGTGTATTTCGATTATTTAAAATTATTCATTTAAATAAAAAAGTGATTTTCAAAAATGTATTGTTTTAAAATTAAAATTAGTTTATAGGCACAAAATAAAATAACAACTTATAGTAATAATATATAGTAATAACTATACATAAATGCTTTCATAATGTTATCAGAAGAGTAAATTAAAAAAAAATTGGATTCGTGGCTAAATTCGCGCCGAATTCGCCGAACGTAAAAGAATTCAAAATTCAAATTTGGAATGCAGTCGGTATTCAAAATATTTTATCGGGCACATTTTAATATAAAAGAGAGTTTTACATTGATCATTTCAGACGGTTTTATACAGAATGACCAGTATAAATATGAGTATGTTTATGTATGACTAGCACTCCGCCCGCGACTATGTTCGCGTGATTTCGTTTATCCTATAAATGATTTTCTTATATGCAGTTAGTAAAGGCAACCAAAAATAAGATATTATTAAAACTATTAAAAACTGGGTATCGTGGATTTGGGTTTGGGGTTGGTGGGTTTATTGGATTGGGACGATTCGTTATTTGACTTAAACAATAATACATTTTAGGTTATCGCCACAAAGTAAAATCCTCCCCTAAAAACTTATCAACAACCTAAATATGCTATTCACTCCTTTCTTCTCTTTTTACCCGACTGCCGAAGAAGGGTAATGTGTTTATCAGTCTATGTATGTATGTATGTATGTAAGTATGTATGTATGTATGTATGTATGTATGTTTGTTCCTATGTGGCGTTCTAGAGACCAAACGTGTTGGCCGATTTTGATGATTCATACGTCAATCGATTCGTCTTAACCCCGCGAGTGTCACTGGCTACATTAAAATTGGAAAATAGAAAAATGGCAGATTTTGGGCGCCATATTGCGGAGGATAATTTTTTTTTCTTCCAAACCCATCGTGTGGGGTATCAAAATAAAGGACTTTAAGAGGTGATTTCGAAAATATAAAACATATATGTTTAAATGTACCTAAATCTTAAAAACAGATAACTAAAAAGTTATAAATAAAAAAAGTTAATTAAAAAAATCTAAAAACCCGACTGCTTTAAAAGCGAAATAAAAAGACTTAAACAAGGAGAAAATCTTGCTGTGCAGTCGGAGGATACATATTCGCGGGCTAGCTGACGAAAACCAGATGTATGCTCCGACTGCAAAGCAGTCGGGTTTTTAGATATTTTGAATTAAATTTTTTTATTTATCATTTTATATTAGTCAGATTGCGCAGTGAGTTGCCAAAAAAAGCTTTAACACCCCTAAACCCAATCTGGGAGGGAGTTTTCAAAATGTTTTATGTAAATTTTGATCATCAACTTTATCCCCAAAGAATTTGATTTTACATACAAACTAATTTTTACCCTTTTCACTTCCTTAAAGGTTGAATTGCCGCAAAATCGTGCCTTAGTGCTTCCCTAGAAAACCACGTCAAAAACGAAACCCTGTCCAGTAAGATTCTTAGCTTGAGTTAGTTTCGAAAAATGTATAATGACCACCTTTATTGTTTCCTTAGGTTGGTATTTGTGCCAAGTTTCAAATTTATTAACCCGGGAAATAAAATTCTTCAAAGCACTTTAACTTCCCAAAAATCGTATTTTGGGACTAGATAAGTAAAACTAATAATGAAAACCTTTATGGTTCACTTAGGATGGGTATTTATGTAAATTTTCAAATTTATTAACCAAAGAAATATTTAATATGTGATTTATGGGGTGTTAAATTATTTTTTAAATATACGATATTTCAAAAATAATTTAACACCCCCTAAATCATCTTTTGGGGGTAGTTTCGAAAAACTAATAATGAAATCTTTTATTGTTTATTTAGGTTGGTATTTGTGCCAAGTTTCATGTTGATTGACCCAAGAAATCAGATTCTTCCATACAAACTTCAACATCCCCTAAATCGTCATTTGGGAGTTTCGAAAAACTAATAATAGCAACCTATATTGTTTACTTAGAATAAGAATAATATCGGCCATAATTCTTGAAACTTAGCAAAAGCTAAGTTTCAAGAATTATGGCCGAAGGAATTAGATTTTTCATACAAACTTTCAAACCCCTTTTTACCCCCTTAGGGATGCAATTTCCAAAAATCCTTTCTTACTGCACAATTACGTCACTTGAGGAACCTTTCTGCCAAATTTCATGCTTCTAGATGATTTTCAGCTTAGTTGGTTGACAACCATGCCATAACTCGCTTGGAAAGGAACCGCGCAAGAAGATACGCACAAGGTTATTGATATTAATAGTTTTCGGGGAATGCAGATGTAAATACAAACCAAACTTATGTTCTTAAAATGAATAAAAATAAAATTTTAAAAGTATGTATAGAATAACCAATTTTCATAACATTACAACAAACTCGACTGAATTCAAAACCTAACCATACCATACTCTCAACTCATTATTCAATATATAATTATAATAATAATACCAGCCTATAATTGTCCCACTGCAAGGCAAAGGCCTCTTCTCATACAGAGAAGGCACGAACATTGATCACTACGCTTGCTCAATGTGGGTTGGCGATTTGAGACTATAAGACCAGGTTTCTTCATGATGTTTTCATTCACCGTTGTCAACGATTTCTAAAATATACTTAGAAAGTACATTAATGAATTTGAAAATGGAAATCATTGGTATTTGTCCAGATTTGAACCCATGACCTCAGGCAAGGCGAGGCCTTTAGCCAGCCAGTACGACACTCATTGCAATATAACGAATAATCACAAAATCGTTGGTTCCCCGAAACTAAATTTATCTACACTTGCGTTACAAACTTACATAAAAATATACTAGGCACTCTGTATACTTCTGAGACTATCAAACATAAAGACTCAATCATTATTATTTTTATACAAAATAGTTTTGAATAGCGAACGCATTCCGAATTTGAATTTTGAATCGGATAGATAATTCGGCGCGAAATTATCCACGGTTTGATGAAATTGTTTAGTTGGTTGTAGTCAAATAATGTCCAAAAATCTATTAAGATTACTTTAAGAAATAATTAATAGTAAAAATTTAAGTACTAATTGTATTTTATGCCTAAAACAGGATTTTTCTATTTTTAAGAATCGATTTGGGATAATCGCTCATTAATCGAGTGGATAGCATAAATAAAATCGATTGCTAAAATCGTTTTGCCACACAACTATTACATTAAAAAAAAACAATCTACTTGACGAATTGGAAATTTAACAAAAATAAAATAGTGGTAATGAATTTTACGTATTATTGGACTGGTGTTTGTTAATTACGTTAAAATCAGGGCTTCTTCTTGTTGTTTATTATATTTAGAGACATAATTGTCATATTTGTAATCAATTTTACATGTGGAAGGGTGATATTTGTGTAAAATAAAAATGTAAACAAACACGATTAGCGCCTAACTTCGACTTTGAATAACAAATAACTTCATTACCACTAATTATTTATTTTGAAATATGGATGAATTCGACCAATAATTAAACAATTAGCAAACCACTACCCCTGTCGTGGAGTTTGGGTGTCCAAAACCTGCATTTTTATGTTTTTTAGCTTCGACCACCACTGTCATCAAAATGGCGATTATCGTATTATTACACTTGTTTTTAGCAAATGTAAATTAATAAACTTGCGCACTTAATCTAAAAAAAAATATTTGCGCTAACATGTAAGCTTTTTATCCAACTATTTTAATTAAAGCCCCCACATAAGATTCGTTAGGTATCTTAATCAATAATTAAGTTATTAATTAGGATGTCGTATGACGTAAATCTGGGGTCCAAAATGAACCGCGGCTGAGCCAGCGGAGGTATGCTTGTCAAGCCCCAAAATGTACCCCGTCCGAACTATACGGTTAAGTTAATGTCTCGAACCCATTTTGTTTTTCTTTCATTTTCTTCTTCTAACAATAAGCAACCGACAATTACAGGATCAAGTGCCGTAGTACACTAAATACGTACGTTCTATACAGAAAATATTCATATAATAAGATTTACAGAAGTGAATATGATTCTGACAACACTGTGCGTGCGGCGCTTTCGGCCATTCGGCGCGTACGGGGCGGATAGCGCGGGGCCTTGAGAAAATGCGATGACTGCGGCGCGTGCGGCTCCTGCGGCGCGGATAGGTGCGCGTTCACCTTAAGTCAACAGTGAATAGGCTACTTTTAGCAAGCGTGATCCACCATCCACCATAGCATCGCTTACCATCAGTTAAGATGGTGTTAAAACGTGAATCTATCAAAAGATTAGATACTGTAGACTGTACTTATTAATAAACAGTAGTCGGGTCAGTGACCTTTTGATACTGACAGACGTCATGGAAATTACAGGTGAAAGTTGTCCATTTGCATGACAGAATATGTTAGAAAAAATTTACGACATTCATGTATGTGGCTTCTGTAGGTCTTATGAGCAAGGTGAAATCTACGTTGAGGTTCATGGCTATAAGAGAAAAAATTTCAATAGTCTGATATTTTTTTACAGAGGAATAATAATGATAGTTTGACAGCTTTTGTATAGAAAATCTGGCAAACGGCCATTTTTATTCCTCGGCTATAAGTTATCAGTATATTGAAAAATCGGCCCTAATTAGTGTAATCGGCTTCAGCTATTTAAAATTCGTTAAATATCATGGAAGAAAAAGAAGTTCTGTAACGATCCTAAATATTGAGACATGGTCAGGAGGATGACTATGATTTATTTCAGGGAAAAATATTACACATACAGGCATAACTTCACGCCTTTGTTCGTTTTGCAGGGTTATGTTAGTGCACCTAAAGCAGAGCCATATTTCGGCAGTTACGTTTAAAATCCCATGCATTTCATGGGATTTTAAACGTAACCAAATAATACTTTGCCCGACCCAGGAATCGAATCAAGAACCACAAGCTTTTTTTTTTAACCAGACCAGGAGACCACCACGGGAACAAATGTGAGTTCTAGTTGTAAGTTGTGCATGCTTGTATCACTTTCCACCTATACGGGAATCGGTACCCCAAAAGACAGACCTCTGGTTACCGCTGCTGCGTATGGCGGTTTCGCGGGTATAGACCTTGTAGGTTCCAAGCGTCGCAGCATTGCTCATGGGCCACAGGCATTTATTCAACATTTGGTGGGAAATCGTCCAATGACTTCTTCCGCGCTGGGTGAAGCGGGAGGGCGTGTCAGACTTTTACTGACTAAAACCCACCTGTGTTCCTTCAGTTGCTTGTGCCAGGGCCGCGGTAACTCTCTTTCAAATTTATCCGCGACCAAGACAGGCATCGGCCCAAGCGGAACCCGTCAGTTTTTGCTGACATCTCTTTGAGGCGCGCGTGGACCTTTACGCGTCGTAAGAACCTCATGCTTAGCAGTAGCGTTTACAAGCACTCGACCAATGAGGCAGTTCAGGGGCAAATATAATATTGTTTATTCTCTCTATATCATACAATATAACAGATCTAGTTATCCTCTATTGTTCCTGACGTCACATCATTATAATAAAATTCCTGGAATTCAGCGTTAATAAAGTACCGTAGAAATAGCCATTGTTTCTTATCAGTGATTCCGCATACAGTTCCTATGAGGAAAAACGCAATATATTCAAACACGCATGCGTCACATATGCTGGGAAATACCGTATGGTCTACATCAGTGATGGACAAAGTACGGCCCGCGAAAGCATCCGACGATCCTTCGAAATCGTATATGGCCTTCGAAATGGTATAATTATATTTTGACGGTCCAGAAGTATAAATGGAGTTCGTAAGTGCGAAAATATTATGGCAAATCAAAAGCAATTTCAAATCAAATATGTCTCACACGCCTACCATGGCAGGGCTTTCAAATAAAAGTTAAATTGTAATTGTAATGCTGTAATGTTTTTATATGATAAAAAGTTTCAATACAAAATGCATTTTTTCTATAATTCTGGCCCTCCTCTGAAATTTCTTAAATTTTCTGGCCCCCCATTAAGAAAGTTTGCCCGCCACTGGTCTACATTAAATAATTTATTAAAATATTGTGCAAGAAACTCACACATACGTGTCAGTTGCGCTTGCGTTGCGATGCACGCTCGTATAATAAAAATAAGCGTGTGTGTACGATCAATTCTACGTTAGCTTGAGTGCGTTTACTGCCAAACACACACAAAACAGTTACATGGACATGTGACGTCACAATTGTTCTTTACACACACACACGCAACATTTAGTGACAGTTGTGTGCACACCCATCTGTATTGTTAATAAAATTATCTCACGTATGTAAGTAGATACGTACAGCTCATTGAAGCTACCGGTCATTAATGGAGGTCATTTTCTGAAGTGAGTAAGTACTTATTTGTAGCATGTAGCAAAGCGAGGTCGTGTGTTTTAGTTTCAGTTAGTAAAAGGCGAAATGACGCACGTGTATGGAAATGGATAGAAACCAAAAACTGCTACTGGCTTATGACAAGCATAGACAGACAATATAATTAGATTACTAGTGTAATTATGCCTTTACATAAATCGCTACAACAAAAAACCGACCAAGTGCAAGTGGGAGTCGCGCACGAAAGGTTCCGTACCATTATCGCAAAAAAATTGCAAATAAATCACGTTTGTTGTATGAGAGCCCCTGTTAAATATGTATGTTATTCTGTTTTTAGTATTTGTTGTTATAGCGGCAACAGAAATACATCATCTGTGAAAATTTCATCTGTCTAACTATCACGGTTCATAAGATACAGCCTGGTGACAGACAGACAGACGGACCGCGGAGTCTTAGTAATAGGGTCCCATTTTTACTCTTTGGGTACGGAACCCTAAAAATGAACAGGGAGAGAATATTGCGATGTTGGTGGTACAAAGCTAATAAACCGTGGGTTTTTCGTCGGTGCGAGTCTGATTCTCCATAGTATTAAGACATTCTACATTATAGATGTTTCAAGACATCAGTTTCTAGCAATAAGCTCTCAACGTCAATGTTCCTTCGCCAACCGTGGAAGCTCTCCAAGGATCAGTTGGGCTTCGTTTCCGAAGACGCGGTTGCGTCGCGCGTATGGTTACCAGATCGGAAGACCAAAATATCTGGAATAAATTTGAAATTGTCGGTATTTTGAGGTTTTGTCAGGCGAAATCTTACTTCTTATCTTACTAATTTTATAAATGCGAAAGTATGGATGGATGTTTATAACTCAATCTCTGGCTGGACGGATCTGGATGACATTTGATACAGAGATAGTCTGGAATAGCACATAGGCTACTTTTCATCCCGGTCAAATGTTCCCTTGGGATAAGAAAACCCCTTTAACGCGGGCGAAACCGCTGGCAGAAGCTAGTAATTATAATTAAAAACAATAGTTTAATAAAGACTTAATGTTGATGATACTGTGACACTAATTTAAATAAGTAGCCTTTTTTTTCGGGCGCCACATGTATATTTGGCACTGGACTTTACCTACTGAGTTCACCAATTTAGATCCTTTAATAGTTTTCGCAAAAGATTTAAATTACGATTTAGATTTAATCTAGGCAAGCGTGCTCCATCGTAGACCACATCATCGCTTACCATCAGGTGAGATGGTGGTCAAGCGCGAGCCTATATCTAAATAAAAAAAAAAAAAAAAAAAAAAATTTACTTCAAAGTTTAGTCTAATTACCGAAAGAACTTCCGAGAACTTGTTTGTCTCGAGATTTTGAGTTTTGTCGGGAGTCTGGAGATCCTTTAAAATGTCGAGAGAATTCAGACGAATCCCGACCAACTGGCAACCCTAGTCGCGCGTCCCGTTGGCCGGTGCGGACTCAAACATAATGGCGGTCTAATGGCGCTGTAGTAGACCGTTTGTACGGAGAAGCGATGGCGTTTTCGTAGACTCACCGGGGGACACCCGACCCGAGGTCTAGGCCGGATGACTGTAATAACAGTACTAAGTACATGACATATTTATATTCGTTATTAAAGATAAAACATTTTTTAATATGATGATAGGCAAATGTGCCTAAACCACACTGTGTTAAAATTTGCTATTTAAATATCCATTCTTCACAAAATTTAAACTACTTACAAACAAATAATTAGTTCAAAGCACACTTAGTAATTTTATGCGTGAATGTACACATGCGCAAATCACCCCACCACTTTCGCCGAGCGCTCTAAAATCGTGCCGGTACCTATACTAGCTGGCTGGCCCATTTTTAGGGTTCCGTACCCAAAGGGTAAAAACGGGACCCTATTACTAAGACTCCGCGATCCGTCTGTCCGTCTGCCACCAGGCTGTATCTTATGAACCGTGATAGCTAGGCAGTTGAAATTTTCACAGATGATGTATTTCTGTTGTCGCTATAACCAGGGACTCAAACTGTAATAAGTGTTTTAAACCAGTTTTAAAAGAAAACATTTTTAAATGTAAGGTACAATAGTGTTACCGAATCAAACAAACTGTAACCTTTTATATGTGTTAATAAGTATCAAAATGTGTAACTAAAATAAACAGTTTTAGCATAGTGTTAGGTATAATTGCACAGTACGGCAACAACTATAACAACAAATACAGAATAAAATAAATATTTAAGTGGGGTTCCTATACAACAAACGTGATTCTTTAGCCGTTTTTTGCGATAATGGTACGGAACCCTTCGTGCGCGAGTCCGACTTGCACTTGGCCGGTTTTTTTATCACAATACTAGCACTTCGCCCGCGACTTCGTTCGCGTGATCCGTGTTTTATCCTACAGATGACTTTTTAATCAAAAGTTTCATACAAACTTTTATCCCCTATTTCACCCCCTTAGGGGCTGAATTTTGAAAAATCCTTCGTTAGTAGATGCTTACGTCATAAGAGGAATACGTGAGCGAAATTTTAAGTTTCTAGCCCTAAGGGTTTGGCCTGTGCGTTGATACATCAGTCAATCACTTTTGCCTTTTATATATATAGACACAGAATAAATTGATATAGATGACCTATAATAATGCATCTATTATACACTGAAGAAAATGAAGGATGACCTCTTTCCCCCATTTATTAATAGAAGTGCTCTTGTCCTCGATCTCGCCAGATGGAAAGTTTATCAATAGAACGTATTGAAACCTGTTATTGTAAAGCTCACCAAAGGCCCTTAAAAGACCAAGTGTCAAAACGTGCAAAAAATCAGCGGAAAAAAAATGCCGTGTATGCGAGAATGGTACTATCCATGTAGAAAGTTTACTTTCACATTGAATAGGTACGTCTTTATATAACATACGCATATATTATTATTTTTTTCGCGTATGTGCTGAATATAAAGTGGATATTTTGGCAATTGACGGCATATTTATATGTGAAACATTGTAAGCTGCTGTCCTGGATAATTTTTGCGTCATTTCACTTCCCAGCTAAAACATTTAAAAAATTCCGGCCAAGTGCGAGTCGGATTCGCGCACGAAGGGTTCCGTACCATTATCGCAAAAAACGGCAAATAAATCACGTTTGTTGTATGGGAGTCCCCCTTAAATTTTATTCTGTTTTTAGTATTTTTTGTTTTAGTGGCAACAGAAATACATCATCTGTGAAAATTTCAACTAACTATCATGGTTCATGAGATACAGCCTGGTGACAGACGGACAGACAGACAGACAGACAGACGGACCGTGCAGTCTTAGTAATAGGGTCCCGTTTTTACCCTTTGGGTACGGAACCCAAAAAAAGTTAATTCAAAAAATCTAAAAAACCCGACTGCTTTTGTCGAGATTTTTTAATTAACTTTTTAGTTAACTTATTTTTTTCGAATGGTGTTAAATTGACATTTAAACGTATAAGTGTTTTATATTTTTGAAATGGCCTCTAAAACCATTTATTTTGATAACCCACACGATGGGTTTGGCAGGGAAAAAAATTGTGCCCCCACAATACGGCGCCCAAAAGCCGCCATTTTTCTATTTTCCAATTTTAATGTAGCCAGTGACACTCGCAAGGTTAAGACGAATCGATTGACGTTAGAATCATCAAAATCGGCAATCGCGTTTGGTCCCTAGAACGCCACATAGGAACAAACATACATACATAGACTGATAAAACACATTATCCTCCTTCGGTAGTCCGGTAAAAAGTGGTGACGGGCGGGCGTTTTGTAGCTGTTTTTTTTTTAAAGTGCTGTCTCTCAGCTTAATTCAAATAAATGACTATTGAATTAATATAAGCTAATACTAAGATTCCCAAGGCAGATAGATTAGGGACATAGTCTCTGTTTTCTAATAGCTACATCCTGGGAGTCTTTAAGTCAAGATTGAATCTAAGTTATTTCTAGGTAAGCGTGCTCTATCGTCAACCATATCATCGCTAGCCATCAAGTGAGATGGTAGTCAAATCCGAGCCTAATAATTACAAAAAAAATGTTTCTCCTAATGTCTTAACTGAAATACACGGCAGTTGATTAAGTATTTTCAGCATAAAGATAGCAGTCGACAAACACATGTCCTTATTTTTAGAAAAGGTAACAATATATTCACGGCCAACACAGCATATATGACAATACTTATATAACTGCATAATTCACAACCATATAATTAAACATACATCACGAAGTACATAACAATAAAACATACAAGCAAGTGACAACATTAACATACATGGAAGCTGAACATTGATTACGTTAATTGACATACAGCCGTGTGAAAACAACATGCTGAATATTTGAGAAGTACCAGGAGCACAGAATTCAATAGAGGTCGTGGGAAACGGTGGAGGAATTGATAATGACGTCAGAGAAAATACGGTAGGGCTAAATTATGGCATATTATTAATTTTTCTCGCTTTTTACGGTGACCCTTCTAGTAACTGATAACGGGACAATTCGGCGTCCCGAAGATTTCTTCGGGGATATCCGGGACACCGGAACGGACTATTAAATAAAAAACACTCGCGTTCAGAATGGGACATATGGACAAGTTAGCTACGGAGTGCTGTTCATTACATACTTAAGAGAAAATGCGGGCAGAGAGCTCTGACTGAATTTCCTAAGTAAAAAGCCATAATTCGGGGTTTGGCTCTCGCCTATTTCCTCCTCCAGTATTGGACAAATTTAAAAGATATGCCATAAATTCCATAATATGTTGCACTTCGTGTACCAAAGAAATAAATGTTTCTATCTTAACATCTATCAGCCATCATCTCATAAAAAAGAAAGACCGACTTGCACCCCCCCCTCTGCCCCCCCTTGCCCCCTGGGTAGGTAACCCGGGTTAGACTAACTCCGAACCACCAGACCTACTATGTATAGAGCAGGAGAAGTCATTGGATGATTTCCGAACCCAACAAAAACATTCCCCACTATGTATGACATATCGTCAATTTAACCTCGTGTTAGCGTTAACTTGTACTATTATTTATTCTGTGGTGTTAGGAACTAACTCTTGAGCGGAAGTGTGCCTTATCCATTCACATTTCATTGTAATGCACTATCAAGATTATAGCTCGCACTTACTTCAAGAAATAGGCAACAAAAGGATCAAATCTTTATTATTCGCCCTGATTATAATTAAGTCTTTTATATGTTTAAATGAATAAAGAAAGCAGATACATTCTAGAAACTTTAGCAGACAGGAGTGTATGAGATCATGAATCATTCTTGTTTATTAGTCACCACAGATAATGTCACCTACGGATAAATATAACAACCCTATGTTTATGTCTGATAATTGTGAAATATTGTTATTGATTGTGAAAAAGCCAGACTGTTCAACTCCAAACAACCTCCCTGCTGATAGCTCGACGCGATACATTCACATTGACACAATGATGTGATGCGATGCGATTCAACGAATTTGCACTTGAAATTTCTTGGAAAATACATCGCCAATAGACGTATTTTAAATTGCGTCGCGCCATCAAGTAGGTCCCCAAGTTTACCTGCACCCTACATGACCTGATATCGCCTCCGAGCGGCAACAAACGAGGCCACCTACTGGGCCCAAATCAAACAGTATGATTAAATATAACGACACGAAAAGAAGAAGGTTAAAAGTTATTTGAAGAGAAGATTCACATCACTCTCATGTGTTCTTCTTCTTTTCGAGTCGATGGGAAACTCTTTATAAATTTTGGGCCCAGTAGGTGGCCACGCCAATTGCGTCGTCAGTGGCGAGCATAAGGTCTAAACTCAAACTCATGTGTTTATAATGATTTAATAATCATCTGCGACCAGTGTATGTTGCCAGTGATAATCTATGGATCTAAGACGTGGTCGCTCACAATGGGCCTCATCAGAAATCTTGACAGATCTGATCTTTTCAGTCACCCAAAGGGCAATGTAGAGGGCTATGAGGGCCTTGAGATCCGCAAGAGAACCAGGGTTACCGACATAGCCCGAAGAATTGCCAAACTTAAGTGGCTGTGGGCAGGGTACATTACATTGCTCGCAGAGCGGATGGCCGATGGGGCAAAAAGTTCTGGAGTGGCGACCGCGAAACGGAAGACTTTGCGTTGGAAGGCCTCCCACAGGGAGGATCGATGACCTGGTGAAGGTTGCGGGGATCCGCTGGATGCGGGACGCACGGGACCGGTCAATGTGGCGACGCTTGGGTGAGGCCTATGTCCAGCAGTGGACGTCTTTCTCAGCCGAAAGATGAAGAATATGAATGACGACACGGTTGGCGTAGTGGTTGAGCGATCGGCTGCTGCGCTGCGTGTCACGGGTTCGATTCCCGCACGGTACAAATATTTGTATGGCCTACAGATAGTTGTTCCAGATCTGGGTGTCTTGTGTATGTGAGTTAAGATGTTTGTAAACGCACCCACGATACAGGCAGAAATTCCTAAGGAAAAGTAAAAAATAAAAAAAACATTTTGTTTTTTCGTGACTTGAGTCGCCCTTCTCCTCTGAAATTTGGGTTGATGCAACATATCTTCTTATTTTGTGAGTGTATAATGAAATGACAGAGAGTTTCTCACTTTAAAGATGGGAGACAAGGTGAGAAATTCCTCAGATAGTATAGTTTGATTTCACAGTGAACAGGACTATAGTCCGAAAACGCGACGACCTCAAAGCTAGACCACCAACAGCTACCATGTTAATGTCGTCAATGGTGTTCTGACGTGTCCGCTTTGTGCTCGGAGTTTTCTTGCAAAAGTTGGATTATGCAAGGCCATAGCAGAGCAACACATTTGAGCTCGCAACCGCAATGAGGAGCCAAAGAACGCGGTCGCTGTCGTCGAAATCGATTAGATGGCATCAACAATTTACTTTTCTCTCCTTTGGCTATGTACTCATTTTAATTTTGAATATAGAGTAGGCAATTGACATGCAATAGGCATAGTGCCCTATTAGTTATTATAATCCCATGGGGCAGTGAGGATGAAAAGGCCTAACAACCATTTGCTTAGGTTCTAATAAACTAAGACTTAATTCAGTTGTATTCAATAGGCAATTGACATGCAATAGACATAGTGCCCTATTAGTCATTATAATCCCATGGGGCAGTGAGGATGAAAAGGCCTAACAACCATTTGCTTAGGTTCTAATAAACTATGACTTAATTCAGTTGTATTCAATAGGCAATTGACATGCAATAGACATAGTGCCCTATTAGTCTTTATAATCCCATGGGGCAATGAGGATGAAAAGGCCATTTGCTTAGGTCCTAATAAACTACGACTTAATTCAGTTGTATTCAATAGGCAATTGACATGCAATAGACATAGTGCCCTATTAATCATTATAATCCCATGGGGCAGTGAGGATGAAAAGGCCTAACAACCATTTGCTTTGGTCCTAATAAACTATGCCTTAATTCAGTTGTATTAAATAGGTAATTGACATAGTGCCCTAATAGTCATTATAATCCCATGGGGCAATGAGGATGAAAAGGCCTAACAACCATTTGCTTTGGTCCTAATAAACTATGCCTTAATTCAGTTGTATTAAATAGGTAATTGACATAGTGCCCTAATAGTCATTATAATCCCATGGGGCAATGAGGATGAAAAGGCCTAACAACCATTTGCTTTGGTCCTAATAAACTATGACTTAATTCAGTTGTATTAAATAGGCAATTGACATGCAATAGACCTAGTGCCCTATTAATCATTATAATCCCATGGGGCAGTGAGGATGAAAAGGCATAACAACCATTTGCTTAGGTCCTAATAAACTGTGACTTAATTCAGATGTATTCAATAGGCAATTGACATGCATTAGACATAGTGCCCTATTAATCATTATAATCCCATGGGGCAGTGAGAATGAAAAGGCCTAACAACCATTTGCTTTGGTCCTAATAAACTTTGTCTTAATTCAGTTGTATTAAAGGTTAAGTAAATTTGTTTACTTGTACACTTGATTACCTTAAACCCATTATTTGATAATGGTTATGTCCGTCATTGGTGATAATTCTGGTGGTATATACAATAATGATAGACCCATGTAACTTAAGTAGTGCGTTATTATAGCACACAGATAATATTAGCAAGTGCCAGTGCTTGGTGCAATGCGACATATATTGTCAATTAAATGATAAAAGATCTTATTTGTACAGTGTTATGACTATTTACTAAAAATAAAGTACTTAAGTTAAAGCTTAGGATAGAAATAATACTTTAACTGGTGTTAAAAACATTGATAAAATTAAAATAGTGCTGTTTTTTTACAACAATAGATTCATTAAAATATAATGCTAATTGGCACTGTTATTTCCTCTTCTGATAAGCATTTTCCTATAAAACCTGTTTTTAGATCTTTTACCACAGAATTGAAACAGTGAAATAATAAAATTTATTATAATTGACCTCCGGGATAAACTCCTGGGTTCTGCCACATTGTTCCAAGCTGCAGATGAAAAGAAACAAAAATCTATGGTTAATAATAAATTTAAAAAGATACATACACATGGTGTTGTAATTCGGTTGTTCTTTCGAGTTTAGGTTTTCGGTAGCCGTTTTGAATGTGGTCAGGACTTACACGCACTGATAAGCTGAAACAATGTGTAAACAATATAAAAGATTAATAAGATTTTGTATGCATATCTTTTGTGATAGATTAAGTTATTATAAAAAAAAATATCATTTAATTATTCATGATATTATTATCATATCCAAAAGTAAGAGAGTTGTAATTTGTAAGTTCTGCAAAGATTTTTAAAAATAAACAAATCTAAGATACAAAGTAGGTTACAGATTCTAAAAAAAATTTGTCTATTGAAAGCCAAGAGTGAGTCAAACATGAGTCTACATGTTTGTAAAATGTTATCAATGGTACGATGTAGATATCAAAAAGTGAATTTGTTATAAACAAAACAATGAAAAAAAAATAAGGTAAAGCACCTATCTATAAATATAATATATGCTTGTCTATGGCATGCACTTGATGTCAAATTTGTTAAAACAGTTAAAATCATTACATGAACAAAATATTTAAATAGGTTTTACAAAAAGGTAATATCTATAAAAAAATGCAGTACAGTTTAAAAAAAAATGCTGTACTTAGGCATTAGTACCAAAAAGTAGGTATAAAGTTAAGGTCAGTGTTTGAGAATATAAAAATAAGTTGCAATTTTCAAGTTTTCATGATACTAAATTTACTAAAATAATAAAATAATAATAATTAATTTACTAAATTTTGTACATATTTTCATGTTATTATAGATATATATATATATTAAACACATTATAAACCTAGATTTCACTATGTATACAGATGATTTCTTGAGGATTTCTTATTTGATTTTTCCAAGAGTAACATATAAATAATGAAATAGTGGTGTAACACTGTTTATATTAACGCACATTACTCCTACTACTACCTTAAAATTTACCAAATACAAATGAAACTAGATATATTATATTAAAGACCTAGATTTCATTATGTCTAAAGATGATTTATTTGTTTTTTCCAAGTGTAACAAACAAATAATGAAAAGTGGTGCAACACTGTTTTATTTCTCACGTTACTCTATTACCTTACAATATATCAAATACAGATGCAGTTAATATGGTTTAAAATAAATAGAAAGATCTAATTTGCGTCGGAAAATGGAAAGTACTAGACGTCAGACAACCGCACATGAATGAATGTCGCAACAACTGATCGATCTGTTTTCATATTTTGTAAATATTATTATACCTGGTTTAGGAATAAATCTGCTGCTTCTTTAAATAGCAAACACAACACTTGCCGAAATATCACTAAAATCCGATAAAATAACTACAGAACGCACGACACGTACGAGAGCAGGCACAAAATATGTCTATGTCAGGTCAGAAATGTCAGAATTGTCAGATTATTGGTCAGTCAGACTCCTTCCTTCCTTACCAAAGTCAGCGTTGCCAATCCGTGGGGAATTCCCAAAATAGCGGGGATTGTCAGCCCGATTGGGTAATTTGTGGGGAGAGCGATTATGTGGGGAAATGCGGCAGGAAGGTTTTAGATTTTACTTTTTACTTTATGACGATATTCAAGACCACCAAAAGCTAAAATAAGCCTAATAAGAGTTGCAAAAAGTAAATTAACTTATGTAACTTTTAAGTATTTATAAACAAAACAAAAAAAGTATTATGTTTGATTTATATATGAACATTACTTTTATATATTTGATAAAATATTATGGGACAGATGTGGGAAATATTGATTTTATTTTCCCCAAAATATTTTTTAAAGATAAACAACATTACAAAATATTTTACAAGATTTTCAGTCATATTTTTGGGGAATCCAGACCATGGACATCGGCAACATTGCCAAAGATTTTCCTCAACTGTTTTCATTTGCGCGATTCAAAGGAAATAAAGATAAAGATGACTAATTTTCGTAAGTCCTCACTGGTGGAAATTTTTAAATATGCATGCTCATTGGTTCGAATTTATGTTCGACCAATAGCGTGTAAGTGTCGTCACAGCAGATTGAAATTATGACGTTTTTGTTTTCTTTCACCATAGATAATTATTTTACTTTTTTTTACATACATAAATATATACATAAAATTTCGCCTTTTTCCCATGGGGGTAGGCATATCTTTTTTGTTCAGAAATTATAGTCTTTCTGGTACATCAAATATCCATGACAATAATTATTGGATGACTAGTTTTAGAAAAAAGTTTAACTGAACGCACTGATAATGAAAGAAAATTAAATAAATTAAATCCAGATGAAAACGTGATTCCAATGACCCAATTTTTTTCGTAAAATATTTAAAAATACCACCAATAATTATTTCAATACAGCTTGATGTTAAACGTTGGTGGATGGCTTGGTTGGTGGACCGATGACCTGGTTAAGACTGCGGGAATCCGGTGGATGCGAGTCGCATTACGCATAGGACTGATCAGAGACGCTACGACGCTTGGGGGAGGCCTATGTCCATCAGTGGACGTCTTTCGGCTGAAATATACGGTAGTATCTCTAAGTAGTCTGTGGCTGAAATGATGATGATGATGACACAGAACTTTCCGTTCCGTGCACAGAACATACACAGAAGTATTTATGTTCTGTGCTCATTACTGACAAGATGACATGTACAGGCTGTCATAATATAAAGAGTAACCTCAAAAGAAAGCGAGCGTTTTGCTAGTTTTATATAAAAATAACATTCATTTGTATTCATAATCATGAATATCATATTGAAAAATGTAGCAAAATTATCACAAACACAATGTTAGTAATTTTCCTACATGTTTTATGTGATACAAAGTTCTTTCAGTAGAAATTCCTTGTAACTTCTTAATTTTTGTTTCTTACAGTGATATGTCGTACCCTGAGCAGCAGCCCTGTAGTCTGTTCCAAGCATTTTCGAGTAGAACACGGCTTGCCACTCAATCGTAACGCTGAAGGAGTCCTGACTGACACTCCAGACTTCACCTATTTAGATGGAAGACCAACCCCCCTATTGGTATGATTACTTACACTAAACTTAGTGTAGCACTTAAATAAGCTACTTCTAAACTAATACTTACTATAAAGAGGTAAAATTCTTTGTTAATAGAAGGTAATCTCTTGAAGTACTGATCTGCACACACATCAGACCAAATAGCAGAAAGTCTTTCACTCATAAAAAGCTACACTGTCGCTGATTGGCTGATGGATACAATGGGATAGGATAGATGGTCCCTTTTCCCCACTTAGACTCCCATTAGGTCCATTGTGCTTGCAGGCTACCTCTCTGTGAGAGGGACTGGGACTATTTCAGACTATTCCACCATGCGGGTCCAGTGCAGGTTGGTGGGTGTCACATGTCTTAAAATTTTTGGTTCTAAGACATGCATGCACGCAGCAGTGGTGATGATATAATCTACACAAAGTAAAGTGCCTATGTGGGTTCGAACCAACAACTTGTAAGTTGCGGCCGTTACCACTGGGCTCCGCTGAGTGGCTGAGCCAATTGTTATCTTGAAAGTTTTTAATTAAAAGCCACAGGATAAGATTAGACCCTAGTATTCATGCAAGAAAGAGAAGTAGAAATAGTTTTAGTACATTTATATAACACCTTATAACCATTCTTTATTTTAAATTACCATTTTTCAGCAAAAACAAAAGAAAAGAATGCTACGCCAAAGAGAGTTTGCCTCAAAGATCGTTGAGTTGTGTTCCGAGCTTGACTTCGCTAAAGAGAGACACAACTATTTGGAAGCAGCCAAAGAAGACGAGAGAAAGACTATCATATCAAATAGATTAAAGCCTAAAGGAGCTGCTTTGAAGGCTAAGAAATAGATTATTGTAGTGTTAATGAATGTAGGCTAGCTGTTAATGTAAATAAACTTGTTGATAGATTCTGTAGTGGTTTTATTAAAAGTCTTTAAACTATGTCTGAGGCATCACCGATAATATAATACTAGCATACAGATGCCTCATCCCATACAAAGAAACTGTGCCGATATAAATTGCGTTTTTCGTCTGATTAAACAGATTTGTCCATCAACCGCGTTCGTTTCCTTTCCACGGCGATTGATAGATGGTGTTATCAGTAACTTGCAAGGAAAAGGGTTTACTTGGTTCGTGAATGTTTTTTTCTTTAAATACATTGAAGGATTGTTTTATAGTATTTTTTTTGCACGTTTTTACAGTTTCTTTGCAACAAAATGTGTTACAATGTAAATCATCGAGTGGAATGCCTTCACAGAGTACATTTTAATATACTGAAATGCCTTAGAAATTTAAAACCGCGCCATCTATTTTAAATGATCCGTTCAAATAATCTTTGAAATGTGAATTAAGAGCTCACTATTCCATAATTTTGTACTTAGGACAGTTGATTAAACAAGAACATACAATTTTTATGTTTAATTCCAGAAAATGGTTATTTTACACACATTCAATAAAGATATGTGCATATCGCGCCATCTGGTGAGATTTATTTGAACCAAATTATTTTGTTTCAGAAACATATAATTTTATTTCTGTAAACACTACGTGTTTATCGGTATGTTTCGGTGTTCCCCACTTGCGGCGGAGAACACAGAAACAAATCAGTTGCGCAACAGGTCTGAACAGGTGCATGCGAGTGTGGACGCGTCTTAAATTTGTTTATAAACATGACTGTAGTGTGGGACGATGAAACTGTCTTTAAATTGATAGAACTGTTTGAGAAAAAACTAATATTCCCATAATATTAGTTGCTCGACAAAGGACTACAATGCGACATGACCTAAGCAACTGACTGTGTGGACGGCAGAGTTTCCGAAACATTGTTCCTGGAAACATTTACGTGATGTTTCAGAAACTGTGTATCCGAAACATTGTTGCTCAGTGAATACGTGGCTTAATACTTGCATAAAAACTTATATTTTCCAACATACAAGTTATGGTTTCAAAGTGGAGGATCTCTTGCTAAAGGGGCGCCTACTGGTGGTGAGTATTTTTCTGAAAACCCTCATGTACTTTACTGGGCATTGTTGCCAAAAGTGGTTATCAATTAATTTTCCTGTGTTTAGTGTTCAGAGATTGCTGTAATTTATTTTCTTTTACTAATTATTCTACTTAAAGAATTGAGATACAGGTACTGCCCTCTAACCGACCGACATCATAGGAGTAGCAGGTTGTTCGCCTGAGCGCCATTCAGGTTTCATAATATCATGAACAGTTGGTTTTATCTTTTGTAAATAGATGGCGCTGATTTTATTCGCCTTATTTTATGCATATTCAATAAAATAATCATGTTGGTGTTTGAGAGCCTCATTAAAAATTTGCACGAATTCACACACGTTACTATATATATCTTTATCTGCCTAACCTTTTTCCCAACTATATTGGGGTCGGCTTCCAGTTTTACCGGATTCAGCTGAGTACTAATGTTTTACATGGAGCGGCTGCCTATCTGAGCTCCACAACCCAGTAACTGGGTAACATGGTACCTCTTGGCAAGACTGGAGTCAGATCTCAAGCTTCTGACTACCGTAACGACTGTCAAAGATCTTCAAATGACAGCCGGGACCGACGGCTTAACGTGCTTTCCGAGGCACGGAGGAAACTCGGTATGTTGAAATGGTCACCCATCCACGGACCGAACTCGTCAAGCGTTGCTTAACCTTGCTGATCGACCAGTGCGGCTGTTATTATTTAGCCACGAGATCTACATTAATTTGTTAGTCGTCTTTACGTGTCTTTACGAAACCGGTGTACTCTAGAGAAAATTAAGAGTGTATAACCTGTATACGCGTGTTTGTAGGGGGAAATATCAAATACGTTTTTCTTATTCCACTATTATTTTGGCCCTCAGGAGTTGCAGTGATTAGAAATAGTATGGCGAGCTGTGCCTGAATAGTGTGCGAGCCTGTGTATCTTCTGAGTAGGAAAGTGCTACTTCCTTCGATATCTTCTCTGGATCTCTGGAAACCGAACTTTGGAGTCAGCTTTAAGCATTACTATCTATCTGTTATTACCACCAGACTGCAGGGCAAATGACAGCCGGGACCAACGGCTTGGTCTATCCACACATATCAGGGCCGTGCCCGGGACGTGGCCGGGCCGGGCCCAGGCATTGAAGCTCCGTCACTGACCCGTGCACGGACGTATGTGAACGAGTTCATACAAAATTTACACACTGACAGAATATATTAACTTGGTATAGGTACCCATTAAAAGGATCACCCACTTAAAACGACCTGTTTACGAGATAAACCGCTGCTGTATAGAGATGAGTTTCGATACAATTTTCTGACCCCTAGATAACTCGATTTGCCGCTAAAATGAACGCGCTAATATACTGTGTTTAAGCGCTCAGGTATTTGTTCGTGGTATGGTAAATCATAGTTATGGTTTTTAACTTCGTGTTTAGGTATGGAAAGGTACCTTCGTACTCAGTGGGTATTGAATGTACCATGAGTACCTAGTACATATTATCAGATTTATAACAGGCTCAGCACAAAATTAACTAACTGCTATGCTATGAATGCTATGATAGGCTGGCTGTAATAGGTAAGAATAGAAGAGCAGTTCAAATATTTTTTTCTCTTTTGCTAATCTGGTAACTCTGGTATTGGGTTATAAAGTGATTTTCACAGTCTGTCTGAGGTCGCCTTATTGTCCAACCTTCTTTTGATTTTATTTATTTAACTTTCTAATGGTAAATCCTCAGCCCAACTTAGAACACTTACCTGTGACTAGAGCTTTGATAAAAAAATTCTAGTATCAGTTGCAAGACCCGTTATATATCACAGCGTTTGACAAACGTTTTTATGTCAGTGCGATTTTGATATTATAAAATAAGGCCGTGAATCGAAAAAATGTTTATTAATTATTACAGTACACAATTTGGGAATTTATTTCTTAAAAATAATATCGGCCAAATGTAGACCCTGTAGTTCTTGATGACCTTGGTCGCCCGGATTTTGTTTTTTCCAGCGTTGTACCGCAGCCGTATTGCGTAAGTGCGCAAAGAAGTCAAACTCTATCCAAACGACCAAATCGGCCAATCACACAAAAACATCGCGTCATTCATCTCGCATGTGATTCTCCGTCTGTTTTTTCCGGTCTCTTCAAACTTTTTGACCCATTTTCGAATAAGAGGAATGCTTGGCGCATCATTTATGTGGCGAAAACCTCGAATACTGCAGAATCTTCTACGCAATACAGTCGCCGAATAACCGTTTTTGTAAAAATCTGGCACGCACAACGCGCGGTCTGGTCCCGAGAAACGCTCTATTATAGCGACTGAATTCCCAAGAAAGAGCCAGTAGGGATGGGTCCGATATATCATAACGTAACTTATATCGGATATGTGTTGTCGAAATGTAACTCATATCATATCGATATCTTCTTTCTTTCTTTGTCCAACCCTCTTCCCAGTTCAGCTGGGATCGGGTCTCCTTGTACGTCTGCGCCAGAGAGCTCTGTTCTGGGTTGTCTGAGTGCTTAGGGACTTCAGGACCTCTTTCTGCATGTTTGACCAGCTGTGGTGAGCGGTCGTCCCCTTCCTCGCGGTCGATCGGGTATATTTAGGGCCTTTTTGATAGGGTTGTCATCTCCACGTCTCAGGATGTGGCTGTACCAACGCAATCTGCTTTCTTTGACCTTCTAGCTAATCTACGTGTGGAAAAGGGTCCAAGGCATCCATGGTCCATCCTATTCTATCCTATCCATACGTCGTTGCTTTGATATTCTACAACTCTTAAGAGATGTGTTACTATTTTGGTGTAGATACAGAAAAGTATATTCTATTAAATTCTATAGCCGTACATTAATATTCAACACATTCCTGGAGGGTGACCATAAGCTCTTAGAGTAAGGTTATTTTGAGTGTGTGTAAGGGACAGATGTATATGACTCGTATACATCTGTCACTTACGCGATCTCAATATAACCTTACTCTAGAGCTTATGGTCACCCCCCTGATGACCTTCTCCCAGGATAACATTATAATAATATAAACGTACTACTGTGAATATTCAGAGAATACAAAGAAAAAAGAACAAATTCATATCAAATATTTTTTTATTGACGTATAAATAATAGTTTACATAATGATATTTGAAGCTACGACTTCTGAGTAAGGTAAAAACCGATATTACAGAAGAATTTTTTAATCTCGAAACCCCAATTACTGACTGACTGACTCCCTTAACAGGTCTGGTTTTCTGACATTCTGGATTCTGACTATCGGTAAACTATCAAATAACTTCCGGGACCAACGGTTAACGTGGTTCCCGAGGCATGGAGGTGACACGGTATGTATTGGTACGTGAGCCTGATTATACGATCCCCTCAAGTTATAATATCCTTTGAAGGGATCACGGGTTGTGGCGTTGGGAAAGCATGAAATTGTTTTCTCTTTGTTGTGAGAAAATATTTATATCCTGCAGTGATACTAAAACAAGAAATATCGTATTATTTCATAGGAAAGTTGCAATAATGTGAACTCTTTGTGGTCGATCAAACAAATCATATGTAGAAAATTCGGCAATCAAGGTTTCACATTCATTTGCACTGAATTAATAGGTATCGCTCGGCAATTTCTGTTGTGTCTGTGATGATGTACGAGTGTGAGTCAACGCATATTGCCAGTGACAACATATGGCTCTGCAAAGTGGCCACACACAATGGATCACATCAGAAAACTGAGAACATCGAAAGGGCAATTAACAGGGCTTTTTTTTTTTTTTTTTTTTTTGGGTGGGAAATCATCCAATGACTTCTCCCGCTCTGGGTGAAGCGGGAGGGCGTGTCAGACTTTTACTGACTAAAACCCACCCGTGTTCCTCCAGTTGCTTGTGCCAGGGCCGCGGTAACTCTCTTTCAAATTTATCCGCGACCCAGACAGGCATCGGCCCTACCGGACCCCGTCCCTTTTGCTGACATCTCTTTGAGGCGCGCGTGGAACACTACGTTGGAGTTTGCTTGACCGAATCAGAAACAGAGGCATCTGCAGGAGAACTAAGATAATTGACAATGCCCGAAGAACTACCAAGCCTAACTACGAGTAAGTGGCAGTCGGTAATGCTCACTGAATGGTTGGTCAATGGGGTTGTAAAATTCTGGAGTAGCGATTACGTACTGGAAAGCCTCTCAGCTCAGCCTTTCGGCTCAAGATGGGCCGAAGGCGAAGGCTACTTGAGTTCACTGCATGTGAGAAGCACAGGTCTAGTCAGTGTGGCGATGCTTGGCAACCTATTTCCTGTGAATATTTTACGCCTGAATTATTGATAATGATGATTTGCTTGCCACGACAGAGGCCATAACCACCGGCTGTCACAGATAAGCAGATATAGATGGTGCCGCATTAGCATAAAATGTAGAAATAATTATTTTCTTTGTGATTTTACTCTGTGAGAGGGAAATTATTATAAGCTACGATTACTGTAAGCTACGTGTCTGATGGCTCGACAAGATTCGATTTATCTCACACTGGCACCAATTAGAGATTTTTACTAAGTGAAATTGCCTTTAAATGGTCGCAATGCGATGCAATTTGATCAATTTGCACTTGAAATATTCTTAGAAAATACGTAAACACGTAAGAAGATCCCTAAGTGTAGAAAGTTAAAGTAATAATAATAAATAAAATGTTGCATTCACCGCCACGACGACGCGAAAGCTTATATTTTTAAAAGACTAATTATAGAGTTTCTTGTGCATTCTTCTCCATAACAAGCATGTGCATAACGCCAGCTTCCTCATAAGTTGAAAAATAATTCTATCTATGCCAATATTAAAGGCATAATAGCAGCAACCAAAGTGCCGAGTCTTAATTTAGCTGCCACAAAAATTCGTTAATATGAGTCGTTTAGTATGTGTTAGCTGGAGTGACGTCCCCCAGCTGCCATATCTTCCGAACAAAAGAAAGATATGATTATGTATTATAGCTCAAAAATCGAGGCATAATAGCTGCCATTGGCAGCAAAATTTTCAAATCTCTGATCAAAATACTCTATAAGTTATTAAACCGACAAATATGTGTAAGCTGGAGTGACGGCACCCCAGCTGCTTATGTCATATCTTCCGAACGAAAGAAGATATGATTATGTTTTATAGCTTAAAACATATGAAATAATAGCTGCCGCAGGCAGCATAACTTTCAAATCTCTAGTTTTAGTTTCCACGTAATAAACAAAACAATAGTTTTCGCGCCAAAAAGATCAATTTATTACTTTGGAGGCGGCATTGCCGTGCCGTGCGCTACATTATTGCAACCAAGTTTGAACTTAGCAGGCATTCTATTAGAAGTCATTTTAACTTGCGCTCAAAATATTTTTTTATTGATGATATAGACTGAGAGCCGACTGAACTTTAATGGAACTATGAATGTAATATTGAACAGTGGATTCTTATCAGCTTTAGACGACGAGAGAACTATTATCATTGTTTTTTTTTACTTGTTCTTTGTAGTTCGATTAAGGTAGATGCGCAAATTTAGCCCGCGAAATTAAATTTTTTATTTAGCTATTATTTCTTATGTTTTAAACTATAAAACATAATCATATCTTCTTTTGTTCGGAAGATATGACATGGCAGCTGGGGTGCCGCCACTCCAGCTAACACACACGTTTTTTCATCATTGTTTCAATACTTTTTAAGTAATCGTTCAGTTCTTTCCTTCCATATGCAGCTATTAAGCCTTATTTTTTTTACTATAGTCTACAACCCTAACCCCACTGGTCTGCTTGTATTGAATGAGGAAGCTGGGGTGACGTCACTCCAGCTAACACATACTAAACTCTTACGGGTAAATACGAAGTTTTTGTGGCAGCTAAATTAAGACTCAGAACTTTGATTGCTGCTATTATGCCTTAAATATTGGCACAGATAGAATAATTCTACCACTTATGAGGAAGCTGGAGTTATGCGCATATAAGAAGCTACTTTCCCGAATGCACGGTAGAATAATTTTTTATTACTTGAAAATATTAATTGTTATCGTTCAAAAGTGCCGCTTAATGGCCTAGTTGAAATAAATACATTTGACTTTGACTTTGCAAGCACTTTGAATAAAAAAAAAAATTATAGTTCAACAGTTAAATACATTTTTGGGGCAGGTTTTCCCAAAGTCAATAAATCAGCTAGAGTGAGATTTCTTTTGTTTAAGTCGTACATAGGGGTAGTGTCATTTATATCAGCTTCACATCTTGATCCCTTGTGGTCACCAACACATTCGCAAACTGCCTCATCCTCTTCGTTCAGGGAACAGACGCCGTCGTTCAGACAGTAACCGTGACATGCGGAGACCTCGCATCTTTCTCCTGAGTAACCGGCATCACAGCTGAAATGATGACAATGTTAAACATGGGTCAATTAATAACATTCAAAAAGAAAACCATCAGGAGGAGTAGAAAATGTTTTGCCTGTATGTTGGATGTAGTTCAAAAAGTTTGATACTTCGCATCTAGCACCTGAATAATCTCCTTTGCACTGACAGACTGGTTTACTGTTCTCACTACTTCTCACTCAAAGCTAATTCACCGTTGTTGGAACAGTAACCATGACACGCGTAGACTTCACACCTCGGTCCGGTGTAAGCGCTATTACAACAGAAATAGGTAAAGATAATCCCAGAACAAAATCTTCATGTAAAATGTTGCCAAGACGAGACCATATGGCTCACACTGTAAAAAGTTATCAGATCTCGTGTAGAGCCAAGCTTCTAACTCTACACGCCCTAATTCTACAAGACCTAACTTCACAAACTCTACACCTTAGTCAAAATATGTGGTTTGGCCATTTCGCTACCGTCACATGCCTCGTTACTAGAAGTCGCCACTTATTTACAAAAAATCCTGAAATATATATTTCATTATTTATAAAAAGGACTTCTCGCATCCAAATTTGTGAAAGTCTCATACAAGCTTCCATCCCCTAGTTGAAGGCGTCGGGAGATAAAAGTTCCAAGTTTGCTAATACTAGCTTACATACCAAATTTCAGGTTTCTTGTACTTCAGAAAGTACCCTAAGAACTTTGATGATCTTCAGTGAGTGAGTGAGTCAATGACGAAGTGACGAAATCGGGTATTTTTTTTATCAGTAAAATCTAAAGTATAAGAGCTTTGCAATTGAAACTTTATATGTTTAATAAATTCACTATTGACATCATTTCCCGAGAATTTTGTTTATCTGGTATAATCCCTAGCCCTAGCGCTTCGCTTGGCTCGTCTTGGCAGGGCACTACCGTGCCTGTGAAAATTGTAAAAAAACTGACAATTAAAATCATCAGAAGAAGAAGTATAATATTTACCTGCATATAGGACGTCCCTCATCATTGACGCTGCAGTTACCTTCCAAACAATAGTTTTTACACTCTGACACGTCGCATCGCTCACCGGTGTAACCAGGTTCGCATTTACAACGCGATTCTCCATTAACTTTCATGCCGTGATCACAAAACGGTCCAGCATATTCTGTAGCAATTTTCATTGATCTGTCGATCACGGACTTATCTCGTACTAGACTCGTTAGTGTCTCGCAATCTTGTAGTCCGTCTGTCTGTTGTTCAATCTTATAGTTTGCGGCTATACCGACAGGGATTTCAGTTTGCAATCTAAATAACCATGTGTCATTTTTTGTATCATTAATCTTTGGTTCTACAAACAATGGACAGTTTGCGCACCATGCCCACGAGATGAGGGAGTTATTTGAAACGGCCAATACCGTTGATAAATTTGTTAATATTTTAATTTTGGAACCAAAATTAAAATGACTTTTCGTATTCTTGTTCTTTCCATTCAAATCTGTTATATAAGTATTGTATCGTTCAGTAGACACAGGCTCGATCCAGTACATCTTCTGCGTCTGCGGGTCGATAGCCAAGCTGTGGGGTTCCACGCTGTAAGTTGTGTTGATAGACAATGAAGTTAGATTAATGACAACTTCTCTCTCTAAACCATTAAATCTAGCTCTTTCAATTGCGGGTTTAGTCAGTTTTGCGTTGATCCAGTATAAATAGCTGAAAGTTGAAAACCGGTAAATATTAATTGTTGAATTTTAATTGTACCTATGCAACACTATTTGACTCTGCAGTTCCCTAAGGTTTACTGATAGAAAATGCCAATGGCAAATTAAGTCCGCCTCTGCACTTTTGTGTGCATAGAGTGCTAATCTATTATAATAATAAATTCGTATATTCGTATATAAACCCAAACAAATTACACATAAAATTACACCAATATAAAAATCACAATAATATAGAAAGTTAAATAAATATTAAAATCACATAAAACTAATTCAAAATAAAATCATATAGGTAAATAAAACATAAAAAAATATCTTATTATATAGGTAAAAACACGTAAGAATCGTCAAAATCGGCCAACGCGTTTGGTCTCTAGAACGGCACATAGGATCATACATACATACATCTACATAGACTGACAAACACATTACCCTCCTTCGGCAGTCGGGTAAAAAGGTTGAGTTTAGTTTGATGTATAAATACACTAAACACAATACAGCGTTTAATATCTATGGTGTTCAAATACTAAATTTGATTTAGCTAATAAATTAACACAGCATGTATTAATTCTGAGGCGGTATAAAGTTTGCCGGGTCAGCTTGTAAGTAAATAAAACCAGTACAGCACAAATTAGTTCAAATAGGAAAGTATAATTTACTTTTTCCCGTGTTTGTGCTGCCACGTCCTATATAACAGGAAGCTTGCATTTTCCGGGATGAAAATAATGCCTATACGATGCATGAGATAATTTTGATTTATCATTAAGAAGATTAGTATGGCACTTACCCTCTACAACTGTCCACAGCAATATCAGTGGGTATCCCGTCATCCAGCTTTAGTAAAAGGTTGCCATAAACATTGTTTTTAAATCCAGGTTTCAACGAAATCCAATTTATGCTTTTTTCATTGGTATCAGTGAAAAAAAGTTTTTCAGTGGCCGGATCGTAGGCGAGCCCCTGAATATTTCTGCCGTTCCTCCCTATTAAATAATTGTATTCCATGGTAGATAAGTTGAATCCACATATGGCGTCGTTGTGGCTCTGTTTGTCGACGTACAGCATTGTGTTGTGAATGTCGTCAAACGCCAACGCTGCCAGATTTTGAGACTTAAAATGTACGGTTTCTGTTTTGGTCCCATTGGTATTATAAAATATGAGTTGATCTCCAACGCTTACAGCGATGTCTGCAACATAAGTAAAATCATTGTTTTAACAATAGCTATAATAGTTAATCGCTAATTAAGAGTTGTGTTAGCCATGGGCTGCGTCGGCGAAGATCTGCGGGAGCATGAGGAGTGAAGACACTGCGTGTTGCCACTTTAGTATGTCATGTTGAGGCGACTGCGTGATACATGTATATAGGGTGAGGTTTCCAAATTGGCCAAATCAGAGACTATGAGGAACAGCAAAAACCACTCAAAGGGGTCGCGGAACCGATTTTGATGAAAACGAAACCTGCATAATTTAGGCTTTATGTATTTCCTGATGGCTACAACCTGCAGCCGTAGTACGCAAAGAGTTTGACCGCTATCCAATCCCAAATCAACCAATCACATGCGAGATTAATGACGCGATGTGGATTTCCGTCTTGTGTGATTGATCGATTTGGTCGATTGGATAGCGGTCAAACTCTTTGCGCACTTACGCAATACGGCTGCTGGGCGTCTATAAGTCAAGAGTAAATAGGTTTCTTCTAGGCAAGAGTGCCCCATCGTCGACCACACCATCGCTTACCATCAGGTGAGATAGTGGTCAAGCGCGAGCATATATGAATAATAAAAAGAATAACAAAATAAATGAAACCGACATCCAAAACCAAACACTACAAAGCGAAAAATAATAGATAGCAAAGGCATCGCATGCCGAAAATAACGTTTTTTTCGGCATTCGATGTTATCTATCTTTGCTATCTATTATTTTTCCGTTTTAGACACCGAATTCCGACAAGGAACTTCGCACTGTCGTACATAAGGGTTATCGGACGACTCGCCCGAATTTAACTCGCCCGAATCGGGCGAATTGTCCACTATTAAAAATATTCATTTTTCTGTGTCGATTCGCCTGAAGTTATTTTATCGGTGGGCGAATCGACCACTCCAATATTATGTAGTGGACGACTCGCCCGAATTTTATTTTAGAGAACAAACAATATAAAAGTACAGTCGTGCTCACCCGTTACGGTAATAATATGAAGAATTAATCGAAGTTAATAGATATTGTACTAGAAACTAGGAAAGCATCAAATCATGAAGAGGTATTTGCAGAGCTAGAATCATTAGCGGTAGAGACTAACGGAATACCAGGGCTTCAGAATCGAAAATCGCCCGGTACTCTTTTTACCGCTCATGATTTCAGCCTAGTTTCCTCATGATTATAATCTCCTGGTACTTAAGTTAGTCTTTACCGGTACCGAAATGACCCGATAGCGTATAGAACTTTCTCTTTATTTTTTTTAGTAGCGAATATTGCTGTCTCCCTCTTAGTGTTTTGTCACCAATGAATCAAAAGAATCATGAGCGGTAAAAAGAGTACGAGAGTACGTTGAGATTTGAACGTTAGATATGATAAACAGGCACCGATACGGGTGAGCACGACTGTACTTTTATATTGTTTGTTCTCTAAAATAAAATTCGGGCGAGTCGTCCACTAAATAATATTGGAGTGGTCGATTCGCCCACCGATAAAATAACTTCGGGCGAATCGACACAGAAAAATGAATATTTTTAATAGTGGACAATTCGCCCGATTCGGGCGAGTTAAATTCGGACGAGTCGTCCAATAACCCGTACATAACAATAATAATTAAAAGAAAAAAATCTTGTATTTATCGGCCTAAAAAGTACGAAATGTTTTATCGCTTGTCAATACATAAAACATTTCGTACTTTGAACCCAAAAACAATGTATCTCTTGTCTGGCTGAGGAGTTGCTATCACCGAGGTCAACTTTCGGCTCCATCAAGAGACCAGCTCCTTAGTTCCAATGTACCTCCTTTATTTCAATGTTTCCAAAGATACATAAGTATGCCAAGTTTCAGCTGAGTGTGGAATTGTTTGAAAATTCGATTATTAGTTACCGACACACATACGAACATACGAAAGCAAGGTAATATAGCTATACCCTATTCACTGCAGCAAAAAATAAAAGGTAAACAAACAAACGGCAAACGGTTAGAATCCGACTAATTTTAAAAATACAAACTTACAACGCAAAAAACGGTTACTTTTGTAGCAATCTTTAATTTATTATCACAATAGTTCCGAATATTGGTTTTGGTTTTAATAATACCAACTTTACATTAAAAATATTGATATTGTTACACATATTTGTGCAAGTGTGTATTTAGCTGTTGTATGAAATAAACATCATCTCATGATATTTTTATTTTAGATTTTATTGACAGCAAAGAAGTACACTGTAAATACCTTTTTTATTGTTTACTTTTTATTTTTTGCTCCAGCGAATAGAGTATAGCGCAGCGACTGATTAAGAGTTCTGACCGCCCTAGGCTAATTATCAGGACGCGCCCCCGCCAGGTGTGTTACGGTCGGCCTAAAAAGTAGTATAATAGTTTTGACTTTATTTACTAGTGTAAAATTCATAATATTATCTCCACATTCAGGAACATGCATGAAATATTAAAACTTTTTATTAACTGCAACAAATCCTGTGGGGTTCTGGCAGAAATAGAATGTTTGGCCTCGGTGTCAGATATTAAAAACTGCGCCAAATGGACACATTCTTCTGCAAAGGTTTCTTCTAAATCAGTGTCATATAGTTGTTTTAACTCCTTTGCTTTAATTCTAATAAATTCACTGTCGTCTAGTTCATGCAGTTTCCTTATGAAACCAAATCCAATTTGTGTTTACTGTATTATAAATAATTTGCCGGTTTTTTAAGTGCACTTTAACACCCGGTTTCCCAGTTCTGAATTATCGGGCTGTTAATGTAATTGACGAATAATCGCCGGTCAATAATTCTACTTTCAATTTCTCAACACCAAGGACCAGTTTCTGAAGTCGACGTCACATCTCAAATCCGCTGACAATTTGTCATAAATTAACCAGCCCTCAGTTGTCAGTGAGTTTCTCAACACTTCATCATCGAGAAATTACGTAATCGCTTGTTACATTAAATAATCGGCATTAATTTATTTTAAAAGTGGATTGGTTGTGGTTTAAAAGAAGATGTAGTGACTAAAATAGAAAAGAGTATGTTAAGATGGTTTGGCCATGTTTTTTTTTTTTTATTTTTTTTATTTCAATATTCTACCGCGGACATGTGGCACTCCGCGATCTTTTTTATAGTGGTTTTATTTTGTTTGTTTCTTATTTTTTCATAAACGTTACAATTGTCTGACTCCTACGTCGGACATTATTTTTAGGCTTACTTAACTAACTTAAGTCTACGTGAGTTCATCCCTCACTAAATACTATATATATATATATATATATATCACACACCGGCATTACAATTTCAGTTTCTATTTGCTACTTATATTAATGTTATTTCTATTTTGTTGCTTATTTCTATTGATATACTGCTTATGTTATTTTGTTTTCTAATATCTATTGGTACATTTTCGGGGAAGATGCATGGCAGTGCGAGCAGACCAGTCCCGGCCGACGGTTCCGGCTATAGAACCCCGTCGTTAGGACGTTAAGGTGTGTATGACTGACTCGCTCCACCATGCAGCTTTACAAATATATATATAATTTTTTGCGTTTCAGGGTTTAGACAGGGTGATGGTTTGGGTATGTGTTTGGGTTGGAGTTTTTGGATGGGACTTGTTAGGTGGTGTTTTGGTGATGTCTGCTGACCAGGGACTTCACCAGCGTGAGCAAGGCCTCTATGACGACTACGTCTCGATGCTGCATGGCCGTCTTAAGATTGTAGTTGACGACCGTTTTAGTCGGCGCATCCATCGCCCTCTTAGCAAGGCGGCCTGCGGCGTCATCGGCGTCGTCGGTGTAATAGACGCAACTGACTGTATGTCTGGACACCGCCACTACCGCGTGGGAGATGCTGTCGTGGACCTGAAGCCTCCTGGACTTGGTGTTGATGATGATGACGCTGTCGTAGGTCAACCCCTGAGCCTCGTGTATGGTTAGCAGGCGCGACCCTTCACCGGACCCAAATCCCTGGCTCGTAAGAGAGGCTTTCTCCTCCTGCGTATGAACCAGGAACAGGGTGTTTTGGGCAGTGCTCGGTATTTGCGCCCCTGTGTAACCTTTCACCTGCAGGGAGTGGACCCGCGACAGCGACGACTTGGAGGAGTATATACCGGGGTATATCTCACTCAGTGCAAACGCCACGTCCATTGGATTGCGGTGTGTGCAGAGAAACTCCTGGGTGATGCCAGCCACCAAGTCTGGACGGGTGTACCTAAGCTCGAAAAGGTTCTCTCTGTCCAAAAATGGGAGCTGGTTAACGTCTCCGACGAGGACAAGCTCGCTAGCTCCAGACAACTTTACTGCCATGACTACTGCCCCAAAGTGGTTCATAAGAGCCTCGTCTACCGTAAGACGGTAGCATTTGTCTTGGCCCTTGAAACCGTTTGCTAGGATTGAGGCCATAGTGCGCACCTTGGTCTTTGCTCGGTCTCCTAAGCGGCGCGCAAGCTTTTCCCTAAGGTCTTTGGCAGCTTCTGTTGTCGTGGTGGCTATCACGTCCCTGTCCTCGTCGAAGTGCTTTACCAGCCAGGTTGTCTTACCGCAACCCGGAACTCCGTTTATCCACCTGATATTGGGTACCGCCCAACTTTCCTGCGATGCCGGGATACCTGGGGTCCCCGAAATGGACTGTGCCATTTCCAGTATCTTATCATCCGTCATGATCTTAGTACATTTGGCGGTAACCACTATCGGGTCGTCATTTGGCACACTGAACTTGAGTTTGCCTGAGCGCTCCGTCTCCTCCTTGTCCAGGGCCACAAAACCACTCCTCGCGCTGTAGGCTGCCATATACGACCCCGTCATTTCCCCTTTGATGACTTGGGATGTGACGTTGTCGTAAACCGCTGCCCCTGCTTCCTCGAGCAGTATCCTTAACAGACCCTCTGTGTCTCTTTGGAAGGTCTGCAGGATCTTCCTGCATGTCGTAAGATTGACATCTCTGGTCGCTCTTACGATTGCTACGTACTCGAGGAACGCGCTTTTTACGTGGTCCGTGGTACCCGACTTTACTGCGAGGGTCGGCGGGCTGGCTTGCCCTTTGTCGGCTCGTGTTGGCTTAGGCTTTTGCTGGGTTGGTTCCTTTGGTGTTTTTCTGAGGAACCTCTCCAGTGCTGTTTCCTGCTTGTGAGATGGTGTTGCATGGCTGGTGCTTGGGAGCAGTGCACTGAGGAAAGTGCCAAACGCTTTCAGGCGACTCCTCGACCGGGCCCGGTCCTCCGGGTTTATGGTGTTGCACTGCTTCTTAGCGGCTTTTTCGGCTGCTGCCTTCTGCTGGGCCCTTTCCGATCCGCTTTGTGTGGTGGGGCTTTTTGTGGAGCTCGTCGCTCTGGCTGTTGGTTGTCTGGGGGCTTTGAGGAAACTTAGGGTTTCCCCTCTATCCTCGTAGACAACGACCTCATGATGTTCTGAGGCCTTTAGACAGCCAAAGCGGTCTGCGACGTCTCCTCTTTCTCCTCCCACCACCATTGCGTCCACACTTATGGTTCGGGCCGCGGCTGACGTGTAGTATCCTGCCTCCCCGATCTTCTGAAGCAATGAGCTTGCCTGAGCAAATGGAGTAGCCTCTCCCCACTCGAGTAATGCGATTGTTTTCCCTTTAAATCGCATTAGACGGCATCGGTGAGTGGCCACTTCCACTTGAGGTAGTGCAGCATACTTGCTGCCTTTTATGCTCGTTTTGGTGGTGCTTCCGTTAATCAAGGCGGCAAGGCCCGGTGAAAGGTGTATTCGGGCCGTAGCTCGACTTGAGCCTATGCAGAAGCCTATGCCTAAATCAAATCAAATCATTGTTTATTCGCTCAAACATGAGTATCATACATACATAACAAATTGCCAGCATGAAGAGATGTTAAAATAAAAAGTATCATGGAACGTCATGTTTGCCTTGGGCAATGGCATGCAAATATTGATTAAAATACAGTTGAAATAATTATTATAGAATTCAAAAAAAATAATAAAACATGTGCAAATGTCAATAAAATAATGCAAATCAAAATTACCATTCTAGAATGTCAGATAACAAAACATATAAAAAAATTGTCATATTAATAAATTATTTCAAAATAATCATTCTAGAATGTCACAGTAAAAAATATAAAAAAAAAAAAAAACGTTTGTCAAGATATCAATAAAATAAATTAGTAGAATAATAACAAATCAATTACTTTCGAATGTCACATTTCAACATTCAAAATTCTATAATTTAAATGTCAATGGAATTAAAAATGTCCTACAATACAAAACACGATTATAATAGCCTAACTTCTCCTGTTCCCTATTCATGAACAGAGCGACGCCTCGCAGTCTGATGCCAGGGACTCCGTCTTCTCCGCATGCCAGGAATTGTGTGGTAGTCATGCTAGAGGCTGGTTGTAGGCTGGCTGTTGCTGCTACCGCTGCTGCTACCGTTGATAATGGCCGTTGGTTAGAATGTGTGTGTGTAATTTGTGTATCAGTCAATTGTGTGCTTGTTGTTGCTTGTGTAGTTGTGGTTGTTGTTTGTGTGTTTGTGGTTGTGGTTGTTGTTGTGGTTGTGTGTGTTCGAATGTGTGGTCGACTTCGCAAGGTTACGTCCGTTTTGTTAGCCCTTGCTGCGATTGTGGCGACTTTGCTCGCGAATGCCAAGAATGGAATCCTAGTAGCCAGTCTCCCCATGATGGTGTGGAGTGTGGACTGGCTATGCTGGGTTTCGAATTTTATTTCGAGCTCCATTCTGTCTTGGCTGAACCTTGGGCATTCGAAGAGCAAGTGCCAGACTGTCTCTTCGCAACTCGGGTCACAGACGCACGAGGGACTATCTTTGAGATGGAAACGGTGGAGATATGCTGAAAATCCGCCGTGTCCTGTAAGGACTTGTACGTGGACCGGTGTGAGCACTGCGTCTCTGAGTGTCCTTTTCGCCGCTAGGACGTCTGGAAAGAACACTTTCGTGACCGATCCTGTACTCGAGGAGTCGTACCGGGCTTGCCACTTCCTTATAGTCCCCTCCCGTATCTTCCTCCTCACGAATGAAACGGGGACCTTGCTGTAGTCTGATGTGAGTTTTGTTAGGGCTGCCTCCTTGGCCAGCTCATCCGCTCTCTCATTCCCGGCAGTTCCCACATGGGCCTTGAGCCAAAAGAGCCTCACTTCTCTGCCCTCCTCTCTGATTTCACGGACGCTTCTCTTGATTTGGAGTGCCAGGTGGTGCGTGACAGACGGTCTCCTCAGCAGATCAAGTGACGATCTTGAGTCACTTAAGATGCTTACGGAGGCCGCCTTGGATTCTCTTGCCATCCTGACAGCTATGAAGAGAGCGTACATTTCCGATTGGAAGACTGTGTTGTGAGGCTCCAAGCCGAAGGTGCTGAACCTTGACTCCGTCCCGTTTTCCCACCAAGTTAGGGCAGCTCCGACTTTCCCCTCTATCTTACTGCCATCGGTGTATATTTGGGGGCCGATTACTTGGTGGGTTGCCTGGGTTTCGGGAGTCAAATTCTCTAGGCATTCATACTCGGTTGTTGTGAGTTGCGCTGGGTGGGGATTTTTGGAGTGGTGCACGTTGCACTCCAGCACGCGGCCCAGCGGTATGAACTCTTGGGAATGTCCCTTTTTGATCTTGAAAAGGGTTGCCGCTTCGAGTACCCGGAGGTCTAGGGGGAGTTGTCCTGACAGGATAAGTGCCGATGTCAGAGACACCGTGCGGTATGGTTTGCAGATCTTCTGCGCGAAGCCCCTCTGCAGTGAGTCAAACTTTTTCCTTGTCATCAGTTTCTCAGCTGCGGGGGCCCACGCACTCGCTGCATACATCACGATGGGCTCTATCACCGACACGTATATCGTCCTGATTATCTCTCCGTTCAGACCCCAAGTCACCCTCGCCGCACATGCCAACTGCTTGTAGATGTCTGCGGCCTTTCTACAGGTCGCAGACACGTGCGCATTGAAGGTGAGCTTGGAGTCCATCGTGAGACCTAACAGCTTCACTTCCTCAACCAGGTTTAGCTGCGTGCCCGACATATGAAGTACCGGAGCGTCGTACTTTCGCTTCTTCGTTAACACCATCGCATTGGTCTTGTGCGCGGCGAAACGTAGCTTATTTTGGACGCCCCATTCCGATACTTTGGCTAGCGTGCTGTTGGCTGATTGCTGCAGGGGACCGGCTGTGAAGTCAGAGAAAACCAGGACAACGTCGTCCGCGAAGGCTTGACAGTATACCCCCATACTAGCCATTTTTTGTAGGAGTGAATCTAGGATAAGGTTCCAAAACGTCGGTCCGGCTATTGAGCCCTGGACGCATCCTTTCGTGGTTCCCTTCTCGCTAGTCGCTCTGGCGTAGTTGACCCTGATGTTCCGGTCTTCCAGGTATGAGGCGACGAGAGCGTAGATATTTGCTGGACAATTCTTGGCTACCATCTGCTTCTTGAGTGCGGGCCACCACGCGTTGTCAAAGGCCCCCTCTATGTCCAGTGATATCAAAAGCACGATCTTTTTGGCTTTGATTTCGGCTCGTAAGTGGCCCACTAGAGCATAGAGGGCGTCCTCGGTTCCGCGCTGTGGCATGAAGCCGTATTGGTTTGTGTGTAGTGTTGGGAGGAAATGCCACTGTAGTCGGCCTACTAGAAGTTTCTCGACGATTTTTCCTAGGACCGAGAGCAGACCTATAGGCCTGTACGACTTAGGACTGGTGTAGTCGTCCTTTCCTGGCTTGCGGAGAATGCACACGTGGGCGATCTTCCACTGCTTCGGGAAGTGTGACAGTGACAGACACTTGTTTGCTATCGCTAAGAACACCTCCCTATCGCAGTTTATTGCCGCTGCGCAGATGTCTGCTGTTAATCCGTCGGGACCGGGGGCTTTTTTCGGATTTTGGTTCTGGAGAACCATTTCCAGCTCCGCGGTCGTGAAGGGCGGATCGTCTGCAGACAGACCTTGGGGGTTCTTCTCCTCCGCTAGCCTCCTTAGCGCAGTGTGGTAGGGCTGTTCGGCATCCGTTGAGTCGTCGGGGTAGAAGGTTTTTGCCAGAAGATCCGCAGATTGCTCTGGACTAAGCGTCTCGCCTGCGGCGTTTCTCAGGAGCGCATCGTCCTTTCTTCTGGCTGTCTTCCTTATTACCCTGTAGATGCCGTCCCACATGCTCTCTCGGTCCTGCTTCGTGCAGAACTCCTTCCAGTTGGCTGTGGCTGCTTCCGTTGCTGCTGTCTTGTAGGTTTGTTTGGCCAGCACGTACTCTTGGATGGTGAAGTGTCTCCGGCTTGCGGCTGCGTTTCGGATCCTTCTCTTCTTCGTCATGGCGTCTTTTTTGAGACGGTCTAGAGAAGGGGTCCACCATGGGGGCTTGGCGTTGTGTTTGGGCGACCCAAGTTTTGGAATCGCTTCCTCGCATGAGCGGTGGATGTTCTGAGTATAGTTTGAAATAATTGTCTCCAGATCCTCTGGGTTCGATGCGTTCGAGACTCTGACTTGAGTGATGCCACTGTCTGCTAGGCTGGTCTTGAAGTGGGTGTTGAAGTCGGACCACTTGGCCTTCTTGGTGTTGTAGATGCGCGTCGAAATTGGCCTTAAGGGTTCTAGGGCCTTTTCTAGGCGCATCGAGAAGGTTATAGCGTTGTGGTCTGAAGTTGTTAGACTTCTTTCTACCCGCCACTCTTCGACCTTGCCCAGCAGCGACGAACTGCAAGCTGTCACGTCGACGATGCTTGTGCACCACCTGTCATTTCTGTATGTCTCGAACGTTGGTGTTTGGCCCGTATTTAGGATGTGGAGATCCCGCTCATTGAGGAAAGAACTGTACGCCGCCCCGCGATGGTTTTCGGAAACACTTCCCCACCAATGGCTCCAGGCATTTACGTCTCCTCCCACCACGATGTTGTTTGTATTCAATTTGTGTGTCTTGTATTGTGTTTCGGATAGGTATGGTTCGATGTCCTGGTCACCCTCAAAATAGACCGACAGTACTCCAAAGCTGAGCTGACCCACCTTTAGCAGGACAGCAGCAATGTTCTCGGTCACAAGTTGGGGGTCGTGGACGACCTCCAGGTTGTCACCGAAAACAACAATCGCTGCCTTGACTGGCTTTTGGCGGTTGAGGCTGCACTGGATGACTTGTGTGCCGGGGTTTTGTTTCAGCACACCTGTTCTTCCTACGTAGGGCTCTTGAACAAGTGCTACTGAAATTCCTCTTGCCTGGGCCGGCATGTAGAGTTCTTCTGTGGCCAGCTTGGAGCGGTGAAGATTTGCTTGGATGAACCGCAATCTTGCTGTCGGTCTTGAGAAGATTTCGGGGGTGGCTTGTTGGTTTGTTGGTGTGTTCTCGTTGCCCTTAGCAATAGGATACGCGCGATCTAGCTATGCCATCCCACTTTTGGCGTTCCTGGCAGTCTTCGCTGACCATGGTTTGGCCATGTTGAGAAGATGAATGAAAGTCGACTAACGAAAGGTATTTACAAGGCAGACGTGAATGGAAACGCCGGGAGGTGACACCCTAGAAAGACATACATAGACCTTATAGGTGATGTTCTTCAAAAAGGCCAGGTGCGCAGTACTCATAACCGGCGTGTGTGTATGACTAGATGTATGTATGAATGTGAGTGAAGCAAAAGAAGTATGTAAGGATTCTAGCAGGTGGCGTTCTGTATTTTCTGCCTACCCCCATGGGAAAAAAGCGTGAAATATGTATGTATGTAATTTATATCGGTTGGCTACCCTAGCTAAGCTAATCAGTAACTTTAAATAGTATTTTATCGAAGCTTCCTCGCGCTAATACGCGTGAGGAAGGTTCGGTTCGGTTCAAAAACAAGCGAACCATAAAAAAGTGGTCACCCATCCCAAGACTGACCTTGGTAAGTGTTGATTACCCTGGCGGGGTCGGCCATCCAAAACAAGCTAACCAAAAAAAACGTGGTTACCCATCCAAAAATCGTCCTTGGTAAGGTTTGCTTAACTTGGCGGCTACACCAACCCAGCCGCTCAAGATAAAATACTATTTAAAGTTACTGATTACGTTATAGTAGTGAATTAAGGAATGAATACCAGTTAGGATAGCCAACCAAAATAAATTAATGCCGATTATTTAATGTAACAAGCGATTACGAAATTTTTCGATGATGCAGTTTTGAGAAACCCACTGACCACTGAGGGCTGGCTAATTTGTTTCAAATTGTCAGCGGATTTGAGATGTGACATCGACTTTAGAAACCGGCCCTAAAACAATCGATAGCTGCATAATCATTATTAACGATGAAATATCGCCTCTCTTCTTACTCAATGTGCCCCGTTTTAACTTCATCAAATCTTTCTTTCTTTTTCTTACATCTTTTGTGTATGTGGTCACTTCGCATCTCTGGATTGCCCCTGATTAAAAATTTTGAACTCTTTTTCGTCACGCAACGTATCAAGATAAGCATGTAATGTCTCATAAAGAGTAACAACGTTACATAAATCAACAGAACTTGCTTGTAGCTGTGCACTAACGATTGGAAACTTTACGAGCACAGAGTTCCAAAAGCACAACATTATTGTAATTTCTAGAGTTTTAATTTTTTCTAATATTCTCTTTACTTTAATATTCATCTTCGCAAATAGAGTTTAATGCTTCCAGAACTGTTACGTTTGTATGAACTGAAATTTATTGTTAAAATCAGGGAGTCTCAAGCTTTTTCAGTTCACGCATTTAGTTTTAGTGTTTTGTCTCGGTCTAGTTGAAATATGTAGGGTAGATGCAATGGTGCTAGATTAATAGTGCATGCGAAGACACGATTTCAGCGCGCCCGCGCCCCCCCGATCCACGCGCCCTAGGCTGCAGCCTAATTAGCCTAAGGGTTAATCAGGCCCTGAGTATAGGTAGGTAATGTAACTTGTAATAAAAATCGAAGGTAGCAAGACGTACTTACCCCAACAGTGCGACACCCCCACGTACCAGGTCATCAACACCAAGACGCACTGAGCTCTACACATAATTATTTTTCAGACACAAAGTTGCCTCTACAATGTAGGTTTGACCACCGCTTGTGATCGCTACTGGAATTTTAATGCAATATGCTGGCTTTTTGCTACATAATATATATATGTCTTTTAGGCATATGTACTGGTGATAAGAAAGACGCCGTGATGATAATTAACAGTGCTTGTTATTATACAGATAATTCAGTGATCTCTAGGGGTCACGTAAACATTGTCATTTTAGAGTTCCTTCGTTAAATAGCAAAAGAGAACCGCTCATGATGCGTCTTTGTATGTTTGTCCAAGTTGCCTAGGCGACCTTCCTGATGTTGGACGACTTTTACTAGCCGAATTTACAATTCGTTGCAATTCGACCGGTATGCACTTGAAATTTACTTAGAAAATACGTGCGTGACATCGCCTGTTGATCGTCTCTCAAGAACGCCGCTATTTGCAACGAATTAGTCCAAGAGCGAGCGAAGCGAGCTCGGGAGCTTAGGGCACCCCGACACGGACAGGTTAGGTTTGAAGGGAAACAGACATGGGTGCCCCGCGCAGCAGGGGTTCTTCTATTGACTATGTTGCTATTAAAAAGCCCTGTTTACCTGCCATAGTAATTCTATACTAAAATCAATGTCAACATTAGAATAATTTTATGAAACACATCTTTTTATTACCCTGAATAATAAGTGATGGGCTTTATTCAGAAAGCCCGGTCAATTTAATAATTTCGATAGTTTTTAGCAAATTGCTTACTAATACAGGAAATTTTTAAATTATCTGAGCATTATGAATAATGACATATTCATCACTTAGGCCCTAACATATACATAAAAAAATGAGATCGGTCCCAGGTTTAAAAAGCAACCTTTTGAATACGTCACATTTTTAATCAGAAAGGCCAGGTGCGCACGCGCAGTACTGTCGTGCGTGTATGAACGTAAATAGGTACACAACTGATCAGATCATAACTTTTTAACCCTTGATCCCACATTTTTTTTTATGTGTGTGTTATAGCAAATCTATGAAATCAGGAATTATATACAATGGAAATCTATAGAATTCCGAAAATCGAACGAAATGAAAAAAATGGAAATGTTTGAAATAAATTGTATTTCACACATTTCCTAGGAATTCTATATACATCCTAAACAGCAAAAGGAAATATGTTAGAAATAGGATATTTCCGAGAGCGCGCAGGGTTTGTGCTCCTTTTTTTTAAAGTCGGTAAATTTCCAATCCACCTGTCACGTCCACTTCACCTCACGGGGTAGTCATAACAACAAATATATGTAGCTTTTTTTTTAAAAATTGTAGCACTCCGGCTCCATGTTCTATTCGAGCCGGTTGTGACGAGAAAGCACCAGAGAAAAAAAATGGTTCAATATAGTGTCAATCGGTCATATACCTAGAACGAGTTCGATGATTCACTTGAGTAAAATCATTACACCTTTGAGACGGAACCCACCGGGCGCAAATTCTACTCACACTAGTCTGATTTGTTACAGTGTGTTTGTATTATTAAAAGTTGTTTTTAACGCATGAATAGTATAAATAAAAACCCCACTGTGATTTGGACCAGTGTTGCCAACTCGGATTTTGAATAAAAATAGTAAAAATTGCATATGAAAAATTAGTAGATCTACGTACATTTTTTTTCTAAGTGAAATGAAGAGGGTAGGATAGGTACAACTGAATAAAACGACTATTTATAAGAACCTAAAAGTAGCAGACAGCAGACAAATAAAACTTTGGTTAGAGATATCATATCGCGAAAAAAATTATATGTCAGTAACCGATATGGATAATTGTTGGTTTTTACATTATCTTCATGTCGTAATTCATAGAAAAAGTTTGTTTATACCATTCCCCCTCGAAAAAGCTTATTTTATTCACTGAAAACAGTGAATAAAAAGCACTTTTAATCACTGTTTTGGTGTTTGAATTTAGAACACCCCAATATATATTCGGCCTCCATCTCAATGCTATAAAACCTCCTTGCGCATAAAATACTCAATACAAACTTCTTGTGCAAAGAATATTCGACTTTCAAACTCCTTCGTCGATTTAATTTTGAGTTTGATTACATTTAGGATTTTAATAATGATTTTTATTTTAGTCTAGGATGTTCAGTGAATACTTATTTGGATTGTAATTCTAATATTAATTGCATTGGTGTTTAATTAATTTTAATTATGTAACGTAGTGGAGGTGGTCACTGGCCCCTGAAACATAGGTACTATTAGCTTCAATTTACAAAAAATGCGAAACCCTGAAGTTTCTCTTTTTTTGTAAATTTTGAAGGTAATAAACCTTTTATTTATTATTATTCCTTGTGCTTTTTGTTTAAATCTTTCTTTTTCTTGTAGTCATGGTATAAAATATAGTATGCAACTCTTAAATAAAGCGGATTTATCCCCTCGAATTAAATCCGTCCTTTATTCACTAGTTGCATAATATACTATTTTATATTAAGACCACATCATCGCTTACCATCAGGTGAGATAGTGGTCAAGCGCGAGCCCATCTATAATAAAAAAAAAGATAAATTCATTTTTGGATCAGTTACGAGCTTCCAAAAAATCCAGAATAAAAATATCGAAATGTTAGTGCGAAATATTTTTAAGTTAAGTTTCGTATTTACGGCAAGACGTTTTGTTCTATGGAATGGACAATTTGTTTTTAAAATGAATGCGAGTGAAACGGAACGTTCATTAACAATTTTTCGCGAAAGTAACGGCAATTATTTCAGCCTAATGAGATAAATATGTTATTTGCTTTGTATAAGTTTGGTAGAAAATACGTAGATTCTGGGACTGAAATACGTAGGTTTGCAGGAAACCTACGTACGAGTTGACAACACTGATTGGGACGTTATTCGAAGACGAAAATATGATATGGTGTGGGTCGAGGTCAGCATTTTGCGCATAGGAAAAACCAACTTTATTTATCCGATTTAGTAACAATAATATTAATAATATTTAAATGTTTTTTCCTGTTGCCTTGTGGTTTTTACAAAGAATCATGACAAACAAACTCTTGGTGCTAACTGGCTCTATCTGGATCTGTTAGGCCAGTAATCTTTGGCATTTTTATCCTGAAATCACACGATACCACGACCAAACGTAATCAATGTCTTTGCAGTTTGATGGTTTCTCTTACCACGCGGCGGCACCGTGTTATAGAAAGTAACTGTGCTACTGTCAAAGTCTTATTTCTGGCACAGGAGCCAGACAAGTAAGAATTATGCCTCTATTTTTGCACTGTCTTTGGGATTCATTATTTTTCACACAACGCCATACAATGACAAAATGTAGAGCTCGTGCCTTAATAAATACATTCGCACCTTTACCTATGCTAGTGTTATATTATCTGTGGCAACTCTTACCGTAGATAGAACGTGGATAGGATTAATACATACTGAGACTCCTGCGCGCGTCAGAAAGCACGTTGAGCCGTTGGTCCCGGCTTGCAGTTGTAGATCTTTGACATTCTTTACGGTGCCTAGTCAGGAGACAGAAAAGATACTAGTAACCAGTCTTGCCAATCGGGAGCGTTCTACCCAGTAAGGGTTGTAGATGTCGGATAGGTTGTCGCTGCAAGTAAATTAAAAAAAATGTAATGTAATTTGTTCCAGGTAAATGTTTGTGATGTGCGTGTTGGCCCTCCTAAGCCATTAAATTTGTACTACCCCTAAGTGCACTTATAAACAAGGGGCCGAGCACTTTGGGGGCCGAGTCACCCACGTCCGTAGGAGTGTACCCTCTGATTCCCTACACGTGGTCCCCGGGTGGTGCAAATCAGGTGACAATAACTGGTGGTAGGTTTCGGCCGAAGGCTTGCGACCACCCACCGGGCAAAGACGTACCGCCAAGCGGCCTAGCCGTGTTCCGGTTACGATGCTCGGTGTAGCCAACAAGAGGAGTTGGGTCGAGACAGCTGTTCTACTGCTGGCAGACCAGCCTGACGCGCGCTGTTATAGATGTATTGGGAGACTAGTCGCGGAGGGTAGCGGGATCCGAGGCACGGTGCGCCGCTGGCCGACCGCAGGTAGTTGGGGGCCACACATGAAAGGCTGCCCCGCCAACTGACGAAAAATCCCGGAATGCATCATCGTGCTGGTTGGCGACCAGATGGGGAGGGCCCGATGGACATTCCGGGGGGGCTCGGGCCGCAGTCTCCAGACTAGTTCCCCATTGATGCCGTCTTTTCAGTGCGTGTCTGAAGGTTAGCAGCGTAGAACCTCGTCTCACTTCCTTCTCCTCTACTCCTTTCACTCTTATAAGATTATGCAAAAGAAAAAGAATACTGGAGTTAAACAGCGGCTGCACCCCCTCCCCCACAAAGTGCACCTCACCAACATTCGAGGTCTGCACTCAAATCTCTCTGCAGTCCACTTCCACCTGGAGACTGAGAAACCAGCGCTGTTTTTCCTTACGGAGACGCAGATAGCGAGTCCGTCAGACGTGTCGTACTTGTCTTACCCAGGGTTTACCCTGGAGCACAATTTTAAACCGCGCGCGGGTGTGTGTATGTACGCCCGTGACGATACTTGCTATCGGCGTCTCCGTAACCTTGAGGACACCAGATTCTCAACGCTGTGGGCTTTAGTGGACACAGGTTTGGATAAAATTATCTACGCCTGTGTCTACCGTTCGCACAGCGGAGATCAGGAGACAACCAGGCTCACAGAGTACCTCAGTGAGGCTGCTGACGCGGCACAGCAGCGGTATCCTTCCGCCCAATTAGTGTTACTGGGGGACTTTAATGCCCACCACCAGGAGTGGCTCTTCCCATACCAGTGCACTGACCATGCTGGACGGGAGATGCGTAAGCTTTCGCTAGCGCTAAACCTCACCCAGCTGGTCCAGGGGGCAACGAGGATACCGGACGTTGATTCACACACGGCGAATTGCTTGGACCTTCCGCTGACAACAGATCCAGACAGATACTCTGTGTCGATAGCTTCACCTTTGGGTAGTTCTGACCACTGTCTGGTGAAGTCTGTGTCCGTCTATTCCCCGCCCGATCCCAGCCCAAGAGGCACCCGGCGGGTTTGGCGGTACAAGTCAGCAGATTGGGATGGTATGCGATCTTTCTTCGCATGCTATCCTTGGCAGCCTACTTGCTTTTCTTCGACTGATCCATCGTCGTGCGCGGACGCTGTAACGGATGTGTTGCGTCAGGGAATGGAGTACTACATTCCGTTCTCTGACGTATCAATGTCTAGCGAAGACCGGCCATGGTTTGGCGCCGAATGTAAGCGCGCCGACGCGCTTAAGCATGGGGCGTACCTAGCTTGGGTCGACGCTCGATCGCGTAAGGCGGGTGACGTGGGTCAGAAGAAGAAAGCCTTCAACAGGGCTGCCAAGTCCTGCAAGATGGTGTTGCGAAGGGCTCGGTTCGACCACATTTACCGTATAGGGATCAAACTTGCTTCTTACCCAGCAGGTAGTAAAGCGTTTTGGTCTCTGGCTAAGTCGGTCGAGTCGAACTTCTGCCGTCCCTCACTACCACCACTGCTGAAACCCGACGGGTCGCTGGCCCACTCCGCTGAGGAGAAGGCAAATTTATTTGCCTCTCTTTTTGCGGAATCTTCACGTCTAAATCCTGGTGACGCGCGGCCCCCTCCTTCTTCTGATGGATGCGAGACGAGTATGTCGGACATTCGTATCCATCAGAAGGACGTCCGTAGGGTGCTGCGCAACCTCGACATGAACAAGGCTAGCGGCCCTGACGGAATACCAGCAATTGTTCTTAGAACCTGTGCGCCTGAACTGTCTCCGATCTTGACACGCCTATTCCGCCTTTCGTATGAGGCTGGAAAAGTGCCGAATGTTTGGAAGCAGGCTAACGTACAGCCCGTGCCCAAGAAGGGAAGTCGAGCTGACCCGGCCAACTACAGACCCATATCTGTAACCTCCATACTCTGTAAGAGTATGGAACGTGTACTTAATATTAAGCTCCTGGCTTCTTAGATACCTAGAAGCAAACGATATCCTAAGTGACCGTCAATACGGCTTCCGCCGTAATCGGTCTACTGGGGATCTTCTAGCGTATGCCATTCACATCTGGAGTGAGGCCATTGAGAGGCACGGGGAAGCGCTTGCCGTCTCCCTAGACATCTCAAAGGCTTTTGATAGGGTCTGGCACGAAAGCCTTATTGGTAAGCTTCCTTCATTCGGTTTGCCCGGTGGTCTGTGTGATTGGATTGCGGACTTCCTGAGGGATCGGTCCATTCGAGTGATTATCGATGGCTGCTCGTCGGACTGCTTGGATATTAATGCCGGGGTCCCTCAGGGGTCGGTGCTCTCAGCAACTTTGTTCTTGCTACACATTAACGATCTGCTAAAACCCGGCACCTTTGGGTATGCAGACGACAGCACAGTAGCTGGGAGATACGTGTCCAACGCTCGTGCTACCGGGCCTCAGGTCCAGTCTCTCCGGAAGGCCATGGTAGAGCGCTTGAACCTGTCCTTGCAGGCAGTCTCCGAATGGGGCGATGCCAATCTGGTCAGGTTTAATGCTGCTAAAACTCAGGCGTGTCTTTTTTCCGCTAAAAAGAGTCAATTTCACCCGGCTCCAACTTTCCGAGATGTAACCGTGCCAATAACTGACCATCTTGAGCTTCTTGGCGTTACGTTGACATCGACGCTCAATTTTGGCCCATACATTGAGGCAAAGGCTCAACTGGTTGCCAAAAAGCTGGGGATCCTTGCAAAGGTGAGAAGGTACTTCACGCCAGAACAGCTGCTCAGTTTGTATCAAGCGCAAGTTCGATCATGCATGGAGTACTGTTCTCATCTCTGGGACGGATCTGCCAAATATCAGCTTGATGCACTAGAGTCGATTGAAAAGCGGGCCAAGAGGCTCATCAGCGATGAGGCACTGGTTAAGTCAAAGCTCCAGAGCCTTGAACATCGTCGCCGAGTTGCCAGCTTGTCGGTTTTTTATCGGTTACCTTTCGGGGAGTGTGCGATGGAATTGCATGATCTAATTCCGCCCAGCCCGTTTCATCATCGGACTACCAGACGTACGGAGATGCGCCATCGGTACATGGTGGACATCCCACCCATACGCACTAAACGTTTTGAGAATACTTTTATTATGCGTACAGCTAAGGAGTGGAATTCCCTGCCGGAGTCTGTGTTTCCCGATAGCTACAATCTAGGGGTCTTTAAGTCAAGAGTGAATAGGTTACTACTAGGCAAGCGTGCTCCATCGTGGACCACATCTTCGCTTACCATCAGGTGAGATAGTGGTCAAGCGCGAGCCTATAATAGATAAAAAAAAAAAAAAAGAAAAAAAAAAACTAGATCCACGACACAGCATGCACTAAATAATTATAAATTTTTTATTTTTTGTGCTTATGATATCTTCAGAGATGTATCCTAATAAATTATGTAATTATCTTATCTTATTTTTACGCAAAATTAAATGAATGTTTTTATTACGGTATCTATAGTAGGTAGGTATTTATCTTCGAGTCTCTGTTTTTTGTTTAACTTGAATTGATAAAATTGATATCAACATTATGTTATCTACTAATTTACTACCTACACTACATCTTTAAAAAAAAACCCCCGATATATTTTTATTTCATGCTACATAATTTATCTAGTACATAGTAGTTACGTTTCAATCGGCAATCTATTGAACACGTAATTATGACACGATATCTTGCGAAAACACCCCGATTCAAAAAGTAAAACGCCCATAACTTTTGAACGGCTGAACCGATTTTATTTAAATATAGCTAAGAACACTCTCGACAAAATCAGCTACAAACAAAAAAAACTAAATAAAATCGGTTCACCCGTTTGGACGCTATGATGCCACAGACAGACACACATATACACAGATACACAGAAACACACCTCAAACTTATAACACCCCTCTTTTTCCGGTGGGGGTTAAAAATGGGTACCTATTGTCTATATTTAAAAAAAAGCCGGAGTACGAGCTGAAAGCTCTTGAGGTTTTGGATTTCGATCTGTACTTGATAGAGCGTAGACTTCATCAGTCGAGAACTCGAGACATTTCAAGCTTGATATTATGTTCAATGTGCCTCTTATCATGCGGTGATCAATCCAGGTTTTCACCGAATTGATGACAGAGACATCATAGAACATTTGCTTTTTGGTTAACATTATAAAATCGAGTAGTGCACCATCGGGGCTCTGCCAGGTCCACTTCCTGTGATCATGCTTTCTGAGTGCATCATAGAGAGGCCTTCCTTCTCCATAAAACTGGCCAGTAGGTGACTGCAGTGGTGCAGACGTCCAACCCAAAAATGGCCCCCCTTTCAGTTCAACATCGTCACGTTTACTCAGTTTCGCGTTGTAGTCCCCCATGTCGATGGTGAAGTGAGTTTTGAAACTTGCATGGTCTAGAGAGCAGTGGTGGCTCAGTGGTAGCGGCCGAGCCTTACAAGTTGTAGGTCGTGAGTTCGAACCCAGGCAGGCGCTTTACTTTGTGTAAATTATTTCATCACCACTGCTCTTAAAACTATGAAGGAAAACATCGTGAGGAAACCGGCATGTCCTAAAACCAAAAATACGAAGACATGCGACATCCACCAACCCGCACTGGGCCCGCGTAGTGGATTAAGGCCCTTTACCTCTCTCACAGAGGATGCTTGTGTTGCAGCATCCTCCGTAGAGCCAGTTTTCTTTTGTGGTCATCATCGTTGGGGGGTTTCGCCATAATCGCCACGCTTGGCAGATGTGTTGGCGATCGCAGTTTGTTGTTACAATGCACAGAGAATGCTGCGGCCCATTCTCTGGTAAAACCCTTACTCGCCTCTTACGAAACCCATGGGAAGATAATAGATATGATATGATATAGATATGTTATTCTTAAGTCCAAAATCATACGGAATACTTTAAACATAACGGTTATTAAATATTAAGTTATTGTTAGCTCCTGGTCGAAGAGATGAGTGGACTGTATTAAAAGGCGGTTGGTTTTGAAGACGTTATATTTAAATTACATTAAACTGTCCCGGACAAACAATCACGTTTTAAGAAGAGGTATCGACTGGTGCGGTGGAGTCCGTGGTAGCGAGTGACGGCGCGCTCCGGCCGCCCGAAGTGTTGGGTAGAATTCCCAACAGTTATTATGATACAAATCAGTTTTAATGGAAAAAAATGTTTTAAACGTACTCATCGAATATTGTAAGTGTTCATTTAGCTCAATATTTTAGAAGTATGATACAATTAACCTAAGCCTTATTGCTGATGGTTCCTCGATCTGTCTTAACTCATAGGATAACGTTACACTTGGCACGTTCAGTGATCGTCGTTCACCTCTATATTTGAAAACTGGGACACAATTTACCTTAGCTACCATAACATACAATAGAGTGCTTAAAAAGGTATTTCAGAAAATATGAACCTCATTGCAATTGGTCACTTGGACCAATTATTCGTCGCAGCCTCCTTTACGGTAGCCACAAAATAACAAAAAGACCCTTGGGTCCTTTAAACAGTAACTAGATATTTTCACCTCATTGTGAGCCTTACTTACTTTCTTTCATTTGTTTTAAGTCAGCTATAATCTTATTTAAATGTAAAATTATTTTATATTTTCATCCTATATATTATTTTTCTCTGTGTTTTCATCTCAGTAAAAAAATTGCCGTGTTCTGCGCAACATGTTAGCCTCCGTACATCTCGAGTAGAAAACGTACAAACTTTTCTTTAAAAAATTAGCAGTACCTACACCAAAATCTCGGTGAAGATACGAGTACAAAACAAGCAAAAAGCTAATAAGTAATGCCGATTACCAAACCCTTACTTTGTTTGTAAATTACTTTTTTTTGTTTCGCCGACATTTTTATCTATTGTTGTGATTTATGAGATCCGCAGACCGCATGAAAACCAGGGTTACCGACATAGCTCGAAGAATTGCCAAACTTAAGTGGCAGTGGGCAGGGCATATTGCTCGCAGAATGGATGGCCGTTGGGGCAGAAAACTTTAGGGGGGTGGCCTTAAGCTCTTAGAGTAAAATTATTTTGAGTGTGTGTAAGGGACAATGTACATAACTTGAATACGTCTGTCCCTTTTTTACAATCGAACTATGATAGTTTTGACACGTCACGGTACGGGGGCTAGAGTGGCGACCGTGAACCGGAAGATGTTGCGTTGGAAGGCCTCCCACCAAGTGGACCGAAGACCAGGTGAAGGTTGCGGGGATCCGCTGGATACGAGACGCACGGGACCGGTCAATGTGGCGACGCTTGGGGGAGGCCTATGTCCAGCAGTGGACGTCTTTCGGCTGAAATTACGATAATGATGATGAATAGTGCAGCCAGTTTAGTGTCACTGAGATATTCCAATCCTTCATTTGATTTTTCAAAATAGCTTTATGATAATGTTAAGTGGCTAGTAACATAACATAACATCACGCCTGCCTGTATCCTTCGCAGGTTTAGGCAGAGATGCACTCCGGGCTGGTACTGAGAATCAACCTACAGCCCCTGTACGTGTCAAAACTATCATGGTACGACTGGGAAAAAGGGACAGATATAAACAAGTCATATACATCTGTCCCTTACGCACACTCGAAATAACCTTGCTCTAAGAACTTGTGGTTACCCCCCTGATAGTTGTTCCGGATCTGGACATTTGTGTAATGTTACTGAATAAATTTGTTGACTAGGTTTTACATTCGATCTCACAAATTTTTGCGGTAGAAGAATTGCTTTGTGAGTCTTGTATTTTATACATGTTATATTTATGATGGGTTCCTTTATAAAATAACACGTTTACATCAATCTATCATCAATATTTATAATATTAGTTTATGGTTTAGATAAGTCCAGGTTTCCTCGCAATGTCTTCCTTCTCCGATGACGTAGGTACAAATACCTACACTACAAAATGATTTAAAAAGTCACATCGGTACTTGCCGAGATTTGAACACACAACGAACCAAAAAAAAAAAACAAAAAAAAAAAAAACAAAAAAAAAATATATTCGCATATTTTCAATATGAGCGATGGCCCTGTTTGAAGCCAGTGTCAGGTCAATAACTTCAGTTCTCGCAGAGGTCCTGAAAGTAGGTTTATTTCCTGCGTTAAGGGTTTGTAAAGAAGAGCTTACCTTTGTGGTAAGCTCTCGTCCAACAAATCCTCCCCTCGTTTGTTGACATCTGAGCTGCCCCAAACGACGTGGTGTGCATTTGCATCGCAGCCAAGTATCAGGTCGAAATTTTCTTGGTTGCCGTAGTCAACCAGTCTTCTGATTAGAGGTGTTACCGGTGTGTGTTAAATTCCATATAAAATTAAACTTAACCTCTAAGGCATTCAAAATAACTGGAGATCCTGAAGGATAAAACTAAAACTATTAATGGGTGCTCATTCAAGAAAGTTGTCGAGTTAGTTGAAGTTCTGTTCCGATACGCGTCTTCTATTGTACCGTGCCATCCCGAGGGACTTTCTTACAACGAAGGGGCATACAATAATTAGGTTAAGAAGGCTAACTACGAATAGCAACTGTAGACAACTTAAAGGTTTAAAGTTTAAACAAAGTGAAATTATGTAGGAACTATATTGTGAAGAAGAGAAGAAGCTAAGATAATAATAATAAGATAATATAAAAAATATATAATAATAAATATATCTTTACTAATATTATAAAGAGGAAAGATTTTTTTGCTTGTTTGTTTGTACCGAATAGGCTCCGAAACTACTGGACCGATTTAATAAATTCTTTCACCAATACAAAACTACATTATTCCCGAGTGACATAGGCTATTTTTTAATCCCGAAAACGGGTCCTGTGGGGTGGTCCACGGGAGCGGAGCCGCGGGGAACAGCTAGTATTATATAAAGATCTAATTTATAAGCTCGAGAGCTTTACAAACATAATTACAAATATTACTTTATAAACATAAATTACTTTCATACGTTATATTTCAGCAAAAATGTGCCTAACCAAAATTATTTTCAATTATTTTCTATGTGTTCCGATTTCAATCATTTTCCAATACTTAATAGTTATCTGTTACCAGTCTTATAATAGACAAGGAGTTTGCCCCTTAAAAGGTGACGAGTCCTCACAGTATAGTTCTCGCCAAACTTCTTGGCCGCCCTGAAGTTGGCTACAATGGCTGCGCAGTAGTAAATCTCATACAAAAACAGCACCGTTTCGTGCCTTGTGCATCCGGTAAACCAACTTCAGGGCGGCCAAGAAGTTTGGCGAGGACTATACCTACCTATATCAGCAAAAATGATTGTCTAAACTCCAAAACGTAAAGCATGTACTAATGGACGAAATATCATGTTAAGGAGCCTTGAGTAGCTGATTTTTAAATGAGAATCACGTCTAAACGGCTAGTAGTATTTTTTGGGAAAAATTATATGTTACATTAGACCATTTTGTAAATAATTTGATCTAAGAAAATTTTGAGGTTTATTCTTATAACATAGTTTAATTAATTTGTAAAGTTATGTCTAAAACGGACATAAACACGGCAATCGCACCAAAACTGCTGGGCGTATTTGAATGAAATCGACACCATCTTAAAGACAATTTAATTATCTACATTTTGATCTGAAGCTTTTTTTTAAAGTCATAGAATAATAAGGAAAGTACAAAAAACTACAAAATTTTAGGTCGTGCGGGTGTGAAACGGGTGCGAATTTTGTTCCCTCAAGGTAGTTGGCGTTAGTCGTCGTCTTAAATTTCGAACAATGCAACGCTGTAATAGTCGTTATCTGTTGACAACATGACGCCTTAGACAAGTGCCATTCTGTCATAAAAAGCGTGGCGATTGCCATTTGAAAGATGACAAAATTGTATGAGAATGTCAAACGTTATCGAAATGTCACGTGATCAATCTCTTACATTTTGGCATTACTACAATCACCATCGTTTACATCAAATGAGTTTTAATGTCTAGAACCCCTGCTGCTTCATATTCATAATCTATCATATTTGTAATATGACAATATTATTATATTCCTACAGATTTGTGTCGATACGAAAGAATTACCTACTTCTCATCTTCTCATCACAGCATCGGTTCTAAAAACCTCACTGGGTAAATCAAACGACCTGGTGACCGTCCTGGCTCATGTGATAGTAAAGGAGATTGCTTATACACAGGCCCCTTATGAGGTATCGCGTCTGCGATTTCAATATTAGCCAAAAACAGGTTTTTTTTTTTCTTCCGTGTCCTTTACTTTATATGTACAGATAACAACAGATCAGGTTCCTTCACTTGGACATTTGTATGCACCTTATTGCATTGTAATAAGGGTTCATTTCAAAAACAGAAACATCGTTATATCTCGTGAACCCCTAAAAATAAATAAAAAGTGTTTTCTAATTATGAATATAACGTGTTTTTACTACAATATACAACCAACTTCATCAAGATACAACCATTTTTTTCAAAGGGGCCCAAGTTCCCTTACAAAATGGGCAATTACCTTTAGATTAGTCATCTGGTTAGGTGAGGCAGACAACACCGGGTGAGCCAGGCGATATGTCTGTCCAAAATCGTCATCGTAGCTCTTTCAGCACAACCCAGAATATAAAAAAAAAACTCTTTATTCTCAGACAATTACTTAATTAGAAAAGTTAGTATCAGTAATCTTATAAACTATGTTAGTACAATAAAAATAATAGGAATAAATTTACACAAAACGTTTCTTCATTAACCTGCACCTTTCACATGCAGGTCAATGAATCGACGTATGACTGGTGAGTCCATTCTGTCCGCTGTCATTCTCAGGATGCCGTTACGTGACCCCTCATACTGTGCACCACAGACATGGTTTTCTTACGCATAATTGCATAGAAATCATCTATGTGCGCATCTGCAAACATGCCTGAAGCACTACAGTACCGCGGACGCCGCACCAGAGTCCTGAAAATGTTATTATATTGGACTCGGAGTGCATTATAGGCCCGCTTTGTGAAACTGGCCCATAGACCACCCGTGTAGAAGCTTTGACAATACGCTTTAAAAAACGTCAACTGTAAAACGAACGAATCGATTTCCACGTACCGATAACGCCCTCCGCTCTCTTTCTATATCCTGGTCATCTGACAAAGTTTCTGTCACAATATGACCAAGGTACCTAAACTTATCAACCTTTCTCAAGTGTGGGGTCCATTTAGACACAGCGCAGGAATACTATCGGGTTTTTTGTTATTACCAACAAATTTCGGGTTATTGGACGATTCGCCCGAATTTAACTCACCCGAATCGGGCGAATCGACCACTATTAAAATTATTCATTTTTCTGTGTCGATTCGCCCGAAGTTAATTTTAGAGAACAAAAAATAAAAAAAAGTATAGTCATGCTCACCCGTCTCGGAAATAATATGAAGAATTAATCGAAGTTAATAGATATTTTATTACACAAACTACCAGGAGGCCAGAATCAGAGACAGCAAAAATTCATCATTATCATCATCATTTCAGCCGACGTCCACTGCTGGACTCAGTCCTCCCCCAAGTGTCGTGACATTGACCGATCCCGTGCGTCTCACATCCAGCAGATTCCCGCAACCTTCACCAGGTCATTGGCAGATCTTTACATTCGAAATTAAACCTTCTGTTTCTCTCGTTATTATGGCAATAGTGTGAAAATGATCCAATAAATAGATCTGGAACACTCCGGCTCGTGATAAGGTCAATCTGACGCCATTACGTGCGCCAACTTTCTAAATTACATTTGTACCAGATAGTGGCTTTTACGGATTGATGATTGTAGTGTAAGATTGTATGTGGGTGTACTTAGGATTGATGATAAACGCGATTTGTTTAGCTTTTAATATTGCACCTACCACTATTTATTTCAAATCACCCAAAGGATGACCGGTAGAAATTCCTAAGTATTAAATAAATAAATAAGTGTCTAGTTATTACAGAGAAATGCTGTTGATAGCACTCTGCCCCTCCTTCTACCAACGATCCTAGGAACGGCTTCCAGTCAGCGCGCAGCGCTCAGTAACCGTTGGACTGGACGCACAGAGCATTGGCGGTCCGTTTGATAAGCAGATTCATACATTTCTGGTCTCAAGTAAAGTTATGTGTTTAACCACTTCTGTACATCAGGCGAAACCACGGCCCAAAATAATCGCCCATACCGCCAATGCCTGCGTTCCCGTTCCGCATCAGCATCCTCCCTAAATTTATCAGCTATGAAATGTCTAAGGCATTTAAACTGAATATTTTTAATCGTGGTTGATTCGCCCGAAGTTAATTTTAGAGAACAAAAAATAAAAAAAAGTACAGTCGTGCTCAGGCAAGGCAAGTTAAATTCGGGCGAATCGTCCAATAACCCAAAAATTCATCATCATTTGGAATCATGTTGATGTAAATAGGGGCAATTTCTCTAAATATTAGCTCTTGTTAAGAATCTAGGATGTGTATTAAATCATACAAATAAGCAACACTCAATAATAACATCTTTGAAAACCCAACCATCTTACTTGCAAACATTTTGCTCATTTTCATTCATAAATAAGTAAATACTCGCACATATGGGGCTGAAAGTGAATAATTTATAGCGCACTCGGCAATGTTAAATAAATATAAATCTTTAAGTACTCTGTAAACATGCCTCCATCTTAAATTAACTAAGGTTCAGGTACTTTTAACTCATATTTGTAAATTTGAGTGGGTTTCAAAAGGTTTATATGGGTTACGGCGTAGCTCACATACTGCTACGGCGTAGCACTCTATTGGCTACGGCGTAGCTCGTAATTAGCTTCGTTCGTGTTATCTAAACTAATATAATATAATAATAATATTATAAACAGGGAAGATATGATTGTTAGTATGTTTGTTTGTTTGCATTGAATAGGCTCCGAAACTACTGAACCGATTTGAGAAATTCTTTCACTGTTGGAAAGCTACACTATCATACCCGGGTGACATAGGCTATATTATATTTTCAAAAAAATTAGGGATCCTTACTAAAACTCCAATAATGTAAAACAAGGTGTTAAAAAATTACCTAAAATAATCTTTACATCGCGTGCGCTGCGAAAACTATTGATGATAGAATAAAATAATGTACTTCGACTTTGCAGAACACGTCATTATTTACAAAAAATGTCGCGACAGCATATGTCTAACTATTATAGTTATGCCGCTTTAAGTGTTCATTATTTTAACATTTTAATTAAAGTGCAGTCGCTAGAAAAGGCTCTTTAAATGTGTCTTGGTATTATTCCTTATCAAAATATTTTTTTTTTAATAATTTACTTCATATTCAAGACTGCTTCAATACCTTTATATAACTTTTCGAATTATTCAATTCAGACATTCCATTCGAAAGATATCACGAGTTTAAAAATGTAAGTATTAGAAAAAACTTGCAATGAAGCATGAAGGCGTCACTGGGGCACGAGCCGACCGGCAGGCTTATTACGTATCTTTTGCAAGAGCAAAACGATAGCAATCAAACGCTTTATGTCACAAAAGTCGGAATTACCTGCAGCGTAGGTATGGTAGGTCCTACACAATTGTTTGCTAATCGCTCGCTGTTTGTCAAATGCACTTATTTAAAAAAGAAACCGCCAACAACTCTAAAACTTCTGTATGGAAGAGCAATTATTGCGCAAAAATCGCTATCGCTTTGCTCTTGCAAAAGATACGTAATATGCCTGTGGGAGAGGAGTCAATGTCAAGAAAAAATTGAAAAGAATAATTAAATACTTATTAAAAATAACAAAAATATAAATAAATAAGTAATAACAAAACATATTAAAATAAAAGTTCACTGACTGGTTAATGATAATATTTAAGCTTTCTTTATTTTTATTTTTTAGTATCCTTACGCAAATAGAAGGGTTTATGTGTGTGTATTATAAATTTTGATTTTGAAAATTTTGTTAAAAACCCGTGCGAAGCCGGGGCGGGCCGCTAGTCATAGTAGTACAGTTAAAGGTCTATCCACACATATCAGGGCCGTGCCCAGGACGTGACAGTCACTGGCCCGTGCACGGACATGTGTGAACGAGTTCATATAAAATGTACACACCGATTTTGCCCCTGACGCCCCTGACGGGGTACGTGGATAGACCTTTAACAGTACCGTAACTGTAGAAAAGTTTTAGAATAAAAATTCTAGATGGTACGGCATTAAATTTCTCGTCTAAATAACAGACTGTGCCGAGTCCTACTATATGATTAACCGAAAAAAAATGCCAAACGTCAGCAGTTGAGTGTCACGTTGAAGTGTTCGCAAGTACCGGCGTCCCGTTTTTGTAAAATGGATGTGAAATTCTTATTAGAACTCAGTGTTAAAAACAGAATAAAATAAATATTTAAGTGGGGCTTCCATACAACAAACGTGATATTTTTGCCGTTTTTTTGCGATAATGGTACGGAACCCCCCGTGCGCGAGTCCGACTCGCACCTGGCCGGTTTTTAAACTAAACTGTCGATTGTCGATCAAAGGTTGTCTAGTACAAGGAAAATCCATCATTTTCAAACTACTCCACAGGGCACTGCATGCAATAAAGTGGCATGTGCGTTAGACGATACACTTTTAAAAAGGCCATTCAAATGGCAATGAACGTTTGAGTGGAAGTTTAGGTAGAAAAGTTGGATTCACGTCATAGAGATAAGATAAGATAAGTCTTTATTTGCCTTAAACACGGTATAAAGTTGTTACAGTCAGGTATTAATATAAAGTCCACATGTTTAGCTATACAGGATATGTATCAATTGCATGCAAAATTAATAAGTATTAGTTAATTGCTGTTCAATGTCACAGATAAGGTCAATACAATAATATAATAATTTATCTGAGCATTATCCGCAATGACAAAAGATTATTTTAAATTTATTGTTAAAAATATCTTTAATGTCATAAAACAACATATGTTTTTTCTTTCAGCCATTTCAATAATCTGTTTTTAAATGAGTTAATATTATATAACAATTTAATTTCTTTTGGAATTCTATTATAAATGCGTATACACATGACTAGGAAACTTTTGGCATACTTGGCTGATTTAGGAGTATCCTGCAATACAAGTCTGCATGGATCTCTAGTTCGAGAGTTAATTTGATAGGCTTTTTTAAACAATCCCTTATTATTATAAACATAATTACATATTTCGTAAATGTAGAGTGACGGAAGAGGTAATATACCTAGCTTTTTAAAGAAAGGTTTACATGACTCGTCAGGACGGATACCACAAATGGCTCGGATGCATTTCTTTTGCGCAATAAATGCTCTGCGTCTATCCGTGCTGTTACCCCAAAAAATAAGCCCATATCGTAAGATGGATTCTATATAGGCGTGATATGCAGCAATTGCTGTTTTTATGTTGGTTATATTCTTTATAACGTTAGCTTCAAGTCGTTTGTGGTGCTGTTTCCAACTCAGATGCTAGATATCATCATGGAGGAAGATTTCTGGCCGAAAGGTGTGGCGTATCGATGTTTTCGTGGATTACGTGACACCACGCAGCGCAATGTGACGCCGAAAAGGTCATCACTTCGTGTGCACTGTTCTTCATATGTAATGGTTTTGATAGGGACATATTATATATGTTTTGGTTAAGATATTTATCTATGGGCCTTGTTGCCCGAAATAAATGGATTATTGAAACTATCACCATTTAACTTTAAATCAATCAGAAATTTACCTTTATTCGACCACGCACAGCACAGAGATAACATTATATTCATGGGTGATGTTTTTGTCAAAGCCTGTGACAATGGCTTTTGACTGGGCCCGCTGAAAACTGAATAGTCCCGCAAACAATTGACTATTATCGGCAAAACTGCTATTATTAGTCCACGTAACATGCGAGGACTAAATGTTTGGTCGAATTATTCATGGTTCAATGAATACTGAAATGTCAATATCAAAATGTTTTTGTTTCAACTAAATCATATAAAAGTGCTTTTGAATTGTCAACAAAAAGAAATGAAGCTACTTAGTTGCACATTCGCAAGCGTCAATAGGTCTCCATGAAGAAGAACGTGCAAGAAACTCCACGGACACTCTTCGAAAATTACATTTCTATCTATATGGGAATCAAATAAACTGTTTACTTATATTTTCCTAGCTATTGCTAGCGGCTTCGCTCTCGTCGTGTATCGTAGTCGGAGGAACTCGTTGCTAAAGATTAAAAAAAAACCGGCCAAGTGCGAGTCGGACTCGCGCACGAAGGGTTCCGTACCATTATCGCAAAAATCGGTAAAAAAACTCGTTTGTTGTATGGGAGCCCCACTTAAATATTTATGTAATTCTGTTTTTAGTATTTGTTGTTATAGCGGCAACAGAAATACATCATCTGAGAAAATTTCAACTGTCTAGCTAACACGGTTCATGAGATACAGCCTGGTGACAGACAGACAGACGGACCGCGAAGTCTTAGTAATAAGGTCCCGCAAAAAATTCTTTTTTAGGGTTCCGTACCCAAAGGGTAAAAACCTTTGGGTACGGAACCCTAAAAAAGAATTTTAAAAATGTGTGGCGTGCTTGATGTTAAATTGTTATTATATTTTATTTACATTATATTGGTAAATGCAGAGTTATTTTGAAAATATCTTAAAAAATGTGTCTCTTTTTATAATAAAATATATATTTTTTTGTTAATCACACTATTCATAGTTTAAATTTATTGAAAATTATTCATATGATATTTTGACTTATATTTTCGAGTCAATCGAAATTTGAAAATTCGAATAATGTTTCCTGCCAGCTTGTCAAATAAAAAAACCGGCCAAGTGCGTTTCGGGCCACGCGCAGTAATAGGGTTCCGAAGTTGCATAATAATGCGGACTAAAAAGAGCGTTTTGTTGTTGTTACATGAACATTAGAACGGTTTCAGCGGCTCACAAAGTCTAAAAACGGGCCCACATAGAATTTTTAATCTATATTCTCGCGTTTGACCACTATCTCGCCTGATGGTAAGCGATGATGTGGTCTACGGTGAAGCACGCTTGCCTAGATGTAATCTATTCACTCTTGACTTAAACTAAATAAGGACTAACTGGTAACTGAAGAAGGTTGGTGGAAGTTATGAAATCCAACTTCGCAATTGAAGTTAGAAAAATATTATCTATTTGAGTACCACCGCGGGTGCGAATTGCGAAAGGAGCCGATACGAGCGCGCGTTAGAACCACGGGGAATGGTACTCGTATAGTTCGTTCCTGGATCCTTGCCCGCACGCTCCTTGTTTATTTATCTTACGGAATTTGAAAAAAATCGTATGTATTCACCTCTAATCCTCTAATCTACGGTATCCACTATTTCATTCTGGAAAGTTTTACGCTACTCAATTAGTGATGAAGTTGGGTCGGACTTTATAGAAGGATATCGACAAAAGAAAATAAGTAATTTGCTTGGAAATCGAATCTAATTTAAATTTACTTTTACGTTTTAATTACAAAACGTCAAAAATACTTCTGCACTAACACAAAATAGACTCCACCGCACGCATGCGCCGTATGCACTACGTTCTGGTACAGCCAACGACTCCGGCCACTCCAATGCGTTATTCGAGCTTAAACATTATTAATTTAGAAATCATTATTATTGAGGATGTTATGATTTTATTTTTGGATATTTTTACATGGTTCATAAACATATATTTACTATCTGTTTTACACAGCTAACAACGTTATTTAAGTAATTTTTCAATGGCAGTTGTACAAAAATTTGACTGTGCCAAGTACATTTTATAAGTTGGTCGACTATTACTTGTAAACTTGTAATGTCTGTTATGATTTAATTTATGTATATTTTTACATGGTTCGTAAGCATTAAATTTACTCTGTTTTACACAGCTATCAACTTTATTTTAGTAATTTTTCAATGGCATTTGTACAAAATTTTTACTGTTCCAAGTACATTTTATAAGTTGGTCGACTATTACTTATAAACTTGTAAAGCCTTGTTATCCGTGATAATTTTCCTTTTAATTTCGTTATATTTACTACTGCCGTGAATTTTTTCACATAGCCAAGAGCAACCATTTCGCTGGCAGGGGGGGGGGACACTTGCCTCTAACATAAATTTGCAACATAAAGCTTAATTTTACGCAAACGAATCTCTGAATCGAAAAATGGTTTTAACAAACCCATAATATTTTTGAATGGCCTATCCAACGATACCCCACACCATGGGATAGATGAGAAAAAAAAAATACATCCCCACTTTTCGTCTATGGGAGGTACCCGAAAAAAATATATTTTTCATGATTTTATGTTATCACTTTGTCGGAATTATTAATATGTATATACATGCCAAATTATAGCTTTCTAGTACTTAGATTCTCTGAGCTAAGCTGCGGACGGACAGACGGACAGAGCGAAACTATAAGGGTTCCTTGTTGACTTCGGAACCCTAAAAAGGCGTCATGACAAATACGTCTTACAGCGATCTGCTAAAGTATGAACTTTAAAAGAGACTGACCTCTGATCTAAACACCGCCATCAAATTAAATTGACAAAAAACGTGACGTGTAAACTTTTACAACACACAAATTTGCTAGTTGACACTTGTTTGTTTTAACCAATTTACAGAATAATACCCGTCATTAATCAATCGAACAAGCGGGCCGGTGCTGGTTGGCGGGTGTCACATGACATCTAATATTTGGTTCTGGGACACACCAGTTTCCTCACGATGTTTTCTTTCACCGCTTCGAAAAAAGTTACTCTATATACACGGACTTTCAAATACAGTTAAAATATTAGTGGAAAGTAGGATACTGTTTACTCGATCATTTTTCATCGCATTATAAAATGATAATATATATTCTCAAAAATGCTCGAATAACCTGAATCTTAATAAGTCATTATTTTTAATAGGCATTCACAGAGTATATTCTGAAACACTTAGAAAACATTATGAATTTACACTGATTGAGTTCTTCGCACTCAGTGTTAATTAAGTATGAATGCGGATGGCTCTAAGAGGAAGGGAAAACCAAAATACGATGGATGGACTGTGTGACTAGTAAAATTTTAAATAACCCCGATACTTCTTTTTCATGCTTTTTAAAATACATAATTTATCTAGTAGTAGACACACCTCGATGGACAACCTGTCGAACACGTAATTATGACACGATATCTTGCGAAAATACTCCGAGTCAATCAGTAAAACGCCGATTTTCATCAAACATAGCTAAGAACACTCTCGATCATGTCACATTTTAAACAAAAACAAATTAATCAAAATTGGTTCATCAGTTTAGGAGCTATGATTTCACAGACAGATACATAAATACACAAACACACAGATACACACGTCAAACTTATAACACCCTTCTTTTTCCGTCGGGGGTTAAAACATGATGTCGCTTGAGTGAGATGGCGATTAAGAAAAATTTTTTTTTTTTTTTTTTATTGAAAACGTTGCCCCACACTAGGAATTTCTTCCTGTATCGTGGGTGCGTTTACAAACATATAAACTCACATACACAAACACCCAGAGCCGAAACAATTATCTGTAGGTCATACAAATATTTGTTCCGTGCGGGAATCGAACCCGCGACACGCAGCGCAGCAGTCAATCGCTCAACCACTGCGCCAACCGTGCGCCCAATGTTAATAAGTAATTAATTTAAACTTCTTCGTATTTTTATTAGCAAACCGTTTCATTTGATACCTATGTCATAGGGGTGCATAAAAAATAATTGGCGACATCTCGAAGGCTTTCGACAGGGTCTGGCACGAAAGTCTCGTTGGTAAGCTTCCTTCCTTCGGTCTGCCTAGTGGTCTGTGTAATTGGATTGCGGACTTCCTGAGGAATCGATCCATTTGAGTGGTTATCGATAGCTGCACGTCCGGTCAGTTAGATATCAACGCCGGGGTCCCTCAGGGGTCAGTGCTCTCGGCAACATTATTGTTGCTACACATTAATGATCTGCTAATACCCGGACCCTTTGGGTATGCAGATGACGATGATGATGAAAGGTTGTCTGTAAGAGATTGCCTAGTGCGATAAGACCGCCCATTGTACACTTGTGTATTTTAACATTTGTCCTGTATGTTTTCTTGTGGTGTACAATAAAGTATATAATAAATAAATAAATGACAGCACTGTTGCTGAGAGATATGTGTCCGACGCACTGACTACTGGGCTTCAGATTCGGTCTCTCCGAGAGGCCATGGTTGAACGCTTGAATCTGTCCTTGAAGGCAGTCTCTGAATGGGGTGATGCCAATCTGGTTAGTTTCAATGCTACTAAGACCCAGGCGTGTTCAATGTCACCCGGCTTCATCTTTCCGTGGTGTAACCGTGCCGTTAACGGAACATCTCGAACTTCTTGGTGTTAAGTTGACATCGACCCTCAATTTTGGTGCATTCATTGAGGCCAAAGCTCAGTTGACCTGAAAAAAAGTTGGGGATTCCTGCAAAGGTGAGACGGTACTTCATACCTGAACAGCTGCTCAATTTGTATAAAGCGCAAGTTTATTTATTAAAAATTATGTAAGTAACACCTTAACAGCTACAACGCTAATGCGATGCTACTACCACAAATATATTAGGACTTCTAGAAATACAATTGTAAATACAAGTTCGGTCGTGCATGGAGTACTGCTCTCACCTCTGGGACGGATCTGCTAAATACCAGATTGAAGCACTTGATTCGATTGACAGACGGGCCAAGAGGCTTATTGGCAACGATGCACTGGTCGCGTCAAAGCTCCAGAGCCTTAAACATCGACGTCGAGTTGCCAGCCTGCGGTTTTTTATCGGTTTCATTTCTCATTTACATAAATGACATAATAAAAATAACTAATCATAAATGCATATTATTTGCCGACGACATATCTATTATAGTGACATCAAACAAAAAACAATAAAATTTTAACAGCACCGACTTCTGTAAAGCTCAAAAAAAGTGCATGAGATGAATTTGTGGACTTAAACCTAACGACTCATGTCGGCCAATATTTAGGAAACTTGGTTTGTTACCGTTACCGTCACTTTACATTTATGAAGTATGAATGTTTGTAATGAAAAATATTATAGATAAAAAAAAAATGATGTTTTAATAATTAATAGTTGATGTCTCCTTACCTGTTTGAAATTTTGCATGCTTTGTCCTATCCTAGCTAAACATGTTTGTGCCATATAAACTTGTATTTAACACCATTTTATACCATGTTTTAAGCAAATAAATGATTTATTATTATTATGTCCTTTATTCATGAATTTTCTTATTATCTACATTTTTAAATATTTTTATAAAATAAATTAAAAAACAAACATTTTAAAATATAAAAAATAGAGGCCCACCGGTATCGGGAACAGGATCCAAGCTACCGGCGGTCAGGGCTCCAGAGATAGGAACCTCCTAACAATGCGAGCCGTGTCCAGCAGTACTGCTTTCTGGATCAGGCCCTTGACCCAGCCGCCTAACGAGAGCCTCCAAAGGTGTTGGTCGAGGCTCGTGGCTATTAAGCCATTGGCTGACATGACACAAAATTCGTCTGCCATCTTTGGATGTCCACCATATTGGATTTAGAATAATGTCAATTATCCAACCGTGCATTTTCAATTCAGCTTAATCGGCTGGGGATCACAATTTCAAAATGCAGTTGCAAGATTTGGTCCTTACACACTTAATGAAAATGCAACTAAAAAAATAAAGGCTTATAAAAGAGGATATGTTGACCTCGCCAAAGAAATTAGAATAAAGGCAAACGAATGATAATAATAAGTTACAGGGTGGCTGGTAGTAGCTTGGTAAGTCGCCGAGAATAGAGCTAAATTGGTTGCGATTGGAGACGCCTTTGTAACAATGCACTACTATACAGCGGTCTAGGTGCATAGACCGCTGTAAACTGGTCTCTCCCCAAATACTCACTTGTAAGTATAGGTGTATAACTATGAAAGCGAAATAAATTATTTGTATTTGTAATTTACTGTAGGTATTAATAAATCATTTTAAGAGTAGTATATAAAAGCATCAACTTAATTCAAAGGGAGTTAAAAGGATAAGTTAGTCTTAAAATCTTAATTCTTTATTGTACCCCATTAACATCATTTAATAAACAGCCGTAATAAGGTTCAGGTGAAAGCTTAACTCAAAGTCAATTCAAAAATCATCCTCACCTAGTTGTCATTCCACCAATTTGCACCAAGCGCTTCCAAACATCCTTCATAATACGCACAGCAAAAGAGTGGAACTCACTGCCTGCGTCTGTGTTTCTGAACGCATACAACCCGAATCTCTTCAAAGTTAGAGTAAACAGGCTTCTTCTGGGTAAGCTCACTGCATCGTCGACTTCGTCTCTGTCACCTCTGACCTAGACTAGAGTCAAGAGCAAAGACAACATAAAAAAAAAAAAAGTTACATAAAAGATTTGTCTTATAAACTCTGATACTTATATTTTATTTCTATATTTTTAGGGTTCCATACCCAAAGGATAAAAACGGGACCCTATTATTAAGACTCCGCGATCCGTCTGTCTGTCTGTCTGTCCGTCTGTCTGTCTGTCCGTCTGTCTGTCTGTCTGTCCGTCTGTCACCAGGTTGTATCTCATGAACCGTGATAGCTAGACAGTTGAAATTTTCATAGATGATGTATTTCTGTTGCCGCTATAACAACAAATACTAAAAACAGAGTAAAATAAATATTTAAGAGGGGCTCCCATACAACCAACGTGATTTATTTGCCATTTTTTGCGATAATGGTACGGAACCCTTCGTGCGCGAGTCCGACTCGCACTTGGCCGGTTTTTTTTAAGTCGCTATAACACACACATTTGTAAACCACACAAAACCAAAAGATACTCTGGTAGTTAGGTATTTAGAAAATACTGCATAATTACAAAGTACCAAACATGCAATATTTTTCTTGAAGCCCTGTATCAAAGAATAAATAAGTAACGAGGTATATTTATTAAGTAACCCCTGTGTAGTGTTTAGCGATGGTATTAAGTTAAGCCATTTCAAGAGGCCAGTCATGCGCGAATACCCCACTTTGCATCGCAAGCCAACTTTTAAAACTTCGACCATTAACGTAGTACAAAATATACAGAAAGTCAACTATGAAGACTCGCAATTGGAGTTAAAAAATCCTGATTGGTTGACTTGGCGTAAGAAAAAAGGCAAAAACATGCTACCCGTAGGGTATCTAAGTACGCCTCCTCCTAGCATGTAAACAAAAGCATCAAACTCGGACCATAACTTGAAAAAAGACCTCTGGGTGGTCTTAAAATCAAAAGGATGTGCAGTAGTGTTCTACTGTTTACTGGTTACAGTGGTTATATCAACTACCGTTTCTAATCCGTAGGTCGCACAATGCAGGTTGCCTGGAAGTGATCGCGGAATGCGATAAGGCCACTCGTTGTATAGTTTTTTAGTTTTGTTTGTTCCTGTATTTTCTGTTGTACAATAAAGTATATATAAATAAATAATTAATACTGCTAACAATATAACCTTTTGAAAGCTGTCAGTGGGAGGTCATATGAAATATCCACTGCTAGATAGGTATCTAGCAGTGGATATTTCATATGACTTGTATAGTTGTATATGTCGTAAGCCAATCGTTGAACTGGGCCGATCGAGATCTGCCTGGGCACATCACGATACATGTCTTGTTCTGCCTGTCTTATACCCGCCATATCGTTCGAAGACGCATGTTTGACAAATACATTATATTATCTTTAAGATTAACGTTTAACGATTAGCCCAACCATGCTTGGATAAATAGCTATAGGGTACCAAAGTACAAGCAAATAAAATGAAGTGTTACGGATGTGACGTCAGCCTACGTGCAACCGACCAATGCCCGCCGAGCCCGCCGAAGCTAAGCCGCCATATTGAAGCCTCCTCTTCAGTCAAGCCATGTCAAGAGTGGGGATGTGTTAATATAAGCGATTGCCAGTCATTTATTTGTCTCTTTCGATTGCGAATACAAGATCTGAACAAAGCTCTGCCCGAATTTTATTTATCCGTTACAGAAGTTTAGATAATAATTATTGTTTTAATACCAAATAAAAAGACTGTAACTGATGCTCGTAATTCACTTGGAAAGCACTTTCTTTCACAATTAACTCACTTTTATTATCACAGTTTTCGATTTCTTGTGACGCCGCCATCTTTCTCGCACGTAAACACACGGCTGACAGAGCGCAAACAGCGCCACCAGCGTCATGAATCGGAACTACATTATGATGCGACCAGCCATATATCAATGAGGCCGAGTGATTAGTTGGTCAAATTGACAAATAGAAACTCTCATCGATTTGCAGTTCTGCACATCATGAAATAATCGGTCATATCACGAAATGCCAGACAGGTCTAGATTAGCCCACTTCAACGATTGACCTACGACATATACATCTTTCCCTATGCGCAATGAAAATAACCTTGCCCTAAGAGCTTATGGTAGGGCCACAGAGCTTTAATTGTTGTTTTTCGTTTTCATTTGAAAAGCACTACAGAGTTGTCTTACCGTACAACTTTCACTACGTTCACCTCGCTTTTTAGCAGTCAACTGGAATTATGCCGCAAACGTTATGGAAATCCCTGAATAAATCTACGTTTTAGTCTAGTTTTATTCTGTGCTTTTTTAACTGATTGCAGTTGACTGCAAGCTGGATAACCATTTGAGTTATTTGCGTAATTTTACAAGCTTTTATTAGTAATTTCTGGTGAAACTGATGTCTGTTATCAAATCTTGCAAGTTTAGTTTGATCCATTTGTACACACGTTGCTTTCTTGTGATAATGCAATTTTTGACATAAGCTTGTTTAAAAGTAGCTTTTTTTATTTTGAACACGGCTTACGTAATCTGTTAAAAGATTAGGTTGGAAAATGATTTTCGAGTTATGAAAATAGGTAATTATTTATTTTGTGCCTCTCTGTGTAGGCTATATAGGCACAATTTCACTGCTATTTATGATGTGCACGGTGATGTTATCTTTTTATTTGCGGGCCACGTATCTGTAGGTACATAGCCTGGCTATGGCTCGCAATCAAAGTCAAAGTTAGTGTTTTTAAGTCAATTAGCGGCACTTTTGAACGCCCAAAATTAAAATTTTGATAATAATAATTGATTCTACTATATAAAAAATAACTGAGCATTGCACCCCCACTTAAGCCTACCCGCGCGGCGCCCCGCGTTCACTTCGTGCGAGTGCTGAACGTCAGACTTCAGAGTGACGTGACAGCGTCAAGTGCACAGTTATTTTGATTGAGTAGTACCTACGTGTGCGTAGAGTTCTTGGGCCTACCATCATCATCATCATATCAGCCAAAAGACGTCCACTGCTGGACATAGGCCTCCCCCTAGCGTCACCACATTGACCGGTCCCGTGCGTCCCGCATCCAGCGGATCCCCGCAACCTTCACCAGGTCATCGGTCCACCTGATGGGAGGCCTTCCAACGCAACGTCTTCCGGTTCGCGGTCGCCACTCCAGAAGTTTTCTGCCCCATCGGTCATCTGTTCTGCACAAGCAATGTGCCCGGCCCACTGCCACTTAAGTTTGGCAATTCTTCGGGCTATGTCGGTAACCCTGGTTCTCTTGCGGATCTCTACATTTCTGATTCGATCACGCAAGGGCACGCCGAGCATGAGAGCATGGCCCTCTCCATTCCCCTTTGGGATACTATAAGCTTTCTGATGAGGCACATTGAGAGCTACCACGTCTCAGAGCTATAGGTCCTAACTGGCAACACACACTGGTCATAGACTATTTCGTCTTGAGACACTGTGGTAAGTTGGACGAGAAGGGCCTACCATAGTGCTCTAATAATATTCTTTCTTTTTTTGGTATCTATTATTAAACTTTTTTTACTAACTTTTTACTATGCAATGTGCGTTGCCATCAAAACCACAAGTGTATGCAAAATTTCAGGTCAATCGGTTGGGGATAACTGTTTTAAAATTCAGTTGTAAGATTTGACAAACACATACTATCTTAACAAGGAACGTTAAATAAAATCTTATAACGGCACTTGAGACTATGTAGGTATTTACCAAAGCCAGTCTACTTAAAAAGAGGTAAAAGTAAACACAGTGTAGTCACAAAGGCTATCAACGTCACCTTTCTGCACGGATTGCGTCACCGTTCTGCACCGTTCACGTCTCTTTTCTGAACGAATGGCGTCTGTTTTATAGACGTGACACTTCGTTACCGAGACATGTCCTTGTTATGAGAAAATGTAAAGAAAAATATCTTAAGACGATGTCGGGAAGGGCTTGGAGCTTGACAAGTAGAGGGAATAATAACGACTAGTTATTGGTATAAAATGTGTTAGATTACTATAGGATAATTAACGTAGTCTTGGCTGTATAAATATTATGATTTTTCTTTTAAATTTCTAAGCTGAAGTATTTAGTATTACATTATCTGCGGCTGAAGTCACTTTGAACCAATAATAAAAAGTTCGTTCATTGCTCTATTAATTAACGTATTATGCACCCATCATAATTAAAGTTATAATCCAATTTCACTTAGTATTGTGGTGCAAGTTTGAACGGACTCTCTTCGCAAAAATCGTTATTTCAAAAGCAATTGCAAATGGACAGTGAATGCTAGCTTAATCACTTGACGCGTGCGTCAATTACAAGCTATGCAGCAAATTAAAGCCAGAATTATTCAAAACAGCGTCGACGCAATTAAACTTTACGAGTCCCGAAGACATTAAACAGAAAAGGACACTGATAGAGTATGACTAGACTTCTACAAAACAGAGTTCTCATATGTAAAGTTTTTAATGCAACTGAGTTTTGCTGTAAGAGAACCCAATTAAAGGTTAAGCTTGCCTTTGTACATAAGCTGTCCTATTGTATTTGTGTCTTTATGTTTTTGTGTATAAAGAATTAGATAAAAACACTTTTTTGCAAAAAAATACTACCTACTTCCTACTCCGTTCCTTCCTACTTCGTTGTCTTTCGTAGGTACCATTGTTTTGCGTTATAGACACTGACTTCCAAAAATAAAGTTATTTTTCACTTTGTAGTTTTTTATTTGGAATTCGGTTGATTAAAAAAAAAAGTGTTTTTATTTTTCACTTTTTACTTGTATCTACCTAATAGGCAAGTTGTTTGGTAAGGTACCTATAAAGCCAGAATAGATTTCCCGAATATCATGAAACTTGAACATAACCGGTGAAATGAAAGATCTGCGTATCCCTTAAGTGCGTACTGGCGTGATGTTATGTTATAAAATGGTATAAACAATAAACAGACATGCAATTGCAGCAATCCCGAGAGATTTGCCGTTATTTATTTAAGAGTTCTGTTGTATATCTTCGAAGTTCTTCATCAGATCTTCACCAAATTAAAATGGGACCAATTTCGAAACATACATTTTCAAACAAACAAAGAATTTTCTAAATCGGTCCACAATTGACGGAGATATCGGTGAACAAACACAAAAAAAAGAACTTAAAGTCGAACATACAAACTCCTCCTTTTTGGGAAATCGGTTAAAAAACAGTTCCATTCAAATCTAGAACGAAGGTTTTTATGGTTTTGGTCAGTATTTTTCCACCATTGAGATTCTTCCTGCCCCAGCCTTCAACATCCATGCCTGAAGAAACCTTTACAACATTAATCCTAATTTCACACAAGACTTCATATTAACCAAAAATAGAACACCCCATGTCCACAACTTCAACTTTAATTAATGTACAGTCTAATCCGCTCTCAGCTCAGCCCACGCTCCTACCCACAATACATAAGTAGGTAGGTATGGCTATAGCCAATGAGAGGCGATTACGGCAACCACCGTACCATTATCTTTAATTGTTCCAGATTCAATAAAACGGTAAGCTGGGCAAAGTATTGCAACAATAAAACCGTTTTGCAAAAAAAAACGACTTCCAAATAAAAACACTACAAAGTGCAAAATAACTTTAATTTCGGCAGTCGGTGTTTCTGGATTTGTGTCTTGGTTTTTGACATCAACTTCCGAAATTAAAGTTATGTTGCACTCTGTAGTGCTATTATTTGGAAGTTGATTGAATTTTTTGCTATAATTTCTCAATTCCATGGTATGTTTTTGTAAGTTTGTTACGCGATTACTAAGCCAATTATAAATTGCTTATTGTTGATTTTATTTTGTTTGGTAGGTCATACTTCAGAGGTTGTCCCATTGTCACCAAGGCAGGATCTGGGTTTATTAATGATAAGCATAAAATGTATGCCCATAATTTACATTGGAATGTTTTTTTTTAAATTTTTTATGGGTTTGCTCTTGACTATAGTCTAGATCAGAGGTGACAGAGACAGAGTCGACGATGGAGTGAGCTTACCCAGAAGAAGCCTGTTCACTCTAACTTTAAAGATAATTATTCCGGCTCTGGGTGTTGGTGTATGTGAGTTTATGTTTGTAAACGCACCCACGATACAGGAAGAAATTCCTAGTGTGGGCAACGTTTTTAAAAAAAAAAAAAAATGAAGTGAAATGAAATGAAAGAGATTCGGGTTGAAGGCGTTCGGAAACACGGACGCAGGTAGTGAGTTCCATTCATTCGCTGTGCGCATTATGAAGGATGTTTGGAAGCGCTTGGTGCGAATTGGTGGAATGGCAACAAGGTAACTTGCAGTGCGTCTAGATGTCCTATGGTAGAAGGGAGCTGGTGACCGACAAGCTGACAACCATAGATCATAATGATCATTAGGCATAAATGTTTTGCCATAGTATTTATGGCAATATGTTGGCATAATAATAATGATGCATAATTTAATACAGCATCATGTTTTTTTATTATAGGTAGGCTCGCGTTTGACCACTATCTCACCTGATGGTAAGCGATGATGCGGTCTACGGTGAAGCACTCTTGCCTAGAAGTAACCTATTCATTCTTGACATAAAGACCCCAAGGTTGTAGCTATCAGGGAACAAAGACTTCGGAAGGGAATTCCACTCCTTAGCTGTGCGCACAATGAAAGTATTAGCAAAACGCTTTGTGCGTATGGGTGGGATGTCAACCGTGAACTGATCCAGAAGTAGCGAAAAAATATCGTGTTGTTAATAGTTTTAAAAGCTAAACTATTAGTTACACGAAACAAACATGTTTCGCAAGTAATGTATATGAATCAAACATATATTAGGCCTAGCCGTTACTAAGGAGTATGCTTTAAGAAAGTAACTACTAGGTAAGGGAACTAACTATATTTTTTTTCTTCTCTTATATCTGGATGAAGTACAGTATTCTTCTTCATCTTTTCGTGTCGATAAACTCAAATTTTGACTCAACTATTCTCAAATTTTGTCTGACCAGTATGTAGCCACCTGGACCGCTCTGTCATTTGCCACGTTCAGGTCCTGGATGGTGCAGGTGGCTGGGCACGAAGGGCAGACAAGGAGGTGGGGCATATCCTGCGACGGTGCCCCACACTGGCACTTTGTTTGAGATGGGTCTATGAGACACCATTTGGCCAGATTTTTTCTGCAGCGACCAACCTGTACCCACAGGGATTAGGGATTTCCAGATTGGCCATGGCAGTTCGTGTCCAGGGTGCAGATGCTCTGCCGGAGTGATGGAGTATGGAGGGGCAGGATGTACGTTTTTCCACAGTTTACACCTCTCGTCAGTAGCGCTGGCTTCCAAGGAGGTCGTATGTCTCAGAAAGCTTTTGCGGCTTTTAGGCGTGCAGGTTGGAATTGATGTTCATATAAGGGGTGGCGACTGTCCCATTCCTGTTTACCCTTCTCGATGCGGCTGGCCACTTTGCGGCGAACATCTGGTGGAGCTATGCCCGCCAGTGGATACAAAATTACAAGCGGTGTAGGATGTGGCAGGTATCATTTAGCGCCATCTCAACTTCTCTAGCGTGGGCGGATCGATACCACACTGGACACGCGAACTCCCCGGCAGAAAAATACAGACACAGGCCAGAAGTACGGAGAACCTGCGGAGAAGCTCCCCAGCCCGTGGATGTTAGGCGACGTAAGACGTTATTTCTAGTCCCGACTTTTACCTTAGTTTTTAAGCAGTGGAATTTATATGTCAAGGACCTATCCAAGGTGATGCCCAGGTAGCTGGGTTGAGGGCAGTGCTCTATGCCAACGCCTTGCCACGAGATGTTGAGAGACCTGTTGGACAGACGGTTGCATAGATGGAAAACACAGGATTGGGTTTTGGATGGGTTTGGCCTTAAGGCATTTCCATCATAAAACTGTCCAAGTGCTTCCAGAGCTTCCGTCAGACTTTCTTCGGCCTCTTCAAAACTATGTGTCTGGGCGGCAAGAGCAAGATCGTCTGCATATAAAGGGTCTTTCAACAAGGACGGGTCGATGTTAAAATTGAATAAAACAAGATGTGTGTGAGATATTTTATATAAAAGGCCCATTTATGCCAATTATGAATGGAATATGACATCGTTCAAATGTCCGCCGCGGCTTCGTATGGTTGCACGAATCCGAGAGGTCCAATTTTTTATGACTCTGCTGCATAATTTAGTTTGATTTAATATAATTTAAAGTTCTATATGATTATAATTGTACTAGATTATTGATATATACGATATTATTGTTATCCACCATAATGCTAATTATTATTGTGTAGTGAGTTCTAAATAAATTGCTGTGCTTACCTATAATTTAGATGTATGCAGTGCTATTATACATATATATTAATGATAATTATTATGAATGTACTTGTGTGTATTTAGTTGGTTTGCCTAAATAAATAAATAAATAAAAAAATATCCAATTAATAATTACCAAATCTATTATTCCAGACTGTCTTCTTACTTGTTAAGTTAATTACAGCTTATTCTTATGTTGTAAAAATTAAGAAATACTGCAAATTGTGCGAAATTAACCTAAGTTAATGTTGTCAATTAAATGACAAAAAAGGCAAAAATGAGGATTTAAAAAAAAAGTAAAGGCAATAAAAAAACTGTGTTTCCACCATTGACACGGGTCACACGATCACAGCGAATTGGCATGCATAAAATTAGTTCATCAAAATCACTTGGAGAAATGGCCGCCCCCGTTCTTTCTAACAAGTCAAAAAGATGTTGTGGGCTATGCACGGCATCCATACTCTGGAGAGCTCTTTTTTGGAGCATATCCCACGCGTGCTAAGTTGGGTTGAGATCTGGCTATTGAGCAGGCCACGGTAGAACATTGATGCTAACATCGGCGAGAGTGCGTGGTACGACTCTAGCCGTGTGTGAGAAATTCACTAAAAAGAATAAAAATATTGTTACATAAATAAATCAAAGAAAATATTCTTTGATTGCAAAAGGTATAAATAATAATAAATAAAAATGTATTTATTTCTCTTCCACAAATTACTATAAAGCAGTTTACAACACAAAGTTTAGGTGCAAAATACAATAATTTGTGGGAGACTGATGCCTAAACTAAGCCGAGGCCTGTATCTTAGGACATCAGGCCCCCACCCCTACAAAATTATGTAAACAATATGGTGAACTTAGTTTATGTCGAGAATTTTACCAATATAAACAAAAAAATTGTGTAATAAAATAAAACAAACGGGTGATATTAACTTAGATTAAATTGTGCGCGTATGTTAACGGAAGGTTCTGTAAGCTCCCGCGCATAGGTGTGTGTGTGTGTATGTGTGTAAATGTATGTGTGTGTGTGGGTGTGTATGTGTATGTCTGACTGAGTGTTTGTGCATGTAAGATATTTCTCTCAAATTCATAATTGTATATATAATAATTGTTCAGTCTTAAGGTAATCAAACGGAAGTAGCCATGCTGTAACTTTTTTTTTACATTTAATTTTATTGTCATTAAAAATACCTAACTCCTTGTTTACTTTATTATAAAGAAATGGTCCACGAAACATAAAATTTTTGTGCGAAACTAGTTTTAGCTTTCTTTCTTTTACAAATTGCATAAGACCTTCTAGTTGAACATTGTTCCAAGTCAAATGATGCCATATCTGTGTGTTGCCTCATTATAGTAAGCAGTACGTACAACTGCCTGACAGTCAAAACTTCCGTAACCTTGTAGAGCTCAACTGTGGGAAAAAGTCTAGGTTTAAGGAAGGCTACCTTTAAAATTAGTCTCTGTGCCCTTTCTAGTTCCATCAATTTGGTCTTATCAGTTCCACCCCATGCAACTATGCAATACGTAATAATTGATTGAACCAGCGCAAAGTATACCATTTTTATTAACTTAATATCGGCTATGTATCTCAGTTGTTTAAATATATAAGTCATTTTCCTTACTCTTTGTGATACAGTGTGTATATGAATCTTAAATGACAGTTTATTATCAATCATAACACCTAAGTATCGTATACTCTGCGCTACCTCTATCTGCGGACAATTACATTGCGACATTGGAGGAAAAGAGCATTTATGTGCCCATATGTGGAATCTGTCACTTAGGTCAAAGGTGGGCTGTCTAATTGTAAATAACATGTACTTAGTTTTGTCAGCATTTAAAGTCAGTGAGTTAGCTGCGAGCCAGTGAGAAACCACATTAAATCCGGCCTGAGCCAAAGAGAATACTTCCTCCCACGAATCTCCCACAAAGGTTAATGTAGTATCATCTGCATAAGAAACAATTTTACACCCCTGGATTTCAAGCTGACATAGCTGATTAATGTAGCATAAGAATAGCGGGGGCCCCAATATACTGCCTTGAGGGACTCCATGCGTAATTGGAAGTTCATCACTAACGTTCTCATCTATTTTTACACATTGTTTACGCTCTGAGAGATAATTGGCTAGTAGGTCTAGTTGATTCCCACGTACTCCCATTGCATACAGCTTGTCAACTAGGTTGGGAATAGAGACTGTGTCAAATGCCTTTGCTAAATCAATAAATATAGTCAAGCATTTCTTATTAGCATCTAAATTTTTAACTAAGAAGTCAGTGAGATCATGGACAGCATCGTCAGTGGACCTACCAGCTCGAAAACCGTACTGTGATGGTGCCAGAATATTCTGAGATTCAAGATAATTTGTTAGCTGACGGTTGATGATACGCTCAAATACCTTAGATGCTGAACTGAGGATAGAGATGGGCCTGTAATTATTGACACAGTCTGTATCCCCGGCCTTGTGAATAGGGTGCAATATTGATTTCTTAAACGCTCTAGGGAACACACCGAGTTCAATGCAGCGATTTAAAAGTTCCACTAGTACTGGTACTATCGTATTTGCAACTACTTTCAGTAACTTAGAGGTAAGTCCATCCTGACCAGGCGAACAGTCATTTTTTAGGTTGGAAATATTATAGGCGACCTCTTCGCAATCTACTTTAAGTAGAACAAAAGAGTTTGATATTTGGTTAGTTGTACTGTTTGGAAATAGAGTAACCGACGGAATTTGTTCAGCCAACCGTGAACCAATGTTTGCAAAAAAAATATTTACTTCATTCACAGCTGTTAGTGGAGAGTTATATGCTGATAAGAGCTCTCTGGATTTATTTTCGCTTTTGGTTACAGAGTTAGTTACATTTCTAATGGTGTGCCATAGTTTTTTTGTATTACTTCTGGTCATTTGTAGTTGGTCCCGTTCATACTGGCGTTTTAATTTCTTTAAAAGATTGTTGCAATAGTTTCTGTAGCGTTTATAAGTTAATAAAAGTATATCGTTGTTTGGCTCTTTTTTAACTCTGATGTGCATGCCATCCCTATTTCTAATACAACGTAGTAACCCAGTCGTTATCCACGGTTTTATAATAGTTTTGCTTCGAGGGACATTTAAACTCAAAGTATTTTTAAAAACAAGGTCTGACAATTTGTTTAGGAAAGCTTCAGTTGCCAAGTTTAAGTCATTTTCTGAGTAAATAGAGCTAAAGTCTATTTCAGTGACATCAGCTGTTATCCCTGCCCAGTTGATCTTTTTTTGTTTTCTATTATTAGTTGTTCGACTAGTACCCCAATAATTCAAGCAAAAGAGAACAGCAGCATGGTCCGTAACTGAAGTTTGAAAATCAAACGTCAATGCAGGTAATTTTGTTTTAATTATGACATGGTCAAGGCAGCTGCTACCTCTGGTAGGACTATAAATGGCTGGAAGGAGTCCATGGAATGCAGTAATATCTAAATAAGAAGAGGTATTAGCATTTGTGTTTAATATATTTATATTAATATCGCCAATTATGACAATATTTTCAAAATGCGACAATGACTCAAGTAAAATGTTTAACGACTGAAAAAATGTTTCTAGATTCTTAAAAGATGGTGGTCTGTATATCGCTATAATTACTGTACGTTTATCAAATTTAACAAGTAGACAGTTTGCTTCCAATAGGGTAGGTTCCTCTATTTTACAATTTTGATGTTTATCATTAACCATAACAACTACTCCATCATTTTGATTAAAAGTTTTGTTCGTTTTAAATGAATTAAACCCATTTAGAATCGGCAAATGAACAACTTGAGATAACCAGCACTCAGACAATACAATAACATCGCAGTGAAAATCTAATCTAGTCAACATTATATTAAGCTCATCAAAATTACAATTAATACTACGTATATTCTGCTGCAAAATCTTAAGATAAGTGTCAGAATTAGGGATATATGATATGCATTCTTCAGGATAGCAATGCACTGGGACTGAGATCTGGAAATTATCAATGTCATTTAATAAGTTATTTATCGAATCGAATTTTAAAAAGTTTATCAACAACAATGCAACCACTTATACTGACAACAATTTCAATGTGAACGAAGTATGGCAAGCTCTCAAGAGAAAATCTAGAGTATAGTTTTATAATATAATAATAAAACTTACGTGTGTAGAAGTATGTGTGTAGTGTTAAGATATGTATATATAATCTTGAAAATACTATGTAGTAGGTAGAATGGATCACAATTTTGTTAAGAAGTCATTGTGGCGTTGCTAAGTCGCGCAGAGTCTGTTCCGATTTTATTAAGATGTGCTTGGCACCTTCAATTTTCCGTAGGAAGACCAGGCCATTTTTCGTCCAACAAAACTTGTAGTTATTAATTTTAGCGTACTCCTTTGCCGCAAGCAAGAGCTTTCTTAAATTCATTGGCAAGTATTCGGCAACATAGATTGGGCGACGGTCACCAGGTAAACCAACCTTCTGTGAGTTTAACCTCTCTTCTTTAGAGCATTTTTGATTATACTCTTTCGCTAGAGTAAGAAATTGGTCTTTAGTTTGCACGCTGTAAAATTCAGTAACAATCGGTCTGCTTATCCCCGGTTTTCCCGGTAGACGACGAATATCCCGTATATGGCTTTTATTTACATCCATGTTACACACAGATCCAACTTTGGATATAACTTCTGTTAAGCTAGACGCTGACTCATTTTCGGTTAGTTGTGGAACGTTGCGGACTTCGATAGAGGAGGAGCGTGAAAGCTGTTGTAGGTCTTGAGTTTTTGCTTCTAATAAAAGTACACTATCTCTATGAGCCTGTTTATCTTTCTGTATATCTTCTATTTGTTTGATAATGTCGTCATACTTCTCATTTAAAAAGATAATACTTTTTTCGATTTCTTTATTTGACTTTTGGATTTCAATATTTTGGAGTTTCAAATCCGCAAGTTCAGACATCACCTTTGATAAAGTTGCGTTTTGCTCGTTCATCAATTTAGTAAAAAAAGTTTCTTGCTCATTTTTCAACGAAGTTAGCATTTGCGAAATTTCATGCTTAAAATCTTCAAACTGATTTTTCGTTGGGGAGCTTCCGTCATCAGGTCTAGGGCGTTTATAGCGTGTAGTAATGTTAACATGCCCCAGTGTCTCATCACATACAGTGTGAGGAATATCCGAATCCGATGCTGCTTGATGCAAGTTCACATTTGGTGCAAGTGTAGCCGATTTCGTTGGCGTTTTCTGCAAACTGGACATGATGTTGCACCAGCAGCGGCGGCGCGATCTAGTCACTCCTTTAAAGCGCTAGCGTGAAGATGCGCGTATGAGTCACTTGGTCGGGCTGGCACGGCGGGCAAGCAACGGCACAACGGGAGTACAGCGCAAGCGACGTAATTAGAGCGAGCGCGCAATTATGGATACTGTCTTTGTCACTCACTTGGGCGGGGCTAATTATCCCCCAACCAAAACTTTATCGGAGTATAATCCCTCTAACTGTTATCGGAAAGCTTACAATAGCTTACATTACTTTAAATAGTTTTTAAATAAAACATAAAACACGTTCACTCTCGACAAATATTTCGGGCGAAGGTGGTTCAATATTGATATTCTGGCTCCATGTTGGCGCACAGCCAGTACTGCGCTAACATCATCATCATCATCTGCCTAGCCTTTTTCCCAACTATATTGGGTTCGGCTTCCAGTCTAATCGGCTGAGTACCAGTGTTCTACATGGAGTGACTCCAGTACTGCGTTAACATTGGGCAATATATAGGTACGCCTTAAGTTAAAGCTTTCTTTGGTTGGATCAGGTTTGTGCGCAGAAAGATATAAAAGTTAATAAAAGTATAAGCGGCTTATCTTTTCTTCCTTGCATCGTATAGTGTTGTATTGTTGAAACTTCGCTTCTTAGCATACAAAAGTTTTCACAAGTACTCCAAAGTAAGTTGGATCTGTCACGACTCGCGAGTAGATCAAAGCCTGAACTACACTTCGCTCGGGGGAGGCTGGGTCGACCCAACGCGAATGTATACGTACATCCGTGGTGGGGCGACCCGGACTGCCAGGCACTTCTTCTCATGCAACCGAGCGGGTGGGCAGGTTGCGGATAGCCCAACTCCGACTGCGGGATCGACTGACGGCGGCTACCTTTGCCGTTGGCGATCCTGCGGTCGGGGCATCTGATATAAAGATCCCGGACAAGAGAAGTTCCCGAAAGCCAAATCCCAGGCCTAGGGTAACCTATACACCACTCTCCTATGTGCCCACCACCTAAACAAGCCATCCCTCCCTATCCATACACATCCCGTCGATCCTTAAATCCCTAGGTCAACTCCCAGGCCTAGGGTGACCCCCAAGAAACCCACACCTCTATCCATTAAACTCCCTCCCTCCTATCCCCCTATTCCCGTCGGTCCCCGAGGAAGGGTAACCTCGAACCCCAATAAAAGCCCACCCCCTACGTCATGAACATGCAGAGTGAAAGAGAAACTACCCAGGTGGGTCCCGGCCAAGCCGGGGAATCCCACACCGCTTCGGCGGTTAGCTCCCAGCGTATTATGGGGGGAGCATCAAACTGCGTTCTCGACCAACTCATGCCGCGCTTTACAGCGCGGCCGGCTGCTGATTTAGCGCCCACAACACAGGCTGCGACAAACGCGCCCATAAACCAGACCTCGGCTGCGTCCAACGCGCCAACTGACTCGACCCCGACTGCGACACCCGCTTCACGGTGTATGCCCCCCACGAACCCCTGGCAACAGAGCGTCGTGCGGAGCAGCACCAATTACCCAGACAGCGACCCAGATCAGCACAGACAGACAGTCGCGGGGAAGGATAGCGGAACTGGCAGTTCTACAACTCTCCCGGCTGTAGGTGACGGAGTACGCTCGCGTAACAAGCGCGGAAAAATCACGGCCCGCGAGAGGAGAGTAGGCGACCGAAAGCGCGACACCCGCGACGGCACCAGCCAGAGCGAAGCGCAATCGGACGCTGAAGGAGTGGCACGCGACCAGCCGCAAGTACGCGCAGGGGAGACCCAGCGCGAAAAGCGGCCGGACGCGGAACCACGCGACCAGTCGCAAGTACGCGTAGGGGCAACCCAGCGCGAAAAGAGGCCGGACGTGGGGCCACGCGACCGGCTGCTAGTACGCGAAGGGGCAACCCAGCGCGAAAAGCAGCCGGACGCGGGGCCACACGACCGGTCGCAAGTACGCGTGGAAGTAACCCAGCGCGAAAAGCGACCGGACGCGACAGAATCTGCCAGGGTCGCAAACCGACCCCAAGACACTGACAGAACCCACGACGGACCGAAACCAAGACACACCAGGAGCAAGCGCGGTGGTGCTGGGCGCAAAGCTAAACAGACCACGCCACGCTCTCCAAACCCGACACCTGGACCAAGTGGAACTGCGCCACTAAAGAGGGAGCGCCCCGACGACACGGCCTCACCAAGCACACTGCAAGGGGACGCCAAGCGGGTGCGAATCCACTCGGCTCAGGGGGGGCAGAGGACCTACGCGCGGGCCACGAAGGATATTCCTGCGCGGCTGGCGGTAGCAATCTGCCTTCCCCACCCCGGCAGAGAGCTGACCATACAGGAGGCCGAACACATTAAGACAGCACTAGAAGACAGAATGTTAGACACAGACTCGACGACACCGCTCCCGGCCTTCCGCGGATACCCAAGGGTAGCGGAGGGCACGGTGCAGCTGTGGTGCGAAGACGACTATGCTCTGACCTGGCTGACCCAGAATGTTCCCCTCATCAAACTCCCCGACAACGACCTTACACTGACGGTGATGAAACAGACCGACGTGCCCACCCGTGTCCGAGCCTCGCTCTTCGTCCCTCGTTATAGAGGTGACGTGGGCAGGCTCCATGGTATTCTGATCCGTCAGAATACCTGGTACGACATCAGCAGGTGGTCACTGTACAGGGCGACTACCGTCGGTGGCGACCGTCACGGGACCTACCTGACCCTGGGGCTGCCACCGGAGGAAGCCGAAAAGGTCGTGGGGCGGGAGCGACGGATATCGTACCTCTTGGGGTCGATATACGTGCGCTTCTGGCCCACGACCCGACCCTCTGACACACAGACTGACAACACGGAAGGAAACCCATCAGAGCAAACGACGGAACCGACGACGACCCCGACAAGCTATACGGACATTACCCACCTCGAAGAGGTCATGGCCCGTACGGTAATGGCCGATAGCGCTGACTCCATACCACCCGAGTCACCTGGCTGGAGCGAACAGCTCCTTGCCTCGTCACCGGGTGACCGACATGACGACAACTACAGAGAGGTGGAGATGGAGGGACTATCTGATGGATCCACCACCGACTAACCCCACCACACCTCCATCCCCACCCCTCAACATCATCCAAACCAACCTCCAGCATAGCCAAACTGCCACGGCTAGCTTACGCAGAGCACTGGAGGTAAAGCCCAGAACCATCGCACTGATCCAAGAGCCGTGGATCAGGAATAATAGAATATGCGGCCTCGGTAACATCGGAGGTAAGATAATTCTCAACACACATGGCTCAGAAAAGCCAAGAACCTGCATCTACATACCCAAAGAAATTCCCTTTACGTCACTAACCCAATTCTGTTCCAGAGACCTGACAGCTGTCAGGCTCCATACCGAAGACAGCGCTCCAAATGTCGTACTGGCCTCGGCATACATGCCAGGTGAGGACACAGATTGCCCGCCAAAGGAGCTGGCTGACCTGGTGCAGCATTGTGAGCGCGCCGGTCTGGACCTGATTATCTGTACCGATTCAAACGCCCACCACCCGCTCTGGGGCAGTGTCACACCGAACCCCAGAGGAGAGGTACTATCCACCTTTTTATTCTCTACTAATCTTAACATTGTTAATCGCGGCACAGAACCCACTTGGGTCACTGCCCGGGGACAAACGATCATAGATTTAACACTTGCTACAGAAAACGCAACAAACCTTATTACTAATTGGCACGTATCGGACGAGCCTTCTTGCTCAGACCATAGAAGGATCCGCTTTACACTAACCACAAACACCAAAAAACCCGCACCAAGGCGAAACCCGAGACGTACCAACGTTCCCGGGTTCAAAAGCCTTCTGGCATCACTACTAGCTGGACATCCAGCACTGGGTACCGTAAGGGACCAAGCACAATTAGAACACACCGTAACGCAATTATCCAAATACCTAACAGAAGCTTACCACGCATGCTGTAAATCAAGAGCGCCACAAAGCAGGAACGAGAGGAACCCCTGGTGGAACGCTGAACTTGGTAAACTCAGAGAGACGCTGCGTAAGCAATTTAACAGAGCAAAAAACACGAGACTCCCGGAAGACTGGGAGATATACAAAGAGACCCAAAATGCATACAAAAAACAGACTAGAACCGCCAGGAGGATGGCATGGCGGAAATTCTGTGAATCCATTGAAACGAATAATGAGGCCGCAAGGGTACGGAAAATCCTATCAACTGATCAGGACCGATCCCTCGGCGCGCTGAAAAAACCCGACAACTTATACACACAAACCGACTATGAAACCAGCAAGGTCCTTCTCGAAACTCACTTCCCGGACTGTCAAGTCCTGGAGAACAGGACATGGGAGGCTGAACCCGAATGGACCCCAACGGAACAAGACTGGTCAAGAGCCCATAATATAGTAACAGTGGACCGGATAAAATGGGCTATCAACACCTTTCAGCCATACAAGTCAGCGGGGCTGGACGGCATCTTCCCAGCCCTGCTACAGTGGGGGGTAGATTATCTCGCGCCATGGCTGTTGGAGATCTATCGGGCCTGCATAGCACTAAGATACATACCCCTCGGATGGCGGGAGGTGAAAGTCATCTTCATACCCAAACCCGGTAAAACTGATTACACACAACCCAAGGCATATATACCTATAAGCCTCACATCCTTTTTACTGAAAACCCTCGAAAGACTCTGCGATAGGCACATCCGTGATGGGCCTCTCCGAGAAAAACCACTGCACAAACAACAGCATGCGTACTCCACAGGCAAATCAACAGAATCCGCGTTGCACAACGTGGTTTCTAAAATTGAATGCGCAGTGGACCACAAATGCTCAGCTTTGGCTGCCTTCATTGACATTGAGGGCGCCTTCGATAAGACCATGTTCAACAGCATAAACACGGCCCTCGACAGACACGGCATAGACCCGACCCTAGGGGGCTGGATCACCAATATGCTTAAACTGAGAGCGGTCCAAGTCACGGTTAACGACACTACAAGGGCCATCGTCGCGAAGGGCTGTCCACAGGGGGGCGTCCTTTCGCCACTTCTGTGGAACCTGGTAGCTGACAGCCTCATCAAAACACTCAACGATAAAGGCTATTTCACCGTTGGCTACGCGGATGACATAACAATAATAATAAATGGGACCCACGAAAACACCCTATGCAATCTCATGCGTCAAGCCCTGAAAATAGTAGAGGAATGGTGCAACGAGCACCAACTCTCAGTGAACCCCACAAAAACTGAACTAATTCTCTTCACTAAGAAGAGAAAACCGATGACACTGCAATTACCGCGTTTCTTCGGAACAACCCTAAGCCTTTCAACAGAAACCAAGTACCTGGGCATTTATTTGGACAAACAGTTGAATTGGGCAAAACACATGAACCATATCACCACAAAAGCCAGCATATCCCTGTGGCAGTGCAAACGACTGCTAGGCAGGAATTGGGGGATTAGCCCCATGGTCACCTACTGGCTATACACCACAGTTATCCGACCAATCATTACATATGGCTCGCTGGTCTGGTGGCCCAGGACAGACCTCAGCACAGCCCAAAAAGATCTCGAAAAACTACAGCGGTTCGCCTGTGTTGCAATCACCAGCAGTATGAGAACCACACCCACTGCCGCCTTACAGGCAATGCTGGGACTCCCACCTCTACACCTAATTGTGAGGGAGGAGGCAGCCCTAGCCACCTTTAGACTCCATCTGTCAGGCTCCCTAAATAAAGACTCCAGAATTAAGCACACACGCATAAAGGATGATGCGATCAAGCGTAAACCGATGTTAGCATCACCATGTGACAAAGCCCCGAAATCACACCACTTTCTTAGGCACTACAACATAATACTCACAGAGGAAGAATGTGACTACTCTGGCCCGAAAGAGATGAGAATATACACCGACGGATCGAAAACTGACTCAGGTACCGGAGTCGGAGTCTTCTCATACGATTTCAATATAAATATATCCAGACCGCTAGGAGAGTTCAACACCGTCTATCAGGCGGAGTGTGTTGGCATCATACAAGCGGTCCATGCCCTAGAAGCCAGGAGGGTTACGGACACCCACATACGGATTCTCTCCGACAGCGCATCAGTCCTCCAATCCTTACGTAAAAAATACATTACATCAAAACTAATACTAGAATGTCACAACGCGCTAGAACAAATAACGGTATCTAGCCGTAACACGGTAACACTACAATGGATAAAGGGACACAGTGGATCGCTGGGCAACGACGCGGCTGACGAGCTTGCGAGGCGCGGATCCAGCTCGACGGTCTATGGACCCGAACCTGTTGTACCCATTCCCTTCAACCAGATACGCAGGTGGCTACAGGAATTCACCCAGACACAGGCGGAGAACTGGTGGGCCTCGGCACCGGGCTGTAGGCAATCCAAAGAAGCTCTGCCATCTTTGGATAGTAGGCTTACCAGGCGTCTTTTACGCCTGGACAGGAATGGCCTCCGCCAGGTGACGGGGACCATCACGGGACACTGCTCACTCAACAAACACTTTCACACAATAGGCATAACGGACAGTCCTCTGTGCAGGGCATGCATGGAGGCTGAGGAAACCGTTGCGCACGTTCTTTTTGAATGCACAGGTGTCACACAGATAAGAGCACAAACCCTCGGGTCACCCAGATCTTACACAGATGTTCTGAAGAAACCAGGAGCTCTAATTGACTTCTGGAGGGAGGTGGGCTGGTTGGAATAACCACCCAACGGCCGCCATGGCCCACGTACAAAAGTCCATTTGAGGGACTAAGTGCGGAAACCAAACCCCCTAACATAGAACATAGAACTACACTTCACCATAATTTTTAGAGTTCCGTACCCAAAGGGTAAAAACGGGACCCTATTACTAAGACTCCGCGATCCGTCTGTCTGTCTGTCTGTATGTCTGTCTGTCTGTCCGTCTGTCACCAGGCTGTATCTCATGAACAGTGATAGCTAGACAGTTGAAATTTTCACAGATGATGTATTTCTGTTGCCGCTATAACAAAAAACTAAAAACAGTATAAAATAAATATTTAAGGGGGGCTCCCATACAGCAAACGTGATTTTTTTTGCCGTTTTTTGCTCGATATTAATAACGGCAATAGGTAGACGCTTAAAATATGCACAGAATATTTAGTTGTATATTCACTTCAGAAAATAATAATTATTAAATTAAAATAAAATAAATTAAGGGGGGCTCCCATACAACAAACGTGATTTTTTGGGCATTTTTATGCGATAATGGTACGGGACCCTTCGTGCGCGAGTCCGACTCGCACTTGGCCGGTTTGATGCGTTTGGTGCGTATGGGTGGGATGTCCACCATGTACCGATGACGCATCGCCGTACGTCTTATAGTCCGATGATGGAACGGGCTAGGAGGAATTAGTTCATGCAATCCCATCGCACACTCCCTGAAAGGTAACCGATAAAAAACCGACAGACTGGCAACTTGGCGCCGATGTTCAAGGCTCTGGAGCCTAGACTCGACCAGTATCTTATTGCCGATGAGACTCTTGGCCCGTTTTTCGATCGACTCTAGTGCATCCAGCTGGTACTTGGCAGATCCGTCCCAGAGATGAGAGCAGTACTCCATGAATGACCGACCTTGCGTTTGGTACAAGTTGAGCAACTGTTCTGGCGTGAAGTACCGTCTCACCTTTGCAAGAATCCCCAACTTTTTGGCAGCCAGTTGAGCTTTTGCCTCAATGAATGGACCAAAATTGAGGGTCGATGTTAATGTAACGCCAAGAAGCTCAAGATGGTCCGTTATCGGCACGGTCACACTACGGAAAGAAGGAGCCGGGTGGAATTGGCTCCTTTTAGCGGAAAAAATACACGCCTGGGTCTTAGTAGCATTGAAGCTAAGTAGTTCATGCAATTCCATCTCACGTTTTTTCGAAATGTAATCTATAAATTACAGACAAGCTGGCAATTCGGCGCCGAAGTTCAAGGTTCTGGAGCCTAGACTCGACCAGCTCATTGCCGATGAGCTTCTTGGCCCGTTTTTCGACTCAATTGTATTCAGTTGGTACTTGGCAGATCCGTCTCAGGGATGAGAGCAGTCCAAGTCCCATGTAATAGGCGCTCCTGCGGAGCGAGCATGGGCGTACCAGACATTTGTGACAAGACATGATAAATTATGTCATGTCTTACAATTTGTCTTAAATGCTAGCCGGGTCAAACATGTGACTTATTTTAAAGGCGCGACATGCCTTTCTTGTTGCTTCCCGGCGAGCACGGCCTACTGTGACAAGGCTTGAGTCACACATTTCATCGCAGTTTGGACGATAAAGCCATTTTGTCTTAATTATTAGTACCAGCGGCGTGAGAAAATTTCCTGACGTTTATTTGGGACTCATCGGGTCTTAGTTGCTAATACGGGCGCACCCATTTTGTCACAAATTTCACATTTTGACAGATGATTAATAAAAATGTATCACTTTCGTTCGGAGGTGGTGATAAAATTTTATAGTTGAAAAATAAAATATTTTCCTTCTAATTACTGCACCAAATGGCAATAAATTTATTTTGTGTGTGGTGATCAATGCTTATTAATTAATTGAAATGTTACAGGATTATTAATTAATTCTATTTTATTACTTTTTTTAAATTGTTATTTTTTATTGTTCTTCCTATTTTTAATTATAATTTTTATTTTGATTATTACTTTTTTATAATTATTTTCTTATATTCCATATTCTTCTTACTATCTACATTTTAAAATTTTATATTTTTTTTTTTCATAAATTCATGTTGGGATGCTGCTAGCAGGAGGGACCAAGCATTTTGTTAAAATATTATGTATATGTTGGGGTAGCTAAAATTATAGCAAAGGTAGGAAATAGTAGATTAATGGTATTAATTTTTTATATATGTATGACAGACATTGGAGATTTGGTCCCTTCATTTTGACGCAGACTTTCAAAGGGGGGGCTAAATTTTGGTTATTTTTTGCCTAGGACACCGTTTTCGAGATATAGAGCGTTTTATGTAAAATAAAATAAAATTCGGATGCCCATAATTCGGAAATAGTGCGTCGTAGGACTATGTTTATCTGAACCTAAATGGTTTTTATGGCCAAGGTTAAACCGAAACTGCCATAAAATTGGTAAATTTCCGAAAAAGAAAACAAATCAATGTCAAGAAGTTATGCCACAAGTCAAGAAAATATCTCACGCCGCCGTGCTAGCATTTAAGACAAAATGGCTTTATCGCCCAAACTGTGATAAAAAGTGTGACTTAGGCCATGTCACAGTAGGCCGTGCTCGCCGGGCTGTTGCCATCAACCGGGCACTAATCAAGACTCCACACTAATAAGTCATTGGCTGCTACTGAGAAATGCCAAATTGAAAAATCCAATAACACTTGCCCGACCCGGGAATCGGATCTAGGTTGTCATACTCAGTCGTAAATGGAACAACTAGACTGCAGTAATTTTACTATTCCATAACGTTTACGAAGCCAATATTTTATCCATTCAGTGGTTCGAGTAGGGCAGTCCGACCCCTAATGAGGAAGCAATTGAAAAGCTTATGCTAAAGCCTGGATATTATACTACACTATTCTTTATAATAGCACACATTTATTATTAGCATAGGTGTGTGTATATAAAAGAGCAACTGTGGTCATTTTCACACACGAGAGTTTGCTGTAAATAAGTGTTGGGATTTGAACCCAAAATTCGAGGGCAGACAGCGCGCGCAGAGTGCACTGCGCACACAGCTGCGCGACCCACACGTCATCAGCGTGTGAGTGCGTGGAACGGCGGCTGCGCGGCTTAACACATTCGCTTCCACGGACTCCACCGGGACAGTAGATACCGCACTTTAAAAAGTATTTATTCTTTGTCCGGGACAACTTATAATTTAAATATACAGACATTAAAACGTTTTGCCTATTTATACAGTCCACTCTTCTTTTTGCCCACGTACTAACATTGGTCCTTCGAGCCGGATATACAACTTTATACTTATGTAGGTGCTGGCAAATAAGCATGCTTTTTAATACCTTGTGTGTTTCAGATTTCTACATCTTTGACAGTCGTTACGCCGGTTACCGGTAGTATAGTCGGTACCGCGGCCCTGGCTCAAGCACTGAAGGAATACGGGTGGGTAAGTCAGTAAAAGTCTGACACCCCCTCCCGCTTCTCCCAGAGCGGGAGAAGTCATTGGATGATATCCAACACAAAAAAAAAGGTGCAAGTGACGGAGCGAACAGTTATAAACAAAAAAAAAAACCAGCCAAGTGCGTGTCGGACTTCACACATTTAGGGTTCCGAATCAAAAAAAAAAATCAGATTTGTCAATATATTGATATTTTTTTGTAAAGTATACGTAATAATAAACATTGCTACCATATTTCAAGTTCATAGGTCAATGGAAAGTTAAAAAAAATTAGGAACAAAATTGTGTGACAGACGACGGACAGACAGACGGTAACGTGAGTGACAGCAATAGGGCTCCATTTGAACCCTTCGGGTACGGAACCCTAAAAAGTATTTTATGAGCAGCTTACGTTGCTTCATACATAAAAACCGACCAAGTGCGAGTCGGACTCGCGCACGAAGGGTTCCGAACGGCAAAAAAATTATCACGTTTGTTGTATGGGAGCCCCCCTTAAATATTTATTTTATGCTGATTTTAGTATTTGTTGTTATAGCGGCAACAGAAATACATCATCTGTGAAAATTTTAACTGTCTAGCTATCACGGTTCATGAGATACAGCCTGGTGACAGACGGACAGACAGACAGATGGACGGACAGATAGACAGACAGACCGCGGAGTCTTATTAATAGGGTCCCGTTTTTACCCTTTGAAACTGAAAACTACCGAGTGAAACTGAAAATATCAGATTTTAGTTTAGATATTGTACATCTTTGGATTAAACTTTCATGACGAAAAGTTCTGTTCCCTAATAGAGTAAGGCATTACGCCTGTAAATATGTTATTTTAATTACTGCCTTGTAACATAATATGCTTACAAGCATACGCTTCGCAAACTATTAAGTAGAGCCGGTAGAGGTAGGCGAACCCATTATCATCCTCGAAATTAAAATTAGTTTTTATCCGACTTCAAAAAAGGAGGCTCGTTTTTGAAGTGGCAAATCTTTGTAAGATCCTCTTCTTAGTAATACAACATACAAAATTGGGTTTAGTAGTTTTGTTTAGGAATAGTGCAGTGGGATTGTCCCAAAAAATAAAAAAACCAGCCAAGTGCGAGTCGGACTCGCGCACGAAGGGCTCCGTACCATTATCGCAAAAAACGGCAAAAATGTCACGTTTGTTGTATGGGAGCCCCACTTAAATATTTATTTTATTCTGTTTTTAGTATTTGTTGTTATAGCGGCAACAGAAATACATAATCTGTGAAAATTTCAACTGTCTAGCTATCACGGTTCATGAGATACAGCCTGGTGACAGACGGACAGACAGAAATACAGACAGACGGATCGCGGAGTCTTAGTAATAGGGTCCCGTTTTTACCCTTTGGGTACGGAACCCTAAAAAGTAAGTGACAATAATTTAAACAAGAGATGATTTGGTATATTCACCCTACGTGAAGTTTAAAACTACCATTATTCACGAACGCAATAATCAAAATGGTTCCCTGGAGCCTCGGATCGGATTATCATTAACAACATATTAATGATTATGAACCCATAATTCTACGAAGGTTTCTTCATAAACACGGAAGAGGATTTACGCAATACCCTTTGTAAGATTTTCCCCCTTTTTTGAAGTCGGTTAATAAGATGTCCATAGACACAATTTATTTATTATGGTACTCCAATGAATTGTTCACAGAAATATTGACAAAAAATGTAATTATACTAACTACAACGAACTTTACACTTGAAGGTGTACACAGCAATTACATACTTCGGATAAATTATAATCATTATTTGTCGTCAGTTACATGTCCAATAGGAAAAATCAGAAAAACAAACAACTAAAAGATACAAAATAAAGAATTAATCAATAATAATAATGATTAATAAAATGTGCACATTGAAAGTATCTTAATAATGTCTGCCTCTCAGAACGGATGTAGGAATGGGTCCCGCGGCACTAAGGAGCTACTCCTCATTGACATGGCCATAAGCAGGATCGTCGATCCCGTAAGGATCTGTCGACTTGCTGGATAGACTACAAGAAGGCATACGACTCTTTGCCACATACATGGCTCATGAGGGTGCTGGAGTTGTACAAAATAGACGCAACACTACGCACCTCCCTTGAGTCATGTATGGGGCAATGGAAGACGGTCCTTCGATACCCAGCATCAGGATGGAATTTGGCGTAGACATTTGTGCAGTCATGCATGTAAAGCGAGGGGAGATTATGGAAACCGAATTTCGGAAAATCCGGAATTCAACTCTCTGTTTCCATACAACTTAGACACCTCTCCTCGACCAAAACTCACAAGTATTTGGGTATGTTGGAAGCGTTGGGCATTAACGGTGCTGACACGAAGCAACTGCTGAAGGAGCGCTTCTTTGGCCGCCTGAAAAAGGTATTAAATAGCCTTTTATCGGGCGGAAATAAGGTGCACGCCTTCAACAGTTGGGTCATGCCGGTTTTGATGTACTCTTTCGGCATACTCAAATGGACCCAGACTGAGCTCGATGCCCTTGATAGGAGGGTCCGGACACTGTTGACCGCAAACGGATGCATCAACCACGATCATCGGTGATGAGGCTGTACATCCCGCGGAAGCGTGGGGGTCGAGGCTTTTTAAATGCCAAGACTCTTCACAACCGCGAGGTGTGCAGCCTCAGAGAATACTTTTTTAGAGGCTGAAGTGGGTATGCACCGGGATGTGGTCGCAGTGGACAAGGGACTCACCCCGTTGTCCATGGATAAAGAGAACTGGCTCAAACCTGTAATACTTACTACTGATGAACGCAAACAGGTATGGCAAGGCAAGGAGATTCACGGGCGCTTCTATCCGGCCCTCCATGGGCCCGATGTAGATTTTTCAGCGTCCTTATCCTGGTTATGTTTCGGCGACCTTTTCGGGGAAACTGAAGGTTTTATCTGTGCAATTTTGGACGAAATAACCCTGACGAATAACTACAGGAGACATAATGAAGGAAGGGACGGTTGACGTGTGTCGGGCATGCCACCGCCCAGGTGAATCCATCAGACATAATATCTCTGGTTGTTCTCGTCTGGCTAACGGCGAGTTCTTACACAGACATAACCAAGTGGCCAGGATTATTCACCAGCAACTTGCTTTGAAATACAATCTAATGGATTCTGAGGTACCGTATTACAAGTATGTGCCCGACCCAGTTCTCAAAAAAGACCATGTCACGTTGTACTGGGATCGGTCTATCATCATTGATAGGACTATTATGGCCAATAATAGTGATGATTAGCACGCCGCACAATGATGTCACCATCCCACATGACGAGAACCTCGTGAAAGCTGAGAAAGAGAAACAAATCAAGTATCTCGACTTAGCACACGAGGTTGTCGACATGTGGAATTTGGACTCGGCGATCATTGTGCCGATTGTCGTTACGGTCAACGGCCTCATGGCCAATAGCCTCGATGACCATCTGTCGAGGTTGTCATTGCGCGGTTGGATCAAGGGCCTGATACAGAAGGCAGTACACCTTGATACGGCTCGTATTGTGAGGAGGTTCCTGTCTCTGGAGCCCTAACCACCGGTAGCTTGGACCCTGTACCCGATACCGGTGGGTCTCTATTTTTTTATTTTAAATGTTTTAACAGTTTTCTCTTTTAGGGTTCCGTACCCAAAGGGTAAAAACGGGACCCTATTATTAAGACTCCGCGATCCGTCTGTCTGTCTGTCTGTCCGTCTGTCACCAGGCTGTATCTCATGAACCGTGATAGCTATACAGTTGAAATTTTCACAGATGATGTATTTCTGTTGTCGCTATAACTACAAATACTAAAAACAAAATAAAATAAGTATTTAAGTGGGGGTCCCATACAACAAACGTATTTTTTTTGCCGTTGTTTTGCGATAATGGTACGGAACACTTCATGCGCGAGTCCGACTCGCACTTGGTCGGTTATTTTAAATATTTAAAAATGTATTAAGTAAGAATTAAGATAAATAAAGGAATAATTAATAATAATAATCAGCCATCTTCAGCTGATGGAGCTACTGAAGGAAACTGAAACTTTTAGTACCGCCATGCGCCATCAGGATGGAGTTTGGTGAGGTCAAATGTGCGGTCATACATGTAAAGCGAGGAGAGATTGTGGAATCCGAGAGAATTTAGCGCATTCCATAAACCAGAGAACCCTCTCTCTGAACTTATAAGTATTTGGGAATGTCGGAAGCGTTAGTATCAATATTACTGACATAAAGCAGTCGTTAAAGGAACGCTTCTTTGGCCGCGTGAAGAAGATGCCTTGTTACCATCCCCCCTCCCTTATCTTCCACCTCAAGTCCACCCGAAAGAAGGCTATTGAATATTCAAAAGGTGGCCTTCTACTAATGATAAGTATTAGTACATTACTGCAACGGCCAGCAAAAGAGGCATTGATGGACGAAGGGGGCAAATGTGGGGGGGGGGGGGGGGTAAATGTGGGCCTAAGCGAAGCCGAGGCACACATACGTAAGTCCATCAATGCCTAGTTGCGGCCAAGACTTATGTATAGTACTTTTCTCAAATAATGCGCGGAAATTAAAATTAAGTAATACGTAGAACTCATTTTGTCAAAATCGTCAAAATCAATGACGAACAACAATAATTATTGTTCCCGCGTTAAAGTGTTCTTTGTTTGTTTTTTCAATAAACAGCGTTCTATTTGCAAGCCCGTTCGAAATTTAAATAAAACCTTTAATAAGTTACCTACTTGGTTGCCATGTTTCGGAGTAAAGGATCGTTCCATTTTTAAATGACACGACAGATATGAGTTTACTTTGTAATTTATTTGGCCGCTAGATACGACAGACATGGATTTTCATATAAATTTTGCCGGCCGCTAAGCGCATGTATTTGGCCAGTACAGCAATTTCGATTTATCTCGAAGAAGGTTGCCAAAATAATGTTCAAATTTCCAAGGATGTTTGAGAAAAAAATATATTCCCATAATTTACATTGGTATAATGAAATTCAACATAATGATCATTACGCATAATATTATTAGGCATAAATGTTTTGCCATAATGTATATTGCCATAAAACCGAAGAAAACCGAAGGTTTTGTCTGTGCAATTATGGACGACAATCATGACGAATACCTACCAGCGATTTATTTGTGAGGGATGGTACGGTAGACATCTGTCGGGCATGTCACCGTCCGGGTGAATCAATTCGCCACATTATAACTGGATGTTCTCGTCTAGTAACAAAGAGTACTTGCATAGGCACAACCGTGTAGCCAGGATTATCCGTCAGTAACTTGCTCTGAAATACACTCTTGTGGCATCGGAGGTGCCTTACTACAGGTATGTGCTCGACCCAGTTCTCGAAAATGGCAATATGCTATTGTACTGGGATCGGTCCATCATCAATGACAGGACTATTGTAGCCAATAAGCCCGATATTGTGGTAGTGGACCGAATCGAGAGGCGTGCTGTGATTGTTGACATTATCGTCCCGCAAGACGGGAACCTCGTGAAAGCCGAGAAAGATGAGCAAATCAAAGTATCTTGACTTGGCTCGCGAGGTTGTTGACTTGTGGGATGTGCACTCAGCAATCATTGTACCGATCGTCGCGTTTATTTGTATGGCGAAATCGAAAAGCGCCCTCTGTCAGCGCGACGACGCGTTCGTTCAACTGATTTGCATTTAGCATTCAGAGCCCAATCTTGACTGGCACCAATCGTGGGCAACAATGATTTTAAATTCATCGTTCCATGCGAATATAATTTTTTTAAATGTGGAATGCTGGCATCAGCGTCGGCACGCTAATTGGAGTGGAGTGCTATGATTACTTTCGTTTATAATTAGTGATTTTCTTTTCTCAATAATATACTTACGCTTTTTTTAACGTCTATTATTCTTATCATTTATTTTTTATGCACCTGCCATGTTATCTCTCTACCACCCTTGGTTGAGTTGGTTGCAATTTTTACAATGGGATCTTAGGTTATATAGAATAGTATCAAGATGATCCCAGTCTCGAAATAACCAACCTAGTATGTAGACTACCGTCAACTGATCCGTAATATGCGCACGGAGAGTTGTGCCACAGCAAATCTCTGAAGAAAAAGCATCCCATGCAGTTGAAATACAGTTCGATTGCAGTTGGTCCAACTGCATTAAAACTACATTACAAACTACTATGTCCACATGGACGCATGCGATGCAATTCAACCGAATTTCATGATGATGAGAGACAGACAGACAGACAGACAGACAGACAGACAGACAGACAGACAGACAGACAGACAGACAGACAGACAGACAGACAGACAGACAGACAGACAGACAGACAGACAGACAGACAGACAGACAGACAGACAGACAGACAGACAGACAGACAGACAGACAGACAGACAGACAGACAGACAGACAGACAGACAGACAGACAGACAGACAGACAGACAGACAGACAGACAGACAGACAGACAGACAGACAGACAGACAGACAGACAGACAGACAGACAGACAGACAGACAGACAGACAGACAGACAGACAGACAGACAGACAGACAGACAGACAGACAGACAGACAGACAGACAGACAGACAGACAGACAGACAGACAGACAGACAGACAGACAGACAGACAGACAGACAGACAGACAGACAGACAGACAGACAGACAGACAGACAGACAGACAGACAGACAGACAGACAGACAGACAGACAGACAGACAGACAGACAGACAGACAGACAGACAGACAGACAGACAGACAGACAGACAGACAGACAGACAGACAGACAGACAGACAGACAGACAGACAGACAGACAGACAGACAGACAGACAGACAGACAGACAGACAGACAGACAGACAGACAGACAGACAGACAGACAGACAGACAGACAGACAGACAGACAGACAGACAGACAGACAGACAGACAGACAGACAGACAGACAGACAGACAGACAGACAGACAGACAGACAGACAGACAGACAGACAGACAGACAGACAGACAGACAGACAGACAGACAGACAGACAGACAGACAGACAGACAGACAGACAGACAGACAGACAGACAGACAGACAGACAGACAGACAGACAGACAGACAGACAGACAGACAGACAGACAGACAGACAGACAGACAGACAGACAGACAGACAGACAGACAGACAGACAGACAGACAGACAGACAGACAGACAGACAGACAGACAGACAGACAGACAGACAGACAGACAGACAGACAGACAGACAGACAGACAGACAGACAGACAGACAGACAGACAGACAGACAGACAGACAGACAGACAGACAGACAGACAGACAGACAGACAGACAGACAGACAGACAGACAGATAGTGGGCCCATAAACCTTCTTGCAAAAGGAATACATTATAATACCTAATGTAAACAAATCCCACAAAAGGATAAGTCACCGATAAGGTGGACCAATGAAATTAACAGGTTCACAGTACCATTAGCGTAAACAATAGGTTAAACAATACACCAGACTATATGTGGTTCATGGGAATTGCACCTGTTAATCTGCGGTTGGAGGTCCTTCGGGCTATGTCGGTAACCCAGGTTCTCTTGCGGATCTCTACATTTCTGATTCGATCACGCAAGGAAACTCCGAGCATAGCCCTCTGCATTGCCCATTGAGTGACTGTAAGCTTTCTGATGAGGCCCATTGTAAACTTCCACGTCTTAGAACCATGTGTCATCACTGGCAACACACACTGGTCATAGACTTTCGTCATGAGACACTGTGGTAAGTTGGTCGAGAAGATACCGCGCAACTGCCCTAACGCTGCCCAGCCGAGTCGGATGCGACGGTTGACCTCTTTCTCGAAGTTGGCCCTACCCAACTGGATTGTTTGTCCTAGGTAGACATAGTCAATAGGAGTGGGTGTAACATGAGCATTCAACATCACCTTGGTTTTCTAAGACCCACTCTTTCGGAAGCTCTACTGAGGTCATAGAGCATTGTACTGAGGTCCTCCATGGTCTCAGCCATAACCACTATATCGTCGGCAAACCGAAGTTGAGTGATGTACTCGCCATTGACGTTGATGCCTAGCCCTCTCCAGGCCAGAACCTTGAAGACATCCTCCAGTGCAGCGGTAAACAGCTTTGGCGATATGACGTCTCCCTGTCTCACACCTCGCTGCAAAAGGACTGGTTCCGAGGTCTGATCCTGAAGCCGAACTGACATGGTGGCGTTTTTGTATAAACACTGCAACACTTCGATGTAACGGTAGTCAATTTGGCACCGTTGGAGAGACTGCAGTACAGCCCAAGTCTCGATTGCTTTCATCTAACAGACCCAAATGGAGAAAGATCGTGAAGCGAGTGACAAGAACACCAGCGATTGGCAAAATTCATCGTGACCACGACCTAAAACGTGAACCGAAGAAGAAGAATTTATGGATGGGTTTTAAATAATTTCTACACCGTCAAGTTTCTACGTCGCAATCTGTTTCGTAGAATCAAATAAACAGCTTCGAAGTTCATTAAAACTGAATTATGTCACTCGACATAACACGTTGAGGAAGTCAAGCAATTATAATTTCTGTCATCTTACGTAGGTACTATTCGCAAGTTTGCCAAATAATCAGGCTTGCGGCATTTACCTTACTATTGATAGATTCGAACTTAATGGCGGCTGCATAAAGATAAGGCTGTCCGAACGTTTGTATATACGCGATCATCATGCAAGGAAACACGACATTTTTAATGACTCGCGCACACGACCGCTCCCGAATATAACCGACCGCACCCATGACTGACCAGAATTGTGACGCCTGGCAAACGACCGATCCGCACGGTTTATGTGGCGGATGTGAAGTAGGTACCCTGTTTTTAATATTTCTATGGAAGTAAACCACCCGTTAACCCCGCTGCCACATGGATTTGCTACTTCATAGCGACTCGCCTCGAGTACCTAGCCGGCATTAAGTTTTAATCTAACTACAGTAAAATTATTTCCTATCAGAGTGCCGAGTCCAACTCTGCGTCCCTTGACTTAACCAACTGAGATTTTAATTACCGTACCGTCGTCGCGCATCGCTGCGTTTTGATGAAACTTTCTTATACCTACACGTAAATTTCTAGATGAGCCATTGAGAGCAGTAACGTCCTAACTACCGCTATGCACACTGCCAGCCACGTGGGTAATCCTTAAAAAAAGTTGTTGGTGAAAAAATTAGGTTTAGAGAAAATCGAAAATAGCGTCAGTGAAGGAACATTTTTAAAACATACCTGCAGTCAGGGGCGGTCGGGCGGTACGTATATAATTTGTGAGATCCTAGCGTTTTTTGCAATGTCACGTACATAGTGATGATAGCCGAGAAATGCTTTATTATTATTATTAATACTAATTACTAGGCAAAATCTTGACCAATTTAATTTTATTATTACGAATAAAAATGTTTGCTAAGTATAAAAGAAAATTGTAAGCTTTTGGGTTTTCGCGCTTGGCCCTTGCAAGAGCGTTGCTCGGGTGATTGCTAGCTCGCCACCCCCTTAGGCCGCCACTGCCTGCAGAACCTACCAATCTGCATAGTCATTACCACTCTAACCAGATGTACATAAGTACCAGTATTTTTAATGGAGGGACTGCCTGTCTGACCTCCACAACCAAGTAACTGGGTAACCCTGTACTCCTATCGGCAATACTGGTGTCTGATTTTCTGTCTTCTGACTACCGTAACGAATGTCAAAGATTTACAAATGGCAGGCGGGACCAACGGCTTCTTGGCTATTAAGCCATTGACACTCTCATCATCATCATCTCCATTTCAGCCAAAAGACGTTCACTGCTGGACATAGGTCTCCCCCAAGCGTCGCCACACAGATCGGTCCTGTTCGTCTCGCATCCACCGGACTCCCGCAGCCTTGACCAGGTCGTCGCAACGTCTTCCGGTTCGCGGTCACCACTCAAGAACTTTTCGGCCCCAACGGCCATCCAGTCTGCGAGCAATGTGACCTGCCCACTGCCACTTAAGTTAAGGCAATTCTTCGGCCTATTTACCTTGGTTTTCTGATTAGATCACAGATCTCACTATTGCCCTTTGAGTGACTTTAAGCCTTTTGATGAGGCCCATTGTGAACGACCACGTTTCGGTTCCATACGTCATCACTACACGGCAACACACATTGGTCATAGACTTTCGTCTTGAGTCACAAGTTGGACGAGAAGATACCATACCGCGCAACTACCCGCGAACTGACACGGTTGGTCGACATATCGGTAATATAATAAACTTTATTATTATTGTAACCGTTATAGCCTTTACAACACAAATTTTCCCATTAAACTTAAGCCAATTCTAAATAAACTGCCGAGCAATGAAAAAGTTCCACCCACAAACAAATACCTTAATTTACTTTTTCACATTTAATTTAAAATTAGAACACAATATTTACGTTTTTAGTTGGTAATATTCTGATGCGCTGTTAAATGTACTTCAATATTACAGACTTTTTACTACAACTTTTTCATTGCTCGCGAGTGTAATAAACCCGAGGCCACAATGCACATCTACCAGGTGAGACTCCATTCACGTCAAGCCGAAGGTGAGGCAGTGTCACCCTTCACACTTACAATGGATTTATTCAGGTTAAGGCATTGGGTCGTCTTTCACCGCAGTTTTCTATTGAAGCTAGTGGCCGAGCTTTCTTACAAGAAACACTCGATCAAAATGAGATTGGTTAACTGAAGTTATATGTGCCTTAAAACTTTTTGTGCTGTTTTTTTCCATAACAATAAAAGAATTAACCAAAGAGGTGTAGGCGTCCTGAAAATAATCTGAAGTAAGGCGCTTATATGGGTCAAGGATAATTCCTGTCTATTTAGTCCGTGAGTGAGATTATCAAATAATATTTTTATTTAGACTGGATGGGTAAAAAATCGTAGATCAAACGGAACAGGGCGATAGTTGGGGTTATTTGCAGGGCTTAGTAGGAGTTTCGGCCGCTGAGTTACGTCCGATCCGGTTGAAACAGGAATTTCATTATTTTTAATAATTTTGAGTGTTGTTTCGGACGAATCCTTTTTTTGAGGCAATGTAACGTCAGAAACATAAAATCAGTAGAGAGTTTAATAACATGATAAATATATAACTTCCTCTTTTGCTTTTTTAGTTAGATGTTGAACATTATCTATCTAATAACTTTAAACAAGCAATTCTTGTATATATGTATAGGCAATGTGACTTGTTGAAACTTTCAAAGATCCAAACTTTCCAGTTGATATAGGCGTCATCATCATCATCCCAGCAGAAACACGTCCACTGGTGGACATAGGTTTTCCTCGCCACATCGATAGGTCGCCAAAGCTCCAGACCTTGATCATCGTCGCCGAGTTGCCAGCACGTCGGTTTTTATCGGTTGCATTTCGGGGAGTGTGCGATGGAATTGCATGATCTAATGACGCCTAGCCCGTTTCATCATCGGACTACAAGACGTATGGTGATCATCCCACCCATACGCACTAAACGCTTTGGCAATACTTTTTTATTTCTACAGCTAAGGAGTGGAATGCCCTGCCGGAGTGTGTATTCTATTCTATTCTGTTCTATTCTATTCTGTTCTATTCTGTTCTATTCCGTTCTATTCTGTTCTATTCTGTTCTATTCTGTTCTATTCTGTTCTATTCTGTTCTATTCTGTTCTATTCTGTTCTATTCTGTTCTATTCTGTTCTATTCTGTTCTATTCTGTTCTATTCTGTTCTATTCTGTTCTATTCTGTTCTATTCTGTTCTATTCTGTTCTATTCTGTTCTATTCTGTTCTATTCTGTTCTATTCTGTTCTATTCTGTTCTATTCTGTTCTATTCTGTTCTATTCTGTTCTATTCTGTTCTATTCTGTTCTATTCTGTTATATTCTGTTCTATTCTGTTCTAGTCTGTTCTATTCTATCCTTTTCCATTCCATTATATTCTTTTCTATTCTATTCAATATAAATTTACTATATAAGTCCAGGTTTTCTCACGATGTTTTCCTTCACCGTTGCCTGTGATGTCGAAAATAAAATAAGAAAGTCCATACATTCCAATATTGACGTAGATAAGCAAAATTTGTTATTTCATAACGGGAACAGTAGTCAACGCAACTCAATAAATAACACAAACTAAAATAACACCACGCCTGTTTAACCCGAAGGGCGAGACAAATGTTCACCTATTAAGTACACCCTCATTTCGCTAGATATGTATGTTAAAGTCCAATGTAAATGTGCCATCATCCGGGCACAAGTCCAGACTCCGGATATGCTGCTCAATTTCGACACTTTAAAATACCAACACGACGTTTTTCTTTGCTCAATTTCAAACCTTGCTCTAGTATTATCTATATAAGAAAAGTCCTGACTGACTGACTGACTGACTCATCAACGCCTAGCCTAAACCCTTGGACCTAGAAAGCTGAAAATTTGCACAAAGGTTTCCTTTATAATGTAGACTAGGAATAAGGAATGATTTTTCGAAATTCAGCCCCTAAGGGAGTTAAATTGAGGATGAAAGTTTGTATGAAACTCTGTTATTTTAATTTGAAATGAATGAAATATGGCGTTTAGCTTCTAAATATAAAATGAGAAAAATACTTTTTTAAGGATTTTTTGTATTTCATCCCTTAAAAGTGTTCAAAGGATTTTTAACACTCACTCAATCAATTTTTTTTTTGTGTTTTTTGGGTTTTTATTTAATCCTTAAAAAAGTATTTTGTATGAAAAATAAATTGTTTATCATCAAAATTACTTGAAACTTAGTATTTTTTCTATTCAATACAATTGAAAAAAAAACGTACGTATGCATTTTTTAAATTTCATCCCTTAAACGGGTAATATAAATTTATTTTGAGAAATTTTTGTAGTCTACGCGAACAATGACGCGGGCGGAAAGCTATGTTTGGATAACAATTTAAAATATTCCGCTAGAACTGCAAAAAACGCAAAAGCCAAAATCGTGTAGTCCACGCAGGCGAAGCTGCGGGCGGAAAGCTAGTAGTCAATAATTCTAATCCAATAGGTACGGGAATACCACCTCTACTAAAAGCACAGGTGTAGCTCATACAATAAGATTAGATACGAGCAGAATGGGTGGTTAAAATGAGTGCTCCGGATTAGAGAGATAGAGCGGAATGGAATAAGAATGCACTAGTTGAGCAACTAATCCTGGCTGGTCGGTGCATTGTTAAAGACAAAGCTTGGAGTCAACATGAATAATGACCAGGTGTTAGGAGTTAGGGTAATGCAATTATGTCTAAGAGATATGAACCAGTGAAAAGATCTTCCGCGTATGTGCAGTTAGGGATGTTATTTTTTATTATCGGTTGAAAGACCCATCACACATCACATCACATCATCAGCCTATTAATGTTCCCACTGCTGGGACACAGGCCTCCTCTCTGTGAGAGGGAATGGGCCGTAATCCACCACGCGGGCCCAGTGCGGGTTGGTGGATGTCACATGTCTTCGAATTTTTGGTTCTAGGACATGCCGGTTTCCTCACGATGTTTTCCTTCACCGTTTTGAGAGCAGTGGTGATGAAATAATTTACACAAAGTAAAGCGCCTGCCTGGGCTCGAACCCACGACCTACAACTTGTAAGTCGCGGCCAATACCACTGGGCCACCACTGCTCTAAAAGCTTGCTGAAAGACCCATAATAAAAAAAAAAATTGCCGATTTGTCTATGCGATAATTAGATGGGTCTTATTGAAGTTTCAATTTACTGAGAATTGTTATCAATTGTGGTAGACCACTAACTTTAATATATAATTATATCATACATATAGTATGGAGTTTGCTGAATTACATAGTATTAGGTAGTGTGTGTGTGTGTAGGCAGATGTGCCTTAGGAATCTCCATGCATTACAAGCCAGGGGCCTAATTCCGTATAAAAAGTTACTTTATAAAGGACTAGCTGCCGCCCGCGGCTACACCCGCCTAATATCTTTATAAATTATAGCCTATGTGTTATTATATGACTGTAAAGTTTCATCAAAATCCGTTGAGTAGTTCTTGCGTAAAAGCTAACAGACATCTATCCATCCTCACAAACTTTCACGTTTATAATAGTACTAGCTTCTGCCAGCGGCTTCGCCCGCGTGAATATTGAAAATCATTCCAAGGGAACATATTCCCGGAATAAAAATCATTTTATAAGCTATTCCTGACATTAATCTACCTCTGTGCCAAATTTCATCCAGATCCGTCCAGCCGTTTCAGCGTGAAGAAGTAACAAAATCACAATCAAAACAAAAATAAAAACACACATACAACACACTCACAAACTTTCACCTTTATAATATTAAATTATATTATATTAATTAATATTAGTGTGAAGTGGGATTAGTAAGGATAAGTAGGTTGCTATAACCCCACAGTAATTATTAGGTACAATTAATATAACTTAGATTTATAGGAATAAAGGCCACGTGCTCATTACTCGTAACCGGTGTGCGTGTATGACTAGATGTATGTACATACACAGTACGTAAACGAAGCAAAAGGTGTTTGTAAGGATCGTTGCAGGTTTCGTTCGTAGTTTCTGCCTACCCCCATGAAAAATAACGCGTTAGTTTATGTGTTCAAGGTACAAACGCCCATAAAACGAAAATACTAATTTGTAGAAGAAATTAAGTTTAGAATTTGAAGACGAACAATTTTAAATAAAACAATGAAAACACAAAACAATTAGAAAATACGGCCATTTGTTTAACGTTAATGTAATTAGAAGCTCCGTGAAATTGCTAATCCGAGATTAAGATTAAACTTTGGGAGACTTGCTTACATTTTCTGTTTAACATTTAAGTATTGCACAATGTTTAGGAATAATTATTAGTTAATGAAGATTATAGGTTTATGTGGTTACAAAAAATAAATAAGCCTTATACATGAAAAAAGTGTTTAGTTTGTTCGCAAAAACAATATAAAGACTTATTTTTAACCGACTTACCAAAAAGGAGGAGGTTCTATGTTCGACATTATGTTTGTATTTTTAGGGTTCCGTACACAAAGGGTAAAAACGGGACCCTATTACTAAGACTCCGCGATCCGTCTGTCTGTATGTCTGTCCGTCTGTCACCAGGCTGTATCTCATGAACCGTGATAGCTAGACAGTTGAAATTTTCACAGATGATGTATTTCTGTTGCCGCTATAACAATAAATACTAAAAACGGCATAAAATAAATATTTAAGTGGGGCTCCCATACAACAAACGTGAAATTTTTGCCGTTTTGTGCGATAATGGTACGGAACCCTTCGTGCGCGAGTCCGACTCGCACTTGGCCGGGTTTTTTTTCACTAATTTCTCCGTCAATTTTGGACCGATTTTGAAAATTATTTTTTTGTTTGAAAAGGTATGTTTCGAAATTGGTCCCATTTTAATTTGGTAAAGATCTGAAAAAGAACTTCGGAGATATACAACAGAACTCTTCAATAAATAACGGCAAATCACCCGGGATTGCTGCAATCGCATGTTTATTGTTTATACCATTTCATAACATAACATCACGCCAGTACGTTCTAAAGGGGTACGCAGATGTGTGCAACTCAACTTGGTACACTCTCATTTCACCGGTTATGTTCAGTTTCATGATATTCGGGTAATCTATTCTGGCATTATAGGTAGGTACATTACGTAACTACTTGCCTATTAGGTACGTAGTTCCAACTAAAAAGCGAAAAATAAAAAATAACTTTTTTACAAAAAAATACTACCGACTTCCACGGGATCGGTCAATGTGGCGACGCCTGGGGGAGGCCTATGTCCAGCAGTGGACGTCTTTCGGCTGAAATGATGATGATGACTTCCAAATAAGAAAACTACAAAGTGAAAAATAACTTTATTTTTGGAAGTCGGTGTCCATAACGCAAAAAATTGGTACCTACCAAAGACAAATCTAATCGCTTCGAGGCAGGTCACATAAGATAAAAAAAAATAACCTTCAAGCCATAAACATAAACACTTATAGACTAAAGAACTTTACACAAACATTTAACATAGATTTATCCTTGTACATAAATATGTCGACGCCAGGCTCCTGAGCAATAAGGGCGTTCAGCAGCCTGGGTTGTAGGAGCATATCGCGCTGTCAGGGTACGCGAGGGAGGAGCCGCGAACAAACACTGCGGGGCACAGGCGCGCGACACCCGTACTCGGTCTGGATCAAACAGTGAACAGCGAGCCAGCTTGCCATTCCACTCGATTGTTAAAGTTTGCATTTTAACACATTTTGGTGCAAAAAAAACTGTAAATACGTGCAAATAAATACTAGAAAACAAACCTTCACGGTATTTAAAGAAAAAAATATTCACGAACCTAGTAAACCCTTTTACTTGCAAGTCGCTGCTAACACCATCGAACAACAACACAACCGAACAGAACCGAATGCGTTCAATGTACAAAAAAATACCAGATTATTCAGACCAAAAACGCTCGTTACGTCGGCACGGTTTCTTTGTATGGGATGAGGTATCTGTATGCTAGTATTATATTATCTGTGGTACCCATACAACTTTTTATATAGGTATCGAGTAAATTTCCGTTGAACCCGTTCTATCATTAGCTTATACTTTTGCTCATGCGGATCCCACACCAGTGAATTATATTCTAGTTTGCTGCGCACAAAGGAAAAATACAATACCATAACAGCATTCTTATCCTTAATCCCATTTGTCTGCCTCATGACAAAACCAAGTGTTTGGAAGGCCCTAGAACATGTTATTGATGTGCCGATTAAAAGTCATATTTACGTCCAATATCAGTCCCAAGTCCTTGATTTCGCTGACGCGCTCCAGAGTGACACCCGATATGTGGTAGTCATATTGAACGGGTGCATGCAATCGAGTAAATGTAATACTCTTGCACTTGGAGACGTTAAATTCCAAGTGATTGACTTCACTCCATTTTACCACCACATCGATATCCCTCTGCAACGCCTCACAGTCTTGTACGCTATTGATACCCAAGAATAGCTTCAGATCATCAGCACACATAAGACACTTTGCCGTCCTGACGACTTTCGGCAGGTCATTAGCCATAATAATAAATTGTGGCGGCCCGAGGGTACTACCTTGGCTCACACCAGAACAAGTTACATATGTGCCAGATTTATGCCCACAGAGTTGGACATACTGTAGACGGTCAGCAAAATAGTTGGAAAAGAGTTAAAGCAGCTTGGGGGTAAATCCTATCGAAGATAATTTCCTTATTAAGACGTCATTTTGGACCCAATCAAATGCTTTTTTAAAGTCGAAATAGGCCACGTCAACCTGCCTATTTTTATCCATCTCTGAGACAGCATAGTCCACAAAGTTAATGTGGTTAGTAACGGTTGATGTATCGGTTCTAAAACTATGCTAGCATTCGGCTAGTTGTGATTTGACCTGTCTGGTAATATACCGGTTCAGTATCGACTCGAATACTTTGCCAAATGCCGATAGGACCGCAATAGGCCCGACTTTTGACCTGTCGCCACCCTTGGGTACAGGAGAAACCCGTGAAATTTTTCACATTGCTGGATAAGTCGCTGTTTTTAAGGCTAAATTGTAAATAAATAGAAGCGGTCCACTTAAAACATCTGAGCAGTCCTTAAGAATAAATGGCGGAATTTCATCAGGCCCTGCAGATGAATGGACTTTTAGACGGCGAATAGCTGCAGTATAACAATCCGCGCGGAGTACTGCGGCTCTGATGCCTCCTGTTCAGCATTCGCTGCAGATAGAACAGGATCATGTGTCAAAAACACAGAGCTAAAATATTGTGCAAATGCATTTGCTGCGTCTACCCTTGTCACAATCCGCCCATCGACGTATACAAACTCATTGCATGTTTGCGTAGAAGCCTGCTGATCCTTTACAAATTTCCAAAAACTTTTAGGATCCCTCTTTATATCAGTCTCCGTCCGACGGATATACTCAGTATACGTCTGATCAATAAGGTCTTTAGCTCGCTGTTTATAGTATTTATATAGTTCACAATTAAACTCTAAGTGAAACTGCTTAAACTTTTTTAAATGTAAATTTTTGTCCTTAAGTGTTCTAATTATGTCGGGTGTAAACCATATCGGGTATTGGTATTTTGAATTATATATATATATATTTTTTATGGCTTAATTTTGCAAAAATTTCATGTAACTTCTTATAAAACAAAGTAACAGCTTCGTCAACGTCAGTAAGTAAAAATATATCATCCCATTTTAGTGAAAGTATGTCTGAATATAAAGATAGGAAATCAAATTTGCTGAAATTCCATTCCGTCGACTTAGAATCGTCATCACAGACCGAATAACGAGACGCGCAAGGCGTGATTCATAGAGGTCATTCACATAACACGATTGACCACTACATATTATAACATAACTAATTACACGGTATATATGTAATATTGAACCTAACCTTGTAACCACACTGCGGTCACATCAAAATGAGGTTACAGTTTGGTATTGTCGGTTAGCACCCGTATTTCGGCTGACCCAACTATTTACAGTATTATATTTGCGTTATTGGTACCAGGCAGAAGTGAGTGGAAACACCGGGAAGACCCTAAAAGGACATTCAAGGATCTTATTGGTGAAGTTCTTTAGAAAGGCTAGGTGCGTAGTACGCAGTACATAACCGCAGGCTTATTACGTAGGTATCTTTTCCAAGAGCAAAACGATAGCGATCAAACGCTTTATGTCACAAAAGTCGGAATTACCTGTTGTGTGGGTATGGTAGGTCCTACACAATCGTTTGCTAAAATGCACTTATTTAAAAAAAAACCGCCAACAATTGTAAAACTTCTGTATGGAAGAGCAATTATTGCGCAAAAATCGTTATCGTTTTGCGCTTGCAAAAGATTTTTATTTTATTTTATTTTATTTTACAACAACAACAACAATTACACAATCCATACAGCATGCATACAATTAGTTCAACACAATCCATACAGTTTCCACAGATTGATATACACGTAAATTAAACTAAGTTACAGTACAACCAGAAGTTCACACAGTACTAAGAAGTGACAATTCGAAATTATATTATTGTATAACATTATATTATTTAAATTTATATGCCAAAATATTTTTTATGCAAAACCTAAATTTGGGTAGAGAAAGGTGAAAAATATCGAAATCTTGATTTTCTTTTAATGAGATTATGTCGTTGTACAAACGACATGCTCTTTTGATAAAAGATACGTAATAAGCCTGCCGGCTTGCGTGTATGACCGTTTAGATATATGAACGTAGATGAAGCAATAAGGGTATATAATGGATCGTAGCAGGTGGTGTTCTGTAGCTTCTGCCTACCCCGAAGGGAAAAAGGGATGAGTGTATGTGTTCTGTACAATATTCGCAACCGAACAGGCGATAAATTCTACAGTATGTATGTATTGAACCTTCCAGATAATTCTGGCGCTATATCCTCGTGGAGTGTTTGGTTTTCTGTGTACGTCAGGATCTTGATCGGCTCTTTGCACATCGTGATTTAGAACCAGTACAATCAAATAGATAGTTGGGACTTGTGACCTTTTTTTTACTAGCAATAAAACAGTCAGATCATATGCGCCGAAAGATGCGCAGTGCTGAACATAGACCTACCCCAGGCGTCGCCACGTCAACCTGTCTTCCTCTTGCATCCAGACTTTCATAACGATAATGATTGTCAAGAATCTAAATTCAAACAATTTGAGAATTGTAATTGCCCACGATTCCCTTTATGTTACTAATATTATAAATGTGAAAGTTTGGATGTATGTTTGTTAATCAATCACGCCAGAACGGCTGAACGGATCTAGATGAAATTTAACACAGAGATAGATTATAGTCTGGAATAGCACATATGGTGCTTTTCATCCCCGTATAATTTTCCATTGGGATAATAAACTAGTATTCATGCGGGCGAAGCTGCTGGCAAAAGTTAGATTTTAATAAAATAACTGACCGACATTTCCTAGTAATTCGTAAAAGCTCTGCTCCTGATATTAATTTATTTCGAACAAATTACATCTTTCAAAATCCAAATTATTTTTACATCTTGCTAATAAGTTATGTTTATGTTAAACGTTATCTATTACAATAAGATAATAATCTTCTATTTAGAATGTTAATTTAGTTAAGTTTTTTGGAACGAATTCCCTTAACACTGCTAGGAGGTAGAAGTTGCTAAGTAGAAATCTTCACGTCACGAAAAAACCTAATGCTCTGCAGACGTTCGGTTCCGTCCAGTGTAGTTTGGATATTTTCGTCATTCGCTGGCCGCATACTTGTTTACATCATCATTCAACATTTGAGCCGAAAGACTTCCACTACTGGACATAGGCCTCCCCCAAGCATCGCCACACTGATCAGTCCTTTGTGTCTCGCTTCCACCGAATTTCCGCAGCCTTAACTAGGTCATCGGTCCACCTAGTGGGAAGCCTTCCACCGGAGTGGTTCACGGTTGCCACTCCAGAACTTTTTGGCCCTATCAACCATCCTTCCTGTGGGTAATGTGCCGTGCCCTCTGCCACTTTAGTTTGGCAATTATTTGGGCTATGTCGGCGACCCTGGTTCTCCTGCGGATAGACTTATTTCTGATTTGATCACGCAAGGAAACTCCAAGTATAGCCCTCCCCATTACCCTTTGGGTGACTTTGATGAGGCCTATTGTGATCGACCAAGTCTCTGTACCAGTGTTTACATCATTTGTCAATTAAATGTGACTTTAAATAATTATGGCTAATATCAAATAACATTCAGAGTTGAACCAAAAGATAACCTAAGTAACAAACATGTCTAGCGAGCGAAAATATAGTAAACCCGAACACAAATTCTCAATATTCATGCAAGCTTGAATCTTCGAATTTCACGAAACTACAGTATGTGATCAACGAACTGGGCATGCCGCCGCATGTCTACAAGCGCTTGGCAAGAGAAACCATATCTTTTTACCCGACTCACCCGACTGCCGAAGGAGGGTAATGTGTTTATCAGTCTATGTATGTATGTTTGTTCCTATGTGGCGTTCCAGAGACCAAACGCGTTAGCCGATTTTGATGATTCTTATGTCAATCGATTCATCTGAACCCTGCGAGCGATTAAAATTGTAAGATAGAAAAATGGCGGATTTTGTGCGCCATATTGTGGGGGCCCAAATTTTATTTCTTCCTATCCCATCGTGTGGGGTATCAAAATAAAGGGTTTTACGAGGCGATTTCAAAAACATATAACACATATATTTCTATGTACCAAATTCGAAAAAAGTAACTAAAAATTTATAAATAAAAAGAAAGTTAATATTCGCGAGCTGGCTGACCAAAACCAGATGTATCCTCCGACTGTACAGCATGATTTTCTTCTTGTTTCCGTCTTTTTAGTTCGCTTCTTAAGCAGTCGGGTTTTTTTGATTTTTTTAATTAACTTTTTTTTTATTTTTATTAAAAGGCCCGCGCTTTACCACTATCTCACCTGACGATAAGCGATGACGATATGATATGACCTGTTCACTCTTGTTTAAACGCCCCTTGGATATAGCTATCGGCGTACACAGACTCCGGCAGGGAATTTCATTCCTTATCTTTTTTTTTTTTTTTTTGTATTCACGAAATCCTTTGTACTTATGGGTGGGCTGTCCACTATACACCAATGGCGCATCGCCGTACGTCTGGTAGTCAAACTGCAAATACAACGATTACTTTTGGTTGTGTTATCGTGTGATTTCAGGCAATGCTGTCCACAATTAACTGGCCTGCCAGGATCAGATCCAGCCACTTGGCACTAGGCGTTTGTCCAACATGATTATTTGTAAAGACGTAGGCCTCAACAGGAAAAAAACGGTTGTTTACTAAATCGGTTTAAATATAAAATCGGTATTTACCGAAGCGCAACAGGCTGACCTCGACCTACACCTTATCAAGTTTATCGTCTTTCAACGACGTCCCAATCAAAGTAGGTATCTCATTTCTGCGTTAAAAACAACTTTTAATAATTTGTACACACTGTAACATTTCAGACAAGTGGGATTAGATTCTGATTCCGACCGTTAGGCTTATTTTATTACGTACCTTTTGCAAGAGCAAAACGATAGCGATCGAACGCTTTATGTCATAAAAGTCGAAATTACCTACAGTGTAGGTATGGTAGATCCTAAACAATCGTTTGCTAATCGCTCGCTGCTTGTCAAATGCACGAATTAAAAAAAAAAACCGCCAATAACACTAAAACTTTTGTTTTGAAGGGCAATAATTGCGTAAAAATCGCTATCGTTTTGCTTTTGCAAAAGATACGTAATAAACCGGCGGTTCCGTCTCAAAGTTGTACAGGTTTTACTCAAAGGAATCATCGAACTCACTTTAGGTATATTAATGACTGAGACGCGCCGTTTGTGACGAGACTGTCTTGTAGGCCCCGGTATCCTACGAATCCTACATATCTAATTGCAAAATTAGTGGTAAAGCAGTGTTTAAAATTATTTCTTAGTTTAAAGCATTTGAAGAATGAATAAGAGACATTCTTGATGGCGCAACGCGATTGAAATTACGTCAATAGCGTATATCACGTACGTATTTTATAAGAAAATGTCAGTGCAAATCTGACGAACTGCATCGTATTGCGTCCATGCTAACGTAGGTACTTGCAATTTCGCTTAGTAAAAATCGTCAACCATCAGGAAGGTCGCTTAGTTAGGTGGTTTGGACAAACAAACGAAGACGCATCATAAGCGGTTGCCTATTGCCATTTTACTAAGGAACACTAAAATTACAGTGATTACGTGACCCCTATAGTTCACTGAATTATCTGTGTAATAATGAGACTCCGTGGAGCGTCCGGTTCTTATCACCAGTAACTATGCCTAAAGATCAATATAAATTATGTTGCGAAAAGCCAGCGTATTGTAATAAAATTCGGGCGGTGACAGTGGTCAGACTCCTTTATAGGAACGACTTTGTGTTCTGATGATTAATATGTGTAGAGCTCAGTGCATCCTTGCGTTGGTGGCCTGGATCGTGGGGGTGTCACACTGTTGGGGTGAGTACGATTCGATTTTACAACCTTTATATTACCTTGCTTTCATATACATACGTCCGTCAACAATTTTTCAAGGACTTTCTGGCATCCGATTAAGCTAAAACGTAATACGATGTAACTTTGGAAACATTCAAATAATAATTGTACTATGGAGCTTGTCTCTTGATGGAGCTGGAAGGTGGCCATAGCAACTCCATAACCAGACAAGATAACAGTACCGTCTTTGGACTCGTGGCATATGTATTGACAAGCGATATTAAATTTCGTACATAGTCACATTTAGTAGATTATAAACGATTATTACATTTAATTGTTTTCATATGTTCCAGACATTGCTGTAAGCATAGGAGATCAACTCATATTTTATAATACCAATGGAACCAAAACAGAAACCGTACATTTTAAGTCTCAAAATCTGGCAGCGTTGGCGTTCGACGACGTTCACAACACGATGATGTACGTCGACAAACAAAGTAACAACGACACTATATGCAGATATAACTTATCTTCCATGGAATACAAGTGTTTATTAGGGAGAAACGGCAGAAATATTCAAGGGGTCGCCTACGATCCGGCCACTGAAAAACTATTTTTCACTGATACCAACGAAAAAAGCATAAATTGGATTTCATTGAAACCTGGATTTAAAAACAATGTTTATGGCAACCTTTTATTAAAAATGGATGATGGGATCCCCACTGATATTGCTGTCGATAGTTGTAGAGGGTAAGTACCATACTAATATTTTTAATAAAAATAATCTCATGCATCGTATAGGCATTCCTTTTATCCCGGAAAATGCACGCTTCCTGTTATATAAGAGACGGGAGCCCAGCCGCGGGCAAAACTAAATTATTGTTTCAACTAATTTGTGTTATACTGTTTTGGGATGGCACTGCCGTCACGTAAACATTGGCTCCGTGAATAAAATTATTAAAAATAGTATTATCGAATATCTAACGTTGAAAGTAATGTTAAAATCACAATATCGCCTACAATTAACTGTCCTATCGTTTTCTGGACGTCAACTTTACTCGGCAAAGTGAGAAATTGAACTAAAAGTGAAATGTACTAATTGCTTGAAAATAAGACTTTGGTGCAACGAATCCTTATAAAATACAGTGTTTAACTCTCAAAACCATATCTCATCATGAGTGGATCTTGAACTATTTAAAACATAATAAAATCTATTTGTGTTTAAAATGTACAGCTGAAAATTTTTACAGCATGTGTCACGTAACGACTGTTTTAAGTTTAAAAATTATTTGAAGTCAGAACAGATACAGTATTTCACATAATTATTTCAATACTGTTCAGTTAGTCAAGTGCTAAATTAGCCGACATAAGTTAATGTTCGAACGGAACGCCGAAACTTTGATTCCAATGGTCACAGTCACTTTTTGCCCATCTTTTCCTTATTGCGAAACTAATTTTGTTTGATGCGACTAAGCATCTCGTAAAGTGCATCAAAACATTGCCGCTCTCATTATTAGATCTGCCGCTATCTCAGTCTGTTTAAGTGAGTTTTCCGGCCGAGATGTTGATGTAGACGTTATTTGAATTTGTGAACGTTACCCCAACAGAAAAGTGACTCCTAGAATGATATGAGTGGAACGTATACTTAATGCGTAATCTGCTATGAATGTGCGCCACATAAAAAATAAGTGCGTGTCGTAGTTTTTGAAAAATACGGAAAAAACGATTCCTGCTAGGGTAACATTGTTCCAGCAGGAAAATTCTAAACGAATGATCGGAATGAGAAATATTGTGCATGGGCAGAGAGCTTATAGTTGTGCAAAAATGTGCGCCGAAAATATTATTGGTGCGTCATCAGGTTTTCGAGATATTGCATTTCCTGCTGGAGTAACGTTTTGAAGAATCGTGTATCTCTAAAACCATTGTACGTGCGCCTGTAGAATAAACATACACGAGTAGCTCTTGATATGTGAATATTTGTGCCGGAATTAGATTTCAGGCAATATTTATAATTTTCAAGTAAATGCGCTTTTTAGAAAACCCGAAAAAAGTTCGCAGCGCCTAAATGAGAAAACGTATAAGCTCGCTGAAAACAGCTAGTAGAATATAATCCAATAACAAGTAAATTTTTCTATATATTTTCTATCTCAGTGTACTCACGCACAACACGCTACAACCGGTTCGTGAGTAAAGTTAAGAAGGTCATCGATATGTATGAATCCGTCGCTTTTTCGTAATCATTCGAATTTGGTCGGATAACCAGCCTTTGTTTACAAGTTTAGCTTTTTCATTAAATCTACTAAATAAGAAACATTCCAAGCTGAATATTTTCTCTATATATTTTTGACTAAATGCACATACTTGTGGTTTACACCTACCTATCTTGGGTTGAGTCAGTTTCTTGTATTTTGCTGTCAAAGTTATGACAACCTCGTTTTGACTTTTAGCAATATTATTCGATAGCGCAAGCATGTGTGCTTTTGAAACTTTTTATGGTTATTACAAGCGTCAAGATGGACTGAATACAGTTTTCAGCGAGCTTATACGTTTTCTCATTTAGGCGCTGCGAACTTTTTTCGGGTTTTCTAAAAAGCGCATTTACTTGAAAATTATAAATATTTCCTTAAATCTAATTCCGGCACAAATACGCACATATCAAGAGCTACTCGTGTATGTTTATTCTACAGGCGCACGTACAATGGTTTTAGAGATACACGATTCTTCAAAACGTTACTCCAGCAGGAAATGCAATATCTCGAAAACCTGATGACGCACCAGTAATATTTTCGGCGCACATTTTTGCACAACTATAAGCTCTCTGCCCATGCGCAATATTTCTCATTCCGATCATTCGTTTAGAATTTTCCTGCTGGAACAACGTTACCCTAGCAGGAATCGTTTTTCTGTTGTTTTTCAAAAACTACGACACGCACTTATTTTTTATGTGGCGCACATTCATAGCAGATTACGCACTAAGTATACATTCCAGTCATATCACTCTAGGAGTCACTTTCCTGTTGGGGTAACGTTCACTATGAATTTCGGAGCATTTTATGATGGCTGGCAGTGAGAATCGGCTGCATGCTATGTTATAGTAGATCGGCAACCAAACGAGGGGGTGCATGTATCCTCGTTAAGCATGATATTCAATGGAAAGGATTAACCAACGTAGCAAAAATGTCACCGCAGGGTATTCGAGTGTTGTGCAGTTAAATTGACTGACTATAATAAAACCCACGTCCGTCAAAATCACCGTAGCGGTGAAAGACAATGGTAATTTCTATTGTGTCTGCTAATAAGCGGGTGACAGAATATTTTATTATATTTGTGAGTATTTATAGAGTTCCTATCTCAAATAACATCAATGAGTTTTTTGATAAACTCGTAACTCTTTTAAAATATTTATTACAACAGCGATGTAAGAATATAGTTATTGCTGGTGATTACAACATTGACATTTTAAGGCGAACTAAACAGTTAACCGAATTTAAATGTATTCTTTAAAATTAAATTTACAACTGGCATTAAGGCAACCTACTCGGCCTGCGAGCCAAACATATATAGATGATAATTTTGAGCATAGTTTTGGTAAGCTTTGTGGAGAACCGTTAAAAAGGATTCTCCTAAATGTTATCGTAAATGTACACGAGACTACAGTCAGACAAATATAGAAAAAATCAAGACTTGTCTACTAGGCAGTCTATCCTTCTCAGATTTATGTATGAGATGGACGATCCTAATGCAGCTTACAACTGTTTTATCGAAACTTTCGAACTATTTTACGAATTATGTTGCCCCAATAAAATGGTTAAAATAAACATTATTAAAAAAACCTATTTGGTTTCACGGGGGATAAAACTTGTAGCAAAAACAAAAGGAAACTTCTTTGGCAATACAGGTTAAAACCAAGTCAAGCTAACAGAGATACATTTAAAAAATATTCAAAATTACTCAAAATAATTATAATTCTAACTCAAAAAGCACAAAACGATTACAATATTATAGCCTCTAGTAACAAATCTAAAACAACATGGCAAATAATTAATAAATCCAGATTTAATGCATTGAAAACTCCTATTACTTGCATCAAAATTGAAAATAAAAAATTACACACCCAAAAGTTATAGCTAATGCATTTAGTAATTATTTTATAGATAAAATTCAACCAACAATTAACGCAGGAACTAACTCAACGTCACTAATCCTTGGCAGAGCACATTCTATTTTTATGGCTCCGGCTACACCACATGATATATTTAATATTATAATGAAGCTAAAAAATATGAATGTTGGCTATGATGTCATCTCCACAAAAATATTGAAAACAGTTGTATCTGTAATATGTACTCACTTATGTTTCATTATTAATATTAGTATAAGTGCAGGTATATTTCCTGATGCATTAAAAAAATCGATAGTAAAACCGCTATATAAGAAAGAGAACCAAGAATTGATGGCAAGCTACAGACCGAGCGCGCTTATACCAGTCATATCTAAGGTGTTTGAAAAAAATATATATGTTGAAATGAATGCCTATTTGGAAAAATATTATATACTAGCTGTTCCCCGCGGCTTCACTCCCGTGGGCCACCCCACAGGACCTGTTTTCGGGATTAAAAAATAGCCTATGTTACTCAGGAATAACGTAGCTTTCTATTGGTGAAAGAATTTTTTAAATCGGTCCAGTAGTTTCGGAGCCTATTCGGTACAAACAAACAAACAAACAAAAAAATCTTTCCTCTTTATAATATTAGTATAGATTAGCTGACGAACAAAAGGGATTTCGGAAAAACAAGAGTATAAATTTGACTAATTATGAGTTTTTACATAATGTAATGTTAAATGTAGATAAGAGGACGCCCGTTAGTGCCACTTTCTGCGACATGACACAGGCCTTATTTTATTTAGTTTATCGGTTAGGGAGTAATAATGGCAGCATGACTGCTGATAAACTTCAAGCTTATGGTCTTAGGGGTAACGTCTTAGAACTCATTAAAATCATATCTTCATAACCGTAAACAGGTTCCCAAAATCAGGAAAATTAACGGTAAACGAGAGGTAATTTCAAGATCCGAAGAATGAGAAGTTATATACGGCATACCTCAGAAAATGTGCGCTGGGGCCTCCGTTGTTAACTTTGTATATTAATGACTTGCCTAAAGCAACTGAAAAACCGATGACACTTTTTGCTGACGATTTCACTGCGACAATAGCCTGTTATGACCAAAACGAATTATGAACATGACATTAATAATTCGCTTATATCTATCATAAACTGGCTAAATAATAATAATATAATAATTAATTTAAAGGAGACTAATGTAATGCATTTTAGACAACGTACACATACAGCTAAAACTCCTAATGTTCAATTTAATAATATGAATGAAACTGAAAAAAAAAACCACCCGACACCACAAAATTTCTGGGACTGATTATAGACGATAAGTTGAATTGGAAACCTCAAATAAAAGCACTTAGCAAAAAATATTGTAGTGCAGCCTACGCTCTAAAACAACTTGCAGCGTTTCTCAACAAGGTTGCACTGATTACTGCTTATTATGGATTAGCTGAATTAATTCTTAGATACGTAGTTATTTTCTGAGAGAATAGCACTGACTATAATATGAAATAACGTTTAGGGCCCAGAAAAGATGCAGATCGATGATCCGTCTAAGACGGCAAACAACAGATAACTGTAAATCTTATTTTAAAGAGCATAACATATTGACATTGCCCTCATTGTACATTTTGGTAACAATAATGTTCATTAAAACTCATTCAAATTTATTTCAGCGTTTGTCTGATGTTGTCCCAAGGAATAGACGTGGTATTTCCAAACTCTGTGTTCACGGTCCTAAAACAACTCTTATGCGCAAGAGCATGGCTCAGACCATATTTAATGAATTGTCCAAATCACGGCGAACATTAAGTATGCTGCTCTTAAATGCAAATTAACGACTTTATTAATTGAAGGAACATATTATAGTATTTCAGAGTTCATGAAAGACGACAATTTTCTTCGTTTTTTTGAAATAATGGTGTCTTAAATTATACTAGCGGACGCCACGCGGTTTCACCCGCGTAGTTCCCTTTCCCTTGGGAATACAGGGATAAAAAATAGCCTTTGTCACCCGGGGATAGTGTAGCTTCCCAAAGGTGAAAGAATTTATAAATTGGGCCAGTAATTTTTAAGTTTATTCGTTACATATATAAATACAAATCTTTCCTCTTCATAATATTATTTGTAAAGAGTATAGATAATGTATTGTTTTTATTGTTGATGAAATTAAAATTTGTAATGACTTAATTAATAATAAGTATGGACATTGAATTCTATTAATAACGTATAATAAGTAATTATGATTCAATAAGTAAATTTAAAATGTAATTTTAATATATATAGTGGTGGGTTATGCACCACGTCTTCTTACCAATTTTTACGCCACGATACGCGGCTAAACATGATAGAACATTTCTGTATTTAAAATCTTGCATGCAATGTATGTACACCATGTTTTAACTTACTGGATTTATTTACACAAATACACGCACACACGCTTTATACATATACACACAAATGAACAAATGTAGACTTAACTTGCCAGAGGCATTTTCTATCAGTAAACCTTTGGATACTGCAGAGTCAAATAGTGATACATAAGTGCAATTAAAATTAAAAGATAAATTAATTAACTTAACGGTTTTCAACTTTCAGATATGTATACTGGATCAACACAAACATGACGAAGCCCGCAATAGAAAAAGCTCGATTTGATGGCTTAGACAGAGAAGTTGTTATCAATCTTACTTCACTGTCTATCAACACAACTTACAAACTTGAGCCCCACAGCGTTGCTATTGACGTGCAGACGAAGAGTTTGTACTGGGTGGAGCCCGTGTCTCAAAAACAATATAATACTTATAGAGCAGATTTGGATGGAAAAGGCATGAAAAGAAATAGTATTTTTAAACTTGCATACTCTGATTCTACTTTTATCAATGTTACACTTAATGTATTGACCATTTCTAAAAACTCCCTCATCTCATGGCTCTGGTGCAAAAACTGTCCCATGTTTGAAGAACCAAAGATTAATGAAAAAGAAAAATCCACAAAGTTATTTAGTTTGCAAACTCAAATCGCTGCCGGTATAGCTGCAAACTATAAGATTGAACAACAGACAGAGGGACTACAAGATTGCGAGACACTAACGAGTCTAGTACGAGATAACTCCGTGATCGACAGCTCAATGAAAATTGCTACAGCATATGATGGGCCGTTTTGCGATCACGGCATGAAAGTTAATGGAGAATCGCGTTGTAAATGCGAACCTGGTTACACCGGTGAGCGATGCGACGTGTCAGAGTGTAACAACTATTGCTTGGAAGGTAACTGCAGCGTCAATGATGAGGGACTTCCTATATGCAGGTAAAATATTATGATTCTATAGTATAAAATAATAATAACCGACGAAATAATAATAAAACTATTAACCGACGTCTTTTTTGCTATATGCATTATTTGACATATTTTCAGATCATCGAAGTATCATGTGGCATATGTATTATTTTACCGAACTACATTTCGCCCATTTACAAAATAACTTTTTGCTTTTGGCCGAAACCTCTTTTAAACTTTTTTCATTTGCCATATCTTCACCAAACCGAAACAACATTATAAAAAATATTATTTAGTCACAAATATATAGACGGTTATTTGGTAGCATTTTCAATTTAAAATTGAAATAGTGTCATAAAAAGTCAATATGTAGTGATACAAAATTTTGTGATAGAAAAGAATCGCTGCAAAATCGACTTCACGCAGTCTTGTCTGCGTTTAGTCGTTTACGTATTTATTTCGAAATTTTATCCATATGATTTATTAATAGCTGTCATGCATTAGACATTTTTATTACTTAATTATTTCAAAGAATTTGTCTAAGAGCGAGCGAAGCGAGCTCGGGAATTCCCCGACACGGATAGGTTAGGGATGACGGGAGCTGAAGTGAGCGAGCAAAGCGAGCAAACTCAGCTCCCGTCATCTCCTTCGTGTTAAGTTACTTTAGACCCTGCAGACAGAAATAGCTAGGTGAAATGAAATTCGGTCAAATGGTTTTCGAACTTATGTTAGGTAACCCCAAGATAAACTTAGAAAGTTCATTATGAATTTGAAAAAGTCACATCGGTACCTGCCTGAATTTGAACCTACGACTTCTAGCACTAGGAGCGAGGTCTTAGCCACTGGGCCACCACGATACTCCTTATCACTATGCGTCTACTGCTGATGATTTTTTATGTCGGTATAAAACCATGTTTCGCAATATCTTTACCTATTTCTGTTGTAATGCCGGTTTCACCGGATCGAGGTGTGAAGACTACGTATGTCATGGTTATTGTTCCAACAACGGTGACTGTTCCTTGAATGAGAACAGTAAGCCAGTCTGTCAGTGCAAAGGACATTATTCAGGAGACCGATGTGAAATATCTGACTATCTGAACTATTGTGTGCAAGGCAACTGTAGTCTTAGTGATGATGGACATCTTAAATGGAGGTAAAACTTATTCTACTCCTGATGTTTTTTTTTACCCGACTGCGGGAGGGTGATGTTTTTCGAGCGTATTTATGTATGTATGTATGTCCATTTCTATGGCACGCTCTACAAATTCAAGAAAAGCGTAACTTTGGTAGCAAAATAACCACAAAACTTATTTGGAGAACACGTTCATTACTAAAACTAAAGAGTCTGAAATAAAACAAATTATTAAAAAAACAAAAAAACCCGCCTGCTAAAAAACTTATTAACTGAAAAGAAAACTCAAGTAATATTAAATATTATTTAGGGCGCACGGTTGGCGCAGTGGTTGAGTGATTGACTGCTGCGCTACGTGTCGTGGGTTCGATTCCCGCACGGGACAAATATTTGTATGACCTACAGATAGTTGTTCCGGCTCTGAGTGTTTGTGTATGTGAGTTTATATGTTTGTAAACGCACCCACGATACAGGAAGCAATTCCTAGTGTGGGGCAACTTTTTTTATGCAAAAAAAAAAAAAAAATAGGTGCTTTCTTTGGCCAGAAAATCAGCATTGCCATTCAACGTGGCAATGCTGTCAGCGTTCTGGGCACGTTTTCCATTGAAACAATGAACCCTTTTCCCTCTCCCCTTTGTATGTAAGTTTGTTTTGCAATTAGATATAAGTTTTGTAATAGTAAAGTAACAATATTAGTTTTTTGTTGAATGTTGTTAAATGACTCATGTTTAATATTGTCATCATTTCAGCTGTGATCCCGGTTACTCAGGAGACAGGTGTGAGGTGTCCGCGTGTCATGGTTACTGTCTGAACGATGGCGTCTGTTCCTTGAACGAAGAGGATGAGGCAGTGTGCGAATGTGTCGGTGACCACAACGGATCAAGGTGTGAAGCTGATATAAACGCCACTAACCCTTCCTACGACTTAACGAAGAGAAACCTCACTCTAGCTGATTTACTGTTGAATTGGCGAAAGCCTTCCTCAAAAATGTATTTGACTGTTGAAGTATAATCTAAATTATTTATTTAAAGGTTTCTTTTATAATTTCCTAACACTAGGAATTCTTCCTATATCGTGGATGCATTTAAAAACATACAAACGAACTCAAATACACAAACCACCAGGTCGGAACAAGTATCCGGCAGCTAATCGCTTAACCATTGTGTTGAAGGTATAAACTAGAAGTGACTGGTATAGAATTTATTTAATAGAACCACAAGAGAACAGTACAGTTTTCTAAGTAAGAAAAATATAGTTATCTGACAAGAAGAGACTAAAGAGTACAGGACCATAACTTTTTGTAGAAAGGTAAACACCTAATAGTTTGAATATAAAGGGTCTTTCAACAAGGACGGGTCGATGTTAAAATTGAATAAAACAAGATGTGTGTGAGATATTAACGAAATTTATTTTTTAATTAAAAGGCCCATTTATGCCACTATGGATGGAATATGACATCGTTCAAATGTCCGCCGCGGCTTCGTATGGTGGCACGAATCCGAGAGGTCCAATTTTTAATGACTGCTGCAAAATGGAACTTAACGCCTATATGCTTTGTCCGATTGTGATGAACAGGATTCATGCCTATTTTTTGTGCACTCTGACTATCCGTATATAAAACTATATTAAGCAACCTACCTGTTACATCGGATATCAGTCTTTTTAAGAAGCACGCATCCTTTACTGCGCCAACGCCATATTAGCTTCAGCGGACGATAAAGCCACTGTTAGCTGTTTTTTTGCTTCCCACGAAATAGGACCGCCTGCAAGTTCATAATAGAACCCTGTGTAGGATCGTCTATCAGTTGGACAATTTGCCCAGTCTGCATCTGAAAAACCCATCAAAGTTGTAGTATTACCTTTTTCTTTACTGTATGTAATACCACTTAGCCCAGGAAAATTAGGGGTTTCATCTCGGAATGAGAGATAGTCGGCTATAAACTTGTGTAAACTTTTATTTTGACACCATAACACTTGTCTCAAAACCTACTTATCGTAGGGTGTCCGCGTCTACAGATATTCCAAGGTCAAAGGTCAAAAAATCGTATTTTTTACATTTATGGCAAATATCTCGTTTCCTATGGGTTTTATGCTATTTGTACGTAACATAAATATTGCAGACGATTAAATTCTCTACAACTTTTGTGTAAACATTCATTTAATAACACTTAGGTACTACTCGTGTAATCATAAAGTTATTATGAGAAATACTTTAATTACATTTTAATGCTATTCTTATTTATACTAATGACTTCCTAACTAAATAAAATGAAAATAATTAAATGTTTAATAAGTGTTTTTATTGAAAAATACCATTGCAGAAGAAGAAAATTTAAATTAGAACTTGTAGTTGTGTTTTACATGGAGCGATTGCCTATCTGACCTCCATAACGCAGTAACTGGGTAACACGGAACCCTTTGGCTAGACTGATGTCAGATCTCCAGCTTCTGACTACTCGTAACGACTGTCAAAGATCTTCAAATGACAGCCAGGACCAACGGCTTAACGTGCTTTCCGAGGCACGGAGGAAACTCGGTATATTGAAATGGTCACCCATCCACGGACCGACCTCGTCAAGCGTTGCTTAACCTAGATGATCGACCAGTGCGGCTGTTATTATTTAGCCACGAGCTCCGAGCTGTTCTTATTATTATACAATTTTTTTAAATTCAACGTTCATAAATGTAAATATATATTGAAATTTAAAAAAAAATTACGTAATATTTAATAAAAAATGCAAATTATTTAGAATTATGTATTTATTCATAATTTATAAACTTTATACGGCGTGTTTTTAATCAGGACTACAGGTTGACCTCGAATGATACTCTAAATAGTTAAACACTGCGCGCGCTCTGCCCTCTATCTCGAAAATGGTTCATGTTATAAAAAAAATGTATGCACAAAAGTTGTAGACAATTTAATCGAAAGTGACATACTTAGCAATAAAGAGTTCCATTGGCCATCTGTCTTCTTCACCAGTTCCACTCCACCAAAAGATACTTTTCGAGTGCATATGATTGCATTGTTGATGATAATTCCAAAATCGCTATATATAGTATAGTAGTGTATGCCTATAATATTTGAGGAGTTCCCTCGATTTCTCCAAGATCCGATCATCAGATCCTGATGTCATGACTATGGGACCAACTGGAAAACAAAAGAAGAATTTTCCAAACCGGTCCGCCAAGAAATTATAAATTTACTAGATTCTGATCATTGCGGGAAGAGGATTACTATACCAAACCGAAAAACAAAGTGGCTAAAAAGGATATCACTGTTAACCCCAAAACTGCAAGTCGCTTGGCAGCTTTTAAAGTTAAACTTAATAATAAATTACCAATTTTGTCAATTCATGCTATTCATATGATGATTTTTTTAATATATACTGTAAAAAAATTAATTCCACTTTTATTCCCAAGACTATCTCGGTTAATAGTAATGCTTCATTCAGTGATTGGGCTACCATTGGTATTCATAAAAGTAGAACACGGCTTTATGAGCTGTACAGTGAAAGGACTTATGTAAACACTGATGAATTTAATTAATATGTTAGAAATTATTCAAAATTATTTAAAAAAGATTGTTGTTTGGCCAAGTCGCGTTATTTGAGTTCGAAGATTAAAAGCAGTAGTAATGTTATTAGACGACTTGGAATATTATTAATAGTGAAACGGGAAGATCTGGTAACCGAAATATTGACTACAGCCTGTCTATTAATGACAACATCATAAAATCAGACTCACTAGTCGCAGTGGCTTTTGAAAATTTAATTTCAGATATTCCTATTTCAACTACTAAATCCCTAAACTCATCACCTTCTGTTGCTGAGTCTATACTAAAAGAAAATGTTAATGTTTGCGATTCGGAATTTATTTTTGAACATATTACTTGTAGAGACATAATTAAAACCTTTCACACTTTAAATGTTAAAAAGACTGCAGATCTGTGGGGACATTCTGTAGAAGTTGCTAAGTCTATCATTGACATTGTAGTTTAGCTATTATCTTTAATAAATAATTGTATCGACAGTGGGGAGTTTTCTGACCTAATTAAAAATAGTAAAATAATACCTTTGTTTAAATCAGGTAGTACTTCAGACCCTACAAATTATAGACCTATTTCAGTACTACCTACGTTTAGTAAAATATTTGAGAAATTAATTTTAGAGCAATTGCAAAGATTTTTTAATAAACATAAATTATTAGATAGCAAACAGTTCAGTTTTACAAGGGGTCGTTCAACTACTGATGTTGAGGTACAGGCCACAGGTGTTGAGCTTTTAGGACATATTTATAATGCATGGGAAGATAAGTGCGATGCATTGGAAATATTTTGTGATTTGTCCAAGGCATTTGATTGTGTTCTTCATGAAACGCTAATCAGGAAACGCCGCCACTACGGAATCCGAAACAGCGCTCTGGCTCTTCTTAATTAATACTTGAGTAATAGGATTCAGAGCATTGACGTTAATGGAAAAAGATTTCCCGGACCTATAGTATCAATTGGAGTCCCGCAAGGCTCAATTCTTGGCCCTTTCTTGTTTCTTATTTATATTAATGACTTGCCTTACCTAATAAAGGATAACCATGATATAGTGTTGTTTGCGGATGATACTTCACTTTTGTTAAATCTTAAACGCCAGCAGCTGGTTATTGGCGATGTAAAAAGCGCGATCTCAAAAGTAGTTGACTGGTTCAATGTTAACAATTTACTTCTAAATGAAAAAAAAACCAAATGCATTAAGTGTGTAGGGTAACTACCTCACGTTAGGCAGGTGAAAACTGATGAGATGATAAAGGGCGAAGAATTGAATCCTGAAAATAGCACAGTATTCTTAGGCCTAACTTTGGATGCTAAGCTTCAGTGGGGCCCACAAATAGATAAATTGTCAAAGAAGCTAAACTGCGCAGCATATGCTGTTAGAAAAATTCGTAATTTATTTGACATAGAGACAGGCCGTTTAGTATACTTTAGCTATTTTCATAGTGTAATGTTGTGGGGAAATGCCGCCGACATCCAGACTATCTTTGTTTTGCAGAAAAGAGCTGTTCTATCAATTTATAAATTAAGCCCGAGACACTTTCTCAGAGAGAAATTTAAGGAGATTAATGTAATGACTGTGCCTTCTCAGTATATTTATGAAAATCTTTTATAAGCCCATTAAAATATAAAATTATAAAAAAAAAAATACAGTGATATTCATAACATAAATACTAGGAACAAACACAAATTTGTAGTACCTACAACAAGGCTCAATAAAATGGGTGGCTCGTTTAGATGTCAGTGTGTACGCTTTTATAATAAGCTTCCAAACCACGTACAAGGTCTAAGTGTTAATAAATTCAAATCATTCATTAAACTTAAGTTGTGTCGCAAAGCAGTTTGAAAAGAGTTTTATAAATTTATTTTTCTTTTTAGCGATTACTTTTCTCTTCTTTTAATTGGACTTTTTACAATGGTTTTCAATCATCTTAATAACCCTTTGCTAAGAATAGTTACTGCACTGATAACTACATTTGTGCCACATGTTAAATTTAGTCTTGTTATATATTTATTTTTGGCTTGGGATTGAGCTGCTCCAATTAATTTAGTTTTTTTTTATTTTGCACCGTGAAATTAGTTTTTTTTTCTTGCAATGTCAAGAATATTTACTTTTTAAAGTATTATTTTATTTTATTTGAATTATTGTGAATGTGAAGACTATGTGGATCATTCTTTTTATTTTTTTTATTTTAATTCATCTTAGTTAGTTTTTAATCATGGTCTGGCAGTTTGAGTATTTATGCGGCCTAGCCGAATGTCCTTTTTTTGGTATTTATTTATTTATTTATTTAGATAACATGGAAAACTTACAGCTTAAAATTAACAGAACAAGAGCAGTAAATTTGACAGTCAGCCAATTAAAAGTCTTCACTTATAAAATATTGGATATTACTTAATAACTATGGACACTTCAGAAGACGTCTATAACAATAGATCGCCAAACAAGACTACTAAATAACTTATATAATAATCACTAACATATTGCTCACACTACACAACAACCTTTACGTTGCATTTAACTGATTGAAAAAGTTTCGGCTCAAGCACTTCCTGACTGAAGGCACACTAGTTAGAAATGGATCAATATCGTGCTGCTTACACAACCCATTAAAATGTCTACTTGCCCGCACAATATACGAATTTTGTCTATAATTTGTGGAGGCTGATGGAACCTGCAAAGGTGGATTAAATCTTCTTGACTTCATAGGGGTATTAAAATAAAATTTGGATAAAATATCTGAGCAGTTTATAGTGTTGTTGAAGATTTTCAACAAACAAACGCAGTCACTAATCTCGCGGCGAATGAATAGAGGCAATATATGGTATTTTTTACAAAGGATAAGGTAATTTTCGGACTGATATGGTACTTTCTGGTGGTAACATAAGTATTTTATAAATCTTTTTTGGATGCTTTCTAGACGGTTAATGTACTTGTTGTAACATGGGTTCCATATTTCAGACGCATATTCCAAGTGGCTTCTAACAAAAGTACAATATAGGATTTTTAAAGTTTTAGCTTTAGTGAAGCACTTGGATAACCGCATTATGAAACCCAGTGATTTTGATGCCTTGGCGACTATTGCATCAACATGTGTTTCAAAACTGAGCGGATGGAATTTGATCTTAGTAAAATTTGATTATTTAGGGTATACGATGTAGAAATAACTGAGCGTTGCCGAGAATACGTAACAACCGAGCATTTGGCGGGATTGAGGTCTAGTTTATTAATATGACAGTAATCCTGTAAACGATGCAGATCGTTCTGGAGTGCAATTACGTCCATTTGCGACGATATCGAGGCATAAATTTTCATATCATCGGCAAAACATAGTAATCTGGATGAAGTCAAGCAGGAGTCAATGTCGTTAATATAGACCATGAATAACAAAGGACCGAGCAATGAACCCTGCGGGACTCCACTAGGGACAGGGACCCAGCTAGATATATAATTGTTTAGTACTACTGCTTGGGACCGATTCTCAAGGTAAGAGGAAATCCATCTGAGTAGATCACCGCGTATTCCCATGCCATTTAACTTTGATATAAGGATGTTATGGTCAATACGGTCAAAAGCCTTGCTATAATCTGTATAAACGACATCGACCTGCCTACCCTTGTCCATGGCTTCAGTAATAAAGTCGTTAAGAAGAATCAGGTTCGTGACAGTAGACCTACCTTTAAGAAAACCATGTTGGGACGCGCTAAACGAATTTTTGAGTGCTGAATAAACCTGGTTATATATGATTCTTTCGAAGACCTTGGCTATAATACACAGTTTAGATATCGGCCTGTAATTTTTTATGTCAGTTTTGACACCTTTTTTATGTATAGGTGATATAAACGCTGATTTCCATATTTGCGGGACAACACAAGTAGCTAAGGATTTTCTAAATAAAGTCGAGATAGGTTGCGCTATCGCAGGTGCACACCTTACGAGAAGTTTTGATGGAATTTTATCTGGACCTGCCCCTTTAGATGTGTCTAACTTTTGAAGCAAGTTAGTAACTTCATCAACATTTACAATGATACTGCAAATATCAGATGATGTGTTCGGAGATTCGGTGAAGAGACAAGGACAAGGAGAAGAGATCGGTTGATTGGCAATGGGATTGAGAAAAGTAGAAAAAAAAAAATTCCGAAAAAGCTTGACATATAGATTCCCCCGTTCGCAGAGTATCACTATTGTAGTTCAGGGTACTTGGTATTGCATTTGAGTTGTGACGTTTTTTAACATAGGTCCAAAAATATTTTGGATTAGCTTTAATGGATTTTTCAGTTAGATCCAAATAGTTTTGATAGCATTGAGATTCCAAAGATTTTACCCTTTCACGAAGAAGCTTGAAAGTTAATTCATCCGATTTATTACCGTAGGTTTTGAATCTTTTAAAGTATTTATATTTTTCTTTGATTGTTTTAATAAGTGACGAGCTATACCAAGTGGGATACTTTTTATTGCGAGACAGTTTCTGTGGAATATATTTATTCTGTAGATCAAAAATGAATTGATTAAAAAAGTTCACTGAGTCATCAATTGATCGCGCTGAGAACTCAGTTACCCAGTCAGTCTTACAAATGTCTCTACTGATAGATTCGTAGTCACCTTTATCAAACATAAATTGAGTACGTGGTGCACACTCAAGCAGAGGCATTAAAAACAAATCAAAATTAATTAATAGTGCAGGATGATAGGCATCGATGGGCACCAGTGGGCTAGAACATTCGGTTACATTCACTATTTGATTGGAAAGGACTAAGTCTAGAAATCTACCATACCTATTAGGCACGACGTTATACTGCCCTAAATCAAGAGTGCATAATTCATCACAGAATAAAATTTTATCATTACTGTTTGGATTCAATGGGACAAGCGGAAGGTTGTCTGGAGGGGCCCAGTTAATACCGCTCATGTTGAAGTCGCCAACAACGAGAAAGCTATCAGAAACATTATTTATAACTATATCGTTTAATTTTGCCAGAAAATTGGAAAGTTGCGTAGAAAAAGAAAGACCTGAGTTTTGTTGACATAAGTAGATAACACAAATATTCAAGTTAATAATATTCCGAGTAGTAGAATTTCTTAGGCGTAAGGATAGCCAAAGGTCCTCCGCTGTAGAATGAAACTTAGGTTGGCAAATAACTGATAATTCTCTGCGAGTAGCAATAAGTACCCCCCCACCCCGCGATTGCCCGGTCAAAGCGTAGTCCTGATTTTCAGTATATTGAAATGTACTCTGTGGTCCCGATCCCGACGCCACACAATGTACCGTTCGTCAAAAAACTCAGAATTTAAAACCCCATCCAATAACCATGTCTCAGTAAGTACTATAATGTCATACGAATTCATTAACATTTGACGATAGAAAGAATGGGTTTTCGTTCTAAGACCGCGAACGTTTTGATAATATATTGTAGTGTGTATGCAGTGTGCCAATGTGTATGTAACCAACCTTATATAATCATGTGTATCCTAAAATAAAGGAGAGTATTATTTGAGCAGTCGTGACTATCATTTCGCTCCACAAATACCTTCGACCTTACATGGCGACCCTGCCAGCGGGCATCGCCGCGCGATCGCCTTACCGACACCGCCGTGCCATATAAGGGTTGTACAGTGTAAACAATTGGACTAAGTAGAGCCAAGCTAAGATGAATTATAATAATTATTCACTAGCGTTAATAATAACGTTCGCGTTTGTGACAAGTGGTATTTGGTTCGTAGCTTACGAAAAATACGAGTTCATTAAAAATGGGAACTACGCAAACTAAAGACGAAACCGTGGTAGTGCAAAACGCAGCCGGAGGAAATAATAACACGCAGCTGGAAGAGGTGAAATTTCATATTTCCACCATCACCATACTGATGACTATAGTGGTGCTGGTTCTGGGACTCGGCGTGCTGTATTTTCTGCTGCAAATGTATCGGCGTTGTCATGTACGCTGGATAAATCAGGAGATGTACAGGAGTACAATATCTAGAAGGTCAGGAGCGAGGCAATCCGGACCATCACTGGAGAAAGGACGGTCGAAGGGCGACATGGTGTGAAAACAAAGATAGCGGATACCATCACACATCGGTTCACACATCATGGGTTTAAGTGGAAGTGAAAGTGGAAAAAAGTGCTGAGTGTGTGAAAGTTCGAGGAAAAACAACAGGCATCGTAAAATGGACTCAGAACTTTATTAGATAAGTACATAATCGTAATAATAATAAACGTAGTAAATGATATGTTACATTGTACTAGTAACTATAATAAACGAAGCGATTAATTAAACAACTAATGATGGTAGGAAATGGCAGATGTCTTAGAACAATTATATAAAAATTTGAAATGTATAAAAACATATTTAATTAAAATTGGCCCTAAACGAAGGCAAGGAAATGTATTAGAGAAAAAGTTGTGTGATTCAAAGGAAATTTATGACAAATATACTGATATAATAGAGAAGATATCAGACGATGTAAAGAAAGGTAAAGTAGGACAAAACGAACAGATATTAATAAATACATTTTGTATTGATTTTGAGTCATTGTATAAACAAATTTTAGATTTATCCTCTACGTCAAGTACGAGTAGTAGCGAGGATACAAAAATGGAGTCATTTGATTTGAAAGTAGCTCTTAGTTTATTACCTATGATACCAACTGACAATGAATGTTCGCTTAAACAATTTATTGATAATGTAGAATACTATAGCTCGTTATTGGCTAGTGATGAGTGTAAGAAGAAACTAGTACAGTTTGTTGTGAAGAGTAGGTTGTCTCAGAACGCTAAATTGCAGTTACAGTTAGATTATTCTAATGTTGATGATTTGGTAAAGGAAATGCGTAGAGTGTTACTGCCTAAAAAATCACCGTTTGCGATACAAAATAATATTAATCAATTAAAGCAAACAGAACTGTCAATTCAGGACTACGGAACCAAACTTTCGGAACTTTTCGTGGATCTGACGGTATCGCAAGCCGACGGTAACTTAGAGACATACAAAATAATTAAACCCTTGAATGAAAAGCAAGTTATCAAAAGGTTTGCCGATGGGTTGCGAAACCGCCGTCTTTCAACTATCATTGCAGCTAGGAACTACGAGTCGTTGAAGGACGCAATACAAGGTGCGAAGGATGAAGAAACATCCATAGCGGGACCGAGTTCGAGTTCTGGCGAGATCCTAGGTATGTATTCTCCTAGAGGAAGACAACAGAATTATCGTAGTGGTTATCAAAATAATAATTACAACAGGACATATTATAACAGGGGTCGTAACAATGATTCCAGTGCTCGTCGAGGCTACCCTCGGGGGGGCCAGCAGGCGCATCAGCAGAGCCGCGGTGCACCACAGCGAGGCCGAGGATCACCATGGCGTGGTAGAGGTAGGAGTTATTATAGGAATCGCTGTAACCAAGGGATAAGCCAAACCCCTAAAGATACAAATAAACACGCGGTTAATGTTCTAACGGGACAGGAAAATGAAGAGTATGCAAATGAGTTTTTTCGTGAATAACAGAGTTATTCTCGCAACTGATACTAACTATTATATTAACTTAAGTTCTAATAGCAAAACTTATTCATGGTTAGTCGATACCGGTGCTACAATTTCGGCTATAAAATATAAATATGTTCTAGAACAAAACATTCCAGTCCAAAAAGAGGACATAGTCATAAATGGAATTGGTGGCAAAGTCCATGCAATGGGATATGTTTGTTTAACGTTGTCATCGGGTGATCATCACCTTATTTGTAATAAGTTTTATGTTTTCGATACTCTACCATGTAGGGCTAATGGCATCATCGGACAAGATTTTATTAATAAACATAAGTCCATATTAGACTTCAGTAATAATAACTTAACATTGTTGACACAAAGTTCAATTAAAATAGTTTTACCTTTACTGAGTTATAATAACACAATGGAAGTTTACCCAAGATGTGAATCCATACATTATTTTAAGACCGAATTCACAGAAGAGTGTGTAGTACATTCTAAGGAAATTAGTGACGGAATATTATTGGCCAGTTGCATAGCAACACCAGTTAATGGGCTAATACCGGTTAAGATATTAAATACAACGGATAAGTTGTGTACCTTAACGGACATTAATCCATGTATAGAAAAATTAAGTAACTACAATGTTTGCCAATTTGACAAATCAGAACGTGATGCAAGTAGAGTAAAACAATTATTTTCGGTACTAAACCTCAAACATCTTAATAAGGAAGAGCAAATATCCATAGAAAAATTATGCGCGAAGTACTCGGATATATTTTATTTGCCAGGGGATAGATTAACTACAACAAGTATTTATAAACATACCATTAGTTTAAAACCAAATGTAACTTCTGAATTTACAAAGCCATATCGTTTACCACATTCACAGAAGGGAGAAATTAAGCAACAAATTGATAAAATGTTAAGAGAAAGGATCATAGAACCATGTCGTAGCGAATGGTCTAGTCCAGTATTACTAGTTCCTAAAAAGACTGATGGTACAGGTCAGAAAAAGTGGCGACTAGTTATTGATTACCGAAAATTAAATAATTGTATTGAAGACGACAGGTTTCCACTTCCAAATATTTCCGAAATACTTGATTCGCTATCGGGTTCGGTATATTTTTCACATTTAGATATGTATCAAGGTTACTATAATATTGCACTAGAACAGGAAAGCAGAAAGTACACAGCATTCTGTTCAGGACAATACCAAATGACTCGTATGCCAATGGGTTTAAAAACGAGTCCAGGATCATTTTCCAGAATGATGACCATGGCTATGTCTGGCTTAACGTATGAAAAATGCCTTATATATTTAGACGATTTAGTGGTCTTTGGTAGAAACTTAGATAGTCATAACAAGAATCTACAAGACGTTTTCGAACGACTGCGGAAAGTAAATTTAAAATTAAACCCGCAGAAATGTAATTTTTTAAAGAAGGAATTACTATATTTAGGCCATGTGGTATCAGGTAACGGTGTATTACCTGACCCGGATAAAATAAATGTAGTAAAAAAATATCCGTGTCCAACAAATGTAGACGAGACGAGGAGGTTTGTTGCGTTTGTTAATTTTTATAGAAAATTCATTCCAAACTTTGCTGAGTTAGCTTATCCACTTAACAAATTATGTTGTAAAAATGCTTCTTTTATATGGGATGAAAAGTGTCAGTCGGCATTTGATAGTTTAAAAGAAAAAATCATATCTCCACCAATTTTACAATATCCGGATTTCACAGAACAAAATGAGTTTAATCTCCAGACAGACGCTTCTAATTATGCAATCGGAGCAATTTTGTCTAACAATAATGGAAGACCAGTATCATTTGCAAGTAGAACACTAAACAAAGCGGAAATAAATTATCCAACAATCGATAAGGAATTGTTAGCTATAGTGTGGGCGATCAAACATTTTCGTCCATATTTGTACGGAAAACATTTTAAAATATACACAGACCACAGACCTTTAATTTCATTATTTAACATGAAAGACCCGTCAAGTAGGTTATTTAAATTTAGGTTATTACTAGAAGAATATGATTTTACGATAGAACATGTCAGGGGTACGGAAAATGCGGCAGCAGACGCATTGTCACGAATTTCCATAACATGTAATGACTTAAAACAAATGCACGAGTCGTGTGTTTCAGTTATGACAAGAGCTCAGAAAAGAAACCTGATTGACAATAATTCTAAGATAGGAACGAGTGGCACAACTACAGTTCGGTCTGATCAACCAAACGTTGTAAGCACTCCTAATACTAATACTTTAAACGAGTCAGTGGAATTACGTTTTATTGATGCATGCAAGTTAGAAACAATTAGAAAAAGTGGTGAAACATGTAAAGAAAGTAATACATTTATGTACATTCCTAAGGAAAAAACTATCTATATTAAACATGTATCTTCTCCATCGCAAATATCGCGAGCCGAATTTGTGAGAGAGTTACAAGATTTTTGTAGAAGCTTAAATATTACGGAAATCTATTTAATAAAAAGTAATAAAAATCACATTTTTATAAAAAAGTTATTAAATGAAATAGATATAATGGAAAAGTGGTCCGGACCACAATTACATATAGTAAAAGATGTACAACGAATAGAGAATAAAGAAGATAAACGAGTAATTTTGAACGATTTTCATCTCTTACCTACCAGTGGCCACGCGGGTACGAGACGAATGTTCAACAATATAAAAAAATACTACTATTGGACGGGATTAGAAGATGATATAAAAGGGTTTATAAAGAGGTGCGACAAATGTCAGAAACAAAAGTATTCACCGCAGAATACCAAACAACCTATGGAAATAACAACAACAGCACATAGTGCCTTTGAAAAAATATATATTGACTTAGTAGGTCCTCTGGAAAGGGATAATTATAATTATAGTTATATCCTCACGTTGCAGTGTGAACTCACCAAATACATTGAGGCATATCCCTTAGTTACACGCAGAACGGAAGAAGTAGCGAAAGCGTTAGTTCATAATTTTATATTAAGGTATGGAGTACCGAAGGAGATAGCGACGGATCGGGGTACCGAGTTCCTGTCATCAACATTCAAGGAGGTATGTAATCTATTAAATATTAAACAACTAAACTCAACAGCATATCATCACCAAAGTATAGGTGCTTTGGAAAACACGCACAAGCATTTGAATTCATTTCTCCGTATTCAAACCGACAACCATCCAGAGACATGGAGTACATGGCTCCCATTTTGGTCATTTTGCTACAATACTACAGTACATTCAGCAACAAAATATACCCCTTACGAGTTAGTTTTCGGAAAAAAGTGCTCGTTACCAAGCAATTTGACCAATAGGATTGTTGATCCACTATATAACATTGATTATTATCCATTAGAATTAAAATTTAGATTACAAAAGTCACAGAAAGATGCACGAGACAACTTACTCAAAAGTAAATTAAAACAAAAAGAACGATATGACAGAAATATAAATCCAGTTACTTACCATCCTGATGATTTAGTTTTAGTTAAAAATAATATGTGTAATAAATTAGATAGTGTTTATTCGGGACCATATAGAGTTATATCAGATGAGTCACCAAATGTTAAAATAATAAAGAATGGTAATGTAGACACCATTCACAAAAACAGAACAAAATTGTATTATCCTAAACAGTAATTATCTTGTTCTTGTGTAATTGTAAATGTATTATAAAAATAAAACAAAATTGTAATTTAATTTTATTTTACCTCGCCATGGGAGGTGTAGTGTGTATGCAGTGTGCCAATGTGTATGTAACCAACCTTATATAATCATGTGTATCCTAAAATAAAGGAGAGTATTATTTGAGCAGTCGTGACTATCATTTCGCTCCACAAATACCTTCGACCTTACAATATGTTTAAGTTATTAGACACGGTAACCACACTCAATAATTGAATACAAGTCAGTATAACGGATTATAATAAAACATTTGATTAAGTAACAATATTTAACAGGGTAAAATAAAAATATAAACATGCATGGAAGGTAAACCCCAAAAAAGTTTTCGCTAGAATAATGATCATGCGATATTAAGTAGTAAACAACTGTGCGAAAAAGCAAGCAGCAATGAGTGGTGCGTCTAAGTGCGAGCGAGCAAAACATATTGAAATGCGTTAGATCTTTAAAGTAAACAGCGCGATAAGAAACACAAAGGATTTCTTGAGCCAAACAACAGAAAGGTGTCGAAATCATTAGTGCGGCTGAGGTGTTAAACCTTTTGTAACAAAGTTTTGAAATACAAAAGATTAAGCAAATTATGAGCGATTGATTTATAATAAAACAATAAAATATAATTACCAAAAAACTTAGAATAGCTAGGAAGCACATTATACAATCTTGTTTAAATCTGATTCTTTTCGTATAATAGCTACTTTAGAATTAGCGTTCTTTAATATGTGAATTTTACCATGCTTTACCCATATAAATTCGTAATGTTTTTCTTTGGCCATAATCTTAACCTTACTTAAGAGCTTCTTGTATTCTACACTCAGATGATCATTCACGTACACACGCCGAGGCGAGCCTTGGAACCCGATGTGACATGTGGAAAGGTCCTTAACGGCACGTGCAGCTGCGATAAAATCTTCCTTGACATAGCGGTTTAAAAAACTCACTATGATCAGTTTTTCATTAGAGTTGTACATAGGCACCCTTGAAATGTAATTCACCTGGGATTTGGGGCAGCTGTAGTTTACCTTCCGGCCAATCGCTTCAATAACCGAAAAAAGATTTTCATCTTTTCGTATGGGAACTCCCTTGATTTCCACGTTGTTAAGTCGGGATCGCTGTTCGTACGTTGCCAGTTCAAACTTTGACTTCGCTAAGTCAGCCTGCAGGCAACTCACAGTCTCATTCAGCTTATCAAACGGCAACACTTTTGCTTCAACATCCGAGAGACGTGTGTTTAACTCGTCGAGTCTACCAACAGTGCCATCACATGTAATCTTCAGGTCGGCTAACTCATCTTTGATTAGTCTGATATCCTCTACCAGGGTCGGCAAATCAAGTAGTTGGCGTTTCATGTCGCGAATCTCTTGCAGTATTATTTCGAGTGAGGCTGGTTCCGGGGTATGCACAGCTGGTGACGACGTCCGGCAAGCGGGGCACTTCCATTGAGCCATTCTACTAGCACCAAGCTTTCTCCATCCGGCTTCGGAGATGTTTGCACATCCAAAATCCAAATGCTTCCTACAGCTCCCACACTGAACTCCATCATTAAATTGCACATTACAAGCTGCGCACGTTTTCATTGTTAAAGCACTTAGCAACTTATATTCCAAGAAATACCAACAAACTGTGAGCTTAATGCAAAAGTAAACAACTAAAAAGGTTGACGATCTATTATTTTGAGCGACGCGTACTGTTCTAATGAGTGGTCACAGAAGAGTGTTTGGTATTGTTCGTCAATTCGTTGAGCTCCTTATTTCTGAGTTGAACTGCACGGTTATTGACAAATGCGTGCACTGACTGGACAGGTCCACTCAATCTGGCTGGTTCTTTCCTCAAAAGACCATTTCAAACATCAGTCTACATGGTCTTCACATGATCTAACCAAGATTTTGTCTGGACTTTAAAAGAGACTATGACCTCTGAGTTTGTTTCGGTCTTTCTTCTCAGAGTAGTCAGACAGGAAACGCCGACCTCATCTAGTTTAAAAAAATATTATCGACATGTAAAAGTGTTTGTACAAACCAACTTACACAAATAAAATCATTTATCATTAAAAGATTCCGACGAATTGAGAACCTCCTCCTTTTTTTGAAGTCGGTTAGAAAGTAACTACAACGTCAGGCGTTCCTAATTTTATGACCACAACTGTATTCCCCGAACGGTTAGGCAAAGCTGCAGCTGCCTGTAGTACACACACATTCCTCCAGTTATGTTGAAGTCCTGATATATGGTGAGCCTTTTGCCATCAACCGACCACAAATGTAGACTCTGGGCTACTACTGATAAATGCCAGATAGAAAAACCCAATAACAGTTTGCCCGACCCGGTGATCGAACCCAGAACCTCGTGCTCAGCAGCAACGCTCGCGACCACGAGACCAATAAGGCAGTAGTTGATCGTTATTCACATATCGTACCTCTCTCAAATTAATCAAATCAAATCAAAATCAAATGTTTTTTTATTTCACATAGGCCTACATGGGCACTTAAAAAAGGGAAATAATAAGTCTAGCCACAAAATTATTTATTGGACACGTGATTAAACTTCTAATTTTATAACTAAGCAACGGGAAAATGACATAGCCTCTAATAAACTAATTCGTCTTTTTTGCAACGCCAACTAAATATTCTACAGAAAGCGTCAAGTAAAGATCATCAATTATTGTGACTTGTCCTTCTTATTTATACATTGCCACGTAATTTACTAACTCGGCCACGGATTTTATATCTTGTCACCATTTTACGTTTTACAGCTTCAACGCAATATCCTCAAAAAAATATAATTCAAGCTTCTATCGAAGAAAGAAAGAAAGCATAATTTATTATAACTTAGCATGTAAAACAATACATCATATTCTTTTATCGTGAAAATAGCCACTGCATGATTTGGCGCGAGTACGCGAGACGACAGCGACCGGCCATTTGCACCAATCAGAGAGCGCCATTCGATTCATGTGACGACGAGTTGAGTTGATCACATCTCGATTCGACGAGTTGATTATATTTAAAATAATAAATGACGGTCAATGGATAAGTCCAAGAGCGAGCGTAGCGAGCTCGGGAGCTTAGGGCACCCCGACACGGACAGGTTAGGTTCGAAGGAGATGACGGGAGCTGAAGTGAGCGAGCAAAGCGAGCGAACTCAGCTCCCGTCATCTCCTTCGTGTTAGGTTACTTTAAACCCTGCATACAGAAATAGGAGCCCCGCGCAGCGGGGCTCCGTCGACTCTGTCGCATAAATACTAATCCAACTTGCACCTATTCTATATTAAAACCAAAAAATATAGTCTTTTATTTTGTCTCTCCTCAATAGCTTCTGGTAATATTAGTGGCCAATATACTATTTGATGAAATGTTTTTGCAATTTTTTTACGATCAATTAATATGGGATGAGTTACATTTTAAACGTACTGAGTTAAAAAATTAGAAGCTAAATAAATATATTTTTTGATGTCATTTAATAGTATTTTAGAAATTTACTGTTAGAATGCATGTTAAAAATTTTACACGTAAGTTACATTTTAAACGTACTGAGTTAAAAAATTAGAAGCTAAATAAATATATTTTTTGATGTCATTTAATAGTATTTTAGAAATTTACTGTTAGAATGCATGTTAAAAATTTTGATGCTAAAAAATAACCATCATGCTGAGTTGTATTTAGAGTGGTTTACATAGAAGATAACTAGTGGCTAACATAGTATTATTTAGATGCTCGTTAATTGTGGCTGACTTAGTAATTTAGAAGGCAACATACATTTTTGGGGGCGAATAATGATATTAAAAAGAAGCCTGTTTAATTAGCACCCCTTAAAAAACGTCGAAAAAAGGTGCACGGTTCGGGTTGGTCGTTTCCTGTGAAGAAGAACCGGCAAGAAACACCACGGTTACTCTTTAAAAAAAATGGTTTGTTTTTACAATATTTACATGTTACAGCATTAGTGCTTAGATATGGGGGACAACGTAGGCCCGACAATAAGTCGTAAGAAACCAAAAAAAAAAAGTTTGTATAAACGAGATAAAGAGTTAACAAATGTTAACAAGCGTCTAGAAATCTAGAAGGCCTACAATGTTCACACATTCACAAAACAATCTAAATCTTGTACCTACTTACAAGGTTTCTATTACAAGTATACGAGTAGTAGGTTCATAACAATTGCACCCTGAAGCCTAGTTTATTTTATTATACTTGCTGGAATTATAAGATATCTTCTACTAACCTTATACGGTTTGAAAATAAACATTGCACTATAAATATTTAAAAAAGTATGTGAAAAAACAGTATTTTTTTTAGCTATAGATCATAATTATGACAACATAAAAATAAACTTACAACTGTAGATCGTATTATAGATATTAATAATTAAAATTATCAAAACTTCAACTCTGCTAGCAATTATTACTACAATACTCATCATCTGCCTAGCCTTTTTCCCAATTATTGTTGGGGTCGGCTTCCAGTCTTACCGGATTCAGCTGAGTACCAGTGTTTTACATAGAGCGACTGCCTATCTGACCTCCACAACCCAGTAACTGGGTAACACGATACCCCTTGGCAAGACTGGTATCAGATCTCAGGCTTCTGACTACCCGTAACGACTGTCAAAGATCTTCAAATGACAGCCGGGACCAACGTCTTAACGTGCTTTCCGAGGCATGGAGGAAACTCGGTATGTTGAAATGGTCACCCATCCACGGACCGACCTCGTCAAGCGTTGCTTAAATTATTACTACAATAGAAAATCCTGAAAAATCCAAGTGTGACAAGTTCCCCTGCGTCTCGTAGTAAGGTCAAAGATTACTGGGACACTGTCTAGAAGTAAAAATTTGAAAGTATAATGAAAAACCTCAGTTTCTTCACAAAACAGCTTTAATCGTCGGATTTTGGAAATCGATCTCGCCACAGCCGTGTGCAAATTTATAATCAAAGACTACTATTATATACTACATTATAATGGTGAAAATGATCAAAAAGTGCGGGTGTAAGTAAAAATTACAAACTAGTTATAGCATCACTTGAATGTTTAACTTAGTGGCGTTACCAAACCATCAGGCGTAAGTATGGCGCAGACAGACACCATTGCTAAAATTGCAGAATTAGCCTTGACCTTCAACACACTATATATCTAGCTTGTATAATCTTACCCCTTTGTCTACCGCATGAACTTTTAGTATATGCTAATGCCGGATACAGACCAAGCGAACGAACGCGGACGATAGATAATTGCCGATGGATGTCGTACCCTTGCTTGCGTTCTGCCGGGTCCAGACCAAGCGAATAGAATTGAAAAGAAAACATTTATTTGACATAGACACGACACAACACAACAGCAAGAAACACAAAGTAACAGAAAAGAATAGTAAAACAAACTCGAATGAACGAAGGTGAATGAATAGGAATGAGTCTAAAGCGGTCCAAACAGATTCAGTTTTAACTGTACATTCGGACTGTTCTGTTAAATCGTACCTAGGTAAAAATGAGAACTGAACAGTTGACTTGACAAGCTAAACAAATTATTATTCGATAAAACTGAAGGTATGTAGCATAAAACTGAGTTGGGACATCATCCGTTGAAGCGTTCGAGCCTTCCACCGAATATAGATTCGAAATGAAGCATTCTGACTATAAAACTGTTGTGTATGGACACTGGGGACGTCAGTTTTAACTGAACAGTGCGACTGTACAGATGAAACTGTGCAGTTAAATCTGAAGGTGTGTGACCCGTTTAACGTGCGGTGTGTGATTCCCACTCGTTTGCGTTCGTTCACTTAGCCTGTACTCGATCATAACACAATGACACACCATTCTTATAAACCATACAAAACAAAATTTTAAATGGCTAATCCAACGACAAAATAGCAAACAGAACATGAGTTTGGCACAAAAACTGCAATAACAGAGCAATGAGTCTCATTAAGTGTGCCCGTTGGCAACCCTGGGCAGCCATGTTTGTGCCAAACATCGTTACCGCTTCCGTTCCAATTTTAAAAAGGTTTAGCATTTTGCCGAGTGTTAACAATTGGAATGGCCAGTTATGGCCGTTGTGGGATGATAACTGACTTTATTGATAATTCGGTGTCTCCAAACAAGGAATTTTGTAATTCTTTATCTCATTTATTTTTAAAAGCTTTTATTTATTTTCACCTCTCCCGGTGTCTATAATTCAATCTTGCAAGTTAATTTTGCCTCGCTTCCTGGTGTTTGAATAAGATTAAATTTTCCACAAACGTTTGTTTCTCGTGTCAATGCATTTTTTCTATAAAACTTGTTCTAATATTTTCTTAAAAATTGGTTTGGCTTAACTTGATTTGTAATGTTTTTCTCCAGAGTTTCGAAGGCTTGGAAATTAATCCTGCTCTTATTATCTTACCTGTTGGTGAGCAATGGATGCGGTCCTTAAAGGAACGAGTATGCTGAAAATGCTGGTTCACGCCTGTTCTTGGTTTAAATCTATTTAATGGCGAGTGTTTCTTTGGCAGTCAAATAAAGAATATAGACCTTCTTTTTAAATTAGTTTTTTTTTTTAATTTACTTTTCGTATTCACCACTGGTCACATTGGCATTGGCACACTGGCACATCTAAGGACATTATTATGTCATAAAACCGGTGACTCGTATGAATCACGTTGTAGATGAAGGCTCTTGCTTTTGGAGTTTAAACATTGTTACGTAATTGTTTTAATTCCAAAATTGTCTCTATCAAAAGACAAGCGATAGATAAAGGGAAAGCTTAGAGCTTTATAAAGATTAAACAAATGCGACAAAAAATAAGGCAATCCCGTTAGTGTAAAAGAGACACAATTAATTCCTCCATTAGCCACAGCTCAGTAAAGGGTGTTTACTATCAAACACTATACTATAGCCCTTAGCTGTGGCACTCTTCCGTGTTAAACCCTGCCAAGCAAAATTAGACTGTAGCTTTCACAGCGAAGCTTCAAATTCTTTTGGCAATTTCTGGTTTTAATTTCTTAGACTTCTGTGGCTCTAAGTTATTTCTAATCAAAATGAAACTGTACCGGATGGAAATAGAGTCGTTATTCAAATGATGTGTGTTTGCTTGGACATTGTTTAATGAAGTGTGGAAAGTAAATTCTACTTGCAAAATTGCCGGTGAGTACCCCAAGATAATTATAGTGATTCGGGATGGATAAATATTTATGCTTAATTTAGTAAGTTAAAGTTTGTTATAATTTGTTGATAAATAGTTCGGTAGCGATTGTGCCACTGAAGGGTAAAAGCCGGTATTTCAATTTCACATACCTGCAAGTGTAACGCCGTGCTTAGTGACTATTTCTGAAAACTGAATGATGAATTCTGTAGTTTCTGTCTACTCCCATGGGAAAACGGACGAGCGTGTATGTATGTATGAATGATGAAATTGACCTAAATCAAAAACTCGTACTAACTCATGTGGTGTTCATTCCACATGTTTTAGTTTACTTACGTTTTATAATATATTTTACAAATTTCATCACCGTTACTTTTGAAATTGTATCATCTCACGTTTTCCATTTTTTATGTATGCTTTACATTGGTATAAACCTGAAAATCATAAGATTTGTTGATTCATCCAAAACTATTACATTATTTTTAACTCTTGACATTTTTACCTGACATGACATTGTCATTATTTTATTTTCTTAAACCATAGACATAAGATACCATTCTCTATAGCTTATTAAGCTCGTTGTACATTATATTTTCATTATAAGGGCAGCGGCAGACTGCGCCTCTGTAAACCGTTTTTATTCGTTCATGATTTCTTAATTCATATTTGAATTTAAAATTGAGAAGACATATCGGAACGAAGAAAAACGGGTGTCACTTTTTTAGTCTTGAATCTGCTCTGAACTTGGAAAGTCGTGTGACTACTTAGTACTACGTGTTGTACTATTGAATCTGAAAATCTCTTTAAAACTATTATATATAAGGCCTGTGAATCTACCAATTCTGTGAAAAGCAATAAATATTATTTATTGAGTGTGGAACTTAAATCTGAGCATTTTTACTGGTTTTTTAACTTCTACGGTCACCGCTTCATACCAAAAGGGCTTCCTGCCCATCCAGCTGCATTGATCAGCATATTAAGCCACAGCCCGACCGCCACACTCCTAGCTGCCTATTCCTGCACCAGTGCTACTGCTACTACTACCTGCCTTATAGCCTGACAATTAGTTCAGCTGCCTTGATCTCTAGAACTATCTGTGAACCTACCTATCTGATTGCCTGTACATCTGCCTACCTCGGGCATTCCAAGCCTTCCTGCCCGTCAAGCTGCCTAGCTGTGAGATAACTACCCACGACGTGAGAAGCCGGTCTACACACGACGTGAGAAGCCGGTCTACCCACGACGTGAGAACCCGGACTACCCACGACGTGAGAAGTCGGACCTTCCTAGTTGCCCACGTCGTGCGAAGCCGGACCTTAATTTGTTAAATATATCCTTTTCTTAGTTTTAATTTATAGTTACCTTTAATTTTTTTTAAACTGTAGCGTTACGTATAGATCAATTATTGAGTGTGGAACTTAAATCTGAGCATTTTTACTGGTTTTTTAACTTCTACGGTCACCGCTTCATACCAAAAGGGCTTCCTGCCCATCCAGCTGCATTGATCAGCATATTAAGCCACAGCCCGACCGCCACACTCCTAGCTGCCTATTCCTGCACCAGTGCTACTGCTACTACTACCTGCCTTATAGCCTGACAATTAGTTCAGCTGCCTTGATCTCTAGAACTATCTGTGAACCTACCTATCTGATTGCCTGTACATCTGCCTACCTCGGGCATTCCAAGCCTTCCTGCCCGTCAAGCTGCCTAGCTGTGAGATAACTACCCACGACGTGAGAAGCCGGTCTACACACGACGTGAGAAGCCGGTCTACCCACGACGTGAGAACCCGGACTACCCACGACGTGAGAAGTCGGACCTTCCTAGTTGCCCACGTCGTGCGAAGCCGGACCTTAATTTGTTAAATATATCCTTTTCTTAGTTTTAATTTATAGTTACCTTTAATTTTTTTTAACGTGGCTTACGTATAGTTCAACTGAGCTATACGTAACGCTACACTCACTAATTCTAAAAATAAATAAAATATAGCGCAATAAAATATAATAATAATAATAAAATATAATAAATAAAACGCCTCCACATCGCTGTCTACTGGTATTGTGCCCAAAAGACTAGCAGCATTGCTATCATTTGAGTATGTTTATTTTCATTGAATAACGGTTTTAAATTTTCAAAACAAAAGAAAGTAAAAATAGTATATTCTGCACAGACAGAAACACGCACAATAATAATAAGAATATAACTGAAATTCAAAGTTAAAAGCAACCAAAGTTGATTAGCCAACAACAAAGTCAACAACTAAGTTTGTTAACTGTGCTATACGTTTAACAACTTTATGTAATAAATAAATAAATTATTATGAATTATGTTTGTAATTAGTCAACAATTAAGTTTGTACACAATTGATGTGATGAAGTTTTACTTATTATAGTAACGAGAAACCATTATCTTGAAAGAAGAATATTAATTACTGTAAACAGTGTTTGTTCTTTTATTTCGTAGAAATTCGTATTTACGGTCGTAAAAGCGGTCTTAAAATAACAGACATAAAGTGCAGTTTGCAAGTGTTTACATAACAAAGCGCAGGTGCGATTAAACTAAAAGCTACCACACTGCAAGCATACGTAGTTCAGTAGCTGGTAGAGTCCAACCGACGACGGTCGATTTTTGGACGAAGCCGATTAGTCGACTGTAGCTACAAACTTTTGCCGAAGCCGAATATTGAATAACTCTGAAACACAAATCACGATTAACCGGTTGTATGCCATAGTGATTGAAACAATTAAAAAAGCTTTATTGTAAGTGTTAAGTTAAAAAACAAGCTTTCACATTAAAAAAAGATTTTACCATGCATGTCCTCGAAAAGAGCGTTTTCTAAGCAGCCAAACCGTGCGGAAAGTGTCACTTTTTTAACTTGTGCTTTTTACTTTTCTGTATTTTTTTAATTTTTAACTACAACGTCAGCCCCACGCATAGAGTTTTTATTATTTGAGAAAAGTTTTACAAATTAGTTAAGTATAGATTATCATTCATATAAAAGGTAAAATAAAACTAATACTTCATTAAAGGCGTTTTTAATTACTCTAGATTTAGATTTTGATCCATAAATTAATTTTAAATATTCATTAAATATGTTTGGCAGAACGTATATTTTACTCGTGCCTTTTTGCGTTACGACGTGACAGCTATTTGAACATGCGCAGTAGATATGCCCGAGGAACTATTAGTTAATCTGTGGTATGCTGAGCGCGCTAGAATAAGCCCGCCATTTTATTAATTTCTTGCTTGGTTCAGATATATTTTTTTATTTTCTCGCACAGTGCATAGTAAAATGTTGTATGATACACGAACGTAAGATGATTTCCGACTTGTGTCGATTTATCCACTCATCGGAAATCACCTACCTTCCGCACTTGTAGCATAAATAACTATTTTTAAACAAGCTTCTATATTTAAATAAAATAAAATTACCTTAGCACGAATAACAAACGTGTGCGCAAAATTTCATTTCTTTCGGACACAGGGAAGTGGGAAAAAAATAACTTGCAAGATTTGATTACAGACACCGGAATAAACTAAATAAAAGCTTTTTAATTATTAACTTTATTTTTTTTGATGTGGCTATTTTCTGGCGATGGCGACTGGCCGGCGCTATGGAATATGAGCATTGCATCTTCCATCGCGCTTTCGCACATAGCAGTTCGTTCAATATCGGCACTTGTAACGTGGTCTTTGTTGCCAAGACCTTCGGTTTCGGCTAAATCTTCGGCCCACCCTAGCCGAAGCCGAAGGGTTGGCTGAAGACGGCCGAACCCGAAGCAGAAACTTCGGTCAGACACTAGTTGTAGGTGAATAATAGAAACTAGAGCAAATATATGTTATTGCAGAGAGGAAGGTGAAAGGTTCATTTATATCTGTCAACAAAGTAATCTTGGTAGTAGATTGCAGGGGCTTGTTTTTACGGGGGTATGTACTAATAGGCCGATTGCCTCACATAAACGAGTGAGGTATAGCACTCGCCAAACTTCTTGGCCACCCTGAAATTGGCTACAATGGCTGCGCAGTAGTATGTCATTCAGTATCAGATTTATCTCATACAAAAACAGCAACGATCGGTGCCTTGCGCATTGGAAAGCCAACTTCAGGGTGGCCAAGAAGTTTGGCGAGAACTATACGCACGGTTAAAGGCATCAGTGAATCACCACAGACACTTTGCGACCTGTCAGTTGCGGCATGTTGCCGGCCGCATGCCGCGGCACAAAGTTGTGTGTGAGCGTACATTTTGTCAGGTAAATGAACATTTTTAACTCGTTAATTTTTGATTCGTTGCTTTATTATATACTAGCTGTTCCCCGCGGCTTCGCTCCCATGGACCACCCCGTAGGACCCGTTTTCAGGATAAAAAAATAGCCTTTGTCTCTCAGTAATAATGTAGCTTTCGATTGGTGAAAGAATTTTCTAAATCGGTCCAGTAGTTTCGGAGCCTATTCGGTACAAACAAACAATCAAACAAACAAACAAAAAATATTTCTTCTTTATAATATTGGTATAGATGTAATCCCTCAACCTATAATATGCCTGCTTGCATAGTGTGCGTTTTATACAAGTTTTAAATTTCGTCTCAATCAGTTCTAGAATGTGGGGAGGAATTTGATTGTAACATTTTGTACAGACTGGCTAAAGTAGCTCATCTTTTATAGGGTACCCCATGAAAGATAAGGCTACTTTAGCCAGTCTGAAACCTGGTTGAACTCTGATCAGTCTCGTGAGTCTGTGGGACTGGCAGTGAGTGTACCCTTCCCAAAACTGGAATTCCTGTCCACTATCCGTCTGTAAGTCGCATGGTGCAGGCACTTATTTACATATTTATCTTTCGCATACTAGGTATAATTATGGTAGTTTAGGGTTGTAGGGCCTGAAACCACTCGATATTATTATTTTTGTTTTCTGGTGATTTATAATATCTACAGGCAATTCTATGCGTAACTCAGACACCATCCCTTCACACAATCTAGACTACGAACATATGTATCTGTACGTGTGCATACTAAGTAACTTTTAATGTCTGTTTTGTGAGGCGAAATAAACTATTTTATTATTATATTATGTTATCTGTGTAATAATGGGAACTGTTAGTTATCATCACGGACACTCCGTGGAGCGTCCGGTTCTTATCACCAGTACATATACCTAAAATTTACATTATGGAGCAAAAAGCAAGCGTATTGTATTAACATTCAAACGGTGACAGTGCTCGGACCTCCTTTGTAGGAACAACTTTGTGTTCCGAACTATAATATGTGTAGAGCTCAGTGCGTCCTGGCGTTGGCGGCCTGGTACTTGGGGGTGGTGCACCCTTGGGGTAAGTACGTCTTGCTACCTTCGATAATTGTAATGCCCTGCTTTCTGTATAGCTACAACCTAGGGGTCTTTAAATCAAGAGTGGTTCTCGGCAAGCGTGCCTCTCTGTCAACCACATCTCCGCTTACCATCAGGCAACATAGTGGTCAAACGCGAGCCTATCAATAATAATTAAAAAGTACAATATCCTACTGCCTACTATATAATATTATATTATAATATAATATTATAAATGCGAAAGTTTGTGAGGATGGATGTATGTATGTTTGTTACTCTTTCACGCAAAAACTACTGAACGGATGTAGATGAAATTTGGCACAGAGATAGATTATAGTCAGGAATAGCACATAGTATACTTTTAATCCCGGAAATATGTTCCCTCGGGTCAATTCTCGACATTCACGCGGGCGAAGCCGCTGGCAGAAGCTAGTACGACAGTATGAGAATGCGCGGTGTGCAACAAGGTGGTTGCCGAACAGTATTCTTAAAACTATTGTGGGCAATGACGTAATTCATCATTTTGTAATATTATCCAAGGTATTTACCGAATTGCTGCATGTTTTGTCAAAGCAACTCCCACTTAAATTTGCACTATGTACTGTGCAAAAAAAGAACTTGTAAACTTCTAAAGACAAGAGTGATCATTAAGGAAAAATCATTAGCGTTTGGGCGAAATTAATAGCGCAGCATGAGTTTCTAGTGGGCGTGGATGGCCAAATCCGAAACTGTGAGGAATAGCGGTAAACACTCAAACGAATCACTGGGCCGATTTTTATGCAATTTAAACCTGCATCATTGGTTTTTTGAAAGATCAATATTCCTAGCCAGGAATCAAACCCGTTGATTTTGGAAAAAAAACCGGGCAAGTGTGAGTCGGACTCGTGCACGAAGGGTTCCGTACTTGGTAAATTGCGGTTTACGATTTATGACGTATTCAAAAAGAACTACTTACTAGATCTCGTTCAAACCAATTTTCAGTGGAAGTTTACATGGTAATGTAGATCATATATTTTTTTTTACTTTTATCATTCTCTTATTTTAGAAGTTACACGGGGGACACACACATTTTACCACTTTGGAAGTGACTCTCGCGCAAATATATTAGAAACCTCAATATCATTTTTTAAAGACCTATCCATAGATACCTGGTAAAAATGAAAAAAAAAAAATTGAGTTTCAGTTCTAAGTATGGGGACCCCAAAAATGTATTATATTTTTTCTATATTTGTGTGAAAATCTTAATGCGGTTCACAGAATATATCTACTTACCAAATTTCAACAGCATAGTTCTTATAGTTTCGGATAAAAAGTGGCTGTGACATACGGACGGACAGCAGACAGAAATGACGAACCCATAAGGGTGCCTTTTTTGCCATTTTGCTACGGAACCCTGGAAGACATGCTGTATTGTTAAGTTAATATAAATCTAATACACCATCTGGTAGAGTCGCCAATAAGGATCAAATTCTGATCAATTTGGCCGACCGTTGACTGCGCCTGCCAGTGAGGACTTGACGACGACATCTACGCCTGCCTTTCACTAATCCCGGTTGGAGCAGCTGCGACAGCATTTTTTTTTCAACATTGGGAGCGGTGGTCAAAGGAATATGTGTCTGGAGCTGCAACGCAGAACGAAGTGGGCACACAATAAAGATGACATCGCTAAAGATAGTCTGGTCTTCATCAATGAAGACAACCTGCCACCATTCAGATGGAGATTGGGTAGGATTATTAATCTGTTCCCAGAAAAGGATGGTGTCTCGAGAGTAGCGGAAATCCGAATATAAACAGGCTTAATCAAGCGTGCATCCTCAAAATTATGCCCGCTGCCGGTTTCCACAAGAGAAGCCAGCGTGACTTCTGTTTAGTTGGAAGACGGATCTTCCAAGACAGCTGGTATGTTGGGTCAAGCAGCGCCATCTATCGGTTCTTATTAGATCTACGATCGATATAAAGTTCGGAGCGACATCTGCTGTTCAACGGGAGAGGACGGCTCGCTCGCGAAGAACGGGAGAAAAAAGCCTCCGACAGCCCGCGCACCCCACCAGTGTTTTGCAAACCAGGACCGTTCATACATAGATACATAATTCTCTCAAAATTATAAATGTAATAAGAAGTAATAAATCTCATTGTAAACCATATTCATCGAGCCTTATTGAAAAAGCCCTGTCTGCCTCCTGTGTTTACTGCCAAAACACCCATTCATCATTACAATAATTTTGATTCTGTTTAGAATAAAGATTGTTTCATATCATTAATTGCAATACCGGCACGTTTCTTTGTAGATATCGTAAAAAAAAGGATTTTATTTGAAACTAGCTGTTCCCCGCGGCTTCGCTCCCGTGGGCCACCCCACAGGACCCGTTTTCGGGTATAAAAATAGCCTATGTCACTCAGGAATAACGTAGCTATCTATTGATGAAAGAATTTTTCAAATCGGTCCAGTAGTTTCGGAGCCTATTCGGTACAAACAAACAAACAAAAAAATCTTTCCTCTTTATAATATTATTCCATTTAATATTATTATTATTACGAGCTGTTGCCCGCGGCTTCGCTCCCGTGGGCCACCCCAAAGGACCCGTTTTCGGGATAAAAAAAATAGCCTATGTTACTCAGGAATAACGTAGCTTTCTATTGGTGAAAGAATTTTTTAAATCGGTCCAGTAGTTTCGGAGCCTATTCGGTACAAACAAACAAACAAACAAACAAACAAATCTTTCCTCTTTATTAGTATAGATTAGTATTAGTATAGATGAGGTAATTTCTTAATTTTGCCGTAAGTTATTCTTAAGTACATTGAGTGCTATTTTTCAAAATCAACGGGTTCCATTCTTAGCAAGGACTAATCTTTATCTTTATATATATACATAAATTATGTTATGTCTATGTCCAGCAGTGGACGTCTTTCGGCTGATATGATGATGATACATAAATTCTTCTTCTTCTCTTCTTTTCGAATCGATGGCACATTTAATTAGATTGTCTGGGCCCAGTAGGCGGGCCCAGTGGGTACATAAATTGAAATTGTATCTCGGAGATGTCGGTGTTTTAAAGATATGTAAGAAAATTTTATACGAGGGGTCTTTATAACAGCAATAGACGGCAAAAATAATATTTTTGGCAATTTTGTTTCTGTTATAGAGGATGTTTGTACGTGATTTTCGCTAACCCTCATAGTTTTATTTGGCCATCCACGCCGACTCACCCACGCACACCCAAACCCACCCTGAATATCTACGTATCACGCAGCCACCTCAACGTGGCAGACTGAAGTGGCAAAACGCAGTGATACAGTATGTTTACTCCTCGCACTCAAACAGACCCTCGCCAATGCAGCAAGGCCCATGGCTAACACAACTCTGGACTAGCGATTATTAAAACAATGTTTTTTCTTATGTTCCAGACATCGCTGTAAGCCTAGGAGATCAACTCATATTTTATAATACCGATGGGACCAAAACTGAAATCATACATTTTAAGTCCCAAAAGCTGGCAGCATTAGCGTTCGATAACGTTCACAACACGATGATGTACGTCGACAAACAGAACGACAACGACGCTATATGCGTGTATAGCTTATCTTCCATGGAATACAAGTATTTAATAGGGAGAAATGGCAGAAATATTCAGGGGCTTGCCTACGATCCGCCCACTGAAAAACTATTTTTCACTGATACCAATGAAAAAAGCATAAATTGGATTTCATTGAAGCCTGGCTTTAAAAACAATGTTTATGGCAACCTTTTCTTAAAAATGGATGATGGGATCCCAACTGATATTGCCGTAGATAGTTGTAGAGGGTAAGTACCCCACAAATATTCTTAATGATAAAAAGCTTTTGAATAAAAAGTATCTCATGCATTGTATATGCATTCTTTTCATCCATAGGAGACGGGAGCGTAGCCGCGGGTAAAAGTATTTTTTTTTTAAATTTTTTTCTATGTTTAGGCCTGTGTTTGACCACAATCTCACCGTGGTCAGTGATGATGTGGCCGATGGTGGTAAGCACACAAAGCCTAGAAGGGAACTGGCTCTCAAGTGCTGCTGTCGGAACACACCGGAAGGTGCTTGGCGACAGATTTTCAACTTGAGGGTGGTTGCCAGCCAGGCGGGTACTACAAAGTACCCTACCACCGTGCTATGGTTTCCTCACGATGTTTTCCTTCACCGAAAGCTCAAGCTCATTGTAGGATTCGAACCCGCGACCTTCGTCTCGGTATCCGACGTCACTACCACTGAGCTATCATCGCCTTAAAATAGTTTCCTATTTGAACTTATTTGTGCTATACTGGTTTTATTTATTTATTCAACACTCTATATACACAAATGTACAGAGGTGGACTTAACTGGCCATATGTGATGCCTAGGTGCAATTAAAATTCAAAGACTAATATTTAGTGGTTTTCAACTTTCAGATATATATACTGGATAAATACAAACCTGACGAAGCCGTTAATAGCGAGAGCTCGATTTGATGGCTCACAGAGAGAAGTTATTATGATTCTTACTTCATTGTCTATCAACACAACTCACAGACTAGAGCCCCACAGCTTAACTATTGACCCGCAGACGCAGAACATGTACTGGGTTGAGTCTGAGCCTAGTTTTCGATACAAAATTTATAGAGCAGATATAAATGGAAAGAACAAGAATATAAATAGTCATATTGATTTTGGTTCAGATAGTAAAACATTAACAAATATAACAACGGTACTGACCGTTTCAAAAAATTCCCTCATCTCGTGGTCTTGGTGCGCAAACTGTTCCATATTTGAAGAACCAAAGATTAATGACGAAAAAACGTTCACAAAGTTATTTGGGTTGCAAACTGAAACCCCTGTTGGTATAGCCGCAAACTATAAAATTGAACAACAGACACAGGGACTTCAAGATTGCGAGACACTTACAAATCTAGTACGATATAGATCCGTGATCGACAGCTCAATGAAAATTGCTATAGAATATGATGGGCCGTTTTGTGTTCACGGTGTGAAAGTTAATGGAGAATCGCGTTGTAAATGCGCACCTGGTTACACTGGTGAGCGATGCGACGTGTCAGAGTGTAACAACTATTGTTTGCAAGGTAACTGCAGCGTCAATGATGAAGGACTTCCGAAATGCAGGTAAAACATTTTGCTTATACGTCTGATGATTTTCTTTGTCAAAATAAAACCATGTTTCACATTATCATTACCTATTTCAGTTGTAATGCCGGTTACACCGGACCGAGGTGTGAAGTCTACGCGTGTCACGGTTATTGTTCTAACAACGGTGAATGTTCTTTGAATGAGAACAGTGAGCCAGTCTGTCAGTGCAAAGGAGATTATTCAGGTGCTAGATGTGAAGTATCAGACTGTTTGAACTATTGTATGCACGGCAACTGTAGTCTTAGTGACGATGGACATCCTACATGCAGGTAAAACACATTATACTCCTTCTGATGGGTTTCTTGTTGAATGTTGTTAAATGACTCATGTTTATCATTGCCATTATTTCAGCTGTGAAGGCGGTTACTCAGGAGACAGGTGTGAGGTGTCCGAGTGTCATGGTTACTGTCTGAACGATGGCTTCTGTTCCTTGAACGAAGAAGAGGAGGCAGTTTGCGAATGTGTTGGTGACCATGAGGGATTAAGATGTGAAGCTGACAAAAATAACATTACTCCTATGTACGACCTAACCAAAAGAAACTTCACTCTAGCTGATTTATTGTCGACTTGGCGAAAACCTTCCTCAAAAATGTATTTAACTGTTGAACTATAATAATATCTTTTTTAATTCAAAGTGCTTGCGTCGTCGTGGCGGTTAATGCAACATTTCATATATTATTATTACTCTAACTTTCAACAGTTAGGGATCTTCTTGCTGGCGAGTGCACCGAGAGCCGATGCGTTGGAAAGCCGCCCACGAGGTGGACCGATCCGATGCTAGATGCACGGGATCAGTCAATGTGGCGACGCCTGGGGCTATGTCCAGTAGTGGACGTCTCAATTTTCTGATGAGATCCATTGTGTGTGGCCACATTGCAGAGCCATATGTCGCACTGGCAACACGCGCAAGTAATTAAAGTATTCATGATTGTATCTAGTATCTTCCACCAGCAGCTTCGCCTTCGTAAAAGTCGGATTTTGTTCTACGGGAACTGTACATTTTGCTGGGATAGAAGTAGCCTATGTGCTATTCCAGATTATAATCTATCTCTGTGGTAATCCAGATATGTTCAGCCGTTCTGACGTGACTGAGTAACAAACATCCATCTATCCAAACATTCGCAATTATAATATTAGAAGGATATTAGTTAGATAATATAATGTCACCATCATCATCATTTCAGCCGAAAGACATCCACTGCTGGACATAGGCCTCCCCCAGGCGTCACCACATTGACCAATCCCGTGCGTCTCGCATCCAGCGCATTCCCGCAACCTTAACCAGGTCATCGGTCCACCTAGTGGGAGGCCTTCCAACGTATCGTCTTTCGGTTCGCGGTCACCATTCCAGAACTTGTAAGCCCCATCGACCATCTGTTCTGCGAGCAATGTGCCCTGCTCACTGCCACTTATGTTTCGCATTATTTTCTTCGGGCTATGTCGGTAAATTGGGTTCTCCTGCAGATATCTTCATTTCTGATGCGATCATGCAAGAAAACTCCGTGCGTAGCCCTCTCCATTGCCCTTTGGGAGACTTGAAGCTTTCTGATAAGGCCCATTGTGAGCGACCACGTTTCTGTCCCATTGGCAATAATATAATGTATAAATGTATATAATAAAATAATATTATGTAAGTAAAGTAAAGTGGCATAAGTCTGTACATCTGCAGGATGTAACGCAAAGGTGCGATCATATTTTATTGAATAAAACTCGAAAAATAATTGTATCTCCCATACAAATTTTGTTTCGAATTGGTCAGCTGACGACAATTTTGTAGGGTTTTTTTTCTTCTTCTGGTATTTCCTATCACTTCCTTGGAGAAAGTTGTTCATATACATGGGCAGAAGCTGTTCTTAAAATATGATCGCACCTTTCCGTTTCACCTTGTATCCAAAAAAATAATTAAGTATCTGTTTGTAACGCCCAAATAATAGCATTTTACTAAATATATAAAAGTATATAAAGTACTTATAAAATAAAAAAGTTTTTTTTTTTTATCGGTGTGTTTGTGGCTGATCTCCAAAATAGCTTGACAGATTTGACGGGACGTTCACTGGCTGGAGTTGATGTTATATAAAGAGTATTTTAAGATAAGTACTATTATTTTAGAAAAATAATTATGTCTCCATTCAATAGTACAAAACAATAGAATCCAAACTAATTAATGTTGGCTCACACTCATATGTCATTACAGTTGCAGCGGAAATTGCCGAGCGATATTAATTCAGTGCGCACGAATGTGATACCCTTAAGGGCAGAGATTGATTGCCGAATTCTCTACACACATGATTTGTTTTGTCAACCACACAGTGTTCACATTATTGGGACTTTCCTATTAAAATACTATCAATGCGATATTTCTTGTTATAATATCACTGCAGGATATAAATATTTTCTCACAACAAAGAGAATATATTTGTATGCCCTCCAAATGCCACAATCCGTGAATCCTTCAAGTGATACTATAACTTGAGGGGATCGTATAATCAAGCTCACTTACCAATACATACCGTGACACCTCCATGCTTCGGTAACCAAGGTAACCGTTGGTCCCGGCATTCATTTGTAGAACTTTGATAGTCAAAAGTCAGTCAGAAGCCAGAAGTCAGACAACCAGTCCTGTTAAGGCACTCAGTCAGTCAGCAATTGGTTTTAGAGATCAGAAAGGCGTCTAAAGACATACTGTATCAATTTTTAACAACTTCTACAAAACTTATGGTCATCGTAATCCGAAAATAATTCATCAATGTAGTAATACAATCTTGACTCTAATGTGCGTATTAAATAAATTAAGAAGGCATAATACGTACGCGTTTTTTTAAGTTTCGGTCATTGTCACAATACGGGGACCTGGTGGCTAAATTATTACAGCACGGGCCGGTCTTTGACCTTAAGGTTACACTAGTCGATCATTAAGAATAATGATTTCTGACAAACGAAGTCTGGCGATTACGCCACTGTTTAACGATGTACGTTCAAAATAAAAAAAATATAATAATTTGTCTCATCATTACCTAGCCCTGAATGAAAAAAAAAAATGAAAAAAAAAAAATGAAACTTATGAGCGTCGAAAGTTCCATATTTCAACATTAATTTTAACGCATCATTGGGCGGAAATAAATACCATAAGAAGAAGGAAAATTTAAAAACAGACTCCATTCAGGGATATATTTGTAGATGAAGAATGCAAATTTCTTTATTTTGAAAATATACATTCAGTATTTTTTTCATGATATCTAGACTCCCAAAATACTGTTTATAAAATTTCACGCTCTCGTTTTCATCCTAAATCATCATCCGTTTCGCTACAAACTTGCAAAAGTGCTAATTCGTACGCGAACTAGCTTCTTACTGCTCATCACAGCATCTATTTCTTTCGCACGTGTTGTCGGATGAGATAGTATGCATTTTAACCCCGCGCGCAAAATAGTTCGTGCCGTCGACTAGGCCTTAAGCAACGCTTGCCGAGGTTGGTCCGTGGATGGGTGACCATCTTTACATAATGAGATTTCTTGGAAAGCATGTTAAGCTGTTGGCCCCGGCTATCATTTGTATCATTTGATAGTCGCTACGGATAACCAGAAGCAAGGATATCTGACACCAGTCTTGCCAAGGGGTTTCGTGTTACCCAGTTGCTGGGTTGTGGAGGCTCCATGTAAAGTATTCGAGGTTTTCGGCACTTAAATGATGCGCCAAGCATTCCTCTTATTCGAAAATTGGTTAAAAAGAAAAATCCGGGCGACCAAGGTCATCAAGAACGGTAGAAAATATCCGTCACGAAATGGCAGCCATCAATGATGTCCACCTGCCAAACCGTCCGGCAGATGAACACCCACATGCTGCAAGTATTCTATACTGAGCGAGTCATGGCCCGGGGATTTTCTTCGCTCCATGTCTCTGATCACATTGGCAACCTGTTTCGCAATGATCCGAACAAGCGGTTTCACCAGACTAGTACCTCCGCCTCTGTAGTAGTCGTCGCGGGTACCAATGGCGAAAGTACCCTAAAATGCTCCTTAAATAAGATGGCAATTTGATCGGCGTCACCTACCCCCTCCACACTAACTGGAACACTCGACCTCGGATTCAATTAAAGGACATTTTAATTCTACAAAATAAGTGCAAGGTTTTAGAAGATAAGATTGTAACCAGGAACCAGTTTGATGTGCTCAAGTTCGAGGAACAAATTATGAAATGTGCATCGTTGGTCTTCGAATCGAAGTCGTTGGTAGACAATTATTACTGTACGCCTAATACTAAGATAAATACAAGAAGAGGGGCTTGTCTCGAAAATAGTTTCAAATTAGATAGTGGCCCTATAGGTTTGCAGTATGTGCCGAAATCGTCAACGCAATTACTAGCTGATACAAAGGTGAACGACCCAGTGACGGTGGATTCGCCATCAATTACAATAGGTCGTGGTAAAGAGGGTAACTCGAAAAAATTTCAACAAAGAGACGCAGCTTTTGTGAATGGTCCGAGCGAGAGCGAGACATCAATTTGAAGTACACGCACGAGCATAACGTTTGCAGAGACAGAAACAAATGTAGCGGCAGGTGTGACCTTGAGCACGGTAAAGATATCTAACAGTAATGTGACTCGGCCCTGTCCTTGAAATAAGTGCCTACAAGCGCGCGTCACATAAACACGCGTATGGGCTGCCCGCCTCTACCTACATGAGTTTCTTTCTAGTTTTGTGAATGTAAATATCTCAGATTATTTTCTCTAATTTGAGGTAAATACCTATTATATTTTTTATTATACTTATTTTAAATCTTACTAGGTAGCAGCGGCGGCATCTGGGTGTGCGCCGGGGCCAATTGAGTCCCCTAACATCGTTACGTTTGCGCTGTCAACTGAAAGGGAATCGAGTGAGTTACAAACAGTGAACAGTACAAGTGTGTATAAATCGAATGTGAGTAGTGATCAAATGGTAGCGGACCAGAACAAGGAATGGAAGTTAATTACAGTCTAAATCAAAAAGGTTAGTTAGTCAAAGGGGCTGTGCTTCTATTGAGCCTGTTATTATATTTGGGGCGGCTGATGTAAAAGTTCCATTGTTAATTTCAAACATCAGTACTAAGCCACAAGAAAATGATATGAGAGCGTTTCCTTAAAAAAACCGGCCAAGTGCGAGTCGGACTCGCACACGAAGGGTTCCGTACCATTATCGCAAAACACTGCATAAAAATCACGTTTGTTGTATGGGAGCCCCCCTTAATTTATTTTATTTTAATTTATTAATTATTATTTTTTGAAGTAAACATACAACTAAACATTCTGTGAATATTTCAAGCGTCTACCTGTTGCCGTTATTAATATCGAGAAAAAACGGCAAAAATGTCACGTTTGTTGTATGGGAGACCCCCTTTAATATTTTTTTATACTGTTTTTAGTATTTGTTGTTATAGCAGCAACAGAAATACATCATCTGTGAAAATTTCAACTGTCTAGCTATCACGGTTCATGAGATACAGCCTGGAGACAGACGGACATACAGACAGACAGACAGACAGACGGATCGCGAAGTCTTAGTAATAGGGTCCCGTTTTTACTCTTTGGGTACGGAACCCTAAAAAGATTAACATTTAGTCTTTTAAAAAGTACAATGCTTATAAGGTTTTTTTTTTTTTTTTTTTTTTATTGTTGATAGGCTTGCGCTTGACCACTATCTCACCTGATGGTAAGCGATGATGTGGTCGACGATGAAGCACGCTTGCCTAGAAGAAACCTATTCACTCTTGACTTGAAGACTCCCAGGTTGTAGCTGTCAGGAAACACAGACTCCGGCAGGGAATTCCACTCCTTTGCTGTACGCATAATAAAAGTATTCCCAAAACGTTTGGTGCGTATGGGTGGGATGTCCACCATGTACCGATGACGCATCGCCGTACGTCTTGTAGTCCGATGATGGAACGGGCTAGAAGGAATTAGTTCATGCAATTCCAACGCACACTCCCCGAAATGTAACCGATAAAAAACCGAGAGGCTGGCAACTCGGCGCCGATGTTCGAGGTTCTGGAGCCTAGATTCGACCAGTACTTCATTGCCGATAAGCCTCTTGGCCCGTCTTTCGATCGACTCGCATCCAGCTGGTACTTGGCAAATCCGTCCCAGAGATGAGAGCAGTACTCCATGCATGATCGAACTTGCGCTTGATACAAGTTGAGCAACTGTTCTGGCGTGAAGTACCGTCTCACCTTCGCGAGGATCCCCAATTTTTTGGCAGCCAGCTGAGCTTTTGCCTCAATAAATGGACCAAAATTGAGTGTCGATGTCAACGTAATGCCAAGAACCTCAAGATGGTCAGTGATCGGCACAGTCACACCACGGAAAGAAGGAGCCGGGTGGAGTTGGCTCCTTTTAGCGGAAAAAAGACACGCCTGGGTCTTAGCAGCATTGAACCGGACCAGATTGGCATCGCCCCATTCGGAGACTGCCTTCAAGGACAGATTCAAGCGCCCAACCATGGCCTCCCGGAGAGACTGGATCTGAGGTCCAGTAGCGCGCGCGTCGGATACGTACCTCTCAGCAACAGTGCTGTCGGCCGCGTACCCAAAGGTGCCGGGTTTTAGCAGATCATTTATGTGCAGCAAGAATAATGTTGCTGAGAGTACCGACCCCTGAGGGACCCCGGCATTAATACCCAGTTGGTCAGACGAGCGGCCATCAATAACCACTCGAATGGACCGGTCCCTCAGGAAGTCTGCAATCCAATCGCACAGACCACTGGGCAGACCGAATGAAGGAAGCTTACCAATGAGGCTTTCATGCCAGACCCTATCAAAAGCCTTCGAGATGTCGAGGGAAACGGCAAGCGCTTCCCCGTGCCTCTCGATGGCCTCACTCCAGATGTGAATGGCATACGCTAGAAGATCCCCAGTTGACCGGTTTTGGCGGAAGCCATATTGGCGGTCACTGAGGTTTTTGTTTCAAAGCATAAAGTTAATGTATCTCTTAATGACCAGTTGTAGCCGGTTGGTATTACTTTCAGGCGGTTTGTTCATTTCATGAATCGAACCAACTCGAATCTAAAGTTAAAGTTAGTTAAATAGTTTTACAGTGTATTCAACATTTATTAGTTTTAATTGTCAATCAGCAATACGCTCTATTGATAACATCCGAGCAATTTGTGAGTGATCTGATCTTGTGGCCCTCCAAGAGACATGGCTTCTTCCTCATGACATATTGTTGTTAGGGGCCATAAGTCAACACTTTGAATTTACAGGAAAGTAAGCGGTTGATACAACAGTCGGACCGTTAAGAGGAAGGCCCTACGGGGGAGTGGCCATTCTCTGGAGGAAAGGCTTGTTTAAGTCAGTTTATGTTTTAGACTGTAGCAGTAAACGGATTGTAGCTATTAAGGCAGTTATTGGTGAGCGCTCTATCCTTGTTTTTTTTGTCTACATGCCTACTTGTCGCAAGATTTGACCATCTTGTTTTAAGTGAAATAAATGCTGTTGTAGCAAGTTATGAAGTTGAGAATGTATTTGTTTTGGGCGATTTTAACGCGCACCCAAAACAAAACTTCCATAATGAAATGACGAGCTACTGTACGGAGCAGTCATGGGTTTGTGCTAATATTGAAATTCTAGGCGTTGAGCAAAATCACTACACTAATCAGGAGCAAATTAAAATAGACTTGTTAGCAGAACAAAGAGCAACTAAGAATTTTGGCAAATTTTGGAAATACAGGTAATTTTAATGTTGGGCCTGGCCTCGCGGTGAGTGTGGAGGGGAAGAGTGATCCTTGGTCTCTCAGCTCCTTCTGCTGGCGTTGAGTATTGTTGTCCGGAAAAGGAGACGCTTGTGCATTTCTCTGCCAAGAAGTCAAAAGCGTATTTACAAAGAATGAGCAGAGGCAAGTCTCCTGGTCAAGATGGAATCAGTATTGAGCACTTGAAATATGCAGGACTGCACATGCTGAGGGTCTTGTCACTGTTCTATACGATGTGTTTTAGGCATTCATACCTGTCAGAAAATTTTATAAAAGCTATTGTGGTTCCCATCGTTAAGAACAGGTTAGGGGACATTTCGAATAAGGGCAATTATCGACCGATTTCCTTGGCAACGATCATGGCTAACGTATTGGACAGTCTGCTTGATTCATGTTTGAAAAACATTTTAAAACTCCATGAAGCACAGTTTGAGTTTCAGCCCGGACTGTACGAACACTCTCTCTTCAGCGTATAGATTGGAATGCGGTTTAAGGCAAGGGGGTTTGACATCCCCTTGACTGTTCAATCTGTATGTTGACGGCATCGAGCAGCAACGAGCTCAGCAGCATGAATGTTGGATGTTGAATAAATGCTTTTTTATTTTCAATACTGCAGAGTCAAATAGTGATATACCTACATAATAAGTGATTAATTAAAATTAAAGGTTAATTAAGCAACGGTTTTTAACTTTCAGACGTCAGACGTGTGTCAGATATGTATACAGGAACAAAACAAACCAGACGAAGCCCGCAATAGAAAAGACTGACTTAGAAAGAGAAGTTGTTATTAATTTTACTTCGTTGTCTATCAACACAACTTACAGACTGAACCCACAGCTTGGCTATCGACCCGCAGACGCAGAATATGTACTGGGTAGAGCCCGAGTCTCAAGACGGATATAAGATTTATAGAGCAGATTTGGATGGAGAAGACATGAAAAGAAATGCTAATTTTCATTTGAGGTCCTCTTTTATTTATTTTTATTTATTTTTTATATAACAAATAATTCGTTTTAATACCTAATTATATGCCGTTGCATACACTATTTTATCTTCACTCATACAGTTGAAATAAAACAAAAGTGGAAACGGAAAAGTATTTGGTATGGCGGGCTAATGACTGCGCAGCGCACGCCTCCTTAGACAATAACATGATACTACTTCAATGAGCCCTTAAGCGCCAATAAAATAAAAAGTAAAAGTGTTCTATAAAAATTAAAATAGTTATTTATGATGCAGTTGTTTAAAAATCGAAGGAAAATGTTGCACAGTAATGGTTTTTTTTTTAGTTTTACCTATCCACGAATATAAAGTACGTGTTTATACAATATTTTATTTACACTCACAACGTAATGTTCCAAATATGAATTCAAAAAATAAATATACTACCTGTTGCCGTTATTAATATCGATCAAAAAACGGCAAAAAAATCACGTTTTTTGTATGGGAGCCCCCCTTTAATATTTATTTTATACTGTTTTTAGTATTTCTTGTTATAGCGGCAACAGAAATACATCATCTGTGAAAATTTAAACTGTCTAGCTATCACGGTTCATGAGATACAGCCTGGTGACAGACGGACAGACAGACAGACAGACGGATCGCGGAGTCTTAGTAATAGGGTCCCGTTTTTACCCTTTGGGTACGGAACCCTAAAAAAACCATTACAGTGCAACATTTTCCTTCGATTTTCAAACAACTGCATCATAAAATAACTTTTTAATTTTTATAGCACACTTTTACTTTTTAATTTACTGGCGCGTATGGGCTCGTTGACTTAATGTATAGTTCTCGCCAAACTTCTTGGCCGCCCTGAAGTTGGCTACAATGGCTGCGCAGTAGAAAATCACATACAAAAACAGTACCGTTTCGTACCTCACGCATCCGGTAAACCAACTTCAGGGCGGCCAAGAAGTTTGGCGAGGGCTATAGAAAAGAAGTGTCATTGTCTGTGTATGCGCCCGCTGCGCAGTCATGCGCCATGAGAATCTAAATTGCCCGCCATACCACATATTTCAGCCGATTCCACTTTTGTTTTATTTCAACTGTATGAGTGAAGATAAAGTAGTGTATGCAACGGCATATAATTAGGTATTAAAACACTCGCGTAATATTATTATCATATAAACCTACGCTCGTGTTTTAATAACCCCTATTATATGAACATTGCATAAACTACTATTTTGAATTCATATTTGGAACATTACGTTGTGAGTGTACATAAAAATATATATTGAGCTAACATCAACTCTAAGGAATGATGAACAATATTTGCGCTATTGACTAGTAGGAAACCTTATAAAATAGCATCAAAACAAACAATTAGTAGATGGATTAAATCAGTTATGAAGGGAAGTGGTATTGTGGACAAATTCAAATTTGCTAATTTATATTCCTATTCATAGTTATTGTATTCTTATGTTATTTTTTATATTTTTCCAGAATTTGACTAACACACTGTTCCATTGTTGTTGAATTAGGTATTTTACATATGTTTGCAATATTTGTAAGTATGTGAGAACCATGTTCCTATTTATCAAATTAATAAATTTACCTGTTAGTGCTTTTATTACTTTTTATCTGTACGTAGTATAGTGTGTAGTGCTATTTTTGGGTGCATCGTCCTCACATATATGAATTTATTAATATATGTACATAAGTAAATATGGTAAAACACCTATTTTTTTTTTAAAAAGATTAATTATGGAGTTTCTTATGCGTTCTTCTCCATACCAAGCTACTTTCCGAATGCACGGTAGAGTAATTTTTTATCACTTGTACATTTTTAATTTAGTTTTAATAATGTTTGACGTTCAAAAGTGCCGCTTATTGGCCTAGTTGAAATAAATATATTTGACTTTATTTGACTTTGATACTAAAATATTTACCTCACACAGCACGCGTCATGCAGCCACATCTACTGCTAAACAGGCAGGGGTATCATTAGACGTGATTAGGAAAACCGCTGGCTGGTCAGAAAGCTCTCTTACATTTGACAGGTTTTATGATGTACCAGTGACTGCCCACATGACAGCTTTATTAATGCTGTCTTTAATGCCAACTTGAGGATGTAATTATGTTTTATTCTCTTTTATAAAATTAATAAATGTTCAATGATTATTTCTGTTATTTGTGCACTGTCATTAGAGTTATATTTTGGTTATATGGCTAAGGGTCAGTCAAAGATGTTTCAATATGGCTTTTATTGTTACTAATTGGATCTAATTAAGAGACAAGACGGATAATTATAGTACTGATGTTATGTTGTTGTTGCTGCTAGTATTTTCATTGCAATTTTATTATCATAAAAATACTAGTTTGGCTGCGATACAGTCTTACTAATGCGGCCACTTCCGAACACAATTAATGTAATTGTAAACATGTTTTTGTTCCAAAAAAATAAATTAAGAAATGTGGTTGAGGGTAACTAAAAATAAAACAAGTAGCAAATTGTCATTTTTGTTTGTCTTAAATGACGCCCTGTTTATGTAAGCCGCATAAAGGCAATTTTTTTCTTATTCTAACATTTTAAATATTTTAAGATTATTGATGTTACATATCTAAGTATGTATTAGCATACTGTTGTTTGAGTATATAAGTCTCAAATAAATTTGATTCATATATAGTTGTTTTGATATGTATATTTTCAAAATAGTGGCCCATATCGACTTTGACTCAAAACAGCTACTCTGTAATCAATTATATTTCAGTTCATCATGAAATGAAATTGATTAATCAGACGAACTTACCTTAAATGTAGTCCGATTACAATTTCATGAAGGATGAACTGAAATATAATTACCCACCCAACCCATCCTTTTTAGGATCAGCCCCTTGTCGAATGGGCGAACAGAGCAACGCTATCTCTAAAGAGTGTCAAGTCAGGGTTACCAATCCATAGAGAAAAAGTTTTATTTTTTATTTTCTCTAAAACTGCGATACCAAATACTAGTTAATTGGGAACTACTCTGTAATCAATTATATTTCAGTTCATCCTTCATGAAATTATAATCGGACTTCACTTAAGGTAAGTTCGTCTGATTAATCAATTTTATTCTGTTTTTAGTATTTGTTGTTATAGCGGCAACAGAAATACATCATTTGTGAACATCTGAACTGTCTAGCACTCACGGTTCCTTAAAGCCTGGTGGCAGACAGACCAGACAGACAGACGGACAGTGAAGTCCCAATTTTACTCTTTGGGTACAGAACCATAAAAAAACGGACTAATGAAAGTAATTGGAGACTCCTGTCCTACAGTGATACCAAACCATAAAATGTGTCTTGATATTATTTCATATGAAAGTCCCACAGTAACAAACACTGTGTGGTCAACAAAACAAATCATGTGTGTAGAGAATTCGGCAATCAATCTCTGCCCTTAAGGGTTTCACATTCGTGCGCACTGAATTAATATCGCTCGGCAATTTCCGCTGCGACTGTAATGACGTACGTCTGTGTGCTGCCCTTACTTAGTTCGGCTTCTATTGTTTTGTTCTATTGAATGGAGTTTCTAGGTTTTGATTATGAATCGGCATTGTACTGGTAAAGCTTTGTTCATGACTAGCTGTTTCCCGCGACTACACCCGCGTAAATTCATAAAACTAAAAAAAAACAAGGGACTTTTTTCTACACGGTATGAATTTTTTTCTTAATTAAAAGTAGTCCTATACTTCTTTTTTGGTTTTTAGTATTGACGACAATTCCATAGCATCACCTTTCCACCTTTTCTTTCCACATAAACACACGCAACCTCTTCATCCATTATTTTAAAATATTATATTTGTAATTATTAGATAATTTTCTGTACGATTTTATTTCAATCAAAGTCTGTGTCAAAGTTTATCAAACTTTACTGACACAAATTGACACAGTTGGGACAAATACGTTATACTATAATTGATAACAACCAGCCACTACCTACCTATTTACTGCAAAGAGGTTCAATATAATCGTAAACCAGTAGGTACCATACACACATAAAGATGCAGTTGAGGTTTTTAGAGTTGGCAAATTCTTTTTTAAATTCCTCCACGGAACTTCCAAAAGGTGCTGTGGTCCAACTATTTTTAAAGTTGGACAACTGCCCCTAGTAAAGACCCATGGTACAACCAGTTGGACAGAGCAGTTGGATCACTGCCCCGGACTGGTGAAGTGACTAGTGACTCATTGTGCGAATAATGTCATCATAAACGGTTAAATGTGTGAACTGCAATGTTGTGATTAATGAACTTCTGAAGTATCTAAGAAATGTGTTGGAATTTACGGATGAAGAGAGCATCCATCAGTTGTGTACGTCATCCTTCACAACTGATGATATTGTTAAAGCGAAAAAAATGCTGTTTGAATTGCTAGCCACTTCAAAGAAGATGCCAATTCGTCGAAAAGACGACAAGAAGAAAATTTCCAGGGATTTAAATGACATAATATGTCTAATGAAAGCATCGGATCCTGACCTATTCCCTATAATTGTGGCCAAGGAATTACATAAACTTCCACCAGTAACCTTCGATCATGTAGGTGCAACCCGGTTATTAAAAAATAAAAATAAAAAATTAAAATGCATTTATTTCGGAACCAGTCCATATCATGTGAAATTAAAAATATTAGATACATTAAAAATAAAATTAGAAAAACATTACAAAGTCACTAAAACACATCATAAATTACAATTCGAAATACATTACAAAGTCATTAAAACACATTATAAATTACAATTTAACAATTACAATAACAAAAAATAATATAAGCACTTTGTTTCACATTTGTATGGCCTACAGATACTTGTTCCGATCTAGTTGTTTGTGTATTTGAGTTTGTTTGAATGTTTGTTAATGCTTCCACGATACAGGAGGAATTCCTAGTGTTAGGGAATTGTTAAAAAAATACTTAAAAAAAACTAATTTAAATTATACTTCGACAGTCAAATACATATTTGAGGAAGGCTTTCGCCAATTCGACAATAAATCGGCTAGAATGAGGTTTCTTTTCGTTAAATCGTACATAGGGGTACTGCCATTTATGTCAGCTTCACACCTTTTTCCCTTGTGGTCACCAACACATTCGCACACTGCCTCATCCTCTTCGTTCAAGGAACAGACGCCATCGTTCAGACAGTAACCATGACACTTGGACACCTCACACCTGTCTCCTGAGTAACCGGCATCACAGCTGAAATGATGACAATATAAACATCAATCATTTAACAACAATAAAACCATCAGAAGGAGCAATATGTTGTACCTGTATGTAGGATGTACCTCATCATAAAAACTACAGTTGCCTTGCACACAATAGTTCAAACAGTCTGGTACCTCGCATCTAGCACCTGAATAATCTCCTTTGCAAAGACAGACTGGCTTACTGTTCTCATTCAAGGAACAGACCGTTGTTGGAAAAATAACCATGACACACGTAGTCTTCACACCTCGGTCCGGAGTAACGAGCATTACAACAGAAATAGGTAAAGATATTGTGAAACATGGTTTTATAACGACAAAGAAAATCAACAAAAGTAAAAGCATAATGATAATTGCCTTATCATTATGATTCAACATCTGACGTGGTGGCCCAGTGGCTAACACCTCGCCTCGCGTGCTTGAGGTCGTGGGCTCAAATCCGGGCAAGTACCAATATGAATTTTTCAATTTTTCAAAGTCATATGAAGTTTCTAAGTATATCTTTGACATCGCAGACAACGGTGTAGGAAAAGATCGTCAGGAGTCCTAGACTAGTCAATATAAGTCTGAAATCGCCAATCCGCCTTGAGCAAGCGTGGTCATCAATGCTCGTGCCTTCTCAGTATGGGAAGAGGCGTTTAGGCTTTGCCCTGCAGTGAGACAGTTTTTTTATTTTTTTTTAATTCTTTATTTATTTAAAGAGGGTTTTAATCTAAACAGATTATGCCACCCTCATCGTTACAAATCAACTTTATAAACTAGAAAGAACTAAAATAACTTACTCTTTATCTCAAATTACCCCTGCGTTTAATCCCAATGATAACGAGTCTGTACAACATTGGCTGCTTTCGATTAAGGAGCAGCGAGGACGCTGTTACATACCCCAGTTTGGTTCATATTATTAAATACCATCCACAAATCTTGTCTCTCCGGCTCATTCCGGACACACTCCATCATGATATGGTAAACATCTTCAACAAGGATTCAGCACAGCATTCTACACAGTTTGGAGAAGCCACTTTATGCATTAAAAAAGCGAATTTATTTAAGGGTATCGGAGTATGTCCGGAGCGAAGTCGGAGGGCTGTTATGATCGTTTGCCTTCCCATGTTGGCACTGTCCAACCACGTATTTTTAAGAACGCTTGGCTGTATAGTGGCATACCATATCCCTTACAACGACTTCTTTCATTAAAATATTCTTGCCACCCGTCATAAGAATGGATTTTTTTTTATTTTTGATAGGTTTGCTCTTGACTCTAGTCTAGGTCGGTGACAGAGACAGAGTCGACGATGGAGTGAGCTTACCCAGAAGAAGTCTGTTCACTCTAACTTTGAAGAGATTCGGGTTGTATGCGTTCGGAAACACAGACGCAGGCAGTGAGTTCCACTCTTTTGCTGTGCGCATTATGAAGGATGTTTGGAAGCGCTTGGTGCGAATTGGTGGAATGGCAACGAGGTGAGGATGATAACTTGCAGTGCGTCTAGATGTCCGATGGTTGAAGGGGGCCGATGGAATGAGGTCGTGGAGTTCATGAGCACACTCGCCGAAGTACTACAGTCTATAGAAGACCGACAAGCAGGCAACCTTACGGCGATGAGCCAAGCTTTGAAGCTTGTTATCCACCAGTTTGACGTCGCCAATTAGTCCCACCGAGTCAAGCGCGGCAAGTTGATATTTAGCTGAGCCATCCCAGAGGTGGCTGCAATACTCCATGCAGGATCGGACTTGCGCCTTGTAAAGAGTTAAAAGCTGTCCAGGCGTAAAGTATCGCTTCACTCGGTTCAGGATGCCCAGTTTTTTTGCCGCAATTTGGGCTTTGTACTCAATGGAGGCGCCGAAGTTGAGACTGGATGTCAATTCCATGCCAAGGAGCTCGAGCCGATCAGTCACAGGAACAGACGCACCCCGAAAAGTAGGCGTTTGGATGAAATGAGTTCTCTTTGCGGTAAAAAGACATGCCTGTGTTTTGGTGGCGTTAAAACAGACCAGATTGTCATCACCCCACCGGGAGACAAGGGTTAAGGTCAAATCTATCCGCTCCACCATAGCCTTTCTCAAGGAATGAACTTCATCCCCGCTGGTTTTTGCGCTGGACAAGTATCTCTCTGAAACAGTACTATCATCTGCGTACCCAACAATACCAGGCAGAAGTAGGTCATTGATGTGCAGCAGGAAAAGAGTTGCAGAGAGAACAGACCCCTGAGGAACGCCGGCATTAATAGCCATATGGTCAGAGGAGCAGCCGTCAACGACTACTCGGATCGACCGTCCGCTAAGGAAGTCTGTTATCCAGCTACAAAAACCAGCTGGGATGCCATAAGCAGGAAGCTTGCTGAGTAGACTAGCGTGCCAGACCCTGTCAAAGGCTTTCGAGACATCAAGCGATACAGCAAGTGCTTCGCCGTGCCATTTTTTTTTTCTTTTTATTCGTAATAGGCTTGCGCTTGACCACTATCTCACCTGATGGTAAGCGATGATGTGGTCGACGATGAAGCACGCTTACCTAGAAGAAACCTATTCACTCTTGACTTAAAGACTCCCAGATTGTAGCTATCGGGAAATACAGGCTCCGGCAGGGAATTCCACTCTTTTGCTGTGCGTATAATAAAAGTATTCCCAAAACGTTTGGTGCGTATGGGTGGGATGTCCACCGTGTATCGATGACGCATCGCCGTACGTCTTGTAGTCCGATGATGGAACGGGCCAGGGGGAATCAGTTCATGCAATTCCAACGCACACTCCCCGAAATGTAACCGGTAAAATACCGACAGGCTGGCAACTCGGCGCCGATGTTCAAGGCTCTGGAGCCTAGACTCGACCAGTATCTCATTGCCGATAAGCCTCTTGGCCCGTTTTTCGATCAACTCGAGTGCATCCAGCTGGTATTTGGCAGATCCGTCCCAGAGATGAGAGCAGTACTCCATGCATGATCGAACTTGCGCTTGATACAAGTTGAGCAACTGCTCTGGGGTGAAGTACCGTCTCACCTTCGCTAGGATCCCCAACTTTTTGACAGCCAGCTGAGCTTTTGCCTCAATGAATGGACCAAAATTGAGGGTCGATGTCAACGTAACGCCAAGAAGCTCAAGTCGGTCCGTTATCGGCACGGTCACACCTCGGAAAGAAGGAGCCGGGTGGAACTGGCTCCTTTTAGCGGAAAAAAGACACGCCTGGGTCTTACCAGCATTGAACTTGACCAGATTGGCATCGCCCCATTCGGAGACTGCCTCCAAGGACAAGTTCAAGCGTTCAACCATGGCCTCCCGGAGAGACCCAGTAGCGGATCTGAGGCCCAGTAGCGCGCGCGTCGGAGACGTTTCTCTCAGCAACAGTGCTGTCGCCCGAATACCCAAAGGTTTTAGCAGATCGTTTATGTGAAGCAAGAACAATGTTGCTGAGAGCACTGACCCCTGAGGAACCCTGGCATTAATATCCAGTTGGTCAGACGAGCGGCCATCGATAACCACTTGGTCCCTCAGGAAGTCTGCAATCCAATCGCACAGACCACTAGGCAGACCGAATGAAGGAAGCTTACCAATAAGGCTTTCATGCCAAACCCTGTCAAAAGCCTTCGAGATGTCCAGAGACACGGCAAGCGCTTCCCCGTGTCTCTCGATGGCCTCACTCCAGATGCGAATGGCATACGCTAGAAGATCCCCAGTTGATCGATTTTGGCGAAAGCCATATTGGCGATCACTAAGGATGTCATTAGCTTCTAGGTATGCCAGGAGCTTAGAGTTGAGTACCCGTTCCATACTCTTGCAGAGGATGGACATTATCGAAATGGGTCTGTAGTTGGCCGGGTCAGCTCGACTGCCCTTCTTGGGCACAGGCTGAACGTTAGCTTTCTTCCAAGCATTCGGCACTTTTCCAGTCTCATACGAAAGGCGAAACAGGCGTGTCAGGATCGGAGACAGTTCAGGCGCACAGGTTCTCAGAACAATTGCTGGAATACCGTCGGGGCCACTAGCTTTGTTCACGTCGAGGTTGCGCAGTACCCTAAGAACGTCCTTCTGATGGATGCCTCTCGATGGCTTCGCCCTATCAGTGCGTGACAAACACAAGAAGATCGCCAGTTGACCATGCCCGGCGAAAGCCATATTGACGGTCACTGAGGAGATCATTGTCTTCATGGTAGGTCAGCAACTTACTGTTCAGTACCCTTTCCATAACCTTGCACAGTATGGAGGTAATGGCTATCGTACGGTAGTGGGCAGAGTCTGCACGGTCGCCTTTTTTGGGCACTGGTTGTACATTTGCAAGCTTCCAGGATTTCGGCACCGTTCTTTTTACAAGAGAGAGGCGGAACAAGCGAATCAACACAGGAGACAGTTCAGGCGCACACTGCCTCAATACTCTCGCTGGAATGCCATCAGGCCCGCTGGCCTTGTTCACGTCTAGGCTGCACAATACTCTCCGAACCTCTTTAGTGTGGACCGCGATCTACGGCATCGAAGAGTCACAATGAGGTATAGTAGGTGGTTGCTTAGAGCCAGCGTCCAGACGCGAATTACTTGCAAAGAGAGATGCAAATAAATTTGCTTTCTCAATAGCAGAGTGAGCCAGCGACCCATCAGGTTTCAGCATAGGAGGCAAAGTGGGACGACAGAAATTGGTTTCAACCGCTTCAGACAGGGACCAAAACTGCTTACTACCCGGAGGGTGCGATGCCAGCTTGGCCCCGATACGTCCAATATGGTCAAAACGTGCCCCACGCAGAACCCGCTTGCAGAGTTTGGCGGCGGAATTAAAGGCTCTTTTCCTCGCGCAAACCCTACGCGCTCTAACTTTGCGGTCGCGGGCCTTGACCCAGGCTTGGTAGGCAGACTCTTTTCGGGCCTCAGCGTGGGCGCATTCTGCATTATACCAAGGCCGGAATTTGTGACCGAGCGGGATGTTGGAGTATGGAATAAAATACTCCATTTCCTGCTGAATCACGTCCGCAACCACGTCAACACAGCACGAGGGGTCACCCGAGGAGAAACACACATGTCGCCAAGGATAGGACGCAAAAAAGTGCCGCATCTCATCCCAGTCAGCCGACTCGTATCGCCATAATCGCCTCGCACCTCTAGGACTCTCATCTGGAGGAGAGCAGATCGATACGGATTTCACCAGACAGTGGTCAGACGTTCCCAGCGGGGCTGAGACCGACACTGAATGACTGTCCGGATCAGTTGTCAGCAGAAGGTCCAAGCAATTGGGTATATGGCCGTCTACATCCGGTACCCACGTTGCCACATTCACCAGCTGGGTAAGATCTAGCGTTAAAGCAAACACACAAGAAAACTTGTGCGCCTCCAACCCAGAATGGTCAGTTTTCTGGTACGGGAAGAGCCACTCCTTATGATGGGCATTGAAGTCCCCCAGAAAAATGAGCTTCGCTGTTGGATATCGTTGCTGGGCTACATCAGTCGACTCCACGAGGCTATTAAAGAGCGCTGTTGTCTCCTGGTCACCGCTATGTGATCGGTATACGCCGACGTAGATAGATTTCTCCACGCCTGTGTCCACAAGTAGCCATATCGCAGAAAAACCCGATTTCTCAAAGCAACGGAGACGACGACAACAAATGTCATCGCGAACGTACACACAGACCCCAGCTTGCTTCTTGAACTTGTGTTCAAGAGAGTAACCCGGGTAGTTTAGGTACGCCACGTCCGACGGGGTTGTTATCTTCGTCTCCGTTAGGAAAAACTGGTGCGGTTTCTCGGTCTCAAGGTGTTGGTGGACCGGATCAAGGTTGGAGTGCAACCCCCTGATGTTAATGCGGTGCACTTTGAGTGGGAGGAAGTGCAGCCGTTGTTTACCCTTATTTCTCTTCTTTGCTTTGGTCATTGATTTTGTTAGAGTTGCTGTGGAAAAAGTTGAGCTGTCGAGGCGCTGCTCAGTTAACCAAGGAGACCACTAAAAACTAACCTAACCTATGGGGAACTCATTTGGAGACTGCGGGGACGCCCGAACCCCCCCCGGATATGGCCACCGGGTCCTCCCATCCAGTCGCCAGCTGGCACGGTGGAGCATACCGGGATTTTTCGCGAATTTGCGGGGCAGCCGCCTTTGGCACGTGGCTGGCATGCTACTTGGGCCCCCTACTGACTGCGGTCGGCCAACGGCTGGCACCGTGCTTCGGATCCCGCTACCCTCCAGAATGAGTTACCCGGCAAGTTTTTCTTCAGAGACCAAGACCGGTCCAGAACAGCGCAACTGACGACCTCCTTCTCCCCCAAAGGCACTGGCACTCCCACACACCGACGGAATACAGCAAGCTGCCTGGCGCCGGACTCCGGTGGGATGGTGATCGCGAGCCAGGCGGCCTCTTGTGGAGCGTTCAGCCGTACCACAGGCAAGCCCGTCTTGCCACACAGCGAACGACACAATCGACATTCTGCATGAACGGTTTGAGGGTAGAGTTAGCGTTCCGCTAGACTTTTTCTTGTGGGGTTTTCTGAAGTCGCAGGTCTATGCCAATAAACCACATTCGACCGTTGCCCTGAAAGCCAACATAACGCAGGCCATCGCTCGGATTCAGCCGGATCTATGCAGCAGAGTCATTAAAAATTGGACCTCTCGGATTCGTGCCACCATACGAAGCCGCGGCGGACATTTGAACGATGTCATATTCCATCCATAATTGGCATAAATGGGCCTTTTAAATAAAAAATAAATTTCGTTAATATCTCACACACATCTTGTTTTATTCAATTTTAACATCAACCCGTCCTTGTTGAAAGACCCTTTATATACAATAGAAGCATTATGTTTTACCTGCATTTAGGAAGTTCCTCATTATTGACACTGCAGGTACCTTGTAAACAATAGTTTTTACACTCTGACACGTCGCATCGCTCACCGGTGTAACCAGGTTCGCATTTACAACGCGATTCTCCATTAACTTTCATGCCGTGATCACAAAACGGTCCAGCATATTCTGTAGCAATTTTCATTGATCTGTCGATCACGGACTTATCTCGTACTAGACTCGTTAGTGTCTCGCAATCTTGTAGTCCGTCTGTCTGTTGTTCAATCTTATAGTTTGCGGCTATACCGACAGGGATTTTAGTTCGCAACTTAAATAACTTTGTTAGATTTCTTTTGTCATTAATCTTTGGTTCTTCATATATGATACAATTTTTGCACCAGATCCATGAGATGAGAGAGTTTTTTGAAACGGTCAATACATTTGATTTATTGGAAAAAATAATATAAGGGGCCCTAAATTGAAAGTTAGCATTGTTTTTCAAGTTTTTTCCATCCAAATCTGCTCTATAAGTATAAAATAGGTATTGAGACTTGGGCTCTACCCAGTACATATTCTGCGTCTGCGGGTCGATAACCAAGCTATGGGGCTCCAGTCTGTAAGTTGTGTTGATAGACAATGAAGTAAGATTAATAACAACTTCTCTTTCTAAGCCATCAAATCGAGCTTTTTCTATTGCGGGTCTTCGTCGGGACTTCGTCAGGTTTGTGTTGATCCAGTATACATATCTGAAAGTTGAAAACTGTTACTTAATTAATCTTTTAATTTTAATTAATCACTTATGTATCACTATTTGACTCTGCAGCATCCAAAGGTTTGCTGATAGAAAATGCCTGTGGCTAGTAAAGTCTACATTTGTTCATGTTTGTGTATAAAGCGTTAAATCAATAAATAAAAACAGTATATCACAAATTATTTCAAATAAGAAAACTTAATTTACTTTTTCCCGCGGCTGCGCTCCCGTCTCCTATATAACAGGAAGCGTGCATTTTCCGGGATAAAAGGAATGCCTATACGATGCATGAGATGATTTTTATGAAAAAAATTGGTATGGTACTAACCCCCTACAACTATCTAGGGCAATATCAGTGGGGATCCCATCATCCATTTTTAATAAAAGGTTGCCATAAACATTGTTTGCAAATCCAGGTTTCAATGAAATCCAATTTATGCTTTTCTCGTTGGTATCAGTGAAAAATAGTTTTTCAGTGGGCGGATCGTAGGCAAGCCCCTGAATATTTCTGCCGTTTCTCCCTATTAAATACTTGTATTCCATGGAAGATAAGTTATATCTGCATATAGTGTCGTTGTCGCTCTGTTTGTCGACGTACAACATCGTGTTGTGAACGTCGTCAAAAGCTAACGCTGCTAGGTGTTGAGACTTAAAATGTACGGATTCTGTTTTGGTTCCATTAGTATTATAAAATATGAGTTGATCTCCTACCCCTACAGCAAAGTCTGGAAAATAAGAAAATATAAAAATCGTTTTTAAGCAATCTTTTAATCTACTAAATCGTATGAAATGTAATATCGGTTGTCAATACATATCCCAAAAGTCCAAAGACGGTACTGTTATCTTTTCTGGTAAAGGAGTTTCTATGGCCACCTGCTGACTCCACCAAGAGACCAGTTCCGTAGTATCATTATTGTTTCAATGTTTTCAAAGTTACATAGTTTTACGTTTCAGCTTAATCGGATGCCAGGAAGTCCTTAAAAAATAGTGGACGGACATTTTTATATGAAAGCAAGGTAATAATAAATAATAAAATAAATAACTTTATTGCCAAAAATAAAAATTTTTCATTTTAAAATTCAATTTACAAGATAAAAAAAAAAACAATCATTATAAAAAATGTATAAATTGCAGATTATTGACCTCTGGCACCCAAGCTAAGATTTAACTTGTAATATGAGTGCCAGGGCTCTCTCGATTAATTAACTAACAAAAAAATAAAGAAATGTATAGCCTCTCTAAGTATGGATGCGGGTGTGTGAAAGTGTATAGAATAGAATAGAATAGAATATACTTTATTGTACACCAAAAAATTAAGTTACACATCTCTTTTACAATAATACTTATTTCTACGGGTACAAAGGCGGCCTTATCGCTGACAGCGATATCTACCAGACAACCTTTGGATGGACCTAAAGAACTTAAAATAAAACAGGGGGTAGTCTGTGGTGTAATGCTACATAAAAATTTAAATACATACACAAAATTATATTACTATATATATATATACAAACATACATATATAATATTACGTGTTACACATATTCATAGATGGAAAAAAAAAAAGGGTTGAATAATGATAGAAAAAGTTATAGAGAAAGGAAATGGTTTTTAACCAGGTTCTTAAAAGCAGCCAGTGACTGGGCTTGTCTTACTGACAAGGGCAACTCATTCCACAATCGCACAGCCTGGACCGTAAACGATTTGTCGTAAAACTTAGTGGAATGAGTAGGCATCGAAAGTCTCAAATTTTCCGATGATCTCAAGTTTCTTGAATGTGTGTCATGAAGGAACTTAAAGCGTTCTTTGAGATAAATGGGGGTTGTAGGTATAAACAGAATACTGTAAAGTAATGATAAAATATGGGCATTCCGGCGAAGGCGGATTGGCAACCACTTGAGCTTAATACGAAAATCAGAAACATGGTCATATTTGCGTAAACCAAATATGAACCTTATGCAAAAGTTTTGGAGTCGCTCAAGCTTATCTAGCTGCACTTCAGTTAGGTCTAAATAACTGACATCAGCATAATCGAGGATTGGGAGAAGAAGGGATTGGGCAAGCGCAGTTTTAGTGGCAGTAGGAAGGAAATTGCGCAGTCTGCGTAAAGACCCCGCAGACGCAAACAGCTTGCGACTAACTTCTTGCAGCTGAGGACCCCACGAAAAGTCTTTGTCAACTAAAATACCCAGGTCTTTCACCGAGTCGCTGTATGGAATAGTTAAGCCATCAAAAACAATCCGGGGGAGCTGCGACCAGTTAATTCTTGAGCGCAACCTAGGACTGCCGACAACAATGACTTGAGTCTTCGTTGGATTAACCTGCAGACCATGAGCCGAACTCCACTCAGAAATACGAGCTAAATCTTGATTGACTATGTTAACGGCCTCAGACAATTCATCTACTGGAGCTTGAGAAAATATTTGCAGATCGTCAGCGTAAAGGTGGTAGGACGAGAGAAGTTCATTGGAAATAGAATTAATAAAAATAGCGAAGAGAAGAGGAGATAGAACGTGTGTGTATGTGTTGTGTGTATGGATGGTGTATGGTTGTATTGTATGAAAAATCAGAAAAGCTTGCCTAACAACTTCTCAATCTCCTGGTAAGTAAGAGTCGTGAGCCATTGACTCACCCTCTTTTTACATTCAAATTTTGTAATCCCATGTATGTTGCATTTTTTGTTAACTGCATTATAAACTCGACTACCAATGGCCTGAAAGTGTCTCGCAGCTAGTTTGGTTCTATAACGAGCTACAGGACAGACATATTTAGATCTCATATTAGCCCGATAACCCGCACTGTGTCCCAGATCCAGTGAACCATGTTTGCGCAAAATAGTGTTGAGAACAAAGAGCTGTCTGACGGTCATAACTTTGCAGTCTTTATATAATTGCATGGTGCTATACCGGAAATGTTTAAAAGTCATAACTTTAAGAACAGCCCTTTGTGCCCTTTCCAAGTGCAGCATGTATGTTTTTGGAGCGCCACCCCAAGCGGTTATCCCAAATGAGAGTACCGACTGGCAGAGTGAAAAGTAGACCGTCCGGAGCGTATTTAAGTCAGCACTATGTCGCAAGTTCTTGAAAATCGCTATGAGTTTCCTCACTCTGCCAGACGTTCCCCCAATATGCACTTTCCAGGACATCAGGTTGTCTATCATAATGCCTAGGTACCTGACTTGATTTGCCTTGACTAGGGGGGGGGCAGGCAATGATCTATCTAATCATTGCAGGTATGAGCCCTAAGAACATATGACTCATCTGGCTGTGTGGAAGATTTGATTGAAAACGGGATGTATTTCGTTTTGTCAACATTTAGTGTTAGAATATTGCAATTTAACCAAGACATTACAATACCGAGCGCAAAATCCGCGCACTCCCGAACCTCCTCCCAGTCAGGGCCATGCACGAGTAGAGCCGTATCGTCTGCATAAGTGTATATGCTACAGTGTGGGACGGATTGATTACATAGCCCGTTAACATATACCAAGAATAGGGTAGGTCCTAAAATTGAGCTTTGCGGAACTCCATATGTCAGTAAGTGTTCATCACTAATGTCTGATCCAATTTTGACGCACTGTGTCCGCTCAGAGAGGTAGCTCTCAAAAATTTTAAGTACATGACCCCTCACTCCTATCCTCTCTAGTTTAGTGAGCAATATGGGGACAGAGACAGTATCAAATGCCTTTGATAAGTCCAAGAAAACACCTAAACACTTAGTCCTTTCGTCCAGTACCTTTACTGTATTGTCAACAAAGGCAGCAACAGCGTCCTCCCACGATTTTTTTCTACGAATGCCGTATTGGTTTTCTGACAGAATACCATGCGCCTCCATATAGTTGATCAATCGAGTGTTAAGGATCTTTTCCAAAATCTTTGACAGCGCCGGAAGGACAGATATAGGTCCGTAATTATTGACACTGTCTCTGTCCCCTCCTTTGTGTATAGGATGCACTATCGCCTTCTTTAAGGGACTTGGCAATACTCCTTTGGAGATACACAACTCACATATGTGTGTGATTGGGGGTACGACGAACTGTCGGTTCAATTTTAACATTTTGGTTGTAATTCCATCCCACCCTGCAGCAGAACCAGTACGAAGGCTCATGACAGTTCTGTCTACTTCCTCAAGATCCGGAGTAAGGAGCGCGAGAGAGCCTAGCTGTGCGTCATCTCGGAGATATGGCACATGTCTATCATTTTGCATATTAACATGCCTGTCGGCAAGGTTTTTGCCAATAGTAGCGAAAAAATTATTAACTTCGTTTAATGAATTTCTATTAGAACCGGATATGGTCAAAAGGTCGGTGGGGGGCGATTTAGAGTTAGATTTATTCAGAATGTTATTTATTACTTTCCAGGTCGCTTTGGGATTATTTTTTGCTTTATCGAATAAATTTTTCTCGTAACTAGTTTTAAGTCGGTTTAATAATTTGTTACAGAAATTACGGTAACGTAGGTACATGATTTTTAGGGTATAATTCTCAGGTGTTTTTTTATGTTTCCTGAGCAAATTATCCCGATTTCGAATGCATCTGAGTAGCCCCTGTGTGGTCCATGGCTTAATAGTTTGCAGTTTTGAAGGGACTCGACTGATTTTGTTATTTTGTACAATAGCAGTAAGTGTATTTATTAGGAGATCAGTCGCTTCATTCGGATTATCGCTTATCATAACGGAGCTAAAATCAGTATTAGATATATCTGTCGCTATTCCACAGTAATCGATTTTTGAGAGTAACTTTGACTTTTTTTGGGGATTCTGGTTACTTTTTAAGCAAACTAATATCGGTACATGGTCATTAATGTGAGTATCCAATATAAAAGAGATAACTGAACTTTTAACTTTTGTCATAGTATAATCCAAACAACTATTTTCCCGCGTGGAAGATGTATATGCCGGCAGCAGTCCGTGTGTCGCAGTCAAGTTCATGTATTCGTTGTAATGTGGATCATTTTTAGTTGGGCTTATATTTATGTTTATATCTCCCACCAGAATTATATTTTTATACGTGGACACTGAAGTTAAAATGTCATTTAAGCTATTTAGGAAGTTATCTGTGTGTCTAAACGATGGTAATATAAAGCTTGTAAAAATCGAAGTTAGCAAGACGTACTTACCCCAGCAGTGCGACACTCCCACGAACCACGCCACGAACGGCAGGATGCAATGAGCTTTACACATATTATTCATCAGAACACAAAGTTGTTCCTACAAAGGAGGTCTGACCACTGTCAGCGTCTGAATGATAATAAAATACGCTCACTTTTCGCTACATAATTTATATCAGTCTATCAGGCATAGGTACTGGAGATAAGAACCGGACGCTTCACTTCACTCCACTTATTAACAATTAGTTCCATTATTTTCAGATTCTTTTAAAATGGAACTAGTGATAAAAAAAAAACATCTATGGTTCCATCATGGAACTGTTATTGGTACTAGTTGCAACGAAGCTCCAATCATCCCCCATACAAAATATTGGATATCTGGAGTATAGCTCTCAGCCACAGCTCTCAGGCTATACGCTTTCAAGATGTTGTTGCGACTACTCCGTACTCTGCACAGCAGCGACGCAGTTTTTTTGCGCAATATGGCTTGGAAGCCATCTGTGTGGGTCTCAGCAAACATTTTCGATGCGCTGCAGAAACGGGGCAGTCGCAACAACATCCTGAAAGCATTATTGTATTGCACGCAGTAGTTGACCCATCAATTGCCCGGGTAAAAGCTCTGACAGAAGGCCTTAAAAAGAGTATTTTTTACTAGGTCAGAGCAACCGCACGTGCCCTATGCTCTCTCTCTCAAACTCTATATACGAGTAGTCCCTTAGGTCGTTGGTGATGAAATGACCAACATATTTAAATTTGGTCACTCTTTTTAAATGTAGTCCATTAATCTCAGGAACAGAGTCCGGATATCTACCAGTGACCTTAAAAAATATATATTCTCTTTTGGTGAGGTACTCTCGGACTTAGGTATAATGATACCTAAGTCCGAGTGAGGCAGCATCGTAAGTAGTAAGTCTCACAGCCGCGTAGCTGATGATATTGACGTGCACTGCGTTTATTCGACATCCAACATTCATGCTGTTGAGCTCGGTGATGAGGCCATCAATATACATATTGAACAGTCTAGGGGATGTCAAACCCCCTTGTCTCACACCGAATTCCAATCTATAAGCTGAATAGAGTGTTAAACCACTTTACCTGGTTATTTTGATTGGCACACCCTGGAAAGTTTTCAGTATTTCAGCAGGTATATGTCTGTCCCTCAACTTATCTCAAAGCACATCAAAGGTCAAGGAAATAGACGAACGGAAATAAGATTACGATCGGTATAATATTTATACAATATGCTTCAGACTTAAGATAGCAGTTTCAGCTGACAGTCCGGGCTGAAACCCAAACTGTGCTTCATGGAGTTTTAAAATGTTTTTCAAACATGAATCAAGGAGACTGTCCAATACCTTAGCCATGATCGTTGCCAAGAAAATCGGTCGATAATTGCCCTTATTTGAAATGACCTGTTCTTAACGATGGGAACCACATCACATCGTATAAAACAGTAACAAGACCCTCGGCATGTGCACTCCTGCATTTCAATTGCTCAATACTGAGTCCATCTTGACCAGGAGACTTGCCTCTGCTCATCCCTTGTATGACGGTTTTGACTTACTTGGCAGAAAAATGCACAAGCGTCTCCTTTTCCTGACAAAAATACTCGGCGCCAGCACAAGGAGCTGAGGGACCAAGGGGAGATTGCACCTGAAATTATGAACGTGCAATTTTGCACGTTTTAGGAAGCTTTGTCTCTGTTCCGTTTATCTACTTATGTGGCCTCACGCTCGAGCGTGTACTTCATTTTGATGTCTCGCTCACGCTCGCACCCTTTACAAAAGCTGCGTCTCTTTGTTGATTTTTTTTCGAGTTACCCTCTTTACCACGATCTGTTGTAATTGATGGCGAATCCACCGTCACTGCGTCGTTCACCTTTATATCAGCTAGTAATTGCGTTGAGGATTTCGGCACATACTGCAAACCTATAGGGCCACTATCTAATATGAAAATATTCTCGATACAAGGCCCTCTTCTTGTATTTATCTTAGTATTAGGCTTACAGTAATAATTGTGTTAGCGATATTTATATTTAATTGAGCACACTAAGTGATTTTTCTATGTTGGCAATAATTTGTAGATATTTTTACGCTTGTAACAAAGATGGACTGTTTTTGTAAGGTTGGTAAACGATAACTTTGCACTTCTCGTTTCCCGCCCATTCCGAGGTTATAAATAATGTGGCTTATGCCATCGAAGTCAGGCTATTTTTGATCGAGGCGTCATTAATAAGTATTAGGGTAAGTGCTTTATAAACTGTCTTGTATAAACTGTATTCTATAAACTGGGTTCTATAAACAATTTTCCATAAACTGTGTTCTGTGTAACTGTGTATTTGATATGAGAATACACTGGGTCAGTAAACCCTTTTAAGCATTTTTATTTAAATCGTCATCCCCGCTGAAATACACAAGATTTTAGTCTTTTCAGTAAAAGACGACATTTTAGAAGTGGGATAGTACGCGCCTATTACGAAATATAGTGCTTTTGATAACGATTTTATTAAATTACAGTTTTAAATGTCTTATTAAAACTATATTTAATGTATTTTAAAATATGAGGGTAGAAAAAAAAAATTGTCACTAAGTGTCTTGTCCCTTAAGCGGGGTTTATTAAAGGGTTGTGAAAATTTTGTTATTTGAGCTCAGACGCACCGGTTCAGAGATATTTTCAAAATACCCTGCATACATTTTTAATTTTTTTTTGTGTACTTTAGTTATTCTTAAACCATTTCTATTTATTTTACGTACATCAGGCCTCGTGAGGCGCCAGCCCAATGCGCACCAGTCCAGGACGTCACGGCCCAAGGTGACGCAGTCCAGGACGCCACGGCCCAAGGTGACGCAGTTCAGGACGTCTGAGCCCAAGGCATATCAGTCCAGGACGTCGCAGCCCAAGGCGCAGCAGTCCAGGACATCACAACAAGAAGCTACTGTAGCAGCAGCCTGCATATTCATAGCTAAGTGATCGTTAATCTTTTACCGACTCTACTACTCTTATTTTCTATAGATTTGCTGCATATTTCTGGCTTTGCTGAGAGAGATCTGTTTGCCTAGATGGGAATACTTCTCTACAAACTTGAGTGGGATGTCATTTACTTAGTGGATGACATGTAGTGATTATTTAGTCGCAACTTCATTTTTGCTGAGATTTTGCTGATATGGCTCCTTTATTGATAATGCTCAATATCCACTGGATTAGCTTTTGTACAACAGAATGATTACTGATTTCGGCACAACTTTTTCTTCTAATATTTTGCTCCATAGAAGCATGATGGGTCTTAATAGTACAGTCATTGCAAAGGGCAATAGGCAATTTTGTCGCATTCCAGTAGCGATATGATATGTGTCGTTAGATGGATCTCTTCAGGAGGAATATTTCTTGGATTATGGGTACTTGAGGAGCTAGAGAGCTTTAAATGTGAGTCATTTGAATGCCGGTATTTTGTCAACTAATTACTTTCATTAGTACTGTGCATTTCAATAATTGTTTTATAAATCTATAAACGCTCGCTTTCAAGGATTTTTGGGGGTATACGGAACAGGGTGTAAAGTCCCGCAAACCTCCACAGAAAAGGGAGGATCCTCCGACCAGGCTGGTGTTGTGTCTGGTCCGGGCAACTGCCCAACGGTTATCGTCGGACTGTTGTATACGTTCAAATCGCGCCGCAAACTTTGCTTGCGCGATGTAGGATTTGTGTGACGTCATGTCATTACTTTGTAAGTGGCGGTGTCGGTGCTGCTACATCACTCCCCTCCGGAGACCGGAGGTCGATAGCAGGTTGAGTCGTCCGTACATCTTGTGATGCGTGCCTGGCCAGTGGAAGATTGGTTCCCGTGAGTCGGAACCGGAAGTCGCAGAGTTCGCGGTGAGTCGGAACTGTATGCGGTTGTGCCCCAGTGAGTCGGGGTGATGATATCCCAGTGAGTCGGGATAGTGTTGCTGGCTCCAGTAGTTCGGAGCAGTGATGATGTGTCCCAGTGAGTCGGGACAGTGCTGCTGGCTCCAGTGGGTCGGAGCGGTGATGAAAGAAGCTGAGGGTGATGACCAGGTATGCGCGTCCGCTGCATGCTGGTGGTCAGGATACCCCCGTAGATGCCGTGGGTACTGGCTGGCTGTGTGACTCACTGCTCGAAAGCTTGAGGAAGTGATGATGACGTCACGATGAAGTAGCTCTGCACGAAGGCTGCGCTGATGTTCATGTTCGAGGGTCACCAGTTTGGGGGTAGGTGGAACAGGGTGTAAAGTCCCACAAACCTCCACAGAAAAGGGAGGATCCTCCGACCAGACGGGTGTTGTGTCTGGTCCGGGCAACTGCCCAACGGTTATCGTCGGACTGTTGTATACGTTCAAATCGCGCCGCAAACTTTGCTTGCGCGATGTAGGATTTGTGTGACGTCATGTCATTACTTTGTAAGTGGCGGTGTCGGTGCTGCTACAGATTTATAATGAGGAATATGAGGACGAATAGAGATAATTTGTTTGAGATTGTTATGTTGGTCGCATGATATTGCACATTGGATCAGGGTATTCCCTGATGGTGTGTAGTTTTGTGCAGATAGTGTGTAATTCTGTGTGGGTACGTGGCCGGAGCTACTCTCCGGTAGTACTATAACGTACATCATTGCACATTCTGGGCGGATAGATTTTGTGCTTTGTTGGGGCTATCTTCCAATATCACGGCATATGTTTAGTCTGGCCAAGCTCAGCCGATAAATATGATTTCTCGGTACTGATGTGGGTGCCGCACATTAAGTCAGGGCAACTCTCTGAAGATGTGCGGTAAAATACACAGGTGTATAGCGTTTTGTGTGGGTGCTTGGCTGAGGCTACTTTTTGGCAGTACCATCGCGCGAAATGATGTACACTACGACTGGATTTATCGTGTGCTTGATCGGGGCTACCCTCTAACTGCGCAGGATATGTCTTGGTCGTATTGTATATTTGAAATCGTATCTAAATTTAATATTTTTGCCACAAGTATGGTTACGTGCTCATAAGCTTCTATAAGGTATTTGAAGGTGCAAAATTTGACTATCAAGTAAATTCAATTTGTGGGAGGTAAGAATCTGTGCGGGTATGGTGATGACATGTACTCATCTTTACTCTTAGGTTCATGTTATAAAATATTTATTGAAGTAGGTACCTCCATAAAATTAGAGAATAAAAATTTGTAGGTAGGTACCGTTTACTGCTTAGTATTAGTGTGAAATAAGGTGTTAGTTGGTTTCAAGTTTATATTTTAACAAGCTTCGCACTGCGAGTTTCGTAAACGAAACGGTAATTAGTTTAATTCTTTCTATGGCCGGGTTTTACGCTTCGCAGTTGTAAGCTACACCAACTGCCATAGTGTTAGGTTTTTCTTTGATAAATACATCTTTTATTTGTTAAGAATTAAATTATTTATATTTAACATCAAATACTTAAAAGTTGTTAAAATGATTATCCTAGAAAATATTCGAATGTCAAATGACGTCACATCTCATGACAGTTGTCGATTGGAGGGGGATTGTTCGGACACGAGGCGCGTTGAGTCAGTTCGTCAGTCTAGTCTGGGCGGGCTTAAAAATTGTACTGTTGACCTAAGTGGATATATTGTATGGAGTTGATGGTAACTTATTGTGAAATGGTAAATAAATAATAGTTCAAAGTCCAAACTGTGTGTTATTGCTGAATTACCAACTACACGTAAGTATTATCTATTCTTGAGTATTTTTCTATCCTACTGACCTACCGCTTTGTACTAGCTCTGTTGTCTATCTAGTGATCTATTACAATAGTAAGCGTGACAGATAAGCAAACACACTCGTGTATAATATTATATAGCGTAGTGGTTGAGCGATTGGCTGCTGTGCTGCGTGTCGCGGGTTCGATTCCCGCACGGAACAAATATTTGTATGGCCTACAGATTTTTGTTCCGGATCTGGGTGTATGAGTTTACATGTTTGTGAACTCGCCCACGATACAGAAAGATTTAGCGTGGGACCTAGTGTGGGGCAAAGATATTGAACGATTAGATTTCCTCATTTAGGTTTAAAGATACTTATTTCCCATAAGAATTTATGAATAACAGTTCACTTATAATGAGATTAATTAATTTAAATAATACAATATTTGCCACTGGGGCGTTGGCGACGTTACGTATGCAATTGTATGTTCAATTGTACGGAATTCGTGGTGGTTTTTTATGAGAATGTAGGTGTAATATTTGTAAAGTAGCGAGATTTAGCAGATTCGTTTCTTCGTATAATTTTTACGTAGTGTTAGGTTCTAGTGAAATAATACTTTAATCATTTTGTTTAGTGTTCTTTGTAGTGGGTTTAGATTTAGCGGCTGATCCCCACACTTCGATTACGTATTCGTTTTGAAGAATGTAGGTAATGCTACATTTTAAGAACACCTTAGAAAGATTCATTTTGATCATAAATCATAAATTAGAGTTCTTTTACAAGAAATGATGATTCGAATTTGGAATTAACTATCGTTCAACGTTTTATAGTTATAGAAGGATGTTCAGAACCTTATGTCGGTTACAGAAGCTTATTATTAAGTTATTAGATAATGAAATGGTGGCATGTCATTAAAATGACAAAGATATTTATTAAATGAGAATGTAGGTGTAATATTTGTAAAGTAGTGAGATTTAGCAGATTCGTTTCTTCGTATATTTTTACATAGTGTTAGGTTCTAGTGAAATAATACTTTAATCATTTTGTTTAGTGTTCTTTGTAGTGGGTTTAGATTTAGCGGCTGATCCCCACACTTCGATTAGGTATTCGTTTTGAAGAATGTAGGTAATGCTACATTTTAAGAACACCTTAGAATGATTCATTTTGATCATAAATCATAAATTAGAGTTCTTTTACAAGAAATGATGATTCGAATTTGGAATTAACTATCGTTCAACGTTTTATAGTTATAGAAGGATGTTCAGAACCTTATGTCGGTTACAGAAGCTTATTATTAAGTTATTAGATAATGAAATGGTGGCATGTCATTAAAATGACAAAGATATTTATTAAATCGATTTGTTACTTAAGGAATGTATAACGGAAAATTTGCTAAAGGTGGGTCATAAATTAATCCAACCGTACCTAACGATCTTTGGCATTTCGTTTGTACAGGTTTGTAGACTCTTACTTTCGAGGACATGTATAGATTATGTCGCCGCCAAGGCGTCGATTTGCTAAGGTTCTGATCATGGTTATTAGTTTAAAATGTCAATTAACATAAACTTTATAACCCTGCCATCTCTTGGATACTGTTGGAACTATTTTAATATTTAGTTAATACGGGGTGTTTAAATAAATAAGGCCAAAAAGTAGGTATCTTTTGAATGGTCTGATTGGAATGATTGGAATGGATTATTGCGTTTGGATTTGGTTTCGGATTCGTGTTTGAATTCTTATTCAGTTTGATGTTGAGTTTGATGAGTTGGAAATAGAGTTTGATGAGTTGGAAACAGTTTGATGTTGAGATTGATGAGTTGGAAACAGAGTTTGATGTTGAGTTTGATGAGTTGGAAACAGAGTTGGAAGAGTTTGATGTTGAGTTAGATGATTTGGAAATAGAATTGGAAGAGTTTGACGTTTGATGTTGAGGTAGAAGATTTAGAAACAGAGTTAGAAGAGATAAAAAATAGATTGTTTGTTTGATATATGTGTAATGTTTGATCGGAAACTAACTTTTATCCCTCACATAGAAAATGTAGTGAAAAAGTCTTCCAAAATGCTGGGGTTTGTTATAGAAACACAAAACAATTTGAACGCAGTAGAACTAAAATTATCCTTTATAATTGCTTGATTCGAAGCATATTGGAGTATTGTGGCGTGGTCTGGCGGCCACACTATGCTACTCACTCATTGCGCCTTGAACGTGTGCAAAAGCGTTTTCTGGGGCACCTGGCCTATGCTAGCGGTTTGACCAAGAAAATGCGTTCATATAGTGATAGTTTCAAGCATTTTAATATGGTTTCTCTGGACAAACGTCGACGTCTGAATGACGCGATGTTTGTGTGCAAAGTAATGGCCCATAAAATCGACTGCCCGCAAATATTAAATTATTTTGACTTCCGTGCCCCCTCAAGAATTCCTCGCAGTCCAATAACGCCACTCTGCCCTCCACAGAGAAGAACAGTTCTGGGTGCTAATTCTCCCTACGCGAGATTTTGTAGGATTGTGAACAGTTGCAGTGATCGAATCGACCTCCATTTTGACAGTTTGGGCAAATTGAAAGCCAGTTTTTATAAGTATCTGCCCGAACATTGAGTTTCCTAGCCCTGCATTATCACACTGCTGTAATACCTAGTTTTATTTAGTTTTAATTTGTTTTAATTTAGTTTAATTTCTTTGTTAAGTTTAATTTGGTCTATTTTCTGTTTTCTTGTAAGTTACGACAACGTTTTGTGTGCATGCAGAGTTTACCTGTAAGTGATTGTTACACTCTATTCTGATTTTTTGCGTATGTTTAATTTGCTTATACCAGTGTATACAATTGTTGGTGAACCGAAATAAATAAATATAGATTGTTTGTCGAGTTTGATACATATAGATAGTATGATACATATAAATTGTTTTATATATATAGATAGTTTTATATATATAGATAGTTTGATATATATAGATAGTTCGATATATATAGATAGAGTTTGATATATATATAGATAGAGTTTGAGTTATATAGATAGAGTTTGAGTTATATAGATATAGTTTGAGTTATATAGATAGAGTTTGAGTTATATAGATAGATATTGAGTTATATAGATAGAGCTTGAGTTATATAGAAAAAGCTTGAGTTATATAGATAGAGCTTGAGTTATATAGAGAGTTTGAGTTATATAGATAGAGCTTGAGTTATATAGATAGAGCTTGATTCATATAGCTAGCGAGCTTGATTCACATAGCTAGCGAGCTTGATTCACAAGGATAGCGAGTTTGATTCACAAGGATAGCGAGTTTGATTCACAAGGATAGCGAGTTTGATTCACAAGGATAGCGAGTTTGATTCTCAAGGATAGCGAGTTTGATACACAAGGATAGCGAGTTTTATACACAAGGATAGCGAGTTTGATTCACAAGGATAGCGAGTTTGATTCACAAGGATAGCGAGTTTGATTCACAAGGATAGCGAGTTTGATTTAGATATATTGCGAGTTTGATAGAAAGCTAGTTTGATTTATATAGATAGCTATTTTGATTTATAGGTATATTATAAGGTATTAAATAAATGTGTGTATGTCAGAATTGGTTAGAATTATGACCAGGTTTCAGATGTTACGGTTTTAATGACCAGCGACTAGATATTGGTTTAAATCTTAAGACTGTTTTTACATAGCCATCTAATGATGAACCTTCGGTTAGTAAGATCTTTGAACTACAGGAAAAGTGTTTAATAAATACCACTTTGGTGTTTATGTATTGTTGTGTATTTAAAAGCGAGATGGCGGAAGGACAGAATGAGTAATGTCGGGTGCCGTCAGAATGGTATAAAAGAAATGATTTTACCTTTGGTCATGGCGTTGAGATTATTTCAGTTTTATCTCTGGTAAGTGAAGAGTATTTTAGTGAACTTCTCAGAGATACTCTTCACTTGCTAGAGAATTTGATTAAAATTTCCATCACTCAGAGTAAGGCTTGTCATTACAATGCAATGGTTGATAACGATGATACCTGAAATTCTTATGATCCTGAATTTGAGACTAAGAATTGTCTATAAAATATCCACCAAATTTTATAATTTTAGATTACGATGTTTCTTATCTAATTTACAAAGACTGAATTTAGTTATGAATGAAAGTCAAATTGAATCGTTGGTATTTTGTTTATTGCCATAGATAATTTTAATATATTATCTCGGTAGATCAGATTTAAGTCAGTGAAATTTGCTACAGTGAGCCATTGCATACTCAAATTGCAATGAAATAATATTGAACAGTAGATTACCCATAAATTTTGAAAACTTTCGACACGTACCACTGACAGATTATTTATTAAAATGATAATGATTAAAAGTAGCACTATTTTCTTAGCAGGTGTAAAGATGTCTATCAGATTATATAAAATTGATTATTCTGTAACTTAATGTTGATAAGTTTTATCTTAGCGCAATGAATCATCCTTACCTTGTTGCCATTCCACCAATTCGCACCAAGCGCTTCCAGACATCCTTCATAAATTGCTGCATTATGAATCATAATGCGCACAGCGAATGAATGGAACTCACTACCTGCGTCCGTGTTTCCGAACGCCTTTAACCCGAATCTCTTCAAAGTTAGAGTGAACAGGCTTCTTCTGGGTAAACTCACTCCATTGTCGACTCTGTCTCTGTCACCTCTGACCTAGACTAGAGTCAAGAGCAAACCCACCATAAATAAAAAAAATGAAGTATGCAATCAGCATGCGCAGCTAGATTTTGCTAGATTTTTATTTTCTTATATTTGTCCGATATCTCACCAACAGTTCAAAATCAAAATCAATTTTTATTATTTTACATAGGCCTACATGGGCACTTATAAAACGTCGACAAAAGGCGCACCGTTCGGTTTGGTCGTTTCCTATGGAGAACTCCATGCTTACTCTTTTAAAAATATGGTTTGTTTTTACAATATTTCCATGTTACAGCATTACTTAAATATGGGAGGACAACGTAGGCCCGACAATAAAACGTTAGAAACTAAAAATAAAAAGTTAAACGAAATATAAAGTTATCAAATGTTATCAAGCATCTAGAAATCTAGAAGGCCTACAATGTTCACACATTCATAAAACAATCGGTAAAAGCATCTATACAAAGGTAAAAAAAATAAAAACAAATGTATAACAAGACTAAATTTAAGATGTGGCACAATAGTACATTGTGATACAAGGGTGGAAAGTATCGCCCGTGTATCACACGATATTTTTCAATACAGTTGTGGGCAATAGTAAAAACAAATCAAAGAATTAGATTTGTTAATTCACAAAAAAATAAAAATTTTGCGCGTTTTTGCAACAGGACATATTTTTTTTACAACGAAAACAGCTTACACAGCCTATTCGATTTTAGACAAATGTTGATGTGAAAATAATTAAATTGAAACTGGTAATTAAATATATTAAACAACTATTTGAAAGACTTTTGAGAATTAAATGCTAAAACGTACGGAATCATTCATTTTTCCTCGTATAAAATCTATTCCATTTTATTCTATGTATGAAAACTCTTTGCTACTAAACTTTTTAAATTGACTTATAAATTTAAAACTAAACTGCAAAACTAACGATCGAGCTCGTAAACAAAAGTCACGACCGCGTAACAGAAAGATACCTATGTATAAGATTTAATTTTCGAATCATAATTATAGCCTCTGAAAGTACGCCATGTTTAACAACTGTATTGAAAATGTAGTTATCAGTGCTGTAACTATTCTTAGCAAAGGGTTATTAAGATGATTGAAAACCATTGTAAAAAGTCCAATTAAAAGAAGAGAAAAAAAAAAGAATAATGAGATTGAGAATAGTTAGAGACATCCACATATTTGTACCGTTTATGAGTTACCAGGGAAGCCGCATGCACAGAAGGAGCTAAAATTTTTATCTTCAACGTAGTCCTTGATTTTATAATATGCTTTTTTAATAAGGACACGTTTGATGAAGTTTTTGAACTTTCCATCGGTCTGTTCTATAACTGACTTTGGCAACTTGTTATAGAAGCGTATACTGTTTATAAGAAAAGACTTGCTAGTTTTCGTTAATCTGATTTTGGGTATTACAATTTCGTGCTTACTGCGTGTATTTAAATTATGGAAGTCGCTTCTAGTATTGAAAAGCACTCGATTTTTGCGTACGTATAAAATATATTCCAAAATATAAAGTGAAGGTAGATTCAGTATATCGATCTCTTTAAAAAAAAATCTGATGGACTCGCGAGGACCCATTTTATAGAACGCGCGGATTGCCCTCTTTTGTAAGACGAAAATTGAGTCAACGTCCGCTGCTGATCCCCACAACAGAATGCCATAAGACATAATACTGTGGAAGTAAGCATAGTATGCTAGCCTAGCCGTAGCTTCATCGGTTAACTGCCTTATCTTCCTTACTGCATACGCAGCCGAACTTAACCTACCCGAAAGAGTTCTAATGTGCGCGCCCCACTGCAATTTAGAATCGATTGTAATCCCCAAGAATATAGTTTCCGTTATAACTTCATGATTTTTGCCGTCAAGATTTAAATTTAGGTCACGTTGAGGTACATTTGGTAAGGAGAACTTTAGACATTTTGTTTTTTTCGCATTCAGTAAAAGCTGCGAACCATTTTGAGAGAACAATTAGACTTTCGTTGACATGTAAGACATCCGTATCTTTCCTATCTATTTTAAAAATTGGCGAAGTATCATCAGCAAATAAAATTATATGCGATAATTTGGCCATCATAAAAGGGAGATCATTAATGTAAACAAGAAAAAGGGAAGGGCCGAGAATTGAACCTTGGGGCACGCCCATCTTCACTAGAGACCCCGGAGGACGTCACCCCATTAACATTTACTTTTTGCTGTCTGTTTGATATATAGGCAAACGCAAGATAGCTTGTCCTCGAATTCCGTAGTGGTGTAATTTACAGATCAGTGTGTTGTGGTCGACGCAGTCGAACGCTTTTGAGAGATCACAGAAAATGCCAATGGCATCCTGGAACTTCTCCCAAGATGCCAATATGTGGCTGATGAGCTTTGCTCCCGCGTCCATTGTCGACCTACCTTTTGTAAAACCAAACTACTGACTATGCGAGGATCTCATTTGAATTGAAGTGAGATAACATCTGGTCCAGCATGATTTTTTCATAGATTTTACTCAATGTTGGAAGCACGGATATAGGTCTATAATGAGAGGGATCACTCTTACAACCTGATTTAAAATTAGTTACTGTGTTTCATTAAATCAGGAAACGTGCCGCTGTCCAAACATTGATTGAATATGCCTGTTTAGGACAGGAGCAATTGAGTCAATTATATCTCCAAGAACCCTAACGGATATCCCCCATAAGTCTTCAGTATTTTTTATATTGAGACTTTTGAACGCGTTTTTAATTGTATCAATACATATTGGTTTAAATTTAAAGGTTGGTATGTCTTTAGTAAAGTTTTCTTTAAAAAGAGCTTCAGCTAATTTAGATGAGGAGGGAAGAGACTTCGTAACCTCTAATGGAATGTTGGTAAAAAAAAATCTTATGTCTCAGCGACTTCTTGCTCATCAGAAATGGTTTGATTAGTTATTTTCAAAGACAACTCATTCTGATTGCGTTTTTGTGTCTTTCCAGTTTTTTCTATTAATTACTTGCCACACAGTTTTTATTTTATTATTAGAAACACCAATTTTGTTAATTCTTATTTAAGATTTTGCTTGAGTGCAGACTCTTTTGAATATTTTGGAATAGTTTCTAACATAAGTGTGAAAAACTTGATCGGAAGTTAAAGATTTTTTGTAATATAAATTATCTATCTCTATATATATATATAAGGCAATGTCTCGACTGACATATCAATGCCTAGCCTAAACCACTAATGGTAGAAGTTTGAAATTTTGGGAGGATATTGATTTTATACTGTATGCGTCATCTTTTGTCTTAGAGCAAACAGATCCTGATGAGATTATAAGTACCATTAACCAGCTAAGGATCAATGCGGCTGCTGGATGGGATGGCATACCTCAAACCTTCTTAAAAAGATATGCTCCGACTCTCGCACCCGTACTATGCCACATTTTTAACCTGCTTTGAATCGGCTACCTTCCCCACTTCTTTTAAAAAGGCAATTATTCACCCCATCTTCAAGGGTGGTGACGGGAGCTTGCCAAACAACTACCGCCCAATAGCGGTTCTTAGTGCCTTGTCTAAGGTGCTTGAACGCCTCATAAATAAGCGCCTGGTCCACTACCTCGAGCACTTCAAGCTGTTGTCACCTCAGCAATTTGGCTTCCGCAGGAATAAATCCACTTGTGATGCTGTCCACCTGTTAGTCAATAATATAGTGGAAAACATGAATGCTAACAAAAAAGTTCTAACTGTTTTTCTAGATCTTGCGAAAGCGTTTGACACAGTTCCCTTCTCCACTCTTCTACTCAAGCTTGAAAGTTTGGGTGTCAGGGGGGCCCCATTGGATCTCTTCGAGAGCTATCTTACCAACCGCTCACAATTAGTTACTATAGGGAATCACAAAAGTGTTGAGCTACCCATTCAGTACGGCGTGCCTCAGGGAAGCATTTTGGGGCCCACCCTGTTTCTTGTTTTTATTAACGATCTCTGCAACCTTCAAATTTCAAATGCCTCAATAGTTTCATTTGCAGATGATACTGCCATCACTTTCGCGGCAAACTCTTGGTCGGACATCCAAGCAACTGCACAAGACGGCTTTAATTCTGCCCTGAAATGGCTTTCCTCTCACTCTCTGACTCTTAATGCCAATAAAACAAATTTCATTACTTTTTCTATCACGAACACCTCCCAACCAAAATCCTCAATCTGTATAAAAGCCCATTCTTGTTTCACACAATCTCAACCTAATTGTCAGTGTCCTACTATAGCTTCGGTGGAACAAGTTAAATATCTTGGAGTAGTTTTGGACAAAAACCTTAATTTCGGGTCACACATTAACATCCTTGCGGGTCGCATACGCAAGCTTATTTATGTTTTTAAAACTCTGCGTCATGTAGCCAACCCTTTTATTATTAGAAACGTATACTTTGCTCTTTGCCAGTCAGTCCTCATTTATTGTATTTCTTGCTGGGGTGGTGCCGCAAAGACCATACTCAAGCCTCTGGAGATAGCTCACAGAGCTATTCTAAAAGTGGCTACGTTCAGACCCATTATCTTCCCAACCACAGAACTCTATAAAACATGTAAACTACTTAATGTTAGACAACAATACATCTTACAAATAACCCTACTACAACATAAAAGAACACCTTTTAAGAACATTTCTAAACGCCGAAAAGACCTCGTCTGCACAATCCCACCACCACGCACAACATTTTTTAAAAAGTTCGCCCTCTATCTTGGCCCATCAGTTTACAATAAAATTAATGCAATAGTTCCAATTTACGGATTAAGATGTCGTATTTGCAAAAGGACTGTTCGCTCCTACTTACTGAACCTAAACTACAACGAAACAGAAGAACTCATAAGGAAGTGATTCTGAGTGATTCTGTTCGTGTTATTTTATTTATTTTTATTTATTATTTAAGAAAGGATTTTTAGTAATTCATCCCCTAAAGGGGTGAAATAGGGGATTAAGTTTGTATGAAACTCGTGTCATTTTAAATTTTAAATGAATAAAATGTGGTTCTTCGCGTTTAAATTTAAAATAATAAAATAAGTCTAAGGATTTTTTGAATTTCATCCCTTAAAGGGGTATAATAATAATAAAAAGCCTTTATTAACAATCTTACAGTTAACATTTTAACATATTTCTACATAATACTACAGTACCGTTTTTTTTTTTTATAATATATCCATTTTCTTAATCGACATCGGTTTCTCGATTGCTTTGCTTTCCAGCATAGGCCTCCCCAAGTGTTCTCCACGAGCATCGATCTCTTGCTTTTCTAGTCCAAGTCGTCCCTGCCACCTTTTTGATGCCATCTTCCCATCTACGATACTGTCTGTCTTTCCTTCTTGTTTTGTATGTAGGACACCATTCTCACATCTTTAGTCCATTTCTCTGTCTTAGATCTTATTAAATGACCTGCCCATTTCCACTTCAGTTGTTTAATTTGGTCTTTTACATCTATGACTTTGGTATGTTTTCTTATTTTTATTAATCTTATTTTGTCTTTTAATTTTACTTTCCATTCTATGTTGGCAGGTTTCTAACGCTTTTATATCTTTATTTGTGCAGCTCCATGTTTGACATCCATATGTTTTGCTCGGCAGAATACACGTATTAAATACTTTCTTTTTTTATTTTATTTGTAAGAAAATCAGGACCTCATGATGTTCTGAGGCTTTTAGACAGCTAAAGCGGTCTCCGACGTCTCCTTTCTCTCCTCCCTCCACCATTGCGTCAACACTTATGGTTCGGGCCGCAGCTGACGTGTAGTCTCCTGCCTCCCTGATCTTTTGAAGCAACTAGCTTGCCTGAGCAAATGGAGTAGCCTCTCCCCACTCGAGTAATGTGATTGTTTTCCCTTTAAATCGCATTAGATGGCATCGGTGAGTGGCCACTTCCACTTGAGGTAGTGCAGCATACTTGCTGCCTTTTATGATCGTTTTGGTGGTGCTTCCGTTAATCAGGGTGGCAAGGCCCATTGAAAGGTGTATTCGAGCAGCTCGACTTGAGCCTATGCAGAAGCCTATGCCAACTTCTCCTGTTCCCTGTTCATGAACAGAGCGACGCCTTGCAGTCTGATGCCAGGGACTCCGTCTTCTCCGCATGCCAGGAAATGTGTGGTAGTCATGCTAGGGGCTGGTTGTAGGCTGGCTGTTGCTGCTACCGCTGCTGCTACCGTTGGTAATAGCCGTTGGTTAGAGTGTGAGTGTGTAACTTGTGTTTCAGTCAATGGTGTACTTGTTGTTGTTTGTGTAGTTGTGGTTGTTGTTTGTGTGGTTGTTGTTTGTGTAGTTGTGGTTGTTGTTTGTGTGGTTGTTATTTGTGTGGTTGTGATTGTTGTCTGTGTGGTTATTGTTGTGGCTGTATGTGTTCGAATGTGTGGTCGATTTCGCAAGGCTACGTCCGTTTTGTTGGCCCTTGCTGCGATTGTGGCAACTTTACTCGCGAATGCCAAGAATGGAATCCTAGTAGCCGGTCTCCCTATGATGGTGTGGAGTGTGGACTGGCTAAGCTGGTTTTCAAACTTTACTTCGAGCTCCATTCTGTCTTGGCTGAACCTTGGGCATTCGAAGAGCAGGTGTCAGACTGTCTCTTCGCAACTCGGGTCACAGACGCACGAAGGACTGTCATTGAGATGGAAGCGGTGGAGATACGCAGCACGCGGCCCAGCGGTATGAACTCTTGAGAATGTCCCTTTTTGATCTTGAAAAGGGTTACCGCCTCGGTTACCCGGAGGTCTAGGGGGAGTTGGCCTGACAGGATAGTAGTGCCGATGTCAGAGACACCGTGCGGTATGCTTTGCAGATCTTCTGCGCGAAGACCCTCTGCATTGAGTCAAAATTTTTCCTTGTCATCAGTTTCTCAGTTGCGGGGGCCCACGCACTCGCTGCATACATCACGATGGGCTCTATCACCGACACGTATATCGTCCTTATTATCTCTCTGTTCAGACCCCAAGTCACCCTCGCCGCACATGCCAACTGCTTATAGATGTCTGTGGCCAGTCTACAAGTCGCAGTCACGTGCGCATTGAAGGTGAGTTTGGAGTCTATCGTGAGACCTAACAGCTTCACTTCCACAACCCGGTTTAGCCGCGTGCCCTACATATGAAGTACGGAACGTTCTACTTTCACTTCCTCGTTAACACCATAGCATTGGACTTGTGCGCGGCGAAACGTAGTCGTTGTCGAAGGCTATGTCCAGTGATATCAAAAGCACGATCTTTTTGGCTTTGATTTCGTCTCGTAAGTGGTCCACTAGAGCATAGAGGGCGTCCTCGGTTCCGCGCTGTGGCATGAAGCCGTATTGGTTTGTGTGTAGTGTTGGGAGGAAGTGCCACTGTAATCGGCTTACTAGAAGTTTCTCGACGATTTTTCCTAGGACCGAGAGCAGACCTATAGGCCTGTACGACTTAGGGCTGGTGTCCTTTCCTGGCTTGCGGAGAATGCACACGTGGGCGACCTTCCACTGCTTCGGGAAGTGTGACATTGACAGACACTTGTTTGCTATCGCTAAGAACAGCTCCCTATCGCATTTCATTGCCGCTGTGCAGATGTCTGTTGTTAATCCGTCGGGACCGGGGGCTTATTTCGGATTTTGGTTCTGGAGAAACATTTCCAGCTCCGCGGTCGTGAAGGGCGTATCGTCTGCAGACAGACCTTGGGGGTTCTTGTCCTCCGCTAGCCTCCTTAGCGCAGTGTGGTAGGGCTGTTCGGCATCCATTGAGTCGTCGGGTTAGAAAGTTTTGCCAGAAGATCCGCAGATTGCTCTGGACTGAGCGTCTCGCCCGCGGTTTTTCTCAGGAGCGCGTCGTCCTGTCTTCTGGCTGTTTTCCTTATTACCCTGTAGCGGCATCTACAGGGTAATAAGGAAAACCCACATCCTCTCTCGGTCCTGCTTCGTGCAGAACTCCTTCCAGTTGGCTGTGGCTGCTTCCGTTGCTGCTGTCGTGTAAATTTGTTTGGCCAGCACGTACTCTTGGATGGTGAAGTGTCTCCGGCCAACGGCTGCGTTCCGAATCCATATCTTCTTCGTCATGGCGTCTTTTTTGAGACAGTCTAGAGAAGGGATCGACTATGGGGGCTTCGCGTTTTGTTTGGGTGACCCAAGTTTTGGAATCGTTTCCTCTCATGAGCGGTGGATGTTCTGAGTATAGTTTGAAATGATTGTCTCCAGATCCTCTGGGTTCTATGCGTTCGAGACTCTGACCTGGGTGATGCCACTGTGTGCTAGGCTGGTCTTGAAGTGGGTGTTGAAGTTGGACCACTTGACTTTCTTGGTGTTGTAGATGCGCGTCGAAATTGGCCTTAAGGGTTCCAGGGCCTTTTCTAGGCGCATCGAGAAGATTAAAGCGTTGTGGTCTGAAGTTGTTAGACTTCTTTCTATCCGCCACTCCTCGACCTTGCCCAGCAGCGACGAACTGCAAGCTGTCACGTCGACGATGCTTGTGCACCACCTGTAATTTCTATATGTCTCAAACGTTGGTGTTTGGCCCGTATTTAAGATGTGGGAAGCCCGCTAATTGAGGAAAGAACTGTACGCCGCCCGCGATGGTTTTCGGAAACACTTCCCCACCACAGGCGACCAGGCGACCAGGCGTTTACGTCTCATCCCACCACGATGTTGTTTGTGTCCAATTTGTGTGTCTTGTATTGTGTTTCGGATAGGTAAGATTCAATGTCCTTGTCACCCTCAAAATATACCAATAGTATTCCAAAGCTGAGCTGACCCATCTTTAGCAAGACAGCAGCAATGTTCTCGGTCACAAGCCGAGGGTCGTGGAGGACCTCCAGGTTGTAACCGAAAACAACTATCGCTGCCTTAACTGGTTTTTGGGGGCTGAGTCACCCTCGTCCGTAGGAGAGCACCCGATACGATTCCCTACACGTGGCCCCAGGGTGGTGCTAATCAGGTGACATTAACTGGTGGTAGGTTACGGCCGAAGGCTTGCGACCACCCACCGGGCAAAAACGTACCGCCAAGCGGCCTAGCTGTGTTCCGATGCGATGCTCGGCGTAGCCAACTAGAGGAGTTGGGTCGAGATAGCCGTTCCACTGCAGGCGGACTGGTCTGACGCGCGCTGTTATGGGCATATCGGGAGACTTGTCGCGGAGGGTAGCGGGATCCGAGGCACGGTGCGCCGCTGGCCGACCGCAGGTAGTTGGGGGCCCAAGTAGTGTGCCAGCCACACACGAAAGGCTGCCCCACCAACTGTCGAAAAATCCCGGAATGCACCATCGTACTGGTTGGCGGCCAGAAGACAGGGCCCGATGGACATTCCCGGGGGGGGGCTCGGGCGTCCCCGCAGTCTCCAGACAAGTCCTCCATTGATGGCGTCCTATCAGTGCGTGTCTGTGGGTTGCCAGCGTGGAACATCGTCTCACTGCCTTCTCCTCCCCTTTTTTCACTCAACACTATGCCAAGGAAAAATAAAGGACAAGCTGTACAGCGGCAGCACTCCCTGTCACACAAAGTGCACCTCAGCAACATAAGAGGGCTGCACTCAAATCTCGAAGCAGTCCATCACCACCTGGAGACTGATAGACCAGCTCACCTTTTCCTTTCGGAGACGCAGATCGGATGTCCGTCAGACGTGTCGTACTTATCATACCCAGGGTTTACCCTGGAGCACAATTTTAAACCACGCGCGGGTGTATGCATGTACGCCCGAGACGACATCTGTTATCGGCGTCTCCGAAACCTTGAGGACTCAAGGTTTTCCGTGCTCTGGGCACTGGTGGACACAGGCCTGGATAAAATTATCTACGCCTATGTCTACCGATCGCACAGTGGCGATCAGGAGACAACCAGGCTTACAGAGCATCTGTGTGAGGCGGCTGATGCGGCACAGCAGCGGTACCCTTCTGCCCAATTAGTGATACTGGGGGATTTCAATGCCCACCACCAGGAGTGGCTCTTCCCATACCAGTGCACTGATCATGCTGGGCGAGAGACGCGAAAGCTTGCGCTTGCGTTAAATCTCGCCCAGCTAGTCCAGGGAGCAACGAGGGTGCCGGATGTTGATTCGCACACTGCCAATTGCTTGGACCTTCTGCTGACAACAGATCCAGACCGCTACTCTGTGTCGGTATCTTCACCTTTGGGTAGCTCCGACCATTGTCTGGTGAAGTCTGTATCCGTCTAATCCCCGCCCGATCCCAGTCCAAGAGGCACTCGGCGGGTTTGGCGGTACAGGTCAGCAGATTGGGATGAGATGCGTTCGTTTTTCGCTTCTTATCCTTGGCGGCCCACTTGCTTTTCTTCAGCTGATCCTTCGTCGTGTGCGGACGCCGTGACCGATGTGTTGCGTCAGGGAATGGAGTACTACATTCCATTCTCTGACGTAGCAATGTCTAGCGTTGACTGGCCATGGTTTGGCGCCGAGTGCAATCGCGCCAACACGCTTAAACATGTGGCGTACCTGGCATGGGTCGACGCTCGGTCATGCAAGGCTAGCGACGTGAGCCAGCGGAAGAAAGCCTTTAATAGGGCTGCCAAGTCCTGCAAGAGGGTATTGCGAAGGGCTCGGTTTGACCACATAAGCCGTATTGGGTCCAAACTTGCTTCCTACCCAGCCAGTAGTAAAGCGTTCTGGTCCCTGGCTAAGTCGGTTGAATCGAATTTCTGCCGTCCCTCACTACCACCACTGCTGAAACCCGACGGAACACTGGCCCACTCCGCTGAGGAGAAAGCAAACTTGTTTGCCTCTCTTTTTGCGGAATCTTCATGCCTGGATTCTGGTGACGCGCAGCCCCCTCCTTCTCCTGATGGATGCGAGACGAGTATGTCGGACATTCGCATCCATCAAAAGGACGTCCTTAGGGTGCTGCGCAACCTTGACGTGAACAAAACTAGTGGCCCCGACGGTATACCTGCAATTGTTCTGAGAACTTGTGCGCTTGAACTGTCTCCGATCCTGACCCACCTGTTTCGGCTTTCATATGAGACTGGAAAAGTGCCGCATGCATGGAAACAAGCTAACGTTCAGCCTGTGCCCAAGAAAGGCAGTCGGGCTGACCCGGCCAACTACAGACCCATTTCAGTTACGTCCATCCTCTGCAAGAGTATGGAACGGGTGCTCAACTTCAAGCTCCTGGCATACCTAGAAGCTAACGACATCCTCAGTGACCGCCAATATGGCTTCCGCCAAAATCGGTCAACTGGGGATCTTCTAGCGTATGCCATTCACATCTGGAGTGAGGCCATCGAGAGACACGGGGAAGCGCTTGCCGTCTCCCTCGACATCTCGAAGGCTTTCGATAGGGTCTGGCACGAGAGCCTATGTATGCATAACCTGGGTATGCAGACGACAGCACTGTTGCTGAGAGATACTTATCCGACGCGCGCGCTACTGGGCCTCAGATCCGGTCTCTTCGGGAGGCCATGGTTGGGCGCTTGAATCTGTCCTTGAAGGCAGTCTCCGAGTGGAGCGATGCCAATCTGGTCAGGTTCAATGCTACTATGTATTCTTTATTGCACAAAAAAAAACATAAAATAAAGATACAAATACAATGGACAGCTTATGCTTTACATTGCTTTCAAGCCAAAAGGAATTGTTTATCATTGATCTGTAGCGCTCGCTCGATCTATGCAGCAGAGTCATTAAAAATTGGACCTCTCGGATTTGTGCCACCATACGAAGCCGCGGCGGACATTTTAACGATGTCATATTCCATCCATAATTGGCATAAATGGGCCTTTTAAATAAAAAATAAATTTCGTTAATATCTCACACACATCTTGTTTTATTCAATTTTAACATCGACCCGTCCTTGTTGAAAGACAAAGGCAAGCTTAACCCATAATTGCGTTCTCTAACAGCAAACCTCAGTTGTTATTGGAAATTTGCGTATGAGGACAGTGATCCAAGTGCACAACAAAATTCCAAGTAAAAAAAACAAAATATAAATATCGTTGAATATTTAAAATTCTTACATACTAAATAAACTAAACAGATGCCTATGTGTAAACATAATACATACTATATAACAATAAAATACATAACTAAAATCTTACATTCATAAATACATATTTATGCGTCATGTTGACAGGAAGTTCCTTTATTCTTCTCTTGAAAACCTCCAACGAAACGCTATCCCGTATAGAATGTGGAAGAGTATTCCAGAGGCGAACAGCATGAACAGTAAATGATCCACCTTCATTATGCCATTATACCACTTTCATTATGCGTACAGCTAAAGAGTGGAATTCCCTGCCAGAGTCTGTATTTCCTGATAGCTATAACCTGGGAGTTTTTAAGTCAAGAGTGAATAGGTTTCTTCTAGGTAAGCGTGCTACATCGTCGACCACATCATCACTTACCATCAGATGAGATAGTGGTTAAGCGCAAGCCTATCAATAATAATAATTAAAAAAAAAAGGCTGCACTGGATGACTTGTGTGAAATTCCCCTTGCCTGGGAAGTCACCAAGTGGCGTATTTACTGACTTAAAAAAATCACGGAGTTTTTTGGCCATTAAAGTACCAAAAATCAAAATTATTATAATAATAATCTTTATTATGAACAACTTACAGGGTATCTTTGAGGTGAGACCCTGACCTCCAAACTAGTAAAATACTGTATCTTGAAGGTCAGTTCCTTCCCTTTACAAACGTGTTATTAAATACATTTACAATATGTCCATAATTTTAACATAGGCTATCTTATATCTTAGACCAGTAAACAACAATATATTACTAGATTTCAATATAACTGAAACTAAAAAACATAATCCATAAAAAAGAAAGAAAGCAAGAAAAGGAAAAATAAAAAAGTGTAGTTGAGTGTGTGTGTGTGTATATATATGTATATGTGTGCGGGTGAGCGTGTTGTGATTGAGTGTGAAAGTCATACCGTTACAACAAAAAGAGACTCAATTTTTTCATAGTCCATGTCCTTCAACCATGCAATAATTTTACATTTGACTTCATTATTACTTAATGATCTGATGTTATGAATGGACTGAGTTAACTTATTGTATAACCGTGGAGCTTGGACGTTGTTAGTTCTGCTGGCAAATTTTGTGTTGGCTCTAGGTACTGGACTCTGCACTTTTCTTTTATTCATCTTTGGTAGTGTCGGAATGACCTGTCTGTGGTATCTACGTAGGACTTCATAGATATAAAGTTTACGAACGCTCATGACATTTATTTCGTCGTATAGGTCTTTGGTGGGATAGCGATAGGGAAATTTAAACGCTACTTTTAGCAATGATCTCTGCGCGCTCAAGAACAATCATAATTGTTTTACAAGCCCCACCCCAGGCACTGATGCAATAGTTAATAACACTTTGACTAAGTGCAAGATATGTTTGTACCAGGAGATCTCTGCCAGCCACATCACGCAGGTTTTTAAACGCGAGTATTAATTTTCTTGTCCTGGCCGCTACCGAATTTATGTGTGCACCCCAGTTCAGTTTGTCATCTATTATGATACCTAAATACTTAATAGTTTTTGATTGAGCTAAAATGGGACACGTGCAACTTGTATCCTTATCTAGATAAGGATTCCTGTTGCATGGGTATGTGTGACTCTTAATTGTAATTGTATCCTTTGGGGCGCCTGATTGGGTAATACTGAAACAAAGATATATTGTTTTCTCCACATTTAGGTTTAACAGGCTGTTTTTTTGTAGCCCTTTTTCAACAGTAGTCATTATTGAGTCCCATGAAGTATCGTGAAACGGAATAACTGTATCATCCGCGAACATAATTAATTCAGCTCTATCAATTTTGATGTTGCAGAGCTCATTAATATAGAGTAAAAAAAAGTTAATTAAAAAAATAAAAAAACCCGACTGACTGACTGATTTTTTAATTAACTTTTTTATTTAAAACTTTTAAGATATTTTTTTTTCGAATTAGGTACATTTAAATACATAAGTGTTATATATTTTTGAAATCACCTCTTAAAACCCTTTATTTTGATACCCCACATGATAGGTTTGGAAGAAAAAATAAATTTGGGCCCCCACAATATGGCGCCCAAGAACCGCCATTTTCGTATTTTCCAATTTTAATGTAGCTAGTGACACTCGCGGGGTTAAGACGAATCGATTGACGTAAGAACCATCAAAATCGGCCCACGCGTTTGGTCTCTAGAACGGCAACTAGGAACAAACATACATACATACATACTTACATACATACATAGACTGATAAACACATAACCCTCCTTCGGCAGTCGGGTAAAAAAAGGCTTGGTCCAAGTGTACTCCCCTGTAGGCTTGTGTAGTACATGTCATGTCATTTTACTAGTTTGGAGGTCAGGGTCTCACCTCAAAGATACCCTGTAAGATGTTCATAATAAAGATTATTATTATGTCCTTTATTCATGAAATATCTTATTATCTACTTTTTAAATATTTTTATAAAATAAATTAAAAAACAAAAACATTTAAAATTATAAAAAATAGAGGCCCACCGGTATCGGGAACATGGTCCAAGCTACCGGTGGTCAGGGCTCTAGAGAGAGGAACCTCCTAACAATACGAGCCGTGTCCAGCAGTACTGCTTTCTGGATCAGGCCCTTGACCCAGCCGCCTAACGAGAGCCTCCTAAGGTGTTGGTCAAGGCTCGTGGCTATTAAGCCATTGGCTGACACGACTATCAGTACAATAATCGCTGTATCCACATCCCACATGTCGACAACCTCGCGAGCCAAGTCAAGATACTTGATTTGTTTATCTTTCTCGGCTTTCACGAGGTTCCCGTCATGCGGGACGGTAATGTCAACAATCATTGCACGCCTCTCGATTCGGTCCACCACCACAATATCAGGCTAATTGGCTACAATAGTCCTATCAGTGATGATGGACCGATCCCAGTACAATGTGATATTGCCATTCTCGAGAACTGGGTCGGGCACATACCTGTAGTACGGCACCTCCGATGCCACAAGAGTGTATTTCAGAGCGAGTTGCTGATGGATAATCCTGGCTACAAGGTTGTGCCTATGCAAGTACTCTTCGTTAGCTAGCCGAGAACAACCAGAGGTAATGTGGCGGATCGATTCACCCGAGCGGTGACATGCCCGACAGATGTCAACCGTGCCATCCTTCACAATAAATCTCCGGTAGTTATTCGTCATGATAACTTCGTCCATAATTGCACAGACAAACCCTTCGGTTTCCCCAAAGAGGTCACCGAAACGCAGCCAGGCTACGGACGCTGACTGATCTACATCGGACCCATGTAGGGCCCGGAAAAAGCGTCCGTGGAGCTCCTTACTCTGCCATACCTCCCTGCGGTCGTTAGTCTCAAGCACTACAGGCTTGCGCCAGTTCTCATTTGCCAAGGAGAGCGGGGTGAGTCCCTTGTCCACTGCCACTACATCTCGATGCATACCCACGTCGGCGTGTAGAAAATATTCTCTGAGATTGCATATCTCGCGGTTGTGGAGGTTTTTGGCATTTAAAAAGCCTCGGCCTCCACACTTCCGCGGGATATACAATCTCATGACCGACGATCGTGGGTGATGCATTCGATATGCAGTAAGCAATGTTCAGACCCGCCTATCCAGGGCGTCGAGTTCGGTTTGAGTCCATTTGAGTATGCCGAAAGAGTACATCAATACCGGCATGACTCAACCGTTGAAGGCGCGCACCTTGTTTCCGCCCGAAAGAAGGCTATTGAATACTTTCTTCAGGCGGCCAAAGAAGCGTTCCCTCAACGATTGCTTCATGTCAGTAGTGCTGATACCTAATGCTTCCGACATACCCAAATACTTATAGGTTTCGTTTGGAGAGAGGGACCTCAGGTTTATGGAATCCGTGAGTTGAATTCCCACGGATTCCACAATCTCCCCTCACTTTACATGCATGACCGCACATTTGTCCACACCAAACTCCATCCTGATGGCGCTACTAAAAGTTTCAGTTACCTTCAGTAGCTCCATCAGCTGAAGATTGCTGGGGGCAAAGAGCTTCAGGTCATCCATATAAAGGAGGTGAGATATAACCTGACCACCTCTCCTCAACCGATAACCTAGCCCTGAATTCTCCAGCATCGTGCTTAGAGGATTCAAGGCTAGACAAAACCAAAGTGGACTCAAACTATCGCCCTGGAATATACGTCGCTCGATCCTTACAGGTTCGCTATTCCTCTGGATATTTCGACATCCTGGATAGCGAAGGACTGTGCTCCATTGCCCCATACACGATTTCAGGAAGGTGCGTAGAGTTGTATCTATTTTATACAATTCTAGCACCCTCATGAGCCATGTATGAGGCACCGAGTCATAGGCCTTCTTATAATCTATCCAACATGTCGACAGATCCTTTCGGGAACGCCGAACCTGTTGGCTAATGGCCATATCCATAAGGAGTAGCTCCTTAGTACCGCGGGACCCGTTCCTACATCCATTCTGAGAGGCCGACATGATGGAGTTATCGTCGACGTGTTTATTAATTTTAACTCTCAAAATGGATGTAAGAACCTTATAGACCGTCGGTAAATATGTAATAGGTCTATAATTTTTGGGTTCCGCAGTGCTACCAGCCTTGTGGAGCAGGTGGGTAATTCCTGTTGTAAGGAACTTGGGTAGCGAACCAGACTCTAAGGCTGCCTGGTACTGAGATGACAAACGAGCGTGCGACCTCTGTAGCCATTTTATCCAGAAGTTGTGCAGCCCGTCCGGCCCTGGAGATTTCCAGTTCAGCAACGGACGGACTGCACGGGCTACATCTTCGGGGCTGATCGTGATAGCCCCCATTTCTTCTATTGGATCGCACGCTCGTTCGACCTCCCGAGTCCATTCACCTTCGGTGTGACTGACAGGCACCGACCAGATGCTGCGCCAGAATGAACACATAGCGTCATCATCCGGCAGACGCGTATCAGTCACACCTTGGTCGGGTCGCTCCCAAGCCCGATAAACCCACCTTTCATTACTTTGTAATGTGCGATTCTGGGTGTATCGCTCCACTCTCCGCCTGTACCTACGAATACGGTTTGCCCATGCAAACACTTTTTGTTTCAGGAAGTCGATGCGCTCTGTGACAGGGGATATATAGTCTCGGGGGCTGACATCAGTCCCCGAAAACGCCCGTCTCACAAAGCGCATCACTCTTGGGCGATTATTGCCCTCCCTGAAACAAATTAGTTTGCCGATGAGTGCTCTGGCCCCACCAATACGACGTTCGATCCTGCACTGCCAAGCCGGTACGGCTGGTTTCGGTCGTGTAGCTCTGTCATCTGAAAATTTGACGTGGGCTACACGACATGCCGCTACAGCCGCGCAGTACATGATCGAATGTGTATCAGTGAGGTCTTCGCAGTCATCAAAATAGTTTGACAACTGCGAATCCAGAGCAGCCACCAGCGCCCTATTTTTGTTATGCATGGGCAAGCGAGGTAATCGTGGCCTAAGTTCAGGCTGCATGTAGCGATATTCCCGAATAGCACACTCCAAAGCACTCCTCAATTCATCATTGTACTGGGTACTTACGTTTGTAACCCTGTCACTACTCTCCACGTCAGCGTGGTTGGACTGTGGTGGCACCACAGCCTGCGACGAGGGTGCAGTGACACGGTTACTCATTTCAGTTCGGAGGCGATCAAGTACAGTATCATCCAACATACGATTACGCTGGATGACCCGCACCTGATCCGAAAGTCGTTGGGCTGAAACGTTGACGGCTGGCTCAAGCACCTGAAACAAAGAGAGCATACGGACACGGTACGCGGTCAGGTTGTTTCCTCCCTCTGTAGCCCCAAAGTATGCGCGCATGATATTTTCATTGATGGATAGTGTCCATCTCATGCGCTGCACACTTCCGCCGGGTGCTGGGACCCTATCAGAGACCGGTAAGCCTCGAGGTCCTAAGCGGTCCGGCGGCCGGCGTCCTCCCCGTCGACGCGCAGGTGGTGGTGTCGTCGGCGGAGAGAAGTACTCGTCGCTCGAGCTCGACGCAACTGCCACGGCCGGTGATACAGCACTCACGGTGGGGCTGGTTTCCGGCGGCGGCGAGGCGGAGCTGGGCGACGAGGCCGGAGGTGGTAGGCGTGCTTGTCTAGCGGCGGCAGCTCTCGTTAACATGACGGCGTCGTCTTCATTTTTCTCGTTTCTTGTTCCATTTATAAATCGGTTATTGTTTTGATAATATTATTGTGTTATTTTTTTTTCTTGGTTTCATGTTGTTCTGTACAATTTAGATGCTTAAAGTTTTATATTTTGTAATAAATTTCGTGGAGAAAAATTTTTGGCAGACGGACAGACGACCTTCAGACTTTTATTATTATTGCATTTATTTAATTTATATACATATTTTTACATTTTTAAATATTATTCTATATAAAAAATAATAATAAAAACATTTAAAAATACAAAAATAGTAGCCCACCGGTATCGGGAACAGGGTCCAAGCTACCGGTGGTCAGGGCTCCTGAGAGAGGAACCTCCTGACTATACGCGCCGTGTCCAGGAGTACCGCTTTCTGGATCAAGCCCTTGATCCAGCTGCCCAACGAGAGCCTCCTCAGATGTTCGTCGAGGCTCTTGGCTATTATACCATTGGCCGTCACGACTATCGGCACAATGACTGCTGTATTCACATCCCACATGTCGACAACCTCGCGAGCCAGATCAAGATACTTGCTTTTCTTATCTCTCTCAGCCTTCACGAGGTTCTCGTCATGGGGGACCGCTATATCAACAATCATTGCGCGACGCTCTGGTCGGTCTATCACCACTATGTCAGGTTTATTGGCAACAATAGTCCTGTCAGTGATGATAGACCGATCTCAATACAACGTGACATTGCCATTTTCGAGAACTGGGTCGGGCACATACTTATAGTAAGGCACTTCCGATTCCACAAGATTGTATTTAAGAGCAAGTTGCTGATGGATAATCCTGGCTACAAGGTTGTGTCTATGCAAATAGTCTCCGTTAGCCAGACTAGAACAACCGGAGATAATGTGACGGATAGATTCACCCGGCCGGTGACATGCCCGACAGATGTCAACTGTGCCATCCTTCACAATGTATTTCCGGTAGTTGTTCGTCATCATAACTTCGTCCATAATCGCAAAGACAAAACCTTCGGTTTCCCCGAAAAGGTCACCAAATCGAAGCCAGGCCACGGACGCTAAAAGATCTACATCGGACCCATGTAGGACCCGGTAGAAGCGTCCGTGAAGCTCCTTGCTCTGCCATACCTCCCTGCGGTCATTAGTATCTAATACTATAGGTTTGCGCCAGTTCTCGTTAGCCAAGGAGAGCGGGGTAAGGCCCTTGTCCACCGCTACCACATCTCGATGCATACCCACGTCAGCGGCCTGGAAGTATTCCCTAAGACTGCATACCTCGCGGTTGTGCAGGGTCTTAGCATTTAAAAAGCCACGACCCCCACACTTCCGCGGGATATACAGTCTCATGACCGATGACCGTGGGTGATGCATACGATTTGCGGTAAGCAGCGTGCGGACTCTCCTATCCAGGGCGTCAAGTTCTGTCTGAGTCCATTTGAGTATGCCGAAAGAATACATCAAGACCGGCATGACCCAGCCGTTGAAGGCGCGCACCTTGTTTCCGCCTGATAAAAGACTATTTAGTACTTTATTCAGGCGGCCAAAGAAGCGTTCCCTCAACGACTGTTTCACGACACTAGCATTGATGCCTAATGCTTCCGACATACCCAAATACTTGTAAGTTTCGGTTGAGGAAAGGGATCGAAGGTGTATGGAATCCGAGAGTTGTATTCCCACGGATTCCATAATCTCCCCTCGCTTTACATGCATGACTGCACATTTGTCCACACCAAATTCCATCCTGATGGCGTCACTGAAGGTTTCTGTCACCTTCAGTAGCTTCATCAGTTGAAAGTTGTTGGGGGCAAAGAGCTTCAGATCATCCATGTAAAGGAGGTGTGATATAACCTGACCACCTCTTCTCAACCGATAGCCCAGGCCCGAACCCTCCAGCAGTGTACTGAGAGGGTTCAGGGCTAAACAAAACCACAGAGGACTCAGACTGTCGCCCTGAAATATTCCGCGCTCAATCCTTATAGGTTCGCTGTTTTCCTGAATCTGTCGACATCCTGGATAGTGAAGGACCGTCCTCCACTGCCCCATACATGACGTCAGGAAGGCGCGCAGTGTTGCATCAATTTTATACAACTCCAGCACCCTCATGAGCCATGTATGTGGCACTGAGTCATAGGCCTTCTTGTAATCTATCCAACATGTCGCCAGATCCTTGCGGGAACGGCGAACCTGTTGGCTAATAGCAATGTCTATGAGGAGCAGCTCCTTAGTACCGCGGGACCCATTCTTACATCCATTCTGAGAAGCAGACATGATGGAGTTATTGTCAATATGTTGATTTTATTATTATTATTATTATGTACTATGTACTATTAGGAATTAATTCCATTAGGTGAACGAGAACGAACTATTCTGTTTCGGTCGTTTATATCGTTCATCTAGTACAGTAGCACAGTGATCGTCTGGCTCGCGAGTGCTGAATTAGAACGAATATGTATTATGTACGAGTGTCTGAGCGGACGAACTATTCTGTTGCGGTCGTTTAAATCGTTCATCTAGTACAGTAGCACAGTGATCGTCTGGCTCGCGAGTGCTGAATCAGAACGAATATGTATTATGTACGAGTGTCTGAGCGGACGAACTATTCTGTTTCGGTCGTTTAAATCGTTCTTCTAGTACACTAGTACAGTGATCATCTGGCTCGCGAGTGCTGAATTAGAACGAATAAGTACAAGTGTCTGAGCGAGTTGAGAGATTACAGAAGCGTGCGCGCGAGCGTGATGGACGATTTACGATGACCGACCTGGCGAACAAGTGAATCCCGACTCAAAATTCCATGAAGTTATATGTTAATATTCGTATATGTCGGGTTTAGTCAATAGTACGGACGTCAAAGCAAATCGCAAGCACGCCATCTGGCGGCAAAGCAAGAACAACTACGCATTGGCATGCTTTTTATAAGCGGTTGCGTGGTGGGGAGGAAGGCAGTTGAGTACTGACAGCCGTAGAGCTAACACGTCGTAGAATCAGTGTCGATCCGTAATATTAGTAAGCAGGAATGTAACTTGTGTCTATTTGAATATACTCAGTGTATCGAATAATTTGTGTGATTTCATTTTCACGATTGTACCCAACGACCTGCCCACACACGATGTCTTAACCTAAGGGAATACATCCTGACTTCCCGATGTTTTCCATCTATCGGCCAGCCTTGATGCGACATCAGAATTGGGATTCGGTCGTGCTAATGAGATCACACGTAAAAACAAAGCTAGTGAAAGTGGCGGTTACATTCTTGCAAAAAAAAATCGCGGTGACAGTTGCGACTACCCTCAGTCTTGAATAATAAAAAGCGAGTCTTGAACGGAGCAGCAAGGCGGCTAGCAACAACCAAGGAGCTGGACAGGTCAAGGAGGAGCGTGTGGACTTGTGGAGAATTTCATACACACGGATCTTTATGCGAATCTGGTGAGTCGTTTTCATTTTGTTATGACTATTGCCAAGTGTTCGTTATTCAAAATTCTGGTTTTGTGTACGGTATGGCGGCCAGTGGATTGTCGGGGTGGCCCGTGTTCGGTCCATACTCTCATGTTAGTTATCGCTGGTCAAGTTTTGGTGTTATTGAAGAGTTATTATTCTGCTAACACTGGCAATGACCCTTGACTAGCCTTGGCAGACTATGGTTTCGACGCCGACGGCCTTAGAACGATATGGTGCCTACCTTACACTTTAGTCTGGAAAATAACGTACCTACCTTACACTTCAGTCTGGAAAATATTATAATTCCAAATGAAATATTTTTATTAGTTTTGTAGTGTGATAGTTCTATGTAGTGAGAGTTAGCAAAGTTTGAGAAGAAGCGTAGTATTCTTCTTTTGTGGTCGTAGGGCCAAACTATCTTAAAAGTGGTAAACTCTACCAGGCCTCGTTAATTGCGACTTAAAACGCTATGGCATTCATTGGATTCTCTAAAGCCCATCGACTAGCGACAGCGACCTGGGCACTTGGGACACTAATGTGTGGTTCATGTTTTGGACAGGAACTCTGCACTCAAATTCGGTGTCCATAATAACCTATTTGGCCATGCCGGTTTAGGTAACTACTACTACTAGAAGCTCGTGGCTAAATAATAACAGCCGCACTGGTCGATCATCAAGGTTAAGCAACGCTTGACGAGGTCGGTCCGTGGATGGGTGACCATTTCAACATACCGGGTTTCCTCCGTGCCTCGGAGAGCACGTTAAGCCGTTGGTCCCGGCTGTCATTTGAAGATCTTTGACAGTCGTTACGGGTAGTCAGAAGCCTGAGATCTGACACCAGTCTTGACAAGGGGTACCGTGTTACCCAGTTACTGGGTTGTGGAGGTCAGATAGGCAGTCACTCCATGTAAAGCACTGGTACTCAGCTGAATCCGGTAGGACTGGAAGCCGACACCAGTGTAGTTGGGAAAAGGCTAGGCAGATTGATTGGTTTAGGTTACTGCACCGGTGCATCGATTAATTTCCATCAAAGCTGTGTATGGTTAAGATAACCGTGTGAACATATACTCTCGTAATGTTTTTCATGTTTCAGATATTGTGTCGCAGCCTGAAGCCTCTGCTGCAGGCTAGCGATTCAGATGATGAGCGCGAAGGTTGACGTGTCAACGTCTGAGAGGTTAAGACCGATGGCAGGCTAGCAGTTCGCAGGTGGTAGTCGAACGCTATGACCACAGCTGTGATGTCGGGAGCGCGCGCAAGTTTGGAATGGAATACTCGGTGAGTCGCTTCCATATTATTTCGATAGTGAGGTCGAAGGTTCTCTAGTGAAGAGATGCTAGTTCGAGTTTTAAGTTTTCATGTTTGACCATTGTATTGGTCGTGGTTATATCTTGCACTATCACTAGGTAGTTGAGACACACTTAGTAAAAAGCAAGTAGCTAATGAGTTTCCTATTGGCTAGTTAGTACTTTCCTAGTTTCAATATTAGGTTTAGTACGAACCTTAGGATGAGATATCCCATATGAAGGAGTTGAGATATCCAAAATGACTGAATAACTAGTAATTTTCAGTGGCAAAGCGAGTCTGTAATGTCGTGGGGTAACGAAATTGTATCGAGTTAGTAACGGTACTGGTAATTTACCTGTACTCTTGTTGCGTAACGATTTACAACCACCGTCTTCAGATCTGAATTCACTTGCTTACTTTCAAAGTAATATTATGATAGCAGTAGATCTGGCAATCAGTTTTCCTTGCGTAAAAACTGAGTTAGTGAGCGATAGTAAATAGTTACTGTTGGTATTTGATTTTAAAGATTTGATCAGAGTTAATTCGTGAAGCTCCTTCACACGGCTTCATTGGACATTATCAGGCTTAATTGGTCCCCTCATATTAACAGTCGGTATGTTCCAAGATCTTTGGGTAAAAAGCGCGAATCTTGTGAGAAGGATCCCCGATCACCAAGTTCCTTGAGAATTAGACGTCATAGTTGATGACAGTGGTAGTGAGACCAAATCTGATTAAGAATGGCTTGTACACTCATACTCGAAACTTTAGACCGCACCTCATGAGTAACATGTGGCGATGGGTCTACAAGGAATCGTTGGTGCGATTTCTGTCTGTGTTGGTGCACAGAGCGATTCATGTGTTGTAGCACATATTCGCTAGATCTTTGAGAGTCGTTGGTGCGATTCTTGTCTGTGTTGGTGCACAGAGCCCCTCATGTGTTGTAGCATATGTGGCGGCAGATATGTAAAGAATCGTTGGTAGATACGATTCAGGCTTGTGTTGGTGCACAGGGCCCCTCATGTGTTGTATCATGTGTGGCGGCAGATATGTAAAGAATCGTTGGTAGATACGATTCTGGCTTGTGTTGGTGCACAAGTCACAATGAGGGTTTCATGAGTTGAGTATACATTGCCTTTGAATTATAACAAACTGTAACAGCATTGTTACTATTACTTTGTTTAGTTGTTGAACTTGTTGATCGTCTGACCTTTTTTTCTAATGAATAGTGTTGTGTGGGAATCTCTAGTACGAAAACTAAGTAGGCCCTGTATTAAGTCCGCGATAGGTGATTATGACAGGACAGTTATCGTTATACACTGAAAGCTTTAAATAGGTACGCTTAGGACCTACAAGTATGCACACTGTAGGTTAAGGAAGATACCAGCGGGTTATGTACCAGTCGATGTAGATGTCAAAAGGATTTTGATGATAATGAGCAAGCTTAAGGTGTCGAGTAATTCAGTCTATCGAACGTATTATGTTTGACCGTACCAGTGGATTCTGACGGAGGTCGGGGTCTGGAGACCGTTGTAAGAGCAATACAATTGCTGGTCGGCTAGAGGGCCGCGTTGGAGGTTTTACTCGAGGGTTTCTGTAAGCTTGGCAGTTTTTCCTGCAGCAGAAGTTTTAAATTTTGTTTGGAGCGACTAGTGGTACATGGCCCAGGGTAATGATTTAGTTAATGAGTAGGGTTATAAAATCTCTATTTTCACGAACCCAATGATCTAGTTTGGTCAGGAGTAGCCGAGCGTTGTGTGGCAACTGTTGGCCTGTGTGGCAACGGTAGGCCTTTATGGCAACGGTAGGCCTGTATGGCACCTGTAAGTCTGTGTGACACTATGTCTGGTGTGAAAATTCATGTTTGTGTTAGGAACCTTACAGAAAGTTCCTATTAAGTCATGAGGTTACAAGAAAGTAAACTCGCGGTCATGCGTTTGGTGAGGTCACCATGTTAATGTTGATGACGTTCGAATCGTCAAGCCTTCATTACGAACATTTAAATAATGATAGTTTCTAATTTTGATTACTTTGCGTAGATCGTGTTAGTAAAACACACGAAGCTCAAGTACCAATTGAGATGGTAGATGAAGTAGATAATGAATTGACGTAACATAGGACAGACTAAATCTCTGTGTGAACGGGTTCTGAGTTCAGAGAGTTGAGTTGACTCGACATTGTGGAGATGTTCGAGTAGAGCAATTGTGATTGCTGAGAGAGCTATGAGATGGCTAAAGATCGTGAATAAGAAACCTGGTATATTGTTTCTTTTGTTTGATTTAATGTGACATTTATGACTATCAGTGGTACTTGGACTTTGTGATCACGAAGATTTGGTGCTTTTAGGTACCAAATCGATGATCGAGTTACTGTTTCCTTTAAATTGGAAATAGATTTCTTTGCTTGCAAAGGTGAAAGGAGACATTTAAATGATCATGTTTGATTGACTAAAAATGTTTCCTCACTCACCTAGAGTATGCGTCAGGATTGGACGAGTGAATACTGTTTGGAAATTTTGTGTTTCAGAAAAACATCCCTTGTATGATGGGCGACTGGCGGGTCGGAGTAGACTAAGAGGACGTGTGGCGCAACACGACATGAGGTGGCGTGGAGCGAGGACAATATGATGAAGCCTGCGGGTGATAGATTTGGGGATCTGTCACCTGAGAGAGGCCCGAGAAGGCGACGTGTGTGTTCCACGCTCGCCTCTCAAGAGTAATTACGGCCTAGAGAACACCATGTGGTTTTAGTCAGTAAGAGTCTGACAGACCCCTCAGTTTCCCCCAAGGGCTGAGGACATCCATTGAGGATTTCCACATGATTCGATACACTGTTAGAACCTGACAATGAGGAACAGACGAGGACGCCTGTCTCGCAGGATGGCCGTGTCGGGTTTAGTCAATAGTACGGACGTCAAAGCAAATCGCAAGCACGCCATCTGGCGGCAAAGCAAGAACAACTACGCATTGGCATGCTTTTTATAAGCGGTTGCGTGGTGGGGAGGAAGGCAGTTGAGTACTGACAGCCGTAGAGCTAACACGTCGTAGAATCAGTGTCGATCCGTAATATTATTAAGCAAGAATGTAACTTGTGTCTATTTGAATATACTCAGTGTATCGAATAATTTGTGTGATTTCATTTTCACGATTGTACCCACCGACCTGCCCACACACGATGTCTTAACCTAAAGGAATACATCCTGACTTCCCGATGGTTTACATCTATCGGCCAGCCTTGATGCGACATATATATAATCAATAATTCATTAAAGTTGGCAAAATTGAATGACATTTGAATTATTGTAAAATGTTTAATCGAAATGGCAGTCCTAAGCCTGCAAAGTATGATGGAAAATCAAATATGTATTCCATTACGTCCAACTGACTGATGTCTTAAGATCGGTGAACTAAAATGATCTAATAGTACTAGAATACCGAACTAGTTCATTTGTACGATTGTACTAGTTCGGAGCGTTCCTATCAGTGACCGAGTAAGAATAAGCCTACTCCCCTGGGGAACGCCATATGCTATGTCACTGCTGTCGCCAACCTCCTCTCCAATCCTAATGCATTGTTGCCTTCCAGATAAATAGTTCTGAAACCACAGAAATGGAATACCTCTGATTCCTGCATTCTGAAGGCGTGACATGAGAATAGGTATTGATACGGTATCACATGCCTTCTGTAGGTTCAAAAACACCCCCACGCATTTTTCTCCCTTATCTAAATAGGATGTTATGCTAGGGTTAACCCATCCACAGCTTCAGTAGTAGAACGATTAGATCTAAACCCAAATTGGTTGTCGGATAAGATGTTATTTATTTCTAGGTATTTCGTTAATCTCTTATTGACTACTTTCTCTAAAATTTTAGACAAAACCGAAAGAAGTGATATAGGTCTATAATTATTAGGTACATTACGATCACCAGACTTGTAAATAGGTATCACTATAGCTATTTTAAATGCATTGGGAAAGCTTTCACTACTTAGGCTTAAATTGCAGAGATGTCTAATAGAAGAGCTAACTCGAAGGCATAGCTGCTTAATAACTGACGTGGAAATTTTGTCCCAACCTGTGGCGCTGCTTTATTTAAGGTTCCTTATTATATCCATTATTTCTACGGGGTCAGTTGGAGCAAATGACATTGAATTTGGATGCCCATTACATGTAAAAGCTTCACTCGCAAGCGTTTAGTCACTGATTTGGAGTTTACTTAAAGTAGCGCTAGCTAGATCCTTACCGATTGAGGTAAAATATTTGTAAATTTGATTTAATGAATCAGTAGAATTTTCAGAAATTGTAAGCAGTTGTTTTGGACAATCTTTCTTTTTATTTAGATAGCATTCCTGTTTAATAATATTCCAGGTTTCTTTGGTATTGCCTTTATGTTTTTGTAATTTGTGCAGTTTTATCAATCCATTACATTTATTCCGGTACGCAGTGTAATATAGCCGTAATTGTTCATTATTTAATTGTTTTTTGATTTTTTTATGATGATCATCTCTTTTCCTAATAGAATTTAGTAGCCCAGCAGTTATTCGTGGCTTCAATGGCCTTTTTTTTCGTGGTAAGTGTATCATCTTTGTGTTATTATTTATGGCGTTTTGTAAGCATGTTATTAAAGTTTCTACTGCATGATTAACGTCAACGGTATTAAAATAATCATCATTTAGTGTTAATTTTAGTTCTTGTTATTATCAAAATTGGTTACGGTCCTAGATGTTGATATATTTGATATTTGTTTTGTAATATGTGCCATATCTATGTAAAGAAGTATAGGAACGTGATCAGTAAGCTCTTCAAAAACTATTGACTGTATATCAGACGAGGTTTTAACCATAAAATGATCAATACAGGTCCGGATTCTTGTGGGAAGGTTAATAGCCTGTTTTAAGCCCAATGAAGCCATTAGATTTAGATACTGATGGGCGTGGGTATTTAAATTATCCGAAAGGATGTCCAAGTTGATGTCACCAGTGAAAATGATGTTCGCGGTTTTACAGTCCTGCAAAATTACGTTTAAGGAATCAATACATTTTGTTGGATTGCGGAAACAAGGTGACCTGTATGAACATATAAGTGTGTAGCTTTTGCAAATACCTACCACAAGACAATTTCCTTCATCCATAAATGGCTCATAGTGTGTGCAGTTAAGTTTATCTCTAACGTACACGATAATCCCGTCATTTTTATTAAAACTGTTTTTGGTACTTAATGCGCTGTAATTATTTATTGTAGGTATGATGCTGTTTTCATCTATCCAACACTCGGTTAATACGAAAACATCTATTGTAATATCTATTTTCGAAACAAATATAAGAAATTTGTCCAGGTTGCAATTTACACTACGTATGTTAATTGTTATTACTGTTAGAGAATTATTGCTTAATGCATTATATTTTAACATAATCGAACAGTTTGCGGGATTCTCTAATTTAAAGCATTTAATATCCATGGATGAGTCTAAATCTGTCACTATATTATTGTTTATAAACAGAGTTTTACACATACAAACCCAAACAAGACAGGAGTTTCAAAGTCGTATTAAAAAGTATTCACCCTTCTTCAGATACAAATGAAATATCAGATGAGCTCCTCAGCCTAGGTCACACAGTAATGAATATTTGGAATATTAAGCAAAGAATAACTAAAAAACCTCTACCAATTTTTATTGTGGAATTACAACCAAAAAGTAATAATAAGCTGATCTACGAAGTTGTGAGTCTATTGCATTGTCGTTGTTCGTTCGAGCCTCCACGGCCAAAACGTGAGATTCCACAATGTGCAAATTGTCAACAGTACGGACACACTAAGAGATACTGCCACAGGAAACCCAAATGCATTAAATGTGCTTGAGACCACTCCTCAATTAGCTGTGAAAGAAAAGGAAGATCAGATGATGTTAAATGTATTTTGTGTGAGGGAAATCATCCCGCAAACTACAAGGACAACCCTTGTTTACCAAGAGCTTCAAAAGGTGAAATTCCCAACGAATAAAACAAAGATGTCTTCAGATACCAGTGCTCAACCAGTAAAACATCGCCATCAAACCATGACAAATACCAAACCGATACATAAATCAGACTCAAAATCTGAAATGGCACAACCCAATAATCACAATAAACCACTATACAGTCAAGTACTGACGGCCAAGAAACCAACGAACCTAGGTCAAACAAATCAAAGTAACACTGAACCTTTACAAGATCAAACCATTCATGCAGACATGAGAATAATGATGAACACCATGACGCAATTAATGCAACAGTTAACTACAATGACAAATCTTCTAATGGAAATCATGACTAATCTGACCCGTTCAAATCATTAAAATTGGCCCTATGGAATGCCAATGGGCTCTCACACCACATCATCGAATTAGAGACATTTCTGAAATTAAATAAAATCGATATCCTACTAGTATCAGAAACACATTTTACCAACAAAAACTACCTAAAAATTAAAAACTACTCGTTCTATCATACAATGCATCCTGATGGCACAGCACACGGAGGATCTGCAATCATTATAAGGAATAACATCAGACACCACGAGGTAGAGTCATTTAAATCTACTGAAATACAAGCTACAAGTATAGTTGTTGAAGATTGGCACGGACATCTCACTGTTACAGCATTATACTCTCCGCCAAAACACGCGATCAAAAGCGACAATTATATTCGTTTCTTCAACACGCTGGGACCAAGATTTATAACGAGTGGGGACTACAACTCGAAAAATACTAGGTGGGGATCACGATTGACGACTCCTAAGGGTAGACAGCTCCAGATTGCTATAGATGATTTACAACTTAACACCGTATCAAGTGGAGAACTTACCTACTGGCCCTCGGAACCTAGAAATATCCCAGATCTAGTAGACTTCTGCGTCATAAAGGGGATTCCTGTGAACTGCTTTAAATGCACATCCTCTCAAGACCTTTCATCGGATCATAGTGTTGTACTAGTGGAAGTCTCTCAGAAATTCGTGCGAGCTGAACCTCCTTTAAGATTGCACGGTCGAAAGACCAACTGGAACCTGTTCCGTTCCCTAGTAGAATCCAGAATAAATATGAATCTGCCTCTTCAAAGTCAAGATGATCTTACGTGAGCAGTCGAGCACTTTAACGATTGTATTCAGTATGCGGCTTGGGAAAGTACACCTACCTTTTTTTCTTTTTTTTTTTTTGGGTGGGAAATCATCCAATGACTTCTCCCGCTCTGGGTGAAGCGGGAGGGCGTGTCAGACTTTTACTGACTAAAACCCACCCGTGTTCCTTCGGTTGCTTGTGCCAGGGCCGCGGTAACTCTCTTTCAAATTTATCCGCGACCCTGACAGGAAAGTACACCTACCTGCGACTCAGAATTTGATCTCGTATCAGCACACGCTCGCTCGCTCGAAATCAGTACGTGAATTATGAGCCGAAAAACGACAAGCACGGAAATTGTGGCAAACAACTAGATTTCGCGGCGATAAAACTCGGCTAAATTACTTAATAGTCGTTAAGTAATTTAGCCGAGTTAACTAAAAGAAATTCTAAGTAACTTAAAGAAATTCTGGGTAAGGAAAGAAACGAAAGCACTCAAAACCAACTGCGCAGACTTGATGCCAAAGCCACTAGCGACTATTCGTTATGGAAAATAACAAAAAATCTCGACAAAACCATCGCTTCTAAATCACCTATACGCAAAAAGCATGGTACTTGGGCAAAAAGTGACCTAGAAAAAGCAGAAGCATTTGCTTCTCACTTAGATGACGTGTTCGTACCAAACCCTGTCCAAAGCCCTGAAAGAACCGACTACAAGGAGTTCCTCAAATGCCTCAAACAACCTCTTCAACTTGACCTGCCAATTAAAAAGATTAAGAAAACAGAGACCGCTGCTGTCATAAAACGCCTAAATCAAAAGAAGGCCCCAGGATATTACCTAATTACAGCCAAAATTTTATGCGAGCTACCAGGAAAATCAGTCTTATTTTTGACACAATTGTTCAACTGTATCCTGAAAAGAGGTATATTCCCACAGCAATGGAAAGTGGCACAAATAATAATGATCCTTAAACCTGGCAAAACTCCTGAAGAAGTCTCATCGTACAGGCCAATCAGCCTGCTACCCATTCTGTCGAAAGTCATGGAAATCCTTTTCTTAAAGAGACTAACCTAAGTGATAGCAGAGGTTAAAATAATACCTAACCATCCATTCGGTTTTAGGCAGAAGCATGGCACCATAGAACAGGTCCACCAATTGGTTGAAAATATCCACAAAGCTTACGAAAATAAGAAGTATTGTTGTGCGGCCTTCCTAGACATATCTCAGGCCTTCGACAGAGTCTGGCATGAAGGTTTGCTTTGTAAAATAAAAAAGGATCTCCCGACAAACTACTTCATCTTCCTTAAGTCATATCTTGAAGACAGGTACTTCTATGTCAAGCAAGGCGAGGACTCAACAAACCTCCACAAAATCTATGCAGGAGTGCCCCAAGGAAGCGTTCTTGGCCCGACCTTATACCTGCTCTTCACTTCAGATCTTCCTATGACGGAAGGAGTCGTAATAGGCACCTTTGCTGATGATACAGCAGCCTTAGCTGTCCATGAAGATCCAATACAAGCTAGTCACAAGCTCCAAATCTGTTTAGATAACATCTCGGAATGGCTAGAATTCTGGCAAAATCGGTTCAGGTCACCTTTGCTTTGAGACATAACACTTGTCCCCCAGTAAAGCTGAACAAGGTGCAAATTCCACAAGCAAAAGTAGCTAAATACCTTTGCCTCTATCTGGATAGTCGCCTGACGTGGAAAAAAACACATATTTACCAAGCGCAAAGCTCTAGGCATCCAACTCCGAAAAATGTACTGGCTCTTTAACAAAAATTCTGAGCTGTCGCTAGAAAACAAATTACTGTTATACAAGTGCATACTGAAACCTGTCTGGACTTACGGGATACAGCTCTCGCCAACTAACTAACTAACCGCCTCCAATTCAAACATCGAAATATTACAGAGGTTTCAATCAAAGATGTTGAGACTTATCACTAACGCCCCTTGGTTTGTAACGAACCAGCAGATGCACCACGATCTTAGAATTTGAACCATCAAAGAACAAATCAGAAAGTCTATGACGGGCTACAAGAAGAGACTAGTAAACCATCCAAATATACTAGCAACGCACTTGATAAAGAGTGACTCTAAATTCACTCGACTGAAAAGAAAGAGCCCTGCTGACCTGTAGGATGGACGAGAAAATATAAAAAAAAAACAAAAAAAAAAAACAAACAAAAAAAATGTAATAAGGGCGTATGTCACTGGACTTCCTGCCTTCCAAGCCAAATATTACATTCTTAACCGTTTGCTGAATGTTCTAGGAATAGATTGCAAAAGGAAAAAAAAATATATATATATGTTATTGTTTAAGTTATCGATTTTTGAAAGAATAGTCTAAAAGGCACGCAACAAAGGATCCTTCGGTTTTGTTAAGGAGAGGACTTTTCAACGTCATGATAATGTCAATAAAACAAAAATAGGTAAAGGAAAACCAGACTGTATTATATTGCACAATGTGCAATATGCAAACTATTTGCTGCAAGAAGTAGCTAGGTTTTTTCATATTATTATAATAAATATTTTGATTTCGACTGTTCGAAATCTGATATATTGGGAATCTATAATCTGGTATATTGAGAATTCGGTATTCTGAGATCGAGCAATGTAAGGGATTGATGACGTGCTTTTTCGATATTGCTTGTCAATCCCATACATGTTTATCTTTTTGACAATCGCTATCGCCAAGCTTTCAATGATATATTGTCATTTGTCTAGGGCCTCAGAGCAGAAAGATGATGATAAGGCTCCCTCGGTTATAACGTGTCAAATCAAGATAAATAGTTAATCTTCATAGGGAATTCTAGCTACGTTTATTAACACTAAATCAATAAGTCGTCATTGGAACATTTTGTACGAACATAATGTATAATCATTTGATAACAATACAATAGAAATACTTTGATAATGTATGTATTATTCAACACAAGGCAGGTATTGTGACTCTTATACATTGTGATGACGAGTCAGTACCAACTGACGTCACGTCACCATTGTTGATGGTAACTAGGACAACTGCCAAGTATACTGAAGGATCTTGAAGAATAAGTGTTTGATAGCAGCTAAAACTATCCGAGTCTTTATCTAACTGTGGGACCAGGGAAAACTTGGACTGCATTTAAGTATCTTACACCAGCGAAGTACCTACCAGATCCCAGAAGTCAGACAGTCAGACAGTCAGACAACTACCGTTACGAAGGGATATCGTGCTACCCAGTGACTGGGTTGTGGAACCCACGCACTGCCTTTCTAACTTGTGGAAGTTAGATAGGCCGTCATCATCATCATTTCAGCCGAAAGACGTCCACTGCTGGATAAAGGCCTCCCCCAAGCATCGCCAAACTGATCGGTGAGTTCGGTCCTGTGCGTTTCGCGTCCTCCAGACTCCCGCAGCCTCGACCAAGTTGCCGCTCCACCTAGAGGGAGGTCTTCCAACGCTGCGTCTTCCGGTACGTGGTTACCACTACAGAACTTTTCAGCCATAACGGCCATCACATGCGAGCAATGTGCCCCACCCGGGTTAATTCTTCGGGCTATGTCGGTAAACCTGGTTCTCTTGCTCAGCAACGTACCCAGGGCAGTTCTTCCTGACTGGTTTACAATTTTACCATAGCATAATTATAATAAGAAATTTATAGTTAAAATGTAATGTTGTCCATGGGGTACCGAAAGGTCTCCACGAGTTGCTGAATGATGACCGTGAACCTTGAGCAGACATCTCGGCTTTTACCGCACAGCTGTGCTCACAGTCACATAGCTAAAAAGAAGGAAAACAAGAACACTGCTACAACAGGACGAGCGATAAAATTGTAGTTGTTGTTTATTCTTTCATTTCTTCTTTACTTCCATACTAGACTGCTATTAAATATAACTCTCTGACAATCATACAAAAGGACTAAAAATACTCATTCAAAACGATAAAAACTCAATATTTACTTCACATCGGGCACAAAATTATTTAATAGCAGTCCAGCTGAACAACTAAGGTCGAGTCTGAACCTCGTCCGACATGCAGGCTTCATGGTCGAACTCCATATACAGCAGAACGATAAAACACATGCGATAAGATAAGATATTTATTTTTAGGGTTCTGTACCCAAAAGGTAAAAACGGGACCCTATTACTAAGACACCGCGGTCCGTTTGTCTGTCTGTCCGTCTGCAACCAGGCTGTATCTCATGAACCATGACAGCTAGACAGTTGAAATTTTCACAGATGATGTATTTCTCTTGCCGCTATAAGAACAAATAATAAATACAGAATAAAATAAATATTTAAGTGGGGCTCCCATACAACAAACGTGATTTCTTTGCCATTTTATAGGGTCCGTATTGCGATAATGGTTCGGAACCCTTTGTGCGCGAGTCTAACCCGCACTTGGCCAGTTTTTTTGTTAAACAGTATACAATAGATTTGCATGGTCTTAAAATAACATTTGGTAATAGGATCTATATGTTTTGCCGTTCAGGGCATACATAAAAGTTGTATTTGGTCATATAATATAATAAACCGTTTAAATTTATATAATTAACAAAAAAACAATTTTTAAACTTACTGTCATGCATTCGTTTATAAACAATTTATAGAAAAACTTTAATATTTAATTTAAAAATAGGTACAGTTTTGAGATTGAAGAAATGAACAGGACGACATAATAATGATAGCACTAAGTACGATCATTTAAAAATTCTGTTAAGACGATATATACGCCTCAATATTAACGCAGAACTGGTGGCCTACCCCCATCTTTTACAAAACAACCTCAATTTGAGTGCACTTTCTTTCGAGCTCTTATTGAGAACTCTCATTATCGTACCCTCACCTTAGTTAAACGATATCAATTTAATGCCGGGTAGTGTTGGGAAAGAACGAATGATTTGAAATATTTATCTATGAACCGATATAGGATTGCTTTCGAAGAAAAAAAAGGTTTTTAGGATGTCGTTTTTGCTATCACTAAAATTTAAAATAAAAATTATCATGACATGTTTATTTCATATAAAATCCAAATAGAATTATATACTATACTATACATTCATGTTAAACATTTAAACTATTATTTTCTTAAGTGTATTTTACAACAATATAATAAGTTTAAAGACAAAAAAGTAATATTAAAATCAAAACCAATAGCCGACATTATAAAGCATCTCAAAAGCCTGTGTCTGATATAATTTACTACCTGTGGCTTGACTTTCCACATTATTATGTAAACAAATTAAAGAGGTTGCACTCGTAACTAAATGTAACGTTTTTACGTTGTAAGCTTGTATTTTTAAATATGTCGGATTATTTATAACCTGACATCTTGGTCATATGTGCTCTGTTTACAAGCGTGCTTTGTTATTTTCGTTGTTTTAAAGTAATTTACAATAAAGTTGTTGTGAGTTGTGTGACAAAAGGATTGCCATATATTCTATGAATAAAGAGACTCTTACAAATATCTACAAATATGTAATCGTGACCTAAAGATTGTTATCCAAAACTGCAGCTATCACAAGGTTATCACGAATTACTCGTCTTCAAAACTCTCCGTGGTGAGAAAGAGGAGTAGCCTAGACGAATTGGACGATATGGATTTTGGAGCAAAGTCAATGTTTTATTTTTTAAATAATGATTTGCCTACAATTTTGTTTGGATCCTGTAAATAATTAATGATTTGTTGCCCAACTTCAAGAGAGCGGCACCTACAAATAATGAAGAAGCTGTAATTGGAAATAAGTTAATCGCAACCGGAAAAGCTTGACAGAGATGATATAGTCCTCTGGCGTGAAGAATAATTTAAGAACATTGTGCTCCTTTCAGCTCTCATTTTGGCTGAACTGAGGAAAATTTATTATACATATACATATGAAACTTGGCTTAAAGAAGGTTATCTATATTCCTGTTCTTAATAGTTTGATTATTTTGTAGAAAATAAAACAATATAAATTCAAATTCAAATTCAATTTATTGCATCCATAATGTACATACAGGTGTTAAATATAGGTTACAGAAACAATTATGGACCCTGTCGGGCACAGCAACATTCTAGATACAGTCAGTGTCTAGGAGAGAGGAATAGCGCTTAATATTTTTGCATAATAACATTTCAGTTGTATTTCCTATGTTTTTATTTACTACCTACTCATTAATTACATACACCAGTTTTTGGTTAATACCTAACACGATATTATAATTTTGTTATAGGATACACTATTATCAAAGTATGGAAGGACCAAACCATAATTATGTTCTGTTAAACACCCCATTGTAAAGACTTATCCACAGGATTAATAAATCTGCTATTACTGCATATTGGTAAGTTTTTATTAATATTATTATGCAATTTTAAATGGAAAAACTTACTTTAACCCCTTGAGTGCTAATTAGCAGACACAATAGAAAAACAAGTGCATTTTAGGAATGTTGGTTCCCAAGACAATCACCATAATATTGGATGTAATAGTTTACATCTTGTAGGTACCATCGGTCTGGGGTTTCTTCTTCAGGGTGCCAACTGAAAAATAGTGCTGGGTGTCTGACGAACAGCAAATGCTGAGTTGGTAACCCTTTCAGTATGGCCATGTTTAGTACAATTTGTCTCTGTATTTCATAACTGTAATTTACTCTGTTGCTAGTGGATTTTGACTGTCAAATAAATGTATTTCTATTATACATAGAACCTGCCTACTCTACAAAACTCAGAACTCATATTTTATTATTTGTCTACAGGATCAGATACTCGCTTTTTGAATGGCAGTGAGTTGAAGGAAAGAAGCCATCTTCTTCACCATTCACCATTGATTATCAATCAGAAATGGAATCCTTTAAATATGAAAAATTGTTCACCGTTCACCACAATTTTGCCATCTGTTGCATGTTCTATATTCCTTCGAGTGTAAGAAAACAATGATACGTGTGCAGCATGGAGCTCGTTGATTATGTTAGTTTAACTATGACATGTTCGGTTGGAGTGTAGCCTTAGGGGCACTATGGCACGAGGACTTAAATAAATTATCGTTTTTTTGTTGGAAATTTTCTAATTTTATTGCATTTTCTCGTTAACCTTAACCATAAAAACCATTTAGGTTCTGAGAAGCATAGCCCTACGTTGCATTGTTGCCGAATTATGGGCCTCCGAATATTATTATTTATATATCCGAATATCTCGAAAATGGTGTGTCCTAGGCAAAAAATAACAAAATTTTAGCTCCCCCTATGGTATACCCATGCTAGCAGCATCCCAACATGAACACTATAGTTATTACTATTTTGGAAATATAGACCTTTTTATACAAAATACAATAAAATTCGGCGGCCCATAATTCGGTAACGGTGCGTCATAGGACCATGTGTCTCAGAGCTTAAATGGCTTCTATGGACAAGGTTAATAAGCTGGCGAAAAAAAAATGGCTCAATTGTGTTAAATAAAAATCTTCGAAAATTTGACTAAGTCCACTGCCCCTATAGCTACGCAAGGTGAAGGATCGACACTTAAAAAAAATTACCAAGTATTTTTTATTTTTATTTCCTCTGATTTTCTTACATCATCTCATAGTTATCGACTAGAGCAACAATTACTTTCCTGAAAAGATTTTCATCCGAGCTACCATTTTGGAAATATAATGCGTTTTATGCAAAATAAAATAAAATTCAGAGGCCCATAATTCGGAAACGGTGCGTCGTAGGGCTATGCTTCTCAGAACCTTAATGAGTGTTATGGTCAAATTCAACCCGGTACTGCAATAAATTTGGGAATTATCGGAAAAAAGAAACATTTCATGAAAATTCAGTCCAAAAAGCTTTTTTTAACCAAAAATTTATTTTGGTTTTCTTTACTGCTCATAGTGCTCCTAAGCGTATACTCCAACTCCTGAAACTCCGCCCCTAAGATGACCCACTGACCACTTGTTCCCTTAATCAGTAATGCATTTTCTATTCAATGTAGACCTACCTAATAAATAATTGTGTTTAAAAACAGTGTTATGTTTTATTTTATTGAAGTATTTGTAGTTTTTGATGTAATAAGACAACATTGTGTTTTAAAAGGTGTGCTTAGATGGTTTGGTCATGTTTACAAGATTTGTTTATATAACGACAACAGACCACATACAGCGACATACAGGACCATAGGTGGACTTAATGCCCAAGGCATTCTCTACCAGTCAACCAAAGGTGGTGGAGACTGTGATGTGGGGGTGTCTTTGGTACCTGTTATTTTCCGTTTTTCGACACCGACTTCGGTCCGTCTGTCTGTCACCAGGCTGTATCTCATGAACCGCGATAGCTAGACAGTTGAAATTTTCACAGATGATGTATATCTGTTGCCGCTATAAAAACAAATACTAAAAAACCGGCCCAAGTGCGAGTCGGACTCGCGCACTAAGGGTTCCGTACCATTATCGCAAAAATCACGTTTGTTGTATGGGAATCACTTTTGTTGTATCACTTAAATATTTATTTTATTCTGTTTTTATGGTTCCGTACCCAAAGGGTAAAAACGGGACCCTATTACTGAGACTTCGCGGTCCGTCTGTCTGTCTGTCACCAGGCAGTATCTCATGAACCGTGATAGCCACACTGTTGAAATTTTCACAGATGATGTATTTCTGTTGCCGCTATAACAACAAATACTAAAAACAGAATAAAATAAATATTTAATTAAGGCTCCCATACAACAAACGTGATCTTTTTGCCGTTTTTTGCGATAATGGTACGGAACCCTTCATGCGCGAGTCCGACTCGCACTTGGGCCGGTTTTTTAGTATTTGTTTATATAGCGGCAACAGATATACATCATCTGTGAAAATTTCAACTGTCTAGCTATCGCGGTTCATGAGATACAGCCTGGTGACAGACAGACGGACCGCGGAGTCTCAGTAATAGGGTCCCGTTTTTACCCTTTGGGTACGGAACCCTAAAAAAGATTCCGACGAATTGAGAAACTCCTCCTTTTTTGAAGTCGGTTAAAAATGTGTACACAAATCTATACTTCTATACTAATATTATAAAGAGGTAAAGTTTGTGAGGTTGAAGGGAGTAAGTAATCTCTGGATCTACTAAATTGATTTTGAAAATGATTTCACCAGTATAAAGTTACTTTATTTCTGAGTGGCATAGGCTATAATTTATATTCAATAAAATTAGAAATCCTTATGTAAGTTTCAATAATGTAACCCAAAGTAGCAAAATGTTGCATAATAAAATTCATTCTTTGGCATGTGCTGAGAAAACTATTGATGATACATAAAAATGATGTACATGATAAAAGTACTTATTATTACCTACAAAAAAGGCTGCCAGATAATATATCTAACTATCATAGCTAAGTCACAATAGCAGCTTTTATGTTCTAAATGTTATTAGATCACCGGTAGAAACAAGTTGTGTACTTTCGAATAGGTACTTAGTATTAATTCTTATTCAAATAAATAGTTTAACAAATTGGTAGGTAGGGTAGGATAGGTATCCAGTTGGCGGGAGCGAAGCCGCAGGGGTCAGCTAGTATATCTATCTATACTAATAATAAAAAGCTGAAGAGTTTGTTTGTTTGAACGCGCTAATCTCAGGAACTACTGGAATTGAAAAATTGTTTTTGTGTTGGATAGTCCAGTTATCGGGGAAGGTTACAGGCTATATAACATCACGCTATGACCAATAGGAGCGGAGCATAAATGAAAAATGTTGCTAAAACGGTTTTTTTTTCCTTTTTGAGAGTTTCCGTTGCGTGCGCTGCGTAAGCGGTTAAAGTTACGCAACATTCATGTATGTAGGTAAGTAGCCAGTAGACGGGAGCTAAGCCGAGTGTGACAGCTAGTATAAGTATATAGTTAAAATAGGCATACGTATTATATAGTATCTATAGTAAATACCTATAATAAACTTACCACCTATAATACCTATATACATATGATGAATAAAAGGCGACTAAGAAAAGGTATTTACCAAGGCAGATGTGAGTGAAAACACCACCCAGGAGGGGACGTCCTAGGTCATACACGGATCTAATTGGTAATGTTCTTCAGAAAGGTCCTGAAAACACACCTAGCACACTGGTGTCTCGTATTGTCGGTGCTCTTATGACTAGATGTACGCATGTAAATGAAGCAAAAGGAGTATGTAAGGACCGTAGCAGGTGGCGTTGTAGTTTCTGCTTGCCCACATGGGAAAAAGGCGAGAATGGAGTTTGATGATAATAATAAATAATGTCCAAAACGTGGGCTATATGTAGGTATTCTATTGATTATCCAGCTGCAAAATCATTTATTACAACAAAGTTAATAGATAGGTACACATAGACACAATATTGTTAACGCAGTCCGTTAAAAAGATGCAGATGGTTATCAGTTATTACCATTGAGATTATGTCCATGGATATCACACTTATCACACACAATGGTACTAGTCAGTCATCACAAGCACATTAAGGATTAATACAGCAAAGCAGCCATAAGCAATAAATAACGTGAGACTAGCACAAACACCACAAAACACCAAATGCATTCTTCTTCGTACGTAGGTTTTACAGGTTATAACCAATCATTCACATTATTATATTTCAGCTCCCTCAGCTTCACGATGGATTTGTTGCCTTCTAACAGCTTTCTTTTCTTTCTTATTTATCCTCGAACTGGAACAGTATTATACAATGCCGTGTCTTTAATGCAGTGCCTTTAATTACATCACAGTGTCGGTAGACACAAGCTGCCGGCGCGGCGGTAGTAGGTTGCGATGGCTCACGTAGCGTCTGCACTGCCCTCCATGATTTCATGGGTTTATTCGCCATTAATAATGCATTCGCCATCTAGAATCAAACAAGAAATTCAGTCCACATGCACTAAAATCGCATGAGATACACAAATCAATGGACAAGTTTACCTACGTAGGTAGGGAATAACATAACATGATGCCTGTACCTCTGTAGGGCTTGGCAGAGGTTATGAATTGAATAAATGCGTAAATAAATACGATTTACTTACCGGTTGTATCACGGAAGTGATATTTTTTGTATATATTTTGGAAAATGATAGTAAATCGAGCCCGCCAAAGCAACTTTTATTAACTGTCAAACAAAACCAAAAATTGTAGTAAAAACGATATCGCTAGTTGTCAAAAAGCACGTTGTGGTTTGATTTTTGAATGAACTATAAGACAATCGGCATACAAACATTATCAAAGCCTAAACAAAAACAACTTCGTAGCGTTATCAAAGTGAGCTTTTTTAAACGACGTCATGGTACGAAAACGCGACATAAGGTCAAATTGATACCGCCCTAAGACCTTGTGGTCACCCCCCTGGCCGTGCGCCCGCTCGATGCCAAAATATCAATATTGAACCTCCTTTTGAACAGTTTTGTTTGCAAAATATTATTTGATTTACAAATCCTATTTCAGTTATGAAGAAATTCAAGCCATACATTTTTCTGTGTAAAAATATTTTTAAACATCCAAGTAGTTTTGGAAGTCGTGTTGTTATTTTTTTTTAAAGCATAACTATTAGGTACACGAAAAAACCTTGTTTCAAAAATAATGTACATGAATCAATAATACAATTATTTTTTTTCAAACCTTTTATCCCAGCCGTTACTAAGGAGTATGCTTTAGAAAGTTACCGTTTTACGGCACTAAAGTTGTTGTAGGCCCTTAAGTTATAATAATATTTGGCTATCAGGTATTTTTTAGATGAAGTTTAAATAGAGTTGTGGGCATTTGTCTAGGTTTAGGGTTAGGGTTTAGGGTGTAGACCGTACCTATACAAAAGGTACAAAAGGTGGAAATGCTGTGTGGTGATACAGCAGCTCCATGGAAGAATACGGTTTTATTGCTAGCAATATGTTTTAAAAGTGACGAATTGATATACGTTGGGGTTATTTTCTAGGTTTCTTGGTGTGAGAAAATTGTCAAGGAACTTGCTTGTAAGAAGTTACTATGAAAGACAAAAACTGCGATGTGATTACCCGGAAAAGAACTAGAGCTACAAACAATGCTTGGTGAGTTTAAGCGCTGATCCAATTTAGAAAAAAAAATACCTTTTCAAAACAAAAAAGAATTTTCAAAATCGGTAAACAATTGAAGAAATCAGTGAACATACACGTAAAAAAACCTAGAGTCGAACATAGAACCTCCTCCTTTTTGAAGTCGGTTAAAAATAGCTCTACATTTCTTTAGAAGATAAAATGCAGAAATGGACGTCTAATTGTATCAATTTTCATCACATTACTTAGATATTTAGTAAATAACCGAACCGTATTCATTTGGTTTTTAGTAAATACATAGAATATCTCATGAATATGCCAGTGGACTACAATAGACGGAACTGATTGTTACTGATAAAAAAGAAATAGCCATCATGATAATAAATTCTTGGGTTATAAAAGTACACTACAAATAGATTACTAGATTGAACAATTGTTCTCACGATAAAACCATGACTGTCAATCTGCTAAGTATTTTTCCAACTATGTAGGGGTCAGCTTATAGTCCAAGTGGATGCAGCTGTGTACCATTATTTAGCATGAAGCGAATTTCTATCTGACCTCTACAACCCAGTAACTGGATAACACAGTAACCCTTGGCATGACTGTTGTCAGATTCACTCGTTTCTGTCTACCGCAAACTGAAAACTTTAGAACTGTCAGCAATCTATAAATGACAGCTGGGACCAAGATCTTAAAGTGCTTTGGTCACCCAGCCACGGACCGACCTCAGCAAGTTTGGCTTAACTTTGAAGATCGAACCGCGTTGCTTTTATTATTAAGCCACGAGCTTCTCATGAAGAGACTTTAACTCGCCGAGGATGTTATAAATTAAGGAAATGGTCTTTAAGGTGCTAATGAGTACGAGACTGCATTGATTAATCAACCAATGTCGGACACTAGCAGAAAATAGCTAAGTCGATATGTGAATGGGGAAGAATTTAATTAGAGAAAGTTTGTGTGTGGCGCTAGTGACAGAAAAGTTCAAAGGGAATAGTTGGTCCTGGTGAGATCATATGAAGAAGAGGAATGCAACGCATGTTACTAAAAACGGGTTTTTGGCTTACCTAACTTTTGTGTGAAAATTGTGCGTTTAATCGATTTATATCTAAGCATACTACAATATTATACTACATACTATCAAAAATCTTTGAAAAAATATTGAAATCTCGACTATTGACTCATCTTCATTTAAATAAAGTTCTACATGAAAGACAGTTCGGTTACCAGAAAGGAATTGGCACGGGAGATGCTATTTATAAGCTTTTAGATGATGTGATTAGCAAAATAAATCAGAAATTAAAGGTTGCAGGTATTTTTCTAGATTTGACATCCGCATTTGATACGATTGATCACAATCTACTTATTGCTAAACTAAATTATTATGGTGTTAGAGGCAGAGCCCTGCAATTATTTACATCGTATTTAAGAAATAGGAAAATGTACCTAGAAACCAGCATTGTAGAACAGAATGGGCAACGGAAAATATACCAATCATCCATGATTAATATTACCACTGGCGTACCACAAGGTTCCATATTGGGTCCCATTCTGTTTATTGTTTTTACTAACGATTTGATAAACTATATTAAGAAAAAAGTACCAGACATTAATCTCGTAGTCTTTGCCGGTGACACTAACGCTGTAGTTGGGGCGAAAATTATTAGTGAACTGACAGATAAGGTCAATACTACGTTGGCAGCATTTCAGTTTTGGTTCAATACTAATAGATTAACATTAAATATTAAAAAAAACGAACATCAGTTTCTTAATAATTTGGTTTAAGAAAAATTTAAGTGTAATTAATTTGTAAAGTTATGTTAAAAAAACGACAATTGCACCAAAACCGCCGGGCGTAATTTAATGAAATTGACACCATCTCAAAGACAATTGAACTATCTACATTTTGATCTAAGGCTTATTTTTTAAAGCCCTTGAATAATAAGGAAAGTACACCAAATTACTGAATTCTGGGTCGCGCGGGTGTGAAACAAGTGCGCGTTTTGTTCCCTCAAGGTCGTTGGCGACTGTCGTCGTCTTAAGGATAACTATTATCTTCTATTACCTAAATCTTACTAAATATATCTTACTTCTTTCTTACTAATATTATAAATGCGGAAGTTTGGATGGATGGATGTTTGTTGCTCAATCACGCCAGAACAGCTAAACAGATTAAGATAAAATTTGGCACAGAGATAGATTATAGTCTGGAATAGCACATAGGCTCTTATCCCGGTATAATGTTCGCTTGGGATGATAATAGTAGTTTATGAAACTGTTACATAATAAGGGGTATTAAAACATGAGTGTGTGTTTTTAATAATATACCACGAATAGAACAGATAAGAAGTTTATCGTTTATACTTCACAAAAGATAGCTTGATATCTGCGACATATGTCAAACTGACGTATACGTTATTTTTAGCCTGTCAAGCGCTATTGTTACTGTATTGATACTGACAGCTTTCGCAGAGATCAAGCTATCTTTTATGAAGTATAGTTATAATTATATAAAGAACATAAAATAAAACCTTTGCTATTTTGTGCATTCAAATTTCGATGAGAATGTGATCATAATGTTGAAATGTACAATTTCAATCAGTTTGATGTATTTCAAACAGAATAATATATCTACACTGTATTGGATTGAACTAAAATAGCACCTTCAAAAAAGCTTTTTAAAAATTATTGATATAGTCAACCTTTCCTTAAAAAGGTTAAGAGCAATAGGGAGAGTCAAATTGTAACTTTCATTTTTATTGTAAGAGTATTAGAGTCAATATTGAAAACCTTTTCTTTAAAAAGTTTCTTCTTCAAATGGATCTATTTTAGAGGCTGGCAATTAAGCTAATCAATCATTAGTTGTAGAAGTATCTATTCAATTCTTTTTTTCATAAAATTTGACAAAATGAAATAAGGTTTTTCTTAAGAAATTGAAAAACCAATGAAGCAGCGTTTTTGTAATTTTATCATTGTTTCAACAATCTCCTAAAATACAATGGCTCAAATTGGTCGTTAGTTTTGTCTGGGTATTTTGTCTACCCTTTGTTTTATCTACCTCTTCTAAGGCCAGTTTTTTATCCGTAGTTAACTCAACCAATGGTTAATATAAATTGTTAGCATCATAAATGTTCAAATGAGTTGGAGAGTTAATTATTTGCCCATTGGTTAAACTAACAATTGATAATTAAACGCGTTTTACTGAAATTTTAAAATGTTGGTTAGCATATTTAACAATTGGTTGCAGATCAAAAAACTTACCCTAACGGTCTGTCTGTCTGTCTGTCCGTCCGTCCGTCCGTCCGTCCGTCCGTCCGTCCGTCCGTCCGTCCGTCCGTCCGTCCGTCCGTCCGCCCGTCCGTCCGTCCGTCCGTCCGTCCGTCCGTCCGTCCGTCTGTCCGTCCGTCCGTCCGTCCGTCCGTCCGTCCGTCCGTCCGTCTGTCTGTCTGTCTGTCTGTCTGTCTGTCTGTCTGTCTGTCTCTGTCTGAAATTAAAATAAAATAAATTAAGGGGGGCCCCCATACAACAAACGTGATTTTTTTGCAGTGTTTTGCGATAATGGTACGGAACCCTTCGTGTGCGAGTCCGACTCGCACTTGGCCGGTTTTTTATTATTTATAGGCTCCCGCTTGACCACTATCTCACCTGATGGTAAGTGATGATGTGGTCGACGATGTAGCACGCTTACCTAGAAGAAACCTATTCACTCTTGACTTAAAGACTCCCAGGTTGTAGCTATCAGGGAATACAGACTCTGGCAGGGAATTCCACTCCTTAGCTGTATGCATAATGAAAGTACTCCCAAAACGTGTAGTACTTTAAGCAAGTTCGAAACTTTGGTCCACTACTTGCACCACAAATCACTAAGGGCCACTTGCGTGAAAAACTAAGCTAAACTTAACTCAGACTTAGTTAATTTAACTCAGAGTTAGTTGGTAATATCAGGTTAAATTGACAGTTTGTCATACAAAATTGCTAATTTAACCTCGTGTACCTAATGTAACTCTGATTTAAGATTTTCGTACCAGTGTGCATTAATGCATTAAGTGCTAAACAAGTTAAAATCATCGTTATATAACTTTCACGATTTAAATGACAGAGTTCTCCTCATCATCTTCAAACGATAGATAGAAATACAGGGAGTAAAATAAAAGTGTAATCATATAAAATCGGAAAAGTGCGAGTCGGACTCGCGAACTGAGGTTTCCGTACCATTATCGCAAAAAAATCACGTTTGTTGTATGGGATCCCCATATATTTATTTTATTATGTTTTTATGTATTTGTTGTTATAGCTGTGCAGATGATATGATGCTGCTCAGTGCCTCAGTCTTAGAAAGCTGGTGAGTCTATGTGTAAGTTACGCCAATGCCAACGGCCTATTGTATAATGTGCGGCAGAGTGTCGTTGTGGTGTTTGGGGCTGCTGGAAAATATCCAGAAACGGTTCCTCATGTTAAAATGAATGGTGTACCTTTGTCGAGGGTACAGACCTTTAAGTACCTTGAGCACGTATTGACCGCTAGCCTTAGGGACGATGATGACATTGAGAGAGAGCGGAGGGCGCTATCGGTCAGAGCGAATATGTCGCTCTGACCGACAGCGCCCTCATTGCCCGCAGGTTTTCACATGCTTCTACGGGGGTTAAGAAGACTCTGTTTATGGCCTTCTTTACCTCGTTTTACACCTGTAGCCTGTTCATTTTACGCGAAAATAGTACAGCGCCTTTCGCGTTCAATATAATAATGCCTTCAGGGTGCTGATGGGGCTGCCTCGCTTCTGTAGCTGATTTGCATTTGATTGCTTTTATGCATTGATGCGTAAAAGATGTGCATCCTTGGTGCGCAGGGTGCAACGGCATCCTGGCCATGATTGCTGACAGGCTGGACTGTGTTCATATGTATCATTGCTCCAGTATTTCAGCTGGATTGCTGAAGCAATGATGATTGAATATATGTGAATTTTAAATGTTGTTCAAATTGCATCTTTTGTTATTGTGCTACTAACATAAGTTATGTATAAGTTTGTATTTTTACTAGTTAAGAATAAGTTTGTATTTTTACTAACACTATGATTATGTATGTTTAGATTTAAGTTATTTTATATGGGCCCTGTCTCCATAAATATAATAATAATAAATATACTAAATAAAATAGATACAGCTCACGCACCTTCCTGATGTCGTGTATGGGGCAATGGAGCACAGTCCTTCGCAATCTAGGATGTCGAGATATCCAGAGGAATAGCGGACCTGTATGGATTGAGAGGACCTGTAAGAGGTATATTCCAGGGCGATAGTTTCAGTCCACTTTGGTTTTGTCTAGCCCCTATTCAGCCTCTAAGCATACTGCTGGAGAATTCAGGGCTAGGCTATTGATTGAAGAGAGGTGGTCAGGTTATATCTCACCTCCTTTACATGGATGATCTAAAGCTCTTTGCCCCCAGCAATCTTCAGCTAATGGAGCTACTGAAGGTAACTGAAACTTTTAGTAACGCCATCAGGATGGAGTTTGGTGTGGAAAAATGTGCGGTCATGCATGTAAAGCGAGGGAAGATTGTGGAATCCGTAGGAATTCAACTCGCAGATTCCATAAACCTGAGATCCCTCTCTCCAAACGAAACCTATAAGTATTTGGGTATGTCGGAAGCGTTAGGTATCAGCACTACTGACATGAATAATCGTTGAGAGAACGCTTCTTGGCCCACCTGAAGAAGGTATTCAATAGCCTTCTTTCACGCGCCTTCAACGGTTGGGTCATGCCGGTATTGATGTACTCTTTCGGCATACTCAAATGGACTCAAACGGAACTCGACGCCCTGGATAGGCGGGTCCGTACACTGCTGACTGCATATCGAATGCATCACCCTCGATCGTTGGTCATGAGATTGTATATCCCGCGGAAGTGTTGAGGCAGAGGCTTTTTAAATGACAAAAACCTCCACAACCGCGAGATATGCAATCTCAGGGAATATTTTTTACACAACGACGTGGGTACGCATCGAGATGTAGTAGCAGTGGACAAGGGACTCACCCCGCTCTCCTTGGCGAATGAGAACTGGCGCAAGCCTGTAGTGTTTGACACTATATAACGACCACAGGGATGTATGGCAGAGTAAGGAGCTTCACGGACGCTTTTTCCGGGCTCTACATGGGTCCGATGTAGACCAAGCAGCGTCCGTAGCCTGGCTGCGTTTCGGTGACCTCTTTGGGGAATCGCAAGGTTTTGTCTGTGCAATTATGGACGAAGTTATCATGACGGATAACTACCGGAGATTTATTGTGAAGGATGGCACGGTTGACATCTGTCGGGCATGTCACCGCCCGGGTGAATCGGTTCGTCACATTATCTCTGGTTGTTCTCGTCTAGCTAACGAAGAGTACTTGCATAGGCATGAGAGGGAGATGTCAATGTAACCATATAAACTTGTGTTCTTTTATAATAAAGGGCAGTATAGCATCAGCATTCGTTGTATCACTTACTCCTAATATCACCCATCCGTACATGGCGACCGTGACAGCGTAAACGCTAGCAGCGTATGTTTACATTTCTTTGACCAAAACGGGTGTCGCAATGTATTGTAACGAGACCAATCTCGTACTGGGACTTAGCGTGGTCACTATTCTATTTTGTGAATATTTACCACGACAATCACAAAATGGGTACAACTAATACGAAGGAAGAAGTTATAGTTCCACAAAACGCAGCAGGTGGAAGTAACAGCGCTAACATCACGCAGCTGACGATACATGCCAGCACAACCAACATCATTTTAATCGTGTTACTTCTTATAGCATCGTTGGCGTTTTTGTATGGTATCTTCAGAATCTACAAGAATTGCCATCAGAAATGGATGGGTAATGAGATCAGGAAGGACAGACTACGATGTTCTATATGGAGACGTAGAGCTGACGCAGAGGAAATGCGGACGAATGCCAGAGGCTACAAGAAGGACACTGAGGACATCATCTGAAGAGTTAAAAACCCAGGGTTTACGAAGAAAAGTGCGCGAAAGTTGTATTCGTTATGTGTCAGTGCGTGGTTATATATAAGGTGTTGTCTATTCTCTATTCGTAGTAAACGTGTAATAGCATAAAATATACATGACATTATTTTAGTGGACTAAAATAAGTGACAAATGAAAATAAAATGAACGCTGGAGTGTATGCAGTATAAAATAATGGTATGTAATTCAGTACCTACTAAGAAAATAGAAATAAGTATTTATGTTAAATGGCAGAAAACTTAAAAACATTGTACGACAAGTTATTTGAAATCAGAAAATATTTGATAAAGATAGGTCCAGATAGAAGAAAAGGTAACATTATAGTCGTAAAATTAGCAGAGGCAGATAACTTAGTAAAAGAGTACAACTTATTTTTAGAATATTATTCAAAATCGAAAAGCACCGTATGTGAGAGTGAATGTTCGCATATTCACGAGCTTTGCGCAAATTTTGATCATTTATATGAACAAATATTAGATTTGTGCTCACAGAAACCTAGTACGGCAGATAAAATGGCAACTACTTGTAAATTTGATTTAAAAATTGCTTTAAGTTTATTACCAGTTTGTACAGACGATGAGGCTAGCGTAAAGCAACTTATAGATGGCATAGAGTATTACAAAACAGAGTTAGACGAAAATTCACAAGGAAAACTGTTAAATTTTGTATTAAAAAATAGACTCTCTCAGACCGCAAAATTGAAATTAGCGACTTCATATGTCAATATTGACGACCTCAACCTTGTAGCCAGGATTATCCATCAGTAACTTGCTCTGAAATACACTATTGTGGCAGCGGAGGTGCCGTACTACAGGTATGTGCCCGACCCAGTTCTCGAGAATGGCAATATCACATGGTACTGGGATCGGTCCATCATCACTGATAGGACTATTGTAGCCAATAAGCCTGATATTGTGGTGGTGGACCAAATCGAGAGGCGTGCAAAGATTGTTGGCATTACCGTCCCGCATGACGGGAACTTCGTGAAAGCCGAGAAAGATAAGCAAATCAAGTATCTTGACTTGGCTCGCGAGGTTGTCGACATGTGGGATGTGGATACAGTGATCATTGTACCGATAGTCGTGTCAGCCAATGGCTTAATAGCCACGAGACTCGACCAACACCTTAGGAGGCTCTCGTTAGGCGGCTGGGTCAAGGGCCTGATCCAGAAAGCAGTACTGCTGGACACGGCTCGTATTGTTAGGAGGTTCCTCTCTCTTGAGCCCTGACCGCCGGTAGCTTGGACCCTTTCCCGATACCGGTGGGCCTCTATTTTTTATATTTTTAAATGTTTTTCTTTTTTGTACGTGTTTTGTAAAAATATTTAAAAATGTAACTAATAAGAAAAATAATTAAATAAAGGACATAATTATATACTAATATAATAATAATAGCGGCAACAGAAATACATCATCTGTGAAAATTTCAACGGTTCAGCTATCACGGTTCATGAGATACAGCCTGGTGACAGACAGACAGACGGACAGTGGAGTATTAGTAATAGAGTCCCGTTTTACCCTATGGGTACAGAACCCTAAAAAAACCGGCCAAGTGCTTGTCGGACTTCAAATCAAATCAAACCACAAATATTTATTAGGTAAAATGTGGTGCATAAGGTACACAAATTTACGGTTCCGTACTAAACGTCCGATTTATCAATGTATTGTTATTTGTTAGCAAAATATACGTAATAATAAACATTATCATCAAATTTCAAGTTCATAAGTCAATGGGAAATTAAAAAAGTTGTGTGACAGACGACGGACAGACAGACAAATAGACGGACATCTTGAGGGACAGTAATAGGGCTCCGTTTGGGCCCATCGGGTAATGAACCCTAAAAGTGCTCCTGCCCATGTAGATGAACAACTTTGTCCAAGGAACAACTACACACACACACACGCCCACATTTCAAGAGTTATATTTAAGTTTCTAGAATAAGTGTGTCGTCAATTCCCATTAACAATGTTGCCCTAGCCACTAACGGTTCTAATGCTATAAAAATCACGCCCGTTTCCTGTCGAAACGTTTAATGGTAATCTAATGTTAAAATTATGGTAATACATGGTAATGGATGCTAACCGCTGATTATAGAGTCTGGGGTGCCGATTATGGTAATTATCTTCCCGCTTCATAACTGAGAATTGGGGCAGTTTTGATTGTTAGACGTCTTTGTAAATAGTTTGAAATTTAGTCTATACTTCTATACAAATATTATAAAGAGGAAAGATTTTTTTGTTTGTTTGTTTGTACCGAATAGGATTCGAAACTACTGGACCGATTTAAAAAATTCTTTCACCAATAGAAAGCTACATTAATCCTGAGTGACTTTTTTATCCCAAAGTGTGTCATGTGGGGTGGTCCACGGGAGCAAAGCCGCGGGCAACAGCTAGTGAAATATATTTTTTGTAAACTTTCTTGTTTACTTACCTAACTAAAAGTGTGTCGGTATACTATACCCTACTTTTTAGGGTTCCCTACCCGAAGGATCCAAACGGAATTATATTGCTGTCACTTACGTGTCTGTCTGTCTTCTGTCACACAATTTTGTTCCGAAGATTTTTGTAACTTCCCATTGACCTACGAACATGAATTGTGGTGATAATGTTTATTATTATGTATACTTTACTAACTAGTACCAATATATTGATAAATCAGATTTTTTCTTTGCTACGGAACCCTAAATGTGCGAAGTCTGACACGCACTTGGTTGGTTTTTTTATTGCATATTTTGTCCCACTGCTGGTCAAAAGTCTCCCCAAAACTTATTAGGAGAAAAACTTATTCTTATTAGTCGGATTCGCGAACGAAGGGTTCCGTACAATTATCGCAAAAAAACGACAAAATAATCACGTTTGTTGTATGGGAGCCCCACTTAAATATCTATTTTATTCTGTTTGTAGTATTTATTGTTATAGCGGCAACAAAAATACATCATCTGTGAAAATTTAAACTGTCTAGCTATCACGGTTCATGAGATACAGCCTGGTGACAGACAGACTGACGGACCGCGGAGTCTTAGTAATAGGGTCCCGTTTTTACCCTTTGGATACGGAACCCTAAAAATAGGTTGGATGCCCGGATCGGGCAAAGTGTTTTCGAATTTTTCCATCTGGATTTTGTTCCATCTGGAATTATTCAGTAGCAGCAGTCTGGATATGTGCTCGGTTGATGACATAAGGCTCACTTCCTATTACCTGGGAGTGAAACATAACTGACGGAATGTTGGTATAATAGAGAAAGAAAGAAAGAAATAGTTATTTGTGTTACAAGGAGACAAAGTAATATTTTGTTCTTCCAGGGCGTTATTTTGAATTCAGAGCTTAGCGAGGAATTCAATTTAAGCCGCCCGAGAACAAAATATTTTGTCCCCGAGTGATACACACTATTTTTCATCACTACCTAAGAGAAAAATAAAAAGCTACGAGTACCTACCTACTCGAAACTAGTATATGAGTTAATATATCAGTATCACTACTCGAACTCATCTCTTTTATTATTATTTGCAACAATTCTGCGAAGCCGATATTAAAATACTTTCCTCTATGGCAAAGCCTAGTGTGAAAAATTTCCGAGTTAAAATAAATTTAAAGAAAGAACTACAGTTTTTTTAAAGCACATTGCCGCCATAACTGAGAACCAGCCAGTAACTTATTCAAACATAAATGCGTTCGACCTATTTGGTTAACTTCACATACTTATTAACAAAGAAGTGGTAGTGGTAGAAGGCAATGCTCACAACAACTCTCAACTCAGTCTCAGGGTACAGCTGCTTTTAGAGGCAGCTTTCGTTATGCGGCTTCCAAAATATGGAATAACTTGCCACCACCGATTAGAGTAATTAACACAATACACGTTTTTGGACGACGCTTACGGCAGTATCTCGTAGAAGCACAAAGAAAGCTAGATATGGTCGCACTAAATGTCTCAATTATATGATATTTTTATCTACCCACATAATCAAAAATTTTTATTCTTGCAATGTTATTTACTCTTTTTCACACTATTTATGTACATATTCCCATATTCCTCACAATTTTAATATAATATAATAATAATATAATATAATCTTTATTTATATAAAACAGATTGTAGTACATGTAACACATTTTTTTTTTATTTTTTTTTACTGAACACCAATTTATTTTACTTATGTATACATAAACACGTCACCTTGCAGTATAAAGCTGATATACATCCGTCACCTCACACATCAGGTCCAGTTGAAAACCAGCGTCAGACACTAGTTGTCTGACATTTTTGCTGAACTGGGCCTATTTGGCGCAGCCGTGAGGCACACTTTCCTGCAAACTCCTTGCGTCAGATTTTATACTTTTTTGTTTATTTTTTTTATTTTTATCTGATGTTAATATTTATTTTGAATGTATTACTTATATTGTGTGTCTTTTAGTCTGTGCTAAATAAATGTATTTTCTTTCTTCTTTCTTTCAAAGAGTAAGTATAATACTAACTCCTTACTAACCAATCACAAAAATGAGTTTATCACCATAGAGAATTTAATGTTAGTTAGTGATATTTTTTTTTACATTAGACCTTCACGCGAGCGCCTCCAACTCAACTACGCAAATCTATCAGAAGCACGAAGCGGACCAATCAGAAAAGAGAAAGCTCAAACTCCTACGGGCGCAAAATTGGATTTGGCTATCCTCTGTAGACAATTGTCGTTTTTCGAATAGGTGTGATGAAAACATATTTATTTGTGATAGGTGCACTTCTACGTAACCTTTCGGGGAGTTATACTAGCTTCTGCCAGCGGCTTAGCCCGTGTGTAAGGTGTTTTTCTCAAACATGCTTGGAATTTGAGCATTATTTTGACAACTTTCTTGGAGATAAATCGCAATTGCAGTACTGGCCAAATACATGCGAGCAGCGGCCGGCAAAAGTTGTATGAAAATCCATATCTGTCGTGTTTAGCGGCCAAATAAATTACATAGTAAACTCATATCTGTCGCGTAATTTAAAAATGGAACGATCTTTTACTCCGAAACATGGCAACCAAGGAGGTAACTTATCATCAGGTTCAGTTCCACGGCAATAGTTAGATCACCATAGATCACCATCTATATCCGTGGAACGGAACCGAATGCGATCAATGTACAAAAAATAATCTGTATAATCAGTACAGTACGTCGGGACAGTTTCTTTGTATGGGATGAGACCCCACTGTCAATGCTAAAAAGCACTGTGAAAACAAAACATGATATTGATATCAAGTCATACTCCAACTTGCTGGCATTTCTAAAAAGACGCTCAAATGGCCATGTTAGTAAAAAGTCGAAAGTATTTTCGGCTGACAATGTCAAGAAGTTCCTAAAAGAAGCTCCGGATTGCCGATATGTGGCAACAAAGGTCAGTTGAAACTAAATTATTGTTATTTACTTCTTTCACTTTCGTATTTCTTTACAATATAGGTATTTTGTACGCTTTTTTTGTCTCTTTTCAGGTTGTATTAATATTCGGCATAAATGGTGCATGTAGACGTCAAGAGTTGGCAAACATCACAACTAATGATGTCGAGAACCATGGGCGGGTTCTTCTTGTCCAGGTCTTTTGACACAAAAAAATAAAATTCCAAGATCGTTCACAATACAGGGGCCTTTTCACGACATAGTGAAGAAATACGAAGCGCTTCTTTCAAAAAAAGCGATGTATAACAGATTTTTTCAAAATTACCAAAATGGGAAATGCCCTAGCCAACCCATTGGCATAAATAAATTTGGAGCAATGCCGAAACAAATTGCCACTTTCTTAAATTTGGATGATCCACGTGAACACACAGGGCACAGTTTCAGAAGGTCCTCGGCTGCATTGCTCGCCGATTCAGGTGCGAACTTATTGACACTAAAACGCCACGGAGGGTGGCGGTCAAACAGTGTAGCTGAGGGCTACATAGATGATTCGATGAGAAATAGAGAAGAAATTAGCTCTCGCATTACAAGGAATATAAATTTGGAGCCAAGTGTTGACTCTCGACCATGTACGACCACACACGCGTACATTCCACCATCGTCGCCGCCGCCGCAGCCGCCTCCGTCACCGCCACCGACTGCAGAACTCTATGGTCTCGTGTCTCCTACTTTCACTCAAGAGAGTGAGAGAAAGACTGGTGAAATTGTAACTAATAATAACGGCAACGTATTAATCAATTTTACAAATTGTTCAAATTTTACTAACTGCTTTAACAAGTGATTAAAGAATAATTCGTTTAAGAAAGTCCGAATTTTATTTATTTCCTCGCAAATATGTTATAAAACGTCGTATGACATACGTGTGCCTCTGCTTTCTTGTAGCAATATCGCCTCGGCTGTAATTTTCAACTTACCGCACTTATATCATAATGTACTATTATTATCCTAAGCGATGAAAAGGCTATGTGCTATTCCATACTATTATCTCACTCTGTGCCAAATCTCATCCAAATCCGTTCAGCCGTTCTGGCGTGATTGAATAACAAACATACATCCACACACACATCCATCCAAACTTTCACATTTATAATATACTAGCTGCTTCGCGCGGCTTCGCTCCCGTGGGCCACCCCACAGGACCCATTTACGGGTTTAAAAAATAGCCTATGTTACTCAGGAATAACGTAGCTTTCTATTAGTGAAAGAATTTTTTAAATCGGTCCAGTAGTTTCGGAGCCTATTCGGTACAAACAAACAAACAAACAAATCTTTCCTCTTTATAATATTAGTATAGATGTAAGATAGTAAAGACAAGTAGGATGCTATAACCACAGTATTAGGTACAATCATGGTACAATCCATATAACTTAGACTTTAAGGAATAAAGGCCAGGTGCACATTACTCATAACTGGTGTACATGTATCCACATCGAGCCGAGGACCAGCCGAAGCACTTGCGATCACTCTACCAAACAGACTGTTTTTGTTTCATCGTTATCATTATCATTTCAGCTAAAAGAAGTCCAATGCTGGACATAGGCCTTCCCCGAGCATCGCCAAACTCGGTCCTGTGCGTCTCGCATGCACCGGACTCCCGCAGCTTTGACCAGGTCATCGCTCCAACTAGTGGGAGGCCTTCCGACGCAACGTCTTACGGTACGCGGTCCAGAACTTTTCGGCCCCATCGGTCATTCGTCCTGCGTGTACCCTGCCTACTGCCACTTAAGTTTCGTAATTCTTCGGGCTATGTCGGTAACCTTGGTTTTCTTGCGGATGTCTTCATTTCTGATTCGATAACGCAAGGATACTCCGAGCACCTCTCTCCATTGCCCTTTGGGTGACTTTAAGCCTTCTGATGAGTTTTTTTTTTACTTTTGTTAGATAATTGCATCCGTACTAATTAAATCGTTAACATGATCATTATTTCAGCCCAAACTGCTTAACAAGGCAACCAAGGCTTTATTTTTTGTTTATGGAATACTTACGTTCTTCCATTCCCCAAACTCACCGGATGCGGAAAAAGTCGGTATTTTCCGTGAAGAGATTCCTATCTTACTTCCGCTACCAAATTACCTGCTGAAATGATTATTACTTTTTACGTTTGTTTTTAAATGTTGCTAAAATACTCTTATTTTTCCTTTATTCTGGGTGAATAATACAAACAGTTTAGCAATAGCTTATACATTTTAACGATTTTAACTCCCGGATTGTGATATGACAATTGGAAATAACGAATGTAGTAAACTCTACTTTAACGCTTTTGATATATACGGGGTGGGCCAAAAATCAAACGAAACAGGGCGATAGTTTGTGTCTTCTTCGTCGTATCGATGATTCCAAAATTAAATATATTTTGACCATAATTCAGGGGTCTCCCTTGTTTTACCGAAAAGAAATTGCCAAATTATCACTTCCCAAACAAATTTTCGCATAACTTCATTTGCCAAATTATTACTTACCAAACAATCTCTTTACAAATAATTGTTACGAAAACCTATGTTTGGCAAGTGAACGTTTGAACAATAACTTGTTCACCAACTAGTACTTTTACCATTTTTTATCTAGTCAAATATTTCAGTTGGTATAACATATTTTACGCAAAATTAAATAAGCCAAATATTTGGTGTCGTCAGTTTTAAACTTACCATTTCTGTTTAGTCGATTGCGTAGCCAATGACAAAAATTTTGCATTTGTGTGGCAGAGTCGACGGAGCCCCGCTGCGCGGGGCTCCTATTTCTGTATGCAGGGTCTAAAGTAACCTAACACGAAGGAGATGACGGGAGCTGAGTTCGCTCGCTTTGCTCGCTCACTTCAGCTCCCGTCATCCCCTTCGAACCTAACCTGTCCGTGTCGGGGTGCCCTAAGCTCCCGAGCGAGCGTATGTAAGTTACAAATATTTTGTACTAGCTTTTGCTATTTTGTACTCGCGTTAATAAATGATTACCTATATTAAAATAAAATTGCATTTTTAATTATACAATTCCCAAAAAAATCTTATTTTTGCCTTTATATTTTTTGTCATAACAATTCATTTGACTAAACGTTTATTGTCTAAATATTGTTTGCTGTAATAAATCATTTGATTAAAGACCAAAAACCTTAATGACATTATCCTTGGTAACAATCTGCCAAGTAAACATTTGACCAAATGAAAATGTGCGTACTAAAATTATTCCAAATATTACATTGGTATAAAAAAAGGTTGCTAAAATTTGTTTGGGTAATGAAAATTTGGCAAAATCTTTTCGGCAAAACGGCAGGATCCCATAATTCAGCCACGCCAACAGCGTTGTTATTTGCCTCACAAAGGCCTTTTAATGTGCAGGTTTTGTTGCACAGAGAGCACGACAAAAGGTGAGGCATTGTTTTCTGACCTGGCTCCGCAATCGCACTGTGGGTCATTGGAGTGCCCCCATCTAACTAGGTTGTGCCTGCAGCGACCCACAAGGCTTCGTAGTCGGTTTAGAGATTTCTAGGTGGGCCAAGACAGTTGGTGGCCCGCACGGAGCTTTTCTGCGGGCTGAATATAGTCAGCTAGAGGGGGGTATCGAGGAGCCATAGATTTTTCTTTGTTTCACTTAACTCGTCGCCGTTAATTAAGTTAGTGACCGACAGGAAGCTGTTTTGAATTTTCAATCTACCCCTTGGCTTCTCCACGTTACATAAAATATGTCGTTTGTTTCTCTCTTGCTTGTGCTTCTCTGAATAACATGCCACTTCTCTTAGGACAACCGGAGGGGCTATTGCTTCAAGCAGGTATAGTGCAGCAAGTGGGGTTGGTTTTAAGCACCCTGGGCATGCAAATTCCCCATCCAAAAAGCAGAGATCTAAACCTGATATACGAAGGGCATGTGGAGAGGCACCACAGGTAGTAGATGTTAGACGGTGGAGTAGATTGTTGCGGGTGCTGACTTTAAGTTTTGTTTTCAAGCAGTGGCGTTTGTAAGTCAGTGAGCGGTCCAAGGTGGCACCTAGGTAAACAAGGTGGTCATTGTGCACTATTTTAGCGCCTCGCCATTTAATGCTTAACTTTCTTGAGGCATGACGGTTTCTCAGGAGGAATGAGCATGATTGTGTTTTAGATGGGTTAGACCTTAATGCATTATTTTCGTAATATCTACTGCGATTCGCCAGAGTCTTTTCGAGATTTGTTTCGGCTTCTTCAAAGTTTGCGTCATCCGCGTAGAGGAATCGTTCTGTGTTCGTCGTTCTGGGCTGATCATTGGTATCAATATAAAACAAAATAGGAGCTTGAACACTGCCTTGGGGTAAACCATCCCTTGAAATATGCCATCTGCTCTTTTCGGAATTAAGGTGGACTATAAACCACTGATTACGCAACATTTCACCTAAAAGGCGTATGAAAACTTGATCGTCTGTTAAAGTTATTAGTTTGAACAGCAATCTTTTAACGTTGACCGTGTCGTAAGCTGCTGACAGGTCGACAAGTACGACCCCGGTTATTCGGTTGGAATCGTATCCGTCTTCTATATATTGAGTGAGACGGAGGATTTTTGAAGTACAGGATTTGCCAAGACGAAAACCAGCTTGCTCCGGGATCAAACTAGGTTCGACCAGTGGTTGGAGGTTTAGGATAAGCCGTTCAAATAATTTAAAAGTGTGGCATAGTAAAGAAATTTGGTGATAGCTTTTAGGATCCGTTGGAGATTTACCAGGTTTGAGTAGTGCTACCTTAGCTTTCCTCCATTCATTGGGTAGTTTGTGTTCTTTAAGCATGAGTTGAAAAGACCAAGCAACCATGAATCAGCTACTAGCTCCATGCTCTTTAGTTGTTCTGCGCAGATGTCATCCACCCCGGCTTTACCATTTTTAAGAGACTTTATTTCTGGTATTATATCGGAGAGCGAGAAGGGCTTACTGATATATATCACTACCGGTTGATGGTGTCGCAGTTTTGGGGATTTTAGGGAATTTGTTCGAGAGTTTTCCGTTTAAAAGAAGTTGATGGGCTATATGGCTGTAACTTGATTTGGAGGTGTGGGCTCATGGGGGTCGCCAGTGAGCTTTCGGAGAGTGTACCATGCTTTTTTACTATTTTTGGTCATATCTATTTTGTCTACCGTGTTCATCCACTTTTCCTTGCGACTTCCGCTGACTTTAATTAACAGTTCTTCCACCGCTGCGATAGTCTTTTCTGCAAAAGGGTCATTTGCGTAAAAATGCTGGGAGGATGCTGGGAAGACTCGGGGTCCAGACCAGGTAAGTATTGTGAGGGCCCTCTGGGAATAAATTTACGGGAAGTAGTCCGGACAGTTTCGATAAATGTTTCATAGTTATGAGGCGCTAGATCGAGAAATTACAGTTTTTGATCTAAGGTCTCTGCTTAATGCTCCCAGTCAGCTTTTGCAAAGTTACACCTGCTTCTAAATGGCACTGTAGTTGGTTTAACAGCAGTTTGTACCTTACATGATATCAGGCGATCCACTCTCTTGAGACATGTGTAGCTTATGTTCAAACTGATAAAAATAAGATCCACGTTTCCATCGCCCGCTGTTGAAGGATGCGGGTTGTTTAGCGTCATGCAGTAAGAATAGACAATCCGCTTCTGCCCATTGCTCAACCGCCACCCCATCATCGTTTGTGTTCTGGTAACTCCAGAAGGTACTGTGACTATTGAAATCTCCAATTATAATGCGACTGTCTCGGTCACGGAAATTGGTTGTGTGGCATAGTTGGAATGGTTGACTAGGCGGTTTATAGATTGGCGGATCCTTGGTCGCAGGGAGGATCCGCCGGCTAGGATTGAGGGTGGCGCTGAACAAGACCGAGGCCGTGTTCTTCCACGGGCCTCGGCAGCGCCGCCCTCCTGACGCCCACATCGTCGTGGAGGGCGTCCGGATAGAGGTCGGGGCCCAGATGAAGTATCTGGGCGGGCTGTCGACGCGCCTGCTGAAAGCCGCGGACGCCCTCTCATGGCTCCTCCCAAACCTGGGAGGGCCCAAGGACCGATGCCGGCGCCTCTATGCCGGCATCCTAAAGAGCATGGCGCTCTACGGGGCACCCATCTGGGCGGACTCCCTCCACAGGAGGGAGAATGCAACCGCCATCCGCAGGCCCCAAAGGGCCATTGCACAGCGGGTGGCGAGGGCCTACCGCTCGGTGGGTTTTTCGGCGGCGTGCGCTCTGGCCGGCACCCCTCCCTGGGAGTTGGAGGCATGGGTGCTCGCCAGAGTGTACGAATGGACGGCGCGGCGTAAGGCGCTAGGCGAGCGCCCCGCCGCGGAAGAGCGGGAGGCCGTGCGGCGGGAGGCGAGGGACGCCATCTTCCTCCATTGGACGGAGGACCTCGCCACCGCCGCCTTTGGCCTCCGGACGTTGGACGCGCTCGGTTCAGTCCTGCAGGGCTGGCTCGAGCGGCCACACGGTTTCCTCTCGTTCCGTCTGGTGCAGGTGTTGTCCGGACATGGTTGTTTCGGAACGCACCTGCACCGGATCCGGAGGGAGGAAACCCCGGTGTGCTATGACTGCGGAGCAGTAGAGGACACGGCGCAGCACACCCTCGAGGTGTGCCCAGCCTGGGCTGAGCTGCGCCGTGCCCTAACAAGTGTGATCGGGCAGGACCTCTCGCTCCCCGGCGTGGTCAACTCCATGCTGGGGAGTGAGGAGGCCTGGGCGGCGGTTGCCTCCTTTTGTGAGGTCGTGATGTCGCAAAAGGAGGCGGCGGAGCGTGCGCGGGAGGATGATCCTCTCGCGCCGCCGCTCCGCAGGCGGAGAAGGGGAGGAAAAAGGCGGTTGTATAATCGTCTCCTCCCTCCTCCTGGTGGTGATTAGCGGACGAATGGTGCGGGGGCACCTTCGTCCGCATTGCACCAATCACCACCCTCGTTGGGCGGGAACGGCCGGGCACTCGCGGTCGTTCCCGGGCCCCTCCACTAAGGGAGGGGCGTGAAGGCCCCGCTGTAAAGGCGGGCGGTCGTCGGCGGAGGACTGGAAGTAAAGGCTGTGCCGGTTTCCCAGTCCTCCTCCACTCAGACGATGCGGGAGTGCCGCTGGGTTATTTTAGTGGGTATACCGGGTCAGTCAGCCCGGGGAGTCCCACATAGCCCCCCCATCCCCCGATGGGCGGGTATGCGTAATGCATTTTTTCCCAGCGAAACAAAAAAAAAAAAAAAGGCGGTTTATAGATAGAGATAATGGTGCAACTTTCAGTATCTATAGTTATCATTTCGATAGAATTTTCGGAGTTACAGGAAGTGGAGAACAGTTTAACGTTAGGTTTTGTGAAGATGTTTAGCTTAGTTGGGGTTATAAGAAGTAAAAAAAAAATTGTGGTACTTTAGTACCTACCGGAAATAGCCCCAAATATCACCCTATTGCGTTTGACCCAGGATTTTTGCCGACGTATATGCTTTCATGCTAAAGAGAATGGTCATGGTCTCCACTTAACATTTTTTATTCAGGTAGGTACGGGATTTAATATCGTTTGAACCGTGTGGGAATCGAACCCACCAACTGCAGTGACAGCTAACCGATACATCCCAGCAAACCGTGCCCTCTAATAATATCCCTCAATGATTTACGTCACCACAAATATCGGGGCCATCGAAGTTGATGACGTCATGATTGCAGTGACGAAAAATCGCCGAGCTGTATTTCGTTCGAGTTTTGATCTGACCCAATATTTTAATAAGTGTAGGATGTTGTTGATCGTTATACACAAATAACCGAGGATTTCAGTTCTGATTTTAAAAGGTTAAAGGAATATTTTTAATACCGTCGTGCTGAGATAGGAGACTTTTTGGTTTTGCACGGGGTTTTATTTTTTATTATTGTTTAATTTTTTGTTTTTCTTATATCTCGTGACTCCTGTGCGGGTTTTAATTTAAGCAAGTAGGTATTCTACATTCTATCACGAAATAGAAAGGCGCACCGCCACTTACGTACTTGTGATTCTATAATACCTCTCTCACAGAAATGAGCCTGTGTCCTAGCAGTGGGACCATTAAAAGTTTGATGATGTCGATGAGTTTTAAGTAGCACAAAGCATCGATACGCAAGCGCAAATTCTAGGCAAGCATGCTCCACCGTCGACCACATCATCGCTTACCATCAGAGGTGAGACAGTGGTCAAGCGCGAGCCCATCTATAATAAAAAATAAAAAAGTACGTATTGTCTATGCAGTTGGCGCTGACACGTCCACAGAACATTTACTCTAGAGAGTCAGTCTGACGTTCGACTCTCGCTATTGGCACACAAGGCGAATGCGGGATGCCGCGCGGGTAGGCGGGACTAGGATCGCACAGTTATTTTTACCGACCAGCGAGGTGCACAGTTATTTTTACCGTGTAATACAAACCAATCGTGTCAGTGAGTGCCACGGTTTAGTTATAAAAACTGAAGGCACGTGACAATTCTAACTATGGTTATGACAGTGTAGCGACTGTAGTCTGTCTCGGCGTGGAGATTTCGTGCTCTACTTCCTAAGTACTATAAAAGTCAAAATTGCAGTCATACTCTACCAAAACAGAAAAGGCAATTTCTTTGTAGGCAGCAGAATTTCAACTTTTCACGGTTAGTAGGAATAATCTATACTTTAATTTCTATACAAAATATTAAATCAGTTGTGGATAATTTAACTTCTTCAGCAAAAACTAGCTATTTGAGTTTTAGGAGAGTATGACTGCAATTTTGACCCTTGACTGAACATACCTACATGAAATTACGTATAGCTAGCTGTTTTTATGTATAACTAGCTTCTGCACGCGACATCGTCTGTGTAGCATTAGTACTTCGAATAGCATATTTTATTTATTTATATCTATAATATAAATATATTCTGCCAGCGACTTCATTCGCGTGAAATAAGTTTTCTTATCCCAAGTGAAGATTATACCGGGATAAAAAATTACCTATGTGCTATTCCTGACTATAATCTATCTATATGCCAAAATTCATCCAGATCCGTTCGACCATTCTGGCCTGATTGTAAAAAACATACATCCATCCATCCATCCATTCAAACTTTCGCATTTTTAATATTTGTAAGAATTAAGATTAGTAAGATAAGATATTGTCGGTGTGTGGGCCGCCATACTTGAGAAATTATTGATTCACCAAACAAACTTCCACCCTTCTTTCCACCCCCTTAAAGATAATTTCCGGGATAAAAGTTACACTATGTCCTTTTTAGGGTTTCAAACAATCATCATCATTATCATCATTTCAGCCGAAAGACGTCCACTGCTGGACATAGGCCTCCCCCAGGCGTCGCCACATTGACCGATCCCGTGCGTCTCGCATCCAGCGCCTTCCCGCAACCTTAACCAGGTCATCGGTCCACCTAGTGGGAGGCCTTCCAACATATCGTCTTCCGGTTCATACTATAACCATACTAAATTTTCTCTAAATCCGTTCAGTGGTTTTAGGTCACAGACAGACAGAATTACTTCTGCATTTGCAATAAGAGATTTTGACTTTAAAAGAAAGTGTTATCTCTTAGCGAAGCTTTTTGAAATGATTTTCTTTTGACGGTTGTTTCAACTTTGCACGTTAACCGCCCATAATATAAAGATTTTAGAAAAAGGAAATTATGTATAACCACTTAAAGTAATCAAATTTATTGTCAATCATTTTATTTACAATAAACACTAGCTACGGTATGTTACAATAATGATAATAATCTTAAAGGCCTACACACACTGTGGCGTGTTCAAGTAGTAAATTACCTGGACAATGTGGATAATGACTAATCTTGCTACAAGAACCGATATAAAATTCATCATGTTGCCTTAAAAACACCGAGGAATTTATAATCCCTGTGAAGAACGTAATTATGTTTTGCAAATTAATTTTTAATTACAAACTGAATTAATTTCTTTGTTGCTCAAAGAAAAATCAGGTTATAGTCGGTCTTAATTTCTTTTGTTCTTTGTATACTTGTATAAGTTTTTAAACGTTAATTAGTGTACCAAAAATGTCCCAAATAATTTACCATTCCAACATCATCTGCCTAGGCCCACTAATACAGATTGAAAGCTCATATATTTTGCAAAATGCACATAATAATACTAGTAACATTGTATTTACAAAATTAACACCGCTATAATATTAAATACTTTTAACCCCTTGAGTGCCCGAAACGTGGATCCACGCGACACACAATGGCTTTTGAAATGTTTCGGTAGTTACGGCACTCAACCGGTTAAACCACGTAAAGGGTTTAGACTGTTAACCGGGCAATGTTGACAATACCCGGATAGAATTCGGTTTTAAAAATTATCCGGGTAATATCAACAGTGTCAAGGATTAAGCAATATTTTATACGTATCAGTATATTTTAATACATCTAACAATGGGAAAGTATAACATTTACTAGGGTAGGTAATTTATATATTTTTCACAAATTATCAGTAAAAATAGCACATAAGGTATTATAATACTTTTTTTAACAATAAAAAGGCACTGTTTTGAATCGTAATCCAAAATACGTAAAGATATTAATAGGAGTAATAAAATTGTAATGGTGTTCAGTCATGGTCATTTAGGATTATAACAATTATTGACTAAAATTTTTATAAATGGGAGTTTTCAACAATTTTGGACAATATTGGTAGTTTGAACGAGGTCATTGTGAAGAATAGCTAGAACTGTATCAAGAGACCCTATGCAAGTGTCATTGTTTTAACGATAGCGATTGAGTGATTGAGCGATAGCGATAGGATAAATGTCACATGATCAAGACCTTATATTTTGGCATTTCAACCATCGCCATCCCTGACTTCGAATTTAGACTCAGGTGTGGTTTTCACTTTAACAATCCAATTCTATATAGCGAGACGATTGTTGACACAATTGTTTTTTTTCTCTTAATCAATTATTATTCTCATACAGTTCAAGTCTATTTTACAACCGCCTCATTCAAATCAGTAAAGATTACAAACAGTTATGAGTACAAGAATTATTATATTACATGAACATGTATAAACGTTACGCTTACATAGTTATTTATAATATAAAATACAACATCAAATCCTTAAGTGCATTCGCATTGATTATATACATTTTATATACTTATTACATTTATATAAAGACAAATTAGGGATATAAAATTTGGGAAAGAAAAATTCGAAGCAATTTGGTTTAGCTGCCATTTTTGAGTACATTCTTCGAGTTTTAATTGATAACTTCTTGTTTTTTTTTTACTTTAACCAGTTCAGTCGCTAGCCAAAGTGAATAATTATCCATTTGTTTAATAGATGCATTTAGTGGAGGGCCAATGAAATATAGTTTTACTGTTAATTACTTTAAACAATATGATGCAATTTTCAAGTTCAGAGTTCCAATAGAAGACCCTAATTTCGACACTTTTGGTAGAATTATCTCTTAAAGTTAAATTTAGATGCTATAAATAGTACTTTTACGATAATGGGTAGGTTTTGGCATGGATGGAAGGAATAGCATGGACCCTGGATCAATTTGATTTGGAACATAAAGTTGCAAAAAATTCTGTGGACAGCAGTTTAATGTGACACTTCTGGTTTTGTACAAATAAAGTTTTGGAATTCTTATGTAAGTTTTTAAAATGTAAATTCACAATAAAGAACGAGAAAATGTATTTTATCATAATTTTTATATCCCACTGGTGTTTTTATGGGTATTATATGAAATAACCAATACAAAAAGTATAAATAATAAAGTTTGTATACTTGCATTGATAATATCAAGTGTTGCCTTCATGATTTTACTTACTTAAGATATTCCAAAAATGTGGGTAGGTACAGAAAAAATATAAATATGCCATAACTATAATACTAGTAATATTTATAGATTAACTACACAAATAGGTATATTGGTGTATTTTTAGGTACTATATTATATTTTATAAAATTACGACAGTAACATGTTATAAGTATTTAAATAATTATGTAAGTATGCATGGTCCAATAATATTAGCATATTATTTATACAATATATATTTATCTACATGATATAATATATCACTTATCATTTATATATTGCTGATACGTCATTTTAATGATATATTAAAAGTATTCGGGAAAATACTGTACGTCTCACTTACAATGTGTACCTAACTTAAGTATAAACTCACCTAGATTTATTAAATTCTCTCGAAATTGGCACATAACGACTAGTGAATACCAATTTTATATTTGGCATTATTTTTTTTGGTTGGTATTACAGCTGGTTATGTCATCTGATGGCAATGTCAAAATAATTCATCTTACAGGCCTAAGAAAACGCTTAACAATTACTAGTAGGTGTTAATTTATTTTATGTACATTCGGATTTGTCAAAAACAACGAATGGTCCAGAGGGGTTACCATAAGCTCTTAGAGTAAGGTTGTATACAAGTCATATACATGTCATATACATCTGTCCCTTACACAAACTCAAAATAACCTAACTCTAAGAACTTATGGTCCCCCAGGGATCAATAAAATTGAAGTTTTAACTAACAGGCTGTGCTTTGAACGCCATAATAGTCCGAATACGCAACACAAAAGAAATAATACTACGAACTGAACCATCAGCCGCCATAACCAGCCGCAGAATTTTAACATTTAAGTACAAACAAACAAACAATACGTTACCACACAGCACTGCCACTGTCAAGCACACTCAGAAGTCCAATGTCTTTCTATTAGACGAACACTGGTCCGTCATTCTCTACTCACAGGACATGGAGGTTCTCACAATTTTTGAATTTCGAATCCTCCTTGCCGAAGATCCATGTGAACATCTGCCTAGCTTTCATACTGGCTCGAACGACTCCTCGGGACTTGTACCAGTGGGCTGGCGAGGATTCTTTGCCCCCTTCAGCTGTATACTGATCCCTTTTTAGCCTGATCTGGTTCAGAATACCGACCAGAAGTTCGTCTACGTTGTGGTTGATCCCGACTGAGACTTCTATGAATTTCGCTTTGTAGGTGCACGCGAGGCATTTGCCGTCTGTTGGAGAGAAAAAAATATGAGTTTGGTTTGAAATCTAGTTTGAAAAGGTAAGGCTTTTGTTAGCTGGTATAGTTTAAAGGGCTATTACTGCTATCCTTCTTAGTCCTTATTCAACGATATAAGGTGTTAATAAATTTACTCTTAAGAAATTTAAGGAGTTGTGTAGAAGAAAAATTAAAAAATAGCAACCGTTCCAAAGATATGCAATTATTTGTAATACGCGTAAATGATTGAATTTGCGCAACATACAACGCCCAGGGAGTCAGCCGGTCTGCCACAGAGCACAGTAGGTACTCGAATATGTAGGTAGTGTTCGTAATTAGGTAGGTAGGTTAATTTTGTCAAGCATTTAAATAATTTTTGTTTTATAAGTAATCGGTTTGTTTGTCGATACAGAGTATCCTCACGAAATTCTTAGAGTTAATTTTTTAACATCTTATATAAGACTGTTTTCATTGTGAAAATTTGAAAATCGTTTGTCGATTGGGACCTATTTTACTAACAAAGTTAAACAAAATTTAAGTCAATAATGTACCTGAACTGGTCATGGTCGTGCGAACTGACTTACACAAAAAAATTTAATAGGTGGACTGAATTTGATCATCCTGGATTCGCAACAAAAATTATGTTGCAGGAACCTAATGGTGCGGGTTTTCTAAGAAAAATTCAAGTGCACATCGGTCGAACAGCATCGCATTGCGTCCATGTGAACGTACTTGCAATGTCACCTATACTCCATTTCCATTGGACATTTAAATAATCCCATTTTACAGCCCGTTCAACCGATTTTGACTTCAATTGCGTTGGTGATATGACAAATGGGGGCAAATTTGGGGGCTGAGTCACCCGCGTCCGTAGGAGAGTTACCCTTATTGCTGTTACCCTACACGTGGTCCCCGGGTGGTGCTAATCAGGTGACACTACTGGTGGTAGGCTTCGGCCGAAGGCTTGTGACCACCCACCGGGCAAAGACGTACCGCCAAGCGGCCTAGCCGTGTTCCGGTACGATGCTCGGTGTAGCCACTAGAGGAGTTGGGTCGAGATAGTTGTTCCACTGCATGCTGACCAGCCTGACTCGCACTGTTTTGGGCGTATCGGGAGACCAGTTGCGGAGGGTAGCGGGATCCGAGGCACGGTGCGCCGCTGGCCGACCGCAGGTAGTTGGGGGCCCAAGTAGTGTGCCAGCCACACACGAAAGGCTGCCCCGACAACTGTCGAAAAATCCCGGAATGCACCATCGTGCTGGTTGGCGACCAGATGGGAGGGCCCGATGGACATCTCCGGGGGGGCTCGGGCGTCCCCGCAGTCTCCGGACTAGTGCCCCAATGATGGCGTCCTTTCAGTGTGTGTCTGTAGGTTAGTAGCGTGGAACCTCATCTCACTTCCTTCTCCTCACCTTTCACTCTTAAATAAAAATGGCAAGAAGTAAAAAGAAAACTGGAGTAAAACAGCGGCTGCACCCCCTCCCTCACAAAGTGCACCTCACTAATATTAGAGGTCTGCACTCCAATCTCACCTCAGTCCACCATCATCTGGAGACTGAAAAGCCAGCACTGTTTTTCCTTACGGAGACGCAGATAGGAAGTCCGTCTGACGTGTCGTACTTATCCTACCCAGGGTTTACCCTGGAGCACAATTTCAAACCACGTGCGGGTGTATGCATGTATGCCCGTGACGACACTTGCTATCGGCGTCTCCGTAACCTTGAAGACTCCAGGTTCTCAGTGCTGTGGGCTCTGGTGGACACAGGGCTGGATAAGATTATCTACGCCTGTGTCTACCGCTCGCACAGCGGTGATCAGGAGACGACCAGGCTCATAGAGTACCTCAGTGAGGCGGCTGATGCGGCACAGCAGCGGTATCCTTCCGCCCAATTAGTGCTACTGGGGGACTTTAATGCCCACCACCAGGAGTGGCTCTTCCCATACCAGTGCACTGACCATGCTGGTCGAGAGATGCGCAAGCTTGCGCTAGCGCTAAATCTCACCCAGCTGGTCCAAGGGGCAACGAGGGTGCCAGATGTTGATTCGCACACAGCCAATTGCTTGGACCTTCTGCTGACAACAGATCCAGACAGATACTCAGTGTCGATATCTTCACCTTTAGGTAGTTCCAACCACTGTCTGGTGAAGTCTGTATCCGTCTACTCTCCGCCCGATCCCAGCCCAAGAGGCACCCGGCGGGTATGGCGGTACAAGTCAGCAGATTGGGATGGGATGCGATCTTTTTTCGCATGCTATCCTTGGCAGCCCACTTGCTTCTCTTCGGACGATCCATCGGCATGCGCTGACGCTGTGACTGATGTGTTGCGTCGGGGGATGGAGTACTATATTCCATTCTCTGACGTAGCAATGTCTAACGTCGACCGACCATGGTTTGGAGCCGAGTGTAACCACGCCAACGCGGTTAAACATAAGGCCAACCAGGCATGGGTTGACGCTCGAACGCGCAAAGCAAATGACGTGTGTCAGAAGAAGAAAGCCTTTAACACGGCTGCCAAGTCCTGCAAAAAGGTGATGCGAAGAGCACGGTTTGACCACATTAGCAGAATCGGGAACAAACTTGCTTCATACCCAGCGGGTAGCAAAGCGTTTTGGTCCCTGGCTAAATCGGTCGAATCAAATTTCTGTCGCCCCTCACTACCACCACTGCTGAAACCTGACGGGTCATTAGCCCACTCCGCTGAGGAGAAGGCAAACTTGTTTGCTTCCCTTTTTGCGGAATCTTCGCATCTGAATTCTGATGGCGCGCAGACTCCTCCTTTTCCTAATGGATGTGTGACGAAAATGTCGGACATCCGCATCCATCAAAAGGACGTCCGTAGGGTGCTGCGTAGCCTTGATGTGAACAAAGCGAGTGGCCCTGATGGGATACCAGCAATTGTACTTAAAACCTGTGCGCCTGAATTGTCTCCGATCTTGACACGCCTGTATCGCCTTTCCATAGAGACTGGAAAAGTGCCGAAGGCTTGGAAGCAAGCCAACGTACAGCCCGTGCCCAAGAAGGGCAGTCGAGCTGACCCGGCCAACTACAGACCCATATCTGTAACGTCCATCCTCTGTAAGAGTATGGAACGTGTGCTCAACGGTAAGCTCCTGGCATATCTAGAAGCGAACGACATCCTCAGTGACCGACAATACGGCTTCCGCCGAAATCGGTCCACTGGGGATCTTCTAGCGTATGCCATTCACATCTGGAGTGAGGCCATCGAGAGACACGGGGAAGCGCTAGCCATCTCCCTCGACATCTCGAAGGCTTTCGACAGGGTCTGGCACGAAAGCCTTATTGGTAAACTTCCTTCCTTCGGTCTGCCCAGTGGTCTGTGTGATTGGATTGCGGACTTCCTGCGGGATCGATCCATCCGAGTGGTTATCGATGGCTGCTCGTCCGGTCAGTTAGATATCAACGCCGGAGTTCCTCAGGGGTCAGTGCTCTCGGCAACATTATTCTTGCTGCACATTAATGATCTGCTAAAACCCGGAACCTTTGGGTACGCAGACGACAGCACTGTTGCTGAGAGATACGTGTCTAGCGCACGGGCTACTGGGCCTCAGATTCGGTCTCTCCGGGAGGCCATGGTTGAACGCTTGAACCTGTCCTTGAAGGCGGTCTCCGAATGGGGTGATGCCAATCTGGTCAGTTTCAATGCTGCTAAGACCCAGGCGTGTCTTTTTTCCGCTAAAAAGAGCCGATTCCACCCGGCTCCATCTTTCCGTGGTGTAACCGTGCCGTTGACGGACCATCTCGAACTTCTCGGGGTTACTTTGACATCGACTCTCAACTTCGGTCCATTCATTGAGGCGAAAGCTCAGTTAGCTGCAAAAAAGTTGGGGATTCTTGCAAAGGTGAGACGGTACTTCACGGCTGCACAGCTGCTCAACTTGTATAAAGCGCAAGTTCGGTCTTGCATGGAGTACTGCTCTCACCTTTGGGATGGATCAGCCAAATACCAGCTTGATGCACTTGAGTCGATTGACAGACGGGCCAAAAGGCTTATTGGCAACGATGCACTGGTCGCCTCAAAGCTCCAGAGCCTCGAACATCGACGCCGAGTTGCCAGCCTGTCGGTTTTTTATCGGTTACATTTCGGGGAGTGTGCGACGGAACTGCACAATTTGATTCCACCTAGCCCTTTCCATCATCGGACTACAAGACGTACGGCTATGCGCCATCGGTACATGGTGGACATCCCTCCCATACGCACAAAGCGTTTTGCTAATACTTTCATTGTACGTACAGCTAAGGAGTGGAACTCCCTTCCGGAGTCTTTGTTCCCTGATAGCTACAACCTTGGGGTCTTTAAGTCAAGAGTGAATAGGTTTCTTCTAGGTAAGCGTGCTTCACCGTAGACCGCATCATCGCTTAACATCAGGCGAGATAGTGGTCAAACGCGAGCCTATAGATTATAAAAAAAAAAAAAAAAAAACAGGCAGCTGTATTAAACAGTTAGTTTTGACAACAGGTTTATGCTTTTTATGCCATCCTTATATTTACGGGATAGAACTCAAAATCGTTAGAACAGACTGTAAAAAGGGGTTGTAAAAATTTCTAATGTTATTTCAAATGGAGTATAGTAAAAATCTCTTATCGGTTTGATATAAATCGACTAGCGTTTGGAGATATAAATTATTAGGGTCGCACACTCTCTGGAAAACTGTAATACACGAAGAATAAATCCTATAGCTAACAAGATAATACGAATAAAGGCATCATCAGACGCGGCTTACCGTCTCAAGGGAAATCAGCTCTTGCCCACAAAAGATAATTATGTGGAAATTGTCCTTAATAAAATAATATTGGATATGAAAAACTTGGCTGACCAAGTTTAGGCATCTATATGTTATGAGTGTCTTGTTCGCAAGAGATTTACTTCTAGCTTTATTATTGCTCTGTTGAGGTACTCTTAGGCCTCGTTTTTAGATACGCGGGGCGTCACCCGTCACGTTGGGCTGTTCCGCACTAAATTCAAACATAGATGGCGTTGTATGAGAGTGTTTCATCATCATCTTCATCAGCCTATTAATGTTCCCACTGCTGGGACACAGGCCTCCTCTCTGTGAGAGTGTTTACGGAGAAGTAAAAGTGGCGTTTACGTAAAAGTGATGCGCCTCGAGACGCCATGCTGCACGCGACATGCAAAGCCTAGTAAACGAGCCCTTATCTGGAGTCTCTCCTGAACAACGGTCAACTATCGAGCTTTACATCTCAATCACAGGACTAAACAATACTAATTGGTAAGGCTGGTTCTGACTAACGGCAGTCCAAGATTACGGATGACAATCAGAGTTCTTGACAATCTTTCATACTATTAGCAAAAACGATTATAGAAATGCCAAAATATAAGGATTATGTGTGTTGTGTTATTAGGATTAGGATTTAGGAGTGTTCATTAAAAATTATGTAAGTACTTTGGTTATAACTACGTTTTAATGTTTACTGGTGTACTGTATCTAAGATGGATAAATTATGTGACATTTCAGCAGTGCCTGTCAATGAGGGCTCTCGCGTTTGAATTTGCCGCTAGGGGCGCTAGTGTAGAGTGAGGTCTTCAAAATGTCAAGTATCATAGTTTCTTGGCTTTTAGAGCGAGTGTATTCACAATTTTTTTATTTTTGTGAAATTGTATTTGTGTGTTGTGATATTGTATTTTCCAAATATGACAGTTTAAGATAGGTACGGGTTTTACCAACCGCTTTTTTAATAGAATTTTATTTTACGGAAAATGTTATCCTCCATTTTTCCTAATAAAACTGCGGCATATACGATGTCGTACGTCTATTTCTGTCAATGAAAGAGCAAACATTTTCGAGTTTCTATGGTTTTCAAGGTTTTCATCAAAAATTGTACTGCAAAACAAAACTACGGAGTTTTTAAATACGATAAAAATTACAGGACCAAAATCCTGGATCCGCGCCTGAACCTTATTGTGTCACAAACTTTATCAATACTATTAATGTTATCATTTTCTAATTTTCGGAGTAATCAGAAAGTAATTTGCGAGGACATGTTACATCATTATCTTTTAGATTGTGATAATGATAAAGCTCTGTTGCTACAGACGGTGATAAATGGAATCTTAATCGCTTTTTTGCGAAGAAAATAAGATCACAAAGCGAAAATTCCTGTACTTCTGTCCCCACAAAAATCTTTGCTTCTTTCATAGAAGATTAAAAAGGAAGAAATTTTGATTTTTTCAAAGTAGACTGTAGCTGAACGAAAGTTACTGCAAATATACATTTGATGTCAATAATACTTCTATGATGGTAAGAAAATCATGTTTCTGTAAAAATAATTAAAACCTGAACTATGTCTGTTTATGAAAGAGCAAAAATTTTCGAGTTTCTATGGTTTTCAAGGTTTAATTTCATCAAAAATTGTACTGCAAAACAAAACTACGGAGTTTTTAAATACGATAAAAATTACAGGACCAAAATCCTGGATTCGCACCTGCAACCTATTGTGTCACAAACTTTATCAATACTATTAATCTTATCATTTTCTAATTTTCGGAGCAATCAGAAAGTAATTTGCGAGGACATGTTACATCATTATCTTTTAGATTGTAATAATGATAAAGCTCTGTTGCTACAGACGGTGATAAATGGAATCTTAATCGCTTTTTTGCAAAGAAAATAAGATCACTAAGCGAAAATTCCTGTAAAAACCTGTCCCCACAAAAATCTCCGCTTCTTTCATAGAAGATTAAAAAGGACAATATTTAGAATTTTCAAAGTAGTCTAGCTGAACGAAAGTTACTGCAAATATACAGGGGGCATAATCAGACGCATTGAGAACCTCTTTTTTTTTTGAAGAGGTTAAAAACCAAATCAATTGAGAAAGGGCAGTAGGATGATGAGAACGATTATTCCTGTATTCTACCACTGGGTTTCCTTTGAAATAATATTCCACTTTTTAATTAGGACTTAGCTAACTTAGTCCATCTCTGGTGGTTCAAACTCACCTTGTGTTGAAACGGCTCGACTCCTAGCGAGGTCGATTTTGTTGGCCACTAGGATGGCAGGTCTTGCCCGGAGCATGTCGCTGTCTATTAGCCTGGCCAGTTCCTGCTCAGCTTTCTGGAAGGATGCCTTATCCACCACCGAGTAGATCACCACGAAAGCATCTGGGGGTTCTGAACGCTCGATTTCTTCCTAGAATGAAGGATTTTTATTCAGTATACAGAACAAGGTTAGCATTGTGGTAACATAAGTACTGGAAAATCATTAGCATTTAGTTGAAAGTGGTGCAATGCTTGAAAAAGGCTTCCACCAAGCATGGACAATGGACATTAGTGATCTTGGTCCTGTGCTTCATCAGCCATCAGATTGTTTACGACCTTTTTACGACCTTTAGCTGTAGGCGGTTAATTTTTCGAACTCATGTTGAAGTTGGATAAAAAGTGAGGAATAAAGTAAGTAAAATTTATAATAATAAAATTATACGTAAGTTCATTCATTCATTTTATTTTCTGGGTTTTAAGATAGCCGTCCGTGAAGACGAATATGAACCAAACAGTAAACAAATTGTACCGTAAATTAAAAATAAGTTTGTTCAACAATGTCCATACTTGCTACTTAACTAAGTTCTTCTAAATAAGTGAATTTCCTCAAAATCTTCACTTCCTCAAACTTTGTATTCAGTTCAAGAGTTCACTCAAACTTTGTATTTAGTTCAAGAGTTCACTCAACTTTATTAATTATTGAAGTAAACTTCAATTGTATTTACCTTTGTCGTAGTACAGTTTACGAAGTACAGCTCCGATTCTTCTCCATTCAGCATTATCGACACCTTTTGTTCCGAACCGTCTGCGTCTGGAAAGAGAGATATGTTTTTAGTTTATTTACCAATTTAAGTTTAAGTAGTTTAATTGAGGTTGATCCGACTTAACGCACACGTTCACGTCCCATAACCGGGTGCAGGAAGAGACCTGACAATACCTTCTTCCAAAGTGTATCGTCCAAGCACATATGCCCGAGTTGGTATCGCGTGGTGTCTCCACGGCCTCTTACAAATAAAGAAAGGGTGAGGAGCAGCTCACTCCTTCCCTTGACCAGATATGGGGTTTGCTAACGCAAACCATTACAGCTGTGGTGATTGTGATCAAAGCGTCTGTGTCCCCACAACCTAGCAAGAAGAGACGAGGAGAAACTCCTTGTGGTTTTAGTCAGTAAGAGTCTGACAGACCCTTCCTTGGGGCAGACAGAGGACAACCATGAGGATTTCCACACATTACATATACTTCTTTATAAAGTAATAGGTGATGATGCAACTCGTCTGTTAAATTTCTACCTGTGTCTGTATTTCTGAACGCATTCAACCCGAATCTCTTCTAAATTAGAGTGAGCAGGTTACTTCTGGGTAAGCTCACTCCATCGTCGACTTTATCTCTGTCACTTCCGACCTAGACTAGAGTCAAGAGCAAACCCATCTAAAATAAAATAAAAGATATTCATGGTCCCTAATTTTAATTTAATGTAGACCTAGTGTGTATTTAAGGTATTATTGGACAGTCATACGCATGGCGATTATAAAAACCTCTTATTTAATAAAGAAATTAAAAAAAGAAGTTTAAGTAGGGAATTGAAAATAGCCGGTATGGCTCTTTCAAAACAGATAAAAAAATCAGAACAGCATTGTCAACTGCTGAAAACGGGCCTATTAAAAACTGCTTACCTATTTCAAATCGTGAAAAATCGGAAATAAAGTTACGAGTATTATTCAATTTGTTTATAGCCAGTAATGGTAGTCATTTTCTTTTAGGACATTCCACGGTCGCCTTTTAAGATACGTACAGCGTGAAAATTATTCGTTTTGAATATAACTTTAATAAAGCTGCAGTACAACTTTAATAGTGTTACATTTCTTTCTTTGCTTAAAATAAAAAAAAAATCTTCACAACTCTCTTCACTTATTTTAATTTGTATTCAATTTATTCGTTGCTTTCGTTTTAAATTATTATTCTGATTTTTGTTATTGTTTTAATCGGCTATCTTCAAATTCTTATTTTATTTGAATTTGTTTTTTTTTTAATTTCTTGTTATTGTTCTGATTTTTAATTTTATTTGGATTTCAATTATTATTTACTACCAGTTTATTTACATAGATACAAGTATATACAGTGTATAAAATACTTAATTAACTAAGACTACAAACATAAACACTTAAACCAAAAACTACCCACTAACTAAACCAAAAAAATATACTAATCTAAAATATGGCGTCAAAAAACTCCTCCATATCGTTGTCCACTGGTAATGTGCCCAAAAGACTGGCAGCATTGCCACGTTGTATGGCAATGCTTATTCTCTGACCGAGGTAAAAGCCAGCCCTTGGGTGACGCGAAGTGTCAACTAAGCGTTTGGAAAGATCATTAATAGTTTAGATTAGTTTTTAGATTATTTTGATTTAATAAATATTCTGATTTGAGTTATTATGTTAATTATAAGTTTAATTTTAAATTATATTTTTATTTTATTTGTATTATTTTTTATGAATTCTATATTGTTCTGATTTTAATTATTGTCTTGAGTTTAATTATTAGTTTTATTTTAATTGTTAGATTTAGTGAATTCTGACATTTCTAATTGATAATTGTGATTGTTTTTTTTTTCTTTATACTGTTGGAGCGTTGTTGTTACCCCTGGTTGGATGGGCGTTAACGGCTTTTAAACTAATGCAGCCATTTCCGTACACACAAAATTTGTGTAATATGTTTTGTTGAAATAAAGATTATATTATAATTATATTGTAATAAAACTTGTACCTGGAACAAAATCCAGCAGCAGATAAATCATCACTCATCTTGGAACAATCTTCCTTCATGTTTCAGTAAGGTCTTCCGAGAAAGTCCTCAATTTATTTTTAAATTATTTTCAAATAAATCCATTCAGCTTGTATCCAAGAAATGAAATTCTAAGTTGTCTCTTATATTTATTTTATAAAGTGAGAGGAAATTGGATAGGAAACTAAGTATTTCGTCTAACATTCGATACTGCTGCAATTTAATAGGGGATGGTAGAATTCTTTCAAGAGTATTCATTTCAATACCCGTTTGAAGAAAATGTTATCTGATACTTTTGAAAACCAGAACTATTAATTTCTTGGAGGACTTATCCCGATACGTAGTAGCAATGAGGTTGTATTGAAAAACCGGCCAAGTGCAAGTCGGACTCGCGCACAAAGGGTTCCGTACCATTATCGCAAAAAACGGCAAAGAAATCATGTTTGTTGTATGGGAGCTCCACTTAAATATTTATTTTATTCTGTTTTTAGTATTTGTTGTTATAGTGGCAACAGAAATACATCATCTGTGAAAATGTCAACTGTCTATCACGGTTCATGAGATACAGCCTGTTTACAGACAGACAGACAGACAGACAGACAGACAGACGGATCGTGGAGTCTCAGTAATAGGGTCCCGTTTTTACCCTTTGGGTACGGAACCCTAAAAAGGAAGCCACAAAATCTTTTTGATCATATACATAAAAAGTTACGCCTTTTTTTCATGACAGATGCAGGCAGAAATTACAAAACGCCATCTGCTATGACCCTTATAAATTATTTATGCTTAGTTAACAAATTTACAGTCACAACCTCCCTGCAAAACATTGCCAATAAGATTTGAGTATATTTTAAAATGTAATAAATAATTGTTTCATCATCATCATCATTATCTCAGCCGAAAGACGTCCACCGCTGGACTTAGGTCTCCCCCAAGCATCGCCACATCGACAAGTCTTGTATTTCTCTTATCAATGAGATTCCCGCAACCTTAACCGGGTCATCGGTCTCCTTTCGGCACAGCGTCTTCTAGTTCGCGGTCGCCACTCCAGAATTTTTCGCCCCATCGACTATCTGAAGTACCCTGCCCATTGCCACTTAAGTTAGTTTCAGTAGACGGAAAATAATTTTATTCATTTACTAGCTGTTGCCCGCGACTTCGTCCGCGTCAAACTAGTAAAAAATAAATTTTTATTTTTTTAGTTGTCGCCGGAACTATGAAAATATTTTCTCGTGATCAAACGTAGCCTATGTTACTCGTTATTACATCAGCTATCTACCAGTGAACGTCCCGTCAAAATCGGTCCAGCCATTTCGGAGATTACCCGGAACAAACAGACAGACAGACAAAAATCTTAAAAATTGCTTATTTGTTGTTAGTACCGTATATACTTTCACGTGCATTCAATAAAACGTTGTTATTTTGATATTACATACAGACACTTCAATTTTATTTATTTGCATAGATTTAACAGATTATGTAATAATAATAAAAATACAAGAGGATAGATACAATAAAATAGGAACGTAGATGAGAGGTTTATAAAGAAAACTCAAACTTTCTTGTTCACACAAATAACTACATCAAAAAGTGGAATATTCCAAGTTATAATAAATTTATTAGATACCCACGGGCTATCCCCAAAGGCCCGAACCACTTAAACTACGTGCGATTACTCTAACTTAGACCAAAGAGACCGGATCTCAACTCCGAGAGTTCCGTTTTAAATATTCCTAACTTGGCAACACTGGGGCCGCAAGTACCATCATGATTCCGTTGTAAAAAAGAGATAGTCTTAATGTCCTGTATAGCTCCGTTTCTCTCTAACGTTTGAACCATGACGGCTTTATCACGTCATAGTACGGTTATACCTAAATCATGCATAAGAGTTGTAAAATAAGGATTCAAAGTATTCAAAAAGCTGTAAAAAGAACTGTTGGCTCATTGCACCCTTGAGAATGGCAGGTCGTTTCATATCATGTCTTTCTTTTGAAATTTTGATTGCTTTCTTCTGGGTTCTGCAGTACATATAACTTTAAACTTTTGGTTGTAATCTGTTCAAGAAGTTGTTGGTAGGTACCACTCGGTTGAAATAACTGTGCACTTGGCGCTGTCCCGCCACTCTGTCGTTCGACTCTCGCTATTGGCGCACGAGGCGAACGCGGGGAGACGCGCGGGTAGGCGGGAGTGAAGTCGATGACAGTCGATGTGCACAGTTATGTTGACCGCATCGTAAATTAATACGTTTATGTACTCGTAGTTAGCCCGATAATTGTCTCAGCGAGAATTCAGATCTATTCTACACTGATGATTGCATGATTTTGGGTCTTTCGCTAGATATTCTTAATGTTATATCTTAAAGTATTATTTAAAATCAAGGATTTGTATGAACTCAAATGGAGTAAATAATAACGTGAAGGTTGATAAAGAAGAATTGAGGAGGAAAGAGTGCAGTGCAGCTGAGTGCAATGGTGGCTTAGTGGTATCGACCGCGACTTATTAGTTGTAGGTCGAGGGTTCAAACCCAAGCAGGCGGTTTACTTTGTATAAATTATTTCACCACCACTGCTCTCAAAACGGTGAAGGAAAACATCTTGAGGAAACCTGCATGTCCTAGAAACAAAAATTCGAATACATGTGATAAGAAAATGCATGTGAAATGCATTAAGAATGGCATTAAGTCCGCCTTTGTACTTATGCATTAAGTTTTAATAAATAAATAAATATCCACCAATCCGCACTGGGCCCGCGTGGTGGCCGTAATTCCCTCTCACAGAGAGGAGGTCTGTGTCCCAGCAGTGGGAACATTAAAAATGCTGATGATGATGAGGAGGAAAGATGTTACGCCCACAACCAGTAACATGGGACAATTGGCCCTACGCAAGTGCCATTGCGATTTCTACCATCCTTCCTCCAGCCCATTTTTCCAATAGCTATCGCCACGCGTTCGTTGATAGAATATAAGAATAATGATAATTCCGTAGTAAATTTAGGCACTTGTCCATGTCCACCGCCGGCGACGAAGCTACGCTAGTTTTATATATATCAATGGCTCTCAACTATTGTCTCACTGAAGAAATGAATAAAAGATACAGATCCCGTGTCAATAAAAGAGACACATGTACTAATAGTTGATCGCTGGCTATTCACACTGCTGGCGAGTACTCTCTCACCACAAGTTTAGTAGCTATCAAGGATAATACTCGCTCAGCGATGCTCGCTTGGCGGTCAGAACTCACGCCGAGAGACCAACCAACCAACGCGTGCAGGACTGACCGCCCGAGCGAGTGCTGTGAGTAATCGCTCGTCGCACAAAAACACTCGCTCATAGGCGAGCGGTAAAAATATTGGAACTATACACTCGAGAGCAGTGGTGGCCCAGTGGTATCGGCCGCGACTTACAAGTTGTAGGTCGTGGGTTCGAGCCCAGGCAGTTGCTTTACTTTGTGTAAATTATTTCATCACCACTGCTCTCAAAACGGTAAAGACGGCATGTCCTAGAACCAAAAATTCGAAGACATGTCACATCCACCAACCAGCACTGGGCCCGCGTGGTGGATTACGGCCCTCTTACAGAGAGGAGGCCTGTGTCCCAGCAGTGGGAACATTAATAGGCTGATGATGTGATGATGTGATACACTCGCTTCACCTTGCTGGCCAACTCGTATCTAGTTTCTAGATCTACTCGCTGCTCGCTGATCGTCGGCGGTGGAATAAGGGCCTTACATCAACACGATACAAACTCGCAACCTCATGCTCACATTAAACAGGTTATTATAAATCAAGCAACAACACGATTATCAGCAACATAGTACATCAATTTCCGACCAAACATTAACCAAATATAAAACAAACAGTCGACTTTGATTCATGGCGACCATTAGCATTGTCAACTGTTTTCGATTTGCCATTAATCACGGTCGTCTAACGTGCTAAATTAAGGCCGTTGACATGCCGAATGACGTCAGAGTGCCGATGGGGCTTGCGACCAAATTAGAGGGTAGGGTGAGAGTAAATAATTCTAATGTGTAAGTGTGAAGTGTGTTTTGTGGGTGGGGTGCCAGCAGTGGCGGTTTTTTGGATTGTTTTAGAAAAAAGTTGGATTTAAAGGTTGTCAAAATGGTCAAATGTCTCTTTTTAATAATGTATTTGCCAGAAAATAACAGGGGATGAGTCTGAATACTAAAAATAGTTGCTATTGTACAACATTTAGTAAGTTGGATTATATGGGGATATTAGACACATTAGTGAATTTATGTTATACTAGCTTCTGGCAGCGGTTTCGCCCGCATGAAAGTCGAAAGTTATCCCGAGAAAACATATTCCCGGGATAAAAAGTATCCTAAGTGCTATTCCTGACTATAATCTATCAATGTGCCAAATTTCATCCAGATCCGTCCAACCGTTTGAGCGTAAAAACCGTATTTTGGCGCCCATGCTGGCACAAAAACATGTGTTTTGTTTCATTTAAATTCTTCCTATACGCGTCGATTACAAACCTTAAAATCGCAAATAAAAGCTCACTCATATATTTGGTCGGTTCCACCATTCACTTAAGTTAAAAGAGCTATAAAAATCTGTTAGATCGTGGGTTTAATTTCCAACAGAAACTGTACCAGCATCTGTATTCTCTACCGTCTTTGACCGTCAGACTTCAAAGTAAGAGTGAAAATGTAACTTATGGTGTTTTGGGTTTGATCACCGTAGTAGACCCCCATCCATCGCTTACCATCAGGTAAGATGAAATGAATGGATGATTGGTGAAGTCATTAAGGTCTCATAAGGAATAAAAAGAGAACATTCAGAGAAATGTTAAGAAGATCTAATAAATGATTCAATCCAGAATAGATTTTATTTCAGAGCGAGAAACTTCTACTATGATACTTATATCAAAAACACACAAATAAGTGTTATCCCGCGCTATCCCGTTTTGATTTGTTCCGGTCGGATCCCCTCGATCTGATCCTTTCACATAAGTATGTGAAAACGGGATAGCGCTATTTATCCTGTATAGCTCGGCCTCTCTCCCACTCTGGAACAATGATTGCTTTAGCTTTAACTTTACCGGGTCGGTAACCTAGCGGAATTGCTCGCTTGTTCAGGAGCCCCAACTCAACATGAATAGTAGATAATTCGAGGGCTCGTCGTAATTGGAGCCAGCTCGTGACGTCACTGAGTTTTCTCAGGAGACTGTTTGACGGAGCGGCTGTGATTGAATTCTCTACGTTTAGAATATTTTGAAGAGATTTACGTTGGAGTTGAAAAGTCTCTTGAGGGTTTCCTGTGATGTATGTTCCTATGATATGTGTATTAGTATGTATATTTACATGTTGGTGTACGTGATGAACATGGTAAAAATGGGATTATCGTTAGGGAATTCTTGGTTCATGGTATTGGAAATACATAGCTTCGCTGTCACATGGGCAAAATATAAATAACAAAATCACCTTCCAAACTAATCTCGAGGGAATACAAACTTAATCGTAGGGCGCACGGTTGGCGCAGTGGTTGGGCAATTGACTGCTGCGCTGCTTGTCGCGGGTTCGATTCCCGCACGGAACAAAAATTTGTATGACCTACAGATAATTGTTCCAGCTCTGGGTGTTTGTGTATGTGAGTTTATATGTTTGTAAACGCACCCACGATACAGGAAGAAATTCCTAGTGTGGGGCAAAGCTTTAAAAAAAAAAAAACATAATAATGAAAAAAACAACCTTTTTATATGAAATTTATTTGCGCCAAATGTGTCACACCCGCGCAATGCGACCATAGCTTAATAATCTCATTACTAGCTATTCCCCGCGGCTTCGCTCCCGTGTACCACCCCATAGGACCTGTTAGTGAAAGAATTTTTTAAATCGGTCCAGTAGTTCGGAGCCTATTAGGTACAAACAAATAAACAAATAATCTTTCCTCTTTATAATATTAAGTAAAGATAATAGGGATGATGACTAAAACATATTTTTTAGTTAGGGAGTGTTAATAAAATAGATTATCTAAAAATATTGGAAACGTATTTTTTCTTTTGTCACTAATGCGATAAAAAGCTTTGAAACTTCGCGTGACGTCGTTTTAGTACACGTTTTACTCTGGAACGGGACGGCACTACGACTTTGATGCGTTTTATCTTTGCCAATTTTGTATTGATTTGACAAAGCAAAAAATATTTTTATAATCTAGCTGAAGGACTAATAGAATTAATATTTTTTTACCCAGGAATCATCCCTTTTGGGATAAAGAAGAGACCAAAACCCTTAACCGGTTGTGTGCCGTAATTATCAAAACACTTAAAAAGCCATAGTATCTCGCGTGAATCCACGTTAGGCACTCAAGGGGTTAATCATAGAGTTACATACATACATACATAAACTAAAGCCTTTTTTCCATGGGGGTAGACAGAAACTACAGAACGCCGCCGCCCGCTACGATCCTTACATACTTCTTTTGCTTCACTCACATTCATACATTTCGTCATACACACACGCCGGTTATGAGTACATAGAGTAGTATCATAGAGATAATTACTCAAATAACGCCATTGCTTGTATCGGTCCAAAATGAGTAAGTATTAACAGAAATATGCGCGTGAGTCAAGCCATCAAAACGTAAAATTGCATATGATGGTGAAACGACTGGCGATTCAGACGTATGAACCTACACAATGCCAATAACGTCAAGAAATTCCTTTGACATTAGTCTCGTCTAGAATGGCAACCTGCCGTCATTATAATTACTCTATTGACTACTGTGAGTAAACAATAACCAGTATAACCTGAAACTCTATAGTTCCTGTTTGTAAACGCAAATACAAATAATGAAAAACCCCTGGCTTCACCCGCGTAAAGTGATTTATCATCCCAAGAGAACACACTACTGGGATAAAAACTACCCTATGTCCTTCCCAGGGTGTCATATAAATTCCATGTTAAATTGCATCAAAATCGGTTGAGCTGTTAAGTCGTGAAAAGGTAACAAACAAACAGACAGAGTTAGTTTCGCATATACAATATTGAGTATGGATTGGGGAGACCAATTTTCAGCAGTGGAAGTTTTCAGTTGCAGTAATGAAGTAAGACAAAACGAGTATGCGGCCGAAGAAATTATATCCAACCCAGTGGTCTAATGATTTTAATCAGTTTATACAATAGTTAACTTTTATTTTTTTTATTCTTGTTTAGAAAAACAAAAGCTGTTCTAAATCAATTACAGTAATTTAATATTAATACAATTTACAAACATTCAATCACAAACAATACGAATACAAAGTAAAGGTAACATAATTTCTAAAATCATCATCATCATCTTCCTGCCCTTGTCTATGCTACTCGTACATAATTATGTTCAGCCTAGCCCCATCTTCCGTTGTCTATAGTCATGGCATAATTTATTACCTCTACTTTTAGGTCATTCGTTACAAATCATACATTTTTTTGGTCTTCCTCTCCCTCTCCACTCGTCAACATTTATACTCACCATCACTCACTCTTCTGGTCAAATGCTTTTAATCCCTCATCAACACATTACCAGAATAATCGATTTCCTTTCAAATTTTCGAGAAAATATCTTCTGGCTATCATAATTTTTCATACGTAATTTGTGGTGTAATTTATGCAGAGTGTAATGCATGCAACCTTGCAATACAAAACCAATATTTTTGCATACAAACATGTCATATTTCATTTCATTTTCTATCCCATCAGGTGCCAAAATATGCTGGTTGTCCGATTACAAAGTTAGCTGTCGTATCGAGTCGTATTCGCGAATAGTTGGCATCAAACAAGTATTTTAATGAGTCTTCTTTTCAATGGAAATGCACATTCCTGTGACAATATGACAATCGATTTTCTAGGAATATTTTACTTACGTACATTGGCGAGTGAAAAATGTATCAATCAAATAGGAATTTATTTTTACTGCCAAGTGGGAATGGTTACTTTGTATTTAAAGGATTACTTGTTCGGAGAATCAAAGAGCACTTACTACTCGGTTAAAATATCTGTGCACCTCGAAGGAATGCGACCCCATTCCCGTATACCCGCGCGGCGGCGCCCGTGTTCACCTCGTGCGCCAATAGCGAGAGTCGAATGTCAGACGAAAGGGGGTGGGTGGGAGTGGGGTCGTTGGACATACGAAGTGCACACTTATTTTGCTGCACAGTTTTTTTTTGTTTACAACTGTGCTGTGTGTGTTTAAGTATTATAAAGAAAGAAAGAAGAAAGAAAGAAGAAAGAAGGAAGAAAGAAGAAAGAAGGAAGAAAGAAGGAAGAAAGAAGATAGACAGAAGGAAGAAAGAAGAAAAAAAGAAGAAAAGAAAGAAGGATGAAAGAAGAAAGAAAGAAGGAAGAAAGAAAGTGTTTATTTGCCACGAAAACGACACAAATTTTGCCAATCATCAAAATAGAGAAGTGAACTAATCTTCGTTAAACGCAATCTTTTTTGATGTAAGCAGCGGTTTTTATGAGACGAATTAATTAATAAAGGTTCATTATGTACAGTACTTAGCGCAAAAAGCCTTGATCCTTTTCATAAATTGTATCATTAGACTGCCGATAAAATAGAGATGATTCCTGGGTAAATAATAATATTCACTAGTATATAGATTATCAAAATATATTGGACACGTATTTTTTGCTTCAATACATCAATAAGAATTGACAAAGATAAACCGCATCAAATTTCAGGCACCACTCCATGCAGTAACGCCACTTGTAAGAAAAAAGTGCACTGAAACGTGACATAATTTCAACGCATTGTATCGTAGCTAATATTTTTTATTAATCTACTTGACGGAGAAAATATAATTTTTAGTCATCATCCCTATTATTGGTTAACAAAATATGGTTACCTTCTAATTTGTAAATTACACGTGTTCAACAAAAACAAAACTGTATCACTAGCTTTGTCTATTTACTTTGACAGTAATTGACAGCGCTTGTACTTGTTAAGCTGTCAAACGAGTGACACCAATCAAATGTGTCAAAAAGTTCTGACCGTCTACAGGTTGACTTATAATTCAGCTTGCATTGTAAGATTTACAGCTTTCAAACTGTTAAAGAGTATATGAACAGCTCCTATCATGGAAACAACCTAGATCTTGTGCAAAAATTACAGCTTTTTCTATATTAAGTCATGGTAGTAGGAGGAGGTGCTCAATTTGATTATATTTTTTATTTTATTTCTGTTATCTTAGAATTTTATACTAGGTGAACCGATTTCGACTATTCTTTTTTTATCATCCCAGGTCCCATTTAAATTTGATCATGAAGAACTTCGGAGATGTACAACAGTGTAGTGTAGTGTTTTTATTTGAAAGTCGGTTGTATATTTTTGTCCAAATTTTTTTTTTTAATTTCACCTCATATTGTTAATCACTCTGCCCAGTCTTTTCTCTACTCTGCTTCCAGTCTAACAGGATTCAACTGGATGTCAGTATTTTATATGAAGCGACTGCCTAACACTAACAGCTTAACTTGCACTTAATTTTGAGGCACGGAGGATTGTCGGTATGTCTTGAATGATCACCCTTCCCAGGTCCAACCTCGGCAAGCGTAAATTAATCTCGAAGATCGACCTGTCTGGATGTTATTATTTAGACACGAAAATTACCTTAACTGCATCTAAACCAGATGAAACTTGGCATATGGATAGACCAGAACCTGAATTAAGACATAAGATACTTTTCATCCTGCTGTTTCTTTGGGATAATAAAAACACTTTTGACGCGGTGAAGCCGCAAGCAGAACGTATTACAAGCTAAAAGTCAGTAGGTAATATCAGTAACATTGGTATGTTCGATGGTATACTCCAGACTTGCTGTTTAATCCGTGCGCATTAACAATCAGCTCGGATCTAATCGTTCTCCTGCACAGATTAATCCCCGATGTATCCAAATTAATTCCCTATTATAATTGTTACTAGCAAACATTGATTCACTTGAGAGATGTTAGGGTGATGTAATTTTGATGTTATATTGTTTTATAACAATATTTTTGTAATTGTAAACTCTGTAAATGTAGATTTAAAATACGTGGCCTTCCTGATCGTCCGAGACGATTCAATCTATATCACACGTTTAAGTGCTTTTTACTGAGCGAAATAAGTATGTTTCCTGGGTAGAAAAATGATAATTATATTTAGTCCGTCAGTGATATTATCAAGATTATCGAATAATGTTGACAAGAAATTTCTATTTAGTCAAATAGAAATTTCTTGTCAACTACCCGGTTGTAAGTACGTTCTCATGGACTCACATCATCATCACATCATCAGCCTATTAATGTTCCCACTGCTGAGACACAGGCCTCCTCTCTGTGAGAGGGAATGGGCCGTAATCCACCACGCGGGCCCAGTGCGGATTGGTGGATGTCACATGTCTTTCGATTTTTTGGTTCTAGGACATGCCGGTTTCCTCACGATGTTTTCCTTCACCGTTTTTGAGAGCAGTGGTGATGAAATAATTTACACAAAGTAAAGCGCCTTCCTGGGTTCAAACCCACGACCTACAACTTGTAAATCGCGGCCGATACCACTGGGCCACCACTGCTCAGGTGGATGGACTCAGTGCGATGCAATTGGACCTATTTGCACTTGAAAGCATCATATTGTATGGGGTACTGTATAAAATGTTACAATAAAATACCTCCCCACATTCTAGAACTAAATGAGACGAAATTTAAAACTTGTATAAAACGCACACTATGCAGGCAAGCATATTATAAGTTGGGGGATTACATCGCTGATAAAAATGCTTTCAACAACGTTTCTCATACAGTATGTTATTAAGAGTTTCCTATAAAAACAATATGCGTTGCCATTTATTATTGTACAATAAAAATACACAACCTTGCATCCTAAAACATGTAATAGGAGGTAATATCGTATGGAGCTTACGAAACATCCCCCCGTAGCTTAAAGCCGGGATTTCATAGTACGTAATTGGTTTCTGCATTGTATAGTAAAGTAACTATGTATGTTTGTGTGTTATTACGGAAGTTGCTGAGCTAAATTAGTATATAATTATTATTAGTTTAAATTGCTTTGTTCCGGGCTTATTACCTGTCGAGCTTGTTATTACGGGCTCATAAGTTTAATATGTATCGCATAATTATTTTTGAATAGCTGCCGCCCGCGGCTCCGTCCGTGTTTTAAGTACTTCTTCCAATATCTTTACAAATTATAGCGTATGTGTTATTCTGATGTATAAGCTATATTTCTGTAAAGTTTCATCAATGTCGGATTTGTAGTTTATGCGTGAAACAGTAATAAACATCCAGAAATCATCAACATAAATAACATTAGTTCCACTATCAGTCAAGAGATGGCGCTGACCTAAAACTGCAATATTCTACACGGCAGTGTTAAAATTCTCTAACGAGTGTAGGTTTCGCCGATGAAAATTTTCTCATTACAACCAACCAGATTTTGCAGTTTGATTTTTTTATTTATATATGTTTTTTTTATTTATTTGAGATGCATTTGCTCTTGACTGTCAGAGGTGAGGCGAGTTTATTTCTAGGGATGCATCATTTTCGTTTACCAAGAGGTGAAATGGTAGGTAAAACGCAACATAGTGAAATCCATTCTCTGTAATTTTATCCTCACTAGTTTTAAAGCTTGCAGCAATATAGTTTACAGTTTCATTGAAAACCAAATTGGTACATTCCATTGCAACCGTGTTCCTGGTAATAAATCAACTCTGCAACAAATATTTTCATAATTGAACGACACCTGGCGCATCGGATATCAACGCCAAATAACGTTGTTACGAATTCAGACGGTCCCGAATTCAGCCGGGCCCAATTTCCGGGTTGGTACCAAAGACGAATGACATAAAAATTGATAAGTTTAACGATCCCCTGGGTCAAATAGGGCTGTTGAGTTATTGGCATATTTGAAAAACTCAATCAACTTTTACATGATTAATAGTTGACAAAATGGGGCATTGTTTTTTTTGTTTTGTTGTGACAATCCCATCGCACTATTCCCAAACCATAGAAACTCCTAGGGGGTGACCATAAGCTCTAAGGCAAGGTTATTTTGAATGTGCGTAAGGGACAGATGTATATGATTTGTATTCATCTGCCCCTTTTTTCCCAGTCCCACCATGATATTTTTGATACGTCATGGTACGGGAACTGAAAGCCAGAATCAACAGTGGCGACCACGAGAAAAGCGCGGAGGCAATGAAGCTCGACGAAGTCCCGGAGAATGAATTTAACTGTTTTGGATCCCGCAACGAAATTAATCAGAAAGAACAAAGGAGAAGTAGGAAAACAAAAACACAATTTCCATATCAAGCAGGAGACAGAAAAAACAAGGTCAATAGGCACAAAGGGTCGTTTACAACTGGGATAAGCCCAGTTGCCTAGCACCACGGATAAAAATTAGCATTAATATTAATGGGTCTTAACATTGCGGCGCTGTTGATCAAATTAATTTATTACTTTAAATAACATAAACAACAAACATAAACAATAACATAACATAATATCACGCCTGTATGGTGCGAAGGGTTGTACAGCAATGCACCTACAGTACACGAACATTTCACCAGATATTGTTTTAGTTAGATATTTTTTTGTTTTAGTTATTTTTTTTTGTTTTGTATTACTTGGGACTATACCTTATATCTTGGGAGTATACCTTCGTCTATCTACACCAGGCTCAGTTCTCGAACAAAATTATCTGCGGAAAAACCGACCAAGTGCGTGTCGGACTTTGCACATTTAGGGTTCCGTAACAAATCGCAGAATCAAGTTGGGTGTAATAGGAAAAACTGGCCAAGTGCGAGTCGGACTCGCGCACGAAGGGTTCCGTACCATTATCGCAAATAACGGCCAAAAAATCAAGTTTGTTGTATGGGAGCCCCATTTAAACATTTATTTTATTCTGTTTTTAGTATTTGTTGTTATAGCGGCCACAGAAATACATCATCTGTGAAAATTTCAATTGCCTAGCTATCATGGTTCATGAGATACAGCCTGGTGACAGACAGACAGACAGACAGACGGACCGCGGAATCTCAGGACCCCGTTTTTACCCTTTGGGTACGGAACCCTAAAAATGACAGAATTTCAAGGAAAAACTGATTTATCAATATATTGGTATTTGTTGATAAAATATACGTAATTATAAACATTATCAACAAATTTCAAGTTAATAGGTTAATAGTAAGTTACAAAATTCTTCATAACAATAATTTGTAAAATCTGTTGACTTTAGTGGCTTCTCATTCCTTTGTTTTCAAATATTTTTTTTACAATTTGTTTGGCTTTGGGTCAACAAGACGCTTATACTGTGTAAATTTGAAGACCAACCGTTTGCCTGTAAAACCTGTGTGGCAGATGACGGACATACAGACGGACAGACAGACAGACACGTGCGTTACAGCAAAAGGGCTCCTTTGGGAACGGAACCCTAAAAAAGAAAGCTGGGGCTCTTGCGAGGGATGAGTGTGGACTAATTGGTTTAGAAGCCTAATTAAAAGCATTTTGTGAATATTTTCGATCTTCTGCGTCATTATAAAAAGTAATATTACATGGGATAGCCCAACTTTATCATCCTTCCGGCCTCGTCCCAATTTAATTCTTCTTCCATTTAATTTTATTACTGGCTTTTGCAATCGGCTTCACCCGCGTGTAAAGTATTTGCTTATCCCAAGGGAACTTTAAAAAAACATAAAAGCATGTGCTATTCCAGACTACAATCTGTCTTTGTGCCAAATTTCATCCAGATCCGTTCAGCCGTTCAGGCGTGATTGAGGAACAAACATTCTTCCATCGATCCATCTATCGAAATTTTAGCATTTATAATGTTTATAATATTCTAGTAGGCAGTAGGATTACCTAGCCATTTTAGCTTTCGCACAATCTGTCCAGTTTTTCTCTGGTCTAACTTTGGTCCTCCAGCCATGTTCATACTTAGAAGTTTTCGTCATGTACTCACCCCAACCAATTAACCATGAATCTCAGCTTCTCGCATGCATAGAGTCGGATCTACTATTATGGATCGTCTACACTACACAGACTTTTGCACAGACTTTCATCAACTTTTAGATTAGGGCGCACGGTTGGCGCAGTGGCAGCGCAAATGACTGCTGCGCTGCGTGTCGCGGGTACGATTCCCGCACGGAACAAATATTTGTATGACCTACAGGTAGTTGTTCCGGCTCTGGGTGTTTGTGTATGTGAGTTTATATGTTTGTAAACGCACCCACGATACAGGAAGAAATTCCTAGCTGGGGCAAGGTTATTTTTTAAAAAAGAAAAAAAAAAAACAGAACTTCTATATTATTTTGTCGGTGCAACACAGCAGTACAAACAAATGTCGGTGTCGGTGTGGACTCATTAAGAGGGAAATGGAACTTTGAAGTTTTAACCCTTTTATCATAACATACCCCACCACTGCTTTTATTTCAATTTACCTAACCGAGGTTGGCAAAAATATCTTCTTCCATAAATCTCCAGCAGGAGTCACTTGCTTCAAATATCATTTACACAATCCGTCTTTGTTTTGATCTCTTTTCTTACATCAATAATATTCATTTACTTAACATTTTTCTCGTCAAATTACTAAAGCGAAATAACCAATTACCCGTGAACAATGACTCTCAGTTCCCTAGTAATCGCATGCATATTGTTGTACCATAATTGCCTGCATAGTGTTGTGCCACATAGTTCTCATTCGGCTGTCAATAGACCGTCAACTGCGGGTGACGTGCAATACGCTATTATCGGGCGCGCTACTTCCTCTGATTGGCCTACATTGTGAGGGCTACTATTGGTGGAATGGAACTCGATAGGTAAATGGGTTTCAGACTTCTAGTATAATGTTTTAATTGACAAAAAGTACCTTAAGAAATGGTCAATAGAATATAATAAAAATAACATTTGAGAACTCAACATTGAGTTAAGCTCGTGTTTGTTACCATCATCATTTTATTCAAAAGTCGTCCACTGCTAGACATAGAACTCCTCCAAGCGTTGCCACACTGATCGGTCCTGTGCGTTTCGCATCCAGAGGACTCTCGCAGCCTGGACTTAGGTCGTCGCTCCATCTAGTGGCAGGCCTTCCAATGCAACGTCTTCCGGTTCGCGGTAGCCACTCGTCTTTGTACATGTACTTTAATTGTTGTTTTTGGTGTACAATAAAGTATTGAGAATTAGGATTTATTCGACACAATACAACAGTAACAATGACAGAGTATATGACATAGGTAGTAAAAAAGTTCAATCAAAAATTATGTTGAGCATGCCTTTATCGAAAACGTAGCACAACATTTGTTTGGCGTCAGACACGCAGCGCTAATTTTTAGTTGGCACCCCGGAGTGACACATGGTTTCAAAAGAATCCTATGGCTAAACTATCAGTCTGTATATCAGAGGGATTGGCCTACTGTTAGAACTCAGAACGTGTGTTACGACGTCCCTTACGGAAAACGAATAAATAACTCTAGAGCGAGACTCTTTTATCGAGAGTTGTTTTTTTTTTTCTTATTCTCGCTTAGTTGGAAAACGGTTTTATGCAGCTGCATGAAGTAAAGTTAACTAGCTATTATCTGTTGCTATGTAATAGTTTGTGAAATAGACTGACCACCCAAGAACGAATAGTGATTAATGCTTCCTTGGAAGACCCTTATTTTCGTGTGAAAGTCCTTATGGACCCATCTACGTCTGCGGAAATTGAAGGGATTTTTTGGACGCCTTCCGACGAAAACTAATGATGCTATTGCTTTTGAAGTGTGCACATAAATGTTGAGTTGATCAAATATATTGGGATAAGGATAAGAGGATGGATGGACAACATACCTACTTTATAAGCTTCGTTAATACAAGTGTGTAAGGAGTGGAATTCTCTACCGGAGTCCACTGACACAGCACAACACTTTTCCTGATGGCTACAATCTCGGGATACCTTGAGTGCCTGTGCCGTGGATTCACGTAATACACAATCGCGTTTTAATTGTTTCGGTAATTACGGCATTTAACCACCCAGTGGCTAAGCCGGTACAAATACGGGCAAGTACCAATGTGACTTTTTCAAATTCATATGTACTTTCTAAGTTTATCTTGTAAGTGCTTGCTATATGCCGATGACCTAAAACTTGTTGCGCAAATTAGAACACTCAAGGATTGCGAACTCTTACAAAGGGATGTTAACGCCATCTGCGAATGGAGCATTACAAACAGATTGCATTTCAATACTGGAAAGTGCTACGTCATGACTTTCGGTCGGGGGTTGCGACCTATCCATTACGATTACAGTTTAGGTGGTTCAGTAATCACTCGTGTCACCACCGTAAAGGACTTGGGAGTGACCTTTGACCGCTGTCTGACCTTTAAAGATCACATTGCTAACCTTGCGAAGGAATCTTTTAGGCGCCTGGGATTTGTTTTGAGAAACTCTCGTGACTTCCGCAATCCCAGAGTTATTAGGCTTTTGTTTACCACTCTGGTTCGAAGTAAACTCGAATCCAGTGCTTGTGTCTGGCACCCACATACCGCGACGCAGACGTTAATGCTTGAAAAGGTACAGAAAACCTTCCTTAGATTTCTATTCCAAAGGGTATACCATTTCTTCCCTTACATGTACCCAACGAATTATCTTTTAGGAGTCTTGGGTTTTAACTCGTTGGAGGTAAGGAGAGGCTATGATCAGCTCGCGGTAGCATGTAAGATTCTGAGCGGACGTATTGACTGCCCTGAGCTACATGACCTTTTCTGCCGACTGTTTGTGCCCAGCAAATACGTTGGGCACCGTCAGAATCGCCGTCACGACCTGTTCGCTCCACCATCTTCCAGAACGGTCGCTAGAGCTGAATCCCCAGTATGTCGTACTTTGAAGATGCTCAATGCCCTCTTGACTGCCAATCCTGAATGTGATGTGTTTGCGGACGAATGGTATAAACTAATGCGTGCATGCTTGGTGTTCTGTGAGAGAAAGTATGCGAGGGTGTCCACTGTTCCATGTTAAATTGTACCTGCTGTTATTATTTTATTTTTTAATTATGAATTTTATTGTTATTATATTATAATTATTGATACGTTGCCGCTCTATTGTGCCATTTTATTTGTATATGTGAAATAATTAATTATCTTGTGTAACACAGTTGTCAACATTGTTGTTTTACAATTTCTATGTTAATTAATGTAATTGGTATCTGTACCGTTTTAATTAACTATAAATAAATAAATAAATCTTGGACATCACAGGCAACGGTGAAGGAAAACATCGTGAGGAAACCTGGACTTATATAGTTAATGTAATTCTGAAATAGCTAAGTCGAGGCCTGTGGGGTTAAGAAGAGACCGGTTAAGTCAGGAGTGAATAAGTTACTTCTAGGCGACCACATCATCGCTTACCATCAGGTGAGATAGTAGCTAAACGCAAGCCAACCAATAATTTAAAAAAATGTATCACTCATTCTCTGATGAATATCCAAATAATCTTCTTCTAGAATATCGAATGAAAAATGGTGACAAAATTAAGAGACTTGAAAAACGAGTAAAACGTGACAATGCCTAGTAAACCCTCTCCATTAGACATGACGTTCGATCATCGGCAACACACCACAGTGTCGCGATGTACCATTTTGATTTATCGCTCTGGGCTTTTGGCTTTCGGCTTTTGACTGGCGGGATCGAAGGACAATAGAGTGTCGGCTATTTATCATGTGAGGGCAACCGTATATTGATTCTTTGTTTAAATTGACCATTATTTTGGTACCTTTAATGTTTTGGTGGCAAATCGGTCTATCTTGAAGAACCTGGCTTCAACCCGAACTCCAGAAATTGATTATGAATTTTAAGACCGCGATTCGGGTATTTAAGTGTAGGTTGACAACCTGAGGAGATCAGGCAGATTTGGATAATGGATACGCAGATTCGACATAAATAATACACACATACATACACAAATTCCCGCCTTTTTCCTTTGAAGATAGGCAGAAACTACAGAACCCCTGTTACGATCCTTACCTACATACTTTTTTTGCTATGTTTACGTAGATATATCGGGTCACATACGCACGCCGGTTATGAGTACTACGCCACAGATAATATAATACTAGCATACAAATGCCTTATCCCATACAAAGAAACCGTGCCGACGTAACTAGCGTTTTTCGTCTGATTAAGATGTTTATTTTTATAAATACTTCGATCGCGTTCGGTTCCGTTCCATGGCTATAGATGGTGTTAGCAGCGACTTGCAACTAAAAGGGTTTTCTCGGTTCGTGACTATATTTTTCTTTAAATACAGTGACGATTTGTTTTGTAGTATTTTTATGCACGTTTTACAGTTTCATTGGACCAATATGTGTTACAAAACAAATAAAAAAATTGAGACTCAGAAATTTAAAACCACGCCGTGCCATCTATTGGAATCTATTATAAATGCTCCGTTCATATAATCTTTGAAATGTGAATTAAACAGCCCAATATGCCATATTTTTGGGTTTAGGAGAGTTGATTAAATAAAAACATGCAATTTTATGACCAATTCTAGAAAATGTTAATTTTACCCACAATTCATTAACAAATCAATGCATATCGCGCCATCTAGTGACATTTATTTGAACCAAATTTTCTATGTTAGCGCTGGGACCCCGTGACTACGCACATGGCCTATCTAAAGAACAAAATACTTTCTTCCTAAATGCATTTACCTCTGCTCTTTTGCACCACAACATCTACATCTTGTATTCACATCATCATCTTCTTCTTCTATGTAAATCTTTGAAAGTGAGTCTACTACCATTTAGGTATTGAGCACATTTTCAAACTACTAGCTTCTTCTGAGAAGATATAACATGATATCACACTGGTATTCCCCGAAGGGTAACAGCGCTGCCCAGCAGTACTTCAATACCTGCTTGCTTTTTGTTTTTCTTTTTTGTTTTGTGTGCTCTAGTGGCTTGTGACAAATAAATAGGTTTTCTTTATTTCTTTTCTTTCTTTTCTTTCTTTTCTTTCTTTTCTTTCTTTTCTTTCTTTTCTTTCTTTTCTTTCTTTTCTTTCTTTTCTTTCTTTTCTTTCTTTTCTTTCTTTTCTTTCTTTTCTTTCTTTTCTTTCTTTTCTTTCTTTTCTTTCTTTTCTTTCTTTTCATCTTTTTCTTTTCTTTCTTTCCTTTCCTTTGCTTTCTCTTCTTTTCTTTCTTTACTTTCTTTTTTTTCTTTTCTTTCTTATTTCACCAGTTATGTTGAAGTCCCATGTAATGCGATAAAGGACGCCGGATTTCCATCAACCGGGTACAAATTCCTGTGAACTTCTTCGAAAACACAACTACAGTTTGCCTTGCTAAAATTAATGGTGTCCATACGAAAGTCAGATTCCATTCGAAAAATCGATAGTCGAAGCAATCTCCTGGTTCCCTCATTCCCACTGGTGCAAACTTTTAATGAAAAGGGTTAAATAGAAACTTTCTTTGTTTTGTATCTGGTAAGACGTTGAAAGGATCTAACTAGAGGGTGAAGTACTTCATGGTAAGTTTCTTGCTACTGACTTTTTGTTTGGTGAGTTAGATAAGACTTTATGGTGATGTGTGCTACTATGACCGGAATACAGATCTACTCAATAAACTTGACCGCCTTTTAAATAACTGAATTCGGTTTGTCTTCAACCTCCGTAAGTATGAACATGTACCCGCGCATCGATCACTTTTAAAATGGTTACCAATTCGTCATGGGTGGGTTGTGGGCAGTTAAAAGCTAAACACTTAACAAGTAAAATAAAAAAAAAACCGACGCTTTTTTATTTCATGCTACATAATTTATCTAGTTGATCACGTGTTAGAGTTTAGTTAATTTATTAAGATATATGGTTTGTTTTTGAGTTGTTGTTAATCTACTTGCGAGGGTATGACGACAGTCATTTGACGTTAGAAATGACTGTCGTTTTATATCACTAGATGGCGTTAGTAAGATATGCTTAACCTACTTGTTTTGTTAAATATTTATTTTACATTTACAGCAACGCATTAATTGTTCCTTTCATTTTTGTGTTAGAGCTTAATGGTTATAATAAGATTGGTGATTTCTGGTTATTTAGTTATTAATCTGTTTGTGATTGCACTGCGGATGTGACGACGGTCAGTTTGACGTTAGGAGTGACCGTCGTCGCATATTGCAGATGGCGCTAGTTAGATTTGTTGATAATCCATTTGTTTTGTTAAATAACATTAAGAGTTGGGTAATAATTAATTCCTGCGTTATGGCGTAACATTAAATCAAATGTTTTGGAGTATTTAATGATTGTTAGAACTGTTTTGGTTGTTAACATGACATGTCTTAAATAAATTGTTTACTGTTTCCGCCGAGTTGGCGCGCTACACTGACTTCCGGCTCTTTGTTTTCGGGTGTAGCGCGCTATCTCGAAGCGGCTATCGGTTACCAACCGTTTTACGAGCAAGTCTTGAAAAATAAACCTGATAACTGAGAACCAGCGAGTTTTATTGGAGTAGTTCCTGCAGTTCTTCAATATCTCAGAAGTGGCGAAGTGGTTGGTTGGTTATACCAGCCGCTTATATTCAGGCCCACATAAGCAAATTGGTCGTTCTGAAGCGAAGCCGCTAAAGATATGGAGCTTAACGATAAACGCCGCTTGCGGACACCGTCTGCTGAACAAGAGCGACGTCTTGAATCGGTAGAGCCCGGTTCTCCACTGCTGCCAAGTGGGAGTGCCTGTCGACGCGTTGACAGTCGAAGCCAGCGCGGACGCACCCAAGGCAGTCGCAGCGAGCGCAATCACGGACGCACCCAGTGCAGTCGCAGCGGGCGCAGTCGCGGTACCAGTCAACGCAGTCACAGCGGGCGCAGCCGCGGTAGCAGCCGACGCAGTCGCAGCTGGTGCAGTCGAGGACGCAGCCGGCGCAGTCGAGGACGCAGCGGGCGCAGTCGAGGACGCAGCGGGCGCAGTCGAGGACGCAGCGGGCGCAGTCGAGGACGCAGCGGGCGCAGTCGAGGTCGCAGCCGGCGCAGTCGCAGGCGTCGCAGCTGGGGCAGTCGCAGCCAAGGCAGTCGGAGCTGGCGCAGTCGCAGCCGGTGCAGTCGGCAGCGCGGTGAGTCGAAACCATTTAATTCTGTCTCTGCCCAGGGCGACAAAGTTTCAGTCTCACAACTTTGCCAAGCATTGCAGGCCGCAAACAATAAAAATAACAGCTTAGATAAATTGTCAAATCAAAACACCATACCTGAATTTGACCCGGATCGTAAACAACAAACGATTGATATATGGTTACATAAAGTAAACGAATGTGCTTTAATATATAATTGGTCTGACAAACAAACTGCTCATTTTGCTCTCCAAAAACTAAAAGGGACTGCTCAAAAATGGTATGAGGGTTTGCCAACCGTTTTATTTAATTGGAACGAATGGCAGGTGAAACTGAAGCTAGCTTTCCCTAGTAATGAAAATTATGGTAGCTTACTCTATACAATGTTGTCAAAACGTGCTAAATTCAATGATTCCCTAGAAGAATATTTTTATGAAAAAGTAGTATTACTTAACCGTTGTGATATCGAAGGCAAGCGCGCGGTAGATTGCATTGTTCACGGGATTGACGATCGCAGTGTAAGATTGGGTGCTGAAGCCGCTCGTTTTGATACACCGGATCAGCTTTTACCATATTTAAAGGCGGTTAAGTCTGATGTTCATATAAATGAGAAAAAGAAATCTAGAATGTTTAACAATAGGACGGCCAATACAGATACAGGGGACAATAAAACTCGAACAATAAAATGTTTTAATTGTTCGCAAGAAGGACACTATAGGTCAGAATGTCCTAAACCCCTGGTGAAATGTACACGTTGTTCCAAGTTAGGTCATACCGCTGAAAGATGTAATTCGTCGATACAGCCCGTAACGTCCACTTCAAGGAATGGCAAACCAACGAATTCCGTCATGTGCGTAATTAGTTCAAGTAGCGATTCTGTTAAGTATTACAAACGTGGTTTCATCAACAATAATCCTATTAACTGCTTTGTTGATTTTGGTAGCGCTGTTACTATGATGAGCGTGGCTTGTGCTAAGGAAGTGTTCACTGATTGGGCCCCTTATCAGCATTTACCTTTGCTCAAGGGCTTTGGGGAGGCCATAGTTGAACCTTTGGGAAAGTGCACCGCAACTGTTGCCATTGATGGGGTGGGTGCGACCGTTGAAATTCTTGTCGTACCAAATGAGGTAATGCGAATACCATTTATTGTAGGTCAGACTTTTACCGAGCAATCTCATATAATAGTGGAAAAAGATAGTGCCGACTTACGGTTTTATAGTAACGGAAGTGGAGCAGTTTCCAATAAGGTTAAACTTTTCTGTTCGGTAGATACTACGGTAGACGGATTGACTGCTGTATACGTTTATTCAGAACCATTATATAATGGGGATGTCTACATCTCCGGAAATAATCGCTATCAATTGGGTCGCGAACACTATCTGGTCCAAGGGCTATTTACATTGGTAGATGGCAAAGGAGTCGCGTTAATTAAAGGCAAGTTTGGTCAACCTTTTGTTTTAAAAAAGGATATCGTAATAGCTAGGGGTTTAAAAGCAGTAGAGGAAGGTTTAACAAATAGTATGGCTAATGTGTGTAGAGTCGAATTTAGTGAGCCTTTACGATCAATAAATGAAGATGACATCTCAAGCGACACACACCTCGATAAAGACAAACTTAAGCAACTCGTGGCATTATTAAACGATTATAGAGAATGCTTCGCGTTTAGTTTAAAAGAGTTAGGAAAAACTGAACTTACAGAAATGTCAATAAACTTAAAGGACGATGAACCTGTAGTGTACAGACCTTATAGACTTCCGATAAGCGAACGAACTAGGGTACGGGAAATGATACAAGAACTACTGGAATGCGGTATAATTCGACCGTCGACTTCTTGCTATTCGAGTCCTATAGTCCTTGTAAAAAAGAAGACCGGTGAAATTAGACTATGTATTGACTTTCGGGCGTTGAATCGTAAGACCATAAAGGAGAACTATCCGTTGCCTAGAATAGACGATCAACTCGATGACCTTGCCGGGTACAACTTTTATACCACTCTAGACCTCGCGTCTGGATACTACCAGATTTCAATTGCTGAAGCTGATCGACATAAAACTTCTTTTGTTACGCCTGAAGGACAATACGAGTTTAATAGAATGCCCTTTGGGCTAGTAAATGCACCGTCTACCTTCATGCGTACAATGCACTTGGTCCTAAATAATAGAACGGGTCTCCCGACACGAGAAGAACAAAACGTTAGTTCTAGGAAGATCGCATCGGCGTATATGGACGATATAATTGTGCCGTCGGTAACGCTTGACGAGGGTTTTGAACGCTTAGAAAAAGTATTAGGGTTGATCAAGCAAGCCAACTTAACACTAAAACTGTCGAAGTGTTGTTTCTTTAAGAAAACTGTAGATTATTTAGGTTTTGAGTTAAGTGCAGAAGGCATTAGACCGGGAATGCGTAAAATTGAATCGGTTAGAGATTTTCCCCAACCTGTAAACCAGCATACGGTCAGGCAATTTATAGGGTTATGTAGTTTCTTCCGTCGTTTTGTCAGGAATTTTGCCTTGATAGCTAAACCGCTTACAATTCTTTTAAAGAAAGCCGCCGTGTGGGTTTGGGGTCCGGAACAAAGTAAAGCCTTTTGTGACCTAAAAAATGAACTAACAAAAAAGCCCATATTAGCGTTATATGACCCAAATGCGTTAACAGAATTGCATACCGACGCGTGCAAACTAGGTATTGCCGGAATTCTTATGCAGCGCGACGATAAAAATTTATTGAGACCAGTTGCATATTTTAGTCGCCAGACAACATCCGAAGAACAGCATATGACTGCTTACGAGCTTGAGACTCTTGCTGTCGTTGCATCACTTCAACGGTTCCGCGTGTACCTCATTGGCATAGAGTTTAAAATATTAACTGATTGCAATTCACTAAGGGCGACATTTCTCAAGCGCGACTTAATACCTCGTGTCGCTAGATGGTGGATTTCTATGCAAGAATTTAACTTTAGTGTCGAGTATAGACCTGGAGCTTCAATGGCTCACATAGACGCTTTGAGTCGGAATCCACCACCTAGCGATAGCAAAGTTAATAATGATGTCGGTGACTGTTTTGTAATGGCAGTTGGTGAATTGGATTGGTTAGGTACCGTTCAATTGGCAGATTCAGAGGTCCAAAGAAAAATTTCTATTCTAAATGACCCCCAAGCCGATGATGTCGTAGAGATTAAAAATAATTTTATTGTACGTAACAGTAAATTATACCGAAAAACTGCTGATGGTGATAAGTGGGTTGTCCTTAAAGGTGTACGGTGGCAAATACTTAAGCAGTGTCATGATGACTTGGGCCATTTTGCATTTGAGAAGACTTTGAGTAAGATCAGGGAAACTTATTGGTTTGCTAAAATGAGAAAATTTGTGAAAAAGTATGTACAATCGTGTCTTGAATGTTCGTACTCAAAGTCTTCATCAAAGAAAAGACCACCATTACATCCTATACCGAAAGATGAAAAACCATTGTGTACTGTTCACATAGATCACGTTGGCCCTTTCGTGAAAAGTACAAAGGGGAATACACACTTGCTAGTCATTGTTGATGCATACACGAAGTTTATTGTCTTAAAACCAGTTCGCAGTACTAAGTCCTCAATAGTAGTCGAGAAAATGCAAGATTATTTTAGTTTATTTGGACTGCCAAAAAGAATAATATCCGACCGTGGCTCTTGTTTCACAAGTAGTAAATTTACCGGTTTCCTAGAAAAACTAGGCGTCAAGCACGTATTAAATGCGGTAGCAACCCCGCGCGCCAACGGTCAAGTCGAACGGTATAACCAGACTTTACTAGAAGCGCTAACCGCGAAGTGTGTGGATTTGGACGAAAGAAAATGGGACGTACAAGTGCCCGAGATTCAGCTAGGCCTAAATAACACAATTAATAAAGGCATAGGTAAAACACCAGCTCAAGTTCTTTTCGGATTTAGTTTAACTGGAATAACAGAAGGTAGGGTTAAAGCGTCTATTGATATTGGTGATCCATATTCAGAGGTTAAGATTACACAAATACGAGAAGAGGTTAATGAATATATCGCCACTTATCAAGAGAAGCAAAAAGCGTATTATGACAAAAGGTCTGCTAAACCGGTTGAGTTTCGTGTAAGTGATTTAGTCAGTGTTGAGCGTGAAGTTGCTGCTACGGGGCAGAGTAGAAAACTAGTTCCCAAATATCGCGGTCCATACAAGGTAGTTGAGGTTTTAGGTAATGACAGGTATAGAATTGAAGACACTCCAATTACCCGCAAGGGAAATCGGAAGTATTCAACCGTCGTTGCCGTCGATAAAATGAAAGCCTGGGTCCATTTCAATAGAGACTATTCAAGTTCTTCCTCGGGCAATGATGAGGACGAGTAGACTGATTAAATTATGACTGTGTATATCAATGTTGTTGGCGCGGTTGTGAGATGAGACTATTATGAAATTTTTGTTGTTATTATTTTAAATAGATTGTTCGGGGCAGAGGCAGAGTTAGTATCTTGTCTAGTGGTTTCAAGGTAAGAGACTTGTACCGCCCTAGCGGTTTCAAGGTAAGAGACTTGTACCACTAGTAAAGTATTTGGTAGGTATATACAGTTGTATGTACTTAACTGTTTGGGGTAGAGACAGATGGACTCTATCCTTGAACGCATTGTTTTGGATATACAGTTGTATGTACTTAGCTGTATGGGGAAGAGACAGATGGACTCAACCCTTGAACATGTTGTTTTGTCTTGGTGGTTTCAAGGTAGTAGAGACTTGTACCGCCCTAGTGGTTTCAAGGTAAGAGACTTGTACCGCCCTAGCGGTTTCAAGGTAAGAGACTTGTACCACTACTATTAAAGTATTTGGTAGGTATATACGGTTGTATGTACTTAACTGTTTGGGGTAGAGACAGATGGACTCTATCCTTGAACGCATTGTTTTGGATATACAGTTGTATGTACTTAGCTGTATGGGGAAGAGACAGATGGACTCAACCCTTGAACATGTTGTTTTGTCTTGGTGGTTTCAAGGTAGTAGAGACTTGTACCGCCCTAGTGGTTTCAAGGTAAGAGACTTGTACCGCCCTAGCGGTTTCAAGGTAAGAGACTTGTACCACTACTATTAAAGTATTTGGTAGGTATATACGGTTGTATGTACTTAACTGTTTGGGGTAGAGACAGATGGACTCTATCCTTGAACGCATTGTTTTGGATATACAGTTGTATGTACTTAGCTGTATGGGGAAGAGACAGATGGACTCAACCCTTGAACATGTTGTTTTGTCTTGGTGGTTTCAAGGTAAGAGACTTGTACCGCCCTAGCGGTTTCAAGGCAAGAGACTTGTACCACAACTAGTAAAGTATTTGGTAGGTATATACAGTTGTATGTACTTAGCTGTTTGTGGTAGAGACAGATGGACTCTACCCTTGGACTCGTTGTTTTGTATATACAGTTGGATATACTTAGCTGTTCGTATTATTCGGGTAAGAGACAGATGGACTCGACCCCTGAATACATAATAGTAAAGTAATTAGTATATAACATACAGTGCTATGTTCTTAGCTCGTTGTCAATTACTTATATACAATTGTTATTTTTATTTTATTTACGCGAGGACGCGTGAGTTATGCGAATGGCCGAGTGTTAGAGTTTAGTTAATTTATTAAGATATATGGTTTGTTTTTGAGTTGTTGTTAATCTACTTGCGAGGGTATGACGACAGTCATTTGACGTTAGAAATGACTGTCGTTTTATATCACTAGATGGCGTTAGTAAGATATGCTTAACCTACTTGTTTTGTTAAATATTTATTTTACATTTACAGCAACGCATTAATTGTTCCTTTCATTTTTGTGTTAGAGCTTAATGGTTATAATAAGATTGGTGATTTCTGGTTATTTAGTTATTAATCTGTTTGTGATTGCACTGCGGATGTGACGACGGTCAGTTTGACGTTAGGAGTGACCGTCGTCGCATATTGCAGATGGCGCTAGTTAGATTTGTTGATAATCCATTTGTTTTGTTAAATAACATTAAGAGTTGGGTAATAATTAATTCCTGCGTTATGGCGTAACATTAAATCAAATGTTTTGGAGTATTTAATGATTGTTAGAACTGTTTTGGTTGTTAACATGACATGTCTTAAATAAATTGTTTACTGTTTCCGCCGAGTTGGCGCGCTACACTGACTTCCGGCTCTTTGTTTTCGGGTGTAGCGCGCTATCTCGAAGCGGCTATCGGTTACCAACCGTTTTACGAGCAAGTCTTGAAAAATAAACCTGATAACTGAGAACCAGCGAGTTTTATTGGAGTAGTTCCTGCAGTTCTTCAATACACGCTTTGATCGGCAATCTATTGAACACATAATTATGACACGATATCTTGCGAAAACACCCCGATACACCCAGTAAAACGCCCATAACAATATAATGGCTGAACTGATTTTCATCAAACAACAAAAAACACTCTCCATATAGGCACCTATCAAACAAAAAAAAAACGAAATCGGTTCATCCGTTTAGGAGCTATGATGCTACAGACAAATACACAGGGAGACACGTCTAACTTATAACACATTTTCCCATCGGGGGTTAAAAAACAAGATGGTTGAAAACTTTTTCCAAAAGAAAATTTAAAATTACTCCCTTCTTTGTCCTATAACTCTTTTTAGAAAAAGTTCTCAACTGACTTTGTTAGAGTTAGTTATTTTGCATAGGTATCAAGTTTAAATATTGATTAATGATTTGAATTGCATATGAAATAGGTATCAGTTATGATCGCTTTGAATAATAAAAATAACATTGAAAAAATGAAATGTATATCTCGAATGCACACTGGAGGATTCATACCTGTATTAAATTGATTAATGCAAGCTTAATTAATATGTAGATCAATGCACCAATTAATCCTGATGAGTAATAAAGCTCCATGGCTCATGGCTCATCAATAAGCCCGTGTCTGTGGGTAGTTGATTGAATTTGCTGCTGTCAACGACATGGGAATGTATTTTGTGGCCCGGAAACCAGCGGGGTTGCATTTAATCTTTATTTTACACCAATAAAGTTACTCTTTTACAAAAAACATAATTGTATGGCACAATAGTAGTGGCAGTCTTATCGATAACGCTGACACAGATATCTACCAGACAACCATTGGATGGACTAAAACTTAAAACAAAAAGGGCGCAGTTTGGTAAAGACTACAATTTTGCTGAAATATTTTTTTAAAAGAGTTGCCGACAGATATCTATTAATATAAATAGTTATTTATGCTACAAGTGCGGAAGGTATGTGATTTCCGATGAGTGGCATTTTTATTCACGAGCGAGCGATGCGAGTGAGTGGATAAATCGACACGAGTCGGAAATCATCTTACGTACGTGTATCATACAACATTTTACTATGCATTGTGCGAGGAAATAAAAAATATATCTGAACCACGCAGAAATTAATAAAATGGCGGGCTTATTCAAGCGCGCTCAGCATAACCACAGATTAACAAAAAGTTCCTCCGGCATATCTACTGCGCATGTGCAAATATCTGTCACGTCGTAACGCAAAAAGGCACGAGTAAAATATACGTTCTGCCAAACATATTTAATGAATATATAAAATTAATAATTTATTGATAAAAATCTAAATCTAGAGTAATTTTTTTCGCCTTTAATGAAGTAATAATTTTATTTTACCTTTTATATGAATAATAATCTTTACTCTAATTTGTAAAACTTTTCTCAAATAATAAAAACTCAATGCGTCGGGCTGACGTTAGAATTAAAAATAAAAAAATACAGAAAAGTAAAAAGCACTAGTTAAAAAAGTGACACTCTCCGCACAGTTTGGCTGCTTGGCAAACGCTATTTTCGAGGACATGCATTGTAAAAATTATTTCATTATAACAAAAGGCAAAAATTACTTGTTCAAGGTTTAAAATCTGCGTAGCGCGTAGCAAAGTGTTGTGCTACGCCGTAGCATGTGTGCTACGATCACGTCGCCGGTACAACCTCGCGGCTTGCAGTAGCCGTTGCTTGGTAGGAATCGTCACGTTATGAAAAAGCGTTATGCAAAGAGGCTCTCGAGACTCTCGGTTCCGTCCGGCGTAGTTTGGGTATTATCGTCAAGCGCTGGCCGCCATACTTATTTATACGATGAGTTAGTTAAATGTCACCTTTGTTTGATGATCTGAGGATACTCTCGTTAAATATAAGTACAATTTAAAAACCCCCCGATATCTTGCGCAAATGCGATTCAAACAGTAAAACGCCCATATCTTTTGAACGGCTGGACCGATTTTCATCAACCATAGCTAAGAACAATCCCGATAATGACTGAATCAAAATCGGTTCATCCGTATAGGAGCTATGATGCCACAGATAGATACACAAATACACAGGTACACACGTCAAACTTATAACAACCGTCTTTTTCCGTCGAGGGTTAAAAATAGTTATTCAATAACTAGCAATTTTAATAAAACTATTTAATATCATTTTTTTTTTTTTTATATTTAATTATATAAACTTTAGAGTAAACTATGACTAAAAAAAGTCTCAATTATTTTATCAGTGTAAATTGTTTAGAGTTGAAGAAAAGGCGTGAGGATCTTGACCAGGGTCCTTGCCACAGACCCCCCGTATTTTTAAAACGAATCAAGGTGAAAATTTAATTCTAAAGATAAACACAAATCCACACGAACCGAAAAACTCAATAGTAATCAATATTAGTTCTCACTTAAAAGCTTGTGAACCACTTTATATCAATTACATACACATGTCCATTTGTCCCAGACCTCGCCTGTTTAATGGCTACAATATCTGAGCCTAGCAGAGACTTTGGTCGTGAAAGTTCATTTTTGTTCGGAGTAATGCGGTGAAGATTCTAGGAACTATTTCTAGGTCTTTTCATAGCGCTGTCTAGGGCTTTTTATTGTTGTTTCTGTACAGGCACAACAAGAAAAAGAATCATGAAATAATCTTTTTTTAAGAGATGGCCTGGGAAGTAATACGTACTAGTATTAGAATTTAATAGTACCTTAGGCCATCTGTAGATGTTTCGTTTGGAAGGACTTGGGGAGGTTCTTTGCCCAGCAGTGACCAAAGCTGGCTTTGAAGGCATATCATTCCTTTGTTTTCTTATGTTTTTTTAAAACAAAAATATTTATCTGTAAACATTTTAAGACTATAGGCCCAACCATTTGGCTGTAAAACCTGTTTGACAGAAAACATACAGACAGACGGACAGACACGTGAGTGGCAGCAATAGGGCTCCGTTTAGAATCTTCGGGTACGGAGCCCTAAAAATGAAGAAAGTTTTGGTGAAGGAAATAATTGTAAGGAAAAGTGGAATAAGAATAAGATGTTCAAACTTCGTAATGACTTAGCGAGCTTCCTGAAGCCTCGACGCGATTCGATTTATTTCACACTGATAGGGATATTTTAAAACCTTGCCCCACAATAGGAATTTATCCTACATCGTGGCTGCGTACAAATATACGTGTGGAAGTCGAACCCGCGACACGCAGCGCAGCAGTCGATCGCTTAACAACTGTGCCAACCGTGTCGCCAAATCGCCGGAATTTAAATAACAAGTACATTCACTGGACGCAATGCAGTGCAATTCAACCGATTTGCACTTGAAATTTTCTTAGAAGATACGTGCGCGATATCTAATTTAAATTGGGTCCTGCCATTAGGACAGTCCCTTACATACACGTGAACGTTAACCTAAACAATAAAATAAGTAACCCACAGCGACGGTATTCACAACTCTTTTATCAATTAAAATAAAGGTCGGCAGTGTTCACATCACTTACCAGCTTAAAAGCTTTTAATATTAAACAATTTAAATGGATAGCTTATTTAATGCGATACTGTTAAATAGTAAATGTGGTTTTGATGTTCACATGAAAGCTTATTAAAGTGTAAATCCATATTTTACATAAGGTTTTGTGATAAATGTGAAGATCCTGGTACCCATAACACAAATTAAATCATTCTTTGGGTGCCAGAATTCAATGCTACTGACTTACATTGTTACTCGCCAAAATGATTTTTTTTTATTTTGGCATAATGTTGTTCGTAAGTATTTGACTGTACAAACGTTTTAGTTCCAATAAACAATTATTATTAACCAAGATGCACGTATAATGCACCCAAAATATATCAACATCTGAACATACAAACTTTCAGATTTATACTACAGGTATAATTCTAAATAACTCTACATACACAACGACAAGAATATAAATTACACTAACGAGCATTTACCTATTTTAATATGAGAATATGTCACTATGACTTTAAAGTTATAAGTAAACTGCCGAGCAATGAAAAAGTTCCACCCACAAAATGCCGACAAACACCTTAATTTAATTTTTTCACACATCATAACATCACATCATCAGATCAGCCTATTAATGTTCCCACTGCTGGGAAACAGGCCTCCTCTCTGTGAGAGGGAATGGGCCGTAATCCACCACGCGGGCTCAGTGCGGGTTGGTGGATGTCACATGTCTTCGATTTTTTGGTTCTAGAACATGCCGGTTTCCTCACGATGTTTTCCTTCACCGTTTTGAGAGCAGTGGTGATGAAATAATTTACACAAAGGCGCTTTGCCTGCCTGGGCTTTTTTCACATATAATTTAAAATTTGAACACAATATTTACGTTTTTAGTTGGTAATATTCTGATGCGCTGTTAAATGTACTTCAATATTGCAGACGGCGTCATTAAGCTAGCCTTTCCCGTTTAGGAGTAATTTGGTGCTATGTCACTGGAACTTTTTCATTGCTCGTTAGTGTAATTTATATTCTTGTCGTTGTGTATGTAGAGTTATTTAGAATTATACCTGTAGTATAAATCTGAAAGTTTGTATGTTCAGATGTTGATATATTTTGGGTGCATTATACGTGCATCTTGGTTAATAATAATTGTTTATTGGAACTAAAATGTTTGTACAGTCAAATACTTACGAACAACATTATGCCAAAATAAAAAAAAATCATTTTGGCGAGTAACAATGTAAGTCAGTAGCATTGAATTCTGGCACCCAAAGAATGATTTAATTTGTGTTATGGGTACCAGGATCTTCACATTTATGTTGGATATCAATTACATCAGAGGGTCAGAAGTTGGAGAAGTGATGAGACAAAATTAACAACAGGTTTCATGTAAGTGTGGTGTCTGCGTATTTTTTAATTTATTTTTTAAACTGCCCCTCTCTATTAATTTCTCCATCTTGTTAGGTCAACTTCGTGAGTGCGTTAAAAAAATAATAATTTACATACACAAGATCAATAAAATAATAGCAATTACGCAATTTTTATGATTTTCGACCGTCGGTCTGTTTGTTCCGAGTAATCTCTGAAACGGCTGGACCGATTTTGATGGGACTTTTACTGGTAGAATGCTGCTGTTGTAAGGAGTAACATAGGCTTTTATTCCGGTAAAATCACAGTTTCTGTGATATTCTGAAAAATTATATAAAAAAATACGAGTTTGACGCGGACGAAGTCGCGGGCATCAGCTAGTAGAATTATAAATATGAGATAATGTGGAACCGAAAACACATTGAATGGCTTTGAATCAGGGTTGTATTTTTCCTGAACATTCGTTTACCTTAAATAATGGGAAGAATTGTAAAATTGTTAAAAAAATACCTTTTATTATAGTGACTACCCAATTGAAATACATTGTATTATATTAAATAGGGTTTCTATCTTCTTATACGAAGAGACAAAATGCCCCGAAAATTTAATAAAATACCTTAAAGAAAATTCTAAAGCGAATAATTCAATAAACAAAATTGTTGTCGCGAAAACGATTTTTCCTTCCATCGTTCCTTTTATAATTAAAATTGAGAAGAAAGTTGGAATTGTACAATTATCACAGTTCACGGATTTCACTCCTTGTTAGTAATTAAAGGCCTCTCGAAATCCTGTTATGGATTTGGAACAGGAGTAATTTTGTTGGGGACTGTACGTCTCTTTTGTAGTTTGAATTGGATTTGATTGTTGATTGTAATACTGAAAGCTGTTAATGTCCAATGTAACTACAAGTTAAAAAAAAAACTCTATTCTACTTACAAAATATAATATAACATCGTGATTGTACTTCCCGAAGCGTTAAGCAAAGGTAAACCAAAAGGTACATATATCGCTACTTACTTACGTAAGTAGTCCATGAAAAAGGGGATAAATTCTATCAATCAGTATGTTACTGAGAAATTTAATATGGGTATTTAACATTTCACCAGACATGGGTACTGAAACTAGGAACTCATACATGATCGCCCGGAGGACACGGTGGAGCATACGGTGGAGGTCTGCCCCGCTTGGGCAGAGCACCGCCGTATCCTCGTGGAGGCGATCAGCGGTGGCGACCTCTCGCGTCCGGCCCTGGTTCAGGCCATGGTACGGAGCGAGAGGGCATGGGAAGCTGTCACCTCCTTCTGCGAAGCATTAATGCTCGCGAAGGAGGAGGCGGAACGCGTAATGGAGACGCAAAGGAGACGCCCTCACACCCCTAGCCACCGCAGGAGACGCCCTGGGCGTCGGAAGTCGCAAGCTGATTCCCAGTCACCGTAGGCGCAGGCTTGCGGATGGCGAATTATGGGTAAGTCGCCGTCCGATAAGGACCAGGCCCGAGTCGACGGCGCGTAGTGTTCCACGCGCGCCTCAAAGAGATATCAGCAAAAACTGGTTCCCGGGGTCCGCTACGGCCGATGCCTGTCTGGGTCGCGGACAAATTTGAAAGAGAGTTACCGCGGCCCTGGCACAAGCAACTGAAGAAACACGGGTGGGTTTTAGTCAGTAAAAGCCTGACACGCCCTCCCGCTTCACCCAGAGCGGGAGAAGTCATTGGAAGATTTCCCTCCACAAAAAAAGGGACCTCATGCATAAGAGCTGAAAGAAAGGCAAATGAGGCAGTCCCGAAAAATTTATTGATAAAAATGAAGTGAAAAATTCACGCAGGCAGATTCATTGGACAATACGTTTTCGATATAAATCAACACCAAACGGCCGTTTCAACGTAATTATGATCGACAAGGGAATCTCAGCTTTATCGAATAGGTAGGTATAAAATTCTGCGTATGATGGAAAAACCAGAATGAACCCTTTCAGTAAATATATCGACCAATGTTTGCAGAAAGGGGAACCGCACGCCAGATAGGCAGTAATCAGATTATGCAAACATGGGTTTTTTGTTCCATGTATAAGTACTACAGACATAAATCTAACTAGATGACACGAATTTTTATATATACCAACCCTTGATTAAATATTCATTACTTCTTCTATTTCTACTATACTGCATATACTGAACAATAACAACATACTGCATCTGATTTTTTTAAACATTTATTTACCTATTTATATTTGCTTATTTTTTATTTATAAGTAAAACCGTTCGCTCCGTCACTTGAACATTTATTTATTGGTTCGGCGTTATCTAATCGACATCGACAATTGCTGCAAACCAGCGCTGTGTCTCTGTCTTGCACACGAGACGCAGCATTACGCTGAGTGATGACCGTTTTACTTTGTATTCAAGTTTTTTATTTGTTTTTATTCTCTCTCTTTTCTTTTTTCTTCTTTCGTTCTTACTTTGATCTGTTACATTTAGAGTTATCTATATATTTATCGGTACTGGAAATAAACTAAAACCTAGAAAAAATCTAATTATGCCGTATTGAGCTGTTAATATTACTCGTACATTACAAGATGGCCGCGGCAGTGGAATCAATTTAGTTCATTGGTAAGTTTTGTTGTGTGTGAAAAAGTTGCACTTGGTTTTTTTACAGATGGACGGACTTGCGGTATCTAGTAAGATTTAGGTCTTTGGTAGATACGGTACTGTCCGTTCGGGGCAAATTGAGGGAAGGTATGAGCTCATAAAGACTTAAACGACTCTGTGATATGCAGAGGGTTTTAGGTAGCTTAGCACATAAATTAAGGGTTGAATGCACTGGTACTTCATGTGAATTCTATACTTGAAACGCCACTGAGTGTGTCTCGAATGTGAGTCCCAGCATTATGCTGGACGATGACCGTATTGCGAGGTTGTGACGCATATTTTCTTGCATTCGTATTTAAGTTATTCCTTTTCTTTTTTATGGTGTACGTCGTGCCTGGCGCAAAAAAACTATTTTTGTTTCTTTCTTTTGATTTCTGGGTCATCATCATCATATCAGCCGAAAGACGTCCACAGCTGGACATAGGCCTCCCCCAAGCGTCGCGACATTGACCAGTTCCGTGCGTCTCGCATCCAGCGGATCCCCGCAACCTTCACCAGGTCATCGATCCATCGTTAGTGGGAGGCCTTCCAACGTAACGTTTTCCGGTTCGCGGATATATATAATCGAAAAAAAAAAAAAACTGGTTAGGGAAATGTGTTATTGGTATTTTCCATCCGGAATTATTCTCTACAAGCTGCCCCGGCGAACTTCGTACCACTTCAAACAAAATATGTATGGTAAAATGGTGTAACTAAACCGACTTTGTTTTGAATTTCAGAATAATCGACAACGCCATCTACTGGCATTACCGGAACCAGTATACAATGCTATGTTCATTTTGTTCCGTGTTTTGTTTATGTCATGAAACAGAGATGGCGCTCGGTTCGCAAAACGTATGGGAAAATTAATTTTCATCATAATTTTGTTTTTCGTTAATATTTCCGATATTTGAATAGTAATTTTGTTATTTGGGGCGTAGATAAATCCAACAAATCAAAGATCATGAAAATCGATCCAGCCGTTCTCTAGTTATAAATGGTGTAACTAACACATGCGACTTAAAATAACTGCAAAATGTGAGTGTGCTTTAGGTACACCTCTATCTAACCTTTCAGGATTACAGGCGTGATGGTACAATATGCTATACTTCAAAATGCCATGTCTTTTCATGACTAAAGCTTTGAATGTTCACAGATAGTACTTCAAAAAGTAGTTCATTATAACTTTAAGCATATTATTTCCATCTTGAAGAACATGAGGTTTCATTAAATCGCTACACAAGACAAAAATATATAAAAGGTCCACACGTACCAAACTATACAGAGTGTAACGGAAATTGTGACTATATTTAAAAAAACCGGCCAAGTGCGAGTCGGACTCGCGCACGAAGGGTTCCGTACCATTATCTTAAAAAACGCCAACAAAATCACGTTCGTTGTATGGGAGCTCCACTTTAATATTTATTTAATTCTGTTTTTAGTATTTGATGTTATAGCGGCAACAGAAATACATCATCCGTGAAAGTTTCAACTGTGTAGCTATCACGGTTCATGAGATACAGCCTGGTGACAGACTGACAGACGGACCGTAGAGTCTTAGTAATAGGGTCCCGTTTTTACCCTTTGGGTAGGGAACCCTAAAAACTGCGTCTGCACATTTAAATTAACTGTTTTCTCCAAAAAAGTAAAAGCCGGTTTTCAAAATTGTGTCTCCCATACAAATTTAGGTCATCTGACGACAACTTTCTATGGTTAATCCAATTTTTTTTTAAATTTAATCCTTGGCGAAATTTGTTCATTTAAATAGGCAGAAGCAGCTTTTAAAAATACTATTTCACCTTTCTATTACACCCTGACAGTATATTTTTATGACAATGACAAATCGCTCAAAGAACAAAAAACAACAAAAATTCATGCTGTGCAGTCGGAGGATACATCTGGTTTTGGTCAGACAGCTCGCGAATATATATCCTCCGACTGCACAGCATGAATTTTTCTTGTTTACGTCTTTTTAGTTCGCTTTTTAAGCAGTCAGGTTTTTTGATCTTATTAATTAACTTTTTTTAGTTACAACATTTAAGTTATTTAAAAAAAAAACCCCACAAAATGGCGCCCAAAATCCGCCATTTTTTTCTTTTCCAATTTTAATGTAGCCAGTGACACTCGCAGGGTTAAGACGAATCGATTGACGTAAGAACCATCAAAATCGGCCAACGCGTTTGGTCTCTAGAACGCTACATAGGAACAAACATACATAAACACAGTACCCTCCTTCGGCATTCGGGTAAAAAAAGTAAGTTTAGATCGTCGATAGATATCGTTGTCAGATTGCAAAGTCTATATTAGTTGAATACAACTCTGGTACCTTCTGATACGTTTAGTCTTGTTCATAGGTATCTCTGAACTGTATGGCAAATCTGTTTAACAAGGTCTGTTCAAAGATTTATGTTGTATAAGACTGGATAAGTTCGAGGTGAACTTATCCAGTCTTCTGTAGTCCTTCTGTATTTCACTTATTTCTCCACCGATTTTCTGTAAACTTGTAATGGAAACAGACATAACATAGTTTTAATACTTGAACTTTTACGATACCTTCAGGCAGTTACGTAGTACTTGGTCGTTAGTTTAAAGTTTAAACTATCTACTGATATTATGTTTTAATAAAGATACACTTCAAGAGTTGGTTTAAGTGCTTTTATCAAAGGGATAAAAGTCTGCTAAAGTTTTATAGCTTTTCTCACAAAAGTCAACATAAATAACAAGCTTATCTTACTGATATTTAAATTGTTATAGCTTGGATGGATGGATGTGTGTGTGGATGTATGTTTGTTACTCAATCACGCCAGAACGGCTGAACGGATCTGGATGAAATTTGGCACAGAGATACATATATCATAGATATTCCCTTGGGATGATTCAAACACTTTTCACGTGGGCGAAGCCGCTGGTAGAAGCTAGTATTTGGATAAAGGTAAGTGCATATTTGTAGTTGTATGATGTGAAGGTACATTGTTCCTGAGTGACATAGGCTATTTTTTGATCCCGATAACGGGTTCAGTGGGGTGGTCCACGGGATCGAAGCCGCGGGAAACAGCTAGTAATAAATAAAGTTTGCGTGAATTTGAAGTTACAAAACTTGTTCGGTTAAATTCTTCTTTCCGTGTATGTATAACCCACATAGGATATTATACCAACAATAGTTTCGTTGCACAAGATTTTGTGAGAACATTTTCTTAGTTATTTTAATGGCCTTCTTGCCGTTGCTATTGTTATTATAACCACACGAAAATCCTACATTAACGCAGTATAAAAGCAGCAAAAATGTACCAGGCTTCCAGAGAAGCAAGGACAATGAGCGCAAGCATAATAAATGGCAGCCCTCAAACGATCACGAGTGGTCGCGGGCTCGATTCTACGAGTTCCTCATAATTCATGAGAGCCTGGTACCTCGCGGCTGTTATCTCGCATTTTAACCCCAAAGGGGTTGTAATCAAAATTATGCTTTTCTTTATTTATATGATGGGGGCTTATGAAAGGGATCTTATCAATTCTTTGCTTAGCGATCTGTTTTTTTTTCAGCTTATTATGGCAGCGACAGTTACTTCCGTACTCCGTTTTGTTACATTTTATCCTAGTGTGAGTTCCAGTTCACATTTGAATGTAATTTCTTAACAATAAAAATATTCTTATTGATAGAAAACTATACTATCGTTGAAAATCATTGATTTTTAATCCCAAAAAGACTAAGATAATTATCAATGTACGGTACTTATTAAATCCTGTTTTCTTAGAAATTAAACCACTAGACAGTAATATGAAAAAGGGAAATTATTCCACCATTTTCCAAAGCATGAACAATCACAATAGATATTCATAACAAGATAATTCGAATGGTAAACTCGAGTAATTTCTAACAATACAAGCAAACAAACCGACACGTAAATGTAATAACAGAAATAGTTTCAAAAACGAACCAGCTGAGATAATTGCAAAGTTAAGTGAATTTCTCCCGACGAGCGATGCAGCGGAGTGTTATCATGAAGGAGAAAATATTCAGAAAACCCACTTCATACTCTAAAAGATGTGAAGTTTCATATGTACAAGAAAACTATCTAGGTTCTTAAAATGTATGGCGTAAAGTCGGATTTAGTAAAACCATAACACATATAGTTAATTACAAGCTGTTGAATTTTTTTTTTCAATTTTCTTAGTAGTGTCAATCTTCGTACCTAATGAAATGTGTTAAGAAACAATTTTCTATATAATCTCAATGTCAAAATGGTATAGAAACCTGTATAGAATCTACCATGTTGTCTCTTCACCACCCTTGGTTGACTGGTAGAGAATGCCTTAGGCATTACGTCCGCCTTTGTACCTTTGTGCATGAAGTCTAAATAAATAGAATCTTGGCGTTATTTAATTATAGTATGTACCTTTTGATTATTAAAATAAGTCTGTCTTTAATTAGCCAGTTAGATGACCATAGCTTCAATAGATCAACTCTATATGCACGAATATGAAAGTAAGGGTACAGGCAAAGAACAGGGAATATCACAAATTTTAATTTTCAATTTTTTACTTGCAATCAAATCTCAATATATGGTAGTTTTATTCTCTTCACTAACTTTTTTTTAAAGGCGGTTACTTAAGGCGCTAAAAAGACGTTTTTGCTTATGGCCGAAACGAAAAGAACAGGGAATGTCCATCACATACCGGTAAAGAAAAGGATAAAAATTACATGCTTCCAAACTTTTCTCAAAATCTATTATTTAGGACATACCCTGTTTTTTGCCTGTATCATTCCAGTGACCATGTTCCTAAAAAATGTATTGCAAAGACTGGTACTACTGTCGCCATTATTTTACAGTGCCAGTTTGTTTCATTTAAAAGAACAACAAAAACGAGGAGCTCTGCTGTCCTTTATTTCTTTATTTGGCGTGAACTTCACAGCATTATCGTTTCATAAACGGTCCAGTGTTTTTAGATTGCTTTCTTGTAGTATTCATTCAGTTCTGTTATGAAATGAGTATTTTATGGTGAGCTCCTTTTGAGTTGAAATAAATTTGTGTTTGTGTAAGTAATTAAAGTTCAACAACTGAACGAAAGGAAATTATTATTTTTATAAATATTGGCCTTTTATTATAAATTTTAATAGTGATTTTTTTTTTGGTAGGGAGAACACTGGGTGCTAATGTAACCGCGTCACCGAAATTCCAATCTGATGCTGAATTTAGACCTTTGAAATAACTGACTTGTTAATTATTACCGGCCAGTTATTCAAAAGTGTTAAGCTCTATCATATTTGATGCAATAAATTAATTGAATATTAAGTTTTCACTTCTGTCGGCTACTTTTTTTACAGTGTGTTGACTTATTTTTGACAGCTGTTGTTTAAAGTCAGGGGGGTCTAGAGCCTTGATCCCTTGATTGATGATTGCATTTTGTTTTTTTTAAGCACCAACACCACACTAAATAGGTTTGTTTAAGCGCAAGTTCGGTCATGCATGGAGTACTGCTCTCATCTCTGGGACGGATCTGCCAAGTACCAGCTGGATGCACTAGAGTCGATCGAAAAACGGGCCAAGAAGCTCATCAACAATGAGATACTGGTCGAGTCTAGGCTTCAGAGCCTTGAACATCGGCGTCAAGTTGCCAGTCTATCGGTTTTTTATCGGTTACATTTCGGGGAGTGTGCGATGGAATTGCATGAACTAATTCCTCCTAGCCTGTTCCATCATCGGACTACAAGACGTACAGCGATGTGTCATCGGTACATGGTGGACATCCCACACATACGCACCAAACGTTTTGGGATTACTTTTATTATGCGTACAGCTAAGGAGTGGAATTCCCTGCCAGAGACTGTATTTCCTGATAGCTACAACCTGGGAGACTTTAAGTCAAGAGTGAATAGGTTTCTTCTAGGTAAGCGTGCTACATCGTCGACCACATCATCACTTACCATCAGGTGAGATAGTGGTCAAGCGCGAGCCTATCTATAAAAAAGGTACCTAATCTTTAAGTCAATCCCACTGGTAGAAAACGTGGATTGCTTGCAAAAAGATTTTTTTCTCTCTGATACTTTGTCCTCCAATACTGCATTTGTAAAAAAAAGGACAATTCAGGAACATTGTCCATTTCTTCTATTTTCGTACTAAACTCCGGATAATGGAAAAGAAATGGACTATAATAACCAATTCAAGCTTGTGAAGTGAAATGTTGCTGGAATATTTCATTTCACAAACCCGAGTCGGATTCGTGAAATGGAAAATATTTCTATGTAAGTAATTTTTCCACCCAAAATAATCTAATTCATAAAACTGGCAGAAGATGATAAATATCTCTAAAAGCTCGTGTCCAATCAAATTGGAACTAATGGAACCACTTCGGTACACTCAAATATCATTGAACGGATTTTAACCGTTTGACGTCGTCCATCGTCAATTAAACTTGCTCTGATTGGTTGAAACAACATGACGCTCCGTTTCACGACGGCTTCATTTCATCAGGAGTTCTGTTGCAGTGAATGTGACATTTTAGTTCAGTTGGTGCACAGTTGGCACTATTGTGTTGCGTTACCTGAGAGTTGAGAGTTAACAGAGTACAAGTTGTTCTACAGAACTTGTGGGACAATAAAACTGTGGCGATGACGTCATGTTTCATTAGGATAGCGGAAAGTGTAACCAAACTTTCTTGGGAGTTGAAGTCGTCATACACATCAGATTGGGTCTGTTTGAATGAAGTTATGCCAAAGGAAGCGATGGAATTTTCTAAGTCAAAAATTCTTTGAAATTTGTATTGTTCACAACAAATAATTGTTAATTTCTTTGATGATTAAGTTTTAACTGTCAAACTTTGGCTTATTCTGAGTTTTTACTCATTCAATCGCGTTAACGTAAACTATCTCTTCTATCAATTTCTATACCTAACATGTAAAATTTAAAAATTTGATAAATGCCGTCTCATTTTTATTTCATGCTACAAATTTTTTTTTCAACACGCTTCGATCGACAGTCTGTTGAACACGTAATTATGACACGATATCTTGCGAAAACACCCCGATTCAAATACTAAAACGCTCATAGCTTTAGAACAGCTATACCGATTTTCATCAAACATAGCTAAGAACACTCTCGATAAAGTACGTACTTTACAACAAAAAAAAAAACGAAATCAAAATCGGTTCATCCGTTTTGGAGATATGATGCCACAGACAGATACACAAATACACAACAGGTACACACTTTAAACTTATAACAGCCCTCTTTTTCCGTCGGGGGTTAAAAATTGTTTTTTTCTTACTGTCACCAGACGGCGCCTATCCAGTTTCAATACATATTGTCACTTAAGATAACGCCATCTAGCGTGAGACAAAACTCGCACTAAGCCCACAGTTATTAAAGGGCGAACTGATGGTAAAATTCAATATTTTTACAGAAATCAATATTGATTTAAATAATGAAATTCGAAGCTATAAATACCGATTCATTATGTTAGATTTGAGCACAAAGTGTTTGGTAATAGACAAGATAAAATTACAAATTAAAAAAAAACCCAATTTTAATTTTTAGTTCATGCTTTTTAAACTACATACAAAATACCAGTAGACAGGTTTCAATCGACAATCTATCGAAACATGTAATAATGACACGATATCATGCGAAAAAATCCAGATTCAAAGAGTAAAATGCGAATAACTTTTGAACGGCTAAACCGATTTTATTCAAACATAGCTAAAAAAACTCTCGACAAAGTCACCTTTCAAACAAAACAAACTAAATCAAAATCGGTTCATCCATTTAGGTGATATGATGCCACAGACAGAGACACAGCAACACACGTTAAACTTAGAACACCTCTCTTTTTCCGTTGGGGGTTAAAAATGAGGTTTCATTTTCGGGTCGGGAAAAACCATTTATTTTTTTTCATCTGTAATGTTTCAGTAGATGCTCAGAGTCTAGTGTGTGCTAGGTTGTTAGATGGGGCTTAAAACATAGGTTACTTGCAAAATATGGGTATATTAATACTACACGATCAAAATGACTGTGCACGTCATACGTTAAGACCACGACAATCGCCAACGTCCTTGAGGGAACAAAACGCACAAGCGTTTCACACCCGTGCGAACCAAAATTCAATAGTTTTTTTGTACTTTACTTATTATACTATGACTTAAAAAAAGCCAAAATATGGATAAATAAATTGTGTTTGAGATGGTGGTAATTTCATTAAAATACGCTCGGCGGTTTTGGTGCGGTTGTCGTTCTATATTCATGTTAGACATAACTTTACAAATTAATTACACAATGTTATACAAATAAAACTCAAGATGTTCTTTGATCAAGTTATTAAGAAATTTGTCTAATTAAACATGTGTCTTTTTACAATTTTCCGTTTAGAGGTGATTCTCATTTTTAAATCAGCTACTGGGTATCTGCGCCCTAAGTCACTCCACTCCCGCCTACCCGCGCGGAGGCCCCGCGTTCGCCTCGTGCGCCAATAGCGAGAGTCGAACGTCAGAGTGATGTCACAACGCCATGTGCACAGTTATTTTGACCGTGTTTTATGTACCTACTTCTCTGATCCTGCCGAGGTTACAAACGTGATATGTCCAAAAGTCCAAATGTCACTTATCAAAACTGTATTCATCATCAGCGTTATAATGCTCCCACTGCTGGACTACAGGCATCCTCTCTGTGAGAGAGGTAATAGGCCTTAATCCACCACGCGGGCCCACTGCAGGCAAATTTTTAGTTTTAGGACATGACAGTTTCCTCACGATGTTTTCCTTCATCGTTTTAAGAGCAGTGGTGATGAAATAATTTACTCAAAGTGAAGCGCCTGCTTGGAATCGAACTCACGACCTACGACACATTAGTCAGTGCTGTTACCACTGGGCCATCACTGCTCTCGGTAAATCTATATTATGTATCCTTAATTTCCACAAACAGAAAACAAAATCAAACTTTGATCCAACGCTGAGAAAAATGATTTTATTCAAATCAAAACCACGTTATCTGAGCAACGTTCTATTCTGGAGTAAACTGATGTAAACAATACACTGGGATGATGATGGAATCTAATCATCCATATTTTCTAGGAAAAGTTTTGTTTAAAAATCTATTTTCGAGTCTTACATAAGTTAGTGGTTATTGGAAGAATATAGAAATAGTGTGTTTACTTTATCGTGGTTATCGCATCATTATTAATATCTGGTTTCTGATGAATCCACATCTAAGAGCTCACGATGTGTAAATCTGTAGTCAGGCTGGCCGTGGTCAAGGTTTGTGGTTTACCAAAATAAAAAATTTGCCGACAGATTCTAGATTGGCGACCGCGTACAGGATGGCAAAGCGTTGGAAGAGCAAGGTGGTCTGATGAGCTTGGCAGAGGTCTAATTTGATTTCTTTCGGCTGAAATTATTTATTTATAGATTTCGTGAATAACACCTGTGAAGGTGTTATGTGGTAGCTGTTAAGCTACCTGTACCTGTGTGTTTACGTTCTCCCCAAACTTCTTGGCCACCTGGAAGTTGGCTTTCAGATGCGCGAGGCGCGGTGTGGTGTTGTTCTTGTACTTCTGCGCAGCCATTGTAGCCAATTTCAGGGTGTCCAAGAAGTTTGGGGAGAACAAACCTTTGAGCAAACAACCGTAAAAAAAACCAGAGATCATATCAGATTTTTCTTATTATAAACATCGAACACCCTCTAAAGACAATGCCATCATCAGACTGTCCATCTTTCCCGCCTTATACCAATTTATTTGTGTTCGGCGCCGCATATCTTTTTCCTAAATATATATATTAGTCTTCATCACAGTAATCACCTTAATAGACCCATTCTAGGCATACCACCTTCCCACAGTCCCTTAATCGATATTCCTCAACTCATGAACAAACTACAAATATTTCATCATCAATCTTTTAACGTTTCCACTGCTGGGACACAGGCCTCCGCTCTATGAGAGGAAATGGGCCTTAATCCACCACGCGGGCTCAGTGTGCGTTGGAAGATGTCACATGTCACCCAGGCAGGCACTTTACTTTGTGTAAATTATTATTACCACTCCTCTAAAAACGGTGACGGAAAACATCACGAGGAATCCGGCATGTCCTAGAAGCAAAAAATCAAAGACAAATATATACCTAATTTATAACAAGTTCACAGTTTCTCTGTCACAGAACCTCATGCCACACTACTCCGCATCTACGAGTAGCATACGACCAATATTCAGCATAAAATAATTAAGCAAAGCGAGCTTGTTTTTTGAACCGTAACGATGCATATTCAGTTAGCGTCGACAAGTTGAGGTACAACTAATTTAGAAGTTGAAATTAATTTATATTGTAGGAAACTCAGACTAGCTTGGACAGTGGCTTTAAATAAATAATATTGCTAGTAACTGCATAGTGACACTCTGATTCACTTGGATGCCCAGTGTTTACACTTGAGTGTTTTGTTTGTGAAACGGTTTTCATATTTAGGTTGGATCATTAAAATATGTGAATGTTGCTAAAATAGTTGGAGGGATTTTGTTATGCTCAGGTCATCACTATCAGTTGTACTGTAAGAAAATCCTTTTTCATGTTTTTATCAGAAATATGATTTTTGATTTGATAGTAAGGTAATAATAAACTTTAGTGTTTTAACCGGTTGTGTGCCGTAATCACCGAAACAATGAAACAATCATTGAGTCTCGCGTGGAATCCACTTTTTAGCACTAGAGGTTAAATCCATAAAAAGATGACAAAAAACTTTTTTACAAAAAAATACTACCGACTTCCAAATAAGAAAACTACAAAGTGAAAAATTACTTTATTTTTGGAAGTCGATGTCTTTGGTAGGTACCAATTTTTGGGTTATGGACACCGACTTAAAAATAAAGTTATTTTTCACTTTGTAGTTTTGTTATTTGGAAGTCGGTAGTATTTTTTTGTAAAAAAGTATTTTTATTTTTCACTTTTTAGTTGTACATACTTAATAGGCAAGTAGTTACGTAAGGTACCTATAATGCCAGAATAGATTACCCGGATATCATGAAACTGAAAATAACCGGTGAAATGAGAGTGTACCGAGGTGAACTGTACACATCTGCGTACCCCTTTAGAGCGTACTGGCGTGATGTTATGTTATGAAATGGTATAAAAAATACACAGACATGCGATTGCAGCAATACCGAGTATTCCCGTTATTTATTTAAGAGTTCTGTTGTATATCTCCGAAGTTCTTCATCAGATCTTCACTTAATTAAAATGGGACCAATTTCGGAACATACTCTTTCAAACAAAAAAATAAATTTTCATAATCGGTCCACAATTGACGGAGGTATCGGTGAAAATACATAAAAAAACAAAAAAAAACATACATGAAGTCGAACATAGAACTCCTTTTTGGTAAGTCGGTTAAAAATATAGTTTGATATCAGTTTTAATTCCACTGCAGGACAAAGATAGACCTGCAATCTTTAATTGAAATACGTCTTTACTGGACATTAGTCTGTGAACTTTCTTCAAAATAAAGCAGTTTGAAGGGTTAGTTTGAGTTGTTGTTGACTCATAACTAAGGGCTGATTTTTGAATTGAGTATTTAAATTTAAGAACGTTTCAAACTCTACCTTAATGACAAAGTTTGACAGGTTTCCTAGTTATAGTAAGTAAGAGTTTGAAAAATACTCAACCTCAAATTCTTAATTCAGAAATCGAGTTAAGCCAGCAACCCGTGCCTGTCACTTCAACAAGTGATTAAATTAACGATAAGTAAAGAAACTTCATCGAGCCGTCACTTACGTGCTTAAAGTAACCAGGGGCAACTGTGTACCAACAAATTATGAGGTGGCTTGGACCGGTAACGAACAGAAATTTTAAAGATTACAATCCTTGGTCAATTAGTTATGGGTTTTAAACGGAAACGTCACGAGAAACCTGGACTTAATGAACTGGAATTGTAAACACGCATTCAGCAAGCGTGGTGCTCTAATGATCACCACGCTTGCTGACTGCGTGGCATTTGGAATGTACAGTTTTGGGTCAAAAGTGTTCAATTACCCAAAGCTAAAAAAGTCTATGTCTTTTTATAACACCCGACGGAAAAAGAGGGGTGTTATAAGTTTGACGTGTGTTGTGCTGTGTATGTGTGTGTCTGTCTGTGGCATCATAGCTCCTAAACGGATGAACCGATTTTGACTTAGTTTTTTTTTTGTTTGAAAGTGATTTTGTCGAGAGTGTTCTTAACTATGTTTGTCATTATTTCATGTGTCGATAGATTGTCGATAAAAGCGTGTCTGCGACTAGGAATATTATAATTATTTAGTTTAAAAAACATGAAATAAAAATTAAATTACAAATTTAAAAATCCCCCGATTGAAGAAACCCCCGGCTTTGTGTCGGGGGTTTTTTAAATCAAAATTTTTCTAGAAACAGGCTATTTACCTTTGGGTAATTGCGACGGTTTTTGGGTAATTGCGAAGGGACAAAATCCTTGACTGTACTTAGCTAGTACATACCAAATGCCTAGCCAGGTACATTACATGACTTGTTTTAATATACTGGGAAACGTCCTACGACGATACGATACGTACGATTCTATAAACGTATAGTATCGTATCTCGTTTTTTCGTTTTCGTAAGCTGCAAGGATTTCGTCAGAAATGTAAGACTGCTCTGCTGCGTAGCAATGGATATGTTTGATAATCCCCAGAAGTATCATGACTTTCATAGTGTAGCAAGGGCAAGGCTGAGTTCTTATTAAGGGCCCTTTGGAACTGTAGAAAAAACCGGCCAAGTGCGAGTCGGACTCGCGCACGTAGGGTTCCGTACCATTATCGCAACAAAACGGGGAAAAAAACATGTTTTTTGTATGGGAGCCCCACTTAAATATTTATTTTATTATGTTTTTAGTACTTGTTGTTATAGCGGCAACAGAAATATATCATCTGTAAAAATTTTAACTGTCTAGCTATCACGGTTCATGAGATACAGCCTGGTGACAGACAGACAGACGGACCGCGGAGTCTCAGTAATAGGGTCCCGTTTTTACCCTTTGGGTACGGAACCCTAAAAAGTGTCATTCTATCGGTAATAGTGAGACTGAGAGCCAATTTATTTGGGATTCGCAAAGGTTCATATCGGAAGCGCACGTCAACCTTATATTTTTTATTCTTCTAGACAGTCATCATCAGTATCTTTGTCTTTAGAGAAGTGGCTATAGCATCTGCCGAGCCTTTTATAAACATGATGGTTCACTTTCAATCTATCTGGATTCTGCTGAACACGCGATGCGGTCCTTTACCTTCCGCTTCTATTTGCACAATTTTCTAATGAAATAACCTTCCTTTCATAATCTCCTTATACCTAAAACATACCTCTTTGTCTATCATAAGCATTAATACACTCGCTGGTCTGGAACTGGCTGATCAGCGCAGTCTTGCCGACTCCTGGCGCACCAACCATGGCCACCCGGTGGCAGGCAACCGGCTTGCGTTCCTGGGACTCAGGTGCAGACTGTGCCGGAGACGATGGGGCGAGGCTGCCGGACCGGGATCTTCGGCGGCGGAATGAGTCCCCTCGGTTTACTATGCCTGGAAAGAAAATGGGATGGTTAATATGTGTCACATCTGCCGCTTGTCGCAATAGAAATGGGCAAAAGCAGCCACTAATTGGAATCTGAATAACAGGAGCCGACAACGGTCTGGAACCAGAAGGAGATGGCGTGACGTGTTAGACTCCTATCTAAAAGATAGAATAAAATGGAAAGATGGAAGGGATGCCTTTGCCCTACAGTGGGGTTCAACAGACTTATCATCATCAAAATCAATACACTTAGTAAATATCAAGAAAAGTCGTTTTTGTAAATCGAAAAATTGCCAAAAATTATAGCCAGGGTGTTAAAGGACAACCAACAGATCCCATTGTCAGCATTTTTTGAATTTTTGTTTTAATGTCTGTTTATCTGTTTGTCTGGTTAGTTGTGCACGTAACTAACGTAACATAACGTAACATATACGAAACTAATGTAGAACTTTTATAAATAAAAAATGTTAGTTTTTGTTTCATCGCAATCGGTTTACTATATCAAAAGTTATATGAATTTAAAGTGTTCAAGAAGCAAAATATTACAACACACGAAATTCAGATACTCGGACAGTTGAACTCCATATTCATATTCTCCGCGGCAGAATGACCCTAGAAAAAGAATTGGTAGCGTAGGTAGGGTAGGCAGTTGACGAGCGCAGAGCCATGGGCACAGCTAGTAATAAAATTATAATGATATGTGTTCAAGTATAGCCTGTATACAATAAAGCTACTGAGATGACAACGATAGAGAAGTATGAAAACAGAACACTTGTTGCGGCCACCCCAAATTCATTAAATTTACATTTGCTTTAACATAGCACGGCCATAGGCCAAATAAATTGAGATGGTCAGGGAATCAAAAAGATGATAAAAGCAACTTAAAATATGCCCACGACTGGGATGAATCCCAGCAGAATTGCACTCCTGTGAGAAGGATTGGGCTGCAATAAACCACACAAGCCCAGTGCGAGTGTTGGATATGGCCGTTAAGACGGAGAACCTGGCACAAGAATAGATGATAATCATTTGTTTTAATTAGATGAGCTAAGACATTCCGTTCCCGTCCTCTTGCGTCTAAGCTCCCATGAGAGGGAAAGGGCTGGATTTGATGGCCTAGAATCACAGTCTTATTTGAAGAACACAGACGTGAAAATCTGCACAAAATACAAGTTTACTCTACAGGTACGCGCTTACTACATAAAATTATCTTTTAGAAAAAACCCCTAGCATAATATTCTAATCCCAGACACCAGAAATGTTTACCCACCAAAATATTATCCGTAAATACATCACACACATTTTCGTAGTTAATATATTTTTAAGGAGTACTAACATAAACCTATTCTAAACTTCCTATAAATACATTCAACAAAATGGTTCCCGTAACACAAAATGGTGGAGTTACCTCAAAAGATTTTATGAACGTGCGAAAACACTGTTGGCATATGTAATGAGCTCAAAATGTATGTTTTACGTTATTTAAACGGTTACAGTACTTTGTTTGAGTGGTTTTTAGAGAAAAAGTTTGCACCTAAAGAGAAAATGATTTATATTTTTTAGGTTGGTTTTGGTGGGAATTGAATTTTGCTTGCCAATTATAAAGTAATGTTGAGTAAAATGGATAAAAATGAATCGTATTTTTATGATAATAGTTCATGTAACAAGGTTTTGCCAGATGTTCGCTGTTACGAAAGTGGTATGGTGCTGGGGTTAAAAACTGCAAGCTCACCCGCGCAATGGCAGCACTGTTGTACGATCTGCTATTGTCATTATTGCGTTTCTGTTGTTGTTTAGTTTGATTGAACATTTACATTCAAGGATTAAAATAATAGTGGTGATATCTGAAGTGAACTTGTAGCAGTTTTTGCCCAGTAAAAGAAATTATAGTCGCGACGGATACTAATCCGTTTTCAACTCAGTAAAATTTACCTCCATAAAGTTTTTACCAGTTCCACTCAATCCTGATTCCAAACACCTTCTGGTATGTTTATCTAACCAATACAAAACCACACAGCGAGTAACTGCAATGTAATGTCAACATGTGAGAAGGTATACCTATGAGTTTTAAACTACAGTCTGCCTCTGATTTAGTATCACAATTAATGACCTTTATTCACATTGCTATACAGTTCTTATTTATTTGCTGACAGAAGTTAAAGAACTGTGAACTGATTATTTAAAATTTTAAATGATTAAGTATGCTTGTTATGACCCTTTTGTCAAATACTTGGTCTAACACCAGACCTCTCCACTAGATAAAGTAAAATATGTCGTCTTTTACTACGAACACCATGAACGAGAACCCTCAAAAACCGAAGGTACTTTTTGATGAAACGTTAAAATTTTGCCAGAAGGCCCATATTAAGGTTGAAATTAATGAGAGTCCTTGGCATTTAAAAGTAATGTTCCGGAAAGGAAGTTAGTGATGCGTGCAAACGACCCTTTGGTCCCGCCCTTCCAGTTTGTTTGGTTAAGTGACGGATTTTTTAATTAGGAAGTTTAAATGCGGAAATCTTTTTCTTAAATCTTATAAATAAGTCATCGGCGGTCGGTCGGCTTCCAGTCTTACCGGATTCAGCTGAGTACCAGTGTTTTACATGGAGCGAATGCCTACCTGAACTCCACAACCCAGTAACTGGGTATAAACACGGTACACCTTGGCAAGACTGGTGTCAGATCTCAGGCTTCTGACTACCCATAACGACTGTCAAAGATCTTCAAATGACAGCCGGGACCAACGGCTTAACGTGCTTTCCGAGGCACGGAGGAAACTCGGTATGTTGAAATGGTCACCCATCCACGGACCGACCTCATCAAGCGTTGCTTAACCTTGAAGATCAACCCGTGCGGCTGTTATTATTTAGCCACGAGCTCCTCCATAATCTTATAAATAAGTATTTCACCGAATTAATGTGAATGCTGCCAGCAGCTTCGCTTACGTGAGAGCGAAAGACTATCTTACAGGAACGTACTTTTCTGGGATAATTAGTGTATAATATGCCCAAATTCGTTCAGCGGAGAAGAGATGGATCACTTAACACAAGACATTCAGATTGGTAATATTAGAAGTAAGATAATACCAACTGGGTTCATTCTTTTACAAATAAGATATGAATAAAATTGATCACCATTCTGGCTAAATCATTCTTTGGTATCTGAGATAGACTGGATGCGGAAGGCAGAGGACCACTTATTTAGGCACAGCGGGTTTGTGTCCCGTAGTGGATTGCAACTTGCTGAGTTGGTTTGGTTTATTGAGGATCTGTTCCGCTCTTTTTGCATAATCACTATATACACTGGTACCTTTGCAACTGTACAATCCTTATAAAGGTTTGTTTGTTACCTTCTCATGTCTTAAATAAAAGAATTACCACACTGTAGGTGAAGAAGCCCATCAGTATCCCAATACAATCTACAAACAAAGATTATAATATCATAGGTAAGTACCTATGATATGCGATTTCAGATAATACAATCAGTGTACCGTTTTGGCTGGCTTTTCCTGGCTTAATATCTGGGCGTTAAAACTTCCAGTCTTTACAAACAGGTGTGAGTGTACTGTGTCTTTACTAATAGTTTCCCCTTTTTGTTAATTTAATGAAAACAATCATATTTATATTATTTAAATGTTGCACGAATCTTGTTATTTCTATCTTTCCTTTTTAATCTTTGTCTACCTATTGTTATTATTTTATTCTGTGTATCGCTACTATTTGTAACGCGATGTATACATGTGGAAGCTTGTAATTAGCCATTTTCCTTACCTACGATTTTTTTTTATTGTTGCATTAGTCTGTAAGCTTTCCTTAAAAATAAATAAATAAATAAATTAAAGTGCATTTAGAGTGTTTACCAAACCAAAACCAACCATCAGCGATTCTTTTTCCCCATTCGGTTCAGTACGGAAATACAGTGCGTTTTATAGTGTACTTACCGGTATTTGGCGCTTGCAGTACCCGAGTACCCGGTTTACGAGTCTGACGTCAATGCGAGTCGGGTATGACCACAATAAACCTGGCATCACGTCATGCGGCTATATTTGGCATTCGTGCACTCATTCCAGCGTAAAGGGCCGTTTGCTTTGTTTATTTGATTGTCGAGTGGAAGATTAGGAGGTTATTTTTGATTTTGTTATTTTAAATACACCAGAGGAGCTCGTGGCTAAATAATAACAGCCGCACTGGGCGATCATCAAGGTTAAGCAACGCTTGACGAGGTCGGTCCGTGGATGGGTGACCATTTCAACATACCGAGTTTCCTCCGTGCCTCGGCAAGCACGTTAAGCCGTTGGTCCCGGCTGTCATTTGAAGATCTTTGACAGTCGTTATGGGTAGTCAGAAGCCTGAGATCTGACACCAGTCTTGCCAAGGGGTACCGTGTTTATACCCAGTTACTGGGTTGTGGAAGTCATTTAGGCAGTCGCTCTATTAAAACACTTGTACTCAGCTGAATCTGGTAAGACTGGAAGCCGACCCCAATATAGTTGGGCAAAGGCTAGGCAGATTTGTTATTTTTAATACACCTAATAATTAGATGTTCTTCAGAAAGACCGGGTACCCAGTACTCATAACCAGAGTGCGTTTATGCCTATTTGTTTTGAACGTAAATTAAACAAAAAGAGTTTGTAAGGATCGCAGCAGGTGGCGTTCTGCCTACCACCATGGAAAAAAGCCATGAGTTTATGTATGATGAGATAAAATCCGAGGTTGTCATCTAATGGAACCAGATGGAGAGATATTGTGAGCCGAGTTACAACAACACCAGCGGTTGGACCAAAATTCAACGTGACCATAACCGCACTCCCCACAGCAAAGCGGACAAGAAGAAGAATGATGAGATAAGGTCCATTCTCACAAGCTTACACGGTGTCTCAGACCGAAGTCGATATAAGGCATGCATCTCGCCCCAAAACCGACCGATAACATACGATAAATAAATAAATATGTGTTTTCCTTTTTACCCGGCTGCAAGGAAAGGGTTAGGTATATTTTTCGTGCATATTCTTTATTAGCTCTCTTATCTTTCAAACCACTAGACGGATTTATTTAATTAAGACATCGTTAGATACGTCTTGAATTCTTGACCAGCCAAGTGGGTGGGGCAAATAGGTGACGTTAAAAAAGAACAAACATGGCGGCTTTTGGGTGCCATATTGAGAGGTACCCAATGGTTTTTTTTCTTCCAAACCCATCGGAGTGGGGTATCAAAATTAAGGGTTTTAAGAGGTGGGTAATATGTTTAAAAGTAATTCGAAAAAAAAATGTTAACTCGAAAGTTGTATATAAAAAAGTTTAGAAAAAAAAATCACAAACGAACTAAAAAGATGTAAATATTAAAAATCATGCTGTGCAGTCGGAGAATACATATTCACGAGCTGGCTGACCACCTGATCCTCCGACTGCACAGCATGATTTTCTTTTTATTTACATCTATTTTGTTCGTTTGTGATATTTCTTTTTAAGTAACCTTCATGATTTGAATGATTAATAAATGTAGGGTCATTGAATGACAAGAGAGCTTTATCCTTCACTCACAAATAAACAAGTAATAAAAAGAAGTAATTAACACATTACCTCTAGCCCGACTTTTACGATTCGTACACGATGATACCCAGCTGATGATACGTTTTATTTATTTCTCAAAAGAGATTTAGATTCATTAAGATTAATGGTAAAGAACATAAATTAGTTTTATTTCTAGCACAAATGCACCCGTTTTAATTGAGGTTTTTAAACTAATTTATGGTGTGTGGTATAGGTAGGTGAATGGATGGAGATCCCAGAATATTCTAAGAGCTCATGGTCTTGTTGAAAGTTACGTAAAATTTTAGGACCCATTAATATTAAAGAAAAATTTTATCCGTGGTGCTAGGCAACTGGGCTTATCCCAGTTGTAAACGACCCTTTGTGCCTATTAGACTTGTTTGTTCTGTCTCCTGCTTGGTATGGAGGGAAGTGGAAATTTGTATTTTTTCCTACACCTTCGTTATTCTTTTCTGATTAATTTCGTTGCGGGATCCAAGATAGTTAAATTCATTCGCCGGGATTTCGTTCTTCATTATTTCGGCGCTTTTCTGGTGGTCGTAACTATTGATTCTGACTTTCAGGAGTTGCAGTAGTTTGGAAATAATGCATTGGGATGGTCCGAATAAGAAGAAAGTAACGAAGTTACAGTAGAAAAACCTACACGAGTGGCAGTATCTACATTTTCAGGAAAAAGTATTTGGGCACCTCACCGTCTATGACCCGTGAGACTTTAAAGCATGTAAGACATCTTCTAGGCTCGCTCATTCCTAGACCTGATTCATCGCTTACCATCAAGCGAGATCGATGTCAAGAGCGAGTTCATCGTGAAACAAGGTTTGCAGGGTAAGTATTTGATATTAATGTCAACTTTATACTTCCCTACGTTCCTGATAAAACGTCTTGACCGACTGCCAGGTAGACAACAAAGTGATCCTATTAGGGTTCCTTTTTGAGTTATGGAACACTAAAAAAACTTTTAATAATTTACAGTTCTCTTATATTGTTTGTTAATACAAAATCACAGATTTAATTTTTAGGGTTCAGTAACCGAAGGGTCCAAACGGAACCCTATTGCTGTCACTCACGTGTCCGTCTGTCTGTCCCACACGGGTTTTACGGCCAAACGGTTAGTGCTACAGTCTCCAAATTTACACAGTATAAGCAACTAGTTGACCCAAAAAATATGTTTTTTATATTTTTACCATACATCCCATGGCTCCCATACATCAAATGGGGGACGTGAAAATAAAATTTTGACCTACCCCATCGAGGGGGTATCATTGTGTAGAGCTCGTTGAGTAGATAAATACTGTATTTTTGTTATAAAAATATTTGAAAACAAAAGAATGCTATCAAAATCAGCTTTTTCAGCACGCTTGCTCAATGCGGGTTGGCGATTTCGGACTTAAATTAATCAGGTCCAGGTTTCCTCAAGATGTTTTCCTTCAACATTGTCAGCAATGTCCAACATATACTTAAAAATACGTATGAATTTTAATAAGACAAATTGTTATTTGCTCGGCTTTGAGCCCACGACCAAGTATGAAAGGCGAGGTTTTGACAACTGGGTAGTTGTTATGCATATATTTTTACAACCGTACTTGCTTAATTAAGTAGGTAAGTATGTTATTCTGAGTTTGTGCCGAAACGAGAGACGAAGAACAACTAACTACGTCTGTAACGCATTTTCGTCTGCTTGTAATGTAATATAATTCAATGTAAGCCCCGTGTAGCAGCCTCGTGTAGCAAGTTTGCTGACGTCAAACGGTCGTGTTTACAAACTGCGGTGCTGGGCCCTTTTTTGTTTATACCTTTATGCCGCTAAATCCGTCATGTGAAGCTTTCTTCGTTTAATTTTAGATATATTTGTTTCGGCAACATGCTTTTCATGAGCTTGGCTATGGATTTGTAAAGTTTTGTAAAGTAATTATTTATTTATTTATTTATTTATTTATTTATTTTAGTACATGGAAGACTTACAGCTATTAAATACAGACAAAAAGGAAACCATAGTCAACAGAAAGCCAATTACAAATCCTCACGTATAGACTTACAATAATAATTTATAGTGTGAGCACAAAAACAAAGATCTCACAGCTTTAATTAAAGTAAGAAGCAATAAATATACTTGGCTAGCAATTATATGACTGATGAGAAAGAAAATAATAAATTAATCAAAACAGAAACAATCAATATAACCTACCACTACTTGAAAAATTTGAGGCTTAAGCACCTTCTGGCTGAATTTACACTGACTGTGAATGGATCCAAATCATATTCCTTGCATATTTCATTGAAGTCTCTACTTGCGCGCACAATATAACTGTTCTGCCTATAGTTCGAAGAAGTATGAGGTACACGTATGGGTGGATTAAACCGAAATGTTTTACATGGCACATTGAAATAAAATTTTGACAATAATTCGGCGTTATCAATGTTGTTATTGAGGATTTTCAACAAGAATAAACAGTCAGCAATCTTACGATTCGATACGAAGAATTAGCAATCCTTATAGTAAAATGCCGACTTTTTATAAACAATATAGCCAACAAAATAAGAACTTGTCAGCGGGCAATGGAGAGAAGCATGCTACGCCTAAGGAAAATTAAAAAAACAAGAAGTCAAGAAATAAGAAAAAAGATGAAACTGACAGACGCGTTACACCAAGCACTAAAACTAAAATTGAGCTGGGCCGGCCATGTAGCGAGATGCACAGACCAGCGATGGACTCTCAAGAGCACGAAATGGACTGGCCCACAAGGAAAAAGAAACGTGGGCAGACCACAAAAACGATGGGTGGACGACATAGTATCGGTGGCGGGCAAAAACTGGACAAAAATAGCACAGGACAGGGCAAAATGGAAGAAGTTGGAGGAGGCCTATACCCTACCAAGGGGTTCCTATAATAAAATTAATAAAAACTAACATTAGAACCACTTATACATAGAGCTACTAACATATGTAGAATTAAGAAAATATAAAATGTATTGTAACTAAATATTTAAGGTTTATAGGAAATAAAAAGGCTTTATTATTATTATTACTATATAGTAAAATTTATGTTAAGAACAAAAACGTGAGTATGTATATTTTTCCCCAGATTATAACGGATAAAATAGAAAAAAAATGGAAAAAAAATGTTTTCCACTTTTAACAATAATTTCCGGTGAATTAAAACTTCACTGTTGTTGAAACTATTTAACACTCATGTGGAAAAACAGTAATATGGAGCAGTGGTGACCCAGTGGTAACGACCCTGACTTTCGTGTCGAAGGTTCGAACCCAGGCCGGCACTTTATTTTGTGTAAATTATTGCCTCACCACTGCTATAAAAACGGTGAAAGAAAACATCGTGAGGAAACCAGCAATTGACATCCACCAACCCACACTGGGCCCGCATAGTGGATTAAGGCCCATTCACTCTCTCACAGAGAGGAGGCCTGTGTCCCAGCAGTGGGCACATTAAAGGGCTGATGATGATGATGATATAACCCCATGCAACCGAGCAATTACTAAACAACACAAAAAAATACACAAAAAACTAAATGCACAATAACTAAACTGTGCTTAATACAAACAAATAAAGCTGGTTATTAGTAATTTCACATTCAGGTAGGTACATAGGTAAGCTCTTAATCAAACTTAAGCGGTGTTCCTTTAGTGTGCCACTTCCAAGCGTTTGTCGGCTTTGCAAACAATTTGGGGATTCTGTCGTAAACCACAAGCTGATAAATACGGTATAAGGTATACCCACATAATAAACTTAGGTATAGAATTGATTGACATTATTAGGTTAAGTATAAGACTCAACAATTATGGGTCGCGAGTGAATAGTGAGCGTAGGATGAGGCAAATAATAGTAGATTACGCACCAAGGGGATAAAGCAGTGTCTTACGTCACGGGCGGCATCTTGAACCCTGAGCGTAACGTATGTTTGGGTGTCATTTGTGATCGTGAACTTTGGCGACATCACTATAAACACCGTCTTTTGTTTTACATTTTTGGAAATCGTGCCATTTTTTTTTGTTCTTTTTATGGTGGCCAGTTCGATTTTCGAACAAATCTCTTTACAATGCCATATGCGCATTTTTTATTTAGAAAGAAAAAGAAAGAAAAGAAAGAAAAATTGTTTATTCTGCACAAACTAAACGCACAATACAAAATAAAGAGTGGCATTCACCAAAAGTACAAATAAGCCAAAAGCCTCGTATTTAAAAACGAAAAGTTATAAAAGTACAGTACAGTTTGCCACGAGTTTCCTCACTAATTTGATGTTCCAAATTCAAATTTCTTTACTCCCTTGGGAGTTTCATACAACTTGAACTCCCTACTTGACTTTACGTTGAGAATGCATTGTAATTGGACATTGTCGAGCAGGTGGTGTGAAAAAAAAATTACACTTACTGTATTCTGTAGTCTGTCTATCTATACTGTTCGGTAGTTGTGTCCAGTAATAATAATAAATAATAATATATTTATTTCGGACAACAAAATAACATAATTAATGGGTGTTAGTAACAATATAAAATCTTATAACCTATGTTAGTGCTTACATACTAAGATTTTAGTGACAATTTATCTTATGACCTACGTTAGTACTTATATACTAGGGTGTTAGTAATATGGTAACCAAATTGACATCAAAACAAAAAAAAAATATAAGATACAAACTTTGTAGGTGGGCCCTACCTACTCCTTAGAGGAGTTGGGTCGAGCTAGCTGTTCCACTGCAGGCGGACCGGTCTGACTCGCGCTGTTATGGGCGTATCGGGAGACTGGTCGCGGAGGGTAGCGGGATCCGAGGCACGGTGCGCCGCTGGCTGACCGCAGGTAGTTGGGGGCCCAAGTAGTGTGCCAGCCACACACGAAAGGCTGCCCCGCCAACTGTCGAAAAATCCCGGAATGCACCATCGTGCTGGTTGGCGACCAGAAGACAGGGCCCGATGGACATTCCCGGGGGAGCTCGGGTGTCCCCGCAGTCTCCAGACCTGTCCCCCATAGATGGCGTCCTATCAGTGCGTGTCTGTGGGTTGCCAGCGTGGAACCTCGTCTCACTGCCTTCTCCTCCCCTTTTTCACTGAACTATGCCAAGGAAAGGTAAAGGAAAAGCTGAACAGCGGCAGCACTCCCTGTCACACAAAGTGCACCTCAGCAACATAAGAGGGCTGCACTCAAATCTCGAAGCAGTCCATCACCACCTGGAGACTGATAGACCAGCTCTTCTTTTCCTTTCGGAGACGCAGATCGGATGTCCGTCAGACGTGTCGTACTTATCATACCCAGGGTTTACCCTGGAGCACAATTTTAAACCACGCGCGGGTGTATGCATGTACGCCCGAGACGACATCTGTTATCGGCGTCTCCGAAACCTTGAGGACTCAAGGTTTTCCGTGCTCTGGGCACTGGTGGACACAGGCCTGGATAAAATTATCTACGCCTGTGTCTACCGATCGCACAGTGGAGATCAGGAGACAACCAGGCTTACGGAGCATCTGTGTGAGGCGGCTGATGCGGCACAGCAGCGGTACCCTTCTGCCCAATTAGTGATACTGGGGGATTTCAATGCCCTCCACCAGGAGTGGCTCTTCCCATACCAGTGCACTGATCATGCTGGGCGAGAGACGCGAAAGCTTGCGCTTGCGTTAAATCTCTCCCAGCTGGTCCAGGGAGCAACGAGGGTGCCGGATGTTGATTCGCACACTGCCAATTGCTTGGACCTTTCGCTGACAACAGATCCAGACCGCTACTCTGTGTCGGTATCTTCACCTTTGGGTAGCTCCGACCATTGTCTGGTGAAGTCTGTATCCGTCTACTCACCACCCGATCCCAGCCCAAGAGGCACTCGGCGGGTCTGGCGGTACAGGTCAGCAGATTGGGATAGGATGCGTTCGTTTTTCGCTTCTTATCCTTGGCGGCCCACTTGCTTTTCTTCAGCTGATCCCTCGTCGTGTGCGGACGCCGCCACCGATGTGTTGCGACGGGGAATGGAGTACTACATTCCATTCTCTGACGTAACAATGTTTAGCGTAGACCTGCCATGGTTTGGCGCCGAGTGCAATCGCGCCAACACGCTTAAACATGAGGCGTACCTGGCATGGGTCGATGCTCGGACGCGCAAGGCTAGCGACGTGGGCCAGCGGAAGAGAGCCTTTAATAGGGCTGCCAAGTCCTGCAAGAGGGTATTGTGAAGGGCTTGGTTTGACCACATAAGCCGTATTGGGACCAAACTTGCTTCCTACCCAGCCGGTAGTAAAGCGTTCTGGTCCCTGGCTAAGTCGGTTGAATCGAATTTCTGCCGTCCCTCACTACCACCACTGCTGAAACCCGATGGAACACTGGCCCACTCCGCTGAGGAAAAGGCAAATTTATTTGCCTCTCTTTTTGCGGAGTCGTCACGTCTGAATCCTGGTGATGCGCGCCCCCCTCCTTCTCCTGATGGATGCGAGACGAGTATGTCGGACATTCGTATCCATCAAAAGGACGTCCGTAAGGTGCTGCGCAACCTCGACGTGAACAAGGCTAGCGGCCCTGACGGAATACCAGCAATTGTTCTTAGAACCTGTGCGCCTGAACTGTCTCCGATCTTGACACGCCTATTCCGCCTTTCGTATAAAGCTGGAAAAGTGCCGAATGCTTGGAAGCAGGCTAACGTACAGCCCGTGCCCAAGAAGGGCAGTCGTGCTGACCCGGCCAACTACAGACCCATATCTGTAACCTCCATACTCTGTAAGAGTATGGAACGTGTACTCAATTCTAAGCTCCTGGCATACCTAGAAGCAAACGATATCTTAAGTGACCGCCAATACGGCTTCCGCCGAAATCGGTCTAGTGGGGATCTGGAGTGAGGCCATCGAGAGGCACGGGGAAGCGCTTGCCGTCTCCCTCGACATCTCGAAGGCTTTTGATAGGGTCTGGCACGAAAGCCTTATTGGTAAGCTTCCTTCATTCGGTTTGCCCGATGGTCTGTGTGATTGGATTGCTGACTTCCTGAGAGACCGGTCCATTCGAGTGGTTATCGATGGCTGCTCGTCGGACCACTTGGATATTAATGCCGGGGTCCCTCAGGGGTCGGTACTTTCAGCAACTTTATTCCTGCTGCACATTAACGATCTGCTAAAACCCGGCACCTTTGGGTATGCAGACGACAGCACTGTTGCAGAGAGATACTTGTCCAACGCTCGTGCTACCGGGCCTCAGATCCAGTCTCTCCGGGAGGCCATGGTGGAGCGCTTGAACCTGTCCTTACAGGCAGTCTCCGAATGGGGCGATGCCAATCTGGTCAGGTATAATGCTGCTAAAACCCAGGCGTGTCTTTTTTCCGCTAAAAAGAGCCAATTTCACCCGGCTCCAACTTTCCGAGATGTGACCGTGCCAATAACTGACCATCTTGAGCTTCTTGGCGTTACGTTGACATCGACTCTCAATTTTGGCCCATACATTGAGGCAAAGGCTCAGCTGGCTGCCAAAAAGTTGGGGATCCTTGCAAAGGTGAGAAGGTGCTTCACGCCAGAACAGCTGCTCAGCTTGTATAAAGCGCAAGTTCGATCATGCATGGAGTACTGTTCTCATCTCTGGGACGGATCTGCCAAATACCAGCTTGATGCACTAGAGTCGATCGAAAAGCGGGCCAAGAGGCTCATCGGTGATGAGGCACTGGTTAAGTCAAAGCTCCAGAGCCTTGAACATCGTCGCCGAGTTGCCAGCTTATCGGTTTTTTATCGATTACATTTCGGGGAGTGTGCGATGGAATTGCATGATCTAATTCCGCCCAGCCCGTTTCATCATCGGACTACCAGACGTACGGCGATGCGCCATCGGTACATGGTGGACATCCCACCCATACGCACTAAACGTTTTGAGAATACTTTTATTATGCGTACAGCTAAGGAGTGGAACTCCCTGCCGGAGTCTGTGTTTCCCGATAGCTACAATCTAGGGGTCTTTAAGTCAAGAGTGAATAGGTTACTTCTAGGCAAGCGCGATCCATCGTCGACCACATCATCGCTTACCATCAGGTGAGATGGTGGTCAAGCGCGAACCTATAACAAATAAAAAAAAAAAAAAAAAAAACAAAGTTTGTATCTTTTTTTTTGTGATTTCCAAATAGAGGTAAGAGACATGAACTGTGAATTTTCAGCCATTATAAGTATCCTATGTCACGTGATAATGCAAGGGCAATGAAGAAGAGAAGAGAAAAGTGTCCCATGTCACTCAGAAGTATTGCAGCTATTTTATCAGTGAAAGAGTTTTTGTTTGTAATCGTACCAGTTTATCCAGAAATAACTAAAAGCTAGTGACCACGCATGCTTTCTTACATCCGTTTCTGCTTATACAACAGGCTACTACTGGGAGATTCTAGCACTGGAGTATATCGACGTCTAATCGGTTTACCCTCCAGTGGATCAAAGGGCGGGCATAGTGGATCGTTGGGCAATGATGTTGCAGATGAACCTCCGAAGAGAGGCTCCGATATGGGCCCGTACCCAGTTCTCCCCCTGCCTTGCTCACAAATTCATGCGTGGATTAGCCAAAGATCCAACGAACTTCATAACAATAGATGGTCACGGGCAACATACTGTAGACAGTCAAAATTGGCTATACCGAATGTATACCCGCAATTAACCAATAAACTTCTCAGCCTGAGCAGAAATAACCTAAGAATAAACATAGGAACAATATCGGGCCATAACCGCCTTAACAAACACCTTTTTAAAATAGGCGCCACTGACAGCTCGCTTTATAGGGGTTGCCTTGTCGCCGAGGAAACAGCCAACCACGTCATCCACGTCATCCTGCGAGTCCGTGGCAGAGTCTCAACGTGAAGAAATTCTCAGAAGAGTGAGGTTTCTCCGCGAAGCCTTTGAAGCTCCCAGGAAGCTTCTGTGCTTTTGGGCGGAGCTAGTCTGGCTTTGTTAGCCAGAAACCCCACGCACAACGGACTGAATGAGAGCCTAATTGCGGAGAAGGGAGTCTCCATCATCATAATCATCTTCTAGATGGAAATGTCTGATAACACTTTGGCTGACCTGGTCAACGAACCCTCCTGGATTCAATTCGGGATGAGGTCCTCCTATTTGCTCAGCAGTAGCGCCCAAATAGGCAGCACCGTACCGTATTACCATAAACATTATCAATAAAATAAGATAAGACCAGCAGTTGTAGTCAATGCTCTAAACATAGGAATTCCAGATGGTCGGGATTCGTCTAGATTCGCCCAATATTTTAAAGGATCTCCAGACGAAACACATTATTGAAAATCTCCAGACAAATAAGTTCTAGGAAAGTTCTTTCTTTCAGATCATTTGTGTTATCAATACCTGGGCTGTAAGCAATTGTTACTTTGAAAGGATGTTTAGTTTGCTAAATAATTTATATACCAAAGAGTGGAATTGTATGGGCTTTGATTTAATAAACGCTGAGTTAGTAATTAGACTGAACTTTGAAGTAAATTGTTTCAATTTTAAATCTTTTCAGGATTTAAATTTGTGGACTCAGTAAAGTCCAATGCCAAATACATGTGGCAGCCTAAAAATTAAGTATACTTACATAAATTAGTTATGTGTCATCAATATTAAGTATTTTTAACCTATTAATGTAAAAAATAAACTTTTTATTTAATATTTCGTTTTTAATATTTATTTCTCCCGACAACGATCTCAAAATCCATTCAAATCAAAATTTTTAAATTTTCTCCAAATATTTGTTTCTGCCGATCTGGCAACCCTGTCTACACACACGATGTTCCGATTTATAAATCACACTAGACAACCATTAACTACAGCTAACTATCGCTTCGAAGTTGTTGGGCAAACAAAACGTGTTCGAAGTGAATGCCGAACTTGCTAACTTCGGAAATGGTCGGCATTCGGTAACTTTAGTTCTTGGGCATCTTCGTAACATATGGCTTGTTTTATGTGATCTGGGTAGTTCGTTTTGGTTTCGGTTATAACGTACGGATGATTAGTTCCGTAAAACGGTTACTTTACATAAACTACTCCTCAGTAACGACTAGGTTAAAAGATGTGAAAAAAAGTACATCGTTTGGTAAACATGATTTTCTCATATAACTAATACTTTTCTTAAAACATAAAATAATCACATGATATTTTTTCGCTTCTTTTGCCTAATCTTACAAAACGACTTGGATGTTGAAAAATATTTTTACACAGAAAAATTGATGTTTTGAATTTCTTCTTAACCAAAATAGCTTAAGTGCCTAAACCAAAAGGAGATCCCATATTGATGTTCTAGCACTGAGCGGGCGCAGGGCTAGTATCGCATTATTGGGCGCAGGGTTAGTTAGCATTGGGAATTGTATATGCCTTTAGCAATTTTAAAACATGTTCCTTTCTTCTCAAATAATAAGTTACTAGTAAAATCTTCTTCTTCTTTCGTGTTGATAGACCCAAAAATCGTCCAACCAGTACGACCTGTACTTAGACAGCTCTTTCATTTTCCACGTAGAAAGCCTGAAAGATGCAGGTGGTCGGGCATAAATATGATGGGCAGACAAGAAGGTGAGCCATATCCTGCGAAGGGGCTCCACATTGGTACCGTGTATTGGATGGATCTTTTTTAGGGTTCCGTACCTAAAGGGTAAAAACGGGACCCTATTACTGAGACTTCGCGGTCTGTCTGTCTGTCTATCTGTCTGTCTGTCACCAGGCTGTATCTCATGAACCGTAATAGTTAGACAGTTGAAATTTTCACAGATGATGTATTTTTGTTGCCGCTATAACAACAAATACTAAAAACAGAATAAAATAAATATTTAAGTGGGGCTCCCATACTACAAACGTGATTTTTTTGCCGTTTTTTGCGATAATGGTACGGAAACCTTCGTGCGCGAGTCCGACTCGCACTTGGCCGGTTTTTTTAATTTGTATTGGGTTTGCTCCGTTTTGCTTAATTTGTTTCTACAGCGACCAACCTGAGCCCGCAATCGGTTTAGGGATTTCCAGATTGGCCACTGCAGTTCGTGTCCAGGGGGCAGATGCTCTGCAGGAATGATGAAGTGGCTAAAACACAAGTAAAATAAACGTGATTAACATTTCCATTCTTTAACAATACGTCCGTTTGTATCACCAGTTGTACTGGTGGTCGCTAATGTTAATTCTGGCTTTTAGAATCAGTGGTCCGTCGAAATTTTGCTTTAGTTTAGCCTTTAGTTGTAGAAATAAAAAAGTCATGGTCTTGTTTGTGTTAAAGTTGACCTAAAATAATTGATTTAATTTTGATTGAATGATGGTTTTCAGGAAAATTCTCTCCACCAGTTGGCGCCCCTTGAGCGAGAGGACCGAGGCAGATGGTCTGTCGGAGTGATGAAGCGACTCAAACAAAAGTAAAATAAAAGTGCTTAAAATGTTAATTCTTTAGCTGTACAAATACGTGTGTTGATAAAATCAGTTTCACTGGTGATCGCTACTGTTAATACCCGCGTTCAAAATCATTGCCCCGTTGAAACTTTATCTTTACTTGTAGATAAAATTATTCAATAAGATATTTTTTTCAAACAAGCTGTTTTCGTATTCTTCTCAGCAAACCCTTTCATTATATATATTTTTATCTTGAGCCGTCCACCATATTGGATTTAGAATGACGTCACTTAGCTAACCGGTAATCCAAGCTAAACTTGTATGCAAAATTTAATCTTAATCGGTGGAGGGTAATTGCTTTAAAATTCGGTTGCAAGATTTGACTCGATCACACATACATACATTGCAATTTAAATAAAAGTGTTCCGTACTATTCTTTAATTATAATATTTTCAATATTATTAGCTAGCACAAGACTACAGAAATATAATTTACTTTCACTTTATTTAATGTATCAGCCACAATATATCCGAACGCACCTTAAGCAGCGACAAGTGCTGCCACCTATGTAAAATCTCTCTCTAGTCAACCGGTACCGAACCAACACGCTGCTTTTAGCTGGCGCTCCCGAATTAATTATAAAAACGCGATAAAACGACATACACTATAAATACAAGGCCAACACGAGATTCAGCACGTCCTAGAACGCACCGGGGTACCCCAAGGAGAAGAAAGCGGATCGCCAAGTGCAGGTGAGTGGTTGATACATTTCACTCAGTTTCTTCTACAAAAAGCTTGTAATATAATCGTCATTGTCGTGTATTTGTGTCAATTAGTGCCAAACTATTGGGTATATCAAATCGGAAGGGCAGTCGGGTTAAAATGTCGATTCTAATGTAAGATTACCATAGTGTAGATGCTTGGAAAAACATTTTTGGCTGGCATCAATGCTTTTTGCCGAACATTTTTGCACCTCGTAAGAAAAATAGTGCGAGTGTACGACGAATTTACATTTCAATAGAAAAGTCCCGCTTTCAACATCGTGTAATTTATTCGTATGTTCATCTAGGAACAAAAATAATGAAAGTAGAAAAGGGGAAATAATATAGAACAGCTGTCCAGTTCACAAGGATTTTTTTACGATATTTGAAGGTATCAGGTTTTTCTCTTTTCTGCCTGTATCATTTTTACATGAAAATGTAAATAAAAACTGCAAATACTGTGAAAAACTTGGATGGAGAGGGTGACCAAAGATAGAGGATTGTGTGAGTATTGGTATCATTGAAAAAACCGGCCAAAAAAATTTCAACTGTCTAACTATCACGGTTCATGAGATACAGCCTGGTGACAGATAGACAGACAGACAGACAGACAGACGGACCGCGAAGTCTCAGTAATAGGGTCCCGTTTTTACCCTTTGGGTACGGAACCTTAAAAAGAGTCAGTGATAGCAATACAGTTGTCAGGACGACATGGAAGAAGAAATCCCCAAAGGAACATGGAGCAAAGGCAGGAAGATGTCGATTTAAAACCATAAAAAACTAGACAAAGATTATAGCGGCTGCTTCAGCTCCAGCGATTTTTTTTTAAACTTTGCTCCATACTAGGAAATTCTGCCTGTATCGTGGGTGGGTATCATTTACAAACATATAAACTCACATACACAAGACAACCAGGTCCGGAACAACTATCTGTAGGCCATACAAATATTTGTTCCGTGCGCAGCAGCCGATCGCTCAACCACTACGCCAACCGTGTCTTCGAAAATAATTCGTGAGTGTTCCTAATATCAAATTATTCTGCTAAGAAACAAAATAATCTCATGTTTGTATCTTCAGTAGAGCATGCTTTTGTCTATCGTCAAACCATTAATCACCCAAGCTCGGAAGTACTTCATAGACAAATAAATCCTAATCTTACTACTAACATCGTGAAGGTATATGATACTTACGATATATTATAAATGCGAAAGTTGGATATTTGTTACTCATTCACGCCAGAACGGCTGAACGGATCTGGATGAAATAAGGCACACAGATAGATGCATAGATGATGAAGCCTGGAATTGTACATAACCTGCTAACCTTTTTAAACGACTGCCGAAGGAGTGTAATGAGTTTATCAGTCTATGCATGTATGTATGTTTGTTCCTATGTGGCGTTCCAGAGACCAAACGCGTTGGCCGATTTTGATGATTCTTACGTCAATCGATTTGTCTTAACCCTGCGAGTGTCACTGGCTTCTTTACTATTACTACTTTCCTAGACTATTTTCTATTAAAATTGGAAAATAGAAAAATGGCGGCTTTTGGGCGTCATGTTGTGGGGCCAATTTTTTTTTTTGGAACTCTTTCCACCAACTGCACAGCATGGTTTTCTTCTAGTTTACGTATTTTTAGTTCGCTTCTTAAGCAGCCGGGTTATTTGATTATTTAAATTAACATTTTTTTTCTTGTTTTAAGTTTCCAAGCGAACGAAGTCGCCGGCAATAGCTAGTATGATATAAGACCGGTACACGTTTAATAACAAGTCAGGATATGGATGGCAGGCCACGTTGCTGCCGTTCGTGCAGGCGGACGCTCGCAATGGCTAGAATTTATTATTAACGTGTTACCTACCCCACTACGTGCACCCCTTACTGAAGCTGGTATGAAGAATTTGAATAGTTTGTTTATTGAAAACGTTTATGTTGGATATTACGGGGTTTATTGACATTGTTTTCTCTAAAAATTACCATAATATATTCTTATGGTAGTTTTCGTATAATATGGTATAGGTATCCCCACCCCAGAGCGGCTGCAATATTCCCTGCCTTCTGCCACTTTAGTTTCACAATTCTTCGGGCTATGTCATTAACTTTGGTGCTCATGCGGATATCCTCATTTCTGATGCGATCACGCATGGCAACTCCGAGAATAGCCCTCCCCATTGCCCTTTGGGTGACTTTAAGTCTTCCTATGGGTCCAATTGTGAGCAACCTGTTCAGTTTCTGTGTCTATTCTAGTACCTACCTAACTACTAGTTCAATAACATGATTCATTCAATTCCTACTATTATATACTACTACCCTGGGGAGTATGAGTCAATAAGCTTTAAAATACTTGATTACGTCAAAACAAGCTTATAGTAACGCGTCTGGTGTTCGTCTGTCCATCAGTAAGTGGCCATTACATCCAGAACATCCACCTGTAACATCCATCAAGCGCACATGATCCACAGTGTTGCCATGTGCGAATAAAATCATAATTCATTCAATTTATGGATTATTAAAACATTTCTTGCGTAAGCTTGAACAATATAAAATAATGGTTGTTATGTTTTGTTTGATTGACTTTAAATAAAGTTGTTTTAGGGTTTCGTACCCAAAGGGTAAAACGGGACCCTATTACTAAGAATCCGTGGTCCGCCTGTCGGTCAGTCTGTCACCAGGCTGTATCTCATGAACCGTGATAGCTAGGCAATTGAAATTTGCACAGATGATGTTTTTCTTACGCACTTTGGCGGTTTTTTGTTCTTATATGAAAGATTTAAAGTGATACCCATTTATTTCTATCGTTTGTGAATTAGCCAGGCACAATCCAGATTCTGGTGAACCTGCTTAAGAATTCTTAGTGGTAAAACTCAATAACCCTTCGCCCGATATGGAGACCGAACCTGGGACTTCCAGCTCAGCATGCTTAACATATAATTCTAAACTCGAGTAGGAGTAAAGAAAATATCTTTCAATGCTCTATTGTCATTATAGGAAGTGATGACCGGTATCAGGTATTTTTATTAGATACTATATTGGCTGAAATATCTTGGCAAACAGAAGAGCTTTCACCTGAAGTTGAGTCATATTATTTGTGATAGTTAGGTGTAATAAACTGAGTTAGTATAATCATTTCACGTTACATTGATAAGGGGAACATAAAAGAGTAGGTAGGTAGAGGACTCCCTCAGGAAGCCAGATTGTCGAGTTGTCAGTAGGACAGCTTTTCCTTCCAGGGATGTGCCCTAACAGGCGTTGCACAGAGGGGGCTCCGGGTTGGTCTTTTAAGAGGTAACGGGACCCCTTTCAGGTGCAGATGGTGATCATCGGGGTGGTTTTAGTCCCACACTCCCTGGTCTTTTTTCCCCAAAAGTCCAGGCGCCTTTTGAAGGTTTCCCCCGAAAACAAAAAAAAAATAAAAAAAAAAGAAAGGACAGATTTTCCTAGACTTGAGTTGTCACGAATAGACTTTGTCAAGTTGACAGAAAAAAGTTTCATGTTAGAATGATAAATAAGCCACTCATTGTCTGGTTTTATGTTGAGCCAAGCTCAAATTGAATCACCGGGCTGTTACTGAGAATAATCTTATATCATTTAGATAGTATAATTGCTTCTTCGAATAAGACCTTCTTAGAATATTCTTTGTCTGTTGTCTTTTCCAACACGTCCCCTATTCCTTTAGAGTTTTGTCTATGCAATAGATGTCTGTACGAAATGTTAGTATATCTAGCTTTAAGAACCGCCTTTGTACATTTTAAACATGCATGTTTCCTATCTGCCTGTCTAGCGCTTTCCCAACTACATACGTTGGGGTTGGCTTTGGGTCATCACAGCAAAATACAAGTATTGTACATTGAGCGACTGCCCGGAGAATTGCGAAACATAAGTGGCAGTGGGCAGAGCACATTGCTCGCAGAACGGATGGTTGATGACGCCGAAAAGTTCTTGAGTGGCGACCGTGAACCGGAAGACGATGCGTTGGAAGGCCTCATACTATGTGGAGAGATGACCTGGTGGGAGTGGCGGGGGTCCGCTGCATGCGAGACGCACGGGATCGGTCCATGTGGCGACACTTGGAGAAGGCATATATCCAGCAGTATAGTCATCATCAGAAACGATGATGATGATGATAATGACTGCCTATCTCACCTTTACAACCCAGTCAACTAAAGACTATTTGAATATCGGGCTATTTTTTTGTTCCTTGATGGTGTTCATTTTATTATTGTCTTTGTTCCTGAAGGTCATACGTACGTACAGACTACGTTTTTTCACCCATTTATGAGGGTAGTTTTATCTGCTTCATCTACACTAATATTATAAAGAATAAAGATTTGTTTGTAAGTTTGTTTGTAATGGATAAAATCAAAAAAATCTTAACCGATTTTGAAAATTCTTTCACTATTTTTATCCTGAAAACTGGTACTGTGGGGAGCGCCACGGGAGCGAAGCCACGGAGAAAAGCTAGTATCCTACAAATTGAGTACCCACTTAGTTCTTAACTTTTACTACTTCTCTTCACCTTAAACTTATTTACTAAAAGCAAATACGACACGACAGTAAACCTGAGTTTATTTTAAAAGTAACAACTACTCTTCGTAAAAGCTATAAAAGAAATGGACCTTAATGAAATGTCACTCGGCCTTTCAAGCCCGATAGTCTCAAGACGAAGACGAAATAAATATTTTATTTACTTAGAAATAGGTAAAGTACCTAGGTACCTACCGTTTATTAACCAAATTTCCAAAAAGGAAAAAGATCCTACTGTTCTATGTTCGAATTTACGTTTGTTTATTTTTTTACAATGCATGTCCTCGAAAAGAGTGTTTTCCAAGCAGCCAAACTGTGCGGAAAGTGTCACTTTTTTCACTAGTGTTTTTTACTTTTCTGTATTTTATTAATTTTTAATTCCAACGTCAGCCCGACGCATAGAGTTTTTATTATTTGAGAAACGTTTAAAAAATTAGTTAAGTACAGATTATCATTCATATAAAAGGTAAAATAAAACTAATACTTCATTAAAGGCGTTTTTAATTACTCTAGATTTAGATTTTGATCAATAAATTATTAATTTTAAATATTCATTTAATATGTTTGGCAGAACGTATATTTTACTCGTGCCTTTTTACGTTACGACGTGACATATTTGCACATGCGCAGTAGATATGCCCGAGGAACATTTAATTAATCTGTGCATATGCTGAGCGCGCTTGAATAAGCCCGCCATTTTATAATTTTTTGGTTGGTTCAGATATTTTCTTTTATTTCCTCGCACAATGCATAGTAAAATGTTGTATGATACACGTACGTAAGATGATGTCTGACTCGCTGATATCTTCTGCACTTGTAGCATAAATAACTATTGCAGTTGTCAAAAATGAAGAAAAGAAAACAGGAACACCGACTTCTGAAAAAGAAGTTATTTTTCACTTTGTAGTGTTTTTATTTGGAAGTCGGTTGTATTTTCTAGACTAACATTGACCCGCCATTTCGTTCGAATACAAAGTATCCACTGCTCGGGTGGAAATAGAGAAAACGACGTTTTCTAAAGATGAAACCTAGCTAGATTGATTTATCTCCCCGAAACCGCCTGCATACTAAATTTCATGAAAATCGTTGGAGCCGTTGCCGAGTTTCAGATTATATGTATTTATACATATATACAAGAATTGCTCGTTTAAAGGTATTAGATTGATAAAACACAAAAATTATTTCATTCTATGTCCATGACCGTGCCACAAACCGATTTCAATAAAAAGGTAGTAATGCGAAGATGGTTTTAGACCACTATAACAGCGCATTAGGTACATTAATAAAAATAAACAAAATGTTTTTATTTCCTTGTTTAATGCTGAAATCGTTTGATAGTCTGTTCATGCCATAACTCTTTTTTTTAGCTTTGCCGCTACCAGGTAAAATCAAATTTCGAATTTATTTGAGCGTGTTTTCAAAGAATTTCGCTCAGAGAGAAATAACAAAATTTTACATAGGAATAGCATGATATCACGCAACATCAATTGTATAACCTCAAAACCTATAAATTGACCTAAAATTAGACTTTTAAATCTAGGCATGCAGATATGCCTCCCTCAAGGTTCTTTTTATCAAAATATATCTAAAGTTTTAGTTCATGAAAAATATCCTTAGGTGAACGCTTCTAAACCACGCGATTAAAAAATAAAGTGGTCACTGTTTTTTTACCACGGCATATTGCTAACATTAGACCGTTGACAATAGGGATGTTTCCTGAGTAGAGAAATGATAATTCTATTTAGTCCATCAGTGATATTATCAAATAATATTGAACCCGTATTTGTTGCTTTATCAAATAAATAAAAATTGACAAAGATAAAGCGCATCAAAGTTCAGGAGTGAGGGCTTGTGATGTCACTTTGTCAGTATAAAATGTACACCGTGACGTCACATGGTATTTCAACGCAATGTACAGTCGTAATTTTTTGTTTCCGTGGCAAAAGAAAAAATACGTGTCCAATATTTTTAGGTTATCTAACTGACGGACTAAATATATTTTGTTTTCAACTTTCTTATTGTAACGGGTAGTCAGAAGTCTGAAAGACTGACTTCCAGCCTTGTCAAGGGGTGTAGTGGAATTCAGTTACTGGGTTGAGGAGGTCAGATAAGCAGTCCCTCCATGTAAATACTGATATTTAGCTGCAATATTAGACTGGGAACCGACTTCAATATAGTTGGAAAGCTAGGCAGAATATGCGATGGCGATTGAATTTTTCTCGTGTTGTTCCTGTTTATTAAGACAGAAGAATGCATGACAGAAGTTCGTAAGCCTGGACAGCAATTTTTTTTTCTAGGAGGAATAAAAGCACGGAATTTTGGTATTATGTAACTGTTTTACCCCCGACGGAAAAAGAGCGGTGTTATAAGTTTGACGTGTATCACTGTGTTTTTGTCTATTTGTGTATCTGTCTGTGGCATCATAGCTCTTAAACGGATGAACCGATTTTGATTTCGTTTTTGTTTAAAGGATGACTTTATCGAGAGTGTTCTTAGCTATGTTTCAGCTGTTCAAAATTTATGGGCGTTTTACTGTTTGCATCGGGGCGTTTTCGCAAGATATCGTATCATAATTACGTGTTCAATAGATCTAAGCGCGTACTAGAAAAATTATGTAGCATGCAATAAAAATTGGACGATGTCTTATTATTTTTTTCTTGTTAACGAGTGTATGTGCCATCCTTATTTTCCTGAAGTTAGATGGTGTGCACTCACTCTGAACACAGCCTAATTTTAATCGAAACTTGCGACAAAGTTCAAAGTGATCTACGCTTTCGTAAGTTGATTTTTAACCGACTTACCAAAAAGGAGGAGGTTCTATGTTCGACATTATGTTTGTTTTTTTTTTTTTTTGTTTTTTTTGTGTATGTTCACGCATATCTCCGTCAATTTTGGACCGATTTAAAAAATTATTTTTTTGTTTGAAAGAGTATGTTTCGAAATTGGTCCCATTTTAATTTGGTGAAGATCTGATGAAGGACTTCGAAGATATACAACAGAACTCTTCAATAAATTACGGCAGATCTCTCGGAATTGCTGCAATCGCATGTCTGTTTATTGTTTACGCTATTTCATAACATAACATCACGCCAGTACGCTCTAAAGGGGTACGCAGATCTCTCATTTCACCGGTAATACTCTAGTTTCATGATATTCGGGTAATCTATTCTGGCGTTATAGGTACCTTACTAAACAACTTGTACAACTAAAAAGTAAAAAATAAAAAGCTTTTTACAAAAAAATACTACCGACTTCCAAATAAAAAGACTACAAAGTGAAAAATAACTTTATTTTTGGAAGTCGGTGTCTATAACGCAAAAAAAATGGTACCTACCAAAGACACCGACTTCCAAAAATAAAGTTATTCTTCACTTTGTAGTCTTTTTATTTGGAAGTCGGTAGTATTTTTTTGTAAAAAGCTTTTTATACAAATTCGAATCAACATGACAGGTGGAAACAAAATGGCTCATGTTTTAATGACACTTTATACCATAAACACGAATATTTCTTATCTGTATTCCTTGTTCGAATGACGTCACAACAATAAATCTTCCTTTGATGTTCGTAACACATTTATTTAGAACGTTTACGAGGGACGAGTTGTTCGATGATCAATCGATTTCGATGTGTCTTTGTTTTCGATTCCATTTGATTCTTCGAATCAATCTAAGGAATTTAGCCTGTTCAATTGAAATGTATTTTCAGATTTTGACGAATAGTCTATATTAGAGTCCTTTTTCCTGTAGTAGAAAAATATAGCTAGCTTCAGCTAGTGGCTTCGCCCGCGACTTTCGTCAGAAATGATGCCAAGGAAAGGTTTCCTTGGCATTTGGCTTGGCAGTTGGTAGGTACCAACTTTAGGTATGTAAAATCGGTTCCATGTCCTTCTCTAAGGTCAAATCTATCTTTATACCAAAATTCATCTACATTTTTTTCAGCGCATTGAGCGCAACAAACAAACTAACAATGTTGTTATTTTCATATTTGTAATATTACACTGGCCTTCAAAACTTAGTAGGTACCACACTCTTAATACCACACTTTTCAAATTGCAATTTCGCCTAATACTTATAAATATTACAACAAACAGTAAGTTAAAAATGGTTATTTTTTGGTGGCTATCTTTTATATGTTAAAAACGTTACTAATTTATAATAAACTATAATTATAAAGGTGGTGAAATTTTCTATAATACGTGTTTTACTTCTACACTCTGACTTCTATAGTTTAGGAGAAATTGCAATTTCAAGGCCAGTGTAGTTTGAGTTATTATTATTGCAAACTTCCCTAAAAGATAAGAAAACCATTTTCACGGGGGCGAAACCGCTAGCAAAAGTTTGTATATAATAATACGATTCCTAATGGTGGACGATAATTGGAGCCCCTAGATTATACTTAAGATGTTACTTATGAACCAATCGTTGTTTACGGAATACCCGAAGGCCATTAAAGTATAATATCTTATGAATATTCTTCTTATATCTTCACTGATATACATAAAGCAAAGTATATAATATTAAAATATTTATAATGATATGGGATGGTCTTTCAGTAACACTAATGACTCAAGATGAGTCAATCGTAAGCGCTTCGGAATGATGCCAAATGTCTGATTGATATTGCCGTGTCTTGGCGTATGCGCAGTTAAATTAATTCTGATTGAATCAGTGATTTGTAAGTTGATTTGGTAAGAATTATAAAAACCGGCCAAGTGCAAGTCGGCCTCACGCACGAAGGTTTCCGTACTTGGAAAATTGCGGTTTACGATTTATGACGTATTAAAAAAAACTACTTACTAGATCTCGTTCAAACCAATTTTCGGTGGAAGTTTACATGGTAATGTACATCATATATTTTTTTTAGTTTTATCATTCAAACTATTCAGTTTAGAAAAAAATATTTATTAGAAACCTCAATATCATTTTTGAAGACCTATCCACAGATACCCCACACGTATGGGAAATGTATTGTTTTTTTTTCTACTTTTGTGTGAAAATCTTAATGCGGTTCACAGAATACATCTACTTACCAAGTTTCAACAGCATAGTTCTTATAGTTTCGGAAAAAAGTAGCTGTGACATACGACGGACAGACAGACAGACATGACGAATTCATAAGGGTTCCATTTTATGCCATTTGGCTACGGCACACTAAAAAGAGTTTGGTGAAGGAAAACCTTATGGGCAAACTGGATTGAATTCTGGGAAGTTATCAAGAGAATCAGGGGTGTCCTAAAACAGCTCAATTATAAGTTTTAGTAATTAAAGTATGTACGTATAGTGAAGGAAAATAAGGTAAGGAAAATCAGGAATGCCCGCATTTACTTGGGTGCATTAATTGTGTTCGAGGAATCTTATATAGCAACCCTGCTACCAAATTGCTAAGTAACTTATATATTAACGACATATACCAATATTTTGATTTTACCCATAGAAACCGTACGTATTGCCTGGATACAAAGTAACCTTAGGCTTCCAACGATACTGTGGCTTTTTACCCGACTGCCGAAGGAGGGTAATGTGTTTATCAGTCTATGTATGTATGTATGTATGTATGTTTGTTCCTATGTGGCGTTCCAGAGACCAAACGCGTTGACCGATTTTGATGATTCATACGTCAATCGATTCGTCTTAACCTTGCGAGTGTCATAGGCTACATTAAAATTGGAAAATAGAAAAATGGCGGCTTTTGGGCGCCATATTGTGGGGGGCCAATTTTATTTTTTCTTCCAAACCCATCGTGTGGGGTATCAAAATAAAGGGTTTCAAGACGTGATTTCAAAAATATATAACACTTATATATTTAAAAGTAACTAATTCGAAAAAAATGTTCCCTAAAAAGTTATAAATAAAAAATGTAATTAAAAAAATCAAAATACCCGACTGCTTAAAAAGCGAACTAAAAAGACGTAAACAAGAAGAAAATCATGCTGTGCAGTCGGAGGATACATCTGGTTTTGGTCAGCCAGCTCGTGAATATGTATCCTCCGACTGCACATCATGATTTTCTTCTTGTTTACGTCTTTTTAGTTCGCTTTTTAAGCAGTCGGGTATTTAGATTTTTTAAATTAAATTTTTAGTTCGGAGCAGAGACTTAGAATAAACAAACACGTAATTTTAGCTCTTTGTAATATTATATTGGATTATGACGCAGCTACACAAGAGAGGAAAATGAAGTCAAAATGCGAATAACGTTTTCACAAAAAAATTAACCGACTTCCAAAGCTAAACACTAAAAAGTGCAAAAATAACTTTTGTTTCGGAAGGCGGTGTCTTTGGTACCTCTTTGTGGTGTTCACTAATAACACTTGTTAAGGTTTGGATTTTATAATAAAACAACCAGGTTTATCAGTAAGAAGACAGCACACTCAATGGGACCGTGGGACGTCTGAACAGCGCTGCTTGCGATCTAATAATGAATAGATGTAAACATTGAAAGTGCTGACTTCATTTATTTATATTAATTTTAGTGTATGCCACATCTCTTCCTTTTTATAATATTAATTAGTTTTCAAGTGCAATTACATTATTTTGCATGAAGACAATAATTAAGTCTTAAAGTACAATTTACAATATTTAGCATTTAGAATTTAATTGCGTTTCAGGCACAAATTGCTATGTTTATAATGTATTAAAACATTCGGTTAGTTTAAAGTAGGTTTATAACCTTATTTTCATTATAGAAATATCCAGCTATCAAGTATTAGCATAACATTTTAATTTACACTAAACTTACAGATATCAAATGGTTTTAGCAATACAGTGTTTTATTTAAAGTCTTCGAAGCATCACTTCTTGATCGACAATCCTACGGCCTCTAAGGCCTACAGTTCTTTTTATTTTTTATCAAGCTTTTGGACGACCATTTTTTTTTTAATTTGTACTAGATGAGGCTGGTATTTCCTAGCAGACTACTCTGAGAAGAAACACCGAAACAAACTCAGAGGTCACAGTCCCTTTTAGAATCCATAATGATTAATAAAATGGTCAAATCATATGAGAATTGAGAACCATGTAGGTTTATGTCTGATGATTAAATCATATAGATTTTTTGAGAACCATTTTGGCTCGTAGGTTAATATCTGAGGTGGTTTTCATTCGCTAATTATCATTCCAGTCTGCTTTTTGTATTGACTGATGGCTGACTCGTTCAAAAATGCCTGTTTTTTTTTCTTTTTTACTGAAGCCATTATTGAAAAAATCTATGCCTCGTTTGATACAGCATGTATTTTAATAACTAATAACAGAATTATCTGCCGTTGTTAGATGTTATACTTTTACGATTTACGGCTTTTGAAATATATTTAATTACACTATTATTGTGTTTTGTCTAGAAATTTCATAGTTTCAATCTTGTGCTAAATATTTAGATTTTACATTAGTAGTTCTTATGATCATAAAACATGTTTCATATTTAAACAATCTGGACTCCTTATTAAACTAGGTCTTTGTTCATATGGCCTAAGGAATCAGTTTCAGAATTCCTTTTTTTTTTTCAAGAATAACGTCTCGTTTTTAATCTGCATGACAGTACACTGTCAAACTATTTCTAAATGAATGAAATGAATTGTTTCTGTTTGTCGAATTGAATAAGTACAGTCACTAAAGTAACAGAATTGGTGTCAGCAACTACTTGGGTACAATTCAACTTTTGAGTCATGTCATTATAAAGACACCATATTTTAGTTTCAAAACTATAAATTGATTTTATAGTTGTGATCCAGAAAACTAGATTACTTTAATAGTTTCCAATTACTTAAGCGTTTGTGTTTAATTATTATCAACGCATCACAATTAAACGCCAGTCAAGTGATGCGAAACTTGGATTCGATCAATCGCAGTAGCTGACGCGCGCGTTTCCAAATTATTATTTTTTATCATATTTATTACATATTTTAAAGACAAATATGTTTTTTATAAAGTTTTACAACTCTTTCGCCAAGCAATAATGGTTTTTTTTTGTGTCGGTAAAACACAGAGTGCCAATTAACTTCTTAACTATTTTTGATTAAAACGTGATGAAAAGCGTTTTTGATATTTACTTTATAGAAACATAATGCTTTACCGAATTTAGGAGTGATGGTCATATGTTGGTTTTCTTAGCAACACTACCTTAGTATTATAATTCATCTAAGGCTATGTGCTTGTCCAAATTATAAAAATATCATCATCAGGCTTTAAGACAAGCATCTTTGGAGAAACCCAATCTTATGGTTTTATTTACAGGTTCCATAATGAATGTCTGTAGCTCGTATTTTGTTTTTACCTTTGATTCCAGTAATTTGGACTCAACTATGAGGCTGAAAAATTGTTTTGAAAATAGAGATCTCTAGATTGAAATTTGTTTAATTGGATTTTTTTTAATTTTCTATGGAATTCAGGCCAAAATCTTGTTTTAGTACATTAACGGAAATGGCAGCTTTATTCCTTGAACCAAATTGATAGAACTGTTTTGAAAATAGAAATCTCTAGATAAACATTTATGAATTTGGAAATTTATTTATTTTCAGTGGCATTCACACCAAAACCTTTTGTAGTACATTAAGTGAAATGGCAGCTTTTACCCAAAATTCTTTTTTGCCACTAATCATTTAGAGCCAGTTTTATTGTCTTATTTGTGCAGCTAATAAGCCTTGCACATGCAAGTTTATAATCGATTGCATAGTCATTGACTTGGAAAATATATTCTAGAAAAGTGGACCTTATTAGCTTCTTATTTAAGATTTCATTATCTTGTCATTTGACAAGAGGTTGGGCCTTTTTTTTTAATGGCCCTTGTTTTGTAGTGTTTCTTATAATAACATTAGAAAACACCTTTTATTCTGTTCGCATTCATTGTACTAGGCATAGGTTACTCAGCATAATCTTTGCGTTAACTCAGGCGCAGTTTACTGCACTAAGTTTTAAGTGCCAAAGTATCTCTACATTGTACGGCAGAAACCGTTAGGTATCACGTTTGTGATTTTATTGCCACATTGACAAGAGAGGCCTTATACCTCTAGTTCATGTATCAATTTTATTACGGCAAGTAGGTACTTGTTGTATTTGGACTCTGATTACGTTTTGCTGACTCCAGTGTTTGCTTTTGCTGTGCTGTAATCAAATTATAAGTAGGCTCGCATATTTGTACTTTGAGCGCGACCTACATTAGAGGATATGTCAATCATACAGCTAAGACGTAGCGTTTTGAACATAATAACAGCTAATTTTTCAATTAGACGTGTATTGAGTAGGACAACTTGCATTTTTATTTGGATTCAGGTTAGTTGACACTCACTGATATTTAATGTCATTTTCTACTTACATTGAGATTGATAAAACTTAATGTTCTAGTGCATGTTGCATTAGCTCCATTCGAACAGATTTCTTGCATTATTGATTTCATTTTTATACAATCAAAATGCTAATAATTATAAAATTAACAATCGAGTTTATTTTACTTTGAACTGATTGTGCTCTACTCATACAAGAGCTCAGTGCGGCTTTGTTCACGTACGAATGTTTAAATAAATAAACAAACTAGCTAGCAAGCCGCACAAAAATTCCCTTAAGTACCTGTTAAGTGCCAGACTGCCAGCTAACTCGAGTCCCAGTCTGTTACCTCAGGAAACAGTTAATTTTTTGTTGATGGAATATATTTTTTTTTCTTTGAGTAGACTAGTCAGTGAAAAATGCATTTGATTTGATTATTATTTAATCTTTACAAATTTCATGATATCTAAGTAGTTTTAACAACAAGGTAATACCTAGTTAGGCATCACATAGCTTCAAAGTTATCGAAGTGACATTTTGTTTTGACCCAATAATAATTTGTTTCTATAAATTGGCATCAATTACATGATATCTATTTAGTTTTAACAACAAGGTAATACCTAGTTAGGCATCACATAGCTTCGAAGTTATCGAAGTGACATTTTGTTTTGACCCAATAATAATTTGTTTCGATAAATTGGCATCAATTAACGATTCATCGTTGGAACAGTTTATTTTAGATCCAATAATATCTTTTGATATGATTGATATCATTTATTTTCGACCACAGTTAAATCATTGGAACTTTCATTTTAGATCCAATAATGTCTTTTGACATAATTGACATCATTTTTTCGACCATGATTAAACTATTGGAACTTTTGATATGATTTACATCATTTATTTCGACCACAGTTTAATCATTGGAACTTTCATTTTAGATCCAATAATGTCTTTCGACATAATTGACATCATTTTTTTGACCATGATTAAACAAATGGAACTTTTATTTTAGATTGTTTTAGATCCAATAATGTCTACCGACAGAATTGACATCTTTTTTTTTTCGACCATGTTTGGAACTTTTATGTTTGGTCCAATAATATCTTTTGATAGAATTGACAATTTATTTGTCGTTATCGTTTTTTCAAAAACGTAACGAAACCGTTGATCGTTGGTCAACCTTTGACAAAACTATCTATTTTGGCAACTATCTATTTCTAAAAGTTGCTAGTGCTACCCTACGGATTAACTTGAACACGTTTATCAGACGATAATTAAAGTATACGATGAACTTCCCTTCGTACTAGTATACGAGGAACTTCCTTTCGTACTTTACCAGGCTTAGGGCTGGCTGGATTCCACGTCATGCTATTAATATTGCATTTCTGTGATTGCTAGTACAAATCGAGATAGTAAATCGAAATTCGAAACAAATGTGTCGCAGGTTACACTCGCAAAGTATGCGACAAAGTCAAAGTTCAAAACGAAATTTTACATAATAATAATATCGTTCTTACTTACATACGAATAAGCTACATTTTCGCATTGTTAAATTCAACTAATCATCCAGCCCGAAGAGTATAGCTCTCCTACTCGCACGCGTCAAAACGCTTTATCTGGCTTATTCACTTCAACCAACTACTTTGACAACTTCAAGTATGTTATAGTTTGCGGGGATTTATAGCGTTGTGACAACATCTTTGGTTTCGTTTCGTAAATACCAAATGATGGTTGAGAAATTTATCGTTTTGAAAAATAGACAGTTTTGAAAATATATAGTTTTGCTTTGTTTATTGGTGATTAATGTTGAGAGCGATGGATCGTTTTATAACTACCTATATACGTTAACAACGCTTCATCGCTATATTTGCAAACGGATTTGGTCAACCGGATTGAACCGAGTTTGAGTTTTCATTGCTGTCGAAATGTAGAATTTATTTGAATTTCATAACCACATTTCGGAACACGGTTTGGTTTATTTAAATGAGTGAAGTAATGATTTCATCGATCTAAGCAGCACATCCCTCAGCTTATCGCCGACGCAGATCGCTCATAGATAGGCAGATAATTATAAAAATAAAAATTCTACTAAATTTCACAAATATTACCATTACTACAAATTACCACTCATTTTATCAATTTTTTTTTTCAAACCTCATTCATTAGAATAATATTTATGTTGCTGTCCAGTTTTTTTTGTAAGTGGGGCACTATTTGCTTTAATCACTTTACTTACTGCGCTTACACTCGTCGCCAATGTGGTGTTCACTAATAACACTTGTTAAGGTTTGGATTTTATAATAAAACAACCAGGTTTATCAGTAAGAAGACAGCACACTCAATGGGACCGTGGGACGTCTGAACAGCGCTGCTTGCGATCTAATAATGAATAGATGTAAACATTGAAAGTGCTGACTTCATTTATTTATATTAATTTTAGTGTATGCCACACTCTTGTTTATATCGTTTTGCGATACAGACTGCAAAAGTTTTTACTTTTCTCTTTTAAGTTTTGAAGTTGGTTAAAAAAGTTTTTTAGTCTGTCAGTTCTTCTTATTGTATCTATTCCTTCCTAATTATCTAACAACACAAAAACACTCAACCCAAATATTAAAGCAAACCAAACAGTCACTGAATCATAAAAGGAAACCGCCATCGTCTATAGAACACCATAGATCTATAGACTCATCTCCATCGGATGTGGGCGGCGTTCTCAAAGCAAGCGACACCTTTGATCCGCCCGCCTGATAAGCGGCCGCGACAGCTGTCCGCTTGAATCGCTTGGATGATAACGCGCTTCATTGCACACCACTTGCTTCGCTTTTCATGGGTTTATGTTTAATTGTGAGGTTATTATATTAATGGTGGTAGAGCGGAAGAAAGAAAATGGCGAGAAATCTTATTACATAGAATATTTTGTTGGGGGATCGTGTAAAATGTGCTCACTACTGTCAAACTAATTTTAATAAATCACTTTTTATCAACGTCGTTTTATTTGATAAAATAACAACTCTAATATGTCCTATGTATCGTGTGGAAAATCAATGGTTAATGTCATTTGTCCCACCACCGACGATCACGAGTAGCGAGTAAAGCTAGAAACTAAAAAAAACCGGCCAATTGCGAGTCGGACTCGCGCACGAAGGATTCCGTACCATTATCGCAAAAAATTACAAAAATAACACGTTTGTTGTATGGGAGCCCCACTTAAATATTTATTTTATTCTGTTTTTAGTTGTTGTTGTTATAGCGGCAACAGAAATACATAATCTGTGAAAATTTCAACTGTCTAGCTATCACGGTTCATGAGATACAGCCTGGTGACAGACAGACGGACAGACGGAGCGCGAAGTCTTAGTAATAGGGTCCCGTTTTACCCTTTGGGTACTGAACTCTAAAAACGAGTTTGGAGCAGCGAGTAGCGATTGTGTAGTGCCGATAGTTTTACCGCTCGGCTATTAACGAGTGTTTAAGTGCGACTGGCGATTTACCGCACCACTCGCTCGGGCGAGTAATATCTTTGATAGCTCTTGTCGCTGCGACAAACTTGTGGTGAGAAAGTGGAAAAGCCGGCAGTGTGGACTGCCAGCGATCAACTATAACTGTATTTGTCTCTTTTATTGACACGGCATCTCATATCTTTAATTCGTTTCTTCAGCGAGAAAATAGTCGATAGCTAATCGCTTCGTCGCCAGCGGTAGGACATCTGCCTTAAAGTTGAAAGTTACCTATATACCAATATTATTAAACATGTCTAGTATTGAACATCTGCCCAATAACCGCAACATAAATAGCCTTAGCAGAGATAACTACAACGGTTAACGGACTAACTGGTAACCGCAAACTATTATCAAACAGGAAGATGCGGTTTTTAATTAATCCTCTTGCCTTTATCTATTTGCCACCGCGTGCTACATCGAACTTGGTAATCAAACATTGTTAAGTTAGAGCCTTAAGGTCTATCCACACATATCAGGGCCGTGCACGGGACGTGGACAGACCGTGCTCCGTCAGGAGCTCAAAAAAATATCGGTACGTACATTTTATAGAACTCGTTCACACATGTCCGTGCATGGGACGTGCCCGGGCCCTGATGACATGTGTGGCCCAGTGACATGTGTGGATAAACCTTTACTCGATCCAGATACAATAATCTTCCTAGTTTTTCGCCTATTATCCTTATGGGAATAAGGATAATAGTCGAAAAAGTAGAATGGTTAGGTAGTGGTGCATCTATTATACGCCCATATTTTAACAATCTCGTTTTTAGGCCCCATGTAATTAGGGGGCGAGCTAAATGCCATCAGCCAGGTACAAAGTCCCGACAACGGGCTGCTTCTGGGAAATTCCAGGTGGAAGAATTCACGAATACTTTGCTCAATTCGAGAATCCAACCCATGAGTAGTAAACAAAATAGTAAATAACAAAAGCAGTGTATCAATAGAAATAAGTAACAAAATAGTTAATAACATTAAGATAAGTAGTAAATTGAAACATAAAATTGTAATGCTAGTGTGTAATATATATATATATAGTATTTAGTGAGGGATGAACTCACTTAGACTTAAGTAAGCCCAAAAATAATGTCCGACGTAGGAGTCAACCAATTGTAATTTTTATGAAAAAAATAAAAGCACAGATAAAATATAAACATATAAAAAAGAGCGCGGACTGCCACATCGCTGCCTTAATAATAAACCGAAATAATTACAAAATTACGATTGTTGGGAAATCGCGTTTAAAGTTTTGGAAATGCGATGCAGCTACATTTTTGCAAATTAAAATAAAGGTGGAAACGATACAGTAAAACTAGTAAAATTTTTGTATTACCAATAGAATAGCCTTTCAAATGGCATATAAAAATCAATATTATTATTTATTAATTAAAAAATATAAGGCTTTAAAAACATTCAACCGGCTTAATTCGTTTTATGATTAAAATACAAGTTAATATTTAAAATGATATGCGACCCAAAATATATTAGTGCAGTTTATTATTAACAAAATATATGAAAAACTTTATACATTAAGGTATAATGCTCTATTCATATATTAAAAGATAAAATTTTAGTCTTATTACTTAAAACGTCTGTTTAATATTACAGGAACAAAGGATTTTTAAAAGAAACTTCGTTTTATTATTACAAAATAGTTTAATTAACATTAAGATCTTATATAAATTGAGAGAAAATCTTTACAGTTTACACTATTATTAAATCTCACAATGAGTTTCACTATTAAATAACATTAAATCAGTACAAATTAGGTATTTAGATTACCTATCTGTATTATTGTTTTACTAATATCCTTGTAGGCGTTCTTATTATAATTAAATATTATTACAGTAAAATATAATTTTAAATAACAACATTTATAATGATAAAAAATGTAGTAAAACAAAACTTAAAAACAAACCTTTGCGTATAATTAATAACAGTCATGTTAATACTTTCAGTATAAATCAACTTAAGCAAACTAAACAAAATATCTAGGTATTCTTATTTAATTTCTTTCATTGGTATGAATGAGATTAAATTCTTCAATCAACGTAAGCGCCGATAAAGTAGGATCTACTCACTAGGTACTAAAATGAGATGATAATTAGATTACTACACTATGCACTTTTATTTTCTACAAAATCATGTTGTAGAAACTCGCATAGTAAGCAGGAGTTAAACCTTTTGTGAGGAGGTCTTTCAAATCTTTATTCTTATTGGCGCTTAATATTTGTTTTTCATTATACGCTTGTTTAAGCACAATATCATTTAGATCCTTCATCTTCTTTCTCTTGTTTCTCACGTTCACCTCTTTGTATGCTTCATCCTCGTAAGAACTTTTGTAGGAAAAAGTAAACGGATTTTCTTTAGTCATCTTTAAATGCTTTACATCTTTTCAATTTACAGCTTGACCATTAGTGTTGATATTAAAATTATACCCCAGTCTTCTTGCAGTTCTTTAATATCCATAAATGAAACGTAAGTCATTTCGTGAACATTAATAGCTGGACTACTTTTTTCGCAGACTTGATTAGGGTTACATATTGGTCGGGAGTATAAATTGGGACTGACTTTAGGTTCTTTTTTACCTCCTTTTCAATGAGGCTGTGCTCACTATCTGCCTCATTCTGGGTGAAGCCTCTGATGAGAAACTTATGAATTATACTATTTATATTTAATTGTCGTGGAGCGTACAAACATAATGTTGCGATAAACTTGTTTCTGACCACAACAATCTTCAGAATAAAAAATGTTTTTTTTCCTTCTGTCCCTTCTTCACCACTGATTTTCTTAAAATATTCCCACACACAAAACCTGATTTCTATTGCCCTACGTTTAGCATCCACCTCTGTCTAAAATAGAAGTGAACGTTATCGTATGCATTTTTGCTGTCTTTATTTTTAAGCTCTGTCAACGTTAGATTATAACTGTTTAGTTTCGACTTATAATAGAAAGCCGACGTTTCTCCTCGCGGACATTGCAAAACGGCTTCCAAATTGTAAATTACGACTTTATTAATTATATCTGCCTTAATTCTATCTTTTAACTTTTCTTTCTTTTCTTTTCTTTTTCCTACTTAGCCCTTTTTCTTTTAAGTGCACTCGATATTTATCTTCTATGGGCAACTTTCTATGGAGTCTTAGACATAGATTTGTATGATTCACCTTCGTTTCGCAATCTCTTAACTCGGTTTTGTCTCCATTTTGAAAGGTTTTTCACGCGGTTGCGGCCTTTTTTGATGTTCCGTTTAGTATAGTCAGAATCAGAACTTGTGTAATTCGAACTTGAAGGTAATAAAAAAGGCAGAGTTCTGGGACCAGAAGCGTTAGCGAATTTGTCTTCAAAATTATAAGTTGGATCGCCTACGTCGTCGTCTAAGGCACTTTCATCGGTGTATCGAGGAGAAAATGTAATTGAACCATTCATAGCACAGCCTCTTTGTTCTCTTACGTTACTCACATACGGTGTCTGGAAGCAAAATAGTTAAAAAGAAATATATTTTAACTTTCATTAGAATTAAAAAAAATAACGAAATATATTATAACATCAGATGTGTGGTCATTTTGTGCTGTGTTATCCGTAGTATCCTGCAATTCAGGCGTATGCCTAACTATAACGGCTAGGTCAGTTTGTGGTATGCCGCTTTCCTTAGCCTGTTTGTCAGTTTACCTCGACGAAGATGAGCAATGTGGTGCAAGTACTTTTGTGTTTTCCTCATCAACAGAAGGACAACATTGACAAGGACAAGATTTATTTTTGTTTCTGAGAACGATAGTAACTACTATCAGTTTCAGGGCCGGTCAAGTTATTGAACTTACCCGGCCTGAAATTTTGAATTAGTAGGTAATTATATGAAACAGTGACAAGGGGTAGGTAACTAAAAACATAAAGAAAATGAAACATTAAACATCTTACGTCATCGTTTAACTTTGCAAGGTCTTTTTAAGACAATCTTGAGCGAGGTTAGACAAAAGCAACTCAGTTATTGGCTCATGAAAATTTTAACACAAATTTAACTAGGCGGTAAAATAAATATTTTAATTATTAAACATAATCTATCTGTAGAAACTTACTTCTGAATCGCATAGTTTAACATTTTCTACACTATCTTGTTGACTAATTTACAGACGCTTTGGCTGTAATAAAAAGTAAATTGAATTTACTTAATAATTATGAATTTGACAATACTACAATAATATTATCCTTTTATTTTACTAACATTTATGTCACCGGTATCTTGTTGTACGCATTTTGATAAACGTTTTGCGTTTGTTTGCTTATTTTGGGACTGTTTAGATTTTAAAATCAGGCCCAAAATTCGTAGACTTCTCGTCGACGACGTCGTCATAACTTTTGAGTGCTGATACCTGGTTAATCCAAAAGAGAAATAACTTTAAAATATGAAACAGAATTTTACATACAAATAAAAAATAAAAGCAACAACTCATAATTTGAACTTGTATTTTAAAAACATTTAATAAAAAACAGAAGTATCATCTAATATTTTACTAAACATTGTAAAATTTTAATAATAAAACGTAACAAATATAAAAAGTCCTTACAAGATATCGTAATGTTTAATCGTAAACCGAATTAAATAAAAAATTGCCGAATTAAGTAGCCATCTTTTAAAAGCAAAACGAAATAACTTAAAAAAGTTCATTTTACATCTAAAATAATAGAAATGAAATCAGTTACCTTTTTATAGCAAAACGAACTATTGGGTATTAGAACAGGCACATACACTTCTCACTCTTTTCACTGCTGGCGTAACACTAAATGGCACGTTTTTTGAATACTCATTGGTCCACACCGTCAAACAAAAAGAGACGGCAGGTCCTCTATTTCGCTTGTAGTTGCTCGAATCAAGAGTCCGTTAGACTGTACGTACTCTTTACGCGGACTTAATTCGTTTTTTGATTAAATGTCAATAACTCTATTTTTTTTGTTATTTCGGTTTATTATTAAAGGTGCGACATGTCCGCGGTAGAATATTGAAATAAAATAAAAAAACCCAGGAGTTGCACGTCAAAAATATAAAGGGTTATCGTTTACGTTACTATCTACCTTTGTGAAAAAAAACTGTACACATCTGCGTACCCCTTTAGAGCGTACTGCCGTGATGTTATGTTATGAAATGGTATAAACAATAAACAGACATGCGATTGCAGCAATCCCGAAAGATTTGCCATTATTTAATGAAGAGTTCTGTTGTACATAGATCTTCACCAAATTATAATGGGAACATATTCTATCAAACAAAAATATAATTTTCAAAATCGGTCCACAATTGTAGGAGATATCAGTGAATATACGAAAAAAAAAAACTAACATGAAGTCGAACATAGAACCTTCTCCTTTTTGGAAAGTCCGTTAATAAGTGCTAACCAATGAATTTCCCTGACTTTGAACTGTGTGATACACAAAACATATTAGGTTAGTTTTATATTAAACTAGCTGACCCGGCAAACTTTGTTTTGCCATAAAAACACCAAACATTCATCTACCCTACCTACCCTACCCTAACAACCCTACACTACCTACCCTACCCTAACTACCCTACACTAACTACCCTACCCTACCCTAGCCTAGCTACTCTACCCTACCCTACCCTACCCTACCCTACCCTAGCTTCTCTACCCTACCTACCCTACCCTACCTACCCTACACTACCTACCCTACACTACCTACCCTACCCTACCTACCCTACCCTACTTACCCTACCCTACCTACATACCTACCCTACCCTACCCTAAACGGGATAAAAAGTATCCTATGTCCTTCTCCTGGTTCTTAGCTACCTCCCTACCAATTTTCAGCCAAATCGGTTCAGCCGTTCTTCAGTTATAAATAGTGTAACTAACACGACTTTCTTTTATATATATAGACATGTAATGTATATTTTACAGTTTCCGCTGGCACATAAGAAATAAAAAGAGATTTACAACACCGATCAAACTTCTAAATTCGAATTTTATTTTTTTGCGTGCCCAAAACGGAACTGGGATTGAAAAACGCTATATTGCGTTCTCGACTAACTTTACCACAGAGCACGGATACGTCTCGGTGGCCATTGCTAGAGTTGGCATTGTTAAAACTTTTTATAAAGACCGGCTTTGTCTAGTTTTATTTGTACGGAAAAATTGACGTGCAAGTGTTATTTAAACAAATTAAAATAAATACGAGTGTAAGTCTCAACTTTGCAATCTGCCTGGGTATTTACCCAGCTATGTTAAGGTCGGCTTTCAGCACGGTACAAGTGTTTTACATGGAGCAACTGCATATCTGACCTTCACAACTCAGTAATTGGGTATCATTGAACATCTTTCGGTAAGATTGATAGACAAACTTGGGTGTCTGACTTTCCGTAGCCACTATAAAAGACCTACAAATGACAGCCGGAATCAGCCGCATCACATACTTTTGAGGTACGGAGGGGTCTTGGTATGTAATGGAACATCGTTGCTTTAAAGATCGACTCATGTAATTGTTATTATTTAGCCTACTTCTGTCTTTGTGAGTATCACCGTTTACTCATAGAAATGTTTGACCCTTGACAATCTTATAAAACATATTTGTAGCATTTTAGATGTACAATAAAAGTATATTCTATTCTCTTCTTATGCACCGACCACAAGTCAAATTTCGACTGTCATATATCATTGTTATATGCCTATGGTAGTCGAAACTTGTGGTAAGCTCAAATTGTGAACACGAATATTATCAGCAGATGATGGCGGCTCTAGTAGATGCCGCACTCTGTATTTTTACTATCGGATTGCGTGGATCGCTCCAACGAGGATTGAATGACTTTTGAAAAATGGAAAATAGTCATTATGTATTGTGTTTTATAGTAACTGGTAATGAGTTGTTTCAATTCTGAGTTTTTATGATTTCTTTTGTAACAAAAAATGCCTAAATAAATTGAAGTAGCATTTTACCGCGTCGGAAAATAGCTAAGAAAAGCAATGATAACCGGTTTTCTTCAAATGAAAAATATTCATCAACATCATCATCATTTCAGCCGAAAGACGTCCACTGCTGGACATAGGCCTCCCCCAAACGTCGCCATACTCATTTTCACTTCACGGCACAATTAATGTATTCGCTTTATGCGTATGGGTGGAATGTCTACCATGTACTGATGGCACATTGCCGTACGTCTTGTAGTCCGATGAAGGAAATGGCTAGGCTAATGAATCAAATCGTGCAGTTAGATAGATATTTTATTGTACACCAAAATAAGAGTTAGCAATTACTCAATAATATTACAAAAAAAAACAGACTATAAGTACAATGATGGTCTTATCGTTATCTACCGAGAATTAATAATTAATATAAGGGAAGTCAACATTTCTATGCACTACTTACCAGCCAATATAAATAGTGCCACAGCCTAAAATATAGCTCCAATAAATCCACCATAGACATCCAGTGTCACCACAAACGCGAGATAAGAGCGTTATAACGCAAAGTGGGTTCTTTTGCGAAGTTTATGGGTCTTTCGAGGGCGTGATATATGTTGGTTAACAACCTTAGATTAGGGGCAAAGGGTCGCTCCGTTGATAGACTGCCGTTATTTATTTATCTTTGTAGGCTGTGGTAGGGTTGGCAACCATACTTTAATATAAACTCTTCTTTTCGGCTCCATCGAGCATCCGTTCTGCGAGGAATGTGCCATGCCCACTGTTACTTAAAATTTTGGAATTCCTCGAGCTATGTCGGTAACTTTGGTCCTTCTGCGGATATTCTCATTTCTGATTCGATCATGTAAGGAAACTCCTTGCATAGCTCTTTGGGTGACTTTAAGCCTTCTGATGAGGCCCATTGTAAGTGACCATATCTCAGTGCCATAGGTCATCACTGGCAACCCACGCTCTTCATAGACTTTCGTATTGAGATACTGTGGTAAGTTAGACGAGAAGATACCGCGCAACATCTCGAACACTGCCCAGTCGAGTCGGATTCGAAAGATGACCTGTTTCTCGAAGGTAGACCTACCCAACTGGACTGTTTGTTCTGGTCGTAAGAGGTAAAACAATAAAGCGTTCTTTTTACTAAGACTCTTTTTTAAGCACTTGTTTATTTATTTATTTATACACACTTATACACAATTGAATATTCTAAAAAAAAACAGATCTATATACAAATACAAAAGGGCGACTGCAAAAAAGCTCATTGTGCATCAAACAATTCGTCCACATCGATGTCTAAGACTCTTTGTTTACCCGTTCTAAACCCAGACTCTATTTTTTCTTTTAGTTGGCAACCCTTGTGGTGTTGTTTCAATAAACATTGACATTTCGTGAGCAGGAAAAGAGGAGTAATTAGTTCATTACTAGCGCTTTAATTAACAGACTTTCAAATGACGTGTAAGTGTCAATAGACTTTATCTAATTTGTTCATGCTGAAGCGAGAACGTTTAGAGAACCGTTTTAAAACTTTATGGTTTAAATAGGGAAATCCGAATAAAAAAAGGGTAAAGAGATTCGGTGTTATGGGCAGAAGATGCTGTTGTATTTCTTCTTTTGTATTTCGCAGTTCTGTGGTGTACAAGGAGTATTCCATCTATCATCTTCAATCAGTCTGCCGAGTCTCGGGTGCCAGTTTAACCATATGCAGTTGAGTACCAGTATTTAAATGGTGATCGTCTATCTTTACGTGACTGTCTATCTGATCTCCACAACCCTGTAACTGGGTAACATGGTACTCCCTGGAAGACTGGTGTCAAGTTGCCTATCTACTGAGTACCGTAACGTCATCTTCTTAATAATAATCAATCAACCTCTTATAGTCGCTTAACCTCCGACGCGATAATTGATCCGTTGCAGATCCATAAGAAAAGTAGTCGCGGGACGTGACCTGGGCCTATGTATGGCCATAACTCAAAGATCCGATTGGGCTATGGTTTTTGACGTAAACACTTTACTTGCTACACTTTCTGGCTGTATCATTCGGTCAATCGATTCATATTTCACCTACTTTGGTAACATTTTAGTGAGACACCACTAAAATTGAATGATATAAAAATTTTACAAAATGCATCAGTGATTTTTGAGACTCCGGCGCCATGTTTTTTCGTTGTGTAAACAAAATAGTTTTTATTACATTTTATTATTGTTTTGTGTTGTTTATTTGGTATTGCTTGTCTAAACATTGCCTATACATATTGTTTTATCGTAATGAAGTGTTTTTTTGGTGAATATGTGTGTGAGTTCGATGTATTGTGATAAAGTTTTATGCTGCGAGTGAAAGTTCTGCTATTGAACATTATAAAAGTGATAAGTTGCTACCGTATTTCGTCACTGCGAGTTGAGGTCAGTTTTATTTGCTTATTGAATTGTATAAATAGTTAGGTAAACTCATAACGAAGCCAAGAAAGTATAATAATATACCGTGCCATAGCAATAAATTGGCGATTTCTCAGTTTTACTGAGGGCCGATATAAAAATAAAAAAAAAACGCAGTGGGGTCACGTGCCACGGCCTTGACGTTTGCGCGCCGGCCCGCAGGAGAGCTTAAACACCATTCACTACTTGTAAAGATGATCCGTTTATTACACGATAGAGAACAGTACCCATATTAATTATTTTAACTTCCATTTAAAGTTTTCACGTCCGTATACAATATATCCACCAAGGCCACAAACTATAATTATTTTACATATTGCAAATACTGTTACCAAAACCCACCTATATTTAGGATCGTGTTTAAATTTGTAAACACTTGCAATTTTGCGCAAAATTGTTACTTTTGGAACTCAGCCAAGACATAAAGTGCTCGGCGTAACGGTAATATCAATAATACGGCTAGTAAAATGGTGTCTATGAAAATAGATGCGGTTATGTCGAACTGTGGGAGGTAGAAAGTTTGATCGTGAAAAGTTTATCATTTTTGTACCATTGATTTTTAAGAAGGAATGCTTATGAAATTGTTAACGGGCAGCTATATGACCCAAAACAGTGTGGATTTTGTAGACCACAAAGATGTAAGCACAGTGTGAGGAATGTATAAAAGAAGAGGGAGTCGGTGATAGCGTTACGGAAAATGAAAATTACAATGGAATGAGATTACTTGTTGCGCCGACCACAACAAGGGCAGGAACACAATGTTGTTGACCTAACTACAATGTACCTAGCAGTTATATGACTAAAGCCACCGCCAGATAACAAAAAAATAAGTCCTTAACACCTGTCTACCAATGTACTCCAATATTCCAAAACTATACGAAAAAAATATAAAGGCAGTGTCGCTAACACGATTACAAAAAGCATATCGCAGTAAGGGGCCTCCGTGACCCTTTCACTTGGCATTCAGTAATGAGTTAATATCTCATAAACGCGTGGACCGATTTACATGATTCCAACGGATAAAATGGTTCTACGCCTATACCTTTCATTTGAGGCCAAAATATATCAATAAACAAAACAACATGTTTTTTTAGTTTATTGCGTAAGATAGGTCGGATGTATTTACAAGTCGGATCAATGCCTTTTTTTTGTTCGCTGGCAGAGACATATTGAAACACAATAACATCTTGTTTACGTATCAATTTCACTCAAATAGTAAATAGTTTCCGTACGTTTATCTCTTTGTTGTAGTCCAACCAACTTAGATGATATATTTACGGTGTTGCATAATTCAGAAAACAATGAATATTTTCAGCAATCATCATCATCTTCCTGCACTTATCCCATGTTACTTGGGGTCGGCGCAACAGGTTTGCTTCTTCCATACCTTAGATAAAGTACCTATAGATTAAGCATTGGCGTGGCCGCACATGAGACAGCAATAGTTAGTTCTGGTGTTACAACAGGAACAAGAACACTACAACCCACCATCGCACTGACACTTATCTATACTAATACTAATACTAATACTAATACTAATATATAATAAAGAGGAAAGATTTTTTTGTTTGTTTGTTTGTTTGTACCGAATAGGCTCCGAAACTACTGGACCGATTTGAAAAATTCTTTCACCATTAGAAAGCTACATTATTCCTGAGTGACATAGGCTATTTTTTAATCCCGAAAACGGATCCTGTGGGGTGGCCCACGGGAGCGAAGCCGCGGGCAACAGCTAGTAATATTATAAGGAGGAAAGATTTTTTTGTTTGTACCGAATAGGCTCCGAAACTACTGGACGGATTTGAAAAATTCTTTCACCAATAGAAAGCTACATTATTCCTGAGTGACATAGGCTATTTTTTTATCCCGAAAATGGGTCCTGTGGGGTGGTCTACGCGAGCGAAGCCGCGGGGAACAGCTAGTTATCTATAAATAACCCAAATTCCTTGTCTCAATTAACACATAATACCACGAAAACATAGAAAATCAAACAAAACCGAGTTTGTTTGTCAAATCTGCCATTGTATTAGAGTTTGACAAACAACAGAAACCGGCCACGGTGGCAAAAAATAATCTTTTGTCCTTATTATTTACATGGAGCTGCCAATTAGCCATCTCGCTCTATCAATCAAGCTCATTTTAAGACTTAATCTATAGGTACTTTATCTAAGTTCCATACCGTCCTGTCCCCCGTCACGTTACTGACGGGAAGTAATAACGGGAATATTTTCAGCAGTTATTTTCAAAAAGGAAAAACATTAAAGAGCGTTATTGAAGTTTAGGTAATCGTCTCTGAAGAAATTGTTTAGCTCTTTTATTTATTTATTTATAGCGTAATTTCAGAGAATCATTATTAATTAACAATTTACGTAAAAACTTTTCAGTTTTTAGGGTTCTGTACCCGAAGGGTTCAAACGGAGCCCTATTGCTGTCACTCAAGTGTCTGTCCGTCTGTCCGTCGTCTGTCACACAGGTTTACTGGCCTAACGGTTGGAGCCACATTCTTCAAATTTTCACAGTATAGGCATCTTGTTGACCAAAAGTCATATCAATTGGCAATTTTTTTTATGTCTTTAAGTGTGGCTTCCATACAGAAGAGGGGACGCAGAAAAAAATATGACATTGACTTTTTTATCATTGTTTAGAGCTCTTTGAGTATTTTAATTTTGGGAAAAAATGGTATGAGAAGCCACACCAAAGTCATTTTTCTTTCATAATTTTGTTCCGAAGAATTTTTAACTGCCCATTACCCTATGAACTTCAAATTTGATGATAATGTTTATTATTACGTATATTTTACTAACAATTACCAATATATTTATTATTATTCAGATGTTTTTTTTCATTATTCCTATTAGAACCAACTTGTTTTTGTGGTTTGGTACGGAACCCTAAATGTGCTATGTCCGACACGCACTTAGCCGGTTTTTAGTTCTGTGCCTGTTCTGTGCCAAGTAGTATAAAAGTAAAGTTAAAGAAATAAGTATTTTAATGCCAAATCTAGTTAACAAATCACTTACGAACACTGCTCCTTTGAAACCAGCCCCTTATATTTCGTAAAACTCAATAGCAAATACTAAATCGACTATTCACGTTCCCTTTTGCTCGACTCCGATATGAATGTGCAAGTTAGTTTCTAATGTAGTGTGAATTAGAGATGTGACAGAGGTGGTTTTATCGAAGTCGGAGTCGGAATTTATAAAATTAGTTTGTCGGAACTGAAGTCGGAACCGGAACCGGTTGCCGCAGCCTAATCGCGGAAGTGAATTTGGCAAAGAACACGTATCAGAAATCTTGATGACACCTTTAAATTAAGGCCTTACTCGTAATACACTGGATGATACGGGATAGGTCATGGAAATTATATATGAATTCAACTCATAGGTTAAAAACATGCCCTTTAAAAATTACTTACGCAATACCGAAAACATAAGTTGTCCTATTGTATTTGTATCTGTTTGTTTTGTGTACAGTAAATAATATGAATGTGAATAGGAACTCGTCAACCTATTTAATTTCAGTTAGAAAAATATTACATCTACATTCATTTAAGATAATAAAAATAATCAAATGTTAAATATAAATATTAATAAGTTGTATTTGAAACTTCCGATTCGTACAGTGTCGGAGCAGAAGTCGGAGTCGGAGCTATAATATCAACAGGAGGTTGTGATGTTCGGATTCGAGACCCCGTGACATCACTAGTGAGAATTGCTAGTGCGACCACTTGTCATCCAGACGCTGACGTCGGCGTCGGCGTGGTTTAACGTCGACGTGGTGTGACGTCACAGTAATACCACTAGTGCCGGTGACAGTTTGTAATAACTATGTGTTCTGTGCGACTTGAAAGGCCTGTATACGTACTGCTCTTTATGTTATTATGGGGGCGTGTGGAAGATTGAATGGGTGGGTGGCTAGTGTGGTAATAATATTTTTATAGGTTGTGAATAAGCTCCTGTTATTTGCCAATATTTTTAACCGACTTCAAAAAAAAAGAGGAGGTTCTCAAATCGTCGGAATCGCCAAAGTGACGCTTCCAATAAGCCCAAACACGATTAGTATACATTGTTTTATTTCGGAGTTTCAGTGCCTACCTTCATTTATTTATCTTCATTTTCATCAGTACCATTCATTTATAAACAATCACGTTTGTTGTATGGGAGCCCCACTTAAATATTTATTTTATTCTGTTTTTAGTATTTGTTGTTATAGCGGCAACAGAAATACATCACCTGTGAAAATTTCAACTGTCTAGTTATCACGGTTCATGAGATACAGCCTGGTGACAGACAGAGAGATGGACAGCGCAGTTAAGACTCCGCTGTCCATCTCTCTGTCTGTAATAGGGTCCCGTTTTTACACTTTGGGTACGGAACCCTAAAAAAAAGAACTTGTTGCATGGATCCCAAGTAACTTGGAACAAGGGCAGGAGAAGATGATGATGAAAGAAAGATTTGTGATGTGATAACCCTTGCATTTCCTTAAAGAATTTGTTCTTTGATTGCGTCTTTAGCTGTGGGTCAAAGGGGTAGTAGATAGGTTCTGTGAGGGATCCTCACCTACAGGGAATCTCCTCGCCTATTATAAAATTGGCAACAAAGAAAATAATTGAAGATCAGATATTTTTGTTTAGTTTTGTTTGTCAGTTCTGTAAAAGCCGCTTTAAGGCGGGCCGCATACGTACGTTTTCCACATTCGATTTCCGAATACGGAATACAGATCCGGAATTCCGTGAAACTAGCGCAGTCGTTAGTTTTTTCTTGTTTGGCTGGCATTCGATACGTACGTATGGAAAGTGTTCCGTTCAAAAAAAAAACGGACGTGTGCGGCAGTCAATGTATTTTATTAGCGTACGGTGCAATCGGGATTCCGAATACGGAAAACGAATTCGGAAATCAAATGCGGAAAACGTAAAGCAGGCACGTTGTTGAGTCAATATAACTTATCAAAGTAATTTTTTTTGCTTATTATTCGAGCTCCCTGAGCTCCCTCACAGTACCTAGAAATTGTCTCCATAACAAATTGTCTTTTCTGAAATTGCATTCTAACTTCTTTTCTCATTATATGCTCTGATCAAATAGTCATTAGTCTTTTCGTTTATTTTATGGTCTAATTATTTGTATATTAACTCTTTGCATCGAAAAAATGACTGGCAGCATTACCAAGTTGTATGGCCATACTTACCCTCTGACCAAGGCATAAGCCAACCCTAGGGTCACGTGATGAGTCAACTAGTTGTATGAAAAGTTTTTCAAATAATGCGTTGAATGAGCCCACGGACTAAGAGTTTTAACCCCGAACAGCTCGATAGTACAACTGTAGACGAGATTTTAGCTCAATACAGCATATCCAATCATACACTATTGTAAAACAAACACAAATTAAGCACAAACCACACACAAATTGATCACCAACACATAATGAATCAACATTAAACGAGCTACCACATCGGTACTGCTGGTAATATGGCTCCGCATCCCGGGGGGTAATATACCGCGATACTTTGACGTCGAATAAAAATATACAATAAAATGAGTGACGACGTTTTATACCAGTTTTATGGCGTGACGTAGTGTTGGAAGATGGATTTGTTTATTTGAGAAGTAATTTTAACATCATGAGGTTCATTCAGTTCTTTCGGGATCAATGGGTGGTCCGTGGAAGAGTTCGAACTATATTATGCGCTCACTTCTTCGACGGTCTTCTCTAAGTGAAGGCAATAGTAATACATAAATGTAGGAATATATGTATATGAATATGTAGGGCATGTGCTAGGAATCTGTGTTCGTCTAGCAATCTTCTTTTGCTTTGTCCTTCTCATACTTCAGATTTTATCCATTCTTCCTTTCACATCCACGCTTACCATCAGGTGAGATAGTGGTCAAGCGCGAGCTTATCAATATTAGAATTTAAAAAAAAAGCAAAACATCTGCAATGCCTCTGGTATTGCAAATGTCCACTTACTATCGATGGATTTGCCATTAATATTTTTTTGCCCCACCACGGCGAAGCCAAAAGAAAGGGTTATGATTTTAGCAGTCTATGTATGTTTGTCTTTACGTATTAATAGTTATATTCATCCGGTTTTTATGAATAAGGTGTCACTCGATTTTTTATTATAGCCCGGGTAACTTAGGCTAAAAAAAACCGTAGTCGGGTTACAGTTTTAATATTTTTTTTTGCTTGTTATGCCATTTAGAGGCAAACAAGCAAATGATTTCATTGGTAAGTGGTCATCACCGCTGCTCATGGACATACACAATATCAGAGATACCACAGGTGTCTTGACCCTGAGGCGGAATCGGAAAAAAGATAAAAGAAAGATCTCTGTGTTAAGATATGCCAGTCTATGAAGCCAAAGATCTCGATGATTACTCCCAATTCAACGGCTGTTAAAACTATATCAAATGATAGACGCACAAATAGACAAACATCTGAATGATGTTGTTTTGGCTCCGTTCCTGCTAGTTAACCGAATTGAGATATTTTCTAAATTCGTGGTACTATCACGTTTAGGTAGGTCATTTTGTTTGATCACATTGCACATTTCGGTATAGTTTGTCTGCCAAGTTGAGATATGAAGGGGTGCTCCGTCAAAAGTTATGATTCCTGGATCAAAATAATTATAATTCTATTAGTCCGTCCGATATACAGCGCATCAAAGATCGGGAGTGGCTTGTGACTTCACTTTTGAGTAAAAAATTTACTAAAATGTAACGTTACTCGAAATTTCAATGCACTGTATCGTCATTTGGTTTACGTGGCAAAAAAAAAAAATGAGTTTAATATTTTGATTTTATAAAATAAATGTATTTTAGTCATCATCCCTATTCTCGTTTCTAGCCAGACAGTGATTGTTCCCTAACATGAAATATTATACAAAACATAATTGGACCTTATTTAAAAAAACTCGGGATGTTTAGCAGCTAATTTGCAGGATCTAAATTCAAATTCTATGCAAAGTTTGAATTAAGAATTTGCTAAACAGCGTCGAGATGTTTTTAAATAAGGCCTTATATTTTATGCTAGTTTTTCTTCGTCATTTTGTGGCCAACTGCAAGGCAAATGTTTCGCCAAGATTTTTTGCCGTTTGAAACTTGTCCTTCAAATAAAGTAATTTGAAGCCGTATATACGGTCGAGTTTTTCAAGCAAAGGTGTTGTTGGTGTTCACATTAAGAATTTATCAACAGCAGCGGACTTTGGACGTTGGCGGAAAACACTAATAGCGCCTGATTTTTCCATGATTGAGTTGGGTTGCCGTCCCGTAGAATACGGGAATCAAAGAACACATAGTGCTACTGTAATTACTTACACATTTGTGTACTAAATATCTCCTGCTTCCTTGATTTATCTCCGTTGAAATTGGTTACCATGACTGAAAGACGCTCGCAAGACAAGTAGCATAAACCATCAAGTCTACTCAAGGAGAAAGACCACACACAACCAGTATTATAAAACCTCTAAAATAACAGTTGAAAATACCACTAAATAGAATTGAAATAAACTCGCCATTATTCCATTACACTCAGTAGTAATTTTTCTTTCAATCAACTGCTCGCAATTTGCGTAGGCTTCAATAACAAGACGTAAAACTACACGCTTAATGTATTAACAGACTCAAGTCTGTTTTTCTTTTAATTCTGCGGTGAATTGATATTAGCAGGTGCGTTTGGGAGGTAAACATCAGGGCGTGGACATATCACCACAGCACGGCGCGGCAAGGTGCGTGCGATGCGCCGGCACACGGCGCCGTCTCACCACCCAAATTGTTGTCCCTAAAATCCTCCTTTGTCTCGTGTCCTGGGAATGGGACGAGCCTCTACTAATGAAATTAACAAGTCAACATCGATATTTTCAGTCCCCTTTTTGCACTAAAACGCGCGAACTTAGCGACAGCGAAACATCAACTGCTGAGCGGGTGCGCCGCCGCCGTACACGGCACCGTGTCGTGCCGTTTGACGATCTCGCAGAGAGCTTACTAAGTAGGCGGCGCACTGTGGATCGAAAAACGGCTCTAGAAGACATAGGAACTTAAATTTAAAAGTGTCGGTTTTTTTGATTGAAATGGGTTCTAATAGCCAATATCATACTTATATATTTCATAGGACGCAATCTGGTAGGCAAAAGGGCAAGTTTTATTTTTTTTGCTAAAAAAATGTATGGAGCCGATATAAAAAATGCATAAATCTCCGGAACCGCAAGACTAACCGTAATATCCTTGCACCCGGTTATAGAACTATTTATTTATGATTTTTTGACATACTTCGTATAACGAGAAAGACTGCGTTTTTTTTTTTAAAAATCCTCAACTTTTTTTACCTAATATACGCTATAAATAGAAATAGACGTGTTATGTGATGTGTCTATCTATCTTTAAAAAAATATTTAAAATTATTAAATATATTTTGATGTTTATTAACCGACTTCAAAAACGGAGGAGGTTCTTAATTTGTTTGAATTTTTGTGTATGTTTATTCAGAGATATCTTCGGCAATTATTAACCGATCTTGATGATTTGTTTTTTGTTTGAAAGAGTATGGTCCCGGATTGGTTCCAGTTAAATTTGGTAAAGACCTGCTGAATAACTTCGGAGATATTCAATGGAACTCTTCAATAAATGACGGTAAACCACCATAGATTGCTGCAATCGCATGTCTGTATATTGTTAACACCATTTCATAACATAACATCGCACCAGTAGACTCTGAAGGGGTACGCAGATGTGTACAGTTCACCCTTCTACACTCTCATTTCATCAGTTATGTTCAAGTTCCCTGTTATTGGGGTTATCTATTTGGGCATAGCATTTTTGTTTATTAACCGATCTAGATGATTCGTTTTTTGTTTAAAAGAGTATGGTCCCGGATTGGTTCCAGTTAAATTTGGTAAAGACCTGTTAAATAACTTCGGAGATATTCAATGGAACTCTTCAATAAATGACGGTAAACCACCATAGATTGCTGCAATATCATGTCTGTATATTGTTTAAACGATTTCATAACATAACATCGCACCAGTAGACTTTGAAAGGGGTACGCAGATGTGTACAGTTCACCCTTTTACACTCTCATTTCATCAGTTATGTTCAAGTTCCCTGTTATTGGGATTAGATATTTGAGAATATCATTTTTGTTTGAAAGAGTATGGTCCCGGATCGGTCCCAGTTAAATTTGGTAAAGATTTGATAAAGAACTTCGGAGAAATTCAATGGAACTCTTCAATAAATGACGGTAAATCATCATAACTTTAATTGCCAATATACAACACTTATCTCCCAAACTCTGAATTATAATCAATATACAGACATGCGGTTAAAGCCATTTTGGGTGTTTTGCCGTTATTTATTGAAGAGTACTATTGGATATCTCCGAAGTTATTTATCAGATCTTTACCAAATTTAACTGGGACCGATCCGGGACCATACTCTTTCAAACAAAAATGATATTCTCAAATATCTAATCCCAATAACAGGGAACTTGAACATAACTGATGAAATGAGAGTGTAAAATGGTGAACTGTACACATCTGCGTACCCCTTTCAAAGTCTACTGGTGCGATGTTATGTTATGAAATCGTTTAAACAATATACAGACATGATATTGCAGCAATCTATGGTGGTTTACCGTCATTTATTGAAGAGTTCCATTGAATATCTCCGAAGTTATTTAACAGGTCTTTACCAAATTTAACTGGAACCAATCCGGGACCATACTCTTTTAAACAAAAAACGAATCATCTAGATCGGTTAATAAACAAAAATGCTATGCCCAAATAGATAACCCCAATAACAGGGAACTTGAACATAACTGATGAAATGAGAGTGTAGAAGGGTGAACTGTACACATCTGCGTACCCCTTCAGAGTCTACTGGTGCGATGTTATGTTATGAAATGGTGTTAACAATATACAGACATGCGATTGCAGCAATCTATGGTGGTTTACCGTCATTTATTGAAGAGTTCCATTGAATATCTCCGAAGTTATTCAGCAGGTCTTTACCAAATTTAACTGGAACCAATCCGGGACCATACTCTTTCAAACAAAAAACAAATCATCAAGATCGGTTAATAATTGCCGAAGATATCTCTGAATAAACATACACAAAAATTCAAACAAATTAAGAACCTCCTCCGTTTTTGAAGTCGGTTAATAAACATCAAAATATATTTAATAATTTTAAATATTTTTTTAAAGATAGATAGACACATCACATAACACGTCTATTTCTATTTATAGCGTATATTAGGTAAAAAAAGTTGAGGATTTTAAAAAAAAAAACGCAGTCTTTCTCGTTATACGAAGTATGTCAAAAAATCATAAATAAATAGTTCTATAACCGGGTGCAAGGATATTACGGTTAGTCTTGCGGTTCCGGAGATTTATGCATTTTTTATATCGGCTCCATACATTTTTTTAGCAAAAAAAATAAAACTTGCCCTTTTGCCTACCAGATTGCGTCCTATGAAATATATAATTATGATATTGGCTATTAGAACCCATTTCAATAAAAAAAACCGACACTTTTAAATTTAAGTTCCTATGTCTTCTAGAGCCGTTTTTCGATCCACAGTGCGGCGCCGCGACGTGGTGATAATTATATACACGCACTCACGTGTCTTAGGAAAGTCCAGTTACATTTGGTGTCGCACCAATTAGCTTACTTGATCAAGTCTTTAAAAGCTATAGAGCTCGAGCAGAGAGCTTATTAAGTAGGTGATAGATTTTTATAGTAGTTATGAAAAGCCAAAGGAAAATGAGGGTTTTCTGATATGGCGTGCACTAGATGGCAGCACGGAGGCATCAGGTACCGACGTCAGGAAAAGCGCTAATGTTTTTCGACATTAGTTGAATTGTCGTCAATGTCATTGTGTCTTAATAACATTTTCAAAGTGCCTCTTGCCAAAGTGGCGCCAACTGGTAGCGTAATTTGTTTACTGAAAACCATCATTGGCATCATTACTTTGATTGATGAATAGTTTATTTTCAGGTTCCAAAAGGATTAAACACGTTCTACTTTCATGTCCAACATACCTACTGCAAATGCACTTTCGCTAATTCACAGATTTCATGTTTGCAGATTTTCAGTTCTATGTACCGACGATATAAAAGCCTGCAATTTTATTTATTTATGTATATACACTTTATTGTACACCATAATAAACAAGAAAAACCGGCCAAGTGCGAGTCGGACTCGCGCACGAAGGGTTCCGTACCATTATCGCAAAATACGGCAGGAAAATCACGTTTGTTGTATGGGAGCCCCACTTAAATGTTTATTTTAATCTGTTTTTAGTATTTGTTGTTATAGCGGCAACAGAAATATATCATCTGTGAAAATTTCAACTGTCTATCACGGTTCGTGAGATACAGCCTGGTGACAGACAGACAGACAGACAGACAGACGGACCGCGAAGTCTCAGTAATAGGGCCCCGTTTTTACCCTTTGGGTACGGAACCCTAAAAATAGACTGAACAGTGCAGCAGTGTAACAATTGTAGATAAATAAATAAAAGATAGTATTTTCTGTACATTACAGACATCATTATAACTCTTAGGAACCTCACAAAAATACCGCTAGTTTGATAAGATACACGTGGATTCATAAATTTTTGTTTTCGTGTTACACAAACTATCTCTATAACATCCGGAGTGCTCTTAGTAAATAGTGCTACGCATGGGCTGCTGGCAAACACGAGGATGATTTACGGATGATAAAGAGTACTAGGTTTTTCCCGCCACTTTGCTCCCGTAGATACCGCAAAAATCTTGCATTTTTCTGGTATATAAAGTCTGGAGACTGGGTCCGGTCAGGAATACGAGGGGAGGTCCAAGAGTTCACGGTATGTTTTCCTGAAAATACATCAAATTTTTCTGTGTTTTCCAATAGCTACAACCTAGGGGTCTTTAAGTTAAGAGTCAATAGGTTAGGTCTTCTAGACAAGCATGCGTCATCGTCGATCACATCATCGCTTACCATCAGGAGAGAAAAGGATAGAGGACAGAATAGATGAATTCCCTTTTTCGCAATTAGAGTCCCATTTGGTCGATTGTGCGTGCAGGTTTCCTCTCTGTGAGATGTTATGGGCCGTAATCCACCACGCGGGCCCAGTGCGGGTTAGTGGATGTGTGACGTGGTTTTAATACCGTTTCCTCACGTTGTTATCCTTCACCGTTTTGAGAGCAGTGGTGATGAAATATATTACACAAAGTAAAGCGCCTGTCTGGGTTCGAACCCTCGACCTACAACTTGTAAGTCGCAGCCGTTACAATTGGGCCACCACTGCTCTATAAGAATAATAATAAAAAAACCGCAAACTTTTGGACCTACCTATGTAGTGTAACTTTCTAATGTACCAGTGAAAGAATGTTCATTATTTGGATCTTCATCATCATCAGCCTTTTATTGTTCCCACTGCTGGGACACAGGCCTCCACTCTGTGAGAGGGAATGGGCCGTAATCCATCACGCGGGCCCAGTGCGGGTTGGTGGATGTCACATGGCTTCGAATTTTTGGTTCTAGGACATGCCGGTTTCCTCATGATGTTATCCTTCACCGTTTTGAGAGCAGTGGTGATGCAATAATTTACTCAAAGCAAAGGGCCTGCCTGGGCTCGAACCCACGACCCACAACTTGAAAGTCGCGGCCGATACCACTCGGCCACCTCTGCTCTCATGAATTTGGATGTTCACTTTCAGAAATTACCTTCAACAAGTATAAAAAATATTTTAGCCGTTTATATTGTTAGTTTGTTACAGGCAATCTACAATTTACAAGAAGTACAGGCTGTGAGCAGAAGACAATCACTCTTGAAAATCAAGATGGCGCGCTCACTCGAATAATTTTATTGTCACACATTCAAACTCTATTATGAATAAAAATGTTTTGTCTTACAGAAAAGACAGCTTCGATTCAATGAAAAAAAACAATTCCGTTGATATATAATTTGGAAACGTATTGAGAACATTTCTTCTATTTATCATAAAATAAAATAATAGTCTGGCTTCACGCCAGATCGCAGTTTCATTGAAGCGTAAAAAAAACCTAATGTGCTGTATGTCTTCGACATTTCGTTAATACTATTCGTTCGCCCATTCGATGGATTTACTTTTTAAAACATTTCTTAGTCATACTGTATGTATCAGAATGTTGGGCTGTGAATAAAAACCAAAAATGAAATTATTTTCGACTTTGTAGTTTGGAAGTCGGTAGTATTTTTTTGTAAAAAAGTTTTTTATTTTTCACTTTTTAGTTGTACCTACCTAATAGGCAATAATGCCAGAATAGATTACCCGAATATCATGAAACTGAACATAACCGGTGAAATGAGAGTGTACCAAGGTGAATTGTACACATCTGCGTACCCCTTTAGAGCGTACTGGCGTGATGTTATGTTATGAAATGGTATAAACAATAAACAGACTTGCGATTGCAGCAATCCCGAGAGATTTGCCGTTATTTATCGAAGAGTTCTTTTGTATATCTCCGAAGTTCTTTATCAGATCTTCACCAAATTAAAATGGGACCAATTTCGAAACATACTTCTTCAAATAAGAAAAGAATTTTCAAAATCGGTCCAAAATTGACGGAGATATGCGTGAAAAAAAAAAAAAAAAAAAAAAACACAATCGTAATGTCTTGATTCTTGTGATTAAAAGAGATTGCATGTAGCAGAGATGAGAATGGTGAGATGGATGTGCGGAGTGACGAGAATGGATAAAGTGGGAATAGAGTATTTTAGAGGAAGTTTGAAAGTGGCGCCAATGACAGAAAAGTTGAAAGGAAACCATTTGTCCTGGTACATCACACATCACATCATCAGCCTATTAATGTTCCCACTGCTGGGACACAGGCCTCCTCTCTGTGAGAGGGAATGGGCCGTAATCCACCACGCGGGCCCAGTGCGGATTGGTGGATGTCACATGTCTTCGATTTTTTGGTTCTAGGACATGCCGGTTTCCTCACGATGTTTTCCTTCACCGTTTTGAGAGCAGTGGTGATTAAATAATTTACACAAAGTAAAGCGCCTGCCTGGGTTCGAACCCACGACCTACAACATGTAAGTCGCGGCCGATACCACTGGGCCACCACTGCTCACTGCTCTTTGTCCTGGTATGGTCTTGTAATGAGGAGGGATGAAAAGATTGACTTTTGTGGCTCAATACAAAAATATCTTACTTTTTGTAGTTAAGATTTTTTTTTGTAAATATATAATTTCATACAAATAAAATCTGCAAAGTTTTTAAGGATTAACACATGTTCGTTATGGGTTTTAGTTGTTAGTCTTTTAGTTGTTCTACACACTGATATAAGAATCACAGCTCTAAGTCAATTATTTTAATTTGATTGTTGAAAACTCCTACGCATATTTGCTTAATCATTTTTCAAGAATTCAAATAAAAAACATGTAGGGTGTAACCCTTATGTGGGATGTTTTTATCGATAAAATTAAGTGTATATAGCGGTCATAAAGTTGTATTACTATATGCCCGAACACATTGTATATTTGTCTTACAATAAGATGTCTCTTATCAATGAGACCTGTCTTCGGGGTATGCAGGCATGATATTTAATGTAATGTTTTCACAATTTTTTTGATAAGGAAACGAGTCCACAAGTATCTTTTTTTTTTTATTAATGGATAGGCTCGTGATTGACCACTATCTCACCTGATGGTAAGCGATGATGTGGTCAACGGTGTAACACGCTTGCCTAGAAGTAACCTATTCACTCTTGACTTAAAGATCCCGAGGTTGTAGCTATCGGGAAACACAGACTCCGGCAGGGAATTCCACTCCTTAGCTGTACGCATAATGAAAGTATTTCCAAAACGTTTAGTAAAATTTTATTACAGCTATGCAAGAAAAGCCCGAAAAAAGCTTGTATATTCAATAACATGTGCATCTATTCGGATTGCTCGTAAACATGTCGTAAGAAATGGCTTCTATTGAATACATGAATATAAACGATTTCTAAGCGAATGTTATCAGGAAATGATAGAGTGTCTGTTTCAAGGAAATCAATGTTTTGGTTTTAGTTCTTTTTTAGGAAGCCATTGTAAATGGTGATGCTGTTGTATTTGTATCATTTAAACTTGCTATATAACAGTTTTTATTAACACGTATTTAAGCTTACTGTGCATTGTCATCCAAACCAAATGAGTATGCAAAAAAAAAATTACAGTCTTCCAAAACAAAACGTATTTTTTTTTATTGTCGGTGTGTTTGGTACCAATATTTTTGTACCGTTTGTGACATCGACTTCCTAAAAGAAAGTTAGTTTTAGCTTTCTAGTGCTTTTTTTAGGAAGTCGGTTGAATTTATTTTATAAAAGATTTCTTTTTTTTCTTTTTAGTTTTGGTATCTTATATTGCCATGAAAATACGCATTATTAAAGATAACTTAAAAACTACTCATCAGATCTTGACGAAATAAAACCAGAATCATTGACATGGGTTCTTAATTGGTGGAGTAATCGCGTAACAAACATGCAAAACATACAGTCGAATTGAGAACCTCCTCCTTATATTAAGTCGGTTGAAAAAAAAAACAACTCAATCGGTTGACTCACACATACTAACAATTTTTTTTTAAACTCGCTTTTTTATTAAAATATGCGTTTTCAGGAGAAACAAACGTTTCAAGTGCAAACTGTCATCTCAATCTCCGGAACGTGGATAAACATAGACACCGGGACAAGTGAACTTAATTAAAGCTTGTAAAAAGTAGGACGTTTCAAAAATATTGTCATTGATGCTGTGAAAAATACAACATATTTTTTTTTGATTTAAATTATAATTGCTCATTAAATCGGTTCAGAAAAGATGAAAAGAAAATCCTTGACAAAATGTCTTGTCACCAACACAAATTAAAAAAAAAGTAACTTTTGACAAACCATAAAAGTACTGAAACATTTATATAACAAATCCTCAAGTTGCTAACAAGCAACAACATCAAGGGTAAGCATAAACATAAGTCACGATCTTTTCAGTACCCAAATATTATTCCTCTGAGTATCACAGAGACGAAAGTTTTATGAACTTACAAACAACTTTTTCGCAGATTTTCTCCAGATTTAAGGGCTATATTACCCGTCTATAACAATCAGGGTATTCCCGAAGGTTGTAACGAAGGAAATGTTCGAGGCTGCTTTATGGTACATTGCTTATGTAATGGGGATTGGAGTTTTGAAAGTCTGAGTCGAGCTTATAATCTAAGGGCTCTTTCAATTTAGACGTTTGGTGCGGGACTGCACGCCGCAGCGGTGCGTTTGTCGCAGGACGAGTATGTGTGTGCATAAATTGTATGGAAAAAATCAACCGGTCGTGCGCAATACGACAACCGCTGCGGCGCCGCAGCAGTCTCGCACCAGTCCCGCACCAAACGTCTAAATTGAAAGAGCCCTAAAATTCATGATAAAATAAGAACATTTGCATGCTCTTCATGGGAACTAAATTGATAAAGGGCATTTTCCCGAAATTTTAAGATTGAGTACTGATGTGCCGAAACCTAGTCCTGGATTCTATTCTAGGTAAGTAAAATTGTTTTGTCATCACTCTGGTCATTCCTATTTGAACATTTTTCCTTCTCTTTCAGGGAATTCAGATAAACCACGTCTGTATTCCCTGAAAGACACGTATTAATAAGTTTTAGGCCAGTATTCCAGATGCTCATACTCATGCTCAACTCAACTCAAACTGGAAATGGACATTTGTGATTGGTTGGCTTGTTTTTTTTGACATTTACGTGCTCAAGTTCAAAATCCTAGATGCCCAAATGTTACCCAACTCTTTTATCACAAAATCAGTGGAATTGAGTTGGTCGTGTGCATAGCATGTATTTGAAACGTACTCGTACTTGCTAATTTGGACATTCATTTTCATTCAATTTATGTAGAACGAAATCAGTAACGTCTGAGGCGTCTGGACTCTTGCTCTATTGAGTACACATAATATGTCAAGCTGAAGAATCATATGCCAAATTCGAGAGTTGTAATTGGTTAGTAGTTGATTAGTAGGTGTGGCCAATTTTGAGTTTGAGTCGAGTATGAGCATCTGGAAAACGGGCCTAGGAATAATATTATGGACGAAGATTGTCACACATTGGCTGCCAGAGAGAGGACGTCGCGGTCAAGGGCAACTGCGGCGAAGGTGATCGCACAAGACAGAGAAGATTGAAAGAAGATATGCGAACAAGCAGTGAAACACAATGAAGGCTACCAAAAAAAGCATAATCATATTTGAATATCCTCGGTTTTAATAAATTTTAATAATCTTCAATTTGTAATAATTATATTTAAGACCAAAGCAACGTTACAGTTATTTCAATGTTATTGTTAACAATATTTATCGTTACTTGAGTTTATGACTTCGTTAACATGAGATTTCAATCAAACTATTAAAATATTTGTTTTAAACTTAGGAATGTAACAAATTTCGAGCAGATGGAAACGGTTATATCACAGACTTTAGAATTCGATTTAAACTGCTCAAGTGCGATTGAAATTTCACAAGCGGTAGTTCCGTATCTTATTTATTTGCCTCTTTATTGAAATTCATTGTAGTAGTTGCAAGTTAGAGACAAAGTTGAGCACATTTTGTCAATTCGATTTAAACTGCTCAAGTGCGATTGAAATTTCACAAGCGGTAGTTCCGTATCTTATTTATTTACCTCTTTATTGAAATTCATTGTAGTAGTTGCAAGTTAGAGACAAAGTTGAGCACATTTTGTCTTATTGTAGTGGTTTTATCGTAGTATTTGATTGCAAACGGCATAGCAAAACTGCACTGTAGCGGTATTAGGTGTGGTGGTAGTAACCTTAGAATCTACTTCTCCGAATGACCAGGTTATAAGGCACAAGCATTGTAAGCCAACAAAGATCCCACTGCTGGGACATATGCCTAAGGTACCTTGTGAGGAGTAGACCGTAAAATCGAAACCCCCACGCCGAATCGAAATTTTTGGTATTTATTTGATAAATAGATCTTTTAAAGTAATTTGTGGTAATAGCACGAAAGAACACAGTTACCACTACTTAAAAGCTTCAGAGATATTTATGTAAAAGCCAGTAATGGACTACTTACAAAAGTCTTAATAGTCCTAAAACAAAATGCAAGTATACCCCAAAAACTAAACAAAATGTTATAATAAACCACATCTGTCTGAATAGAAAACAAGAAAATTGTACGTGTATTTAAAGCTCATAGAAGTTGTATTTTTAAAGTTCCACTGTGTATAATAAAGATTAGAACTAATTGTGCAATGAATAAATACTACTTTCACGAAAGTTGAAAGAGAATTTGTATAGCGTTGAAAGAAAATCCACTCATATTTCTTTCAAACAGTGTTTAAAATTTAATTTTATTAGCCTGCGAAAGATATATTCAATTCGTTCATTGAGTAAAATAATCTGAAAGCAAAAAGCAAGGTATATTTTTACATATAAATGTCTGGTCTGATTACCATTTTGTTAATTTTCACATCTGTCTAACTTTCAGTTGGAATTCAGGCTCAGATTTTTCATCCGCGTACATCTGCATCTAATCTGATTGAGTTGAATTTGTTTCATACATGTTGGGTGGAAATAATGGAAGGTGAACAACGGCGCAGATTTGCCGGCCTATCGGTGTTCTATCGCTTACATTTCGAAGCACTTGCGTATTGGTTAAATTTTGGTGCATCTGGGTTGGAATTGCATAGTTTAATTCCGCCTAACCCGGTCCACCATCGGTCTACATGACGCACGGTGATGCGTCATTGGCCCATAGTATAGTTCTCGCCAAACTTCTTGGCCGCCCTGAAGTTGGCTACAATGGCTGCGCAGTAGTAAATCTCATACAAAAACAGCACCGTTTAGTGCCTCGCGCATGCGGTAAACCAACTTCAGGGCGGCCAAGAAGTTTGGCAAGGACTATAAACATGGTAATTATCCCCCTCCAATGTTAATGTTAGTGTTAGTAACCATGACAGTTTAAAACGTATAAAGTACCAATAGTTGGTCATTTTGTGTACAATATAAAACATATTCTACCTTCCTTTATTTGTTACAACATTTTTAGGGTTCCGTACCCAAAGGGTAAAAACGGGTCCCTATTACTAAGACTTCGCGATCCGTCTGTCTGTCTGTCTGACTAACTGTCTGTCTGTCTGTCTGTCCGTCTGTCACCAGGCTGTATCTCATGAAACGTGATAGATAGACAGTTGAAATTTTCACAGTTGATGTATTTCTGTTGCCGCTATAACAACAAATACTAAAAACAGAATAAAATAAAAATTTAAGTGGGGCTCCCATACAACAAACGTGATTTTTTTGCCGTTTTTTGCGATAATGGTACGGAACCCTTCGTGCACGAGTTCGACTCGCACTTGGCCGGTTTTCATACTAGGTGACTCCGTCTAATAAGAGAACAATACACTGCATGTTGTGACCTCAAATAATTAGAGCAACATTCAAAACTTGAATTTATATACTACCTTCACAGAATAACATGCTCGTTAACATTTGCAACAAAGCAGAATGCAGTACACCCGTGTTAGCAGTTTCACAGGTTCAGAATACAATAATAATATGTTATCCGTAGGTATGTACGTCTGCTATTGTTATTTTAATACCTTTAAATAAATATATGGTTAGGTTGTTCAGAGGCCTTAGTGCGAGTGTTTGCTCAAGCTCAATCGCGTAAACGTCAATTTGTATTGAAACTGTATAAGCGCCGCCTGGTGACGGTAAGGAGAAACCTCTTTTTTAGGGTCTCGTACCCATAGGGTAAAAACTGGACCCTATTACTAAGACTCCGCTGTCCGTCTGTCTGTCTGTCACCAGGCTGTATCTCATGAACTATGATAGTCAGACAGTTGAAATTTTCACAGATGATGTATTTCTGTTGCCGCTACAACAACAAATATTAAAAACAGAATAAAATAAATATTTAAGTGGGGCTCCCATACAATAAACGTGTTTTTTTGCCGTTTTGTGCGATAATGGTACGGAACCCTTCGTGCGGTAAGATATAGTTTGTGGTCCTTAGTAGTTTAAAACTGAAGATTAATATCAATATGAGATATTCGTGTTAGGGTTTCAATGGTTTTCTGTAAGACATTAAATAAATATACATAAGGAGTAAGTAGTATCTTACTAATATTATAAATAAGAAAGTTTGGATGTGTGGATGTATATTCTAGTTAGTTAATTGGAGTTTCTTGTCCGTTCTTCTCCACGTAGGCTTATTCCGAACGGATGGTAGAATCACTTTATTAAGATCCAGTCTTAGTTGTCCCCCCAGCGACGCCCTGAGCCTAAGTTCGTCCCCAACTGGGGTAGCCCTCAGCGTTGTCGCTTAGGTTTAGAAATGTTTGCCTGGCTGGAGGCTATTTAGCTTAGTCTCCACAGGGAAGCCTCGTTAAGCAGTAAACGGTCACTCTGACTGAACTGCGAGACGCCAAGTATTAAAAAAAAATGTGGATGTATGATGAAATTGGTACATAGATAGATTATAATCAGAAATAGCACATAGGATACTTTTTATCACGGGAATATGTTCCTTCGGTATTATTTCCCACTTTCACGCGGGCGAAGCCGCTGGCAGAAGCTAGTATATTATGAATGTGAAAATTTGGAAGGATGGATGTATGTTTGTTATTCAATCACGCCAGAATGGCTGATCCAATCTGGATGAAATTGACACACAGATAGATTATGGTATCTGCTGGTTCTGATTACGGTATGGTATCGTATAATCATACGATAATAAGACCCATCTGCTTGCAGAGATTTCTCTCTTTATCTAACCTTATCACATTACTCAAGTGCAGAATTACTACATCATAATAAGTCGATGTCTTCCACCAATCGAAAACATAGACGCAAAACGAACTCGTTGACAAATAGACCTAAATCTGAATTGAACGAATGGGATTGAATCCAATCCTGAGCGACGGCGGATGGCGGATGGCCCATCGAACACAACAATCGTTCTCAAACTACCAAACTGACTGTGCTCTAGACCGTTACCAGCAGGGCTGGCACTTTCACAGAAAACTAAAACAGTAAAGATTACGTTACTTAAATTACATTACTATATTTTTTTTCCTTTATTTATCAATTATACAAAACAGTACAGGATTAGATTGAGGAGCTTGTGGCTAAATAATGACAGCCGCACGGTTCGATCTTCAAGGTTAAGCAACGCTTGACGAGATCGGTCCGTTAATGGGTGACCATTTCAACATACCAAGTTTCCTCCGTGCCTCGGCAAGCACGTTAAGCCGTTGGTCCCGGCTGTCATTTGAAGATCTTTGACAGTCGTTACGGGTAGTCAGAAGCCTGAGATCTGAAACCAGTCTTGCCAAGGGGTATCGTGTTACCCAGTTACTGGGTTGTGGAGGTCAGATAGGCAGTCGCTGCTTGTAAAACACTGATACTCAGCTGAATCCGGTAAGACTGGAAGCCGAACCCAACAATAATTGGGAAAAAGGCTAGGCAGATGATGAGTATTTTGTACAGGATTAGATTATTATTATTAGTAAGATACTTAAAATCACCGCCTCTAAAATTATTCGCCTGCCTAATCAGCCCCCTAGACAAGTTACAATCGTTTCGTATCAAATCTCTTTCTACAATCGTTAACGCCTTTTGTTCCTTTGATACGAACACGTGATTTAACGTTCAGATGAGTTATTCCCATACATTGATTCGTTTTCTAATAGCGTTATCGATTGTAGATTGTCAACATTGCTACAGGTATAGGAGCTCTAGAAGTCTAGCGATAGAGATTGTTGATTGTCAAAATGTAAGGTATTAACCACGTCACAATCATATACATTTTCATCTTTTTGCCAGAAAGATGTCATTTTATCTAGAATTGTGGTGGTCCACGGGAGCGAAGCCGCGGGCAACAGCTAGTAATAATAATCTATACTAATATTATAAAGAGGAAAGATTTGTTTGTTTGTTTGTTTGTACCGAATAGGCTCCGAAACTACTGGACCGATTTAAAAAATTCTTTCACCAATAGAAAGCTTCGTTATTCCTGAGTAACATAGGCTATTTTTTAATCCCGAAAACGGGTCCTGTGGGGTGGCCCACGGGAGCGAAGCCGCGGGCAACTGCTAGTATTATATAAAGTATAGATTGATATTCAGCTGCATTCGGTAAAGAAAACTCTAGGCTAACGATGAAACATGTAGATCTGTGATAGATTGTTGTACGAAAGATATCAGCAATGTTTATTTATCTTTTGAAAGCGTATCATGAACTTCTTCTGCTCTCCCTCGTTTCTTAATTCTTGGTTAGACAAAATTCATTGCTCATGCACGAAACACTTGCTGCTTGCTGCACTTGTTGCTTGCTTGTGTTATTGTTTATGTTGTTGTATGTGTTTTTATGTGTGTGTGTTGTGTATTGTATGTGCGTGTTGTGTGTTGTTACCTGTCAATCTATCCTTTCTCGCTCCCACTTCAACTATCAACATTTATATTCATCACACTATTAGTCACATATGTTTCGTGAACAGATGAGAGAATAGACTGCTAGGAATTGAAAACTAAGCCAAACTTATGAGGAGGAAAGTAAAAGTATTGAATGTTATTTAAACTATTATTTCACACATCATCACATCATCAGCCTATTAATGTTCCCACTGCTGGGACACAGACCTCTCTGTAAGAGGGAATGGGCCGTAATCCACAGCGCGGGCCCAGTGCGGGTTGGTGGATGTCACATGGTATCAAATTTTTGGTTCTAGGACATGCCGGTTTCCTCACGATGTTTTCCTTCACCTTTTTGAGAGCAGTGGTGATGAAATAATTTACACAAAGTAAAGCGCCTGCCTGGGCTCGAACCCACGACCTACAACTTGTAAGTCTGGCCGATACCACTGGGCCACCACTGCTCTATTCTTATTCTTATTCTATATTGTACACAAAAAACATAAAGACACATACAATAGGACAGCTTATGTACAAAGGCGAGCTTAACCCATAATTGGGTTCTCTTACAACAAACCTCAGTTGCATTAAGAAATTTGCATATGAGGACAGTACATCCAAGTGCACAACAAATTTATTAAAAACATTTAATATTTAAAATTCTATATTATAACTATTATTTGAAAGAGACAAAAATATTTCGATTTTCATTATATTTTGTTTGAAATAAGTACTAATCTCTGGTAAGAAAGCTGCATTGTCACTGGACACATAAGTTGCTCTGTATCCCGACTAAATTATTTTTTCCTGTGGAAAAGACCACGGTAGCGAAGTTGAGAAAACGAAACTAGTTTTTCATAAAGACGATCATTATCATCTTTCAATCTTATGAGTTAACGATACACTTGACTAATACAAACTTGTCCGTAAAATTCAGTTTAAAACCAGCATTTATAATGGTGTTCGTTAATGTTACGTTATTGACTATCCGGACACTAACTGGCATTTTAAAAAAAGATATCAAAATGATATCCACCAATTTAAATAATATCCAGTTGACAACCCTACCAGCAGCCGCACAAAACCATCAGCCACTCCAGACAGTGCAACGCAATTTAAACTTAGTTCAAGTTAGCCAACCAACGGTCCTGGTTAAACTGAAGTAAGGCTTTTATCTATGGAAGGAGTACCTTTATTTGTGACTCTGGCTGATTAGAATAGTGAGGGGCCATAAAGTTATGCACAAACAATTTTGATGGCAGAGACTTGTTACAGCCAACTTGTATAAAGTGCAGTCATGCATGGAGTACTGGCTCTCACCTCTGGGATGAATCTGCCAAATACCATAGATTGGGCTTTTTTTGAGCTAGTACATCGGAGTCAGCTTAGCCCTTTCCCAACAATTTTGGGCTTGGCTTCCAGTCCCAATATTGTTGGGAAAAGTAACCAATGCAGCGGAATGCCAGTGTTTAACATGAAGTGACTGTTTATTTGACCTTCACAACCCAGCTCTTGGGTAACACAAACCCTTTGGTAAGACTGGTTTATCTGACTTTCGAGTCAGAATATACACTCTCTTCTCATATATGACATAGAGTTCGTTACTATGCTCCAGTAATTGCACTTCGGATTTAGTGTAAAATGCAGCAATAATTCATACATAAGCCTTACCAATTAGCATCTCATAGAGAATAATAGATGCATTGCAGAACATCATATATACAATACTACTACTGTGCTAGGCAACTGGGCTTATCCCAGTTGTAAACGACCCTTTGTGCCTAGTGGTCTTGTTTGTTCTGTCTCCTGCTTGATATGGAGGGAAGTGGAAATTTATGTTTTTTCCTACTCCTCCGTTATTCTTTTCTGATTAATTTCGTTGCGGGATCCAAGACAGTTAAATTCATTCTCCGGGACTTCAAGAGCTTCATTGCCTCGGCGCTTTTCTGGTGGTCGCCACTGTTGATTCTGGCTTTCAGGAGTTGCAATTAAAAAAATATATACAATACACAGAATAAATAATATACGACTATTAAGGCATCACACCTGGGACCTGAGAAGATCCACACGATTACAGCTGCGTAAGGGGCTTTTCCAACAGAGTTGTGTGAAAATGTGTAAATGTTTTCACCAAAGATGTGCAAGGAGCTTGCGCGGTGAGAAACGAAGCTGTAGAACGGTGTGTAGCTGAGTGGTGCGAGGACCTTGAGGTCTTTAACTCAAGAGTGAATAGGTTACTTCGAGGCAAGCGAACATCACCGTCGACCACATCATCGCTTATCATCAAGCAAGAGCGGTCAAACGCTAAACTATCGAAAAAAAAATAACGGTTGCGTAACTGTATCTTTTCAGCTGGCAAGCGGAGTCGACACTCGCGTCCCTCGCACAAATACCTCACTCGTATCACTCGCACACCATAATCTGCCACTCTTTTGTATTCTTAAAAACCTGGTTTCGCTACTCCTTTTCCACCATAGCTGCGCTAAGCCAAGATAGGAAAATTAAATGATCTCATAGCTTTTATACTCGTGAAAAACCACCCTTAATCACATATTCTTCATGTAAAACTATCCAGGAGTTTTGTACGGTGCAACCGTCAATTCATCAATTCAGCAGTTTACGCCACGCATTCATTTTAATTCATTATAATTAGTTCGCGTTGGGCTATCAAGACAGCCAGGCGTCCTCATAACAGCCAACAAGGGCCGCGTCACTCACTTCATTCTTCACACATCAGTTCATTAAGCTCATTTTATCCTTAAACCTTTCAGACAATACATCAGTGTTTAAATACTTCAATTATTTTATTCCATGCATCCAATCATCTAAAGTAATGTATGGCCTAACAAGGGACCATACAAGTTTATTTAAATATGCAGATGCAAAATGTGAGAGTGTAAAACCGTTTTCGTATTTTAATTTAATTTTATTTGAAAAGGCTTAATTTTTCCTTTCAGTTTGAATGAGAGTTTTATGTTTATGTAACTTACCACATGCCTGCCTGATAACGATTTGATAAACAAAATACAATCAACATTATCTTGCCAATGCATTTTGATATCACCCCCTCAAATTAAAATATCCCCTAACAAGAGATAAGACACAATCTACATATTTATACGGTCCCAAATCTCTATAAATCTGAATAACGAATGAATAAATCAAATAATAAAATCACACTGTCTTGTTAACAATTTTGCTTCGGAGAACATTTTCTTGATTTCAGTCCTAACAAAACAGTCCTGTGCAAACATAGAAAATCAAAGTCTGTCTGTCTTGGTTATTTAATTAAAGAGTTGAAGATGTGGGGAGAATAGTAACTTGGTAGGACTGTGCCCGTATTCTCCAATAGAGGTTACCTTATAGTACCTACACACACATTCCACAAATCATCACCAGCTTTTTAATGTTCCCACTGCTGGGACACAGGCCTCCTCTCTATAAAAGAGGGTATGGGCCATGACCCACCACGCGGGCCCAGTGCGGGTTGGTGGATTTCACGTCTTCGAATGTTTGGTACTAGGACATGCCATTTTCCTCACGATGTTTTCCTTCACCGTTTTAAGAGCAGTGGTGATGAAATAATGTTCACAAAGTAAAGTTCGAACTCACGACCTACGACACGTAGGTAAGTCGGGACCGTTACCACTGGACAACCACTCTTCCTGTGAGGTGTCTACACTCCATTTGCGATAACATTAGACGTTTAAATTTGCCCATTTTACAGCCCGTTCAACCGATTTTGACTTCTATTGCGTTGGTGATACGACAAATGGTAGCTGTAGTAAACAGTTGGTTTTGGTAACAGGTTTATGCTTTATATGTCATCCTTATGTTTACGGGATAGAACTTAAAATCGGTTGAACGGACTGTAAAAAGATTTGGTAACATGTCTAATGTTATTTCAAATGGAGTTTAGTTAAGTTTAATTCCCATAAAATAGGGGTTGAGTCTCATTCCATGAAGCGATGACTAAAGCCAGCCTTCAGGTCGCTACTTCTTGTTCTTCATGACGATGATACCTTCTTATTTTTTTTTTTTCGACCAGTACTCAGCCACGTCGATAACCTTAGCGCCTTGCAAAGATCTCGTAAGATGCCGATCTCGATGATGTGTTTTTGCACAAAGAGCAACACAGGAGATGAGTCATCGTCTGTGGAGTGGTTCCGCAGTCATATTGTAGCTGATCGGAGTACCCCAACCTGACCAGGTTGTGACTACAGCGGCCCACCTAGCTTCGTAGCCGGTTTAGAGATTTACAGGTGGTGACAGTATATGATATGCTTTCCTGCAGGCTCAACATAGTAAGGTAATGGAGGAGCCAGTTTCTTGCATGTTCGCTAGGACTGATATCGTTCATTATTTTAGTCGATAACCCTTTGAGTTCTTAAGGGTACACTAGTCGAAAATTCTTCCATACAAACGTAGTCTGGCTTTTACTCCACTGTTTGACGATGTACGTTCAAAATAAAAAATGATATCAATTTGTTTCATCATTATCTAGTCCTGTATGGAAGTAAAAAAATAAAAAAAAATATTTACTTAAAAGTTATGAGCTTCAAAAATTCCATATTTCAACACTAAAACGCATCTTTGGGCGCAAATAAGTACCATAAGAAGAAGGAAAATTGAAAAACGGCCTCCATACAGGGATAAATTAGTAGTTCAACAATGCAAATAATTTTATTTTGAACAGATACATTCAGTCGTTTTTTCATGATATCCAGACTCCCAAAGGTCTGTTTATAAAATTTCGCGCACTCGTTTTCGTTCTAAATCATCATCCATTTCGCTACAAATTTGCAAAAGTGTGTATTCGTACGCGAACTAGCTTCTTACTACTCATAACAGTATCTATCTGTTCTGCACGTGTTGTCGGTTGATATAGCATGCAATTTAACCCCGCGCACAAAATAGTTCGTGCCGTCGACTAGTGTACCCTTAAGACTTGAATACACGCGAGGCACAATGGATTATCTATTATTTTAATAATTACGGGCACACCACCGGTTAAGGAAGCTGTGCCGACTCTTTAATCACCTCCTTCTGAGAAATACCTGTGCAAATTACACTTGCATTATAATAGCTCATTACTACAGACGGTAGCATCAATTATTAGGAAACCCCTTATTAAACTGCTACCCAATTAATGCAAGCGTATGTACTTTATTAAATTCTAGGGCACTTCTATGTTTGTGCTTGCTAAACTAAACTACTATGAATCAAGTGCAAACGTGGACAAACCAAACTAAATTCGAATTTAGTTTTGCTGGACTAGCAATTGGAGATAAAATTTGCAAAGCTGAAGCGACCATCAGTGTAAGTTTTAAATTTACTTTAATTCGGTTGGCCAACAGAATATATTATGATGTAACTACAATATAAACGTGAAAGTTTGGGAGGTTTCATGGATGCATGGATGTTTGTTTCTTTTTACGTAAAAACTACTGAACGGATTTTGATGAAACTTTACAAAAAAATGTAGCTTAAACATCAGTACTAATACCACGCGCAATATATTTCATTATGCGTACAGCTAAGGAGTGGAATTCCCTGCCAGAGTCGTTATTTCCAGATAGCTACATCCTCGGGGACTTTATATCAAGAGTGAATAGGTTACTATTAGGCAAGCGTGTTACACCGTCAACCACATCATCACTTACCATCAGGTAAGATAGTGGTCAAGCGCGAGCCTATATATAATTTAAAAAAAAACGCGGGTGGCGGCAGCTAGTCTATATTTATAATAATATTATAAATGCAAAAGTAACTTTGTCTGCTGTCTCTGTCTGTCTGTCTTCTACCTTTTTACTTTAAAATCGCTGAACTGTTTTAGATGTTATTTAGTATGGAGATGAGACCTTGAGCAGGAAATAGGATAGTTTTATCGCGGATCCTTAAGGTGGTGGAAACGAGGGTGGAAGTGTGTATGGTGAACTAATAATTTCTTAAGTAAGATGGCCCACACCTACAATATTATTGTGCGATATAAAAAATTGGGTATTCGAATTACTAATGTTACTAAGACGAAGTCGCGGATAACAGCTAGTGATGAGATAATTTTATAAGCGTAATTTTGATATATTAACTTTACACTTTATCCGTAACAAGTTTCCCTAGTACAGACTCCAGTCTCTAAGGAGCTCCTAGCAAATATTTAATATAGTTTTAAGTACATAGATTTTAAGGCAACCTTTGTGGAGAGAAAACAATATATCCAAAAAGTGTATCGTGTAGATCAGATAGCCAGCTGATTATATAAAATACTGGAATACAGACGCATCAGGTTGGACTGCAAGTCGACCCAATGTTGTTGGAATTAATTCAAAAAATCGAAAAACCCGACTTCTTAAGAAGCGAACTAAAAGACGTTATCAAGAAGAAATTCATGATGTGCAGTCGTAGGACATTCGCGAGTTTGCTGACCAAAAGCGTATCCTCCGACTGCACAGTATGATTTTCTTCTTGTTAACGTCTTTTTAGTTCGTTTCTTAAGCAGCCGTGTATTTTGATTTTTTTAATTGCCTTTTTTATTTATAACTTTTTAGTTAACATTTTTTATTCGAATTAGTTACATTTAAATATATAAGTGTTATCTATTTTTGATATTAACTCTTAAATCCGTTTATTTTGATAGTCTACACGATGAGTTTGGAAGAAAAAATCTTTTTGAGCCCCACATGTGGTAGTTTGGATGAAAAATAATGGAGCCCCCATATTAAGGCGCCCAAAATCCGCCATTTATCTATTTACACATTTTTATGTAGCCAGTGACACTCGCAAGGTTATGACGAATCGATTCAAGTAAGAATTATCAAAATCAGCCATTGCGTTTAGTCTCTAGCACGCCACATAAGAACAAACATACATACATAGACTGATAAACACATAACCCTTCCTCGGCATTCGGGTTAAAAGGCTTTAGATGATGCATATTACTTGACGTTTTCATCACATTCAGTTACAGATAAAATAAAAATACTATCCATAAATCTTTGTTATGGCTGTATTTTCAGAAACTGCAACATCAGCTTTTCATCACATTATGAGAAAACTACTGTAAACACAGCACTTCATTTATCACGAAATGTTTTTTTGGTTTACAGTTTCCGCGGTCAGTTCAAACATTTAAATTAAACTCATTTGACTTCTATTATGTATGGTGGTCATACTTGTCAGAAGTTAGTTGATTTATTTTGATGAAGATAACACTGGCTGGAAAAATGAGTATAACTTTGACGGTAAGGCCGCGGCCTAAAAACAATATAGATAAAATCAACACAGAGCTGTGATTGGGAGAAATTACATTTGGAACAATAAGACAACTGTCAGTTTAGCGTCACGATAAGGCGTTCGAATTTTGAAATAAAATAAAATGCTACATTTTCATTGTTGTGCGATTATTTTTGTCTTTTACATTTCTACTAAATCAATTCATGGCACTAACGAAGGTGTTTTGAAAATGAATGCCCTAAACGTATATTCCTAGTTTTTGCTGATGGGAAATTCTATCGAGCTCAAGCTTGTGAATCACCAATAAGATCAAATGAGACATTCATCTTCGGACTACCAGACGTGCGGCGATGCGCCATCGGTACATGGTGGACATCCCACCCATATGCACAAAACGTTTTGGGTACCGTACACTTTTATTATGCGTAAAGCTAAGGAGTGGATTCTCCTTCCAGAGTCTATTTCCCGATAGCTACAATCTATGTGTCTTTAAATCAAGAGTGAATAGGATTTTTCTAGGCAAACGTGCTTCACTGTCGACCACATCATAGCTTACCATCAGGTGAGATAGTTGTCAAGCGCGAGCCTATAGACGTCATCATAACCCTTCTGTTTGGCTTCGCTGAAGTCGGGTAAAAAAAACCGTGCATGTCTTTCTAACTAGAGCTTCCCGGGCGTTTAACTATTATTGTCATTCAAATAACAACCGCTACAATGATATAATGATAAATAGAAACCTGTCTATTATTTCATATGCAATTCGTCTTACTGTCATTTCTGTGAAAATGAAACAATATTAGGGTGTGGCTATAACATTGGCAAGCTCTCAATGCGTCCAGTGAATGAGAGTACCAAAATTATGCGCTTACGCAACCAGCAGAACGCTTCCCACTTCGACGTTTCACAATTATGTAGGGGAACCATGATGCAGGATTCCTTTTAAAATTATTTTTATCTAACATGCTTGGCAATTTGAGCATTAGGTGTTTTAACAACCTTCTTCGAGATAAATCGATATTGCTGTACTGGCCAAATACATGCGAGCAGCTGCCGGCAAAAGTTGTATGAAAATCCATATCTGTCGTAGTTTACCGGCCAAATAAATTACATAGTAAACTCATATCTGTCGTGTAATTTAAAAATGGAACGATCTTTTACATCGAAACATGGCAACCAAGGAGGTAACTTACAAAGGTTTTATTTAAATTTCGAACTGGCTTGCAAATAGAAAGCTGTTTATTGAAAAAAAAACAAATGAACACTTTAACGCGGGCAAAATTATTGTTGTTCGTCATTGATTTTGAAAAGTTTTTTTAAATTGTATTTGACAAAATGAGTTCTAGGTACTATTTAGTTTTAATTTCCGCGCATTATTTGAGAAAAGTACTATACAAGCCTTGGCCACAACTAGGCATTGATGGACTTACGTATGTAAATTTACAGGTTCGTCCATCAATGCCTCTTTTGCTGGCCGCTGCAGTATTATACAATATTAGTATATATTACTATTTCAAGAACTTTCTGGTATCCGATTAAGCTGAAACTTGGCGCTATATTTGGAAACATTGAATATGGTACTATAGAGCTGATCTCATGATGAAGCCGGCAGGTGGCCATAGCAATTCCTCAACCAGAAAAGGTAGCAACATCGTTTTTACCTCTTTAGATGTGTATTCAAAGATACTTACTTATTTAGTAACTTTCAGTCAAACAAAAAACCCGACTGCTTAAAAAGTGAAGTAAAAAGACGTAAACCAGAAGAAAATCATGCTGTGCAGTCGGAGGATACATATTCGACCAAAACCAGATGTATCCTCCAACTGCACAGTATGATTTTCTTCGTGTTTTACGTCTTTTTAGTTCGCTTTTTAAGCAGTCCGGTTTCTTGATTTTTTTTAATTAACTTTTTTTATTTATAACTTTTAACATTACATTATAAGTGTTATATATTTTTGATACTTAAAACCATTTATTTACACGATGGGTTTAGAAGTAAAAAAAAAATGGGTCCCCTCAATATGGCGCCCAAAAGCCAAATTTTTTCTCATTTTCCAATTTTAATGTAGCCAGTGACACTCGCAAGGTGAAGACAATCGACGTGAGAATCATCAAAATCGGCCAACGCGTTTGGTCTCTAAAACGCCACATAGGATCAAACCTACAAACGTACATAGACTTATAAACACATTACCTTCCTTCGGCAGTCGGGTAAAAAGGTCGTTTATTTTTAAATAAACCTTATTCTCGTACTTATACATATTAAGATTAACTACGTCAGATTTATTTATCAAACTGTTTTAAGCTTTAGATGTTAGACAGAACTTCTCATTAATATTCGCGTTTCCATTAATATTGGCGATATGATGTGTTTTATTGCAATAATATATTAAAAGCAATACTACTTGGAATGGATTCAAAACCACTATATTAAAATGTATGAGAGACTGGTAATGTCAAATAAATACATATGTCATAGAATTTATTTGATGTTTTGGTATTGCTGCAAAGGTGGGATATATAAAATATCCGTGTTATTCTATTTTATTCCTTAAATATTGTATGTTCCGTTTCCGTGAATGTGTCCGTGGCATCAACAGTGGGCCCTATCAGAATATCAGCGCAGCGTTATTTTCTTTTTGATATCTTTGCAGATGCTGAGATAGGAGCCTTTTTGGTCCCGCACGAGGTTATTTATTTTTATTTATTTATAACATACTTTACTGTACACCACAAAAAACATACAGGACAAATATTCAAATATACAAATGTACAATAGGCGGTCTTATCGCACTATGCAATCTCTTACAGATAATAATCAATCTAATAAAAATATAACAATAAAAATCAATAATAATTAATCCTATTTTTTATTCTTATTTTGCTTATCTCGTGTCTCCTGTGCGGGTCACAAATAAATATATTTTCTTTATTTCTTTCTATATCCGATTATATGTATTATTTGAGTTATAAATTAACAACGCTTGCTTATTTATTTATTATTTATTTATTATATACTTTATTGTACACCACTTAAATAATAACAGGACAATATTTTTAAAGATAAGTGTACAATGGGCGGTCTTATCGCACAGGGCAATCTCTTACAGACAACCTTTGGATGGACAGAACGAGAGGAGATAGACATAGGGCTGTCAGTGTACAAAAACTATCTTGATAATATTACTTAGATATTACATAAAATACATACATACCAATAAAATAATATACTAATAAATATAAAATATAGAACAGAGAAAGGAGAAGAATAGTTACAGAGAAAGGAAATGCTCCTTCACCATTTTTTTAAAGGTAGGTAATGTTTGCGCACTTCTTACCTCAATAGGTAATGCATTCCACAAACGAGCTGCTTGAACCGTGAAAAATTTGTCGAAGAAGGATGTGGAATGCATAGGAATGCTTAATTTTAGGTTTTCCGATGATCTCAAGGACCGAGAATGTGTGTCACAGAGGAACTGAAAGCGTTCTTTAAGATAAGAAGGACTAGCAGGATTAAAGAGCACATTATATAGCAATGAAAGTATGTGGGCATTCCGGCGAAGGCGAATAGGAAGCCATTTGAGCTTGGTTCGAAATTCAGAAACATGGTCATACTTGCGCAAGCCAAATATGAACCTGATACAGAGATTTTGAAGTCGCTCAAGCTTGTCCAACTGGTCTTGGGTGAGATCAAGATAAGGTCAGTACGTGGATGGGTGACCATTTTATTACATTCCGAGACCCTCCTTGCCTTGGAAACTACGTTAAGTCTTTGGTCCCAGCTGTCTTCGAAGATCTTTACTGTCGTTACGGTTGACACCAGTCTTGCCGAGAGGTATTGTATTACCCAGTTACTGGGTTGCGCAGATTAGTTAGGCAGTCGCTAAATTTAAAATACGGTCACCTGCTGAATCCAGTTAGACTGAAATCTGACCGCAACGAAGTTAGGAATAGGTTGGGCAGAGTATGAATAGGATTTTAGGAGATAAAACAAATAAGAGACAGTAATCGTAGTTACTTGGTTCCATAAACTCATTTCATCACACTAATATTTTAAAGGCGAAAGTTCATGAGTGTGTATGTTTGTTACTTCTTCACGCCAGAACGGCTGAACGGATCTGGATGTCATTTGGCACAGAGATAGATTATAGTCTGGAATAACACATAAGTTACTTTTTGTAATATTCCCTTGGGATGATAAAACACTTTACACGCGGGCGAAGCCGTTGTCGGAAGCTAGTAGGTAATCTTATTTAGTTTAAAAATCCTCAGACGTCTGACCTTTACTTTGAAAATTTTAAAATACTCTCAAAGTTATGTCCCGTGATTAAGCAAACATTTTCGGGCAATTTAGTTCTGAAAATAATATCAATAAATTTTCACTAATTGGAAGAAAATAGCTTTCAAATTAATATTATTATCGTGTAATATTTTTTTATCGGGACTTTCTGCTTTCAGGCACCGTGTGGTCATATCAAAAATCTAACTTTAGAACATAGACATTTCTGAAATAGGGTCAAGAATTACGTCGGCAGTGCGATGCCGTGCGTTCGGCTATTTTCGTACGGACTCGGGCGCGTTCGACTATTTTCGGAACGGACTGTTCGGGTCGGTTGTTTTAAAATTGGAAATGCGTACTCTTTGATGTATAACAAATGTTGTTTGCGTGTAAAACGTATTCGTATAATTCAATTATGTAAAAAGTGAATTGGTTAAGTGCATTCAAATAAAAGGAGTTGTTTTTATATTGTGTGATTAAGCTTTGAAGATGAATGGAGAGGAAATACTCGTTACTCGAAATTAGCAGTTCGGAGAACAAAACTATCGCTTTGAAGTATCCATTTATTGTAATTAGAACAATAAATAAAATGTCACTTTGATCTTTGCACTCAGAGATCCACACCGGTATCGCTGTCTACCCATACCATAGACAAAGAGCACAACAGTGTTCATTGTATTACCGTCACAAATTGACAACTCAGTAGAAAGAGACAAAGCGCTTGTACGGCCAGTTCTTATCTCTTTTTCTGTATGTCGTAGTCAAAGTCAAAGATTTATTTGCAGATAAATATGGTCACAAAAGTTCTTACAAAGTAGTATAATAGTAGTTAGGTTTCTCAATCATTTTTAATAATAGCATAATGACATGCAAATTTTTGGTAAGTTTACAATTAGGTCATTTAAATTTTAACTGAAGAACTATTTTATAATATAGAAAGAATTCTCTATTAACCACCTGCGTAAAGCCCTTCTAAAGTGGACCATTGGAAGTTCTTTAACTTCGTTAGGAATCTTGTTATAAATCAGAATACACATAGTATCACGGAGCACGTAACCAGCATAGTATAGATACTTCCCCTAAATAGTTCCGTTTGTTGTGATGAAGGTGACATAGATAGACAGAAGGGGACAGAGAACAATCAGAAACCTAGAAAAAACCTCTCAAGTGCGAGTCGGATTCGTACACCGAGGGTTCCGTACAGACAAAACTGTCGTCCCCATACTCATATTCTTTATTTTATTTTTTTATAATCGATAGGCTCGCGTTTGACCACTATCTCGCCTGATGGTAAGCGATGATGCGGTCTACGGTGAAGCACGCTTACCTAGAAGAAACCTATTCACTCTGGACTTAAAGACCCCAAGGTTGTAGCTATCAGGGAACAAAGACTCCGGAAGGGAGTTCCACTCCTTAGCTGTGCCTTCAATGAAAGTATTAGCAAAACGCTTTGTGCTTATGGGAGGGATGTCCACCATGTACCGATGGCGTCTTATAGTCCGATGATGGAAAGGGCTAGGTGGAATCAAATTGTGCAGTTCCGTCGCACACTCCCCGAAATGTAACCGATAAAAAACCGACAGGCTGGCAACTCGGCGTCGATGTTCGAGGCTCTGGAGCTTTGAGGCGACCTGTGCATCGTTGTCAATAAGTATAATAATCGTTGTAAATACTCATCGACATTGATCCCGGTCAGTTTAACAATTGCAAATAAGTTTAAGTATAATACAATATTTGATATATCTCCTTACAATGATACAGTCTGACAACTTCTCAAGTGTCATGTCATAGACATTGTACAATTTTAAGTTAGTCTATAGTTACTCTGTGACGCCATTACTCCCATGTGACAGGAAATGAGTCTACCGCCATTGCCGGGAACAATCCAACCCCCCCGGGAAGAACCTCACTACCGGTAGTCCCGGTAGTAATCGGGACGACTTGCGAGCAATATTGAGCAATTTGGGGCTTGTCGGCCCAAGGGAGGATTGTCACTAAATTACTAAGTTCCACACAAATTGATCAATTAGTGAGGCAACCGAATACATTAATTTAGGTTGACCGCAGTTGATTGCATAACTAACTATTTAGGGTTGATTTTCATATTAAGCAAACGCTACAGTATGAGGTCCTAGGTCCGATGGCCGGGTCGGGCAAAATTTGTTATAGTGTTTTTCCACTTCAAAAAGATGGAAACAACCTAGAACAGCTGATGGTTGCTGGCAAGATTGAAGGGAAACGTCCTAGAGGTAGCAGTCCAATAAGATGGTCAGACCAAGTCGCACATCGTTGAACACCAAACTGCACGATGCTCTCCACGACGCAAAAGACAGGCATAGATGGCGCAAATTAGTGAAGGAAAAGTTGCTTCCACGACGACAGGGGAATCACGACCTTCAGTAATGAGGAACACGACGCGAGGGGGAGACTTTTCACTTGGAATTTTTCAGTAGCATCCCGGAGGACTTGTGTCCAGTTGATGGCAATAAGCTAGCCCCCTATTATGGGACTTAAATAAAATTGGCGAAATTAAGGTGTACTGCCAACCCTTCGTGGTTACAGGCGTGATGTTATTTTCAGTTAGTTTTCCGACACCAGAAATCTTTAATCGAGGGTTAATTTTGAATCATGGACAGTTTTTGTTAGCAATCAAACATTTTACTTTACAAAAACTGTCAGACTGTTCAACGTCAATTTTATTACAATAGATAATTGTGGGACAATTTTCGTTTTATCTTCTTCTTTTCGTGTGAGGATGTGGCCACCTCTGGTGTCAGAGTTAATTAAGCCGTCTATGGGAACCCCATAGGCCTCTAAATTGGCTATTTTCAGATATATTAACTGTATAAAATTAGGTAAAGTACATTTGAATTAGAAAAAGTCACATTGGTACTTGCCCGGATTTTTGCCCGCAACCTCAAGCACGAGAGGCGAAGTCTTAGCCACTGGACCACCACAAAAATAAAATGTTCGCATTTTAATCTCAGTCCCAGTTAGCCAAAAAAATCTGAATTGTAAAGTTGACATTGATTGTCAACTTTACAATTTGTTGCGTTTTTGTAAAGTTGACATTGATTGTCGTTGAGATGAGATTGCGGCCTGAATTTGAACTTTAGAGCAGTGGTGGCTCAGTGATTACGGCTCCGACCACGAGTAGTAGGTCCCTGGTAGGAGCATTAATTTGTGTAATTTATTTCACCACCACTGCTCTCTAAACGGAGAAGGAAAACATCGTCAGGAAATCGGCATGTCCTAGAATTCAAAGACATGATGTGACATCTACTAACCCGCACTGGGCTCACCTGGTAGATTATGGTCCATTCCCTCTCACAGAGCGAAGGACAACCACCCGCACTGGGCCCGCGTGGTACATTATGGCCTATTTCCTCTCACAGAAAGGAGGCCTGTGTCCTAACAGCAACATTATAGGTTATTGATAAATGATTTTATTTCTGAAAGTTGGTTTGTACAAACACTTTTACATGTCGATCATATTTTAAAACTAGATGAGGTCGGCGTTTCTCATCTACTACTCTGAGATGAAAGGCCGAAACAAACTCAGAAGTCATTCGGGAACGAGTCGAACAGAAAGTACATTCGGGTAGGCCGCATATATTACTCAAACTGCAATCTAACGGCGAAAAATAAAAAAAAGAATGATCCACATAGTCTTCCTATTCATAATAATTAAAAAAAAAACAAATAAGACTTTAGAAAGTAAATATATTTGTCATTGCAAGAAAACCAAGATACAAAAAAAGAAAAACGAAAATTTATTGGAGCAGCTCAATCCCAAGCCTTTTTGTCTTCAACGTAATTTTTAACTGTATAAAACGCTTCCAGGCACAACAGGGTAATTATACTTATGCTTCAATTTATTCAACAAGAAATTTTGATTACATACACATCCTAAATACTACCACATAAATACAGCACGTGAATGAGGCGCGTTACATCACAGGGCAGAACAAGGCCCAGTTCCGCGTTAGAAGTTAACCCGTGTTACAGGCACTGGGCACCTACTCCACCATCACACTTGTAACCATGCTTGTAACACACGTACACACATAGGAGTAGCATACAGGATTTTGAATCGCTGAATTCCCAGCAAAGGCAAGCCTGTAGGTACTTAGGGAAATTGCTTGGTAGATTGAAACGATAAATGTCCAGCTGGGCCTTGGCCTTGACCTTGGTCCTTACACAAATTCAGATATAGACCTACCAACACTTGTCTGGGCAACAATTTCATTTAAATAATGGTTATCACAAGGTAATGTAATGATAACGATTATTTCCTTCACAATGTTATTTATTTTCGTCTCAAAGTGTATCTTCATTCTGCGCGTATTTCTGAGAGACTGTTTGGTTAATATAACATGTTGGGTGACACTAATGGTTGTTTAACGTCTTGGTTTGTCTTCAGGGTGGAGTAAAGGTCCAATTATATGCAGCAATAGCTCTTCAGCATGAGTCGTCTGCCAGAAACGTGTTTTGAGCCTATCAAGAGTTGAGGTAATAAGAAATGGCGTAGATTGGTGTATATAAGTTTTTAAACTGTCATGGTCACTAACACAGTAAACATGGTAAATATCCCGTTTCTAATGGTAGATTGGTGTATGTTTTGTTTTTTATTCAATTTGAGTGATAAATTCAACGTAACTAATGAGTTGTTTATATTAACTTTATTAAGCTTGAATTTGGCACAACGAATTTTAGAAACATACTGTCTCAGGTTTTTAACACGCTTTTATTAGCTTAGTATGTATCATCATCATATCAGCCGAAAGACGTCCACTGCTGGACATAGGCCTCCCCCAGGCGTCGCCACATTGACCGGTCCCGTGCGTCTCACAACCAGCGGATCCCCGCAACCTTTACCAGGTCATCGGTCCACCTAGTGGGAGGCCTTCCAACGCAACGTCTTCCGGTTCGCGGTCGCCACTCCAGAACCTTTCGGCCCCATCGGCCATCCATTCTGCGAGCAATGTGCCCTGCCCACTGCCACTTGAGTTTGTCAATTCTTCGGGTTATGTCGGTAACCCTGGTTCTCTTGTTCTCTCTTGTTGGTATGTAATCTATGAACGGAATCTTTAAACGTGATTTTCACCCCCTTGATTATTTTGAAACTTTGCACACTTATCAAGGACCTATGACGATGCAATAATTTAAATAGTTTGTCCCATTATCCTTACCAGAATCTTCAGGATTAGCAATTGAAATAAAAAATAAATAATAGTTTAAAAGAAAAACTAAAAAACACGCTTTGATAGAAAATCAAACTAAAAAGTAAAAAATAATTTACAATAAATTTAAATTATTTAATTTTTTACTTTTTTTTTTGTTTTTCTATTAAAGCGTGTTTTTTAGCTATTTTTTAAACTATTATTTTTTAATATATCAATAATCTCAGTGGTGTGATTGACAGAGTTACTATTTTACAAAGTCGATCGTTTTTTTAAAATCAATGTAAAATGTCCCAAAATGCGGATAGGTAACTGAGGTCAGCATATTTTTTTTTATTATTCTTGACTTTTATTTAAGTGTAGTTTGTTATACATTGGATATTAACGTTTTAATAACACCAAACCTTAAAACACTGTGCTGTAAATTGCAAAAATCGTGAGAAACATTAAACAGGTTAGGTACACAAGTGCATCGTCACTAATTTTCTTTAAAACTCGAGCTAAATAAAGTAAACACGTATTGCGCTAGCCTAATGTACACTGTATTGCACTTTGAGCATGCCGCGCTCACTATCTGTCTCGCTGCCTACAAACTTCCATATTTCTGGCCCACTGGCCCGGAGTTTGTACACTGTCGAGCAAATGGAGTGTGAAAATTTCCAACCCTACCGTCAAGATGAAATTTGCGAATAATGTCATACATTTTGAGATTTTATTTTATCGCATCTGGGATTTATGGGTCAAAGTAATTTTAGACACGAGGGTTTGAGGGTTTTGGTCAAGGTGGTCTTGAACTTTTTACCCAACTGTTCGCAGCTGAAAAGGGAAGGTTATTAAAGTATCCGAAACATCTGCGATTATGAATTATTACCGAAAATTTTAACAACCTAGCTGATAGCACATATGTTAAAATTATGTATCTTTGTATTATTTGTTTACATCAGAATTAGGCTTGAAAAAAAACACCTAATAAAACTAAGTGCTGATAAATTAAGAGGTTTTGGAATTTCCTTTTTTTGATGCGAACAAGATTGCGAAAACCTCAATGGGTGAAATAATGGAAAGTAGTTACCAAGACAGATTGTTGAAGCGTTTCTAACCTCCGAGGAATATTGTGAGGGGTGTAACTCAGAGAGCTATAAATTATAAGTAGAAATTACTTTGAAATGTTATATTGATTCAACAACGCACCTGTCTTCAGGCGGCTTGTACCGAAGTAACCGCCAAAAGCTAAACAAAAACATATTCTATTGTTTGACAAGCGCTCCTTTTTCAACCACCTTCCAAAACTAAACAGTTACCAGTCTTATAATAGGCAAGGAGTTCGCCTCTAAATAGGCGAAGAGTCCTCACAATATTTAGAATCTTCTGGAATTTTAAAGGCATCCAAAACCTTAAAGAACAATGGCGAAATTTTAGATGACTTAAATTTGAGCGTCTGAAAGTGAGTTATATATGAAAGACATTCTATTAATTGTCTATGTATTATTTAAGTATAATTAGGCCTGGTCCCAAATAGATAAAAAAAAACATAATAAATAAAAAGTTATTTGATTTTTTAGTTCATTTCTTTAGCATAGTGTTGCCATTATATATTTTATCTGTTAAGTGACAAGTAGTAACTATATTAAGTAATAATATCATTATTGTATTTATTGCAGTAAATGAGTTAACAATACAGTTCATGTCTAAGTGTAGATGTTCTTTGCAGGTAGGTAAGAATATTCTAGTGTAGTAGAAATAAATGAATTACTTTCAATTAATGATTGGCAAAAAGACTAGTACCCAAGTCTAAAAAAAATATAGCTTGGTTGTTGACGACAACCTTTTGATATACGTCAAAGTCACTTAGTTTAAATAAATATACTCTTTCCAAAGAGTATACTACACATTTCATGCTAAAATAACTAGGTAAAGGAAATACTAATGCGATATTCCCCTTTTACTTCCACGAAATTGAATAATATTACCTATTAAACACATTATTAAAAGTTACTCAGACATAACCTACAAAAGTTTATGACTGAATATCTATTATTCTCTACATTCTCGAACAAAAATTCTTGCACAAACTAATTCAGAACATCACCCTGAGTTAAACCAGATATTTTTCATTTAAAGACTTTCGAATTTAATCTCAGCTAAAACAATGTATGGGCACCTGCCATTGTTCTTTACTCGTCAGTTTCGCTTAAAAGTCGGTTAAATATAAGTAGCGTAAGTACACACTGCTTACGTAGTTTGTTAATAACAATAGTTATAATATCGTTCTTATTCTAGTAACAAAGTTCACGTAAAAAAATAATTTCAAATTAGACAAGCTTACCTAACTTGGGGAATGGAAAGTATAAAAGGAAACCTTTGCTTTGCAGCGGGAGAAGACAGGCGAAGGCACATAATAGTAAACCTGCCCTTAAGAGAAAATGCAGAGAGTTCCGACTGAATTTCCTTAGTAAAAAGTCATAATTTGAGTGTTGGTTAAATTTCCTCCTCCAGTATTGGACAAATTTAAAAGATATTCCATAAATTGAAAAACATATATATGTTGTGCTTCTGTTTTTCCTTTCATTTATAGTTGTCAAATTTGTACACTAGGCCTCTGTTGACAGCGCAATTTTAAGCATTTTTGATGGTTCTAGTGCTTCTGAAGATAATGCTTCATCAAAAATGAAAACAAAGGTTTATGGAATTAAATTGGAGAAGGAAATAAGCGAGAGTCTTTTTTCTTAGTATATTCAGTCGGACGTCTGCGAACGCATTTCTTCTCAATAAAAGATCCTTCTTATTTTCTCACTCCATGGTGACAAGGTTCTTACCTGAAACAAACAAACAGGCTAATTAATAACCTTATTACATCCAAAAATGGCTTCTTTGATTAAAGTCTACAATTGGCTTAAGTGTTGACATGGAAAAAAGATGTATTCTGGTTTTGATCTACACCAAATTGCGTAATACATTCAGAATTACAATACTGCTGCATGGTACTTTTAGAAATACAAAAAATCCATCTCCAGCTTACCAAAAATTTTAAATCTATCTATACTAATATTATAAAGAGGAAAGATTTTTTTGTTTGTTTGTTTGTACCGAATAGGCTCCGAAACTACTGGACCGATTTAAAAAATTCTTTCACCAGTAGAAAGCTACATCATACCTGAGTGGCATATGCTATTTTTTAATCCCGAGAACGGGTTCTATGGGGTGGTCCACGGGAGCGAAGCCGCGGGAAACAGCTAATATATATATAAAAAGAGAAAGTATGTATGTACGTTCCTTATAGACTCCGAAACGGCTAAATCGATTTCAAAAATTCTTTCATCGTTGGAAAGCTACACTATCCTCGGTTGACAAGAGCTACTTTTTATCCTTGTATTCCCATGGGAACGGGAACTACGCGAGTGAAACGAGGCGTCCACTAGTTAATAATAAAATAAAAATAAAATTATTTGCAATACACTGTATTACAAAAAAAAGTTAACCCCTGACTTCTGAACTATGTAACAGCAAATCTATTCTGTTGAAATGAAACCGTGAAAACTTGGGTGAAGAGATCGTGAAGTGGACTATCATTCATTGAGATAATAATTATGTACTACGTAGTACATTCCACCTGAAGCTATGGGTAAGCTCAATCAATCTAAGTTTTCACGTAGAGATAAAAAAAATAACGTTATTGCCAAATTAATATTTAATTTTCACAATTTAATGACAAAAAAAAAAAAACATTAATAAAATTGCATGCATGAAATGTTTATTTCTATTTAGACCGGCTGGTTCTGCTGCCTAAATTTCAAAGGTTAGTAAAAGTTCTACTAGAACCTTGAATACAAAATACTAGAAAAACTTTGATAATACAGGAGTTACCTTACCTATAATCGTATAAGCTAGACTCAGTCTTTCTGATGAACGAAGGGTCAGGGGTTAATAGCATTGAACGTTTCCAGTTATTGAGGTTAATAAAGCGTACTGAACAAGCTTGTCGCTTTTGGTCAAGAAGGAGTGGATCTTGATAGGATTGAATTAGGTCATAAATAAAAAGTACTTTAACCGTAACTCCCTTTTTAAAAGCAGAGTTAAGTTACACTCAGTAGCTTCGGTTTCACCGTACATTTTTAGAGGTTTCAGTTTGGCTAAGTAAGTTTGGTGGAATGAAACCCTGAGTGCGCGACTCTGGCTCGTATTTGACCGGATTTTATTCTTTGTCATTAAGGCAGTACTAACAAATATTAAATCAATATCCGTATGTCACTGCGGGATTCGAAGTGAATACCAGCGCTGCGTGTCTGACAACCCACAAACACAACAACACCACAATTCACAACACAATCCACAACACACTACACACACAACAACAAAACAAATCAATCAATAGGTAACCCTTGCGGTATTTTTAATTAGAAAGAAAGAAAGATAGACATATTAGCAATATTCTTTTCTTTGTGTTTGTAGCTGTTATCTGTTTCGAATAAATGTTAACTATTCTATTCTTAATCGCTACATTCTAAATCATTTATTCCAATCGACTCAGATTGCCTTAATTAAATTTACAGCTTTATATAGCTTGTTATTTATTGCTTTAAAGGGTTTTTTTCCGATGACATGGCAACAGTCTCGAATGGAGAAACTTCCTTCAAAGGATCTTAGGATATAGGTTTTAGGAAAAAATTATTTTGCACATCCGTTTATATATGACGGAGTTATGCCCGCGGAAAATTAAAAAAAAATAATAATGTATAAACATCCGAATTGAGAACCTCCTCCTTTTTGAGAAGACGATTGAAAACCAAAAACAATGATGAACCAAAAAAATATTCTAGTCGGAAACTCCAACTCCACTCAACCCAACTCATCACTTTCTTCTTCCTAGTTCATCATTGTCATCATCAGACAAACAGAAACGAAAGAAACACTTCACCAGCACGTGCACTTAGTCGCAGGACGAAGCGCATTGACATCGAGAAAGCATCCTCTTTACTTTCTGGTGAAATTAAACCAAAAATTAGAAAAAAAGTGAAATAATTAAAACATAGTAATAAAAAGTGAAAAATCATTATTACTACGCGAATAAGCTTTCTATGCAAACCGTACTTTTCAAGTGACAGTTGACAGTTCGAGGTCATTGACGCGAACCTTCATATTTGACACGCATAGTACTGTACTTAACGAAACTCTAGCTATATATTCCATTAAAAAAGCGTCACTATCGAAATCTCACGTGATCAATGCTTTACATTTTGGCATTTGATCAATAGCCATCGTTCATATTAGAATAACATTTATCTAGATCCGCTTGTTAATTATTCATGCCAAATCTAACTCGCCAATTTAGTTAATCCTTTTTTTTTTTTTTTTTTTTTTGCGTGGAGAAATGCTCATGCATACTACGCTACCACGGGGAGATAGCGCAGTTATGTGGGACTCTAACCCACTAAAACTCCACGGTGTCCTACTTTGCCGCTTATGGCGGGAACACGGGAACGCGGAAGCATACATCCGCGAACCCGCCGCGGCTGTCCGTCACCGGACCCTCCTTTGGGGAGTAACCCCCGTCACCGGCGTACGAGAACACGTTGTACGCCGTGACCACCCCAGGAACCAAACCGGCACATGGGCGCCAGACGACCCCGTGTGTGGCACCCTTGGTTCCCCTGTGACGGGTCAGGACAGTGGCCCCGCCACCTACCATTTTTCGGCCGCAGGAGATAGGGAGAGCGGCCAACGCTATACCGACACTCCTCCTCCCCTGCGGCCCCACCGCGTCCGCCATCAGACGGTGGCGACCCCGTGCAGGCCGCGGAGGGTAGGGCGAGCGGCGCACCGTAATACCGGCACTCCTCTCCCGCCGCGGCCTCCAACCCTCAGCCGCGATGCCTACCATACCACATCGCGGCCCACCTCAGTTGCGATGCCGCCCATACGGCACCGCAACCTACTTATTGGCCGCTACGTCGTCGGCTTGTCGGCAAAAGCCCTGACGAGCGGCCCCTCCTCGGGTTCCTCTTCGCTTCACCGTGGTTGTCCAAGCCACGGCTACTGAGCCCCCCCGCCTCGACAATGCGGGAACCCATCGGGGGGGAATTTAGTTAATCCTATATATAAATTTTTTTTTTTTTTTTTTTTTTTTATTCGCTGGGAAAAAATGCATTACGCATACCCGCCCATCGGGGGATGGGGGGGCTATGTGGGACTCCCCGGGCTGACTGACCCGGTATACCCACTAAAATAACCCAGCGGCACTCCCGCATCGTCTGAGTGGAGGAGGTCTGGGAAACCGGCACAGCCTTTACTTCCAGTCCTCCGCCGACGACCGTCCGCCTTTACAGCGGGGCCTTCACGCCCCTCCCTTAGTGGAGGGGCCCGGGAACGACCGCGAGTGCCCGGCCGTTCCCGCCCAACGAGGGTGGTGATTGGTGCAATGCGGACGAAGGTGCCCCCGCACCATTCGTCCGCTAATCACCACCAGGAGGAGGGAGGAGACGATTATACAACCGCCTTCTCCCTCCCCTTCTCCGCCTGCGGAGCGGCGGCGCGAGAGGATCGTCCTCCCGCGCACGCTCCGCCGCCTCCTTTTGCGACATCACGACCTCGCAAAAGGAGGCAACCGCCGCCCAGGCCTCCTCACTCCCCAGCATGGAGTTGACCACGCCGGGGAGCGAGAGGTCCTGCCCGATCACACTTGTTAGGGCACGGCGCAGCTCAGCCCAGGCTGGGCACACCTCGAGGGTGTGCTGCGCCGTGTCCTCTACTGCTCCGCAGTCATGGCACGCCGGGGTTTCCTCCCTCCGGATCCGGTGCAGGTGCGTTCCGAAACAACCATGTCCGGACAACACCTGCACCAGACGGAACGAGAGGAAACCGTGTGGCCGCTCGAGCCAGCCCTGCAGGACTGGACCGAGCGCGTCCAACGTCCGGCGGCCAAAGGCGGCGGTGGCGAGGTCCTCTGTCCAATGGAGGACGATGGCGTCCCTCGCCTCCCGCCGCACGGCCTCCCGCTCTTCCGCGGCGGGGCGCTCGCCTAGCGCCTTACGCCGCGCCGTCCATTCGTACACTCTGGCGAGCACCCATGCCTCCAACTCCCAGGGAGGGGTGCCGGCCAGAGCGCACGCCGCCGAAAAACCCACCGAGCGGTAGGCCCTCGCCACCCGCTGTGCAATGGCCCTTTGGGGCCTGCGGATGGCGGTTGCATTCTCCCTCCTGTGGAGGGAGTCCGCCCAGATGGGTGCCCCGTAGAGCGCCATGCTCTTAAGGATGCCGGCATAGAGGCGCCGGCATCGGTCCTTGGGCCCTCCCAGGTTTGGGAGGAGCCATGAGAGGGCGTCCGCGGCTTTCAGCAGGCGCGTCGACAGCCCGCCGAAATGCGGGCTGAAGCGCCACCTGCTGTCTAGCACGAGGCCCAGATACTTCATCTGGGCCCCGACCTCTATCCGGACGCCCTCCACGACGATGTGGGCGTCAGGAGGGCGGCGCTGCCGAGGCCCGTGGAAGAACACGGCCTCGGTCTTGTTCAGCGCCACCCTCAATCCTAGCCGGCGGATCCTCCCTGCGACCAAGGATCCGCCAGCCGAGGCCAAACAGGCCGCCTCCCCAAAATTCCTCCCCCGGGCAACGAGGAGAGTGTCATCCGCGTAGCAGATGACACTCGTACCCGGGAGGAGGGCTCCCCGTAGGAGCCAGTCAAATCCGATGTTCCACAAGGGGGGCCCTAGCACCGACCCCTGTGGAACACCGGACTCCGCGCTGTAACGCCTGATCCTGGCCGTCTTGTCCACCAGAAGGACCTCTCGGTCCTCCAAGTAGCTGGCCAGGACCGCCCGCATATATTGGGGCACTCCGTGGTATCGGAGTGCCTCCAATATGGTCGAGTGGGGCACGGAGTTGAAGGCGTTGGCAATGTCAAACGACACCGCCAACACTCCGTCCCCCGCCTCCACCGCCTCCTGCACCTGGCCTCTAAGTAGGGCCAACGCATCGATCGTCGAACGCCCCTGTCGGAAACCGTATTGGGCGTCCGACAAGTCCGGCCCTACTTCCCGCAACTGGCTATTTAGCCGGGTGGCGATGATCCCCTCGAACAATTTACCGACCTCATCGAGCAGAACGATAGGCCGGTATGCCGAGGGGGAGTCCACCGGACGTCCCTCTTTCCGGAGGAGGCACAACTGCCCCTCCTTCCACAGTTTCGGGAACCTCCCAGCCGTCAAGCACGCGCTGAAGAGGTCCCGAAACCTGTCCTCCATGAGGGACGCCGCGATGGCCACCACCCGTGCAGGGACGCCATCTGGTCCAGGGGCCGTCTTCTTCGCGCGGAGGCACAGAACCCCCGCGCGAACTTCTTCCGCTGATACCGGAGGGACCTCCTCCTCCGGCGAAGCCACCACCCCCCGTGGCGGGTTCATCGTTGGTGGGGTGAAGTCGGTCCTGCGCGGAAACAGGGACCGAACCACCCCATCCAGCAACGCCGGCTCCAGGGTCTCCGTAAGTGGGGGGCCATAAGGGCGCAATTGGTTCCGCGCCGCCTTATATGGCCTCCCAAACGGATCCCTGTCGAGGCCCTCCAGCATCTCGGCCCTCGCCGAGTCCTTGGCGGCGCACATTGCCGACTTGAGGACCGTCTTTGCCTCTCGGTAAGAGGCGTAGAGGCGATCCTCCCCGGCCTGAGATCGGGTAGTGCGCCGCCGACTCCGCGTGTAGGCCCTCCTGGCCTCCACGCACGTGGCCCGGAGCCCCGCCAGCTCCTCCGACCACCAATACACGGCGCGACGGGGAGGCGGACGGCGTGACCGAGGCATGCTGGCGTTGCACACCTCGGTCAGGGACCCCCTGAGCTGGACTGCTGTGGCGTCCACGTCCAGGACAGGCTCGACAGGGGGCGAGAGCCAGTCCTGGAGAAAGGCCGCCTCCTTGGCGGCCTCCCGGTCCAGACGGGTGAGAGCCCACTGCGGGAAGGGAGATTGGCCTGAGCGGACCGTCCTCCCCCGGGGGCCAGTGGAGATGTCGAACCGCACATATCGGTGGTCCGACAAAGTCTCCACCGTCTCCACCCGCCAGTTCACGACGCGGGCGGCTAGGGTAGGGGTGGCAAACGAGACGTCTACCACCGACCCTCCCCGTTGCCGCACACACGTGTGGACCGCCCCCCTGTTGAGGAGGGACACACCGCACGAGGCCGCCCAGAATTCGGCGGCGTGTCCCCGGACGTTGCAGGAGGCAGCCGGGTTGCCCCAAGCAACCGACTTGGCGTTCAGGTCGCCCATTATGGCGACCTGGCGCGGCGCCGCCCTCCCTACGACTGCGGTGAGAACCTCGAGGAAGTCCTCAAAGTCTGAGAGAGGGCGGTTTGGGGAGAAGTATACCCCCACAAGGGCCATATCCCCCCACGCGGCGGCCACGTATCCCGGTCCCCTCTCTAGAAGCGAGAGGGGAGGGGAGTCCGTAGAAGACCGCGCCACCAACGCCACCAAGCCGTCCCGATCGCCCAGCCAGCGGCTGGGGACCGAGTAAGGCTCGGCAACTACCGCCACGTCCACCAACCACTCGGCCATGACCTGCATCAGCAGATCCTGGGCCGCGACGCAGTGGTTGATGTTCGCCTGGAGGATGCGATGTTCGGCTCTATCCATCGGACATCGCACCCCCCTCCTCCTCAGCCAGGCCAGCGGTGGCCGAAACCCCAACCTCAGCCAGGCCAGCAGCAGCCGAAACCCCAATTTCAGGGACGGCGGCGGTAGCGGCAGGCTGACTCGGCGCCTGAGCTTTTCCCCTCTTAGGGGGAGGATTGCACATCCTCCCCTTCATTATGTGGCCTGCCGGGCGGCCACAGGCGGCACACACAGCGCAGTGCGGCGCGGCGGCCTGGCACTCGGCGGATTTGTGGCCCTCCTTGCCGCAGCGGTAACAGCTCTCCGTCCGGTCCACCGTGGACGGACAGAGGGCCCGGGTGTGGCCAACTCCGCAGCACCTGTAGCAACGCAAGGGCTGTGCTGCTAGTGCCCGGACCTTACCCGAGCTGAAGCCGACGTTTAGCCGTCCTTTGTCAAGGACGGCTTTGGCAGCGGCGACTGGGCACTCCATGCGAATGGTGCCCATGCCGCCGCGGCCGGGCCTGATGTCCCGGCTTCGTACCGCTGCGACGCTACAGCCCCCCAATGCTGCGACCGCCGCCACCACCTCCTCCTTGGTGACGGTGTCATCGAGGTCGGACACCTCGATGGCCACCGTCTTCACGGGCCTGGCCACCTTGGCCGCGTCCGCGATGACCTCTTGCAACTTCGTTGCGAAGAGGTCTGCGTTGGCACTGCCCTCTGCCCCCGGGAACTCGAAGATTCGAGCCCCGGCTTGGGTCCGCCGGCAAGAGACCTTGCCGATCCCCAGTTGGGTGGGATCGGCATTGGCACGCGCCCGCAACAATACGGACGCGTACGTCTCTCCGCGCGCCGCAGCCTCCGCGGTGAGTGTCACCACGACGGCTGCGGTCTTAGGAGGAACGAGGTTCCTCCTGGTGCCGGCGGTTCTGGCTGTGGGAGCAGCGCTGGCGGCCTTGGGGGGTGGCCTTTTCCCCTTTCTCTTCCCCTTCCCTTTGCCGGACTGGCTGGGAGGGGTGGTGGTGGCGGGGACGGCAGGGACGACCGCTGTCGCCCCTTTGCCCCTGCCCTTCCCCTTCCCCTTGCCTGTCGACTGCGACTGGCTGGGAGGGGTGGCGGTGGCGGGGACGTTAGGGACGACCGCTGTTGCCCCTTTGCCCTTGCCCTTCCCCTTGCCGACGACCTTCGTCCAGCCAGCAGGGTTGGCAGGGGTAGCGGCAGGCAGAAGAGAGTCCTCCTCCCTCTGTGAGGTCGGCCCCGGCTCTCCCTTCCTCTTGTCTGCGGCAAGTGGCAACCGGTAACTTTTCTCCGGCAGGAGTCGGTCCTCTATACCTGCTATGCAGGCCCTCGTGAAGTCCCTCTCCTCCATCACAACCTTGCGGATGATATCCTCAAGGTTGGAGGAGGCGGGGACCTCTGCCGCAGGTCTCGGCTCAGCCTGGGTTGGCCGGGCCGTGGCCTCAGCCAGCTTTTGGTGCAGCTGGCTTACCTCCGACTGCAGGCGATCGACCCTCGCCTGCAGTTGCCGCGTCTCGTCGGTCGCCTGCCTCTGCACCAGCTTCGCAACGATGCTACGCATGCTGGCGGCCCTGCATTTAAGGGACTTCTGAAAAGTCCCTTTCAGGTGGGAGGACTTGGTGGCGACCACCACTATCTCCTCCTCGTCCTCCACCGCCATCCGCTCCAGCTCGGCCAGAGAGTGGTCCGAGTAATGAACTCGGGATGCGCCGTACCCGGAGCCGGCCCGGGAGACGCGCGCTCGTTGCTCTTTGGCCTCAACCCGCTCTTCCAACTCCTGCTGGAGCTGCGTACGCCGAGCCAGGTCCAAATGGCGTTGGGCACCAGCGAGGCCCACGTCGTGGGTGTCCGCCACTGTCATCGGCTTTTTGGCCTTGACCTTCTTCTTAGGCTCCTTTGCCGAACCCGAGGCCGAGGAGCCATCAGAACCGTCCTTCACGAAGGCCCGCTTTCGAGATCTCGATCGTGATCGAGAATCCTCGATCACCATCGAGCTAGCGTCCGACAAAACGGACTCGTTGTCGGACTCCTCGTCCGCCCTTTCTCTGTAAAAGGTCCGCTCCTCTGACGCTGAAGCGTCGCTGTGGCCCTGAGAAGGGCCTTTTGGTTGGCCCTGAGAAGGGCCTTTTGGTTGGCCCTGAGAAGGGCCTTTGGGTTGGCCCTGAGAAGGGCCTTTGGGTTGGCCCTGAGAAGGGCCTTTTGAGAAACGCCCGCAGGCGTCCCGCACAGATTTCGACATAGTCACAGCAAGGATCGCAGTTACCGCAAGTGAATAAAATAAAAGCTACGATCGCACAGCGCACTTTGGCCGAGCCCAGTCTGCCACTCCGTTACGGTGGTCAGAACTGGGTCGTTACCGGGGAACACGACGAGGACGTATGCGCTGTGGGGGGTTCCCCAATTTAGTTAATCCTGACCCAACAAGACAACCACTTGTTTAAGTTAGTCAAGCAAATTATTTAATTAATTGATTTATTTGCCAATTATCTCACTTCAACGGGCAATGCTTGTATTTCGGCTTAAATATTTCAATTAAATTATTTGAATCCTTTTTATAGCCAATCAGTTGAAAAACGTTTTATTTTAAATAAGTGGGTATTGTGACATTATTTAATGTTTTTCATTTGTGTTACAAAATATTTTGTTTTGTTAAATGAATATTTTATTTTTATGTTGAAATCTCTGCTTACGTAGATCTGAGTCCCTCGACAAAGTGATATTCACAATCCGAAGTAACGATTGTCGATAGCCCAAAAATGTGTGTTCTATATATATGTACATCTTTAAGAGGCCCTACCATGACGTGTCAAACTACCATGGTTCCACTATGATTGAGGGAGCTATACAAGACAAATAGCTCTGCCGCGTTTTTAACAGGCGCAAGTCAATCTTTTAGATTGACCACGTGAGAATTCGGTATATCACGTGGTCAATCTGGAACCTTTTGGCGTTTCAACAATCTCTCTCGCCGCGCCGATAGATTGTCACTGTCTAGATCGCCTGGGTATTTTTATTACACTTGATAGCAACAACCTGGGGGTCTTAAAATCAAGAGTGAATAGGTTATTTCTACGTAAGCGTGCTTCACCGTCGACCACATCATCGCTTACCATCAGGCGAGATAGTGGTCAAACGCGTGGATATCGTATAAAAAAACAAAGGAAAAACCGCGGGATTTTTTTTGCCTTTAATAAGTATTTTATGTATTAATGTATTTCAGCTTAAAAACGTACGCTGCTGAAAATTTAATATCTTCTCAACTACATTTTTTTTTTAAATATATCGTATATTTACGGAAATCTCTCAAATATCTCTAATATAACAAGAAACCTTTTCATTCAGTTGTGTTTGAAGCTTTTTACTAAATTCCCTTTGCCTCAGCTGCATGAAAACAGATCGTAATCAACGTAAGTGCAATTTACCTGAATGTTTGGGGCTCAACATCCTTGTGTTTAACTGGTATTAGGGCTGGCCTTAAAGAGTTATGAGGACTTTTGAAGACTAAACTAGAACTTATTTATAAACAGTAAATAATATTTATTTATTAGGCTATGCCAGTGGCTTCGCCCGTGTGATAGTCGAAAATTATAAACGGGAACTCATTACGGGGACATAAGTTAACCTTTATTCTTAATTCAGACCTTGGTCTACGTGTTGTTTTATTCGTGCAAATCTTTGCGTCTTTTTGTCTTTTCCTAATTTACTGATATCTTTTTTTCTCACAGTAGCGGTTGCCAGTTAGGTAGTAAAGGAGTTGAAAAAATCGAAAACTAGGGGAGATATACGATATAGAGTAAGCAACCCTATCAGCATTACCACGAGTCTCGCACACAAACCGGACCAGACAGGCTGCACGCGCCGGGGCTCCGGCAAAGAGAATGTTTGTAAAGCGGTTTGCAGAGCAATGAGCTGCCCGATCAATAAATCTGTCTACTTACACTTGGCTTAAAAAAACTGATCGTGCCTGCAGAAGCAGTTGTAATTGGATCATCAAAGGCTCTTTGTAGTGAATCTGGTGATAAATTATTGTTTGTATGAGCGATAAGGTTCCTGCAGACAAGAGGAATGCAATAAAGCGACAAGTTGTAACATTGTCGTATCGCACTGAAGTGTCTTTACGCGCCAAAGTAACCGATCAGCTGTTATAATGATGCGCCGCCATTTATCAGCGAAAAAATGCTACACACTAACTAGTCTTTGGCAAAACGGTGTTTGTAAAGCAGTTCGGAGTGCAATGAGCTGCCTGATCAATAAATCTGTTTGGGCTTAAAGCCTGATCATGCCTCTGTACCGTTCTATAATAATCTCTTTTGTTAGCTGTGGTTGGTTGACCTGGTTGAAGGTTAATTACTTACACCCGGTTTAAGCCTGATCATAGTGCTCATGCCACTGTTCCGTAAATGTAATCAAACTTCACACTTTATTTACATATTATAAAGGCGAAAGTTTGTGTTTGTATGTTTGTTACTCTTTCACGCAAAACTATCGACCGGATCTGGATGAAATTTGGCACAGAGATAGATTATAATCTGGATTAACATATAAGATACACTTTTTATCCCGGGAATATGTTTAGAAGCTAGTAACATTATAAATAATTAGCTACTACCAGCGGCTTCGCCCGCATGATAGTCGAAAATTATCCCGAGGGAACATATTCCCGGGATAAAAGTATTCTTTGTGCTATTCCTGACTATAATCTATCTCTGTGCCAAATTTCATCAAGATCCATCCAGCCGTTTGAGCGTGAAGAAGTAACAAACATACAAACACACTCACAAACTTTCGCCTTTATAATATTAGTGTGAAGTGTGATATATCAATAGTGGCTTCTGTGAATGGTTAAGAATAAAAGCCTGATAAGGGTCCGTTTAGTGAATTTGTTAACAAATAGTAGTGTCTGTAACGGTTAGCCGAAAATGCAACAATTAGGTATTGTTTTATTTGATTTGAAAAACAAGCTTAATAAGCTCCGCGCCCAAAGAGTACCAACGGGTTCCTTAGTTTGCTAAGCCTAAACGGGTTGTCATAGGTCTGATTTTTTAAGCATGATCCTGACCTCTTATCATAACGAGCCGCGATCACCCACCCATCTGGAAGGCCCAATAATTTCAACAAAGAACAATGGCAGGTGCCCATACATTGTTTTAGCTGAGATTAAATTCGAAAAATACCTGGTTTAACTCAGGGTGATTTTCTGAATTAGTTTGTACAAGAATTTTTGTTCGAGAATGTAGAGAATAATAGATATTCAGTCATAAAATTTGTAGGTTATGTCTGGGTAACTTTTAAGAATGTGTTTAATAGGTAATATTATTCAATTTCGTGGCAGTAAAAGGGGAATATCGCATTAGTATTTACCTTACCTAGTTATTTTAGCAAGAAATATGTAGTATACTCTTTGGAAAGAGTATTTTTATTTAAACTAAGTGAGTTTGACGTGTATCAAAAGGTTGTCGTCAACAACCAAGCTATATTTTTTTTAGACTTGGGTACTAGTCTTTTTGCCAATCATTAATTGAAAGTAATTCATTTATTTCTACTTCACTACAATATTCTTACCTATCTGCAAGGAGCATCTACACTTAGACATAAACTGTATTTTTAACTCATTTACTGCAATAAATACAATAATGATATTATTACTTATTATAGTTACTACTTGTCAGTTAGCAGATAAAATATATAATGGCAACACTATGCTAAAGAATGTCTTTCGTATATAACTTACTTTCAGACGCTCAAATTTAAGTCAGCTAAAATTTCACCATTGTTCTTTATGAATGTTGCCATCCTCATCTACAAAACAGCCGAAAGACTGAACTAATATTTAAAATGTTAATACCGAGATAATTACATTGACCACCTTTTAATGAACTCTTAAACGCCTCCACTTTACAGTTCTAAGTAGGCAACTTAACACAAGGCGTGCCAAGCTGGTAATTAAGTTAGTCAGCTAGTTCGCGCACTTGGCGTTACACCAAGCAATTTGATTAACGCTACGGAGCGCCGATTGACTTTGTGGCGTATGGGGCGTGAAGTTAGGGGGGTTTCTATTGGTAGATAAGTTGGGGAGATAGTTTGGGAAGGGAGAATGGGGAACTTTAGGTAGGGCACCATGTTTTGTGTGGAGAGCCATTCTAAATGATCACCATGAATGTTTTACGGTAACTGACTAATTAACGTTAAGGTGATTTGCAGTGGCATGATCAACCAATTATTTAATTTTAAGAAAAATATGCAAACTCGTAAACATGAATTTTAAGTTTTCTTTTTAGGGTTCCGAACCCAAAGGTTAAAAACGGAACCCTATTACTAAGACTCCGCGGTCCATCTATCTGTCTGTCTGTCCGTCTGTCACCAGGCTATATCTCATGAACCGTGTTAGCTAGACAGTTGAAACTTTCACAGATGATGTATATCTGTTGCCGCTATATATTTAAAGAATAAAATAAATATTTAAGTGGGGCTCCCATACAACAAACGTGATCCTTTTGCCGTTTTTTGCGATAATAGTACGGAACCCTTCGTGCGCGAGTGCGACTCGCACTTAGCCAGTTTTTTCGTCAATGTCCAAGCGTGGTGATTTTTAAGTTAAATACACTTTATCACCATTTTAAGGTGCAGTGTGCTTTTAGATTTTATCTAAACTAAAAGAGAAAGAACTAACTAGAAGAGGTAAAATTGTGTGTAATCTATGGAATTAATGATTCGATTTTGAAAATTATGTCACTGATCCAAAACATCGCCATTGCTGAGTGCCATAGGTAGGTAGGGAGAGAACCCGTTAAAAAAATCTTGTACAGAACCTTGTAAAATAAAAATACACGAGTTTGGTTTGGTAAAACATGTCGTAGTAGCCCGTTGGCTAAGACCTCGGCTCTCGGGCTTGAGGTTATGGTTTTTAATCCAGGCAATGTGAGTTTTTCAATTCATATGTACTTTCTAAGTTTATCTGGGACATCACTGGCAACGGTAAAGGAAAACATCGTGAAGAAACCTGGACTATAATAGTTAGTTTATTATATGTTGGTGCTCCATTGGCGTAATTGCTTTACGGCGTTCCAGTGCGAAGAATAAATAAATAAATAAACACACGGTATCCTCCTTCTGTAATCATGTTACCAACGGCAAGCTTTGAAGGAGGAAACCCAACTAACAACAACCAAAAAACTAAAAAAAAAACCGTTCAAAAAACGTAGTGTCAACTTCTCGTCTACCCTCGCCATATTTTTCGCAGTTTTCAAAGCGAGGCGGCGAATATATCCGATGACGTGCAAAAACGAAGGAGACAACTTGTGAGCTCAAAATGTCCGGACGAAATGGATTGGAAAGGCCCGAAACACAATTGAACCGAGTAAAAGTCAATTGAATACCGGCTAAAATACTTATTTAATTGCTTTCCTAGTTTCTAGTAAAATATCTATTAACTTCGATTAATTCTTCAAATTATTGCCGAGACGATTGAGCACAACTGTACTTTTATATTTTTTGTTCTCTAAAATAAAATTTGGGCGAATCGCCAACTAAATAATTCTGGAGTGGTCGATTCGCCCACCGATAAATTAACTTCGGACGAATCGACACATAAACATGAATATTTTTTAATAGTGGTCAATTCGCCCGATTCGGGCGTGTTAAATTTGGGCGAATCGTCCAATAACCCATTTTTCCATTACCAATACGTTGATCTTCTTCATAATTCCAATATTTAACTAAAACCAGCATTGCACAAAGATATTAGCAGTCAGATTACATAATAAAAATATTAACGATCATCTAAGAGACTGCAAAAGTAAAATTATAATGCAGCGTCACGTATTATGGGGTTCCCATATTAAAACTGGCATACCAGCGAAATGCGAACTTTTATTACACAACTCATTTTATTACTGGCAACCCGCGTTTATGAAATAATTAATCAGAATATTAATTAGGGCAAGGAACGTTACGATGTCCTGAGTCTCTAGACCAGGGATGGAGAACCTTTATTAGAAAACGTGCCATTTAAATTAAGTATATTTTTTTTATGTGACAATGAAGTGCCACCAAACATTTTTGACTTTGTCTTAATTGACAAAAAATAAAACTCTAAATAAAAGTGTGTGTGTGTGTAAAAGTGTAGTTGGTGTCATTTCTGCTGTTGCAAATTACCTAGATTCTAAATAACCTCATTTTAGCGTGTCCAAAATATTTTGTCGTGTGCCCTCCACAGGCACGCGTGCCTGCCCGCATAGGTTCACCGTCCCTGCTCTAGACCTTTATCTAGACCTATACTCCATTTGAGATATCATTACACATTTAAGTAATCCCAATTTACAGCCCGTTCAACCGATTTTGACTTCTATTGCGTTGGTGATATGACAAATGACAACTTTAATGCTTTTTATGCCATCGTTATATTTACGGGATAGAACTCAAAATCGGTTGAACGGGCTGTAAAAAGGTGTTGTAAAAATTACTAATGTTATTTCAAATGGAGTATAGAGCATCATTCTATCAGCGATGACGATGGTCAAAATGCCAAAATGTAAGGGATTGATCAAATGACATTCCGATAGCGTTTGGCATTTTCATATTGTATTTTGGTAATTTTACCAAATATTCGAATAACGATGGACAGACACGTGAGTGACAGCAATAGGGTTCCGTTGGAGCCTTCGGGTATAGTACCCTAAAAACCGACACGTGACAATAATTTTGTTAGTTTCTGTCATACTTTTTCTGATTTAGTAAACATCATATTATAAAAATTAAAAAATATATAATTATTTAACAAATATGTCACGTTTACAACGTTTTTATTATTAAATAGGGCCAGAAAGTAAAACAGAACTTTGCGGATTTTGAACTTTCAAAGTATCAACAAAACTTTTTAACTTTATAATGAAATACCCTGTATATTGGCCTGGTAGCTCGTGTTGACTTAGTATGATTGGTTGTTTTAATTTTATTTAACCAATCAGAATAACTGAAATTAGAATTCAGAGTTAGATCAGTAATAGGGATATTTCTTGGGTAGAAAACTGATAATTTTATTTAGTCCGTCAGTGAGATTATCAAATAATATTAAATCCGTATTTTTTTGCTTTATCAAATAAATAAAAATAAAAACCGGCCAAGTGCGAGTCGGACTCGCGCACGAAGGGTTCCGTACCATTATAGCAAAAAACGAAAATCACGTTTGTTGTATGGGAGCCCCACATAAATTTTATTCTATTTTTAGTATTTGTTGTTATAGCGGCAACGGAAATACATCATCTGTGAAAATTTAAACTGTCTAGCTATCACGGTTCATGAGATACAGCCTGGTGACAGACAGACAGACAGACAGACGGACCGCGGAGTCTCAGTAATAGGGTCCCGTGTTTACCCTTTGGGTACGGAACCCTAAAAACTGACAAAGATAAAGTGCATCAAAGTTCAGGTGTGGGGGCTTGTGACGTCACTTTGGCAGTATAAAGTGTAGCACACCGTGACGTCACACGATATTTCATACCTTACCCTACTGTATCGTTATATTTTTTTGTTAACGTGGCAAAAGAAAAAATACGTGTCCAATATTTTTAGGTTATCTAACTGTCAACTACCTAGGTACGTGTTCAAACTTTCTGAAATATAGACAATTTATGCTTCTGCTGTTTAATGAATTTATTGTTGTGAAAGAAAGCAAAAAAGTTGTGCTTACTTAGAGTGATGTAAGCGCATTAATCTCTTTAAAAATAAAGACAAATATTACACAAAATCCCTGTTTATTTACGTGTTATTAATAAATCACACCGCAAGTTATTAATAGCTCCTATTTGAACAAATCACAGACATAAGTAGGGGCACATCCCGGTCGCCACTAGCGCCACCTGTCGTGTTCACATCGCAATAACTAAAGTTCAGTGGAGGGTATAATTTGTGGCAATTCTATGGGCCTATGAACCTTCACAGCGGATTACTGGGGTTATCCGATTTGATGTAATTTTGTTGGTGGATATAGATATTGTGGCCATATTTTGAAATGATGTTGATGTGTGTTATATTTTTGAATGTAATAATTCTAAAATTAGTAATTTGTGTATGGTTCCAACTTCTTCTTCTTTTCGAGTCGATGGGAAACTTTTTATAAATTTTGGGCCCAGTAGGTGGCCACGCCGATTGCGGCGTCAGTGGCGAGCATAAGGTCTTATGGTTTCAACTAATAAGCCTAGATTCCCAAACAAAAACAACTAAAATCAAGGTAGATAATATCGCTAGATACCCTTTTTTTAACATGGAGAAATGCTCATGCATACTGCGCTACCACGGGGAGATAACGCAGTTATGTGGGACTCCGACCCACTAAAACTCCACGGTGTCTTCCTGTGCTTATGGTGGGCACACGGGCACGCGTTAGCACTTACCGTGAATAATATTTGGCACATTAAATGCAACACAATGGAATATCCAATCCACCTTTGGCAAGTGGGGATTATTGCTCGTTCCTGTATTGAAAGAGGGCTTTTCCTGCAGTGGTATGACAAGTGAATAAAAACAGTAATAAAATTTGTGAACTACCCACCTTCCATAAATAAAACAACGTACAACGACCTACAAATTGAAATGGCAACACTTAATAAAAATGAATCCCTCCACTACTACTCCTATATCATACAACCAAGGAAATCCTTTTCGGATTCAGGTAAATTTCCATTTAAAACGATGCGATAAAAAACCGCTCACTTCTCACAGAATAAAAAAGGTTACGTAAGCCACCCTGTGCCACATGACATTTAAGCCCTTTTCGCAACAATTCGACGCAGGTAAGCCGTACCTGATACTTCTGCCCACTGGGCCGCATTGCCGTAGGCGTGCAGCCTGCTTACGTCGAATCTGCTAACGTAATTGTTGAGAAAACTTTCGATCTAAACTGATGTTATATTGAGGTCAGATTGTTTATTTGTTTGTTCAAGGGTTCAAGGTACCTAATATCTGGAAGTGGGTACTAATCCGCTTATAAAAATTCCTTAACTCTAATCTCTATTATATATAGATAGAGAGATAGATAATAATCTCTTAGCGTTAAGGCAAAGCTACTTTTTATTTCAGAATAAAATCACAGTGTCAGTAGAATAAACCTAACTGTAAAAAAGCTAAAGAGCATGTAAAAATCTGTACGTTTTGATTTTGAGATATTAAGACTTTTGTTGCGCGACTGGGCAGGCCAGTTCTGTCGTATGCCGTCTAAGCTGTGGGCCCGTATATCGCAAGGGTGGGGCCCTGATACAACTAGACGGGGTCGCGGCATACCAAGGAAAAGATGGCTAGACGCATTGGATGAGTTCCTCGAGAATAGATAAGATGAAGCACAACACCGAGAGAAATGGAAAGAATGGGGGGAGACCTTCGCCCAGGGCTAGCAAAAAAAGAGGTTTGTTAATAATCAACACCTCAGAAGCAGAAAGATTTTAATGTAATTTAGAACACGGTTAGACCATAGCTTGGATAAGGACATAGAATACTTTTTACCCGACTACGGCGAAGCTAAAAGGAAGGGTTATGATTTTAGCAGTCTGCATGTATTCTCGTATGTTCATCCGTAGCACCTAAACTATTCATCCGATTTTGATGAATAAGGTGTCAATCAATTCGTTATAAAGCCCGGGTAAAAAACCAAAATAGTGGTCGAGTTTTAGTTTTTAAACTTTTTATCTCGTTATACGTCACCCTTAGAATAGTTTTCGATAATCACGTCAAGCCAAAGCAGGTTCAAGCTACATTGCCATAAATTCAAGTGACGGTCATAAAACTTAGTTTGAAAAACATCTTAAAGGATTTTGTACGAAGTGAATTGGAAAACTTAAATTAAAGTGTTTATCGTTGGATTATTATGAGTTGTGTTTCTATCTTCAGAGTGGATTTACGCCAGTGTTTTTTACGTGAGGCACAAAATGTGGCTTTTTAACAAGTTTTCATTTTGTTTCTAGACTTTTTATAAGCAACTGCTTTAGGCTTAGTTTATAAGTAAAAAAATAGCTTCAATCTTTCAGCATCCAATTTTTAACAATAGCCAAAATTTGTCTTATAAAGACAAACTTTAGCTATTGTTAAAAATTGGATTGACTACCGCAGACAGTCAGTTTTCACCAATTTTTTTCTAAAGAATATACGAGTAATTATTTATCCGTAGAATAATTTCGATAAAAGGGGTTGCTAAATTGTCGCCTCACACCTGTTTATGTAAGTCTTTCCCCTATATATAATCACATGTCTTCCAATTCGACTCTACCTCGAATCAACAAATTTCCCCTTCTCTTCTCTCTTGACTAGCCTAAAGATGCTTTTACACCGGCGAGGCGAAGCGTGGATGGGAAGTATGGGATGGGCGAGAATTGAAATCTGTATGAAAACATTTATATCGCCCTGCCCATCTTTGGTGTAAAAGGTCTAGATGCGCGAGGATGTGCAAGGCGAGAATAGAAATATTTGTTAGTACAATACTAAACTGTATTGCTCTAAGAATATAATATTTATTTACTTTGTAAAACGAATATACAAATCTCACACCGGCCATCGAGGACCCGCACGGTCTCTCTCCGTTAACCGCTGACTAGCGATAGCTCGTGCTGGCACACGCTGACACGCCCGGCTCGCTCTGACCATCGCAAGACATCGCTGCATACTATACTCCCCAGTCGCCAGCTCCCAAAGCTACTTATGAGCCGGCGCGAAGTAGCGTTGGACATCTTTCGGTGTAAAAGGGTAAGCGTTATTTCAATTCTCGCCCATCCATCCCCTCGCCTCGCTGGTGTAAAACCACCTTTATCCCATTTCATTTGGGGTCGGCTCTCCTCGTCATTCTTCGCCAGATGTTTCGAACAAATTGCCATTTTATAGCTTGTTATTTATTGGCATTAATCGAGGGTTTGCGATGGCGACTGAGTGGAGTCGAGGTACTTCAAAATGAGGTATAAATATATCAATAACACAAAATAAATAGCTTACTTTACATTTCTGAGTTGCTTAGTATCAGCTTCAAACGCAATCTGTGTGTATGTCAATATTATTTCTTACGAAACAAACCCAATAAACATTAGACCTCTTACTTTTAATCCAATATGTAAGTAAGTACATTTGTAGGAGCCTTCAAAACATTTCACCACGCGAAAAGTACTCAGATATCTTTCATTTAATACCGTAAAAGGTACAGGGAGGGCGAAATCAACGTACCTACAGTGTGTTTTTCCTAACAAGTCTTATTTCGTAAACAAAATACGGAGAACTGAGGTTTTGAATAATATAATAATATCAGCCTGTTACAATCCCACTGCAGGGCTAAGGTAAGAGAAACAAGAATTAATTAATTAAACGAACACACTTGGTCATGGGTTTTAAACAGCGATTTCAAACATACATCAACGATAAGTCCAGGTTTCTTCACGATATTTTCCTTCACCGTTATAAGCGATAACCATATAAAGCTTAGAAAGTACATATGAGTTTAAAAGGACACATTGGTAATTGCACGGCTTTGAACCCCTTGTGTCACCAAGACATGCGACGAGATTTCGAAATTCTGCTAATTTTCTGCTTATCTCTTGTTTATTTGAATGGTTTATTTTAAGCAGTACCCATACCTGCCTGCCGAGCCCGCTGTGTAATTTATTTTATCGCCATAGCAATCAAAATAGTGACAAATATGGTCGTGAAGATATGTAATATCTTCCTACCGATACGTACGTATGCTGGATTAAGTCCCATTCTCTCTCACAGAGAAGAAGCTTGTGTTTCAGCATTATGTTGAATCTTATCATAGCTTTTGGCAGAAGCTAGTCACACTAATATTATAAAGGCGATATTTTGTGAGTGTGTGTGTGTTTGTATGTTTGTTACTTCTTCACGCTCAAACGGCTGGATGGATCTGGATGAAATTTGGCCACAGAGATAGATTATAGTCAGGAATAGCACATAAGATACTTTTTATCAAGGGAATAGATTCCCTCGGGATAATTTGTGACATTCACGCGGACGGAGCCGTTAACAGAATCTAGTATGATATAAAAATCAAGGGTTTTAGACCTTAGATAATAACTCGATATTCAGTTTCAATCTACCTGGCCTTTGCCCAATGTTGGGATCGGCTTCCAACCTTACTGGATGCAGCTGAGTACCAGTATTTTACAAGGAGCAACAGCCTATATGGCTTCGAAAACTTTTTTTTAAAGCTTGGGTAAATGCTTTGCTCATGCATACTACAATACAACGGGGAGATAGCGCAGTTATGTAGGACTCTAACCCCCTAAAACTCCAGTTTCCTCCTTCCTGTGCCACTTATGGTGGGAAAACAGGCTCGCGTTAGCACTCACCGCGAACCCGCCGCGGGTGTCCGTCATCGGACCCTCCTCTAGGGAATGAACCCCATCACCTGCGCACGTTGCACGCCGTGACCACCCCAGGGACCAAACCGGCACATGGGCGCTAGACGACCCCGCGTATGGCACCTTTAGGACCTCCACAACCTTAACCTGACCTCGGTAACCTGGATACCCTTTGGCAAGATTGGTGTCAGATTAGTGAAGCCAGGAAGCCTTTTGACCATCCGTGACTGTCAAGATCTACAAATGACAGCCAGAACCAACAGCTTAAGATGCTTGCCGAGGTTCGGAAGAATCTCGGTATGTTAAGATGGTCCCTCATCCATGGACTAACCACGACAAGTGTAGTTTAACCTTGAAGATTAAACCGTGCAGCTGTAATTATTTAGTTATAACTGTATACTTTGTTTGTCTAAAAAGAAAGTCAATAAAAGAAAAATACACACAGAAAAGAGGGTAAAGCCTACATCATTCATTCGTCATTGTTACCTTCAATAGAAGAGAATCATATGGATATGTTTGTAACATTGATTGTTCGACTCTTTTTGATATCCAAATATATGTGGCTTTCTGTGAATGAATGTTATTGTACGCGGGGTGGGTTTTCTATTGAGCCTCCTGCGAAAATTTATTCAAGAAATTATCTTTACCAACTGAAAAGTTAGCTTTAAGTATTTTAATGATATCACAATCTAGATATTTTTATTGGGAGTATTAAAACGCAAATCAAAAAAAAATCTTGTAGTATATAAAAATAAACCGAATTCCAATAAAAAAATATGTTTGCCCAGCAAAATAGTTACCTCTAAATATTATTAACTTAGCAACAATTTGAGTTCGTGATGCATCGCCATTAAAAGAAGCTTTTTTATGAACGCTTATAAAATTATAACAACTAGCGCACAATAAAATTTATAATTAGTTATTGTTAAAAGAAAGCTTCTAGTTTTTAAACGCATATGGCAATTTATTTAATTGAAACACCATTTTATCTTGTCATAATAATCTAATTATCGATTCTTCTGAACCTAACCCGATATCCTAACCCGGTCGCGGGTTAGATTAGGTTAGGATATATTTTTTTTATTTCACTACGATTACTATTTAAGCAACAAACTAGACTAGTTCTGTCTGCAGGATCTAAAGTAACCTAACATGAAGGACATGACGGGAGCTGAGTTCGCTCGTTTTGCTCGCTCACTTCAGCTCTCGTCATCCCCTTCGAACCTAATCTATCCGTGTCGGGGTGCCCTAAGCTCCCGAGCTCGCTTCGCTCGCTCTTGGACTTATTTCGTTATATGTGTGAGTATAACATTTGTACGCTCTGGTTAATTTGCTGTGCAGTCAGTATTTCTGATAAGATTGTCATATTTTTATATCCAAAGTATTTTTTTTGCCTCTCATTAGAAGAAAAATGTAATGTAATATTGAGGTATATTTTCAAATTATCTGCTTGTACTAGTTTAGTTAAACAATTACTTTGTTTGTAGTATAATAATTTATTTGATGTAAAAAAGTGAACTGATTCCTGTCAGTTAAAAGAAGTCGGCAATCCTGATAACATAATGTATCACACCACAACATAACATCACGCATAAATGATGGAAATAAATTGATAGGAGATTATTTTTTTGAAGTGCAGTTAATTATATGCCTTTTTTATTGATATAATTTTGGTACCACACGATATTATTTGCAATTAAAAGTACATAGCTCGCAAAATTCCGAATATTAGTAGGATTAAAAGTTACATCTAGTACTACTACTGGTCAACGGTTCCATTATTTGAGTGTTACTATAGTTTGTTCAATGTGTTTGGAATGTCCATTAAAATTATGCCAGGGCAATTTGGGTCCTATGAGACCGTTCAACAGCTTAGAGGACCAACTAAGTTGAAGCTCAACAACCAAACTTGCAAAGTGAGTTTCAACCACAAATTCAACACACAATTTTATATAAAGTTAAACGCAACAAACTTAAAGAAAGCTATTTCTTGTACTAGAATAATATATTTCATGTTTCTATCAACAAGCTTTTATATAAAAAATTGGATTGTCACGAGAAAAAATTTCAGCTCAATCTAACACCAGAAATGGGTCAAAATAAACTTGCAATTTTGATTACAGTCACCGGGACAGGTTAACTAAATAAAAGTTTGTAAAAACATTCAAATTCGAGTCGCAATTTCATCTTGGCGACAATTACTCTCAAAATCTTATACGTTTAGATAAGTAGTGGAATTTCCTTTTTTTTGTCGAAGTCTTTGTTCGAAGGCTATCGGGAAAGCCACAAACCTGATGGTCTTTACGATAAGAGTGAATACGAAAAGGCAAGTGATAATATTTCTAGATAGGCGTGCTTCATCGTCAACTACATCATCGCTTACCAGCAGTAGTGCTATTGAGCTCAGCGCTGCGCCAGCGATTAAACTACTAGTTTGTAGTACTCAAGGCTATCAATAAAAAAACTTGTCAAACCTATGGAAATTAGGGATTTGACAGCTTTAGACTGATGAACATGCGAAGGAATTCCCCCACTGATTATACGAAACCGCTTCGAATACATATCAAATCTATTTCGATTAGACAGATGTTATCGAATCACGAACATCAAATAAAGGAACCCGTTTAAGGAACGACCACAAACCCGACATAATTGACACGAAGGGAGCCTTTGGAAGTTTACGTGACTGGATGCACCCTTATCGATAAATACAGGATGAATTTTAATTCATTTGTATTTTTTCTAGGATTGAAAGACTTCGTTAAATTTAAGATAATCCTCTTCAAAATGATAGCGCCTATGATACTCGTGGTGTAGGCAGTGGTAACCACTAACCATCTGGTGCTTGTTTGTCACTCTAGGGAATGAAAAAAAAGCTCATAAATATGAACAACTTCTTTTATGGGACCAACTTTGATCTTCCGAAAAAGAAATCTGCTGTTCTCATCACTTGAACAAGTTACAAGATCATAAATTTACGGCGCTGATCTTGTTTCAAATTTCACATATATTACATTTCATAGTATAAGTAATTTGTATTCATGAGTAATTTCAAACACTAAAATATTGCCAATGAATTTCAAGTCAGCCTGTATAATCGGATAAAAGTGAAGTTCGTCGCATTGATGCGGTACGCAACTTAATTACAAAACTTGCAAACTAAGTTTGATTTTCGGGTTTGGGAAAAAGAGTAAATTTTGTGGTTGATTAGTTTCGAGAACTCAACGTGGTGGGTTTATTGCCCAGATTTTTTTGTTACTGTGGCTGGCGACTAAGATAACATTGACATGCACTACCAAAATGTATCGTGGTTAATTCCAAGAATATAAGTATAACTATGTGTGTATGACTAGATGTATGAATGTGAGTGAAGCAAAAGAAGTATGTAAGGATTGTAGCAGGTGGCGTTCTGTAGTTTCTGCCTACCCCCATGGGAAAAAGGCGTGAGTTTATGTTTGTATGTATGTATGTAATACTATAGTTAAGCTTTTAGTTTAAGCATAATCAAGCATGCCACATAATGCTTAATTATGCTTAAATTATGCTTTGTTTTATGCTATTTCTAAGTTTATCTTGGACATCACAGTCAACGGTGAAGGAAAACATCGTGAGGAAACCTGGATAGTTAATGTAAGTCTGAAATAGCCAAGTCAGAGGCCTGTGGGGTTTCCAGAGGCGGCTTAGTTAACTCTGACACCAGAAGTGGCCACAATCTTACACGAAAATAAGAAGATACTTAAACCAAAAAATCTGCCAAGTGCGAGTCGGACACGCGCACGAAGGGTTCCGTACCATTATCGCAAAAAAAACGGCAAAAAAATCACGTTTGTTGTATGGGAGCCCCACTTAAATATTTATTTTATTCTGTTTTTAGTAGTTGTTGTAGCGGCAACAGAAATACATCATCTGTGAAAATTTCAACTGTGTAGCTATCACGGTTCATGAGATACAGCCTGGTGACAGACAGACAGACGGACCGCGAAGTTTCAGTAATAGGGTCCCGTTTTTACTCTTTGGGTACGGAACCCTAATTAAAAAAAATACCAGCAGATTTTTGCAATAGTGTCTCGTACTACCTACATTTAAATGCATATCACCGTTTGATAACACTATTTTAATGTTTGTATTCTCTAGAAATCTTGATCCGATTACGCTACTAATAGGCTACTATGTATTATCCTGGATAATGGACGGTTCCAGTGATAGAAATAACCACGGAGATAATGAAATAAATTGCCACTTCTTTCTCTAACTCTCTTCAATCTCTTTAACTAAGCTTTTCCTACTCAATAGTGACGTTCCCAACGCCTCAGCTATTCGGGTGTCCCTTCTTCATCTCATCTGGGATTACTAATCCGGATTTCCGGCATACGTGTCTGGGGCTGCGGTTCTGTGGCAAACCGTAAATGTCAATGACGTTTCCCGGTTCCAAATCGGATAAGTAATTTAATGGAATTCGATGAGATTCCTCTTACAGTAACTGATTTAAGGAGTACCGCTTTTGTAATATTGATTTGACTAACGAGCGCCCAAGACTGCTTGGGCTTGTTCGCACGAAGATATATTACTTTTTTGGGAGATTGAATTGTAAAGGTGGTAAATACTTACCACCTTAACAATTTCCATTAATTTGGGTGGATGGTTTTACTCAATCACGCCAGAATGGCTGAACAATCTATAATAAAATAAAATGAACGGCTGTACAGTCTGGCATAGTACACAGGCTACTTTAAATCCCGCGATCAACTCAGTATATTATTCCCTTGGGATAATAAAGACTTTTCACGCGGACGAAACTGTGGGCAGAATCTAGATATCCATAGACATGAAAATTTTAATAGAATGCATCTATTTGGCAGAATATTGTACAGCTAATGTAAAGCTGTTATGTGAATTATATATTACGATCATAATATTCTGCCGTTTCTGGCGTACAAATATGGTTTGTAAAATTATGGGTCATCATTACATTAAAATTAAATCATTAGAATTACAAATAATTTAAATAAATTGAACAATAATATAGTAGTAAAAGAGATTAATTATATAAGTCAAAATTCAATGAATTCAAGGAGATAAAATATGAGTTATAGGCATTAATATCAAATATTTAGGTAAATCATTCATAAAATCTTCAGTTGAGTAATAACATTTGCTTAAAAGAAAGTTAAATAATTTAAATTTAAATGTTCTGAGGCTGAGAGTTTTGAAGCCATCAGGTAATTTGTTATAAACAGTAATGGACATGCAGTATACACCATTAGAAAACAACTTAATTCTACGCCTAAGAACATTAAGCATATGCACTTTGCGGCTGGGTCTGGATACAACATCGTTATGCAAGTCAAATTTATTTCTGTTTTGGTGTACTAATATACATATTTCAAAAATATATAGTGCCGGAAGTGGCAGTATTTTGAGTTTTTTAAACAGTGGAACAAAACTGTCCAGTGGGTGCGCTCCACAAATTGAGCGTACACATTTTTTCTGAGCTTGAAACACTCTATTAAGGTCAACAGAATTACCCCATATTACAATGCGTAGCGCAAAACTAGTGAGACATAGCAATGGTATGCACACAGTGCCGCATTAACACTAGCCACACGTGTTAGTCTATATAAAACGAATACATCTCTATCTATCTTCTTACATAGATCATCAATATGAGATTTCCAGTTACAGTTTTTCACAGAAAAGTTCTTATCACCTGAACATACTTGATCTGACAAAATAGGTAATTAAACGGAAACTTACAGAGTGGCTCCTTCAACAAGACTATGATCACACAGAATCAATATTAACCTACATAACCTAGCACAAGCACATACTTGCATGCACCTCACACACACATACATGCACCACACACACACACACACACACACGCACATACATGCACATACGCACATACATGCACACAAACGTACACACTTGCACACACACAAACACACATACACAATCACAAAAAATTAAGTTCATTATTAATTATTCTCATTTTTATTACCATTAACTAAAATTGTTTAATTGTGATCGTCAGAGTCCTCACTAAATAAAAGGTAATATTAAATCATTACTTGTGGCCGTCCACTGTCTCTTAAGATACAGGTATACCCTAGTTTAAGAGACAGGGTTACACAAATTGTCAACAGATGTACCATGTCAACATGTTTTACTATATTATACTGTACCTTGTATATCTTGCTAGTAAATTTAGTATAAGTTTTGTTTTTCTCACCATCTGTACCTTTTTGATCAATAAACAATTTATGTATTTATTTATCATTTCCATATTGTATTTTAAGTAGTGGACGCGTACTGCTATATGTCTGGAATTGTATCATTTTTGTTTTCTTAATATTAATATGAAGATTATTGTGTTCAAGCCATGTAATAATTTTATTTAATGTCATGTTTATTTCATTTTGGTACTCAACAATATCGTCATTTTTTTTTATAATACTGAGGGTCATATCGTTAGCGTATAGTATGCAATTGTGGGCAGTTACACTAGGCAAGTCGTTAACATATAGCAAGAATAAAGTCGGCCCCAGTATGGTCCCTTGAGGAACACCGCAGTTATTTTCGCGATATTGAGACCTATATGCGAGCTTTTGATTTCCTGTTTGTCCCAAATTCTCAACACATTGCTGTCGATGTGTAAGGTAGCTTTATAGCCATTTCAACGCGTTTCCTCTTATGCCATATCGGTCTAATTTATAAATTAACAGTTTATATATTATGGTTTACGAAATCAAAAGCTTTGCACATATCTAGAAAAATGGAGACAATTGGTAGTTTATCATTGAGGCTTTTCGTTATTAATTTTAATAGAGCAAAACAAGCTGTTGTGGTCGATTTATTTTTTCTGAAACCAAATTGATCTTCACTTAGAATTTTGTATTTGGATAAAAAACCCGGAGAGTTTTTCATGCGTGACCTTGTCAAAGATCTTTGAAAATATTGGAATGAGTGTTATGGGGTGGTAATTATTTTTGTGAGGATGGATGGATGAATGTTTGTTACTCTTCACGAAAAAACTGTTTAACGGATTTGAATGAGGCACGCAGATAGTTTGTATACTGATCCTGGACATAGATACTCTTATGTTTTGTTTCGAGTGAATTAGGTTCCTTTGTAAGATTTTTTTGGGCCTTTCATGCTAAAGCTGCAAGAAAAAAAATTGTTAATTATAATGATTTTAATGAAGGTCCTATACCGAATAGTATCTATAAGATTTTTGGCTACAAGAAAATATTAGGTAGCGTTTTAACTGAATGTTTAATGAATATAAACCTTCTACTTTCTTTTTAAAACTTTGTAAACTGAGGTAAGTAGACTAAGTACCACTTTCTAACTGAAAGTAAAATAAGGTTTACGTTAAAATTCTTTATGAAGATAGCGTAAAGTAAGGTCGTCGTGGACTAAAATTTTCATATTCATATTTTGGCGATGACAGGTAAAGTCAGGAACTTAAATTTTGGCAAAATAACTTTATTCAAATGTTGACTTTACCGCTTTTAAACTTTCAATCCCTGACTTTTCTCAACTTTGTTTCTGAATTCGTTATTTACAGCATTTATTTACGAATATTATGTAAAGGCACAATTTAAAAAACCGGCCAAGTGCGAGTCGGCCTCGCGCACCGCGGGTTCCGTACAAACCTCAGCTTAAAGGTATTATAGACCTAGTATTTGATATGAATTTTAATTTAATACCTCTACGCGTTCATGAGGAAAGGGGTAGTAAGTTTAAAAATTAATAAAAATATTTTTATTATATGATGTAACTAAAAATTTACGGTTTTTGCAATTTTGCCTTTATCTGTGCTATAAGACTTTGCTTCGTACCAAATTTCAAGATTCTGAGTTCATGGGAAGTACCTTGTAGGTTGTGATTCCCTTGCGAGTGTCGAAAATTTGCGGTAATTTGCGGCATAAACGGCTGTATCTTTTGATTGCGTTGGCTTTGAAGTTTGATTTTCACAGTTTTAAGGGCCAGTAGACCTGACTATTTGATATACATTTCAGCTTGATACCTACACGCATTCCTGAGAAAAAGGGTCTTGACAGCCAGACAGATAAAGTGATCCTATAAGGGTTCCGTTTATTCCTTTCGATTTACGAAATTCCGTTTATTCCTTTCGATGTACGGAACCCTAAAAACACCTTATTATGTAATATGTCGGTTATTACAGAAATAACGTGTTTTTGTGTAGCCATTGCAGTCCCACTGCTAAGCAATGCCCTCCCCCAATATTCTTTTTCCTACAATTTATGTTACCAACATTTTTTTTTCCTAACTGTTGCGAGTACTTGTCAGTATTGATCAAAAACTTTGCCGATGGAAATGTCTTAGCACTAAAGCCATATTTTATGCAATTTCTGCTGCAAACCGTACGCCATAAATCTATGTTTATCCATGCGCATAAAGTCAGTATACATAACATCCCCGAAACGGTGAGTTGCACCTGGCATGTGACGTCACAAGCCAGCATTCACGGCAGTACGTGTGCAGAATTTCATATTCACTGTGACTTGGACTTGCTAGTGACATGAATTTACATAATATTTACGTGTGAATTCTGGTTATAAAATCCAAACAACTGGCTGGTTAGAAAATATACAGACCCACTGGTTAAATGAAGGATATTAAACGAGAGATCATAATAATATATAGTCTATTGCGAAACATTGTTTTAGGGCTTGCGAGCTATGTACTTGTATAAAGTTCCTTCCTTTATTTTCATGAGCTAAATTAATTTCAATTTTTTTCATAATTTTTCAACAAAAATAACGGTAACTCATTTTTTTGTGAGTTACATTTCGCGGTATCTATAGCAATTTTTCACACCTGAAATAAAATTCGTTTTCCAGCAATATTTATTTCTTTAACTAAAGCAATTTGATATTTAGAATACGTAGCTTTGTAATATGCCTTTTACACCCGAAATATTTCGCAAAAAGGAACAACTGTGAAATCTACTAATATCTATATATTTATTTAAAAACACCTCAGTTCATACATATCTATGCAGTCCTGGCTCCTGTATTCAGAAATCCTGTATTACAAGAGCCAAAACCAAACAATGATACTCCAGCAAGTATAAAAAGGAACAAAAAGGATACACAAACAAAAGCTCGAACGAAACCCTATAATTGACTTTACTATAAAAATCATTTCCCAGAGAGAGCGTTCTCATCCTTCAGCGGGTAGCAGCGAATGAATTCAATTAACCAATGAAAAAGTGTTCCAATGATTCAATTAGCCAATGAAAAAGCGATTCATTTGTAGCTGGCCAATGAGAAAGCGCTACGAATTGTTCTCTTGAACCCAGGCGGAGAAACTGACTGCACTTTAAACTTCGAATGCTGCTTGAATGAAACTATGTACGAAATAATGTGATCTGGCGATTACAAATTTGAAATACATTATTTTTATTATTTTTGTATTTTTTATGTTTTTTTTTGCCAGAAAGAAATGTTTTGAACAGAGATTTTAGGAACGTTATTCATGACGAATCCTGGATGATTTCTGATCATTCATCTAATATTTTAAACTCGCAACATAATAACTGAAAAATAGATTTTTAGGAAATACTTAGCGCTCATTCTCGCATGACACAACATACGCTCCAAATAAAAAACAGATAGTTTCGAAGACTGTTTAAAGCAGGTAATTTATAAAAAAACAGGTTTACTTAGGAGCTTACATATTCCAATTTACTTAAAATAACATGACAATCTTATTTGCCTTCAAAAAATAACATCATACCTCTTTTAGTTAACCATAATAAATGCCATTATTCTTCAACCCATACAAGACTTACATAACCTCTTCGCTGAGTGGTGTCAAAGAAATCGTATCGCGTCACGTGTGCTTCGTGTTACCTCGCATCTGCTCGAGTTTCCTCGGATGTCATCGGGTGTCTTCGGGTTCTAGTTAACGTGCAAGGCGTATGATTGGTGAGTCGCAGTGACACTTGAGATGCCATTATTGTGAGAGGTGTGGTAGTTTTATTTTTAACCGACTTACCAAAAAGGAGGAGGTTCTATGTTCGAGATTATATGTATATTTTTCTTTTGTTCACCGATATCTCCGTCAATTGTGTACCGATTTTAAAAATTATTTTTTTGTTTGTAAGAGTATGTTTCAAAATGGGTCCCATTCTAATTTGATGATGATCTGATGAAGAACATCGGAGATATAGAACAGAACTCTTCAATAAATAACGGAAAATCTCTCGGGATTTTTGAAATCGCATGACGGTTCTTTCGTTCTCCCAGTCAACTGTCACGCTATCATCTACTTATTTTTCTTCTTAAACTACCTACAGCCAGTGTCAAAAAAAATGTTATTTAATTAAAAACTTTCCCTTAAATCTAATGACCCCAAAATACCTCCTAGAACGAACGAATTGATCGCCACGCTTACATAATTGACAAAGGCTCGATTTATTTTATTTTCATAGTTAATTATTATGAAAATGACAATAACGTACAGTTTAAAACTTCACGTATAAGCTGAGCGTGTCACAGATAACGTCGGTATCTCATTTTCAGATACAGTCAACAAGAAAAGCAGTAAACTGTATTAATTAATAATTAAAAGTAACTATCTTTTAATTTAATGAATTAGACAATGTAATATCGCTTGTTTGGTTGAGGAGTTGATATGGCCACCTTTCAGCCATAGCCTACAAGGCCTAATCAGATGCCAGGAAGTGCTTGAAAAATCAATTACTTGTTGCCGGACACATATACGAAAGCCAGGTAATATAAAGCTAATAAAAATAGGTTCAGAATCGTTTAATTTGTGAAAACTTATAAAGTCTCCAGGTAGTGTTTTTTTGCTTTATTTTAAGATATCATACGGAAGAAAAATCGTGTTTCGTAGCTTAAGTAAAATGTGCCAAGGACGGAGCGATGTTGAAATTATGTTCAAGTGTAAAAAAAACGCATATATTTATTTAATTAATATTTATAAATACATTTATCAAGCTCTTTGGAATGAAAGAGGATCTTGGAGTACCTACGCACGTTGGTGAATCAGACCCCGTTCTTTATTAATCTTGCAACTGGAAAAAAATTCAAAACGGCTCGGGTATTCGGGTTTCGGGTGGTTTTTGAATGAGCACAGCTGGTTGAGCCACATTAAGCTCCAATTTAAATTCGAAGACCCGGTGGGAGTGCACGACTATGTCCCACTTACTGTAGTGTCCCAACTGTCCATTCACTTGCACCTTAGATGACCTATACAGAGCTTCTGACGCTGCAAAAAACGTGACGACCTACTGGGCCCCAACAATTTAATTAAATGTACCATCGAATCGAATACAAGAAGAATTTAAAATCCCAAAATATTCGAGCACTTCTGTCTCTATCTGTACGTGTAATACATCGTTTACGTGCAAATTGTATGATTGGGTCGCTCTCAATGACGCTCTCGATCAAATTAAAGCGAAAATGAGAGGACACGTTGAGGTATATCTACAGTGGGTAGGTACTACATTTTGCCTATTGCCTAACTCGCCAGTAAACACACACAAGACTTATCTAAGCCTGAAAATTCTTAAGTGCATAACAAAATATCAGCCTGTATTCTACAAAGGGAATATATACCTAGAGTAGATCCCCATTTCATTAGTGATGTGTAACGATCTAAATTCAATACCGCGTGTTTTTGCTAAAAATATCTTCCCGATCTTACCCTGGACCCTATGCTGACGCAGTCACGATATCGACTGGAAGGTCAATGAGAATGTACCTTTTAAACACAGCCCAAATATTGCAACGTACCTACATATAACTAACATTTTGCCTTTGATTGTTTAAGTACTAGGCAAAATCAAATTACAAATCAATTATTTGACTTTGCATTATGATTGAATTATTTTTAACAAAACAACATTGCAATTTCCGATCCTAAAATTAATACATATTTCAGCCATCATTCTACATACACACACACACACAACAACACACATCACACATATAATTAATTAACGCATTTACATCAAATGCAAATCAGTCAAATAGAATCGCATTGCGTACATGTGAATGTATTTGAAATTTCGCTTAATAAAAATTGCTTATCAGTGTGATATAAATAGAATCGCATCGAGCTATTAATAACAGAAGCAATGTTTTTATCTACAATCGGGTGCAAAGTATGAACATCGGAAAAACCGATTTGTTCCGGTCTGATCCCCTCGATCTAATCCCCTGGCTACAATACCAATCTCTAAATGACCAAGTGCAGGACAAGGTTATAAAGTTCAAAGTTCTCTTCCAAAACAGAAAAGGTTTTAGCATCAATCACCACGCATGCTCAACTTATGTTTACAATATCAGATTTACATTGAACACAGGTTTTCTCACTCAGTTTTATCAAATGTTTTGTTAAAAGTGCAAGCCGTACATTGTTTCTTGTCAACCTCTCTAACAAAGATACACAAAGTTAACTAAAACAACAAGTTTTCTAAACATTTTCTCCTCGAGTTTCAGAACTATTTTCTCAGGCAATCAACCAAGTATATAGATTGCGTCGGTCAGAAAGCTCTTACCTCTAGATTGGCTGTCGGAAGCTATCCTAGCTGAACGTGCAGTTACCTGCACTTTCCAGTCCAATAAGTTTGTTCTTACTTCAATGATATTAAAGTAAGGTAAATATTAGAGGATGTACGATGTTTGAGAGGTCCAATTGAAGTATTGGTGACCAACAATGAGAGAACTATAACGATTGATATAATTATAGATACCTATAATATATGTTATGGACCAAGTGATTAATACGGCATTATTCATAATACCCGGGCAATTTGAATAGGCAAATGCCCAATATGAGTAGGCAATATAATAAAAACTATTGAAATAATAAAATTGACCGGGCTTTCTGAATAACGCCCATCACTTATTGGCTAGGATAATATAATGTTTTATTAAATTATTTTAATGTTGAAATTGGTTTTAATATAGAATAGGTAAGTGCGATTACTATTTAAGCAACAAAGTCGTTGCTCGCTCACTTCAGCTCCCGTCATCTCCTTCGAACCTAACCTATCCGTGTCGGGGTGCCTTGAGCTCCCGAGCTCACTTCGCTCGCTCTTGGACTAACTCATTGACCATAATTATCGAATTACCCAACGGTTACGAAGTGGAGTCAATCTCAGTGAAGACTAGACATGGAGGCGGGAGATTTTATAGTTATTTTTTTTTATATTTGTTCCGGCTCTGGGTGTTGTGTATGTGAGTTTATATGTTTGAAAACGCACCCACGATACAGGAAGAAATTCCTAGAGAGGGGCAAAGTTTAAAAAAAAAAAAACAGGAAGAATATAAGTGTGTGCGCAAACAAAGGTGCAATTACGAGTATTATCTTTCTATTTATACGGAAATCATTCTGAGCAAGAATATGTAACAAAGTTTTGGGCTTTTCCTCGTACTTACTATAAATTGCTGTGTTCTCTTCATATAACAGAAAAACCAAAAAAAAACCGACTAGCCACACTTGCCTAAACAAGCTCACATTGACCGTGAGAGAAAAAATGTAACACAACTCCCAAATATTCGTGTATATAAATCTGTCTGCGTCCATCACCCAGTCAACACGTTACACGTCTGTTACGTTATCCCCCATTTCCTCTTGTCCGACATTTTTCACAACGTAATAGCAAGGAGTGGGTGTATATTGTCCTCATTCATCTCCATGCGGTTCGGATAACGAAGACTGTGATATTTGGTGACATATTGGTGGGAGTTTATTTCCTTATGAAATACTACCTTCCGCCTGTGTGATAAGTGTTTTCTTATCCCAAGAGAACATTAAATCGGGATGAGCCTATATGCTATGGCAGACTATAATCTGTCTCTGTGTAACAAACATCGATCCATCCGTCAAAACTTTCGCATTTATAATATTAGGAAAAATATTATAATATTAAGAAATAAGATAGGAAGAAGTAAAATAGTAAGGAGTAAGATAGTAAGAAATAAGATAGTAAGAAGTAAAATAGTAAAAATTAAAATAGTAAGGAGTAAGATAGTAAGAAGTAAAATAGTAAGGATTAAGATAGTAAAAAATAAGATAGTAAGAAGTAAAATAGTAAAAAGTAAAATAGTAAGTAGTAATATAGTAAGAAATAAGATAGTAAGAAGTAAAATAGTAAAAATTAAAATAGTAAGGAGTAAGATAGTAAGAAATAAGATAGTAAGAAGTAAAATAGTAAAAAGTAAAATAGTAAGAAGTAAAATAGTAAAAAGTAAAATAGTAAGGAGTAAGATAGTAAGAAATAAGATAGTAAGAAGTGCGGTAATTAGAAGTAAAATAGTAAGAAGAAAGATAGTAAGAAGCAAGGGATATCATATTGACAAGTATATCGTGATTCTTCACCATAGAATAATAATCAAATATAGGTACAATTGTTAAGGATTAGATCGCTGAAAAACACCAACGCGGTGTCTTATTGGCTACTTAACTATTTATTATGTTAATAGGATGTCTTGTCTAAAACGAAGAAAATGATAGCGGTATACGAGTACTGGCAGGGCTATTCAATCTACTAAAAGTGCAATTTGGTAGCACGAATGAAGTTTAATGCGAGCTTGTAAAAATATATACAAACATAAAGCTAATAAACTTAAACCGAGTGCAAAACGGTAGAAAGATATCTTATTAATTAAAGTATCCATCCTTTGAAAGACCCACAATATTCAAAAGCGCACGTTTTCATCCCAAGCCTAGCTCAAAACGGTCGTTTACCGAAGCCTGCAGTATTTACACATTACACAGCACAGACGGAGTATTTACGCTACTCCAATAAATTCTGTTTTACACGTACAGCTTGAAATGATAATAATTTACGCGTGGTTTGGAGCAACGATGAAAATTCACATCACTCTTAGCGGTTTGTGGAATACGAATGGGATAATGGTGAAGATACGCTTATGTTGTGTTGTTTCAAAGCATATCAAGTAAGTTTACGTATGGAACAATTTTAAAATGTCTTCACTTTCTATACACCAATTCGAGGTTTTTATAATCATGCCAAATGGTGAATTCAGAAATATCTAATATTGGTCACACTATTACCAACCACTGCAACTCCTGAAACTCCAGAATGAACAGTGGTGATCACCAGAAAAGAGATGAGGCAATGAAGCGATTTAATTTGTTTTGGATTCCACAACGACATTAATCAGAAAATATAACTGGCCATGTGCGTTTCGGATGCCGCACATTTAGGGTTCGGTGCTAAAGAAAAAAATTGATTTATCTATATATTGGTATTTTTTACCGATTTTTTGGAGCAATGGTGACCCAGTGGTATCGGCCGCGACTTACAAGTTGTATGTAGGTCGTGGGTTCGAGCCCAAGCAGGCGCTTTACTTTGAGTAAATTATTTCAACACGACTGCTCTCAAAACGGTGAAGGAAAACATCGTGAGGAAACCGGCATGTCCTAGAACCAAAAATTCGAAGACATGTGACATCCACCAACCTGCACTGGGCCCGCATGGTGGATTACGGCCCATTCCCTCTCACAGAGAGGAGGCCTGTGTCCCAGCAGTGGGAACATTAATAGGCTGATGATGTGATGTGATGATGTGGTATTTTTTTTGTAAAATATACCGTTTTTCAAGGTCAGTGGAAAGTTAAGAAATCACTCTAAAACTACCCTATTTTCTTCCCCCACTTTAATATAATTAAACACGGTCAACTCTACAGCTGTTAGACAAGTTCCTAACTGTCAACACGGGTGTGGCAAGTGAGTGGTAATCAGAATAAATGGCAGTCGCTGAGCCGCCATCAATTCAACACTAATTTATTTGAACTAAAGGGTGTCTTTAGTTTGAAAGGTTGACTGGTATTGGAAGTTGTTGTAAGGGTCAAGTTTGTAAGTTGATTGTTGGTAGGATTTCAAATAGATAACTTATTTTTTATAAGACAGCAAAACAAGCTGCAGTCGAAGGATACATCTGGTTTTGGTCAGCCAGCTCGCGAATGTATCCTCCGACGTTACAGCATGAATTTCTTCTTGTTTACGTCTTTTTAGTTCGCCACTTAAGCGGTCGGGTTTTTTTAACTTTTATTTTTATTTTTGTTTGACCATAGGTTCGCGTTTGACCACTATCTCGCCTGACGGTAAGCGATGTGGACTTAATAACATTTTTATTTAATTTTTTTTTTCGAATTTACTTTAAACATAATAGTGCTATATATTTTTGAAATCACCTCTTAAAACACTGTATTTTAATACCCCATACGACGAGTTATGGAGACAAAAAAATTGGGCTCTCCACAATATTATGGCGTGCAAAATTCGCCAATTTATTTTTCAATTTTAATGTAGCCAATGCCACTCGCAAGTTTAAGACGAATCGATTGACGTAATAAGTGTCATCAAAACCGGCCTACGCGTTTGGTATCTAGAACTCTGCATAGGATCAAATATATATACTTAAATAGAATGATAAACACATAATCCTCCTTTGCGTCGCGCAGTCGGATAAGAACGATCTTTGATGAAAATTGTCATCATGTAGGTAACTCTTTTGGGGTATGGATTTTATAAAAAATATTTCTTAATGGTCACGTCTTTTATTAAAAAACCTCTTCTGCAAAATTCGCTTCTAGAAATCCAAATCCAGCTGTTTATGTAGACTGTCTTTCAACGAATTTAAGATTTTTTATAAGTAGATGCAATAAATACATATCGATAACAGACGTAACTACCAAGTTTATTGTTAATAAAAATTATAATTTGAAGACTCTATGAAAAATATATACTATCTATACTAATATTATAAAGAGGAAAGATTTTTTTGTTTGTTAGTTTGTTTGTACCGAATAGGCTCCGAAACTACTGGACCGATTTGAAAAATTCTTTCACCATTAGGAAGCTACATTATTTCTGAATAACATATTTTTAATCCCGAAAACGGTTCCTGTGGGTTGGCCCACGGGAGCGAAGCCGCGGGCAACAGCTAGTACTATATAATAATACTTAATATTATTAAGAGGAAAGATTTTTTTGTTTGTTTGTACCGAATAGGATCCGAAACTACTGGACCGATTTAAAACATTCTTTCACCAATAGAAAGCTACGTTATTATAATAATAAGTAATAATAATAAGTAACTTTATATACATAAGAAAATAATACAATACATGGATTCCCTGACTCCTGCATGTGTATTCCTGAGTAACATAGGTTATTTCGTGGTGGCCCACGGGAGCGAAGCCGCGGGGAACAGCTAGTGAAAAATAAAATCGCATCTTGATTTCATTATAAAATCGAATCATATTTATCATCGACTTCCGAGAGAAAATACCCACACGAAAAATAACTGTAAAAAAAAAACAATATATCTAAAACAGGGCCATTTTCTATTAAAGATAACTCATAAACAATCACCTAGTTAACAGTTCTTCCGCACACAAAAAATAACTTACAAAACAACCTAACAATATCTATAAACAAACACAAAAACATAGCTATTTAAAAAGCCACTCCTCCACACAATAGCCCCACTTCTCAACAACATAATATATAAAAGCCACAACTAAACTTACTGACATACAACTGACATTATCAGATGAATGGACCTCTGACGTAGGCGGCGTAGCCTTCGTAGCGGGGTCTACGCCGTAGCGCTACGACGGCCTACGTCACCGTTCGACGGGTATTGTGTGGCGTCATGCGTTACGTCATTGAGACCTGGTGTTCTTTTTTTAAATGTATTTTTTTTTAAGGTTAGGGTTTTTTGCACATGATTGAGCCACTTTGTGCACTGACCTTTTTAGGCTTTTTTGTGAATAATAAAAAATGTCGTGAACTTTGAAATATGGTTGGTCTAAACTTTAATACAACTATATGTTGAAATTTACTTTTATTTAACAAAATAATATCACGCCTGTATCTCAGAAGGTAAAGGCAGAGGTGTGCTAGATTACCCAGTTATGTTTTCAGGGTATAATAATATTTATTATTTACACAAAAAATTATCGAAATCATAATGCTTTTTACGAAAATAATAGGTATATCCATCGAAACCTATTTTACCAAAAAGTACAACCTCTAAAAATAAAATTAAGTTTATAGTTCCCAGGAGGTTAAGTAGTGTACTTAATTGACATTAAATTCGTGTCGTACTTGACGTCGTGTCGGTTGTAAAAGTCGCACGACACGTGATATACTATAAACTAGAACCGTAAAGTCTTATAAGCTGATTTATAGTGAAAGCTTATCTGGTTTAGTTTATTGGCTAATAAAATTGGATTGCGCGATAAAATTGCTTTAAAATATTATCTTTTTATAGATAGTTCAACTCATCTTTGCGCGCGGCGCTATGTGTGCGTGATTGTTCGCTCGGACGACGACTGCCGCGTCACTGCCTCACAAATGCATAATATATAATTACAAGCGTATGCACAGCGCACGCACACATGGCGCCGCGTGCACATTTGAGTTGAACTGCGTTTACTATAGAAGAAGATGTAGTGACTAAAATTGGAAAGAGTATGCTAAGATGGTTTGGCATGTTAAGAGGATGAATGAAAGGCGATTAACGAAAGATATTTACAAGACAGACGTGAATGGAAACTCCGCGGAGGATGTTCTTCAGAAAGGCCAAGTGCGCATTACTCATAACAGACGTGCGTGTATGACTGATGTATGAACGTGAGTGAAGCAAAAGAAGTATGTAAGGATCGTAACAGGTGGCGTTCTGTAGTTTCTGCCTGCCCCCATGGGCAAAAGGCCTGAGTTTATGTATGTATGTATGTAATAACTATTATTTATCAGTTATCACCCATCGCATTGCCAATGACTTTGATTCTACAAACACTGAATGAAATAGAAGTAACTATAATAATACGAGTAATACCTGCCTATAACTGTCCCACTGCAGGGCAAAAGCCTCTTCTCATGCAGAGAAGGCACGAGCATTGTTCACCACGCTTGCTCAACGGGTTGGTTCAGGTTTCCTCACGATGTTTTCCTTCACCGCTGTCAACCATGTCCAAGATAGAATAAGTAGGTACATATGAATTTGAAAAAGTAATTTTGGTACTTGCCCGAATTTGAACTCACGATCTCAAGCACGAGAGGTGAGGTAGTAGGAGGAGGTATTGTTTTTTTGATATGTCAATTTAAAATTCTATTCTTTAAAATATCTTTGATTCTATTTTTTGACATTTTTATTTTGAATTTTTGTTTTTTGATTGATTATAACTTTAAATTTAATCAATTGACCATTTGTTTATATTCAATTTCTTGTCCATTTTCGCAATGTTTTGGAAATTTTTATTTTATTTGATTTGGAATGTACCTTTACTAACACTAGTTTTATAAGGATTTGTTACTAACAAGATATGGACTGTAAATTGTCTGAACTTTGAAATAAATTGATAAATTGATTGATTAGCCAATAAGCCAATGTTTAACTAGCTTTTTATCGCTGATTCGAACCTGTAGCCTAATTCACAAGAACCGCATATTTTACCGGGAACAAAACATATGACACATAACAAAAGTGTTACTTTCAATTCATTAGTATAGGTCCTTACAAAGAGCAGTGGTAGCCCAGTGGTAACGACCGCGACTTACAAGGAGTATGTCGTGAGGCCGAACCCAGGCAGACACTTTATTTTGTGTACATTATTTCATCACCATTGCTCTTTAAACAGTGAAGGAAAACATCGTGAGGAAACCGGCATGTCTTAGAACCACGTCACACATCCACCGACCCGCACTGGGCCCGCGGGGTGGATTACGGCCCATACCGTCTCACAGAGAAGAGGCCTGCACGCATAACGGACCAAATGGGTCTAAGTACTAAACGGACTAAAGGGGGTCCATCTATCCTATCCCAGTAAGTGCTTCCAGAGATGACTTTTTACAAACATAATTGTAAACAAATAAACAATTGTACCTTCTTATAACAACAGTTTCAATTAATTTTAATGTAATCTATAAGGGGGCGCACGGTTGGCGCAGTGGTTGAGCAATTGACTGCTGCGCTGCGTGTCGCGGGTTCGATTCCCGCACGGAACAAAAATTTGTATGACCTACAGATAATTGTTCCGGCTCTGGGTGTTGTGTATGTGAGTTTATATGTTTGTAAACGCACCCACGATACAGGAAGAAATTCCTAGTGTGGGGCAACGTTTTTTTTTAAAATAAATAATAAATAATAAGAATTTCCAATCCATATGGAAGTTTTTTGTCTAAAATAAAGTCCATTTTAATTTTTATCATCATTCAAAAACACTCTGCAAGCAAACACCGATTGATCCAAACGAGAGATTCACATTTCGTTAATTTTTTTTTATGATTTTGCTGTACCTATCCATTACATTCTGAATGGTGATAAATAATAATTGTGATTTTTGCAACTATATTACTAAATTCATATGTAATATTTTGCATGCCGTAAGGCAAAATATATTGGCACAATTTATTAATACGAGTAATCTAACTTATATGTATACCTACATTATAAGGGACCGTTCAAGTATTACGTAAGCAGATTCATTACAATTATTTACCCTCCTCCCCCTTGTCAGCAAAAGTAAGCAAATCTCTAACCCCCCCCCATGCTTACGTAAACATTAGTATATACATTTCTTTTAATGAAAGTATTCTGTTTTTTTTATTAATTCATAAGATTAAATTCCCCTACTCGGTTCTAAGCGAGTACCTAAACGTCTTCATTAGTTTTGGGAATCTCCGAATATGCGTTTCGTTTTCAAGCATAGACAATGTGTGGGTTGTAAAAAAGTAAATAATTACTGCTGACGTAATCATCATCTAGACCACCCCACCCCCCATGTCATCAAAAATAAGCAAAGCATAGACCTCCCCGTCCCCCTGTAGTGCTTACGTAATACTTGAACGGTCCCTAAGCAAATAAATGATTTCCTTCATTTTTTAAACCTAAAGTCACATTTTCTGACAGTCCATAAAAATGTATACAAATGATGAAAAACCCCAAAGGTACTCGTCTAAAGAAAGCTTGAAAACTGTCCACTACACAAGATAAAGTGTCGCGTTCCTTAATAACAAAACATTCTCTAGAGATTGACCCTTGTTAGATTTTTGATAGGGTTTAAGTGGATCATAGTTTAGGCTGCTTGTCCATCTGAGTGGAGAAGAGGTACGATTTATACCGAATAGAACTTTTAGAGTAATTTTCCGCATTCAACCCAATTTTTTTTCTTAAAGTGAGACGATTAGCCAGTGACCTCATCAGAAGGCTTAATCAATGTCACCTAAAGTGTAATAGAGAGCGCTATGTTTGGAGTTTCCTTGCGTAATCGAATCAGAAATGAAGATACCCACAGGAAGACCAAGGTAATTTACGTAGCCCAAAAGAATTAGCAACATTATGTGTCTGCCACTTAATTGAAAGGGCAGTGTTCATTGTACGTAGAACGTCAGGCTTATTACGTAAAAACAGCAATCAGCAATCATCGTGCGGTCGAACGCTTTATGTCTTAAAAGTCAGGATTATTTACAGTGTATGGTAGGTCCTACACAATCGTTTGCTTATCGCTCACTGTTTATCAAATGCATTTACTTATTAAAAAAACCGCTTAAGCCTCTGAATTCAAGATTTTCAATTTCTGTATTCAAGAGCAATTTTTGCGCAAAAATCGCTATCGTTTTGCTCTTGCAAGATACGTAATAAACCTGCGGATGGTCTGGGCTGAAAAATTCTGGAGTAGCGACTGCGAACCGGATGACGTTGAATTGGAAGGATTCCCACTAGGTGGACCGATGGCAGTATTTCAATCTAAATAATAGGTATGTTTGCCGGTGTAATAGAAGCATATAAGATATTTCGGCTTTCTTTGGGATTGCAACGCTTTAAAGATATTTTAGAAGAGCACCCAAGTAACAATTAATGAATTGTGTAATTCTGCTTGTTTTCCATACGAGAGCATGAAAAACAAGAGCTCTGAAAAAGTCACATATCGTACATTTCGTACATTTCAAACGCGCAATTCATGCAGCTGTACCCGCACATTCTTCTCACATCACTTTCCAATTCATTGAAATGAAACACTCCAATGCTTCCCTGTTCTTCTCCGCTAACTCGCACCGCTCCATTGGACAGACAGCCTTACTCTGAAGTGTCTTTTATCAAGTTTATTGAGCCTTTGTGCTAATAATTGTGTTTCGGTGACAAGGGATGAAAGTGGCCAAGTGGGGCTTCCAGATTATAATCTTGGGTTACTATAACTTATACTTTGGTACGTGATATTTAAGAGGGGTTTGTGTTTGATTCCAATGTCGGTTAACGGGCTATTTGGTTTTTGTATGAGAGGATTCTCAGCAAAGACCGGATAGCAATAGGCTCACCTCCTGTTACATGAGACTTTAAAATAATTTGTAAAATGGGGTGTGTTTTTACAAGCTTTTATTTAACTTGCAATGTACGTATGTAAGTGTGTTCGCGTCAAATCTAGCAACTGATATTTAAATCGTTATCCTCTACTGATTAAGATGAAATTTTTCATACACGTTTAGTTTGGATGACAATGCATGGTTAGCTAAGTGACGTCATTCTAAATCCAATATGTCGGACGGCCCACGACGGCGGACTAGTTATTTTTTGTGCACTGCTTAAGGATATCAAATGAAGAAGCTGAGAAGACTACGGAACGTCTTTATTTTAAAAAAAGATGTTTTAATGAATATTTTTTTTATTTACAACCAGCTTCGACAGAAGTTGACGTGCCCCTGTCCAGTTGATACGAAAACCCAACAAAAAAATCATAGTTTTTTTCTTAATTTACTAATTTTACAAGGTTTTTATTAACTTACAATACGTATGTATGTTCGGGTCAAATCTTGCAACTGAATTTTAAAGCAGTTATCCTCAACCGATTAAGATAAAATTTTGCATACACGGCAGGTTTGGATGACAATGCACAGTAAGCTAAGATACTTGTTTAAAAAAAGTTATTTTTAATGGAAAAAATATTTTAGGCATTTTTGCTTTTCTAAAACCCATATCGCATTACGAATAAAAGCTATCTATCCTTCAGCAACCAATAAACAGCATATTTTTTATATTTCAATTTAAATAGATTGATTTGAGACTATTAAACTGCAACATAATAAATACCTATAGCACTCGTGCAAAAGTAATATTTAAGTTAACAAAGATAAAAGCTATACACGGGTAACTGTTTCAGGTATTTCAGTTTAATTATTCACTGTATTTAATATCAAACCATTTAAGTTATTCATGACCACCAAATATTATAAGCCATGTTAGATAACTATTGGTATAATAACAAAGTTAATTAACAAGGGTGATTAATTTATTATTTCATGGCTTAATTATCAGCCACTGAATATTATAATAGTCATGAAACTCATTAATTGCTAAGCTAATTATCATCATAGCTGTACGCGTGCAGTAATTAGGTTATTATATTAATTAAGTACGTTTAGGGTCCGTTGCGAAAAATAAATGTTATTCCTTGATTAATAACACGGTTTTCGGCAAACCAAATCATTTAATTTTTTCATCCGTATTATGTATCAAAAATTCTATAAATTGATTGTTTTTAGTCTAAGAAGTAATCTTTCGAAGCTGCTCATACTAAGTAATTTCGAAAATAATTTTAAGAATTATTACTAATACAAAGCTAATTATTTATTGTATTTATTAATAAATACTTTATTACACGAGAATAGAAAAGAATAAAATAAACTAACGCCGATAATAAAATTTAAAACAACGCGAAAATAAAGTTCATGTACCATATTTCACTGAGTGGGTGTGCCATAGTTTCTTATCTCGGCAAAAATGCTTACATTTTTGAAAAACAAAACAGACGATGATAGCGACGCCGAGATTAAAACCAATTTTTTCATAAAAGTCTCAAACTGGCTCTATACTTTACATCTTATATATAAAATTCTCGTGTCACAATGTTCGTTCCCGTACTCCTCCGAAACGGCTTGACCGATTCTCATGAAATTTTGTGAGCATATTGAGTAGGTCTGAGAATCGGCTAACATCTATTTTTCATACCCCTTAGTGATAAGGGTTGTCAACCCTTAACATTTTTCTTTAATTTTAATTGTAGGTAGGGTAGGTAGGGTAGGGTAGGGTAGGGTAGGGTAGGTAGGGTAGGGTAGGGTAGGTAGGGTAGGGTAAGGGTAGGTAGGGTAGGTAGGGTAGGGTAGGGTAGGTAGTGTAGGGATGTTAGGGTAGGTAAGGTAGATGAATGTTTGGTGTTTTTATGGCAAAACAAAGTTTGCCGGGTCAGCTAGTTGAAATATAAAAACAATTCTTCGAAATTCGAATGGCATTATATAGCCCGCCTTATAACCATTTCCCCAGCACAAAAAAAAAACAAGCTAAAATAAAAATAGTATAGCCGAACTATCCACTATTTAAAAAATGCAGGCCGAAGTAGCCCAACTGAAAACTACAAGCGTCAATGTAAAAATGTTTCTCATTCACCGCCCATTCAGTCTTATTGTCGTCCAGTTGAACAATGAGCTAGTGAGTGAATGAGAGAATGAGTGCACCATCACAGTAATGATCGCATAAAATTGTTCGTTGCCATTCTGTTCGGGATTCTTTTGTTGAAGCTTTTAGTTGCTGGTGAAACGTTTTCTTTGGAGGATGGATTAATTTTATGTTCTTAATAGTTGGTGATCCCACTGCAAAAACCTACAGGTGTATTGTTTTTGATGAAACTATGAGTTTTATGAATGATTCTTAATAGTAGAAAATAGATTAATGCAGGGTTGCCTGGCCGCATCTGGCCGCAAACAGTTTTTTGTTTTTTTTTAACTTTGCTCTACACTAGGATATTCTTGTGTATCATGGGTGCGTATGGACTATAATATTGCTGTCAGTTAGCCGCCATCCATTTCACAAAGTCTAGCAGTTAAACTGGCTACCCACAGGTTAAACTTATTTTTTCATATTTCATTTTATTCCTATTTTATTTTTTATGTCAAGTATCATTCATGCAAATTTAGTTCAATCAAAAGCTGTGATTCCTGCAGTCGGATCTTAGGCTATTACTGTTTCATAGAATGTCGTTGAAATTCCTAGGTAAAGAAATAAACTGCAATTTAGTTTCGAAATACTGAGTTGCAGGATTTCGAGTTGTAGTATATACTTATACTTTTTATTATCCTTCTCTGTTACTTTGTGATTGTTACTGTTGTATTGTTTCTGTGGCGGATAAAAGTTTTTTATTTAATTATATTAGATTACGGGTTTTTTTTTTCATGCTTTTTAAACTTCATAATTTATCTAGCAGTAGATACGCTTCGATCAACAATCTATCGAACACGTAATTATGACACGAAATCTTGTAAAAATACCCCGATTCAAACAGTAAAATGGCCATATCTTTTGTACGGCTGAACCTATTTTTAACAAACAGCTTAGAACACTCTCGATAATGTCACCTAGGAGATAGCTCCTAAAGGGATGAACAGATTATGATTCTGTGTCATAAGATGAAACACACAGATACATACGTCAAACGTATAACGATTTGGGCGTCAATACTACTGTCGCGGTCGAAAATACTTTCTGGTATAGATTTACAACTACTAGAGCGGTCGTTCCGACTGGTTCTGAAAAAATCTACTTAAAAGTACCGTAACTCTATGCAACTTACTAAAATTATCCTCTATGGTTTTGTATTAAATTCGGCGTCTATGGGCTGAACACCCCCCTTTTTTTCCGTCTGGAGTTAAAAAGAGAAATGATGGATGGAATGTGTGAATAATAAAATATGGCAAGAAAGGGAACGACTTCTGGGATAACAGCTATTAATTCGGTTACGGTTATTATTTTTATTTTCTTTATTCATTATTTTTCTTATTTAAGTACTAAATTTTTAAATATTTCTATAAAACTAGTAAAAAACATTTGAAAAAGATAAATAAAGCCCCACCGGTATCGAGAACAGAATCCAAGCTACCAGCGGTCAGGGCTCCAGAGAGAAGAACCTCCTAACAATACGAGCCGTGTCCAGAAATACTGCTTTCTCTTAGGGTGCTGGTCGAGGCTCGTGGCTATTAAGCCATTGGCTGACACGACTATCGACTACAGTATGAAATTGATTCAAGAGTGAATAGGTTACTTCTAGGCAGGCGTGCTTCCCAGTCGACCACAAATCATCGCTCATCGGTAAAACGCGAGTACCGAAATTTAAAAAAAACCCTCTGATATCGTAAAAAAACCGGCCAAGTGCGAGTAGGGCTCGCGCACGAAGGTTTCCGTACCATTATCGCAAAAAACTGCAAAAAAAAACACGTTTGTTGTATGGGAGCCCCACTTAAATATCTATTTTATTCTGTTTTTAGTATTTGTTGTTATAGCGACAACAGAAATACATCATCTGTGAAAATTTCAACTGTCTAACTATCACGGTTCATGAGATACAGCCTGGTGACAGACGGACAGACAGACAGACAGACAGACGGACCGCAAAGTCTCAGTAATAGGGTCCCGTTTTTACCCTTTGGGTACGGAACCCTAAAAAGAAAATAAAAGATGACTTCGTATATGAAAATTAATATCCACCAACAAGCAAAAGTTTGAAGCAAGATCGTATTACACTCATTCAAGGTACAACAAGGTACATTTTATCACAGTTAACCGATCTCCAGGTGCCTCGTAAATGTTAGAAAGAGTGCATTAGCGCACTCTTACGTATTATAAACACATTTGATGTGGAGACGCCATTTTCTTTAATCTACTTTTATGATCTAGCACTTGGGGTCGTAAAAACGCGCGTGGGGGTTCTGTGTTGGTATTGCTATTGAAATAATATCATGAATATGGTAGTAGTTTTGTGGCAGTGTGTTTGTTTGGCGTTGAAGCGCTTGGTTCATAGGTCCCGATTGCGCTCCTTTTCCATTATATTTCTCGCCGGCTAATTGCTTTGTGTAATTACTAAACTTTACTTTGTGTAATTTATTTAATCACCACTGCTCTCGAAACGGTGAAGGAAAACATCGTGAGGAAACCGGCATGTCCCAGAACCAAAAATTCAAAGACATGTGACATCTACCAATCCACACTGGGCCCGCGTGGTGGATTATAGCCCACCTCCTCTATGAGAGGAGGCCTGTATCCCAGCTGTGGGAATATTAAAAAAAAAGCTGATGATGTGATGTGTTGTGAATTGACACTGACCTGGCTGCGTGGCTGGGTGGTTTTTCCCAAAGAATCAGCATTGCCAGTCAATGTGGCATTACCAGTCTTCTGGGCACGTTTATGGATTATAGCGATGCGGAGAAGATCTTCTAGGTATCTAGTTAGGTATAGTATAAGTTATATATAGCTGGTATGTGTAGCTTACCTACCGAAATATGTTCATATACCATATTTAAACATATATGCATATTTAAACTGCGAGCGAAGCACATTATGTAGCCGTTTATTTGCTACAATTGTATGTGTTATTAAACGAGCAATTTTTGGCACCTCTTTTAATTTTTCTCTAAGGTTGATTGAATTAAAATAAACCTGCCAAATCCAACTTTTGAAAACAAGTTGTTGATGAAAGTCATAACTGTCAAATTACACAAATATTGTGTGGAATAAATCACAATTAAAACATAACTGCCGGTGATTTCTGCCCATTGTTTTACAACAACGCTTCCAGCCTGCGGTCGTAATAAAACCGAATAATTCAATACAGCTGCCATTAAAGCGATTCCAGTTACCGAGTGGATTCCGTACCTATTTTTGTTCAAAATTCCAATATATTTCACAGAACTTGTTGATATAAAATTTTCATTCATTATTTACTCTTTGTTGGATATTTTAGAGTGTAGTAATTTTAATGCTAGTTTTTGTTTGTTTTTACAATTAGATCAATTACTGACTAGCTACTGCCCGCGGCTACGCTCGCGTGGTATTAGTACTTCTCCCAATATCTTTATAAATTATAGTCTGTGTTATTCGGATGTATAAGCTAAATTCTGTAAAGTAGTTTCAAAGTCCGTTCAGTAGTTTTTGCGTGAAAGAGTAACAAACATCCATTCATCCATTCATTCATCCATCCATCCTCGTAAACTATCACGTTAATAATAGTTGTAAGAAATATTGAATTTCGAGAGTTGATCATTAGTCCTTTGTTGTGAATATTTGAAATGTCATTTTATTTACAAGAGATACTTAAACTTGTAAAATTCGTAAAGAAAGTTATGAGTATAAAAGATGACGGCGAAAAGCAAATAAACGATGGATGGACTATGTGTGTGTGTCTCAATCACGCCAGAACGACTGAACGGATCTGGATGAAATTTGGCACAGAGATAGATTATAGTCTGGAATAGCACATATCCCATTCCCTTGGTATGATAAAATACATTTCACGCGGGCGAAGCCGCTGGCGGAAGCTAGTACATTAACAAAGGTCATAACCAAAACAGGCTTTAAAAACGTAAAAATCCATGTTCCTGTTTGTTATAATATTCTGTTCCAATTTTAAGCCTACCGCAAAATGTAATATAAATTAACGGTACATGTTACACATTAGGGTTGTCACACAAAATACAATAAGATGCTTCATCACACGAAAAGTCTCTCCTGTAATAACAATGAAGAATATTCTATTATATTATATTCTAAGAATGACGTCACAATTATATGTCTGTCACCCCAATTGTGTAAGTTCAAAGTGTAGCACACGATATGCTTTACTTGCATTTATTGATTCATATGTTCAAAAATGCGTCTACACAGCGTAAACCACAATGAATACTGTTGAGTTTTTTTTTTTTTTTTTAGGGTCAGACCCACCGCACTATTCCCAAACCACTGCAAATGGGGGCATGGTGGTGGGGCAATGTTTTTTTAAAAAAAAACTAAACTAAACTAAACTAAACTGCAACTCCTGAAAGCCAGAATCAACAGTGGCGACCACCAGAAAAGCGCCGAGGCAATGAAGCTCGACGAAGTCCCGAAGAATGAATTTAACTGTCTTGGATCCCGCAACGAAATTAATCAGAAGAGAATAACGGAGGAGTAGGAAAAAACATAAATTTCCACTTCCCTCCATATCAAGCAGGAGACAGAACAAACAAGGCCACTAGGCACAAAGGGTCGTTTACAACTGGGATAAGCCCAGTTGCCTAGCACCACGGATAAAAATAAGAATTAATATTAATGGGTCCTAACATTGTGAGCTGCTATGTTTGATTCCAATAATAGGTATGGCAAAAATGCTTGAACGCACGGAATTTTTTTCTAGTTTCCACAAGGTCCGTATAGTAAACAACTCCTGAGGTAGCCTCTACATTATTCAACATAATATTACGTTCATTCTGCCAAAGAATACACTCCCATAAGATATGATGTGCAGATTGTACATATTCGCAGTCAGATGTAGAACACTGACATAAAGGCGAGGCAACGAGCTTGAACGAAAACAATTTTGCTTTTAAAGTTACCATGCCCTGTGAGAAATTGGGCAACACAGTGATCCACCTCCAGCCACGTCCTGGCCAGCCGAACGCGAACGGATGGAAAGAATTGGTGGAGATGTCGGCCCTTAATGGAATTATCCCACCTACATTGCCATTCGGATAAAAGTTCCTCCCAGACGTCAATAGGTGGTTTAAATAATCTAGAGATTTTCTCACGGTCACTCCGCGTTAAAAAGTTCGCGTCTGTGCTCTCTCGTGCAGAATAGTGTTGAGTTGTCCAAATGAAGGAGAAGTGTGCTTCGTGCTGTTTAAAGAGATACACAATTAGGGTGCAGGACATACTAACATACAGCTTACAGTCCCTGATAGAAACCTGCCAGCGTACAATTGATTTGTTAGTGTGGTGTATGGGCTACCTTGACGGAACAGCAGCAGAGTGTGAATGTAGATCAGCCCAGTTAGGGAGTCGCAAATTTTGCTTCAGCTCCTATCCATTTTACGCCATTACTTTATAATAACTGGTATTGCCTCCTCGGCCTCTGTTGAAAAACATATTTTGTATTTCTCGTATTTCGCCCAGTCAACTCTATCATTGGTTACATAATTAGGTTTTTGGTTTATATCTTTTTTTAAGTTAAAAAAGTTACCTAATGTATAATAAACTATAATTTCAAAGGAAGTTGATGAAATTTTCTATAAATCGTTTTTTGTTTCAAAACTCTGACTTCTATAGTTAAGGGTACACTAGTCGACGGCACGAACTATTTTGTGCGCGGGGTTAAAATGCGTGCTATATCAACCGACAACACGTGCGGAACAGTTAGATGCTGTTATGAGCAGTAAGAAGCTATTACGCGTACGAATACACACTTTTGCAAATTTGTAGCGAAATGGATGATGATTTAGAACGAAAACGAGCCCGCGAAATTTTATTAACAGTCCTTTGGGAGTCTGGATATCATGAAAAAACGACTGAATGTATCTGTTCAAAATAAAATTATTTGCATTGTTGAACTACTAATCTATCCCTGTATGAAGGCCGTTTTTCAATTTTCCTTCTTCTTATGGTACTTATTTGCGCCCAAAGATGCGTTAAAATGAGTATTAAAATATGGAACTTTCGAAGCTCATAACTTTCAAGTTATTTCTTTTTTACTTCCATACAAGGCTAGATAATGATGAGACAAATTGATATAATTTTTTATTTTGAACGTACATCGTCAAACAGTGGAGTAAAAGCCAGACTACGCTTGTATGGAAGAATTTTCGACTAGTGTACCCTTAAGGAGAAATTGCATTTCAAAAGTATGTTACTAAGTTTTGAAGGCCAGTGTATTTTAAAACTTGGACAATCATTACTGCTGATAGAATGTCATTAAGTCTAGATCCCAAGCTAGATACAAATAGAAAATCTATCTGCAAATCAAATAACTAAACTGGCAAAGATTTCTAACTGACTAACTCCACAAACTGCTCACATGTTAGATTTAGCAAGCCTAGACGCTTGTAATATTCAAAATTCATTAGTTATTCAGTGAACCATAATATCATTACAGTCTCGAGGTGCTCAAGTTCTGAACACGGCTTAAGTAAGTAAGTAACTAGAATGTAGACTCATTATTCGACTCGAGTGGAAATTAAGCACAATTTGCTTTTGGTCACGCAAGGTAGGTTGATCTTAAAGATTAAACTTTTAGAACTTAAAAAAAATGTGTAAAGTTGTGTATTGTGTGTTGTGATAGCTACACCCTGGGGGTCTGTAAGTCAAGAGAAGCTGGATGGTGGTCATAGCAAGTCCTAAACCAGACAAAATAACACCAGCGTATTGACATGTGATATTACATTTTTAGTAACTTTTAGCTCATAAAATAATTTTAACAAAAAATCAAACTGACTCTCAAAACAAAACACTTCAAAGCGAAAAATAACTTTCTTTTCCGAAGTCGGTGTCGAATAACGGAAAACAATGGGTAAAAGACAGTTTTTTTTTCCTCCTTTTAGTTTTGGTAGGTATCTTCAATTGACATGAAAATCATTTATAGCCAAAGTACATCTCATGACGATTCCAATAAGACCAAACACGACTAGGATACATTGTTTTATTTCGGAGTTCCAGTGGCAATTGTGGCCTTCTTCATCAGTTCCACTTCACCAAATGATACCTTGTGAGTGCAAATGATTACATTATTATAAAAATACCAAAATCGCTATATCGTATGCCTATGATATTTGAGGAGTATCCTTGATTTCTCTAGGATCCCATCATCAGGTCCTGGTTTCATTATCATGGTATCGCCCTTCGGATATCTCCTTTCCAACAAAAAAGAATCATCAAAAATCGGTTCATAAACGACGAAGTTATCCGCAAACACACATAAAAAAAAATAAAAAAATTGAGGAACCTCCTTCTTTTTGGGCAGTCGGTTAAAAAAACTGGTTTAAGATCATATTTTACCTGGCGGTTTTGAAACTCGCGCATACATGATTACAGAGCAGCCATCTACACGTGTTTTATTAATTCCAGTGTGGTGGGGTTTACTTTAACGCCATTAATACTGCATTAAGTGCGGCCAGTGCATTAATTCATAAAAGCTGCGCCTCTGTGGGGTGCGATACTCCGGGGTAATGGATATGCGTAATAATTCAATTATATTCCCTTTAGTTAATAAAGTTTAACAAAGTAAATGCTCGTTGAAAACGCGTTGTGTCTTCTACGAATAATAATTGGGATATAGAAAAAGTGGCTATTAGTGATAAGGATTTTTTTGGGACAGACCTACCGTATTCTCAACTACTGCAACTCCTGAAAGCCAGAATCAACAGTGAAGACTACCAGAAAAGCGCCGAGGCAATGAAGCTCGAAGAGCTCCAGAGAAACGATTCAGCGGTCTTGGATCCCGCAAAGAAATTAATCTAAAAAGAACAGCGGAGGAGTAAGAAAAATACCTATTCCATACCATTTGTACTGTATTATTGCACTGCTGGACAAGAAACGATTGTCATTGGATGTAAGATTTAACATAGCAATGAAATTCTCAAGTTAATTCAAGCATATTTTTACCAATCACCAGGCCAAAGATCCAAGCAACATTTAAAAATCCCTTTAAATATTATTTCACTACCTGGAAATCAAACGCCGTATCAACCAAAGACCTCAGTTTTCTGAAGCACCGGAAATATCGAGATGAAAGGAAATATTCAGTCGGGTTCAGTGCTCGCGGCGAATTGGGTCAGTGACCCCGAACCCTATGCTATGCGGAGGGTAGTTTTATAGGGCCGTGTGTAACAATAGTTCTCAATGTAGGTAGTTACTTAGACCGGCGAGACTAGTGTCTTTGGATTTGCTCAGTAGATCTACAATATAATTTAATGTTAAGCTCCAACCTGAAATTGGGTTGTTCAGTATCAATGACAGATCAGAGACGAATATAGTTTTTTTTGAATAATTTCAGTACTTTAACGAATGTGACGTCAGCCTACGTGTAACCGTACAATGCCCGCTGAGCCCACCGAAGCCAAGCCGCCATATTGGCGCCTCCCCTCCAGTCAAGCCATGCGAAGCAGTGGGGATGTGACAATATAGGCGATTGCCAGTTATTTATTTGTCTCTTTCGATGGTATTTTCTGAACGGATGGTAGAATCACAATCAAGCCTTTGTTAGATCATGGTGGCACATGTGTTGGATCATTCGGTTCCCTTCATGATGGTTGATCTGAGTGGTGCCGATCTATGTGTCATGTTCGTGAACGGGCGCCGTCAGTTGGGATTGGTCATAACTTGGCCTCGGCCTGTTTTTAATTGCCTATGTATTGATATTTTTTAATTGTTTGTTTTACTCTAGTCGCTTTTACGTGCACGTCTTTTTACATCGTTCTCATATATATGTATTTTTTTCCAACAAGAAATGATGTAACCAAATACATGTAAAACACTTTTTATTTTATTAAAAGAATAAGTGTGGAGTTTTTTGTCCATTCTTCTCCATAACAAGCTACATTGCCGAATGGACGGTAGGTTCAATTATTGTTACTTTTAAAATATTTTTTTTTTTACGTTCAAAAGTGCCGCTTAATGGCTTAATTGAATAAATAAATTTTGATTTGATTTGATTTGTTGTCCCCCCGGCGACGCCCTGAGCCATGGTTCGATCCCATAGGGTGTAGGCCTCAGCATGGTCGCTTATGTTAAGCTTTTTTTGCCTGGCTGGAGGCTATAGTTAAGTCTCCACAGGGAAGATCGGTTAAGCAGGTAGTGAATCGTATGATTTAACTTTGAGAAGCCAAATATAAAAAAAAGAAATAAGGATACAAGATCTAAACAAAATGCCCGGCTTTTTATTTATCCGTTTCAGTACAGAAAAAGATCTACAATTTATACGATCACATCACATCACATTTTCAGCCTATTAATGTTCCCACTGCTGGGACACAGGCCTCCTCTCAGTGAGGGGATTTATACGATTTTTTTTTTATTTAGACACCATAGGTACAAAAAAAACTAAATGCTAGACTCAAGACATTCTCTACCAGTCAACCAAGGGTGGTGTTTATGTCGATCTTTGTCTGAAAAGTGATGTGATGTGACATAATTATATTACCTATGGCCACGTATTGTGCAGGCTGAATTTAAATTTAAGTAAATGAATTTTCCAAGAGTCAGACGTTAAACAAGTTGAATATAAAAATCTTGTTTTCATTAAAAAATGCTATAGGTACGTACTCAAAGAAAACCAATAAAACGCATGGTTTTATTTTGCTTTTTAGCACGGTTTTTTTTTTGTTATATATAGGCTCAAGCTTGCCTAGAAGTACCTATTCACTCTGGACTTTAAGACCCCGAGGTTGTAGCTGTCGGGAAAAACAGACTCCGGCAGGGAATTCCACTCCTTAGCTATATGCATAATGAAAGTATTTCCAAAACCTTTAGTACGTACGGGTGGGTTGTCCACCATGGCGCATCGCCGTACGTCTGGTAGTCCGATGATGGAACGGGCTAGGTGGAATAAGATCATGCAATTCCATTGCACATTCTCTGGGACTTCGTCGAGCTACATTGCCTCGGCGCTTTTCTTTGCAGTCGCAGTGGTTTGGGAATAGTGCGGTGGGATTGTAACAAAAAATTAAATAATCCATGGCTCACTCCCTGAAATGCAACCGATAAAAAACTAACAATTTGGCAACTCGGCGACGATGTTCAAGGCTCTCGAGCTTCGATTCGACCAGGTGCCTCATTGCCGATTAGCCTCTTGGCCCGTTTTTCGACCGACTCTTGTGCTTCAATCTGGTATTTGGCAAATCCTTCCCAGAGATGAGAACAATACTCCATGCAATATCGAACTTGTGCTTGGATAAGTTGTTCCTATTATGAGTAATTGCACCATATGGATATGAACACCCCAATGTATTCAAAATCAAGCTGTATACAAAACATATTAAGTAAAGTATACCATATTTCCTGTTGTTGAACAATGTAGTTAATTCGATCGTGTTAAAAAAACTTTGGCACGTGTGTTTGGTTCGCAAACACTTCTGCTTTGTGAAGTACAGTCAGGGAAAGAAGTGTTTTATTTTTCTCAACATTTCCTTACAAACAAATTATAATTTTAGTCAAGGTTTTTTATTTCAGTTTATTTATTGTTGCCAAAGCACCTCTTTCATTTAGACAAAGTGACATTATAGCAGCCAGTAATGATTGTCAAAAGTACAAAAAAAAATTGGTTGTGTTTAATCTCTGGCAAAGCGTAACGATAGCGATTGAAAAAATGTCAAACGTGTATGGGATTGTCAAGCGCTATGGAAATGTCACGTGATCAATTCCTTACATTTTGGCATTTCGATCGGCTCCGCTGACATCGAATGACAAGTGTCTAGAGCTCCTGGATAGCTCTGTCACTGTCGTTTTCACAACAGTTCCATATAAATGGTAATCATCACACCCACTTGTTCTTGCATAAAAGCATAAGCAGACTATTATGTGCGGGTTGTAAAATGTCACATGTCTTCGAATTATTGGTTCTAGAGGTCACTGAGGTTACTGGGTTGTGGAGGTCAGATAGGCAGTCACTCCATGTAAAACACTGGTACTCAGTTGAATCCGGTAAGACTGGAAGCCGACACCAACATTGGTGTTTTCCTGCACTGTTTCGAAAGCCTGGGTTCGATTTAAGTCTTAAAAGTCGTAAGTCATTACGACTACTCTGTTCTTTGATCTTTCAGTTTATTCATGGTCGCCAAAATATCTCATCTTAAGTTTACCTTAGATAAAACCTTTGACTTTAGATAAAATTACATTATTTCAGCATTAGTCAGGACGGTTACGCACTACACGTCCGTATCCGTGATTTGAGTTCTGAGTTCAAAATGTTCTGAATTATGACAGATTATGACGGATTTAGTTCGGATGTAGTGCGTGCTTCCCTACAAGAAGTACTGCGGCTACTTCAGAACCGAAATTTTACGGACAGTGATCGGATGTATTTGTATTTAGTTACGTGTAGTACACTTTTCTGCCCGGTTGTACCAAGTAACTTTGTAGTTTTGTACGTAGTTTTCGTTTCTGTAGTTAGTTTCAACACCTTTGGAGTTACGTTATAAAAGTAAAAAGTTTTGTATAATACGTGCGAAGGAAATCCTAGATTATAATTTTCGTGTAAAAGCTTGCAATTTTTACCTTGGTCGAACCGACAACGAATGTGGGTAGGTGTGGGAACATACCTGAAACAATAAAAATCCTCATTAAATTGTGGCACAACTAGGTTTTACATCTTTGTAACAGTAAGAAGACTAATATGCAGAAAAAAAAAATTGTAAGCTCGCGTTTGATCACTATGCCATCAAGATGATAAGTGACGATGTGGTTGACGATGGAACATGCTTGCCTAAAAGATTGTTTCATCAATATCGATGTAATAACGTTATTCTGTAATCTTATCGAATATGTGGTCTACAAACAGAAAACAAAAAAAAAAAAAATTTAGAAAATCAAAATACCCGACTGCTTAAAAAGCGAACTAAAAAGACGTAAACAAGAAGAAAATCATGCTGTGCAGTCGGAGGATACATATTCGCGAGCTGGCTGACCAAAACCAGATGTATCCTCCGACTGCACAGCATGATTTTCTTCTTGTTTACGTCTTTTTAGTTCGCTTTTTAAGCAGTCGGGTATTTTGATTTTTTAAATTATTTTTTTTATTTATAACTTTTTAGTTAACATTTTTTTCGAATTAGGTGCATTTAAATATATAAGTGTTATATATTTTTGAAATCGCCTCTAAAAACCCTTTATTTTGATACCCCACACGATGGGTTTCGAAGAAAAAATAAAATAGGCCCCCCACAATATGGCGCCCAAAAGCCGCCATTTTTCTATTTTCCAATTTTAATGTAGCCTATGACACTCGCAAGGTTAAGACGAATCGATTGACGTATGAATCATCAAAATCGGTCAACGCGTTTGGTCTCTGGAACGCCACATAGGAACAAACATACATACATACATACATACATACATACATACATATATACATACATACATACATACATACATACATACATACATAGACTGATAAACACATTACCCTCCTTCGGCAGTCGGGTAAAAATATAAAATGGAAAGCTAAACACTTGACTTGAACTGAACTTAGTTCGTCTTTGTCCAACAGTGGGGCATGAATGGCTAGTAAAAAAAAGGTCTATACACTTTAATCAAATAAATGTTTTCTATTCTATTCAACTCTTAAAATATTATAACCAAGCTCAGTGTCTCAATTCTTGTCAATCTTTCAAGAGTTATAAATACTAGCCCTAGTTAATATCACAATCTGCTTCACTATGAAAGTCCTCTTCAATATATCAGTAAAAGCATTACAGTTGGACGCCTACCAAACAGTTGTCGTGTCACGATTATTATGACAGTTACATATGCGTCAACACGCCTATGTAATCATATTATAATGTTACTACATATTCATTTGTGGAAACTGTTCATTTCGTTTTCTAAATTAATATCATATAGAGGTCAAATTGACTGTTTGTTTGTAAAGGGGTTTATGTCAACACAAAGTTACTACTATTTTTAGTTTATCTATGATATTTTATGGTCTGTTGTAAAGAGCTGTCAGACGCTCTCTCCCGCCTTGAGCCAACACGTTTTTCATACGAGTGCAATATAAATGATTGTTAAAACAAGAAAATTTTATCATTTCAGCTTCCTATACAAATTATAGACTACCATTAAAACTACACCAACGAGCAAGTACCTATTACTGCCCGAACCAAAGGGCAATCTCTAGCGCATCTGCATATATGATTCATCATCATCATCATATCAGCCGAAAGACGTCCACTGCTGGACATAGGCCTCCCTCAGGCGTCGCCACATTGACCGGTCCCGTGCGTCTCGCAACCAGCGGATCCCCGCAACCTTCACCAGGTCATCATATATGATTACGAAAATTTAATTTAATCTATGTTACAAAATTTAATTTACTGCAATCAATTTAGCTTATAATAGTTTCTTTGTTTTTAATAAATTAATTTGTTAATTAACTGTGTATAATGTGGTGTAAGTGATGAGACGCTTAGACTTAAGTTTGCAATTGCAATGTACAAATTTATAAAGTAACAGTTTGCTCATTGTTTAAAAGCCTAATAATAAATAAAGTAAACAGGTAGAAAGTTACACAAATTTTTATCCGCACACAAATGAACAAATAATTTTGTTGATTTTTTATGTAGTTGTAAGCTAAGACTACAAACATAAACACTTAAACCAAAAACTACTCACTAAATAAACCAAAAAATATACTAATCTAAAATATGGCGTCGAAAAACTCCTCCACATCGTTGTCCACTGGTAATGTGCCCAAAAGACTGGCAGCATTGCCACGTTATATGGCAATGCTTATTCTCTGACCGAAGTAAGCTTGGCAATAGCCACATTCCTTTCATCTGTTGTATGGAGCTACAAGATTATAGCTTACGGACTAGAGACAGTCAAAGTACAACTAGATAGTTATGATTGCAGACTCTTTTTGAATACAGAAGATTGTCAAGTATTTTTTGCTTTCAGCAGACAATTTAAACAATATAAGATTAGATTTAAATTTAGTCCTCCATCTATATTCTAAGCCCTTTTCACGATACCCACAAGTGAAATAAGGGCATTCTTTTTTGGTGAAAACAATGCCGTACCTACGGAATTTCTCCTGTACTAACTATTACTTACATAAGTAAATTCCCAGAAGGACTTGGTAGAGGCTTCGAACACGCAGGTATTCGTTGACAAGGGTAATGGCTATAGCCTTTAATCAATTGGCTATATGTTAGATGTTTATCCATAAATCCAATATCCAGATGGTCAGAGGTCAATGTCAGTGAGTGGTTTTTTTTTAGACATTACAGACTATTTAGAAAGTAGGGTTTAATTGCAATGTAGAATTATAGGCGACAATGCGAACGAATGAGTCGGATGCCTCAATGTGATAAACAAAAGTAGTAGAACTTCTGGTTAAAATATTAAACATCAAACACCTGGTTTCTGTAAAGAATCAAGTGATACTTTCGAAATTTCTTTCAATCTTGAATAGGTTACTTCTAGGCAAGCGTGTTACACCGTCGACCACATCATCGCTTACCATCAGGTGAGATAGTGGTCAAGCGAGCGTATCTATAATTAAAAAAAAATACTATCACGACCTAAGTGCACAATTAGTGCTATAACAAGACATTTTTATAGTTAGTCTTCAGACGAATTATCGGACGAATGGATCATGAATCAACATGCTTGACTGTACATAAGATACATAATAATATATGTACTAGCTGACCCCTACTCTTAGATATATCCTCTTCCCGACTCAATCAAATTGACAGTTAAAATTTGTTATTTACTGACATTAATCGGGGTTTTATTGTCGATGTGACCCTGTAGTGGTGGCCCAGTGGTATCGGCCGTGACTTACAAGTTGTAGGTCGTGGGTTCGAGCCCAGGCAGGCGCTTTACTTTGTGTAAATTATTTCATCACCACTACTTTCAAAACGGTGAAGGAAAACATCGTGAGGAAACCGGCATGTCCTAGAACCAAAAATTCGAAGACATGTGACATCCACCAACCCGCACTGGGCCCGCGTGGTGGATAACGGCCCATTCCCTCTCACAGAGAGGAGGCCTGTGTCCCAGCAGTGGGAACATTAATAGGCTGATGATGTGATGATGTATTGTCGATGTCAGTGTGGCTCAGTTCATTAGAATTGGGGAACTTTTCTTCAAAAGGATTTTTATGATAGGCCTGTGAACGTGATCAAGTACGTGAAATTAATTTAATGCTTTTAATACAGACAGACTTTCAATTAATTGGCTTTCTTTTAGCCAGAGTGAAATTACTACAGGATGCCACCTGCTACTATCCTTATATACCTTTTGCTTCGGTTACAAAAAAAAACTTCGCAATATTTTCCATAAATACCAATATCAAGTACCCTTAACGATCCGTTCTAGTTTAGTTCTAGCATTTCAAATGGCAGTAATAAAACCCGGTGGCTATCAAATGGTTTCATAAAATTAAACTCGGCTCAAACGAGTATTGAGGGCGTTCCAATCATTCTTATGCAGTTGAATTGCTATGAGAGAGAATTGCGTTTTGTATTGCATCTGAAATTAAATTATACCTGCTGTTTAAGATGGCTGGCCTTTTATTTGAAACTAGCTTCTTGCCGCGGTTTTACCCGCGTAAAAAGTGTTTTATTATTCCAAGTTAGCATTATACCGGGTTGGAAAATATATTATGTGTTCTAATATCCAGTTTATGAATTATGTGTGAGCAAAATTTCATCCAAATCCGTTCAACCATTTTTAGGTTATTGAAACACTACAAACTTTCACATTTGAAGATGCCCCGGATATTGGTGTTGGTTATTTTATTTACACCAGCTGTGCCCGCGGCTTCTCTCACGTGACTAAATATTTTAATGGCGCTGGCAGGAACGTATAGTCTGTATATATCCGTAATAGGAATTAATAAATTTATTGGTTGCCGTATTCCAGACTGTTGAATCTTTAAAAACATTTAAGCAATTTTTTAATTATTTATTACTAGCTTCTGCCGGCGGCTTCGACCGCGTGAAGGACGGAAATTATCCCAAGGGAACCTACTCTCGGAATAAAAATAGCTGTTGTGCTATTTCAGACTATAATCTATCTTTGTGCCAAATTTCATCCAGCTCCGTTCAGTAGTTTTTGCGTGAAAGAGTAACAAACACACACACTCACAAACTTTTTCCTTTATAATATTAGTGTGATAGTGTGATGTGGTTTGATTCCCCGCAGCGTTACACAACTCAGTCGCAACTCAAAGCAAGTTAGCCGAACGCAGCATAATGCAGCGGATCTCAGCATAAAGCAACCAAAAACAAATCAGAGTACTAAGACGCGTATAGGACAACATAATTATTATTTAGATAATAGTAATTTTTTAAAAATCGCCCGCGGTAATCATCACCATTCACCTATTCAGCAAATATAAACTTTCTCTAATCCTTCAAAAAGAGATTACAAATTACACCACAGAGCCAACCCTCAAATCGTCAAACACTTCAAATGGGACCCCAATAGGATTCCGAACAGAATTGTTAACCCTCCCAATGCAAATTGGACATATTCGCCAAAGTTTCACCTAGGGGTCGGTTTACGAAATGGAGCGAAAGAAAGAAGGCTTTGAGGCTGCGGTGATTTCTGACCTGGATAATGGGTTAACGTAATGTTCTTTGCAGGTAAGTAAAAGGGTGTGGCATCGATTTTAAGTTACCAATACCGATATAGCAAGGCTTGGGCTGTTCCACTCAGCATTGGACGTCTATCGGGTCAGTGGCTTAGGCCCCCAGTGGCCGAGGCACCTGTGGCTGACGCCCCCGATTCGATTAATTTATTTCAAAGCAGTTTTTGATCAAATGTACTGTCAGTCACAAACATGTTGTACAAAAATAATGTATAAATGTGTATTGATTGAAAGTATAATATGTATAATATTAAATCATGATTATATTTATAACAAAGAAATGCTTTTATATTGGTTGTATCTTTTGAAAAATTAAAGTCTTAGTTATTTTTCATTATTTATTTATTTATTTTTCTCAATAAGAAATCTAGTAAAAAAAATTTTATAAATCACAGTTTTCATCAAGAGAAACATTTAACTTAATTATAATAATCAGTCTCAAATGTAAGATAGTGATTTTAAATAGTCAGTCTTAAAAATTACTGCAGAGCAACTAACCTTTTACATAGTGAAATGTTCTTTTTATCTTTGTAACAATAATAATTAAACATAATGGACCACACGTTCCTCATAACAAATTCCCCCACCCACACATTTGTCTTAAGCTCCACAATAACTGATCACTCCGCCTCCTTACTTTGCATTCACGATAAATGTCTTAGAACGGTCACAAACTCCCTTATAACAAAAATTGACTATGAAGGACTTGACAAATCTATATCAAAACTGGACTTCACACCTATTTTCAGTATAAAAGACGCAAATATGGCTACCGATAGATTGCTGAACTTGATGACTGCATCCATTTCTGAAAATACCACAATTAAAAAAGTATCATCAAAAAAGAGAATCCTCAAACCGTGGATCACATCTGGTTTATTACGGTGCATAAGAAACAGGGATGCTCTACACAAGAAAGTTAAAAAATTCCCAGGCAATGAAGTTCTAAAAATTACTTACCTTCGATACAGAAATTTTTGCATTAGTATTTTAAAGAAAGCAAAGAGAATTTATGATACAGAGGAACTAAATAAAGCTAGTAAAAACCCAAAAACACTATGGGACACTATTAAACGGGTAACTAACACTACTAAAACTAAGAATACATCGGCTCAGTTGCTAACTTTGTCATCTTCACCTATTGAGTCTTGCAACACTATTAACTCATACTTCGTAAACATTGGCGAGAGGCTTGCAAATAATATAGTTCACACCAGTACTACACAGCCATTGACAGTTACTCAACCTACTTCTGATATCACATCGACTTCATCGTTCGTCCTCGACCCTACTGACCTTGACGAAATTACAACAGTCATCCATTCTTTGCGCTCTGATGCTGCAACTGGCTGGGATGGCATATCACCCTACATCCTGAAGAGGTACTCAATCTCCCTGGCACCCATACTATGCCATATTTTTAACCTCTGTTTCGAGACAGCCGTCTTTCCCTCTTCTTTTAAAAAGGCAATCATTCATCCAGTCTTCAAGGGAGGCGACGGGAACCTGCCGAATAATTACCGTCCCATTGCAGTACTGACTGCCTTATCCAAGGTACTAGAACGGCTTATAAATAAAAGACTTGTTTACTACCTAGAACATTACAAACTAATATCACCACAACAATTTGGATTTCGTAAAAACAAGTCTACCTGTGACGCAGTTCAGGAATTAACTAACAATATCGTACACAACCTGAACTCTAATAAAAAGGTCCTTACGATATTTTTGGACCTTGCGAAGGCGTTTGACACCGTTCCCGTTCGTTCTCTCTTACTCAAGCTTGAAAGGATGGGTGTCAGGGGATTGCAACTTGATCTTTTTCAAAACTACCTCACAAATCGCTTCCAGATAGTCAAGATTGACCGTCACAGCAGCAATGAGCTTCCCATCTACTATGGCGTTCCGCAAGGAAGCATATTGGGACCCACTTTATTTCTAGTTTTTATAAATGACTTATGCAATATAAATATCCCAAATGCCAAGATAACATCCTTTGCAGATGACACTGCTATCACTTTCGTCGCTAACACATGGTCTGAACTCGAAGACAAGGCACAGCATGGCTTTAATGTAGCGCTTACCTGGCTGTATTTCCATATGCTTACTTTGAATACCTCTAAAACCAAATTCATTACCTACTCGATCAGTTCTGCTACCCAACCAAAGCCACCTATATCAATTAAAGCTCACACATGTAATTCGCAGACTCAAGTTTCATGCAACTGTGCACCTATATCCTCTACGGATGAAATCAAATACCTAGGTGTAATCTTAGATTCTTCTTCTTGGTTCTTACCTTAAATTTAAATCTCATGTTAATGTCCTTACTGGCAGAGTTCGCAAACTTATATATATCTTCAAAACCTTAAGAAATATTGCTAATCCTATAATTATACGTAATGTCTATTTTGCCTTATGCCTATCTATTATTACCTATTGTATTCCCTGTTGGGGTGGTGCTGCAAAAACTATGCTTAAACCGTTGGAAGTTGCACATCGCGCCATACTGAAAGTGGCTACCTTCCGTCCACTAATTTATCCAACTGTTCAGTTATACAAAAACTGCAATGTTCTCAACGTGCGGCAACACTTTATTTTACAATTAATTCTGTTGCAACACCGCATAACCCCATACATTGAAATTACCAAACGCCGAAAAGATAAAATATGTACTCCTCCAAAAACTCGCTTGTCGTTTACAAGAAGATTCTTTTATTATTTAGGTCCGTCTCTTTATAATGCAATAAACAAAAATTGTCCAATATATAAATTGTCTTATCGTAATTGTAAAGAGACCGTCCGCACATTCCTTCAAAATAAAACCTACGACGAAACAGAAAAATATTTAATTTAAGTAAATTATGATAAGTTTGTATATTGTACCACTCACCCAAAACATAGACCCAAACAAATCCAAACCCCTTACTTACGCACGCTTACACTGACTGACTCAGCCGCACGCTCACGCACATACACACACACACACACACAAACCCATACACGCACACACAGCACACTCGCACAAATACACAAACACACTCAGACACACACGCACACACACAAAAATGCGCTCGCGCTCTAATATCTATAGATTATAAGTAACTTGTAAAAATTAAATTGTAGCAATAAAATTAGAGGGTATCGGCACTATTACTCCTTAATACAGGCTATTTCATAGCCTAGCAAGGAGGACAGCACGTCACCCACTTGATTGTCAGAAATTTACAACTACCTACTTTGTAAAACTGTTACATGTACTGCAATCTTTTTTTATATAAATAAAGATTATATTATATTATATTATATTATATTATATTATATTATATTATATTATATTATATTATATTATATTATATTATATTATATTATATTATATTATATTATATTATATTATATTATATTATATTATATTATATTATATTATATTATATTATATTATATTATATTATATTATATTATATTATATTAATCAACTATGAAACCTTAAACAAATGAGAATATTTTTAACTAATTTTATCAGTCAGTTTCAGTAGCAATAACAAAACAAAATAATCAGGCTTAAAAAACAAACGTACAGGTAGAGTAACAAATTTTTAACAAGTGAAATGTTAAAAAAATATATAAGCATAAAAATATTAAAGTGTAAAAACTTTTGTACATAATAAATATGCTTTTAATGGGGAAAAAGGTGTGTAAGGATATGGTTAAGTTGCAATCTATACTCTCTGCTATTAGATTGATAAGTTTTGTTTAGCAAGGAAAAATACTTTATATAAATGTTTTCTTTCTTTATTATGGTGAAACACTTTTCTCATTTACTGTACTAAGTGAAAAAGCACAAAATAATATAAATATTAAATTTTTCGATCCGGGTCGTCGGCCACAGGTGCCTCGACCACTGGGGGCCTAACCCACGGACCCCCTCTATCAGCTTGAATGGTGATGACGAGTAGGTAGATAGTTGCAAATGTTTGTGCAATTTGAAAAATTACTTTATTTTTGGAAGTGTTTGTAAATTTTTTGCGTTAAGGACACCCCTTAACGCAAAAAATTTACACCTACCAAAGACACCGACTTCCAAAAACAAAGTTATTTTTCACTTTGTAGTTTTCTTATTTGGAAGTCGGTAGTTTTTTATGTAAAAACGTTTTTTTTTTTCGTTTACGTTTTCATTCTCTATTCATCCATTTTCTTCGGTATCTATCAATAATGGCCTAACTTTATGAAAGTACGAAGGAATAGCATCCGAACCCCATTCAGACACAACATAACTTCATGTACAAACACGCCTGTCATGTCCCAACATGTCCGGGAAGTCAAACTGCGTACAATACACGCTAACATGTTCTATGTTGACAGTGACTTGTACAAACAGGTTGTCGTCTACCAGACGTTGCTTTTGTAATAAGTAATAATATTTTTTTGAAGAATTGATTGTTTGTGAAGAAGGTAGATGTATGATTTTTGTTTATTAGTTTGGGATGAAAGAACTAAATTCATGGAATCGAGTGTTCAAAGACCTAAGAAAACTTTACCACTGGGTTTTTCTTTATGCCTATTGGCCTTGTTTGTTCTGTCTCCTGCTTGATATGGAGGGAAGTGGAAATTTGTATTTTTTCCTACTCCTCTGTTATTCTTTTCTGATTAATTTCGTTGCGTGATCCAAGACAGTTACATTCATTCTCCGGGACTTCGTCGAGCTTCATTTCCTCGGCGCTTTACTTGTGGTCGCCACTGTTGATTCTGGCTTTCAGGAGTTGCAGTGGATTTTTCACTGGCTCATGTTCGGTATAACACAAAGGATTTTCAACATCGAAAAACTAAATAGAAATGGAGACTTAGGCACGCTTTCACGAAAATCTTAACTAAGAGTTAGTTGTTAAAACGAGGTTAAATTTACGGTTTGTCATGCAATATTGTCAATTTAAACTCGTGTTACCTAACTCTGAGTTAAGTTTCTCGCGCAGAGTGAAATTGCAAATACGTTCACATGGACACAAAACGATGCAATTCGACTGATTCGCACTTGAAATTTTCTTAGAATATACATACGTGGTATCGCTTATCAACGGATTTATAATTGTTTCGAACTATCAGGAAGATCCCTGACTGGTTTGACTCCTGACTTTGAGTGGTGGGTTAATAAAATAAACCCACTACTGCACTGCACTACTTTTGTTACTGTATTTTCTGGTGTACAATAAAAGAAAAAAAGAAAAAGAAAAGAAAGAAAAAGTGTTTATTTGTCACAAAACGAAATACAATATAAGAACATACAGCTAAACCCTAAAAAAAAAACATAAAAAAAATTAAAAAATTGAAGAAGAAAAATGAAAATAAAAAACCGGCCAAGTGCGAGTCAGACTCGCGCACGAAGGGTTCCGTACCATTATCTCAAAAATCGGCAAAGAAATCATGCTTGTTGTATAGGAGCCCCATTTAAATATTTATTTTATTCTGTTTTTAGTATTTGTTGTTATAGCGGCAATAGAAATATATCATCTGTGAAAATTTCAGCTGTCTAGCTATCACGGTTAATGAGATACAGCCTGGTGACACACAGACAGACGGACCGCGGAGTCTCAGTAATAGGGTCCCGTTTTTACCCTTTGGGTACGGAACCCTAAAAAGAAGAAAAAAGAATACATACATACATACCCATCACGGACGCGAGTAGGTGTGTGATCAGTTTTTGGGGGGCATCTCTAGGTATCGCAGTGTACAAGTATGACTACTTTTATTATCTTGGGTTCTACCAGTACAAATAATTATATATGTGTAATAAATAAACCCATACTTGTAACTATTAAGGCCCACTTACACGAAAATCTTAACTCAGAGTTAGTTGCTAACACGAAGTTAAATTGAGAGTTTGCCATAAAATATTGTCAATTTAACACCGTGTTAGCAACTAACTCTGAGTTAACTGTTTCGTGCAATTGGGCCCTAGACAGTTACTTAACCCGCTATTGATCGACGGAATAATAAAAGACATACCTAGTAGATGATATGGATATCGTCGTAGCTCACTTACACGACCCGTTTCAACACCGCTACCGCACACCACGTGCTTCAAGGGAGTAGTCCGTTTGAAGCGCGTGCCGCGCGTGGTAAGCGAGACGTCAGCTGTCGAGTGATTACGATGTCGGTAAGCTCGCTTACAACGAGCTGTCTGGTAATTTGTGTTGTCAATGTGAAGTATGTCTTACAGAAGACACCCTGAAGCTCACATTTCAATGAACATTATGTTGCCTCGATGTCGTATATGTCAGTTACGCCCTTAAGTGAAGAGACGATTGATAACTATGATTCCCTCAAAAACATGACTTGTTTTATTTTTCCACAATTAGCTTCAACACAAAAACTCCTCTCCACCTCAACAGATGCCAACCCTCATCATCCTCATCCTTACTTCTTTGGAAGCAAAAACAATAAAATTCTAAACCTAAAAACCGCACCTTCATTGACTTCGTACCTAATTACCTAGACTCTACAAAGGCAAAAGTAAATCCCTCCACACACTCCTTTGACATTCGAGGGTCACTTGACTCTTGTAGGTTTGACCCCGAACCTCTCCACACTATAGAGCATACCCACTTTCCGGTAAAGGGTAAGCAGAAGGGATGTATCGGAGGCTGTCTTAGCAGATACAAAGGCGAAGCTGCCGAGGTGCAAAGCTTGGCCTAGCTTCCACGGAGGTTAACGAAGTCGGAGGTGTAAAACAATAGAAAAAATATTTTTCATAGAGAAAATTGACATGTCAATCAAATTTTGGAATAGGGCAAACAATAATTCACAAAAAAAAACAAGGATTTAATATTTATCGGTAATGGTTTTACTCGTGACTATATAATAACAGCCGTACGGGTTGATCTACAAGGTTAAGCAACGCTTGCCGAGGTCGGTCCGTGGATGGGTGACCATATTTAATAGTCAGATCGAAAAGCACGTTAAGCCGTTGGGCCCGGCTGTCATCTGCCTGAGATCAGACACCAGTTGTGCCAAGGGGTATCGTGTTACCCAGTTACTGGGTTGTGGAGGTCAGATAGGCAGTCGCTCCATGTAAAATACTTATACTCTGATGAATCCAGGCTAAACTAGAAGCCGACCCAAACTTAGTCTAGCCAGATTGATTGTTAATCGTCTTGTGGGGATATTACTAGTTATCAACGCCACATTTAATGTTCTTTGCGTATTTCGAGTCGATTTTAACCGACTTCTAAAAAACAAGGAGGTTCTTAGTTTGACCTGTATGTTTGTATGTATGTGTGTTTGTCCGCGATTTTCTCGCGTTTGTCTGAACCGATCTTGATGCGGTTCTCAGAAAAGTATTTGTTATATTCCGGATAAGGTTTTGGTATACAACAAATGGTTACCCCGTGACGTCGTCCGCATGGATCCGTTATATGTATGTATGTTTGTGTATTTGTATCTTTGTCCACGCATTTCGCCGATACTAGTAATCGGATCATGATCATTCTTTTTTTATTGGTATCTCTCTACTTAGATCATAGTGCAAGTTTCATCTAAATCGGTTTGGTAGTTTTCAAGATATGGAGCATACAACCGAACTCTTTAGCGAAAAAGAGCCTGAATGTATAAATTGAATTATGGGTATTTTGTCAATCTTTTAGGTACCTTACTATGGAATTTGCTCAGTTTGTAGTGATGGTGAGAAACTACCAAAACTAAAATAGAGTTTTTTTTTTTTGTGAATCGTTTTTATTTATTATAGACCTCCATTACATATGCGCTTAGTATGATTCCTTGCGGTAAGCTCGCATTCTCGGAGGAGCTTATGTTCCATTACAAGTAACAACCCTAGGTAGCAGCATCGAACTAACCTATTACATGTCGATCTCAGGTGAGTGTTTGGGGTGTTGTGTTTGTTTAGTCAAAGTTTTGGTGATTTGTTTTGGTCACCTTTAATTTTTATTATCTGGGTTTCATAAAAGTATTGAAGTATTATTTCACTGTATTGTATTGAATCTTGGACTCACAGTTAAGTTGTTGGCGCAAGTAGGCCTTCGAAGCTTATGAAACGTTTTACCAGTAATTTTAGCTACTCGGTATAATTCTGATTGGTTTGAAAGTACTCGTATAATAAGGTATGCCCACAGTTAATAGGCAAAGTTTACATATTTTGTGTACCCTTAAACGACAGTGTAGGTAATTTCTTAAGCTGTAGAGGATTAGCACATTTTTTATTAAAAGTGTGATTTAATATTCCACTGTTGGTCCACAATTTCGTAAGAATAGGACCCTTCTTTAAAATCTACTTAAGACATAGTTAATATTTCACTGTCTTTACATCAATTTAACCCTTTATGACGTAACTAAATAAGCTAAAGTCTACACATTATTCTCTATAAGCCTTGCCTTTAGTTTCTATACGGAACCCCGGGGTTAAGCCAGAAAGGGGTTCAGTGTAGATCTTATATAATGTACGCTGTGTTTTAAATAATGCAAATGTGAAGACTAGGGGTTCTAGTGCCTTATTACTGTGTGGGATAAGGCTGCCTGTTTACTGGGCGATGAAATAAATGGGAAAATGCAAACATAGATGAACGGGGAGTACGTCATTCTCCAATCCGATTCTACAAGTAGTAGAATCGGATTGGAGAATGAAGCATTTGGAATTAAGAACTTGTCAAAGCCTTATGTCAAAGTTTGATATATTTGCAGACTAGAGATTGACTAAAGTATTAATCAGCTTGAAATTCTTAATTCTGAAACAGATGGTTGGGTTACCCATTTTAATCCCTAGGGATCGGTGTAAAGCTCAATTTCAGAGTCCTTTTAGCTTTATTTTTAAACAATGATTGGTAGCGTAGGTACCAACTTAATTATACAACTTGAATGACGAAAAGATCCTAACAGTTAGTATTTTCTGCTTATACATATTTTTGGTGGTTTTTAAAGCAGTGGTGGCCCAGTGGTAATGGCCACGACTTACAAGTTGTATATCGTAGGTTCAAACCCAGGCAGTACCCTTACATAGTACACAGGCACTTTACTTTGTCTAAATTTATTCATCATCACTGCTCTCAAAACGGTGAATGAAGACATCGTGAGGAAACTGGCATGTCCTAGAACCAACCATTCACCAAACCACACGGCTCGCGTAGTGGATTACGGCCCATTCCCTCTCACAGAGAGGAGGCCTGTGTCCCAGCAGTGGGAACATTAATAGGCTGATGATGATATAACAGATTACCAAATTGCATAAAAAACATCGAAAGTCTGAATATTTTCAAAAACAAACTCAAAGTATTTTTAATAAGTAAAGCATACTACTCGATCGATGAATTTTTAAATGATGCAATATTGACCAATGATAAAAAAGGTATGTGACTGTTGAATTTAAATCTGACTAATGTATACCGACGATATTGAATGAATTACAATGTAATTTTGACGAGAGTGCAACATGAATGAATTATAATGTAATTTTGACATGAGTTTTGACATATAAATTAATGAGGTGAATGAGTTTTGTTATGAAAAATATTGTATTCTTGACATGACGATTTGACATATAACATATTTTTTTTTTTTTTGACATGTAATAATATTAACTAATGATAATGTACTTTAACATGAATAATGATAGAATAGATCTTATATGACTATTCAATATTGTACGCCCTGTGGGTATGTTGCAGCGATCTATATATATATTATGATAATAACTGCTTTTCCACCTGTGACAAACAATAAAGGAATTTGAATTTGATATTTTTAGTTTGGAGCAGCAAAATTTTGCTTTGGAGGTTATACAAGAGAATAAGCAGCAGAATTTAAATATTTGGTAATAACGATCATCAAATCGACTGCAATGTACGACGGTTATGGCAATTTCTCCCATGACTGGTATTTGTAGCAGCTATTGAAAAGTCCGTATGCCATTGAACCGTCTTCCAAATGTTGAAAATTTTGAAGTGTGTGGCCAGTATCGGGCGCTCAGTGTGCACGCGGCCTACGGCGTGTATTATTTAAAGAACCCGACCTTTACGCGCGGTTATTTTTGTAGAACAGCAGTATGAGAAGTGATTTATGTTAAGTACTTTCTTGTGAGAGGAACGAAGGTCGGTTTTTGGGTAGGTTACCTGGTTTGATAGTTTTGTAATAGAAAAATTGCATGATACAATCAAATTGGTTCATTTTATTCGAAATATTCCATTCAATTATCATAACCTTTTTAGGCAAAAGACGACCACTGCCGTGCATAGGCCTCTCCTATTGTATCAACTAGCACACTCCTACAAGTGAGCTAGTTGAATCATCTTTCAAAAATGTAAGGCAAAAGATAATCTTTCGGAAGTTTTGTAAGCTAACATAAAACAAACTGATAACGCGCTCCAACACAGCAAGACGCAGAATCGCTGATATTCACGACCAAAACTGAATTAAAATCCCAAAAAAGGCTGCTGCATTGTTGAAGTTACTAGACTTCCAATGCTAAAAGCAGCAATGTCTGTTAACTCTTAACGGCGCGATTGTAGCGTGCCTTATCTATCTTCCCTCTTTCAATATCTACCCTCTTTCAATATCTACCTAATAACTTCAAACTATCATCATCTGCCTAGCCTTTTTCCCAATTATTTAAAAAAAAAAAAAAAAAAAAAATTAATATTTTTATTTATTTATTATTGAATTGTTTGTTATTTTTTTTATTATTTTAATAACTTCAAACTAGTTATAGTTTGAAATTTGTATTAAAATAATAAAAACAAATCTCCAATTTAATACCTTGCCACAAATTACATTAAATTTTAACAACAATATTATTTTCTTGGCGTAAGGTAAGTTAAGAGATCTGAATAATGTGATGCCGTCCTCTTAAGCAGAAATTGTTAAAATAAATACTCTTAATACACGTGTCGCATCTGTCGTGCGTATCGCATGTATCTTAGATGACGTATTTGTCGGTAGTGTCGCACATGTTGCACTAGTCATAAGTGTCGCACGAGCCGCATCTGTCGCGAATATCATCTGTGCCGCGAGTATCACATGTGTTACAGGGGCCACATATTGTTTCGCGCAGGTTGCATGTTCCACACGTGGCGTAATTATTCCAAATGGTACAAAATAGATTTTATCTACACTCACAACGTAATATTTGGAACATTTGAATTGGACATATGAATTCAAAAAATATTGTATAAACACGTACTTACTTACATATTCATGGATAGGTACAATTAAAAAAAAAACCATTACAGTGCAACATTTTCCTTCAATTTTTAAAAAACTGCATCATAAAATAACTTTTTAATTTTTATCTTATCTTATCTTACTTTTTAATTTATTGGCGCTTATGGGCTCATTGAAGTACTGTCACTGTCTAAGGAGGCGTGCGCTGCGCAGTCATGCGCAATGAGAATCTAAATTGTTCGCTCTACCAAATATTTTTCCGTTTCCACTTTTGTTTTATTGCAACTGTATGATTGAAGATAATAGTAGTTTATGCAATGGCCATATAATAGGGGTTATTAAAACACGAGCGTAGGTTTATCAAATGAGGCGAAGCCGAATTTGATAATAATATTACGCGAGTGTTTTAATACCTAATTATATGCCGTTGCATACACTACTTTATCTTCACTCATACAGCTGAAATAAAACAAAAGTGGAAAGGGAAAAATATTTGATATGGCGGACAATTTAGATTCTCATTGCGCAGCGCGCGCATCCACAGACAATGAAATTTCTTTACTACAGCCCATACGCGCCAGAAAATTAAAAAGTAAAAGTGTGCTATAAAAATTAAAAAGTTATTTTATGATGCAGTTGTTTGAAAATCGAAGGAAAATGTTGAACTGTAATGGTTTTTTTTTTTAATTTTACCTATCCACGAATATAAAGTACGTGTTTATACAATATTTTTTGGATTCGTATTTGGAACATTACGTTGTGAGTGTAGATAAAGTAGTTTATGCAACGGCATATAATTAGGTATTAAAACACTCGCGTAATATAATTATCACATTCGGCTTCGCCTCATGAGATAAACCTACGCTCGTGTTTTAATAACCCCTATTACATGACCATTGCATAAACTACTATAACACATCTCGATACTTAATATAAGAAATATACCTAAATAAAATTAAGGCTATAACTAATCTATTATCTATGTTTATCTAAAGTTTAAAAACTTCTCAGACATAGCTACTACTTCTAACGAAATAATATGAAAGACAAGCAGACCTGTAATACAATATTTCAATAGAAATATAATATTCAGTACAAAGATAATAATATATCGAAGCAATTGTTCGAAGAATTTCTTTTATGTTACCCTAAAGGTACATAAAGTTTTATTTCTCTAATATCTTGTTCTTTTTACTATCTTACCTACACTTTATTGGAAAAAAACTGTCTTTCTCTAGGACCTTATGATATAATTTTTTCGTGTATCGCAATTTCTTTGGTGTGTGCGTTCGTGAATTACAATCGGGTGAATTATAATCAATACGTGAATTCAACGTAACATTACGCTTGTATTTTTCGAAAAGTTGGGCAGTAGTGTACCTGTACCTACACCAACATTTTGTCAGTTTTGTGAGTTTGCTTATTCAATGAATACTTGGTTTAAAATTTTTATCATCAAATATGTACATATTTGTAAAAAAGAAGTGTGCAGTTCTGACGCGGTAGAATTAAACATACATCATATAGATGTATGTGTGTCCTTTAATTGTTTTTTTCATTTCGTCGAGTTTCAAATCACAATGATGCAAAATAGTTTTGATTTTTTACTTTCACATAAAATGTCGGTTGTATTGAATAGCGTGTAATCACTATGGCGATGCTGTCTTGTGACGTCAGATAACGCAAACTCTATACTTTACTATTTTTAGGGTTCCGTACCCAAAAGGTAAAAACGGGACCCTATTACTAAGACTCCGCGATCCATCTGTCTGTCTGTTTGTCTGTCTGTCCGTCTGTCACCAGGCTGTATCTCATGAACCGTGATAGCTAGACAGTTGAAATTTTCACAAATGATGTATTTCTGTTGCCGCTATAACAACAAATACTAAAAACAGGATAAAATAAATATTTAAGTGGGGCTCCCATACAACAAACGTGATTTTTTTGCCGTTTTTTGCGATAGTGGTACGGAACCCTCCGTGCGCGAGTCCGACTCGCACTTGGCCGGTTTTTTATTAATGTCAAGCAGGGCCGAAGCCAACTACTCTAATACCTTAAGTGAATTTGAAATGCAAAAGTTGCATAATAATATATTATTAATCCAAATATGTTACAGCATCTGTAAACACATTAGACACTAACTCAAAACGATGTTATTATGACTTTGAATGGAATATTCGGCACAAAATAAGAAGGCGTAAAGTAAGATCATATAAAACAGGCTATAACAATGATATCAAAGTAAATAATATAACAATAGATAGCGAGTACTATAGAATACGGGAACATTTGAGCCAGTGAAGGGTTTCGGCGCTTTTATTACGGGACCCGTAGTCGCGTTAGGTTGATCATTTTAGCCTGCAAATGCTTTTTTAAATGTTTTTGTAAGAATTCATGTGTTTCATTCAATTAATTAAGACTAACTGTACCCGCGGCTTCGCTCCCGTCAATTGCTTACCATTTCTACCCAACTCTACCTCCCCTACCCTACCTGCCTCACGCTACCTACCCTATCTTCCTACCCTACCTACCATTTTTTATTTTTTTTTGTCGTATGTACTTTCTACAAAGTATGGTAAAACTTTAAAAAAAAGATGAAAGAAATCAGTAAACCCATTCTCAAGTTATGGCGTGACCAAGGAAAATAGGGATTCATTTTTATAAATATAGATATGAATATCATTTTATTATAAGTATCCTTACTTCATTTTAAAAGTTTCTTGGTAAAGTAGGAAAAGTATACTTACCTAATGACGCAAATACAAAACCAGATTTACACACAATGTATTCTTACCCGACTGCCGAAGGAGGGTAATGTGTTTATCAGTCTATGTATGTATGTATATATGTATGTATGTATGTTTGTTCCTATGTGGCGTTCTAGAGATCAAACGCGTTGGCCGATTTTGATGATTCTTACGTCAGTCGATTCGTCTTAATCCTGCGAGTGTCACTGGCTACATTAAAATTGGAAAAAACAAAAATGGCGGATTTTGGGCGCCATTTTGTGGGGAATAATTTTTTTTTTTCTTCCAAACCCATCGTGTGGGGTATCAAAATAAAGGATTTTAAGAGGCAATTTCAAAAATATATAACACTTATATGTTTATATGTACCAAATTCCAAAAAAAAAATAACTAAAAAGTTGTAAATAAAAAAAGTTAATTAAAAAAATCAAAAAACCCGACTGCTTACAAAGCAAACTAAAAAGACGTAAACAAGAAGAAAATCATGCTGTGCAGTCGGAGGATACATCTGGTTTTGGTCCGCCAGCTCGCGAATATGTATCCTCCGACTGCACAGCATGATTTTCTTCTTGTTTACGTCTTTTTAGTTTGCTTTCTAAGAAGTCGGGTTTTTTGATTTTTTTAATTAACTTTTTTTTTTAGATTTTCAAATAATGAGGCAGAAAAATCATCACTTTAGCTGAACAATGTGCATTTCTTTAGGGCTTATCCCTTGAGATCTGAGTCCTCCACATCGACGGGTACTGTACTGCTCACATCCAGAAAGTTCCTGCATGCTTCATCAAACTACCTTATGGAATGCCTTCTTCTCGAAAGCAGTTGCCGCTCCAGAAACTTTCAGTTCCATCGCTTATCAGTTTTGCAAGTATAATAATTCAGGGCATATAATTGCAGGTCACCCCTGCCCACTGCCACTTAGAACACAAGTTAGGCAATTATACGGACTGTTACGGATGCCTTGGTTCTCCTGCGGATCTCTTAATTTCTGATACGATTATGCAGGGAAGACCAAGCATTTCCCTCTCCATTGTCCTTTGGTTGATTTTTAGTCTTCTTAAGAGGCCTATTTGTGTGTGATGTAATGTATGTATTGGACATAATGTGAATATTGATATTACAAACCTTAAAAAAACTGAATTGTTGCTATAAAAACCTACAATGATATAGCTATCAACCCTACTAACCCCTGTAACCATAACACGCGTTTAGACAAACAGTTTCTCTTTGTCGGCAACCACCAAAGTTTGTAAACTTAATTGTTGACTAACTTGTTCATAATTTGATGTGAGAACTTTAGGCACAAATTCTATACGTATGTCGTACACCAAAACTGGGTTGGGCGGTTGCTTAGCAACCATTTAGCAAGGGCTCGTGATCATGTTGCAAGCTTTAATTACCAGCTTTCTCAGTATCCTAACTAATATTATCTTTAATTTTAAATATCTTAAATCCTACTACTATTGAAAACCTGAAAATTTGTACGGATAGATGGATGGTTGTTTGTAACTCTTTAACACAAAAACTACTGAACGGATTTTGATGGAAATTTATAGAAATATAGCTTAAACATCTGAATAACACATAGGTTATAATTTGTAAAGATATTGGGAGAAAAACTAATAAAACGCGGGCGGAGCTGCGTGCGGTAACTTGTAAAATAATAAAGAACCGAGGAAATAATAAGAAAATTATTAGCGTGTGGAGAGTAGTGGAGGCAAAAAGAGAACCTACACCAATGAAAGCGTCCAATAATGTTTGCTCTGCCAAATTCCCTTACATAATTAGGCAGCCGGTGATAGTGGCGGGAGTCCGCTAGATGTTCAGCAGTGGACGTCTTCCGGTGGAATGATGATGACGATATCAACCCGTATGTAAGTATTCTGTGATTTTTAATTTCGTAGACTAAACTGACATTTGGGGGGTTTTCACTTTATCGTTACATAAAAATAGTGTCGTACCCTGACTATCCTGAGTGATCGAAAGTTAATCGAAAATCGAAGTAGATCGAAAATTAAACTATTTCACGGAAAAAACAATAAATTTGTTTGGAAACTACAATAAAATAAATACGATCGATAAAATGAAGTCTGACATAAATGAGTAGAAACTAAATAAGGGCCGCTATTTAGTTTCTACTCATTTATGTCAGACTTCATTTTATCGATCGTATTTATTTTATTGTTGATTTCATATTTAACACAATAAAAGTTTATGTACATGTGTATGAATACTGTTATATTTAAATATGTAACAATTATATTCATAAAACATTTATTTACACCAATTAGTAAAATTAAATTTAGAAGTCATGTCACATCGATTCGATGAATTACTTATGATTGAGCCTTACCTACAACAGTATGCGCCGCGCTTGCAACAAGAAAATCATGCTGTGTTGTCGGAGGATACATCTTCGCGAGCTGGCTGACCAAAACCAGACTTATCCTCCGACTGCACAGCATGATTTTCTCCTTGTTTACGTCTTTTTAGTTCGCTTTTCAAGCAGTCAGGTTTTTTGATTTTTTTAATTAACTTTTTTTATTTATAACTTTTTAGTAACTATTTTTTCGAATTAGGTACATTTAAACATATAAGTGTAATATATTTTTGAAATCACCTCTTAAAATCCTTTATTTTGATACCTTAATTTTGAATCAACGAACGGGTTGGAAAAAAAAAATTTGGGCCCCAACAAAATGGCGCCCAAAAACCACCATATTCCTATTTTCCAATTTTCATGTAGCCAGTGACACTCGCGGGGTTAAGACGAATCGATTGACGTAAGAACCATCAAAATCGGCCCACGCGTTTGGTCTCTAGAACGCCACATAGGAACAAACATACATACATACATACTTACATACATACATACATACATACATACATACATACATACATACATACATACTTACATACATACATACTTACATACATACATAGACTGATAAACACATTACCCTCCTTCGGCAGTCGGGTAAAAAAATAAGGACATTGGAACCTGTCAGTTTAGTCTATGAAATTAAAAATCACAGTATAGTGATAAATCCTGTCAAAGCTAGGAACAGTGTACAGGTAAACATTATTTATTCGTAGTTACGAATGGGAATAATGTTGTTTTACTTCGCAACATGAGCTTTTCCTTTTGAGTTCCATACAGTTTTGTATTATTTTCTTTCACTAACTGCATTAGGTACTCTGGTAGAGAATCCTTTGAGCTTTCTGTTAGACTGTTGTTACTTCTTTTTAACCGCCGACGGAAAAAGAGGGCTGTTATATGTTTGATGTGTGTTGCTGTGTATCTGTGTATATTTGTGTCTGTCTGTGGCACCGTAGCGTCTAAACGGGTGAATCGATTTTGTTTTTTTTTTTTTTGTTTGAAAGGTGATTTTGTCGAGAGTGTTCTTAGCTATGTTTAAGCAAGATATCGTGTCATAATTACGTGTTCAATAGATTGCCGATCGAAGCGTATCTTCTATGTACTAGATAAGTTATGTAACATGAAATAAAAATGTGCCGGAGGTTTCTAAAATTTTGAAATTTTACTTGTAATTTGTTTCCTTCTTTTTAGGGTTCCGAAGTCAACAAGGAACCCTTATAGTTTCGCTCTGTCCGTCTGTCCGTCCGCAGCTTAGCTCAGAGAATCTAAGTACTAGAAAGCTATAATTTGCCATGTATATACATATTAATAATTCCGACAAAGTGGTAACATAAAATCATGAAAAATAATTTTTTTTCGGGTACCTGCCATAGACGTAAAGTGGGGATGTATTTTTTTTTTCTCATCTATCCCATGGTGTGGGGTATCAATGGATAGGCCTTTCAAAAACATTATGGGTTTGTTAAAACCATTTTTCGATTCAGAGATTCGTTTGCGTAAAATTAAGCTTTAAGCTGCAAATTTATGTTAGAGTCAAGTGTCCCCCCCCCCTGCCAGCGAAAAGGTTGCTCTTGGCTATGTGAAAAAATTCACGAGAGTAGTAAATATAACGAAATTAAAAGGAAAATTATCACGGATAACAAGGCTTTACAAGTTTACGAGTAATAGTCGACCAACTTATAAAATGTACTTGGAACAGTAAAAATTTTGTACAAATGCCATTGAAAAATTACTTAAATAAAGTTGATAGCTGTGTAAAACAGAGTAAATATAATGCTTACGAACCATGTAAAAATATACAAAAATGAAATCATAACAGGCTTTACAAGTTTACGAGTACTAGTCGACCAACTTATAAAATGTACTTGGCACAGTAAAATTTTTGTACAAATGCCATTGAAAAATTACTTAAATAACGTTGTTAGCTGTATAAAACAGATAGTAAATATATGCTTATGAACCATGTAAAAATATACAAAAATAAAATCACAACATCCTTAGTAATAATGATTTCTAAATTAATAATGTTTAAGCTCGAAAAACGCATTGGAGTGGCCGGAGTCGTTGGCAATACCAGTCCGTAGTTCATACGGCGCATGCGCGCGGTGGAGTCTATTTTGTGTTAGTGCAGAAGTATTTTCGACGTTTTGTAATTAAAACGTAAAAGTAAAGTCAAATTAGATTCGATTTCCAAGCAAATTACTTATTTTCTTTTGTCGATATCCTTCTATAAAGTCAATATTCGACCCGTCTTCATCACTGAGTAGCGTAAAACTTTCCAGAATGAAATAGTGAATACCGCAGATTAGAGGTGAATACATACGATTTTTTTCTAATTCCGAAAGAGAAATAAACAAGGAGCGTTCCCGCAAGGTTCCAGGAACGAACCACTTACTACCATTCCCCGTGGCTCTAACGCGCGCTCGTATCGGCTCCTTTCGCAATTCGCACCCGCGGTGGTACTCAAATAGATAATATTTTTCTAACTTCAGTTGCGAAGTTGGATTTTATAACTCCTTCTTAAGTTGCCAGTTAGTCCTTATTTAGTTTAAGTCAAGAGTGAATAGATTACATCTAGGCAAGCGTACTTCACCGTAGACCACTTCAGCGCTTACCATCAGGCGAGATAGTGGTCAAACGCGAGAATATAGATTAAAAAAAACATCATGCTATGTGGGCCCGTTTTTAGACTTTGTGAGCCGCTGAAACCGTTCTAATGTTCATGTAACTACAACAAAACCCTCTTTTTAGTCCGCATTATTATGCAACTTCGGAACCCTATTACTGCGCGTGGCCCGACACGCACTTGGCCGGTTTTTTTATTATAGATAGGCTCGCGCTCAACCACTATCTCACCTGATGGTAAGCGATGATGTGGTCGACGCTGTAACACGCTTGCCTAGAAGTAACCTATTCACTCTTGACTTAAAGACCCCGAGTTTGTAGCTATCTGGAAACACAGGCACTCCGGCAGGCAATTCCACTCCTTAGCTGCACGCATAATGAAAGTATTTCCAATACGTTTAGTGCGTATGGGTGGGATGTCCACCATGTACCGACGTCGCACCGCCGTACGGCTTGTAGTCCGATGATGACGTCCATTGCCGCTTTCGATGAAACGGGCTAGGCGGAATTAGATCATGCAATTCCATCGCACACTCTCCGAAAAGCAACCGATAAAAAACCGACAACCTGGCAACTCGACGACGATGTTCAAGGCTCTCGAGCTTTGACTCGACCAGTGCCTCATTGCCGATGAGCCTCTTGGCCCGTTTTTAGATCGACTCTAGAGCATCAAACTGGAGTATAATTAAATATTTACCAGTTCTTCGAGTGTTTTTTACATGAAATGTTTATCCTATTTAATTTATGTCACTGATTGTAGCAACACCACATATAATTATAATCATAAGTATATAGCTTATTATATATGATGTTCCCACTGCTGGGACACTGGCCTCCTCTCTGAGAAGGTTGATAGAAGTCACATGACATATAATTTTTCTTTTAATGACATGCTGGTTACTTCACAATATATTTTTCAATATTTTTAGAGTCAGTGGTGATGCAATAAATTAAACAATTAGAATGGTTGCTAATTGTTTTAACTAAATTAAAGACAATACAAACAGTTTCTGACAACCTCCGAACTTTGAAAATTTAATTTGTTCTCTCTCGCTTCTTTAAGCCAGCATTATCAAGAAGTTATAACAATTATTTAAAACATTGGTTTGGTTTAATTGTGGTTTCTGTGAGAAGGAAACTTCATTCAAATGTTTTGGCAATATTTTAATTGTGTTATGAAACGACGGAACGGCAATCATTAACAGACTGTTTTCGACTGTATGTATTTTTATGTATGTTCACCGATTTCTCCGTGATTTGTAGAACGATTTTGGGAATTCTTTTTGTATTTAAAAAGGGTATCTTTCGAAGTATTCCCATTTAAATTTGGTGAAGATATGATGAAGAACTTTGAAGATATACAATAGAACTCTTTAATATATGACGGAAACTCTCTTAGGATTGCTGCAATCGCATGGGAGTTAAAACTCTTAGAGTAAGGTTATTTTTAGTGTGCGTAAGGGATAGATGTATATGACTTTTAAACATCTATTCCTTTTTTACAGTCGAACAATGATAGTTTTGACACGTCAGGGTAAGCTGTTTATTGTAAGTATATTGCTATAGAACTTGCCAACTAGGTACACAACAAAAAAAAAAAAAAAAAAAATACCATTTTCCAAAAAACTTGCAACCGGCTTCCAAATAAAAACACTACAAAGTGAAAAATAACATCAATCGGATTTTGGGAATCGGAAATTGGTTTCTGATTTTTTTTGTAAATTGTTTAAAATATCTAAGCCTTGAGTGTGCTCAGCGCAGTTTTTGATAGTATTTTTTTACTATCTCTTTTACTTTGTCATTCTTGCAGTTGTATTGTATCTATGGCAATTATTTGTCTTATATTCTATTCTATTCACAACTCCCCCTGTCAACCACGCATTACTGGCTATTCTTTGTAGAAAGATTGCATTTAAATGTGCGCATTTGGAGATTGGGTCAATATTTATGTATCTGCGTTTTACTTCGACTCTGTATCAATTTGCTTTAACCATAAGTTTTCCCAACCGTCGTTATTATATCATCTTCTCATCTCGTGATGAAATTCCCTCTTTTTTGCCCTCTCTAGGGTACAATAGAGTTGCTTTTTAAGGTTCCGTACCCAAAGGGCAAAAACGGGACCCTATTACTGAGACTCCGCGGTCCGTCTGTCTGTCTGTCTGTCACCAGGCTGTATCATGAACCGTGATAGCTAGACAGTTGAAATTTTCACAGATGATGGACCTATTTCTGTTGCCGCTATAACAACAAATACTAAAAACAGAATAAAATAAATAAAAACCGGCCAAGTGCGTGTCGGGCCACGCGCTGTAATAGGGTTCCGAAGTTGCAAAATAATGTGGACTAAAAAGAGGGTTTTGTTGTTGTTACATGAACATTAGAACGGTTTCAGCGGCTCACAAAGTCTAAAAACGGGCCCACATAGGATTTTTTAATTTATATTCTCGCGTTTGACCACTATCTCGCCTGATGGTAAGCGATGATGTGGTCCACGGTGAAGCAAGCTTGCCTAGATGTAATCTATTCACTTTTGACTTAAACTAAATAAGGACTAACTGGTAACTGAAGAAGGAGTTATAAAATCCAACTTCGCAACTGAAGTTAGAAAAATATTATCTATTTGAGTACCACCGCGGGTGCGAATTGCGAAAGGAGCCGATACAAGCGCGTATTAGAGCCACGGGGAATGGTATAGTTCGTTCCTGGATCCTTGCATGCACGCTCCTTGTTTATTTCTCTTTCGGAATTAGGAAAAAACGGAAGTATTCACCTCTAATCTCCTCTAACACCGCAGATTAGAGGTGAATCCTCTAATCTGCGGTATTCACTATTTCATTCTGGAAAGTTTTACGCTACTCAATTAGTGATGAAGGCGGGTCGAATATTGACTTTATAGAAGGATATCGACAAAATAAAATAAGTAATTTGCTTGGAAATCGAATCTTAATTTAATTTACTTTTACGTTTTAATTACAAAACGTCGAAAATACTTCTACACTAACACAAAATAGACTCCACCGCGCGCATGCGCCATATAGACTACGTTCTGGTACTGCCAACGACTCCGGCCACTCCAATGCGTTATTAGAGCTTAAACATTATTATTTTAGAAATCATTATTATTAAGGATGTTATGATTTTATTTTTGTATATTTTTAAATGGTTCATAAGCATATATTTACTACCTGTTTTACACAGCTAACAACGTTATTTAAGTAATTTTTCAATGGCATTTGTACAAAAATTTTACTGTGCCAAGTACATTTTATAAGTTGGTCGACTATTACTCGTAAACTTGTAAAGCCTGTTATGATTTTATTTTTGTATATTTTTACATGGTTCGTAAGCATTATATTTACCCTGTTTTACACAGCTATCAACTTTATTTTAGTAATTTTTCAATGGCATTTGTACAAAATTTTTACTGTTCCAAGTACATTTTATAAGTTGGTCGACTATTACTCGTAAACTTGTAAAGCCTTGTTATCCGTAATAATTTTCCTTTTAATTTCGTTATATTTACTACTGCCGTGAATTTTTTCACATAGCCAAGAGCAACCATTTCGCTGGCAGGGGGGGGGGACACTTGACTCTAACATAAATTTGCAACTTAAAGCTTAATTTTACGCAAACGAATCTCTGAATCGAAAAATGGTTTTAACAAACCCATAATATTTTTGAATGGCCTATCCAACGATACCCCACACCATGGGATAGACGAGAAAAAAAAAATACATCCCCACTTTACGTCTATGGGAGGTACCCGAAAAAAAAATATTTTTCATGATTTTATGTTACCACTTTGTCGGAATTATTAATATGTATATACATGCCAAATTATAGCTTTCTAGTACTTAGATTCTCTGAGCTAAACTGCGGACGGACAGACGGACAGAGCGAAACTATAAGGGTTCCTTGTTGACTTCGGAACCCTAATAAATATTTAAGTGGGGCTCCCATACAACAAACGTGATTTCTGTGCCGTTTTTGCGATAATGATACGGAACACTTCGTGCGCGAGTCCGACTCGCACTTGGCAGGTTTTTTGTTTCAATCCAATGAAAATATTCACCACGAAATCCATATCGATTCGTTCGCGTTAAAGCGCGCACACGCAAGCCATAGTCAAAGAAAACAAACTATTAATAAACTGGCAGCCATATTGTGAAACAATGCTCGGTTTCGGTAAACCGTACCGGTAACTACTCAGTCGTAAACTCGTAATTAATAGACTTAAGTTCGTGACGTTAACGGCAACTGTTATCGCTGCTATCGTTAATCGGATGGTAGGTATCTTCCCTCGTAAACATTATTTTAAACAGGATTGATGAAAAATTTATTAAAATTAAAAATAACAAAACTTAAGTGTGTGTGTGTCAGTGTGTGTGTGTAGTGTGTAGCTATGGGTGTGTATAATAACTAAAGAGTTAAATCGATAAAATTGTTTTGTTTTTATCTAAACTTAAAAGCGCAGAACACAATCTGAATTGATTATTTTGAGTTAAGAACGTCGACCCTAATTCAATACCAAAGTTTCGCAAATGAAATCGAAAAGACGGTCAAATAATTATATATGTGATATATCGATATATATCACATATATAATTCTTTGACCGTCATCAATATCAAATTGATTGTTTTAAATATTTAGTAAGATAGAAACTTAGGAGTGAAAAAAATACTATTTAGAAATAACGAGCAAAGTTCTGAATAGAGTTTTGTAAGAGACTGTATCAAGGTATTAAATAATAATTTGCCTAAAAGATACTTAGGTATCAATTTATTTTCCTGCCATGTAACTAGTTAAAAAAAAAACTATTTTTTGACAAAAGACTTGTTTATTTTATATTTATTTCATAAAAGAAGAAGCAAAAGAAAATCTACTACAATCTTGTTTAGATCGTAATGAGTGAACGTGGGAGTAATTTTAAATAAAAACACGGTTTGGTAATAAATCTTTTAGGCTGTTTATTAGATATCTTCGATCTACTTCGGTGTCACTTTATTTTAGAAGCCATATGTATGTATATATAGACGAGTTGAAGAATCACTAAAAAAGTAGTAAAATATCTTTTGTTTTGGAAGTCGGTGTTGCTTAATAATAAAACAAGAGCTACCAAAGACATCGACTTCCGAAATGAAAGTTAATTTTGCACTTTTTAGTGTTTTAATTTGGAAGTCGTTTAGTTGTTAAGACCAAAATTTAACGGAGTATAATGTTTATTATAAAACATTAATACCTAACGAATAAAATCCTGCCGGGATGAATCAAAAGTACAAAAGTTTATAATGATATTTGTGCTGTTGTACAAGTTTGACACGAATAAGGTCGCGGGAAAAAGACTAGGTTCACGGATGGCAAGTGACATTCTATGATGAGTATCAGCTACGACAATCGAAAAGACAAAATGTAGAGCTTCTGGTGAAGATCCTGGGAATTCACTGAACGGACAGTATGGGAACGATCATCGTGATAATTCTTGGAGGTGGCCTATGTCCAGCAGAGGACGTCTTGTGGCTGAGATGACGATGACGTCAACAAGTCAATAACATTTTGAACAACAAATCGTCATAACCCATTTTATGCAATAAATATAATTTTCCTAGTATATTTCATTTTATTTAAAAATTATGAACAGAATGACACGTTTATGACGGAGTTCTGGCAATCAATGGATATTTTACATCAAATTTTTCTATGGAAAATATTAAATTATGTTGAATTTTGTTATTTTCCGCGGGCTGATGTAAAGCCCCACTTTCATGACGATGACCCGACGCCCAAATATGTGCCTTGGTACATGGTTTTCGTATTTATTTATTATTATTATTTATTTATTTTAAATAAAAACGTAAAAAAAACCTAAAAAAATTAAAATACCTTTTTTATAAAAAGAGTTTTGATCTTTTATAAAGTTTTGGGATTTTTAATTCATCTATACCTAGATACCTTTTGTCCCGAAGACAGAAGATTGCTGATTCAGCCGTACCTTTCCCTGAACTAAGGGGGGAAAACATTCGGAAAACGTACGATATTATGAGTGTTATATACGAAAATTGGTGCAAGGCAATAAGTACCTGCATACTCTCTTTATTCTCATCCACATAGTTAGATTGATGGTTAATTAGCTAAACTGATTAAGCAAATTTTAAAAGCTTCTATCGCTGTCATTGGCTGCTTTACATCTCAAAAAATCACGGGAGTGAAGCTGATAATGATGATATAATGTAGATAATTTTAATGTCGTTTTTTACAAAGCTCATTAACATCATGATGATGCTGTGCCTTTTAATGTTCCCACTGCTGGGATACAGGCCTCCTCTTTGTCAGACTACAAAGCTACTAAGTCATAATAATTCTGACTCTATTGTAACAAAATGCCGGCCATTTTGTGGAAGACTACACAGATCTTACATAAAAATGATGACGCAAATGATATTAGATGGAATAATTCAGTCGGCACAAGTATCTGACGCAAAAGTGTTAGTTCGTTATTGACTAAGAAGCAATTTGGTCAGTAAAATGATTAATATGAAGATATATTTATGATGGTAAATTAATGTTTCTATTCAGTTTTTTTTTATTAAGTGTATAAATATCCTTTTGAACTTTTTTGCATATTCCCATGGAAAGATGGCGTATGTATTTATGTGTGTGTTTTGTGAAAATCATTCTTAGACACTCGGAAAATTTAGTTCATTTTAGGGAAAGCGTAAAGCAAAATATTTTTTTTTTCCATAATATTGATTTACAAAAGCAGATGTTTTGTTTTTGTGATTCAGTATATCGGTATGTGTGTAGGGTTTAATGTGATGAGACTTTTTGCCACTTATTTATTCCTTGATAATTGCAGAATTATGTAGGTATGTAAGTAGGTACTACAATGGTCACAAGCTACAAGGTATTATTACGTAGATATGAAATTCACAATGACGGAATCACATACTGAAATTACCACAAGCTCCTCAGCAATAACACCTAAGGTAATTTGACAACACTGAACACCGTAACCATACAACCTCTATTGTGTCAACCTTTATCAGTCAAACGTCTAACATCTAAGTTACAAGTTTCAAACATGCAACAGATACATATCTCCTTTCAAACGCTTCACTAAATGCCAGACACAGATTTCCCTTTTGTGCCACGGCTGCCAATCAGTTCGCATGCCTGATTCTAGCCTGCATATCGTGTTAAGCACATGACAGACGAAATAGAATACAGCATAGACGAAATGTAACACAGCATAGACGAAACTTAATACAGCATAGACGAAATATAACACAGCATAGACGAAATAGAATACAGTATAGACTAAATATAAAACAACATAGACGAAATTGAATACAGCATAGACGAAATATACAACAGCATAGATGAAATAGAATACAGCATAGACGAAATATAACACAGCATAGACGAAATAGAATACAGCATAGACGAATAGAACACAGCATAGACGAAATATAACACAGCATAGACGAAATAGAATACAGCATAGACGAATAGAACACAGCATAGACGAAATAGAACACAGTGCTCGTACACGATACAGTGAATAGTGTTAGAGATCGGCTACAGTTACGGGACAATCATAAAGGTCAAGCAACGGCTGCCGAGGTCGGTCCGTTGATGGGTGTCCATTCATTACATACCAAGAGTGCGCTGGGCCTCGGCAAACACGTTAAGCCGTTGGTCTCGGCTGTTATTTGTACAGTAGTCACAGCGGATCGTTGTGTTTCTGAAGTTGTCTATGCGAACCTTTGCGCAAGAAACAGTTTGTCATCGAGAATACTGCATACAGTAAGCGAGATAGGACGATGCACAAACAATAGTAGTAAAAATACGAGTAAGTCTGAAAGTTTTGATGTAATTGTCTTTTTTATTGGCCGCGATGTGACGTTACAATCTAATTACACGATGTTTTACATAATAAAGTATTCATAATTATATAAATTTATTTAAGAAATTGTCTAGTACCTATAACATAATTTTTTTCAGAAAGCTAAGTGTTATAATCGTTAAGATGTGATTTTAAATTAAAATAATTAAAAGTCGTATATCTGCCGTTAAATACACAACAGATGGAATAGAAATTGACAGCGCTTATACACGAGCGAGTGACTCCGTAACAGATTTGCTACATTTGAATCGGTAGGATTTATTTAGATCGTATGTAGAGAGCTTTAAATTGGAACAGTGTACTCAATGTGTGAATGAGTCACTGATTTAGATCCATTGCAGTTTAAAATTTATTGGTACGCTGTCTTTTTTTACCCCCGACGGAAAAAGAGAGGTGTTATAAGTTTGACGTGTGTTGCTGTGATCTGTGTGTCTGTCTGTGGCATCATAGCGCCTAAACGGATGAACCGATTTTCATTTTTTTGTTTGAAAGGTGACTCTATCGAGAGTGTTTTTAGCTATGTTTGGTGAAAATCGGTTTAGCCGTTCAAAAGTTATGCGCCTTTTTCTGTTTGAAACTGAGTATTTTCGCAAGATGTCGTTTTCGAAGCGTGTCTACTACTAGATATATTATGTAGTATAAAAATAATAAAAAAAAAAAATTGCCTGGGGTTTTGGATTTTTTTATGTTTTACTTGTTTTAAAACGTTCACAACGTCTATATTTCCCGAACGGTTATATAGAGGTAGGATAGTACAGCCAAATTTAGTAATTCTTCATTCTTTATTGTACACCAAGACTAAAGAAGAAAGAAAGAAAAAGTGTTTAATTGTAAGCTTAGCTTGAAAAACAAATTGATAACAAAATTCGCCAAGGCGACAATAGAGGGTGAGTGTATTGCCAGAAATCAGGAATAAATCTAGACAGCGGGTTGGTACTGAGAAATTCCAGATGAAAGTACTCAATAGGTAACACTCTACCCGACCTTGCATTCGAATCCATAACTTCATGTTCAGTTGTAGCGCTTGCAACGACTGTACCAACGAGGCAAGTTGATTTTATCGATATTTATGAAGTCCAATTCTCGTTAAACTATTTATTAGAACTTTAGGTTATTATTTTTTTGTCGTTTAACGTTGCCCCACACTACAAATTTCTTCCTGTATCATGGGTGCGTTCACAAACATATAAACTCACATACACATCACCCAGAGCCGGATAAACGATCTGTAGGTCAAACAAATATTTGTTTAGTGCGGGAATCGAACCCGCGACACGCAGCGCAGCAGTCAATCGCTCAAACACTGCGCCAACCGTGCGCCCTTAAAATCCCCGAAAAGCAATCTTCAGATTTTAAAGCAATTATTTATAAAGTAACGTTGGCATTTTGAAATGCTAATAATTGTCTACCCTTATATCATTGTTTTCCGCTTTTACACCATCCGCATAGGTACTTTGTTATTTACTAAAACAATTGTGGCCAGTAAACGGAGACATAAAATGCCATCGAAATATTTTAAGTGCCTGTTATATGGCAACCCCGGTCGTAAGCGGTGTTAAGTGCAAGCCCGCCCATAATGCAGCCCCTAACTATAAACAAAAAGCAATTAAATAGGTTTAGGTATTGCCACATTTTGGTAGCAGGGCCAATTCTGCCACATTGTGTGTGTTAATTAGTCGAGAAGTGCCCGTAAAATGCATATAACATACTGCTTAAGGTATGGTGACATTATGATAAAGGGGTAAACGCTGGTAGGTACAAGTACCTATAATGCGAAGACCAATATTTTAACTGACTTTTGCGAGATATATTCGTAGAAGAGTATAAGTAGTCAGATGTTTATATGCAAAGACAAAAACACTATACTAGACTATTTTGACAAAAATCGTTATTCCATCAGTGGTCAAGCTCGAGCCTAAAGAATATAAAAAACCGGTCATGTACGAGTTGGACTCGCGCACGTAGCGTTTCGTACCATTATCGCAAAAAAAACGGTAAATAAATCACGTTTGTTGTATGCGAGCCCCACTTAAATATTTATTGTACTTATTCTGTTTTTAGTATCTGTTGTTATAGCGGCAACAGAAATGCATCATTTGTGAAATTTTCAACTGTCTATCACAGTTTATGAGACACAGCCTGGTGACAGACATACAGACGGACAGTGGAGTCTTAGTAATAGGATCCCGGTTTAAACCTGTAGGGACGGAACCCTAAAAAAACATACAAATATTATAAATGTGACAGTATGTCTGTCGGTCTGTTTGTTGGTTACGTTTTTATTCGCATTTAAACTGCAAAACGCTTTTGATGAAACTTACCACGTTAGGTGGATTAGGATATCCTATGATTCCAATCCCGGTAAGAAAGAATGAACAAATATTTATTTATGACCCGCACAGGAGATAGGAGACAAACAAAACACAAACAATAATAAAAAACTGGCCAAGTGCGAGTCGGACTCGCGCACGAAGGGTTCCGTACCATTATCGCAAAAAATGGCAAAAAAATCACGTTTGTTGTATGGGAGCTCCACTTAAATATTAATTTTATTATGTTTTTAGTATTTGTTGTTATAGCGGCAACAGAAATAAATATTCTGTGAAAATAACTGTCTAGCTGTCACGGTTCATGAGATACAGCCTGGTGACAGACGGACAGACAGACAGACAGACGGACCGCGGAGTCTTAATAATAGGGTCCCGTTTTTACCCTTTGGGTACGGAACCCTAAAATAAATAACCCCGTGCGAGACCTAAAAGACTCCTATCTCAGCATATGCACCGATATTAAAAAGAAAATAACGCTGCGCTAATATTCTGATAATAGTAGTACCCTTTGGCACAATAACATACTTCTCACGCGAGCAAACCTAGGCGCAAATGATAGTAGTAAAAACATTTCATTAATGATATTATGAACGTGGTGAACTCATTGCTATATATTTAATCAAAATCGACATTATTTAATTCAACGTAAAATGCATATAAACATACTGCTTAAGGTATGGTGACATTATGATAAAGGGGTAAACGCTGGGTAGGTACAAGTACCTATATTGCAAAGTGCAATATTTTGACCTGACTTTTGCGAGATATATTCGTAGAAGAGTACAGGGAGTCAGATGTTTATATGCAAAGTCAACTCTATTTTGTCAAAAATCCATATTCCACCAGTAGTCAAGCGCGAGCCTAAAGGTCTATCCACACATATCATGGCCGTGCCCGGGACGTGCACGGGACGTGAACGGACTGTGCCCCGTCAGGGGCTCAAAAAATATCGGTGGGTACATTTTATATGAACTCGTTCACACACGTCCGTGTTCGGGACGTGGACGGGCCAGTCACAGAGCTTCAATGCCTGGGCCCGGCCCTGTCACGTCCCGGGCACGGCCCTGATATGTGTGCGAGTTGGACTCGCGCACGTTGCGTTTCGTACCATTATCGCAAAAAAAAAACGGTAAATAAATCACGTTTGTTGTATGCGAGCCCCACTTAAATATTTATTGTATTCTGTTTTTAGTATCTGTTGTTATAGCGGCAACAGAAATACATCATCTGTGAAATTTTCAACTGTCTATCACGGTTTATGAGATACAGCCTGGTATCAGACATACAGACGGACAGTGGACTCTTAGTAATAGGATCCCGGTTTAAACCTGTAGGGACGGAACCCTAAAAAAACATACAAATATTATAAATGTGACAGTATGTCTGTCACTCTGTTTGTTGGTTACGTTTTTATTCGCATTTAAACTGCAAAACGCTTTTGATGAAACTTACCACGTTAGGTGGATTAGGATATCCTATGATTCCAATCCCGGTAAGAAAGAATGAACAAATATTTATTTATGACCCGCACAGGAGATAGGAGACAAACAAAACACAAACAATAATAAAAAACTGGCCAAGTGCGAGTCGGACTCGCGCACGAAGGGTTCCGTACCATTATCGCAAAAAATGGCAAAAAAATCACGTTTGTTGTATGGGAGCTCCACTTAAATATTAATTTTATTATGTTTTTAGTATTTGTTGTTATAGCGGCAACAGAAATAAATATTCTGTGAAAATAACTGTCTAGCTGTCACGGTTCATGAGATACAGCCTGGTGACAGACGGACAGACAGACAGACAGACGGACCGCGGAGTCTTAATAATAGGGTCCCGTTTTTACCCTTTGGGTACGGAACCCTAAAAATAAATAACCCCGTGCGAGACCTAAAAGACTCCTATCTCAGCATATGCACCGATATTAAAAAGAAAATAACGCTGCGCTAATATTCTGATAATAGTAGTACCCTTTGGCACAATAACATACTTCTCACGCGAGCAAACCCAGGCGCAAATGATAGTAGTAAAAACATTTCATTAATGATATTATGAACGTGGTGAACTCATTGCTATATATTTAATCAAAATCGACATTATTTAATTCAACGTAGTTATATTCAAACATACGATATTTCAGCCATCACAAGCGACATTTTTGTCATTATTATGGGATGGACTCAAATATAAATTGCCTCATAGTAAACGTATTTCCGGGTAAGAGCCACGCATGGTGCGTTTTCAGCCGAATGACGCAGAGTCACGCAAACTTGACATGCGCGTCTAATGGTCGGTTACACAAGCCAATAACCCTCTGAACTTCTCCCCTTTACGTCACTATCATGGTGATATGCCATTTATATTTTGTAGTGTTTTTATACAGTCGCTGAAAAAAATATGCGTGTTTTTTTTGTCGATGATTCCTCGTTCTTTCTGTCTTTGCAGAGGTCTTTACTCTGCAGTGTATTGGTTTATTCAATCGTCTGTTAATCTGCCTACACTATCCCCAATTATGTTGGTATTGGTTTCCAGTAGAACTGGATGCAGCGTACCAGTATCTTATAAAAAAATATAGAAAAACCGGCCAAGTGCGAGGCGGACACGCGTACGAAGGCTTCAGTACCACTATCGTAAAAAAAAGCGGCAAATACCTCACGTTTATTTTATGGGAGCCCCACATAAATATTTAATTTATTCTGTTTTTAGTACTTGCTGTTATAGCGGCAACAGAAATACATCATCTGTGTTTTAAATTAAATTTCAACTGGATAAATATCACGGTTCATGAGATACATCCTGGTGACAGAAAGACAGACGGACGGACAGTGGAGTCTTAGTAATAGGGTTCCGATTTTACCCTTTGGATATGGAACCCCTTAAAAGGACTGCGTGTCTGACGTCCACAACCAAGAAACTGGGTAGCAGCAAGACTGATGTCAGTATATATGGCTTATGACTAGCGTAACGACTGCCAAACATATCCAAATGACAGCCGGGACCAACTCTTTCAACCAGGCTCAACTGGCTTTCCGAGACAAGGAGGATTCACGATATGTAATGGATGGTCACTAATTACAGCAACACGCCGCAGCACGCCAATTAGCAGACCCAATAGAAATTTTATTATCATCTGCACACATGGTGTGCAATCAACATTTGACAGGTCTCGCTAAAGTAGTTAATGGAGTGATATGTTTATAATTGCATTCATACAGACTTACATAAACACAAGTTTTCATCATAATATTTACCTCTCCCACACAATAATTTACGAAACGTGTCGAACGTTAAATTACGGCACGGCAAGGTTCGACCACGGCAAGGTTCGACCAAGGTAAGGTTCGACCACAGCAAGGTTCGACCACGACAAGGTCCGACCACGGCAAGCGTTGCTAAACCTAGAAAATCGATCCGTGTGACTGTTATTACTCAGCCACGATTAAATTTTCAATCGTCTACATATTTACTTAAACCTTTAGCAATAGGAAAAATGACAAAAATTTATTGGAATGTCTAACGATACCGAAAGGTCACGTGTTCAACCCCTTACATTTTGGCAGTTGACCATCCCCATCGCTGACATCGTGCGCTTGACTTTTTGTAACAATTGCAGATACTGAACCCTTTTATTTTGGATAAGTTATGTTAAATTGTCAGCAATTCATCTATTCCTGTTAAAATTGCCCCATTCAAGTTGTCTACTACTCATAGTCTAATTACGACCTAAAAGCTATTTGACCTTTTTAGTCTAAATTAAACAACTTTTATTAATCACTCCAGGGTGAATATTTTGTTCAGTATTTTCATACAAAGTTAGTCCATACAAACCGCTTAATTGTGATAAATAGTCGACTAAATCTGTAAACTTTAACAGAATTTAATTAATTATATTATAGAGTTTGACATTAATTAATGTACATTGTACAGTGAGTGTTATATTAATCTTAAGATAAATTGTTATTTTGTATGACTTCATTCGTTAGTGTAACTCAATTTTCTTGTCAAAGTATATGTTTGAATAATGCTACGATATGTCCATGTACATTATCATTTACCTGTGAGTCAAAAATAAATACATTTGAATTTGAATATTGTACACGATTCAATTATAACTTGAAAGGCAAAGCTGATTTTCATTGATTTGAGTGTGTGTAGCATTAATATAAAAAAAAATATTTCCAATTCGATTCGCTTATTCATATCTATTTATCAAAATATTTGCCCGAAGCCCTAATAACCCCATTTATACTAAGTTACTTAGTTCAACCAATTCTACTTAAATCAGTCTTGGAGGAAACTTAAGGAACAAGTTCGTAGCCGACTGCAGATAGCAGCAGAAGGCAACGTGTCGTTGCGTTATGACGCAGCAACACGTCGCGTCATGTCGCTGCAGTCATGATTCCGATTCCGACTGCAGACGGCAAAAGCAGACGGCAGCGCCGTATTACTATTGGTTCTGACAGGTTCTGAGTGTTCCGTGAGGCAAGATGTCTGACTACACTCACTCATCAGTAGTGACATTACTGGTCACTACTGATTTACGGTCGGACGACACGTCGTATGCGATCGTGCAACGTGTAGTCGGGTGACATGTCGCTAGCTGCGGAAGGAAATACATAGAAACCAGTAGTGTCGCAGCGACACTTCGTCTGCTTCTGCTGTCTGCAGTCGGCTATGAACTCGTACCTTAAGATAGAAGGTAATAAGTTAATTAAGTTAAAACACGTCTAAACGTAGAAAGATCAATAGAATTAAATTTATAACAAACTTTTAAGACGCATATTACTATCTACTCAATTTTGGGCCATGGTTAAAACAAGTAGTCCTTTAAAAATTATATATATTTACCACATCAATGTTGATAACATAAAACCCAGTAACAATCATAAGCGTCTCCATCACACATTGTGGACGTACCTACCTTTAAAAGTTATTCTATCCAGAGTGAGGGAGCACAACACGCCGTTTCATTACGAGCGAGTGTTTAGCTTTCATTAAAATTACACGAACGATTCAATTTCAAAGACTGAGCCATAGATTAAAAATGTGTAGAAGTGAGATTGATGTTGCGTCCACACTTCACAGAATTTGCACAAACTTGACATACATTAACACCGACATTTTTTCTGTACTGATGTATTGCACAGAAAAAAAAACTATAAAAGTTGTTGAAAATCTGCAGTGCGGACGCACCATGTGGTTTTATTTGTGCCACAATTGCTACCTAGTTCGTCTCGCGGTCTCGCGTGAGGTCTTGGATACGATTACCTGGTCGACTATAGAGTCGGAAGAAATGTCGGTATCACTATAGTGATAGTAGGATTTTCCATTAGAAATTTCTCAGTAGCAACCCGGAGCTTGGAAGTTAATGTTGTGACACCCTCGGAAAGCACGTTACCCCTGATTTTCCTCCGGGTCGTGTCGGATCGCCGTTCCAATCGGACTATGAGAGTGAATAAGGATCAATAAGTGCACCTGAGTTTGCAAACACTTGATCATTATAATATCTCTTGAGCCGATGAGTAGTCTTCGATGAGATTTTCAAATTTCGGCCGCCTGGAGGATTACCGTGTGTGACCACTATTTATGCTACCATGCAGAGATTGTGTTCCAGTTTGAAGGGTACGTAAGTTGTGTACAAGTATATGAGACATTCCAGCCTTGTATCTAGCAGATGTGCTGATACTGAGCCTAAATGACCTTTGAGTCGCATTCTTTGTGCATACGTGGGGAGCCAGCCACTTAGCATCAGAGGGTCACCTGCTTCAGTGCCCCTCAATTACCAAATATTGCTGGCCGGTAGAACTGGTAAATTTAATGCGTATCGTAAAATGTATAACTGGGACAGACTGGATGCGTAGGGAGAAAACCGCGTGTAGGGTTAAACTTGGGCGAGGCCTGCCTGCCTGAGGCTGTGGACTCCGATATACTGAGTTGTTAAGCCGGGTATCGACATTACTTGGCTGTCTCACGAGGCTGCTTATCTGGTGCGCGCATCGAGTAGGCAAAGGAAAGGTAGCCTCGCGGTGCACTCAGCTCCCGTTTATACAGTCAACACGAGCCTACGAGATTACGAAGTTCTTCTCTGTCTTCCATGACGCGAGCGTGAGAGGTAATTCAAATGCGTTCCTTTGCAACTGAGCAGTTCACAATGAGCGCCCTTTGAGCACCGCCAAATTTCCGACTGTGAGTCGGTTGGATCGCGCGCGGCAACGTTCATATTTTCTCGCGAGGCAAAAGCGTCTCCACTCCGCGAGGCTGGCTCTCGAGGCAACATCGCAATGTCCCGGCTTTAGATGTGTATTTCGGCAGTATCCGAGTGATGTTCATACAATCAAAACGGCAGGAATTTCACTTCTACACAGTTTCAATTATCTATGACCAAACGTTTCACATTAATTAACGAGTATTTTTAAACGTAAGCATAATAAATTGTAATTAACAATGTTTAGATTTCATAATGACTTTGGATACGCCTACATAGAATATCTCGTAAATATTATGAATTTTGCTCTCGCAAATGGTTGGCTTGTAGCTTTAAGGCAACAACAGCATTATGAAATTGGCTCCATTTACATTTTGAATGAAGTCTGGAAAAAGAAAAACACCATGAAAAACTACTAGTCTAAATACAATAGTTTGTAAGTAGCAATGCAACTTTATTTGCCCCTATCCTGGAGTTTATCAATAGGATCCTAATCTTATTCAATCTAGTCTTGCATATAGACTAATAATAAATTTAATTATACCTATTAAACAGTCTTTACTAAGAATGTGTCCAATAGCACTTTTCTTATTGTCTCTATTAAGGCGAATACACTTCGTTCTTGTGTTTATTTGGCAGCACTTTTGTACTTTTCACTATGGCCGTGGAAGTATGCGTCCAGTGTCGTACCAATTTCTGTTCCTAAGCGCCACAATTTTTCAGGCTTTCAAGCGTGTACATGTTTTTTTTTGTTTCGCTGTGGCATGTATAAAGTAACGTTGTATAACGCGAGAGGATCTTATTAAAGCTATGGAACTTAAGTGATGAATCTTACAAAGTATTTCAGATTTTAAGATTCGTCATCAAGACCGTAAGTTTTTGTCTGTTTTGTAAGTATGGTTTTTATACACAAATCTAACCCAAAAACATAAAAAATATCACAAAATATATCTCAGTGCGTCCCATACAAATATTTACTCAACCCGGACCGGATCGAAGTACTCTTATCGAAGAAAGCACAGAACCACTGAGCTAATACAGACGTCGCAATGTATCCCTAATATGGTTACCCTAAGGTCAACCGGGTTTTGGAGTTAGGTATTATATAATTGACAAATACTTTTTGACATAAACAAAGAAATAAAACGGTAAACAACATACAGGTATTCAGCTGGATCCGAAGACTGACTTAGACTGGAAGTCGACTACGATAAATTTAGAGCTTTACGACATGAAGAATTCATGCAAAAACTTGTTACCCACATCGGCGATTCCTGTTTTAGTGTATATCGCGGTATTACGTTTTCGGTTGCTGAGCTTAATACCCAATACATTACGCTTCATCCCTTTGGCAAATCTTGAGTCATATAAGCAGAATGCACCACGGAGCCAGAAGACAGGCATGGAAGCCAAGAAAAAGCTGGCGTTACGGCTTAGATTGGGTGGAGAAGGTGAAACACCGGAATTCTATGAGGACACCTTTTCCAGCATTGGGAAAATATAGGTTAATGCGAAATTAATAATTATGGATGGTTATATGAAGAAGAAAACCCAAAAAACTGACGGATCGATTGTGAGAGAGATTATATGGCTAGTAATAAATAACGGGGATATCTGGGGATGTAATGATGATTAATAGACATGTTGCGACGACCCCAAATGAAACGGGATGAGGGTTTGTAAATGACGACTCATAAAAAGAAACAAACAATGGTGAATGTTCCATGATCTTTTAGGATCACATGGAGGAGGCTTGTATCCTAGCAGTGAAAACGTTAATAGGCTGTTAAAGCTATGATGTACTAGGACCACATAACAGTATCGTGGTTTTTGAGGGGGAAATAGTATGATTCTACAACCACAATATTTTCTGAGGACTGTGTAGAAGAAAACATTTTTATTCGCAGACCTCAGCTTGAAGCACATGCGATTTAACAGAAAAACTAAAACATATTTTACTTGTGAAACATTTTTCACCACAATCCATAAAGACCAATGAAATGCAAGCGCAAAACAATGAAAAACACATTACCATCCTTTGCGTCGCGCAGTCGGATAAAAAGGGACTGAAGAAATAAAAAATATTTTCATACCTCCGTTAATTTCAGACCCGCCCACAATGTTTGTGACATTTTTATTAATACCAAAAATAAACTCCTTTGGACCTCAAATTGGTTTGATTGGAGTTCTAATTTATGGTCGGTTTGTTCTGTTTCTTTTCTGTCAAAACATCCCAGATTAAATTATCGCAAAGATTTCGATTTATAGCTGTTGGTCGTATTTACTTTGAGAATATGAGATTAAGAAAAATCTAATTTAAATATTATTTTAATGTGTATAACGGAAAGGTGTGAGCATATTTTAAGAACTGCTTCTGCCCACGTAAACGTAAAAACCACGTAAAAAAAAATAAAAAAATTGTCTTTCCCATTCAGAAAGAAGCAGTTTTTTAAATATTTGATAACTTTTTTTTTTTTGTTTGTACCGAATGGGCTCCGAAACTACTAGACCGATTTAAAAAAATATTTCACCAATAGAAAGCTACATTATTCTTGAGTGACATAGGCTATTTTTTAATCCCGAAAACGGGTCCTGTGTGGTGGCCCACGGGAGCGAAGCCGCGGGGAGCAGCTAGTAATAATATTATAAAGAGGATTTTTTTTTTTTGTTTGTTTGTACCGATAGGCTCCAAAACTACTAGACCGATTTAAAAAATTCTTTCACCAATAGAAAGCTACATTATTCCTGAGTAGCATAGGCTATATTTTTATCCCGAAAAAGGGTACTGTGGGGTGGCCAAACCGCGAGGGACAGCTAGTTACGTATTATAAAGAGGAAAGATTTGTATTTTTGTATGTAACGAATAAATTTAAAAACTACTGGACCGATTTCAAATATTCTTTCACCGTTGGAAAGCTACACTATCCCCGGGTGACATAGGTTACTTTGTATCCCTGTATTCACACGGACACGTGAACTAGGCTTGTGAATCCGCAAGGCGTCCGCTAGTACGGTGAAAAACCTGAAAGTTTGTGAGGATGGATGGATGTTTGTTACTTTTTCACTCAAAACCTACTGAACGGATTTTGATGAAACTTAGCAGCAACAGAAATACAGCATAAACATCAGAAAAACACATAGGCAATAATGTATAAAGATATTGGGAGAAGTACTAATATGACGCGGGCGCCATCGGCAGCTAGTAAGATATAAGCCTCGAGTACAAAAAATGCAGTCGGCATTTTTTGTAAAGCTTATTTTTTTTCAATGTCGATGTTCAAGTAAGTTAAAAAAAATAAAGTTTGTAAATTAAATTTCATTCCATTAATATTTCGGTAAATCCTTATCTTTAATTTGGCTTAGTAGGCGTTTCGGCCGCTGAGTTTCGCCCGATCCGGTCGAAACAGGAATTTCATTATTATTAATATTTTTGAGTGGTGTTTCGAACGAATACTTTTTTAGAGGCAAAGTAACGTCAGAAACATAAAATCAGTAGAGAGTTTAATAACATGATAAAAATATAACTAATTCCTCTTTTGCTTTTTTGTTATGTTGAACATTATAAGCATTTATACCCAAACTACCAGGAGGCCAGAATCATGAAGAAGTCCTTAATATTTGCGGGGCTGGAATCATTACCGGTAAAGACTAACTTAAGTACCAGCAGATTATAATCATGAGGAAGTATTACCGAGACTGGAATCATGAGACGTAAAACGAGTGCCGGGATATTCGATTCTGACCTCCTGGCTCTCCGTTAGTCTCTACCGCCTATGATTCAAGGCCCACAAATACTTCTTCATGATTCTAGCCTGCTGTTAGTTATATTTTTATCATGTTATTAAACTCTCAACTGATTTTTATAGAATTTTTGATTTTGACGTTTAAAAAAAAATAAACGTCCTAACACTAGTACCTACTGATCCGTAGGTGCTAAAAGTGAAATAAAATTTTATATAATAAATTATTTCACTCATAAGTGCACCATAGCACCAGCGAAAAATATCGATAGGTGCCGTATATGGAATACCTTTTTGTACGCTTTTTAATTACGATATACGACTGATTATTGTCATTTATTTGTTTACTGTTGATTGTTGTAATTGCTTAGCTTTATTTTTTGCCAAAAAATTGCCAGACGTTTACTTAAATATTATATATAGATTATTAGATACCTAAGGTTTTTCATTCTGACTGTACAAAATTTGCTTAAAAAAGCTTAGTCCGAAACACGAAATATGAATATTAATGAAATTCCTATTTCGACCGGATCGGGCGAAAGTCAGCGGCCGAAACGCCTACTAAGCCTTTGTTCTAGTGCCGCTCAAAGTTGCATTTCATCATACGATTACAATATATTTTGGAATTTTTAAGATTGTCAAAAAGTGCAAAATTTATGAAAGACTTTCTTTCTATTATCGACCCCACTTGGCCCAAGATTGAGGAAAGGTTTCCTTCTTCCCCAAAATATTACCATTGTATCACTGCCTTTGTCTTCAACCCTCCCCTCAGTACAGAAAGGCTTTCCTATTCTTAGTTTAAACCTCTCTTTCTGGACCCTCATAGCAGAGAAAAGGTTTCTTATGGTTAACCCTAGCTGCAACTTCCACATCAAACAAAAATAATAAATTGAAAAGGACAAGATATTAATGATCTGTCTTCACAAACTTGTTTTCCTTAATTAACGACAACTACGTGTGCTGAATAACTAACAAGTTAAGTAAGGTCATGACCACAATAGATCCCAATGGGTTGAACTGTCCGAGTTATTTCTCGTAGAGATGTAAAAAAAAACCGGCCAAGTGCGAGTCGGACTCGCGCACGAATGGTTCCGTACTTGGTAAATTGCGGTTTACGATTTATGACGAATTAAATAAAAACTACTTACTAGATCTCGTTGAAACCAATTTTCGGTGGAAGTTTATATGGTAATGTACATATTAATTTTTTTTAGATTTTATCATTCTCTTATTTTAGAAGTTACTGGGGGTGGGACACATTTTACCACTTTGGAAGTGTCTCTCGCGCAAACTATTCAGTTTAGAAAAAAATATATGAGGAACCTCAATAACATTTTTGAAGACCGATCCATAGATACCCCACATGTATGGGTTTGGTGAAAAAAAAATTGAGTTTCAGTTCTAAGTATGGGGAACCTCCAAAATTTATTGTTATTTTCTATTTTTGTGTGACAATCTTAATGCGGTTCACAGAATACATCTACTTACCAAGTTTCAACAGCATAGATTTTATAGTTTCGGAAAAAGTGGCTGTGACATACGGACGGACAGACAGACAAACAGACATGACGAATCCATAAGGGTTCCGTTAATTGCCATTTGGCTACGGAACCCTAAAAACGAAATGTATTTTTTCACAATTTTGAAAAAAAGCATGAAATAATCTTGGCACCGTCGTTTTTTTTCTACATTTGGTTATTTTTCAGATAAGTTGAAACACTGAATTTGGTTGTTTTGTTTTTTACCCGACTGCCGAAGGAGGGTAATGTGTTTATCAGTCTATGTATGTATGTATGTATGTATGTATGTAAGTATGTATGTATGTAAGTATGTATGTATGTATGTATGTATGTATGTATGTATGTATGTTTGTTCCTATGTGGCGTTCCAGAGACCTAACGCGTTGGCCGATTTTGATGATTCATACGTCAATCGATTCGTCTTAGCCTTGCGAGTGTCATAGGCTACATTAAAATTGACAAATAGAAAAATGGCGGCATTTGGGCGCCATTTTGTGGGGGGCCAATTTTATTTTTTCTTCCAAACCCATCGTGTGGGATATCAAAATAAAGGGTTTCAAGAGGCGATTTCAAAAATATATAACACATATATATTTAAATGTAACTAATTCGAAAAAAATGTTAACTAAAAAGTTATAAATAAAAAAGTTAATAAAAAAATCAAAATACCCGACTGCTTAAAAAGCGAACTAAAAAGACGTAAACAAGAAGCAAATCATGCTGTGCAGTCGGAGGATACATTTGGTTTTGGTCAGCCAGCTCGCGAATATGTATCCTCCGACTGCACAGCATGATTTGCTTCTTGTTTACGTCTTTTTAGTTCGCTTTTTAAGCAGTCGGGTATTTTGATTTTTTTTATTAACTTTTTTTTTAATTAAAGTCAAATTATGTTTAAATCAATGGGTACCTATTATTATTAACTTAGAAAATACTTAATTTGTTACAATCAGAATCATCTTTTCTTTCTAATTAGGAAAATCCCCGTCCGTAAATGGTAAACTTCAGTGGGTGCTGCCAATTATTTTAAGACATTTATGTAATAATTAACAAAAAACAAATGGTGTTTTCTTATTAAACTACAAAAAATGTAATGTCAACTCATATACGATAACCGCCTTACCATATATTTTCGAACTCTTGAAAAAAAACCTACTCCAGAAAAAAAAACTGTTTTTTTCATGTTTTTTTAAACTGTTTTTTTTTCATCTCCGAAAAGAAAACCTTTTTTTTATAACTCTAATTTCTCGGCCCCTCCACAAGATCAGATAAGTAAGGTCATGATTTTATTTCATTTTACGATGTAGGCCCATGTGTAGAACCACACATATATACACAATAGCATATTGGTGATGTAAAGGTTTTCGACGACACGGTTGGCGCAGATCAGATCGGCTGCTGCGCTGCGTGTCGCGGGTTCGATTCCCGCACGGAACAAATGTACGGCCTACAGATAGTTCGGCAGGCTTATTACGTAAGAAACAGGAATTAGCAATCATCACGCGATCAAACGCTTTATATCATAAAAGTCGGCATTACCTACAGTGTAGGTATGGGTAGCGGTAGTGGCAATGAAAAAGTTCCACTCACAAAATGACAAACACCTTAATTTAATTTTTTCACATTTAATTTAAAATTTGAACACAATATTTACGTTTTTAGTTGGTAATATTGTGATGCGCTGTTAAATGTACTTCAATATTGCAGACGGCGTCATTAAGCTAGCCTTTCCCGTTTAGGAGTAATTTGGTGCTATGTCACTGGAACTTTTTCATTGCTCGTTAGTGTACTTGTTTCTAAAAAAAAATATCTAAAAATAACTAAAATTTCTGTATTGACGGTCAATTATTGCGCAAAAATCGCGATCATTTTGCTCTTGCAAGATATGAAATAAGAATGTCTGTTTGTTTGTATATGTGAGATTATATGTTTGTAAATTACACCCACAATACAGGAAAAATTCCTAGTATTGGGCAAAAATCGATTATTAGATAACTAGCGTTTAGCTTTTTACGGTGGTTTAGGCGCCCTAATTGCGTAACTATTTTAACAGCTAGAAGAAAACATCCCTTTCATTTCGATAACTCAACAGAATGCATTGCGTGTTTTACGCTGTCGAGGAGTCGGATTTTTGAACATACGAAGCAATGAATGCAAGGAAAGCATACCGTGCGCTACTCTTTGAACTTACACAATAAGATAGCAGTACTCATGTAGTAAGGCCTTAGAATATCTAGCATCTTTTCGGGATTAAAAATAGCCCATAGTATACTGAAATTGTGCGAATGAAAGTAAATTTAGTTTCATAATTGAATTGGTAATTTCAGACTCTGAGATTAATTACCTTTTACTATCAGATAATTATTATAATAATTAGTACTGTAGCAGAAAGACGTCCACTGCTGGACATAGGCTTCCCCCAAGCGTCACCACACTGATCGGTCCACCACCGGACTCCCGCAGCGTTTACCAGAGGCCTTAGTGCGAGTTTTTACTCACGCTCAATCGCGTTAACGTAAGCGTCAATTTGTATTGAAACTGGATAAGAGCCGTCTGGTGACGGTAAGGAGAAACCACTTTTTTTGTATATATTTTGACTTTAGAGATCGTTTACGTTATCACAAGTGAGTACGTTAAAAAACTCGCACTAAGGCCTCAGGTCGTCGCTCCACCTAGAGGGAGGCTTTCCAACACTGCATCTGCATCTGCCAAAAGAAGAAAGCAGAACTTGTACGGGCCGCATACGTACGTTTTCCGCGTTCGATTTCCGAATACGGAATACAAATTCGGAATTATGTGAACCTAACGCAGACGTTAGTTTTATCTTGTTTGGCTGGCAACGCACGTGTGCGGCAGTCATTGTATTTTATTAGCGTACGGTGAATTCGGGATTCCGAATACGGAAAACGAATTCAGAAATCGAATGCGGAAAACGTACGTATGTGGCCCGCCTAAATACTTATTTGGCTTACGACACAAATAATAGACGAGCTTATTCTCTCTCAAACTTAAGTTCATTCACAATAAAATTTAAATTCGCATATCAAGTATTAAATGTAGAAATTTCCCAAAGCCTTTCAGAAATAATTTAGTAATAAGAGGTTCCGTACAAATTTTAATCGTGGGTCTGTTTCATACAGTATGGAAAACTATGTGGACCTAAGCCTGTGGTAATCCTAGAATTTAAAATGGACGCCGGCTCGTTGAAGTAATAGGTTTAGAAGCTTTAATTAATTCAAGTTACAGTTTTGACTGATGATTTTTCAGTATTATGTTGAAATTTCATTTTTGAAATGCCATTCACAACCTTTTCCCTGTATGTACGAACAGTTCTATAGTATTTTTACCCGACTGCCGAAGGAGGGTAATCAGTCTATGTATGTATGTATGCTTGTTCCTATGTGGCGTTCTAGAGACCACTAGAACCAAGGGGTTGGCAGATTTTGATGATTCTTTCGTCAATCGATTCGTCTTAACCTTGCGAGTGTCACTGGCTACATTAAAATTAGAAAATAGAAAAATGGCGTAACGAGTAACTAAAAAATAACCGTCGACTAAAACGTAAAATAGTTTAGAAACATAAGTCGAACTATAAGTGCCTTTCTCATTATGTTCACCACAAATACAATTTCAAAGTAATTAAACCTACTCAGTTACATTATTATTAGCCAAGGGAAACGCAACGTAACGTATCTCCATCAACCTAAATTTTGCGGTGGAAACCACACCTCTAATTGGATAGCTCTTAAAAAGCTTTTACGGAACTCTATTTTCAACATCAATAAAATAATTTTACTCCTTCACAAAAAAGCCGTGCTTCTGATGTTCGACAGTCAGCTTTTACCATATTAAATTGAATTTCGAATGGCATTTATTCTTTTACGATTTTATATTTGGCCAGTCTTAATGCATTGTAAAAATTCAATTTCGTATTTCATTATTCAGGTTTTTTGCGTAAACCAATATGTTTGTATTTTGTTAAACTAAAAAGATTCGAACACATGTGACATCCATCTACCCATACTGGGCCCATGTGGTGGATAAAGCACACACACACACACACACACAAACACACTCACACACACTCGAAAAGGGATCATCACCGTATCAACTCGAGCCAAGCAATATTCTTTGTCTTTGTATGAAACTCCCTACTGCAACACACACTAATCGGAATCGTAACGTAATCGTTTCGCCTCGGGACCTTCACGAACCGGGAGCGGGGCGTGGTCAACTTGCAGTTCCCGCGCTTACAGCTCGTTGTCTACGCGCTTACGGCTTGTCGTCCCCGAGCTTACGGCTCGTCGTCCCCGCGCTCGTCGTCTGATCTGGTGCCAGCCAAGTGAATCAGCGATCGGTGAGCCGTAAGCGCGGCGTCACCTAGCCGTAGCCGAGTCGTCGTACCGGAACTGCTTATCCGCATTGGTTACGTACTTACGTAAGGTTGACGCCTGTTTTTCGGCGAGGCGTAAGGCAATACGGTTACAATCCCTTTCCGAGTTGACAAGTTGATAACCTTTAAGGCCCATATATATCACAGAGAGGAGGCCTCAGCCCAGCAGTAGATACATTAAAAGGCTGATGATGATGATGAAACTACAAAGAAGTGTGTAATATTATTATGTAAAAGTGATATTTTACAGATGAATCTAAATTGATCTGTAAAAGATAATTTCTAGAAGAAAAATATTTCACCGATAGAATGCTACGCTATTGGAAAGTGCTTCATATCCCGGAAAAATCCTGCTTCCTGAGGTACAGGTCATAAAGCCTCGCTTTATGGCCGCGGGAAAAAGCTACTTAATAATTTTACTCCGCAATTTTTGAGGTGGCGAGACGACCTAGACGCGCACTGCAAGGCCTGGTTCGAGGTGAATCAGGATAAATTACTTAATTAATAGTGGGCTAGTTAAGCTTTGACAAAATCAAACTGGTTAATTTGAATTACATTCATAATTATAGTAACCCTTTATTTAAAACGTTTTTTCTTCAAATTCAAATTCATTTATTATCTTTGTGAACATAGGGTAAAATTACAGATGGTAAAATAAAAAAATAAAAATTGGTCCATACTATGTCCCGCCAGAAGGCATACAAAATATTTGGGTAAAAGATAATCGAATGTCACAATAACAAAATAAAATCAAAAATATAAAGTCAGTAGATGTCACAATTTCATGTCATAAAATAATTGTTAATAGTAATGTGTCAATAAATTAAGACGGCACATAAACAAATAGATACTAATACAATAATAATTGAGATAAAAATGTCAAGTCAGAATATCATTAACATGTTAATTATACAGACAGATATAAAACACTTAAAATTATTTAAATTTATCATTATATTATTAACGGAATAATACGCCTTGTCATTCAATAATTCAATAAGCTATAAATAAATAATAAAGCTAAGCTAATATAATATAGCTATAATATTTTGTTTAAAAAAATTGACTCGCACACTGTTCCGTTGTTGTTGAATTAGGTAATTTAACTATGTTTGCAATATTTGTAAGTATGTGAGAACCATGTTCCTATTTATTTAAGTGAAGGAATTTCCTGTTAGTGCTTGTAATACTTTATACCTATATGTAGTATAGTAGTGCTGCATGCATCGTCCTCACGTATATTAATTTATGAATGTATGTATTTAAGTAAATATTGTATAAAACTTTATTTTTTAAAGAGTAAGTAGGAGTTTCTTGTGTGTTCTTCTTCATAACAAGCTACTTTTCCGAATGCACGGTAGAATCAATTTTTATTACTTGTAAATGTTCAATGAGATGAGCTGTAACTTACACGAATAATTATTAATGTCCAATTAAACAAAGATCGAAATTGTCAAAAGTTAGTAATTATGACCAACAGATTTATTCGCCATTGTCGCTTGAAAATTCAACGCTTGTTTCATTTTAATAAGACCCGGCAAATGACAAAAGCTGTCTGAGGAAACTTTGTTAATTTTAATTTCAGCACCATTCATATTTTAAATTATATCTTAATTTTATAGCCAATTTTGCAGGAAAATATAAATTTAATTATTGTTTATTTTTAAATTAGTCTATTGCAAATATAGATGTTTTAAAAATAAACCTTAACGAAATTTATATTTACTACTAATAATATTTTTTATATATTTGTTTACCTTAAGTGCCTTAATTACATCACCTTTTTAGTACGGCTTAATTATTTTACTGCAGATTTGAATAATTGGTCTGGACAACAAGCCCTTACTAGACACAGTGACATTATCTGTGATAATGGTCAATAGTTCGAAATAAACCACGATAGATGTAGAACCACGTGCCATTAGCGCTTGGCAATCTCTTATTCCTGAAAGCCAGTATTAAAAGTAAAAAAAAGTCAACTTTCTTTATTTCAATTAGGCAATAAAGCGGCACTTTTGTTTTGTAAAAATATTTAAAAATGTAAAATAATAAGAAAAAGCTTAAATAAACGAATAATAATATCTATATATTATATTATTAATATTATTATCTATACTATATAATATTATAAAGAGGAAAGATTTGTTTGTTTGTTTGTTTGTACCGAATAGGCTCCGAAACTACTGGACCGATTTAAAAAATTCTTTCAACAATAGAAAGCTATGTTATTCCTGAGTGACATAGGATATTTTTAAATTCCGAAAACGGGTTAACGGGAAAACGTTTTCGGAATTAAAAAATAACTAACTGTGCCGCACGGCTTCGCTCCCGTGGAACGCCACGGGAGCGAAGCCGGGAGGGAACAGCTAGTACTACATATAAGTATGAAGTATTACTAGAACTAACAGGTAAATTCATTCATTTGATAATAGGAACATGGTTCTCACATACTTACAAATATTGCAAACATAGGTAAATTACCTAATTGAACAATAACGGAACGGTGTGTGAGTCAATTTCTTAAACAAAAAGAGAAGAAAATAAAAGCAATACTAGATTTCTAATTATCTAACTTGTAATATTCTTGTTTACAAAGTGTGCTTTTAACAAAAGTTTAAAATTTTCTTTCATTACTTTTATATAGTAGTATATTAACAGTGGTAACCAACAGAAATGTTTCGAGTCCCGGAGAAACGGTTCAACCTTGGATCCCGTAATGAAATTAATCAGAGAAGAACAAACCTTTCTCACTCTTTGAAATTATTGTCGGTAATAAAATATCATTTTTCTGGGCCTTCTTAATACTGTAGCTTTTTAAAGCCTTAAAGTTATCTGCCCCATAGAAAAGTTATTGTACAAAGCCTGTTGGCATTTTACTTTGTCTTACAACCCCGTGCTCACCCTTATCTATCGTTGTATTGTCTGGCAACCCTTCAAAGACTACATAGAAATACATACCTACCCCATAGGTACAGTCAAAGTAAAAATAGGTTCGTCACCTTAAGGTTAGATATTGTTTGTTCCATTCATGATGATAGTTGCCGATTTAGAATTTGTAATAATTTCCTTCTCTACGAATGGCACTTAGTTGCAATATAAAAGAGGTTTCATTTATTTTTCATCAATAGACCGTATGTGCATTAAAAATATAGATGTCAGATTATTTTATAACTTTAAGATGTTAAGTAACTAAGTATATGTTAGGAAACGTGCAATTAGGATACGGGCAATCCTGTAAAGATTGATGTGATAATAAAGATTTCTTATTTTTTTTTTACTACCAATTTTAAATTACCCATCTCAAGGGTTTGCTTTTGACTCTATTCAAGGTCAGAGGTGACAGAGACAAAAGATGAAATAAATAAAAAAGTAGTTTCTAAGAAAGTGTTTTTTGTGTTTTTGAAGTTTGTGTCTTGCCTTGACCATCATTCTCCTCCTGTAATCCCAACATGTATTCTTTTTCCATAATTCTCTGTTAAATGTCATCTCAGTAGTCACCACAAAGGATGAATTTGGAAACTGACGAAGGTATAAATGCCTCGACTGTACTATAGCGCCAAAGGCTTATAATACATTGAGTGAAGGGTTCGGGTCACTGACCCAATTTGTTCCCCACACTGAACTTCTACTTTCATCCCCATATATCCGACACCTTAGGCAAATTGCCGAGAAATCTTTGAAACCAAAGATTTTATTATCAGAATGGTTTCTTTAAAGCAATAACTTAATAGGAGCTCGCTGCTAAATAATAAGCAAGAAGTCGGTCCGTAGATGGGTGACCATCTTTACATAGCAAGTTTCTTCGGTGCCTCGTAAAGCACGTTAAGCCGTTGGTCCCGTCTGTTATTTGAAGATCTTTGACAGTCGTTACGACTGAGATAATACTAGTCTAGCCAAGTTGTATCCTGGTACCCAGTTACTGGGTTGTGGAGGTCAGATAGGCAGTCGCCCCATGTAAAATACTGGTACTCAGCTGAATCCGGTGTCCAATTTTTTTCGAATCAATAAATCTGGAATAAAATAATTTTATGAAAATTGGTCGCGTCTGCAGGTAACTGGAGAATTTCGGACAAGCTTGACAATCCTGGTACACACATTATGTTATGCGTTATTAAAATATCTACCCTCTTACAAATAAACGCGGTATAAAGTTATACCAAGTATAAACCTATGAAAATGTATGGTTATACCTTTGTTATACCTGGTATAACTTTATACCGCGTTTATTTGTTAGGGGGCTAAAGTTTAAAGTAGGCAAACATATTTGATCCTGGGCCTGTGAACATGCAGTAGCGGTGTCACAAACAATTTTTGTATTGTTTTATTACTAACTAGTGGCCCACCCCGGCTTTGCGTAAGTCATAATAATATATCGCCTGTACTATAACCATGGAGAGCATTGGTGACCCAGTGGTATCAGCCGCGACTTAGAAGTTGTAGGTCGTGGCTTCGTACTCAGGCAGGCGCTTTACTTTGTGTAAATTATTTCATCACCACTGCTCTCAAAACGGTGAAGGAAAACATCGTGAGGAAACCGGCATATCCTAGTACCAAAAATTCAAAGACATGTGACATCCACCAACCCGCACTGGGCCCGCGTGGTGGATTACGACCCATCCCCTCTCACAGAGAGGAGGCCTGTGTCCCAGCACTCCCAGCAGTGGGAACATTAATAGGCTGATGATGAAGACTATAACCATTTGGAATAATTTACCTTTCAAATGATGAAATATGAGTACAAATAGGTACGAGTATAGTGGTTCCAGAGATAACCCTACACGTCTGAACAAACTCACAAAATTCGGTCTCCCTCTTTATAATATTAGTTAAAATAGTTAAACAATAAAATAGTCAGTAAGTAAATTGTTGATTATATAATGAGTCTTGTAACTTAAGAATCAATTATTTATTATTTGAAATAAGACTTGAAAGACCAAAATTCCCGGCTGGGTTTGGGCTTTTTCCCGCGGCTTCGCTCCCGTGACCCATCCCACAGACACCATTTACGGGATAAAAAGATAGCGTATATCACTCCGGAATAATGTAGATTTCTATAGGTGAAAGAATTTTTTAAATCGGTTTAGTAGTTTTTGAGTTTATACATAACAAACAAACCTACAAACAATCAAATCTATCATCTTTATAATATTATTAGTGTAGATTAAAATCAATTCCAAAGTCTGTTATACTAGGCCAATTCGAGGTCAAAATATGTTACTGGTTTGAAATCAACTGCAGGTACCTCCCCCGCTGTTTCACACCCCGCTGTCGCCTTTACTGATGTAACTTGACCACTATGCTCAGTTCAGAATAGACATATAAGTGTGATGACCTTATTAATAAAAACATTTTTAGAAAATATTAAAAAGTTCTATATTATATTTAATTAAGTAGTTTGTAGTGTACTTATAAACTTTACATTTTACAACGGTGAGTGATACATTGTAAATTATTATATTTAGGTTTCATTCATTACATTATCTTAACTTATATTTGTCTCATTTTATTAATTGTATTTCCTCATAAAACCTGTATTATTGGTAAGGTCATCAATTCAAACTAATATTACTTTTCTGTCGGTCTGTTACCTTTTACGCTTAAATAGGTTAATTTATTTGAGGGAAAATTGACTAGCTTTGCCTCGCAGCTTAACCCTTTTGGCCAATTCTAGAGGCATTATGCATTTGTCCAAGGAAAAGGTAGCCTTACCATCCATTAGTGTATACATTTCTGTTACACGACTGGAACTTCCAGAGATTACTTTTTACAAGCATATTAACTCAATTTTACCTCATCATCATCATGAGACATTAAATGTTCCCACTGCTGGGACACAGGCCTCCTTCCTGCAAGAGGAAATGGGCCTGATCCACCACGCGGGCCCAGTCTGGGTTGGTGGATATAACAAATGTTTTAGAATTTTTGGTTCTCGATAATGCCAGTTTCCTCACGGTGTTTTCTTCGCCATTTTGAGCGCAGTCGTGATTGAATAGAACACAAATTAAAGCGCCTGTATGGGTTCGAACACTCGACCTACAACTTACATCTGAACAACAATTTTTATCTTTAATATTAATTTATAAAAGGCTCGAAAAATCCTCCAGTAACCGATCAACAATTTATTTCCAGGTAACACACTACGTGAAAAATGATTTGGCTACTCCTTATATTTTTTATACCTGGTGGATTGAACCAAGATACGAGTATAGGAACTGCTTTGTCGTACTACCGTCCTTGTGGACACTTGCAAGTTTTAATTGAATATGAGTCACCACTACCAGAAAAACCAAATCAGTACACATTATATATAAATCTACCAAATGGAACCGAATATTTGACTTTGAAATTTGATTCGGAAGCTTCACTTATGTTAAAAGAGGTAAAAATGTATATACTAGAAAAACTCTGCGCTTCTGTTATATTCGTAATCATTTTCGAAACATTAACACAAATAAATTGTTTTTTTAATCACAGTGTTTTATAAAACACTTCCACTGCTGTGACAGTTCTCGTACAAGATTCCATTGTTAGGGTTCCGCAGTCAACAAGGAACCCTTAAAATTTCGCCATGTCTATTTGTCCGTCCGCAGCTTATATCATCAGAGGCTCTAAGTACTAGAAAGCTAAAATTTGGCATGGATATACGTATTAATCACACCGAAAAAGAAGTTAAAAAAAAATAAAAAATGAACCTCCTGTACACGTAAAGTGGGGATATTTTTTTTTTCATATATCCCATGGTGTGGTATCGTTAACAATTTTTCGATTCAGGGATCCGTATGCGTAAAATTAAGCTTTATATGGCAAATGTTTGTCAAAGTCAAGTGTCTCCCCTCTCCCAGCAAAATGGTTGCTTATGGATATATGAAAAAAAAAAACACGGCAGTAGTACATATAGTGCAATTAAAAGGAAAACTATCACAGCTAAGTAGGCTTTACATATTTACGAGTAATAGTCGCCCAAGTTTTACATTGTACTTGGAAAAATAAAAATGTTGTATATTGATGTATAGGGACAACAGTTTTCGAACTGCAAAGTTGATTTTGTCCTTTCATTAGAGCAATTTTCGGTGCTTTCATTGTTTATGGACGTTAGTAATGTAACCTATTTATTTTGGTGAATGTAGCTGTTTATACGGAACTCACTGTGCGCAAGTCAAACTCGCACTTGGCCGGTTTTTATTTCGAGAGATTGATGATAATTATGGCAGAAGCGCATACATTTTGTGGTTGATCTGAACTTAATATTTGAAGCTTAAAGATAATTTATTTGTCCAAACACGAGTTCATATACATTAAGTATACAGGTGTTCTCTTTATTTTTTAGCACTGAAATGTTTTGCCTAATCAGTATATATTTAATCATTTCTATTTTAGCCAGATCCCAAAACAGTCAAAGTTGCATTCAAGAAACTTTCTGAACCCAGGAATAATTTCCATATTATTCTTCCCATCGAAATAAATCCTCGATTTCATGCTCAAGTCTTTGGTCCCGCTTCTGGAGCCGTTCCTTACATCCAAAGCATTCTGGCCAATAATAAAGAGCTGTGTACAAATCCGATATACGTGAGTATTTTCAATTTATATTATCACTTTTAGCTGCTGGACGAAACAACACGAAATCAAGGTAATATTAACATTGAAAAAAGTCAGCTTGATAATAAAAAAATATATAAAGCAAAGACAATCCAATCTGTGTCCAGTCGGATACGTTTTGTTCGTCTAGTACGCAGCTACCAAGGAAAACCGCAGGCTTATTACGTATCTTTTGAAAGAGCAAAACGATAGCGATGTTTGTGCAATAATTGCTCAATAATTCAGAAGTTTTAGATTTGTTGGCAGTTTTTTTATTAAATAAATGCATTTGACAAACAGCGAGCGATTAGCAAACAATTGTGTAGGATCTACGATACCATACACTGTAGGTAATGCCGAATTTTATGACATAAAGCTTTCGATCGCTATCGTTTTGCAAAAGATACGTAATAAGCCTGCCGAGCACAAATGTTGATTTAAAGCGTTAACGAGAAAAGTATTAAAACAACTTCTTTCCCCTATCAACCATACAATAGAACGGTTATTAATTAGGATTTCTGCGGCGAGATTACTTTTACAGGCAAGATTGTTTCTTTGTTTAAAGAATGATCTTTGTTACAGGTGCATTTTTGAATAGGTGTTTTTAAAACTTACATAATAAGGCGTTGTTGAATGTAGAGAGTTGATTTGGAATTTGCAACATACCTGTAACAATAAAAATACTTTGGTTAATATTCACAGAGAAAACTTCTTGATTCATTTTTAGGGTTCCATACCCAAAAAAAAACGGGACCCTATTACTAAGACTCCGCGGTCCGTCTGTCACCAGGCTGTATCTCATGAACCGTGATAGCGGGGCAGTTGAAATTTTCACAGATGATGTATTTCTGTTGCCGCTATAACAACAAATACTAAAAACTGAATAAAATAAAGTGGGGCTCCCATACAACAAACGTTTTTTGCTTTAATGGTACAGATACGGACATCCACATCGCGTCCTTCATCTCGCATATAATTGGTCGATTGATGGGGTCAAAACCCTTTGCCTTGCCGAATTCATATACGCAATTAGGCTGCTGTATGTAAACGAGCTGATCGTGGAACTCAGAGGAACCAGAGTCGGCAGGTCATTTAATGAACCTCATGGGACTCCCGGTGCCCATGGATTGGTGATAACTGTTTTAAAAATCAATTGAAATATCTTATCCAAACATACTATACTAATAAACTTATTAACAAGGCAAGTTAAAGCTTGTAAAAAGAAGAAAAACCGGCCAAGTGCGAGTCGGACTCGCGCACGAAGGGTTCCGTACCATTATCGCAAAAAACGACAAAAAAAAACACGTTTGTTGTATGGGAGCCCCACTAAAATATTAATTTTATTCTGTTTTAGTATTTGTTGTTAAAGCGGCAACAAAAATACATCATCTGTGAAAATTTCAACTGTCTGTCAGCTATCACGCTTCATGAGATACAGCCTGTTGACAGACGGATCGGAGTCTTAGTAATAGGGTTCCGTTTTCACCCTTTGGGTACGGAACCCTAAAAACCAACTGAAACAGTTTACCAGGATTTTTTCGATTTCAGGGCTATTTCGCCAAATACATTGTAGAAGGAGAAACAGAAGAAATCAATTTAAATGATAAATTGTTAGATGAATCTTGCGGTCGGCGCAAAGTCGTACATATTGAGCTAATAGTAAATGGACAAACGAGCAAGCCTGGAGACTGGCCCTGGCATGTAGCTATATCCAGGATTGACAAGACTCTCCTCATGTATATCTGTGGAGGAACCTTGCTGTCCAAGTCGTTGGTTCTAACAGGTAAATATTGTCTACCATTCAGGCTTAGATATTATTTTCCTCCCTCATATAATTTCATATAAGTACGGGAACGATATATCATAAAGTAATGATAATTTATATTTGTATAATCCCACCACGTGGGCCCAAAAGTGTGGATTGTTAGACGTCACATGTCTTCGATTTTTTGGTGTATGGTTTCCTCACGATTTTTCTTTCACCGTGCTGCGAGTGGTGATGAATAACAAAAAAAAAATTAATTAAAAAAATCAAAAAACCCGACTGCTTAAGAAGCAAACTAAAAAGACGTAAACAAGAAGAAAATCATGCTGTGCAGTCGGAGGATACAATATTCGCGAGCTGGCGGACCAAAACCAGATGTATATGTGTATTTTTTTTTAGAATTAGGTACATTTAAACATATAAGTGTTATATTTTTGAAATTGCCTCTTAAAATCCTTTATTTTGATATCCCACACGATGGGTTTGGAAGAAAAAACATTTTTGTATTTTCCAATTTTAATGTAGCCAGTGACACACGCAGGATGAGGACGAATCGATTGACGTAAGAATCATCAAAATCGGCCAACGCGTTTGGTCTCTAGAACGCATAACATATAGAACACATAACACATAGAACACATAGAACATAGGAACAAACACACATACATACGTACATACATACATACATAGACTGATAAACACATTACCCTCCTTCGGCAGTCGGGTAAAAAGTAAAAGTTCCTGTCTCGGTTCGTACCGATGATTCGACAACTCGTAATTAGGGGCCGTTACCACTGAGCCATAAAAGTATGCTACTCAAAGTTATGGAAGGATTTCCTAAGGATCATACCTACGTAGACTCATAACTTTTCTATTTTCGCCTTTCAGCTGCTCATTGTGTGTCTATAAGGGGAAGTAGTGTTGTACCGGAATATTTGAGTGTTTTTCTTGGCAAGCATAACCTCAATGGAGGAGACATAGCATCGCAGGAAATAGAGGTTAGTATGCTGAATACCCATTGTATCAATAAAGTATAATTTATAAACAAAACTATTTTTTACCCGACGGCCGAAGGAGGTTAATGTGTTTATCAGTCTATGCATGTATGTTTGTTCCTAAGTGGCGTTCTAGAGACCAAACCACATTGGCCGATTTTGATGATACTGGCGTCAAACGATTCGTGTCACTGTTGCCAGTGAGACTCGCAGGGTTAAGACGAATCGTCATTAAAATGGGAAATCGAAAAATGTTAACCGTTTTTTTTAATTTTAAACAATGTTTAACGAAAAGATATGGTCCTATTTTAAAAACTGCTGCTGTCCATGTAAATGAAAAATATTCTGCAAGGAAAATCATAGGCAACATCCATAAAAGAAATGGATTTTCCATACAAAGTACGACAACTTTAACGACTCAGCTGACCAAAATTTGTGAGTTTTTTTTTTTACATCGGCCGTTTCTGTTTAAAAAATATGATCACCTTCATTCACCAACATTAACATTTAAAAATAAAATTCAGATTGCACAAAGCTCTATAAAAATGTGATTATTAGTTTTATATTTATTTTTCTAGGTGTTTGAAGTAATTATCCATCCTGACTTCAACGCGTTAACACTGCTTAATGATATAGCTTTACTGAAACTAAAGTATGAAGCTATTTTCACTGATTATGTTCAACCAGCCTGCTTGTGGCACCCAGATAACAAACTTCCTACTGAAGATGTTTCTGCAACGGTATGTGTTTAATTTTCTTAAAATTTTTGGAAATACTTTCATTATGCGTACAGCTAAGGAGTGGAATTCCCTGCCGGAGTCTGTGTTTCCCGATAACTGCAACCGCAGGATCTTTATGTCAAGAGTAAATAGGATACTTATAGGCAAGCGTGCTTCAGCATCAACCACATCATCGCTTACCAACAGGTGAGATAGTGATCAAGCGCGAGCCTATTCTATAATAAAAAAAGAATCTACTTGGTTCTTTCTCGGTGTGGCTCGTGCTTGAGTCGCTTGTAATATCTGTTATGTAATATCGTAACGTAATGTTCCAAATATGAATTCAAAGAATATTGTATAAATAACACTCGCGTGACATTATTATCACATTCGGCTTCACCTCGTGTGATAAACCCACGCTCGTGTTTTAATAACCCCTATTATATGACCATTGCATAAACTACTGTTATCTACTCTCATATCGTAACTTTCAAATTTCAAAATCAATAACAGACTTTATTCACAGACAATATATATGCCAGTGGTGGGACGAATTGTTCATTCTTCGTTGTTTAAGGCATACTGCCAATACTTTTATAGTAGCAGCTTATGGGCGACATATTCGCAAAAAACCCTTAGCGCCTTGCGCGTCCAATACAAAAACGCGTTTAGGATGCTATTGCGGTTTCCACGTTTCTGCAGCGCATCTGGTATGTTCTGTGAGGCTCGTACAGATGGGTTTGCGGCCATTCTGCGGAAAAATGTTGCCTCCTTTTGCACAGAGTGTGTGCTAGCATTGCAATGGCATTCTCGCGGTTATTGCTGATAAGCTTGACTGTCCTATTCTTAAGCATCAGATTAGGGTGCTGACGAAGTAGGGTTAGTAATTCTAATTTATTTATGTGATTGAAATGTGTTATGATTTAATTATGTTTTAATTGTGACATTTTTGATTTTATTATGTTTGAATTGAATGATTAATTATCTATACTATTATTCTGGTGCATAAATTTTAAGTAACCTAACCATTAGATGTTAAGCTGTTACTAACGATTGGACCAATATAGTTTGTCTTTAAAATAAATCATATTATTATTATTATCCACGAGGTTCACAAAGGTCTCATTGTAATTCTGATAATAAACTTTTCAGGTGGTAGGTTGGGGATTTACCAACAGAGACTTGCTGTCCTCCACTCTTCAGCAAATAACCATCCCTTTAGTATCGGAGTTGAACTGCTTGAAGAGTAACCCAACATTCTTCAAAAGAAAACTGAACACCAACAAGTTTTGTGCTGGATTTGCTAATGGTAAGTAGGAACGTATCTTCAAATGGCCATACAAGTGAGCGAATAAAGCTCGCGTCAACCTCTTGGTGTGGTTCATTTGAACTCCAAAAACAAGGGCCCCACGAATCAAGCCCCCGTTGACTCTATTTTTCTCCAAATGAAAAAAATGCCTCAGACCGAACGAAGCGAGCTCAAAAGCTGCGCTCTGATACCAACACTGGACAGGTTAGGTTCGAAAGAAATGGTGAGGGCTACAGTTAGTGAGCAAATGGATTGATCGAAGCCTCCGTCAGCCCATTTACTCTTTCACGCAAAAACTACTGAACGGATTTTGTTGAAACTTTACAAAAATATAGCTTACTAGCTGTTCCCCGCGGCTTCGCTCCCGTGGGCCACCCCACAGGACCCGTTTTCGGGATAAAAAAAGCCTATGTCACTCAGGAATAATGTAGCTTTCTATTGGTGAAAGAGTTTTTCAAATCGGTCTAGTAGTTTCGGAGCCTATTCGGTACAAACAAACAAACAAACAAAAAAATCTTTCCTCTTTATAATATTAGTATAGATATAGATACATCAGAATAACACATTGGCTATAATTTATAAAAATATTGGGCGAAGTACTAATACCGTGCATCGCATTCATCGTTCGCATTCGCATCACTTACGCTCATAAATGTTGTCATACACGCACGCCTGTTAAGAGTACTGCGCACCTGGCTTTTCTGAATAACATCACGCAATAAGGACTATGACTCCATGTATGTCCATCTAGGTCGTTACGATAATGATTTATGTATATATTGTACCCGTTTTGGAATTGAGGGGTCAGGGTAGAGTTATCGTGTCGCGTTGACACGAGGTTTAGTTTTTTTTTTGAGGACGAGTTGCCTCGGGGTCAACTTTTGGTATAGCAATAAATTGTATGGTTCCTGTGAGAATCTCTAGTAAGTTTAGCCATGAAACAGTAGTTCGCGACTGACCCTTAAATCTTCCTGTTTCAGGAACCTCAGCATGCAACGGCGACAGCGGTGGCGGTCTCATGATCTTCGTGCCGGACAGGCCAGGAGATACCAGCTGGGCATCTGGCTCGTGGTACGTCCGCGGCATAGTATCTCTCACGCTTAGTAGACCTGATGCTCCTATCTGTGACCCTTATCAGTACACAATCTTCACAGACGTAGAGAAGTATCGGGATTGGTTGGCAAAATATTTGAACTAACAATTTGGCAACTTTGTCATAGTAAAATATATTATTTTTATACAGAATTTTCTTTCTCTTGCCTATCCTTGAAACAGTGCAAAGACTGGTGACAGATTTTCTTCCTTGTCCACAATGACTGTCAAATATCTACGAATAAGACTCGGTGTTGATGGCAACACAAAGTTTTTATTGTTTCTAGTTTTGCCTATGATAATTTTCAATCTGTTGTAAAGAACTGTCATAGGTTTTTCCCGTTCCATGTGGCTAAAACCAACACGTATTCATGTCAGTTATAGTAAATAATTAATAAAACAAGCAAATTGTATTAATTTACCAGCCTACATCATTTACAGTCCACAAACAAAGATAATAAAAAGCTAGAACCATATTAAGCTTCTAATAGTCGGAACAAATACGGAGACAAAAATTCTTTATTTCAACTATACTTCATAAAAGATAGCTTAATCTCTGCGACAGCTGTCAGTATCAATACAGTAACAATAGCGCTTGACAGGCTCACAATAACGTAACAATAACGTATACTTCAGTTTGACATATGCCGCAGAGATCAAGCTATCTTTTATGAAGTATAGGCCGTTAAGCGGCACTTTTGTACTCGTACGTCAAAAATATTAATTTAAAGTAAATAATAATTGATTCTACCGTCCATTCGGAAAAGTTTCTTGTTATGGAGAAGAACGGACAAGAAACTTCAAGAATTGTCAAGAAACTCCACAACCAACAACCTAACGTGCTTTCTGAGGTACAGAAAAGTCTCGGTATATTAAAATATTCACACGGACGGACCTCGGTAAGCGTTGAAAATTTAATCATGTGGCTATAATTATTTCGTCACGATCTCCTCCTCAAATGCTCAACTAATACTTAAGATAAACTATCATACATCTCTGCCTAAGCCACGATGGTAGAGGGACAAGCACGATGTTAAGATTTGTTCAATTGAAGACGAAAATATATTTGACTCAAAACGGCTGTAATAGTTACGTATTTTAATAACTTATACATGTCTTGGAATAATAAAAGCATTTATGTTCACTTTTTCCTTTTAAACAGCAAAATAAAAGTTACTAAGGTACTTAAAGGTGACAAACTTGACTTTATTAGACTTAATTTGAAACATATTTTCTGAACAAGAGAATGCTAAAAAATCAAAAACAAATTGCTACATTGTTTGTTTATTATTAATTGAATGCCTACTGAATACTGACCTTTAAGGTTTTATATACAAGGAGCAAAATATTTACTGAAAATCATTCTGAAATTCTTTGTCCCTTGGGGCTGTGTATTTTTTATCCGGCTACCGAAGGAGGGTAATGTGTGAATGATATGAGATAATTAGCGAGAATGGTTGTTAAACAAAATAACAACTTTAGATCGTTATATATCCTAAACCGTTATTTAAAATGGTCAATTTTGAACTTGAATATATTTTTAAATGCCCATTCAACGATACACCCTTGACATAATGACCCGATTTTTGTTTTTTAGTTTTGTCAATATGACGTCTGGTGGTCGCTCTGGTGATTTTTGCGTACTGTCATGTCTTTAGTGACACTCGAAAGGTTAAGATAAATCGATTGACGTAAGTATCATCCAAATCGGCCCACGCATTTGGTCTCTAGAACGCCACAAAAGAACAAACATACATACATAGACGGATAAACACATTACCCTCCATCGGCAGTCGGGTAATACATGTTTGTATTTTAATAGATAACGTCCTCTCATAAATTCTCTTTTTAAAGTACGTTGTGTTTCGATCATCTTTTATTTCGAAATAAATATATTATTGTCACCTGTCTTTCACAAGGAATTTTATTGTATTGTCTCTGACAGCCTCTTTATTTTCAAATTCTATCTCGATTTTCTTAATACGCACTTCATCATCAGCCCACAGCAGTCCACTGCTGGACATAGGCCTCTCCAATAGCACGCCATTTGTTTCGATTTTCGGCAACTCTTATCCAGCTGCTACCAGCCACCCCGCGAAGATCGTCACTCCACCTAGCCTGAGGGCGCCCCACCTTACGTTTACGCACTTATTTCCAGTTTATTATTTACTCTCATTGTAAGAAAGGCATATACAATACGAGGTCAACTTATACTGGTAACGTACCTATAGCTTGAGATGTTATATGTGTCTGCATGAGTTTTCTATTGATTTCCTTCGAACACTTATAGTAAAACGAAATGGGCAGAGTAATAAGTGACAAAACAAATGTTGTCTGAACCGAGACGGGTCATAAACTTAGTTTACGAGCATCCCCAGGGGTCGGTGACCCCTTTGTATTGACGGTTTGTCTCCTGGTCATATTTCCTTGTAGATTTTCCATTAAGGATATAGTGCCTTATTAGAAAATTAAGTAATTTATTTATCTCTTTTCGATTTAATGTTCCCTTAAGTAAATAGAATATTTCTGAAGGTTATTCAAGCTCTAAAATATAATTGAAATTGAATAGGTATAACGTAAACAGAAAGAAATTAATAAATGTAGACCATGTTGTTTTCTTTGAAATAAAGGCTATGTGGAGCGAGGATCTTCGCAGAGTGGCTGCATAGCAACTGGATAACAGTTGCTAAAGTAAATGGCGAGTAATTGTGACTGAGATTGGAGAGGCTTATTTCCAGGAATACAATACTGCCTGATTATAAACCTACATTTACCGTAATGCTTTACATAAATGGTTAATTTAAATGTATAAAATATAGTAATTTGCACCCTTTCTATACCGTTTATAAACGGACAGACGGACAGACAGACGGACAGCAATAGGGCTCAGTCTGGACCGGGGCTCAGTTTCGGGTACGGAACCAAAAAGGAAAATAAAACAAGTTTCAAATACCTTGTATAAACAGATAACTACGTTCTAAACAATACTTTATGTAACAATTTTCCCGAGATTTTCATACCTTTCTCAATACGTATATCGCGAACATTACATTCTATTTCTCTTTCAACTAAATAGAATATTACTGAAAGATATGCGAGCTCTAAATGTTATTGCCTTACCTTTGTGCGAATGTAATATAAAGACACTATGGGTTTATCCAACTAGACACTTTTAGTAGCAGCTGAGAATCTTAATTTGTGCCTGAGAATAAGCTATTATATGGGACGTAATCATAAGTGGAATAATGTTGGCGTAGGGCAGATGCTCCGCCCCCCGGTGGGTTCCCGTATTGTCGAGGTGGGGGCTCAGTAGTCGTGGCTTGGACCCCCACGGGGAAGCGAAGAGGAACCCGAGGATTGGCCGCTCGTCAGGGCTTTTGCCGATAAGCCGACGACGTAACGGTCAACAAGAAGGTTGCGGTGACGCTTGGGTGACATCGCAACTGAGACGGGCCGCGATGTCGTATGGAGCGTCCCAGATCGCATACGATATCGCGGCTGAGGATAGGAGGCCGTTCTCCCTACCTTCCGCGGCCTGGACTGGTTCGCCACCGTCTGATGACGGACGCGGTGGGGCCGTAGGGGAGGAGAAGCGGTATAGCGTTGGCCCCTCTTTCTATCCCCTGCGTCCGAAAAGTGGTAGATGGCAGGGCCACCGTTTTGACCCGTCACAGGGGTACCATACACGGGGTCGTCTGGTGCCCATGTGCTGGTTTTGTCCCTGGGGTGGTCACGGCGTGAAACGTTTTCTGGTGCGCCGGTGATGGGGGTACTCCCTAGAAGAGGGTCCGGTGACGGATAGCCGCGGTGGGTTCACGGATGAAAGCTTACGCGTGCCCGTGTTCCCGCCAGAAGTGGCACAGGAGGACACCGTGTAGTTTTTAGTGGGTTGGAGTCCCACATAACTGCGCTATCTCCTCGAGGTTGCGCAATATGCATGAGCATTACTCCAACCAAAAAAATAAAATAAGAAGGCACCTCTGCTTAACTCCTCGAAGATAACCAGCGTTTTGTTATGTTATTCTCGAAGTAAATAGAATATAACCGAAGGTTATTCGAGCTCTAAAATATTACTGCCTTATAAATGAATGCAATGAAAGAGAGTGTATTACATTGCCTATGTAATTCAATTATTATAACTAGCTATTGAACAGAATAATATGAATATCTAAATGTAGGCAATATTATTTTTCTTTACTTTCATTTTGCATCGTGTTCTTCATTGCTGAAAGTTATGCTCGTCCTGAGGCAGTTCTTCTTCAGCTCTTTCAATTTAGACGTTTCGTGTCGCACTGCTGCGGCACTGCAGCAGTGCGGGTGTGTATACACCAGGAGTGCAGTGCGGCGCCAGTGCCACGCACGCACTACAGCAGGACAAGTATTTGTGTGCATAAATTGAATGAAAAAATCAACCGGACGTGCGCAGTACGACACTCGCACCGCTGCGGTGCCGCAGCAGTTCGACATGAAACGTCTAAATTGAAAGAGCCCTTAGACAAGTGACATTCTGTCAAAGAAAGAGTCACGATAGCAATTTGAAAAAAGTCAGAAATGTATGGAAATGTCAAGCGCTTTCGAAATGTCACGTGATCAATTACTTAAATTTTGGTATTGCGACCAAGGTCTTCATTGACAGAATTACACTTTGTTTAAGGCCTCTTGAAAGCTTTGATTTCTTTCACCGCGAACCCGCCGTGGCTGTCCGTCACTGGACTCTCCTCGGGGGTATACCCCCATAACCGGCGCACCAGAACACACTGTACGCCATGACCACCCCAGGGACCAAACCAGCACATGGGCGCCAGTAGACCGCGTATATGGCATCTTTGGTCCCCCTGTGACGGTTCAAGGTTAATGGCCCCGCCACCTACCATTTTTCGGCCGCAGGGGATAGGGAGAGCGCACCGTAATACCGGCACTCCTCTCCCGCCGCGGCCTCCAACCCTCAGCGGCGACATCGTATGGGACCTGGGACGCTCCATAAGACATGGCGGTCCGCCTCAGTTGCGATGTCGCCTGTTACCAAGCGGCACCGCAACCTACTAGTTGGCCGCTACGTCGTTGGCTTAATCGGCAAAAGCCCTGACGAGCGGCCCCTCCTCGGGTTCCTCTTCGCTTCAACCGTGGGTGACCAAGCCACGGTTACTGAGCCCCCCCACCTCGACAATGCGGGAACCCACCGGGGGGGATGAGCTGCTAACTTAACAGAGGTTTTTTTTCCTGTTGTCATGGCGAACGTTCACTTGTGAAAATGTACACGCGTGTGAAGCCGCTAGCAGAAACTAGTCAATAATATACAAACCACTCTCGGTACATTAAACTTTAGAAGATTTTAAAAGTTTTAAGAATTATTTTCTAAAGGAACGTTTTACATTGTTTGACGCAAAAAGACGTCAAAGTTTTGAAAACACTTTGTAACTATTATAATAACATTTTTAGTTGTTTAACTTTTTGCAACCAAAAATATAAAAGATCTTTTAATAATTTGCAAACCCTTAAGGCTCCCGTAGGCAAACTCGACTCAACAATCCACAAACATTAAGTGCGTTACAAACTGTAGACGTTTAAACATCGACCGAAGATAAATTTCTTAAGAAAATGTTTGTCGCATTGTCACGTCGCACCTGTATCGGGAGCCTTAACATAAGCTTATTTCAAACTCAAGGTTAATTAAACAATTTGAGCACTAAACAAACGACCCAAATAAAAGTAGTAAAACACGCAATCAAATTACAATGGAGTTATAGCACAACACTATGTTACGTGAGCACATGCGATCGACACATCGCTACTGAAAATAACTAAAATAAAGAAACGTATTCATTGAAACCAGTATTTTTAGAAGATTATCTGGAGCTCTTAGGCACATAATAACAACCGCGTGGGTCGATCTTCAAGGTTAAGCAACGCTTGGCGAGGTCAATCCGTGGATGGGTGACCATCTTTATATGGCGAGATTCCTTCGGTAAGCACGTTAAGACGACGACAGTTGCCAACGACCTTTAGGGAACAAAACGCGCACTCGTTTCATACCCGCGTAACCCATGTAGATAATTAAATTTTCTTTGAGATGGCGACAATTTCATTAAAATACGCTTGGTGGTTTTGGTGCGATTGTCGTTTTTTTGTCCGTGTTAGACATAAGTTTACAAATTAATTACACTATGTTATACGAATAAAACTTAACACTTTCTTAAATCAAATTATTAAGAAAATGGTCTTATGTAACATATATTTTTTCCAAAAAATTACTACTAGCGGTTTAGACGTGATTCTCATTTTAAAATCAGCCACTGAGGGGTAACTGCGCCTTAAGCCGTTGGTCCCAGCTATCACTTGTAGATCTTTGACGGTCGTAACTGATTGTTAGAAGCCGTAATCCCATCAGAGTTGTGGAAGTCAGACAGACAGTCAGCTCCTTGTAAAATACCAATAGGTATCTTGCTGCATCCAGTTATACTGGAAGGTGACTCCAATATAATTGAGGAAATGCTAGACAGATTCATGGAAACCCGTATTATAATAAGATTCTGTTTAGGAACACCATCATCCTCAGCTCAATTCTACCTACTGCTATGTATAGGCCTCCCTTTTCTTGTCAAATCCTCAAGCTCCCGTGCCAACTTCATCCAGAATCTACCCGCAATAGTAACAATGTCGTCTTTGTCGAGATGGGGATCTCGCCGCGCCGCCGGGCGACCAACACTTTTTCCAGTCTTTAGAAGCCTTTTTTTTTGTACCATCCCACCGCACTATTCCCAAACCACTGCTATTCCTGATAGCAGTGATAGCCAGAATCAACAGTGGCGACCACCAGAAAACCGCCGAGGCAATGAAGCTCCACGAAGTCCCGGAGAATGAATTTAACTGTCTTGGATCCCGCAACGAAATTAATCAGAAAAGAATAATGTAGGAGTAGGAATAACGGAGGAGTAGGGAGAGGAGGTCTATAGTTGCCTCCCGGTCACCGCTATCATCAACGTGCCTTGCCGTGTTTTATTTTTGTATTTTTGTCAGCCTACCCTGTTCCACTCCTGGGTAAAGATTTCCCCCCATTCCTTCCATTTCTCTCGGTATTGTGTTTCTTCACGCCAATTCTCGGTCTGGTGCGACACCGTCTATCTATTTCAGGGCTCCTGTAATTTATTTTTTGTATTTGCTTTCTTCTCGGAACCCTTATTCTTTATTATAAAACGAGCAGTTGCCCGCGGCTTCGCTCCCGTGGGCCACCCCACAGGACCCGTTTTCGGGATTAAAAAATAGCCTATGTTACTCAGGAATAACGTAGCTTTCTATTGGTGAAAGAATTTTTTAAATCGGTCCAGTAGTTTCGGAGCCTATTCGGTACAAACAAACAAACAAACAAACAAAAAAATCTTTCCTCTTTATAATATTATAAGTATAGATAAAAGTAGCCTAAGTTACTCCTTATCATCAGCTATCGGTCGATAAAAGTCCCGTCAAAATCGATCCAGCCGTTTCGGAGCCGGAACAAACGGACAGACATATAATCAAATGAATCTTTTGTTATAAATACCGTATATCCATACTAATATTATAAATGCGAAAGTAACTCTGTCTGTCTGTCTGTCTGTTACCTTTTCACGCTTAAACCGCTCAACCGATTAAGATGAAATTTGGTAGGAAGATAGTTTGAGACCTTGGAACGGACATAGGCTACTTTATTTTGCAAAAAATGCGAAGGGGGGGCATTGGGAGGGGGGTTAATTTTGAATGAAACTTCTTATTATGGCTTAAGCCGCTGAACCGATTAAGATGAAATTTGGTGTGAAGATAGTTTGAGACCCTGGGCAGGACTTAGGCTACTTCTTTTTTGCATAAAAAATAAATGGGAATAAATAGGGGGGTGGGTTAGATTTGTGTGAAACTTCTTATTATGGCTTAAACCACTGAACCGATTTAGATGAAATTTGGTATGCAGATAGTATGAGACCCTGGGATGGACATAGCCTACTTTTTTGTATAAAAACAAGGTGCGGGAGAAATGGGGTGGAGTAGTTATAAAATATGAAAATAATATGAAACTTCTTTTATGGCGTCCTTCTTATTCGGCTGTAGGCATGATATAATTGTTAATGAAAGATTTGAGTGTCAATTTGAAAATGTCAACTTAATGTCAGTGTCCGTGAAAGTGGTAATATAAGCAAAGCAAGCATATCCGGGGGGGTTCGGGCGTCCCCGCAGTCTCCAGATGAGTTCCCCATAGGTTGGGTTAGCTCCAGTGTTCCACTTGGTTCACTGAGCAGCGCCTCGACAGTTCGACTTCTTCCCCAGCAAACTCTTTAACTTTAATATGAAGAAAGCAAAGAAGAATATGGTGAAACAACGGCTGCACTTCCTCCCACTAAAAGTGCACCTCACTAACATCAGGGGGCTGCACTCTAATCTCGATCCGGTCCACCACCACCTTGAGACCGAGAAGCCGCACCTGTTTTTCCTAACGGAGACGAAGATAACAACCCCGTCGGACGTGGCGTACCTCAACTACCCGGGTTACTCTCTTGAACACAAGTTCAAGAAGCAAGCAGGGGTCTGTGTGTACGTCCGCGATGACATTTGTTGTCGTCGTCTCCGTTGCTTTGAGAAATCGGGGTTTTCTGCCATATGGCTACTTGTGGACACTGGCGTGGAGAAGTCTCTCTACATCGGCGTCTATCGATCCCACACCGGTGACCAGGAGACGACAGCGCTTTTTAATTTCCTCGTGGAGTCGGCTGACATGGCCCAGCAACGGTACCCAACAGCGAAGCTTAATTTTCTGGGGGACTTTAACGCCCATCATAAAGAGTGGTTGTACCCGTACCGGAAAACTGACCATGCCGGGTTGGAGGCGCGCAAGTTTTCTCTATCGCTAGATCTAACCCAGCTGGTGAATGTGGCAACGCGGGTACCGGATGTTGACGGCCATACACCCAATTGCTTAGACCTTCTGCTGACAACTGATCCGGACAGTCATTCGGTGTCGGTCTCAGCCCCGCTGGGAACGTCTGACCACTGTCTGGTGAAATCCGTGTCGACTTGCTCTCCTCCAGATGACAGTCCTAGAGGCACGAGACGAGTATGGCGATACGAGTCAGCAGACTGGGACGAGATGCGGCACTTTTTTGCGTCTTATCCTTGGCGGCATGTGTGCTTCTCCTCGGGTGACCCCTCGAGCTGTGCGGACGCGGTTGGGGATGTGATTCGACAGGGAATGGATTATTTCATTCCATTCTCCGACATACCGCTCGGTCACAAATCCCGACCTTGGTATAATGCAGAATGCGCCCACGCAGAGGCCCGAAAAGAGTCTGCCTATAAAGCCTGGGTCGGGGCCCGCGACCGCAAACTTAGAGCACGTAGGGTTCGCGCGAGGAAAAGAGCCTTTAATTCTGCCGCCAAGTTCTGCAAGCGGGTTCTGCGTCGGGCACGTTTTGACCATATTGGGCGTATTGGGGCCAAGCTGGCATCACACCCTCCGGGTAGTAAACAGTTTTGGTCCCTGTCTAAAGCGGTTGAAACGAATTTCTGTCGTCCCACATTACCTCCAATGCTGAAACCTGATGGGTCGCTGGCACACTCTGCGAGTGAGAAAGCAAATTTATTTGCATCTCTCTTTGCTAGCAATTCACGTCTGGACGCTGGCTCCAAGCAACCACCTACTGTACCTCATTGTGACTCTTCGATGCCGGAGATCGCTGTGCACACTAGAGAGGTCCGGAGAGTATTGTGCAGTCTAGACGTGAACAAGGCCAGCGGCCCTGACGGCATTCCGGCGAGAGTGCTGAGGCAGTGTGCGCCTGAACTGTCTCCTGTATTGACACGCTTGTTCCGCCTCTCTCTTGTAAAAAGAATGGTGCCGAAATCCTGGAAGCTTGCAAATGTGCAACCAGTGCCCAAAAAAGGCAACCGTGCAGACCCTGCTCATTACCGTCCAATCGCCATTACCTCCATTTTGTCCAAAGTTATGGAAAGGGTACTCAACAGTAAGTTGCTGACGTACCTTGAAGACAATAATCTCCTCAGTGACCGTCAGTATGGCTTTCGCCGGGGACGGTCAACTGGTGATCTTCTTGTGTATGTCACGCACTGCTGGGGCGAAGCCATCGAGAGACACGGCGAAGCACTTGCTGTGTCGCTTGATATCTCGAAGGCCTTTGACAGGGTCTGGCACGCGAGTCTACTCAGTAAGCTTCCTGCGTATGGCATCCCCGCTGGTTTTTGTAGCTGGATATCAGACTTCCTCAGCAAACGGTCGATCCGAGTAGTCATTGACGGCTGCTCCTCTGACCTTATGGCTATTGACGCCGGAGTTCCTCAGGGGTCTGTTCTCTCTGCAACTCTTTTCCTGCTGCACATCAATGACCTACTTCTGCCTGGTATTGTTGGGTACGCAGATGACAGTACTGTTTCAGAGAGATACCTGTCCAGCGCAAAAACCAGCGTGGATGAAGTTCGTTCCTTGAGAGAGGCTATGGTGGAGCGGACAGATTTGACCTTAAGCCTTGTCTCCCAGTGGGGTGATGACAATCTGGTCTCCTTTAACGCCACCAAAACACAGGCGTGTCTTTTTACCGCTAAAAGGAGTCTTTTCGATCATACTCCTACTTTTCGGGGTACATCTGTTCCTGTGACTGATCGGCTCGAGCTCCTAGGCATGGAGTTGACATCCAATCTCAACTTCGGCGCCTCCATTGAGTACAAAGCCCAAATTGCGGCCAAAAAACTGGGCATCCTGAATAGAGTGAAGCGATACTTTACGCCTGGACAGCTTTTAACCCTTTACAAAGCGCAAGTCCGATCCTGCATGGAGTATTGCAGCCACCTTTGGGATGGCTCAGCTAAGTATCAGCTTGCCGCGCTTGACTCAGTGGAACGCAGAGCCAAGAGGCTCATCGGCGACGTTGAACTGGCGGATGCCAAGCTACATAGCTTGGCTCATCGCCGCAAAGTTGCCTGCTTGTCGGTCTTCTACAGACTGTACTTCGGTGAGTGTGCTCAAGAACTCCACGACCTCATCCCACCAGCCCCCTTCTACCATCGGACATCTAGACGCACTGCAAGTTACCATCCTTACCTTGTTGCCATTCCACCAATTCGCACCAAGCGCTTCCAGACATCCTTCATAATGCGCACAGCGAATGAATGGAACTCACTACCTGCGTCCGTGTTTCCGAACGCCTTCAACCCGAATCTCTTCAAAGTTAGAGTGAACAGGCTTCTTCTGGGTAAACTCACTCCATCGTCGACTCTGTCTCTGTCACCTCTGACCTAGACTAGAGTCAAGAGCAAACCCATCTCAAATAAAAAAAAAAAAAAAAAAAAAAAAAAAAACTTTTAAATATTCTACTGCTTAATTTTATTAGGGAGATATTTTTTTGCTGTGGATATGCCTAGCAAGCGTAAATCTAATCTGAGCCGTAGCTCTAGCAGAGCTCGAACAGCAAGAGTAGCTAGAAGCCAAGAAACAGAGGAGCAGACTCAATCCGTCAAATTTTAGATGATGAGCGTCACGCAACCCAAAGAGCTGCTGAGACTTTCGATCAGATTTAGGCTCGCCAACTCGCAGATGCTGAGCGTCACGCAACCCAAAGAGCTGCTGAGACTTTCGATCAGATTCAGGCTCGCCAACTCGCATATGCTGAGCGTCACGCAACCCAAAGAGCTGCTGAGACTTTAGACCAGATACAGGTTCGCCAACACGCAGATGCTAAGTGTCACGCAGCTCAAATAGCTGCTGAGAGTTCCAACCAGACTCGGGCTCGCCAATTCGCAGATGTTGAGCGTCACGAGACTCAAAGATCTGCTGAGACTTTCGACCAGACTCAGGCTCGCTAACTCGCAGATGCTGAGCGTCACGCAACTGAAAGGGCTGCTGCGACTTTCAACCAGACTCAAGCTCACCAACTGGCAGATGCTGAGCGTCACGCAACTTAAAGGGCTGGTGAGACTTTTGAGCAAACACAGGCCTGTCGGATTTTAGATGCCGAACGTCACGCGTCATCGATAGCTGCTGAGACGCCTGAACAATCCCAAATACGGCGTATTTTACGAGCTCAACGGCAGTCTGAAAGGAGACGTTTGCAAGAAATACATGGGAGTAGTTCCACAACGCTGCGTCTGATTATGACGCATTGATTGATTACACTAACCATCGATTAGTTCTCATAGGGAACATGGATAAAAAATTTAGATATTGTGAAGCATTCAAGTGGAATAATGAGACACCGGGTATGTGTTGCTCTGGTGGTAATGTTTCAGTTCCAACGCTTGGTGAGCCAGAAGAACCACTCAAGTCTTTGCTTTTGTATTACAGTGATAAATCTCGCCGTTTTTTAAACAGAATAAGAAAATATAATACATGCTTCCAAGCAAGCTTGAAACAAGTGGCAGCAGAGTGACTCACCCTACCCTAAACTCTACCCTATAGAGTTTCTTAACTCTTTAGAATTATCAGGGGTACCGTCCCATACGTTGAGGCTGAAAGTTGGTGTCCCAGTCCTGTTAATGAGAAATCTGGACGCATTCGCGATTACCATAAATAAAGCTCAAGGGCAAACACTGAAAGTTGCAGGAGTGCATTTAGAAAAAAACTGTTTTTTCCCATGGGCAACTGTATGTAGCGTGTTCACGAGTATGAAGTCCACATAATCAATATGTTTTAGCAAAAGATGGTAAAACTAAAAATATTGTTTACACGACTGTGTTAAAGTAAGTTATTAAAAATTACAATTCTGTGCTCAGAACCCATTTCCACACTTTTGACGACCTAAACAATATTTATAAGAATCAAAAATCAAATTAGTACCTACTGCATTTTATGTAACGCAAAATACACTATTTTTGTACTACTACTCTGTGTATCCTTTTCTACGTTTTACGCGAGCGAAGCCGCGGGTAAAAGCTAGTACATTTATAAACGTTACCTAAAAGTATTTTATATAAAAAACAGATAATTAAATTTTATTTATTTATATTGATTTATAATCGGAGCAAAAACAGTTTCGCAAAATTGATTCCCAAACTTCAAAAGTTCTCTGAAACAATGTTGCGCAACTTTTTTTTTCTAATGAATAAGAGGACTTTACCCTAGCTGCCACGTGCCACGACTATGTTTATTTTTACTTTTACTCACATCAAGGCCACGTTGATGATGTTGAGAATTGTTCAGCAGTGAAAGATCTTTCGATGACAGATAGATTTGAGTGTTTCTTGATTTGCAATGATGTTGGGTAATGTTTTTAGAAGCTTTATTATCATAATTTAACATCTAAATACTTATTTAGGAGACATACAAATATCATGGTGTCGCTACAGCACCCAGAATTGCTAGTATCTTAGACAACTATTACGAAACTACTTTATAAAATCTTAAGTTCACAGACAAGCAACGAACTGCCTAAATCGTTCGGTCTTATTACGTAATATTCGGTTTTGATTTCCTTGCGAATGTCAAATATGCGGTATAAACGTCCTTAAAAAAGCCTCTAAATGGATTAAATGAGGGGCATCGAAGTATCCATAGACCGTGAGGACCTACAAACGCCACTGAAGCCGCTACTGACAGGATATCTTCTGGGCCCAAGTTACCTAACCAAATATATTGGTGTAAATACCTATATATATATATATGTCATCAGCTCGATAAAGAATTAGGGATATGGATGAAAGATGAGATTATGCGGGAATGTCAAATCCTCGCTACTGGCTGGACTTTATTTTTACGGTTCCGTACCCGAAGGGTAAAAACGGGACCTTATTACTGAGACTCCGCGGTCCGTCTGTCTGTCACCAGGCTGTATCTCATGAACCGTGATAGCTAGACAGTTGAAATTTTCACAGATGATGTATATCTGTTGCCGCTATAACAACAAATACTAAAAGCAGAATATAATAAATATTTAAGTGGGGCTCCCATACAAATAACGTGATATTTTGCCGTTTTTTGCGATAATGGTACGGAACCCTTCGTGCGCGAGTCCGACTCGCACTTGGCCAGTTTTCTTTATTGAAACCTTTGCCTCATAGTTTTATATCTTCCTGTATCGTGGGTGCGTTTACAAACATTTAAACTCACATACACAAGACACCCAGATCCGGAACAACTATTAGTAGGCCATACAAATATTTGTTACTAGCTGACCCCCGCGGCTTCGCTCCTGTAAACTGGCTATCTACCTACCTACCTATATACCACCTACCTACCGTACCTACTTACCTAACTACCAACCTACTCACCTGCCCTACAGATCAACCTACCTACCCTACCCTACCCTACATACCTACCTACCCTTCTTTACCTTATCCTACATATTACTTACCCTACTCTACCTACCTATCTATTTGTTTGAATAAGAATTTATATTGCAATACGAATGTAACCAACTTTTGTTTCTACCGGCGATCTAATTTAATTTTAGAACACAAAAACTGCTATTGTGACTTAACTATGATAGTTAGATATATTCTCTTCCAGACATTTTTGTAGGTAATAATGAGTACTTTAATCATGTAGTAAATAATTTTTATGTCATCATCAATAGTTTTCTCAGTGCACGCCAAATAATGAAATTTATAGGCAAAATTTTGCTACTTTGGGTTACATTATTGCAATTTTCATAAGGATCTCATTCTTTTTTTTAAACAAGATGAATGATTTTTTATAATCAGTCCAGTAGTTTCGGAAGTTATTCGGAACAAACAAACAAAAAAACTTTCCTCTTTATAATCTATATATACAATAAAAATGAATCCCTATTTCCCTTGGTCACGGCATCACGCGTGAACGGCTGGACCGATTTCGCTTATTCTTTTTTTGTAGTGTTTGTTATTGTTAGGAGAAGGTTCCTATGAAAAAAAAAATTAAGAAAAAAACAATGGTACCTTACCTACATAGGTAGGATAGGTATATAGGTACGGTAGGGTAAGGTTGGTAGGTTAGGTAGGGTAGGTAGGGTAGGTAGGGTAGGTAGGGTAGGTAGGGTAGGTAGGGTAGGTAGGGTAGGTAGGGTAGGTAGGGTAGGTAGGGTAGGTAGGGTAGGATAGGTAGGGTAGGGTAGGTAGGGTAGTGTAGGGTAGGGTAGTGTAGGGTAGGGTAGTGTAGGGTAGGGTAGTGTAGGGTAGGGTAGGGTAGGTAGAGTAGGGTAAGTAGGGTAGATGAATGTTTGGTGTCTTTATGGCAAAACAAAGTTTGCCGGGTCAGCTAGTATTGGTATATAACACGTTCATTTAGATGATGTTTTCGTCACTGTCGGAAAACCTGGACTGGAATGATCCGATTTCGCAAACACACTGTGAGCAACCATTCTGATCAATGCTCGTTCCATCTCTATATGAGAAGAGGCATTGCCCTTCAGAGGGGCAATTACCCACAGACAACACGACATGATGTATGTGCAGAAATGTATGTTCGTCACGTGAACAGCGGCAAAAAGTCCGCAGCGAAAATAAATTTGAGGGGAGCAATGACATGTACGCATTCACGAGCGTTTAGAACATACGTCGTAAATGCTAATCGAGTGTCTGAAATAATGTGAATATCTATCGTATATATACGTAACAAAGTTTTTATGCTGGAGATAGAAAACTTTTTACGAAACGCGAATTTTCAACTTGGAAAAAAATTAATTCAAGAAGTAAATCCGACTACTGAAAATCATGCTTTAAATCAGGGATGGGCAAAGTATGGCCCGCGGGCCAGCTCCAGCCCGCGAAAGCATTTAATCCGGCCCGCCAACGGTCCTTCGACATGAATAGTATATGGCCCGCGATAATTATATTTTGTAGGTCCAGAAGTATAAAGTAGATTCGAACACTTTTTCGCACTGCTGTAAGTTACTTCGTCACAGCTCGAACCTGCATTCGATAATATTATGGCAAATCATAAGCAAGTGTGTAATGCTGTTATATTTTTATGATTAAAAGTTTTAACACAAAATGCATTTTTTCTATAATTCTGGCCCTTCTCTGAAATTTCTTAAAATTTTTGGCCCCCCATTAAGAAAGTATGCCCACCACTGCTCTAAATAGTACGAAGCAAGAAAATATTCTCACCTGAGATTGTTATGTACAAACTAGTCGATATATACTTATTGGGTATTAAATAAACAACTTACTAGTAATAAATATTTTATTGTATTTCATACATGGATTCATAGCGGTATTCATATGATAACCGTGGTCGTATGCCACCTACCGTAAAAAAATAATATATTGTTAAAATAGCATACAGCCACAGTATTCCATAACCAGTGGACAAACAAGACGCTTCCAATGACACCTCATTTGTCAAATTATGTTGAGTAGTTCAGAAGTTATGAGGGAACAGATGAACATACATACATACCGGTTAAAAACATAACCGCTGCAATAGCGGTATTCGCCGTAGTCGGGTAAAAAATGTGGGATTATGATGCCCCTGTACAGACTATGGAAATGTCCATTCAACTGCACCCTAGTTGACCGGTACAGCGCTTCTCACACTGCTATGATTGTGGGCATCTTCTGAGCCCAACCAATTTGGGCCCACGGTTGGCGCAGTGGTTGAGCGATTGACTGCTGCGCTGTGTGTCGCGGGTTCGATTCCTGCACGGAACAAATATTTGTATGACCTACAGATAGTTGTTACGGCTCTGGGTGTTGTGTATGTGACTTTATATGTTTGTAAACGCACCCACGATACAGGAAAAATTCCTAGTGTGGGGCAACGTTTCTTTAAACAGACAAACAGAAACAGAATTGAACATAACATTACCGTCGTAACGAAAAGAAGAAACAGAGAACTTCGTCTAAGGCAGTAAAAACGTGAATGTTAAGGTTCCTATCGTAAGTACTCATCAAAAAAGTAAATTGTCCCTTATCATGCTACATAATAATCATCCCTACCTTAGTTTTTCTGAACATTATATATTTGGCTCAGGAAAAAAAATACCTAGAAGGATTTGGGAGAGCTCTTTGTCCAGAAACAATAGGAGGGATTGATAGAAAGATCTTACTCTGACAAGCACCAATTTATATGGTTGTGGAATGTTACTCCTTATAACATCAGCTATCTACCAGTGAAAGTCCCGTCTCGATCGGTCCAGCTGTTTCTTGGATTACCCGGAACAAACAGACAGACAGAGAGATTTTGATATTACATACTTCAATGTTATTTATTTGTATAGAAGATTTATAGATATTCTTTTAGCTGTAGTAGGGACCTTTCAGGTTGCGCGACGCAATTTAATCATCGTCGATAGATGATTCAAGTGCAAGGTCGCTTAGTATTAACAACTGAAAGTTATTAGTTAGTAAGCTCTTCTTTTGTAATTAGTGTAAAATACGCCGCATTTAAACTTGGCAGCCTGTGCGCGCATTGTTTACGTTTTCTAGCAATGTATGTGCCTGTGCCATTTAAAAACAACACTACAAAATAGCATAGTTGTAAACACTGCTTTTAAAACTAGCCTGTTCTGAAATGAAAAATAAATTAGGAAAGATCTTTTCATCCCAAAAAAAACATTAGTAGAAAGAAATGGTGGCTACGTCCCAAACAATGCCTCACATCATATCGTGCTCTCTATACAACAACACCTGCCCTGAAGGACCTTTGTGAGGCAAATGAAAACGCTGTTGTCGTGACTGAATTCTGATTAAAACTTATATTATTGTGCAATCATCGATACGACGATGACGCAGTGATGTACAATAAAGTCACATTTCACACTAATATTATAAATGCTAAAGTTTGTGAGTGTGTATGTTTGTTACTTTTTCACGCTCAAACAGCTGAACGGATTTGTATGAAATTTTGCACGGAGCTATATTATAGTCTGGAATAGCTAATTGACACTTCAATATATAAAGATTCAGGTGTCAATTCAATTAGGATACTTTTTATCCCGGGCATATGTTTCCTCTGGATAATCTTCGACTTTCACGCTGGCGAAGCCCGCCTAATCCTATCCTACATAATAGCATACATGTGAAAATTTGTGAATATGTATGTCAAAGTCAAAGTCAAAACGTTTATTGCGAACTAAGTGTATAATGTTGGTGTTATGTTATATTAGTACTTAAGACTTAGCAGCCTTTTACAAGCATTGCAATTATCATTATCCTGTCTTTATCATCCTAAATTAGCATGCATTAAACATTATTAATACATTATTATTTTATTTAACATTATTAGAATATCATTCATTTCATTATTATGTATGTTACTCCTTCACGCAAAAACTACTGAACGGATTTTCATGAAACTTCAAAGTAGATGTTATTTCCTGCATCCGAATAACACAAAGGTATAAAGATATTGGGAGAAGTACTAATTCCACGCGAGTGGAGTTGCGGGCAGTCGCTATAGTCAAAATATAAATAGAAAACTAAATGAATTGAAGATGTCCTTCGAAGAGGTCAGTCGCGTATTCGCGTAGTACTCGTAAAGGCACAGTGCATGCGCGGAAAACGCATGAATGTGAACGGAAGGGGAGTACCTAAGTGCTTTGTACCGTTAAGGTGTCCTTATTTTTTTGTAGCGAGATATTTCGTAGGGATTTTCTGGTGGTATTTCAGATAAAATTCTCAGTTTTGCTTGTATATTGTATGTAAACATTTCCCTATGTAAATGTTTTATTCCTTCATTAAAGAATTACATAATTATATGATGTTTTGCAGAAAGGTGAGTGCATAATACTCGCAACCGTCGTACGTAAAAGAACCAGTAGTGGTATTCTGTAATAATCTCATCGAAAAACTAAGGTATATTAAACATGAATAGGGATGTTGACAAAAAATATCTATTTAGTCCGTCAGTTAGATAAACTACAAATATTAGGCACGTATTTTTTCTTTTGCCATGTAAACAAAAAACCGGCAAGTGCGAGTCGGACTCGCGCACGAAGGGTTCCGTACCATTATCGCAAAAAACGGCAAAAAAATCACGTTTGTTGTATGGGAGCCCTGCTCAAATATTTATTTTATTCCGTTTTTAGTATTTATTGTTATAGCGACAACAGAAATAAATCATCTGTGAAAATTTCAACTGTGTAGCTATCACGGTTCATGAGATACAGCCTGGTGACAGACAGACAGACGGACCGCGAAGTCTCAGTAATAGGGTCCCGTTTTTACCCTTTGGGTACGGAACCCTAAAAATACGACGATACAGTGCGTTTTAATATCGTGTGATGTCACGGTGTGCTACACTTTATACTGACAAAGTGACGTCACAGACCTCCACTCCTGAACTTTTATGCGCTTTATCTTTGTAAATTTTTATTTATTTGATAAAGCAAAAATAATAGTCCAATATTATTTGATAATCTCACTGACGGACTAATTAGAATTATCATTTTTCTATCCAGGAAACATCTTTATTGAGCTGTAAAACTATTATTAAATAGTGGACGCCTGCTCGGTTTCACCCGCGTAGTTGCCGTTCCCGGGAATACAGGGATAAAAAGTATTCTATATCACCCGGGGATAGTGTAGCTTACCAACGGTGAAAGAATTTTTGATATCGGTCAAGTAGTTTTTAAGTTTATTCGTTACATACAAAAATACAAACACACAAAAATACAAATCTTTCGTCTTTATAATATTAGTATAGATAACTAAGGTGACCCGTGAAGTTAGAGTGAAGTGAAGTATTCTTCCTGTATGCTTAGTGCGAGTTTAATAAAATTATTCGTTGAACGTCATCACCGTGAAAGGCAAGTATACGTCGACGGTATCGACTATCGTAAACATGCGAGTGTGTGTTGCTACAGTAGTCAACGATTCGCAAGCGTTTAGTCACTGTGAGACGCGTTCATCATTTACCTTATGTTGGCAACCCGTGTATAAACCCGGCAAAATAGGTTGACATTTTTATTCGGTATTCCTATAGGAAGCGACAGACTATTAAAATTGTAGTGGTTATAACGTGTGAACTTAGAAGTTTGTTTATGTTTTGCCTTTGAAGTGGTGTTTCGAAAATTTGAAATTTTGGACTGCTTTTACTAATTAAAATTATATCAGGCACTACAGGACCACTTGTCGACCTTGAAATTCTATATTTTTGGCTGTTTGTGGCATACTTTTTACTTGTGCGTGTCTCAGCGGACTACAATAATATTCTGTGATTTTATCATTAATTGTGAAAAATGAGGACTAGTGCGTCCCAATTTGAAATGCTGGTGACGTTTATGGAGCAGTAAGTATAATAATATAGATTATTTACTTGGTATCAAGCCAATCTCTGAACTTTGTAAAACTAAGTTTGTTGTTTATTAGGCATGGCGATCTCAGCAAGTTATCCACCTCCAATGCCCGAGGTAGGATAACTAGCATTCAACATTGGGAGGAATTGACTGCCTTACTAAACAGCGATGGTGCAGGTGCCACCAAAACAACGGAAAGGTGGAAGAAAGTAAGTCAAAAAGTTTATTGTTTGTTCACCTATATTGGCCAAAAGCTGGTGTGGTTTTGGGAAATAAAGTGTTGGCTTATTGTATGATTTAAGGCATGGAGTGATTTCAAAAACAACACCAAAAAAAAAGCTGCCCGTCTGCATAAAGCAGCAAGTGGAACTGGTGGTGGGCCAGCAGTATTTACCAAGTTAGCCGATTTAGAGCAAAGAGTTCTAAATTTGATGGGTGTGCAAGTCGCTACAGGCTTGGCATTGGAAGAGGCTGGATTATCACAGGTTTTACATTCTTCATATTATAACAACGCATGGCTAGTATATTCTTTTATTTTATTGGTGACTTATAAATTGTACTCTATTACAGGAGATTCAAAATCAGCCTGGTCAGGCGCAGTCAACCCTGGATGAACACATAAATCATTTTGAAGAATGTAAGTTGCTCTTGTTGTATAAGCATATTATTAATAAATTGTTTACTATTAATACTGTTTCTATAGACCTACATTTCTTTCTATTTCAGATTCTCAGCAGAATGTGGAAAATCAGAGTGAGATAATTGTTGCCGCTTCTCGATCACCATCACCTTCATTGGTCAGGAGGGCTATATCTTCTCCGCCTCTTATTTATATAGAGCAAGAAGTTCAAAGTAAGATATAAGCCATTTTTTTAGTAAAATAATTTAATAATAATTCATATTAAAGCATTCATATGTAAAGTAGGAATATGAATAAATTCTTTCCTAGTAAAAAACATTTTTTTACTTAAGTGTTTTTGATAAAACTTAGCATAGCGATAGTTGCTTTACTGTGTAGTATGGTTATGTGACATCTTCAGAAATTATTTTAAGTGTTATATATTTTAGGTTCTCAACATACTTGGAATGAGCCTGGGCCATCCAGAACATCCATCGCCCGTACAAATTCACCACCAAGACCTGCCATGGCTTCCACTCATCTTCCTTTGGTGGAGATACAAGTAGAAGGTAAGATAGAGCCTTAATCTCTTGAAGATGACAATTATTATTGATAATAACTTTTGTTGACCGCCTCTTTGGTCTGTGGTGGCAAGCGCTACTGCAGAACATGAAGTTCTGGGTTTGATTCCTGGGTGAGGCAGTGTTATAGTTTTTCAATGTGGAATTGCTAAGTAATAGTCTGGACTTTGTGGCATTCTATGGCAATAGGTTCGCCCCCTATGGGACTTAAACATAACTGGTGAAATGTGGGTGTACTATAGGTGCACCTCTGCCTAAACTGATGTTGATAACCTGTGATGTTATGTTAATAACTTTTATTACATTTTTACAGGCATGCTCTCTCCAACCAGACCCTCATCTCTTCAAGTGGTTCAGCCAGAGCCTGCTCCAACTGTGCAAACTACTCCTCGTCGTGGGAGGACAAGGACTCGAGGCACACCTCGTAGACGAGGAGTAGAGAGAGCAAGGCCAGCACACACGGAACAGGCAACCCAGCACTTTCTCCAAGCTGATTCTTTTTGGAGAAACTTTAAAGAACAGCAGCACCAAGACCAGATGAGGATAAGGGAAATGGAGATGCAGGTTCAGAGGGACTGGCGGGCATTTGGAGAACGAGCGTTAAATATCTTAGAAAAACTGGTTGACAAGTTTTGATAGATACATAGAGTGGCCTTTGCCCAGCCGTGGAACAGTTACCGGCTGGTTTTTTATAATCTATTTCATTCTTATAACATCCGCTAGATGAACCATGTCCATTTTTTTATGTTTTATTTTTAGAAAAACTATTTAGGATATTTAAGCTGTTTTCTAATGCAAAATTTATTAAAGTTGTGCCATTTTTGCTTCTATTGATTTTTTTATAGTGTATTCTTGTTATTTTAACTTTTAGTTTCTATTTTGCCTTACATCATAATTTAGTATGTTATTTATTGTAATTTTGTTAATTAGTCTGTAATGATTACTACCAAATTATGACAACTATTACTGACTGATTATTTAGCTTAACCAAAGCAGCTGTTTTGTGTGTAGAGATTTTATTCTTCTTTTTGATAGCCGTTGATTTGCGCATGGATATGATAATTATGTCCATTATTCATTCATTTTTTTATAAATGAAGCAAACCACAATGGGCACAGTCTAAAATGCCTATGCATCTGCTGCTGTGTGCAATCTAAGGGTGTCTTACCACGCACCCCTGTTAAAAAGTTCCTGATTTGTGGTATAATTTAAGACTGAATTGTATTAATAAAAATATTGCAAGCTTAGTAGTTGGTCTTTCAATATGTTACCTCTTATCACAGCTTAGTTTATTTTTATATGGTCAGATTCACTCGGAGCGTGATGATGGCTCGGTGCTCTGTGGATTCGCCAGGAATTTATCCTTTCAAATTTTAAACACAAGAATCTATTGCTTAAAAGTTTTATTGTGTAGTGTCAGATATGCAGTCATATATACATGCTGCTGGTTGCTTCGAAAATATTCAGCTACATTAACATTGGACAGTTAAATAAAATGAGTAAAATGTAATTACAAAATTTTAAACTAATAACATGTAATTTAATATTTTAATTACCAAGATAAAAAATGGAAATTCATTTTTTTTACTCATAACATAATAACATTGACATGTTTTTTATAAAGAGTTATTTTATGTGTTAAATAAAATAAAACAAAAACAGTGTCTGACCTAGGAATCGAACCCAGGATCTCATGCTGCAAGTCAGTGGGTTCATTGATGATTGCAGGGTTGGTCTATCTATAGTTTCAAGTAAGTAAGCATGATGACCTGGGTTCGATTCCCAGGTCAGACACTGTTTTTGGTTTTGTCTTTTTTATGTCAAGATTGTTATTATGTAATTAGTTAAAATTGAATTTACTTTTTTTATCTTGGTAATTAGTTATAATTTATTTAATTAACGATTATTAGTGATAGAAATGAAAAAGAACCACCAACACAGGTATCATAAAATTTAAATCAACTCTAATACTAAAAAAATATTTTTAAACTAAGAATTTTCCAGTCTTCTAACTAACTGATCCCTTAAAATCCTTCCTCTGATTAGGTCAGATGTTGGACCTTCTATTTCTCTCTCTGTTTAAATGGGCTCATTTGGTTCTGGCTCATTATCATGGTCCAATCCTGAAAAGAAATATAATTTAGTATTTAATACACAAAATAAGCAATTGATTGATTTTAAAATTAATAATTAATTAATACCAGTGATATCCTCTTCCTCTACAACATTAAGGTCAATGCCAATGTTGTGTAAAACGCAGCAGGCTTGGATAATTCTTGCACATTTCAGAGGCTTGTAGTGTAGCACTCTATCTTTGTTTAAACAACGCCAACGATTCTTCAACCTCCCGAATGTATTTTCTATGACGACTCTCGCTACCACATGTTTTTGATTATACCTGGCTTGTACGGTATTTGGAGCAGCATCTAAAATCAGAGTCATCAGCCATGGCCGTTGTGGATATCCAGAATCTCCTGAAATTATGATGATGTAATAGTTGTTTCTTACTGTAATGCGCAATGTTGTTCAAATAATATTTTATCACAAACAATTTACCTAAAAGCCACACCATTTCTCCATTTTGGTGCAACGACTGCATATATCGGTTGATATCACTATTTTCCCAAATAAATGAGTCGTGATTTGCACCTCCAAATTTGGCATTTACATTCAGAATTCTGTATTGGTCATCACATATCTGTAAATTAAAGAAATAGGTAAATAAATATACATACACATATGAAAACAAAAATTATGGACGTAAGAATAGATAATTATATTTACCATTTGAACATTTATTGAATGATAGTGCTTGCGGCAATAATACATATGTTCTTCTTCCTTTGGTGGTCCAAATATTCTAAAATGGCTGCAATCAATACACCCAATTACTCCGGGTATTCCATATTTGGAACTAAACCTGAAATTACGACCTATGTACATTTCCAAATAACACTGTAATTTTACCTATATTATTAGTTAATCATTACCATACCTTTGACTGATTGCTTGCCTGGCAGTTGAAGTGTTTGGAAACCGTATATATTTTTGTATAATTCTTGTATGTGTCAGAGCCTTGGTAACTTGCTCAATGTAGACACTACACATTTTTTGTGAGACATTTTTAGCAACTCCTACTGGCCGCTGGTAAGACCCGGTTGCGTAAAAAAATAGTGCTGTGAGTACCTAAAACATTAAGTTGAAAGATAATAAGAACAGTGTGCAGCCCTAGGTGCAAGTTGAAGTACCTAAGTAGGTGTATCTCAAAAATGCTGATACATTACCTTATCTTCCAAAGTTACCCGTTGAGAAGACTTTAAATCGGTCAGCCGCATGAGCTCTTGGCATAAAAACCTGACAGCCGGCTTAGTAAGGCGATACCTTCTTTTAAATTCGGCCTCCGGAAGCTTTCTAAGCGGATTGCTTGAATTACGTGCTTTTGCGCGCCCACTGGCCATTTGATTACGCTCATCTTGAGCTCTAGCAGTCTCAAAAATCCTCCAAGTGAAATAAAGCCGAGATGCCATTGTAATTTTTGTTCACAACACGTAATTATATGTAATAACTTGGTTATTTTATATCACTCTCACGGCAAAAATATCAGTGACAAGTTTAGTCGCTCACAAGTGATTTTGTTTTCGATTCGAGCTGTCAAAACTGTCAAAAAGTACAACTCACACTCGCGAAAAGCATGTTTACGCTAATATTAGTGCTTAGTGACGCGCTTATTGTGAGATGTAGTCGATTGTCACTAGTCACGTAATATTTTATAAACTTGCACTCAGAAATTATAGTTCGCACGTACGGCACTAGGTGGCGCTTATCCAGCCCCATACAAATTTGCGTAAACGTTTACGCGACCATCCCGTTAATAAAACTCGCACTAAGCATAAGCTCATTTCAAGCTCGCTTTTCACGGTTATTTTTTTTCGCTGAAGAAAATGAAGCAATGCAGTTCACTACTAGCTTATTCCACCTAAGTATAAACGGTGAAATTTCAACAGAATAGACCGGGTGAAGGAATAGTGTATTACTAAGGCCACAAAGTACGTAAGCGGCGGCGCGCCGGTTCTGGAGTTTATACACATATGTAGTTTGTTGCCAAAATAGTATGAGTAGGTATACAATTAACCAATAACACTCGGTAAAAATATAGTAACTATGTGTAATATATTTGTTTATTCATTCCACCAACTAATGTAAACTGGTTGAATATTTCACAAACATATTGTTATTTTATAGCTCCAACCATTTGGCACGAACCTGTGCATAAAAAGTTTTGTTGCAAAACAGTGAAAATGCGCATCATTCGTGATTATTTGTGTTATGTGTTGGACTGTCATGATGATATTGTCTTGTAACTCCACATAAGAGTGTGCTGTGAAAATAATTATAGGGACAATAACGGGCCACACGGGCCTCCTTAACAAACATCTTTTCAACATAGGCGCCACAGACAGCCCACTTTGCAGGGGCTGTTTTAACGCCGAAGAATCAACCGCCCACGTAATCCTGGAAAGCAAGGCCGAGGCATCTCAACGTGAAGAAATCCTCGGAACAGTGAGGTCACCCCGTGAAGACTGTGAAGCTCCTAGGAAGCTTCTGTGCTTTTGGACGAAGATAGGGTGGCTATGTTAGCTAGTACCCCCACGCACAACGGTACGAATAGGAGTATAAGTGCGGAAACGGGAGTGCCTACTACTACTACTACTAAGAGTGTGCTCAGATTTGTTGTATCGTGCAAAAGTTTTATTAACGTCTCATTGACAAATGAAAGTTAATTCCTACTTCCTAATAACATAAGGTAAGGCAGAGGTGGACCTAATGGTAATCACTCATTTCGCCAATTTTGTTATAAGTCCCATGTGATAGAGGACGAGTCTATTACCATCAACCGGACACTAGTTCAGACTCCAGGCTAGTACTGAGAAATTCCAGATAGAAAAACCTAATAACACTCCCAACCCAGGAATCCAACCCACGACCTCATGCTCATTGGTAGTGCTTGCGCCCACTAGACCAACAACAAGGCAGTATCACACTAATGACACTATATAATATTATAAAGACGAAATTTGTAAGTGGGTTTGTTACTCTTTCACGCAAATACTACTGAATGTATCTGCATGAAATGGCAATCGTGGGCCGATTGTCCGAGTGCAAATCCATTCAGTACCTACCAAACCCATAGCCCAAAACATTTTTCTCCATATTTTGCAATAGTCCTGCACCAACCGGGGAATGTCCTTGGGTGCACTTGCGCAGTGCATACAGGGATAATCTTCGGTTGGTGTCACATTTCCTGATACATGCCTAACAAAGCCTCTGCGAGTTAGCTTCGGCTTCTCGCACGCCTTTCAAAGGAACGACCAGGGTCCCGAGATTGTCAAAAAATAAACACACTAATATTATAAAGGCGAAAGTTTGTGGGTGTATGTTTTTGTATGTTTCTTACTTCTTCACGCTCAAACGGCTGGACGGATCTGGATGAAATTCAGCATAGAGATAGATTATAGTCTGGAATAGCACATAGGATACTTTATATCCCGGGAACAGGTACCCCCGGGATAATTTTCAATTATCACGTGGGTAACGGCTTTACAGATTTATATGTTTATACAGGGGTAAACCATAGCCTGGATTAGGATGCTTGTATCCTTTCCTGAGGGTTAGTTTTCAACATAAACGATCGCAAAGCAAAAGCGAGTAAATAAATAAATTTGGGATAAAACAACAGAAAGATTATGACGTTGAAAAATTTTAAGAAGCCACAATTATGGTAAACATAATATTACATACGATTAAGTATCAAAGAAAAGGTAACCACGCCATGTCTGCAATCCAACAGCTACTCCTTATGCAAAAACACGTGTACCATGCAAGACCTTTGCAAAGCCAGTGCTAAGGCTATTTATTTATTTATTAAAACTTTATGCACAAGGACTTAATGCCTTAAGCATTTTCTACCAGTCGATCTTAGTGTGGTGCAGAGATAAAACAAAGCAGGTGAAACTAAATGATAGGATGAATAGAGAAAAAAGTATATTATTATATACAAACAATAATAATAATAATAAATGTATACTTAGAGATATACATACATATAAACAAAGTTATAGAGAATCCGAAACCAACATAATGTCAACTATCGACTACGTGGCTGACTACTGATCGAAAAAAAATTAAATTAAGACCATGGGCTCATACAGAAGAGGTTTCTATATATTACAGAGACCAAAATGGACCCCAAACATTCCTTTGACTAGTCATCCCATACTTTACAATATAAAGCTCCGCCCCTGACATTTATTTCAAGTTTAAGGTCCACCGAACCGCCTTACAGGACGATAAATTAATGGAACCCGAAACAGGCGCAATTCTAAAACCATTTGACCTTGAATCATGCGCCAATTAGACATAAACTAACATATATCACTATTGAGCGGCTTGTGGTTTAGGTTATAGTAGATAGGACTAGTGAATTATTTTACAAAACGGAGCTGTTTTGTAAAATACTTAGCGGTTATGAGCGGCAATCTATCTGCGACATATAATATTGATGTCAAATCGAAACAATGATGTTCGCCGTGTGCACAGGCGTGAGGGTTTGTAATTTAAGAAATTGAAAATTATTTATTATATACTTTATTGTACACCACAAAAAAAAACATACAGGACAAACGTTTACAAACACAAGTGTACAATGGGCGTTCTTATCGCACTAGGCAATCTCTTACAGACAACTTTTATTTTCATTATATAATTTTTGACGAAAATACTCATGTTCATATAACAAAGTTATTATTTAGCGAGTTCTTTTAAAAATCTTTTTCATTTCATCAGTGCTCTAAAATGGGGTATATTTTTAGACTTGTTATTTTTAGCACTTCTGACGCAGACTTGTTGCGCTTGACTTAACTAGGTTTCAAAATCAGTAGCAACGACAGGTATTTATTATTGTTACGCCCGAAATTCGAAAATTCAGTAGATTTATTCTTTTATCCAGCACCATTTTTCAAAACATTTTCGAATTTCTTATCAAATAAATAATGACATGCTATTTGTTGGTGTCTTGTTGAAAAATTACAGTTCTTGAAATTATTTATAGAAAACGAATTGATAGCTTGCTGCTTTACATTTTACTAGAGCGTGAAAAGTGTGTTATTATCCCAAGGAATTATTTTATCTGGTTTATTGGGATAAAAAGTATATATGCTGTTCCATATGCCTATGCTATTCGACTATAATCTGTCTCTGTGCCAAATTTAATCCAGATACGTTCAGCCGTTGTGGCGTGGTTGAGGAACAAACATCCATTCATACTTTTGCATTTATAATATTATAAGTAAGATAGGATTAAAGGAAGGTAAATTATTAGTTTCAAACATAGTTACTAAGTGGAGATACTAAGGATCGATATTTCCTTGCTACCAATAATGTCCAAGCTATTTGAAAAGCTGTTACTCAGATGACTTAAACCTATAATAGATAGCAAGAACATAATACCAGTGCAACAATTTGATTTTCGAGAAAAATACTCTATTATTGATCAAGTGCATAGGATCACAAATGTAATAGAAAACACCCTTAAGGACAATAAATGATGTTCTACTGTATTCCTAGACGTGGCGCAAGCGTTTGACAAAGTATGCCATGAAGGCCTTATACATAAATTGAAGAGCCTGTTACCGAAGCAATTTGCAGATCTGTTAGAGACCTATGTTCTAAACAGAGTCTTTAGAATAAGACAAGAAGATGCCTACTCAGAACTGAAACAAATAAAAGCTGGCGTACCACAAGGAAGTGTGTTAGTTCCCGTCCTGTACCTACACACTTGTCATATTCCTGAATAAGAGTAAAACACGATTGGGACCTTTGCTGGTGATACAGCCATAATGGCTTTAAGAAACAACCACGTAGAAGCAGTAGAAAAGGTTCAAATGCCTGTTAATCAAGATTATGCCTCCAAAAAATGGAGGATTAAACTAAATGAATCCAAATCTGTTCACATAGATTTTACCAACAAAAAACATCAGTATTCTTCAGTTTATATTAATAATAAACAAGTCCCATACGAGAATACAGCCAAATATCTTGGTACAACCCTTGACGCAAAGTTACGCTGGAAAACCCACGTCAAGAATAAAGAAGAAGAACTCGACTTATATAAAAAAAATGTATTCTGCTTGGAAGAAACTCTATGCTGTCCGTGCAAAACAAATTGTTGCTATACAAACAAGTCCAGATGCTAGTTTGGACTTATGGTGTTCAGGTATGGGGCTGCACCAAACAGCAATATATTAATTATACAACGATTCCAGAACAAAGTACTAAGCGCAATGGTAAATGGATCTTGGTACATACGAAATGATGACCTCCATCGGAACCTAAAAGTTGAGTTCAACGAAAAAGTGACCCAGAAAGGCGAACGGCAGGTTTGTGGTTTGTATAGGAATTTCGTACCGCTAATAAAATGTAGTGTTTTGGGATACTTATTTTTTGTTTTAATTGGTAGTTAATATGACAGACAATCCCTTTTTAAATTCATAGATTTTTAGAAGTTGGGATGTAAAAGTTATAACCAGTTTTTTTTTTTACGGTTATGTACCAATGTAATTGTTACATTTATGTAAATGTTGCATCAAGTTACATAATGTGTAAAGTAAATTGTTTGCTGCTATCTTTGTAGTGTTTTACTTCCCATTAAGTAGGTATATTGAGATGAGGATCGTACCTACTCAGAGAATTGTCATGGTCATGAATTTGATTATATTTAATGTTATTTCTATTTCTAAAGAATTAATTATCATTTTAATATTTGTGTAATTTTACTTAAGGCAACTTCTAAAAACATAACTGCGTTTAGTCTACGATTTTATTACGTTTATTTATTAAAATCTTTTTATCGATATTATTAATTAATCCGAAGTTCTAAAAATAGTAAACTTACATGAAAATAAATGGCTTACTTGCCTTAATAAGTGGTACAAATTCTATAACCCAACAACAAAAAAAGTATGCGGTACAAAATCTGCAGTTCACCTTTGCAAAAGCTCACGAAAAGAGACTTCATCAGCATGTGAACGTCGAGGCAATCCAGCTTCTCTATCACATAAACATAGTGAGAAGACTAAAAATAACAAAACCGTTCCAGTTAGTGTTTAGTGTTAGTACATGTGAATAGTGTAATGTATAAAAGTGGTACCAAACAAAGACAAGAACGAAGTGTATTCGCCTTAATAGAGACAATAAGAAAAATGCTATTGGACACATTCTTAGTCAAGACAATGTAATAGTTTAGGTTATAATTGAATTAATTATTAGTCTATTTACAAGGCTAGATTGTAATAAGATTAGGATCCACCCTGTACATGAACCCGAGTAAAGGAAAAAAAAAAGGGAAATGGCTAGTGAAAGGGTTAATTTAATTTGATCATTTATAGATTTAAAAGTCAGCTTGGATATAACTAGAATTCGGAACTTTGAACCGAAAGGTACTAGGTAAATATAATATCACTTGTCAATACATATCTAAATCTTATATGGTTGAGAAGTTGCTACAGCCACCTTCCAGGGGGGTGACAATAAGCTCTTAGAGTAAGGTTATTTTGAGTATGCGTAAGGGACGGATGTATACAAGTCACATACATCTGTCCCTAACATACACTCAAAATAACTTTACTCTAAGAGCTTAATGGGCTCCAGAGTACCATAATTATTATTCCAATATTGCCAAAGTTACATTGGTACAAGTTTTAGCTTAATCGGCTGCCAGAAAGTGCTTAGAAAATGGATTACTAGTTGCTGGACGAAACAACACGAAAGCAAGGTAATATTAAGCTTGTAAAAAGTTAGCTTGAATATGATTTAAACGAATGAAAGAATACGGCAAAGACGATCCAATCCGTATCCCGTAGGATTCTTTTTCTTCACCTAGTACCCTCTATAGTAAGCACAAACGGTGATTTAAAGCGTTAACGAGAAAAGTATTAAAACAACTCCTTACCCTTATCAGCAAAACAATAGACGGTTATTAATTAGGATTTCTGCGGCGAGATTACTTTTACAGGCAAGATTGTTTCTTTGTTTAAAGAATGATCTTTCTTACAGGTTTTGAATAGTTGATTTTTAAGACTTACATAATAAGGTGTTGTTGAATGTAGAGATTTGATTTGGAATTTGCAACATACCTGTAACAATAAAAATACTTTGGTTAATAAACACAGAGAAAACTTCTTGATTATTTTTTTTATCAAATCTATACTATAATTAATTATTAATTATAATATTATAAAGATGAAAGATTTTTTTGTTTGTTTGTATGTACCCAATAGGCTCCGAAACTACTGGACCGATTTGAAAAATTCTTTCACCAATAGAAAGCTACATTATTCCTGAGTGACATAGGCTATTTTTTTATCCCGAAAACGGGTCCTGTGGGGTGGTCCACGGGAGCGAAGCCGCGGGCAACAGCTAGTAATTATATATAAAAGAACTATTTACTACAAGCTATGTATTATAGCAACTGTCCATGAAATGCAATTCAAAAGACAAGCCTTATTAAAAAAACCGGCCAAGTGCGAGTCGGACTCGCACACGAAGGGTTCCGTACCATTATCGCAAAACACTGCATAAAAACCACGTTTGTTGTATGGGAGCCCCCCTTAATTTATTTTATTTTAATTTATTAATTATTATTTTTTGAAGTAAATATACAACTAAACATTCTGTGAATATTTCAAGCGTCTACCTGTTGTCGTTATTAATATCGAGCAAAAAACGGCAAAAATATCACGTTTGTTGTATCGGAGCCCCCCTTTAATATTTATTTTATACTGTTTTTAGTATTTGTTGTTATAGCGGCAACAGAAATACATCATCTGTGAAAATTTCAACTGTCTAGCTATCACGGTTCATTAGATACAGCCTGGAGATAGACGGACAGACAGACAGACAGACATACAGACAGACGGATCGTGAAGTCTTAGTAATAGGGTCCCGTTTTTACCCTTTGGGTACGGAACCCTAAAAAACGTCGATAATTATTTAAAATATTGAGAGAAATCAGTTTTTTATTATTTTTACTTAGGATAATTGTCGATCAACGTCATAAAAATTAAACATATAATAATGATGTCTTAAAATATATCACAATGTCGCCGATCGCTCCTTAGGTTTTTATTCCAAGTCAGTTTGAAGGACCTCCCTCAACTGAGACGCTATGACATTAAAACCCATATATATAATAAGCTATACCTAATTGTAAATTTAATTGAGGCGTGCTGTAGTAATTTACTAAGAATGAATATCATAGAGATTAATATCTAGAAAATATCTAATTATATATAGATAGTTCAACACATCTTTGTGCGCGGTGCTATGTGTGGGTAAGCATGTGTGGGTCGTTACAAACCCACGCACACATGGCACCGCGCGCACAGATGAGTTGAAGTATCTATACGCAGAATGGTAGTAATTACGACAATCGCTATAAATCACAATCTATACTTCTATACTATATATATATATAATAACATTATAAAGAGCAAAGATTTGTTTGTTTGTTTGTTTGTACCGAATAGGCTCCGAAACTACTGGACCGATTTAAAAAATTCTTGCACCAATAGAAAGCTACGTTATTCCTGAGTAACATAGGCTATGTTTTAATCCCGAAAACGGGTCCTGTAGGGTGGCCCACGGGAGCGGAGCCGCGGGGAACAGTTAGTATATTATAAAACAAGTTAATTTAATTCCTGTCAGAAACCCAATAACAGCGAAAAGAATTTAATAAACCCCATTTTTGCAAACTCTACCACCGGCATTTCATCACTGGAAATAAATTTTATAAGTACAATGGATTTTAATAACAATCTGCTGGACAAAAGGCTGTTTGTGACATTGCATAATAACTGCTTATCCCTCCTACAAACGCAGTGTAATGAAAATAGTAATTGTTTTTTATTGTTTGCGGTAAATTGATTGCGTAAATTGCCAGAACAAAACCCGTAACTTTTCTAGAACACAGCAATGCTACTTGATGGCCTCTTAGTTCCAGTGGTAGCCGTGCTAGGTGGAGCGATGCCCTTGTCAGGGCTGCGAGACGCACAGGATCAATCGAGGTGGCAACATATGGGGAGGACTATGTCCAGCAGTGGACGTCTTTCGGCTCAAATCATGATGCGCATTTAACATTCAATGATGCTTGAGAGAATACAAAAGCAAAAAGAATTTCCCAAGTTTTCGATCAATTCCTTGAAAATTCCTCCTCTCCTAATACAATTTTGACTCAAATTCACTTAAACATACACACATACACAAACTCACAACTTCCCTTTCATCATATCTGCAATCGAGTAAAGATTCGAAATGATCAAAGAAAAGTCAGGTGCGGCTCAGATACGAAACTTAATTATTCACTTAAACATACACACATACACAAACTCACAACTTCCCTTTCATCATATCTGCAATCTAGTAAAGATTCGAAATTATCAAAGAATAGTCAGGTGCGACTCAGATACGAAACTTAATTATTCACTTAAACATACACAAACTCACAACTTCCTTTCATCATATCTGCAATCTAATAAAGATTCGAAATGATCAAAGAATAGTCAGGTGCGACACAGATAATTAACTAATTAACAGAAATCACGATCTTCGTTTAATTTGTCGCAGTCGCAGATAACAAACGGAGCTTTCTGTCGCAGCTTCGATTATTGCTTGAGAATCGAGATTCAAGTGGCTAGGATTGTAAATTGATTTCTACCTTTAGGAAAGTAGTCCATTTGTATGGCTTTGGATAAAAGATAGTGGAAACGGTTCTTCAGCTTCAACTTTTATTTAAGAATACTTATACTTTAGTAAAAATGGTCAATTGGTCATAGGTATATTGCCGATGTGGACACTACTGATAAGGAGAGCCATACCGAGGTATTTCTACAAATAAATATGAACGGCTTTTGAAGAGATATTTACTGGAGCTAAACATATTTAAATTGTTATGTATGAATGTAAAAAAGAGTTAATAAAATCATAAACCCGACTGCTTAGTAAAAAAAGTTAATTAAATAAATCAAAAACCCAACTGCTTAAAAAGCAAACTAAAAAGACTTAAACAAGAAGAAAATCATGCTGTGCAGTCGGAGGATACATATTCGCGAGCTGGCGGACCAAAACCAGATGAATCCTCCAACTACACAGCATGATTTTCTTCTTGTTTACGTCTTTTGAGTTTGCTTTTTAAGCAGTCGGGTTTTTTGATTTTTTTTATTAACTTTTTTATTTACAACTTTTTAGTTATTTTTTTTTGGAATTAGGTACATTTAAACATATAAGTGTTGTATGTTTTTGAAATCGCCTCTTAAAATCCTTTATTTTGATACCCCACACGATGGGTTTGGAAGAAAAAAAAAAAAAATCCCCACAAAATGGCGCCCAAAATCCGCCATTTTTGTTTTTTCCAACTTTAATGTAGCCAGTGACACTCGCAGGATTAAGACAAATCGATTGACGTAAGAATCATCAAAATCGGCCAACGCGTTTGATCTCTAGAACGCCACATAGGAACAAACATACATACATACATACATACATATATACATACATACATACATACATAGACTGATAAACACATTACCCTCCTTCGGCAGTCGGGTAAAAAGCGAACTAAAAAGACATAGAAATAAGAAGACATATTCACAAGCTGGCTGACCAAAACCAGATGTATCCTCCGACTGCATAGCAAGATTTTCTTCTTGTTTACGTCTTTTTAGTTCGCTTCTTAAGCAGTCGGGTTATTTGTTTTTTTTTTTTCGACTTTTTATATAGACATTTTTTTTTCGAATGACATTTAAACATATAAGTGGTTTATATTTTTATAATCACCTCTAAAAACCCTTCATTTTGATACCGCACTCGATGGGTTATGAAGAAAAAAAAAATGCAACTCCTACAATACGGCGCCCAAAAGACGCCATGTTTCTTTTTTTTTAACGGCACTTATCTAAGAAAACTTGGGCGGCCAAAACCTACGTAACGATGTCTTAATTATAAAAATCCGTCGAGTAGTTTGAAAGATACGAGGTAATAAAGAATATTACATACATACAAACATACATACATACAATATACGCGCGAAAAACGTAATCCTTTCCTTGCAGCCGGGTAAAATTCAGTCACATATTTACTGTACAAGACACATCTCGTGGTTCAAAAATCCACATCAATCTACCATACTCTCTTGACAAAGGTTACTCAGACTAAGTATTCACATCACGTTCACCGCTCATGGCTACAACCTCTTATTTGACAGGTCCAATTTACTTCAAATGTTCGAACTCTGCTCCTAGGAATACGTATGAAGTTTTCTGTGATGGATGATTTTTTTTAACAGTCTGAGCATTGACCTGGGTTGACTTAAAAAGGGTGAAAAAATGTTGGCATGACTTAGTGCAGTTTAAAAACGGTAGGTAACCAAATTGTACTTTTAAAATTTTATTATATTTTATCTATAATAATAAAAAATATTCATTAAAATGTTTTTTTTTTAATACAATCTTTTTTCGTATTCTTCTCAGAAAACCCTTTCATTTGATACCCATATAATATCATGGCAGTGCACAAAAAATAACTAGACCGCCATCTTAGGCCATCCGCCATATTAGATTAAGAATGACGTCACTCAGCTAAACATGCACTGTCTTCCAAACTAAACTTTAAACATGCACTGTCTTCCAAACTAAACTTGTATGCAAAATTTCCTCTTAATCGGTGGAGGATAACTGCTTTAAAACTCAGTTGCAACATTTAACTCAAACACATTTACACACAAACATACATTAAAGGTTAAATAAAAGCTTGTAAAAAATCTACCTATCACTAATAAATCATGATTATGTCGTGATGGCCCAATGGCTAAGACATCGTCTCTCGTGCTTTGAGGTCATGAGTTCAAATCCGAGCAACTACCAAGGTGACTTTTTCAATTCTTATGTACTTTCTAAGTTTATCTTGGACATCACAGGCAACGGTGAAAGAAAATATCGTGAGGCAACCTGGACTTATATTTAGCATCAGTTTGTGCTTCATTGATGCAATTGCTGCGCGTATTCCTGTGCGAGGGTAAACGAATAAATAAATAATTAATTTAACCAGATTATGTATATAATCTATTGTTAGATGTAGCATTACATTATCTTGCTATCACAAGAATATTTACTTTTTAAAGTATTATTTTATTTTAATTAAGTATTGTGAATGTGAAGACTATGTGGATCATTCTTTTTTTTATTTTATTTTATCTTAGTTAGTTTTTAATCATGGTCTGGCAGTTTGAGTATTTATGCGGCCTCCCGAATGTCCTATCTTTGGTATTGTTCGTCAATTCATTGAGCTCCTTAAATTCTGAGTTGAACTGCACGGTTATTGACAAATGCGTGCACTGACTGGACAGGTCCACTCAATCTGGCTGGTTCTTTCCTCAAAAGACCATTTCAGACATCAGTCTATATGGTCTTCACATGATCTAACCAAGAATTTGTCTGGACTTTAAAAGAGACTGTGACCTCTGAGTTTGTTTCGGCCTTTCTTCTCAGAGTAGTCAGACAGGAAACGCCGACCTCATCTAGTTTAAAAAAATATGATCAACATGTAAAAGTGTTTGTACAAACCAACTTACAGAAATAATATCATTTATCATTAATTCATAGTAATTAATGTGGACTACAGTTTGCATGCAGCTGTCATTAAAATACGAGTTAATGTACTACTTGGACCATAGTACCAATATATATTGATGGCCGAGGCCTATAAGCCAGTAGCAGCAGGGAATAATATTAATCTAAATTAATATTACAATCACATCACACATCACATCATCAGCCTATTAATGTTCCCACTGCTGGGACACAGGCCTCCTCTCTGTGAGAGGGAATGGGCCGTAATCCACCACGCGGGCCCAGTGCGGGTTGGTGGATAAAAACATGTCTTCAAATTTTTGGTTCTAGGACATGCCGGTTTCCTCACGATGTTTTCCTTCACCGTTTTTGAGAGCAGTGGTGATGAAATAATTTACACAAAGTAAAGCGCCTGCCTGGGTTCGAACCCACGACCTACAACTTGTAAGTCGCAGCCGATACCACTGGGCCACCACTGCTCTACAATGCTTACAATGCTTATTAGATAAATTGTTTATTTGTTAACTGATCCAATTAAGAAAAACCTTTCATTGTTGAAAAACAACACTATTGTTGGCACAGATTACTTTTAATCCCGGAAAAAAGCACGGAAAATGGAATTGTTTATATTTTGGCGCCCTCAGTTGGGATTGGTCATAACTTAGCTGTCTCGGCCTGTTAAAGTGTTTTTTTTTTTAATTATTTGTTACTCTAGACGCTTTTACGCACACGTCTTTTTACATCGTTCTCACATAAATGTGTTTTTTCAACAAGAATGATGTAACCAAAAACTTGTAATTAAAACTGATGGAAAAGAGTGTCCGGGGAGTTTCTTGCAAATTCTTCTCCATTGAGACCTACAGACGCTTGCGAATTTGCAACTAGAGTCATCTTTTTATAAATTTTTTGTTTGACAATTCAAAAGTACTTCTAAAGTTTACTTGAAATAAATACCTTGATTTTGATTTTTGATTTTATAAATAAAAAACAACAAACTCAAACAACAGAGAAAACAACACCAAAAATAAAATCAAATCCTACTCATCAAACATACAAAAAAAAACACGTTTGTTTTCTGGAAGCCCCACTTAAATATTTATTTTATTCTGTTTTTAGGATTTGTTGTTACAGCGGCAACAGAAATACATCATCTGTGAAAATTTCAACTGTCTAGCTATCACGGTTCAGCCTGGTGACAGACGGACAGACAGACAGACGGACCGTGGAGTCTTAGTAATAGGGTCCCGTTTTTACTCTTTGGGTACGGAACCCTAATAAAAAACAACAATCTCTACAACAGAGAAAACAACACCGTAAATAAAACAGATCAAATCCTACTCATCATCCCATTTTACAACCATCACTTTACATCTCCAATTCAGTATATAACACACAACACAAAACGGGCTTTTTAACTCAATCATGATATAATTTAAACGCAATCCGGGGCCAATCTAAAAGGGATCAGTTTGAGCTACGGTTCGGTAGCCCCGGGCTGATAGCTCGCTGCGACGACCGAGGTAGAGCCTACTTCTATAATGAAGCCTATTTTGCTTACGGATTCAATTATGACTGCCATTTATTATTTTAAAATGGGACGATTGGCAGTCTTTACTGATGTTGGAGTTATTAGAGTACGATTTTTGCTGAATGGAACTACTAATGTTGGTTGCATGTGTTGTGTTGGTTGATTTTAGTGGTGAGGGAGCAATAGTTTGGTGGTTTCTAATTTACATTACACATGGGATAAGGTGACGTGGGACTTAAAACATTACCGGCGTACACGAAGGGTAAGGTAAGGTTTGACAACCTGTGTGACATAAGAGAGACAGACAGACAGACACGCGAGTGACAACAATAGGGCTCTGCCTGGACCCTTCGTGTACGGAACCCTGAAAAACCACGTCATGTTACGCCGCTAATACCTTAAGTCCCACGTTACCTCATCTCACAGCCAAACGGTTGAAGCTACAGTCTTAAAATGTTCACTATAAAAGCATCTTATTGACTCAAAGCCATACAAATTGTCAAAAAATATTCTTAAATGATTTTAAGGGGGGCTCCCATACAGTTATAGAGGGTCCTGTAAATAAATTTTTGACCTACCCCATCAAATTTTATGATATCGTTGAGAAGATAAATACTGGATTTATTGTTTTAAAAAATATTTGAAAATAAAGGAATGAGAAGCCACCACAGTCAGCTTTCCCGTAGACGTTATTTGTAGAACGTGGTGCAACTTATCATTGCGTGATTAGGTATAGTTGTCGCCAAACTCCTTGACCGCCCTGAAGCTGGCTACAATGGCTGCGCAGCAGTAAATCTCATTCAAAAACAGCACCGATCCGTGCCTTGTGCATCGGAAAGCCAACTTTAGGGCGCCCCAGAAGTTTGGTGAGCACTATACCTATAACGTTTTCTCACTGTCGGGCTATCAACTAAAAAAAAAAAAAAAAAAAAAGCGAAAGGTGACTGACTCACTGACTGATCAATCAACGCACAGCCAAAACTGCTAAGCCTAGAAGCATGAAATTTGGCAGAAAGGTTCCTCAAGTGACGTTAGTGTACAATAAGGAAGGATTTTTGGAAATGCCACCCCTAAGGGGGTAAAAAAGGGGTAGAAAGTTTGTATGAAAAATCTAATTCCTTCGGCTTAAATTCTTGAAACTTAGCACAAATAGTACTCTCACTAAGTAAATGATAAAGATTGTAAAAATATTTAATCATGGTGAAAATAGGACAGTACTTCTATGGATGTATGTATTAATATTACATCAACGCACGTTCGTATTTCCGAAGGTAGACGATGATGCCCGAAGTGCATACTTTTCTTGGTATAGCTGTATTAACTTACAGTGCAGTATCACGACCACAATAATTCAGGTGAAATTGTGTCATTTTACCTTCAAGGTACCAGATTAAGAATGTACAGGTTCGTAAAACTTTTAGAGCTAAACTAAATCCAACTTTACCAACCAAAACCATTTCAATAGAAGTCGTCAATAAATAGCTCGGAATAGTTTTTTATTGCTACAGGGCGAAAGGGCCGGCCCTGCCCTAAACACATTACGTGTTGGGGCATGCTTGGAATACCCCTGACATTCCTATTGACCTTGCCCGATAGTATTGGCAACGTGGTTGACAGGATTGCCCGCCTGATTTCGCTAACTTTACAGGTAGGATAACCTCACTCAAAATGTAAATTTGATTTTCAGTTTTATTGATAAAATTAATCTCGTAGATCTGAAGGCTCCGAGAGACAGGCACGTTTTGACATTGCGAAATCGATATGATTAGATGGGTATTTTCCGAGTAACAATGTAAAAAAGACTTTTCTGTTCTTTTTCTCGCAAAACACTTTAAGTCTTTGGTCACTTGTAGAATTTTGACAGTAGTTACGGGTAGTCAGAAAACAGAATTTAGTTGGAAAAGACCAGTCAGTGTGAATTTAAAAATGAGAAACCCGACTGCTTAAGAAGCGAACTAAAAATATGTAAACAAGTAGAAAATCATGGCTATGTAGACGGAGGATACATATTCGCGAGTAGGCTGACCACCTGATTCTCCGACTGCTTAGCATGATTTTCTACTTCTTGTTTACATCTTTCTAATTCGCTTCTTAAGCAGTTGGGTTTTTGATTTTTAAATTAACTTTTTTTATTTACAACTTTTTAGCTGTCATTTTGTTTTCGAATAACTTATAAACATATTATTATATAATTGGTAAATAATTTTGTAACCACCTTTTAAAAACCTTCGTTTTTATTCCTACTCAAAGGGCTTGAAAGAAAAGAAAAATGAGACCCGCACAATATGGCGCCCAAAATCTGCCATTTCTGTTTTTTTTTTAATGTCACTTATCTAAGAATACTTGGGCGGTGAAGACCTCTCTAACGATGTCTTAATTAAATAAATCTGTCTAGTGATTTGCAAGATATGAGGTAACAGTTAGTATTATATACATACAAACATTCAAGATACGAGCGAAAAACATTCACCGCCCACACCCTTTCCTTGCAGTCGGGTAAAAATCAAACAATCATAGTACAACATACACACATACATATCTAAGTACAAACTCTAATATCCAATTAACCATTTTAACCCAACCAGTGTCATAAATTAGGGTACCGTAACACCCTCATTCAGTAGAATGGAAGCGCAAGCAATTTGAAGAAATATTGCCACAGTCATGCCTAATGTATTGCGCTTTCTGATACGAGGAAGAAATAAAGTAAGATGTATCTGATTCAATCTTATCTTAAATTGGTATCGGCAAACGATAGCCTTTTTGCCATGTAATAAAATACTGTCATCGATTAAATTGTTTTTTGAGCCAGTTTTACACTCGCAAGTGGGTGTAAGCTTATAGCTCCTACAGACTGGCGCAATGCGAAATAGATGCGACTAATACGATACTATCCGATGATATCCGCAGGAGAACCAAAGTTACCGACATAGTCTGAAGAATTGCCAAACTTAAGTGGCAGTGGGCAGGGCACATTGCTCGCAGAACGGATGGCCGTTGGGGCTGAAAAGTTCTGGAATGGCGACCGCGAACTGGAAGACGATACGTTGGAAGACCTCTCACTAGGTGTACCGATGACCTGGTTAAGGTTGCGGGAAGGCGCTGGATGCGAGACGCACGGAATCGCTCAATGTGGTGACGCCTGGGGGAGCCCTATGTCCAGCAGTGGACGTCTTTCGGCTGAAATGATGATGATGATGATGAATACGATACTATACTATATGTAGAACAATTCTGTGAAAACTGGTTGTCGAATAAAATTTCTTAGGAAGCCTTTAGAGTGTAGGTTAGTTGTAAGTTCCTATTTTTGTATCCCAGCATAGTTCAGGGATTAGTTGTAACTATCTTTGTAAATTTTGTAGATATCAACTTACAATATATCAAGACGGCCTTTAGACGGAAGGTTCAAGACAAAATGTTATTAGACAGCTTTACATCTACTACACCTGCATTCTTATTAAAAGCATAACTACAAACTCAATACAAACTAACATACAAATAAAGAAAAAAACAATGTCATAAAACCTGAGAAATAGATATAAAAACAAACTAGAAGTCATCAGCGTACGCACTAATTACGGTAGAAGGACTATATTATGTGAAGGAGCACAGCTGTTCAATGAATTGCCGGACGATATAAAGGAGTGTCATAACTTAAATACATTTAAAAATAAGCTTAAGAAACATGTATGTACATTATAACTTCTAAGGCTCTGGAGGAAATTGTATTTTACTGTATTGTTATAATTATTGCTCTGTATCTCATTATAAGCGGACTGTAAGTTCTTATGAGAAATAAATTTCTTTAAACCGATAACAGTGGTGGCAATGGTGGAAATGCCAAAATGTAAGGGATTGATCACGTGGCATTTCAATAGCGCTTGATAGTCTCATACATTTTTACTCGACTGCCGAGGGAGGGTAATGTGTTTATCAGTTTACTAGCTGTTCCCCGCGGCTTCGCTCCCGTGGACCACCCCACAGGACCCGTTTTCAGGATACAAAAATAGCCTAATTCACTTAGGAATAACGTAGCTTTCTATTGGTGAAAGATTTTTTTAAATCGATCCAGTAGTTTCGGAGCCTATTCGGTACAAACAAACAAACAAACAAATCTTTCCTCTTTATAATATTAGTATAGATGTATGAATGAATGTTTGTTCCTATGTTGCGTTCTAGAGACCAAAAACGTTGGCCGATTTTGCTGATTCTTACGTCAATCGATTTTTCTTAACCTTTCATCTTTAATTGAAATTAGAAAAATGGCGCATTTTGAGCGCTATATTGTGGGGGCCCAAATTTTTTTTTCTTCCAAAACCATCTTGGGGATACCAAAACAAAGGGTTTAAGAATTGATTTCAAAAATATATAACACTCATGTGTTTAAATGTACCTATTCGAAAAAAAATGTTAGCTCAAAAGTTATAAATAAAAAAGTTAATTCAAGAAATCAAAAAAACCCGAACTAAAAAGGCGTAAATAAGAAGAAAATCTTGCTGTACACAATACAACAGTCGGGTTTTTTATTGTTTTACTAACTTTTTTACCAAGTTTATAGAGTGTCACTTTTCAAGAGTCACTGAACAGTAAATCGAGACTAAATTATTACGATTACTTGATCGTCTATCGCTTAAGCTGGATAGACAAGTGAATGAGCTGTCACAGGCTAACTTGGCTCACTCTGTTAAGCTTAGGCCAATAGCTCGTAAACGATTGAATAGCTTCATTTGCGAATCAGTTCAGCTACGGTTTTCCCAGCTTTTTTCGAATCATTTTGTTAAGAGTTCAATCAGATGGGATCGTCATAATGTATTTGATTTAGTTTTTTTCTTGTAGGTATCAATCACAGTTTTTTTATGGCAAAATCCTATTTATGGTTAATGGTCACTCTTTGTCTTCACTGCAGCACAAACAATAATTTACTTTTAAAGAAAAAATAGCATCAGAAAAACAGAAAGAAAACAAATAAATTTATTTATTGACAATAAACTTAGTTAGAAGCGCACTACAAATTATGTGGACCAAATAATGAAAATAAAACAATGAGAGAAAGTATATTCATAATTCAGTATCCACTGTCATTTTTTGTGTCAGATAAAATGCTTTATATTTAATAAATAAAGCACATGTTCATTTTATTTTTTGTGTACCTAATTGCTAAATAAATCCTACATTTGCTTGTTAAATTCACGTGAAAGCTATTGAATGAATATTGAACAGCTCTACGTGAATACACTTGTAACCATTCAATTCGAACATGATAGTCACACAAGTTAACAATACAGCACTGATTTTTCATTTCTAAAATTCTACCACTCAGTATATTCTGTTCAGAGTATTGTTCTTTGTATGATGTCGAACACAGGACACAGAACATCTTTACTTTATGGTTATTTTGAATTATTGAGAGTATTAATATTAAAAATAGCCCCTATACATTTTCTTTGTATTTTTATATTTTAACATTTACAATTTAAAAATAATAATATTTTATTATTTTGCAAGGGCACTTATCAAAAGTCAAAAGCTAGGTGCACTGTTCCAATTGGTTATTTCCTGCAGCGAAGAACTGTCAAGATATTCCACTACTAATACTCGTTTAGAAACCTGTTAACAAGTACCAAGTATTTAAAAAGACGTATAACTGAATAGCTGAAAATACTACTAATATTATGTAAAACTGTGTGACTCTTTCACGTAAAAACTATGTGTGTAAAAGAACTAACCCCACGCGGGCGGACAAAGGCAGGCTCCCCAAGCAGCCCCTTATAGTTAAGAATAGAATAGAAAACATTTATTCGGCACAGACACAACACAACAACAATAATCACAAAGTAACAGAGAAGAATAGTAAAAAAGTACAAACAGGGTTTCAGAATTATTGTGCCGGGCGTGCCCACACCGAAAGGGTTAACAACTCAGGATTTGCTAGGTGTCAGACACCCAGCGCTGATTTTTAGTTGGCACCCCGCTAGTGACACACGGACGTGGGTAAATAAAATAGATACGGTAGATTAAGACCAAATTCTTCTCCACGACAGCCGAGAGGAAGATCAAAGCAGTGGGCGGTGTCTGCGTTATTTAAGTACGTATACATTAAACATAATTTACAGGATCCTAAGTCGATATACAGATTAGATACAAGGTTGTCAGACTCATAGTATACAAGGTACAAATTGCCTCAAAAGATCCCAAAAAAAATATTCGAGCAGAAAAATATGAAAATTCAAAACTGGGTATAATCTCATTCGCCAGCCCTCGGTTTATGACCACAATATTCATATGAAGGGACAGCCGTGTAAGGGAAAAAAATCCAAAATGTTCGTATATTGTTTCCAAAGATTCTTCTGAGATTACCCTCTGAAGAAAGAAGTTATAATGAGTTTGCCAGAGTTGATGTTAAACGGTAACAAAGTTTTATTGGGCAAAAATGCCCGATTACCTTTGTAATGGTGGTTTTGTAACAGTCTATAAAATAAAGGTCTATCCACACATATCAGGGACGTGGACGGACCGTGCCCCGTCACGTGCAAAAAAAATATCGGTGTGTACATTTTATATGAACTCGTTCATACACGTCCGTGCACGGGCCAGTGACGGAGCTTCAGTGCTTGCACCGACGCCGTGACGTGCACAGGTGTACCGATATTTTCCCTGCACGTTATCGATTTAAAAAAAAAAAAATGAATGACGAAGTTGTTAATAGAGGCAGAACGCTTATATAGGGTTTTATACGTTTTGTACCTCTTCCATTTCCTCTTCATTTAGAGCAATTGCAATCGCAATCAACTCCTTTGTATTAAACAAAGACATGATGTATATTGCGTATTTTAATTTCTATTTCACTACACTACACTGAAGCGATACTCTGATACGAAAACAAAATGGTGACCGAGGGGCACAGATGGAAAGTCGCGGCCTGTCCACGGTTTTTTCACCTCCCTGATGTGTATGAACAGAAAGTCCCTGACGGGACTCGGATGCACGGTCTTAGCACGGCCACGGTCCTGTCATGTCTCGGACATGGCCCTGATATGTGTGGATAGACCTTTAGATGGTAATATTATCTTTTGTTTCCTTTTTATTTTTCGGAATCTTGTTCTTCTTCGTGTCGTTAGCACGACTGTAATTTAGATGTTTCCAGCCCAAAACTTTTTGGGAATAAATGATGTGAATTCGGAAACACGCAGCAAGCTTGGTAACATCTGAGCAGAAATAAAACTGGTCTTTTGGATAAAAATCTTTAATGAATTGTGAAGGATGACCTAAGGGCCTTGGCACTGACATTTTGTTAGTGACAAAGGCTGTCCTTCGAAAATCTTTGTGATAATTCGGTTATCACAAGTCAAATGCCGTTCACACCTCGACTTTAGCAGAAATCATACGTGAAGTACAGGGATCTCATAGTAGAGTACCCTCAGTACTATGAGTGCTGGCACAAAATACTGCTTTTGAAGTACCATTCGATTTTGGAATCGATATAAAAAAAGTTTTAAAAGCTATTTTTAGGTTTGTCTAATATTTTGTTCTAGTTGTGGGCGTTGCTTTTTCATTGGAATCCTTTCAATACTTTGAGTTGCAGAGCAGCAGCAGTACCATCATAAACAACATTATACTTGCGCCTCGTCCTCTTAGATATAAGTATTAAACACATGTAGTAACACATAAGTGACACCACTCTTCACTGTAGTTGAGATTTTTTTTTTTTTTTTTTTTTTTGCGGGTATATTTGAACCCTGGCTGATATTATAACTAGCCGTGGACCGCGCACACCCCATTCACATTTTAGTGCTGAACCACTCAAGACGTGTAGTATTCTCCAGTATTTCCAGTTACAAATTGACTTTTACTAAATTAATGAAACCTGTCGTTACACTGTTACGTACCATCGGTTTCATTTCCACTCTGTATTTAGATGACTGGTTCCTAGTAGAACAAACATACGAAAAATGTTTGCTTAATATCGAGGCAACTAAGAATCTTTTAATCGCTTTAGGATTCATCATTAATGAAGATAAAAGCATGCTACAGCCATCTTCATCCTGTAAGTTCCTCGGGGTGATATTAGACTCTAAACGTCTTCAAATTAGCTTACCTATGGAAAAACGATTAAGAATCAAGGATCAGCTAATAAAATTTATAGGACTTAAGCGTTGTAAGATAAGAACTTTTGCACAATTGGTTGGTTTACTTGTGTCCGCGTGTCCAGCCGTGCAATACGGCTGGCTATATACAAAGGAGCTTGAACGCTGCAAATTTTTAGGTCTAAACGGCGACGATGACTATGACAAGATTATGACCTTGCCAGATTCACTACTCCCAGATTTGCAATGGTGGTTACATAATATTGAATATTCTGTCCATCCTATAAGAAAAGACGAATTCTGCAGAGAAATATTTACGGACGCTTCGACTACGGGATGGGGAACGGCTTGTAATAACAAAACGGCTAGTGGCCAATGGTCAGAGAATGAAAGGCAAATGCATATTAACTACCTTGAACTCTTAGCCACTTTTATTGCCTTGAAGATTTTCGCAAAAGACCTTTATAACTGCCAAATACTCCTTCGTGTCGATAACTCGACGGCGATATCTTACATTAATCGTATGGGTGGCATACAATTTCCCCACCTAACCAAGATCGCTAAGGAAATCTGGCAATGGTGCGAGAATCGCCGGCTCTTTGTGTTCGCCTCGTATATCAGGTCATGTGATAATTCCATAGCAGATGCGGAATCACGACGTTCTCATCCGGATATAGAATTCGAAATTAAGGACTGGGCTTTTCATTCTCTGACAGAAGCCTTTGGAACGCCGGATATAGATTTGTTTGCCAGCAGGATAAATAAGAAATGCTCTAAGTACGTATCATGGCACAAGGACCCTGATGCATACGCCATAAATGCATTTACTTTAAGCTGGTCGAAATATTTTATTTATGCATTTCCACCTTTTCCTCTCATCTTGAAGGCTCTCAGAAAAGTCATTTCGGATAACGCACGAGGAATTATGGTCGTACCGTTATGGCCCAGCCAGCCATGGTTTCCCGTATTTAGATCACTTCTTATTTCAGACACGATTACATTCCAACCAGAAAAAGACGTACTGATTTCTCATTCCAGCACCAGTCGAATCCGGTCGAAGCTTACCCTGGTGGCAGGCATCTTATCCGGGAGTCATTCCTGCGCAGAGGCTTCCCACCATCAGCCTTAGACATCGCCTGCGCGTCCCTGTCAGAAAATTCCCTCAAACAGTATGACAGTGCGATTAAAAAGTGGTGGTTCTTTTGTAAAGACAAATCTATCGAAATATCTGAGGCCTCAGTCCCAATTGTAATAGATTTTCTTACTCAAATGTTCCATAACGGTGCCCAATATGGAACACTGAACTCGTACAAATCGGCTTTATGTCTGTTAATAGGAAATGATTTATCAAAAGATAATAGAATAACTCGGTTTTTTAAGGGCGTATTTCGACTCCGGACACCCTTGCCAAAATATAATTGCACTTGGAATCCTGACTGCGTCCTACATTTTTTAAGTACCCGTTACCCAAACGAAAACCTATCTTTAGAAGAACTTTCGAAAAAGTGTATCACGTTGTTGGCTCTTACGACGGCACACAGAGTGCAAACCTTTTCTAAAATAAATATAAAAAATATAGAGAACCTTAACGATAAAATATTAATTAAAATTCCCAATATCATAAAAACTTCCCGCTGGGGTTCCAAGCAACCAATTTTAGTTTTACCATTTTTTAGGCAAAAGGTTGAAATATGCCCAGCAAAAACCTTATTGTCTTATATTAACATGTCTGCTTCACTACGTAAATCGGATTCATTATTTATCGGGTCTAAGAAACCCCATAACCCGGTATCTACGGCGACCCTCAGTCGATGGATCAAGTCCACGCTCAGCGAGAGCGGCGTGGACGTGTCGGTGTTCACCGCGCACAGCACGCGCCACGCGAGCACGTCGCGCGCGCATGCTGCGGGGGTGAACATCGACCTCATAAGGAATACCGCGGGTTGGAGCGGTAATTCCAACACGTTTGCTAGATTTTACAACAGAGTTGTTGTCGATAATAACGATTGTTCATTAGCTAGGTCGATAATTGATAATGATGATTAATTAACACATTAGATATGCACTGTTACAGTTATTAATATGATTATATTATGCATATAATATAGAATAATTGTACTCAGTAACATCAAGATTTATGTCACATTTTCGGTTAGAAAACACAATTATTGAATAAATACATGATTTGTTAAGTAAATAAAACTATTTCATTGATAATTCCTGAAATAACTCTCAAGGTCTACATGTGTTTAATACTTATATCTAAGAGGACGAGGCGCAAGTATAATTGATGATTAAACGAACTTACCTTAAGTGAAGTTCTATCATAATTATACGAAGCGCCTCGTCCGAATAGATAAGCAACCCGCCCACCCAAAAACCCCCTCTTAGGCTATTCAATATTTCAAGAGATATCAAGAAATAGTCTAAGAATGAGACTCTAAACTAAATGAGGTGTGCGCGGTCCACGGCTAGTTATAATATCAGCCAGGGTTCAAATATACCCGCAAAAAAAAAAAAAAAAAAAAAAATCTCAACTACAGTGAAGAGTGGTGTCACTTATGTGTTACTACATGTGTTTAATACTTATATCTATTCGGACGAGGCGCTTCGTATAATTATGATAGAACTTCACTTAAGGTAAGTTCGTTTAATCATCAATTATCCAAAGTTGCCATCTTCAAAATTAAAACTACTTATTTAGCAGGTCCGTTCATTCTCTCCTGACACTTCAAGGTCAGTACCTACGTCAGTCTACTTCAGAAACAGATTATTTGGATGAGTCAGTCAACTGGATATTAATATAATAATTATTATTTGGCAGAGCGAAGCGCCACGATTATTTATATTTTTGTTTTCACTGACTTACCTAAGTGTTTCCACGTGTTTAAAAATTATTGTATAATATTTTTTAAAGAAATTCGTCATCCACTCAACTTAAGAAAATCCCAAGAGTAGCATTTAGCCTTTAATGTACCCGCAATAGCCGTGAAAAAATCTGCTCCGACACAGGCCTTCTCTCTGTGAGAGGGAATGGAGCATAATCTACCACGCGGATCCATCGCGTGTTGGTAGATGCCACGTCATGTCTTTGATTTTTTAGTTCTAGGATATTCCGGCTCCCAAGAGTACTCTCGTACCAATGTAAGTCAAAATCAAAACCAAAATCAAAATTAAAATAAAATAAATGCCAAATAAAACCGTTGTTAGCCATTTTAATATGTAGCTTCTTGCTTCTCTGAATGAAAATCGTAATCCCAATTTCTGAGGATTTATTCGCTGTAGAACTTTGGCAGTTTCGAACCAGGAGCCCGAAGAGAAGACTGGTTTTTGGTATCGTTTTACCCACTTATTGGGTGATGGAGACCAGGAGGGTGACCAGAGTAAGCTCTTAGAGTAAGGTTATTTTGAATGAATGTAAGGGACAGATCTATATGACTTGTATAAATCTGTCTCTTACGCACACTCAAAATAACCTTACTCTAAGAGTTTATGGTCTTCCCCAGATAATTCAGTCACTCCGAGTAAAATACTGACTTTCTGCTGCATTTATTTGGAGTGGTAGACTGGGACTGTACCCAATAATGTAGTTAGAAGTTTAGATATTGTAGATTGTTTTTTAAATAAATAAATTATATTCGATATTGGTGAAAAAAATAGTCAAATAGATTTTGAGTAGCGATACAATATCAATTCTGTTCGTAGATATGAGACACGTACCAGCAATAGCAGTTTCATTGATAAACTAGACCAATTATTGTAGTACGTGGTCGTAAGACAAGATAATACATACTATACTTGCTTAATTTTAGCATGGTAAAAGCGGTCATTGCCCTTTCTCTTATATCCCTTCGTAGGAACCCGAAATATAAACTACATATACATCGTTAAGTGTATCGTTTTCATTAGTAAAAACATTGTGGAACATGATAAATAGATGTTTATTTAGAAAGACTTTGTGCCGTTTCAAACAAGCGCACGCCCGCATGAAGGTTATTTATTTATTTATTTGAATTGAGAATTTCGATAAAAGTAGGTTAGTCTATGATAACTCTTAGTATGCTAAAACCCAATAACTATTAGTTAGATCTAACAATCCTTCTGTTGTCTATGATCAAACAACGTAACAGTAGATACACAATTAAAACTCGGTCCTTCGATGCTTCGGTCCGGCTAGAAGGAATCAATAAAGAAATTACTTATTAACATTTTCTTTAAAAAAATTATGTATTGTTTAAGTTTTATATCAATAAAATCTTATATTGACAGTATTTATTTATACTACAAAGTACTAGTACACAGACGGTTTATCTACCAGTCAATCTTTGAGTAAAAAAAAAACAAAATACACTGTGGTCAATACAATAGAATAGCAAATAAATGTTTTTTGTTCATTTTTTTACATTCAACATGCGTAACAAATAGTCTTTTAAAACTGCTCATTTAAAGTCAACGTGATCTAATAAATTCAAATAAACGAAGTCATAATATGTCCAAAGCAAAATTTAACCCTAAATTAAAATAAAATGAAATTCAAAGCTTGAATATTAAGTACCAATAAAGTGAGTTAAGCACAGTCATGTTCAACACTGAATATGTTCGTAACTTCGGGATGGGGTTGACATTTTGAACGACCCTCTTGACATGGGTTGGTTCTGAAAAAAATAACATTTGGATATCTGCTCGCGTCAGCTGTTTGGGTATATGTCGTATTATTTCATTTTGGCAAAAAAACAACTGTTTCAGGAAATGTAGGTAAGCGTAAAATGAGTAGCGATTGTTTATTTTTCTAATTCCTAAACGTAAAATATACAGAGGTAAAATTGTTTATTTGTTAGAGATACTCTGTGAAAATGCTGATTTGCCAATTTTACAATTTCTTTCCCTAGTAGAAAACTAACCTATCCACAGTGCCATCAGCATAAGAATGATGACAAAAGAAAAAACTTGTCCGTCAGTTAGATAACCTAAAAATATTGAACACGTATTTTTTCATTTGCCACGAAAGCAAAAATAAACAAGAAGTATAAGTATTTTGTAATATCGTGTGACATCATGGTGTGTAACACTTTATACTGACATAATGACGTCACAAACCCCCACTCTTGAACTTTGATGCGCTTTATCTTTGTCAATTTGTATTGATATTTGATAAAGTTAAAAGTAGGGGTTCAATGTTATTTGATAATCACACTGCCGGCATAAATAGAATTATCAAATTACCAAGAAAAATCCCAAAAAAAATTCATGGATCAAAGTCGTAAGAAAATGGTATTTCATAGTGATCTAACAAAATAAATAACAATCAACGATGTATCGTCGACAGAGTGGGATACTCTTTCGACCGGTTTTGAAAAGTTTAAATTGTTGTTGCTTTAGAACGCTTATACAAATCTCCAAACGGCATCATGATTCAAACCTACCCCGAACTTGGAAAGAATATATATGTAACTAACTGACCCGGCAAACTTTGTTTTGCCATAAAAACACCAAACATTCATCTACCCTACCTACCCTACCCTAACAACCCTACACTACCTACCCTACCTACCCTACCTACCCTACCTACCCTACCTACCCTACTTACCCTACCTACCCTACCTACCCTACCTACCCTACCTACCCTACCTACCCTACCTACCCTACCTACCCTACCTACCCTACCTACCCTACCTACCCTACCTACCCTACCTACCCTACCTACCCTACCTACCCTACCTACCCTACCTACCCTACCTACCCTACCTACCCTACCTACCCTACCTACCCTACCTACCCTACCTACCCTACCTACCCTACCTACCCTACCTACCCTACCTACCCTACCTACCCTACCTACCCTACCTACCCTACCTACCCTACCTACCCTACCTACCCTACCTACCCTACCTACCCTACCTACCCTACCTACCCTACCTACCCTACCTACCCTACCTACCCTACCTACCCTACCTACCCTACCTACCCTACCTACCCTACCTACCCTACCTACCCTACCTACCCTACCTACCCTACCTACCCTACCTACCCTACCTACCCTACCTACCCTACCTACCCTACCTACCCTACCTACCCTACCTACCCTACCTACCCTACCTACCCTACCTACCCTACCTACCCTACCTACCCAACCACCCTACCTACCCTACCTACCCTACCTACCCTACCTACCCTACCTACCCTACCTACCCTACCTACCCTACCTACCCTACCTACCCTACCTACCCTACCTACCCTACCTACCCTACCTACCCTACCTACCCTACCTACCCTACCTACCCTACCTACCCTACCTACCCTACCTACCCTACCTACCCTACCTACCCTACCTACCCTACCTACCCTACCTACCCTACCTACCCTACCTACCCTACCTACCCTACCTACCCTACCTACCCTACCTACCCTACCTACCCTACCTACCCTACCTACCCTACCTACCCTACCTACCCTACCTACCCTACCTACCCTACCTACCCTACCTACCCTACCTACCCTACCTACCCTACCTACCCTACCTACCCTACCTACCCTACCTACCCTACCTACCCTACCTACCCTACCTACCCTACCTACCCTACCTACCCTACCTACCCTACCTACCCTACCTACCCTACCTACCCTACCTACCCTACCTACCCTACCTACCCTACCTACCCTACCTACCCTACCTACCCTACCTACCCTACCTACCCTACCTACCCTACCTACCCTACCTACCCTACCTACCCTACCTACCCTACCTACCCTACCTACCCTACCTACCCTACCTACCCTACCTACCCTACCTACCCTACCTACCCTACCTACCCTACCTACCCTACCTACCCTACCTACCCTACCTACCCTACCTACCCTACCTACCCTACCTACCCTACCTACCCTACCTACCCTACCTACCCTACCTACCCTACCTACCCTACCTACCCTACCCTAACTACCTACCCTACCCTACCCTACCTAACCTACCTACCCTACCCTACCCTACCTACCCTACCTACCCTACCCTACCCTACCCTACCTACCCCACCCTATCCTACCTACCCTACCTACCCTACCTACCCTATCCTACCTACCCTACCCTACCTACCCTACCTACCCTACCTACCCTATCCTACCTACCCTACCCTACCTACCCTACCCTACTTACCCTACCCTGCCCACTTAGGGGTATGAAAAATAGATGTTAGCCGATTCTCAGACCTACTCAATATGCTCACAAAATTTCATGAAAATCGGTCAAGCCGTTTCGGAGGAGTACGGGAACGAACATTGTGACACGAGAATTTTATATATAAGATGATCAAATTATACAACTAGCGGTACCCAGCGACTTTACTTAGTTGACATATCCCACAAAAACTGTGTATTTTCCGAGACTAAAGAAGCATTCCTCAGAGATAATGTATCTTGCTTTTTATCAGTAAAAAAATACGAAATTAAATCGAGAATTAATAAGAGATTACTTAACTGCTACAAAACATTTTTCCTATTCATGATATTTATTTAGGTTTTATTAAAAAGCCCTGTCTATTACTGCCAAATTGCTTTTTATTCTGCTCTCGGCAAACATAATTTTAAGAAAAACACATTTTTGTTTAGTCTAGTAGTTAATGTATGTTTAATTAAAACTTGCTTGCTTAAAACAAACGTGAGCAATGAAGGACAGGAGACAAAGTTTGGATGACTATCAAAGAAACTGTGGATATTCTTGTTTTTGTAACAAAGAATATACCCGAAAATACATTGATAGAGACAGCCGCATGGTTCGATCTTCAAGGTTAAGGTTGCCCTAGTCGAAAACTTTTTTTTTTTTTTTTTTTTTTAAACTTTGCCCAACACTAGGAATTTCTTCCTGTATCGTGGGTGCGTTTACAAACATATAAACTCACATAAACAAACACCCAGAGCCGAAACAACTATCTGTAGGTCATACAAATATTTGTTCCGTGCGGGAATCGAACCCGCGACACGCAGCGCAGCAGTCAATCGCTCAACCACCGCGCCAACCGTGCGCCCTAACAATTCAAATCGGAATTTCGGAATTTTTATTTATGCAATCATTCTTGCATAAATAAAAATTCCGAAATTACCCGACGCGTGATCCAGGTTCGAAAATTATGTCGGGGTGTCGGTGTTTTAGAGGTGAAACAAGGTTTACATGAAACACTATTTATTTCTTTACACTCTAATGTTCTTAATGACTAAAATGTTACGAAATGTTAATGAAATGTTTGAATAAACCCGGCTAACGCGGTAGACAAAAGTGCACTGATTATAATATAATTAAACTAGGTTAACGCGTCAGGCTGATATTGCAAAGTAAGAAAGCACCGAACACAAACGTAGTATGGCGATTACTCCACTGTATGACGGTGAAAGTTCAAAATAAAAAATTACATCAATTCGTCTCATCATTATCTAGCCCTGTATGGAAACAAAAAGTACGTTGAAAGTTCCATATTTCAACACTAATTTTAACGCATCTTTGGGCGGAAATAAATACCATAAGAATAAGGAAAGTTGCAAAACAGTCACCATACAGGTAGATAAGTAGTGTAACAATGCAAATAATTTTATTTTGGACAGATACATTTAGTATTTTTTCATGATAGCCATATGGCTATCATGTAAATAATATAAAATTTCGCGCGCTTGTTTTCGTCCTAAATCATCATCCATTTCACTACAATTTTGCAAAATGTGTATTCGTACGCGAACTAGCTTCTTACAGCTCATCACAGCGTCTATCTCTATCGCGCGTGATGTCGGATGAGATAGAATGCATTTTAACCCCGCCCACAAAATAGTTCGTGCCGTCGACTAGGGAAACCTTAAGGAAAGTTTGCCGAGGCCGGTCCGTGGATAGGTAACCATCCATTGCATTGTCTTCAGTTCCACTTCACCGAATGGTACTTTCTGAGTGAAAAGGATTGCACCAAACCAAATAGCTATAATATGTGGCATACATATATAATATTTGAGGAGTTCCCTCGATTTCTTCAGATACCATCATCAGATCCTGATCTGATGACTATGGAATCACTTGGGAAGTATACCCTTTCAAACAAAGGAAGATTTTCCAAATCGGTCCAGGCGTCTTTGAGTAATCGGGGAACATAAATAAAAACACAAAAAAAAATCCGATCAATTTAGAATCTCCTCCTATTTCTGAAGGCGTTTAAATAGACTAGGCGGATTGATTAAAGGTGAGTTGATAGATAAGACGCTCAGTGGTCATTAGTTGCCGGGTCTAAGAAAAACTACTAATTACCAAATATTGTGAGAACTAATTAGTCTGACGCGTGTCTTTTCTGGAAATTGATGACCTCTTGTTGGACAGAACTTTTTAGTCAAAATTTGGTAATACCAAAAATTATGCAAGTCCGACACAATATAGAGGGTGGTATATTAGTTAATATTTTCCTTAAAATACCTTGTGTTAGAAGAGCACATTTAAGCTTTTTCCCACGGCTTTAGTTTAGATTAGTTTTTTTTTGCTTGGTCTTATGGTATACTAGCTGAGGCTTGCGGCTCCGTCCGCGTGGTACTACTTCTCCCAATATCTTTATAAATTATAGTTTATATGTTATTCTGATGTATAAGCTAAATTTCTGTAAAGTTTAGTCAAAATCAGTTCAGTAGTTTTTGCGTGAATAAGTAATAAACATCCATCCAACCATTCATCCATTCATCCTCAGAAACTATCACGTTTATAGTAGTACTAGGATTCTAAAGAAACCAAGCAATTTTCCGGGATAAAGTAGCCTATACAACTGAACAACTGTATAGCTTGCTATCATTAAAAGAACTTTCCTATTTGGGTCAGTAGTTCCAGAGAATTTCTTCTGCTATAGTACAAACTAACAAACAATTATACCTTTCATATTCATCACGTCAAATTTTATCATTCGATAAAAATTTAAGTTGATATCTATACATCTATACAAATAAATAAAATTGAAGTGTCTGTATGTAATATCAAAATAACAACGTTTCATTGAATGCACGTGAAAGTATATACGGTACTAACAACTAATAAGCAATTTTTAAGGTTTTTGTCTGTCTGTCAATCTGTCTGTCTGTTTGTTCCGGGTAATCTCCGAAACGGCTGGACCGATTTTGACGGGACTTTCACTGGTAGATAGCTGATGTAATAACGAGTAACATAGGCTACGTTTGATCACGAGAAAATTCATAGTTCCGGCGGGAAACTAAAAAATAAAAAAAATAAAAATTACGAGTTTAACGCGGACGAAGTCGCGGGCAACAGCTAGTCAATAAAAATAAATAAAATTTAAGTGTCTGTATGTAATATCAAAATAACAACGTTTTATTGAATGCACGTGAAAGGCGTCGACGAAGTCGCGGGCAACAGCTAGTATTGAATAAAAGTTTAAGTAAGACCATGCAGTGGTCCTGACACTTTTCGTTTTTGAAAATAAACAATACAAAAATGTTCCTATTCTACTTTTTTTAATCGCTTATTTTAAGTAGGCACCCATGTTTTAAAAATAATATCTCTTCTATGATTACAACCTAACTTTAACAAAGGCAAAACTGTATTATACTTTTTCATGTTTTTCTTCAAACATGTCGCTGCCTAACTACCTACAGAAAAGTGAGCAAAAAGCCGCCTCCAGGTAACAATATTCGAGACAGGTTACAAAGAAAACTCTTTGTGTCGAACAAACACATTCATTTATCTTAATCGGACGCGGATCGATTTTCTCTTCACCTTCTAGCCTGGGGGAGAAGACACGGGTTTGTAATTACCAAATGGATTCCTTCTTAACAAAAAACGATGACACGATGTGATTGTAAAGGCTTTTAAATCTTTCGGTTTATTTTGGTAACGGTATTGAAAGAGGAATCGATAAAATAAGGCAGGTACTAATCTTTTGGAAGTTTTACAAGTTAAAGGATTTTTGATGAGGATTAGTTTAATCATCTCAGCCAAACAAAGGAAGAATTTCCAAATCGGTCCAGGCATCTTTGAGTAATCGGGGAACATAAATAAAACATTAAAAAAAATCCGATGAATTTAGAATCTCCTCCTATTTTTGAAGTCGTATAAATAGACTAGGCGGATTGATTAAAGGTGAGTTGATAGATAAGACGCTCAGTGGTCATTAGTTACCGGGTCTATGAAAAACTACTAATTACCAAATATTGTGAAAACTAATTAGTCTGACGCGTGTCTTTTCTGGAAATTGATGACCTCTTGTTGGACAGAACTTTTTAGTCAAAATTTGGTAATACCAAAAATTATGTAAGCCCGACACAATATACGAGAGAGGGTGGTATATTAGTTAATATTTTCCTTAAAATACCTTGTGTAAGAAGAGCACATTTAAGCTGGTTCTTATGGTATACTAGCTGCGGTTTGCGGCTCCGTCCGCGTAGTACTACTTCTCCCAATATATTTAAAAATTATAGCCTATCCCTCTTACAAATAAACGCGGTATAAAGTTATACCAAGTATAAACCTATGAAAATGTATGGTTATACCTTTGTTATACCTGGTATAACTTTATACCGCGTTTATTTGTAAGAAGGTTAATGTTATTCTGATGTATAAGCTAAATTTCTGTAAAGTTTAGTTAAAGTCAGTTCAGTAGTTTTTGCGTGAATAAGTAACAAACATCCATCCAACCATTCATCCATCCAACCATTCATCCATCCAACCATTCATCCATCCAACCATTCATCCATCCAACCATTCATCCATCCAACCATTCATCCATCCAACCATTCATCCATCCAACCATTCATCCATCCAACCATTCATCCATCCAACCATTCATCCATCCAACCATTCATCCATCCAACCATTCATCCATCCAACCATTCATCCATCCAACCATTCATCCATCCAACCATTCATCCATCCAACCATTCATCCATCCAACCATTCATCCATCCAACCATTCATTCATCCAACCATTCATCCATCCAACCATTCATCCATCCAACCATTCATCCATCCAACCATTCATTCATCCAACCATTCATCCATCCAACCATTCATCCATCCAACCATTCATCCATCCAACCATTCATCCATCCAACCATTCATCCATCCAACCATTCATCCATCCAACCATTCATCCATCCAACCATTCATCCATCCAACCATTCATCCATCCAACCATTCATCCATCCAACCATTCATTCATCCAACCATTCATCCATCCAACCATTCATTCATCCAACCATTCATTCATCCAACCATTCATCCATCCAACCATTCATCCATCCAACCATTCATCCATCCAACCATTCATCCATCCAACCATTCATCCATCCAACCATTCATCCATCCAACCATTCATTCATCCAACCATTCATCCATCCAACCATTCATCCATCCAACCATTCATCCATCCAACCATTCATTCATCCAACCATTCATCCATCCAACCATTCATTCATCCAACCATTCATCCATCCAACCATTCATTCATCCAACCATTCATCCATCCAACCATTCATCCATCCAACCATTCATCCATCCAACCATTCATTCATCCAACCATTCATCCATCCAACCATTCATTCATCCAACCATTCATTCATCCAACCATTCATCCATCCAACCATTCATCCATCCAACCATTCATCCATCCAACCATTCATCCATCCAACCATTCATCCATCCAACCATTCATCCATCCAACCATTCATCCATCCAACCATTCATTCATCCAACCATTCATCCATCCAACCATTCATTCATCCAACCATTCATCCATCCAACCATTCATTCATCCAACCATTCATCCATCCAACCATTCATTCATCCAACCATTCATTCATCCAACCATTCATCCATCCAACCATTCATCCATCCAACCATTCATCCATCCAACCATTCATCCATCCAACCATTCATCCATCCAACCATTCATCCATCCAACCATTCATTCATCCAACCATTCATTCATCCATCCTCAGAAACTATCACGTTTATAGTAGTACTAGGATTATAAAGAAACCGAGCTATTTTCCGGGATAAAGTAGCCTATACAACTGAGCAACTGTATAGCTTGCTATCATTAAAAGGACTTTCCTATTTGGGTCAGTAGTTCCAGAGAATTACTTCTGCTATATTACAAACTAACAAACAATTATACCTTTCATATTCATCACGTCAAATTTTATCATTCGATAAAAATTTAAGTTGATATCTATACATCTATACAAATAAATAAAATTGAAGTGTCTGTATGTAATATCAAAATAACAACGTTTTATTGAATGCACGTGAAAGTATATACGGTACTAACAACAAATAAGCAATTTTTAAGGTTTTTGTCTGTCTGTCAATCTGTCTGTCTGTTTGTTTCGGGTAATCTCCGAAACGGCTGGACCGATTTTGACGGGACTTTTACTGGTAGATATCTGATGTAATAACAAGTAATATAGGCTACGTTTGATCACGAGAAAATTCATAGTTCCGGCGGGAAACTAAAAAAATAAAAAAATATGTTTTACGAGTTTGACGCGGACGAAGTCGCGGGCAACAGCTAGTCTATAAAAATAAATAAAATTTAAGTGTCTGTATGTAATATCAAAATAACAACGTTTTATTGAATGCACGTGAAAGGCGTCGACGAAGTCGCGGGCAACAGCTAGTATTGAATAAAAGTTTAAGTAAGACCATGCAGTGGTCCTGAAACTTTTCGTTTTTGAAAATAAACAATACAAAAATGTTCCTATTCTACTTTTTTAATCTCTTATTTTAAGTAGCAAAAAATAACATCTCTTCTATGATTACAAGCTAACTTTAACAAAGGCAAAACTGTATAACTTTTTCATGTTTTTCTTCAAACATGTCGCTGCTTAACTACCTACAGAAAAGTGAGCAAAAAGCCGCCTCCAGGTAACAATATTCGAGACAGGTTACAAAGAAAACTCTTTGTGTCGAACAAACACATTCATTTATCTTAATCGGACGCGGATCGATTTTCTCTTCACCTTCTAGCCTGGGGGAGAAGACACGGGTTTGTAATTACCAAATGGATTCCTTCTTAACAAAAAACGATGACACGATGTGATTGTAAAGGCTTTTAAATCTTTCGGTTTATTTTGGTAACGGTATTGAAAGAGGAATCGATAAAATAAGGCAGGTACTAATCTTTTGGAAGTTTTACAAGTTAAAGGATTTTTGATGAGGATTAGTTTAATCATCTCAGATTTAGAGGCAAAATAGATTTTAAACGATTTAAACCATTTCGTTTTAAACAGCATTTTTGGTTTAAAAGTCAAAGTCAAATATATTTATTTCAATTAGGCCAATAAGCGGCACTTTTGAACGGCAAACAATAATAAATCTAAATTAAAAATGTACAAGTAATAAAAATTGATTCTGCTTGAGAAGAACGCACAAGAAACTCCAAACGATTTAAAACCACACTTAGCTGTTTAATAATAGTTTTTTTTTAATAGTATGCATTAAGGCTTCACAGGATGTGATCTAGACCACACTTACTTCCTGATTTAGGATATATAAAAGGAAATATAAAAATAAATGCGGTGCTTCCGCTATATTTTAATAAATACGCATATCATGATTGTTTTCAGTCTGTCTAATCCTAAAAAGTCCGTCTAGTCCTCGTTTTTGTCTCTTAATTCTATTGGTGAAAATCACAAGAAAATCCGTTCAGTAGTTTTTTGAGTTTATCGCGTATTATTATTATTATATAGATATCGTACTTCAAACAAAACCAGCCACGTCGACATCCCTAGCGCTGGCCTCGTAGGGTCTCTCACGGTGCATGATATTATGTATGTTGAATTAATTTTAACTAATTTTATTGCTCTCGATTGAAAAAGTAAGGTTGTCGTTTGCAAACGCCATGGCTTTGCAAATGGCCGCCAAGGCATCGCAATTCTCATGGTGCATATAGGAACCATAGATTCAATTTTATTATAATCACTTTTAAACATAAAACATAATAATTATTAAATTAGATTTAGGAATACACACCATGGTATTTTATTTTATTTTTATTTTCAGTGTAATTATTATACCTCACAGTTTATGTATCTTTTATTTTATATGTAACGCATAAATACAGACATAGGTATATAGTTTATAATAAGACTTTGATATATATTTTTATTTTATTTCTATGTACTTACTTTCAACATGTTCAGTCGGTTCAGTCACACTCATTTTCGTACGAAATTTTGCTTACCAGTTATAGTATTTTCACATGGGGGGATAATATAATAAACAAAGCTTTGATGTTTGAGCTCGGTTACTATTTCAAACACGCATCATTCGTGGTACGAATGAATCCCTAATTGGTTCTTGGAAAAAATGTTACAATTCCTAAGGATGAAAGGTTAGAAAACTGTGATTGGTAGGAACGAAATGTTTCAATGTTGAAGGGCATACAATACTTTTAGCTAACACCATTAAAGTTCAATATAATGGATTGGTAATAAGAACAAAATCAAAATCTTTGTACCTGTTATTTAGTCTAAAAATTTTGTTGTTTTTTTTAGATTACTACCCGTGAGAACTTAATACATGCAGAAATTACGGAACCTTTAGACACTTTTAAACTGTGTCTCAATGACAGATATAGGTATATTGGCAGTTATAATAAAATTTCAATCACATATAAAAATACATCATAAAAATACCAAAACCCCACATATTTTTCCCATTTAGCCGGGTAACCGGCCCTTTGTCCCCGCAAAGAATGTTTCTCCCCCATTGGACATAAAAACAAACAGTATCTTTCTGTATCTTTCGTAAAAGAAAGCTTTGGTAACGTCGTATCTTTGGGAAAGACGGAGTTATTGTCACAGCTGTTATACCCTTACGACGTGGGTAAAAGTTAAGTGGAGCTATTAAATGGTTTTAACATGTTAGTGATATGAGCCTTGAGGGGGTATTAACAGTGCGGATAGAGGCTTCATTCAGATTAAATGATATCAGGGGTAGCACGTGGCTGAATAATAATAGCCAACGTTAAGCAACGCTTGATGAAATCGGTCTATGGATGGGCGACAATCTTAATATACAGGAACCTCGGCATCGAAAAGCATGCCTTAGATCCCGGTTGCCATTCTTTCGCTACAAACAGTCTGAAACCAGGACTTTCGACACCAGTCTTGCCGTAAGGTATTGTGTTACCCAGTTACTGGGTTGTGGAGGTCAGATAGGCAGTCGCTCATGTAAAATACTCAAGTGCATCCGTTTAGCAGTGGTGGCGCAGTTGTAATGGCCGCGACTTGCAATTGTAGGTCGTGGGTCAAACCCAGGCAGGCGCTTTTCTTTGTGTAAATTATTTCATCACCACTGCTATGAAAACGGTGAAGGAAAACATCGTGAGGAAACCGGCATGTACTAAAACCGAAAATTTTAAGCCATGTGACATCCACCAACCCGCACTGAGCCGGCGTGGCGGATTACGGCCCATTCCCTCTCACAGAGAGGAAGCTTGTGTCCTAGCTGTGGGAACATTAAAAGGCTGATGATGATCCGATTAAACGGGTAGCCGACCCTATTTCGTTAGAGAAAGTTGAGGCAGATTGAGTAGAATATACGAGTTTAAATTTTGTTCCTAGGTTCTGCCTGCGGTATCACCCGCGTAAAATGAGTTTTCTTAATCCAACAGAACATTATACCGGGATGAAAAGTAGCCTGTGTGCTATTCCAGACTATCTATTCTATTCTATCTATCTCTGTGCCAATTATCATCCGTATATCGTTTTATCGTGATTAACAAACATACATACGCACATGCTGAGATAGGAGCCTTTTTCGTCTCGCACGGGGTTATTTATTTTTATTTTTTACTAGCTGTTGCCTGCGACTTCGTCCGCGTCAAACTCGTAAAAAATATATTTAATTTTTTTAGTTTCCCGCCGGAACTATGAATTTTGTCGTGATCAAACGTAGCCTATGTTACTCGTTATTACATCATCTATCTACCAGTGAAAGTCCCGTCAAAATAGGTCCAGCCGTTTCGGACCACCCGGAACAAACAGACAGATAGAAAGACAGACAAAAATCTTAAAAATTGCTTATTTGTTGTTAGTACCGTATATACTTTCACGTGCATTCAATAAAACGTTGTTATTTTGATATTACATACAGACACTTCAATTTTATTTATTTGTATAGATTATTGTTTGTATTTTTCTTACCTCGTGTCTCCAGTGCGGGTCACAAATAAACATTTTTCCTTTCTTTCTTTTATACACACATTTAAACTTTTGTATTTATAATATTAGTAAGATACGTCACACATTATTTCCGGGTCTGACCACTTGCGATAGTATAAAGAAACGTCATATTATCGTGTTAGTCCCGTAAAAGTAAGTGTCCACTAAACAGGTCTCATAAACTCGACGAACGATCTATGGGTTATCGCAGTAATCACAATTCTTGGGAAAGCACTAATAATATAGGATACAAGCTTATTTTACGATACACTAAAACCTGAGATGCTAGTTCAGAATCACTTATCTGTAAAAGAATTTGCTCTATATAACAACACTAGCTGTTCCCCGCGGCTTCGCTCCCGTGGGCCACCCCACAGGACCCGTTTTCGGGATACAAAATTAGCCTATGTCACTCAGGAATAATGTAGCTTTCTATTGGTGAAAGAATTTTTTTAATCAATCCCGTAGTTTCGGAGCCTATTCGGTACAAAAAAACAAAAAAATCTTTCCTCTTTATAATATTATACTAGCTGCTCCCCGCGGCTTCGCTCCCGTGGATCATCCAAAATGACCCGTTTTCGGGATAAAAAAAATTTGAAAAATAACCTGTCTCTCAGGAATTAGCTTTCTATTGGTGAAAGATTTTTTAAATCGGTCCAGTAGTTTCGGCGCCTATTCGGTACAAACAAACAAAAAAATCTTTCCTGTTTATAATATTAGTATAGATTACCAGCTGTTGCCCGCGGCTTCGCTCCCGTGGACCACCCCACAGGACCCGTTATCGGGATCAAAAAATAGCCTATGTCACTCAGGAATAATGTAGCTTTCTATTGGTGAAAGTATTTTTTAAATCGGTACAGTAGTTTCGGAGCCTATTCGGTACAAACAAAGAAAAAAATCTTTCCTCTTTATAATATTATTATTAGTATTAGTATAGATTAGTATAGATAACATCCCAGGCTGTTCCGAGGATATTTGCACGTAAGGCTGAATACCAGCGTGGCTGCCCTTATTTTGCTCTAATTTGAGTATAAAGGAACATTTTGATGACCCGAAGCAAATTAAATTGTCGCGATAGGCGATATCGCTTACGATTTTTCTAAGAAAATTTCAAGTGTAAATCGGTGAATAACATCGTATTGCGTCCATGTGACTGTTCTTTCAATACTGCTTAGTATAAATCGCTTATCTGTGTGATATAAATCAAATAACATCAAGCCATCAGATATTTGAAGAATCAAAGATAATTTCCTTAGTTGGTTTACACTGTTTAATATTCAGCTGCATTGTAATACTGAAAACCTCAACAAAAGAAAAGAAAATTGTGTAAATTACAGATACTATAAACATTAATTATTCAAGGTGTTGGAGCGCCACTAATTCATGCTAACGCCACCAGGTGGCACCACCATCTTATTTAGAACTTCTTTGTGTTACAAGCTTTTGTGTTAATAAATAATTAAGTAATCTTTGATGGAGTGGTATCGTCTTTGCAATATTTACCTTTAGACCGAACTAAGAGCACTTTGAATATTTAATGATACTGTTTCTAATATTTGTGTAAATTGTAATGAAAGAAACAGGTTTTGGGAAGTTATTTCTAATTACGAAAATTAATTCACTTAAAGAAATCTGTATTATCAGTTAGAATCATATAGACCAGGGTCGATAATTTTTAAAACCCAAAAAAAATATAGTAGTATAAAACCCATTAGAAAAGGAGGAGAATATTATAAAAATGAAATGAAAAATAATTTACGGGCGATCTGAGGTCGGGAAGGGGAAGGGGGTGAGTTTTTAAGGGTAAAAAACGGTTTATCTCGATTTCCGGCAAAACTAAAAGTCCTATGGAAAAAGTCAAATGGCAAAGTTGTAGGTAAAAAATTATAAAATATTCTAAAATATTTTTTTTCACTTTTTATTATTTTTAAACGCCCTTTCTACCCTGGTCTAATAGGCTACTTTTTATCCGGAAAAAAATGAACGGTTTCAGTGGCATAGGACACATGTGCGAAACCACGATAACAAGATATAAAAAAAGTTAATTAAAAAAATCAAAAAATCCGACTGCTTGAAAAGCGAACTAAAAATACGTAAACAAGGAGAAAATCATGCTGTGCTGTCGGAGGATACATCTTCGCGAGCTGGCTGACCAAAACCAGACGTATCCTCCGACTGCACAGCATGATTTTCTCCTTGTTTACGTATTTTTAGTTCGCTTTTCAAGCAGTCGGGTTTTTTGATTTTTTTAATTAACTTTTTTTATTTATAACTTTTTAGTTATTTTTTTTTCGAATCTGGTACATTTAAACATATAAGTGTTATATATTTTTTAAATCACCTCTTAAAATCCTTTATTTTGATACCCCACACGATAGGTATGGAAGAAAAAATTTTGGGCCCCCACAATATGGCGCCCAAGAACCGCTATTTTCCTATTTGCCAATTTTTATGTAGCCAGTGACACTCGCGGGGTTAAGACGAATCGATTGACGTAAGAACAATCAAAATCGGCCCACGCGTTTGGTCTCTAGAACGCCACATAGGAACAAACATACATACATACATACATACATACATACATACATACATACATACATACTTACATACATACATTCATACATACATACATACTTACATACATACATAGACTGATAAACACATTACCCTCCTTCGGCAGTCGGGTAAAAATTAAGACTATTTCCATTCGATTTATACAGTGAGATATATGTATTTATAACCCCGCGATCAACTGTGTCATCCAAGGTACGGTGAATTTCCTTATTGTTGCCGTACAGCTGTCTGACCCCTATGTATACTGTCCTATTAGGAAACCTAATATCCGAAGTATTATGTTCCGAAGCAAGCATTTATCATCATCAGCCTTTTTAATTTTCCCACTGCTGGGACACAGGCCTCTCTGTGAGAGGGAATGGGCCGTAATCGAATACGCGGGCCCAGTGCAGGTTGATGGATGTCACAATGTATTCGAATTTTTGTTTCTAAGACGTGCTGGTTTCCTCACGATGTTTTCCTTCACCGTTTTTAGAGCAGAATTAATATAACTTAATGTATAAATAAACATGTATACTTACGTTATATTAATTCTACAAAATAGATATTAAAAACACTTTGCTTTTGAACTAAAATATAGGCATCTTCGAATCTTTGGCCCATCAATAAAGGGGCTTAATATTCTATTAACTTTTCTTTTATGAAAGCAGAGACACTGAACTATGTAATCTGACTTTTTATTACTGGACCAATTTTTATAACATACATAACATAAGATCACGCTGGTATTCCTCGAAGGTTGGGCAGAGGTGCACCAGTAGTACCCCCACATTTCACCAGTTATGTTTAAGACCCATGTCATAGAGGGCAAACCTATGCCATCAACCAGGCACAAAACCACCCAAACTCCGGGCTGCTACTATATCAACCAGGCACAAATCCACCCAAACTTCGAGCTGCTACTACATCAACCAGGCACAAATCTACCCAAACTTCGAGCTGCTACTACATCAACCAGGCACAAATCTACCCAAACTTCGAGCTGCTATTACATCAACCAGGCACAAATCCACCCAACTCCGGGCTGCTACTACATCAACCAGGCACAAATCCACCCAACTCCGGGCTGCTACTACATCAACCAGGCACAAATCCACCCAACTCCGGGCTGCTACTACATCAACCAGGCACAAATCCACCCAACTCCGGGCTGCTACTACATCAACCAGGCACAAATCCACCCAAACTTCGAGCTGCTACTACATCAACCAGGCACAAATCTACCCAAACTTCGAGCTGCTACTACATCAACCAGGCACAAATCCACCCAACTCCGGGCTGCTACTAGAAAGAAAGAAAGAAGAAGAAAGAAAACATTTTTATTTGTGACCCGCACAGGAGACACGAGATAAGAAAAACACAAACAATAATAAAAAAAATAAAAATAAATAAACCCGTGCGAGACCAAAAAGGCTCCTATCTCAGCATGTGCAACGATATTAAAAAGAAAATAACGCTGCGCTGATATTCTGATAGGGCCCACTGTTGATGCCACGGACAAATTTACGGAGACGGATCATACTTAAGAAATAAAATAGAACAAAATAAATAATAACAAAATAGTATAAATAAACACAGAAGGTGAGTATGTATGCGTATAACATATAAAACAAATATCTAAGTAAAATAACATAAATATATATACGACCAAAATCCCTACGGCTCAATGAACGTTTGTCAAAACCGTAGACAAACGACAGAGCGCGTGTTTATCTGTGGTCGGCGCCGCGTCGGCTGTCAAAATGAAAAAAATAATAATGGTAAACTGGTAGATTATGTAAGACATTACTGTAAATAAACAAAGTGAAAAGATTGCTAGTATACGATAAAACAGAATTGTGTGAATATATGTGCGTGGTTGAAGTGTTCGCCAGAAAGTTTAAAAACCAAGAACAAGAATCATGACAGTAGATAATATAACTGCGTGCAAACCCCGGCCGGGTAAGTTTATACGCTAGCTTCCTTTTGTTTGAGTAATAAGTACTGCTTGAAATTAGTACTAAATGTTCCAATCGTCTTTATAGCTCGAAACGGCGGAGGAAGATCATTCCAGATACGAGAGGCAGCGAATTTGAAACTGCCACGGAATGCAGCAGTCTTGTGAGGCGTCAACAAAAGGTAGGCAGAGGCTCTCGTTCTGACCTTATTTACATCTCGGGACCAGGACAGTTTACTGAACAGATAGTCTGGCTTTTTTGTGAGAATTGTGCCAAAGAGCAGGGTAGCCAGATGAAGCTTTCTACGATCTGACATTCTCATCAAATTACCCTTATTTAGAAAAGGAGTCACATGCGATCTAGGAGGAATGGTAAAACAAAATCTTGCACAAGCATTCTGTACTCGCTGAATCAACCTTTCGCTCCTGCCCAGAATGCACGCCCCATACACAGTGTCAGCGTAGTTCAGCTTGGATAGAACTAGTGACTCACAGAGCAAGATACGCATCTCCACACTTATGTAGGGACGCACACGGTACAGGAGCTTAAGCCTGTAAAAGCAGTTGCGCACAGCCTCCATGATGTGGGTCTCAAAGTGCAGGAACTCGTCAAATACTACCCCAAGATTACGGGCTTCCCGGACCCTTTCAATGGAACATCCGTCAATCTTCAAGTCCAAATTCCCATTAGACATTTTAGTCAAAAAATCTCTAGATCCCAGTAATATAAATTTTGACTTAGCTGGGTTTAAAACTAAGGAATTTCTCATCGACCAGGCTGAGATCCTATCCAAATCCTCATTCAATCCCTTTACTGTGTCAACAGACTGCTGGGGATGAAAAGAGAGATACATCTGCAGATCATCAGCATATATGTGGAACTTAGTGTTCAGCAAGCAGTTAATGATGTCAGCACTGTACAGAATGAAGAGTAGCGGGCCCAAGATCGATCCCTGCGGTACACCCCTATTCACGCGTTTATGACCAGAGGAGTTGACGGTTCCATCGCTGTCACTCGTCACCTGGACAAACTGAGAACGGTGAGTCAAGTAACTCTCAAACCACTTTACTGTCTCAGGCTGACATCCATAGAAAGATAACTTCGATAGGAGGAGCGAGGTATTGATAGAGTCAAAAGCTCGCGAAAAATCCAGTAAGACCAGCAGGGTACCCATGCCCTTATCTCTAGCTTCTAGAATATTTCCAACCACATCAAGAAGAGCTGTGGCTGTGCTGTGCCCCTTGCGAAAGCCCGACTGAACAAGCGGCAAAATGCTGTGTTCCTCAATGTAAGTCCGAAACTGATTAGAGACAACCTTCTCCAGGACCTTGGAGAGGCATGGCAGTAAACTAATTGGGCGAAGTTCCTTCACGCTGGTAGGATTAGTAACTTTAGGGATGGGTCTAACTATTGCCAATTTCCACAGATCCGGGAAAGATGAGGTGGTGATGGAACGATTAATGATGGCCGTTATAACTGCAAGGGTCCGAGGAAGAGTCATCATCAGCATCTCAAGAGAAATATGGTCACAACCCTGTGCATTGGACTTGAGACCATGCAATAGCTTCAGCACCATATCCTCATGAACGGGTTCAAGCTGGAAGTGACAGTTACTGAATCTGTGGTGCTCAAAGTACTTCAGGTCAGCAGAAGAAACCCTACCGGTGCCAGGCACATCCAAAAAATGTTCATTAATTTTTTCTGGATTGTTACAAAAATGAGGTAATCCGTGGTCTGGTTTATTAGAGATACTAGTGGCTATGGTAGATTTGATGTGCTTCCATAACTTCTTAGGTTGTTTAATGTTTTTATTTATATAAGTTTTAAAATATGCACGTTTCTCACTCTCAATGGCAGCCCTAACAATATATTTGAGCTCTTTATATGAGTTGACATGACGTAGGGATTTACTGGATTTGGACTTTGTGTGACTCTTGTCCCGCAATTTCATCATCTGTTTGATAGTGGGTGTTATCCAGGGACAAGACTTATCTTTTATTAAAACTTTTTTAAGAGGTGCATGTAAATTAAACAAATTCCAAATAAAATGATTAAATGTTTCAACCATGCAGTTCACATCTTCCAATCTTTCAATGTATTCCCAGTCCATCTTATTCAGATCCTCGTTAAACTGGTCAATAACTATATCCCTGAGAGGTCTGTAGGTGACCCAGTGTGGGGAAGGTTTCTCCACTTTGAAATTAAGCTCAACCGACACAACCGCATGTTGACCGAGCTCAGGTACGTGAGTTACGGAGACCTACATCAACCAGGCACAAATCCACCCAACTCCGGGCTGCTACTACATCAACCAGGCACAAATCCACCCAACTCCGGGCTGCTACTACATCAACCAGGCACAAATCCACCCAAACTTCGAGCTGCTACTACATCAACCAGGCACAAATATACCCAAACTTCGAGCTGCTACTACATCAACCAGGCACAAATCCACCCAACTCCGGGCTGCTACTACATCAACCATGCACAAATCCACCCAATTCCGGGCTGCTACTACATCAACCAGGCACAAATCCACCCAAACTTCAAGCTGCTACTACATCAACCAGGCACAAATCTACCCAAACTTCGAGCTGCTACTACATCAACCAGGCACAAATCCACCCAACTCCGGGCTGCTACTACATCAACCAGGCACAAATCCACCCAAACTTCGAGCTGCTACTACATCAACCAGGCACAAATCCACCCAACTCCGGGCTGCTACTACATCAACCAGGCACAAATCCACCCAACTCCAGGCTGCTACTACATCAACCAGGCACAAATCCACCCAAACTTCGAGCTGCTACTACATCAACCAGGCACAAATCTACCCAAACTTCGAGCTGCTACTACATCAACCAGGCACAAATCCACCCAACTCCGGGCTGCTACTACATCAACCAGGCACAAATCCACCCAAACTTCGAGCTGCTACTACATCAACCAGGCACAAATCTACCCAAACTTCGAGCTGCTACTACATCAACCAGGCACAAAACCACCCAAACTCCGGGCTGCTATTACATCAACCAGGCACAAATCCACCCAACTCCGGGCTGCTACTACATCAACCAGGCACAAATCCACCCAAACTTCGAGCTGCTACTACATCAACCAGGCACAAATCTACCCAAACTTCGAGCTGCTACTACATCAACCAGGCATAAATCCACCCAACTCCGGGCTGCTATTACATCAACCAGGCACAAATCCACCCAACTCCGGGCTGCTACTACATCAACCAGGCACAAATCCACCCAAACTTCGAGCTGCTACTACATCAACCAGGCACAAATCCACCCAACTCCGGGCTGCTACTACATCAACCAGCCACAAATCCACCCAACTCCGGGCTGCTACTACATCAACCAGGCACAAATCCACCCAAACTTCAAGCTGCTACTACATCAACCAGGCACAAATCTACCCAAACTTCGAGCTGCTACTACATCAACCAGGCACAAATCCACCCAACTCCGGGCTGCTACTACATCAACCAGGCACAAATCCACCCAAACTTCGAGCTGCTACTACATCAACCAGGCACAAATTTACCCAAACTTCGAGCTGCTACTACATCAACCAGGCACAAATCCATCCAACTCCGGGCTGCTATTACATCAACCAGGCACAAATCCACCCAAACTCCGGGCTACTATTACATCAACCAGGCACAAATCCACCCAAACTTCGAGCTGCTACTACATCAACCAGGCACAAATCTACCCAAACTTCGAGCTGCTACTACATCAACCAGGCACAAATCCACCCAACTCCGGGCTGCTACTACATCAACCAGGCACAAATCCACCCAACTCTGGGCTGCTACTACATCAACCAGGCACAAATCCACCCAACTCCGGGCTGCTACTACATCAACCAGGCACAAATCCACCCAAACTTCGAGCTGCTACTACATCAACCAGGCACAAATCTACCCAAACTTCGAGCTGCTACTACATCAACCAGGCACAAATCCACCCAACTCCGGGCTGCTACTACATCAACCAGGCACAAATCCACCCAAACTTCGAGCTGCTACTACATCAACCAGGCACAAATCTACCCAAACTTCGAGCTGCTACTACATCAACCAGGCACAAAACCACCCAAACTCCGGGCTGCTATTACATCAACCAGGCACAAATCCACCCAACTCCGGGCTGATACTACATCAACCAGGCACAAATCCACCCAAACTTCGAGCTGCTACTACATCAACCAGGCACAAATCTACCCAAACTTCGAGCTGCTACTACATCAACCAGGCACAAATCCACCCAACTCCGGGCTGCTATTACATCAACCAGGCACAAATCCACCCAACTCCGGGCTGCTACTACATCAACCAGGCACAAATCCACCCAAACTTCGAGCTGCTACTACATCAACCAGGCACAAATCCACCCAACTCCGGGCTGCTACTACATCAACCAGGCACAAATCCACCCAACTCCGGGCTGCTACTACATCAACCAGGCACAAATCCACCCAACTCCGGGCTGCTACTACATCAACCAGGCACAAATCCACCCAAACTTCGAGCTGCTACTACATCAACCAGGCACAAATCCACCCAACTCCGGGCTGCTACTACATCAACCAGGCACAAATCCACCCAACTCCGGGCTGCTATTACATCAACCAGGCACAAATCCACCCAACTCCGGGCTGCTACTACATCAACCAGGCACAAATCCACCCAAACTTCGAGCTGCTACTACATCAACCAGGCACAAATCCACCCAACTCCGGGCTGCTACTACATCAACCAGGCACAAATCCACCCAACTCCGGGCTGCTACTACATCAACCAGGCACAAATCCACCCAACTCCGGGCTGCTACTACATCAACCAGGCACAAATCCACCCAAACTTCGAGCTGCTACTACATCAACCAGGCACAAATCTACCCAAACTTCGAGCTGCTACTACATCAACCAGGCACAAATCCACCCAACTCCGGGCTGCTACTACATCAACCAGGCACAAATCCACCCAACTCCGGGCTGCTACTACATCAACCAGGCACAAATCCACCCAAACTTCAAGCTGCTACTACATCAACCAGGCACAAATCTACCCAAACTTCGAGCTGCTACTACATCAACCAGGCACAAATCCACCCAACTCCGGGCTGCTACTACATCAACCAGACACAAATCCACCCAAACTTCGAGCTGCTACTACATCAACCAGGCACAAATCCACCCAACTCCGGGCTGCTACTACATCAACCAGGCACAAATCCACCCAACTCCGGGCTGCTACTACATCAACCAGGCACAAATCCACCCAACTCCGGGCTGCTACTACATCAACCAGGCACAAATCCACCCAAACTTCGAGCTGCTACTACATCAACCAGGCACAAATCTACCCAAACTTCGAGCTGCTACTACATCAACCAGGCACAAATCCACCCAACTCCGGGCTGCTACTACATCAACCAGGCACAAATCCACCCAAACTTCGAGCTGCTACTACATCAACCAGGCACAAATCTACCCAAACTTCGAGCTGCTACTACATCAACCAGGCACAAAACCACCCAAACTCCGGGCTGCTATTACATCAACCAGGCACAAATCCACCCAACTCCGGGCTGCTACTACATCAACCAGGCACAAATCCACCCAAACTTCGAGCTGCTACTACATCAACCAGGCACAAATCTACCCAAACTTCGAGCTGCTACTACATCAACCAGGCACAAATCCACCCAACTCCGGGCTGCTATTACATCAACCAGGCACAAATCCACCCAACTCCGGGCTGCTACTACATCAACCAGGCACAAATCCACCCAAACTTCGAGCTGCTACTACATCAACCAGGCACAAATCTACCCAAACTTCGAGCTGCTACTACATCAACCAGGCACAAATCCATCCAACTCCGGGCTGCTATTACATCAACCAGGCACAAATCCACCCAAACTCCGGGCTACTATTACATCAACCAGGCACAAATCCACCCAAACTTCGAGCTGCTACTACATCAACCAGGCACAAATCTACCCAAACTTCGAGCTGCTACTACATCAACCAGGCACAAATCCACCCAACTCCGGGCTGCTACTACATCAACCAGGCACAAAACCACCCAAACGCCGGGATGCTACTACATCAACCAGGCACAAAACCACCCAAACTCCGGAGAAATTCAAGATGGATAAACCCACATATAAATCAACTAGATGACACGATTGTGTACTTCGCGTGTCAAAAAATTACGATGTTTGATCGTACTTTGAGCTTTTCATTTAGCATTATCGGCACCGGCGATCCTCCGAAATCTAGAAAAAATGTCTAACTATGCCTAAATATATTGAGCTGTAAAAACTGTATAGAAAAACTTCGCCGAGGTTTTGGAAATGTTTTCTTTCATTGGTAAATGAATTTGTTTTTAAACTGTGTGTGAAAAAGTGGCACGCTTGGTTTTCATACAGATGGAGGGACTTGCGTTATCTAGGTAGATTTATATCTGTGAATAAACCCAATAACACTGTGCCTCGACCCGGGTATAGAACCCAGGATCTTGCTCAGCCGTAGCACTTGTAACCACTACATCGACGAGACAGACATTTTTATGGCCTTGAAAGCTGATTCAAGTGTCAAACAATAGAAAATCAAATTGTTCCCAGCTAACTACGACCTTTGAGCTCTACAGAACCAATTTTCATACATTGTAGTATATTCGTTGCAGTTAAAAGGTATTTTTTGAAGTTTCACAAAATTAACCTCTAGGAGCAGTAGAGCAGTATATTTTATTAAAATTGAATTTTGTATTGCAATCAAAGTTTATGGTTGTCCATGTTATTTCATTTACAGAATACAATCCGTTCAAATTGAAAAAAAAAAAAAACGGTTTTCGCCAGGCGTGATCAGAATGCTTATCTTTCATATTTATGTTATCTTTGAATTTTCACGACACATCTGGTCAAAAAACGAAATGGAATTATGTATGAATTTTGATGATAACATATAATAATAACACGCTTGCATACCCCGAAAGGATAGGCAGAACTGATTCTATAGTACTTCCACATTTCGCTGATTACATTTGAGTCCCAAGAACATAATAGGACGCCGCAGGAGACGCCCTGGGCGTTGGGAGTCGCAAGCCGAGGGCCGGCCATTATAGGCGCGGGCTTGCGGACGGCGAGTAATGGGTAGCTCGCCATCTGATAAAGACCAGGCTCGAGTCGACGGCGCGTAGTGTACCACGCGCGCCTTAAAGATTTCTCACCAAAAAGTGACAGGGGCCGCTAGGGCCGAACTTGTCTGGGTCGCAAGTAAATTTGAAAGAGAGTTACCGCTGCCCTGGCACAAGCAACTGAAGGAACACGGGTGGGTTTTAGTCAGTAAAAGTCTGACACGGCCTCCCGCTTCACCCAGTGCTGAAAAAATCATTGGATGATATACTATCCCAAAAAAAAGTACTTAAGAATAGAGGCTTTTGCCATTTTGAAATGGAAACATTCAACAACACTAACCGACCCGGGCATCGCACTAATAACCTCATACTTTGCAATATAACTTGCGTCGACTATATATATATCAGAGACAGTAAAAAAAATACTCTGAAAGAAAAATACATACTTATAGTTATTCGACTAGACTTTCGGTACACAAATAGAGGCTTTCGTGAAAGCTTCTATATTTGTATACGCAACAATATTAGAGGTAGGGTTGCTTCAGAAGTAAGATAAATATAACGTATGGTTTCGTAGGTACGTTAAATCATGCTGAGATATTATTTTAGTTAGATAAGGCAGTATTAATATCATACTTGAGACAGAGAGTGCAGTTGTGGCCTAGTGATATCGGCTGCGACTTATAAGTTGTAGGTTGTGGGTTCAAACCCAGGCAGCGGCTTTACCTTGTGTAAATTATTTTACCACCACTGCTCTCAAAACGGTGAAGGAAAACATTGTGAGGAAACAGCCATGTCCTAGAAACAAAATTTCGAATACATGTGACATCCACCGAGCTGCATTGGGCTCGCGTGGTGGATTACGGCCAATTCCCTTTCAAAGAGAGGAGGCCTGTGTCCCAGTAGTGGGAAAATTATAAAGGCTAATGATGCATATCATACTTGAACCATTTTCAAAAATAATGAGCTGTGTCTATGGAGAAAGTATAAATATGAAACTTGAATGTTTGTAAATCAATCACGCCAACACAGCCAATTGGATTTGGATGAATATTGGCATACGGGTAGACCATGATCTGCAGCCTAATTGCGTAAGTGTAGCAGGCAGGGCAAAGGGAACAACTCTATGAAAGAGTATGATACATTGCTTTTGAATATTTTCGGTATTGCGTAAATGACTAAGAAAGGATATCTCATCCACCCTATGAGTTTAATTCACATTCATATAGCCCGTTTCATCATCGGACTACAAGACGTGCGGCGATGCGCCATCGGTACATGGTGGACATCCCACCCATACGCATTAAACGTTTTGGAAATACTTTCATTATGCGTACAGCTAAGGAGTGAATTCCCTGCCGGTGTCTGTGTTTCCAGATAGCTACAACCTCGGGGTCTTTAAGTCAAGAGTGAATAGGTTACTTCTAGGCAAGCGTGTTACATCGTCGACCACATCATCGCTTACCATCAGGTGAGATAGTGGTCAAGCGCGAGCCAATCTATAATAAAAAATTAAAAAATATCCTTTCCATGACCTATTCCCTTAAGAGTGTATTACGCAATACGAAAATCGTTATTTTAAAGATGTCGTCACCCCTAACTGTACGTGTTCTATGCCGAATTCACTTACACAATCAGGTTGCTGTATTAAGAATAGGTACTTTTTATAAGTTTACTCGCAGGCGAAGCCAGTGGTAATACCTGGTGGAGAGATTTGAGAAATAAAAAAGAAAGAAAGAAGAAAAAAAAGAAGAAATTCCAAAGTACCAAGTATCTGGTAAATTTCATTTTGCTTTTAAAGACTAAAAGAGCTCTCGTCTCAGAACAAAAATTGCCCATACATTTTTACTTAAGAAAAAAGAATACAGAGGTACTCTTTGAAATGCAAAAACATCTCTAAATATCTATCTAGCGGCTAGATACAACAGAGGCTAGATTCTAGCCTGGATTCTATTGTTCAATTGCTGGCTAAAAAAATTTCCCTCACTTTGCCACACAACTCTGTCGGATTATTTCATCTCAACAAAATACTGGTACAGAGGTTTGCTATTAGAGAACTCAATTATGAGTTAAATCCTATTGTATTTGTTTTTATGTTTTGTGTACAATAAAGAATAAATGAAATGAAATACTTACATTCCAGCTCATCAAAACGTCAAAGTATTTCATATCATAATAAATCTTAACAGAACTTCGTATCGAAGCAAGTTCATATATTTCTTAAGTAATAATAAATAAAGTGCCCTCGAAGTTGTAGCGAGTTTCTCCTAAATGTAAGTTTGTTACTGTTGGAGTAAAAACTTGTACAGACAGACTACTTCGTCTCCAGAAAACTTCTTCACTTCCTTTTGTCGAGCTTTTCCGGCAAAAGGACCAGTTTTCGGATGTTCAAGGACGATGCAAGCACCATCTGAACCCGGGCCGTTTAATTTGGCCAAGTAATTTGCATAATTTATTTTATCTAACGTTAGTCCACCTATACAAATTGTACATTCTTTAATTAAATTTTTAATTGTGCTTCTTTTTCGTGTTTTGTTACACTGCAATTTAAAATGTTTTCTGTATCTACAATTCCACTTAATTACTGAAACTGCTTCTCCTACTACTCCTACTCTAACTGTACTAGTACTAATGCAGTTTTACCTTAAACTAATATGCTAAAGATATAAAATCGTTTGTTTGCTTTTAATTACTAAAATTATTTCACAGATAAAAAGGTACAGTATCATTAAGTATGGGATAAAATTTTAAATATAACCCTATCCCGAATATTATTAATTTAATTTAAAGTTTTGATTGCAAAGTACTTTGAAGTTCAAACTAGTTATTATAAGATTATTTTCCGAGCGTGATGACAAAGAGAGGGTTTCCATTCATAATTAGTTTTAGGATGCTAATAGAATATTAATGGTAAAATAAAAGGCCCTTTTGATAATGCGGTAACATCAACATTCATGGGCAACCTTCGTGATTTAATTTTCCAAAGCTTGATAAACAAAAACATTTTTTTCTATTTTTATACATGAATGAAATGACAATAATCCTGCATAAAAACCCTTTGGCAAGCCTTTGTACTACGGCGAAGCCAAAAGGAAGGGTTATGATTTTAGCAGTCTATGTATGTATATATTTACGTAAGTTCCTCCGTAGTGCCTAATCTATTCAACAACATCCGATTTTGATGAATAAGGTGTCAATCGATTCGTTATTATGGCCATAGTTACAGATAAAAAAAAAAAAAAACTTACCAAATGACCAATACACCCAATAGTTGAAAATGAATCGACGAAGACATCGGTAAACATAGACATAAAAAAAACATACAGTCGAACGTAAAACCTCCTCCTTTTTGTATAGCCGGTTAAAAACACAACGGTTGTGCTAACTGAGTGAATCGGGATCCAAAAAATATTCTATGTCTTTTGTTATATCTTTAGGAAAAGCAAAAATATGGAGCTAATTTCTAACTTACTCTTCATTTACCAACTCTTTTCGCAACCTTATTACGCCTGCCAGTCTTACCATAATGATTATAATTATTCAGATTAATACCAATGTCATACATGAAATGCTTTTCTGATACCTCTTACCTGGACAGGTTGCACCTGGGATTCTGATTACTCGTAAGTAATGTCAAATCTTCGAATGACAACAAGAACCAAAGGTTTAACGTGCCATCTTAAGAACTTTCTTACTACCCTGGCAAGTTGGTTTGTGAGACTTTTGAACTTCTGATTCATTATTATCATCATATCAGCCGAAAGACGTCCACTGTTTGACATAGGCCTCCCCCAAGCGTCGCATCACCACATTGACCGGTCCCGTGCGTCCCGCATCCAGGCGGTCTCCGCAACCTTCACCAGGTCATCGGTCCTACTGGTGGGAGGCCTTCCAACGCAATGTCTACCGGTTCGCAGTCGCCACTCCACAACTTTTCTGAACCATCGGCCATCCGTTCTGCGAGCAATGTGCCCTGCCCACTGCCATTTAAGTTTGGCAATTCTTCGGGCTATGTCGTAACCTGGGTTCTCTTGCAGATCTCTACATTTCTGATTCGATCACGTAAGGATACTCCGAGCATAGTCCTCTCCATCTTCTGATTACCCGTAAGGAATATTTAAAAATGACACCCGGGACCAAATGCTTACCGTACTTTAACTAGCTTCCTTAACCGTTTATAAAACAAAAGCACAGTTCACCATTTCACTTTAGTGGTAAAGCAGCGCAGTGAGCCCAGGCAGGCGCTTTACTCTGTGTAAATTATTTCATCACCACTGCTCTCAAAACGTTGAAGGAAAACATCGTGAGGAAACTGCCATGTCTTAGAATCAAAGATTCGGAGACATGTGACATCCACCAACCCGCACTGGGCCCGTTTGGTGGATTACGGCCCATTCCCTCTCACAGAGAGGAGGCCTGCACGCACAACGGACCAAATTGGAGTGTAAAAACGGGTCCATCTATGCTATCCTATCCTACCGTATCATTTACGATCGCTACACCGATACGTATCCTTCTACATTTACTTTCACTCACATTTTCTTCCCTAAAACCCTCACGCCTCGCTATAAAGTCAATTACTGACCCTTCGGTGAAATATTTCCTTCATAAGAAAATGTTTTAGGTTCCGCAACTGTATGTAAGTTTGCTCTTTTCATTTACATAATTTATTGATGTTTATGTATTTCAGTTTTTAACCCCCGACGGAAAAAGAGAAGTATTATAAGACATGTTTATCTGTGTATTTGTCTGTGGCATCATAGTTCCTAAACGGATTAACTGATTTTAATTTAGATTTTTTTGTTTGAAAGGTGTCTTTATTGAGAGTTTTCTTAGCTATGTTTCATGTAAATCGGTTCAGCCGTTCATAAGTTATAGGCGTTTTACTGTTTGGGGGGGTAGTTTCGCAAGATATCATGTCATAATTATGTGTTCCATAGATTTTCGATCAAAGCGTGTCTACTACTAAATAAAATATGTAGTTAGTACAATTTTAACACAATGTCGTGGTGGCCTAGTGGCTAAGACCTCGCCTATCGTGCTTGAGGTCGTGGGTTCAAATCCGGGCAAGTACCAATGTGACTTTTTCAAATTCATATGTACTTTCTAAGTTTATCTTGGACATCACAGGCAACGGTGACGGAAAACATCGTGAGGAAACCTGGACTTATATAGTTAATGTAAGTCTGAAATAGCCAAGTCAGAGGCCTGTGGGGTTCCCAGAGGCGGCTTAATTAACTCTGACACCAGAGGTGGCTACACCTCACACGAAAAGATGAAGAATCTATAACACGACTACGCTCTTTTACAAAGTAACTACCGCATGATTTTCTCAAATAAAGTGCCCCACATCTCTTCTCCGCACACAGACATTAAATTACAGCTTCCGTACAAAAGATTTCGGTTTCCTCCGATAATTTGTAGTCGTCAATAGTACTTGTTAAACCGTTTACGCCTCCTCACTTAACATAGTTCCCTCATCAAGTTGATCCCATAATTTCCCCTTTATCCCATTTAATTGGATCGTGAACTTTACCAATTTTGGGCCATCGCGAATTAAATTAAAATATATATATTCAGAAGAGTTTTTGAATTTGATTGAAAGTTATTAACGATGGAATTCGGTGTGACGAGGTCGACTTTTTGGTCAATTACAAGCTTATAAGATGTTTGTTTGTTTACAATGAAATAATAAACATGATTAGGATTATTTTTACGCTGTTTTTTATTATCTGTGAATAATTTTTCATGTCAAACATTTCCTCAGTTCTTCTCAACAGTTACCTTATCCACAAAGCTCATTTCTTGGCACACAACTTTACCATTCACTTCCAAATAATGTCCAGTTTGTCAACATACATATAATTTTGTTATATACCTCTCTATTCACATATCAATCAGTCCATACACAATTATATGTCCACAAAGAAAAACTAATATTGCCACAGAAACTACGTCCAACAGGTCCCTCACAAAGATTCTTCCTTCATATATAACACAAAATATATATATATAATTATATATCTTTCTTTCACTCTCGCCTCAGAAAATGAGCCATGAATGTAGACCGCAAATGTCTAATTAAGTTGAAAGTATTTCTCTTTTACATTTTCTAAGGCTTCTGAGAATTCGGCTTCAGAATTTTTTAGCTCATTAATTTCTTTATTAGGGAAATTAGAGCGACTGAGGACTTCTAGTTGGTTCCCTTGTGGGGTTAACAAAAAGCTTCGTCTAATGATTTGTCAGAAATGAAAATATACATTTTCAAATAAATGTAAATAGGGAATCAAAGTCGACAAGAAAATGAAACTTTTGTAATTGAAGAAAGTGATTCATTGTCTAGAATTGTAAAACAAACTTTGAAACTTGATTTTAACCAAAAATCTAGTCAGTACGAGTATTATAGTTACGACAAAGTTCTTGATGGACCTGCATATTTCAATATCTAAAGCTCTGTCGCTTAAGGAAGTGAAGCGTTAAAAACTTCTCAAATAAATATTCTGTCTTTAAAGTTATACTCCGACAGTCTACTATTGCCTGCATTACTACACTTAACCTTTCCATTGACCTTAAGTAAGCACATCAAACAACTTCTTAATAACTCCAACCACTAAATAAAACTAAATCCACCGCAAGTTTCGTACTAAAACTTTTAGCTAACTACCTTTAAGAACGAAGTCTGAATACTTGTCTTTATTGCAAACTTTCTTTGATACGATCAATTGCTAGTCAAAAGAAATATTCCCTTTGAAATAAGTAGCTACTACTTAAAGCAGCTTCTAAACCAATTTCGTTGACGATATTCATAAGCTCTACCTTATATATAGGAGTTAGGACTATTGAAAAAACATCAATGAATTATTAATAAAAGCTTTCTGCAAAGTTTGCGTTTGATCTGAACACTACAGACGTCGGTAGTGGGTACGTCTTTTAATACGTTATAATATCGGCCAACTGTTGTTTTATCTCGACAGGGACGCTGAACAGACATTGTCCCGACGAAGCCTATTCAATATGCATTATGCTAAACAGATGCGACGTTCCTTTGTTTATGGAAACGCGCCATTTTGATAAATAAGCCCCTACTATTGGAAAACCGAGAACACTTCCCACCGATCTCACTTTGACGTGCACTGTTTCAGCGCTTGTTTCGCTCAAAGACTCAGCGGAAACTCTTTGTACTCCCTAGAAGATTGCGGATCCGTTCCGGCCGAGCCGTGCACTGTCTTTAAAAGTTTAAACGTCGATAAAGTGTACTTTCGTGTGTTCACTTCGTGCGTCCCGATTTATTTTTACCTCAAAAGTAAACTCAAACGTTCTTGTATCTTGATTTATAGTGGCCTCGTAAACGCTGCTCAACATGATTCACGATGACACAAAAATATTTTAACGATGGCTTTTTTAACCCAGTTTTATTCCGAACACGGCACGTCTCCCGGACTCCATGTTCTTCCGCGTCGGTCTTACGCACAATTTTCTCCAACGCAACACTTAAAAGTCATCGTAGCAGCCGAGCAGGCCGTCTGCCAAGTTTTCCGTTTCGAAGTCGAATTAAAAAAAGACGTTACACTAACTTTCGCGCGTGTAAATATAGTCGAGGGTGAACGAACGTGTCGCTAGCACTGACCTCCTTTCTGCGTGATGTTGAAGGTGCGGAGCCGGTACGAGTCTTCGTCGGGCTCCTCCTCGGGCTGGTGCTGTGGTGTGCGCGGCACGTCCAGGAAGGCGTTGGAGCGGCGTGGCTGGTTGTGCTGGCCCGGCGGCGGCCGGCGGCGCGCCGAGGCCTGGCGCCGGACCTGCGGCGGGGTCTCCGCCTCGGCCAGGCGAGGCTCCGAGCTGTACCGGGTCCTGGTCTCCCTATCCAGTTGCTGCTGCTGCTGCTGGCGCCGCTGGCGGACCGAGCGGCCGCCGGTGATGCGCGCGGATTGCGAGCGCGCTGCAGGCCTGCGGCGAGGCGCCGGCGTGGTCTCCATGGGGGCCGCGAGGGCTTCCATACTCGCGGAGGCGGGAGCGCATATCGATTGCGAGCGCTTCGTGCGTGCGTCCGTAGCCATGGTCGCGACGATACTAAGGCGGCGAGCGTCGCGACGTCCCCCCCCTGGCGCTGGGCGGGCGGACTTGTTGCATCGTGGATTACGAGATTAGTGCTCTTTTAAATGCCACTAATTGTGAGTTTTTTCATGAATGGTTTCCACAGTTGTCTTTTTTAAATGTAAATAGAACTTGCGAGCATTGTTTGTGGTTTACGCTAAATATACTCGGAATGTTTTCACACACAAAGTTTATTCAGTGAATAGGCAACTTTCTGGATCACTGAGCTGAGCTCGTCAGCTACCTACCTTTAGATACCTACGTTTATTGATTTACACCTTTGTTTAGTTACGGTTTTCTTTAAAGAAGAAAGAAAATTCCTTTCGGTTGTAAAATTTATAACGTCTTTGTTTAAATTCGGGAGATTTAAAGGCCAATTGATGCGGGTTCGTTCAGAACTTTCTGCTTCGTTTGAAGCTGTTTCAGATTCATACACCTGGCATTTTGCAATTTATATTCTGTATTGGAATGTAAAATTAATGATATTTTTAACCTTGCTATTATTTTTACTTATATATACTGAGATACTGAGAAAATCGCATACAAGGTTGATGACTGCAAAATATTTCTTTCTGTGAACGTGTCAAAAAGTTTATAGATCAAAGATTTTCACGGATGTAGGTATAATATTTAAGTATAGTTTTGTAAGTTTTTTTACTCATTCGTTTTCCATATGACTGCCTCGTTGGTCGTAAACGATACCACTGATCATGAGGCCTTGGTTTTTAGGGTTCCGTACCCAAAGGGTTAAAACGGGACCCTATTACTAAGACTCCGCGGTCCGTCTGTCTATCTGTCTGTCTGTCACCAGGCTGTATCTCATGTACCGTGATAGCTAGACAGTTGAAATTTTCTCAGATGATGTATTTCTGTTGCCGCTATACACGTAACAACAAATACTAAAAACAGAATAAATATTTAGGTGGGGCTCCCATACAACAAACGTGATATTTTTGCCATTTTATGCGATGATGGTACTGTACCCTTCGTGCGCGAGTCCGACTCGCACTTGGCCGGTTTTTATATTCGGGTCGGATAAAGTTACATCCCATCAAAAACATAAATAAGAAATGGGAGCCAAGTTCACTATTAAGAATACCTATGCGTGGTTGTTGATTTCGCTGAAAAGAATCGAGATATAAATGGATGCCAAGTTCTGTAGATAATCCTGAAATTTATTTAAAAGAACATGCAACATTCTAGAATAAATTAAAACACAATTTCTCCTTCTTTTTTCTGCTATAACAATGTCTGCTATTTAAAAATATAACTTCTTAAATTTAAATAGGCGAATTATTTATACAAGCAGATAACTCAGAATAAATTAAAGCTCCAGATTTGACTTGGCTAGATTTTCACAAATACTATGTCCATTTTAATAATTATTTATTCTACCGTTCGAACATTTTAATAAATACCTTTATCTTTATAGTTGCTACATTTTGAGAGCCATCTGCCGGTGAACATTTACACCTTTTAAAAGAGCCTTTCTTAATAGTTACATTGATATGCATCGATGTGTAGTAGTCATGTGAAATAGTTTTACCATCAAACTGAATTATCAAAAAAATATAAAAACAGTATATTGCTTGTAACATAGAGAAGAGAGCAGTGGTATCGGCCGCGACTTACAAGTTGTAGGTCGTGGTTCGAGCCCAGGCAGGCGCTTTACTTTGTGTAAATATTTCATCACCACTGCTCTCAAAACGGTGAAGGAAAACATCGTGAGGAAACCGGCATGTCCTAGAACCAAAAATTCGAAGACATGTGACATCCACCAACCCGCACTGGGACCGCATGGTGGATTACGGCCCATTCCCTCTCACAGAGAGGAGGCCTGTGTCCCAGCAGTGGGAATATTAATAGGCTGATGATGTGATGTTATATGATAATGAAGATATTAGGTTAATTAGCACAATATAAGGATGAATATGATGATATTCCGATGAATATGTTATATTACTGTAAAGTTGCATCAAAATCCTGTCAGTAGTTTTTGCGTGAAAGAGTAACTAAAACATCCATCCAACCATCCTTGATAAAAGTAAATCACTTTTCTTCTAAAATGTAAACATATTGTTATAACATGGGATTCAATGGGAATAGTAAATGGGACCCATCACCAATACCTAAATAATGGGATCTAAAAGTGGGATCCAACGAAAAAAATCCAAACTTTCGCGTTTATTAGTATTAGGACTATAGGTATATTTCTAGGCTTTTGGCTTTTGTTTTTACAACAAATCGTTCCAACGATCCTCCCACACCGTATCCCAAATGAAAATGCTCCAATGTACATTTCGTGCATCACGCTTGTAATTATCAACGATCTAGACATCGAACTCATGACTCTCTAAGTACCTAGACGCACTAGCAACCAGGCAACGAGAACAACGAAGCAATTTACATTGACTCGATACATCATCATCATCATCATCATTTCAGCCGAAAGACGTCCACTGCTGGACATAGGCCTCCCCCAGGCGTCGCCACATTGACCGATCCCGTGCGTCTCGCATCCAGCGCCTTCCCGCAACCTTAACCAGGTCATCGGTCCACCTAGTGGGAGGCCTTCCAACATATCGTCTTCCGGTTCGCGGTCGCCATTCCAGAACTTTTCGGCCCCACCGGCCATCCGTTCTGCGAGCAATGTGCCCTGCCCACTGCCACTTAAGTTTGGCAATTCTTCGGGCTATGTCGGTAACTTTGGTTCTCCTGCGGATATATTCATTTCTGACGTGATCACGCAAGGAAATTCCGAGCATAGCCCTCTCCATTGCCCTTTGGGTGACTTTAAGCTTTCTGATAAGGCCCATTGTGAGCGACCATGTCTCGGTCCCATAGGTGATATTATACACTGGCCTTCAAAATTTAGTACCACACTTTTGAAATTGCAATTACAATTTTGAAATAAAAACGATTTATATAAAATTTCACCAACTACCTTTAATATTATAATTTATTATACATTAGTATCGTTTTTAACTTAAAAAAAATATAAACCAAAAACCTATGAAGGTTACAAATGATAGAGTTTACTGAGAGAAATACTAGAAACAAAAAAATATATTTTAAGAAGTTTTTCAACAGAGCTCGAGGAGGCAATAGCAGTTATTAAAATGCAATGGTTTAAAACATACTTTTAATGTTGTTTGCCTTATTGGCAGTAAGTTAAAAATGTTTTTTTTTATTTATATCTTTTTTAAGTTTAAAACTTTACTGATGAATTATAAACTATGATTACCAAGGAAGTTGATGCAATTTTCTATAAAACTTTTTTTTATATTCAAAATATGTTTACACTTTGTAATTTAAAAAATCTGAAAAAAATAAATTAAAAAAATCTTTAAAAAACTTTGTCGGCAGTCGCTCTCGTGTCACAATACATTACAAACTATGTTTAAACAATAACTTAAATACCTTATTATTATTTCAAAACTCTGAAGGCTCAGGGGAAATAGCAATTTCAAAAGTGTGGTACTAAGTTTTGAAGGCCAGTGTAATTTCAGCAAAAATTTCCAGACGGTAAATCTTTCTACACCAAAATAGGATTCCGAACTTTATGGTAATTCCGTTGCCCTTTACTTGGTAATTCCGTTCACCGGAGACAGAAATAGATTAAATCAAACATAGCCGGTGAATTCATAGTGTCCCCCGTAACATTGACGTAATTGGGTAAGAAGGATCGTATGTATGTGTCTCACGTAGATAAGCAGGTAGGGGATAGGCAGGGGACTGTCTTGTATGGCAGAGGACTGTTTTGTGCTTAGCCAGATAAACGGTGGTATTGATATCTGTAGAGATTGGGTTACGTTTAAAGTTTTGTGTAGGTCATTTGATGACCACGCAAAGACTCTTGGGTTTCTTTATTTTATTTTATTCGATTTTACTACATTTGTGTGAACTAAGGTATTCTTTTTTTGCCTGTATAAATGCTGATGCATACTGCGCTACCACGGGGAGGTAGTAGTAGTCTAAAAATTTCATTAATTATATTTTATACCATTCCCCCTCCAAAAACCTTATTTTATTCACTTTAAACAAATAATTAAAAGCACTTTTAATCACTGTTTTGGTGTTTGAATTTAGAACACACCAATATATATTCGAACTCCCATCTCAATGCTTTACAATCTGCTGACAACCTCCTTGCGCATACAATACTCGATACAAACTCCTTGTGCAAAGAATACTCGACTTTCAAACTCCTTCATCAATTTAATTTTGCGTTGGTTTATATTTAGGATTTTAATAATGACTTTGATTTTGGTCTAGGATGTTTAATAATAATATAAGCCTTTATTCAGACACAGAATTTTTACATAATTATACTGAACTTAACCTAACGCCTGTGGCGAGTCGGTGACACCGACAACCCGGTCTGTTTGCCCAACTTTGGCAAAGGCCTCCTCCATTTCTTTTCACTCAGGTCTGCTTAGCGCTTTCCTAGTCCATGTTTTTCCTGCTATGATTTTAATTTCGTCTTCCCACCTTCGAAACTGTCTACCTCTTTTTCTTTTTCTACTTCTTGGGTACCAAAACACAATTTTCTTGTTCCACTTTTCGATGCCCCTTATTATATGGCCAGTCCATTTCCACTTCAGTTTTCTAATTCTCATTATTACATCTTCAATTTTTGTGCGTTTTCTGATGGTTTTATTATTTATTCTATCGGACTTCCTTATATTCAGCATGCTTCTTTCCATTGCTGTCTGACAGGTGTATAGTTTCTTATTTTGTGCTTTGGTGAGAGCCCAAGTTTGGCAGCCATATGTTAGGACTGGAAGTATGCAGGTATTGTACAGCTTTGTTTTTACGGTCATCTTAATTTCTGTGTTCTTCATTACTTCCCTAAGCCCCCAGTAACATTTTCATGCTTTTCCGATTCTTGTATCGATTTCCTTTGACATTACATTTGTGGTAGAGATTTGTTGGCCTAGATAGGTATACTCTTTTACAAACTCTATTGGTCCGCCGTTTATAGTAATGTTGTCTTCTGTCGTATTTGTCATGGCTTTTGTTTTGGAGGTGTTCATCGTTAGACCTACCTTTTGACTTTCTCTTTCCAGGTCAATGAGCATGTTTTGTAGATGTTCTTTTGTTGCGGCGAATAATATGATGTCGTCTGCGAATCTTAAATGTGACAGTTGCTCCCCGTTTACGTTTAAACCATACTGGTCCCATTCCAATTTTCTAAAGATTTCTTCTAATACGGCTGTGAAGAGTTTAGGTGATAGTGGGTCACCTTGACGTACACCTCTATTTATTTTTATTTCGTTACCCTCTTTTTCTAGTTTTATTCTAGCTGTACTATTAGTGTATACGTTTTTTAAGATCCTAATGTACTTGTGTTCGACTCCTTGGTTCTTCAGACAATGCCAGATATTTTCGTGCTCTATTGAGTCGAATGCCTTGTTGTAGTCAATGAAACAGCAGTAGAATGGTACATTGAATTCTTTATTCTTCTCGAAAATTTGTCTCACAGTAAGAATATGGTCCAGTGTTGAGTAGCCTGTTCTGAAGCCAGCCTGTTCTTTGGGCTGGTTTTCGTCCAGTGTTTTAGTTATCCGCCGTAGAATTATTTTCGCAAAAATTTTGTAAATATTGGACATCAAGCTAATCGGTCTATAGTTATTAATTTCGTCCCTGTCACCCTTTTTGTGGAGTAAGATTATCGTTGATGTGGTCCACTGTGCTGGAATGTTTTCGGTGTGTAATATGTCGTTGAACATGTATTGTAGTAATGATGCAATGTCGTTTTTGCAGTCTAAAAGCAGTTCGTTGGTGATCTCGTCGGGGCCGGGAGCTTTATCTTTCTTCTGCGTTTCGATTGCCTTTTCTATTTCTTCTACTAATATAGGTGGTACAACATCGCTGTTATTTATGTCAGTACTGACTATTTGGTTCTTACTGGAATAAAGGTCTTCATAGAATTTTGTAGCAATTGACAGTATATCAGATCTTTTAGACTTTGTCTTGCTAGATCGGTCTTTCATATTAGGTATCCAGTTTGTTTTGTCAGACAAAAACTTAAGAGCCTTTTTTAAACCTCCAGTCTTGTTTATTTGTTTTTCAAAGGTTTCGAGTCTGAAATGTTCTCTGTCTCTTCTCATTTGGCTTTTAATTTCTTTGCTTGTTTTTGCTATTTGTTCCCTGATAGCTTTTGTTTTATTTATCGTATTTATTAATTTGGATCTTTTTTCGAGGAGTTTGTTCGCTTTTTCTGATATGTATCTTTTATCTTGTGATTTCCCTTTAGTATTAGATTCCAACCCTGCTGTTAGTATTTCGTGTATTGTGTTGTATTTCTGTTGTGTGTTTAAGTGCTGTAGAGAAGACTCCGTCACAGAGTTGAGACTTTTTTTGATGTTGGCTATTCTTGCTTTGTTGATTGGTGTCGATGTTTTAGCTTTGAAAGGCCGGCTTAACTTTAGGCTAGACGATGTGTTCAGACTTGCTCTAAGCATTCTATGATTACTATTGAAATTGAGATTAGCGATGGTGCCACAATCATGAAACATTTTCGGCCTATTGGTTAGAAAGTAATCTATTTCGTTCTTGTACCTCCCATCTGGCGATATCCATGTCCATCTTTTAGAAGCCCTTTTTTTGAATTGACTGTTCATTATTTTCAGGTTATTCTCAAAAGCCATTGCCATCAGTTTTTGTCCATTCCTTGTTCTTTTTCCGCTACTGTAAGGACCTAGTGCAACGTCTTCTCCATTTCGTGGCGTTCCAAGTCGTGCATTAAAATCGCCCATTACAATGCAGTTTTTGTGTGCATGTTCTTTTAAGGCTGTGTTAAGGGATGAGTAAAATAAGTCTATTTCTGTAGTATTTGATTGCTCGGTAGGTGAGTATATTTGCACTATAGACCATATTTCTTTGCCTGGAGGGATTTTAATATTTAGTATAGCGATTCTCTCTGATATTCCTATTATTTCCACAATACTGTTCCTGAGGTCTTTCTTGATTAAAAAATCCTACTCCATGCCTTCCTGGAGTTTCGCCTTTATGATAAAATACGAATTGACGGTATTCCTCAATAGCTTCACCATTCCTTCTTACTTCGCTCAAGCCGATGATGTCCCACTTAATATTTTTTATAGAATGCAAAAGCTCCTGTAGGCTCTCTTCAGACCTTAATGAAAGTGTGTTGTATGTTGCTATATGTATGTGTTGGGTATTTTGTTGTTTCTTAGTTTTAAAAGAGTAAATTCGAGGTGTGGAAGTTGTTTTTGGAGGGTAGGCTAGGATGTTTAGTTAATACTTATTTGGATTGTAATTCTAATTATCATTGGTGTTTAATTAATTATAATTATGTAACGTAACGTAGCTGGTCACTGACCCCTGAAACACATTTGCTGTTACCTAGCTCAGGGGTCAGGGATTCACATTTTTTGTAAATTTTGATGGTAATAAATCATTTATTTATTATTATTCCTTGTGCTTTTCGCTTAAATCAATATTTCTTTTTCTCGTAGTCATGGTATAATAGTACATTATGATACAAGTGTGTAATGTTGAGATCATCCATCGGGTCGCCATTGAGACCCGAGCCGTTAGGTGAGGGTCTTAAGAGAGCCGAGGACGGTAATCATCAATACACACGTGTATCATACGACGTTTTTAACACACTTGTGTATAAAATAATACTAAAAAATCATTTTATTTAGTAGATAATAGATATTTTTCCTTGGAGTTTTCAGGTAGTAAACTTTCCATAACGTTAAGGGCTTCACATCTTATATCGGGTGGTGTACAACATAAATCATTTTCTTCATAATTAGTACTTGTAGACATTTTAATTAATAAATAACTGTAATTGGGGGCGGAAGAATTAATCGGTTTTCCTATTCGCGCGCATCTAACAATGGCGATCGGCTATAGACTAAAAGAATGAGGTTTCTTTTTTTTTGGCTTTTCACGGATAGCGGTTTAGCCACGTACAAAATGGGGAATTTCAAGTTTTCTTTATTACCGAGAAAACAAAAGTTATATTTAAGTAAAAGTTTTATTTATTAAACACGTACAAGTTGAAATTATTTATTTAAATACAAAGTTGCATGAAATGAGCAAGCAATAGGTACATTAATTTATTTGTACTATTGAGCACGTTCCATTTTTGTATCGAAACTTTTTTTAAGAACAAAGTAACTCAACCAATAAAAAAAATCTCTATAACTCACTTGTGAATAATAGCAATGAAAAAGTCACAGTTTGATTACGTGTCTAATTGCATCATTATGGTATCATTATGTGTCTAATTGCGGTGAAATTAGAGCCACTTTATGAGAAAGTGTGTTGAAAAATATAGTATGCATCTCTTGAATAAAACGTTTATATCGAGGGCCATGAATCACTCGCTTCGCTCAGGATTCTAACACTTGAATCACTCGCTATGCTCGTTCATCATGAATCACTCCCTGCGGTCGTGATTCAGTTGTTACAATCCATCACTTCTTCGTGATGCATCTATGGCCGTCGCATTAAATCCGTCTTTTATTCACTAGTTGCATAATATACTATTATCTGCCTGAATTCAGATACGTATCCAAATTGTCACTTTGCCACCTATTTAAAAAGATTTTAGATACTAAAGACTCGAATTAACACAAAAATAAAAAAAGAATAATAAATAAAGATAAGAAAAATAAAACGGAGAAGACAAACACTCGTTCAGAATTTGTTATTAAACGTTCCTTCAAGACAAAATTGAAACAAAATAATATCGCCACGAAACATACGTTACTCTTTTGTTTCGTTATATTAATATCTTTGTCACTTTCGTAAAAGGTTTGTGCTTATTATGGGAGCTTGGATATGTTTTTTGACTGTCATAATTGCTTTCAGACACATTGAGATATCTTTAACTGAATTGACGTACTAAAAAGCTATTTTTTTCTTCTTTTTCTTTTCTGATGTGTTGTATTAAGGTTACACTAGTCGATCATTCTTCTATACAAACGTAGTCTCGAGATTACTCCACTGTTTAACGATATACGTTCAGAATAAAAAATGATATCAGTTTGTCTCATCATTATCTAGTCCTGTATGGAAACAAAAAGTAAAAAAGAAAAATATTTGAAAGTTATGAGCGTCGAAAGTTCGATATTTTAACACAATCGCAATTTAACACAACGCATCTTCGGGCGGCAATAAATACCATAAGAAGAAGGAAAATTGCAAAACGGCCACAATACAGGGATAGATTAGTAGTTCAACAATACAAATAATTTTATTTTGAGAATATACATTTAGTAATTTTTTCAGGATATCTAGACTCCCAAAGATCTGTTTATAAAATTTCGCGTGCTCGTTTTCGTCCTAAATCATCATCCATTTCGCTACAAACTTGCAAAAGTGCTAATTCGTACGTGAACTAGCTTCTTACTGCTCATCACAGCATCTATCTCTTTCGCACGTGTTGTCGGATGAGATAGCAGGCATTATAATCCCGCGCACAAAATAGTTCGTGGCGTCGCACTGTGGATCGAAAAACGGCTCTAGAAGACATAGGAACTTAAATTTAAAAGTGTCGGTTTTTTTGCTTGAAATGGGTTCTAATAGCCAATATCATACTTATATATTTCATAGGACGCAATCTGGTAGGCAAAAGGGCAAGTTTTATTTTTTTTGCTAAAAAAATGTACGGAGCTGATATAAAAAATGCAAAAATCTCCGGAACCGCAAGACTAACCGTAATATCCTTGCACACGGTTATAGAACTATTTATTTATGATTTTTTGACATACTTCGTATGACGCGAAAGACTGTGTTTTTTTTTTTTTAAATCCTCAACTTTTTGTACCTAATATATGCTTTAAATAGAAATAGACGTGTTATGTGATGTGTCTATCTAACTTAAAAAAAATATTTAAAATTATTAAAGATATTTTGATGTTTATTAACCGACTTCAAAAACGGAGGCGGTTCTTAATTTGTTTGAATTTTTGTGTATGTTTATTCAGAGATATCTTCGCCAATTAATAACCGACCTTGATGATTTGTTTTTTGTTTAAAGGAGTATGGTCCCGGATTAGTTCCAGTTAAATTTGGTAAAGACCTGTTGAATAACTTCGGAGATATTCAATGAAACTCTTCAATAAATGACGGTAAACCACCATAGATTGCTGCAATCGCATGACTGTATATTGTTAACACCATTTCATAACATAACATCGCACCAGTAGACTCTGAAGGGGTACGCAGATGTGTACAGTTCACCCTTCTACACTCTCATTTCATCAGTTATGTTCAAGTTACCTGTTATTGGGGTTATCTATTTGGGCATAGCATTTTTGTTTATTAACCGATCTAGATGATTCGTTTTTTTTTAAAAGAGTATGGTCCTGGATTGGTCCCAGTTAAATTTGGTAAAGATCTGTTAAATAACTTCGGAGATATTCAATGGAACTCTTCAATAAATGACGGTAAACCACCATAGATTGCTGCAATAGCATGTCTGTATATTGTTTACACCATTTCATAACATAACATCGCACCGGTAGACTTTGAAGGGGTACGCAGATGTGTACAGTTCACCCTTCTACACTCTCATTTCATCAGTTATGTTCAAGTTCCCTGTTATTAGGATTATATATTTGAGCATATCATTTTTGTTTGAAAGAGTATGGTCCCGGATCGGTCCCAGTTAAATTTGGTAAAGATCTGTTAAATAACTTCGGAGATATCCAATAGTACTCTTCAATAAATAACGGCAAAACACCCAAAATGGCTTTAATCGCATGTCTGTATATTGATTATAATTCAGAGTTTGGGAGATAAGTGTTGTATATTGGCAATTAACGTTATGATGATTTACCGTCATTTATTGAAGAGTTCCATTGAATTTCTCCGAAGTTCTTCATCAAATCTTTACCAAATTTAACTGGGACCGATCCGGGACAATATTCTTTCAAACAAAAATGATATGCCCATATATCTAATCCCAATAACAGGGAACTTGAACATAACTGATGAAATGAGAGTGTTGAAGGGTGAACTGTACACATCTGAGTACCCCTTCAGAGTCTACTGGTGCGATGTTATGTTATAAAATGGTGTAAACAATATACAGACATGCGATTGCAGCAATCTATGATGGGTTACCGTCATTTATTGAAGAGTTTCATTGAATATCTCCGAAGTTATTTAACAGATCTTTACCAAATTTAACTGGGACCAATCCGGGACCATACTCTTTCAAACACAAAACGAATCATCTAGACCGGTTAATAAACAAAAATGCTATGCCCAAATAGATAACCCCAATAACAGGGAACATGGACATAACTGATGAAATGAGAGTGTAGAAGGGTGAACTGTACACATCTGCGTACCCCTTCTGAGTCTACTGGTGTGATATTACGTTATGAAATGGTGTTAACAATATTCAGACATGCGATTGCAGCAATCTATGGTGGTTTATCGTCATTTATTGAAGAGTTTCATTGAATATCTCCGAAGTTATTCAACAGGTCTTTACCATATTTAACTGGAACTAATCCGGGACCATACTCTTTCAAACAAAAAACAAATCATCGAGATCGGTTATTAATTGGCGAAGATATCTCTGAATAAACATACACAAAAATTCAAACAAATTAAGAGCCTCCTCCGTTTTTGAAGTCGGTTAATAAACATCAAAATATCTTTAATAATTTTAAATATTTTTTTTTAAGTTAGATAGACACATCACATAACACGTCTATTTCTATTTATAGCATATATTAGGTAAAAAAAGTTGAGGATTTTCAAAAATAAAAACGCAGTCTTTCTCGTCATACGAAGTATGTCAAAAAATCATAAATAAATAGTTCTATAACCGTGTGCAAGGATATTACGGTTAGTCTTGCGGTTCCGGAGATTTATGCATTTTTTATATCAGCTCCATACATTTTTTTAGCAAAAAAAATAAAACTTGTCCTTTTGCCTACCAGATTGCGTCCTATGAAATATATAAGTATGATATTGGCTATTAGAACCCATTTTAAGCAAAAAAACCGACACTTTTAAATTTAAGTTCCTATGTCTTCTAGAGACGTTTTTCGATCCACAGTGCTTCGCCTAGGGGAACCTTAACGGCTGGCCTCACAACGACCCCTTATTTTAAACCTCCGACGGAAAAAGAGGGGTGTTATAAGTTTGACGTGTGTACCTGTATGTATGTGTAATTGTGTATCTGTCTGTGGCATCCTAGCTCCTAAACGAATGAACCGATTTTGATTTCGTATGTTTTTGTTTGAAAGGTGACTTTATCAAAAGTGTTCTTAGCTATGTTTGATTAAAGTCGGTTCAGGCGTTCTAAAGTTGTGGGTGTTTTACTTTTTGAATCGGGGTGTTTTCGCAAGATATCGTGTCTTAATTACGAGTTCCGGAACCAATCCTTCTGCAGCGATATGTGAGACAGGGAGACGTCATATCTCCGAAACTGTTCACTGCTACACTGGAGGATGTCTTCAAGGTTCTGGACTAGGCATCAACGTCAATGGTGAGTACATCACTTAACTTCGGTTTGCCGATGATATAGAGGTCATGGCTGTGTCCATGAAGGACCTCAGTACAATGCTCGATGACCTCAGTAGAGCTTCCGAAAGAGTGGGTCTCAGGATGAACATGGACTAAACCAAGGTGATGTTGAATGCCCATGTTACACCTACACCTAACAAGGTCGGAGACTCGACACTCTAGTTGTGGACGACTATGTCTACCTGGGACAAACAATCCAGTAGGGTAGAGCCAACTTCGAGAAAGAGGTTAACCGTCGAATCCGATTCGGCTGGGCAGCTTTCGGGGAGTTGCGCGGTATCTTCTTGTCACAGTGTCTCATGACCTATGGCTCTGAGACGTGGTCACTCACAATGGGCCTCATCAGAAAGCTTACAGTAACCCAAAGGGCAATGGAAAGGGCTATGTTCGGAGTTTCCTTGCGCGATCGAATCAGAAATGTAGAGATGTAAGAGAACCGGGGTTAAACATATTCGCGAGCTAGCTGATCAAAACTAGATGTATCCTCCGACTGCACAGCATGAATTTCTTCTTGTTTACTTTTTAGTTCGCTACTTAAGCAGTAGGGTTTTTTCAATTAACTTTTTTATTTATAACTTATTAATTAACAATTTTTTCGAATTAGGTACATTTAAACATATAAGTATTATATGTTTTTAAATCACCTCTTAAAATCCTTTATTTTGATGCCCCACACGACGGGTTTGGCATCAAAATAAAGGATTTTATTTTGGTGCTTATGGCGCCATATTATTATGGCGCCCAAAAGCCGCCATTTTTCTATTTTCCAATTTTAATGTAGCCAGTGACACTTGCAAGGTTAATCGATTCAGGTAAGAATCATCAAAATCGGCAAACGAGTTTAGTCTCTAGAACGCCACATAGGAACAACAGACATACATACATAGACTGATAAACACATTAGCCTCCTACGACAGTCGGGTAAAAAGAGTCTGTTTGTCATCGAAACGCCAAGAAGAAGAACAAGCAATTCGCCTAGCCTTAACTACGGTTGGGATAACAAATGCAGCTGAATACAAGTATTTTTCATGAACCAACGGCCTATCTTACCAGTAACTGGGTAAAACCCCTTGACAGGACTGGTAAGTATCAGATATTCAAAGTTTGCAAAGATCAATTAAAATTATCATTCAATAAACCTTAAAATTCCTTTTGAAGATTGAGTATGATGGACTACCTATAACAGAACGACACTCTCTTTACCGAAAATACTTCATATTACAAATAGGCATTTATAAAATCGTAATTTGCTCCCTTTCATAATATTTTCGTTTACAAATTCTCCTTCGCAGAATATATTCGGATGATTTGCCTTCATTTCCGAGGGGGGAATTAATCTTGCTTTCCCGGTATCATGAGAATTAGATCACAAAAGCGACGAGAGACAGATTAATGATATTTGCATGGAGTATGTACTCGTATTTGCGTCTTTGAGCATCATAAACTGTGACATAAATGGGTTGTAAATGAAATTGATTGATTTTGAAAGATTAGAATATAATAAAAGTTTGTTTGCTTGAAATAAGATATCTGAAATATGGATAACTCTACTACAGATTCAAGTCTGCTTAACATTTCGTTAAAAACTTTAGATTTGGTGAGTTTTTGAGAAAACTATAACCGGTCATACAGTACATCTGTAACAAGACTTGTAATGCATACTTGTAAGCCTTTTAGGGTTGTCATAGTCCAAAGATTGTATACTTTGCATATGTGCGTAGAATTTTGACTACTGTAGCAAAATCTGGTCACCCCAATACGAGGTATGTACTAAAAGAATAGAAAACCTACAGGAAAAGTTCGTAAAATTTCTAAACTTCAAATTTCGTAAACGTCATGATTCCTATGCCCGAGACTGCAAACACTATGATATGCTTCCCCTTGTGGATAGACGTAAGATGTTGGATATGCTTTTGCTCATTGATATCCTGCGAGGTCGTTTGGACAGCAGTGATCTGCTATCATGTATGGACTTCTGTACCCCAAAAACACGTACGAAAAATTATTCAGTATCCCTGGCTACCGCACAAAATACGGTAGAAATGCTGTTATGACCCGACTGCCACGCAACTACTCTGAGAGTTTTGAAAATGTCGATATATTTCATTTATCCAAACAATCATACCGAAGACAAGCTAAGCATATTGTTTAGTGAACTGATTGTGCCATAAGTCTTAACTCTCATAACTCTTAGGATTATGTGTGATGTATTTCGACTAAGCATGATATTCATGATGTTAGATTTCGCTAATATTTTGTTTGTTTTTCCCTTTGTCTAATTAATATAGCCATATTTGCATGTTTACATATTTACATACTTTTAACTTTGATTTAATGTGATCAATGAGTGTTCAATCCCACATGATCACTAATAGCTGCACTTGTGTGTAGTGATGGATTTCACTGACAAAAAAATGACATTGCAGTGGTAAGTGCTCGTTCACACAGGGGTCCGTTTTACAGGTCTTTTTCGTATACGTTTTTATTCGACGCTGACGTTGTGTACGTACGACGTGTGTAGTTGTATGAGCAAGTTCACACACATGACAGTATTATAAATCCAGTTAAAAATAGGTACCGATTCGACAAAATATACAGCAGTCCGTTTTACAGATCCGCTTTATCGTATACGTTTTTATTCAGCAATAGCGTAGATGAGCGAGTTCAAACACACAAAAGTATTAAAATACTGATCCATTTTTTGTAAAAGTTGGTGGTACACTGTCAAAATGTGGTGTGAACATTACCCGAAGTAGCGACAGATCCGTTAAAATGGAACTGTATATGCGGTGTGAACAACAACTTCAGTAGGAACATCTGTACTTCCAGTTTCGTTTTTAACGGGTCCGTCGCGACGAACCCGTTCTGTGTAATCTACTCCTACAAACAAAACATTTTTACCTCTTTACAAAAATAATCATTTTAGATGCAAAGCCGAAATTTTGAAAATGTAAAATAGTAACCTCCGAATTTAAAACTGCTGGTTGTTAAAAGTTTACATAAAAATCACTAACGATGTCTCACCAGTTAGTTACAAAAACAATAAACACATAACACAAAAATATGAATCTAGTTTTCGACTGCCATAGTTCGCTTCACAAAAACTTTTATTTGAACAATTTTAAATTGTTTGCAATCGGAGTGTTCAGTGATGTACACCAGTGCTTCAACGGCTTGCTATAGATATCTGTGCTAGATTCAACAGTTTTCAGCCTGAAAAAATATACATAACAATAAAATACACAATGAAAAAATCTGTTTGGTCCGTCAGTTACCTATTTGTAGTTTACAAAAAAAAAACTTGGACACGTGACACATCATGTATTGGACACGTATTTTGTTGCATGTATTTTGTCTTGTGTGCCACGTCTTGGTACACTTTTTACCTATAAGTGACGTCACAAGCCTCCACTTTTGAACTTTGATGAGCTTTTCTATAATTTTAGCTAGGCGGACGACATGGTGCTGCTGAGCGCGTCAGTTGGTCGTATTAGGATACTATTGGCCATATTATGTGAACGTTACGCAACTGACCACATATAACGTTCAGAAAAGTCAGTACATTGTTTTTGACGCGGGGACCAGGTACCTTCCTCATGGTATGCCTCCCATACGGCTAAACGGAGTTACTCATGAGCGTAACAATTTAAGTACCTAGGTTACTCGGTCACCTCAAGAACAATGCTGACATTGAAAGGGAATGGAGGGCTCTTTCCGTGCGTGCGAATATGTTAGCTCGCAGGTTTGCACGTTGTACTGCAGAAAAAAGGTGACGCCCTTTAGAGCATTCTGTACCACTTTCTACACTTGCAGCCTGTGGGAGAATTATTCGCGGGCGTCTATGGAGCCCTTCGTGTCCAGTATAATAACGCGTTCAGAAAACTGATGGGGTTGCCTTGGCGTTGTAGTGCGTCAGGGATGTTTGTGGCGGCGCGAGTTGATTGTTTTTACGTGATAATGCGCAAGCGCGCAACATCAATGGTGGCCCGAGTTATGGACAGCCCTAACAGGGTTCTGGAAATGATTGCTGACAGAGTGGACTGTCCGTATACAGTTCACTACTGTCAGTTACATGTGTCACCATATCGTGTTGTTTACTAATACTTAGTTTTAACGCACGTTAGTGGAGTTTCTTGTGCGTTCTTCTCCATAACAAGCTACTTTCCGAATGCACGGTAGAGTCAATTTTTATTAATTGTACATTTTTTATTTACATTTAATTTTTGACGTTCAAAAGTGCCGCTTATTGGCCTAATTGAAATAAATATATTTGACTTTTGACTTTTTTTTGACGTTGTTACTAACCCTATAAGAGTCTACGCTCGAAATAAAGTTTTTGAATTTGAATTTGAATTTATCTTTGTAAATTTGTTTTTTGGGTTTTTGATTTAATAAATAAAAATATTGGTACTTACGAATATTTTTTGATAACCTTAAATAGTTTTTAATTTTCCAGGAAATATTTCTATTTTATAATGTACCTAGTTGACATCCTCATCATTCGATTGTTAAGTCATTGTTCTAGTCGCCGCTAACATTACTGCAGCATAGGGTACTCTAGATCCAGTACTTGATGCAGTCGAAATATTAATGTTTTCTAATAAATAATAAAAAAATCGGGCGCGGAAAGTCGCGGAAAAGTATATAATTTTAGTGTTTTTTTTAAGAAAACTTTAAAACATATGTGAAGTGCATTTCTATAGAAAGTCTGTTTCTATTTTATTTTAGGTTCACAAAATATCTCGGGGGCAAGAACTGTGACCCATAAATACTTGTTCGATCGCAAAAAGTGTTTTGATTTGCCTAATTTGGAAGAAAAACTGACTTTCTTAAATGAGGAGCTTCTGCCATGCGATGGATAAAAGGAATTTTTTCAATGTTTCTTTCAATATGACTAGATGTAATATTAAAACGTTTGTTTTATTTACTAATATTGTTTAGAACCAATATTGACAATGAAATAATTTTGGGCGCGTAGATCATTCAAATACCCGTATGTGCGCCATCTGGTGACGGTAAGGAGTAACCTCTTTTTATGTATACGTTTTAACATAAGAGATCGTTTACGTTAACGCGATTGAGTGTGAGCAAAAACTCGCACTAAGGGCACTGAGCACCGCGACACGACGAATGTTCACGTATATTTGTGTGCCGTTTCGAGCGTTCGTAGGACTGTGACTGCCGAAGGAGGGTAATGTGTTTATCAGTCTATGTTATGTATTTATGTATGTATGTTTGTTCCTATGTGGCGTTCCAGAGACCAAACACGTTGGCCGATTTTGATGATTTTTGCGTCAATCGATTCGTCTAAACCCTACAAGTGTCACTGGCTATATTAAAATTGTAAGATAGAAAAATGGCGGATTTTGGGCGCCATATCGTGGGGGCCCAATTTTTTTTTTCTTCCTATCCCATCGTGTGGGGTATCAAAATAAAGGGTTTTACAAGGCGATTTTAAAAATAAATAACACTTATATATTTCTATGTACCAAATTTGTAACCAAATTTGTATTAGTAACTAAAAAGTTATAAATAAAAAAAAGTTAATTAAAAAAATCAAAATACCCGACTGTTTAAGGTGCGAACTAAAAGGTGTAAACAAGAAGAAAATCATGCTGTGCAGTCGGAGGATACTAGGGTAAGTTTTGGTGGAATCGCTGTTGGTGAGAACAGCATTGCCTATAAAGTGCCAAAAATACCTTCTGCTGTACTCGTGGTGGAGTACCGTAACAAGCAGAGCCCTAGCCCGTCCGAGTCATCCACGTCCCCGTCTTTCTCCCTGGGACCTGCTGCAACCGCGCCGCCGCGCGTCCATCACCCCGAATATTCTGCGCCTTAAAACAGAATCGACTCACTAGGGAGGATACCCGAAAAAAAATCCGAGCAAATCCGTAGGCTCTAAAGCGGCAGCCCCGCTAGCGGATTAAGGCACAGCAGTGGGCTAATCACTCGCTTGCCCGACAATAATAGATTAATGAAACTGAAGCAGTAAGAAACCGGACCGATACCCTACCGACGACATTTGGCTTTAAAACATGGACACGAATTGCTTTTTGGAATATAAGAACACTTAGCGATGACAGCAGACTAGCCCAAGCAGAAGCAGTAATGCTAAATTACAACCTGAAAATACTCAGTCTAAGCGAAGTGAAAAGAAACGGCTTCGGTGAGCTGAGAACGTCCAGAGGCTTGACTTTGCTGTACTCTGGTAAAGAAAGTGAGGAAGATGTGCGCGAGTACGGCGTAGGGCTCCTCCTTTCTAATGAAGCTAAGAATAGCCTCCAGGACTGGAAGCCGATCTCAGACCGAACCATGTACGCCCGTCGACATGCAAGCTAAATTGAAAGATTTATCTTTTTTTTCGCCAGTATTGTCGATTTTTGAGTCACATTTGACGAGTCTTTTTTGCTTAGAAACTGGTACTAATCAGCAAACTGCCCAATACTCATGCTAAACCTCGCTTAGACATACGGACAATAGCACTAATCAGTCTCAATATCAACCCAACAATATTCCAGCAGAGGCCTATTATCGGCAGTGACCGGTATTAGGAACGCATCAGTGCACTTCCAAATTACGGCATGCAGCAGACACCCTTGAAGATAATTGAGCCTTTGTCCAGCAGAGACTGGTTCAGACTTAACATGATACAGAAGTGGGGTGGCCAGAATTCTGCTTTGTATTTTCAGGACTAATAAAATACTAGCTTTTTCCGCAACTTCGCTACCGTGCCCCTGTGTCCTGTGTCACAGGAACCGTTCCTTTTTCAGCATAAAAGAGAACCTAGAGTATTTAACAAAAGTATAAGCTTTATATAGGTTTTTTGTGTCAGCAGACGGACATCTTTCGGTTGAAATGGTGATGATGATAGCTTTCTATCAGTGTAAGAATTGTGCAAATAGGATCACTAAATGTTTGCAGAAATTACCTTTTACAAAGATATTAAAAAAACAAAGAAACAATTTTAGCATTAGGTATATTTTAACTAGTACCTATACTAGTTAAAATATACCTAATATTTTTGAGATAAAATCTTTGGTTGAAAATATGAGAGCCTTAGAGATAAGAAGAAAGTAATCTTTCTAATGTAAAGTAAGTAGAAAGTTTTGATTGAAACGATAAGCTTTCTTTAGTGGAAGATTTTCACGTTTTTTTGCGAGCAAATATTTCCAGAAAGGTTTGATCATATTCGAATATTCTTATAACACTGATGACCCACTTGTACAAAAAATGTTGTAAGAATAAGTAGGAATTAGATATAAAAAAAACTATAACGCGCTTTAAAATTACTCCTACGACTATGTAAGCACCTAAAAACACCGCACACTTTTTTTTACTTCCGGTTCTTACACCGAGTTTCTGGAAGTAAAATTAATGTGACAAATTGTCAAGCACCCGTTATCTGCTGTGATTGGCTGTTGAAAATACATTCAACCAATCATAGCAGATAACGAGTGCTTGTCACATTCATTTGGCGATAATTTTGCTTCCAGAAATTCGTGGTAAGTGGTTTGCACCCGACCATTTGCTAACTATCTTATTCTTTTAGACGTAATTATCATCTTAAAAATATTTAATTCATACAACGTAAGTAGTAAGAAAACATTTTTGGAAAACCCGATGGCACATATGACTTGTAAGATATGAAACGTAAGTCAAACAATGAATTGATACTTCCTCAGCTTTCAACTTGCATATTTTTTCGAATATTTTTTTCTACAAATCATTACTTTTTGTTTCTCAACACAGTATCCATAAATTATTATTTTACATTGGTCAGATTCGAAAATGATACAAAATATAGGTAAGTATACAGGGTGGCCAAAAACTCGTGGATCAAACGCAACTAGGGGTTAGATAGGGCCATCAGCTACAAAAAAATTTTCTACGGGAGGTCCTTAAGGTCAACCCCTGCAGAGTTATAATTTATTTTGTGTTTTTATGAGAAAATTGTCTTTTTTTACTAATTCTTATTAAAATTCGAAAAAATCTACATTCTGTATCTTTTTATAATTCACACTAGATTGGTACTGATGAGTCTTTGCGTTAGACATGCTATTTATGGTTGTTTATTGGGTGTGTTGAAGATAATACTAAGTTTTACGAAAAAAAAAACTTCTTTTATTTACTTCGGACCCCACTGTGAAAAAAATAATCTATACCGAAAAGTGACCCTGTATTACAAGTTTTGGCGCATTTAATAGGGTTTCTAAAAAAACTCTGCAGGGGTTGTTGACCTTAAGGACCTCCCGTAGAACAATTTTTTGCAACTGATGACCCCATCTACCCTTAGTTGCGTTTGATCCACGACTTTTTGGCCATCCTGTATATTGTGGGAGACTAGTGCCTAAGCTAGACTCGTGGCCTGTGCTTCAGGACACCAGGATCAGACCCGTTATATTTTAATTTTATAAATCATTGGGACTATCCACATTGAGTAAAATACTTGGCTACCAATCCTAATGAACGTCTTTGATCCTGTACGTCTTCTACATTCAACTTGACCTGCAACTTAGTTGGTGCAAATGAAACATGGCAGCTAGGTAATAAAATACCTAAAGTCGTGTCAATCTAAGAAGTTCACATTAACATTAGAAACGGGATATTTACCATGTTTACTGTTTGTTCCGAGTTGCCGATATTTCGGTGCTGTTGCAAGCACCATGATCACGGATAAACTGAAGTGTATGTGGTTAACATAGTAATTAATTAGGATTATGAATTTGATTTTTCTTAGACGTTCATACAAAGTTATCGCGGCATGTAAAATGAGAAACGTCATCCGACCTCTTAGATTGCCACGATTATAATAGTGAGACTAATAATTTAGTAATAGAAGATATGAGGTGCTTTGGGCTAGTAAATTCACTATGAGAGGTATCACAATCGCAAATTTCCAGAAATCCACAACCAAAAAAAATTAAAACAGTGCAGTCATTAGGTACATAATTTGCGCTGTATGCCGAGATACAGGACTCGTTCTAGTTCGGATACAGATGCTCCCATGTTGCATAATATTAAGTGCTGGCCTGTAATAATACTTTATGTTTACCTACACATAAATTATTATTATATCCGTTGTATTAAAATAAAATTAAAATAAATTAGACCGAAAAGCCGTAAAATTCAAATAAAATCTCGCAACGGTGTTTAATCTACGAATACAAACCCCTAATTTGTTTATTAAGAATTTGAAGTTTATACTGATTCAACATTTTACTTTGTGCTTGAAAACTCTACTCTAGCTTAAAAACCTATTAAAATTTGCAATAAAAGTAGAGTTTTCCATGTAACTCTAAATACCCAAGGAACAGTAAGTTGAATAATCAAGCTACATTACTTGTAGATAGTTTTACCGTAAGGAGAACCTAAACATACATTCTTGAAACTCAATACACTTTGTATTTGCATCCATACGTCTACAACATAAACTTACCAGAAAAATATCACATTTGAGGAAAAACCTCTAAAAAAACACGAAAAAGGAAGAAAGTCTACTTACAATACGTCACATAAGGTAAATGTAGGTGGAAAATTTGCTTATATTACGTAAATAGATAGAAGAGCAGTGGTGGCCCAGTGGTATCGGCCGTGACTTACAAATTGTAGGTCATGGGTTCGAGCCCAGGCAGGCGCTTCCTTTTGTGTAAATTATTTCATCACCACTGCTCTTAAAACGGTGAAGGAAAACATCGTGAGGAAACCGGCATGTCCTAGAAATTCGAAGACATGTGACATCCACCAACCCGCACTGGGAACGCGTGGTGGATTACGGCCCATTCCCCTCACAGAGAGGAGGCCAGTGTGTAAATATATCTACGTTTTAAGCAAAAAATAATAAAGATATTTATCACTAGACCTTAGGGCCGATTTCACTAATAAAACTAATCGCAATTAGTTTAACTGAACCGAGAGAGCAGTGGTGGCCCAGTGGTATCGGCTGCGGCTTACAAGTCGGTCGTGAGTTCGAACCCAGTCAGGCGCTTCATTTTGTGTAAATTATTTCATCACCACTCCTCTCAAAACGGTGAAGGACAACATCTTGAGGAAACCAGCATGCCTTAGAACCAAAAATTCGAAGACATGTAACATGCACTCCGCCCGCGTGGTGGATTATTCCCTCTCACAGAGAGGAGGCTTGCACGCACAACGAACCAAATGCGAGTTAAAGTGCGGAAAAGGGGTCCATCTTTCCTATCCTAGTTCAACTGAACTCAGTTTATGCAAAAATAGCGTACTGATTGGTTGAGACCGCTGAGAAACTAAGTACCAATCAGTTCGTCTTAACCTTGCATCGACAACACACGCTTTTAAAAAAGTATCCCATTCAAGGAAAACACCTTAAAAATACACAGAAAAGCCGAGGTACGTAAGCCCATAATCTCACAGTCAACAATAATTGCGGATACACACAACATCATATTTACATTTTTAAAGCTAAAGCGGGATAATTGGTAACGGGCGCCCACGGATAAATGTTTGTTTGGCCATCAAATAACTGTGGCGTGACGTTTCAAATGGACGCTTTTGACACAAATGATAAGTAATATCCGAACATTATTTGATTGGAACTAAGCCAACCAGCTTAGAAGTAAAGGTTACGCAATACTTCTGATCCGTGTCAGTGAGATTTCGGTTCCGAAGTAGCCGTAGTACCTGTAGGGAAGCTTACGCACTACATCCAAACTCTATCCATCCATAATCCAGAATATTTTGAAATCGGAACTCAAATCACGGATACGGATCACGAAAAGGGACATGAGGTGCGTAACCGCTCCATTTTAAAAACAGACGCTAGCCAAGAAATAAACATATCCAAACATATAAAAGAAGAAAGTGACTGACTGACTCACTCACTGACCATCAACGCACAGCCCAAACGGCTGAAGCTTCAATCACGAATCTTGGCACGTAGGTTCCTTTGGTAGTGTAGGTGAGGAAAGGATTTTTGGAAATTCCACCCGTAAGGGCGTGAAATAGAGGATGAAAGTTTGTATGAAAATCCATCAGTTTTAAAGTCAGGATCTTCATATTTTGGGTTTAGGCTGAAGATTAAAAAATAATTTACACGTATCTCAGCGATTTTGAAGATTTCACCCCCATGAGGGTGAAATCGTCTAGAGACTTAAAATTTTGCTCATAGATACTTTATACTGTGCAGGCATCCACCAAGAAAGAAGTTTTGTGAATTCCACCCCTAAAGTGAAATAGGGGATAAGAGTTTGTATGAAAGTCGGTCAGTTTTGAAGTTAGGGTCTTCGAATTTTGGGTTTGGGCTGATGATTAAAATCTAACGCAAATTAAGGTCTTTTGGGAATTCCGTCCTTGGGGGGGGCGGATTATGGGGGATGATTGTTGTGTACAAAATTCCTTCTTTTACAAAGGAAAAATTATTAAAAATACTTTCAATACTTTAAAGTCTGTTGGTAACAATAAAATGGCTCAACGCATAAATATAGGAATTAAATAGGGACGGGAAAATCTGGTTCGCTATGACAATTAATAAGGCTCAAGGACAAACTCTGAAGTAAGCTGGTGTAGATTTGAGGGCGAATTGCTTTTTCTATGGACAGTTCAATGTAGCGTGTTCACGTGTTATCTCATCAAATAGTCTGGTGATATTGGCGTCAACATCCAAAATGATTTAAAATGTTGTTTCTAAGAAAATACTTTAATTTAATTACTTAATTATGCTTATGATTACTTATTATTAGTCATGGATAAACACAGTAATAGTGTAGGGATAGGGACTGGACAAGGATAGAGCGTATTGATGATAGAGTAGGTAAGTTTAAGTCTGTTCTAAGAAACACTTTCGCATTACATAATTTTTTACTTTTCTCTACATACTGTTAAAATATGATAAGGAGAAGCATGTAGTCTACGCGTGCGAAGCCGCGGGCAAAGGCTAGTTAAACCATATCATAGGTATATTTATTATTATATAATTATTTATAGCACTGTCACATTCTACCTACAACAACACCACTGCTGGGACGCAGCAGTACTGTGTGCTTCCAGCACGCAGGACTGCCGAAGAAGGGTAAAGTGTTTATCAGTTTATGCATGTTCCTATGTGGCATTGTAGAGACCAAACGCGTTAGCCGATTTTGATGATTCTTATGTGGAGGAGCACGTGGCTTAATAATAACAGCCGCACGGGTCGATCTTCAAGGTTAAGCAACGCTTGACGAGGTCGGTCCGTGGATGGGTGACCATTTCAACATACCGAGTTTCCTCCATGCCTCGTAAAGCACGTTAAGCCGTTGGTCCCGGCTGTTATTTAAAGATCTTTGACAGTCGTTACGGGTGGTCAGAAGCCTGAGATCTGACACCAGTCTTGCCAAGGTGTACCGTATTTCCCAGTTACTGGGTTGTGGAGGTCAGATAGACAGTCGTTCTATGTAAAACACTGGTACTCAGCTGAATCTGATAAGACTGGAAGCCGACCCCAATATAGTGAGGAAAAGGCTAGGCAGATATTATATATATTATGTCAATCGATTCGTCTTAACCTTGCATGTGTCACTGGCTACTGGCTGGAAAATAGAAATTAACAATTTTCTTTTGTTTCCCAACCCATCGTGTGGGGTATCAACATAAAGGGTTTTAAGAGGTGATTTCAAAAATATAAAACACTTACATTCGCGAGGCGCGGCTGACCAAAACCAGATGTATCATCCGACGGCACAGCACGATTTTGTTCTTGTTTACGTCTTTTTAGTTCGCTTCTTAAGCAGTCGAGTTTTTTCATAACTTTTTAGACAACATATTTTTTTCGAGTTAGATATATTTAAACATACTTATAAGTGTTATATATTTTTGAAATCACCTCTTAATTTAGTTTAGTTGGCTTCCCAAGCAGTCGGGTTTCTTAGATTTTTTGAATTATCTTTTTTTTGCCTATCATTTTGACTATGCCACAAAAATCATTGCATTTATAAAGCAAACAAAGTCAAAGTCAAATATATTTATTTCAACTAGGCCAATAAGCGGTACTTTTGAACGTCAAACATTAAATCTAAATTAAAAATGTACAAATAATAAAAATTTACTCTATCGTGCATTCGGAAAGTATCTTGTTATGGAGAACGTACAAGAAACTCCATACTTACTATTTAAAAAAAAAATGATTTACAATGTTTACTTATGTACATACATTAATAAATTCATATATGTGAGGACGATGCACCCATAAATAGCACTACACACTATACTACGTACAGGTATAAAGTAATAAAAGCACTAACAGGTAAATTCATTAATTTGATAAATAGGAACATGGTTCTCACATACTTACAAATATTGCAAACATAGGTAAAATACCTAATTCAACAACAACGGAACCGTGTGTGAGTCAAATTCTGGAAAAATAAAAAAAATAACATAAGAATACAATAACTATGAATAGGTACACAAATTAGCAAATTTGATTTTGTCCACACCAAAGATTGCTCTACGGAGCGGGACCAACATGTTGCCAATCATTCTTATCTTGAATATATAATCATCTTATTTGTAATATGCTTGTTTATAAAGTGTGCTTTTAACTAAAGTTTTAAATTTACTTTCATTTAGTTTTAATATATCACAAGGTATTCTGTTATAGAATTTAACACAGAACCCCATGAAAGATGAGTGTACTTTTGCTAGTCTATAAGATGGTTGATCTAACTTATCTTTATTTCTCGTATTACAATTGTGTCTATCACTGACCTTACTAAAGAGATGTATATTTTTCCTTACATACATAATATTTTCATAAATGAATTGGCAAGAAACTGTCATAATATTAATATTTTTAAATAGCTCCCTAAGAGATTCTCGGTGACTTAAATTATATATGGCTCTGATAGCTCTCTTTTGCAATATAAATATGGATTCAATGTCAGCCGCTCGGCCCCACAATAAAATACCGTATGACATAATGCTGTGAAAGTAACTAAAATAGAACAAACGCGCGGTCTCCACATCCGTCAACTGTCTTATCTTTCTAACAGCATAAGCGGCCGAGCTCAGCCGACCCGCAAGAGATATTATGTGAGAACTCCATTGCAATTTGTCGTCTAGAGTGATTCCCAAGAAAACTGTTTGATATACAAAGTCCAGCTTTTCGCCATTCAATATGATGTCGCATTCGCTACTTCTAACATTCGGTAATGTGAATCTAATACATTTGGTTTTTTTTTCATTTAGTACCAAATTGTTTGCCGTGAACCAATTTTGGACCTGATGAATCGAGTTATTCACATCATCAAGATTTTGTGACCACAGATCTATTTTAAATATCACAGATGTGGCATCAGCAAACAACACCATTTTCGGTTGATTTTGTAGTAATTGGGGTAAATCGTTAATATAAACTAAAAAGAGGAATGGACCCAATATCGAGCCTTGAGGAACACCCATTGTCATTTCAGACCCTAGTGAGTTTACGCCGTTTACCTGAACTTTAACTTGTCTGGCTTTTAAATATGATCTAAGTAACCCACGGGCTGTATGTCCAATTCCATAGTGCTCGAGCTTCAACAATAGTGTCTCATGGTTAACGCAATCGATCGCCTTCGAGAGGTCGCAAAAGATTCCAATGGCGTCTTGTGCTTCCTCCCAGGCGTTAAAGATGTTCTTTATTAGGGTGACACCGGCGTCAGTTGTGCAACGCCCTTTGGTAAAACCGTACTGTTGATCATAAAAGATAGAATGTTTGTTAAAATGGCGCAACAATAGATATTGTGTTTATTATTTGGGCTTAAACTACTTTCAGACAGAGGAAAGTCAGATGTCTTCGAATTTTTGTTCTAGGCCTAGTTTAGCCAGCATAGCAGGCAGCCAGTAGCTACTACTACAACTGAAAATAGCCTAACTAAAACATTCTAACTAAATGTAGAAGACATCCGCAAAAAAACCAAGGTTACTGACATAGCCCGAAGAATTGCCAAACTTAAGTAGCATTGCACGCAGAAAGGATGGCCGTTGGGGCCGAAAAGTTCTGGAGTGGCGACCGCGTACCGGAAGACGCAGCGTTGGAAGGCCTCCCACTAGGTGGAGCGACGACCTGGTCAAGACTGCAGGTGTCCGGTGGATGCGAAACGCACAAGACTGATCAGTGTGGCGACGCTTGAGGTAGGCCTATGTCCTGCAGTGGACGTATTTTGGCTGAAATGATGATGATGATGAACTAACAGTTTTAGAATAAACGACCAGTTTCAGAATTAAGAATCTACTTTAGACTGATAAACAGTCAAAGATTGGCATTAAAGAAGGCTATGAATCTCTAAATTTTCTTTTCTGAACCCGGCTATATCGATAACTCGATTTACTATGGATTGAGACTTGACTTTTAAAAGCAAGGGTTAGGTTAGGATTTGGTTTGCAAAATATGCTATCACTGTTCTTGTTCTTGTAATAATAATGTTTGTATGTCGTTTTGTGGCAATTAAATACTTTTTAGGGTTCCGTACCAAAGGGTAAAAACGGGACCCTATTACTAAGACCACGTTCCGTCTGTCCGTCTGTCACCAGGCTGTATCTCATGAAGCGTGATAGCTAGACAGTTGAAATTTTAACAGATGATGTATTTCTGTTGCCGCTATAACAACAAATACTAAAAACAGAATAAAATTAATATTTAAGTTGTGCTTCAAGCTACCAAAAATGTGATGTTTGCTGTTTTTTTGCGATAATGGTACAGAACCCTTCGTGCGTGAGTCCGACTCACACTTGGCCAGTTCTTTCTTTTCTTTTCTTTCAAAAGCTCTTTAAACGGTAAAAAAAATTAAGCTACATTTTTAAAAACGCTTATAGGAAAATCCAACAGTCACTACCGGATGTTCCATAGACAAAGTAAACAATATTAAACTAACGGGAATCCAAAAAGCGATTACCTGTGCTCGTAATCTATGCCCACCGATTCCCCGTAAAATGTTGAGTATTACATTTATGTGTCACTAGTTACTGCCAGCGGCTTCACCCGCATGGAATTCGAAAATTATCCCAAGGGAACGTACGTAATTCCGGGATAAAAATTTATGCAATGTTATGTCTGTCTCCAGAGTCAATCTATCCCTCAGCTAAAACTCATCAAAATTTGTTCGGCTGTTTGGGCGTGAAATAAGAACCTCGTTATAAAATAATAACAGCTGCACGGGTAAATTTTCAAGGTTAAGCAACGCTTGCCAAAGTCGGTCCGTGGATGGGTGACTATCTTCACATGGCGAGTTTCCTCAGTGCCTCGGCAAGCAATGCCGGCTGACTTTTGTAGATCTTGGATGGTCGTTACGGATAGTTACGGAGAGCTGGCGCAAAAGTAATGTAGTAACGTGAATGTGCCTTAATTTTTGCAGGGGCACCAAATGCCACTGTGCTTTAAATGATAAATGATTTTATTTCTGTAAGTTGGTTTGTACAAACACTTTTACATGTCGATTATATTTTTTAAAACTAGATGAGGTCGTCGTTTCCTGTCTGACAACTCTGAGAAGAAAGGCCGAAACAAACTCAGAGGTCACAGTCTCTTTTAAAGTCCAGACAAAATCTTGGTTGGATCATGTGAAGACCATGTAGACTGATGTCTGAAAAGGTCCTGAAAGAAAAGACCAGCTGCTGACGTTTAAGTTTAAACAAAAGTGAAGTATCATCCGCAAACAACACTATATATCATGTTTAACCTATAAGAGGTAAGGCAAGTCATTAATATAAATAACAGCGCTATAGTAAATGAAGTGATACTTTCACAAGCATCCTGTTTACAAATTAGCATCAACCCTGACTTAATTATTTTAGCAATCTACCGATCGCCCTCTACGTCAAATACCGATGAGTTTATTTTCTCCCTTAATCAACACATTACTACACTTAAAGCCGATAAAAACATAATAATCACTGGCGACATAAATATTAATTTAATATGTTATCAAGATGAGCAAGCTGTTGATCGCTCAAGAAGGTTAAGTTATTTAAACATGCTGTCAATGCACGGGTTGCTGCCGGGTCACACACTACCTACCAGAGGAAAAAACTGCCTTGACCATTTTATCCTAAAGTTAAAATCATCACGCAAAACTGGAACTATAGCTATTATTAATACTACAATAACCGACCAGTATATGACTTTTTTAAAACTATCTGACCAGGAATATAAACATAAGAGCACTATCACAAAAACTACGTTAAATATGGAGAACGCACTGGAACATTTAAAACAAAGGCATTAAGTCCGCCTTTGTACCTTTTGTGCATGAAGTCTAAATAAATAAATAAAGTAACCTTCAAAATCTTTTAGACCTAAATGACCCTAATATACTTACCGATTCCCTTATAAATATATTACAAACAAGCCTTATCTCCAGTACTCTAACTAAAATAATTCCAGTAAAACATAGGCTGCTTAAACCATGGATGACCACTGGCTTACTTCGATGCATTCGAAATAGGAATGACATGTAAAAAAGACTTAAGACAGATCAGTTTAACGAAATATTAAGAGTCACATACAGAAGATACCGTAATTATTGTAACTATATCATCAAAAAACAAAGGAAACTTATGATAGAGAGCGATTAACCAAAGCACAGAAAAATCCTAAAAAACTATGGGACACAATTAACACTATAACTCAACGTAAACCTAATAAAACACCTAACACGGAGCTTTTACATCTAAAACCAACTGCACAGGATTCTGCAAATGCAGTAAATAAATATTTCTCCAGCATAGGTAATGTTCTCGCCAATGAAATCATTTCGAACACCTCTAGAGCAAACGCTCTTCATACTGGCGCGAATGACAACGCCCCTTCATCTTCATTCGTAATTCTTCCAACTGACCATATAGAGGTTTACAACACTCTAATGACTCTAAAGTCTGATAGCGCCCCGGGGTGGGATGGTGTCCCGGTTAGCTTCCTAAAGGCTTCCCATGGGCTGATTGTGCCAATTGTTACTCATTTGGCAAATCTGTGCTTTGACCATGCGACGTTTCCAACAGCTCTGAAGCTTGCTTTAATAACACCAGTGCATAAGAGTGGAGACAAGACAGACCCATCGAACTACAGGCCCATATCAGTATTACCATCTATCTCCAAAATCTTAGAAAGACTAATAAACTCACGCCTAATAAATTATTTTAATAAAAACAGATTATTGTCACCCAATCAGTTTGGCTTCCGGCGAGGAATGTTAACAGAAGATGCAGCCTTGGCTCTTGTCTCCACTGTAACCAGTAAAGTAGACAGTGGAGACAAGTGCCTCGCCGTCTTTCTTGACCTCAAAAAAGCGTTCGACACTGTCTCTGTTTCCACTCTTTTGGTCGTGTTGGAAAGCAATGGCATAAGAGGTCAGCCGCTTGCTTTATTCAGGGATTATCTATGTGGGCGGAAGCAAAAAGTTAAAATTGGCGACACTGTTAGTTTAGATGAAACTACTACTTACGGCGTTGGACAAGGAAGCGTGCTTGGCCCCACTCTTTTCTTAGTTTATATAAATAGCCTCTGTAAGATGAACATAGAAGGAGGTCACATCTACTCATACGCAGATGATACTGCCATAGTTTTTAGCGACACAACTTGGAACAAGGTTAAGAAATCTGCAGAGTCTGGCCTGTCTAGGATAGCATCAAGGCTCGACGAAAATCTTTTGACCCTTAATATATCTAAAACCACCTTCATTTGCTTCTCTAAATATAACCTTTCACAACCTTCAACTGACTTTAAAATAAAAATTCACAATTGCCAGACCCCCTCAAACTCTAGCTTTGCTTGCCCTTGCATAGAAATTGAAAAAGTGCAATATACCAAATATCTAGGTATAATGATCGACCAACGTTTGTTTATCTTGGCATTTGCATACTGAATTGATTATGAAAAGAATTCGGAAACTTATCTGTACATTTAAAACATTGCGTTACGTGACTACTAAAAATCTTCTGTTACAAATTTACACATCACTGGCACAGTCGGTACTAGCGTATTGTTTACCAGTTTGGGGTGGAGCAACTAAAACTAAATACTTAGAACTAGAAAGAGCTCAGAGATCACTATTAAAAGTTATGCTATACAAGCCCTTTAGGTTCCCAACTGAAACTCTTTACCTAATTTCTGATGTTCTGACGGTTCGAAAACTTTATGTGCTCCACATTATTTTAAAAAAACATAAATCTCTCACCTTCGACCCCTCGACTCGACAAAGGAGAAGGAAATACATGATCCCCAGTGTTCCCGTTAAATCAACTTTTGCTAAGAGACAGTACGCCAGGCAATCTTCTCACATATATAACTTGATAAACAAGGAATTAAATGTTTACCCACTTTCGTATCGAGACTGTAAAATTGCTCTGACTGAATGGTTAAAGACAAAAACTTACGACGAGATTGAGAATATAGTCCAAACTATAAGTTCATAAAAGTTAAAATAATCTATTATTATTAACTGAGACTACTTTTACTCACTAACACATATCCACTGCTATTTACAGGCCATATACCTATTATCATTAAACACATACACACCATTACACACCTTCACACTACAGAGCGTCTTTAATTAATCATTACCTACTTTGTTCAAGTTTTACTTTATATTTTGATTTATATAACTTTTTTTTTCTTTTCTAATACCTACTTTAATGAAGTGTCTATTCAATAGCCTATAAAAGTTGTAATTACTGGAAGAGCGGAACTACCTAACACAAGTATATTTCTTACTTAAATGGAAATTCCCTAAAAACCAAATGTAATAGTATTCTTAAGTTATTGAAAATAAACATTTATTATTATTATTGCATTTATTTATTTTATATACATATTTTTAAATTTTTAAATATTATTCTATATAAAAAATAATAATAAAACATTTAAAAATACAAAAATAGTAGCCCACCGGTATCGGGAACAGGTTCCAAGCTACCGGTGGTCAGGGCTCCTGAGAGAGGAACCTCCTGACTATACGCGCCGTGTCCAGGAGTACCGCTTTCTGGATCAAGCCCTTATTATTATTTATTATTATAAATAAGAAACAAGAAAGGGCCAAGAATTGAGCCCTGCGGGACGCCCATTGTTACTATAGATCAGGGAGATCTTTTTCCATTAACGTCAACGCTCTTTTTTTTTATTTTTTTTTATTTAAAAAAAACTTTGCCCCACACTAGGAATTTCTTCCTGTATCGTGGGTGCGTTTACAAATATATAAACTCACATACACAAACACCCAGAGCCGGAACAATTATCTGTAGGTCATACAAATTTTTGTTCCGTGCGGGAATCGAACCCGCGACACGCAGCGCAGCAGTCAATTGCTCAACCACTGCGCCAACCGTGCGCCCAAATCCGTGCGCTCTGAATCCTATTACTCAAGTATTCATACTTAAGTAAGAAGAGCCAGAGCGCTGTTCCGGATCCCGTAGTGGCGGAGATTCCTGTTTAGCGTTTCATGAAGAACACAATCAAATGCCTTGGACAAATCACAAAATATGCCCAAGGCATCGCACTTATCTTCCCATGCATTATAAATATGTCCTAAAAGCTCAACACCGGCATCGGTAGTTGAACGACTCCTTTTAAAACCGAACTGTTTGCTATGTAATAATTTATATTTATTAAAAAATCTTTGCAATTGCTCTAAAATTAATTTCTCAAATATTTTACCAAACGTAGGTAGTACTGAAATAGGTCTATAATTTGTAAGGTCTGAAGTACTACCTGATTGAAACAACGGTATTATTTTACTATTTTTCGTTAGGTCAGGCAACTCCCCACTGTCGATACAATTATTAAAGATAATAGCTAAACTAGGTGCGACAATGTCAATAATAGACTTAGCAACTTCTACAGAATGTCCCACAGATCTGCAGATCAGCTTTGACATTTATCTTATACACATCTAAAGAATTAGTTGTCAACAAGCCATGAAGCGATACACACCTCAGGAAAGTGGAATTATTATTACTGCTTATTTGAAAATTTTCGACGAATCCTATTTCCGCTCAAGTGACTATGTTTGCAAATAAAAGTTGCGTTTCTGGGGCACAGAGAATCCACATGAAATGCATGAAGAGCCATTGCATCCCCCAAAGTGACTGTTTGCCACACCAAATGGGTGTGGCAAACAGTCACTGCACACACACAGGTGTGGCATTTGCAGTGAAAAAGTGATTGACCCTTGGAGCCAGATGTTTTGCGAGTAACAATTCAAAATGCCGTAAAACAACACAATTGTGCATCGACTTGTGAGGTGGCCATTTGAACGATATATTTTTTTCCAATTAATATCATCAATTCTACTTCAAATAAATTTTTCATGGAATCATAATCAAATTTTTTACATATTTTATATTATTTAATTTCTAATAAAATGGCAGCTAATTCAAATTTTGACATTACTTTTGCTACACCCTCGAGTTGGGGAAAGGCTTAGCAGTATCATTGGTTTGGACGTAAAAACATACAAACAGATAGACAAACAGACAGTAACTTTTGCATTTATAATATTACCACGGATAGTATGGATGGCGTGACTTGTGGTCATTAGTTCCATCCGATTTGTAGCACGAAGAGACGGTGTAAGCTTGGATTTTCCAACAACGCTTGTTATGAGGTCATTTTACAACAATTTTATATTTTCAGGAAATCATTATGTTTATATATTATGTAATACAAACTTTGTAAGTAATTTTATTTCACCTTTCGAACATAATACCAACACTGCACCCATGTACACCCAGAAGGGTAAGCAGTGGTGATTCTATACGAGATACGTACCTACACCTTTTCTGGCCGGGGAAGCACGACAAAATGCGCTAGCAGCCAAGCATTCCATGGCCCTGGTCAAATATTGCTGCTTAGTCACTTATAGTCTGTGAGACCACATCGCTCACCGCGCGGTGTATGACAAAATCAAAATCAAATAGTTTATTTCTAATAAAAGTATTCTCAAAACGTTTAGTGCGTATGGGTGGGATGTCCACCATGTACCGATGGCGCATCGCCGTAAGTCTGGTAGTCCGATGATGAAACGGGCTGGGCGGAATTAGATCATGCAATTCCATCGCACACTCCCCGAAATGTAACCGATAAAAAACCGACAAGCTGGCAACTCGGCGACGATGTTCAAGGCTCTGGAGCTTTGAATTAACCAGTGCCTCATCGCCGATGAGCTTCTTGGCCCGCTTTTCGATCGACTCTAGTGCATCAAGCTGGTATTTGGCAGATCCGTCCCAGAGATGAGAACAGTATTCCATGCATGATGTACCTTCTCACCTTTGCAAGGATCCCCAGCTTTTTGGCAGCCAGCTGTGCCTTTGCCTCAAGATGTATCTAGTTGCAAATTCGCAAGCGTCAGTAGGTCTCAATGGAGAAGATTTTGCAAGAAACACACGGACACTCTTTTCCATCAGTTTTAATCAAAAGTTTTTGGTTACATAATTATTGTTGAAAAAATACATATATGTGAGAACGATGTAAAAATAGATGCACGCAAAAGCTTCAATAGTAACAAACAATTTAAAAAAATATAAAAACAGGCCGAGGCAGCTAAGTTATGGCCAATCCCAACTGATGGCGCCCGTTCACGAACATGGATCGGCACCACTCAGCTCAACCATCATGAAAGGAACCGAGAGAGACCATCAGAGAGACATTTGAGAGAGCATGACACACTCAACTGCCAGGGCACACAGAAGTCAATGGACGACACATAGGTACAGTGAATGGTAGATTTGCAGTCGGAACACAGTACTCACACATGTGCTGTGCAGTTAAATAATACTAAAAGAAATTGAGTTAAAATAATGCAAATATATTCATACAGTCTTCAGCAGGTACAACAATACTTAAAAAAAAAATCTGCCCTTGCCCTTTTTGCGCCCTGACACGCACTTGTTTTTGACATCGAGGAAGATTTCCACAAGATAAAAAAGAATCCAAAACACTTTTCCTGTTATCTTTAAGTCATATGTTGGTAAAAGGGGCGAAGGCCTATTGCTGTCAACCGGCGCGAATCCAGATGCCAAATCAGCTGCTACTGAGAAGCATACATAAAAAAAAGCCTGACCTGTGCTTTGTAGACATCGCGGAGTCTCAATAGATGGCTATCCATGAACCGGCCTCGAAAACCGTTGTTTAACCTTGAAAATCATCTCGTGCAGCTGTTATTATGTCACAACGAGCTCCTACAAACCAAAACACAATAATATAAATACCCAAGATGAAAATAGCGTTACAATAAACAGACACACACATCAGACATTCAGGAGAAACCCTCATCATAATATATTGTTTGCAAAGGCTTTCATTACGAGGGCGAACCGAATGTATCAAACAAAGCAAATACGGCCCTGGGCTAATAATACTATGGCCCTGGACTAATACATATTTATATATGCACTGGTTATGAATTTAATTAGCAGATAGGAATACGTATGAAACCCTTTGCTATCTGTTTCTAGGTAATAAATCGAACCTTAACAATTATTTTGTGAACAGTAAATGGTAAGCGTCTAGAGAATGAAGATTTAATTATTGTTTAAGACGACGGCAATCGTCAACGACCTTGAGAGAACAAAATGCGCACTCGTTTCACACCCGCGTGACCCAAAATTTAGTAGCTGTTTTTAATTTCCTTATTATTCTATGACTTTAAAAAAAACCTCTGATCAAAATGTAGATAATTAAATTATCTCTGAGATGGTGAAAATTTCATTAAAATATAGTTTCTTTTGTCCGTTTTAGACATAACTTTACAAAATAATTATACTATGTTATACGAATAAAATTCAAAACTTTCGTAGACCAAATTATTAAGAAAATGATCTAATGTAATATACATATATTTTTTTGAAATAACGACTAGCCGTTTAGACGTAAAAAAAAACAACATGGTAAAAATTAAACCACATGTATATTTGTAAAAATTAAAATCAAAATTATTGCAGTTTTGCAAATTAAAAGTAACAGTTTTGTTTGGAAGCGATATTCTTGTGTTAGCCAGTGAGTTTGAGTATTCGCTGAGGTTTCGGCTTCCGTACTTGTGGATTGTGACGGGAGGATAGTGAATTGTAGTTGACTCAGCGACGGTATTCGTGACTCTGGAAGTAGAAGGGCGAGACCAAGGATCTGAGGTCTGTTTCAAGCTTATGGTCTCTAGTCTTAGAGACCATAAGCGAGCACGAGAGCGTCTGCTTACAGATTTTAGATTTATTTTGGATCGAATCCTCAATATCGACCTCCATGCGCTGTGTCGTTTTAAATGTAGTGAGCCGAAAAGCGTGGCCGAAGTTCGCCGATAGCAATGTCCAGTGTAAAGCTGAGGTTCTACTGTTGTTTTAGAAAAGTGGCTATATCTCATGGCGTTCCGCCTATTTTGTTGACTCCCAAAGGCTGTCTCGAACACTTATCAGTATGATACTGCAACAAAATCGATCTGTTTTCGTATTAGTAGGGATTAATGCCTTATATTTCTCAATAATATTTACATGTCCCTAGCGAATACAAAGGACCTGTCAATGTTCGTCTTTGTATTCGGCAAGTTGACTAACAATGAATTGTCCGAATACTTTTTGATGGTATTACATACTGCTTCAATTCTTCTGTTGTTAAATAGCAGCCTTCATCACTGGTTTCACTCATATTTATTTATTATTGGGAGAAATTAATAAAAATTAAAAGCCCGCTATTTTTTAAAGACACGTTCGGCGATTGCACCCGGCAGGTGCAATTTCCGAACTATTACTAAATTATTCTGTCACAATAAAGATTGTTATAACTTTAAATAATTATGTAGATACATGATAAACTTACTTGATACTTATAAACGGTGAAGGAAAACATCGTGAGGAAACTGGCATGTCCTAGAACCAAAAATTCGAAGACATGTGACATCCACCAACCCGCACTGGGCCCGCGTGGTGGATTACGGCCCATTCTCTCTCACAGAGAGGAGGCCTGTGTCCCAGCAGTGGGCACATTAATAGGCTGATGATGTGTGTGTGTATGTGTGTGATAATAAACTTCGTATTTTTTTCTTCAACATCTCTTTATTTGATTATAAAAAAAATATAATTCAATTATTAAGAAAAAAGTGACAACAAATGATTTGAATTTATACATTTATTATGTGTATCCGAACCATATCCGAACGTTTTATTTTTGGTTTCTTTTTTGGGCCTATTACTAGGAGGGATCAAAAAGTAGTGAGAACGACATACTCCTTGGTAAGAAAAAAAATATACTGGCAGGCATAGCTCAGATACATATTTGTAATATTAATTAAGAAAAAATCTTCGATTCTCTTTTGTTTTTTTCTTGAATGTAGTCATTTGTTTGCTTCTTGTCGGAACGTGTTCTCGAAAATGGAGAAAAACGAAGTGCGAGCCGTTATTAAATACCTCTGTTTAAAAAAGTTTAGAGCAGTGGTGGCCCAGTGGTATCGGCCGCGACTTACAAGTTGTAGGTCGTGGGTTCGAGCCCAGGCAGGCACTTTACTTTGTGTAAATTATTTCATCACCACTGCTCTCAAAACGGTGAAGGAAAACATCGTGAGGAAACCGGCATGTCCTAGAACCAACAATTCGAAGACATGTGACATCCACCAACCCGCACTGGGCCCGCGTGGTAGGTGGTGGGCCCATTCCCTCTCACAGAGAGGAGGCCTGTGTCCCAGCAGTGGGAACATTAATAGGCTGATGATGTGATGTGATGTGTGATGATGTTTAAAAAAGTTAACGACGCAAGAGATTCATTGCGATTTGGAGGCAACATTAGGAGAGTCTGCTTCGCCGTGTTCCACTGTCGCAAGGTGGGGTTCTCAATTTCAAGTAGGGAGAACGAGCACGGAAGACGAACATCGTTGCGGCCGTCCATCAACGTCAGTCACCTGCCAGTCGGCAGTTGCGATGGCTGCCATTCAGCAAGCTGCCTTCGAATTGGTTGATCACCCCCCTTATTCACCAGATCTGGCGGCTAGCGATCTTTATCTGTTCCCCAAATTAAAAAAAATACTTAAGGGGAAACAGGTACGAAGACGATAACGAGGTTATGGATGCCGTGGAGAGCTTTTTGCAGAACCAAGACAAAACTTTTTTTCTGAAAGGGATTGAAGCCTTGGAAAAGCGCTGGACTCGGTGTGTAGAGAGACTCGGAAACTATGTAGAAAAATAAATTATTAAGTTATCAATAGTCATTATATCTCTCCTATTGATATCTCTAAATCAGTTTTACTGCATCCAGATCGACCACTGACGCAATTCAGACAATCAGAATTCTGATGGAAAAATATAGGACCAACAAAAAAGACCTACACCTAACATTCATCGATCTAGAAAAAGCTTTCGATCGAGTACCGCGTAAGATAGTGTGGCAGGCTCTTCGTGCTCAGAATATACCAGAGTATTATATTGACCTAGTCAGGGATATGTACAACGGGGCTAGCACAAGCATTCGAAGCCTAGTGGGGCTTAGTAAAGCATTTGAAGTCAAAGTGGACGTCCATCAGGGTTCTGCTCTGATTCCGCTTTTGTTTAACCTGGTGATGGACTATCTCACCGAGGCTATACCGTCCCCACTGCCGTGGACTATGCTTTATGCTGAAGACATCGTTCTGGTCGCTGACAACTCGCGACATATGCAGGACCTCTTGAATACATGGACACAATCCCTGGAACGGTACGGCCTGAGGGTTAGCAGAAGCAAAACCGAGTACCTGAAATGTCCCTTCAGCGGAGACGCGACATCGGAGACTATCTACATTGGGGCGACGCCTATTCCCACCGTAGAAAAATTCAAGTATCTCGGCTCTATGCTCACAACAGACGCTAACGTCGATGCGGATGTAACTCACAGAATCAGCGTCGCGTGGCAAAAATGGCGGTCACTTACTGGTGTACTGTGTGACCCACGTATTCCCATAAAAACAAAGGGCAAAGTGTACAAAACGGCAGTCCGTCCAGCGTTATTATATGGGTGAGACGACGAGAGGTAAGAAGACGCATGAACAAAAGGTCCATACCAACGAAATGAAGATGCTTAGATGGGCGGGAGGTATGACTCGGCATGACAGAGTGCGAAACGAACACATAAGAGGAAGCTTCAAAGTGGCGCCTGTCACCGATAAAATGACCGAAAACCGCCTTCGTTGGTATGGGCACGTCAAGAGACGTAATAAGGACCATGTGGTGCAAATCGATCTGCGCCTACCGGAACAAAAAAGAGGTAGAGGCCGCCCGCCATTGGTGGTCCACTATAGAAAGAGACCTCAAGCAAGCCCAATTGCCCGAACAGACAACCCAAGACAGAATAGCTTGGCGCAGGAAAGTGAGGAGACCCGACCCCAAATAATGGGACAAGGGAAGGAAGAAGAAGATCAATAGTCATTATATTCTATCTCATTCTCACTATTTTTTGATCCCTCCTCGTATATATGGAATTTAAAAATCGAACTTCGAATCAACTTCTTTTCATCTCTCGGTTTTTTCGTATCGGAGTGAAAGTGACAGAACAAAGTGAGGTTCAAATCTTTCGAATGTTGTGAGCAGACCTAGCACTGTTCTCGGCATTTTTTTAATATTTTTTTTTACTACATTCTGCCTCCTTCATGGGACATTCAGCAGTATGTTGGTTGGTGCTATCGCTGGCTCGCTCAGTATGTGACCTGTGTCACATCCTCATTGTTTAGACAGTAGTTATAGTTATATTTTCTGTAATTGGATTATGTCTTAAGGTATTTTGCGGTATAACACAAGTTAAATCATTCTTTGGGTGCCAGAATTCAACACAATTATACTGACATACTCGTACATTGTCACTCGCTATTCACACAGCGTGGCGATAGCGATTGTAAAAAAGGTAAAATTGTATGGGATTGACAAGCGATATCGAATAATCACTTGATCAATCCCTGACATGTCGACTGTATCTGGATTAGGTCTATGGAGGGTAGTGTATAGGAGATCGATCTCTGTTTACGAAAAAGTGTCCGTGAAAATGCACTCATTTAGTACGGCGCTACAGTAGCCACCGGGTAAATAAACAATCTTCGAATATATTGTATGTTTGATACTCAATCACGGCTCGGCAACGGATTTGGATGAAATTTGGCACAGAGATAAATTATATTCTAGAATAATACATAGGCTACTTTTTATCTCGGTATAATGTTCCCTTGAGATGATAAAACACGGGCGAAGCCGCTGGCAGAAGCTAGTTGTTCATTAAAAAAATATTATACATACTGTTGGCTGGAAATAAGACGGAGACTGAAGCGAATCATATTCTTTATTTTTCAATTTAAACCTGCTTGGACAACTTTTCACCACGCAAGTTTTATTTTGTACAAGTATTTAAAAAAGTTTTATATCAATAAGCACATAAAAGTCACTAAACGTATGATTCTAAGTTCACATTCTATCCACTCTCCACGGTTTCTCACAGTAATAATTTTAGGTTATGTTATGCTCCATACTCGGCATAGGTACTTCAATCAGTTAACAAACTGCTACATTCATAACACACCCTTTGCCGACGCTAACGCCATTTTGGAACTATTATTTAGTACCTATAGCTAGACAGTTTTTTAACTTTCGCCCCGTATGTAATCGTTCTCTTTTACTCTTTCTTTTTTTTTTTCGTCGTGGAGAAATTCTCATGCATACTGCGCTACCACGGGGAGATAGCGCAGTTATGTGGGACTCTAACCCACTAAAACTCCACGGTGTCCTCCCGTGCCGCTTATGGCGGGAACACGGGTACGCGTTAGCACTCACCGCGAACCCGCCGCCGCCGTAACCACCCCAGGGACCAAACCAGTACATGGGTGCCAGACGACCCCGTGTATGGCACCCTTGGTCCCCTTGTGACGGGCCAAGGTCAATGACCCCGCCACCTACCATGTTTCGGCCGCTAAACCGACACTCCTCCTCCCCTGCGACCCCACCGCGTCCGCCATAAGACGGTGGTGACCCCGTCCAGGCCGCGGAAGGTAGGGAGAGCGGCACACCGCAATACCGGCACTCCTCTCCCGCCGCGGCCTCCAACCCTCAGCCTCGGGTTCCTCTTAGCTTCACCGTGGGTGAACAAGCCACGGTTACTGAGCCCCCCCCCCCCGCCTCGACAATGCGGGAACCCACCGGGGGGGTCTCTTTTACTCTACACTCGATATTCACGTCATATGTAGAAACCTAGGATACTATTGATCCAGGGAGTAGGTATATTCCCTTGGGGTGATATCTGATTTTCACGCGGGCGAATCCGCTAGCGTAAGCTAGTGAAAATAATATTTATATCTCTACAATGACTGTCTGTTAATCTATTGGTCCCAAATGTTATTACTAAGATCGCAGTTTTAGAGTTCAATTATTACTTTTTATCCGGGTAATTTATTTATTAACCGTCTAACAAATAAACGCGGTATAAAGTTATACCAGGTATAACAAAGGTATAACCATACATTTTCATAGGTTTATACTTGGTATAACTTTATACCGCGTTTATTTGTAAGAGGGTAAAACTTTATGCACTTAAGTACAAAGGTGGACTTAATAATCTAGGCATTTTCTACCAGTCGACCTTAAGGTGGTGCAGAGATAAAATAAAGCAGGTTCAACTAAATGAAATGATAAATGGAGGAAAAAATATACATACAAGAATATAGACACAAATACTTAGATAAATACATAAATATAAACAATTTTATTGAGAAAACGTAACCAAAAAATCTATTCTGTGATGATTCTGCAAACTAATACATCATCACATCACAGGACACAGGCCTCCTGTCTGTGAGAGGAAGGCCGTAATCCAACACGCGGGCCCACTGCGGGTTGGTGGATGTCTTCGAATTTTTGGTTCTAGGACATGCCGGTTTCCTCACGATGTTTTCCTTCACCGTTTTGAGAGCAGTGGTGATGAAATAATTTACACAAAGTAAAGCGCCTGCCTGGGCTCGAACCAACGACCTACAACTTGTAAGTCGCGGAGGATATCACTGGGCCACCACTGCTCAAACCAATACTAATCCTTCACAATCGGATAATTTTCCATCCTCAAGCGAGAACTTGCGGCCAAAAGCTAGTTATAATAATACCTATACCTATCCACTTTACTAGGGCATTGACATTAATAACCGAAACTGTCTATTGGCGGATTATCGTCTGTAATCGGTCAACCGCTGAGATAATGACTCTTACCGATCAATAAACCCTTGTTAGTTAACCATTAGCCTTCATTTGTGCTTGCTGTTTATTTATTTATTTATTTATTAACAAGGCACACCAACGACTCAATTACACATTAACATTACAAAGAAACATCTAGAAAAGATTCTGTGCAATCAAGTCACTTATAGGCATGCACATCATTTACAACGTAAGTCGCATGCAATTGAAAAAAATAAACTAAAATTGGTTATAACATTCTTGTAAGTACATTTTAAAATAAAATTTGAATGAGAGAATTAAACAATAATAGAAATATTCAAATTATTATAAAATTCAAAAGTTATACCTATCTTAATATATATAAATCTCGTGTCACAATGTTTGTCCTCAATGGACTCCTAAACCACTTAACCGATTATAATAAAATTCGCACACCATGTGCAGTTCGATCCAACTTGAGAGATAGGATAGTTTAAATCTCAAATTATAGTCGCAATTTTAATTTATTGCTAATTATTTGTCTGTTATTATTTGACAGTCACAATTATCTGTTAACTCCAAATGATTCTAACAGATGTCGATACCTTTCGACTGGGTTGAGTAAGTAATCAATAGATGGCGCTGCTATGATAAATCTACGAACGTGTCATATAAGCTACATTTTAACAGCATAATTACCACGTGTTGTTGAGGCTAAAGTATAAATTAAATTTATTTTGTAGTAAACGAAATACCGAAAAAATTCAATTATTTCTACTTTTTAAATTTTTGGTGTTAGCCACGTGTTACTTAGACCGAAGTGTTAATCAAATTCAAATTATAGTGACGATAATACAGTGAAATTAATCCTGCTTTTTACTTATTTGTGCTTCATTATTCAAATCTACTATATAAAAATAAGTCGGGTTTTCCTTCCTGACGCTATAACTCCAGAACGCACGAACCGATTTCCACGGTTTTGCATTCGTTGGAAAGGTCTCGGGCTCCGTGAGGTTTATAGCAAAGAAAATTTAGGGTAGGTAGGGTAGGGTAGGTAGGGTAGGGTAGGGTAGGTTGGTTAGGGTAGGTAGGGTAGGGTAGGTAGGGTAGGGTAGGTAGTGTAGGTAGGGTAGGGTAGGTAGGGTAGCGTAGGGTAGGGTAGGGTGGGGTAGGTAGGGTAGGGTAGGGTAGGGAGGGTAGGTAGGGTAGGTAGGGTAGGTAGGGTAGAGTAGGTAGGGTAGGGTAGGGTAGGTAGGGTAGGGTAGGGTAGGTAGGGTAGGGTAGGGTAGGTAGTGTAGGGTAGGTAGTGTAGGGTAATTAGGGTAGGGTAGGCAGTGTAGGGTAGGTAGAGTAGATGAATGTTTGGTGTTTTTATGGCAAAACAAAGTTTGCCGGGTCAGCTAGTATATATATATGTCATTGATTAAATTAGAATTCAACAGATAATAAAACTAAATAATTGTAAAAGAAAAAGCAAAATGTCAAGTTATATTATCAAAACTTAATTAATTATTAATGAAATTAAAAATTATTAAAATTACCATTCCAATATTATCAAATTAAATCATTTCCATAATTGAACATAATTGAACTGTTAGTATGTTATGTATATAATAGAGGAATTATAGACGCCACCATGGGCACCGGCAAGACTATTTTCAGAGGATGTATCTTCAGGACGCTGCCTCGAGTAGCATAGGTTATTTTATACCCATTCATATCTATTGATTATAGAGATATCACTAATTCCGTCGAATTATGCAGAACCTCGCCTAGGCTAGGATATGCTAGGTATACCCACTCCATTTTGAGTTTATTTTATTATTCCTTGCAGCAGAAAGGGTTATGTTTTTCGTGCGTATCTTGTATGTATGTTTGTATGTATGTAATATTCTTTATTACCTCGTATCTTTCAAACCATTTGACGGATTTTTATAATTAAGACATCGTTAGATAGGTCTTAGCCGCCCAAGTGTTCTTAGATAAGGGCCGTTAAAAAAATAATCATGGCGGTTTTAGGGCGCCATATTGTAGGGTTTGCAATTATTTTTTCTTCGATTCGATCGAGTGGTGTATCCAAATGAAGGGTTTGAGGTGATAACAAAAATATATACCACTTATATGTTTAAAACAATTCTAAAAAAAAAATGTAACTATAAAGTTGTAAATAAAAAAAAATAAGTTAAGTTAAAGGTTTTGGTCAGCCAGCTCGCGAATATGTATCCGCCGACTGCACTTGCTGTGCAGTCTTTTTACATATTATTAGTGCGCCTTATTAATGTTTTTATACATGGTATTGAAAGTTAGGGCGGATGCAAATGCACCCCCCCCCCGGCACTCATGGACGCCCACAGACAGGCATATCCCCAGAGGCTACTTTAGCGCCGAGGTAACAGCTGCTGACTTTATCCTGTCCCACCAGTCCAGTCTCCAAGAAGCTTACTTATATGACTTATTTTCGTTTTGTGGCAATTAAACACTTTTTCTTTCCCTTCTAAACTGCCGAGCAATGAAAAAGTTCCACCCACAAAATGCCGACAAACACCTTAAACCAATTTTTTCACATTTAATTTAAAATTTGAACACAATATTTACGTTTTTAGTTGGTAATATTCTGATGCGCTGTTAAATGTACTTCAATATTGCAGACGGCGTCATTAAGCTAGCCTTTCCCGTTTAGGAGTAATTTGGTGCTATGTCACTGGAACTTTTTCATTGCTCGCGAGTGTAGTGTTTAACATTGTAATTTAGAAAGGTTAGGTAGATCCACCCACATTTCGCCAGTAATGGTTAAGTCCCATGAATACGGGCTAGCCTATTTCCATTCACAAATCGAATCATGGTCAGAAGCAGTGCTTACGATCATTAAACCTAAACATGCGTGAAAAACACAACTCGTGCAAGGCAACCCTTCTTGGCAGTCGAGTGAGTGAGCATACTATTCGTTTTACTTTATAAAAGTACCTAATCAAAATCTCTGATTTGCAATCACATTCCAACCCGTGAAATGGATACTCATAAAACCACATAAATAACTCATCTTGTTCTGTATTATCTTGCTTTCGTATGTGTGTCCGGAATCAATTTTTTAAACACCAGTTCAGCCGGGCGAGCACGGCCTACTTTGATACGCTTGAGTCACACATTTTTATCACAGTTTGGGCGGAAAAACCGAGATAACATGCTTGACTCAAGCCTATCACAAAGGCCGTGCTCGCCCGGCAGGAAGGCATCAAATTAAACTGAAACTTTGCTTTCTTATGTAATTTTGGAAACATCGAAATATATGGTACCTACTATGGAGCTGGTGTCATGATGGAGGCCATAGCAACTCCTCAACCAGACCAGATAGCATATCTTCTTATTAGAAAGAAAGAAATAATAAATATTTATTTGTGACCCGCACAGGAGACACGATATAAGCAAAACAATAACAAAAAATAAAAATAAATAACCCCGTGAGATACCAAAAAGGCTCCTATCTCAGCATATTAAAAAGAAAATAACACTGCGCTGATATTCTGATAGGGCCCACTGCTGATGCCACAATATGGACACATTCACGGAAACGGACCATACAATATTTATAGAATAAAATAACATATAATAAATAATAACAGGGCGCACGGTTGGCGCAGTGGTTGAGCGATTGACTGCTGCGCTGCGTGTCGCGGGTTCGATTCCCGCACGGAACAAATATTTGTTTGACCTACAGATAGTTGTTCCGGCTCTGAGTGTTGTGTATGTGAGTTTATATGTTTGTAAACGCACCCACGATACAGGAAGAACTTCCTAGAGTGGGGCAACGTATAAAAAAAATAAAAAATTGTATAAGGTGAGTCACAGTATGTATGTGTATAACGTATAAAATATTAATTGTTAGAAAGTTAATTGGACTCATTGGATATGTATTGACAAGCGATATTCCATTTCATACTTTTGAGTCCAATATAAGCTGGGTTTAAAAAGATTTTTACTTGAAATTGTTCCGTGGCCATTGACACTGCCCAGCTGGCAGACTAATCTACAACTATATCCATCTAGAACTTAACTTTGTAGTCTAGACATGTTCAAGTGTTTCAATAGATTGCAGTTGCCTCTCTTATCGTCTTCAACAATCTGTACGAAATGAGAATGGGTGTCGAAATCTACACTAATATTACAGAGAGGTTAAATTGCTTGAAAATTGTTTGTATTTTGGCAAATTCTTACACTTATAGAATTTTCGTCACTAACGAACTAAAGTATATTGCAGGAAAGACCACGATAGCGAAGATGTGAGAAAAAATACATTGTTTTCTCAATTTGGTTTTCTCCAAAATCTCAATTTCATTAAATTTTCTTAAAGTTTCAATTTTCAAATTGCACTCTTAAGCTAGAACACATCTTCTCTGCTCAAGATACCCCTACCAGTGCAGCAATTTTTATATAAGTCTTTGACTGTAATTTTAGAGCAAAATAAGACCATTTCTATAGACATCTAAGTCATATAATAAATTAAAGTAAAATTTTAAAAGCAGTTTTTAAAATTAAATAAAAAGTACGATATGTAATATCGCTTGTCTATACATAGTCAATGAGCCCAGACACGATGGTGCCATCTTGTCTGGTAGAGGAGCTTCTAAGACCACTTTCCGGCTCCATCATGAGACCAGATTCATAGTATCTACCATATTATTTTAATATTGCCAAAGTTACATAAATACGACCAATTTTAAGCTTAATCAGATGCCGTCAACACAAATCACAAAATTAAAAAATATATTAAAATTAGGATCAAACAATTGAGCTTACAAAGCACTTTTAGTGATCCACTTAAGCCTTATGACGGTATAGGTACACTAAGTACATACTCACGATAAACAAATTCAGGTTATCACAGATAAGGATAAAATAATCAATATAATGCTGGCTCCTGCACTATAGTTACAAGTACCTCCGTTGTAACCAATTACGATAACCCTTTTTGTGGCATAGTATAATAGTTTTTTATTGTAACAGCTAAACAATTATGAATATTTATGGCTAATCCTCTTTCATTTACTATTTATAAAACAAGTAAAATTAAAAAAAAAACCGCCGACACATTTTTATTGCATGCTTTTTATCCGGCTGCATGGAAAGGGTTATGTTTTTCGCGCGTATCTTGTATGTATGTATGTAATATTCTTTATTACCTCATATCTTTCAAACTACTTGGCGGATTTTTATAATTAAGACATCGTTAGATAGGTCTTGACCGCCCAAGTGTTCTTAGCTAAGTGCCTTTTAAAAAAAAGGAACATGGCGGATTTTGGGCGCTATATTGTGGGGGCTGAAATTTTTTTTTTTCTTCCCTACCCATCGAGTGGGGTATCAAAATGAAAGGTTTTTAGAGGAGATTTCAAAAATATATAACACTTATATGTTTAAATGTACCTAATTAGAAAAAATATGTTAACTAAAAAGTTATAAATAAAAATCAAAAAACCCGCCTGCTTAAAAAGCGAACTAAAAAGACGTAAACAAGAAGAAAATCATGTTATGCAGTCGGAGGATACATCTCGTATTAGTCAGCCAGCTCGCGATAAATAATTTATCTAGTAGTAGATACGTTTCGATCGACAATCTATCGAACACGTAATTATGACACGATATCTTTCGAAAATACCCCGATTCAAGCAGTAAAACACCCATAACTTTTGAACGTATTAACCGATTATTACCAAACATAGCTAACAGCCGCTAATAGCCGGTTTTGAACGGCTTAACCGATTTTCATCAAACATAGCTAAGAACACTCTCAATATAGTCACAAAAAAAAACAAAATCAAAATTGGTTCATCCGTTTAGGAGCTATGATGCCACAAACAGATACACAAACCCACAGGTATACACTTCGAACTTATAAAACCCCTCTTTTTCCGTCGGAGGTTAAAAATATACTTTTCTCAAACATGCTTGGAAATGTGATCATTATTTTGACAACCTTCTTCGAGATAAATCGAAATTGCTGTACTGGTCAAATACATGCGCGCAGCGGCCGGCAAAAGTTGTATGAAAATCCATATCTGTCGTGTCTAGCGGCCAAATAAATTCCATAGTAAACTCATATCTGTCGTGTAGTTTAAAAATGGAACGATGTTTTACTCCGAAACATGGCAACCAAGGAGGTAACTTATCAAAGGTTTTATTTAAATTTCGAACTGGCTTGCAATAGAACGCTGTTTATTGAATAAAAAACAAAGGAACACTTTAACGCGGGAACAATTATTGTTGTTCGTCATCGATTTTGACAAAAATGAGTTCTAGGTACTACTTAGTTTTAATTTCCGCGCATTATTTGAGAAAAGTACTATACAAGCCTTGGCCACAACTAGGCATTGATGGACTTACGTATGTGTGCCTCGGCTTCGCCTCGGCCCATATTTACACGTTCGTCCATCAATGCCTATTTTGCTGGACGCTGCAGTAATGTACTATTTCTCAAACATGCTTGGAAATTTTAGCATTATTTTTACAACCTTCTCCAGGGTAAATCGAAATTGCTGTACTGGCCAAATACCTGCGAGCAGCGGCCGGCAAAAGTTGTATGAAAATCCATATCTGTCGTGTTTAGCTTCTTCTTCTTCCTGCCCCTTTCCCAATTTATTTGGGGTCGGGCCTCCTTGTGCGTCTACGCCAGGATGGTCTATCCTGGGTTGTCGATGGCGGCAAATTATTCTCCCTAAGGTCTCTCTCGACAGTGGTCCACCAAGAGGCTGGTGGTCTGCCCCTTGTTCGTTGCTTGGTGTTGATTTTGAGCATTGTCTTGACGGAGTAGCTATCTTCACGTCTCATAATGTGCCCATACCATCTAAGTCTGCTCTCTCTGATCTTGTCGGCGATTGGTGCTACCTTGAATGATCCTCGTACGTATTCGTTCCGCACTTTATCCAAGCGCGTCACGCCCCCTGCCCAGCGGAGCATTTTCATCTCCGCTGTGTGTAGCTGTTGTTCGTGCTTCTTCAAGGCTGCCCAACATTCAGCGCCGTACAGCATAGTAGGTCTAACGGCTGTTTTATAGACTTTCCCTTTTGTTTTGATAGGCATTTTAGAGTCACATAGGACGCCCGACAGACTCGACAGGTGACATCGCAACTGAGGCGGGCCGCGATGTCTTATGGAGATTCCCAGGTCCCATACGATGTCGCGGCTGAGGGTTGGAGGCCGCGGTGGGAGAGGAGTGCCGGTATTGCGGTGCGCCGCTCTCCCTACCTCCCGCGGCCCGGACGGGGTCGCCACCGTCTGATGGCGGACGCGGTGGGGCCGCAGGGGAGGAGGAGTGTCGGTATTGCGTTAGCCGCTCTCCCTATCCCCTGCGGCCGAACAATGGTAGGTGGCGGGGCCATTGACCTTGACCCGTCACAGGGGGACCAAGGGTGCCATACACGGGGTCGTCTGGCGCCCATTTGTTGATTGGTCCCTAGGGTGGTCACGGCGTGCAGTGTGTTCTGGTGCGCCGGTGATGGGGGGACTCCCCCGAGGAGGGTCCGGTGACGGACAGCCGCGGCGGGTTCGCGGTGAGTGCTAACGCGTACCCGTGCTCCCGCCATAAGCGGCACAGGAGGACACCGTGGAGTTTTAGTGGGTTAGAGTCCCACATAACTGCACTATCTCCCCGTGGTAGTGCAGTATGCATGAGCATTTCTCCACGCAAAAAAAAAAAAAAAAAAAAAAAAAAAAAAAAAAAAAAAAAAAAAAAAAAAAGGACGCCCGACAGAGATCTCCATTTCATCCATGCCGCTTTAACTCGATGGGTCACATCTTCATCTATACGAGCGTCAGTAGTCAGCATAGAGCCAAGGTATTTAAATCGGGACACTTTTGGTAGATTGGTGTCGCGCACCTTCAGGTCACAGCCCACTTCCTCCGCACCACCAAAGTCGCATTCCATATATTCGGTTTTAGTGCGGCTGATCCGAAGTCCGTGCCTTTCAATCTCAGACAGCCACAAATCGAATGCGTTCTGGAGGTCGGAGGCCTTCTTTTCCACAAGTACGATGTCGTCAGCATACAGCATGCTCCAAGGGGCTTCTTTTTGAATATGCAGTGTTATGTGGTCCATGGCCAGATTAAACAACAGCGGGCTGAGGGCTGATCCCTGGTGCACTCCAACCTTAACCAAAAATGGGTCACTCATACCCGCAGGGCTACGGACCTGTGTGCTGACGTCATCATACATGTCTCGTACCAGATTAATGTAAACTTCCGGTACCTTTTGCGCTCTCAGCGACTGCCATACAAGCTTTCTTGGGACGCGGTCGAAAGCTTTTTCGAGATCAATGAAGACCATGTATAAGTTTTCTTTATTTATCCTGTACTTTTCTAGGAGTAATCTGAGGGTGTGTATGGCTTCTGTTGTGGACCTGCCCTGAGTGAAACCGAACTGGTTCTTAGTTGTTCTGGTCATCGCTGTTAACCGAGCACCCAGTATTCTTTCCCATAATTTGAGCGTGTGGGACGTTAATTTTATCCCTCTGTAATTGTTACAATTGGCAACGTCGCCCTTGTTCTTGTATATTGGACACAGGTAACTTTTTCGCCATGAGGGTGGTATTTTGCCGTGTGTCTGTACTTTGTTCAGCAGATCTGTGAGCCATGGGAGCGCATCTTCACCCAGGATTTTCCAGATGTCAGCTGGGACTTCATCTGGTCCAAGGGATTTATGGTACCTCATGTGTTTCAGGGCTTGCTTAACTTCTGCTGGAGCTATACGATCTATTGGTCCTTCGCATATAGATAACTCGGGCAACGGCTCACTCTCGTTTTCCTCGTTCATAAGCAGTTCGTAATATTGCTTCCATCGGCTGTTTATTGCAACGTTATCTGTGAGCAGCTTACCCTGGTCATCCTTGATGTATTTGTTGCATTTGATATCTAGTGTGGATCTATGGCGATGTTTAGCTATTTTGAATATGGTATGTTCATCCGGAGCGGCTTCTAGTCGGTCATAGAAATTCTGCCGTGATGCCGCTCTAGCTTGTGCTACTGCCGATTTAGTCACACCTTTCAGGGACTTGTAGTCAGTCCGGTCTTCATCAAGGCCAGATTTTTGCCAGAGCTTAAACGCTTCCCTTTTAGACTTAACAAGTTCTTTTATGTCGCTATTCCACCACGTGGTGTCTTTTGTAGTGGTTAGGTTGCCCTTAGCTACACCCAAAATCCGTCTGGCGCTTTCCTGGCAGAAAGTCTCGAAATCTGCCCACATTTGATGAGCCGGTTTGTCCTTAGCCATATCCAGACTGAGGTAGGTTTTTATTTCGTCAACAAATTTATGATCTTTGTTGTTGTGTAATTCCTTCCATTTAATACGTTCAGTCCTGCTGACGTGGACTTTAATAGGTTTTGGTAAATCCATAACTGCAACCAAGAGTCTGTGCTGGGATGTCAGTGCCTCTCCTGGGATAACTTTACAGTCCTTGTACCTATGTGACATTGCTCTCTCATGTTTAGCGGCCATCTTGCATCTTGCATCTGTCGTGTTTAGCGGCCAAATAAATTACATAGCAAACTCATATCAGTCGTGTAATTTAAAAATGGAACGATCTTTTACTCCGAAACATGGCAACCAACTAGGTAACTTATCAAAGGTTTTATTTAAAGGACATGGCTTAACAACTGCCCTTAGCACGTCTAGAAATTTCTCACTAGCTCGTAACATTCAAATATTCATTAATGAATTATTACAGTTTTATTATTCTTCTAGAACTTTCGTGAATTAATCAAATAATTAAAAGTTTTTTCATGTTTTTGTTTGACAAGAATAACATAAGATTCCGTTCTACGAAAAATTGTAGTCAATAAACCTACTTTTAAATACATTTGCGTAAGTCGAAACAAACAGTATTCATTATTATTTAATATTGTACCTATCGCAATACATCTCAAATATTCATTAATGAATTAGAACAGTTTTATTATTCTTCTAGAACTTTCGTGAATTAATCAAATAATTAAAAGATTTTTCATGTTTTTGTTTGACAAGAAGAACATAAGATTCCGTTCTACGAAAAATTTTAGTCAATAAACCTACTTTTAAAGACATTTGCGTAAATCGAAACGAACAGTATTCATTATTATTTATTTTTGTACCTTTCGTAATACATCTTAAAAACCTTAGAGATTATCTGATTTCTAGAAATTATTGGCAAAATCTGGAAAGCAACGGCGCTTAAATAGTGCTGATACTAAAAAGTTCGATTTAATTAGAACCAAATAAAAATAAACATGTTGGGGGTTTCATGGGAACTCACTTTGAACGAAGTACCTTTCGCCGGGTATTATGTATTTATACAGAGCCAACTAGTATGGTCTTAAGTTTCAATTGCGTATTGATTCATCATGAGATGCATAAACTGTGGTGTAGCAACAAATGAAAGATCTTCAAATGACAGCCGTTGGTTGTTTCAATGACAACCAACGGCTTAACTAGCTTTCCAAGACACGAAGGAAACTCGCTATGTAAAGATGGTACACGATGGAACCAAGGAATGATCTCGGCTTGCGTTACTTAACCTTGAAGATCGACCTGTGCGTATGTTATTATTAAGCTACGAGCTCCTCTGAACGCCTTAATAAAGTATCATAGCAAAATCTTATTTTTTTACAAGTTTGTATACCTATTAATGTAGGCGTTTCTACGATTTTATTTTCAGGATTATGACGATATAAAAAGTGTCTGTAACTTTTTTCATACGAAATACTCATATTCAGCTATTCAGAATTACATATTACTAGTTAAAATGTCTATTCATTGCTAGGGCAGTCGTCCATACTTTATTTAGCCATGTCCTTTCGAACTGGCTTGCAAATAGAAAGCTGTTTGTTGATAAAAAAAAAACAAATGAACACACACAGTATTCGTTATCTAATAATCGATATTTTTAATTCAATTATCGTGAAGTGATTCAAATATTTAGAATTAAGCGAAACCTAGTCAAAGTTATATTATATTGCTTAATTTATCTAAATTGTTTTAATTCCGATCGAACGACAAAGGCTGTATGGTTAAAGACTTTTGCCTGACTACGCCAAATAAAAAAAAATACAATAAAGTTGTAATATTAATGGCGGGGTTTTTACCAATAAATTTGTAAGTAAGTTTGCTTTTATACTTTAGCTATTTTCATAGTGTAATGTCGTATGGTATTCTGTTGTGGGGAAATGCCGCCGACATCCAGACTATCTTTGTTTTGCAGAAAAGAGCTGTTCGATCAATTTATAAATTAAGCCCGAGACACTCTCTCAGAGAGAAATTTAAGGAGATTAATGTAATGACTGTGCCTTCTCAGTATATTTATGAAAATCTTTTATATGCCCATAAAAATATAAAATTGTTTAAAAAATACAGTGATATCCATAACATTAATACTAGGAACAAACACAAATTTGTAGTACCTACAACAAGGCTCAAGAAAATAGGTGGCTCGTTTAGATGTCAATGTGTACGCTTTTATAATAAGCTTCCAAGCGACGTACAAGGTTTAAGTGTTAATAAGGCTTGGGATTGAGCTGCTCCAATTAATTTCGTTTTTTATTTTTTTTTATTTTGCTTCGTGGATTTAGTTTTTAATTATATTTTTATTTTTTTAATTTTTCTTGCAATGACAAGAATATTTACTTTTTAAAGTATTATATTATTTTATTTTAATTATTGTGAATGTGAAGACTATGTGGATTATTCATTTTTTTTTTATTTTAGTTTATCTTAGTTAGTTTTTAATCATGGTCTGGCAGTTTGAGTATTTATGCGGCCTACCCGAATGTCCTTTCTTTGGTATTGTTCGTCAATTCGTTGAGCTCCTTAAATTCTAAGTTGAGCTGCACGGTTATTGACAAATGCGTGCACTGACTGGACAGGTCCACTCAATCTGGCTGGTTCTTTTCTCAAAAGACCATTTCAGACATCAGTCTACATGGTCTTCACATGATCTAACCAAATTTTGTCTGGACTTTAAAAGAGACTGTGACCTCTGAGTTTGTTTCGGCCTTTCTTCTCAGAGTAGTCAGACAGGAAACGCCGACCTCATCTAGTTTTAAAAAATATGATCGACATGTGAAAGTGTTTGTACAAACCAACTTACAGAAAATAAATAATAATAACAAAATAATGTTAATAATGTTTTTGATTACTTTAGATTTTAATTATTCAGTGATTTATTTTGGGTTTTTATCTGTTTGTAATTTTTTATGTATCTATGGACTGTAATTATGTCTGAAATAAAATAAATAATAATAATAATAATAAATCATTTATCATTTATCATTTTATCTAATAAATATAATAATAAATTAAACGTTTTAAATACAGTGAAACAGTAAAGGAAAATGGCGACTTTCAATTTATTTATATATACACCAAGATAAAACAATACCATAAAATTAAAACAAACGTAAAACAGGCGGCCGGGCGGCAGGATTTCTATGCGGTAAGTTTACAATTTTTATGACATTTTCCTGGATTTCTATCAATCAATGTCAGAAGATTTTTTAACGAAAATAATAAAAAAACTTATCACGTCAGAAGCTCAATTAGACGTAGGTATATCATTAATCAAATTAAAATAGAAAGAAACAGGAGCGGACGTCCGCTTGTCATTGGCAGACACGAATAGATACGAAGTATGTAATAATAAAAACATAATGTATATTATAAACATTAATTTGACAAGACAGCATCCTGCTGGCGACGAAAATTTCATATTTGATCACATTTGTGTCAGTGGTCTTGAATCCCTAGGGGTCTGTGAAATTTGAGCTGGATTATTGAACTCCTGAAATTATCAGCATATTGTATTTTTCTAATAGTAGTCCAGTTTTCCTGGTCAAGGCTGCGGGAGTCCGGTGGATGTTAGACGCACAGGACCGATCCGTGTGGCTACGCTTGGCCTATGTCCAGCAGTGGACGTCTTTTGGCTAAAATGATGATGATGATGAGTCCACTTTTACTGAACCTCTGTAAATGTACTAGTACAGGTACAGCACACATAATAGCAACATGCAACTTGTAGCGCCATCTATCGAACTAACCTTGAACTAAAACTTGTACTAAAAGGGATATATTTGTGAATAAGTTTTTATAAATATATCGACTAATTTATACATTTTTGCTTGCATAATTCTTCAAGATGTTTTTGTTTTTTTGCGATTTCATGGTTTATCCTATAGCAAACGTTGTTCATACTCATCATGAGTACAATAACCCCTTTTCAGGTTTTGCATCTGCATTTAGGATGATTAATGACGCCATGAAAAGGTGTGATTTAGTTTTAGTACTTTCTTGTAAAGGGTGTATCAGAATGTTTTTCGTTTTTGTTACATAAAAAAGAGTTACTAGAATTAGTTAAAACTCGGTTTATTTACTGTAGAATAAATGAGCAGTGTATTAATTTTATTTGTAAAAAAACCGGCCAAGTGCGAGTCGGACTCACACACGAAGGGTTCCGTACCATTATCGCAAAACACTGCACAAAAATCACGTTTGTTGTATGGGAGCCCCCCTTAATTTATTTTATTTTAATTGATTAATTATTATTTTTTGAAGTAAATATACAACTAAACATTCTGTGAATATTTCAAGCGTCTACCTATTGCCGGTATTAATATCGAGCAAAAAACGGCAAAAATATCACGTTTGTTGTATGGGAGCCCCCCTTTAATAATTACTTTATACTGTTTTTAGTATTTGTTGTTATAGCGGCAACAGAAATACATCATCTGTGAAAATTTTAACTCTCTAGCTATCACGGTTCATGAGATACAGCCTGGAGACAGACGGACAGACAGACAGACAGACGGATCGCGAAGTCTTAGTAATAGGGTCCCGTTTTTACCCTTTGGGTACGGAACCCTTAAAACGAAATTCGCACCCTCCACTTCCTGACACTCATTTGCCCTGGAACTAAAATTTTCATTATTTATTTCGTCTGTGAGTCTTTGCTTACTTTTAAACATTCAGGTTGGGTGGCACTACTTTGTAAACTTTTTTTAAGTAGCCCCCTTGGAAAACATCAGCGTTTTATCTGGGCTTTTTTGCGTGTGATTGAAGATTTTAGTTACAGGAAAATTGAGTGTCAGGAAGTGGAGGGTGCACATTTACTAAACATTGTTTTTAATAAACAAAATTGGGAAACTGCTCATAAATTCCACAGTAAATAAACCAAATTTTAACTAATTCTATACTGTGATTTTTTATTTCGTAGACTAAGCTGCCAATGACCTTATTTGTTTAAATGTTGCAAGCGCGGAGCATAGTGTTGTAGGTAAGGCTCAATCATAAGTGATTCATCGAATCGATGTGACATGACTCCTCAATTTATTTTTACTAATTGGTGTAAATAAATGAGTTATGAATATAAACGTAATATATTTAAATATAACAGTATTCATACACATAGTTCATAAACTTCTATTGTGATAAATATGAAATTAACAATAAAATAAATGCGTTCGATAAAATGAAGTCTGACACAAATGAGTAGAAACTAAATAAAGCCACTAGTTTCTAAACAAATCTATTTTTATTTTGCCTTGAAATAGTTTCATTGTCGATTACTTCGATTTTCGATTAACTTTCGATCACTCAGGATAGTCAGGATACGACACTATTTTTATGAAACGATAAAGTGACAACCCCCCAAATGTCAGTTTAGTCTACGAAATAAAAAATCACATTATAGTAAATTTTTATATTTATCCCTTGATTTTCAGCCTCGGACAAAACCCAGAACATGAGGAAAAAGGGGCTCAACATAATATAAGTTGGATTTTGAAGTCTGAAACTGCCTAGTGATCAAAACTGTAAGTAGCCTTCTATATTTTCATTTTATAACCTTTGCATGTCTGCCAGCTATTTGTCGTATCAAGTCGGGTGAAAAGATAAATACTTTTTTAAATGAATGAAAACGCACAGTTTACAGCTATGCCGTAGATATTCCTAAATTTTCAAATTACCTACATTGCTTATTCGTTAATAAGCGACTTTTTAACCCATTTTTGCCGGTGTTATATAGACTCAAATATATGTTACTTAAAATCTGTAGACAATTAGACATGGTAGGTAAATTTCAGCACGGTCAAAATAAATGAGCACCCGAAATGTCAATGTTATTCTGACGTGCTGTAGATAGAAAATGTTTATTTGATAACCATATTTGTACAACAAATTTGAGATTGAAGCCTCCTTTTAAGCAACCGATGCCATGTATTAGGAGACTCCATAATATATATACCTACCACGTCTAAAGTTTTTTAGTAACATATTATATTTGACCCTATATTGTGATTTTTAACCGACTTACCAAAAAGGAGAAAGTTCTCAATTCGGATGTTTTTTTTTAATGTTGTTCTGGCAGAACTCCGTCATGTGTGTTTTTAAAATATATGAATGACGGAGTTATAGAAAAAATAAGAAAAATATATGTAAACATCCGAATTGAGAACCTCCTCCTTTTTGAGAAGTCGATTTTAAAAATAACAAAAATTTAAAAAACCCACCTGCTTAAGAAGTGGACTAAAAAGACGTAGTTAACAAAAAGAAAATCATGCTGTGCAGTCGGAGGATACATCTGGTTTTGGCCAGCCAGCTCGCGAATATGTGTCCTCCGACTGCGCAGCATGATTTTCTTCTTGTATACGTCTTTTTAGTTCGCTTCTTAAGCAGTCGGGTATTTTGATTTTTTTAACTTTACTTTACCTACCATTCCTACTCTACCCACCTACCCTACCTATCCTACCTTACCTACCCTACCCTACCTTACCTACCCTACCTAATCATGTAGTACATATTTTTTATGTATCATCAATAGTTTTCTCAGCGCACGCCAAAGTATGAATTTTATATGCCACATTTTGCTTCTTTGGGTTACAATGAAACTTCAAAATCGGTTCAGTAGATCCAGAGATTACCCCTACAACATCACAAACTAACAATATACAAACTTTACCTCTTTATAATATTAGTATAGATAAAGTGGCAATTCCCAAATGTCAGTTTAGTCTACGTAATTAAAAATCTGAGATTAGGCATATACTTACTAACAACAAAGAAACGATTGACGATCGCTTGGACTCCATTGCGAATCCAAACGCGCTCCCTGAGACCCTATTTTTGCCTGGGGCTCTTGCATACTTCACTACCACGGGGAGATAGTGTAGTTATGTGGGACTCCAACCCACTATAACTCCACGGTGTCCTCCTGTGCCGGTTATGGCGGGAACTCGGGCACGCGGTCACACTCACCGCGAACCCGTCGCGGCAGTCCGTCACCGGACCCTCCTCTGGGGAGTACCCCCCACACACACATACACACTATACGCCAAGACCACCCCAGGGACCAAACCAGCACATAGGCGTCAGACGACCCCGTGTATAGCACCCTTGGTCCCATTGTCACGGGTCAAGTTCAAGGCCACGCCACTAACCATTTTTCGGTCGCAGGGAATAGGGAGAGCGGCCAACGCTATGCTGACACTCCTCCTCCCCTGCGGCCTTACCCCGTTTGCCATCAAACGGTGGCGACCCCGTCCAGGCCGCGAAAGGTAGGGAGAGCGGCGCACCGCAATACCGGCACTCCTCTCCCGCCGCGGCCTCCAACCCTCAGCCGCGATATCGTATGGATATGGGAGGACCCTTACGACATCGCGGCCCGTCTCAGATGCGATGTCGCCCAAGTGGCACCGCAGCCTACATGTTGGCCGCTACGTCGTCGGCTTATCGCCAAAAGCCCTGATGAGCGGCCTCTCCTCGGTTTCCTCTTTGCTTCACCGTGGGTGACCAAGCCACGGCTCCTGAGCCCCCCCGCCTCGACAATGCGGGTACCTACCGGGGGACCTTGAGGCCTTGTCTAGCAAGTGACATTTTATCATCGAAAACGTGGCGATAGCGATAGTTTAAAAGTCAAAATTGTACGGGAATGCCAAGCGATATGGAAATATCATGATCAATCTCTAACACTTTGGCATATCGACCATCGCTATTGCTGACGATTGGAAAAATGTCAGAAATGTATTAGATTGTCAAGCGCTATCAAAGTGTCAAGTGACCAACGAACAACTCATATAATATGTTACTTAAAATCACTGATATCGAAATCATCAAATGCCACTCAATTCTCAATTATTTATTGCGTACCATAATGTTAGTAAGGAAATAATTATATAAGTCACAATTATGGACCCTGTCGGGCATAGCATTAATCAAGTAGGAGAGAGGAGGAAGACTGAGGCTGAGTGTTTAATGTGATAAATTGTATTATTGGTAAGTTTAGGTATTAGTAAGTTATACTGTTTTATTAATGCAAAATTGAATTTAAGAATTAATATTATTGTTTTATAAATTATATACTGCGTATTATTTATATATTAAGTAACAAAAAAATTAATGGTTTGTACAATCCATTATTTTTTTAAATAATAATATTATATTATTTTTATTTATTAATATTTATTTTATTTTTTAATTAATATTTTTATTTATTACGTAATTAAAATGTAATATTCATAAGGTAAGTTATTTATTAATTGGACACTCCATATTTATTTAAAAAGGCAGGCGTCTTTAATAGTGAATATTATAGGTACAAATAGATAGTTATAGGTTACTTATAATTTATCATTTAGGTATTCGCTTATGCTATAGTAGCATTTGCTTACAAGGAAGAGCTTCAATTTATTGATAAAGATGTTATATTTATTAGAATTCTTTATTATTTCGGGTAACTTATTATAATTTTGATGGACATGACAAAGGTACTATTGGAGTGCATGTTTAGTCGCGATTGTGGTAAATAAATTTAGTAGTCTATTTCTATGTCTTAAATTAATTTTATTTTGTATGTCCTCTCTTTTTGTAAAGAATTCTGGGTACATACGCACAAACTTACAAACTTCAAATATATAAAAACAGGGTAAGGATAAAATCTTTAGTTCCTGAAAGTGGGGTTTACAGCTATCGGTGACTTCTTAGCTGGACAGCTAGCACCCGGTAACGGGTAGTCCAATTGATTAATCTTTACACCACAACTCCAATCTAAAGAAAAAAAAAAACCGGCCAAGTGCGTGTCGGGCCACGCGCAGTAATAGGATTCCGAAGTTGTATAATAATGCGGACTAAAAAGATGGTTTTGTTGTTGTTACATGAACATTAGAACGGTTTCAGCGGCTCACAAAGTCTAAAAACGGACCCATATAGGATTATTTAATCTATATTCTCGCGTTTGACCACTATCTCGCCTGATGGTAAGCGATGATGTGGTCTACGGTGAAGCACGCTTGCCTAGATGTAATCTATTCACTCATGACTTAAACTAAATAAGGACTAACTGGTAACTGAAGAAGGAGTTATAAAATCCAACTTCGCAACTGAAGTTAGAAAAATATTATCTATTTGAGTACCACCGCGGGTGCGAATTGCGGCCGATACGAGCGCGCGTTAGAGCCACGGGGAATGGTCGTTCGTTCGTCGGTTCGTTCCTGAATCCTTGCCCACAAGCTCCTTGTTTATTTATCTTACGGAATTTGAAAAAAGTCGTATGTATTCACCTCTAATCTCCTCTAATACCGCAGATTAGAGGTGAATCCTCTAATCTGCGGTATTCACTATTTCGTTCTGGAAAGTATGGCTCTGAAACAGCGTCAGAACAACAAGGCACCGGGTGACGACGGAATTACGGCTGAACTCCTGAAGGCGGGTGCAAAACCAATCCTTAAGGCCCTTCAGAAGCTCTTTGATTCCGTCATACTCGAAGGGAAAACGCCACAGGCATGGTGCAGGAGTGTGGTGGTACTCTTCTTCAAGAAGGGTGACAATGCCTTACTGAAGAACTATAGGCCCGTCACACTTCTTAGCCATGTCTACAAGCTGTTTTCAAGAGTCATCACGAATCGTCTCGCGCGCAGGTTTGACGATTTCCAGCCTCCCGAACAAGCCGGATTCCGTAAAGGCTTCAGCACCGTAGACCACATACATACGCTGCGGCAGGTTAATCAGAAGACCGAAGAGTACAACCTGCCTCTCTGTTTAGCGTTTGTGGACTACAAGAAAGCCTCCGATTCGATCGAGACTTGGGCTGTACTGCAGTCTCTCCAACGGTGCCAAATTGACTACCAGTACATCGAAGTGTTGAAGTGTTTATACAAAAACGCCACCATGTCAGTTCGATTTCAGGATCAGACCTCGGAACCAGTCCTTCTGCAGCGAGGTGTGAGACAGGGAGACGTCATATCTCCGAAGCTGTTTACCGCTGCACTGGAGGATGTCTTCAAGGTTCTGGACTGGAGAGGGCTAGGCATCAACGTCAATAATATAATAATAATAATAATAACCCCACCGCCGTATCTCTACGTTGACGACGTGGTGGGGCTTGCGTGCTCCAGTGAACCCTAGGTCTGTGTCGGTAGAGGTAACTTTGTCGAGATAGATCTAGGGTGAGGGGCCAGACTAAGAGAGATACAAATCCAAGCCAAGGTCGCGCATGCCGAGGGCTGCATGGCTAGGGGAGTGCTTCAGTTGCTAGTGCGCCAACTCTGGATAATAGGGGACCTCCAGTTTTATCTACCCTTGCCACAGTGAACGCAGGGCTCTGCTGTGTGCCGACTTCTTAAGTCCCTAGCTACTCGTGGGAACATAATGATAACTAGATCTAAAACAAAAAAACAACTTCAGGCAAATATGCCTCCAAAAGATGATAAAACTTCACAATTCTCTTCGTCATCTTCCTCATCTCTTTTTCCATCAATTCCATCATCTTCACAATCTTTTCGCGTCTCTCCGACGCCATCATCATCATCAATCAGTATACAGTCAGCGGATGTTGTACAGGAGACAAATATTGTCGACGATACTGTACCCACCACTAAGACTGCAACAGCTCGTAGGAAATGGACTAATGAAATGAACAAATTTATCCTACGCACTTACCTTCATCTTACTAATATGGATACAGACAAAAATGCATACCTTCCATCGCTTCACACTAAGTTTTTAGAAAAATATCCAACTATGCAAGTTAGCCGACAGAGAATAGGTGACCAGCGCAGAGCAATAGTACAAAAGAAGTTATTACCACAAGACACAATAGATCAGATATATCAGGAAGTTAGAGCTGAACTACAAACGGTTCACACTCAAATACAGCAACACTCCACACAATCTAATACGCAAACGAGTCACCGCATGAGATGGACGAACGAATACAATGAAACACTAATTAGAATATATTACAAAGTTACACAATTAGAATCAAATAAAACAGCCTATAGAAAATATTTACATGAAGAATTCACAAATATATATCCAGAATTAACAAATATAACAGAGCAAAGATTATCTGACCAAGTGAGAGCGATAACAAATAACGGATATATAGACAGCAACAGATTAGAAGAAATTAAAAACCAGGTAGCTGCAGAATTCAGGAATAAAAATAGCAACATTCAGAATATTGAATATAACGATTTAGTTATTATACAATCGCAAAATGACTCCGAATCTGCTGAAAACATTACTAACTTTACTGACACGCCCAGAAATACCCTTACAACGGATGTATTTACAAATACCAGCGTAGATTCTAACCTTGTTTCTCAAATACTCGTAAATACAGACGATGACAATTTCTTGAACAACATAGAAATTGATAACTTTGAACCTGCGCAAACAAATGGTAACACTGTCAACCCTGAAATCGAAGCCATATTTCAAGAAGCTCAACAAAATTTTACTGGCACAGATCCCACTACTAGGCCTTACATTCCCAAACAGAAGACATCTAGGAAGTTTTCTGCCATAGTCACATATATAAATAATGTCATACTGCCTAAGCACGTAAATGTCGAAACCGAATTCATCGAACTGCAGACAATAATTTATTGTGCAGCATGGACGGCAGCTAAATACAACGGAGCCAAAATATCAGTATCTACACAAAATGAACGCGGCACATATAAACCGAGACAACCAAAGTGGCAAATTAGATTAGAAAAGAAAATCAAAAGTTTAAGAGCAAACATAGGTAGACTGACGCAATACATTAATGGCAGCAGAAGCCAAAAGTTAATAGCTGCAGTAGAACAAATAAAAATAAAATACCAACTACACGCGCAACACGAGAATACCAATACACTGTTAGAACACTTTTTGGACACCTTAAAACAAAAGTTAAGCGCAGCATCTAGTAGACTTCAAAGATACATTACTTGCACGAACCGCAAAGTTCAAAACACAAAATTTATTAACAACGAAAGAATATTTTATAGAAATCTTACATCTAATAATAGAGACACCACCAGCCAATCGCTAGAAACACCTTCCCCCGAAGCATTACGGGAATTTTGGGCAAACATATGGGCAAACCCAGTATTCCACAATAATCATGCTAACTGGATCAATGACGCAACACCAGAAATCCCTGAAATGGACTTTGAACTCATTCCAATAAACACATTTATAGACGTCATCAGACGCTCTCACAACTGGAAATCGCCAGGCACAGACAATATTCACAACTACTGGTATAAGAAATTCACTAGCATACATCCATTCATATTTAATCACCTAAACACCTTCATTAAATCACCAAATTTGGTCCCAACATACATAACACAGGGAGTCACATACATGTTACCTAAGGACATGAATGATACCACAAATCCAGCCAAATACCGACCAATCACCTGCTTACAAACGCTCTATAAAATATTTACAGCCTGTGTAAGTGAAGTAATTTACGAACACTTAAATAAAAATGACATACTTGCAGAGCAACAAAAGGGATGTCGTAAAAACAGCCAAGGATGTAAGGAACAGCTCACGATTGATGCTATGAACAGCGCAGTTAAAAACAAACAAGATATTCATACTATGTTCATCGATTACCAGAAGGCATTTGATTCAGTCCCGCATAGCTGGTTGTTGCATGTCCTATATATCTATAAAATCCACCCCACACTCAGATCGTTCTTAGAATCTACCATGCAAAATTGGCAAACTGTACTCAAAATAAATCAAGCCTCCATGGCTTTAGCAACTGAACCTATTCAAATAAAACGTGGAATCTTTCAGGGCGATGCCCTAAGTCCTTTATGGTTTTGCATGGCTCTCAATCCTCTCTCACACCTTTTAGATAAAGCAAACACAGGATTTACCTTGACAAGCGGTAACACCCAATTCACCTTAACACACCTTATGTATATGGATGACATAAAACTGTACGCAGCAGATAAAAACTCCCTTTTTCATTTAGCAGATACAACACAAAAATTTACAAACGATATTAGTATGCAATTCGGGGTAGATAAATGCAAAATTTTGTCAATAGTTAAAGGAAAAACTCAAAATAACAGCTACACACTCGAGTCAGGTAAAATTATTGAGCCTATGGATGAACAAACTACATACAAATATCTAGGTTTCAAACAATCCAGACAGATAGAACAAAATATTACAAAACAAGAACTGCTCAAAAAGTTTACACATCGTCTTAACCTAATCTTAAAAAGTAATCTAAACTCCAGAAACACAATTAAAGCTATCAACACATTCGCAGTACCCATCCTTACATACTCTTTCGGAATTATACGATGGTCAAAAACCGATATAAAAAAACTACAACGAACAATCAATACTCTCCTTACCAAACATAGAAAACACCACCCGAAATCATGCATACAGCGACTTACTCTACCACGCCAAGAAGGAGGAAGAGGATTGATTGACATACACAATTTACACAACAAACAGATACTTTCACTCAGGTCTTACTTCCATAACAAATCAGAACATTCACCACTACATAAAAATGTAACAGAAGCAGATAAAAAACTTACACCACTCAACTTGCAAAATAAAAACACTCAAATTAATGAAACTATTATAAGCATACAGCAAAAAATTGCAGCATGGGCTGGAAAAGCTTTACACGGAAGACACCGAGCTACCCTGAGCCAGCCACACGTCGATAAATTAAAGTCGAACGAATGGCTCAAACGAGGTGAATTGTTTCCCGAAACTGAAGGTTTCATGCTTGCAATCCAGGATCAAATAATTGCAACACGTAATTACAGAAAGTACATAATGAAAGATTCTAATCAACCGACTGACACATGCAGACATTGCTACAGTGCCTCTGAGACCATACAACACATAACAGGGGCCTGTAAATCTCTCGCACAGACAGATTATAAACATCGGCATGACCAAGTTGCCGCCATTATACACCAACACCTAGCACACAAATATAATTTTATAGGCGAGATGATTCCATATTATAAATATAAACCTGAAATAATTTTAGAAAACAGAAATCAGAAAATTTATTGGGACAGAACAATAATTACAGACAAAACTATTCATTATAATAGACCTGACATCACTGTACACGACAAAGTAAATAAAACAGTGTACCTAATCGATATTGCTATACCTAATTCACACAACATCCAATCAACAATATCCGAAAAACTCAGTAAGTACCAAGAACTCGCCATTGAAATTAAAACCCAGTGGAAAGTACAAACCGTCCACATAGTCCCTATAGTACTTTCATCTACCGGTGTAATACCAAAAGCTCTCACGCAAAGTCTTGACACTCTACACATGCCTTCTCACACACTATATATGCTCCAAAAAGCCACCATTCTCAATACTTGTCGCATAACCCGGAAGTTCCTGACTTCCTCTACATTATCATCCACCTTTTCAATTTAATTTTCCCCTCACACACTTGGTCCTGGCCCGTGTGTAAGGTCGTATACTCTCTTAAAAGAGAAGAAAAGTAAAGAACTCTATATAATAATAATAAAAATATTTTATTGACACAAAGAAAAAAGTTATACATTTCCATTTGAAACCCTGACTCCTGTGCTAGGTGAGACCTGTGTTACAGGAGTCAGTGTCCTCACCCGTTATGGTACTTGTGTTCACAATATTTTATGCATCGGAAATAGAAAAAAAAAACAATAACAATCATTAAAAATAATACATTGTTACAATGCTCTTGCGTGGTGTGTGTGCGTGTGTTTATGCATAGGTGTGAAAGTGTGAGTGTGTTGTGTTTATGTGTTAGTGTTTGGTGTGTGGTGTGTGATCATGGTTGGTGGCTGGACTTAGGTTAAAATATGAAGATTTGGTTTGCCTACCTAACTATTAATCATCTCGAGTATTGTTCTTTGATTAAGTTTTCCGTCTGTTGGTAATCAAGTGTTTGAAGCCATGAATTTAGTTTTAACTTAGTTTTATTTTTTGTTAGTGGGTTTATGTTGAGGATGTTATTTAATTTATTATATAAATAAGTTGATAGGTATAGATGTTGCCGTCGAGCAGATGCGGTCTTACATTTGACTGTGCTACATACATTACCGATCGTTCTCCTATGTTTATTTGCGTGATTTACCGGAGTTCTCTCATGCTGTTTTAATGTGAGATTGAGCAGGTATAGTTGTCTCACTGTAAGTACTTGGCAACTTTCATAAAAGGGTTCTTGTGGGGAACCGGTACGGCTTGAAGGTCATGACTTTTAACAGAGATCGTTGGGCTCTCTCGAGGCGTATCATGTAGGTTTTACAAGCACCTCCCCAAGCAGTAATACAGTAACCCACGATGGACTGTGCCAGAGCCAGATAAATCGCACGGAGAAGCTTAAACTCGGCCACTTGTCGTAGTTTCTTAAACGCCCATATAAGTTTCCTAACACGGGCAGATATCTGTTCAATGTGCGGACGCCAGGTAAATCCCTCGTCCAGAATCACTCCCAGGTACTTCATTGTTTTTTGTTGTATGATTGGAAGACATGAGCATGGAATACTACTGTTGGCGACGTCACAGGAGTGTGCTTTGAGACTTATTACTGTAGGTTTGATTTTGGCGAAAGTAAATTGTAAAAATGAGGTTTTCGAGATGTTAAGGGTTAATAAGTTCGCTTCCAGCCAGTGGATTATTTTACGTAAGCCTGTCTCAGCAGCCTCCCGCACCGCGTCCCAACGTTCACCGTGGAATATTAGTACCGAGTCATCTGCATAGCTAAATATTTTTGCATTAATGAGAGACTGTTGGCATAGGTCATTCACATATAGTAGGAAAAGACTGGGGGATAGGCAGCTACCTTGAGGCACACCGTAATCAACCCTGGCTTCATTGCTAATGACCTCACCAATCTTTACTTTTTGTGTCCGGTCATTGAGAAAGTCTGTAAAGATGCCCAGAGCCTTTCCCCGGATTCCAGCATGGATTCACAAGGTTTGGAATAGAGACAGTGTCAAACGCCTTGGCCAGGTCCAGGAAAACACCTAGACATTTCTGCTTTGCGTGGAGTTTCCCAGTTACGTAATCCCCGAGTTGATTGACTGCATCTGCGGTGCTTTTCCCGGGCCTAAAGCCAAATTGTGCGTCCGATATTAGTTTGTAGTGCTCTAGGTATTTTATAAGTCTACGGTTCATCAATTTTTCTTATATTTTTGATAGTGCTGACAGAACTGAAATAGGTCTATAATTTATTACATCGTCCTGGTTTCCACCCTTGTGAACAGGTGTGATTAGGGATTTCTTAAAAATACGAGGATAAACACCTTGTTCAAAGCAGGCTTCAATAAGTTTTGTAATAGGTGGAAGTAGTACTTCCTTACCCAGCTTGAGGAGTTTAGCTGGAATAGAGTCCCATCCTGTGGCACAATCATTTTTTAGGTTTTTAATGACTGCTTCTACTTCAGCCTCGTCTGGAGGAAGTAGGACCATAGAATCTCGCGCAGGGGGTGTTTCAATGACATATGGAGTCAGTGAGGATTTTTTATTTTTTTGACTATTACTCGTAAACTTGTAAAGCCTGTTATGATTTCATTTTTGTATATTTTTACATGGTTCGTAAGCATTATATTTACTCTGTTTTACACAGCTATCAACTTTATTTTAGTAATTTTTCAATGGCATTTGTACAAAATTTTTACTGTTCCAAGTACATTTTATAAGTTGGTCGACTATTACTCGTAAACTTGTAAAGCCTTGTTATCCGTGATAATTTTCCTTTTAATTTCGTTATATTTACTACAGCCGTGAATTTTTTCACATACCCAAGAGCAACCATTTCGCTGGCAGGAGGGGGGGACACTTGACTCTAACATAAATTTGCAACATAAAGCTTAATTTTACGCAAACGAATCTCTGAATCGAAAAATGGTCTTAACAAACCCATAATATTTTTGAATGGCGTCTCCAACGATACCCCACAACATGGGATAGATGAGAAAAAAAAATACATCCCCACTTTACGGCTATGGGAGGTACCCGAAAAAAAAATATATTTCATGATTTTATGTTACGACTTTGTTGGAATTATTAACATGTATATACATGCTAAATTATAGCTTTATAGCACTTAGATTCTCTGAGCTAAGCTGCGGACGGACAGATGGACAGAGCGAAACTATAAGGGTTCCTTGTTGACTTCGGAACCCTAAAAATGGATGAATTGAGTTTATAGTGCTGTACCACACTACGGGGTCAACGACCGCTGGCAGTGTAGTTACTTCAAATTAAATATTGCGTCTTCATTATGTATCTCTTAACGAGTTGTTTTTGCTTGCCGATTTAATTTGACCCTGTATTTTGCTCATTTATGGTCCCATATCTACGTACATAAATGTATGCAATGTAAACAATAACAAATAATTATGTATTTTACGTCCCAGCTACCTAAGTGTAGACGCACCGGTTCAACCGGTGGTCATTATCGCGCACTTATAACCATAGACCTGTGAAAGGCATAGACTCGACTATTTTATCTTGTTCCCACATTAAAATAATATTTGGTGTGTACAAATTACATATATATCTATATAGTACTTAAATGACTGATCACTTTGTTTCAGGAACAGACTTTTTTATTTTACTTCTTCGATATATAGGTATCTATGTATAATTGTTGGTCAGGTTTTTTTTGTCGATCGTTTTAAAATTTCTAAAATCTATTGCATAATAAACGGTGCCAAGAGTTTTTAATTGTTTAATACATATACCTAAAACCAATATTACAAAAATAAAGGAAGTATTTTATATAGCTCAAAGCTTTAATGGCTTTAATGCTAAGCTTTTTAATGGCTTTTAAATACATATCTGCATTCTGAAACAAAATTTAATGATTTCCAAAAAAACTCACAGCTTTTTATAACAGTTGTAATCCTATACCTCATTAAAATACTTGTTTAATATCTGAAAACTTGAGCCGAATCTCGGAGATCCAAACTTTTCAATTAATTGAAAATGAAAGCCAATACTTCCTGAAACAAGATTTGTCTACTCCACTTGGAAATTTATACTTCCCGTACCAGGAGAGTCCTACCACTGATACGGAAACAAAATCGATTCGATTCGTTATTGAATAGTAATTTTCGACTTGTTGTCATAGTAAACTGTTCAATTTCGATCCAACAAGGAATTCGCTGGATTCGAGACGCTCAGGACTAGTCAATGTGGTGACATTGGTGATGGTAGGGGCGTATGTTCAGAAGTGGACGTCATTTGGCTGGAATAATTTTGATTAGGTAACAGTGAGAGAACTAAAGTTGTCGACATAACTCACAGAATAAGCAAGCTTAAAATTAAATAGTAATGAGCCGCCCATATTAGCCGTAGAACCGATGACTGTTGGGGTAGATGTGTTCTTAAGAGACGAATGAAGAACGAAAGGTGGGAGGAAAATGGGCTAGGTGGAGCGACGATCTTCGCAGGGTGGCTGGTAATAGCTGGATGACGGTTGCCAAGAATTGAGATAAATGACGGACGATTGGAGAGGCCTATATCCAGCAGCGAACTGCTTTAAGCTGATGACGATAATGAAAAAACTTTTATATATTAATTAGTATGGATAGATGATTACCAGTCTTACCAATGGATTTCGTTCTATCCAGTTAGTATTAAGTGCTCGTGGAGATAAGATAGGCAGTCGCTCCATTAAAAAAATACTGTCAATCAGAAGCATCTTGTTAGAATGGAAGCCGAAAAGAGGCTAGGCAGATGATAATGATGAAATTAATGGACTACAGAAACAATAGATGGAATGAGTGAAAGAGGACATGGCTGAAAATGAGGTGAATACTGAGGTGATGGCTGATAGATATATTGAAAGTAGATATATAACCTATTGCACGAACTTTGAATTAATTTGGATGGCTTTTTACCTGACTGCTGAAGAAGGGTAATATGTGTATTAGTCTATGTATGTATGTACGTTTGTTCTTATGTGGCGTTCTAGAGGCCAAGCGTTGGCCGATTTTGATGATTCTTACGTCAACCGATTCGTCTTGACGTTGCGAGTGTCACTGGCTACATTAAAATTGGAAAATAGAAAAAGGCCGGTTTTGGGCGGCATATTGTGGGGCCCCATATTTTTCTTCGTGTGGGATAACAAAATAAAGGGGTTTATGAGGTGATTTCAAAAATATCTAACATTTATATGTTTAAATGTAATTCGAAAACAAAAAGAAAACTAAAAAGTATAAATAAAAATAGTTAATTAAAAAAATCAAAAAAACCGACCGACGAAAAAAGACCTAAACACGAAGAAAATCATGCTGTGCAGTCGGAGGATACATCTGGTTTTGGTCAGCTAGCTCGCGAATATGTATCCTCCAAATGCACAGTATGATTTTCTTCTTGTTTATGAGCAATTTACGAGTACTAACACCTTTTGACGGCGGTATTTTAATAATTTTAATGTAATTTAATTTAATATTTTTAATAATCTAATTTATAATTCTATGTTTTAATTTGTGTTTTTATTATTCAATGTTTTAATTTGTGTTTTTTTATTCAATGTTTTATTTTGTATATGGATTTGACATCTGAAATAAATGTATTAATAATAATAATAATATGTCTTTTTAGTTCGCTTCTAAAGTATTCGGTATTTTTTTTTCAACTATGTTTTAAGTATCACGGTTTGCACGGTGGTAGGGTACTTTGTAGTACCCGCCTGGCTGGCAACCACCCTCAAGTTGAAAATCTGTCGCCAAGCACCTTCCGGTGTGTTCCGACAGCAGCACTTGAGAGCCAGTTCCCTTCTAGGCTTTGTGTGCTTACCACCATCGGCCACATCATCACTGACCACGGTGAGATTGTGGTCAAACACAGGCCTATACATAGTAAAAAAAAAAAAAAAAAAAATCAACTAATTTTCCTATTCAGAGGTCAGGCAGTTGTCTCGCTAGTCCGTTGGCTAGCTAGCTAGACTATACTTTTGCGTTTTATCGCATCTAGTTCCTCCACAAATGATTCTAGTTCCTCTAACGCACACATATCACGAAGGCTATAAAAGGGCCGATAGTCACAACAAAATTTGCATCAAAATTACTTCCTCTTCTTTATTATTAGATTAGACTATCTGAGGTATGGTCGAATAAGTAGCGAAAACAAAAAAGACATAAGTAGGTAGATGCCTGGCTTACCTGTGGTATGGTTGAGCCAAACTAAATAGGTGCAATTTGTTAGAATTAGAAGCCTCATCTGCCACCTGTGACCAGGTAAAACGGCCGAATTATTTATATCGACTATGTTTTCATATAATATATATTCTTAGAAGAGCTTGATAAATGTTTTTATTTCTGTTTGTTGGTTTTTACAAACACTTTTACATGTCGATCATATTTTTTTAAACTAGGTGAGGTTGGCGTTTTCTATCTGGCTACTCTGAGAAGAAAGGCTGAAACAAACTCAGAGGTCACAGTCTCTTTTAAAGTCCGGACATAATCTTGGTAGGATTATGTAGATTGGAGTCTGAAATAGTCTTTTGAGAAAAGAACCAGCCAGATTGAGTGGACCTGTCCAGTCAGTGCACTCATTTTGTCAGTAACCGTGCAGCTCAACTCAGTATTTAAGGAGGTCAACGATTCGACGAACAATACCAATGAAAGGAAATTTGGGTAGTCCGCATAAATTACTCAAATTGCTAGACCATTATTAAAACGTAGTATTATAGTATCTGTGATTAAAACTAACTAAGAGAAATTTAAATACAAACAAAAAACAAGGATGACCCACATTGTATTCACATTCGCAATAATTAAAGTAATAATATAATACTTTAATTGCAACAATACCAAAAAAGAAACAAAATTCAGGCTGTAAAAAATTAAAAATAAATTGGAGCAGCTCAATCACAAATCTTTTTGTCCACAACATTTTATTTAACGGTATAAAACGCTTTCTGGCACAACATACGTTTAATGAATGATTTGAATGTATTACGACTTAGATCTTGTACGTGGCTTGCAAGTTTATAAACGTGTACATGACAAACATTAACAAACATGCCGAACATAGCTTTACAGATAATTAATAAACTTTTGAATAGGTTACTTCTAAGCAAACGTGCTTACCTCCGAATATAATTAAAAAACATTAGAGTAACTGCTGTATGCACCATATCTCGGGTCAGTTGAATGTTAAGTTTGCTTTTATTTAGACCGATAATAAAACAACAGTTTGAAATCAGGAAACAATCTGAGAACGGGCCATAAGCTCTTAGAGTAAGGTTATTTTGAGTGTGCGTAAGGGACAGATGTATGTAACTTGTATACATCTGTCCCTTTTTTACAGTCGAACTATGATAGTTTTGACACGTCAAGGTACGGGGGCAGTTTAGTTATCAAACTTAACGTTTAACAAGACGATTATTTGTGGAGTAACCACAACGGAATCTTCTCGTGTCGAGAAATTTGTAATTGTAGGTAGGTACCACCGTGTGCATTTCCACCTGACGAACCACGAGGTCTTGACGCAAAATTTGCTTGCAAGATTCCATTTTGTCATACACAAGAGTTATCAAATAAGTCTTGAACAGTTCCAAAGATGCTGGATAAGGTAAGTATTTTTTCAATAGCTACAAAGTCACTTTTCGTCTGAGTGCTTCGTTTTCTAAACTCCATCGTTTAGGTACCTACTGGTAAAACTTAAATCTAGCACAGAAATCTGAATGTTTTGACATGTCAGCATATCAGTAGATTGCACCCTTACGAAGCATAGGAGGTTTGCTAGTATTACATATGCAGCAACCGGGTGCGTGTGGTTTAATTTCGCGCAAGTATTGCTCTCCGGTTGCGGTAGACGTTATTGATGATATTGCTATGTCGCCATGATGCCGCATGCCGCTTCGGGTTGTGGCTTACTGAACATTAGAAGCACGTGTATATGTAATACTAGGTTCTGCCAGCGGCTTCGCCCGCGTGTTTGTCGAAAATGATCCCAAGGGAACATATTTCCGGGATAAAAAGTATTCTTTGTGGTATTCCAGGCTACAATCTATCTCTTTGCCAAATTTCAGCCAGATCCGTCTAGCCGTTTCAGCGTGAAGAAGTAACAGACTTTCGCCTTTATAATATTAGTGTGATAATATATATTATATTAGTGTGAAGTGTGATAGTGTGATTCTACTTAGATACATTATATTTAGCAATATTTTAGATGAAAATGGACTTTAACAGGATGATGATGATGGATACACTTGCTAGAGGCCACTTATACATCATAAAATATAGCTTGATGTCTGCGACATATGTCAAACTGACGTATACGTTATTGTTACGTTATTGTTAGCCTGTCAAGCGCTATTGATAATTAAAGCTGTCACAGAGATCAAGCTATATTTTATGAAGTATAGTTTTTCTAGCGAATTACAAATATTACAATGTCACTTAACTAACATTCATGGGACCCCAAGAACTCAAATGATTTAAAAAAGTCAGTCCATAATTATTCAAGTCGCACATAGGTAATATCGAAAGAAATAATAACATTTACATGTTTGACAAGTTGAAGCATGTGACAAAAACAAAGGAATAAAAAATATAAACACAATATTAATTATGTCTGTGTCACATGTCACGGCTGATTTCTGCTATAGTCGGATAAAAATTCATAATCAGCTTACATCTAATCAGTAACCTCAACGAACGGGAACGGCGTCCTCCTATTCTAAATTTAGTCTTGGTATATATTTTTATTTATTTTTTCCTTTGTATAGATTCTTTTACTGATTGTTTTGTGAATGTGTGAACATTGTAGGCCTTCTAGATTTCTAGACGCTTGTTAACATTTATTAACTCTCTCGTTTATACATTTTTTTTATAGTTTGTTACGACTTATTGTCGGGCCTACGTTGTCCCCCCACATCTAAGCACTAATACTGTAACATGAGTAACCATTTTTTTTAAAAGAGTAACCGTGGACTTTCTTGCCGGTTCTTCTCCACAGGAAACGACCAACCCGAACCGTGCACCTTTTGTCGACGTTTTATAAGTGCCCATGTAGGCCTATGTGAAATAAAAAACATTTGATTTGATTTGATTGATTGATTTGACTCGGCGGCGTCGTTCAAAGGGTACATTCAATTATTTACCCACTTATTAACCACTTGTACATTCTAATCATTGTCTTGCTCTACACAGATGTTCATGCGCATAATTCGTAACGCGAAACGTCAGTCTGCTGCTACCTGTCAGCCACTGCGGACGTCATGGCTCGCTTAACGAGCTGTTTATTTGTGATAATCGCGACTTCCGTCGTGCAAGCTGCCTCATACAAAGTGCCTGATGCTAAGCTGGAAGCCATCTGGCCTAAGGGTCTGAGGGTTACTGTAGCAGGTTTGTTATTGTTTTCTTTTTATTTATTTAATTGTAGGTTTTTCCTGTCCGCTGTTGTGTATCGTTTTTTATTTAGTCGAGTGAACGACTTAACAATGTGTTGATTTATAAATTGCAATCCACTCTTGCTCTCTGCTGTCAAAAATAATTATATTTAATTTTTCTGTACATAATAAAGGATTTTCATTTTTCATTTTCGCGGTTCTGCTGGTAGAAATTTCTAAAGAAATAAGCAGTCTTACCTTTGTACTCTATTGTCATGATGTGTTGTCTCCATGTATTATCCTACTGTGTGTAAAATAAATAAATAAGTTATAAACGGGTCAGACTTGTATTGCCAATTTTTTCAATAGAAGAACAATGATTGTCTTTTTCTGGCAATCGTATGTACAGCTTTAGGTTAGTTTTTTCAATAACGAATAAAAAACTGTTTATTATTCTCTCTTACAAACGAGTGTAGTTAACAGGAAAAGTCTATACGTAAAATTGTGGAACCAAGACAAGATATATCATTTTGTTTTTAATAGGTATAGCTCTCTAAGAATTGTATTATAAAATCTTAGTCTTTTCTACAGAGCAAATTTTGTAGGCTTTTATAATTCAGAAATCTGGCCAAGTATGAATCTTAACTGCTATGAACGTACTTAGGTCGTCAGTTTCTATGTAAACCTATTGTTTGCCTATAAAGCAGGCCTCGGTTGCCTGTCTTTCTCTTAATTTGGTAAAACTAAGAGAAAGAAAATTAAAGTCGTGACAATCTAAGAAGTCGCATTTGACAGCTATTAAAATACTTATTACTAGCTGTTCCCCGCGGCTTCGCTCCCGTGGAACACCCCACAGGACCCGATATCGGGATTGAAAATATCCTATGTCACTCATGAATTATGTAGCTTTCTACTGGTGAAAGAATTTTTTAAATCGGTCCAGTAGTTTCGAAGCCTATTCGGTACAAATAAACAAACAAACAAACAAAAAAATCTTTCCTTTTATAATATTAGTTATTATACTTATTATTAATTAAACTTGATACTTACGAATGATACCCGTGTATGGGTAACATAGTAATTAATTAGGATTACGAATTAGATTTTACAATTTCTTACGTACAAAGTTGAAAAAATTAGTAAAGTCATCGGACTTCTTAAATTGTCACGATTATAATTTCTTTTTCTTTTGCTTGTTTGATAATTATATAAAAGAAGGTGCAAATAAAAAATGGCATGCACATTTACACCAATTAACAAGGAATATCAACCACCAAATCACTAATTACAGCCTTATGACGAATTCCTTTGTCTTGGCAAAAAAAAACATTTAAATGACATATCAATACTAGTTATTTTAAAGTTTTTCATATAAATAGTAGGTAGGACGGTTATTTTTTTCTAGTTTTCCTCTTACAAATCTATTTATTTTTAAAACATTTGACGACGGTATTACCTCGGTATTTTAACATAATGATATACTATGATGAAAATGATGAGGTATTGCAATAAATTAAACAGAATACAAAAAAAACAGATCTGTGAATGTTTACTTTTATAAAACGGATAAAACGAATTCCATTTATACTCACCCAGAGACACCCTTGAGTCAACTTATCTTGCGTTAATTTGCTATTTATTTAACCACTAAAGTATTATTACCTGCTTGTATATAAAAGACGTATCTAACAAAAAACTTAAAGCACCTCATAATCCATCGACTAACCTCTCTTTTTTCGTGCCAATCCCCACTCTACTGTGCCAACATTATCCAGGTTCTAACCACGATGTCAAAAATGTCGTGTGCCCATTTCACCGCCCGACAATCGACACTTCTTATAAAAGTCCTTGGATGCAACTTGATCACTCCACCTGTCATTACCATGCCTTACCAGGTGTCCTGTTCAACTTCAATTGTGTTCCATAACTCGTTTTCCGATATCGAAGATCCCTTTGTACGCAGGAGTCAATAGCGTCAATAGTATACGAGAAAGAAGTCAAGTCAAATGTTTCAAAACAAAGTCAATTAAGGTAAACAACACTAATTATTATTGATTGACCATTTATCTCACTATTTAGAATGTAATTATAAACATTTCATTAATGAGATAATAATACGACCGTAGTTAATATTAAAATTAATGAACCTTTAATCGTTTTTTATAACAAAACTAGTATCTTGATTTGTAACTTCTGTTGGGTGAATAACAGGTGTCATGATTCTAATAACCTTGACTTAAGGTTGCACTAGTCGATCCCATACAAACGTAGTCTGGCAATTACTCCACTGTTTGACGACGTACGTTCAAAATAAAAACTGATATCAATTTGTCTCATTATTATCTAGCCCTGTAAGCAGAAAAGTAAAAATAAAATGTTGAAAGTTATGAGCGTCGAAAGTTTCATATTTCAACGCTAATTTTAACGCATCTTTGGGCAGAAATAAATACCATAAGAAGAAGGACAATTGCAAAACAGCCACCATACAGGGATAGATTAGTAGTTAAACAATGCAAATAATTTTATTTTGAAAATATACATTTAGTAATTTTTCATGATATCCATACTTCCAAAGGTATGTTTATAAAATTTTGCGCGCCCTACCAGCTTCTTACTGCTCATAACAGCATCAATCTCTTTCGCACGTGTTGTCGGATGAGATAGCATGCATTTTAACCCCGCGCACAAAATAGTTCGTGCCGTCGACTAGGGCCACCTTAAGATCCTTTCCCCTAGCTGGGGCAGAGGGCATCCACAGTAGTGCTCCATCGGTTCTAATAACATTAAAATTATGTATATAATAATAATTAGCTGTTGTTTCCTTTGGTTTTACTGCGAGTAAAACCAAACCTAGAACTCCTAAGAAAACTACTCCATTTACACAAGTGAAAGGCATACTATGTGGTAATCTGGACTCTAGGTCTGTCTATGTCCCCAAACTTCATCTAAACCCGTACAGTAGTTTAAGCGTGATTGCGAGAAAAACATTGTTACGAACTTTTACATTTGTTTAAAAATTAAATACTAGCAGATGGTCTGCATTCTGGTGCTCGAAATGAGAATTTTATCTCCTTAATCCTCTTTTTTTATTATAGATAGGCTCGCGCTTGACTTCTATCTCAGCTGATGGTATACGATGATGTGGTCGACGGTGTAGCACGCTTGCCTAGAAGTAACCTTGTAGATATCGTGAAACTCAGTCTCCAGAAGGGAATACCACTCCTTAAATGTACGCATAATGAAAGTATTTCTAAAACTGTCCACCAAGGGATGTCAACCAAGTACCGATGGCGCATCGCCGTACGGCTTGTAGTCCGATGATGAAACGGGCTAGGCGGAATTAGATCATGCAATTCCATCGCACACTCCCCGAAATGCAACCGATAAAAAACCGACAAGCTGGCAACTCGGCGACGATGTTCAAGGCTCTGGAGCTTTGACTTAACCAGTGCCTCATTGCCGCTGAGCCTCTTTATTATAACTAGCTTTAGCATCTCCTCAACTAGACCAGATAGTAATATCGTGCTTGCGCTCATTGGATGTTCATAGAAAAGTGATATTAGATTTAGATAGGTAAGTATTAGGTTTTTGACAAACAAAAACCTACAAAAACAAAAACACAAACAAAAACGTTGTTGTAATAAAAGTTCTTACGCAACACTTTTTATATTAAAAACTAAGGGACGCCACGCGGGTTCACCCGCGTAGTTCCCGTTCCTATGGTAATACAGGTATAAAAAGTAGCCTATGTCACCCGGGGATAGTGTAGCTTCTCAACGGTGAAAGAATTTTTGAAATCGGTCCAGTAGTTTTAAGTTTATTCGTTACATACAAAAATACAAATCTTTCCTCTTTATAATAATAATAATATAATATAAAACGTTTATTTTTCTCTTCACAAAGTTTGTTACATTCTATGCCTTGCAGTATAAACCAGGGTATAACTTTGTGAGAGACTGGTGCCTGTGATAGGTTTCAATAAGAACCTGTATTACAGGTCACCAGGTCCCCCCCGCGGCCAAAAGCCCATCGTGACATACTGATTGACAGCTTGGATACAAGAAAATAGATTTGAAAGAAAGTTTAGCTTCGTAGACATGGATGATAGAGAAATATGATAACAGTTTAAAATACAAATTACCCACATTAAGGAAATACAAGGAAAGACAATGAAAAAGATAAAATATTATACAATAGGTGCTAAGGGTTTAGTTATTAGTATACTAGTATTATATTATCTGTGGTTATTAGATTTTTAGTAAGTAACAGAGTGAGCATGAAGAAAGTAAGTTTGTGTTTGTGTGTGATGTTGTTTAAGAGCTTGAGGTTGTGTGTTGTGGGAATGATCTTACTATGAGGTGCGCATTGGTTACAGGAGCAAAGCAGCTGAGGGGATGTTTTATTTGACAAACCTTAGCATTTATTTCATAGGGGTCAGTATTTTCTCGGTTCCCTCGTAGTCCAGAGCCTTAAGATATGTAGCTAGTAATGCCTTACATTTATATTTAGTCCGGGAATAGATGTTGAGGATATCATTTAATTTATTGTATAAATAAGGTCCGAGGAAGAAAAAGAATTGACGTGAATGTGCAGATTTTGCAATTTGGGTTTGGCATACCCTACCTTTCCGGCGCTTATCCAACTGGAGTTTTGGGTCGAATTGCAATAAGGAATGTTCTTTGAGCACCGTACGCAATACGAAAGTTTGCCTAACCGTAAGAACATCCCAATCCTTGTAAAGTTCTACTGTAGGATATCGGTAGGGGAGATTTATAATATTAAGTATAGATAAATTAAGTAGAACATAACATTAGCTATATCTCCAATGTCGATTTATCTTTGAACTCTAAATTGCATTTTGTTATCAGTATCTCACCGTATTTTCCACGGTACAAAACACAAGGAAAATCTTCGCAAATATACTATGACCTGTAGCGTCAATGATAAGGGTCGTTGACGCTTTATTTATGTTATGACCTGTTATCTCTTAAAACGCTTAATTTTTTTTTAATCTATTATAGGTTCGCGCTTGACCACTATCTCACCTGATGGTAAGCGAAGATGTGGTCTACGATGGAGCACGCTTGCCTAGTAGTAACCTATTCATTCTTGACTTAAAGACCCCTAGATTTTAGCATTGAGCATTGTTTGTTTGTGTGATTGTGTCATTGATGAGGTTTACCTTATTAGGAGATGACGGCTAACAATAGTATGTTGAGATAAAGTGTTGTGACATTTTATCAATCTGCCTAGCATTTTTTCCAAATATGCTGGGGTTGTGCTCGTAGTAGTAGTAGGAACTCCCGTTTCCGCACTCAGACTGCCATTCGGTCCGTTGTGCGTGGGACTAATGGCTAACATAGCCAGCCTAGCTCCGTCCAAAAGCACAGAAGCTTCCTGGGGGCTTCACAGGCTTCACGGAGCGACCTCACTGTTCCGAGGATTTCTTCTGGTTGGCACTTGTTCACATGTAGCGACTGCTGATCTGACCTCCACAACCCAGTAACTGGGTAATACGGTACTCCTTTGCATGACTGGAGTTAGATTTTATGGCTTCTGGCTATCATAACGGCTGCCAAAGATCTTCAAATGACAGCCGGGACCAACGGCTTGATGTGCTTTCCGATGCACGGAGGAAACTCGCTGTGTAAAGATGGTTACCCATCCACAGACCGATCTCGGCAAGCGTTGCTTAACCTTGAAGATCGTGATCGTTCGACCCGTGCGGCTGTTATTAATTAGCTACGAGCTTCATCACAAAGTGGCATGCTATGCTGATCCCAAAATAAATTGAGAAGATGTAGAGAGGATGATGAAAATAATAGCTGACCTGTCATAATTCAAATTTGTAAAACACAATTATGGTAATGCAGTTGATTTTTAACCCCCGACGGAAAAAGAAGGGTGTTATAAGTGTGTGTCTGTGTGTTTGTATATTTGTGTATCTGTCAGTGGGATCATAGCTCCTAAACGAATGAACCGATTTTGATTTAGAGTTTTTTTGTTAGAAAGGCCTGGGACTTTATCGAGAGTATTCTTAGCTATGTTTGTTGTATCTGAAATTTAGCGGTTCAAAAGTTATGGGCGTTTTACTGTTTGAATCGGGATATTTTCGCAAGATATCGTGTCATAATTACGTGTTCGATAGATTGTCGATCGAAGCGTGTCTACCTACTAGAAAAATTTTGTAGTTTAAAAAGCATGAAACAAAAATATGTCGGGGTTTTTTAAATTTTACTTTTATTATTTCCGTGCCGATTGATATTGCGAGTTTCTGTTGCAAATGTGTGTCACTTTTTAGATTAATAAAATAAAGATTCATAGTAACAAAAAACAAAACTTGTTATTTTAAACAAAAACATCAGTTGTCATATTATTATCTCAAAAGTATTTATTTCATAATTTTCCTTAATACATTGACCTTGATAAATGTTAAACAAATCAAAAAGCTACTTTAGTTTTTAAGGTGATGTGCCTCAATCAAGTACAAAGTTCATACTTGACAGAAGACTTTGCAATCAGCAAACGAGTTTTTTTCCTTCAATGTCAGCGATGTCCAAGATAAGCCTTATTCTTCAATAAAATTATTTGATTTATCACAAAACATCATTTTGATAAATATTCTTCAAAATACTTAAAATTTCTTAGAAACATATTTCGCAGATAAACACAAATCCTCAAATAAAATACAATCTGTATTTTTTATCTGTATTTTTTTTTAGCATAGGTGGCCCAGTGGTAACGACCGTCACTTACAAGTTATAGGTCGTAGGTTCGAACCCAGGCAGGCGTTTTCTGTGTATTATTTCATCACCTGGACCACTACTCTCAAAATGGTGAAGGAAAACATCGTGACGAAACCGGCATGTCTTAGAAACAAAAGTTCGAAGACATGTGACATCCACCAACCCGCACTGGGCCGGCGCAGGGGCGTAGCTATCGCAGGGCAAGGCGGTGCCGTGCACTGGGGCCCCCAAGCTAAGGAGGGCCTCGGTAAAATAGGTTGCAACAAGACTAATCATAGCAAAGAATACAGCGGAATTCCCAACAAGTTTCGAAATACTGTTCGCAACTTGTGGTAAATGATGTCACCACTGGTGTGGAATTACAGATTTATTACGTAAAATCAAAATCAAAATCAATTAGTAAAGATGAGTGTGAAAAAAGTAAGTAACTACTTAAAACAAAAATGCAAAATTTCGGTTGCGTGTTCCTTTGCGAATTCATGCACCGTGTATTGAATGGCGTTACTTATGGATCTAAAACTTTACAAAAATGCGATATATGTGATACATCCATACAGATGAAAGTAAAAAAAAAATTTTACCTATCCGTGATGTGGTGCTAAAATTTTCGAGCTCGCTCTTATATTCTTAGTTCTGCACAGACAGGCGGCACCCTCCCTCTCCGCCACTGGGCGCAAATTCATTTCATTCAATTTATTCTGGGGCACTCAGAACTATATATCAGGGGGGTGACCATAAGCTCTTAGAGCAAGATTATTTTGAGTGTGTAAGGGACTGATGTCTACGACTTGTATACATCTGTCCCTTTTTCACAGTCGTACCATGATAGTTTTAACACGTCAGGGTACAGGGGCTGCTCCTTGCTGATGATAAAGTAGCTTTGAACCTTTAGAGTACCTATCTTAATATATAGGGCGCACGGTTGGCGCAGTGGTTGAGCAATTGACTGCTGCGCTGCGTGTCGCGGGTTCGATTCCCGCACGGAACAAAAATTTGTATGACCTACAGATATTTGTTTCGGCTCTGGGTGTTTGTGTATGTGAGTTTATATGTTTGTAAACGCACCCACGATACAGGAAGAAATTCCTAGTGTGGGGCAATGTTAATATCAAAAAATAAATAAATAAATAAAATAAAATATATATTTCTTGTGTGCGTGTGTATGTGACTGAACTCCTCCTAAACGACTGGACCGATTTTGATGAAATTTTTTGTGTGTGTTCGTGGAGATTCGAGAATGGTTTAGATTTTCAAAAAAAAAAAAAAAATGGAAAATTAGGGTAGGGTAGGTAGGGTAGGGTAGGTAGGGTAGGGTAGGTAGGGTAGGGTAGGTAGGGTAGGGTAGGTAGGGTAGGGTAGGGTAGGTAGGGTAGGGTAGGTAGGGTAGGGTAGGTAGGGTAGGGTAGGTAGGGTAGGGTAGGTAGGGTAGGGTAGGTAGGGTAGGGTAGGTAGGGTAGGGTAGGTAGGGTAGGGTAGGTAGGGTAGGGTAGGTAGGGTAGGGTAGGTAGGGTAGGGTAGGTAGGGTAGGGTAGGTAGGGTAGGGTAGGTAGGGTAGGGTAGGTAGGGTAGGGTAGGTAGGGTAGGGTAGGTAGGGTAGGGTAGGTAGGGTAGGGTAGGTAGGGTAGGGTAGGTAGGGTAGGGTAGGTAGGGTAAGTAGGGTAAGTAGGGTAGGTAGGGTAGGGTAGGGTAGGTAGGGTAGGGTAGGGTAGGTAGGGCAAACTTTGTTTTGCCATAAAAACACCTAATATGCATCTACCCTACCTACCCTACCCTACCTACCCTACCCTACCTACCCTACCCTACCTACCCTACCCTACCTACCCTACCCTAATTTTCCATTTTTTTTTTTTTTTTTTTTGTAAATCTAAACCATTCTCGAATCTCCACGAACACACACAAAAAATTTCATCAAAATCGGTCCAGTCGTTTAGGAGGAGTTCAGTCACATACACACGCACACAAGAAATATATATATTAAGATATTGAATTGATCAAATCTAAACAGTTCAGCTAGGGCCCCAGTTATTTTGCACCAGGACCTTTGGTTACTTAGCTACGCCTCTGGGCCCGCGTGGTGGATTACGGCCCATTCGCACTTACAAAGAGGACAGAAACGGGGTCCATCTATCCTGCATATATTTTATTAAAGTTTCGAATCTAATTTAAGGATTTATACAAAAAATTGGTTTTAAATATTTGGCTACACAAAGATTCCCAGCATTCATAAAAGCGTGTTAATAGGTTTTCGTTTGATTGAACCATCCTCAAAAAATAACTTGCGTAACCTTTATATTTTGGACCTCAGTAACTTGTCCTTGCGTATATAAAACTAAATTATGTCGTTCACATTGCAATAGGTTTTAGTTAGGTTAGCCTGACTCCGGAATCGAAACCAGGACCTCATAGCACCTGCGATCACTAGACCATCAATGTTTGAAGACTTGATGAAATACCTATTTTGAAAACCCTAACTTGAATAACAAAGCACTTTTCCTTTTTAATACACGAGTATTATTCATTCTGAACCTACTTAATTAAATGTAGCATTGTTTTGTACCTAATTTAATTATTTAACGCATTACAAAATCACAGGCAAATGCTATTGCTATTGTGGAAATGCATTTTAGGTACTAGATGACACAGAAAATTTGCTTTGATAAATTTCTTGTTTGTGACGGTTTTACCCCATCTCAAAATAATTTTGAGGAAATGTTTTTCCATCAAACAAAAGATGAAGCAAAACTACTAGGAAACCGAAAACTAGCAATATTTATTAACTACTAATTGCACTTGTAGATATGCAAGTAATACTTAAATAGTAATATAATATAGTGTGCATAAGCACTTTCTAAGAAGATTGGTTGAGATCGCTGAGAAATTACCAATCTGAACGCTGTGTTTGCATAAACTGAGTTTAGTTGAACTAATCGCGATTACTTTCATTGGTGAAATCGGCCCTAAATAAATTGAATTTCAACATCGCAGCTGGACATCCCACCCATACGCACTAAACCGTTTGAAAATACTTTCATTGTACGTGCAGGTAAGGAGTTGAGTTCCCTGCCGGAATCTGTTTTGCGATAGCTACAATACAACTTATATAGGAGTATTTAAGTCAAGAGTGATTAGGTTACTTCTAGGCTTGCGTGCTTCATCTTCGACCAGTCAAGAGTGAATAGGTTACTTCTAGGCAAGCGTGCTTCATCGTCGACCACATCATCGCTTATCATCGGTGAGATAGTGGTTAAACGCGACCCGAACTACAAGAAAAAATCTTTAAAAACTGAACCTTGAAGGACAAAACGTTCTTCAACAGTTTTTCCTTTAACACTTTTTATTTTATTAGTAAACAGTAGGTATTACTCATTCTTATAAAGGGTCTTTCAACAAGGACGGGTCGATGTTAAAATTGAATAAAACAAGATGTGTGTGAGATATTAACGAAATTTATTTTTTATTTAAAAGGCCTATTTATGCCAATTATGGATGGAATATGACATCGTTCAAATGTCCGCCGCGGCTTCGTATGGTGGCACGAATCTGAGAGGTCCAATTTTTAATGACTCTATATAATATTAAATTATAATAATTTGTTATTATTTGTCACTTTCATTAAATGATAATTTGTCACTTTCATTAAATGATAATTTGTCACTTTCATAAAATGATACATTGTCTAGATATTATATTTAGGTACCTACTTTATTAATTAATGAACGCAATATTAAATAACCACAGGAAAATGCGGTTTTTATTGTTCACTTGCATTTTAGGTATTAGGTCATACATAATATTTGTTTATAGAGTAATTGTTTGTGTCGGTTTTACCCCAATATGAAAATAATTTTAAGGAAATGTTTTTCCATTAAACATTTGTTTTTACATTATTGATGAGCAAAAATACAAGGAAACTCATGAGTGGCTGAGCAGTCATTTACTTTTAGTTATTCATTCATTCATTACACTAACAGTAACTCGATTTACATAACCAAGTCTTCTAATTTAAACTAATACTCGTAACTAGCTGGAGGAGCTCGTGCCTAAATAATAACAGCCGCACGGGTCGATCTTCAAGGTTAAGCAACGCTTGACGAGGTCGGTCCGTGGATGGGTGACCATTTCAACATACCGAGTTTCCTCCGTGCCTCGGAAAGCATGTTAAGCCGTTGGTCCCGGCTGTCATTTGAAGATCTTTGACAGTCGTTACGGGTAGTCAGAAGCCTGAGACACAGAATAAATAATAGTACAAGTCCTGAGATCTGAGACCAGTCTTGCCAAGGGGTATCGTGTTACCCAGTTACTAGGTTTTGGAGGTCAGATAGGCAGTCGCTCCATGTAAAACACTGGTAATCAGCTGAATCCGGTAAGACTGGAAGCCGACCCCAACAATAATTGGAAAAAAGGCTAGGCAGATGACCCGTAACTAGCTATCATTAAGTGTTGGTTTATTATTATAACAAGCTTTTTATCACCTTGTTTTCATGTGTGTCTGGCAACCAGTAATCTATTTTTCAAGCACTTCCTGGCATCCGATTAACCTCTTGAGTACCTGAAAAGTGGATCCACACGAAACACAATGTTTAATTAATTGTTTCGTAATGACGGCATTCAACCGGTTAAGCCGAAACTTGACGTGTTTGTGTAACATTAAATTAAATGGTGCTATGGAGCCGGTTTCATGGTGGCCATAGCAACTCCTCAACCAGACAAGATAGCATCATTGTGTTTGGGCTCATTGGATATGTATTGACTAGTGAAAGTACATTTAGTAGCTTTCAGTTCAAAAGAGCTTGTTAAAATAATAAAAATGTACTTAATACCTTTGTAAGTGGTACCTAATTTCCGATTACTCCGTCGAAAATTATTTTACGATTAAAAAGCACAAACACCAAAAACATCAACAGCAACATCAATAACGTCGATGATTGTCGTTAACTACTTTTTACCCCAAAAAGTGCACGTTATCCAAAAAGTCAATTCCACTTATATACTAGCGGATGCCTAGCGGTTTCACCCGCGTAGTTCCCGTTCCCGTGGGAATATAGGGATAAAAAGTAACGTATGTTATCCGGGGATAGTAGAGCTTCCCAACGGTGAAAGATTTTTTGAAATCGGTCCAGTAGTTTTAAGTTTATTCGTTACAAACAAAAATACAAACATACAAATCTTTCCTCTTTATAATATTAGCATAGATTAGTATAGATATAAATGCGAAAGTTTGGATGGATAGATAAAAAAAAATAGATGTTTATTACTCAATCACGCCAGAACGGCTGAACGGATCTAGATGAAATTTGGTACAGAGATAAGATATTTATTTATTGTTAAATATGAGTATACAATAGATTTGCATGGTCTTAAAATAACATTTGGTAATAGGATCTAAATGTTTAACCGTTTAGGGTGTTTTTTAAAATTTATATAATAAATAAAATCACAATTATTTAACCTACTGTCGTGCAAAACAATATGTTTATAAACAATCTACAAAAAGGTTTTTGTAGATTGTTTATAACCGACTGGTTACGTATTTCTAATTTGAAAACATAAAATATCCAAGGTCATAGGACCAGAAGATTAGATTAGAACGAATCTATAGTTTTCAACCTGCTATCAGCTGATTGAGCAGTGAGAACTTAATTAGTAAATATTATACCTTCATCTTGGCCAGAGTATAGAAGGAGGACTTCCAACGCAGCGTCTTTCGGTACTCGGTCGCCATTCCAAAACTTTTCGGCTCCATCGATCATCCGTTCTGCGAGCAATGTGCCTTCCACACTGCCACTTAAGTTTGGCAAATTCTTCGGGATATGTCGGTAAACCTGGTTCTCCTGCGAATGTCTTCGTTACTGATTCAATAACGCAAGGAAACTCCGAGCATAGCCCTCTCCATTACCCTTTGTGTGACTTTAAGCTTTTTGATAAGGCCCATTGTGAGCCACGTCTCAGTCCCATAAGTAATCACTGGCAACACACACTGCAATAACCGTACAAACTAAAAGTAATATGACTTGTCAATACACATCCAATTTTCTCAAACACGGTGGTGCTATCTTGTCTGGTTTAGGAGTTGTTATGGCCACCGTCTGGGTCTATCATGAGATCAGCTCCATAGTACCATATTATGTTTTTCAAGTTCCCCTCCATAACCATGTCCTCTCTTTGACCCTTCGGGTGACTTCCAGCTTCTGATGAGGCCCATCAAAAAGCAGTTTAAGTAAATAAATCCGCTACAGCAATCAAACCGAGGCATCGACCTCCCACTAGATTACGTTGTCACAGACCATGATGGATCACTACCTATTTACTTTAGGTATATAAGCTATCCTATCTATTGGGCCAAGCGATGCCTTTGTTTGAACCATCCATTTCACCTGCGATTGATTGTCTGCCTGTGATTTTTCCTTTTCCATTATTTGCATGTGTTTGCTTTCAGCCTTTTAACGTCCTAAAACTACGACTGAAATTTAGTTTTTTTCTTTAGTGTTTTCAAAGCTAAACAGACAATCTATTCTAATATTAAAAAGAGGTAATATTTGGCGTTTGTGAGGTTGTAGGGGATAATCTCTGGATTTACTGAAACGATTTAGATGAAATTTGGTATCTTCATACTTTGTTACGGGTCTCTCTTCTCTACTTCATAGTTTGAGACTTTGAGAAGGACATAGGATAGTTTGTTTTTTTTGTATGTATTTCTACACAATTTATGTTGTTCCGAAATAAATTACTTATGACTTATTCCCTTGGGATTATAAAACACTGTTTACGCGGGCGAAGCCGCGGGCAGAAGCTAGTTCATAATAAAGTTCAGTTTTTCTAGAGATATCCCTAGGACCTAGGCATAGTCTTGATAACACAAAACATTGAAGATGATTATTTGTCGTCACACGGCGGTACATTATAATTAATTAGATACATTTTTTTTATTGACCAGTGATGTCCTTCAAAAGGTATCTCGACTTTTGGGAAAAATACCAGGGAGTGTGGGATTTTTACCTCTATAAAACCACCCCAGACCCCGGTGATCACCATCAGCACATGCCGCAGGCTCCGTGACTTTTCAAAAGACCACCCGGGAACCCTTTAGGGCCCAGCGCCTTTTAAGGCTCATCCCTGACCAAAATTGTATTATGATTCTGCGTTAATAATTTAAATTGCGTTTTAATTGACAGGTTAGGACTTAAGTACTAACAATTAATATTTTAACCGCCATTGTACGCAGTAGTCGATACAATTTACTTTTGCAATAAAACACGAGTTGATTTAATGCCAAAAAACACGATCCCGAAACCTGAAAAAAATAATAATTAAATAATTATTCTGATCAAATAATAAAATTACCATATCATGTTATTTGATGTTTTATTCACGCACTATTTATTGGGTTACCTCCAAAGATGCCAAAGGAGCCGAATTCTATGAAAGGATAAGAAAAAGGTAATTTTATTACGAAGGATTGTCGCAATAGAAATAAGCTTATATTTTATTATGATCCATATTGACTGAATACCTGAAGGATTTCTTAAGTCTCCACCTTATTTCAGAATATTCTTTATTTTTCCTTTGCGTTCTAATAGTTCAAAGCTACGTTATATCGTATTACGCAGTTACTGAATTGTGGGGGTCGATCCATGTAAAATACTAATATCCAGTTCAATCCGGTTAGAACTGGCAGCTGTGCCCAATATTTGTAGTTGGATAAAAGGCTTAAAGGTCGACCCGTGCGGCTGTTATTACTTACTTATGAAAGTTATTTTTTTTTATTTTCGTCTCTCGTTTGACCACTATCTCGCCTGATGGTTAGCGACGATGTGGTCTACGATGAAGCACGCTTGCCTAGAAATAACCAATTCACTTAAACTTAAAAACCCCATGTTGCAGCTATCAGGGAACAAAGACTCTGGCAGGAAATTCTACACCTTAGCTGTGCGCTCAAAGAAAGTATTAGCAAAACACAAAGGTGCGTATGGGTGGAATGTCCACCATGTACCGATGGCGCATGGCCGTACGGCTTGAAGTCCGATGATGGAAAGGGAATTCTTAGTAAAGGAGATGTTTCACAATTGAACCAGAAGTCGATACGAGCAAACTGAATGCCGATCGATATTGCTTAGAACGAGCGAAATAACACTACCCAAGTCACATACTCCAAATTCATGGGTTATCGGTGCTATAGGCTGACTAGTATGCAAAAAATAAAAATCATTATCTACTGGATTTTCTCAACTCTAGTGCCAAAATCAGAGGTATGCTTGACCGTTCTATTCATTTTAATTATTATTTATTATTTTGAATTAATAGGTAATAAAAAAAAATCTTCTACCGTCCTTTATTTACCAGACACCGATTCTACTTCGCATATCGTCATTGTGGCGAAAAAATAAGCTACCTTTTTACCCGACTGCCAAAGGAGGGAAAAGTGTTTTTCAGTCTTTTATGTATGTATGTTTGTTTCTGTGTGGCGTTCTAGAGACCAAACGCAATGGCAGATTTAGATAATTCTAACGTCAATCAATTCGTCTTAACCTTGCGAGTGTCGCTGGTTACATTAAAATTGAAAAATAAAAAATTGGCGGATTTTGGGCGCCAATTTGTGGGGAGCCAATTTATATATTTCTTCTAAACCTTTCGTGTAGGGTATCAAAATAAAGGGGTTTTAGAGGTAATTTCAAAAATATATCATACTTACATGTTTAAATGAACCTAATTCGAAAAAAAGATAACTAAAAGGAAAAAAATAAAAATCATCAACATCCGAGGATACATATTCTCGAGCTGGTTGACCAAAACCAGATGTATCCTTCGACTGCACAGCATTTTCTTCTTGTTTACTTATTTTTAGGTCGTTTCTTAAACAGTAGGCATTTTTTTTTCTATGTACCTATTAATACAAAATAATAAATAACAATTACAATATACCCCATTGATTTGGGGTCTGCGGAGTTTATTTTGGTCGTTATAAGCAATCAATCCGCATACAGTTATTTCTCGGTTTTCGGTCCAAACATTTTGGACCATCTCCATTCCATAACTTATTTTAATTTAAACTAACAAAACTATAAAATTCCGAAACTTGTTTGCCAAAAAACATAGAACATATATCTTTACAAGAATACATAATACTACGAATATATCATCAACATTATTCTGGTCATTGACTCGAGGAGTCGGAGGTCTCTGACTTAAAGGCAATGAACCACGGTCTTCAGGTTTGCCACAAGTATTTAATACAATAATATCCTACAACTGGTTTACTTTGCCAGCAAAAACGTGATCAAACTCAATAGTATCGAAGTACCCACGATAGTAATAAGATTATTTTTTGTTCGCACTTTTTTAGGTCCAGCACATGCTCAAACTTCTTGAGATAGTTTTGTTCAATATTATTCTACATAGGTACAAACAGAAATATTTCATCTTGGGCCAAGAAGGAAAAATAAGTATAAACTAAAACCAGAAATAAATTCGTTTGAATAAATTTTTGTCTGTTTTTGTTCGTGTGAATATGTAAATTAATGCTAAGAGAAGGAAATACATCAAATAAACTGCAAAATAAAATGTTGTTTACAGTCCTACCAAGTTATCTGTGGACTGAAAGAGGGCGGCACCGTCGATTATCTTGATTACCGTCGATTATTTTTATCGCTCACTCGCGGGCGATCGCCGCCGGCCGGCCGGCCGCTCGACTGAGTGAGTGAGCATAAGCAGTAATAATCGACGGTAATAAAGATAATCGACGGTGCCGTCCTCTTTCAGTTCACAGATAAGTTGGTAGGACTCTACTACAAAACTAGCAAACTACATGCCAATACAGGTATTGCTATAAGCCTTTTATCATAGAACGAGAATGTTTTTGCTAAACATGTATAAACAGACTTTCAAACTTTTGAACACAGTCTCAAGGATACCACTCTTAAGTCCACTTAAAAAAAGTCAATTCAAAGTTAGTTGCTAACTCGAGGTTAAATTGACAATTTGACATCGTTTCCAATTTAACCTCGAGTTAGCGGTTTTTTTTCGTGCAAGTGGATCTTAGGACCAATAGCTTGACTAGACTTTAGAAGCACGTAAAGTAGAAAATCAACGTCTTTCATGCAAAGCTTACTTACTTAAACTAGATCCCCATCTCCATTCTAAAGCACCCATTTCAATCTTTTCCAGACGATGGCTTCTCACTCTTCGCCTTCCACGGCAACCTCAACGTGGAGATGGAAGGCCTGGAAGCCGGTCAATGGGCTCGTGACATCACCAAAGCTAAAAATGGAGTGTGGACCTTCAGAGACAGAAATGTGGAGCTGAAAATTGGAGACAAGATTTATTTCTGGACTTACGTTATTAAGAATGGGCTGGGTTACAGACAGGATGATGGAGAATGGACCGTTACAGGTACGTGTTAAATAATTTTGGTTTTCTAAGTATTTTCCATAGGTTTATAATATTGGTCCTCCGCTGTTATTTTCTGATTAATTTCGTTGTGGGATCCAAGACAGTTGAATTGTTTTGCCGGGACTCGTGAGTTTCTACGTAACATTTTCTGGTGGTGCCACGATGCCCTCGTTAATTCTGGATAAAGGAGTGATTGGGTTAGGTTATAGGTCGACTGGTTTTTCTAACCACCTAGTCTTCGTAACCGCCATTAGGAACACTGTAGCGGGTATATGTGAAAAAGTCTTAAGGCGGAAACACACTCAAGTGTCGTGGCGTGGCGCGGGATCCACCAATCAAACAACTATGTTCCACCCTAAGTCATAACACAATGAGTTTTGTAGCCAATCAACTGCGTCAGAAGGCGCCACGCCGAAGGAAGCTTTCGGTAATGTTTGATTATAGTGCATGACTTTCCTACGAGCAGTTCTGTCTTGACACTTAACTTAAGTACTACGAAGAAGCATAAAGGGGCCTATTATTGTGTCAGCGGAACTAAGCCCCAAATATCTGGCCTGAATTTGCACTGACTTTTGCACCTACATGACTTATGGGTGACTTGTCGCTGCTGACAATGCAATAGACATAGTACTAAATAGTAATAATCATGTTAGTATCACAGGAATATTTTTCTGTAAAAAAAAAAAACGCAAAAGAAACGCTTTCAAGAAATTCTGCAAATAAAACCGCAGCTCAAAAAATCCTCACAACAGTCTGTTCTACTTCCAGGATACGTAAACGAAGATGGATCACCAGCTGATCCCAAGAACCCGCCCCAAACACAAGCCACGACCGCAACCCCTACTCAGACCCGGCCCCCGTACATCCCTCCTGTAACACAATCCTCTGTACAGTGCCTGCGAACAGACACAGTTGTAGCAGGAGTCAGCAACGTCTGCAAAGATTCTCTGGTCTTCAGCGAAGACTTCAACGGATCAGGCCTACAGGATCTGCCCAATTGGCTGGCGGAGACAAAGTTTCCTGAAGAACCGGTACGTAAATTAAGTATTAAGTTTTATATAACTAGCTTTTCCCCACGGCTTCGCTCCCGTGGGCCACCCCACAGGACCCGTTTTCGGGATTAAAAAATAGCCTATGTTACTCAGGAATAACGTAGCTTTCTATTGGAGAAAGAATTTTTTAAATCGGTCCGGTAGTTTCGGAGCCTATTCGGTAAAAACAAACAAAAAAAAATTCCTCTTTATAATATTTTATATTCCATTTATTCAATTTAATTTACATATTTTTATATTTTTTTAAATTATTTTACAAATAAAAAACATTTAAAAATACAAAAATAGTAGCCCACCGGTATCGGGAACAGGGTCCAAGCTACCGGTGGTCAGGGCTCCTGAGAGAGGAACCTCCTGAAAAAACGCGCCGTGTCCAGGATTACCGCTTTCTGCATCAAGCCCTTGATCCAGCTGCCTAACGAGAGCCTCCTCAGATGTTGGTCGAGGCTCTTGGCTATTATGCCATTGACCGTCACGACTATCGGCACAATGATTGCTGTATTCACATCCCACATGTCGACAACCTCGCGTGCCAGATCAAGATACTTGCTTTTCTTATCTCTCTCAGCCTTCACGAGGTTCTCGTCATGGGGGACCGCTATATCAACAATCATTGCGCGACGCTCTAGTCGGTCTATCACTACTATGTCAGGCTTATTGGCAACAATAGTCCTGTCAGTGATGATAGACCGATCCCAATACAACGTGACGTTGCCATTTTCGAGAACTGGGTCGGGCTCATACTTATAGTAAGGCACTTCCTTTTCCACAAGATTGTATTTAAGAGCAAGTTGCTGATGGATAATCCTGGCTACAAGGTTGTGTCTATGCAAATAGTCTCCGTTAGCTAGACTAGAACAACCGGAAATAATGTGACGGATGAATTCCCCCGGCCGGTGACATGCCCGACAGATGTCAACCGTGCCGACTTTCACAATGTATTTCCGGTAGTTGTTCGTCATCATAACTTCGGTTTCCCCGAAAAGGTCACCTAATCGCAGCCAGGCCACGGACGCTAAAAGATATACATCGGGTCCATGTAGGACCCGGTATAAGCGTCCGTGAAGCTTCTTGCTCTGCCATACCGCCTTGCGGTCATTAGTATCTAATACTATGGGTTTGCGCCAGTTCTCGTTAGTCAAGGAGAGCAGGGTAAGGCCCTTGTCCACTGCTACCACATTTCGATGCATACCCACGTCAGCGGCCTGGAAGTATTCCCTAAGACTGCATACCTCGCGGTTGTGCAGGGTCTTAGCATTTAAAAAGCCACGACCCCCGCACTTCCGAGGGATATACAGTCTCATGACCGATGAGCGTGGGTGATGCATACGATTTGCGGTAAGCAGCGTGCGGACTCCTATCCAGGGCATCAAGTTCTGTCTGAGTCCATTTGAGTATGCTGAAAGAGTACATCAAGACCGGCATAACCCAGCCGTTGAAGACCTTGTTCCCGCCTGATAAAAGACTATTTAGTACTTTTTTCAGGCGGCCAAAAAAGCGTTCTTTCAACGACTGTTTCGCGTCAGTAACATTGATGCCTAGTGCTTCCGACATACCCAAAAACTTGTAAGTTTCGGTTGAGGAAAGGGATCTAAGGTGTATGGAATCCGAGAGTTGTATTCCCACGGATTCCATAATCTCCCCTCGCTTTACATGCATGACTGCACATTTGTCCACACCAAATTCCATCCTGATGGCGTCACTTAGGTTTTCTGTTACCTTCAGTAGCTTCAACCGATAGCCCTGGCCTGAACCCTCCAGCAGTGTACTGAGAAGGTTCAGATCTATACAAAACCACAGAGGACTCGGACTGTCGCCCTGAAATATCTGCTGTTGACATCCTGGATAGTGAAGGACCGTCCTCCACTGCCCCATACATGACGTCAGGATAGCGCGCAGAGTTATGTCAATTGTATATAACTCCAGCACCCTCATGAGCCATGTATGTGGCACTGTCATAGGCCTTCTTGTAATCTATCCAACATGTTGCCAGATCCTTGCGGGAACGGCGAACCTGTTGGCTAATGTCAATGTCTATGAGAGGAGCAGCTCATATATATTATTGCATATTTTATATATTATTATATATAATAATAATAACATTCCTGATACATGCCTAACAAGGCCTCTGCGAATTAGCTTCAGCCCCTCACACGCCTTTCAAAGGACCGAGACCCCAGGGTCCTGAAATTGTCAAACTCAATAACATAATTAAGATTTTATTTTTAAGGAAAAAGATTCACAAAATATATAAACAAAAATGCAAGTTTTAATGCATAAGAATTTATGATCCAATAAAAAACCTGATGATTAGATGATATTAATTTACATAATTTTGTGACTGGTTTTTCGATAAAGCTTGTTTGTTATGGCACACCTTTAAATTAAACACCTTATAATAAAACTGCATATATAGTCTCTAAAATCTTAGGATACGTTCACACAGAACATCTGTATTTCCAGGATTGTTTTTAACGGATCCGTCGCTACTGGAGGTGATGTTCATACCGCATTTACAGAACCGTTAACACGGATCCGTCCTTACTGGGGTTAATGTTCACACCACATTTGTCAGTGACTAACTTACAAACAAAACGGATCAGTATTTTAAGACTGTTGTATGTGTGAACTCGCTCATAGAACTACCTACGCAATTGCCGAATAAAAACGTGTACAATAATGTAATAAAACGGATAGCTGTATATTTTGACGGATCGGTATTTTTTACTGGGTCTGGAATACTGTCATGTGTGTGAACTCGCTCATACAAGTGCATACTCAATGCTCTTCGTCTTGTTTAGCTCCGTCCCCCTCTCACAATGGAATCATGATAGTTTTGCCGCGTCAAAGTAAGACCCTGATGAGAACTTCAATGCTTACAACATTAGCCTAACTTATCAACTAAGGCTCGTTTGAAACCATTTAAGCTTGGGTTCATGGCAAAGATTGCGGGGTTTTAATCGGTCCACAATTGACGGATAAGTCTGTGACATAAACATGAAAAAATATAGTCAAATATCGATCTTTCTCCTACCTACTGACTACCAAATATAAAAACACCTTTAAATGAAACCACAAATGAAAAATAACTTTAATTTCGGCAGTCGGTGTCGAAAAACGAAGAAACGAAACTATAAACAACAATTTCCGATACTAAACTTATTTTTCAATTTGTAGGTACTGATTTTTATTTGGAAGTCGGTTGTATATTTTTTTTTTTAGTTGAAACATAATAGTCCCCTTTGTACAGGTTATACACAAAACTCATCAACATTCAATAATTAACTAAGATAGGTAGTCGCTTCATATAAAACTGAAATGTACTCAGCTGAATCCAGTTAGACTGGAAACCGTCCCCAGCATAGTTGTGAAAAGACTATGCAGACAGGACATTCTATAGTTATCTTATCTTATGGAGGGGCCGAGAAATATCTCGGACACTTTGACCCATTGGGATCTATTGTGGTCAATATATATATAATATATATATATAATATATATATAATAATAATAATATATATAAATATATATATTATATATATATTCACATTCTATAGTTAGTCGCAAATACTACTTAACCTGTCAAAAATTAGCCTTTTTTTACCGACTGCTAACAAAGGAGTTAATCAATTCGACTCGTAAGTATGTAATATTGTTGGCATTGCACAATATTCACATAATACGGTACTATGTATGGGCTTATAAACACGTATGCCAAATTTCATAAGTGTATGTATGTTTGTCCACGCATTTCGCCGAACTACATATCGGATCGTGATCATTCTTTTTTATTGGATTAAATATCTTTCAACTTAGAAAATAGTGCAAGTTTCATCAAAATCGGTTCAGCAGTTTTCAAGATATGGAACATACAACCGAACGCCTTAGCGACAAACTGAAATTAAGTTATTATTGGTATTTTGTTAATCCTTTAGGTACGAGTACCTTACTACAGAACTTGCTTTTAAGTGATACTGTACTAAAACTAAAAAGAGAGAAATAAATTCTTATTACAAAAATATTTACTTACTTTTTAGGATTCCGTACCCAAAGGGTAAAAATGGGACCCTATTACTAAGACTCCGCGGTCCGTCTGTCTGTCTATCTGTCTGTCTGTCTGTCCGTCTGGCACCGGGCTGTATCTCATGAACGGTGATAGCTAGACAGTTGAAATTTTCACAAATAATGTATTTCTGTTGCCGCTATAACAACAAATACTAAAAACAGAATAAAATTAATATTTAAGCGGGGCCCCCATACAACAAACATGATTTTTTTGCCGTTTTTTGCGATAATGGTACGGAACCCTTTGTGCGCGAGTCCGACTCGCACTTGGCTGGTTTTTATAAATAACTTTCTTTTAGGAAGTCAGTGTCGAAAAACTATAAAAACAAGAGGTAACAATGACACCAATTACCGAAACGAAAGTTATTTAGCATTTTACCCTCTTACAAATAAACGCGGTATAAAGTTATACCAGGTATAACAAAGGTATAACCATATATTTTCATAGGTTTATACTTGGTATAACTTTATACCGCGTTTATTTGTAAGAGGGTTAGTGTTTTGATTTTGAAGTCGGTTTATTTTTTTGTAAAAGGTTTTGCGGTTATAAAACTATATATTCTAACCTAAAACTCTTCTTGTTTCAGGACTATCCATTCAACGTGTACATCCCTGACAAGACAATAACCTTCGAAGACGGTTCCCTGGTAATCAGTCCTCTGCTCACAGAGTCTGAGCACCACGAGGGATTCCTCACCGAGACTCTGGATATTACTAGTCAAAGGTTGGTTTCTTATTTTGATTAAGCCTCTTATAGCCCTTTGCTAAGAATAGTTACAGCATTGATAACAACATTTGTGCCACATGTTAAATTTAGTCTTGTTATCTAATATATATAAATCTCCTGTCACGATGTTTGTCCGCGATGGATTCCTAAACTACATAACCGATTTTAAATTAAATTGGCACACCGTGAGCAGTCTGGTCCAACTTGAGATATAGGGTAGGGTAGGTAGGTTAGGGTAGGGTAGGTAGGGTAGGGTCAGTAGGGTAGGGTAGGGTAGGTAGGGTAGGTAGGGTAGGGTAGGTAGTTAGGGTAGGGTAGGTAGGGTAGGTAGGGTAGGTAGGGTAGGTAGGGTAGGTAGGGTAGGTAGGGTAGGTAGGGTAGGTAGGGTAGATGAATGTTTGGTGTTTTTATGGCAAAACAAAGTTTGCCGGGTCAGCTAGTATATATATATATTTACCATTGTATAGATTCTTTTACCGATTGTTTTGTGAATGTGTGAACATTGTAGGCCTTCTAGATTTCTAGAAGCTTGTTAACATTTGTTAACTCTTATCTCGTTTATACAATTTTTTTTTCTTACGTCTTATTGTCGGGCCTACGTTGTCCCCCCATAACTAAGCACTAATGCTGTAACATGGAAATATTGTAAAAAAAAACAATTTATTTTAAAAGAGTAACCGTGAAGTTTCTTGCCGGTTCTTCTCCATAGGAAACGACCAACCCGAACCGCGCACCTTTTGTCGACGTTTTATAAGTGCCCATGTAGGCCTATGTGAAATAAAAAACATTTGATTTGATTTGATTTAAGACAACAGCTTAGGGTGTCTAGACAGAAATGGCCTCCTTCTGTGAGACTGTGATGGTCCAGAAGGCGGCTGCCGAGCGATCGATTGTAACACAAAATCCACTCTTTTGTGCAAAATTTCCTTGGGCACCGCCCAAAAGTTTAATTAATTAATCTTAATAAATACAACGCCACCAAAGGCACGTTTTAGTCACAATTTCCTGTTACTCGTCAAGTATTTACCGGGTGTCGTGAACATCAGAGAACTTTTGAATCAATTACAGTTCTCGACAGACGTTTCCTTTCACTCAAGTGATTTAAACATCGAAATTAAATTAATCCTACTACTATTTAAACGTGAAAGTTTATGAGGATGGATGGATGGATGTTTGTTACTCTTTCACGCAAAAACTACAGAACGGATTTTGATGAAACTGTACAGAAATATAGCTTATATATCAGAATAAAGTATACCACGCGAGCGGAGCCGCGGGTGGCAACTAGTTCTTATAAAATGCTGATTTTGAATATTTATTGACATTTTTTTGAAGAGTTTTCTGATTTCTTCTTGCTGATTCCTGTTCATTCGATATATTTTCTAATAAAATTTTGTCTAAAATTAAATATTTGAATTTCTAAAAACTATGCAGTCTCCATTGGTGTAGTTTTGCAAGCGCAACTGCTGTTGTATATAGAACCATGCCCTTAGATAGATAACGTTATCGCTTGTGATCTGTCATTCCGGAAGGAAGCAAGTCTTGAATACTAATGCGAAAGCAACGCTGCCTAATCTTAATCTAATGAAATTCACCTGTAGACTGGGACCTGAAGAAAGACACAGCCTTCTTTTCATCCTATATATTTGTTAAATACACACCGAGCTGACAGGGTAAAAAGAAGTATTCCCATTTGAGCACCTATTTTTAGAGCACCTATGCTAAGAGCACCAAAGGTATTCCCATTTGAGCACCAATCAATATAATAGCTTGGTGCTCAAAGGCGACCCAAAAATTAATTATGACTTTATTCCCAATTGAGCACCTACGGTAGCTTCTAGTGATAGAATGTAAAATAAAACATATCGATAAAAATTGACAGTACTTTATAACATTAATTTTAGAAAATAAACTAATTATTATTAATATAACAATCAGCCATAGGTTTTTTTTTTTTGGTCCACAGCTACTTACCAATATAACAAATTACATTCCTTGTAACAAGAGTAGTCTTTACGCTTATTTTTCTAGTTAAATAATATTTCATAATAATACTTACATATATAATACAAGTAAAGATTTTGTATGTTTTAGAAACAAATATGATCTCTATATCAGTTATAGAAACTTTTGGTTGTTGTAATATGGTAAAAAATAAATAAATATTTTTCTAAAAGTTACTATTTTCGATAATTGTGTCAAGTTTTTCAGTCTTCCTTTAAAAATACCGCGGGAAAGTGTAAAAAAATACACACCTAATGCAACATTGCTCATCGTCCATTAAAAATAGCCTGACATTTTTTTATAAGTGTTGTTCTGACCTCTTAGGATTATTTATGTAAAATTTTAACAGGATCTGTCCAGTAGTTTTGGCGCCAATTGAATGCATTGCATTGCAGCAGACAAACAGATAAACATTATAAAAAAAATTGATTCAGTGACCTTCATATACCCCGTATATCTTACTCTGCTTTTACTTTTTTTCAAAAATATTTAATGTACGGTTTTGACGTCTCTACGATTTTATTATATACTAGCTGACCCGGCAAACTTTGTTTTGTCATAAAAACACCAAACATTCATCGGTTCAGCTGTTCTCGAGATTTGCGCTTAGCAACACATTTAGCGATTAATTTTTATATTATAGATATAGATTTGCAAAGAATACGAGAGACGTAAAAAAGTGCCGAAACAGTTTGGTTTCATTCGTCATATTTCGGGCTATTCGAGATATTCCGACGAACGGTAAAGGTGGCGCGCGCACCGCCTATATACGGCCCTCTCAACTTAACTACTCTTCATAATAATATGAAAATACCGATTTCTATTGTTAGTGTTTCATCCAGCCTACAATTGGTTCGGGGATAGATAAAATTAAAGTTGAGAAAACTTATTGTGCTATCACTACATATTATAAGTCCCTCGCCGCGTCTGTTCGCGATAAACTCAAAAACTACTGAACGGATATTCATTCGGTTTTCATCAAAAGACATTGTGAATCATGGGGAAGGTTTAGGTGTTTAATTTGTTAAGATTTTGTGTCTTACCGACACCCAAGCGGGCGAAGCCACTGGCAAAATTTAGTTAACAATAAATGATTAAGTAAACTTTTATGGTTATGATGATAATTATGTAGGTAATTATCATATGATAACATTCTCCAATAAAACTGCTGATTTTTATCGAGATGATATAGGTATTATACACTAGAAGCTACCCATCACTAGAAGCTACCGCACCTTAGGTGCTCAATTGGGAATAAAGTCATAATTTATTTTTTGGTCGCCTTTGAGCACCAAGCTATTATATTGATTGGTGCTCAAATGGGAATACCTTTGGTGCTCTTAGCATAGGTGCTCTAAAAATAGGTGCTCAAATGGGAATACTTCGGTAAAAAAATATGACTATAAATTAGGTGAAATAATTCTCGGCAAAATAATTTTACTAAAAACTAGGTTATTATTGAGACATGCTAAGACGACCCCAAAAAAATTGGGACATGGACCTCGGATAGTAGGACCACGATACGCAAAACAAAGTCACGGGCAGCAGCCAGCCTAATATCTTTAAAAAAATGCTTTTTAAACTACATTATACCTAATAGTAGACACGCTTCGATCGACAATCTATAGAAACACGTAATTATGACACATTTGCGAAAAAACCCCGATTCAATGAGTAAAATGTGCATTACTTTTTAATGGCTGGATCGATTCTTATCAAACATAGCTCAGAACCCTTTCCACAACGTTACCTTTAAAAAAAAAACTAAATCAAAATCGGTCCTTCCGTTTAGGAGCTAAGATCCCACAGACAGACACACACGTCAAACTTATAACACCCCTCTTTTTCGTTGGGGGTTAAAAACCCACACACACGTCCTTCCTTTCATTATATTATTTCTTCTTAATTTTCAGGTGTACAGGTCAGTTAGGCACAACAGAATGCAGTCGCACAGCGTCAGGTGCTCAGATCTTACCGCCGGTCATAACGGGGAAGATCACCACGAAACACAAATTTGGCTTCAAGTTCGGCAGAATCGAAGTCAGAGCGAAGTTACCAGCGGGCAGCTGGCTTATACCTGGTAAGTGGAAAGTTCTGGAAGACTAAAGATCAGATGCACCATATAGATCGGATTGCATGTGGATTTATTCCAGAGATAATATGAATACAGGATGCTACTGACGGAATTAATAACACCGCAGAGATTCCCTTCAAAAAAATACTTTTAAAATGGTGGATTTTTATGTGGTGTTTTTGAGAAGCTCTCGTTTATAACTACGATGATCAAAATGCATTTGTAGACCATTTTGAACGACTCAGTTTTTAGGGTTCCGTACCCAAAGGGTAAAAACGGGACCCTATTACTGAGACTTCGCGTTCCGTCTGTCTGTCTGTCTGTCTGTCTGTCCGTCTGTCTCCAAGCTGTATCTCATGAACCGTGATAGCTAGACAGTTGAAATTTTCACAGATGATGTATTTCTGTTGCCGCTATAACAACAAATACTAAAAACAGTATAAAGTAAATATTAAAGGGGAGCTCCCATACAACAAACGTGATATTTTTGCCGTTTTTTGCTCGATATTAATAACGGCAATAGGTAGTAGACGCTTGAAATATTCACAGAATGTTTAGTTGTATATTTACTTCAAAAAATAATAAATTAAAATTAAATAAATCAATGGGCTCCCATACAACAAACGTGATTTTTATGCAGTGTTTTGCGATAATGGTACGGAACCCTTCGTGTGCGAGTCCGACTCGCACTTGGCCGGTTTTTTTTATGTTTATCTGCCAAAGGTGAGGAAGAAAATGTCCATGTTTGGTAAAGGGATCTGCTCTGTCCATTCTGTTTGCCATCATCTAGAAAACTCTAGGTCGATAGACAGACAGTTACCTCTTATTTTATTATTATTATCATAACCTTTATTTTACACCACTAATTGTCTCTTTTGCCATCCACAAATATGATAATAAGTCTCCAATTCCATCCCATTTCAGAAATCAACCTAGAACCAACAGAAAACGTATACGGATCCGTTCGTTACGAATCGGGTCTGATGCGAGTGGCCTTCGCCCGAGGGAACCCGAGTCTTGCCAAGAAGTTGTACGGAGGTCCAGTGCTGTCTGACACTGAACCATTCAGGACCATGCTGATGAAGGAGAAGATTGGAATCGATAACTGGAATAAGGAATATCATAATTATACTATGATTTGGAAACCTGGTTAGTGGTTTTGTCTTTAATTTATTGGTAGTTGAAAACACTTTTAGAGTCTTGCAGTTTTTTAACTATACAGAAACAGCGAGCCCTTATCTCTGTTGCCTTAGTTAGTTTCTGAAAGTAAGCTTCTGTCAGCAGCTTTGCCCTCGCAGAAGCTAAAAAATGTCCTAAACGAACGTACTTTATTGATAAAAAGTAATATATGACACACCCTGGCACCCTGGCCTATCAGTGTTCCAAGTGTCACCCAAATCCATTCAGCATTCAGGAGTGATTTGCAACTACCAACCGATGCTTTAGTATTTCAAGTCCCACTTCGAACTAGTTCAAGAACTGCCATCTGCTTTTTTCCTGTAAATCCTCATGGATGTCCTCCGCCCTGGGGTGGGTGGAGGGGTGTTTCACCCCGGTGTTCCCTCGCACACTTGCATCGTGGGCTGCGGGAGCGCTTGTGACTTCCGCTGTCCTGAACAGGCTGCAGGCTTCATCCCGTAGTTGGAAGTGAGGCCTTAGGTAACACACACGCGTAACCATCTTGAGTCTTGATTGATCCTCACTCAAGTATATCTTGACCGATACTAGATCTTATCCGACTTACTTTTTGTAGGTCGTGGGTACCCAGGCAGGCACTTTACTTTGCATATATTATTTCATCTCCACTGCTCTAAGAACCGGTGAAGGGAAGCATCATGAGGATACCGACATGTCCCAGAACCAAAAATTCGAAGAGAATGAGTCATTCACCATCCCGCACTAGGTCAGCGTGGTAGATTAAGGCCCATCCCCTCTCACGGAGAGGAGGCCTGTGTTCCTGGAGGAACATTAAATGGCTCGTGATGAAGTATCTCCAACCTAACCAAACTCTTATCTTGCAGACAGCCTCCAACTGCTAGTAGACGGTGAGGAATACGGCAACATCAACCCGGGCGAGGGATTCTTCTCGATCGCGCGGAAGAATGCAGTTCCACACGCGAGCAACTGGCTCACAGGAACTGTCATGGCGCCTCTTGATCAATACGTAAGTGTTATTATGTTCCTGTACTTGGCTAAGATTGCGAGGAGCTCGTGGTTTTACAAGCCACACGGATCCTCCGATGGTCGATTGATTAGACATTAACAAAACAAATTATAAACCTGTGGGCTTATTCCAAGTTTTTACTCGTGCTCGATCGCGTTAAAATAAACGTTCTCTTATGAAAAGTGGTTTTCCATTACTGTCACCAGACTGCTAATCCAGTTTCCATACAAATAGACTTTTACGTTAATGAGATAGCATGACTAAAAACTCGCACTAAGGTGTTGTTTGAATGTTCAGCTGCTTTAGAACTGTAAAAACCTTTATTAGTTCACTTTACATGTTTTTTTTATAATCGTATTATGGAATCATCAACCAGATAAGCAACCAGATGATCTTTTGGGCCTGGCACTAGTTCCTTTTTTTTTTTTTTTTTTTTCTTAAGTTTTTTTGTCTGTACCTCTTGTGTGCGAGTCGCAAACAAATATTTTACCTGACTGCCGAAGGAGGGTAATGCGTTTATCAGTCTGTGTGTTTGTTCCTATGTGGCGTTCTAGAGACTAAATGCATTGGCCGATTTTGATGAGTCTATCGATTTGCCTTAATCTTGCGTGTGTCACTGGCTACATTGAAATTGAAAAATAGAAAAACGGCGGATTTTGGGCGCCATATTGTGAGGGAATAAATTTTTTTCTTCCAAACTCTCTAAAATCTGCAGTATATTTAAGTTCCCGATTAGATTTTAGGCAGACTCTCGTTATTTCTGTGTATTGAAATCGGCCTCGAAGATATGATTATATTCGATCTAGGATATTTCCTCTTACACCATAGGCGTAAATTTGTGTTAACAATTGTCGAAACATCAAATATGTTTGGGATTTGCTAACAATTGATGACGTGATAAACTGATATAATCACTTTGTTAGGAGCTTCAGGGGTACCTGACTTATGATCTCAAAACATTTAGGAAAAACAGCGATCGACTACCAACCAACCTTCTGCTACTAAAGGCAAACGATAAACTCAAAATGACATGACCCCAGTGAAATAGACAGAGTATTATTACTAGTATAACTTTAAGTCTGTTTATTTAATTCCGCGTCAATATATTCTGTAATAATATTAAAAAAATCATAAAAAGACAGCGGGTGTCGTCATATCTATTTAAGAGTGATTGCCACCGGTTTTTAGATTTTGTACTTTTTAGAAATCAGGTTCCGAGGTCAACTCTGATAGTTGTAGCGATCGACCGGTCAACGTGATCAATGGTTTCAGTACCCCTGTTTTCCAACTAAGCGTATTGGTTATTAAAATGATTAATTCAAATTATTGTTATAAACAAGCTTTTTCGTATTCCTCTATATTTTTCCATATCGTGGGGGTGCAAAAAAATAATTGGTCCGCCTTCTTTTGGGGTTTGCTATACAAAATCTAGAATGATGTCTACCTAACATTGAAGTGATACCCAAACCAAATGTGTATACAAAATTTCAACTCGATCAGTCGGGGATAACTGTTTAGAAATTCACTTGCAGGTTTAACGCATAAATACTAACTAAATAAAAATTTGTAAAAACTCCATCCTCTTCCAGTTCTACATCTCCCTGGGTCTTCGCGTGGGTGGTGTCAATGACTTCGCTGATAATCTTCCTGACAAGCCCTGGAGGAACGGCGGCAGCAAAGCCATGCTTGACTTCTGGAAACACAGGACCGACTGGTTTCCTTCCTGGTACAACACCAACTTAAGAGTGGATTCCGTCAAGGTTTACGCCTTGTAGACTTAAAAGTGATCTGTGATGACTCTGAGATATACATAAGATTTTTAATAAATTTGTAATTTTATGTTTTGTTTTATTATGACTTAGTCATTAATTCTCAGAATGGTTTCTGGTTTTTGCAAAATATGGCTTATTGGAATAATATTTAACATCAGAGAATAGTTTACTTCTAAGGGAAATGCCCAAATAACCCAGTTGAATTATCACTCCCACCTAAGTATTTCCGGTATATTCTTAGTCAAAAAAGAAAGCATCAACATTGCATAGAATTTGCATAATAAACAAAATCCTCTTGCTTTAAAAAAATCCTCAATTATATTTGATTAGAAAAATTGTAATATCTAATATGAACAGAGGTCTACAGAAACATTTTTTTTTTCTATATTAATAAAAACTACGGTTCTTAATAATAAATTACAATCTAGCCTTAATAGACTAATAAGCAATTTAACTCTAACTTATTATTATATTGTATAATGTTATGACTAAGAATAGTGTCAATTTGCACTTTTATACAGTTCGGTAGCACTTTCTTAGAGTCTGATACGTTAAAAACACTTAGTTCACGTGTTACATGTATAGCACAATATTGTTTGCTATTATTTTATCACTTATAACACACTTTTACTACACTAACTCAAATGGTTTAGTTCTCTTTAGCCTACGCACTATGTCCGTGTTATCTAGCAGCTGGATTGCTTCCACATTCACATGTCGATGAAGTCTGTGTTCGTGGGCTTCAGCAAAGTTTTGAATAACGGTGGTGACGAGTTTCATTTTAAGGTCGCGGTGAAGGTCGTCATTTCTGATGTACCATGGTGCATTAACAGCATCTCTGAGTACTTTATTTTGGAATTGTTGTATAATTTTAACATTGCTTTGTTTAGTACAGCCCCATAGTTGGATACCATACGTCCAAATTGGCATAAGAATATGCTTGTATACTATCATTTTGTTGTGTATTGATAGACAGGATTTCCTTCCGAGTAACCAATACATATTTTTGTACCGTATATCGAGTTCCTGTCTTTTCTTTTTGACGTGGGATTTCCAACGCAACTTGGCGTCAAGAGTTATACCAAGGTATTTGGCTGTATTCGCATAAGGCACTTGCATGCCGTTTATATAGACTGGGTGGTAATCGCGGTGTTTATTAGTGAAGTCAATGTGAATCGATTTTGACTCATTCAGTTTGATCTTCCACTTTTGTATCCAGTCGTAAACTTTGTTCACAGCTACTTGAACTTTTTCTACTGCTTCTTTGTGGTTTGAACCAATAGCCATAATAGCAGTATCATCAGCAAAGGTCGCTATGGTGTTGTTTTCCAGCTCTGGGATATCACATGTGTATACCAAGTACAGGATTGGACTACAGAAACATGAACAAAACCTTACTGTAGTGCACAGGTAAAAATTCCCAAACGAGCACTTATCGAGCAGTATGGTGCAGTTGGTGGCAGTTAACACGTATTGAATTTCATCTTATCATTTATCATAGGATTACGATTAGCATTGGGAAGCCATCATACAGCTTGATTAAAACTTAATAGCAGCTGTAAAGTGAGGTTCGCAGTACATACCCCACCGGACACCAACGCTACTCCATTAAGTTTGAATCAACTTGTACCCATATTTAATACTCCGCATATCCTATCACTCAGCGATTTCAAGGAAAATAACGTTAGTACCTATACCTAACAAATTTTACACAAAATAAAATAAAACAATTCCGGTACTAAGAATCTTAAAACACCTACATTTTTATCTTGAAATTTTCCTGTTCTTAATAAATCTGACCTTCCAAAACCGGCCTGTAGCTTCTTCATTGTCTCAAGCCAAATCAGTTGGTTCCACAACCAGTGGAGAAATGGCGTGTGTTGATAAAACCGTATTGCTTTATTTATTTGTGTTTATTGCAATATGTGAAGCCCAAGATTACCAGGTCCCTAATCCAACGGTAGAAGCTTTGTATCCCAAAGGATTTAGGGTTACCTTAAAAGGTAAGCTGGCTGTTTTAAAATACTCTAGTAATAAAAAAAAAGTTAATTTAAAAATCAAAAACCCGACTGCTTAAGAAGCGAACTTAAAAGCTGTAAACAAGAAAAAATCAAACTGTGCAGTCGGAGGATACATATTCGCGAACTGACTGACCACCTGATCCTCCGACTGTATAGCATGATTTTTCTTGTTTACAGTTTTTAAGTTCGCTTCTTAAGCAGTCGGGTTTTTGATTTTTAAATTAACTTTATATGTTTACAACTTTTTAGTTATCTTTGTTTTTTCGTATTACTTTTAAACATATAAGTGGTATGTATTTTTTTAATCAGCTCTTAAAACCCTTCATTTTGATACCCCCACTCGATGGGTTTGGAAGAAAAAACAAATTGGGACCCACACAATATGGCGCCCAAAATCCGCCAGGTTTGTTTTTTTTACCTTCAGCTATCTAAGAACACTTGGGCAGTCAAGACTTATCTAACGATATCTTAATTATATAATTCGGTCTAGCGGTTTCAAAGATATGAGGTAATAAAGAATATTACAAACATACAAGATACGCGCGAAAAACATAACCCTTTCCTTTCAATCGGGTAAAAAGTAAAGTAAGGGGTGTGGTTTGGCCTTTTCTTCGGCTCAAGAATCAGAAGTAATTCTGCGCAGAATTGCTTCAGACCACAGCGATTTTTTGATGCCCTATCTTTTCTATCCCTCTTCCCTTTTTAAATACGCGTTTGTACATTATTATAATTAGTTTATGTATATTGTTCATGATTCATGAAGAGCAGTGGTGGCCCAGTTGTAACCCAGGCAGGCGATTTACTTTGTGTAAATTATTTCATCACCACCGCTCTTAAAACGGTGAAGGAAAACGTAGGAAACCGGCATGTCCTAGAACCAGAAAATCCAAGACATGTGACATCCACCAACCCGCACTGTGCCGCGTGGTGGATTAAGGCCCATTACCTGTCTCGCAGAGGAGATGCCTGTGTCGCAGCAGTGGGAACATTATAAGGCTGATGAAGATATTGTTGATAACATTTTAATTAACTGTATGTTTTATAAATTCGTTATATGATGCCGGTTGTACACTCTCGAGCCATAGCCCGCGACTACATTGCGTTTTTAAACAAAATACTTCATGATTGAACTCAGTACTGAGAGCAATGTACATAATCCTCGCTGGATATCGCGCGAGAGTGTATAGCCGGAAATAGTTAGTTGGACGTCAAGGGGTGACCATAAGCTCTTAGAGTAAGGTTGTTTTGTGAGTGTAAGGGACATAAGAGATAAAACAAAACAAAAATAAATATAACGTCGAATAAATCATCTGCATGCCTGTCCACTGGTAAACGTTAAGAACTCTTAGAGTAATAAGAGCTCTTAGAGTAAGGTTATTTTGTGTGTGTGTAAGTGACAGATGTGTATGACTTGTATTCATCTGCCCATTACGCACACTCAAAATAATCTTACTCTAAGACAGTGATGGGCAAAGTACGGCCCGCGGGCCAGCTCCGGCCCGCGAAAGCATTTAATCCGGCCCGCTGCCAGTCCTTCGACATAAATAGTAAATGGCCCGCAATAATTATCATTTGACGGTCCAGAAGTATAAAGTAGATTCTATTTAGTAGAATAATAGACTCAAAGGTGAAGGTAGCGCAGAATACAACGGTAAGCCAGTATGTTTTATATGTAATGAAGAAGCAGTGGCGGTATTTAAAGGTTTTAACCTTCCTCGCCATTTTAACACTTATCATGCTAAAACCAAATATGCTTTGAAGAATGACGCAGAAATAAGGTGAATGCGGAAAACCTAAAAAATAAAAATATCTGGTCAAAGAAATATGTTTAAAAAGCAAATTCTGGCCCTCCTCTGAAATGTATTAAACTTTCTGGTCCCCATTAAGAAAGTTTGCCCACCACTGCTCTAAGAGCTTCGTCACCCCCCTGAATTCTTAATTAATTCACTGACAGAGAAACAGATAAAAGAATGTTGACCGGTATAATATTTTAGCTGTTTGTTTACAAAAGGAGCAATTACTTCTTTACATGGCATATAATTATCGTATTAAATGTAACTTTGACTTCTGTTTATATTCTACTAAAGTGAAAATATACAAATCGCCATATTGCGACCTTTTACAGACGAGGTGAAACAGTAATAAAAAGTTGCGAAAAGCATTATCACAAGTTTTTTCCTCAACAAAATTTTTAATCTACTGTTTATCATTATTGAAGAAGTTTTCACTTAAATACTCTAAATTTTAACTTACTGTAACTGTATGATTAAAATCAAATAAGTATAAAAGAAAGAAAAAACAAATATTTGTGACCAGAACTCCGCAAAGGAGACACGAGAAAAAAAAATATGACGTTGAATAAATTATATGCATCGCTGTCGACTGGTAATATAAGAATAGATAAAAAAAACTTAGAGAAAAGGTCAAATAAATTCTACTGAGTTATAAATCGGACGTATATGAATATATACGAGTAGGTATATTAACCGGTTGAGCGCCATAATTACGGAAACATTTACAAAGCCATTGTGTCTCGTGGATCTACGTTTTAGGTATCCAAGGGGTCAAAGTTAGCATAAGAAGCTTACTTACCAAATCTTACTTTTCTAGATGACGGCTACTCCTTATTCGGTTTCCGTGGGATGATCAACAAGGAATTTAACGGACTAACCGAAGGTGATTTAAATCTCAAGAGAGATATAAATAAACCCAAAGGTGGGGAGTGGGTCTACAAGAATCGTAACGAAAAACTAGAGATCGGAGACACGATATTCTACTGGATCGTTATAATTAAAGATGGAAAGGTTCACATGAACACAGATCTGGAGTATACTGTTACTGGTAAGTTTCTGATGATGCAAAAATGGCCAAATTTTACGTTTATTTTTAAATCTTATTTTATTTAGGGGCTTTTAGTCACAATTAAGACCATGCCAGCCCATCATAACCTAAACTTGTACACATACATATATATACTTATTTTAACTTTACTATTATTTTATAAACTAAAATGGCTGCTTCCGACAGAGGCGCTGACAGGATACTTTAGAAAATTCCTAAATCTATCAATTAAATATTTATACTATTCATTAGAGCCTCTCTTTTAGCTCCGGTCCTGAAACATTCCACCAACAAGTGGTTTACGTCCTCCACAACACCGCACTCGGTACAGTTTGGGTTTGGATTTATTTTCATAAGATGCCTAAACTTATTGCTTATGTGAATGTGTCCGCAGGCAATTTTTTTTTCGCCTTCTTGTGATTATCATTTTCATATGCTGAGCCTTTTCCCGACAAAGTTAGGTTGGCTTCCAATCTTACCGGATGAAGCTAAAAACCAGTATTTTACACAAAGCAAACGCTTCGTATCAGCATAAGTTACATAAAAAAAGTAAATTAAAAATATCAAAAACCCGACTGCTTAAGAAGCGAACTAAAAAAACATAAAGAAGAAGAAAATCATAATATTATGCAGTCGGAGGATACATTGGTTGACCAAAGCCATTTTGTTTTCATTTTGACAATATATCATCTGGTTGTCGCTGTGGTGAATTTTGATAACTGTCATTAGTGACACTTATCATTGTCAACATGTCTTTAGTGACACTCGCAAGGTTGACGAATCGATTGACGTACGAATCATCAAAGTCTGCCTACACGTTTAGTCTCTAGAACGCCACATAGGAACAAACATACATACTTACAAACATAGACTGATAAACACATTACCCTCCTTTGCGTCGCGCAGTCTGTTAAAACGTTTAAGTAAGATGACATTTTTAATAACTTTGCCCCGGGTGCGTTTGCAAATATTTGAACTCACATACAAAACACACCAGATCCGAAACAAGTATCTGTAGGCTATACAAATACTTGTTCCGTGCGGGAATAGAAACCGCGACGCACAGCGCAGCTGGCGATCGCTCAACCACTACGCCAACCGAATAAGTTGCGCATAATTTAAGTATCACCACTCGAAGCGGCTTTTTTATTCCACCCTTTAGAAATCAAGTCAAGCAAAGTCAAGTCTGAAGCAAATCGTAGCTTATACATTTTTAATTTTTCCAGGATTTGTCCGAGAAGACGGCCAAGCTGTAGGTGCCCAACAAGTTTCGCAAGCGCCCGGTCTACCAAATCCTAGAGGAACCTCAACTCCTTATCCGTATGACCCGACAGACACGAGATATGGACTACCAGACTGCACCATTTCCAAAACGATGGTCCAAGGTCTTTCACCTCCTTGCACGGGTACTTTGCTATTCAATGAAGAGTTCGATGTAACTAGTCTCAGGGAGCTGAAGGAATGGGATGCGCTAAACCAGTTTCCAGAAGAACCGGTTAGTTCAGTACACTTTTAGTGCAGCTGGTTTGTGGTTGATTGATGACAAAGATCGTTCCGAATGAACTCTATGCGTAACATGGAGACAACAATAAATACCACCTGTAACTCAAACAATGCATTTTCTAAAAAGGGCCTTTTACTATGAATCGAACTGCGAAGAAAATCAACTGTTCTAACATTTTGTAGAGTTATGCAAACATAAATACACTCAGCATCACAAAAACTGCACCTCTCGGAAAATAGCACTCAAGCATGTCCTGCTATGAACGCATGCATTAAACCCTTGAGTGGCCGAACATGGATCCACGAGAGACATGGCTTTTTAATTGTTTCGGCATTCAACCAGCTAAACCTAGTAACACTCTTAGGATTAAGGATTATCCCCCCCGGTGGGTTCCCGCATTGTCGAGGCGGGGGGGCTCAGTAACCGTGGCTTGGTCACCCACGGTGAAGCGAAGAGGAACCCGAGGAGGGGCCGCTCGTCAGGGCTTTTGCCGATTAAGCCGACGACGTAGCGGCCAACTGGTAGGTTGCGGTGTCGCTTGGGAACAGGCGACAACGCAACTGAGGCGGGCCGCGATGTCTTATGGAGATTTCCAGGTCCCATACGATGTCGCGGCTGGAGGTTGGAGGCCGCGGCGGGAGAGGAGTGCCGGTATTGCGGTGCGCCGCTCTCCCTACCTTCCGCGGCCCAGACGGGGTCGCCACCGTCTGATGGCGGACGCGGTGGGGCCGCAGGGGAGGAGGAGTGTCGGTATTGCGTTAGCCGCTCTCCCTATCTCCTGCGGCCGAACAATGGTAGGTGGCGGGGCCATTGACCTTGACCCGTCACAGGGGGACCAAGGGCGCCATACACGGGGTCGATTGGCGCCCATGTGCTGATTGGTCCCTGGGGTGGTCACGGCGTACAGTGTGTTCTGGTGCGCCGGTGATGGGGGGTAATCCCCCGAGGAGGGTCCGGTGACGGACAGCCGCGGCGGGTTCGCGGTGAGTGCTAACGCGTGCCCGTGTTCCCGCCATAAGCGGCACAGGAGGACACCGTGGAGTTTTAGTGGGTTAGAGTCCCACATAACTGCACTATCTCCCCGTGGTAGTGCAGTATGCATGAGCATTTCTCCACGCAAAAAAAAAAAAAAAAAAAAAGGATTAAGGATTTATTTATTTATTTATTTATTATATACTTTATTGTACACCACAAAAATATGTACAGGACAAACATTCACAAAAACAAGGATTATGTGTGATATATATTTGGAATGGGCGTGATATTCAGAATAAAGCGGGTGGACGGATATTTTACTGTTTACATGAGCGGCGTAATTTTAATACCGAAATAATATTAGTTGTTGTCTAAATAGTGTTTAAAGTGCTTAGATGGAGCGAACAAACTACGTTTAACAAGTGACATTATTGGTGACAATTTACGACAAGTAGAAAAGTAAATACGACGACTTATGAAAACAATAACATTCTGGTGCAAAACGGTGTATATATAATGGTTCTCTGTACTTGAACCTAAAATAACGTCATAACGCAATATATTACGAATAAATAACGACTTGTAGTGCAGTCTAGCAACTTTTAATGAAATTATCTAAAATAACAAGAAATTTATTACCGTTTTGCAATAGATTTTGAATATTGGACTTTGGACTCGGAATATTGTACGACAACTACCGCCAATACGTCACCTAGTGGCGAGTAGACGAACAAAAAATAAACTACCACTACTAGTTGCCAGAGGACAAAGTGTTGGTTGGTGATACCATACTAAAAATTAGATTAGAAATTGGTAGAAAATTGTTTTTCTCTTGGAAATTAATTATGGATGATAACATCACCTACCGTAGCCGTAAACTATTCAGAACAAGCTCATTATGTGACATGACTGCAGATAGTTCTGCTCTTTTTGATGCAACAATGATGAGTTTGCCTAATACGTCACTAAATACCAGCCAAATAGTTATAGAACTACAGGAAAAAAACAAACAGTTGTCCAATGACTTACAGAGTGCTCATCAGGAAATTGAAAATTTAAATTCGGAAAATTTTAGACTAAAAACGGATATACAAAAATACATTAAAACTATAAATGCATATAAGGAACTTAATATTACTGACTTAAAGAATTTGACTCCGCATTCAAGACAAAAACGTAAAGTAAACCAGAATAGCAAACCAACGCCTGTGGCAAATAATAGGCAGTCAATTACCTCTATACAAAACAGAGAAGATGACAAACAAGCTTACGACAACAACAAGACAATATCACCAAAATTGACACAAAACGAAGGAATGCTAGGGCTACTGGACCGGACATTAAACACTGAAATAGACCCGTCTTCTAGCCACAACGACACACAGGAAAACCAATTGGCGGGAACCTCAGAACAGACTAGCGCAATAAAACCGGTAAACATATCAGAAGCAAAACTTATACCTGAAAATGGACAGAACAAAACCTTACACAATATTTACACTCAGACTAGACCTACACAACAGATTACAGCTACAAAACTATCTAACAATAGGGAGAGTTTTCAAGTAAGAAAGAAGAAAATAATCATAATTGCTGATCAGCAGGGACGCTTCATTCAAAGGATTTTACAAAAATTAATAGGTAATGACTTTTTAGTCAGATGCTTCTGGAAGCCGAGTGCATCACTACAGGAAGTTCTAAGTACGGAAAAATCAGAGATAAGTCTACTTAATAAAAATGACTTTGTAATTGTTTTGGGCGGCGTGAATGATAAAAACCCGGAAGAAACACAATTGTGCCTAGGTAACTTTTTGAATAATTCCAGAAATACTAATGTTTTGGTATCCGAAGTACTATTTAATAATCATTTGAATGAAAGTAAGTTAAATTATAAAATTAAGTTTATCTGTTCTCACTTCAGTCATTCAACCTACGTAGACATGAATTACTCAACATATGTGCCAAAATGTCGTTTTTTACCATTACATGCATCCCAATTATTGTTGAAAGAAATTTTGAGCGCAGTATACAAGCAAAAATATAACCAGTATGTCAGCGAAAACTATATTAATACCAACACTGCTACTATCTTTGTTGACAGATATACTCAGACAGAGTCTATCTATAAAGAAAACGAAAGTTTCCCTACCACAAATAATTTTTTTCGTGTATAAAATATTAAAATTCTGCACCAAAACATTAATGGCTTATTAACTAAACTAGATGAGTTAACGGTACATTTGCATTCTTTGGGAGAGGACAGTAATTACAATCCAGTTGATGTTCTATGTATTACGGAACATAACATGACTACTGATGACACGAAACTATTTAAACTGTCCAATTATATAATGGGGGATAGTTTCACGCGTAATAATAGAAATGGGGGTTCATGCATATTGATTAAATCTTTTCATAAATTTAAAATAGTCACAGAGGCCAAAAGCCTGAGTATTAGTAACATATTTGAGTGTAGTGGCATTGAATTAATTGATCATAAAATTATTATATTGTGCGTTTACAGACCACCTAAAAGTAGACATGACCAAATTGAGTTATTTTTTGCGAGACTACAGGAATTATTAAGCAAAATATGTTTCACAAACAAAAAAGTTATAGTGTGTGGCGACTTCAACATAAACAGGATAGAAAGCAATAAAGTATCTCAACAATTTGAACATTTATTAGCAAGTTATAATTTGAATTTAACTATAAGTCAACCGACCAGATTAAGTAGCATGACATGCATTGACAATATAGCCCATAATATTAGGGGGGCAAAATCTACAGTTTTGGAACTTTCACTTTCTGACCATACAGCACAATTGTTGACATGCCCCGTAACGAAAACCTACACCATAACACACTGGTTTAAATCTAAAAGAGATTACGGTGAGGATAATATTTCTAAATTTATAAGTTGTATTGAGAGTCTTAGTTTTACGGAATGTTTTACAAATAATGATCCTGAAATAGCTTACAATATTTTTTATGATCTATTCAAATTATTTTATGATTTATGTTTCCCTATAATAAGAGTAAAAATACCAATTGCTAAGAGGCCTACATGGCTTAGTAAAGGAATAAGGTTATGCTCAAAAAGGAAACGGGACTTACTATGGAAGTATCGACTGTCATCAAATCCAAAAGACAAATTTAAGTATAAGGAATACACGGCAAGACTAAGAACTATTATTAAAAAGACTCAAAAATCTCAAAACAACTATTTTATCAATTCAGCTAGTAACAAAAGCAAAGCAATTTGGAAAATTATAAATAATAGTAAGACAGTGACACCTAAAGAAGAAATAAATCAAATAAAAGTTAAAGACAAATTAGTCACCAAACCAGCAGATATAGCTCAAGCTTTTAACAACTACTTTATTGACGATATAAAACCAACACCCAATGACGATGGTACAGCTCTTAAAACATTGACATATAATAAGCCGAATTCTATTTTCATGACACCAACTAATCCACAAGATGTTGTCCAAATTATAAAGATGCTTAAAAATACGAACAGCACAGGCTATGATGACATAAACGTAAAAATAATCAAAAGTGTAGCACATCTCATTGCTCCAGTTCTCAGTCATACAATAAACCTGTCCCTTGAACATGGGGTGTTTCCTTCAAAATTGAAATTAACACTCATAACTCCCATATTCAAAAAAGAAGACAGAAAAGAGATGAAATTTTACAGACCAATTGCACTAATACCAGTTATTGCAAAAATATTTGAAAAGGTAATCTACAATAACTTATACAATTACTTTGAAAATAATAAAATATTTGCAAACGAGCAATTCGGGTTCCGTAAAGGTAGATCTACAAGTAGCGCGCTCTTTAAATTTTTAAAACAAGTAATGACAGGACTAGATAAAAAACATCAAATAACTGCGATTTTTATGGATATGTCAAAAGCATTTGATCATGTGGATCATCAAATACTTCTTAATAAATTGGAAAAATATGGGGTAAGAGGAATTGCATTGAATCTTTTGAAATCATATTTAGCAAACAGATTACAAGTGACACAAATAAGTAGAATGACAAAAGCCACAAAGTATGAACAAACATTTAAATCAAATCCCAGAATAATTCAATACGGAGTGCCCCAGGGAAGCATACTGGGGCCACTTTTGTTCATAATTTACATAAACGATTTACCCAAATCCATAAAACAGGAACTAATACTGTTTGCAGATGATAGCACAGCTATTTTTACGAAGGACCAACAAGACGACTATGAAACAAACATTAACAAATCTCTTAGAGATATCATAAACTGGTTAAATCTAAACAACCTAAAAATAAACATTGCAAAGACAAGCTACATGACTTTCAAAAATAAAAACTCAAAAGCAACAAAAATTCACATTAACTATAAAAATGAAACATTAAAAGAAGTTAATACCACAAAATTTCTAGGCTTTCACATTGACTCTGGGCTCAACTGGAAAATGCAAATCGATCATATCTGCAAAAAATTGAATCAATCTTCCTATGCTCTCTACATGCTAAGAAAAGTTGTACACGAAAGTGCATTACTAAGCGCTTACCATGCATATGTGGGTTCTACACTCAAATATGGTGTTCTTTTTTGGGGTAATTCTCCCAACAGAGAATATGCGTTTAAAGCCCAAAAAAAATGCATTAGGAGTATATGTGGACTTAAACAAACTGATACATGTAGAGCACTGTTTACTAGATTAAAGATTTTAACTCTCCCTTCAATATATATTTATGAGGCTGCAGTGATGATAAAACGCGATATTGGTAATTATGAAACATTGAGAAGTGCACGACATAAAAATGTGTTGAGTGTTATTAGATGCAGAACAGATAAATTCAAGATGAGTATATTTGGGATAGGGATAAAAATTTATAACAGATTACCAAATTGCATAAAAAACATCGAAAGTCTGAATATTTTCAAAAACAAACTCAAAGTATTTTTAATTAGTAAAGCATACTACTCGATCGATGAATTTTTAAATGATGCGATATTGACCAATGATAAAAAATGTATGTGACTGTTGAATTTAAATCTGACTAATGTACACCGACGATATTGAATGAATTACAATGTAATTTTGACGAGAGTGTAACATGAATGAATTATAATGTAATTTTGACATGAGTTTTGACATATTAATTAATGAGGTGAATGAGTTTTGTTATGAAAAATATTATATTCTTGACATGACGATTTGACATATTACATAATTATAATATTTTTTTATTTTTTTTGACATGTAATAATATTAACTAATGATAATGTACTTTAACATGAATAATGATAGAATAGATCTTATATGACTATTCAATATTGTACGCCCTGTGGGTATGTTGCAGCGATCTATATATATATTATGATAATAACTGCTTTTCCACCTGTGACAAACAATAAAGGAATTTGAATTTGAATTTGAATTTGAATTCATGATGTTAGATTTCGCTAATATTTTTTTTGTTTTCCCTTTGTCTAATTAATATAACCATATTTGCTTTTAACTCTGATTTAATGTGATCAATGAGTCTTCAATATCACATGATCACTAATAGCTGCACTTGTGTGTAGTTAATTAACATAACCTAACCTAGCTTTATCCATGCCGTGAAACTCTGTTATTGGCTTAAGAGATAATTGTCATCATCTCGCTGTCACTGTGCAGTGTGTGTGTGTTTACTAAGATGCAAGTAACATTGATGCAACTGCACTGGGCTGTTCATTGACAGGGAAGTGAATATCTATTCATGTAAATTAGTAATAAGCTGTTGAGTTTCCAAATAAATAAATAAATATTAGTGGCTTCAGCAGATACCAAAATTTAAAACTTGTTGAACCTACATATTACTTGTAGTCAAATATATTCCTGGTGGGTATTTGTCGTGGTGGCCCAGTGACTTTCAAAGTGTTTAAATCCGGTCAATCCAATCAGACGTGAGCGTGTAGGTAATAAATTATCTTGCCTTCTCTGTATGAGAAGAGGCCTTTGGGCTACAGTGGGCCAGTTACAGGCTGGTACGAGTATTATTAACACGCTTTTATTAGCTTGGTGTCTGTATAACGGAATCTTTGAACGTAATTTTCACCCCCTTCAAAACGTCGGATTAATTTGAAACTTTGCACACCTATCGAGTATCGATGACAATGCAATAATTTAAGTAGTTTGTCCCATTATCCTTATCAGGATGTTCAGGATTAGCAATGGAACTAAAAACCTATGCACTCTCATTACAGGACTATCCGTTCAACGTGTACATTCCGCAAAACACAGTGAGCTTTGAGGAGGGTTCCCTCATCATCACTCCAGTGCTGACTGAGTCACAACGACCGCAAGGATTCCTTCATACGTCCTTGAATTTGGGTGTCAGGTATTTAAAGCTTTTTTTTTTATTGGGACAATCCCACCGCACTATTCCCAAACCACTGCAACTCCAGAAAGCCAGAATTAACAGTGGCCAAGTATTTAAAGCCTACGTTTTTTCTCCTATAAAGCAATTGCAGTAGTTAATTTATTGGCAAGATGGTCTCTTATTACCAAGCTATAGAGCAGGAGAGGTCCTGTTGTCCAAAGCAGATGATATCGCTTGTAAATAATATTGGTCTGCAGTTGAGCAGAACCGTTCTACGATATTACGGTTTGTTTAGCCTAAGTTGCTTGTCCCAGGGGATAGCGAAGTAGATCAAGACGTATCTCGCAACAGATCAATTTAGGATGGAAGAGATGCCATTTCAACAATTACCTAAGTTACGTAGCCCAGCAACCAGCCTTATCGTTCCACGTTTGCTACCGGACGCACCAAAATTTCATAACAATCAATTCGGTTTCACAATGGGAAAACCTACCGTAGACGCGGCCCTTACTGTTAGGAAAATAGTTAATACATCTGAACATAAGTAGTAGATTTTTCTAGATATTTCTGGGGCTTTTGATAACGCATGGTGGCCAATGCTATTACTTAAAATGAAAGCTTGGGGCTGCTATAGAAATATATAATATGGTTTACTTTAAATAGTTCCGCAAAACTCAAACTCGGCCATCATTATATGTCAAAGGCTTTTTACCATGAGATGTCCTCAGGGTTCGGTTATGGGTCCGTATTTATGGAATTTAGGCTATGATGATTTCCTCGCGATTCCACGTCCAAGCGGTTGTTCATTAATCGGTTATGCAGACGTCGGTGTTCTACTCATTCAATCAAGTACCCGAGCTGGACTCGAGAATTTAGCTGAAACTTGCCTACGATTAATATATCAGTGGGGCGATCGAAATCGTCTGACCTTTGCACCGCATAAAACCTATCAACTCATTCTGAAAGGCAATCTTAAATCGTGTCCTACTATTAAATTTATTAACGTTCCCGTAAAAAGGAAGTAGTCCATATGCTATCTTAGTCTGGTGCTAGAGAGGAGTTTTTCATTTATAGATCATATTAAAATAGTCGGTAAAAAAGCAAAAAAGAACTTCTATGCCTTAACAAAAATATCAAAATCTACGTGGGGTCTGTCTTTTTTAACTTTAAAGACTATTTATGTGGCTATTTACCTGGGTGGTATATATGCTACGGGGCACCTGTCCACCATAATGACAGGGGCGGTAAGACGTAAATTACGTCAAAGAAACCTTACCGGTACTTGCTGGCGTACTTCCGGTCGACCTTGAAGTGCAGTGACGTGCTGCAATGTACTATTCCGCTCGAGAGACCATGGACGCGGACTTTTTAACGCGGAGTGATCGTGAGAAAATATCTAGATTATTTAAACCACATATTGACGTCTGGGAGGAACTTTTATCCGAATGGCAATGTAGGTGGGATAGTTCCATCAAGGGCCGACACCTGTACACCTTTATCCGTGGTGCTAGGCAACTGGGCTTATCCCAGTTAAAAATGACCCTTTGTGTCTATTAGCCTTGTTTGTTCTGTCTCCTGCTTGATATGGAGGAAAGTGGCAATTTGTATTTTTTCGTACTCCTCCGTTATACTTTTCTGATTAATTTCGTTGCGGGATCCAAAACAGTTAATTTCATTCTCCGGGACTTCGTCGAGCTTCTTTGCTTTAGCGCTTTTCTGGTGGTCGCCGCTGTTGATTCTGGCTTTCAATAGTTGCAGTGGTTTGGGAATAGTGTGGTGGGATTTTCCCAAAGCCCAGCAACCACCTCGCTGGTATTCTGATCACAAGTGCGACTGCTGACCGTGAGGTCCCATGTTCGATTTCTAGGCCGGGCAAAAAGTGACATCGGGCGTTTCCATTAGGAATTTCTCAGTTGGAGCCCGGAGTTTGGAAGTTGGAGGTGTGACATCTCCGTGTCTCTGATCCTTCGTCTGATCTGCCTGTCAGAACCTGTGATTGCACACACGCTAATGCATTATTATATCTCCCGCACCAATAGCTAGTCCAACAGAGATTGGCCGCCGTGGCTGAAACTCAGCCTATGAATGATTAGCACTCCCCAGATATCCTCTCCTATGACTAGGACTATGTTACGTAGTTGGTGAAATGTGGGACAAACCCTTCGGATATAGGCAAAGCTTTGTTTCTATCCCACTAGACACTATAAAATTTCCTTTATATAATCAGTTGCACAGCCAAGGCGGACACGTCTGAGTGCAATAAAGAAGCATCAGGGCCTCAGATATTACCACCTGTGACAACGGCGAAGATCTCCACCAGACGCACCTTCAACTTCGTGTTCGGAAGGATTGAAGTACGCGCGAAGTTACCTTATGGAAACTGGATTTTGCCTGGTTGGTAACTTTATTTTAGACTTGTTAAACCCTAATTATAGTTGTCTTAAATCTTGCTGAGATCCCCTCAAATTATGATGCCTTATTAAATATTGTCCTACATATGGAGCAGTGGTTACAGCCTTACAATAAAGGCAGCTAAAGGCTAAAGGCAGGCGCATTTCTTAGTGTAAATTATTATATCACCGCTGCTCTCAAAACAGTAGCTGAAGGCAAATATCTTGAAAAAAAAATCCTAGAACTAATAATTCGAAAACATGTGACATCATCCAACCCGCACTATGGCCGCGTGCTGGATTTCGGCCCATTCCCTCTATCACAGGGAGGAAGCCTATATCCTAGCAGTTAAAAGGCTAATTATGCCAGCATAACTTGTCCCACATGACGTGAACCTTGTCTGATCCGAGAAAAATAAGAAAATGGAGTAGGTACTCGGCTTGCGAGGTTATTGACATGTGGGATGTGCTATTATTGTACTGGCAGTCGTATCAGCTAATGGTTTTTTATAGCCACGAGCCTTGACTAACACCTTGGGAAGCTCTTCTTAGGCAGCTGTATTGCTTTTGGACACGGTTCATATCGTTATGTTGTTCCTCTCTCTGGACTGAACAACTTGTAGTTTGGACCCTGTTGTCAATACTATTTATGTATTTTAAATGTTGGATAAGGAATATTTAAAAATGGAATCAAATGTGTCGAAAAAAGGCAAAGCTTACATCATTCTAAAAAGTTTATGATGATAAAGGAAGTTTTCAGAAAAAAAAAAAAAAATGACGCGATCCCATTCATTTAGTCCTTCTAGTTTTTCTATGGGCCTCTGTTTGTTCGACGAGTACCTATACACTACACCTAAACACTACAACCTATACCTGATGAAAACTTTTCTGCTCCAGAAATCAACTTGGAACCATCGGACAACGCATACGGTCCAAATAACTACGAATCTGGTCTGATGCGTGTCGCCTTCGTCCGAGGGAACCCTGGACTTGCCAAGAAGCTCTACGGAGGTCCTGTGCTCACTCACTCCGAACCATTCAGGTCCATGCTGCTGCAGGAAAAGATTGGTATCGATAACTGGCATAAAGACTTCCATAACTATACTATGATTTGGAGACCAGGTACTGTTCAGCATTGACTAAGTTCTATTTGATTAGAAGTTGTTAACAGTGATTATTTCACTTGAATAATTACTTGTTCAATGTATATATCCGGTATTTTATTTGACGGTTCCAATGACTTGGTTGCTACAAGCGTGATTGCTGACATTGGGGTCTTAAGGGTACACTAGTCAGCGGCACCAACTATTTTGTGCGCGGGGTTAAATTGCATGCTATATCAACCGACAACACGTGCGGAACAGATAGATGCTGTTATGAGCAATAAGAAGCTAGTTCGCGTACGAATACACACTTTTGCAAATTTGTAGCGAAATGGATGATGATTTAGAACGAAAACGAGCACGCGAAATTTTATAAACAGACCTTTGAGAGTCTGGATATCATGAAAAAAACCGGCCAAGTACGAGTCGGACTCGCGCACGAAGGGTTCCGTACCATTATCGCAAAAAACGGCGAACAAATCACGTTTGTTGTATGCGATGTATGCCCCACTTAAATATTTATTTTATTCTGTTTTTAGTATTTGCTGTTATAGCGGCAACAAAAATACATCATCTGTGAAAATTTCAGCTGTCTAGCTATCACGGTTCATGAGATACAGCCTGGTGACAGACGGACAGACAGACAGACAGACAGACGGATCGCGGAGTCTTAGTAATAGGGTCCCGTTTTTACCCTTTGGGTACGGAACCCTAAAAATGACTGCATGTATCTGTTCAAAATAAAATTATGTGTATTGTTGAACTTCTATTCTATCCCTGTATGGAGGCCGTTTTTCAATTTTCCTTCTTCTTATGGTACTTATTTACGCCCAAAGATGCGTTAAACTAAGTGTTGAAATATGGAACTTTCGAAGCTCATAACTTTCAAGTAAATATTTTTTTTACTTTTTTGCTTCCATACAGGGCTAGATAATGATGAGACAAATTGAAATATTTTTTTTATTTTGAGCGTACATCGTCAAACAGTGGAGTAAAAGCCAGACTACGTTTGTATGGAAGAATTTTCGACTAGTGTACCCTTAAATTTAATTCCCATGACAGGCAAAATGAGTTACGAATTGCTTGTTGATTCATCCTCTCGCTAATAGGTACATGAAGCATGAACTTAACGTATCTAAAGAAACGTGGGGGTACTCCACACCTTTTCTTACCGATTTAAAAAGAAGCGCTCTCTTGTACATCGATCGAAAAATAATTGCAATCATCTTCCTGCCCTTATACCATGTTACTCGAAGTCGGCGCAAACCGTTTTTTTTCTTCCATACCGTCCTGTCCCCTGGCACGCTATCACTGACCCGTGTCTTTCATAACACTCCTCACACAGTCCATCCATCTTTTCATTGGCCTTCCCCTCCCTCTCAATCCATCCACATTTTCATAACTCTTTTAGTAACATGCGTTTCACCCCTTCTCATCACAAGACCATTCCAGGACAAACGGTTTCCTTTAAAGTTTTCTGTCACTGGCGCGACTTATAATAATTGCAATAAAGTATTTTAACTTGCTGTTTCAGATGGTATAGATATGCTGGTGGATGGAGAACAGTACGGCACTGTCAGCCCAGGCGGAGGTTTCTTTGAGATCGCGAAGAAGAATAACGTGGGAAATTGGGCTCGTTGGCAGCACGGAACCGTCATGGCGCCCTTGGATAAGATGGTATGAGAGATCGTATATGTAGGGTTATTGATAAAACACTAACAACCTTGCAGGACTGTATTACTAACACAATAATAATTTTTGTTCTATAACTTTTAAACTCAACAATAGAAAATCAGCGGATCCATATATTTATGTTCGCATAACTCGGATATGGATCAGCTGCTTTTTTTTGTTGAGTTTTTGAAAGTCGTATATGTAAAGTTGTTACTTATGATTTCAGCAATATATGCATTCATTTTTTTTTTTTTTTGCTTGGAGAAATGCTCATGCATACTGCACTACCACGGGGAGATAGTGCAGTTATGTGGGACTCTAACCCACTAAAACTCCACGGTGTCCTCCTGTGCCGCTTATGGCGGGAGCACGGGTACGCGTTAGCACTCACCGCGAACCCGCCGCGGCTGTCCGTCACCGGACCCTCCTCGGGGGAGTCCCCCCATCACCGGCGCACCAGAACACACTGCACGCCGTGACCACCCTAGGGACCAATCAGCACAGACGCCCCCGTGTATGGCACCCTTGAGCAATATATGCCTGCGATGTTGTTAGTGTTTTTCAAATTATGATGTATAAGTCACCAGATTATTTTAAACCTCGTTAGATTATGAAATATCTCGAGATTCTATAAACTATCCATAAATTGTAAACTGAACATTTTGAACAGAATAATACGACCAATCAGTGCATCAGCCTACAATCTATCTGTTTTGGTGTAACAGTTAAGTTATTAACAAGCTCCTTATTGGTCGGTTTGGTGCTAGTACTCACACAGCTCACGTAATTGAATTAGAAATTAAACGGACTTTTAGTTGATGGTATTTTTTTAGGTCAGGTAAACCAACACTTACCAAGGTCGGTTCTTGGATGGTTCATTTATCTTACCAAGGTCGGTTTCGGATGGGGCAGTGTTTTACCTTGAGCGGTCGGGATGGTGAAGCCGCCAGGTCAAGTAAAAACTACACCGGTATCCTATATCTTTCAAAGCCGAACACTGCAATGCTGCTCACCAACCAAAATTGGTTGCGCGATACTTTTTTGGATGAAATATTTTACAAAGAGCTCACATATGTAATTAGATAATAATGCTTCACTGTGCTTAGCAGTAGAAACTGTGAACTTCTTGATTACTGCTTACTCTAAGATGTTAAGATAAACTGATTGGAGTCCGCAATTCTACGTCTAAGCGCGTATTTTGCGTACGTGTGGGCTAAATCGTCCTTCGATTCACCCCAGTGCCTCAATGACGGCTAGTGGCGCCTTGGTGTTGCTGACTATCTCTCGTAGGTCACCTGGATCACCGAAGTATTTCGCCCTGTAACTAGCGATTTCTGGACAGCTTAGGAGCACGTGTGCTGCTGTCTCGTCCTCCTAGTTTAGTTTCGACGTGTTGTCCGCAACTCCAAGACCAAGCGCATATTTTGCGTATGGGTGGGATTCTATATATTTATTCGATCCACACTAGTTCCTCGAGGGAGGCCAGCAGTGCCTTGATGTTGCTGACTATCTCTCGGTCACCGAAGTATTTCACCCTGAAACTAGCGATTACTGGGCAGCTTATAGGAGCGCGAAGGCTGCTGTATCATCCTCCTCCATGCATGCTTTGCACAGTGTTACAAAATAGTACATTTCGTGTCGAGTATAAAAAGTCGAGATTTTAACATGATCGATGTAGCCAATTTCGTCGAAAGCTACAAGCGACTGTTAAAATAAAGTCTTTTTATTCGAGACACGAACGATTATGTTTCACTACCTGATCAGTTTACTTAATTAAATGCAAATAAGTTCCAACAAAAATTGATTAGAAACGTTCTGCCTAAAAACCACAGACAACACAATGAACGCGCGCTTTTTCGAGAGGTAACAGATTCAGTATCATTCTGCCAGTTACATAATGATTCATACAAAAGTCATTTCGTAACTGTTATTATGTAATTTTGTTCTTTTTTTAATTTTAATTTTATAATATTGTGTCTAAATGTTCAAATTTCGAAACGAATTTCTTAGGCAATGTGTTACATAATAGACAAGGTAGTGGAAAAAGGTGCTTTTAAAGGGTACCTTGGTAATCTGTGACTCCACGCAACTGTAATTTGGTTTAGTTTACTGCCTACTTTAATTAACCTGCTTTTCTTTTTCCAGTTCCACTTAACTCTTGGTCTTCGCGTAGGAGGAGTCAACGATTTTAGCGACGACCTGGAAGGTAAACCCTGGAAGAACAAATCCAGCAAGGCTGTGCTGGAGTTCTGGAAAAGCAAGGATTCGTGGCTCCCCTCGTGGACTAACGATGCTCTGAGGGTAGACTCCGTCAGGGTATACGCTCTTTAAATGTCTTGACTGTGAATAAAGATCTGAATAAAATATAACGTGTTTTATTTTGATATCTGAGGATCTTGACAAGTGAGATTATATCAACGAAAGCGTCGCCATAGTCGATTATTGGCAAATAAAATAAGAATTAAGTATAAAAATATTCTTTAGACCATTACCCCTCTAAAAAGCTTATTTTATTCACTGAAAACATTGAATAAAAAGCAATTTGAATTACTATTTTAATGTTTGAATTTAGAACACACCAATATATTCAAACTCCATCTCAATGCTGTACAACCAACTTGTGCAAAGAATACTTGAGGAAAGAATACTCGACATACGAACTCCTTGTGCTTTTTAACCGACTACCAAAAAAGGAGGAGGTTCTATGTTCGACATTATGTATGTTTTTTTTTTTTTTTTTTTTTTATGTATTTTCACCGATATATCCGTCAATTGTGGACCGATTTTGAAAATTCTTTTTTTGTTTGAAAGATTATATTTAGAAATTGGTCCCATTTTAATTTGGTGAAGATCTGATAAAGAACTTCGGAGATATACAACAGAACTCTTCAATAAATAACGGCAAATCTCTCGGGATTGCTGCAATCGCATGTCTGTTTATTGTTTATACTATTTCATAACATAACATCACGCCAGTACGCTCGAAAGGGGTATGCAGATCTCTCATTTCACCGGTTATATTCATTTTTCATGTTATTCGGGTAATCTATTCTGTCGTTATAGGTACTTACTTACTTCCCTATTAGGTAGGTACAACTAAAAAGTGAAAAATAAAAAGCTTTTTGACAAAAAATACTACCGACTTCCAAATAAGAAAACTAGAAAGTGAAAAATAACTTTATTTTTGGAAGTCGGTGTCCATAACTTAAAAATTTGGTACCTACCAAAGACACCGACTTCCAAAAATAAAGTTATTTTTCACTTTCTAGTTTTCTTATTTGGAAGTCGGTAGTATTTTTTGTAAAAAAGCTTTTTTTACTTAAATCTTTATTTTTCTCGTTCATGGTATAAAGTATACGAGTAGTATGCAACTCTTGAATAAAACGGATTTATATCGAGGGCCATGAATCACTCGCGTCCCTCAAGATTCTAACACTTGAATCACTTGCTATGCTCGTGATTCAATCTTCATCCTCAGTTCCTCGTGGTTCATCTATGGCCTTCGCTGTAAATCCGTCCTTTATTCACTAATTGCGTAATATACTATTTTTTTCCTTATACTTTGCACTGAAAGGTACTAAATGTAATATCACTTGTCAATACGCATCAAATGATCCCAAACATAATGGTTTTATCTTGTCTGCCTGAGGAGTTGCTATGGTCACCTTCCGGCTCATGAGACCAGCTCGGATAGATAAGAAACATTTCAATAATATGGTACTATCCGATAAGTAGGTACGCAATGTATCAGCTTAATCCGATGTCAGAAAGTGCTCGAAAAATGAATTACTAGTTGCCGGACGCATACGAAATAACTAAAATAAAGCTTGGAATCCAAAAGGCTTGCAGTAAGTAATAATATAAGTCTGAAATCGCCAACTCGCATTGAGCAAGCGTGGTGATCAATGCTTCGTGCCTTCTCTGTATGAGAAGAGGCCTACGCTCTGCAGTGGGACAGTTACAGGCTGGTGTTATATATAGGTATATTTTATATAAAAGTCAAAATATGGAATTGCCAAGCGTTTTGGAAATGTTTTTTTTTTACTTTTGTCAGCCTGTCTGTTTGTTCAAGCTACTCTTCGAAACGGCTGAACCGATTTTGACGGGACTTTCAACCCTTGCTATCATGCTTTTTACCCATATTTTTTTAGTAAGTATTACAAGTTTGACGCAGACGTAGACGCAGCTTGTATAAGATAAGAATTAAATGAGTTTCGAGCAGAACTTGACCACATCGAGATCATTAACTTAAGTCATGTAAGATTGTAAAAAGTCCAAAACGTTGGCGATTGACCCATCTACGAAATTACTAAATTACCACTTAAAGTATTAGTACAAGGCAGACACAGCGTAGGTGGAAACGGTAGGGGATGCCCTAGAACACATACAAGAATTTTATTGATTGTTCTTCAGAAAGGCCAGCGTGTGTGTATTACTAGACAATACCATGCTGTGTAAACGTAAATGAAGGAATGTTCCAAGCTGCGCTTTTAAGGATCGCAGCTGCAGCTGGCGTTCTTCAGTTTCTTCCTTCCACCATGCGAAATATGCATGGCTTTGTGTATGTGTCAGATCCAGTCATGATTTGTTTACTTAAAACGAGACACAAGTACCTTTATTTCAATTTCAATACAATCATTTATTTCAGACCATGACCCATAATTTGCTAGTAAACACTTATGACTGTGTTAGTAAATTCACATAATTTAATAATATAAATGTCAAACTAATAAAAATAAATAAATAAGAAATAATCCAAATCCGTTGATATACCTATTTCCCGTTGCACTGGAGCCGCCGCTGTGCAAACGGTATTGTAATTTGGTATTGGGTGGAGTCTACTGTCGGTTATCGTGTCGATATGGATCATGGAGAGCGACAGTCATCGTTCGGTCATGGCCGTGACATGACACATACTGACCTAGGAACTGCTCAGTGTTTCCTTTTAAGACTAGAGAAGTGCTTAGTACCATAGTGATAGTAATTGACTATAATTCTAACACCCACTCATTATTTTTGGTCAAATCACGATCCTATATATCTGGATCTGACATATGGATGTATGTTAAATTCAATGGCCAAACAAAATCGTGAGAAAAAATATTTATTCACTCAAGGAAAACCCGTACAACTTATACATACACTAATGAACACGATGACGATGACGTCATATCATAATAATCATTCACAAGACTGATATTACTTTAAATCAAGGTCATTAACAAGTTGTTTGCTACATTGACATTGGGATTGCCATTGACCTCATCATCTTTGGGAATGATCATTTTGCTGCTTCTATAGAATGTGATTCTTTTTTTAGGGTTCCGTTACTCAAAAGAAAAAACTGGTCAAGTGCGAGTTGGACTCGCACACGAAGGGGTCCGTACCATTATTGCAAAAAACGACAAAAAAAAACACGTTTGTTGTATGAGAGCCCCACTTAAATATTTATTTTATTCTGTATTTAGTAGTTGTTGTTATAGCGGCAACAGAAATACATTATCTGTGAAAAATTCAACTGTCTAGCTATCACGGTTCATGAGATACAGCCTGGTGATACCTAAAAAGGAATCCTTACAGGATCACTTCGTTGTCTGTCTATCCGTGTGTCAAGACTTTTCTCAAGAACACGTGGAGGTATCAAGTTAAAATTTATATCATATACTCAGGTCTCCAATCAGTTGGAGCTGTGTAAAAATCAACCTTTTAAATCAACGCAATCAAAAGATACGGCCGTTTATGCCGCATATTTGACACTTACAATTAATTGGTAAACTGACCTTTCCCACAGAGAAGTTAATTTTGTCCAGTGTATCTTTTCATTAGAGCAATGTTAGGTGCTATCATTGTTTATGAACTTCAGCAATGTTACATCAATATTTTGATGAATGTAGTTGTTTGTAAGGGACCGTCGGTGTACGAGTCCGACTCGTACTTGACCATTTTTTATTTATATCGCCAACAAGTCCAGGACTTTGTCTCCCTAAGCTGTTTACTAACATCAACATTTCCAAAAGGACTGACCATGTCCACTTTATTCACACTTAATTCCTTACTCAGTGCGAATGCTGTCTTCCAACCATTTTTAAGGTAGATTCTCTGACGTATCATAACTATCACGACGCCACTGTGCGAGAGAGATGGAGCTATACAGAACGAAGAGTACTATCCCTTTTTCACTGCAAAATCGTGATGTCGTTAACACGTTATGGTACGGCCAATCAGGTTTTAAAGTTTCTAATCATGTATAGTCACAGAATGTCATTCTTTAGAATTTTTATTATATTATGTATTTGTCAGTTTCAATGGTCTTTAAAAAGATGTATAAGTTATGTTTAGGTTGTTTGTTTTTTTTTTTAATACTTTTCCAACGCGGAGAGCGGGATTCCCGGTGGCGCCCTCCTATGAGAACCATACCGTATCCGGGTCTTATACATATATATCTAAAAATGATGTTATTAAAGAAGATTGAACTTAAGGAAAATAGCAATAAACTGTTATTATCAATTTACTTAATATTGAAATTACAAGCTTATCAAGATTTTTCGCGCAGTTCTGCGAATTAATCTGCGGATAACAAATACTGTTAATTATCACTATGATACCGGTCCCATGAGCAGCTCGTGGGTATATAATAACAGACACACGGATCGATTTTCAAGATTAAGCAACGCTTGCCGTGGATGGGACCCCATCCATTACATAGGTACTGACTTGGAAAGCTGTTGATGCCGAGTGTCATTTGTAAATCATTGAAAGTAATTTAGGGTAGTCAATGCTTTAGTGTCGTGTAAAGACTGAAACACACTTACGTGTCGTTGCGTGACGAGGCGCCTTCTGACGCAGTTGATTGGCTAAACCTGATTTAAAAAAAAAACTAAAACTGATTGTGTATTTTTTTATTTATTTTTTTATTGGACAAACCCATCGCACTATTCCCAAACCACTGCAACTCCTGAAAGCCAGAATCACCAGTGGCAACCACCAGAAAACTGCCGAGGCAATGATGCTCGACGAAGTCCTGGAGAATGAATTTAACTGTCTTGGATCCCGCAACGAAATTAATCAGAAAAGAATAACGGAGGAGTAGGAAAAAATATAACTGTTTGTGTTATGACGTAGGCCGGAATAGAGTTGTTTGTTTGGTGGATCCCGCGCCATGACACGTAAGTGTGTTTCCGTCTTTACCCAGATACTAGGTTATGTATGACCGTCAGGCAGCACTTCCCTGTAATATACTGGTATACTAGCTGTATTAGGTGAGACTGGCAGCCGATCCCAACAAAATTGAGAAAAGAATAGGCGGATTAATTGATTTTGATACCGGTTTCGTCATCATATCAGCCGAAAGACGTCCACTGCTGGACATAGGCCTCCTCCAAGTGTCACCACATTGACCGGTCCCGTGCGTTTCGAATCCGGCGGAACCGGTTTTAATGATAGCAAATATAGTCAAAGTCAAAGATTTATTTACAGATAAATATGGTTACAAAAGTTCATACAATGTAGTATAATAGTAGCATAACATATTTTATCTACACTCACAACGTAATGTTCCAAATTCGAATTAAAAAAATATTGTTTAAACACGTACTTTATATTCGTGGATAGGTAAAAAAAAAACATTACAGTTCAACATTTTCCTTCGATTTACAAACAACTTCATCATAAAATAACTTTTTAATTTTTATAGCACACTTTTACTTTTTAATTTTCTGGCGCATATGGGCTCATTGACTTAATGTAGAAAAGAAGTGTCATTGTCTGTGGATGCTCGCGCTGCGCAATGAGAATCTAAATTGCCCGCCATACCACGTATTTTTTCTCTTTCCACTTTTGTTTTATTTCAACTGTATGAGTGAAGATAAAGTAGTGTATGCAACGGCATATAATTAGGTATTAAAACACTCGCGTAATATTATTATCAAAAAAAACTACGCTCGTATTTTAATAACCCCTATTATATGACCATTGCATAAACTACTATAATCATAGCATAATGACATGCAAAATTTTTGGTAAGAATACAATTAGGTCATTTAAATTTAAACTGAAGGAACTCTTTTAAAGTATAGAAGGAATTCTCTATTAGCCACCTGCGTAAAGCCTTTCTGAAGCGGACTATTGGAAGTTCTTTAATTTGGTTAGGAATCTTTATATATATCTGAATACACATAGGATAGCAACTTTGCCTATATATTTCCGTTATCATTACCCGACTGCCAAAGGAGGATAATGTGTTTATTAGTCTATGTATGTATGTTTGTTCCTATGTGGCGTTCTAGAGACCAAATGCGTTGGCCGATTTTGATGATTCTTACGTCAATCGATTTTTCTTAACCCTGCAAGAGTCACTGGCTACATAAAAATAGGCTAATAGAAAAATGGCGGATTTTGGGCGCCATTTTGTGGGTCACCCAATTTTCTTTTCTTCAAAACCCATCGTGTGGGGTATCAAAATAAAGGATTGCAAGAGGTGATTTCAAAATATATGAAACTTATATGTTTAAATGTACCTATTTCTAAAAAAAAAAATAACTAAAAAGTCATAAAAAGTTAAAAGGAGGTCACTATGTAAGATTTACTGTAAAAGTGTACAAGTTTCAGCAATAAACCTTTTTTTTTTCATTTTTTTATTTTATTTTATAAATAAAAAAAGTTAATTAAAAAAGGGAATAAATATAATGACCACCAAAAAAAACTTTGTGACGATAACCCCTATCACCTAAAATATATACTAATCAGCAAAAAAAATAAACCTAAACCAAATTTAGTAAATTGATCACCAAATTTCATAAGTGCTAAAACCGTAAGATATAAAATCTAGTGATTTGGTCAATGAATCAGTCCAAGAGCGAGCGAAGCGAGCTCGGGAGCTAAGGGCACCCCGACACGGACAGGTTAGGTTCGAAGGAGATGACGGGAGCTGAAGTGAGCGAGCAAAGCGAGCGAACTCAGCTCCCGTCATCACCTTCGTGTTAGTTTACTTTAGACCCTGTATTCAGAAATAGGAGCCCCGCCCAGCGGGGCTCCGTCGACTCTGTTGCGATTCTAAATTTAATTTTGGTGATCATTTACTATTTTTGTCAGTATATTACTAGATTTGGTGGTTTGTTAAACATAAGCCATTAAAAAATACAAAAACCCGACTGCTTAAAAAGCGAACTCAAAAGACGTAAACAAGAAGAAAACCATGCTGTGCAGTCGGTGGATAGATGTTCGCGAGCTGGGTGACCAAAACCAGATGTATGCTCCTATGCAAATTAGTGTACTATAACAATCAGTAACATTTTAAAAAGAAACCTAACATTATGTATTATGCTGTTTTTCAACTAAGTACAGTTAATTTAGGTAAGTCTGAAATAGCCAAGTCCTGCTTGTAGGTCAAAGTCAATTATAATCTACTTCAACTAGACCAACAAGCGGCAATTAAAATTTACAAGTAATAAAAATTGATTCTACCGTGCGTTTGGAAAAGTAGCTTGTTATGGAGAAGAACGCACAAGAAACTCCATACTTACTCTTTTAAAAAATATAGGTGTTTTACAATATTTACATAAGTACATACATACGATGCACCCAAAAATAGCACTACACACTGTACTACGTACAGGTATAAAGTAATAAAAGCATTAACAGCTAAATTCATTAATTTGATAAATAGGAACATGGTTCTCACATACTTACAAATATTGCAAACATAGGTAAAATACCTAATTCAACAACAACGGAACAGTGTGTGAGTATTTTTTTAAAAAGGGGTTCCCAGAGGTGGCTTACCAGAGGTGGCCACATCCTCACTAGAAAATAAGATGAACCTACGTAACATAATGCCTGTATTCCTTAAATAATTATTGAAACCCGCTATACTATTCATTCACAACGACTGCAACTCCTGCAAGTAAGAATCAACAGTGAGGACCACCAGAAAGGCGCCGAGTCAGTAAATCATGACGTTTCCCGGAGAAAAATTTCAACTTCTTGGATTCCACAACAAAATTAATCAGAAAGTTGCTCTTTTCTGGAGTAAGAAAAACATAGCCAATAATTATTATGGAAATATTGTTTATTATAATCAATCGGTACGTAAACGCAGTGAGTAAACATTACAAACAGCTTTCTTTTCATCATCATCGTTCTATTAATTTTTCCACTGCTGGGACACAGGCCTCCTATCTTTGAGAGGGGATGAGACGTAATCCACCACGCGGGCCCAGTGCGTGTTGGTGGATGTACATGTATTCGAATTTTTGGTTCTAGAATATGCGATGTTTTCCTTCACCGTTATGAGAGCAGTGTGCAATAATTTAAACAAAGTTAAGCGCCTGTTACCGTGGACTTTGTTGCCGGTTCTTCTCCACAGGAAACGACCAACCCGGACCATGCACCTTTTGTCGACGTTTTATAAATGCCCATGTAAGACTATGCGAAAAAATATATGAAAAATAGTTCTTTTTTATACCGATGGGCCACCAGTACTCTCTTTCACTTTAGAAGAAATACTGCCTATGAATAATCTCATTACGGTCTCTAAGAATCAAAACATAAGCGAAATAAATTTGCCATCTCACGTTGTTTTTGCATTTAATTGACCGCATATAACCACAAAACACAAATACATTAATTATTTTACTTTATTTACTAAGATAAAGGTCAAAGTATAGGTAAACTAACATGAGCATATTGAATCATATAACACGCTAAAGTAAATTGCTAAAATATTTTAAAGGTACGTGCGATTTTTAGGGTTTGTCCACACTATTGTTAATTTTGCATTGCACAGATGGATTTTTGACCTTCAATCCAACATCTTCCAATAAATTATTCAACTCAAAGCATTTATTTCAATTAATAAAGGAACTCCTGAATTGTATTATTGTTTGTAATAATATCGTCCCATTCCCATTGTTGGAAGCATGATTTCAGTTCCTTAATTTCTTGGTCATTGACTAGAGTGGACTGTTGTTTATATAGGCTGGTTCAACAAATTGCTTCTTTTATTCATTATTTACAATAACTCACATGATAGCGTTTTGGCTTCAAGCCCAGAGGAAGAGGAAGAACTTATGACAGCTCTTTACAACAAATCATAAATATCAATAAAACTAGAAATATTAATAACTTTGTTTTCCCATCAACACCCATATCAAACGAAGGGAAATATGAGGTTATGTTTACCTGAATGGTGAATTTTCTGTATTCCTCACTATTATACACTGTATCCTTATTGTATTCCAAAACTTTCCTCCCACTGGTAGACATTCAGGACCCACTTGTTAATTCTTCTACAGATATTGGCATACGAATAGATTTATTCTTAAACATATATCTCCTTAGCAACAAAGTTGTTATCGATTTAAACAGTGATTTAATATACTAATATAACTCACTGTTTACCTATCTTAAAAAGTTGTATGATTTAGATTTTTTTTTAATTTTAAATAAGCTCCTGTAACCGAATTAGTTCGTAGATATTTCTGAAATTATATTGTTCTGTACCTTCTTTCTATAAGCAAGCAATGCTGGACGATAGTTAATTCCAAATTCAAAACATTATTTCTGATTTATCAATAAATATTTTTTTTAATAAATTAACAATAGATTGCAATGAATATAGTATTTAAAAAATACACGGACCTAGGCCCGTATTGCCCCATGAGCGGTTTATCAAGAATGCCTTTGTATTGAAGTGTTCAAACGAATTTCTGGCTAAATATGTTATGAATCAAACGGCCGGACTACAAATTGCCGCAAAACATGTTGACATAATCCATAACAATCAAATACAAAAACGTATACTTTACAGTTACTGAGATCAACATCACAAAAAACAATGGTCGAATCAAATAAAAACCAATTTCAACAGTACGATGTTAATTCTTCGAAAATCATCGTCACAGAAAATAATGTAGATATGTAAAATGTAAACACACCAATGAACGCATAGTGTGGCCGCAAGCTTACAAAAAAACACATCGGGCTATTATTACGAAGATTTCATTCCGTGGTACTCAGTCCGTCTCTTCGAACCGGCAAACACTGACACATCTAGTCAATATTATAAATATTCAATATAAAACCCGTTTTATATAAATGAAGTCTTATATTTAAATTTAAATTTGTGTGTGATGTTTTTTAGAACAATGGCGAACGCTAGTGTTTTGTTTTTATTTTGTTTATTTAGTTTTAATTATGTGTTGTGTTACGAAGTGCCTCCAGCTAAGCTAGAAGCTATTTACCCTAAAGGATTTAGAGTTTCTGTACCAGGTTTGTTCAATATTTTCATTATAAGTGTTTATTTTGCTTTATACTCTAAAAGTTTATGTCATTGTATAACGCACTTATAGTAATGTTCACTTCAAACTTTACTATAAGTGCGAACTAACTTATAAAAATCAAAACCAAAATTTCTTTATTCAATTAGGCTATTAAGCGGCACATTTGAATGTCAAAAAAAAAAATTAATAGTAATAATAATTGATTCTACCATCCAATCGGAAATGTAGCTTGTTATGGAGAAGAACGGACAAGAAACTCCACACTGACTTTGAATTTTGTTGGGATAAGTGACAGTAATCGTACCAGAAAAGGTACGATTACTAAGCGGTAGGTAATAAGAGGCAGAATAAGTCTTCTTATACATAAATAGATAAACTAAGGTCGCTAATCCATTTGCCAAACTTGATCATTATGCAATTAAGTAACGGGGAATTGGGAATTCCATAATAGTCCTACACGATTATGGGCTGATATAAAGTATATATTAACCATATTATGTTATGACTTACATATTATCATTACAACACCTATTCACTATCAATCAATAATTGTAATCAACTAGCTTTTTCCCGTGACTTCGTCCGCGTATCTGACATTAGTTCTTCGTATAGCCAATTTTACCATACACACTTTCAACATGATTTCTGGGGCAAAAACTATCTTATGTCTCTTCAATAGGGATATTCAGGAGAAGAATTAAGGATGAAAAAAATGAAATGTTAATTAAGAATTAATTAACATTTCCAGTCAACATGACGCATAAATATGTATGTATTTTAGATATATGTATGTATTATGTTTATGCATTGTGTGCTGTACACATATTAGTGTAGTATATTTAGTTAATAAGAATTCAAATGATTTTTAATATTTGTTGTGCGCTTTTGTTAACTGTCCTAATTTTGTAAATCTCTCTTTAGCACTGAGGTTTGCTGTAAGAGAACCCAATTATGGGTTAAGCTCGCCTTTGTACATAAGTTATCCTATTGTATTTAAAATGTTTATTTTATGTACAATAAAGAATATGAATATGAATGTTCTTCCCAGGGTCTCAAACTATCTCCATACCAAATTTCATTTAAATCGGTTCACCGGTTTAAGCGTCAAAAGGTAACAGACAAACAGATCGACTGTCAGACACAGTTACTTTCGCATTTATAATATTAGTATGAATACGACTATAACAAAACAAATAACAGTCAGCTTTCTTCTGTCAATACTAAACCAAACCCTTGCGAGCCCGCGACTGATGGCGTTGACTGATGATGTCACTACGACATAAAATTTCGAAGTAGTTACTTATTTTTATTAATTTATGTAAATACACATATAACGATTATTTTATACTAATTCTGCCAAAATAAGAACAGGTTGATTTAGGCAGTATATTATTGATACTAAACCGGTTACTCCGACTGCAGGGCATAGACCTCATCTCTTACAGAGAAGTAACGTGTAGGTATAAGTCAGCCACCGTAACCGCAAGCAGTTAATAACCATGTTATTGATAGTAAATTATTTATTTATTCATCAAAATACACCATTAGATATGTCGCAGTCATCTGGTTAAATTAGCCAGCTTGCTGCTTGATTTAGCAGCTTGGACGCCTAGGCCGTTCATTAAACGCCAGCATTTAATTAAATGGCTGAAGAACAACTAACCAAGGAATTGAACGTTTGAACTTTTGAGCGAAGCGCAAAAAAGTGAACAAAAATTAAATCACTTGGCTGTGTCTTGGTCAGTGATCTTCAAAGGGGTGACTTTCAATACTCCAAGTTGTTAAACGTTGAATGATTCTAGTTCAATTAACTATCGGCAGCATCCAATGGGATGCCGGCGTTTAATGAACGGTAAAGGTGTCCAATTAGCTGGCTACTTTAACAAGATGGCTGCGACAGATATATTGATTTAACGATGTAAATTCACCAGCCATGCTTTGCGGTTGTGCGATATCAATGCCATCACGGTGATACTGAGAAGTTGTATACAAACCTAGTTAGTTTCAGGTGAGATGGTGGTCAAGCGCGAACCTATAACAAATAAAAAAAAAAAAAAAAAAAAGTTTAATTAGTTTCATCTTTCTCCTGGAGCCTTTCATCTTCTCATGTCTATGCTATAAGCTCAGCAGCTCTCTTATTTGTGATAGACAAAAAAAGTTTTGTTTGAAACAGACCTTAGGCTCTAGGCAATTGGCATTCGATGTCGGCGATAGGCGATACACGAAATGTCAAAATGTAAGGGATTGAACACATGACATTTCGATAGCGTTTGACATTCCCATACATTTTTGACAGTTTTTTCCAATCGCTATCGCCACGGTTTCAATGATAGAATGCCACTTGTCTAGGGCCTCTGAGGCCTTAGAAGCCAATAAAAGTGCCAAACAAGGTGCCTCACTGGCAAAATTTCAAAAGATCCTTACAGACTGACTCGAAATAAACTGTCATCTATCAGCGGTGGCGATTATCGATATACCAAAATCTAAGGAATTGATAATGTGACTTTTCGATAGCGCTTGTCAATCCCATACAATTCTGTCATTTTTTCAATCGCTATCGCGACGCTTTTGTTGATGGAATATCACTTGTGTAGAGCTTCTTATAAAACAAAAACCATATCTTTATAACTAGTCAATCAATAAAAATAAACAAAACAATATCTACAATGATGAATGATGATTACAGCGAGACGAACCGAGATTACCAAAGGTTACCAAAATTTTATCACAAGGTGAAAATGATCTTGGGATTCCCAGAATATATTTTTAGCTTACAAGTAGTCTATATTATTATAAGATCTTATTACATCATCAGTCAGCCTGTTTTCACCAAATGCCAAAATGGTCTTATTGATATAATAATCGCCAAACATGACAAACGGATTGGCGATCGTAGTGTATACTATGAAGACGGGGCGTAGTCTTAATTATTAAAATAAAGAAGCAACAGGCACATATTTCTTGTATTCCACTGTAAGCGTTGCCTCAGTAGACTATTCAGAAGGAATAAAAAAACTCAACAAAATTCATTAAAGTATTCGAATCTATATTTTTTTTAAAGATTAACCTTTAAAACCCAAGTTTTGCCAGTACCAGTTAAAAGATTTGGAGTTCTTGACCCAATGCAATTGACTTTTGCAAGTTTGTAGCGAAATGGATGATGATTTAGGACGAAAACGAGCTCGCGAAATTTTATAAACAGACCTTAAAGTAAAATTATTTGCATTGTTGAACTACTAATCTATTCCTGTATGGTGGCTGTTTTGCAATTTTCCTTCTTCTTATGGTATTTATTTTCGCCCAAAGATGCGTTAAAATTAGTATTGAAATATGAAACTTTCGACGCTCATAACTTTCAAATAATTGTTTTTTTTTTACTTTATTGTTTCCAAACAGGCTAGATAATGATTAGACAAATTGATATCATTTTTATTTTGAACGTACATCGTCAAACAGTGGAGTAATCCCCAGACTACATTTGTATGGAAGCATGATCGACTAGTGTAACCTTAACACTGCGAGTTTTTATGATTATTTCCAGACCCCATTTTTTAAAGCAAATTATTCATACTTTAGTGCCTACGCCAAAAAATCGGAACTATGAAAACCGAGAGCTTATTGAGCAGTTTTCTCAAAGATTGTGTTATGTTGCCAATGTTTAAAAAGATAATTCCAACTAAGATGTTATTCTCATTCTTCTCAAGGTTTTAAAACCTTTATTAGCCAAAAATTCAATAAACGATAAAAATCTATGTCAATCTTCATCTTTATTATTAAGGTTCATTATTCTAATTTGCTCAATTAAAATATGCTATTAACTTGATGATCTTTTATCGAAGGTTGTAAGCGCCAAATAATTATTAAAATCCCGAACATTTTCCCATTTTCTAATAAGACTACGGTAGCAAGATTTTAATCGATATTAGCTGAGAGTCAAAGCTTTTTATTAGTCTGTTCATTTGTTCCTGAATTTTAATGAGGACTTTTTAGGCAAACTGGAATAAACACATTGAAAGCGCCTAATATTGCCTTTTTATTAAAAGCCCCAATTATATTAAACAAGCGAGAAGTTTCTCGAAAAACTGCTTTGTTGAACTTTTTATGTCTGAAGTTTAGAAATAGGGCATCGAAAAGCTTTACCCTGATACTGGGTTATCGAAGCCAGATTGGCACTCCATGCGATAATAGTATATTATGATACAAGCGAGCTAAGTTGCTTATTACACACGAGGCTGTGGGTTGCAGTAATTCAGCCGAGCGTGTAATGAGCAGAGCTCACGAGTTTCATACGACGTTTTTCAACACATTTGCGAGGAAAATCAAACATGTATTGCTTATATCGTTTAATTATTAAAACAATTGGTGAACGTAAAATTTTCAATGCGATATTGGATTGATTTGGTTAACAATTTCACAGTTTGTATTACATTGGTGCTTGCCACTTCTTTAGTAGATACTTTCGTTTTCTTCTTATGTAAATTTCGGCGACAAAGATATTTCGGGTTGCTACATCCTTTGTTGTAATATTATGAAGCTCTTGTCGTCTACACGCACCAATAACACCGAATATTAAGGCAACCTGCAACGAAATCAGTTATTTAGTTTTTAAGAAGCTATGCTCAAATTACGCATTTATTCAGATACGTTTAGATTAATCATATTCAACGTACCTTTGTTGCTAGACACTGACTATCCGGAGCCACTTTCAAAAACTTTTCAACGTCGGCTGGCATTAAACATTAGATTTCCGACCAATATATCCGTCCGAGCCGTCTCTTCATAAATGCCATCAGGTTACATTACAGTACGTTTTGATATCAACACCATGTTTGAGCACCACCAGGAACAGATGCACCACAGGGAGCTGGCTTTTTATGTGTTGGCGAGTTCAGAGAAATACGCCAAAAACACATTTTCAACATGCTCTTCCATTGTCGAAAACTATCGTAGGCAGCTCATTTAGTAATTCTGGCGGGGTTAAATATATAAATATAAAACATAACATTTCTAAAATAATTTACCACAGCGATAAATACGATAAAACAAAATATGAAAATTATGGGAAATGGCGCGCAACATTTTTTTTCACGCGCCAAATGCAAGATGAGTGAACAGCCTTCTTCAAAATTATAATTTTAAATGATAAAATGCAAATATTTTGTAACAAATTATTGTGTATTATGAATAATTTGATAATAATAAATGTTTGTTTGACTTAAATGGATGTACACATTTATTTATTCCAAAATTGTATATGGATTTTCAGCGGCATAAAACCTCTTGTTGTTACTAAAAAAATAACTGTATTACCTGGTTGAAAATGCTCTGTTGACTCGCATATAACTTGCAAAAGGTACTAATTAATTTAACTTTGTAGGGATAATTCTATTACGCACTAGTGTGTAATTTTATTGCGCACGTGTGTGTTATAGCTCGGTTTTTGACCCTAAAAGTGATGTAATAAGGCTCACTTTACGAGCAAGTGTGTTGTAAAGACATTTGCCATATACTGGAAAATGTCTCCACCGTCTTTGGGCAAAGGCAAGGGAAGGCTGATTGAAATGCACACACGTCAAAAGTATCTAGGTATCAAGTACGTTTTAGAGTATCGACGCAATTGAGGATTATTATTTTAACTATTTTTTATCGTTATTGATTATTTTTAGTGTATTTCACTATTTAAATAAAGAATTTTCGTTAAATTTTGATTAAAAGTAGAAAAAAATTGCATCGATATTATGGAGCGACGAAATCATTTGACACGATAAGAGATGATGAGAGCCGTCGGAATGTTGCAAGCTGGTTCCACGCAACGTACTGTGGCTATCGCTCTTGGCACTACATAGAGCGTCATAAGTCGCCACTGGACACGCTATCGTATCACAGGCAGCGTGGCCGACCGTCATGGAGGACGATCTCGCATCACCACTCGCAGACAGGACCGGTACATCAAAAATACTGCTCGACGGAATCGTACCATGACCGCCATGATGACTACGAGGCTCCACAGCTCTTCAGGCTTGCTGATAAGCGACCAAACCATCCAAAATCGCTTACGTGAAGTAGGTCTGCGTTCCCGAAGGCCGCTGGGAGATCCACTTATAGCACCCCGCAATCGTAGGGCCGTTTTACAATGGGTTCGCGAACACAGAAATTGGAAGGAAGAAGACTGGCATAGTGTTTACTTTTCCGATGAATCTCGTTTCAGTATGAGGGCGGATACAAGACGTACTCGAGTTTGGAGGAACTCTGGACGTCAAGAAATAAGTGTTGTCAGGAAGTTCATTCCTAAGAATGGGGAACAATAATGTTTTGGGCCGGTATTTGGATCGGTGGCTTTATGCGGAGAGGATTGTTTCAGACGTGATCATTCCTTTGCGACGCTGGTTGGGTGATTCGTTTCGACTAATGCACGACGTCCACACATGGCTAGAGTCGTAATACGAACCCTTGCCGATGCTCCCATCATCGGCCATTCCTCAAAGTGATTTTGATGAAGTGATTTTAAGCATGCCAAATCGCTGTGATTGTGTCAATATTGGAAAAACTGTTTTTATTTTGAGTATGTGAATATCAGAATTAAAAATCCAAATTTTTGCCTTTTTTGCCATTTAAGTGACGACATTAACTTAGGTTAATAGCCTAAGTTAATGCCGTGTGTCGTATAATATTTATAAAAATTTAAATTTCTCTTAATTTTTACAAAATATTGGGATAAGTCATTAACTTAAACATAGGAATTAAAGTAGGAAGCCAGTCTGGTAGACTAGATTTGGTAAATATTCATTGGATATTTTTTTATAGTTAAATATGCATTTGATCCCTAGACACATTTTTGATGTGTGTATTATGTTGCAGTGGACAGATATTGACTCCTAAAAGTTTTAGAAGGATTATTTACGATAATTAATGCGAGGGTCCAATAAATTCTGAAACACAAACATACATTCGAATAATTCGTAGAAACAAAATTATTTATTCGCGAATTTCTCACTTTGTGCTTGTAAGGGGTTTCCCCAACCGCTAAAGCAAACAATTATCAGAAAATAAATTGGCAACCACAAAATAACAAGCAAATATTGTTCAAAACTCTGCAGTCAAACAAAACAATATTGCTATAAGTAGTGACACTAAAATTAACCAAAGATTTTAAATTAAATCCAATATCAACGAAGGCAAAGTGTCTTGACGCCTAAATTAATAGAAACTTATCCGAAACAGATGAAACACCTCGCCCAATTGTTTGTTACTTTGTTACTTACCCTATAATGAGTATTTGCCCGAAATAGGCTTAGTTAGAGTACTATTCTTTTGGCTAGAACATCAATCAAATATGTTTTGGTATGAAAACTATATCTTATGTAGACGAATACAAAAGTTAGCTAAATCTAAATGTATCTATCATTGCATTTAATCATTTCCCCTTCAATTCTATAGATTCAAAACCGCAAATAAGAATCACAACCAGCGGTTGAAACCACAACTGGCATTATTTAATTGTTTAACAATTATGACGTCACTTCGGAGCCGGTTCTCGCGGTTTTATATCGGTAATGACCTTGTGGTCTAGCGTTTTTTCGGTAAATAAAAGAACTAAACAATTAAAAGCGAACGTGATTCTTCGATGAAACGTGTAATCTTTAAAATCTTGCCAGGATTGCCAAAATAAATCCGTTTAAAAAATTCTTATTTTACTACGGAATCTCGAATTTGCACCATCAGTCTGCCTAACCTTTTCCCAACTATGTTGGAGCTTCCATTCTAACCGGATTCAGCTGAGTACCAGTGTTTTACATGGAGCGACTGCCTATCTGATCTCCACAACCCAGTAACTGGGTAACACGATAATACCCCTTAGCAAGACTGGTGTCAGATCTCAGGCTTCTGACTACCTGGAACGACTGTCAAAGATCTTCAAATTACAGTACCAACGGTTTAACGTGCTTTCCGAGGCTTGGAGCTATCTCGCTATGTAAAGATGGTCACTCCATCCACGAACCCACCTCGGCAACTTTGAAGATCGACAAATGTGGCTGTTAATATTTAGCCTCCTCTCTTCTTGAATCTTGAATGAGCTCTATAATAAAATTTCATAGCCAAAGATGAAATAAGTCCCGAATTCCAATTAGTATTATGATATTTTTATAATAGAAAAATCATTCTGCGAAGTAGCTATCTAGAGTTTGCATTTCTGTCTTATTAATAAACTAACGATATGTCCCGACTTCGCATGGGATAAATTCTACACAGAAACTGAAATTGCAGTGGATTCCATCACATATTGGCATCAGTGATAACGAGGAGGCTGACATGTTGGCGAGAAAAGCAGCAGTAGATGGAATAGAGGTATTTCTTTTGCCAAATTACACTGAGTTGTTGCCTTAATACAAAAAGCACTGTCACAATAACTGGACGGAATACTTTAATGAGAGATCTATGGAAAAGGGAATTTGGTACAAAACAATTAAATGTGAGCCTCCTCGAATACCATGGCTCATTAATGTGAGTTTGAGTAGATCTTTGATTGTAACAGCGTTCAGGTTACGTTTTGGTCACGTTCCACTGAACATGTTCGCACACATTATGAGGAAATCTGATTCTCCAAACTGTGACGAGTGCGGTGTGAATGAAGACGTTCATCACCTGTTGGTGGAATGTGCCCGTTACGAGACGGATCGAGAGCTCTTTATAAGAACTTGTTACTTGAGCAGAACTAATGTGGGTATGTTCAACGAGATATTGTCCTCTGTTTGGTCTGAAGCCGCTAAAGCGATGTTTATATTATTAGTCGTATGCCTAATAATATAATTTAGTAAGTAGATGTATTTTTGTTTAAGTTAGGGTACGATGGAATTGACATGTACTTTATGTATAATAATTCCTTAATTAATAAGAAAAATAACACATAAACCACTCACGTTCGTCACGTCATGTTGGCTCAGTTTTTTTACCCATAGTTAACTCAACCAATAGTTAAAAATGCTAACCAATAGTTTAAATTACGGTAAGACGCGTTTATTCATTAGTTGCTAGTCTAAATGTTCAAATAATTGACTAATATATGTCTAATTGACACATTGACCATTTGTGAGGCTAATAATTGAATTAAAACCGCATGTTACCGTAATTTTAAACCATTGGTCAGCATATTTAATCATTGGTTAAATTAACTATGGATCAAAAAACTGCTTGGGCCTTAGTGAAACCGTATCAAAATCCGTTGCGTGGTAAAGAAGAAGTAAGAGCAGACAGAGCCAGATAGAAACTTTGTTCCATACCATCCTCCTGTTGCATGGATACCACTAGCAAAGGTATAATCTGGTAGTCTCTGCCTACCTACTCTAGGAATACTGGCGTGATATTTCTTTACCAGATCGCAATCCTTGTAAATAAAATCCTATCCTTAATTAAATTTGTCTCATTTTCCAGACGATGGCTTCTCCCTATTCGCCTTCCACGGTAAGCTGAACGAGGAAATGGAGGGCCTGGAAGCTGGCCACTGGTCCAGAGACATCACCAAAGCCAAGAATGGAAGGTGGACCTTCAGGGACAGGAACGCTGAGCTCAAGATCGGAGACAACGTGTACTTCTGGACTTACGTCATCAAGAATGGGCTGGGTTACAGACAGGATAATGGGGAGTGGACGGTCACTGGTAAGTTTATATTTCCACTACTTCTGCCAGCGGTTTCGCCCGCATGAAAAGTATATTCTCCTACCCAGGTAGCATTACACCTGGAATCTGGATGAACAGTATCCTATAAGCTATTCCAGACTAAAATCCATCTCTGTGCCAAATTTCATCCATATCCGTTTGAACGTTCTGGCATGAGTAACAAAAATACATCCACACACACATCCATCAAAACTTTTACATTTATAACCTACACTGCTGAGATAGGAGCCTTTTTGGTCTCGCACGGGGTTATTCATTTTTTAATATTGTTTGTGTTTTGCTTATCTCGTGTCTCCTGTGCGGGTCACAAATAAATATTTTTTTCTTTCTTTCTTTCTTTTCTACACCTGGCATCTGGATGAAAAGTATACTATGTGCTATTCCAGGCTATAATCTATCTCTGTGCCGAATTTCATCCAGATCCGTTTAGCCGTTCTGCAATGATTCAGTAAAAAAAACAACCGGCCAAGTGCGAGTCGGACTCGCGCACGAAGGGTTTCGTTCTTGGTAAATTGCGGTTTACCATTTATGACGTATTAAAAAAAACTAATAACTAGATCTCGTTCAAACCAATTTTCGGTGGCAGTTTACATGGTAATGTACATCATATATTTTTTTTAGTTTTATCATTCTCTTATTTTAGAAGCTAGTTACAGGGGGGGGGGGACATTTTACCAATTTGGAAGTGTCTCTCGCGCAAACTGTTCAGTTTAGAAAAAAATTAAATTAGAAACCTCAATATCATTTTTAAAGACCTATCCATAGATACCCCACAAGTATGGGTTCGATGAAAAAAAAATTGACTTTCAGTTCTAAGTATGGGGAACCCCCAAAATTTTTTGTTTTTTTTTTCTATTTTTGTGTGAAAATCTTAATGCGGTTCACAGAATACATCTACTTACCAAGTTTCAACAGCAAGTTTCTTATTGTTTTGGCTGTGACATACGGACGGACACACAGACAGACAGAAATGACGAATCCATAAGGGTTCCGTTTTTTGCCATTTGGCTACGGGACCCTAATAAGGATAAGGATCTCAGAAATACAAATAGTGTTGGTTATGACGGCATTTGCACTAAAGTTGTAAAAGAAGCGGCTCAATATATAGCTCCACATCTCTGTCACATTATTAACATGAGTATATCTAATGGAATCTTTCCCGAAGGACTAAAAACTTCATTAATTATACCATTGCACAAAAAACAGGATAGGCATGATATGCCAAACTATAGACCTATTGCTTTGATACCTGTCTTCTCAAAAATTATCGAGAAAGTTATCTATAAATCCCTATATAAATACCTTGAGAAGGCAAATATATTAGTCAAGGAACAAAAGGGATTTCGTAAACATAATACCATTAATATGGCCATACATGATCTTCTTCTTCCTGTTCTAACAAATGTGGACAGGAGAAATCCAGTTTGTGCCATATATATGGATCTAACCAAAGCTTTCGATTATGTAGATTACGCAATTTTGTTAGGCAAACTTGAAAAATACGGTATCAGGGGGAATATACTTAAACTATTGGAATCCTATTTGGTAAATAGAAAACAATATGTAGAAATCACACAAATTTGTACAAATGATGGTTACGAAAAGAAATATCGATCCAAATGTAGGACAGTAAAATACGGCGTACCTCAGGGCAGCGTGCTGGGGCCTCCCCTCTTCTTGTTGTACATTAATGACCTTCCCGGACACATAAACCATCCTATGGTACTATTTGCTGACGACAGCACAGTAGTAGTTAAATGCGACGATCCTATGACTTATGAAAATGAAATAAATATGACATTAAATACAATTATATCATGGTTTGACAAAAATAATCTTATTATAAATTTAGAAAAGACAAAAATTATGCATTTTCACCAGAGAGTTCCGAGTAAAATACTTGACATTAATTATTTAGGGACGGAAATAGAGTCAACTACCGTCACTAAATTCCTTGGTATCATAATAGACAGCAATTTGACCTGGAGACCTCAGACGGACGAAATCTGTAAAAGATTAAGTAAATTCGCATATGTTCTTTACAAACTGTCAAAGACTGTCAGCCTAGAATCGGTACTGATGGCATATCACGGTTATGTTGCATCAACACTTAGATATGGCATTATGTATTGGGGTAACTCAGTCGATAGAGAACCTGTATTTAGAGCTCAGAAAAAATGTATCAGATCTATATGTGGCCTAAATAGCACGGACAGTTGTCAACCGTTCTTTAAAAGCCTAAACATTCTTACCCTACCATCATTGTACATCTATGAAACTAATGTATATGTCAAAACACACATCTTGCAATACAAAATAGCTTCCAAAAGTTATTATAGAAAGTTACGCGACAAAAATAAGTTAGAGCTCGAAATAACACATGGCAGAACAGCACTACTAAATAAAAGTACTTTCTGTATGGCCACAAAAATATTTAACAAGCTGCCTGAGACATTAAAATCTTTAAATCTGGACAAATTCAAAAGTGTACTTAAGAAAATTTTAATCGATAAATGTTACTACTCATTAAAGGACTATTTGGATGACAGTACTATAATCCCTCCTTCAGATAATAAGCATTAGGTCATCAAATCTTTTTATTTTAATTTTTTGACATGCCTGCATTTATCACACTATAAGTTTTTACTGCTGACATTCTGAATAATTATGTTTTATTAATTTTATACTTATTTATTAATTCATTGACATTATCCAAAGTTTTCTTTAAAATTGTTGTTTTGACTTTTATTTTTGTTTTTGTATTTCTTGGCTTTTATTGTTGACATTCTGAAAATATTTAATTGATTTAATATTTATTTTGACATTATTGTATTAATTTGATTAATTGACATTATCCTATTTTTATTTTTTGACATTTCTGAAATGTTTTATTAATTTGGTACTTGTTTTGTCATTTTAGTTTTTATTGAAAATTAATTAATTGATATATCCAATTCTGAATCTTTCTGTAATTTGTATATAGTATGATGAAATATTTGTACGCCTAATGGCAAAGCATAGAGAACTTACAAAATTATAACATCTCACACACCTGTGTATCTGTAACCTATGTTTACAAATAAAGAATTTGAATTTGAATTTGATAAGTAATAAGGTGCTTTAATAGGTAGGATAAGTAACTAAGATGAGTTTTGCAGGACAAATAAATTCTATAGTGTCTCATTGGGCTAGAGGTTGCAAGAGCATGACTGCATGTTCCTGGGTTCGATTACCAAGACGTGCAAAATGTTATTGGTCTTTTCAATCCGCGATTTCTAAATAGTAGCCTGGAGTTTGGATTGTTCCTCGGGTGATTAAGACAATAGGCTCCTTCTCTCACTCTACCAATGGGACTTAAGCATTTATCTAGTCAAGTGTGTGTACCTATTATTGGTACATTTGACTAGCTAACCCACAGGAGATATTAGTTACAGGCGAGCTGTTATGTATAACATTGGTAAACATTAATCTTTTTATTTCTATAGACATCGAACCAAGATATGACTTAATGTAGTAAACAGTATATAACTACACAAACATAGATTACTCTATCGTAAGGTCACGGACACAAGATATTGCATTTATGTATGTTATGAGTAGCTACTTTTGCACACACTTTCCTGCTTTAAAAACACGTCAATCTACACTATATACTATTATATATATATTTTATTATATAATAAATAATCTGTACTTAATATTATAAAGAGGAAAGATTTGTATTTTTGTATGTAACGAATAAACTTAAAAACTACTGGACCGATTTCAAAAATTCTTTTACCGTTGGAAAGCTACACTATCCCCGGATGACATAGGCGATTTTATCCCTGTATTCCCACGGGGACGGTAACTACGCGGGTGAAACCGCAAACGTCCGCTAGTAATATTATAAAGTGGAAAGAAAAAGGAAAGATTTGATCGTTTATAAGTTTGTTTGTAATGGATAAACTCAAAAACTTCTTTACCGATTTTAAAAATTAGTAAAAGCTACAATATTCTGGAGTGACATAAGCCAAAAACGGCTTATCTCTCATGCAGCAGAGTCATTAAAAATTTGATCTCTCGGATTCGTGCCACCATACGAAGCCGCGGCGGACATTTGAACGATGTCATATTCCATCCATAATGGCATAAATGGGCCTTTTAAATAAACAATAAATTTCGTTAATATCTCACACACATCTTGTTTTATTCAATTTTAACATCGACCCGTCCTTGTTAAAAGACCCTTTATTATAAAAAATATTGTAAATTGTAATTGATAACATCATAACTATTTTAATCTCAGTTCCTTTTACTACTAGTAACTTTTTAAATTTGCTATTCGTCATCATCATCAGCTTTATATGTTCCAATTGCTGGGACACAGGAATTATCTGGGATTATCTAAATGCTATTTACCCCAACATGTCCCAGATAATACGAAAAGATCAAAACATATTTCTAAACAACATAACTTTCCCGTATATCGGATATTGTCTCTCGACACAATAGGTGTTAACTTCAAAGCTAAGGGGAGGCTACAGACACGAGAGTTCATTTCAAACATCTTAACACCTGGAAAAGTCGTTCAGCCATCTTTCTTTTGTAAACCGGGCTTGCTTGAGAGTATTTGCGTCTTTTCTTTATTCTTTAGAATTGCCTGTTTTTTAAAGTGTTCTTGGTCTGTTAGAAATATTGTGCCACGGGTATTCCGAAGTTTAATACATAACTTTTGTTTGTTGCCAGATAGATTTAGTTACTAAATTCAAAGCTAGGAATTTGTAATAATAGGTACATTACAAATGTCTAGCATTTTAGTCATATCATCATCTTCCTGCCCTTGTCCCATGTTACTTGTGGTTGGCGCAACACGTGTTCTTCTTCCATACCGTCCTGTCCCCCGTCACGCTATCACTGACTCCCTTTTCTTTCATATCACTTCTCACACAGTCCATCCATCTCTTCTTTGGCTGTCACCTCCACAGAACAGAGAAGACAGCGTTTTTTCTGTTCTGTGGTCACCTCCCTTTCCATCCATCCACATTTATATTGATAACTCTTTTAGTAACATTTTAGTCCTAAATATACATATATAATTGCTTGAATCTAAATATTTTTTGGTATGTTATATCTTCTGGTTAGCAGCAGTTCTTATTATATATTCTAGTTAGTGATTTGCCTTTTTATATAGGACTTTAATTTTTGATCGACCTTCACAATAAAACAAATAAAATTATTTATTAGTATTGTTGTGAAGATAGGGGTCAACATGCTACGAGTATATACATTTTTAGACAGACTCTTCGGTTCGATTCGACTCTGTGTCTTCTGTACCTTATATAAGATTTTCGAAAAGTCAAAATGTAAGGGAGTGACCACGTTACATTTCGCTAGCCCATGTCAATCCCCTACTTAATGAACTTTTTGTCAATCGCTGTCTGTGTCTGTGTTTGTCAGGCTGAAAAAGATATCATTTGTCTAGACCAGCACTGTATAAGCCAGTTCTAAAATACATTTTTCCAAATTTGAAAAACCAGTTAAATTATTTCCTCCCTTTTTCAGGATACGTCGACGAAGCCGGCAACCCCGTGAACCCAACAGACGGATCCCCCATCGCAGCCACACAACCCACCTTCGCCACTCAAGCACCCAGCTACAATCCAGCACCCAGCCCGAATCCAGCACCTCAGTACTCTGCATCAGCCTCACCAGCTCTGTCGTCCCAGGCGAATGTGCAGTACCCCTGCGAGATATCAGTGTCCAAGGTCAACGTACCAGGGTTCATATGCAAGGGACAGCTGCTATTCGAAGATAACTTCAACTCTGGTATAGAAAAGGGAAAGGTTTGGACTCCGGAGATCATGTTTCCTGGGGAGCCGGTAAGTGGAAAGATGGTTGATATTCCATTCGCTTGATGCAAGAAACTGATGTGATAGCTGTTCGATGTGGTGTTGGTTTGGGGAGCTCTATGTCCAGCAGTGGATGTACTTCGTTACCATCAGTCGTCAAAATTAATGACAAATGTCTGATATAATAACTTTAACTTCAGAAATTAGCAAGGTTTCAGGCAAGTTCTATGTATAGTGTAGATTCTGCAGCTGCTTTTGCTAAAGGCTACACAGTTCATTATCAGCTTTAAGCAGTTGACTGCTGGATAGACGTATTTATGTTAAATCTACGTCATTTACTCCATGCCTCAGCTTTGTGTTATTCTGTAAAGTTCATTTCGAATCTCACACAAGTAAGTGCACGCAATTCGAAATCGAACTCATTTGTTTCAAAGTAAATCATCGCGGACAAAGAGACAACGTTCTAATTCCGACTGACGTTTAGAAAATATATGCGAGAAAAGTAATAAAAAAATATGATGATTTTTATCTGTTTTACCCAGGACTTCCCATTCAACGTGTACCTGAATGACCGCAACATTCACGTGAGGGATGGGAGACTGTCCATCAAGCCCATCACTCTGGAGTCCAAGCATGGAGAGGGCTTTGTGAGGCAATCACTTGACATCACGTCTAGGTAAGGATAGATAATTTATTTTCATATTATATTATTTACAAAGGATCTGTCATCTGTAACACAAAGGGTCTTTTTTATTAAAAAAATACTGACCATATTTATGATCGTTTCAATAATGCTCAGCAGATTTGGATTAAACTTAGCTAACCATGAGCCAAGCATCAATTAGAACCACCAGGAACCATGAATTAGTACATAATTAGGATTTTATTACGCTACATTCCAATGGTATACATTTAAGACTTTCATGCCAATGAGGAGGAATCATTTGTTTATTTTTAATTATTTAGGATGACCAACGAGTGTTACAAAACAATAACATCTTACACAAAATATAAATACATTGTCCTGTAATGTACACCCAATTACAGCACAGCTCTCCTTTTTATAAGGTGATAAAAGAAGCATATTTGTTTCGGATATTTTTAATTTTGACAAAAATACGTGTGATTACGTTGCAAATACTATCAAATTATAAATTCATTAGAACGTAAATGCGCTGTATCACTTAAATTAAAACTTACGTCTGAAAATACCTACGTATTATAAAAAACGCTCTTGAACGTGTGGAGTTCCAGACTAGTCAAAAAAAAAAAATGTATCTCCCATAAAATTTTTGGTCAGTTGACGACAACTTTGTATGGAAGATCCTTTTCTTTGCGAATTTCCTATGACCTCCTTGTTGTTGTTCATTTACATGGGCAGATGCAGTTTGAAAAAATATGATTGTTCCTTTTCGTTTGATACCAATAATAGAACTATGTTAGTTGCACGTCCCGATACCACAAGTTTACCGACTACTATTTTCACTTCGACTTAGCTAATCTGGTTAATTTCCTTCCAAAGAAACATGCAGCAAAGCTTGACATCATCATCTTCCTGCCCTTGTCCCATGTTACTTAAATGCAACAATACAACTTAATTACTAACTGACTTAAATACAGACTGTATCTAGAATGTTGCTGTGCCCGACAGGGTCCATAATTGTTTCTGTACGAGTAACTTATATTTACCACCTGTGTGTACATTATGGATGCAATAAATTAAATTTGAATTTGGAATTTTACTTGGAGTTGGCGTAACACATTTTCTTCTTCCATACCATCCTGACACCCGTCACGCTATAACTGACTCCCTTTTCTATCTTATCACTCCTCATACAGTCCATCTATCTTTTCTTTGGTCTTCCTCTCCCTCTCCATCCATCCACATTTTTATGCATAACTATTTTAGTAACATGCGTTTTATTCCATCACATACTAGGACAAATGGTTTCCTTTTAACTTTTTTATCACTGGCACCACTTTCAAACTTCCTCTTACCCACCGTTTTCTAAAACCAGATATACATATTTTTTCATCTACACCAGATGCACAGGCATCATCGGCACGATGGAGTGTTCCCGGGAGGCGTCAGGTCCTCAGATCCTGCCGCCCATCATCACGTCCAAGGTCACGACAAAGAACAAGTTCGCCTTCAAGTACGGCAGGGTAGAGATTAGCGCGAAGTTGCCTCTGGGAGACTGGATTTACCCAAGTAAGGATTTGTGGAATATCTGGTAGTAAAAGCTCAGTTACTACCTACTGTTAGTACTTAATAAGGTTTTTAGAAGAATTATCTCGTGGAAGATATCAAGAGGAAGCACCTGAGGTCTCTGGTCTTATCCTCTGTGATTGTTATCCAAACAACTAAACATTTAATTATCGTGAAACCTGGACTTATTCCTGTAACTTATGCTCTCTTAAAGTATCAGATCTTTGACGTCATCTAAGGTGGTAGAAAGGAATTATGCTGTGAGAAAAAAAAACTCAGGATCAAGCTCTATACACCTATATTTAACAAAGTTATTATTTTCAGTAATCCAATTGGAACCTCGTGACCACGTGTACGGGTACCGCAACTATGCGTCCGGAGTTCTGCGCATAGCCACCGCCAAGGGCAACGTGGAGTACGCTAAGAAACTGTACGCTGGACCCATTATGTGCGACTCTGAACCTTATAGGTGGGTAGCTATTTAGTAGTTTTTTTTATTATTACAAGCCTTATGTTACCTTGCCTTCGTATGTGTGTCCGGCAACTAGTAATCCTGTTTTCAAAACCTTCCTGGCATTCGAATAAACTGAAACTTACTAACTTCGGAAAAATAGAAAAAAATAATAATATTATATTCTATAGACTCGCGCTTGTCAGGTGAGATAGTGCACCTGACAAATAATAATACAATACATTTGGTTCTAATCAAATCAAATCATCATCAACATCTGCCTAGCCTTTTTCCAACTATGTTGGTGTCGGCCAGTCTAACCGGCTTCAGCTGAGTACCAGTGTTTTGACTGCCTATCTGACCTCCACAACCCAGCAACTGGGTAACACGATACCTCTTGGCTACACTGGTGTCAGATCTCAGGGTTCTGACTACCCGTAATATCTGTCAAAGATCTTCAAATGACTGCCGGGACCAGGCTTAACGTGCTTTACGAGTACGAGGCACGGAAATTCTAATCAAATCAAATCATTTATTTAAATTAAACAATTTAAAAAGCATTTTTGAATTGTCAAGGCAATGATGAAGCTAGTTCTACGGAGCTAGTCATATGATGGAGCTCATTGGTTGTGTTTGATACATCTATCAGTTCAAAAATATTGTTTTAATAAAAATAGAATTTTAACTTGGTACTTAATTGGAGTGAAGGTAGAATCTAAGGTTCAATTATCCCCGTGTTGAATAAAATAAAATATATTTTAAACTAAGAAACCTATTTCTGTTCCAGATCTAAATATTTCCAGGAGAAGGCTGGTTCCGATCTCTGGAGCAAAGAATTCCACAATTACTCAGTGGAATGGAGGCCAGGTGAGTCTTGTTCCGTATTATCTTCATTGGTAGCGCATCTAAAGCCGCCTCCACACGCTTGGTGTTTGCCACAAACAGTGGCAAACACCAAGCACGTGCCAAACACTGTCCAAAATCATCCAACACAAACACGGCATCCACAGGCTTGGAAAACGTGCTAGTATATTCCGGATTAGCAAACATGGCAGACGACGAGCTTGTTTTGTGGCAGCGATTACTTTCGGATTAACCTCCTCAGACCAATCAGACATTTTTCCTTACAATTTAGCTTAGGATATACAAAATGTCACGATTCGTAAATTTGACCACCACTATTAACTCCGTCCGCCGCCCGCAAGCTCACGCGTACTACTGAACTGAACAAGCGTCTGGATACATAGCAAACACGTTTGTCAAACACCCTTTGATTTGTGCAAAAAAACCAACACCGATGCTGAACACGGGTGAACAAAAACAGGCAAACACAAACAAACACCCGTCCACATGTTCGTGTTTGTTTTGTTGTTTGCTGTTTGCCATTGTTCGCCAAGCGTGTGGAGCCGACTAAAAAAATATTGGATTGTCATCACTACCGAAACCTACCAACCGCTGTCTTCAATTTTGGCATTTCGAACATTGCCATTGCTGATATTATATTAAAATTTTGTCTAGCTAGAGCCTTTAGTTACTCTTACTTAATATGTTTTTATTTTGCTTGCTTACGATGAATTCAACATAGCAGCTTTATAAAATCAAAGCTTCTTTATCTGTAACATCTCCATATTTCTTTCAGAGGGCATCTCCTTATTCGTGGACGGAGAGAAGTACGGAGAGGTAAATCCTCCGTCGGAAGGGTTCTACCAGACTGCTACCGAAAACAACGTGGTAGCAGCTTCACAGTGGCTGAAAGGAACTGTAATGGCGCCCTTCGATGAAATGGTCAGTTAATAATATCTTTTAGGCTACTCTGGCCCGGTTTCTTACCGCTAAATTATCGCAGAATTAATGTGCCAAATTGTCAAGCACGCGTAAGCACGCGTTATGTGCTGTGATTGCTTGAGTGAATATTCAACAGCCAATCACAGCAGATAACCGGCGATTATTCGTCGATTACGTTAACAGCCCGATAATCGAGTGTTGAGAAACCGGGTTAGTTGAGAGTTTTACTGCCAAACAACTTTATGGGATCTGTATATCCCGACCAACCGATCGTCTGACTATTTCACTGCTTACTGAAAAATCATTACTGAACGCAACACATAATTAATACCGACTCGATTTCGACTCGTCATTGCCAAACCTTTAAGTCCATATTATGAAAGTATCCACTGCGAAGCTAATTAACAGAATAATATATGATCACCAACGTATTTTTTCTCTTTTCTCCAGTTCTACATCTCCCTGGGGATGAACGTGGGTGGAATCCAGGAATTCCCCGACAGCGCCGGCAAGCCCTGGACCAACCGCGCCACCAAGGCCATGCTGAACTTCTGGAACGCGCGTGACCAGTGGTTCTCCACCTGGTACGATGATACCAGTGCGCTGGAGGTGGACTATGTCAGGGTTTATGCGCTGTAGAAGGTAAGCTTCAAGGAAAGTTTACCAGAACAGCTTTGTTTGAGTGAAAGTAACTCATTACTCAACCCAAAGCCCGAGAGCCCCACACTATAGTGGCAGTGGGCAAGGTACATTGCTCGCAGAACGGATGGTCGACAGGGCCGCAAAGTTCTGGAATGCCGACCGCGTACCAGAAGACCCAGCGTTGAAAGGTCTTCCACTAGGTGGACCAATGGCTGCAGGAATCCGCTGGATGCGTGACACACGGGACCGGTCGAAATATCGACACTTGGGGAAGACCTATGTTCAGCAATGAACGTCTTTCGGTTGAATTGATGAACTCATTAGTGTTGCATCTTGTATTACCCGCGATGTCCTTACGCGGCAATTAGCATTTACTGTCTGGTTAGCTGCTTGAGAGATTGAAACACGAAACTCATGAAATCAAATCAGGTTTCTTGGGTTTATCATCATCGTCAGCCGAAAGATATTCAGAAAGGCCACCATATGAACATAGGCCACCCCCAAGCGTCGCCACATTGACTGGATACCGTGCGTCTCGCATCCAGCGCATTCCCGCAACCAAAACTAGGTCATCGGTCCACCTAGTTTGGTGGGGTTATGATAGGAACAAATCAAAGGAGCTGTTATGGCGATGCTTAGGGCAAGTCTATCTTCAGCAGAGGATGCACTTCAATTGACAATGAAGTGATACGTACTCATTTTTTTGTTATTTTTTTCAGGTACGATATCTCTTCACATCGAGACACCTCGACTGCCTACTTTTATGATTAAATAAACATTTTTTTTTACTTTTTAATTGACTTTTACTGATATGATGTCAAGAAATCCCTAAACATAGGTAACTAAAGTGTGTCAAGGCTCACACACAGCGTCGAAAAAGTCGCACATTTTCGAAAATAGCATTCAAGCCTAACCAGCCACAAACACATGAATTAAACCCAGGTAGTATTGGTATCTGAAAGTAAGTTTAATGAACTTTAAATTAGCAACAGTTAGGCTTCATAAGGTCTCTCCTTGACTCATGCCGTGCAGTCAATTCTGGCCGTGTAGCAGCACTACAGGCGGCAATTTCCTTCGCCCGTAACCTTCTCCTAACCGTGGAGACGCTTACTGTACTGAAGTCGACATAAAGAAACGGTCGTCTCTTTCAGATGTGCAGCGTTGTCTGCCAGATCCACGTATTCAAATATAGACACCAAACTTTCCGAACCTTTGGAACAGTCTTCGAACGGAAAATGGCTTAAATACAGTAGCCAAGGACATTCACACTGTGGCGTCCCTGATTGCAGTATTGCAATCACTTGACCGGCTTTTTCTGTAGTGGTATTTTCAGAGTTGTTTTCCTTGCTGGAGTTGACTTGTGTTCATTTCAAGGTCTGGATGGCGTATGACTTGCATTTTACCTTGATCGACCATTTTATACCCCTCCTAGGGTGGCAAATCTTTATTTTTTATTTTTTTAAACTTTGCCCCACACTAGGTATTTTTTCCTGTATCGTGGGTGCGTTTACAAACATATAAACTCACATACACAAACACCCAGAGCCGAAACAACTATCTGTAGGTCATGCAAATATTTGTTCCGTGCGGGAATCGAACCCGCGACACGCAGCGCAGCAGTAAATCGCTCAACCACTGCGCCAACCGTGCGCCCAAAAAACTTTAAAGCTAATTATTATTTTAATTTATTTAACTAAACTTTTTTTTTTTTTTAATTAACGGCTCATGTAATGTGTATTTTAACAACATTTGTTTAATGGCTCATCCTCTGAATTATATTATTTATGAAATCTAATGGCAGTTAATTTAAAGGTCATTAAACATAGTCTCAGCAGATACCAATATTACCTGGGTTTATTTAACGCATGTGTTTATGGCTGGATAGGCTTGAATGCTATTTTCGAATAAGATGCGATTTTTGTGACGCTGAGTGTATAATGATTTAGTTTTTGGATGAGCAACAGTTTTACTCTATTGCGTGGGTTAATCCACAGACACGAATAAAAATTACCACCAAAAACGATGGTGTTGAACGAATTTTATTAATGCAAAATCATTCGAATTACATTCATAAATTACCCATAACCCGTGCCTCGGCGATACCCGTCTTCTTCGAATCAATCAATTATTATATTATTCATAATAAAACCGTATTTCTAGCTAATTTCATCCGTCTTATCTTGTTATGCTAAAATAACTTATACTTACTCGTATTATCGTTAAACTAGCAATTAATACAACAATACTGGAATGCTATTTTCTTAATTAAAGTTATAAATAATGACGGGGCAAAGGTTATTCGACATTGTATGACCACATCAAAATTGTATGTTTCCTCATATGATTAATTTATTTGAGACTAGCTTTATTATCCCCATGGAACATAATAACGGGATTAAAAGTATATTATATGTTAATGCAGGTTGATAAATCGAACAAGCCCAACGACCAACACAGAGCTATCCAGGTGGCCACATTTTTAGTCAAAACGACACGCTAAAAAGAAGATACAGGTTATGAACTATCTTTGTGCAAAATTTAATCAAAATCCGTTCAGTCGTTTTTCCGTGGTTGAAAGACTAACATACACACTTCCACATTTAAATATTAGAAGGAATAAGGAAAAATGTTTATCATCAATATGATAAGAAGAAAGTTGCACACTATAATATCATGTCACTCTAAAGATCACTACTTGACGTAAGCCAAGCGTGGCTACATCGACGGGTCCGGTGCTTCTTATAATCAGCGGATACCTGCAACTGGTTCCTGTCCTCCTTTTGTCCGCTTACAGGATAATAAATAATACCATGAAATTGATTGCAAACTACACAACAGGTTACCATTTCTCGGTCCGCACGGTCCTGCTCTAATTAGTACCAGTTTGTACGGAAGGCCCAGAACTCCAGAAACCCGCTTTTTTATACTAGTAGGTATATAAAAACATGGTATCACGCTAAGACATGACAACAATATGCCAGAAAAAGTAGTAAGACTTTATTAAGAAGTCAGTGAGTGACGTCGTCAAATTAATAATTATTATGCAAATAATACCTGCTTCGTACATTACATACTCCTCAATGGATTAAAACCAATACTACTTATACTAGCTGCCGACAGTAACATGAAACAGGCATTCCTAAAAAAACTGGCAATGACTTCTCAATAAAGGAAAACCAGCAAAAGTCCATTTTGTCTGAGTCACACAATAATAAAATATGCAGCTTAGTCTTGCAAAAACTGATAGTTAGTACACAGTGTCAGTAACAAAATGAGCGCCCGTGAGAGCAGACGTGTCGCGACGTTCATAAGTCTGTTTATTTTTATAGAAACGATATGTGCTCAATATCAAATACCTGATGTGACTATAGCGGCTCTAAAACCGAGAGGATTTAAGGCTTCAATACCAGGTAAGTTGAAGATTATCTTTTAGTTTTAAAGTAAGGTGTTCAAAGTTTGTTTATCGACGATGACCCTTGGGCGATGCGACAGAGTGTTGACAAACTTTTCGATTTTACCTCAATAATATTTTTAAGGGCTTCCTTGATCCGTTGTTAAATATAATAATACCATCCGGCCACTGACCCACTGCAGGGCAAAGACCTCTCTTCTGACACAGAAAAGGAAGATAAATATAGTAAATCAGTAACCAATTATTTACTGGTAACTACGGATAAAAAAAACTGGTCTGAAGAGGTTTGTCTTTAGAATATCAAACTTGAAAAGGGCTTTGTATCAATATGAATAGCAGCGATAAGTCAAGAGACAGTATGAATAATGATAAGTAAGTGGCTATGGTACGAAGTATACAAAACGATGACGCCTGATAGAAATACATTTTAGAAGAAAATTATAAGACTTCAAATACCAACAGATAAGGAGATAGATGATTTAAATAATAGCATACAATCACAGGAATAACCACCAAAAACTGATCGTTCTAGAAAATCGAGCATTTAAAACAGAACAGATACATAATGTACTCATGCACTGTTTATTGTGACCTCATGGGTCACTGGTACTCTAACGATAACAGGCGAATATAAATTAATAAGATTTACTTTCAGTTAAACAGATGCATTGTTTTGTGACAATCTTTTAGAGTAAATGCGAACATCAGAGGCAATCTTCTTTAGATAATATGAAAATGCAATAAAATGAATAATATATTACTATACAGGATGTCACAGAAAGGTGTGATCAAAACTTTTTCCAAGGAACTCGGAAAGCCAGCTGATCAAAATTTTTGTATATTTATATGACTTTCTTTGAGAAACTTGTTAATTTAAATGGGCAGAAACAGTTTTTAAAATATGACCACACCTTTCCGTTACACCCTGTATAATATACTAGCTGTTACCCGCGGCTTTGTTCCCGTGGACCACCCCACAGGACCCGTTTTCGGGATAAAAAAATATTCTATGTCATTTAGGAATAATGTAGCTTTCTATTGGTGAAAGAATTTTTTTAATCGGTCCTGTAGATTCGGAGCCTATTCGGTACAAACAAACAAAAAAATCTTTCCTCTTTATAATATTGGTATTGATTATTAAGTATAGATAAGTATAGATTTATACACTAACGAGCAATGAAAAAGTTCCAGTGACATATCACCAAATTACTCCTAAACGGGAAAGGCTAGCTTAATGACGCCGTCTGCAATATTTAAGTACATTTAACAGCGCATCAGAATATTACCAACTAAAAACGTAAATATTGTGTTCATATTTTAAATTAAATTTGAAAAAATTAAATTAAGGTGTTTGTCGGCATTTTGTGGGTGGAACTTTTTCATTGCTCGGCATTTTATTAAAACAAGGATCACCGAAAAGTTGACGTGCGTCACGATATTCTGATAACATTACAAAAAAAATGTAAATCCCCGCTTTTTATCTTGTTTATATTCTAACTTTATAAACATACATAAGGTCAATATGCTAGTAACACACGTGCGTTATCAAAGTTAATATACTTTACATTTATAAAAAGCTTTTTCACAAAAAAATACTACCGACTTCCAAATAAGAAAACTAGAAAGTGAAAAATAACTTTATTTTTGGAAGTCGGTGTCTTTGGTAGGTACCAAATTTTTAAGTTATGGACAGAAAATAAGTTATGTTAGTCTAGCCTACTATTAAAAAAAAATATTAAGAAACTTCTAATATAACTAAAGAGAGCAGAAAATCGTTTGGAACGTAAAATCAATATCTACTTCATGATAATTTTTATTTTTTTTATTTTAGTTATTTATAAAATAGTAGTATAATATCTTATTTTGGTGTAGGTACCTATATCTATTCTATTCAACTGTCTATCTAAGTAGAGTGTTTTGTACTGTTCGACACCTTTTCGAGATCGCAATATGAGTAAAGATCTAAAGATAACTTACCTAACATATTTCTAACTGGACGAAATAAAGGTAGATTCAAACCTAAAAGCGGCTGGGGACAATCCGTGAGTCGCTGCGCAGTAGCAAATTGACGTGACAGCGGACGTGACGGTTTAGGTACTACGCAGCGAACTTCACAACCGACTTTAAATTGAATCAACCTGTATCTCCAAATTGCATGATAAAAAACTTACCCATCTCCGTATGCTCATTTCTAGATGCACCAAAAGTCAGCCTCTTCGTATTCCAAGGCAACGTAAACCGACCAATAGGGAACAGAGACGTTGGCTCCATCTCAGGTGAAGTAGTCCAGGCCAAGAATGGAAGGTGGACCGTGGAGGACCCTAACTTGGAGCTGAAAGTTGGCGATGTCATCAACTACTATGTCGTCGTGTCTGCTGACAGAGCTGGCTATATCAAGGATAAGCTGAGCTATACTATTACTGGTTAGTACCATCACATATTTAATTAGTCTGTATAAATATTAATGAAACGCTAGCCCTAGAAGGACATACACGTATCTTACTGGTGATTCTTCAGAAAGGCCAGGTGCGCAGAACTCTTAGCGCCTGTTGGAGTAAATGTATAAAGGTATATGAAGCAAAAGGACTGTGTATGTAGGGATAGGAGGGTGTTCTGGGGTTTCTGACTACCGTTAAGAGAAAAAGGCATGAGTTTAAGTATTAATGTTCCCACAGCTGGGACACATGCCTGGGTGACTGGGGCTAGATCACCTTCACAGAAGAGTGAGAGTCACGGCTTGCAATGTGTTCTGGTACGCCGATAATGGGGGTACACCCCAGAGGAGGGTCCGGTGACGGACAGTCGCGGCGGGTTCGCGATGAGTACTGACGCGTGCCCGTGTTCCTGCCATAAGCGGCACAGGAGGACACCGTTGAGTTTTAGTGGGTTGGAGTCCCACATAACTGCGCTATCTCCCCGTGGTAGTGCAGTATGCATGAGCATTTCTCCAGACTAAAAAAATAATATAAATGTGGATTTAGTCGCTTTATCACGTCTAAATTTGTAGTCAACTGATGAGAAATGGGTTTTTGGGGGTATGCGGCACGTCGGGGTCACCAGTTTGGGGGCAGGTGGAACAGGGTGTAAAGTCCTACAAACCTCCATAGAAAAGGGAGGATCCTCCGACCAGACGGGTGTTGTGTCTGGTCCGGGCAACTGCCCAACGGTTATCGTCGGACTGTTGTATACGTTCAAATCGCGCCGCAAACATTGCTTGCGCGATGTAGGATTTGTGTGACGTCATGTCATTACTTTGTAAGTGGCGGTGTCGGTGCCGCTACATAACTCCCCTCCGGGGACCGGAGGTCGATAGCAGGTTGAGTCGTCCGTACATCTTGTGATGCGTGCCTGGCCAGTGGAAGATTGGTTCCCGTGAGTCGGAACCGGAAGTAGCAGAGTTCGCGGTGAGTCGGAACTGTATGCGGTTGTGTGCCCCAGTGAGTCGGGGTGATGATATCCCAGTGAGTCGGGATAGTTTTGCTGGCTCCAGTAGTCGGAGCGGTGATGATGTGTCCCAGTGAGTCGGGACAGTGCTGCTGGCTCCAGTGGGTCGGAGCGGTGATGAAAGAAGCTGAGGGTGATGACCAGGTATGCGCGTCCGCTGCATGCTGGTGGTTAGGATACCCCCGTAGATGCCGTGGGTACTGGCTGGCTGTGTGACTCGCTGCTCGAAAGCTTGAGGAAGTGATGATGGCGTCACGATGAAGTAGCTCTGCATGAAGGCTGCGCTGATGTTCATGTTCGAGGGTCACCAGTTAGGGGGATTGCGGAACAGGGTGTAAAGTCCCGCAAACTTCCATAGAAAAGGGAGGATCCTCCGACCAGACGGGTATTGTGTCTGGTCCGGGCAACTGCCCAATGGTTGATGTCGGACTGTTGTATGTGTTCAAATCGCGCCGAAAACTTTGCTTGCGCGATGCAGGATTTGTGTGACGTCATTTCATTATAGTTTTGTAAGTGGCGGCGTCGGTGCTGCTACAGGTTTTAACAGCTTTGGGTTTGCAAAATAAACTTAAATAGCAGAGTATATAGCGATATTATTAAACATGTCTAGTATTGAACATCTGCCCAATAACCACAAAATAAATAACCTTAGCAGAGATAACTACAACGGTTAACGGACTAATTGGTGACCGCAAGCTATTATCAAACAGGAAGATGCGGTTTTTAATTAGTCCTCTTGCCTTAATCTATTTGCCAAAGCATTCTACATCGAACTTGATGATCAAACATAGTTAAGTTAGAGCCTTACTCGATCCAAATCCAAGAATCTTCCTACTTTTTAGGGTTCCGAAGTCAACAAGGAACCCTTATAGTTTCGCTCTGTCCGTCTGTCCGTCCGCAGCTTAGCTCAGAGAATCTAAGTACTAGAAAGCTATAATTTGTCATGTATAAACATATTAATAATTCCGACAAAAAGGTAACATAAAATCATGAGAAATATTTCTTTTTCGGGTATCTCCCATAGGCGTAAAGTGGGGATGTATTTTTTTTTCGCATCTATCCCATATGGTATCGTTGGATAGGCTATTCAAAAATATTATGGGTTTGTTAAAACCATTTTTCGATTCAGAGATTCGTTTGCGTAAAATTAAACTTTAAGTTGCAAATTTATGTTAGAGTCAAGTGTCCCCCCCCCCTGCCAGCGAAATGGTTGCTCTTTGCTATGTGAAAAAATTCACGGCAGTATTAAATATAACGAAATTAAAAGGAAAATTATCACGGATAACAAGGCTTTACAAGTTTACGAGTAATAGCCGACCAACTTATAAAATGTACTTGGCACAGTAACATTTTTGTACAAATGCCATTGAAAATTTACTTAAATAAAGTTGTTAGCTGTGTAAAACAGATAGTAAATATATGAACCATGTAAAAATGTTTAAGCTCGAATAACGCATTGGAGTGGCCGGCGTCGTTGGCAGTACCAGTCCGTAGTCCATACGGCGCATGCGCGCGGTGGAGTATATTTTGTGTTAGTACAGAAGTATTTTCGACGTTTTGTAATTAAAACGTAAAAGTAAAGTCAAATTAGATTCGATTTCCAAGCAAATTACTTATTTTCTTTTGTCGATATCCTTCTGTAACGTCAATATTCGACCCGATTTCATCACTAATTGAGTAGCGTAAAACTTTCCAGAATGAAATACATACATCATATTAGAGGTGAATACATACACTTTTTTTCTAATTCCGAAAGAGAAATAAACAAGGAGCGTGCACGCAAGGATCCAGGAACGAACTATACCATTCCCCGTGGCTCTAAAGCGCCCTCGTATCGGCTCCTTTCGCAATTCGCACCCGCGGTGGTACTCAAATAGATAATATTTTTCTAACTTCAGTTGCGAAGTTGGATTGTATAACTCCTTCTTCAATTACCAGTTAGTCCTTATTTAGTTTAAGTCAAGAGTGAATAGATTACATCTAGACAAGCGTGCTTCACCGTAGACCACATCATCGCTTACCATCAGGCGAGATAGTGGTCAAACGCGAGAATATAGATAAAAAATCCTATGTGGCCCCGTTTTTAGACTTTGTGAGCCGCTGAAACCGTTCTAATGTTCATGTAACAACAACAAAACCCTCTTTTTAGTCCGCATTATTATGCAACTTCGGAACCCTATTACTGCGCGTGGCCCGACACGCACTTGGCCGGTTTTTTTATTATCCTTATGCCCCGAATGGTTAGGCAGAGGTACATCTATTATATACCCATATTTCAACAATAGTCTCGTTTTTAGCCCCATGTAATAGGGGGTGAAACTAATGCCATTAGCCAGGTACAAAGTACCGACACCAGACTGCTTCTGAGATATTCTAGGTGGAAAATTTCATTAACACTTTCGCTAATCCGGGAATCCAACCCAGGAGTTCATGGCAGTCCTAGATATATGCAGTTGAGGTACAATAGATTCCATTGATTTGAACAAATAACTATTTATAATTGCAATGGAAAAGGTTAGGTACAGCGCGGCCTTTTTTTTTGTTTTAGATTTGCTCATGCATACTGCGCTACCACGGGGTTAGCTTAGTTATGTGGGACTCCACCCAATAAAACGCCACCTCCTGTGCCGGTTATGGCGGGAACACGGGCACGCGTTAGCACTCATCCGTGAACCCGCCGCGGCTGACCGTCGTGTGTGTGGTTCTCTCTCTCTAGGAAGTACCCCAATCACCGGCGCACCAGAACACATTACACGCCGTGACCACCCCAGGGACCTGGTTTGGTCACATGGGTGCTAGAAAACCTATGGCACCCTTCGTACCCCTGTGACGGGTCAGGCCAGTGGCCCCGCCAACTACCACTATTCAGCTGCAGGGTACAGCTAGGGACCTCCCCTGTGGTCCCACCGCGTCTGCCATCAGACGGTGATGACCCCGTCCAGGCCGGGGAAGGTAGGGAAAGCGGCGCACCGCAATGCCGGCACTCCTCTCCCGCCCGGCCTCAAACCCTCAGCCGCGATATCCCCATACGACATCGCGGCCCGCCTCAATTACGATGTCACCTTTCCAAGCGGCACCGCAACCTACTTGTTGGTCGCTACGTCGTCGGCTTAATCGGCGAAAGCCCTGACGAGCAGTCGCTCCTCGGGTTCCTCTTCGCTTCAGTGTGGATGAACAAGCCACGGCTATTTAGCTTCCCCGCCTCAACAGTGCGGGAACCCACCAGGGCGGAGGTACTGTGGGGCCTACAGTGTCATTGGCAAATACAGTTCTAACATTATAACTGGCCAAAATATGGGTTAACCAAACTCCTCTGCTAACCTTCAGGTTGAATGATTGGTAGCAGTGTAACTTCGGACAAATGGTCCAAAGCTTTAACCGAAGCCGAAGAAATCTACCTTCGTAGGACACTAGTGATGTTAAGTTTGTAAGTTTAACTTACCCTTTCTGGCAAAACTGGCTTGATATTGTGTCATTTTATTCAACGATGTTGTTTGCCAATTCCAGCTCTAGAAGACCGGAAGTTTATCTTACCCCTTCTGGCAAAACTGGCTTGGTATTCAGTCTCGTTATTCAACTATTTTATTACCAATTCCAGCACTCGAAGATCCATCGGCCACGGACACTTCTGGACCTGTCACAACAGAATGCAAGCCGACTGTGACGAAGGTGCGCGGAGGAACCGCATGCGCAGGACAGACGATATTCGAGGAGAACTTCGACAATCTGCGGGATAGTGTGTGGCAGATTGAGCAGTACCTGCCTGTTTATGCTCCGGTACAGTATTTTTTTTTTTTTTTTTTTTTTTTTTTTTTTTTTAAACTTTGCCCCACACTAGGAATTTCTTCCTGTATCGTGGGTGCGTTTACAAACATATAAACTCACATACACAAACACCCAGAGCCGAAACAATTATCTGTAGGTCATACAAATATTTGTTCCGTGCGGGAATCGAACCCGCGACACGCAGCGCAGCAGTCAATCGCTCAACCACTGCGCCAACCGTGCGCCCAAATTTATAAAATTTATCCATACTATAAATGCAAAAGTAACTCTGTTTGTTTTTAACCCTTTCACGACTAAACAGAGGAACAGATTTAAATTAAATTTGGTATGGAGTTAGTTTGAGACCCTGAGAAAGACATATTTTTTATGTCGATAGTATGTTCCCTTGGGATGATAACACAGTTTTTACACATTAATATAATACTAGCTTTTGCCCGCGGCTTCGCACGCGTAGACTACATGCTTCTCCTTATCATATTTTAACAGTATGTAGAGAAAAGTAAAAAATAATGTAATGCGAAAGTGTTTCTTAGAACAGACATATACTTACCTACTCTATCATTGTCCCGTTCCGTATGCCTACACTATTTCTGTGTTTATGCATGACTAAGTAATCATAAGCATAAGTAAGTAATTAAATTAAAATATTTCCTTATAAACAACATTTTAAACAATTTTGAATGTTGACGCTAATATCACCATACTATTTGATGAGATAACACGTGAACACGCTACATAGAACTGTTCATGGAAAAAGCAATTCCCAAAAAACCTTAATTTGCATTAGATTTTAATCTTCAGCCCAAACCCAATATTCGAAGATCCTAACTTCAAAACTGGCCGACTTTCATACAAACTTTCATCCCCTATTTCACCCCCTTAGGGGTGGGATTCACAAAAATTCTTTCTTAGTGGATGCCTGCACAGTATGAAGTATCTATTTGCAAAATTTCAAGTCTCTAGACGATTTCATCCTCATGGGGGTGAAATCTTCAAAATCGATGAGACACGTTTAAGTTATTTTTTAATCTTCAGCCTAAACCCAAAATATGAAGATCCTGACTTTAAAACTGACGGATTTTCATACAAATTTTCATCCCCTATTTCACGCCCTTAGGGGTGGAATTTCCAAAAATCCTTTCTTAGTGCTCACCTACACTACCAAAGGAACCTAAGTGCCAAGTTTCATGATTGAAGCTTCAGCCGTTTGGCCTGTGCGTTGATGGTCAGTGAGTGAGTCAGTCAGTCAGTCAAACAGTCAGTCACTTTCTTCTTTTATATTTTTAGATTATAAATGCGAAAGTGACTCCACCCTTTGTTTGTTACCTTTTCACGAATAAACAGCTGAACAAATTAAGATGAAATTGAGTATGGAGATAGTTTGAGAGCCTGGGAAGGACATTGGACAGTTTTTTTTATCCGTTGGGATAATAAAACACTTTTTACGCGGGTGAAACTGTAAAGTTGCGGGCAGAAGAAAGTTTACTATATAACATCAATCAATGCAACAGCCTAACTGAATTGGGTTTCTGCTGAACAATAGGTTCTGGGTTCGATGCCTGGGTCGGGCAAGCTGTTATTGGAGTTTTTAACTAGGATTTCTTAGTACCAGCATTGAGTCTGGATATATGCCCGGTTGATAGCATTAGGGGTGTCCTTTATTACATGGGCCCTAAACATAACTGGTGAAATGGGGGTGTACTATGGCTCCTCTGACTAACGCTTCAGGGAGTGTGAAGTTGTGATTCGAGTACAACTTTTGTCAAATTAAACTACAAAAACCGGCCAAGTGCGAGTCGGACTCGCACACGAAGGGTTCCGTACCATTATCGCAAAACACTGCATAAAAATCACGTTTGTTGTATGGGAGCCCCCCTTAATTTATTTTATTTAAATTTATTAATTATTATTTTTTGATGTAAATATACAACTAAACATTCTGTGAATATTTCAAGCGTCTACCTGTTGCCGTTATTAATATCGAGCAAAAAACGGCAAAAATATCACGTTTGTTGTATGGGAGCCCCCCTTAAATATTTATTTTATACTGTTTTTAGTATTTGTTGTTATAGCGGCAACAGAAATACATCATCTGTGAAAATTTCAACTGTCTAGCTATCACGGTTCATGAGATACAGCCTGGAGACAGACGGACAGACAGACAGACAGACAGACAGACGGATCGCGAAGTCTTAGTAATAGGGTCCCGTTTTTACCCTTTGGGTACGGAACCCTAAAAACTACAGGACAAGCGCTCCTTCGCAAAAAAAGTACCATAATAAATAAATAAATAAAATATATTTATTTCAGACCTATAACAGTCCATAAGTTGTTAGTGATTAGTAACAGATTGTGCTTAAATGCTACGTTAGTGTTATTAGTAGGTACTTAAATCTATTTAAAGTAAACCTATAATAGTCACGATGATTTCCTTTAAAATACCTATGGAACATTGTCCAAGATAAACTCAGTTTTTTAGGGTTCCATACCCAAAGGGTAAAAACGGGACCATATTACTAAGACTCTACGATCAGTCTATCTGTCTGTCTGTCTGTCTATCTAATCTCGATTTAACCACATGTTACAGCAGTTTTGGGTTTCTGAGCACCTTTTTAGGGTTCCGTACCCAAAGGGTAAAAACGGGACCCTATTACTGAGACTTCGCTGTCCGTCTGTCTGTCTGTCTGTCTGTCTGTCACCAGGCTGTATCTCATGAACCGTGATAGCTAGACATTTGAAATTTTCACAGATGATGTATTTCTGTTGCCGCTATAACAATAAATACTAAAAACAGAATAATATAAATATTTAAATGTGGCTTCCATACAAGAAACGTGATTTTTTGCCGTTTTTGCGATAGTGGTACGGAACCCTTCGTGCGCGAGTCCGTCTCGCACTTGGCCAGTTTTTTTATACATAATTAACTTCGGGACAATCTGGCCTACTACCTCACAGGTGTGAACGTGGCTTTACAAATGCACTGAAAGAAATTTTTAATTCACAGTTACCAAGGGTTGCTGATTACGAAATTATTGGGACTTGCGAACTTTGTCTTGCTAGCAACACACAGTTTTTCTATTAGCTTATTAGTTTTTCATTATTTTATTAAAGTTTGCTCCAATTTAAAATTACAAAACTTGTTTGGTTAACTCTTTTTTTTAGTGTGATAAGATTTCAAATAAGTATCGTCCTAACTGTTCATAAAAACCCTTTGCATACATAATACTTACTGCAAAGTTAAACTGTCCCGCATTCTGGTCAGGGTCATTGACCGCAGATACGTCACTCTCGCTTCTTAAAACCTGTTAATGACTACATCGAGGGACTTTTTATTTGCTGAATCAGTGTCTTGTCTTGTGGTTTCAACAAGATTTGCTAATTAGAATTAATTTTACCTGTAAAACTAATCATTTCTTGATGACGATGGTCAACTGATTTATGTCTGTCATCTAGATGAGTAGGTATCTAAGTAGGATTTTCTTTCGGAAAAAGGGGGTTTATGTGCTGACGCTTGAATTAAGACGAGAATTAACAAGCAAGCACCCCCGACACATTTTTATTTCATGCTACATAATTTATCTAATAATAGACACGCTCCGATCGGCAATCTATTGAACACGTAATTATGACACGATATCTTGCGAAAACATCCGGATTCAAACAGCAAAACGCTCACAACTTTAGAACGGCTGAACCGATCTTCATCAAACATAGCTAAGAACACTCTCGATAAAGTTTCTCGATAAACCTTTCAAACAAAAAGTCAATGAATTCAAAATCGGTTCATCCGTTTAGGAGCTATAATACCACAGATAGATACACAAACGCACAGGCACACACGTCAAACTTATAACACCCCTCTTTATCCATCGGTGGGGCTACAAAATACAGGCAGTCATGGGGACTGCCGACAGAAGTAAAACCTTAAAACTTTGGAATAACTATAATAATGTAATAATAAAACGTGGTTGCGTGAATCCGCTGGATGCGAGACACACGGGACCGGTCAATGTGGCGAAGCTTAGGGGAGGCCTATGTCCAGCAGTGGAAGTCTCTTGGCTGAAATTATGATGATGATGAATAATAAAACTGTGTTTGCGGCCAGTTATTCCAAAGTATTAAGTTTTTACTGGCACAACACATCACATAATCATGAAGCGAATGCATAAGTTAACGCTACCAAAAATCGCTCAACGCGACTAAATATGTTTTCACATAAATAAAACCTATATAGACTCTACATACTATAAACTGACGTAATAGGTGCCTCATGGTATTATTGATTTTCATGTGGACGCATTTAATCTTATTACGACTGAAACGAGAATCTGTAGACTTAACAGACGTATTAATTCACCTAATAGTATTTTTATAAACAAATTAGTTTTCGATCATCATCTTGAAATTTGGGAACTACTTTCTCCTGTCTTTCTATTTCTCAAAATTCAGGGCTTTATCGTTCCGAGTCGATGGAAAACGCTTTAGACATTTTGGGACCAGTAGGCAGCCACCCCAATAGCATCATCAGTGGCGTTCATTAGGTCCTGTAAAGTCCAGGTGTATGGGCACTTGGGGTACTCCAGCATTTGTTTCATATTCTGCACAGGTGCACCGCACTCAGATTGTGTGTCAGACAAGTTTAGAAATTTAGATGTAATGTAGTTTTGTTTTCCAATTACTTCATGCTTTGTCTGTCCACAGAACTTCCCGTTCGTGTCATACCAGCGTCTGGCTTCTGATCCGACAGTGTTCGTATCTGACGGCAACCTGCGCATCTCTCCTAAGTTGCAGCAGAGGCTACCAGGGTTCACTGATGAGTCCATTTATACTGGCGCTATCAATCTGTTTAGTGGGTAAGTAGAGGTTATAACGATTTTATTTTATTTTGGATCTCACGAAATTGTAATTAAACAAAAGAAATAAAAAAACCAGCCAAGTGCGAGTCGGACTCGCGCACGAAGGGTTCCGTACCATTATCGCAAAAAACGGCAAAAAAAATCACGTTTTTTGTATGGGAGCCCCACTTAAATATTTATTTTATTCTGTTTTTAGTATTTGTTGTTATAGCGGCAACAGAAATACATCATCTGTGAAAATTTCAACTGCCTAACTATCACGATTCATGAGATACAGCCTGGTGACAGACAGACAGACAGACAGACGGACCGCGAAGTCTCAGTAATAGGGTCCCGTTTTTACCCTTTGGGTACGGAACCCTACAAAGTACTATGGCTTGCGAAAGAAAAACCTGTCAGTCTTGATAAGCTCTTTTGATGAAGAGTCACAAACCACCTCAATAATTTTATCTTCACTCATTATAAATAGATATCAGGAAGTAAAAAATGCAAGTCTTGCTTGCACCTCAAACAGCTAGTTATATACTGTTGACCGATTGTTCCAGGGCAAAAACACGTTCAACTTTTTGTCTAAAAATATTCATAATTTTTTTGTCTATCATCGCTGCTTACTGCTTACAGGTGCACATCATCAGCCGAAGCCTGCATGAAACAGGCGTGGGGAGCAGACATTCTGCCACCCATCGTCAGTGGCAAGATCACTTCCAAAGGCTTCGCGTTCACCTATGGAACTGTAACAGTCAGGGCTAAGCTGCCGCAAGGGGATTGGATATATCCAGGTCTGATACATAAGAAACATTAGCTACATACTAAATCTTCCTTTACGGATCACGAAAAGAGTAGACCATCTGGAACTCCCACTTTTGGTCAGTTTTGTTACAATTTTCCTTGTATAGACAAAGGAACATCGATTTATCAATATCTACATTAGCATCTCGGCCTTAAGAGGAAATGCGGTCGCAGACATCCGAATGAATTGTCTAATTCGAAGATTGGCTCTCACCTATTATAGTTTTATACATATTTTATATTTTAACTTAGGAAATTTAGTCGGATGTCTGCGACCGCATTCTCTAATGTTAGAGTTTGCCTTCCCTTAGAGATTGCTACAAAAACCTGTGAAATATCTTGGTAAAATAAAGGAGTTTTCATAATCTAATTCCAGAAATTCTACTGGAGCCATTCCTGCAGAAATACGGCAGTCTGCACTACAGTTCTGGAGTGCTCCAAATAGCATCAGCTCGTGGTAATAAGGAGCTCAAGAGTGGTACTACTGAATATTCGAATAAGGTACAGTTTTTAACCCTTCATGTTGCGTAGCCTGTCAAGCGTAGTCCTGGGGGCAAGGAAGAACAGCGGTTTCGTTTTGAATGGGTGCTGGTTTTGTGGCAGCCACATTTGAACTTTAGCTTGGAATAAGGTACTCAATTGTATCTAAAGCCATTAGAAAGCGAACCGGCAATGGCCACTCCTGGGGCCTTAATCTGATGTGTCACGACTACGATGGTTCCACAGTGAGAGAGAGACAGAGGTATACATCACGAAAAGTACTATTCCTTTAAATTTTTACAGCAGAATCATGATGGCTTTGAAATTTTATGGCCCCTGGTGTCAACAAGCAGTGACTACTTTACAGACCCGATATTAGCCACCAAATAAGTTTGACTTTGGGTGATCATAATATTCTTATTTATTCGGTTCCAGGTTCTCTTCGGTGGACCCATCATGGACTTCCAGTGTCACGGCACCTTATTAAGTAATAGAGTGCTGAACGAAGGCCTCTGGGGAGACGACTACCACGAGTATTCAGTCCGGTGGGCTCCAGGTGATCATCAAGCTTTTACATGCTAGTTAGCAGCTGCATCATTGATATAACTGCGTCATTGGTCTATGACAATCTAAGAAGTTTTGTGACGTTTCTCATTTCATATACTGCGCTATGTATGAACGAAATTGAAAAATCAAATTCACAATCGTTATTAATTAGGTACTATGTTTCCCATATCCCTAAACACTATAACAACGAGTTGGTATCATTCGTAAGCATCAAGTTTTAAAGCTTTTTATAGCTGTCAAATCCGACTTCTTAGATTGTCACGACTTTAGTGGTCATAAGCTTTACTGCTGAGCATGATGTCCTGGGTTCGGTTCCCGGGTCGGGCCAAAGTGTTGTTGGGTTAAACCATCCGGTATTTGTCAATAGCAGCCCGGAGTCTGGGTTTGTTTCGGTAGATGGCAATAAGATCGCACAATGTTAGGACCCAATAATATTAATGCTAATTTTTATCCGTGGTACTAGGCAACTGGGCTTCTCCCAGTTGTAAACGACCCTTTGTGCCTATTGGCCTTGTTTGTTCTGTCTCCTGCTTGATATGGAGGGAAGTGGAAATTTGTATTTTTTTCTCACTCCTTACATTATTCTTTTTTGATTAATTCCGTTGCGGGATCCAAGACAGTTAAATTCATTATCGGGGACTTAATCCAACTTCATTGCCTCGGCGGTTTTCTGGTGATCGGCACTGATGATTCTGGCTTTCAGGAGTTGCAGTGGTTTGGTAATAGTGCGGTGGGATTGTAAAAAAAGATCGCACCCTAACTCATGGGACAAACAAAACTGACCTACATGTGGTTGCGCTATTAGATGCACTTCTACCTAAACCGTCCGAGAATACAGGCGTGATGTTATCATTGATATAAATTGAATATGCTAGCGTTAGCATTACCGACTGATTCTTGCTACTTATATAGTCAACTACAAAGGGCAATGGAGAGGTCTATGCTCGGAGTGTCCTGGCGTGATCGAATCAGAAATGTAGAGATCGGCAAGAGAACTAAAGTTACCGACATAGCCCGAAGAATTGCCAAACTTAAGTGGCAGTGGGCAGGGGACATTGCTCGCAGAACGGATGGTCGATGGGGCAGAAAGGTTCTGGAGTAGCGACCGCGAACCGGTAGACGTTGCGTTGGAAGGCCTCCCACCAGGTGGACCGATGACCTGATGAAGGTTGCGGGGATCCGCTGGATGCAATACGCAATTAGGCTGCAGGTTTCTCACCGCAAAATTATCGCAGAATGAATGTGGAAAATTGTCAAGCACGCGTTATCTGCTGTGATTGGGTGAATGAATTTTCAACAGCCAATCACAGCAGACAACCGCGATTATTGGTCGATTACGTTAACAGCCCGATAATCAGTGAAGAGAAACCGCGGGTTAACGTGATTCCCAAGGCAGGGAGGCATCTCGGTATTCATCCACGCACCGATCTCCGCAAGCGTACCTTAACCTTGAAAATCGACCCGTCGCACCACGGGTCAACTGCGAAGAAGTCATGTTCATTAAAATTTCGTGATACCTAATGATGTTTTGAAGATGAATGAAATTTTAAAGATAGCAAACTGTCATAAAGTTAAATGTAAAAGTAAAATTATAAAATGGTTACTTAAACTCAATTATATGGAAACAAAAAAAATACTCGATGTAGCAAAATAGCAGGATGTGTCAATTATAGGTATTCTTACTTTTTTCTAACATATGTACGTTCTATTGTAATGTTCAATATATATTTATATAATATTTAAATTTACAGTAATTTATTAATTATTATGCATTATACGCTAACACACATACATACAAACACACCGCACATTCATGCACTCACAAACACACACACACATACGCACCATCCATACACACCATTTCCCATTAGTTCCATGTTGACAATCTCTATGTATTACAATGTAATGGGGGGCCTGGAGTTCTGAAATACAGGCCTAGGCTTAGTTTAGACTCCAGATCTCTCACAAATTACGATTTTATTTTTGTCTAAATATTCTGTCAATGTAACGGCTGAGATAAGTATGTAATTTGTGGAGATAAATAAACATTTTTATTATTATTAATATTTTATTATTAATGCTCTTCGAATCTAAAAGACCGTTTCCTTCACACAGATCGCATAACGCTGTCAGTGGATGGGGCGGAGTGGGCGCGAGTGGATCCTACAGCGAGTGGACTGCGCGGGCGCTTCCCTGCTGAGTGTCCTCAACTCCCGCGCACCTTGCTGCAAATGGGATCAAAGATGGCGCCGTTTGATGATCACGTGAGTATTCGTTAGATGATAATTTGGTATTTAATGTACGATTAATAAAAATTAACGGACAGGCGAAGAGGGGTTGAACATTATTTCTTCTTTCTTTGCAAGCAGTCACGCTGGAGCCTTTTAAAAACCAACATGTAACTATGCCACCAAGGTTATGCCCCTTTCCCCTGGAAAAGCTACCTTAATTTCGAAACAGAGACCGATGTTGACGAAACTATGTTTGTTCATATCTGACTTGCAACTTGACGGTGACGTGACTGATGTTTTAATGAACCGTTATCCTATTATATGTCCCCAGTTCTACATAACCCTGGGCGTGGGAGCTGGCAGCATCACGGAATTTCCCGACGGCGTGACCACAGTGAACAACCGCCCCAAGCCTTGGAGCAATCCTAGCAGGAAGGCACTCCTCAACTTCTGGCAAGACATGAGCTCCTGGTTAGAGACCTGGAACGAGCCGCAAATGCTTGTAGATTACGTCAAAGTTGTTGCGCTGTGATAGTTTTAAGATTTTAGTTTTTTTTTTGACTGATTTGTGTTAAGTGAGGCCAACTAGGTCCATGAATAGACCAAAAAATACTCAAAACTCTCTCTGGAATAACCAATGTTGAAGAATTAACATTAGAAAGTTTGTATAATATTTTCCAAATCAGAATTATTTGTCATCAACATTTTGTTTCTAAGTTTAAATAGTCATTACCAGAAAGGATTTTTATAAAAATCTAATTCTACTGATGGCTGACGAAAAAAAAACAGCTTTTAGACCTTGTACAGAAAGGGAGAATTTGCTGTGAATGTTGTTGCTGTTGCGTCCAGAAGGAGCATATCAACGTGAGAGCATTTGGGCAATTACGTTAAAAAAATTGCCGCTCCAAAAAAAAGAAAAACGAAAAAGAAATTCGCGCGTAAAGTGGACGCAACAACCAACAAGGCGTTTCTAGTATCTAGTAATTCGCCAACATTTTATTAATAGTAATTCACGCGCAAGGGGGTGACCATAAGCTCTTAAGAGTAAGGTTATTTTGAGATCGCGTAAGTGACAGATGTATACAAGTCATATACATCTGTCCCTTACACACACTCAAAATAACCTTACTCTAAGAGCTTATGGTCACCCGCCTGCGCGTCTGGCAAAGCGCACGCGATTTAAGCGCTTATTTTAATTTCGCAAGAGGCTTGTGGCCGCGATGTATTGGCGCCCAGTACCTCGCCAACGCGCGTATGAATTCGCGCGAGACGATCGAATTCGGTTCTACTGGACAAGGGATAAATCAATACCGAAAAAACCAACATTTTAGTTTTTCGTACTAATAAAGTAATACCTAGTCTACTTTGTATGCTTTTAATATTGCCATTTTATAAACAAATATATTAATGTTAAAAACAGAACAAGGAAGATAAATAAAAGACTTATACACATTTGGGACTATTTTTATTTGCACGGTGTACATGTTGGTCCGTATAGCTAAGACATTAGATTCCCCCGCTATACGAAACTATGACATTATTCAAATGGTCAACCATCATTTTTGAAGGCTGGTCACACTGTTTAAAGAGAAAAGCGAAGTAAAATGGGCGATATGCGTTACTTGTAATTCCAGTACGGAATAAATACAATATTATAAGGCCTGCTAATCTGAGGGGACGTACTATCACGTGTAACGCCATCATGATGACGCTGTGAAAAAGGGATAGACCTCCGTCTCTCTCTCACAGTGGAACCATGGCAGTTTTGAAACGTCAGAGTAAGACCCCAGGTTTGTCTATATGATGCAAAGTAAAAACATGACTCTTTTTGGCATTCGCCACAGTCGGGTAAAAATGTGTTTTATGGAAACTTCATTATTATATAGGTATTTATAATTCAGGTCACAAGGAAAAAGTTTAAACCGTCTATTAAATAGATTGTTCTTTCGTAAAATAACCCTAAACAGTGCAAACGCCGTTACAATTTAAATTATACATTTCTTAACTGGTTTTATTCCACAATTTCACTATTTTACAAAGAGGTGAAAACAGTTTGAGAGATGTATTTAGAATACAAAATTATTGGCTAAGGCTGAAATCGTTGCGATTATGATGTCTTGATTTTTTTTGTGATAGTTTCGATCAGGAATAAAGACTTTGCATTTGTGTGAGTGTATGTACGCACTTGAATATAAAAATATGTATATTATGTTCAAGTTTGTACAGTCACTGCCCTGCTTATGTACCCCTCTTCTTTTTTAAGGCGATATATACGCCCCAATGTTAACGCAGTACTGGCCGTGCGCCCGCTAGATGCCAAAATATCAATATTGAACCTCCTTTTGAACAGTTTTGTTTGCAAAATATTATTTGATTTACATATGCTATGTTAGTTATGAAAAAATTCCAGCCATCAATTTTTCTGTGTAAAAATATTTTTACACATCCAAATCGTTTTGGAGGAGTTTCCAAAAGTTGCGAAAAAATATCGTGTTGTTAATTATTTTTTAAAGGAAAACTATTATTTACACGAAAAAACCTTGTGTTCAAAATTATGTACATGTACATTTTTTCAAACCTTTTAACCTAGCCGTCACTAAGGAGTATGCTTTAGAAAGTTACCGGTTTACGGCACTAAAGCGTATGTAGGCCCTTAAATGGTCAGGTAATGCAGGTCACTGACTGTACGAATGATTGTGATCAATAATATAAACGCAGCTTTCTTTGTTCTTTCGAAATCAAACTCGAAGCTCGTATTCATCAAGAAACATGTTTATTCTATTCTATATTTTTATATGGCAATCAAAACCGATGTCGACTATTCTGCTAATGTCGAAAGTTAATTGGAAGAGCAAGAATATTTTATTTTTAGTTAAAAGAGAAGGAAATAAAAATGTCATTAGGTTCAATGTGCAACATCAGTGGACATTTTCAAAGATACAGTAACTTTCAAGACATTTTTGTCGTGATAAAATATTTTAATCACTAACTCACACAAGAGCAAACCTTTTATTTCTTAGAACTGGCAATTTTTCTCACTAGCATCACAAAAATTGCAGCCCCACCCAACCTTATAAAAGACTACAAATACTTTGATCAATTAATTGATATTACATATTATTTTTTTTTATTATAATTTCAAATACATTAAAATTTGTAACCTCCTACGTTCCATCAAAATGCCCTAAGTGCCTTAATACTACAGAGAGTCAATCCCTACTTTACATTTATTTGTAGGTAGTTTAAAACATTGAATATCTTATGAATAGTGTGGGAACGCGTCTAGCGAATGAAGTAGTCAATATTTTTTCGCCACTTAGCCGTGGTTAACACTACATTGTACTGCACGTTTTTGGAACGAAATCCCTTAACCGATTGTGTGCCATTGTCTCGCGTGGATCCGCGTTTTAGGTATTCAAGGGGTTTATGCGGGATTCGATAGGTGTGAATCGGGCGAAAACGTAAAGGCGGATATAGACATTGCACGCCTTTCCTTTGATTTGAATTGTCGAGCACATGTCTCGCCACGAATATGAACGTCAACACATTGCCATGTGCGATGTGCGCCGTGCGCTGCGCATGCCTCGCAATGTCTGTATCCGCCTTAACGCCACGTAAGACTTTTGCGTTATACCCTCTTCTTATGAGCAGCCGTACACACACACTGCGCGCTCTTTCTTGTGTGTCTGTGGTGTGTGTGCGTGCAAGTATCGAGACTCAAGCGTGAATAACTTTGTTCCTGACGGGGGTACCCTGACCTAACCGCACATGTTACTTTTTTGAAGTACAATGCTGGTATCACACGGCATTATACCACACGTTGTTTACAGTACTTGCTTCTGCCAGCGACTTCGCCCGCGTGAATGTCGAAAATTATCCCAAGGGAACATATTCCCGGGATAAAAAGTATTCTATGTGCTATTCCAGACTATAATCTATTTCTGTGCCAATTTCATCCAGATCCGTCCAGCTGTTTGAGCTTGAAGAAGTAACAAACATACAAACACACACACATACACACACAAACTTTCGCTTTTATAATATTTGTGTGATATATAATATTAGTGTGCTCAGCAGCGGGATGTCGTCGTTAGATCCCCGGAAAAAAATGCAGTAAAATGTAGTGTGAACCGCGGATAACATTGATAATGAAGCTAATAAAAACTGGTGTTACTTCTTTTAATATGTTAAAAAGACAGTGAATGCCAACAAAAGCACACATTTATCGATTGTAGCGTTTTTTGTCTTCCTATTCGCTAGACGCATCCACGCTTTAGTAGTACGACAGCTAGGAGACAATATAATTCGCAGACACAAACGTACAGATATGACTCGGGATCACATGGAAACGTTACATACTATCACTTCTATATTCAAACAAACACGACTTTTGAATTACTCGTACCATCAAATTACGAAAATATCTGATCATTTATTTGTAACTTACTCAATACAACATTAAACCAACTGGCAATAACTGTACTTGTTTTTCAGAATTTTTCAAAAGCCCTGTTAATGTTCACTACCGACCAAAGCTGCTCACGCGTGAATGACGCCGCGACACTGAAATTCGTAAAAAGAAGGTTCTAAGCGCCGATTCGTACTACTGTTGCTGTCGCCGCGGCAGTAACAGTGGTTTGACTCGAAAGCGTGTCTTGGCGTCAGTAACGCTGGAGCCGCTCTGCTCCGAAGTCTACCTTTAAAGATCATAAATACTTAAAAGCAGAAGTTTGCTACGATTTCATAATTTAACTAAGAGATAAAAGGAATTACATTCGCTAACAAATATTATGACATCATGTGATGTTATTTCGCTAAAAGATTTCACGACATTTTACATTGGTACATTTTTATTAAGGAGTAGCTAGAAACAGATTCTGTAGTACAATGACAATAGATAAGGGTTTTATTTTGTTTTAATTAGGACACAAACACCGGCCCTTGAATCACAGAGTTAGGTGCCCTTAATAGTTGCACAGCACAAGGTTCAAAATCGCTTGATAGTTCACATGACACCTCACTTTTTATTTATTTATGTAATAACATGCCCAAAAGGTACAAAGGTGGACTTAATGCCTTAGGCATTCTCTACCAGTAAACTGCAAATATTAGTCTGCTTTAAGAGTGCAACCCCCTGATCAGTAAGTTAAACTAGAGCCATACTATGAAGTGTTAAAGTCGGTTAAAATTGATGTCGCTAATTGCCTTGTATAGCCCCATCTAACTCCCACACTGCCATAAATATGGCTTTAACACATCATACCACGGTCGCTTAAGTATAACCTTTATTTTAAAACATCATTAGGACTATATTGCTTTGTCAACCCAATGTCATTAACCGTCAATCTGTTTCTAGTAGTCAAAATATAAAAACACAAGTCTATCAAGCACCATGTTAGACCGAAACTAACCGAGATAAATTAATTTTGGTATATTACTGAAAAAACAACAATGTCGTTTTAATTAAAAAAGGACGCTACACAGACATATATATCATAGTTTTACGCCAATAAAATTCGTATAGACAGGAGCGGTCGTAAAACGTGAGAGTAGGACGGCGAATATTTAGCATAAGATTGCAGAGTCTCGTGCCGTCTCGCTCTCTCTTTTTATGACCTTTGACGTTTATTAAGTATACACAAAAGAACGGATATAAGTATAATAAAACCGTGTAATATCATCCGGGGCCATATTATTTGATTATCACAGCCAACACACACTCCCAAACGAAATTATTTTAAGGGACAACACTTTTGTAAAATTGGAATTGTAATTTTATGTTTTTTATAGGACTTACTTGAAATCTGCAAGATATTTTTGTGAAATACCGACATATTTAGTCTAACTTCTTGTTGATGCATAAGTATTGTCTATTCTTGAAAAAGAGCCCGAAAATACAGATAAGATTTCAAAAACAGTACACAATATTACAATTCCGATTTACTTAGTACGTTCAAAAGATTACCACAAGTAGACTTCATAAATGGATAGTTTAATTACGATATAGGGAACAAGACAATATTAAGCTGCACCATAAGCAATTTTACACAGCGAAATGATTACATAGACCAACCACTTTTTTAGGGTACCGTAGCCTAATGGCGAAAACGGAACTCTTCTGTCCGAATGTCAAGGAACGAAGTTCCTGAACACAACTTGGGGGAAAATGTAACGTCACGTAAGATTTTTGCGTTATACTCCCACCTCTCCTCTTTCTATGAGCAGTAATAAACGCACACATCTCTCTTACTTACTCTGCGTCAGGAACTCCGTTCCTGGCTGGGGTACCCTGACCGCAATCGTTATTTTTTCACTCAAACACAAATTTCTTTGTTTTTTCAAGTATTTTAGACCGTTACATATACCAATCACAAACACCCGGTGTCTCAAAGGCTCATCAACGCAGACATTGGTAGACAGACTTGAAAACTCCTGTCAAACGATTCGATTTTATAGTTCATTCGCGTTAAGAAAATAGTGAGCCATCGTTGTCAGCCGGCCCCTCGACCAATCGGGTCGCAAGCTCTCTAATTTGTTGCGACCCAATTGGTCGAGAGGCCGGTTGACAACGATGACTCACTATTTTCTTAACGCGAATGAACCTTTTGCTATTTTAGACAGTGGATACGAGTTTGAAAGTCTGACAGATATAAGAAACCGGGTGTTAAAAACTATCCCTAGTTTAAATTCCTTCCCTTAGATAAGTGAGACACGATAATACCAATACACTACAAATATGAAAAATTTAATATCAATTAATTTCCTACTCAAACGAAGAATACATTTTCATATAATTTAGAACATTAAATTCCCCTTTGGGTAATACGTAACACAAACTACTTATAAATTATTTATTATTATTATTTTTAAATGATTTACGCGTCTAACGCTGTCAAGATATTTTTATGATGATATAAGTTGAATTACAGATATTATATTATGATTTTTAAAGTCAGCTGAATATAATTATTAATATCTATGGTCCACATAGTCCTCTCTACATTGTCTATGCATTAAAGTTGCAATGAATGACAATACTCTTAATAATAAGCCGATTATAGTTACTTTCGTCTTTTGATAGAAAATTTATCCTTACTTCTGAGTCTCATCACTTAGTTTGTTGCCGAATCTAATTTAAGATGTAGTAATTAATTAAGTTTCAACAACAGGATTGGTTGTTGGAACGAATAAATAGAGATTGAAACAACAGACTTTCAAGAAACTAGAAGCAGTATTTCATTTTATTCATTTTTGATAGGCGAAACACGACTAAAATTACTAAAAATATAGTCGATTTATCTCGCTAATATAAGTTACTTAGTAGTCAAATTTTACACATCAATTTTAAATATTATGTATACATCCAATAAGTAACTTTGGTGTAATGATTCGTAGATGTAATAAATATAGATGACGTCAAGAGATAAAAAGCTTTTTAAGCTATACACAAAGCTGTTAAGCTAAACCCTTTCGGTTCTAATATGATTAAATACGACATTGTATGTTAAGATGTTAAAATACGACATTGTGTGAGTAGATAGATGTATACCAGCTGTATATCTCCATCTCTCTCTAACAATGGTAAACGACACGACACGAATATACCCGTTATTTTACACTATTACGTACAGTACGACACTAATATGTTGCCTCGACAAAGTTCGTAAAACCGATCACTTCCGATTTACTCAACCAATAGAAATCACTCACTATTGCGCCATTCAACGCTATTCGCGCTATATATTCCCGCCTCAGTTCGACCCGATACAGCGTTTTGAATAAAACCAATAGGGATGTTTTCTGGGTAGGAAAATGATAATTCTATTAAGTCCATCAGTGAGATTATCAAATAATATTGGACATGTATTTTTAGCTTTACCAAATCAATAAAAATTGACAGAGTCAATGCGCATCAAAGTTGCTTGTGACGTCACTAAGGCAGTATAAAGTGTACTAGCGGCATGACGTCACACGATATTTCAACGCATTATTATAGTCGTCACTTTATGTTTACGTGTCAAAAAAAATACGTGTCCAATATTTTTTATTCTAATATATTACCATTACAATGTTCGGAACTGATCGGTTTTACGAATTTTGCCGATGCTACATGTAACTTGTGTCATACTGTAATGTCTTATAAGTACAGTCAGTGGACCGATATCTACCTCGGTCAATCTGCCTCGCCATTTTGTTTGTCCAACCCTCTACCCAATTTAGCTAGGTTCGGGTCTCCTAGAGCGTCTGCGAAATAGCAGACGCTCTAGGAGACCTAGCTCTGTTCTCGGTTGTCTGAGTACTTTTCTGCATGCTTCTAATATAACCTTTTTTTTTACATTGAACGAATGCTTATCTGACCTTTTACGACCGATTGGGTAACACAAAACACCATAGCCTGGTAAGACTGGTGTAAGATTTTTAGGCTTATGATAAGTTTCTAAACAAGTGAAATAGGTAAGATAGGCTACATATTGCAGTCCACAGACTATACATAAGAACTACTAACAATCACTAGTTTTTTTTTTTTAAATACAATCGAGAACATTTATCTAACAATCGTTTTAAAACTTTTGATATTTTTATCGAAGCTAGTCAAACTCCTAGATGGAATCATCCTAAGCAAGCTTGCAACATTGATTGCCTAAACGTTATAGTAAGAAATAAATATTTTATTTTTATATAATGATTTATATAAGTTACTGGTGCAAGTGCCTAGCTGTTCTATTGAAATAAATATTTGAAATAATTAGTATTTTATGTACAGGAATGATGACGTAATACATACACATGGGTTTACACGACAAAAGACATAGAACGTTTGAACGTCATAAGCGTTCAGTGATCTGCAGTTTCATCAATTTAAGCTCAAGGGACTAAAAATATACATGGAATTTAGACTCCTATCCTCACGACGTAATGCACACATTTCCATCCAGATAAAGACGATCGTATTCGAAAACTAGCGCTTTTTTTATCTAACTAACACGTGTGCCTTACGTCGTGGAGATAGGGATCAATATGCTTTGTATATTATTAGAAATCCGCTTCGAATTTGCGTCAATATGTTTTAACCCACACTTAATATTCTATGTTGTATGTGTAAAGAGCTGTCTCTGTTTTTATAGATGTTTTAATGATATTACTGAGGTTTCAAATTGTGACGTAAATATCATGATTTTGATATATTGTCACTGTCAACGATTCACTAATTACTATTGATCATTTTTTAATGGCGCAATAGCAACGAAAATGTCATAATATAAATGCAATATTCAGAGAAAACATTTCTTCTCCAACTTATTCTAAGGTTGCAGAGTTTTTATATTATTTAAACGATCTAATGAGATTTGATATAATATAATAACAACTTTCTATAAACATAAGTGAATATAAAACTCTGCAATCTCAGAATATCTTCATTTGCCTAAATACAAGCTACTACATCATCTTACAACATTACTAACACATAAGTAGCACTCCCATATACGACACACACATTTAATTCTAAAAATAACTATAAAAATATACGTCCAATTTCGTCTTACAAAAACAAGTCGAAAATATAAATTCACTAATTCCACTTAGTAATTAACGTAAAAAATAAGACAAAAGAAATCTTAATAAATAAGGTGCGTCACACAAAAATACTGCGATAATTTCGTTCCTTATCTAGAAACTCATAGGAATATTGATTTTGCCGTCGTATATGGAGAACGGGGCTCGAGAACACTCGCAGTTGCCGCTGAAGGCGCACGAGTCGTTCAGCTCACTCGTTCCCGCCTCACTCGTTCCCGCCTCACTCGTTCCCACCTCACTCGTTCCCACCTCACTCGTTCCCAACTCACTCACACTTGCCTCACCTACACTAACACTACGTGGGCCGTTTAAATTTTGAATGTCTTTTAGTCCTGATTGGAGCGACGCGGTGACGTCACTCGACCCACTGGTGCCGCCCCGCCAGCATGGGCCAGCGTGGCCGCGGGCCCGCCAGCCTGGCCCAGCGCGGGCACTTACTGCGCCTTGCCGTCGGGCTTGTGTCATACGAAGTCCATCGCGTCCCGGGTCTTGCCGGAGAACTTTCCAGCCGACCTCTTCTTCAGTGTTCGCTCGATCAGTTTCTTGGCTTCGCTTACTATGAATACGCTTGATGTTAGGCAGACCAGGAATATTATATCTGGAAACAAGGAATGAATGTGAGAACATGCTTTGTGAAGTATAAGTAAGAGGTCTCCCACGGCACAGCATTATGCTGAGTGGAAGCTTTCTTGTCACAGTCACGACATCCATCTTCCTGTACTGTACTCAAATTTGGTATTTTATGTTTATCTTACTTTTCTTTATTAACATAATTTAAGTACTAATACTAATTTAAGGAAAAAAAAAAAAAAAAAATATGTCCCTTTTACCTAACTCAACTCACTAAAGGCGAATAAACACTTTTCTATCTTTCTAGGTACAGGGCATATTTTACAAGTCAAATCAAAACTTAAACTGTACTTTTTGGATTGTCATTGATTCAATCTATTACCGATTGCAAAACATGAGAAGAAGGGGCCAGAAATTCTATTTGGTCTTCAAATTGCTTATAAAGGTAGCTTAAAGAACCTGCCCATATGTGAATTCAGAATTATAGGTAATCATCAAGTTAATAAATAAATAACATGACAATTTACGACCGTATTTCAGAGACAGAGTATTCATGTTTACTTAACAGGATCAGCCCAGCAAAAAGACCTATGAAATAATGACAAAGCAGTAAACCCTTTATAGACATACCATGTCCAGTCAGCGCCTCAGTCTGGAACACCCTCTGCAGCGGCGGGAAGTATATGACCAGCATCTGCCCCACGAGGCTGAGCGTCACCGCCACCAGGAACATCTTGTTGGAGAACAGCCCCACTTCGAACAGCGACTTGGTCTGCGAGCGGCACGACAGCGCGTTGAACATGTCGAACAGCACGAAGCACGTGAACGTCATGGTGGTGTCGCGAGGGGTTATCTTGTTGTCCGACATCTGGGATGAGAGAAAAGATAAATATTATTACATGAAACAAATTTAACCGTATTTTATATTCCTATGAATCACGGATAAGATTAACTCTTGTGTCTCCAATGCAAACAGTGTACCTTTTGTTCTGGTAAAAAATACCTACGGTCCGTTTCAGTTGAATTTAAAAATATTACAGATCTACATTACACGTTAGGTGCACGCTGTTGCTTACTATAGCACTTTACTTTAGGTGCATATTATAGCGCTTAAGGTGCACACTGTAGAATACTATAGCACTTCAGGTACACGCTGTCGCACATTATAGCACGTTAGATGCACGCTGTATCACACTATAGCACTTTAGGTGCACGCTTTTGTACATTATAGCACATCACGTAAACGATGTTGCACACTATAGCACTTTAGATGCACGCTGTTGCACTCTACAGTGCTTTAGGTGTACCCTGTTGCACACGATACACAAACCTCCATAAGGGAGGATCCTCCGACCAGACGGATATTGTGTCTGGTCCGGGCAACTGCCCAACGGTTGATGTTGGACTGTTTGTATACGAACAAATCGCGCCGTAAACTTTGCTTGCTTGATGCAGGATTTGTGTGACGTCATGTCTATAGTTCGTAGGTGGCGGCGTTGATGTCGCTACACACGATGCTGCAGACTATTGCACTTTAGGTGCACACTATAGCTCTTTAGGTGCAAACCCATGCACACTACAGCACTCTACACTCAGACATTGTACTGTATGTAGTGTCAGTAAATCTCACCTCTCTGTTGAACACCCAGAGAGTGCCCGCGATGATGATGGCGGCGGACAGCAGCACGTTGAGCAACAACGCGCGTGAGATGATGCGCCGCGTCGTGTCGCGCGGGCGACGTCGCAGCACTGTGTGGTCCACTGGCTCTACGCCCAGGGATTGAGCTGGGGGTCCTGTGAATAAGAGATAAATGTCACATACTTTAACTTCATAGCTTGCCGGGAATCCTGATATACGATAAAATCTATAACCACAAATTATACACACGGAATTTTTAATGTTATCAAAATTAGCTTTGAATTGAACCCTAGGCGTGTAAAGCAATGAATTGAGCAGTGTCCACGGCCGGACGCGGTACCACAGTGGTGGACTACGAAGGTATCGAGACAGCGAGCCCAACCTCAAGGCATCTCACTACGGGTATCCACGCGAACTTCATACAAATACACACAGAGAAAAGATGGCTTCTCTCTCTAAACAGAAATAGAAGCCAACAAATTCAATCAATACCTGACCATCATCGATATTAATATTGATGATAGTGGCGAGCGTGATGAGCGATGTTATCGCAGTATCTTACCGTCCATAATAATATTGATCCAGAGTATCTGCATGGCGTTCAGTGGGTTGGGTATGCCCATGAGAGTGGCGAGCACGATCAGCGATTTTATCGCAGTATCTTACCGTCCATAATAATATTGATCCAGAGTATCTGCATGGCGTTCAGCGGGTTGGGTATGCCCATGAGAGTGGCGAGCACGATCAGCGATGTTATCGCAGTATCTTACCGTCCATAATAATATTGATCCAGAGTATCTGCATGGCGTTCAGCGGGTTGGGTATGCCCATGAGAGTGGCGAGCACGATCAGCGATGTTATCGCAGTATCTTACCGTCCATAATAATATTGATCCAGAGTATCTGCATGGCGTTCAGCGGGTTGGGTATGCCCATGAGAGTGGCGAGCACGATCAGCGATGTTATCGCAGTATCTTACCGTCCATAATAATATTGATCCAGAGTATCTGCATGGCGTTCAGCGGGTTGGGTATGCCCATGAGAGTGGCGAGCGCGATGAGCGATAGGGCAGCGATAGATGTCGACAGTTGGAAGCGGACGAAGTTACGGATGTTGTAGAATATGCACTTTCCTTCCTCAATTGCGGCGCTGTGGGAAAGTAGAGCATTTATTTAAAAAAATACCAACTCAAATCCGAAAGGGCTATTTACCATTAATTATGGTCTCTGAAAGATATAAACTTTTGGAAGAATCTTTAAAAGAGATTGAGAAGAGATAGAAATGTGGCTGATATATGCACTTATCTACGATTAGCTGTCGATGTAGCTGGACACACATCGTAGTGCAATGCAATGTACATAATTATATCCGAATCTTACTTTTTTTAATGCACTTTTTTATTTTACGCTCTTCCATGAGCTTTATCTCCCACACAGGCTTAAACAATTACTTCCAGATTGTCCTGTTGCGAGATGAAGGTGCTAATAAATCTACATAGCTCCTTTTCTAGCTTGACCAATGCTGTGTATAGTGCCCGGCACATAAGTTGGCAAGGTTTTGACTAGTGGGGGTAAGATCGCGCATGTTCCGCGAACTGGCCAACTACCATATAGAGCGAACCGAACGTGGACGCGACACGATTGGTCAGTCGATCCTTGTGTCAACTAACAAACCAATCGCGCGCTCGGAACGGAGCTAAACGTTCCCCGCGCCCCGCTTCAATACCAAAGATGCCTAAAAAACGACTTCTGCGCTTCTAACGACTCTTGCCAACTTACGTGCCGGGGATTATACATGTCAAATAACAGCCCACTGGCTAGTGAAACACACAAATCTACGCGCGACTCCCGGGAATCGCATAACCTATTATTGAAGACTAGACATATTACTAACCGCTCACGCTACGGAACTGGACGTGAGCGGCGGCACTGGACATTCGCGGAAAGCAGGTCATAAGCGCTGTGCAGTACGCGTCGCTTACTCGTTTAAGTCTAAACATTTCGGTTGCAGTGGCCCGTGACATACGTGTGTGCCGCAGGAAATCTCGTGGCATATAATCTTATGACGTTAGCGTCTGACGTCAACTCTACAGAAAAGTTTTTTGTCTAGGCCTGCAGGTAACTCACATGATAGTAGCGAAGTCGTCATCAACAAGGATCATGTCAGCGGCTTCCTTACACACGTCGGTACCGTTGCGTCCCATCGCGATGCCGATGTCCGCGCGTTTCAGAGCCACGCCGTCGTTTACGCCGTCACCTGTTATAAAAGCAATTTGTTTTTTTATGCGTTAACGGAAGTAGTGGGTCAGGTTTTTACCCGTAAAAAGAAAAAGCTATAAGTATAGTAAAAAAAATGTGTAACTTTATTTTGCCGGGACTCTTTTATCAAAAAAATTCATATAATAAACGGTCATTTTTAAAACAGGGAATGACACGCAGGATGATTGTCGATATACATAAGAATAGAAATAGAAAAAACATTCAGCTGAAGTGAAAACCGCCTCCTTTTATTAAAGTCGGTTAAAAACCAAGAGATATATCCTATACTGTGATTTTTTATTTCGTAGACTAAACTGACAGCTGCCAATGACGATATTTTTTTTAAATGTTGCAAGTGCGGAGCATAGTGTTGTAGGAGGCTCAATCATAAGTGATTCATCGAATCGATGTGACGTTTTACTAATCGGTGTAAATAAATGTTGTACATAAACTTTAATTGTGTTAAATATGAAATCAACAATAATTTTGCCGTGAAATAGTTCCATTTTGGATCTACTTCGATTTTCGATTAACTTTCGATCACTCAGATTTTTTTATGTAACGATAAAGTGACAACCCCCCAAATGTCAGTTTAGTCTAAGAAATTAAAAATCTCAGTATCAAATGTCAGTTTAGTCTACGAAATTAAAAATCTCAGTATAGTTACCTGTCATGCCGACGATATTGCCAACCCTTTGTAGTGACTTCACAATAGCCAACTTATGTTTAGGAGTCACCCTGTAGAATACGCTCACCTGTAAACAACACATAAAACATTTAGATGAAGAGTCAGAATCCCACACGAATCGTGCATGAAAATATAATTTTAACACTACCTTGTATATTATGTAACACATTGCTTAAGAAATGCGTTTCGAAATATAAACATTTAGACACAAAATTATAAAATAAATATTAAAAAAAAACAAAATTAAATAATAACAGTTACGAAATGACTTTTGTATGGATCATTATGTAACTGGCAGAATGATACTGAATCTGTTACCACTCGAAAAAGCGCGCGTTGATTGTGTATTTATAGTCTGTGGTTTTTAATCTGAACTTTTCAAATAAATTGTTGTTGGAACTAAGTAAGCTCATCAGGTAGTGGAAAAAGAATCGTTCGTGTCTCGCATAATAAGGCTTTATTTTAACACTCGCTTGTAGCTTTTCTACATCGCTCGTGTTAAAATCTACTCTGGAATGTGACGGCTTTCTATCAATGACAGGTTTTGTGGACTCGAAGTGTAGCTACCAAAGTTGTAAATAAACTCACAGTTTCAATCATCCTGTCCAATTCTTCATCGGTCATGGCGTCCAGTTGATCTCCTGCCAGCGACTGCGAATGCAGCACATCCAGTCCAACCATTTGTGCTGAAATCAAAAGGTTCATTACTGCAGTAGCCGGTTTATTATATTTATTGCCTAACTGCCCCAGAAAACGAGACTGAAAGGCAGTATGTAATGTTGCTTACATTACGTCTTGTCTGACATGACTCTAACCTTATTCATCGCGGTCGATTTAATTTTATCATCATCAGTCTTTTATTGTGCCTTTTGGTAAGAGGCAATGAGCTGTATGTGCCACCAAGCGGGCTCAGTGCGGGTGGTGGACGTGGTTCTAGGACATGCCGGTTTCTTCACGATTTATTATGATTATTCGACATATAGGGCATACAAAATAGCAGTCTATTACTGGCCCACTCAAAAGCAAAGGCTTCTTCTCGTATTGAGAAGGCACGAACTTAAATCAGCGAACGTCCTTTCACTTACTACGTGATTTCAAGATCTCTTACCAGCGGTGAGGAGGCCTGTGTCCCAGGATTAGGAACATTACAGCCTGATGATGCTGTACTCACCAACAGTAGGCTCGGCTTTTCCAGTGACCATCTTCACGTCCACGCTAGCTCTCGCCAGCATGGCCACGACGTCTCTCACGTCTTCACGCCACACTGGCCCGTATATATGAGGGCTTCGAGTCGAGCACCCCGGTACAGAACGATTTTGCGAAAGCCTATGTCCCAATTGGAAACATTAAGATTTTACTATACATACCGACAGCTAGCGCCGTAGGCCTTGCGTCTCCCGTCACCATCTTCACGTCCACGCTAGCGCGCGCCAGCGTGGCCACGGCGTCCCTCACGCCCTCACGCGGCGGGTCGCACACGCCGCACACGCCTGTGTACGTCAGCGCTTCTAGCCGCGCACCACGACCGAGGGCGATTATGCGGAGACCTGGGGAAAATTATACATGAAATAACTTTCTAATTAATTTCTAACAAATCGTAAGTAAAAAAATACGAAAATACAGTATACTGCCGTAAACAAAAAAAAGAGATTTAGATAAACTGTCTCGGTGTGGATCCAAGGCTGCAGAAAAAGAAAGAAAAAACAATTGGCTCGCGTTTGAACACTATCTCACGTGATGGTAAGCACAAAAAGTCGCACTTTTAGCCTACAGCTTAAAGGCAAATTCTCCGGCTTCAAAAAAAAATATTATTTAGTTACACGATATGCCAAAGGATCTCTTTTTAAACGTCCTTCACTTGAATGCCTGTTTGTCAAAACTTTTTCTCGGGTCAGAAAATCACTTTCGAATTAAAGTGCTATTAAAAAGACTTAAAGTCACTCACCCATCCTAGCAATATTAAAAGCCTCCCACAGGATGTCATCCTGCTTCTCCTTGGGTGCGTAGTAGCTGCTGCTGTCCACGTACTGCAGTAGAATGTTCGAAACAATGATGCCACTCACCCGTCCTAGCAATATTATAAGCCCCCCTAGGAACTCGTTCTGCTTCTCCTAAGGCGCGTAGTTGTTGCTGCTGTCCACGTACCGCGTGCACAGTTTTAGACTGTTCAGAACGATGCCGAGACTTACCCATCCTAGCAATATTATAAGCACCCCCTAGAAACTTGTTCTGCTTCTCCTAGGGCGCGTAGTTGTTGCTGCTGTCCACGTACTGCGTGCACAGTGGTAGACTGTTCAGAATGATGCCGACTCTTAACCATCCTAGCAATATTATATGCCCCCGCTTGGAACTCGTCTGCTTCTCCTAGGGCGCGTAGTGGTTGCTGCTGTCCACGTACTGCGTGCACAACTATATAACCCTCTCCAACAAGAATGATGCCGACGCTTACCCATCCTAGCAATATTATAGGCCTCCCCCATGAAGTCGTTTTGCTTCTCCTTGGTCATGGGTGCATAGTTGCCGCTGCTATCCACGTACTGCGTGCACAGTGGTAGACTGTTCAGAATGATGCCGACTCTTAACCATCCTAGCAATATTATATGCCCCCGCTTGGAACTCGTTCTGCTTCTCCTAGGGCGCGTAGTGGTTGCTGCTGTCCACGTACTGCGTGCACAGCTATATAACCCTGTCTAACAAGAATGATGCCGACACTTACCCATCCTAGCAATATTATAGGCCTCCCCCATGAAGTCGTTTTGCTTCTCCTTGGTTATGGGTGCATAGTTGCCGCTGCTATCCACGTACTGCGTGCACAGTGGTAGACTGTTCAGAATGATGCCGACTCTTAACCATCCTAGCAATATTATATGCCCCCGCTTGGAACTCGTTCTGCTTCTCCTAGGGCGCGTAGTGGTTGCTGCTGTCCACGTACTGCGTGCACAGCTATATAACCCTCTCTAACAAGAATGATGCCGACACTTACCCATCCTAGCAATATTATAGGCCTCCCCCATGAAGTCGTTCTGCTTCTCCTTGGTCATGGGTGCATAGTTGCCGCTGCTATCCACGTACTGCGTGCACAAAGGTAGAACTTTCTCGATGGCGCCTTTCACGAATACTTCTTCTTTCAGCTTGCCTTCCGCGAACTTGGGCGAGCATTTCACTACCATCATCTTTGTTTCGGAGCTATAAAAACAATTTATATTTTGTTATTATTAGGTCATCAATGGCGAAAGAGTAAGATCAGAATCTGAGATAATTATCAAGTTTAAAAACAACAAAATCAATGTCTTAAGAGACAAAGTTCAAATTAAATTGCAATAAAAAATTGTTTTATCTTTTTAATTGAAATAATCATTCTGAAATCAGCTTAGAATAATAAATAAAGCTTCTGATGATCTCACAGAGAGAAGGCCTGTGTCCCAGTATGGGAGAAAGATGATTATGCAAACATTACTTGCGTGATGCACTTTCAAAGACGTCAAGAGGTCAATAAAGTTTTTATTTTGTTTTGTTTGAGGAGTGTATGTACTTTTAGTGGTGGCATTTGTACCAGGATCCCTTTCAGTAGACCTTTTTTCAGAGAGCCTATTCTCCTGCAATGGAACCTGCATTCGATTCTTCTCCTTCTCTTGTCGACGACTTATATTTTGTTCAGGAAGTGCGTAGCGGGTCGCTGGTCTGATAGTCAGTGTGAGTGCGGTGTCCCTTTGCAGAATATTTACACATGCTGGAGTGTCCCAAGTGCCTAACCTGCACTTTGGAAGACCCTATGCCCGTCACTAACCGCAATCATTGTGACCATCTACTGGGCCCAAAATATATAGTTTTCCATAGACTGGAGAAGATGGAAGTTTGTTCGTCGAAGGATGATGATGTTTACCTGAACGGTATCTCGTGCAGGCGCGTGTACTGCTCGCGCACGTCGTTCATGCCGTGTTTAAGCGCGACGGCCAGTAGGGCTCCCTCCGTGGGCTGGCCGTACAGAACCTCGTCGCGGACTGTCGCGTTATTGCAGAGGACTCCCACCTGAAATGAAAAGCACGATACAGTCAAATTGAGGCAACACCAACCCTACTAACACAGCACGTGCTTGTGCGCCTTTGCCAGCTGAAAAAAAACAATAAGAGACGTTTCATCATCAGTTCAGCCGAAAGACATCCACTGCTGAACCTCCACCAAATGTCGGCACATCGACTGGTCCCGTGCGTCTCGCATCCACCAGGGTTCCCGCAAACTTAATCAAGTCAACAGCCCAAATAGTTTATGCTTTTGATAAAACCAGTCGAAGAAGAGTGGCATTCGTGCATTGTAAGCACTACACATATTAGTAGTGCGTGATTGTGTCAGAGTATTTCTCTATAATAAAGAGACCAAGATACAACGCTGGAAGGGCTTCGAAAAAGTAGACCGATGATCTGATGACCGCGTGTTTCAGCTAGATGCGAGACGTACAGGATCAGTGGACGTCTTTCTGCTGAAATTATGATGTATGTGAAGAAAACTTACACCTTCCAAAACCAAGTATAAATTACCTCCAACATAGTATTGACTGCCATCCTCGCCACATCTAGATCGCGTCCTTTGTACGCGCGCAGTTGTATGTCGCCGCAAGCGTTGTACCCGGTACCCGTGACCTCGGCGATATGGCCGCCCGATGTCGATATTGTTGTTACTGTCATCTCGTTCTTTGTTAGGGTTCCTGAAAGAGGAAAGATATAGGTAAGATTAAATTTGGAGTTTACAAGTAGAGCTCTCTTAGAGAGGGCTCGGTTAGGCGACGCGAAAGTACGCTTGTGGCCACCGAGAGGCGTCCGCGCGATACAACGCTTTATGACGTGTAAATGGCGAATGTGAATTCTCTTTACTCGGTAACAACATGCAAATTCATCAATGATATAACCGTGCAGTTGCAACGTGGCAAAAAAAACGCGCCCTGAAGAAACTTGTACTGGCAGGTCCTTCCTGGAAAAACTACTACAGGTACTGCCAGTATAGGAGACGCCTCGGTTTAATAAGATACTTATAAGACTTCTGTTCATAATGCATAAAAACTATGGCGAGCAAAATGAGCCAGAAGGAATCACCAGATTTCGGCATATGAATACAAGAGAATTAAAATAAACACATTATCCTCCTTCGGCAATCGGGTAAAAACATCACTAGCGAAATGACGGTATACTGTTAATATAAACCTCTATATGTAAAGGTAACGATTACTTACCAGTCTTATCACTGCAGATAACGTTGACACAGCCCAGGGTCTCGACAGTGGGTAGTTTCTTGACGATCGCGTTTCTCTTAGCCATGCGCATCACACCCAGGGCTAAGGTCACAGTTACCACGATCGGAAGACCTGGCAATAAACATTAAGGGTTACTTCAGAAAAGCAAAACTTTCTAGAAAAATAGAAGAAATTGTGGCAGTTTTTAGGTCCTCTTAACTTATTGGATGTTCCAAAAGATTCTAACAACATTTCTCTCTGTCTTATCTGGCATTTAAGATTGTTGCAGATGCAACACCATCAACCAGGTTGGAGGAGGAATTATTGATGATAAAATGTTTGAAGTTCTTAGACCTCACTTACCCTCAGGAATAGCCGCCACAGCCAAACTGACGCTGATCGTGAACATGTCTTGCAACGCCTTGCCCTGCAGCCAGCCAGTCACCATGATGAAGCCGATGATGCAGAAGGAGTACAAGGACAGCTGGGCGCCCAGGGTATCCATGGACTTCTGAAGAGGAGTCTTGGGAGCTTCTTCGGCTTGCATCATCCGGAAAATGTCACCGAATTCTGAGCGTTCGCCTGTGCTTACAACTATGCCCTGGAAAGAAGAAATAAGTAGGTTAAAATCACATTTAAAAAATACAGAAGTTATTAATGAAAATTCTCCTTTTTATTCTGCTAATGCGGTTATTTAAGGAGAATTCTCGATGTCTACTATGTTTTTACACACGAAATATTTTGTTATTATAAACAAACAACATATATACAACGTCCACTAAAGGTTTTTTACTAGAATGCGGCAGTTAGGAAGGTCTTCGGGTGGTTTTGAATATTCTGATAAGCATTAAAACTGCTTGACAGAGGCCTCTACCCACTTGTGCCACAATACCGCCTTTCCTCAGCAACCATTCTTCTCTGTCGGCAGTCAAAACTGCTGCCTTTTAAGTGATATGTCTATTCAGAGTAGGTCAATATAACATTGATTATTTTGAGAGGACATGCTACAAATCAACGAGAAGCCTTTCCTTCGCACTACCACACTGAACAAGCGCCCCCAAGAAGGCAATATTATCCTAATTGACTCTTCCCCCGGCTGCCTCGTTCGGTAGCACACTCTTGACGGCCGGTTCCGTCTCTCCAGTGAAGGAAGACTCTTCAATACCAACATAGTCTTAAGTAGTCTGGCAACAAACTAAATAAACAAAAACCTTACCTTCGCATTACCACACCTAACAAGCGTCCCCATGAAGGCAATATTATCCTTATTGACCCTTCCCGCAGCTGCCTTGTTTGGTAGCACACTCTTCACAGCTGGTTCTGTCTCTCCAGTGAAGGAAGACTCGTCAATAGCCAGGTCTATGCTGTCGTAGAGTCTAAGATCGGCTGGCACGCGGTCTCCGACGTTCAGATGGACTATATCACCAGGAACTAAGTTGCGTGCTAAGAAGTGTTCGAGACTGCCTTCGCGGAGACTGTAGATAGAAACAAGAAAAAAAATATATTATAAAAAGCTTTTTCGTATTCCTCTCAGAAAACCTTTTCTTTTTATACCTATGTCATGGGGGTGCATACAAAATATTTGATCCTACATCTCTGGCGTCTGCCATGTTGGATTTTAAATTATATCAATCAATAACTAAACGTGTATGCAAAATTTCAGCTCTGGTTGGAAACACTTTTTTTAAATACAGAGGCAAAATTCAACCCGTACCACGGGGTCCCAGCGCTAAAAAAGAAAATTTGGTTCAAATAAATATCACTAGATGGTGCGATATGCATCGATTTGTTATTGAGTTGTGTGTAAACTGAACATTTTCTAGAATTGATCATAAAAATTATATGTTCTTGTTTAATTAAATAAAAATTTCCCTTGAAGTCATTATCTAGTCTGAATAACAAACATTTTTATTTAACTCTTGTCAAACTCAAAACAATTATTTCCATTAGACCTCTTCAATTAGAGTTAGTTTTAACAGCCGATGAGTCGAGGCAGTTAGTCAATTGCTCATCAATAAATAATAACTCCATTGTCGTCATAAGTAAGGAGCGAAATAATTGCCAATTACCAAGCTCAACGGAAAATTTTATAACAGAGTAACATTGTTTAGCAATGTATTCGAACCAATGACCTGCTACTGAGACTTATTTGCGACCAATCAGGCGATAATATCATACCTACTTTAGCCCGGGTTTAACGGTTCTAAACAAGATAGGTGGAAAGAGTGGTAACGAATAATACACCTTCATAACATATTCTGATAGATAAAAAAACATTGCACAAGCCTAATGATCTGAACATGTTCAGAGATATATAATCTTTATTGGAACGAAAAATAAAACACATTTACAATTATATAATTGTGTTCGGAAATAGCTGCATTAGTGGAACTGTGTCGCAGCCATTAACGCTCATCTCCAGAAAGGATACGACAACGTTCCAAAATAAATAAAAATACAAGTCAAAATTAAAATGGGAACTAAAATTACAATGATTAATCTATTATTAAGAATTAAATAATAAATTAACATTCAATTATTGAATATTAAAGCATTAGACTCGAAGATTTGGAAGAAGAAAAGGAGAGCGACACAATGTAGGCTAACAAAAAGCCAAATCGGCCTATAATGGGTCCCTCTACGTAAGAGGGAGTATAATTGACTTTGTCACGGGGTCTCATTGCTAAGAAAGAAAATTTGGTTCAAATAAATCTCACTAGATGGCGCGATATGCTCCTCCATCTGTTATTCAATGTGCGTAAAATTAACATTTTCTGGAATTGAACACAAAAATTGTATGTTCTTGTTTAATCAACTCTCCTAAGTACAAAATTATGGAATATTGGGCTCTTAATTCACATTTCAAAGATTATTAGACGGATCATTTAAAATTGATGCCAATAGATGGCGCATTTTTAAATTTCTGAGGCATTCCACTCGATTGTTAAAGTTTGCATTTTAACACATTCTGGTGCAAAAAAAAACTGTAAAAACGTGCAAATAAATACTAGAAAACAAACCTTCACTGTATTTAAAGAAAAAAACATTCACGAACCTAGTAAACCCTTTTACTTGCAAGTCGCTGCTAACACCATCTATCTATCACCGTGAAACAGAACCGAATGCGTTCGATATACAAAAAAATTGCCAGAATAAGCAGTCGAAAAACGCTAGTTACGTCGGCACGTTTTCTTTGTATGGGATGAGGTATCTGTACGCTAGTATTATATTATCTGTGACTTTGTTGAAGAAAAGACCATAATTTAAAGAAACAGTGCGGATGGGTTAGTGACTGTGTCACCACGTAAACAGGCCATAATTGTTTATAATACCAAGTTAATAACGTTCAACAGCCGTCAATAAAGACGATAATACTAATTAAGCTTAATCAAAGGACTAGACGACCTTATCTCCGGCCAATGTCAACGACAGCCATTAATTAAGCAATAATCAACTCTACTGACAATGCGATGGGATTAATCGAAATAAATTGTGTGAGGCATCGTAGCTCAATCGATATTTACCCTACTTACGTGGGTAAGGATGATTGGATGGAATAGTACGTATACAAATCAAGTAGATTAAAAATATTAATGAGGAATACAGAGCTCTTTGGGCAAATTTACAAGTCCGTGATTAGACCTGTCGTACTTTATGGATCAGAATGTTGGGCTGTGAAAAAGATGGATGAAAAGAGATTGCATGTAGCAGAGATGAGAATGTTGAGATGGATGTGCAGAGTGATGAGAATGGATAAAGTGAGAAATTAGTGTGTATATTAGAGGAAGTTTGAAAGTGGCGCCAGTGACAGAAAAGTTGAAAGGAAACCGTTTGTCCTGGTATGGTCATATGATGAGGAGGGATGAAACGCATGTCACTAAAAGAGTTATGAATATAAATGTGGATGGTTGGAGAGGGAGGGGACGGCCAAAGAAAAAATGGATGGACTGTGTGAGGAGTGATATGAAATAAAAGCGAGTCAGTGATGGCGTAACGGGGGACAGGCCGGTATGGAAGAGGAAAACGTGCTGCGCCGATCCCAAGTAACATGGGACAAGGGCTTGAAGATGACAGAGCTCGTGGCTAAGTAACAAAAGCGGCACGAGTCGATCTTCCCTTGAAGCCTTAACCGTAATTCGGACATTTGTTACGGTAGTCAGAAACCATACAATCTGCTCTAGTCTTGCCAAGGGGATATCGTTTGACCCTGTTACCAGGTTGTGGAGGTCAGATAGGCAGTAGCTCTACGTAAAATACTGGTCAGGTGCAACCGGTTAGATTGGATGCCGACCCCAAAATAATTGGAAAAAGGCAAGGAAGATTGAGGCAGGTTATGTTTATATTGATGAGACATGGAAAGTTTCGATCAAACCATTTTTTTTACATGCTTTTATTTAACTTGCAATGTATGTATGTAAGCGAATTCGGGTCAAATCTTGCAACTGAAATTTAAAGCAATTGTCCTCCACCGATTAAGATGTAAATTTGCAAACAAGTTTAGTTTGGATGACAATGCATGGTTAGCTAAGTGAAGTCATTCTTAATCCAATATGGCGGACGGCCCAAGATGGCGGCCTAGTATTTTTTGTGCTATGCCATGATATGGGTATAAAATGAAAGGGTTTGCTGAGTATAATACGAAAAAAGCTTGTTATAAAAAAAGATTTTTAATTAGTAATTTTATTTTCCAATTAATTATCAAAATTGGACAGACACAAGAGGAGGGCGGCATTTGACCTATAGTGCGACACTGGGTAAAATTAATAAACCATCAGCAAGATGCTCTTAAATACAAACTTGTGGAATCGGAAGTACCGTACTATTTAAGTATGTGACCGACCCAGTTCTCGAAAATGGCAATGTCACGTTGTATTGGTCTATCACATCGACCACACAGCCCGTGTGACTGTATGGTCGATGGTCTATCATCACTGACAGGACTATTGGTGCCAATAAGCCTGACATAGTGGTGAGAGACCGACTAGAGCGGCGCGCAATGATTGTTGATATCGCGGTCCCCATAACGAGAACATCGTGAAGGCTGAGAGAGATAAGAAAGCTAAGTATCTTGATCTGGCTCGAGAGGTTGTCGACATGTGGGATGTGAATACAGCAGTCATTGTGCCGATAGTCGTGACGGCCAATGGCATAATAGCTAAGAGCCTCGACAAACATCTGAGGAGGCTCTCGTTGGGCAGCTGAATCAAGGGCTTGACTAAGAAAGCGGTAATCCTGGAAACGGCGCGTATAGTCATGAGGTTCCTCTCTCAGGAGCCTAACCACCCGTAGCTTGAACCCTGTTCCCGATACCGGTTGGCTACTATTTTTATATTGTTTAATGTTAAATTTATTTTATTTTATATAATAATATTTAAAACTGTATAAATATGTACTTATAGATAATAATTAAATGGAATAATGATAAAAATAAGATAATGAAAGACTGACAGACCAATTCATATTTCTTGTTGCCTTTTGTAACGCGATATATAAATATGATGTTTTCAAGAGAAATGATTACATTGAATACGGGCAGCATAGAAAATTAACTCCTTTCTCTTCATCACAGAAATGTATCTAGATTATCTCATTGCATAACACCAGAACTGTTACTAAAGGGTCTTTCAACAAGGACGGGTCGATGTTAGAATTGAATAAAACAAGATGTGTGTGAGATATTAACGAAATTTATTTTTTATTTAAAAGGCCCATTTATGCCAATTATGGATGGAATATGACATCGTTCAAATGTCCGCCGCGGCAAATAACAATCCCAATATAATAGGGTAGATTACTGAAAATCTGTTTTTTGTCCGTCAGGTAGTTTTATAATAAATATTGGACATGGATTTTTTCTATCGACACGTAAACATAAAGTGACGACGATATCATCATCAGCCTATTAATGTTCCCACTGCTGGGACACAGGCCTCCTCTCTGTGAGAGGGGATGGGCCGTAATCCACCACGCGGGCCCAGTGTGGTGGATGTCACATGTCTTCGAATTTTTGGTTCTAGGACATGCCGGTTTCCTCACGATGTTCCTTCACCGTTTTTGAGAGCAGTGGTGATGAAATAATTTACAAAAAGTAAAATAATTTACACAAAGTAAAGCGCCTGCCTGGGCTCGAACCCACAACTTACAACTTGTAAGTCGCGGCCGATACCACTGGGCCACCACTGCTCTCTAACGACGACGATATAATGCGTTGAAATATCGCGAAACGTCGCGCCGCTAGTAAACTTTATGCTGCCTTAGTGACGTCACAAGCCCCCACTCCTGAACTTTGATGCGCTTTAATTTTGTAAATTTTTATTTATTTAGAAAAGCAAAAAATATGTGCCCAATATTATTTGATAATCTCACTGACGGACTAAATATAATTATCATTTTTCTACCCAGGCAATATCCCTATTTGATGTTAAGTATTAGTAGTAGATTTAGTTACAACATCATCATCATCATTTAAGCCGAAATATGTCAACAACTGAACATGGGTCCCTGCCCGGTCCCGTGTAAGGACAAGAAGTGAAGTTCTGGAGTGGCGACCGCGAACCAGATGACGTTGGATGGACCAATAACCTGATAAAGGTTGTGAGAATCCGCTGGATGCGAGACTCGCATGATTTTGTTACAGGAATAAAACATTACCCTCTTTCGGCAGTCGGGTAAAAAGAGTTGTTCTAATTGCCATAGTGGGATTAGATTCAGACTAAACGAATATAGAAATAGAGCTTTCTTTTGTTGATATTCTTGACATATTTCAGTATGAATAGGCCAAAGATAAAATGCCTTGTCCCCGTGCACCCACCCATAATTATGTCTCTAAATAGTACAGTATAACATTTTCATAATGTCCCTCGGAAAACTTCGTGTTTCGTCAGTCGTCGGATTTCTGTCAGTTGCCCTTTGCACTTGGTGCAGACCGGTCGCTCTCAATCTACTTGGAAGTAATATAGAGTTGTTAAGGTTGCCCTAGTGGACGGCACGAACTATTTTGTGCGCGGGGTTAAAATGCATTGTATATCAACCGACAAAACGTGGAAGCTAGCAGTAGGAAGCTAGTTCACGTACGAATACATACTTTTGCAAATTTGTAGCAAATGGATAATGATTTAGCACGAAACCGAGTGCGCGAAATTTTATAAACAGACCTTTGGGAGTCTGGATATCATGAAAAAAAACTGGCCAAGTGCGAGTCGGACTCGCACACGAAGGGTTCCGTACAATTATCGCAAAACACTGCAAAAAAAATCACGTTTGTTGTATGGGAGCCCCCCTTAAATTATTTTATTTTAATTTAATAATAATTATTATTATTTGAAGTGAATATACAACTAAACATTCTGTGAATATTTCAAGTGTCTACCTGTTGCTGCTATTAATATCGAGCAAAAAACGACAAAAATATCACGTTTGTTGTATGGGAGCCCCTCTTAAATATTTATTTTATACTGTTTTTAGTATTTGTTGTTATAGCTGCAACAGAAATACATCATCTGTGAAAATTTCAACTGTCTAGCTATCACGGTTCTTGAGATACAGCCTGGTGACAGACGGACAGACAGACGGACAGACAGACGGACAGACAGACAGACAGACAGACAGACAGACGGATCGCGAAGTCTTAGTAATAGGGTCCCGTTTTTACCCTTTGGGTACGGAACCCTAAAAACGACTAAACGTATCTGTTCAAAATATATTTTTTTGCATTGTCGAACTACTAATCTATCCCTGTATGGTGGCCGTTTTGAAATTTTCCGTCTTCTTATGGTATTTATTTGCGCCCAAAAATGCGTTAAAATTAGTGTCGAAATGTGGAACTTTCGACGCTCATAACTTTCAAATATATTTATTTTTTTATTTTTCGTTTCCATACAGGGCTAGATAATGGTGAGAAAAATTGATATAATTTTTTATTTTGAGCGTACATCGTCAAACAGTGGCGTAATCGCCAGGCTACGTTTGTATGGAAGAATGATCGACTAGTGTAACCTTAATACTCTTTTAACATATTGTAATGTATTTAAAAAATGGGCGGAAAGCTGCTAAAGCTGCTATTTTTACAGCTCTATATATTTCACACGGAAATCAAAACAAAACAACAATAAAGTACTTAGTTCTGAATTCAAATTATTATACACGATTAATCTAATAATTAATGGACATGGAAATTAGCATTCGTTTGTGTTCGGAAATGCGATGATTGCCGAGGGACATTAAGAAAATAATTGTACTGTAACTGTACTACCTACATAACAAAGTCACTGTCTGTCTCCGCCCGTTTCTACATTTACTAGTTTTAAACCACACAACTGATTTTCGTAGGTTTTCACTTATAGAAATAGCGATAAACCTTCCTGTTTATGTACATATGTCGGGTTTAGTCAATAGTACGGAAGTCAAAACAAATCATAAGCACGCCCCTGGCGGCAATCAAGAGCAACTACGCATTGGCGCACTTTTTATAAGCACTTGCGTGGTGGGGAATAGGGCAGTTGAGTAGAATGAGTAGTGACATCCTTAGAGCTAACACGTCGCAGAGTCAGTGTTAATCCGTAATATTAGTAAGCAAGAATGTAACTTGTGTCTATTTGAATAAACCCAGTGTATCGAATAATTTGTGTGATTAAATTTTCACGATTTTACCCACTGACCTGCCCACACACGATGTCTTAACCTAAGAGAATAAATCCTGACTGCCCGATGGTTTGCATCTATCGGCCAGCCTTGATCCGACATGTATATACATTATCCCGTTTCACACGGGAAAATTTAGCCGGGGCGGGTCGCTAGTAAAAATATTAAACTTACCAATTACAAGATGGCGGAACCAGCTTGTTAAGTTCCTCTAGAGACTTTTCAGATCGATACTCCTGCACGAAAGCCACGGTGACGACGATCATGATGGCCACCGTGATCGAGATGGCGTCATCGAACTGCCGCATGCACACGCTCACCACTGCTGATCCTGGAGACAAGCAAAACATGGCGTTAGTAAAGGAATAAGGATATAGGAATATTAGGGCGATGATGGCTCAGTGGTAGTGACGTCGGATACCGAGACGAAGGTCGCGGGTTCGAATCCTACAATGAGCTTGAGCTTTCGGTGAAGGAAAACATCGTGAGGAAACCATAGCACGGTGGTAGGGTACTTTGTAGTACCCGCCTGGCTGGCAACCACCCTCAAGTTGAAAATCTGTCGCCAAGCACCTTCCGGTGTGTTCCGACAGCAGCACTTGAGAGCCAGTTCCCTTCTAGGCTTTGTGTGCTTACTACCATCGGCCACATCATCACTGACCACGGTGAGATTGTGGTCAAACACAGGCCTATACATAGTAAAAAAAAATAAAAAAATAATAAGACTGGCGGCTATGGTGAAGACACCCTTATTTCGTAACTTTATTTGAAAGATCAAGCACGCACGCACGCTGTCATTTTGACAGTTCGACTGTATTCATTGCGTATTTTACAATGTCGAATAGACAGTTTTTGGCTCCCGTGGACCACCCCACAGGAACCGTTTTCGGGATAAAAAAAATAGCCTATGTCACTCAGGAATAATGTAGCTTTCTATTGGTGAAAGAATTTTTCAAATCGGTCTAGTAGTTTCGGAGCCTATTCGGTACAAACAAACAAAAAAATCTTTCCTCGTTATAATATTAGTATAGATTAATGCAAGAAAATAAAATGCGAGGATGTTCTTTGAGCTATCAATCACTTACGCAATTTAGGGACATTACTTCTTGGCAATTATGACAAACTAAGGGTATTTGTATAAAAGGCAATTGGGATCAGGAAGGACGAAATAAGAAACTAATATTCCCTACTTGAAAGATTTGTCTTTCTTTCTAATTTTCTCTTAACTTTAAGTCAATACAATAAAATAAAAAAAATGCTCATATAATTCCACAATAACGGTAAACATAGTCATCTTCGGATGAGTCACATGTTTACCTAACAGCTGGAACGTTAATCGAAAGATTCGCTTTTTATCTACATTCTTAAGATCCACGAATCCTTGAATCACATAAAATCATGCATACATTGCCCCAAAGGGTTAGGAAAGATACGGAATCGTTAGAAAAAATACCGGCCAAGTGCGAATCGGACTCGCGCACGAAGGGTTCCGTACCATTATTACAAATAACGGCAAAAAAGCACGTTTGTTGTATGGGAGCCCCACTAAAATATTTATTTTATTCTGTTTTTAGTATTTGTTGTTATAGCGGCAATAGAAATACATCATCTCTCGTGAAAATTTCAACTAGCTATCACGGTTCATGAGATACAGCCTGGTGACAGACGGACGGACAGACAGACAGACAGACGGACAGTGGAGTCTTAGTAATAGGGTCCCGTTTTGACCCTTTGGGTACGGAACCCTAAAAAATAACAAATCTGCACGAACAAAATCCACATTCCTAAATTAAACATGATCATTGCAGGTCAAAAGCCAAGTGTTTGAAAAAAAAAATCGCCGCGTCTGCTAAACACGCATGAATCAGACATAAAACATCACAAATAGAGTACATTCTATTGAACGTTACGTATGAATATGTGCTAATCTATTTTAAGAGGTCTATTCGTAAATAATGCGTCATAATGTCCGCTCTTATGTGCAGTGCAACGCACACTATTACTAATATACATATGTTACATACTGGAATATGGGTCATACTGTGAGTAACTTAATTTTAGCCGATTAGCCGAATATTGGGCCGTTGTTGGTCAGATAGGGGCACTCCGATCAGTCATAATGCTACTGTGGAACCACTCCACAAACGATGCCCCATCTCTTGGCCAGCTCCTTATGCAAAAACACCTTCACCATGAGATACATTTGAGAGGCCAGCGCTAAGACTGCCGACGTGGTTGAGTACTAAAAAAATAAGCACGTGGAATCATCTACACGCAGAAGAAGAAGCCGTTTAGTAGACCACGAACTGGTCAACAAAATCACTAAGTTTATTAAGTCAAGGCTAGAATTATTTCCAAATAACAAGGACGTTTTAATTAGAATCAGAGGGGTCTCACACCGCAGTTTAGGTACTATCGGCGCTACTATTGAATAGGTGCACGCAGTAGTTTGCCGCTTGCCACTCGGCTCTTAAGCTAGCCGCGTCAAATTCAAAAACATAACCCTCCCTTTTGCTTCGCCGTAGTCGGGTAAAAATGTACAGACTAAAGGTCTATCCACACATATCAGGGGCGTGCCCGGGACGTTCACACACGTCCGTGCACGGGCCCGGGCACGTCCCGTGCACGGACGTGTGTGAACGAGTTCATATAAAATGTTCCCACCGATATTTTTTTGAGCCCCTGACGGGACCCGGCCCAGTCACGTCCCGGGCACGCCCCTGATATGTGTGGATAGACCTTAAGGGCCCTGAATAGAATTTGGGGTAAAGAACTTATCGAACCCTACTTGAATGCCTTTTTTTTGCTAGAATTTAACAAATATCTACTCAGCCTCGTTTTTCAATTAGTACACTCGTATTGTCTTAGTCTTAACTTTTACACAGATAAAATATTTTGTAGGCGGTAACCTCTAGTGTTGGTAACTACTGATTTAAAATCGAAAATTCTTTCACCGAAGTTTCAATATACCTGAGGTCCATAGGCTACTTCCATTCCATCGCGACAAAATGCAAGGTGGTGAGACACTCTATGGAAGCGAAGCTCCGTGTGAAAAAATAATCCTTTAGCTTTAATATATTCTACTAAATAATATTATAAATGTGAAAGTTTATATGTTTGTTAATCAAACACGCTAAAACAGTTGAACAAATTAGGATACAATTTTACACACTGATAGTTCATAACCTGGATTAAGGCTTAGCACGCAATTGGATTTTTATTCGCGCGATTTTTTTCCGCCTATTCTGCGACCTATGGAATTGTATAAAGCTGCACGCATTGCGGTAAAATATTCGCGTGGAAATAATACCGCAAGAAATCCGTATTTTGCCACTGAATCCACCGCACCGCGCGCGGATTAAATTCGCGCGAACATTTTGGCCTCTATGAACAGGTAGAAAGATACAAAAATCGCGCGGTATTTTATCCGCAGTGCGTGTTAGTTAGATTCAGTACGCGGACAAATATTCGCGCGAATAAAAATCGCAATACGTGTTAAGCCTCACATATAGGATGAGAAAGTATCCCGGTATAATGCTCTCTTGGGATAAAAAAAAAGTTTATTAAAAAAATCAAAATACCCGACTGCTTAAAAAGCGAACTAAAAAGACGTAAACAAGAAGAAAATCATGCTGTGCAGTCGGAGGATACATATTCGCGAGCTGGCTGACCAAAACCAGATGTATCCTCCGACTGCACAGCATGATTTTCTTCTTGTTTACGTCTTTTTAGTTCGCTTTTTAAGCAGTCGGGTATTTTGATTTTTTTAATAAACTTTTTTATTTATAACTTTATAGTTAACAATTTTTTTGAATTAGGTACATTTAAATATATAAGTGTTATACATTTTTGAAATCACCTCTTGAAAACCTTTATTTTGATACCCCACACGATGGGTTTGGAAGAAAAAATAAAATTGGCCCCCCACAATATGGCGCCCAAAAGCCGCCATTTTTCTATTTTCCAATTTTAATGTAGCCTATGACACTCGCAAGGTTAAGACGAATCGATTGACGTATGAATCATCCAAATCGGTCAACGCGTTTGGTCTCTGGAACGCCACATAGGAACAAACATACATACATACATACATACATACATACATACATACATACATACATACATACATATATACATAGATACATACATAGACTGATAAACACATTACCCTCCTTCGGCAGTCGGGTAAAAAACACGTTTCTCTCGGGCCAAGCCGCGGGATGTTAATAGTATTTAATATTTACCTTGGTAAACTAAGCCCCTACAACTGTGGTTTATTGACTTCGAAACCCTTGAAATAACCTCGTAACGATAGCATCGTCAATAACAGCAGGTGCAACCGTTTAAAGGTCGCACAGCCATCAATATTTCATGGCAACAATCGATTTGTCGACTAGAACTCGTTACTGGAGACCTATGTATAATTTAGTCATTCGACCTCTAATTTTGAGACAATGGTTATCAACTGTTTAGTGGTGTTTTGCATCTTAAGAACTACTTTCTTTAGACTTTGTAGTTGCATTTTTAATTCTCTCGAAGTAAGGCGTAAGTACTTCTTGCTTATCTCTGCCTGCCGTATTATGCGGGGTGAGTCCGATTGCCAGGAGCTCGTGGCGCAGTGAGTGTAGAGGCTGTTTGCTCCTGTGGTGCCCAAACAACAGCTTAGACCACGAAGTCACCGGCTTTTGGCCGTACCTCCGGCACGTACGGTGTCCCGAGCTAACTCGCCTCTAGTTCGGGCGCTCACAATACTAAATGCCCTTCTGACATCAGCACCGGAGTGTGACCTGTTTGCTGGTAGATGGATAGATGTCTGTCGTGAATGTTTAAGTTTTTGTGAGAAGATGGATGAAAGTTAGATTAGTGCATAATTGTATTATTTGCACATTTTGTTTTTTTTAACTCTATAAGTTTTTCTGTTATTTTTTTTCTATTTTTCTTTTTACTATGTTTTTTGTTATATCATGTTCTTTTTTTTACTTTTAATAATTTTCCTTATATATTTAATTTTGCTAATTCTCATGTTTCGTTTTAGTGTTTTTTTCTCATTGTATAACGCCTTAGGTATGACCTGTAAAGTTATACATGTATACTTATATAAATAAATAAAAATCGGCGACGTTCTTTCGTTCTTCAATGGTACATGTACATGGACACTCCTGCCAGAATGTCTGGTGAGGAAAGATATCCAACGGATCTATTCGTAATCTTCATTTTGTTTGCCAGGATATTTTTGCAACGACCTACTTGGGTGCTTTCCATGAGTCTTTTGCCAGTGAATAATGGAAAAGAAAACTGTATTGTCCAGATCCCAAGTAACATATTCAGGGGCACGCAGAAGATTGATGTAAGTAATCCAAAAACATGTCAGGCTTCTATATCTCACTACCTGTTGTGATATTTCACTGTTTCAGTAAAATACTTTCTGGTGGTCCTTTCTGCCTATTCTCATAGCAAGCCATGCAATAAAAAATGCTTTAATCAAGTGTCATTTCAAGTTATGGACTATCAAGAGTGAATAGGTGATATGATGGTAATATTTCTAGCCTCTAGGCAAGCATGCTTCACCGTCGATCACATCATCGCTTACCATCTCTATCGAAAAAAAAAACCCCGACACAAAACCCCTAAAAAGCAAAAAATAAACCTCGTACTCGCGTCGGCGATCCGCCAACATGTACAGCAGTTTATTTTATTAACTTAGCGGTTCCCCGACGCGAGTACGAGGCTTATTTTTTGCTTTTTAGAGGTTTGTTTTTTGCCGGGGGTATTTCAATTTTAAATTTAATATGTATTTCATGCTTTTTTGACTACATATAATATACCTAGTAGTAGAACCGCTTCAATCGACAATCTATCGAAACACGTAATTATGACACGATATCTTGCTAAAAACCTAGATTTAAAGAGTAAAATGCGGATAACTTTTGGCTGAACCGATGTTAATCAAACATAGCTAATAACACTCTCGACAAAGTCACCTTTCAAACAAAAAAATTAAATCAAAATCGGTTCATCCGTTTAGGAGCTATGATGCCACAGACAGACAGACACACAGATACACAGCCACACACGTCAAACTTATTCCGTCACCCTTCTTTTTCCATCGGCGGTTAAAAAGCCTCTAACAATATCGGCAATATACTAACAGATATAATAAATAAGCTATCTAGACGCCTCTCGCACTCATTCAGCGAGGGATAGGCAGAATGTCCACTGTGGTGTTCATTCCACATGGCTTAGTCTACTTACGTTTTCTAACATACTTTTCAAATCTTCATCATAACTTTTTAAATTGTATCAACTCATGTTTCCCATTTTTATGTATTCTTTGTTATTTATTTGTGTATACACACCTGAAAAGCATCCAAAAACTTATTTTTACTGCTAATTTGTAAAAATCATAGAATATTTTAAACTCTGTCATTTTTATCTGACATGACATATGTCTATTTTATTTTCTTAAACCATAGACATAAGATACCATGGACTATACTCTTTAAGCTCGATGTACATTATTATTTTCATAATAAGAGCAGCGGCAGACTGCCCCCTCTGTAAACCGTTTTATTTCGTTCGTCATGATTTCTTAATTGATATTTGAATTCCATAAGACATGACAGAGAACGACGAAAAACGGGAGTCACTTTTTTAGTTTTGAATCTGGTCTGAACGCCGATAGACGGTTTTTCCTACTGAAAACTTCCAAGTATACTATTGTATCTGAAAACTCTTTAAAACTATAAGATAATATACGGCCTGTGAATGTTAACAAATCATTGAAGTGCAATAAATATATATATTTAATTGAGTGTGGAACTTAAATGTGAGCATTTTTACTGATTCAATAACCTCGTCGGTCACCGCTTCATATTAAAGGGCTCGTTTGATCAGCGTATGAAGCCACAGCCCGGCCTCCACATTCCTTGGTGCCTGTTCCTGCACCAGTGCTACTGCATACCTACCTGTTAGCCTGACAAATAGTTCAGCTGCCTTGACCATCTATCTGTGAGCCTACCTATCCGATTGCCTGCTCGTGTGCCTACCTCGGGCATGCCACGCATTCCTGCCCGTCCAGCTGCCTAGCCTGCCTGCCTGCTCTGGGTTAGCTGCCCACGTCGTGCGAAGCCGGACCTTCCTAGCTGCCCACGTCGTGCGAAGCTGGCCCATAGTTTTATACTCATTGCCCCACACTAGGAATTTCTTCCTGTATCGTGGGTGCGTTTACAAACATATAAACTCACAATCACAAACACCCAGAGCCGAAACAACTATCTGTAGGTCATACAAATATTTGTTCCGTGCGGGAATCGAACCCGCGACACGCAGCGCAGCAGTCAATCGCTCAACCACTGCGCCAACCGTGCGTTTAATTAATTTATAATTACTTTTATTTTTATTAACGTGGCTTACGTATAGCTCGAACTATACGTAACGCTACACCACTCATTTCACTTTCATGGTTTACAGAGCTATTAATTCCCCAGCAGGCATTTACGTTGATTTCCATACTGCGGCAATGGCAATGACACGGCTTATTACACGATTTGATTGTATACTCGTAATTGAGCTCATTAATGGACCCCGGTAACAATTGCAAATCATCATGGAACTACAGATTACAGTTCTATCATAGGATTTAAGGTTATTGTTTGAGTTTTCATTTATTTATATTTTATAGCGTTTGACCATTATCTCACCTGATGGTAAGCGATGGTGAACACTTTTCTAGAGACGATAAGAAGACTCACCAGGTTACAAAGCAAAGGCACAGATAATATAATACTAGCATACCTTAGATAAAGTACCTATAGATTAAGCCTTAAAATGAGCTTGATTGATAGAGCGAGATGGCTAATTGGCAGCTCCATGTAAATAATAAGGGCAAAAGATTATTTTTTGTCTTTGTCACCATGGCCGGTTTCTGTTGTTTGTCAAACTCTAATACAATGGCAGGTTTGACAAACAAACTCGGTTTTGTTTGATTTTCTTTGATTTCGTGGTATTATGTGTTAATTGAGACAAGGAATTTGGGTTATTTATAGATAATAAGAGTCAGTGCGATGGTGGGTTTTAGTGTTCTTGTTCTTGTTGTAACACCAGAACTAACTATTGCTGTCTCATGTGCGGCCACGCCAGGGCTTATCTATAGGTACTTTATCTAAGTAGCATACAGATGCCTCATCCCATACAAAGAAACCGTGCTGACGTAACTAGCGTTTTTCGTCTGATTAAGATGATTATTTTTATAATTACTTCGATCGCGTTCAGTTCCGTTCCACAGCTATAGATGGTGTTAGCAGCGACTTTCAAGTAAAAGGGTTTCCTCGGTTCGTGACTACTTTTTTAGGGTTCCGTACCCAAAGGGTAAAAACGGGACCCTATTACTAAGACTTCGCGGTCCGTCTGTCTGTCTGTCTGTCTGTCACCAGGCTATATCTCATGAACCGTGATAGCTAGAAAGTTGAAATTTTCACAGATGATGTATTTCTGTTGCCACTATAACAACAAATACTAAAAACAGAATAAAATAAATATTTAAGTGGGGCTCCCATACAATAAACGTGATTTATTTGCCATTTTTTGCGATAATGGTACGGAACCCTTCGTGCGCGAATCCGACTCGCACTTGGCTGGTTTTGCTTTAAACACAGTGATTTGTTTTATAGTATTTTTTTCACGTATTTACTGTTTCATTGAAATTTAAAAACGCGCTTAATATTGGAATCATAAATGCTTCGTTCAAATAATCTATGAAATGTGAATTAAGACCCCAATATTCAATAATTTTGTGCTAAGGAGAGTTGATTAAACGAGAACATAATTTTATTAAGATCAATTCAAGTTAATTTTACACACAATAGAATAACAAATCGATGCATATCGCACCACCTAGTGACATTAATTTGAACCAAATTTTCTTTGTTAGCACTGGGATCCCGTGGCAAAGGTAAGGTGCGAGGCACAGATCCCCAAAACAAATTAATCAAATTTAATCTTAAGACGGATGTCTAAATGTTTCCATTTTTATGACGATTTTGTAATTTCACAGAACATTTTCGTCTCGATCCCTATTTTCCTTTATTGTCGTTCTCCTTTCGATACATCGAATAAAACTTTCATCTATATATCTGTATGGTGAATTGGTGATCTTTTAACAGTTCAGAGAATACCACACTTAGTATATTTATAACTAGCACTTCGCCCGCGACTTCGTTAGCGTGATCCGTGTTTTATCCTACAGATGACTTTTTGTTAAACTTTACAAACTTTTATCCCCTAGTTCACCCCCTTAGGGGTTGAATTTTGAAAAATCCTTCCTTAGTGGATGCTTACGTCATAAGAGGTATACGTGTGCGAAATTTTAAGTTTCTAGCCCTAAGGGTTTGGCCTGTGCGTTGATACATCAGTTAATCACTTTTGACTTTTATATATATAGATAGATACTGTCCCAGTGTAGTGCCAAAGAGCTTCTTCTCATACAAAGAAGCCGCTAGCAATCATCGGATTTTAACGCCAATATCTCAATCATGAGTGGCCCTCACGATTAATTGATATCATTTTTTTATTTTGAACGTACATCGTCAAACAGTGGAGTAAAAGCCAGACTACGTTTGTATGGAAGAATTTTCGACTAGTGTACCCTTAAGCGTGCCACACATCTGTTACATAACATTTATGTAAAACAAACTACATAAATCGTGTATACCTGTAAAACAGATAAAACACGTACACACATAAAAGTATCCTCACGACACAATTTTGAAAGTGTATTTGCAATAGATTAGCCACATGAAGTATCGTAATAAATATGTAAATTTTATTATTTACGCCAATGATACAGCACGAAGGTGCCTAGCTCTTATCAATCAACTTTCTTTTAATTGTATTTTAAAACTAGTTTAGAACTGGAATTAAAAGAAACATGAAGGATCATTATACTTTCATGAGTTTATGCAATAGATAGGTTTTCAATGTAAATGAAAATTTTCAGCGCTTTTTGTGGCTTTGAAAAGCTGAAATTCTAAGAAATATATTTTTGCTGGAAAAGGTTACTACTCAGTTACAAAACAATTTTAAAATGTAATTTACTATTCCAATAAGTCAATTTTAACAAAATAGGCCTAGACTAGAAAGGAGTTTAACGTGTTTTTCTACAATAAACAACCAAATTCATTAACATACAACCAATTTTTCAAAGGGGCCCAAATTCCCTTACAAAATGGGCATTCCTTTGAAAAATTGGTTGTATGTTAATGAATTTGGTTGTTTATTGTAGAAAAAACACGTTATATTCATAATTAGAAAACATTTTTTATTTATTTTGCGGGGTTCACGAGATATAAGGATGTTTCTGTTCTTGAAATGAACCCTTATTAAAATGCAATAAGGTGCATACAAATGTCCAAGTGATATAACCTGATCTGTTGTTGTCTGAACATATAAAGTAAAGGACACAGATGAAAAAAACGCAAAATATAAATCCTATATTTGGCTAATATTGAAATCGCAGGCACGATATCTCATAAGGGGCCTGTGTATGGGCAATCCCCTTTATAATAATTTGTAAACAAATGCAAATGTTTTTTTTTTAATAAAATAACGAGGTTATTTTTTTTGATGATGCAAATTTTTAAGCTTCAAGTATTTTTCGAACTTTTTATGTTGCACATAAGCCAATGTATAAAAACCAAATAAAACTAAACCATTACCGAATGTATGCAACCACTTTAAAACGGCTGCACCCATTTGGCTAATTATTGTTTGCTTTGTAATTGTCAGGAAAAGGTTTGTAAGAAAGAAAAAAAAATTGTTTTATAATTTCATTAGTACCTACGCGCGTGTGAAGCCGGGGCGGGCAGCTATTGTTAAATAATACCTATACCTAGAATTTTCTAGACCCACTACAAAATAAGCGAAGTGAAACATCAAATTGTAGGTACCTAACTATCGTGCCTTAGCAATAGCATTTAACATACAAGTAACTACTTATGTCAACACTTTATTGATAATAAAACATTGCTCTCTACTGTCTTAGTGTATTGTCTTAGTGAAATTTGAATACCGCATTTTTATTACCGACTTCTCAAAAAAGGAGGTTATCAATTCGACACGTATGTATGTAATATTGTTGGAATTGCACAATATTCACATAATTATGTTACTCTATGTAGGCTTCTGAACACGTGCCAAATATCATAAGTGTATGTATGTAGGTATGTTTGACCACACATATCACCAAAACTAGTAATCGGATTGTGATATTTTTTTATTGGCCAGGGAACGGTACAAGTTTCATCAAAATCTGTTCAGCTGTTTTCAAGATAAGGAACATACAACCGAACTCCTTAACGACAAACAGCACGAATGAGTAAATTGAGCTATTATAGGTATTTTGTCTATCCTTTAGGTGTCTTACTATAGAACTTTCTCACTTTTTAGTGATGGGAATTACAAAACTAAAAAGAGAAAAATAAAACCTTTTTACAAAAAATAAACCGACTGCCGAAACGAAAGTTATTTTTGCTCTTTTTAGTGTTTTGCTTTGAAAGTACCTAGGTAGACAGAACTCAATACTTTTGGAATACAATAGTTTTGATAATTCAGGACACTGATATGATCGAATCTTAGAATTTGTTCCTAACATAATTGCGGGCAAGTTACGTTTTTTTTTTTTATAATGACCTGGGTAATTTGTAGGCATTATTATAAACTGGATCTTAAAAAAATACCACTATGAAATTCACAAGCAAACGTTCCAATAAAACGGAATGTATCCTGTAGTTAAGGGCAGGGTGGGCTCAACGTTAATTTTGAGTGGGCCCACTTACAAATACCGGTTAAACGGTATGGTACTCAAGTGTTACAAGGTTGAAAATATATTTTTAAATAATATGACAGTACGATTGTATTCCCCAAAAGGTTAAGCAGTATAATAACACCATTTCACCAGTTATCTATACTAATATTATAAAGAGGTAAAGTTTGTGAGTTTGTAGGGGGTAATCTCTGGATCTACTGAACCGATACTGTTCCAATTAATTTAGTTATTTTTTATTTTTATTTTGCACCGTGAATTTAGATCTTTAAATTTTTTATTTTTTTTATTTTCTTGCTATGACAAGAATATTTACTTTTTAAAGTATTATATTATTTTATTTTAATTATTGTGAATGTGAAGACATGTGGATCATTTTTTTATTTTTTATTTATTTATCTTAGTTTTTAATCATGGTCTGGCAGTTTGAGTATTTATGCGGCCTACCCGAATGTCCTTTCTTTGGTATTGTTCGTCAATTCGTTGAGGTCCTTAAATTTTTATTTGAGCTGCACGGTTATTGACAAATGCGTGCACTGACTGGACAGGTCCACTCAATCTGGCTGGTTCTTTCCTCAAAAGACCATTTCAGACATCAGTCTACATGGTCTTCACATGATCTAACCAAGATTTTGTCTGGACTTTAAAAGAGACTGTGACCTCTGAGTTTGTTTCGGCCTTTCTTCTCAGATTAGTCAGACAGGAAACGCCGACCTAATCTAGTTTTAAAAAATATGATCGACATGTAAAAGTGTTTGTACAAACCAACTTACAGAAATAAAGTCATTTATCATTTACCGATTTTTAAAATTCTTTCACCAGTACAAAGCTACATTATTTCTGAATGACATAGGCTATAATTTATTTTCTGAAAAATAGAGAACCTTATGAAAATTGCAATAATGTAACCCAAAGTAGCAAAATTTTGCCTATAAGATTTATTCTTTGGAGTGCGTTGAGAAAACTATTGATGATACATAAAAATTATGTAGTACATGATTAAATTACTAATTATTACCTACAAAAAAGTCTGCGATAGAATAATCTAACTATCATAGTTAAGTCACTATAGCAGTTTTTATATTCTACATTTTAATTTGATCGCAGGTAGAAACAAAATTCGTTTACATTCGTATTGTAGTATTAATTCTTATTCAAATAAAAAGTTTAACAAAATAGGGTAGGGTAGGTGGGTAGAGTACGTGGGTAGGGTAGGTGGGTAGGATAGGTGGGTAGAGTAGGTGGGTAGGGTAGGTGGGTAGGGTAAGTTTGGTGGGTAGGGTAAGTTTGGTGGGTAGGGTAGGTTAGGTGGGGAGGGTAGGTTAGGTGGGTAGGGTAGGTTAGGTGGGTAGGGTAGGTTAGGTGGGTAGGGTAGGTTAGGTGGGTAGGGTAGGTTATGTGGGTAGGGTAGGTGGGTAGGGTAGGTGGGTAGGGTAGGTGGGTAGGGTAGGTGGGTAGGGTAAGTGGGTAGGGTAGGTGGGTAGGGTAGGTGGGTAGGATAGGTAGGTAGGTAGCCAGTTGACGTGAGCGAAGCCGCGGGGGTAACTAGTGTTTTATAAGTTCCATGTAACAGGGGGCGAGCAGTGGTGCACCAGTAGTAATGGCCATACGTGTCGTAGGTCATGGGTTCGAAAACCGGCAGGCACATTACTTTGTGTAAATTATTTCATCCTTTTGGAGGATTTTGGCCTCTCACAGAGAGGAGGCCTGTGCCCCAGCAGTGGGAACGTGATTCTACACCCTAATAGCCATCTGCCATTTAAAAGTACTGCTGTAAATGTCAAAGGTTCCATTAAAGCAATTATTCATGAAAAAGAAAACTCTTTCTGGTTTAAATCCTTCTTAGCTTACTTATTTCACATTTGAAATTCGTAGTTCTTGCCAAGCACGCGCCAGTTTTTCTGACGTTTCGAAAGACATTATCAAAAGGTAATTTTAAGGTTCCGTACCCGAAGGGTCCAAACGGAACCCTATTGCTGTCAGTCACGTGTCCGTCTGTCTGTCACACATTTTGTGCCGAAGATTTTTTAACTTCCTATTGAGCTAGTATAGTTGTCGCCAAACTTCTTGGCCGCCCTGAAGTTGGCAACAATGGCTGCGCAGTAGTAAATCTTATACAAAAACAGCACCTTTTCGTGCCTCGCGCATCCAGAAAGCCAACTTCAGGGCGGCCCAGAAGTTTGGCGAGAGCTATAATTGAAATTTGATCATAATGTTTATTATTGCGTATATTTAACTATCAAATACCAATAAATTGATAAAATGGTACGGAACTCGAAACGTGCGAAAACCGACACGCACTTGGCCGGTATTTGTATTTATTTTTTATATGTAACGAGCACAAGAACAAGGTAAGAGACGATGTAGTCGACGATGGAGTACGTTTGCCTGAAAGTAACCTATTCACCCTTGATTTAAAAACCTTTAATACCTAATCTAGAAAGACATAGCCCGAAGAATTGCCAAACTTAAGTGACAGTGGTCAGGGCACATTGCTCGCAGAACGGATGGCCGATGGAAAAGTTCTGGAGTGTGTCCGCGAACCGGAAGACGTCGCGTTGGAAGGTCTCCCACCAGGTGGACCGATGACCTGGTGAAGGTTGCGGGGATCCGGTGGATGCGAGACGCACGGGACCGATCAATGTGGCGACGCTTGGGAGAGGCCTATGTCCAGCATTGGACGTCTTTCGGTTGATATGATGAAACATAGACTCCGACAAGGAATCCAAGTCATTAGCTGCACGCACAATATCAGTATTACCTCGGGTATTACCAAAATGTGCGCATGAGTGGGATGTCTACCATGTTAAAGATCGATAGAGTAATACAAATAAATTCTACTGTTTGAATTGTGAATTTGACTCAAATTGTGTCCGTCCAGCGGAGCGAGCATGGGCGTACCCAAGACATTGTGACAAGACATGATAAATTATGTCAAGTCTTACAATTTGTCTTAAATGCTAGCACGGGTCAAACATGTGACATATTTTAAAGGCGTGACATGCCTTTCTTGTTGCTGCCCGGCGAGATCTTTTTTATTTATTTATTATTACTTTTTTATAATAATTATCTTTTATTCCAAATTCTTCTTACTTTATACATTATTAAATACGTTAATTTTTTTCTTTTTCTAAAGAAAAAAATAAACGTCAAGAAGTTATGCCACATGTCAAGAAAATATCTCACGCCGCCGTGCTAGTATTTAAGACAAAATGCCTTTATCACCCAAACTGTGATAAAAAGTGTGACTTTGGCCATGTCACAGAAGGCCATGCTCTCCGGGCAGTATGTAGCCAACTGGATAGTCTTTTGATTGGCTTCATTTAAATCATGGAGCGAGCAAATGGTTGCGCCCGATAGGAGATAAAACAAATTAAAAATTGTACTTGGTTTACAATTTCCTATAATACAAGAAGACATTAATTAGAAAACAATAATGTTTTCTAATTAATGTCTTCTTGTGTTATCGTTAGGCAAACATAAGTGATTGATTTCAGTTGACTACGGGCACCAGGGGATTCACACATCATATCACACATCATCATCAGCCTATTAATGTTCCCACTCCCTGCTCCCTGTGAGAGGGAATGGGCCGTAATCCACCACGCGCGCCCAGTGCGGGTTGGTGGATGTCACATGTCTTCGAATTTTTGGTTCTAGGACATGCCGGTTTCCTCACGATGTTTTCCTTCACCGTTTTGAGAGCAGTGGTGATGAAATAATTTACGCAAAGTAAAGCGCCTGCCTGGGCTCGAACCCACGACCTACAACTTGTAAGTCGCGGCCGATACCACTGGGCCACCACTGCTCTCACTGATTCAATTATTAATAATATTTATGACTACTGATCTAGTATATTATGATTTGATGAGACAATGATCTCGTGGTTTAAATTCTCTTTGTTGTGGGTTTAAGAATTATGTTTGGGAGAGGGCTAGTTTTATAACTTTTGGCACTGTACAAGTTGACAAACTGATACTGGGTACACCTAAAAGGATCAACAAGCTATTAATTTAAAAAAAAATTTTTTTAAAGAAGATTTTATATTAAAAATTACTTTGTCACGAGAAAGCAACGTCTGGGCCAAATTTCAGCTCAATGGGACACTGGGAAATGGGTCAAATTTTACTTGCAAAGACACCGGGACAGGTAATAGTAAAAAAAAACTCGTAAAAACGTTACATTTAAACATAAGTTTTATATATTTTTGAAATCACCTCTTAAAACCACTTATTTTGATACCCCACACGACGGGTTTAGAAAAAAAAATGGTGTTTCACAATATGGCGCCCAAAAGCCGCCATTATTTTATTTTCCAATGTTAATGTACCCAGTAACACTCGCAGGGTTAAGACGAATCAATTGACGTAAGAATCATCAAAATCGGCAAACGCGTTTGGTCTCTAGAACGCCACATAGGAACAAACATATATACGTACATACATAGACTGATAAACACATTACCCTCCTTCGGCAGTCGGGAAAGATAGTTAAAACAAAAACTTTATATCATTATCATAGAACACCGGAAGCTTGTGATTAAATTGAATATAATCAATTTTGTACCATCATTTACATTTTTACATGCTATCAAAATACCAATAGTATTTAATATAATAAATACTAGAAAATTAAATAAAAAAGTATTTACTAGAAAAGGAAATGCTATACAATTTTCAACATGTTAAATAAAAGCCACATTATGTATCAAAGAACATTACCATTATGAAAAAGTCACATTATTAATCAAAGGCCAATGAAAGTAATAAATGAAAACGTTTTCCTTCTTTTCCAACAAGCGTGAAACACGCAAGTTTACCGCTATAACGATATAACGTCAAATATTTATTATGTACCTTAAGCCTTTTCTGTTCTTGAAACTATAATAATAGTGTAATAGTGTTATTGGGTTTTTCCATCAGGAAATTGTCAGTAGCAACCTGGACTTGGTCTGGACTTGCGCCCGGTTGATGACACGCCCCATATTACATAGAAAACTTCTTCAAGGTTCCGGACTGGAGAGGACTAGGCTTCAACGTCAATGGCGAGTACATCACTCACCTTCGGTTTGCCGACGATATAGTGGTCATGGCTGAGACCATGGAGGACCTCAGTACAATGCTCGATGACCTCAGTAGAGCTTCCGAAAGAGTGGGTCTTAGGACGAACAAGGACAAAACCAAGGTGATATTGAATGCATTTGGGTCACCACCTCCTATCAAAATCGGACACTCTACACTCGAAGTTGTGGACAACTATGTCTACCTGAGACAAACGAACCAGTTGGGTAGGGCCAACTTCGAGAAAGAGGTCAACCGTCGAATCCGACTCGGCTGGGGAGCGTTCGGGAATTTGCGAGGTATCTTCTCGTCCATCTTAACACAGTGTCTCAAGACGAAAGTCTATGACCAGTGTGTTTTGCCAGTGATGACATATAAGAAAGAAAAGAAAGAAAAAATATTTATTTGTGACCCGCACAGGAGACACGAGAAATAAGCATATGGCTCTGAGACGTGGTCGCTCACAACACAATGGGCCTCATCAGAAAGCTGGGTCACCCAAAGGGCAATGGAGGAGGATCCTTGCGTGATCGAATCAGAAATGTAGAGATCCGCAAGAGAACCATGGTTACCGACATAGCTCGAAGAATTGCCAAACTTAAGTGGCAGTGGGCAGAGCTCATTGCTCGCAGAACGGATGGCCAAAGGGGCCGAAAAGTTCTAGAGTGGCGACCGCGAACCGGAAAACGTTGCGATGGAAGGCCTCCCACTAGGTGTACCGATGACCTAGTGAAGGTTGCGGGGATACGAGACGGACGGGACCGGTCAATGTGGCGACGCTTGGGGGAGGCCTATGTCCAGCAGTGGACGTCTTTCGGCTGATATGATGATATTACATAGAACTCGAACATAACTGGCAAAACTTTGAGAGTACTGTACCAAACAAATAGACAACTACCCAAAAAATCAAATGAAAATATTGCCAAAACTCTAAAAACACTAGGCACTTATAATGAGCTTCACATTCGCTAATGCCTCGAAGCGTGACTAGTCGCATAAAAAACTTCGCAAGAACAGGTTCGGATCTCAAGTGCATGCGGGCCGTGACAATGACCTCGGGTACCGCAAAACAACACGTAAGTACGGTCAACTACACGTAGAACTGAGAAACCTGGTTAAATGGGCCTTGGATATGTGACAAACATCATACTACCAATTAAAATAAGAGCTTAAACATAAATGGTGAAATATGCACCGCCCAAAGGTTAGGTCCTTTGGGGAAAAGAGGCGTGATATTATATGTATTATGTAAAATGAGGTCTCGAAACTTTTTCTTTGCTGATACTGAGAATAATAAAACTTAATAATCGAGACCATTTTTATGTTTACTTGTAGTTATGGTTTTTAGTTTCTAAGTAAGACAATTAATTAATAACTTATCAATTTCAATATGGGTTTGGACAGGTAGTTTACAATCATTTGAAATTCAGGAGCCCTCTGTAAATGAGAGAACGTCATTTTAAACCTGGCTATTTGGTAGACTGGATAAATAAAAAACTTATTTATGTGACAAAGAATCCCAGATCCCTTAAGACCCTAGCTTTAATGGTGACACTGCTGTAATAATATTAAAATGCTTGAACTAAGAAAGCAGCACTTATTGATAATAGAGACAGGCCAAATAACGCCAAATTGGTAGCCTGTTTGAGCGGTCGATTGTACTGTACAAGCTGACTGATGTGTACTCATGTCAAGTTGATGTGCAGTTAGGTGTACTGTATTTTCGTGTAGCTTCAAATATTTCGCATACACGTAGCGAATATGTGAATGAGGTTTCCAGAAAATGAAATGACTGCCAAAATCACGACTTCATTACCCAAAACAATATTGATCTTCGTCTTCGAGTCGATGGAAAACTCTTTAAATATTTTGGGAAAAGTAGACCATTCGCACCATCAGTGATGCTCATTCGGTCCTCTAAAGTGTATGGGCGCTTGAACTTATGTGCACAGGGGCACTCATTAAAGTATCAGACGGGTCTATAAAACCCCGTTTCGCCAAATTATGTTTGCAGCAGCCTACCTGTTAATTCCAGAAAGATGAAAATGAAGGAGTCAGTAATAAAGGTAATCTTAAAGGACTCAAGTAAACATACTAATTATCAATTTTAATTTAAAACAAAGCTCGTGGCTAAATAATAACAGCCGCACTGGTCGATCATCAAGTTTAAGCAATGCTTGACGAGGTCGGTCCGTGGATGGGTGACAATTTCAACATACCGAGTTTCCTCCGTGCTTCGGAAAGCACGTTAAGTCATTTGAAGATCTTTGACAGTCGTTACGGGTAGTCAGAAGTTTGAGATCTGACTCCAGTCTTGCCAAGGGGTACCGTGTTACCCAGTTACTGGGTTGTGGAGGTCAGATAGGATGTTGCTCTATTTAAAATATGTACTTAATATAAGACTGGAAGCCGACCCCAATATAGATGAGAAAAGGCTAGCCAGATTGCAGATTCTAAATCACTAAACCGTTCAATGTGAAGGATAGGCGCTTTGTCAAACATTGACCATACATGAGGCTAACCATTAAGCGACATTCTTTTTATTGTAAATAGTTGTAGTCAGTGTTACCAAGCCTATATTGTCTACTGGTAGCGCAGTGGTAACGTCCCCGACTTACGTGTCGTAAGTCGTGGGTTCCAACCCAGGCAGGCACTTTAATTACTGTAAATTATTTCATCACCAATGCTCTAAAAACGGAGAAGGAAAACATCGTGAGGAAACCGACATGTCCTAGAACCAAAAGTTCGAAGACTTGTGACATCCACCAGCACTGGGCCTGCGTGGTGGATTAAGCTCCATTCGCTGTCCCAGCAGCGGGAACATTAAAAGGCTGAAGATAAAGATGATGATCCTCCAATGCACTCGGGCCATTCAATAACGGAAAGGAATCTAAGCGGATGATCAGTTGGACACGACTTAATGTCCCATGTTCACTAGATGGGCCAGAGGGCATCCACAGTAGTTCTCCATCGCGATTTTATTTGGACATGGGACATCAATTTAACAAAACTATCTCTTCAAAGTTAGAGTGAACAGGCTTCTTCTGGGTAAGCTCACTCCATCGTCGACTCTGTCTCTGTCACCTCTGACCTAGACTAGAGTCAAGAGCAAACCCATCACAAATAAAAAAAAAAAAAAAAAAAACTTATAATTAGGAACAGATTAACAGATTCTTAATATAAATTGTCTATGCAGAATTTAAATTTAGAATATTATACTATTTGTGTTTAACGATTTTTTATAAATAAGGCTGAAGGTGACTGTAGGAACTCGTAACACGTGAAAATTGTCCTTGGCTGCCAATTTTATAAAAGTTCATTAGAGATGACATTTCAAAATAGCAGATAATAAACTAGTCCGGTCAAATTAATTCGCATAGAGCTGAAAATTGGTACGAATGTTCGGAACACCATTCATTATAAATGATATATAAAAAGTACCCATCGATCCCACACTTGCATAAATTTTTATTCAAGGCCAAAGTTAGTAATAAAGGTTTTATGAGATTTTTGAGTTTTTACCCGACTGCCGAAAGAGGGTAATGTGTTTGTCAGTCTATGTATGTATGTATGTATGTTTGTTCCTATGTGGCGTTCCAGAGACCTAACGCGTATGGCGATTTTGATGATTCATATGTCAATCGATTCGTCTTAACCTTGCGAGTGTCATAGGCTACATTAAAATTGGAAAATGGCGGCTTTTGGGCGCCATATTGTGGGGGGTCCAAAAGCCGCCGATTTTCTTCCAAACCCCTGTGAGGTATCAAAATAAAAGGTTTCAAGGGGTGATTTCAAAAATATATAACACTTATATATTTAAATGTACCTAATAAGAAAAAAATGTTAACTAATTCAGTCGAAGTCGGAGGATACATATTCGCGAGCTGGCTGACCAAAACCAGATGTATCCTCCGACTGCACAGCATGATTTTCTTCTTGTTTACGTCTTTTTAGTTCGCTTTTTTAGCAGTCGGGTATTTTGATATTTTTAATTATCTTTTTTATTTATAACTTTTTAGTTATTTTTTTTTTTCGAATTAGGTACATTTAAATATATAAGTGTTATATATTTTTGAAATCACCTCTTGAAACCCTTTATTTTGATACCCCACAGGGGTTTGGAAGAATTCGGCGGCATTTGGGCCCCCCACAATATGGCGCCCAAAAGCCGTCATTTTCCAATTTTAATGTAGCCTATGACACTCGTAAGGTTAAGGCGAATCGATTGACGTATGAATCATCAAAATCGGCCAACGCGTTAGGTCTCTGGAACGCTACATAGGAACAAACATACATACATAGACTGATAAACACATTACCCTCCTTCGGCAGTCGGGTAAAAACGCAAAAAAACTCATAAAACCTTTATTTCTAACTTAGGCCTTGATTAAAAATGTATGCAAGTGTGGGATCGATGGGTACTTTTTATATATCATTTATAATGGTGTTCCAAACATTCGTACCAATTTCCAGTTCTTTGCTAATTACTGTAAACCTATTACCTACCACTATTTTTTGGTCCAATTTGACTAAACTGTCAATCATTGTATGAAACAAGATTAACCGTGCGAATGTTGAAAACAATCTAAAACGAGTTCATTTGTTTTTGTTTTGAAAACAAACCTATATTAAAAACAATATAAAAAGGAAAAATCAGTTAAACAAATGAGAATAGAGATAAATCTCAAGCTTATCCCAAAAATAGCCGTTTTAGTGGTTATTAATACACGACGGCTCGTCCGTCGCTGTATGCATTCGGTGACGTATTCAAGCAGCTTATTTTAATATTGTCCTTTATTTTTGGAACATCTACTTTGTAATGCTGTGGTTTTTACGCTCCAATGCAAGATTTGCGGCTAGTTGTCCTAAATAAGGGGTTTTAAAAGGTGATTAAAAATAGTACATTGTGATATAAGGGTGGAAAGTAGGTTATTGCAAACGAGCTGTCTGTCAGAACGTGTATCACACGATATTTTCAATACAGTTGTGGGAAATAGTAGAAACAAATCAAAGAATAAAATTGGTAATTCAGAAAAAAAAAAATTCGCTCCTTTTTGCAACTGGAAATATTTTTTTACAACGAAAACAGCCTACACAGCCTATTCGATTTTTGACAAATGTTGATGTGAAAATAATTAAATTGAAACTGGTAATTAAATAAATGCTAAAACGTACGGAATCATTCATTTTTCCACGTATAAAATCTATTCCATTTAATTCTATGTATGAAAACTCCTTGATACTAAACTTTTTTAAATTGACTTATAACTAAAGGTGCGTTTTTGCAACAGGATTTTTTTTAGAACGAAAACAGCCTATACAGCCTATTTGATTTTAGACAAATGTTGATGTGAAAATAATTAATTTAAAACTGGTAATTAAATATATTAAACAACCATTTAAAAGTCTTTTGAGAGTTCAATGCTAAAACGTACGGAATCATTCATTTTTCCTCGTATAAAATCTATTCCATTTTATTCTATGTATGAAAACTCTTTGCTACTAAACTTTTTAAATTGACCTATAAATTTAAAACTAAACTGCAAAACTAATGATCGAGCTCGTAAACAAAAGTCACGACCGCGTAACAGAAAGATGCCTATGCATAAGATTTAATTTTCGAATCATAATTATAGCCTCTGAAAGTACGCAATGTTTAACAACTGTATTGAAAAATATATAACACTTATATGTTTAAATGTACCTAATTCGAAAAAAATAAATAAATATAAAGTTATAAATAAAAAAAGATAATTCAAAAAATCAATAACCTGACTGACAAAAATAAGATATACCTAAACAAGAAGAAAATCATGCTGTCAATTCGGAGGATACATAATACATATTTGCAACCAAAACCAGATGTATCCTACGACTGCACTCAAAAACTTTCATCGCGATATATTCCGTTGATTTATATACTCTCGAAATGTAGTCGATATTGGGCCATTTTACCATGGTTTTAATGAAACTCAACAGTCGAAGAAGTTTCATGTTTCTATATATTTAATCCGGTCGAAACTTCGAACCAAAGCTTATTTTCGGTTCAATGAACTAACCAAAATTAGAGTTCTAAAGAACCAACCAGAATATCTATTGGACGTACAAGGATGATAATCGTAAATTCTCGAATTGGATTTATAGCAGGCTGATTGAATATCAAGATATACGAGCAGAGTATGAAAAGATACTTTCAGGTAGCGTTCTGTAATTTCTGTCTACCCCTTCTGGCAATATGCTTGAGTTTATGTATGTGCTTAATTTATAGGTAAACGAGCGAAATTTTCTGAAAATCAAATCCACACATCGTCTTCCTGCCCTTGTCCCATGTTACTTGGGGTCGGCGCAACACGTTTTATTCTGCCATACCGTCCTGTCCACCGTCACGCTATCACTGACTCCCTTTTTTTTTCATATCACTTCTCACACAGTCCATCCATCGTTTCTTTGGCCGTCCCCTCCCTCTCCATCCATCCACATTTATATTCATAACTCTTTTAGTAACATGCGTTTCATCCCTCCTTTACCCTCCACTTTTAGTAACATGACTATACCAGGACAAACGGTTTCCTTTCAACTTTTCTGTCACTGGCGCCACTTTCAAACTTACTCTAACTTACTCATTTTTCACTCTATCCATTCTCGTCACTCCGCACGTCCATCTCAACATTCTAATCTGAAGAATCAAATCCACGCAATCACATGAATTACCGACTAACACCGTACATCCTTCAATATCCAATCAAAATTCGCTTAGCCAAACCAATAGTCTGTTAGAATAGAAATCTGTCAAGAGTAAAGTGCCTCGACCTTTCCAATATAGCTGCCAGGCTACCCTCATTACGAACGCCGGTAGGGTGTCGTTAGACCCCTTATCCTAAGCATAGACAACGTGTTTATTAAACATCAACCTCTGATGCTGCCTCGCTAAAATTGATAGGGTTGGCAGTGTTGCCATGTTCAACTAATCTATCAGAGACAAGGGTCGTAACGGCCAGTTGTTTTGCGAAAGCGATGTGAACAATGTTGCCTGACCCTTAGAAATGGTGTTAATAGCTTTTGATGCTGACGGCGGTAACATTGAGGGTTGCCGTCACAACAGTGTGCTAATTTCGGGTCTTTTGTCTCTGAAGATTAATGCAGCTTCATTTACATCGTAATATGTTGCATAACTCAAAAGCACGAAGGGTTCCGTACCACTATCGCAAAAAACGGCAAAATATCACGTTTGATGTATGGGACATGGGAGCACTTAAATATTTATTTTATTCTGTTTTTTGTATTTGTTGTTATAGCGGCAACAGAATTACATCATCTGTGAAAATGTCAACGGTCTACCTATCGTGGTACATGAGATACAGCCTGGTGACATATGGACAGACAGACAGACGGATCACGGAGTCTTAGTAATAGGGTCCTGTTTTTACCCTTTGTGTACGGAGCCCTAAATTTTTTTTGCCGATATAATAAGTCTATGGCACTCAACCATGGCATAAAAGGAATCATCGACACGAAGAAAAAGAAGCGATGGCATAGATTTCTCATAATATCAGATCATTTCCCATCATCAGATCATCATTTCCTTATAGATTTTAGCATATCAGTATTTCCTTTTAGATGTTAGAAGTAAATAGTTTGTAGCGGCATCAACGCTACCACCTACGAACTAATGACGTGACTCGAACAAATCCTGCATCGCGTACATACATACAACAGTCCGACAACAACCGTTGGGCAGTTGCCCGAACCAGACACAAGCACAACACCCATCTGATCGAAGGATCCTCCCTTTTCAATTAAGGTTTGTGGGACTTTATCCTGTCGTGCGTACCTCCAAAAGTTCTTCATAATATTCTCTTAGATTGTGAAACCCTCTCAAACAATATAACAGAAGTTTCAAGTCTCCTGACAACCCTAAAACGGCAGATGTTCCGTGCAATTTCCAGGTAGGTACAATATTAAACTAAGTCAAGTCACAGGTGTTCCGAATAAATTTACGTCTAGCGCTAAAAGCCCGGCTAAGTTGTGGCCCGGAGCACGTTAATGTTTGAACGTTCAGATCGATACTGTGAAGTCTACAGTATCAGAATTAAAGATTATTTAATGTTATATTTGATTGTTAAAACATGGGCATATTTATACTGCTATGGAGTACTGGTAGGGCTTAAAGGTCATAGCACACTTATCAACCGTATCGCCTTGCGCCTCGCCTTCAAATAGGCGTCAACCTTACGTAAGTACGTAACGCGGATCTGCAGCTCCGGTACGTCGACTCGGCTACGGCTTGGCGACCGCTGGTTGACACTGGCTGGCACCAGATCAGACGACGAGCCGTAAGCGCGGGGACGACGAGCCGTAAGCACGGGAACGACGAGCCGTAAGCACGGGGACGACGAGCCGTAAGCACGGCGACAACGAGCCGTATGCACGGGGACGACGAGCCGTAAGCACGGGGACACAGAACAGATAAAAGAGGTTAGAAAGGAAATAGGTCGTGATTTGTATTAGAACGCGTGTCGCCACTTGTCTCCCACTCTTTAACTCCACTACAAGCAAGAGTCCCATACGTACGCTCATTACGCACACAAATAAACTACACGCACTTAGATCGCGAGCTTGCTATTGATTGTCACACTAATGCAAACACTGTGCTTGACGTGCACTCACACACGCGCAAAAGCAATTTATTTCTCATACATGTTACGGTGACCAAAAGGTCGATTATCGATATCGATAAAATTAATGTATTTTTAAAATTATTGTTATTTAAGTTTTGCAATTATTCGCTATAGTATCGGGATGGGGCGGGGTACGAATAGTATGGACATTCTAAATACATAAAAATAATGTCAAATTAAGGGGGAACATCCGTTACAACTATTTAATTAATTTCATGTGACTAATGTTAAATTCCCTGTGAATTTCTATATTATGCTCGGCTCAATACCGAGAGATGAAAAAAACCGCCCGTGTGTACCTGGGCTTTGTTCCCGCGACAAACGTTATTCATGCATAGAAAGACATAGATTAAAGTTAGTAAGTAAATTAATGAAACAAGTAAAAAGTACAAGAGTATTTTAATATTTAACAATCATTTAAACAAAAATCAATACTGATTTTATTATTGTCCCTGAAAACATACGTATTTATTATTTTTATATATATATATATATATATAATACGTATTTACGCATTTACTGCAAAATTTTTAGAGCAAATTGTGCTACATTTAGTAGGTATCCATTCAATTCTACCGGTTGCCTCAGCATTGAATGGATACCTACTAAATCAATTTTCTTGTATCTGGATCTGTTGGAAACCTTATAATAAAATGTATGTTTTCATTATAAACGGCTAAGCTCAAACCAAATTTTAGACGAAAACTATATTGATAACCACAATTAACAATAATTGGTGGTAATAAACAAAAGTATTTTAATTACAATATTACTGATAATAATCATTTGAATACATTTGTAATATCGACAGTGTTTACAACTTGGTACAACACTCGATACGCATGGAATTTCGCGGCATTCAAGCATTGGCTCGGCACACGCGACTCTCGCAATGAACGCAATACATTGCGCGATCGCTCGCGTAGTATAAGATGGTACCCATGCATTGCAAGCAATGTATAATTTTGCATCTGTTTGCGATTGCTTCGTTTTTGTCTACAAACTTCATAATACTATTGTAATAATTACAAATAACACTCGTATTATAAGGTTTTAGGACTAACCGGTGAAAAGAAATCCCTTCTCGGGCTACACTACACATCTGGCTTCTTTTCCGACACGTTATGATAGCGCAAGACGGCATAATTCTTTTTTTTAGCGGAGCTTCGTACGTTGTTACAATATGAGTGCAACTGTTGGCCCACAGAACAGATAAAAGAGGTTAGAAAGGAAATAGTTCGTGATTTGTATTAGAACGCGTGTCGCCACTTGTCTCCCACTCTTTAACTCCACTACAAGCAAGAGACCCATACGTACGCTCATTACGCACACAAATAAACTACACGCACTTAGATCGCGAGCTTGCTATTGATTCTCACACTAACGCAAACACTGTGCTTGACGTGCACTCACACACGCGCAAAAGCAATTTATTTCTCATACATGTTACGGTGACCAAAAGGTCGATTATCGATATCGATAAAATTAATGTATTTTTAAAATTATTGTGATTAAGTTTTGCAATTATTCGCTATAGTATCGGGATGGGGACGGGGTACGAATAGTGTGGACATTCTAAATACATAATAATAATGTCAAATTAAGGGGGAACATCCGTTACAGCTATTTAATTAATTTCATGTGACTAATGTTAAATTCCCTGTGAATTTCTATATTATGCTCGGCTCAATACCGAGAGATGAAAAAAACCGCCCGTGTGTACCTGGGCTTTGTTCCCGCGACAAACGTTATTCATGCATAGAAAGACATAGATTAAAGTTAGTAAGTAAATTAATGAAACAAGTAAAAAGTACAAGAGTATTTTAATATTTAACAATCATTTAAACAAAAATCAATACTGATTTTATTATTGTCCCTGAAAACATACGTATTTATTATTTTTATATATATATATATATATATAATACGTATTTACGCATTTACTGCAAAATTTTTAGAGCAAATTGTGCTACATTTAGTAGGTATCCATTCAATTCTACCGGTTGCCTCAATCCACAATTTTCTTGTATCTGGATCTGTTGGAAACCTTATAATAAAATGTATGTTTTCATTATAAACGGCTAAGCTCAAACCAAATTTTAGACGAAAACTATATTGATAACCACAATTAACAATAATTGGTGGTAATAAACAAAAGTATTTTAATTACAATATTACTGATAATAATCATTTGAATACATTTGTAATATCGACAGTGTTTACAACTTGGTACAACACTCGATACGCATGGAATTTCGCGGCATTCAAGCATTGGCTCGGCACACGTGACTCTCGCAATGAACGCAATACATTGCGCGATCGCTCGCGTAGTATAAGATGGTACCCATGCATTGCAAGCAATGTATAATTTTGCATCTGTTTGCGATTGCGTCGTTTTTGTCTACAAACTACATAATACTATTGTAATAATTACAAATAACACTCGTATTATAAGGTTTTAGGACTTACCGGTGAAAAGAAATCCCTTCTCGGGCTACACTACACATCTGGCTTCTTTTCCGACACGTTATGATAGCGCAAGACGGCATAATTCTTTTTTTTTCGCAGAGCTTCGTACGTTGTTACAATATGAGCGCGACTGTTGGCCGGTGACGGTAATTTCGGTCGACATATGAGCGTTCACTTATATGAGCGGCGCGCCCGCCCCGCCCACAAGGCCCTTCTAACCTCTTTTATCTGTTCTGTGTGTTGGCCGGTGACGGTAATTTCGGTCAACATATGAGCGTTCACTTATATGAGCGGCGCGCCCGCCCCGCCCACAAGGCCCTTCTAACCTCTTTTATCTGTTCTGTGCACGGGGACGACGAGAAGTAAGGGCGGGCACTTCAAGTTGACCACGCACCGCACCGCGGTTCGTGAGTGTCCCGAGGCGAGGCGATTACGTTACGATTTCTATTAGTATGCCTTGCAGTAGGGAGTTTCATAATGAATCATGAATCCGAGAGGCCCAATTTTTAATGACTCTGCTGCATAGATCCGAGTCAATGGGCCTTTTAAATAAAAAATAAATTTCGTTAATATCTCACACACATCTTGTTTTATTCAATTTTAACATCGACCCGTCCTTGTTGAAAGACCCTTTAGTTATTATGTAGTTATGTCGGTTGTTATGTTATGTTGTGTGTGTGTGTGTTAGTTCGTTGTTGTGTGTCTTAGTGTTGGATAGATAGATTTTATTATTCATTAAACTTATTTCAGCTTGTAGAGAACCGGTATTAGATCCATTTGTCAATGTTTGTATTATCTTTGACAATGAATAAATGCTGTTTTTAAACCTTGATGAGTTGATGACCGATAAGCAACCTACATATATATATTTTTTATTAATAAAATTATTGTCTTATTCATTTGCCCTTGTAGACGCAAGGTAAGTGCCACTTAAAAAGAATATAACTTATTTAAAAGATTTTTTATTACTCATTACGCACTAAGAGACTCATGAATGATAAATATTGCCAACGCGTGAGTAATAATATTTACCTTTATATATCATAAAATTGAGTAGCCGTAACAATTTGAATTAGTAACATTGGAAATATTTATTAGTTATTTGTAGATGACGTACCTACATAACTATGTAGCGTATAATAATATGAATAATAATATCGTAAATTACTGATATTTTGAGATAAGTAATATGAACTTTTCACTGCATTTATAATATTTTGAGACAACAGAACGCTGTTGGTGCTGCCCATCCTCTCTCTGTCGAGGATATATGCTTGTCAAGGTAACATTATACCCGCCATTATTGTATTGCGGAAAATTACGATTAGCTCCGATTTGATGAAAACAAACCTGTTTTCATACGTTAACTTACGTTTTTTCCCATGGGGGTAGGCAGAAACTACTCCTTACATACAATATGTCCTATTGCTTTGTTCATACATCTAGTCATACACGAGTTTATTTTCAGTTTACTTTTAATTAAAACATGTACACTAAAGATCTTTAACGGTAGCGTAGTCTTGTCATTATATTTTCTTTGGCGTTGAAAAGGCTTTACCTATTGTGTACGACAAAATTAAAAATCATTATATTAGTTGGAATGTGTGGCGTTTGAACAGAACAGATTGTTTTCATATGATTTACGAACGTCACCCATGGTCATGTTTGGTGTAGTGGTCGGAAAAGGCACTGAAAAGTACGAGGTACTGGTTTCGAATCCCGGTTCGAACAAAGCGAAATGTGGGTGTTCTGTGGGTGCACCTATGCCTAAGCCTTCAGGGATGATGTTAAGGTGGTCCGCGCACAAAATAGTCGACGGCACGAACTATTTTGTGCGCGGGGTTAAAATGCATGTTATCTCATCCGACAACACGTGCGAAAGAGATAGATGCGGTGATGAGCAGTAAGAAGCTGTTCCCCTTACGAATACACACTTTTGCAAATTTGTAGCGAAATAGATGAGGATTTACGACTAAAACGGGCGCGCGAAATTTTATAGACAGACCTTCGGGAGTATGGATCATGAAAAAAACGACTATATGTATCTGTTCGAAATGAAATTATTTGCATTGTTGAGTTACTAATCTATCCCTGTATGGTGACTGTTTTGCAATTTTCTTTCTTCGTATTGTATTTATTTGCGCCCAAAGATGCGTTAAAATTAGTGTTGAAATATGGAACTTTCGACGCTCATAACTTTAAAATGTTTTTTTTTTACTATTTTGTTTCCATACAGGGCCTAGATAATGATGAGACAAATTGATATCATTTTTTTATTTTGAACGTAAACCGTCAAAGAGTGGAGTAGTCGCCAGACTACGTTTGTATGGAAGAATGATCGACTAGGACAACCTTAAGTTATGTTACAACAAGTTTTATTAAAATTCTAGACGATAATTCAAATATACGTGATCAAATTATGTTAACAAAAAGTTAATCCAGGTCACAAAACGGATGCTTCAAGTTCGAGGCATTTAACCAGTCATCTAAGTACCAATTTAACGTGCTAAAAAACCAGTCTAATTATCTACACATATAACTAAGAAGGCTGCATATAAATCAAGTATTTTGTAGAACGTAAGTCAACGAACTGTTGAACATACCAATGTGTTTGAAAGTCTGACTTAAAATATGAGAAGACTTCGAAAGTAGAAAGTTTGGTTTAGTGCAACATGCATAGGATTTAAATGATCCTTTGGAAGAAGGGGGTCGTGGTTAAATAATAACAAGCGGTAATTTCATGGTTAAGCAACGCATGCCGAGGTCGTTCTGTGGATGGGTGACCAACACTATCCGTTACATACCGAAGTCAAAATCAAAGTCAAAGATTTATTTGCAGATAAATATGGTTACAAAAGTTCTTACAATGGTAGTATAATAGTAGCTTAACATATTTAATCATAGCATAATGACATGCAAATTTTTTGTAAGTGTACAATTAGGTCATTTATATTTAAATTGAAGGAATTCTTTTAAAGTATAGAAGGAATTCTCTATTAACCACCTGCGCAAAGCCCTTTTGAAGCGGACCATTGGAAGTTCTTTAATTTCGTTAGGAATCTTGTTGTAAATCTGAATACACATAAGATAGCAACTTCGCCTATATAGCTCCGTTTTCATTCTAGGAATAATTAATCTATTAGGATATCTAGTCCTGAATTTACATTTATCTCCCAGTTTTTCAAACATCTCAGGGTGAGATTTTGTAAATTTACATATTTCCTCAAGAGAGATCCCTCCGTGTATCGGAAAGCAAATGAAGCTGTTAGTCCCGGCTGTTATTCATACATCCTAAGAGGAAATGCGGTCGCAGACCTCCGACTGTATTTTCTAAGTAAAAAATCATAATTCGAGGTTTGGCTCTCGCCTATTTCCTCCTCCAGTATTGGACCAATTTAAAAGATATTCCATAAACGGAAAAAGAAAGATATATACTATGCCCCTATGTTTTCCTTTTTTCATTTGTACTTGTCAAATTTGTACACTGGGCCTCTGTTGACAGTTCAATTTTGAGCATCTTTTGAGGGTTCTAGTGCTTCTAAAGATAATCCACAAGATAAAATTACAAATAAAAAAAAACCGCCGATTTTAATTTTTATTTCATGCTTTTTAAACTACATATAATATACCTAGTAGCAGACAGGCTTCAATCGACAATCTATCGAAACGTAACGTAATAATGACACGATATCTTGCGAAAAAATCCAGATTCAAAGAGTAAAATGCAAATGACTTTTGAACGGCTATACCGATTTTATTCAAACATAGTAGAACTAAGTACACTCTCGACAAAGTAACCTCTCAAACTAAAAAAAAACTAAATTAAAATCGGTTCATCCGTTTAGGCGCTATGATGCCACAGACAGATACGCAGATACACAGCAACACTCGTCAAACTTATAACACCACTCTTTTTCCGTCGGGGATTAAAAAGGCTGAAGCAGATTGACCACAACATATTTTAGAGAAGACTAAAGCAGATCCTGCTCAAGATAATGTGAACGTAACCATTTGAGGGTTCCGTACCCAAAGGGTGAAAACGGGACCCTATTACTAAGACTCCATGATCCGTCTGTCTGCCTATCTGTCTGTCTGTCCGTCTGTCACCAGTCTGAATCTTATGAACCGTGATAGCTAGACAGTTGAAGTTTTCACAAACAGAATAAAATAAATATTTATGTGGAACAAACAAACAACAAACGTGATTATTTTGTCGTTTTTTGCGATAATGTTACGGAACCCTTCGTGCGCGAGTCCGACTCGCACTTTGCCGGTTTTTCTTCTAAAGAAGATAAAGAGGAACAAAACGCCACATATTTTTCGCGGTCCCCGTATAACTCAGCATTTTCTTTATCAACATTCATAAACATTCTTTTTTCCTTTTTCTGTCATACCGCATAAATTCTCAACGTACCTACTGTTTTTGCTCTACTGCTTTTTTTACTATATTTAAGTACCCTGGCAGACCACGAAGGAGGTAGCGGGACGAACTGACACGACTTCGCCGAAACTTGAAGGATGCACGCGCTCGTAAATGGTGGATGTAGTGAAGAAAACACTTGTCCAGAAGTGAGATGTAATATAATACAAAACAAACTTTTATATAAAAAATGCACGAGAAACAAACGTGTGTACAAAATTGAGCAGTGGTGGCCCAGTGGTAACGGCCACGACTTACAAGTTGTAGGTCGTGGTTTCGAACCCAGGCAGGCGCTTTCATCAACATCATCATATTAGCCGAAAGATGTCCACTGCTGGACATAGGCCTCCCCCAAGCGTCGCCACATTGACCGGCGCTTTACTTTGAGTAAATTATTTCATCACCACTGCTCTCAAAACGTCGTGGGCAAACTGGCGTGTCCTAGAACTCGAAGACATGTGACATCCACCAACCCGCACTGGGCCCGCGTGGTGGATTATAGCCCATTCTCTCACACAGAGAGGAGGCCTGTGCCCCAGCAGTGATGTACAAAATTGCAGCTCAATTAAACATCGGGAAGTGGATCAAACTTAACTTGCAAACTTTGATTACACATTCACCAGACAAAAGCTTTAAAAAAATACAGTAGTCATAGCGGATGTTTGTCTCTGAAGTTGGCTCTGCGAACCATTGCGCAAGAAACAGTTTGTCATCGCGTATACTGCATACAGTAAGTGAAAAAGGACGATGCGACAAACGTTAGCGAGTGAAAGAGGCAGTTATACAATGCTATCTTATACTTCAACATTGACACAAAAATAGCAACTGCTCAGGGTCTTGCAGCCAACTTCAGAGATACAAAGATCCGCTGTGACTACTATATTCCCTTTACTTTTGTAGAAAAACTGCATTGCAATTACAAAATGTATTACCAAAGTAACTGAATGATTAGACTAGCATGGATATCTATATCAGGTAGTTCTGTTAATTTCCCACAACTACTGGCAGACATATCCGTGGGAATGGTGCAATGCAGGAAATATTGCAGTAAATGTATCCTTATTAGAACTAAGAAATTACTTTTTTGCGGAGCTGACTAAATGAAGAGCATTTCCTTTACTCCTAGTTTAATTATTTACATGTTTGTGTCTGGTCACATTGCAAGAGGGAACCCACATTGGGTTTACGATATCCTTTTTAAGAACATACCCGTAAAGGATCCCACTGAGAGCCGCGAGCGACGCGACAATTCTACATTTATGCGACAAACATTTATCATAGAAATTGTTCCACAGATTATCCCGTGTAACCCGTAGAATACTTTCTGTAAAACTGGCGTCTATCTGCCGGCACTTAAACCTTATTTAACTCGCCTTAACTATTTTAAAGCTTGAGACGATCTCGTATTCGGAAAAGAGTCCCATTGTCCGCGATTAAAGTTCTAAAGACTAGAAACTCGAGCAGACGTTTGCTCTATAGACAGATGGAAACCATAAAATTGAGTTGTTTATTCATGAGTTCAAAGGAACATTTCGTGGGAAATTAATGCTTCGTTTCAAGTCAAATAGCATGGCGCTCATGTTTCATAACGATAAGCTAGTTTTGTTGATGTTTGGAGATAAAGGTTTCGTATTGGTTTGGCGAAACTATTCCATGAAAAAGAAAATTGCCATTAATTTTTATTTTTAACTGATTGATCACATGTTAGGTAATTTAACTTTCCTACTATTAGGAGCAGCCTGGTCACGGGGTGAATACATACAGTACTCAATTCTAACCTGCCTAACATCCTAGCGAGTTGAGAAAAATGAATGCAGCAAAATATCTGGCTACTCGTTAACTCGTCAAATTGTTAGGGCGCGGTGTTGCAGACCGCGATCGATTGCCGACATCGGACACATTTTATCACCCTTAGCGAGCACTTAACCAATCTCTAAGCAGACTGGCGGCACTCAAAAATGTATATACATCGAAAATACCAACAACATACCGTGAGAAAATAATGGAAACTTATTATAGAGATACACTTACCAAGCAGCAGCAGAATGAGCGGGTTCTGGAACTGTTCTATGTACTTCTTCCATAGCGGTTCCTGTTCCTTGACCTGGAACTCGTTGGGGCCGACGAAGTTCATGCGGTCGTTGGCTTCCCGCCATGACAGACCGCGACGAACGTCTACATTTAGACGTTCAGCCACCTGGGGACGAAAGAAAAGGGGGGTTTAATAAGACAGTAAAAAGCTTTAACAAGTAAAATTTAAGAAAAAAAATATCTCCCGACACATTTTTATTTTATGCTACATAATTGATCTAGTACATAGTAGATACGCTTCGATCGGCAATCTATTGAACACGTAATTATGACACGATATCTTGCCAAAACACCCCGATTCAAACAGTAAAACGCCCATAACTTTTGAACGGCTGAACCGATTTTATTCAAACATAGCTAAGAACACTCTCAACAAAATCACCTTTCAAACAAAAAAACTAAATCCAAATCGGTTCATCCGTTTAGGAGCTATGATGCCACTGACAGAAACACAGATACACAGCAACACACGTCAAACTTATAACACCCCTCTTTTTCCGGCGGGGGTTAAAAAAATAAAATTTGTAGTTGCCTGCTGGTACTATTCCATGGGAGGACCAATTCGAACCGTGCACTCGTGCAGTGGATTCTGAAGTTTCATGAGTCTAAGTGGAATATAACATTGAATTTGAGTAAGAAAAGAGTTGCTGGCGAAATTTGGTGGTAGAAAAACTGTATCCTTATTATCATGCTAATGGGTTTTGCATAAGGGTTCATCCAATAGCAACCGTGTCTGGGTCTGAAGTTAATAGGAGACTTCCCTCCCTATCACAAACGAAGCACACAGATCTGGCGAAAAGTGAGTATACTTAACAAAAACCACTGGTCTTTTTTTTTGGGACAATCCCATTGACTATGCCCAAACCACTGCAACTCCTGAAAGCCTGAATCAACAGTGGCGACCACCAGAAAAGCGCCGAGGCAATGAAGCTCGACGAAGTCCCGGATAATTAATTTAACTGTCTTGGATCACGCAACGAAATTAATCAGAAAAGAATAAAGGTGGATAGTGTGGTGAATATATAAGGTGGGGTAAAAACACCTCTGGTCTCTCTGTCCAGTGATAGCGACCCAGGCTAATTCTGTTTTCTGCCGTTAGTCTGATGACTAACAAATCCGAGCGTGGTTTTAACAACCCGACCACACTGTGTACAGAAGAGCTGACCACATGCGGAACTACTTATAAATGGCTCCCATTTGACCTGTTTCAGGGATAAAAGCCAGACAGAATCAATTTTAGAAGGTAAAAGCTGATCCTAACATTTTGAATAAACGAGTTTCTATTTTCAAGGCCTCTTTCCTCGAAAATACATGCTTGATTCCCATTTATTAAATTATTCCTCCAATAACAACAAAGTTTGAGACACCCGCGTCAGAGCCAATTAGCTTTAGGCCAATCACGTGCCGTATTCAAAGGACCAGAAATATATGGCGCAGTAGGTACTTAGATACCCAATATTTTTATATCATGGCTACAATATTCCTACTCATAGTTATTGTATACTTATTTTTTTTTTCGTAATTTGATTTGCACACTGTTCCGTTATTGTTGAATTAGGTATTTTACCTATGTTTGCAATATTTGTAAGTATGTGAGAACCTCCTATCCTCCTATTTATCAAATTAATGGATTTGCCTGTTAATGCTTTTATTATTTTATACCTGTACGTAGTATAGTGTGTAGTGCTATTTTTGGGTGCATCGACCTCACATATATGAATTTATTAATGTATGTACGTACTTATGTAAATATTATAAAACACCTATTTTAAAAAAAATTAGTAAATATGGAGTTTTTTGTGCGTTCTTTTCCATAACAAGCTACTTTTCCGAATACACGGTAGAATCAATTTTTATTACTTGTAAATTTTAATTTTTTATTGTTTGACGTCCAAAAGTGCCGCTTATTGGCCTAGTTGAAATAAATATATTTGACTTAGAACAATTTCAAGGAAATATCAGAGGTTGAATCATCGGTACGTAAAGCCATTAATATTGTAAGTCCATTAATTTTAAAAATGCCCGAAATCATCCGATAACGGTAATGAAAGTCTGTGTTTTGTTGATAAAAGAATAAAGCTTTCATTGTTCGAGTTATAATCTATGTTACTTTCTACTGCCATTACGGTTTATTACCAGACTTGAAATCTCAACTAAAAACTGAAGAGGAGAAATCTGTTTATTGTATGTTTGTAAGAAGTAATATCTGTACCCTAATAATTGTAATTATATTTAACTAGCTTTCCGCCCGCAGCTTCGCCTGCGTGGACTACACGATTTTGGTTGTTTCGTTTTTTGCAGTTCTGGCGGGATGTTGCAAATTATTATCTAAACATAGCTTCCCGCCCCCGTCTTTGTTCGCGTATACTACAAAATTTGCTCAACTTTATTATTTTATGTAAATTGATATAAAATGAGCATCAACTGAACTGCCGTCGTGTTCTAATAGCTAGAGCCATGGACTTCCATTTTGGGTGTCTCGTGGGATCGATTTCCACGGGCAGGTACAAATAGTGAAATACCACTTTGCTTTCAATTTCTGAATCCTACCGACACGACAAATACAGAGTCAGAGGGTATCAGTGGTATTCGAGGTATGAAAACTGATTCCCCCCAGCACATCCAGTAGGTAATCATTCATACAAACTTTAACACCTCTTTTTACCCATTTAAAGGATGAAATTCAAAAAATGCTTGAGTACGTTTTTTTTTAATTGTATTGAAGAGCAGAAATACTAAGTTTCAAGTAATTTTGATGATAAACAATTTACTTTTCTTACAAACTTTAACACCCGTTTTTACCCCTTTAAGGGATGTATTTAGAGGCCCCTTTAAGGGATGTATTTAGAGGCTAAATGCCATATCTCATTAATTTCAAATGAAAAATGACAGAGTTTTAAACAAACTTTCACCCTCTATTTAACTCCCTTAGGGGTTGAATTTCCTTATTCCTTGTCTACATTATAAAGGGAACCTCTGTGCAAAATTTGGGCGTTGATGAGTCAGTCAGTCAGGACTTTTCTTTTTATTAATACAGATTAATTGATCTTTTGAATGATAATTAATTGATAAATTTTATGATAATTTATTAGTTTATCTGATTTTAAAATGTAAGTTCATGTTGCATAAACAATGTAAATGTTTGCATGCTGAATGGTAAAATATGGCTAAGCTTTGATATCATAACAACTATTGTGTATTAAGGGTACACTAGTCGACGGCACGAACTATTTTGTGCGCGGGGTTAAAATCCATGCCATATCAACCGACAACACGTGCGGAACAGATAGATGCTGTTATTGCAAATTTGTAGCGAAATGGATGATGATTTAGAACGAAAACGAGCGCGCGAAATTTTATAAACAGACCTTTGGGATTCTGGATTTCATGAAAAAACGACTGAATGTATCTGTTCAAAATAAAATTATTTGCATTGTTGAACTACTAATCTATCCCTGTATGGAGGCCGTTTTTCAATTTTCTTTCTTCTTATGGTACTTATTTGCGCCCAAAGAAGCGTTAAAATTAGTGTTGAAATATGGAACTTTCGAAGCTCATAACTTTTAAGTAATTATTTTTTTTACTTTTTGCTTCCATACAGGGTTAGATAATGATGAGACAAATTGATATAATTTTTTATTTTACGTACATCGTCAAACAGTGGAGTAAAATCCAGACTACGTTTGTATGGAAGAATTTTCGACTAGTGTACCCTTAAATCCACATTTACAAAATAAAATTCTATTCTATTCCTAATTGCTTATCTGTTTTGACAGCACGAAGCACACTTCTTCCCTTTCATTTTGATAACTCAACAGTAAATTCATTGCGTGTTTTACACTGTTGTGTAGACGGCGGTTGTGAACATATGAAGCAATTAATTCAAAGAATAGCGCACGGTATGCTTATACCGTGAGCTATTCTTTGAACTGCCATAATTAGGGTGCTGAAAGCGCTGATCCGAATACGGAAAATCTTTCACTGAAGAGTAAACTACACTATCGCTCAATCTCACAAGCTGGTTTTATTAAAAAAAATGCAAGGATCTTGTAGGATGGTCCGCAGAAAGTGAAGCCGACGGGCACGGGAGAATTGGAATTACAAAGCAAGTTAGCTGACGTTTTTGTTTCAGTTCTCTTGATATTTTGACACACGACGGAAAAACTATCTCAGATGCTACGATTTTTTACAGTTTAACACTATTTCTTTTCAAGCCGATGGCAAACTCTTCAAATATTTTGGCCACGCCAATTACAGCATCAGTAACGTTCATTAACTCAAGTTCATCTACAAAACCATAGACACTTCTCTCTCATCATTTGCTCAAATACTTTCTCATCAACCAAACAGGATCAAAAAAATCTGTCCGAACAAATTGACCAATCCCATCAAGATGTCTGGGGACAGATTCAATCTTGACGACCCATTGGATCCAATCACAACTGATTTAGCTGTAGACGTGCGTGTTCAGACTACAATTACCGCCACGGAGACGGCTCTCGAAATAGATCAACTAACAATTGAGCAATTAGACGGATTTACTGTTTTAATAAGTGGTTTTACCATAAAGATGCCGTGTAGTCTTGGTACGGCTTGAGAAGTTTGATTAATATTGTTGCTGAGGTTGAGAAACGTAGGATATCACATATTTCTAAATATTATTAATTTCAGGAGTTCCCTCGATTTCCGTAGGATCCCCTCACCAGAACCTGACTAGGTGACAAAGGAACCACCTCGAGTGTATACCATTACAAACAAAAAAAAAAAACAAAATCCGATCGAAAGAAATACCGATCAGCGCCGCATTCCACCAGGTGCTGATCGTAACAGATGGAGAAAAACCGTTGAGTCTGAAACGGAATCACAATTCTCAGCAGTGAGAGAGCGATTAGGAGGAGACAGAGGACATATGGAGTTTCTTGTGCATTCTTCACCATATCAACCTACTTTTCCGAATGCACGGTAGAATCATTTTTTTATTACATGTAATTTTTTTAACGTTCAAAAGTGCCGCATAATGGCCTAGTTGAAATAAATACATTTGATTTGACATGATTCGACGTAAAACTCTTGAATTATTATTAACAGCAATTTATGAATACTTGATTAAACTTAGTACGCGTGAAATGTGTTTTTTTTTAGCAAAATAATACATTATAATGTAAATCTTAGATGCCTACAGAGCCTCTAGCAGTAAGTTATTTTAATAAGCAAGATATTTACATTTAATTATGTGTATTAAGTAGGTAAATGTATCTTAAAAACGTAATTAATACCTTTGCTCAAGGTTTTTATGTGCAAAAAGGAAAAAAATACGAAGAATTATTACCTTATTTTGCTTATCTGACTTAAAAATACAAAAACAAGCACAATAATGATTAACGAATAATTTAAATTACATTGGAGGAAAATGTGGTATTTATTTTAAAACCTACTGAGGTTCAAGTTAAGACTACCTGTATGGAGTAGCTGGTTAGCATAAAAGTGGATCGGTGGAAGTAATTGTTCGAGTACCCGGCTCGAAGGACCAGAGGGGGGCATTCCTATATATGGGTCAAATCTTACAACTGAATTTTAAAACAGTTATCCCTAAACGATTTAGCTGTAACTTTGTATAAACCTTCGGTTGGAAAGCACGGTTAGCAAAAAACTTTTTTATAACGTTTTTAATAAATTATTATTTAACGGATGTTCGCAGTCGCATCGCAATCTGACTAAATGAGGAGATATTAGAGATTGAAAAATACGAAAATTGCGTCTCAGATAATTATCACTATATAAATTCACTCATTGTTTACAACCAATTACTTCAACAAAACTATCAATAGTTTGCAGAGGCAATTGCCCCACTTTACAGTCGAACGGTGCCAACATCGCCTACTCAACACTATATCACACGGGGCTTTAGTAAAAGCGAAAACACGAGTGTGATAATATATCTTCCTGTAAGACTTTGATCAATTTTCGCATAATTACACCTTTCCATGCTAAAAGGTGCTAAGACGAGTTTATGTCTTCATTGTTAATTAAGGTTGAAGAAATACTCAGTATATTTATGAAAATCGATTTCTTTGGAAGATAGACAGAAATTTTTAGATTTTAAAGCAATTTTGGGACTTGATTTGTAATTTATATAAGTGACTAGCTTCAGACATCGGAAATTATCCTAAAGGAATATAATCCAGAAAATGAAGTATCCTATCTACTAACCCAGGATATGGTGTACCAGTGCACAAAGATTAATTTATCTGTACAGCCGGTAAGACGTGAAAAACCGGCCAAGTGCGAGTCGGACTCGCGCACGAAAGGTTCCGTACCATTATCGCAAAAAATGGCAAAAAAACATGTTTGCTGTATGGGAGAGTATTTGTTGTTATAGCCGCAACAGAAATACATCATCTGTGAAAATTTCAACTGTCTAGCTACCACGGTTCATGAGATACAGCCTGGTGACATACAGACAGACAGACGGACCGCGGAGTCTTAGTAATAGGGTCCCATTTTTACCCTTTGGGTACGGAACCCCAAAGAATATCAAAGAGAGATAGACAGAGTTACTTTCTCATTCTTAATATTGTACTATGGATTCGTACCTGACGATAGAACTCGTTCCTGACAGATTTTCCGGAGAAGAAAACACTTTGAAAAAAATGTATGTTGATGCCATCCAGATCTTTACCGAGCACCAGGGACAGCATATCATGGTTAATAATTTTATGAAAAGTGACTTGAATACGTCATAGAAAATGAAGAGGGCTCATTTCGGGCTTTGCCGTTCTAAGCCTATCTTTTATATCTCAGCGTATCCACGATAGTTGAGCTTTTATAGAGTGCTTTGCTGCCGAGCCCAGGCTTATGAATAGCTTAAAAAATCTTTGTGCTTTTTCGCTGAAGGGAACCTTTACAAAATGCCGCCACCGGAGCTGAAATCGTAGCATTTTCATGTAGGTAGTAGGTACGTTTTCATGAAAATAGATCTATGAATTTTGGGTTGAGGTTTAGTACATTGTTTGTATTACCTACTAACATTGTAAATCATGTTAGAGAGATGTATGGGCGAAGAAAACCGTATACGTGTATGTATACAAATATATAGGCACAAGTATTACAAAGTAATGCGGCATTAAACTCTGCCTGTGTGCCATTTTGTTACCCTTTAATGCTGAACGTAGTTTCTCAGCGGTCTCAACCAATCAGAACGCTGTATTTGAATAAACTGAGTTTAGTTGAACTAATCGCCCTTTAATGCTGAACGTAGTTTGTTACCTTTTTACCGCTGAGAAACTGAGGTTAGTTGAACTAATCGCGATTAGTTTCATTGGTGAAATCGGCCCTTTCATGCTGAACGTAGTTTCTCAGCGGTCTCAACCAATCAGACCGCTGTATTTGCATAAACTGAGTTTAGTTGAACTAATCGCGATTAGTTTCATTGGTGAAATCAGCCCTTTAAGGCTGAACGTAGTATCTCAGCGGTCTCAACCAATCAGACCGCTGTGTTTGCATAAACTGAGTTTAGTTGAACTAATCGGGATTAGATTCATTGGTGAAATCGGCCCTTTAAGGCTGAACGGATTTGAATGAAATTTGGCATACGGGTAAACCATGTGCTGAATTAGGAAATTAGATACTTTTTATCCCGGGAGTATGTTTCCTTGAGATATTATCACGCAAGTGAAGCCGCGGGCAGAAGACCCGAAAATCAATTTGATATGGAATCCTCTTGGGATGGTGTTTGTATGGTATGTTTGGTACTTATCCAGAGCCGTAAGGAACCGTAAGTACAATTATGTAAGGTAACCGTATGTCATCACTCATCAGTTATCATAACTGAAACTGTTTCTTAAACATGACTGAATATACGTTGGTCTGTTATAAAAATATCATTGTCTCTACCTACTCACGCGTTGTGCCAGATACTGTAGCTGCATCGCAGATTATGATGCATTTTACAAGGTTTTTTTTTTAACTTGCATTGTAGGTATGTATGTATGTATGTAAGTGTGTTCGGGTCAAATCTTGTCACTAAATTTTAAAGCAGTTATCCTTAACCGATTAAAATGAAATTTTGCATACACTTTAAGTTTGGATGTCAATGCATGGTTACCTAAGTGACGTCATGCGTCATTACAAAACCAATATGGCGGATAGCCTAAGATGGCGGACTATTTATTTTTTGTGCACTGCCCTGACAGATATGGGTATCGAATGAAAGGTTTTGCTAAGAAAAGAATACGAAAAAAGCTTGTTTTAATAAATATTTTTAATTAATAATTTTATTTAACTTTTCCAGAATGAAAATAATTTTTCGTGAGTTCCGAGTCACATTTTCTATCATCTTTTCTATACATTTTTATAATTTTAAACACGCTTTTATTAGCTTGGAATGTATGTATTTATGTAACGGAATCTTTGAACGTGATTTTCACCGCCTTCAAAACGTCGGATTAATTTGAAACTTTGCACACTTATCAGGGACCGATGACAATGCAAGAATTTAAATAGTATGTCCTTACCAGGATCTTCAGGATTAGCGATTTTTTTATATTCGATATCCGGTTGTGTATTTGTGCCAAGCACCGAGGCGCGTGCTAAGACATGCGAATGGCTTAATTATTAGTTATATCCAAAGACAATGCCTTGCACCAAGTAGAAATCTATACTAATGTTATAAAGATTTTTTTGTTTAATTGGTTTGTCAAAGTCAAAGTCAATATTTCAATTAGGCCAATAAGCGGCACTTTTGAACGTCAAAAATTAAATGTAAATAAAAAATGTACAAGTAATAAAAATTGACTCTACCTTGTACCGATAGGCTCCAAAACTACTGGACCGATTTATAAAATTCTTTCACCAATAGAAAGCTACATTATTCCTGAGTGCCATAGGCTATTTCTCAATCGCGAAAACGGGTCCTGTGGGGTGGTCCGGGAGCGAAGCCGCGGGGAACAGCTAGTATTAAATAAATGTGCCAAAGAGGGAGCCTGAGAAACGGCTATCACATCCAGGAAAGGCAGTAGGCACGCTAATTACCCACGCATTAATAAATTGTCGTTTAAAAAACTAAAACACGCTTTAAATGAAAACTAAACTAAAAAGTAGATACAGAGCATAATGGACATAACCTTGCTCTAAGGTCTCATGATAGGCAGTCATCATCATAAGCCTTTTAATGTTCCCACTGCTGGGACACAGGCCTCCTACAGGTTACAGGGAATGGGCCTTGATCCACCAGTTCGACCACGCGGGCCCATTGCGGATTGGTGGCAGTCACATGTCTTCGAATTTTTGGTTCTAGGACATGGCGGTTTCCTCACGTTTTCCTGCACCGTTTTAGTGGTGATGAAATAGTACCTTCATGTAAAATACTGGCATTCAGCTCAGGTTAGACTTGGAGCCGACTCCAATATAGTTAGAGCAAAGACTAGGCAGACCGATTGATCTCTTTATTAGCTAGAATACAGGTTATTCTATAGTAGGGGTAGGCCCGATTTTTCAATAGTCGGTTTGACAGCTTTTTTATAGAAAATACTAGCTTCTCCCACCAGCGGCTTCGCCCGCGTAAAAAGTGTTCTGTTATCCCAAGGGAACATACCGGGGTGATAAGTAGCCTATCTGCTATTCAAGTCTATAATCTATCTCTGTGCCATTTCATCTAGATCCATTCAACCGTTCTGGCGTGATTGAGTAACAAAAAAAAACATCCATCCAAAAATCGGGCCTTACTAGTTAAAACTTCAATTTTACTCCTAGTTTTGTAGTAGGTAGGTACATATAGGCCCTATGGCATCAGGTGTAGATTTACGTCACTGATACTGACAACTTAACGAATAATTGTATTTGTACAGGTGGCTGTGCTAAACAGAAGCCCGACTATGTGACAATATTTGTTTCTGATGCAGAAATATTATTGGAGATATTTATTACTGAAAAAATATGACGACACGGCACTTGCGAAGGCATTTATGTACTTATAATCGTTTATCCTCGTACTGAAACCCCTTAATGCAGCAATTACAACAATGGAGACAAAGACAAATTACTTTAGAAACCCCCTCCCCCTCCCCCCTTCAGAAATTCCGTTTCCCGATAGCAGTGGTGTCTCATCCCATACAAAGAAACCGTGCCGATGTACTGTACTGATTATACTGATTATTCTTTGTAAATCGATCGCGTTCGGTTCCATTCCACGGATTTAGATGGTGATCGCCTACCGAACGCGATCGATTTACAAAAAAAAAACGGTATAATCAGATGAAAAACGCTAGTTACGTCGGCACGGTTTCTTTGTATGGGATGAGGCATCTGTATGCTGGTATTAATATTATCTGTGCCGATAGCTACAACCTCGGGCTTTTCAAGTCAAGAGTGAATAGGTTACTTCTAGGCAAGAGTGCTTCACCGTCGATCACATCATCGCTTACCATCAGGTGACATAACAGTCAAGCGCGAGCATATCAATAATTAAAAAAAATGTCTGCTACTTTCCAACATCGGAGTGCGCAGTGGAGCATCCAATGGACTAGAAGAGCTGGCGTCATGACTTGGATAGAAGTATCATGGCAAATAGGTCTCCTTTTTTGGTCAATGCTAAAAATGCTAAATATGAAACGTCTTCTTATTTTAGCCGATACTGTCCCACCGCTGGGCAAAGTCCCCCAAGTTCTTCTAGAAACTATTCTGCCACTTCCCGAACCAGCCTTCACGGTAGGTACGCGTTTAGGTCTTCTTGACAAGTTGGCACCTCTTTCTGAGTTGGCTTCTGCGGCGCCGTATTTTTCTTTAGAGTACCAAATACTACAAATTCACAAATATATACAAAATAATCGTTCAATCCGAACTTTACTCCGTCCACAGAACAAATCCCCGATTTAGAAATCCACTATTCTATTCGACACGTATGTGAAAAGATTTGTCAAAAAAAAATTATTTTCAAGAAAATACTACCGACTTCCAATCTATATATATAAAAGGCAAAAGTGATTGACTGATGTATCAACGCACAGGCCAAACCCTTAGTGCTAGAAACTTAAAATTTCGCACACGTATTCCTCTTATGACGTAAGCATCCACTAAGGATTTTTCAAATTTCAACCCCTAAGGGGGTGAAATAGGGGATAAAAGTTTGTATGAAACTTTTTATTAAAAAGTCATCTGTAGGATAAAACACGGATCACGCGAACAAAGTCGCGGGCGAAGTGCTAGTTAAAAATAATTGTCTTTGTCGTGTCTTTCGTAGGTAGGTAGGTGATAGCTAGACAGTTGAAATTTTCACAGATGATGTATTTCTGTTGCCGCTATATCAACAAATACTAAAAACAGTATAAATATTAAAGGGGGGCTCCCATACAACAAACGTGATATTTTTGCCGTTTTTCCCTCGATATTAATAACGGCAACAGGTAGACGCTTGAAATATTCACAGAATGTTTAGTTGTATATTTACTTCAAAAAATAATAATTAATAAATTAAAATAAAATAAATTAAGGGGGGCTCCCATACAACAAACGTGATTTTTATGCAGTGTTTTGCGATAATGGTACGGAACCCTTCGTGTGCGAGTCCGACTCGCACTTGGCCGGTTTTTTTTTTTTATTGTGGTGTAATTTATGGAATGTATGTTATGTACCTAATCGAATTGAATTGTAAAATTAATGGTTTTTGAGACTATTTTGATTTTTATTTGTTTTGTGTAAATGTTCAGATACATATTTATTGTTCATGAATAAATCACTAATGACTATAAATAATAAACTGACATGCGATTACAGCAATCCCGAGAGATTTGCCGTTATTTAATTAAGAGTTCTGTTGTATATCTTCGAACTTCTTCATCAGATCTTCACCAAATTAAAATGAGACCAATTTCGGAACATACTCTTTCGAACAAAAAAATAATTTTCAATACAGTTGTTAAACATGGCGTACTTTCAGAGGCTATAATTATGATTCGAAAATTAAATCTTACGCATAGGCATCTTTCTATTACGCGGTCGTGACTTTTGTTTACGAGCTCGACCATTAGTTTTGCAGTTTAGTTTTAAATTTATATATCAATTTAAAAAGTTTAGAAGCAAAGAGTTTTCATACATAGAATAAAATGGGTTAGATTTTATACGAGGATAAATGAATGATTCAGTACGTTTTAGCATTGAACTCTCAAAAGTCTTTTAAATGGTTGTTAATATATTTAATTACCAGTTTTATTTTAATTATTTTCACATCAACATTTGTCTAAAATTGAATAGGCTGTATAGACTGTTTTCGTTGTAAAAAATGTCCAGTTGCAAAAACGCGCCTTGTATAAGTCAATTTAAAAAAGTTTAGTAGCAAGGAGTTTTCATACATAGAATAAAATGAAATAGATTTTATACGAGGAAAAATGAATGATTCCGTACGTTTTAGCATTTAATTCTCAAAAGACTTTTAAATGGTTGTTTAGTATATTTAATTACCAGTTTCAATTTAATTATTTTCACATCAACATTTGGCAAAAATCGAATAGGCTGTGTAGGCTGTTTTCGTTGCAAAAACGCGCGAAAATTTTATTTTTTTGTCAATTAACAAATCTAATTCTTTGATTTGTTTTTACTATTTCCCACAACTGTATTGAAAAATATCGTGTGATACACGGGCGTGTAGGTTATTGCAAACTCGTGTCATTAAAAACCCTCGCCTTCGGCTCGGGCTTGTTAATGACAACTCGTTTGCAATAACCTACTTTCCACCCTTGTATCACAATGTACTATTTCAAAATCGGTCCACAATTGACGGAGATATCGGAGAAAAACAAAAAAAAAACAAGCAAGGTCGAACATAAAACCTCCTCCTTTTTAATAAAGATATTAGTTAAAAATAGATTCAACCGATTAACACTATTAGCAACCGGTTTCATTGGATAAACATGTGATTGCCGGAAAAAAATGTTAATAACGCAAATGTTTTTTTTTTAGGTATTTAAACCTGTTTTATTTTGCGAAGGCCTGTTATAATATAAGATGAATAAGTATATGCAATCATTCATAACATTAACTCCTAGTTTCTGTTACGAAATTGTCGACGCGTCAAGAGTTTAATGTAAGTCAATGATGGCTGTTGATAATTTTTAACCGACTTCAAAAAAAGGAGGAGGTTCTCAATTCGTCGGAATCTTTTTTTTTTATGTATGTTCCCCGATTATATTCATTCAATACTGTCAAAGAAATTAACGCTGGTTTGACAATTTGTCACATTAATATTGTGATTATTTTCGTTTTAGAAACTGGGTGTCCCATCAAATAAATGGATGACTTTTTGATGTATGTAGGATCAATTATGGAAAGCTATTTATTATTCCGATGTCATTAATATGAAAGCCTTTCCATAAAATCGATTCATTACTTTGTATGAAACAAGGTCACACAACGACTTATGTAGGTATATTTTATCTATCCAAGAGGTAAAACTTATTTGAAGTCGTTTACTTCACTGTCATCACCCAGTTTTTTCTTTTAACCGACTTCAAAAAGGAGGAGGTTTTAAATTCGACTATATTTTAATTATCTCCTTTATTTATTTACATTCTTATTGAATACATTTTTAAATATTTAATAACAAGAAAACTTAAAAAAAAAAAAAAAAAATTGAGACCAACCGGTATCGGGAACAGGGTTCAAGCTACCGGTGGTTAGGGCTCCAGAGACAGGAACCTCCTCACAATGCGAGCCGTATCAAGGAGTACTGCCTTCTGTATCAGGCCCTTGATCCAACCGCGTAATGACAGCCTCGACAGAATTATTATTATTTTATTTTATTATTACGTGTATATTACTTTATTATATACTCGTATTATTTATTGTATTTTAATTTATTGATGATCGATTTATTTGAAAGCTGGTGCTTCTCGTGTGGTCCCATTTAAATTTGATCGAGATCTGATAAAGAACTTCGGAAATATACAACAGAACTCTTCAATAGACAAAGGCAAACCTTCGGGATTGCTGCAATCTCATGTCTGTTTATTGTTTACGCCATTTCATAACATAACATCACGCCGGTACGCTCTAAAGCGGTACACAGATATGTACAGTTCACCCTGATTCACCAGTTCACCAACGCACGAGACGTTTATGAGGATAAAAATTACGTTTTATGAGGTTTTAGGTATCTAATTACACTATATCGATAGAAGGTGCGATCGAACCTGCGATATGCGGACGGCACTTCGCTGTTCGCGACTAGTGCCGACCACATGGAATGCTTGCTATCCAAGATGGAACATACCAGCTCAGCATCAAGACGAAGATGATGATTGTCGATCGCATTAACGAAAATTCACCAGAAGTCTCTAATCGCGGATTGCGACGTCGTACAATCATAAACTACCTGGGCGCTTTTAAATCAAACCATGGTGGTTGCGGGGACGAGATCAAGCGACGCATGGCCAGGTCTGCCATGGATAGGCTGAAGACAATATAGAGGAATCACAATATCACCATAGCCACGAAAACCACTTGTGTGCCCCATATTTCTATACGCAGCCGAGACCTGGTCGCTGAGAGACACTGAGAGGCAGAGAATAGACGCTCTGGAAATGTGGTGCTGGAGTGTCATGGACTGAGTTTCGCACTAGCATATCCATCATGCAAGAACTCGGTATCAGGCAGTGTCTATCGGCTGTAGTCCAAGCTCGAGTACTCCAGTTCTTTGGACACGTGTCCCGACGAGGCAACGACTCTATCGAGCGGCTTGTAGTTCAGGGTAGAGTGGAAGGAACGAGAGCGCGCGGCAGGTCGCCCATGCGATGGACCGACCAGATTGAGTCTGCAGCGAGTGTCCCATTGCATGAATGCATACGAATAACAGCCGATAGAGAGAGATGGCGTCGCATCGTTTAGCAAATTATGGCAACCCGAAGTCTCACTGCAACATGATGACCACGACCGCTCTGCCAAGAGTGTACCGACGAAGAAGTAGAATCATACTACTAATGTATGACGATGTAATGACGTTGGTTGACGTGTGTGCAATGTAGTTCGTAATTTCGCCATCGCTGCTGCCTGTCTGGATAGCCTAATGTTAAACGCGGTGGCCTACTACGCCCAAGGTTGCGGATTCGAGTCGCAGCTATGGATAGGTATTTTTTATGTTTTCGTTTCGGTGTGGTGTTCTGGAGTGCTACTAGATGGCGTGCATCTAATCTACAGCCGTATTGCGTAAGTGTGCAAAGAAGTTCAACTCTATCCAACCGACCAATTACATCCGAGATGAAAGACGCAATGTGGATTTCCGTTTTGTGTGATTGACCGACTTGGTCGGTTGGATAGATTTTAAACTCTTTGCGCACTTACGCAATACGGCTGCTGTTCTTACTTTTTTGTATGAAGTCGATATTCTTCTACCCTAGAGTAAATAGTATTCTGTGCAGCGACCGCTCGATCTAGGTAATTAGCAAGGTAAGTAAGGTAGGTAGGTCTAGGTAAGTAAGGTAGGTACAGGTAGGTAGGTAAGTAGGGTAGGTACAGGTAGGTAGGTAAGTAGGGTAGGTGTAGGTAGGTAAGTAGGGTAGGTGTAGGTAGGTAAGTAGGGTAGGTGTAGGTAGGTACAGGTAGGTAGGTAAGTAGGGTAGGTACAGGTACGTAGGTAAGTAGGGTACGCAGGTAGGGGAACGAAGCCGCGGGCCCAGCAAGTACAAAATAAAATAAACACAAACAGCAACCAACGACGCCCTTGAAAAACGAAGCATCATTAGTCTCCAAACAAAAGGCCATCACATCAAAATTAATGACTACCCTCACAATTGAGATGCTAACAGGCCATTAGAAGTAGGATTTAATGGCAACATATCTCGGCTCATAAACCTAATTGATATGGAATCTGGGTCAGTTATATGCAAATAGGCTTTAGGGGTAGAGCCTCTTAACACTGATAGCATCACTGGTCTATGCAATCGTAACTATGATGTTGAGTGTCTATGATCCGATTTGATTACATTCCTTTATCAAGAGCAAGGTCAATATTGATGATTATGGTCAGTAAACTGAATATGGGTTATAAGATAGGCCACGTTGGGAAGCTTTTCACGAGGTGGACCGAAAAACTAATGAGAGTATCGGGTGTCCGCTGGATGCGAGATGCACAAGACCAGTCGATGTGCAGACACTTGAAAGAAGACCAATAAAAGAATTGGCTAAGAGATTGAAGAACCAGAACCAGTAAGTTTACGATGCTGGTGCTGGAGAAGCCTATTTTTAACGCCCGACGGAAAAAGAGGAGTGCTATAAGTTTGACGTGTGTCGCTGTGTATTTGTGTATCTGTCTGTGGCATCGTAGCTCCTAAACGGATGAAGCGATTATGATTTAGTTATTTTTCTTTGAAAGGTGACTTGAGAGTGTTCTTAGCTATGTTTGATGAAAATCGGTCCAACTGTTCAAAAGTTATGCGTATACTCTTTGAAACAGGGTATTTTCGCAGGATATTGTGTTATAATAACATGTTTCGATAAATTGTCGATCAAAGCGTGTCTTTTACTCGATAACTTCTTGGTGCTACGTTGACATCGACCCTCAATTTCGATCCATTCATTGAGGCGAAAGCTCAGTTGGATGCAAAAAAAATTGAGAATTCTTGCAAAGGTGAGACGGTACTTCACGCCAGCACAACAGCTGCTCAACTTGTATAAAGCGCAAGTTCGGTCATGCGTGGAGTACTGCTCTCACCTCAGGGACGGATCTGCCAAATACCAGCTTGCTGCACTTGTGTAGATTGACAGACGGGTCAACAGGCTTATTGGCAACGATGCACTGGTCTCATCAAAGCGCCAGAGCCTCGAACATCGACGCAGAGTTGCCAGCCTGATCATCGGACTACAAGACGTACGGCAATGCGCCATCGGTACATGGTGGACATCCCACCCATACGCACAAACCGTTTTGATAATACTTTCATTGTGCGTACAGCTAAGGAGTGGAATTCCCTGCCGGATTCGTATGTTTCCTGATAGCTACAACCTTGGGGTCTTTAAGTCAAGAATTTAAGTGAATAGGTTACTTCTAGGCAAGCGTGCTTCACCGTCGACCACATCATCGCTTACCATCAGGCGAGATAGTGGTCAAACGCGAATCTATCGATAATTAAAAAAAAAAAATGAAGATAAATTATGTAGTTTAAAAAGCATGAATCTCGGGTGTTTTAAATTTTGTATTTTATACTTGTACAAGCTTTTCTTTAGTTTCACCTATCCTTGAAAAAAAACATGTAATTAAATACTGGTTAACCGGGGTTACATTGAGATCTGGGGGTAACTTTGATGTTAACTTAATTTTTTTTAAAGCTAACTCCGTGAAAACGGAACGCATCTCAATTTTCTTTTTTAAATTTGCTAAACTGATATGTCAGCCATGTTTTGCATCAACCTCAGTGCAAGAATAAGTTTACTTGTTGCAGAATATATTTTGAATTGTACAGTGTGAATTCATTAAAATTACATTTTAAATTGGGGTTACTTTATATTGCAATGAAAAAACAATGGGGTATCAAAGTAACCCCATTTTCATTTTAGCGTTCATAGGCTCGTTTTTTTTTTATTTTCGCCCAAACTATGGAAGTAAAAAAATTTGTATTTGGGAATATAATTTCTTTCTACCAATCCCATAGACGGAAATCCCGGAATGGCGTTTAAACCTATTTGATATGGAATCTGGGTCAGTTATGTTATGCAAATAGGGTTTAGGGGTAGAGCCTCTTAACACTGCTAGCATCTCTGCATCCTAACTACTCGAATGATGATGATTGAATGATAGTGTATTGTTTTATGAAGATAAAGGGCAATGGCTGATAGTTGTCGGTAATATATTTATATAATGATAGAGAACGCAAATATCAGGTAGCTCTTATATTAGAGAGAAACATATCTCGGCTCATAAACTTGATATAAGGATTAATACTGGCAAAGATTGATATAGAAATTATGTGAGAATGCAGATATTAATAGGCTTTAGCGGAACAGGCACGGCTTTGACGACACGGTTGGCGTAGTGGTTGATGATGATGATGATGACAGATAGTTGACCCGGATCTGGGTGTCTTGCTTAGATAAAGTACCTATAGATTAAGCACTGGCGTGGCCGCACATGAGACAGCAATAGTTAGTTCTGGTGTTACAACAAGAACAAGAACACTACAACCCACCATCGCACTGACACTTATTATCTATAAATAACCCAAATTCCTTGTCTCAATTAACGCATAATACCACGAAATCATAGAAAATCAAACAAAACCGAGTTTGTTTGTCAAACCTGCCATTGTATTAGAGTTTGACAAACAACAGAAACCGGCCACGGTGACAAAGACAAAAAATAATCTTTTGTCCTTATTATTTACATGGAGCTGCCAATTAGCCATCTCGCTCTATCATTCAAGCTCATTTTAAGGCTTAATCTATAGGTACTTTATCTAAGGTGTCTTGTGTATGTGAATTTAAATGTTTATAAACGCACCCACGATACAGGAAGAAATTCCTAGTGGGGCAAAGATTCTTTAAAAATAATAAAATATTGTTGGAACTGCAGAATATTCACATATTATGTTACTCTATGTCAGCTTCTAAAGACGTGTGCCAAATTTCTCAGAAACTACTAATCGGCAGGCTTATTACGTATCTTTTGCAAGAGCAAAACGATAGCGATCAAACGCTTTATGTAATAAAAGTCGGAATTACCTGCAGTGTAGCTACGGTAGGGCCTACACAATCGTTTGCTAATCGCTCGCTGTTTGTCAAATGCATTTATTTAAAAAAAAAACCGCCAACAACTCTAAAACTTCTGTATGGAAGAGCAATTATTGCACAAAAATCGCTATCGTTTTGCTCTTGCAAAAGATACGTAATAAGCCTGCGGATCGTGACCATTATTTTTGTGTTGGATTGAGTATCTCTCAACTTAGGATATAGTGCAAGTTTCATCATAATCAGTCCAGCAGTTTTCAAGATATGGAGCAAGCGGGCCAAGAGGCTCTTCGGCGATGAGGCACTGGTCAAGTCAAAAAGCTTGAGCACCGTCGCCGAGTTGCCAGCTTGTCGGTTTTTTATCGATTACATTTCCGGGAGTGTGCGATGGAATTGAATGATCTAATTCCACTTAGCCCGTTTCATCATCGGACTACCAGACGTGCGGCGATGCGCCATCGGTACATGGTGGACATCCCACCTATACGCACAAAACGTTTTGGATTCATTTTTATTATGCGTACAGCTAAGGAGTGGAATTCCCTGCCAGTCTCTGTTTCCCGACAGCTACAATCTAGGAGTCTTTAAGTCAAGATTGAATAGGTAATTTCTAAGCAAGCGTACTTCACATTCGACCACATCATCGCTTACCATCAGGTGAGATAGTGGTCAAGCGCGAGCCTATACAATATAAAAATTAAAAAAAACTCCTTAGCGAGAAACAGCACGAATGTGTATATTGAGTTATTATGTGTATTTTGTCAATCTTAGAGAACTTGCTAATATAAAAAAATAAACTACAGTTTTAAGTACACCAACTACAACTACAGTTTTAAGTACAACTTAATGGTGTACTTAAAACTGTAGTTAATTTTTTTGTAAAAAAGTTATAATCTGCTAACCTACAGGAAAGTACCACTTTCCGGCTTGATTGTACTACGCAGTATCGTTATCAAGTCCCCCTCAATTCTCGTTAACGCCCGGAAAATATACATAGGTACATATCAAAACTCAAGCGCAAAGTCAATATTTGATAATAATTATTTTGGCCTCCAAATTAATTAAGACTCCGACTGCAGGCAATGCATAAACTCATTTATTAACCCAGAAGAAGAAGACTGCTTCTTCTTCATCCGTACACTCTTCGTGTTCGGTCGTGGTTATACCGTGTACACGTTATACAGTGGTCGCTCAACCACTGCGCCAACAATGCGCCCAAATGTATGTATGTTTGTTCTTATGTAGCGTTGTAGAGACCAAACGCGTTGGCCAATGTTGATAGTTCTTACGTCAATCGATTCGTCTTAACCCTGCGAGTGTCACTAGCTACATTAAAATTGGAAAATAGAAAAACGGCGGATTTTGGGCGCCATATTGTGGGGGCCCAAATTTATTTTAAACCCGTCGTGTGGGGTATCAAAATAAAGGGTTTTAGGAGGTGATTTCAAAAATATAATAACAATTGTATGTTTAATTGTACCTAATTCTAAAAAAATATTAACTGAAAAGTTATAAATAAAAAAAGTTACTTCAAAAATCCCGACTGCTTAAAAAGCGAACAACATCTGGTTTTGGCCAGCCAGCTCGCGAACACGTATCCTCCGACTGCACAGCATGATTTTCTTCTTGTTTACATCATTACATCTTTTTAGTTCGATTTTTAAGCAGTCGGGTATTTTGATTTTTTTAATTAACTTTTTTTTGTATAACCGACCTATAATAGGCGCACGTGTACAGAGATTGGTAATACGCCCTAAAGAGCGTAATTTTTACCTCCTCCGTACAACGCGCGAACCTACGGGCCAGCATGTTACATCTAACTGCCAATGCTCTGCGTTCCCACTCCATGTTGCAGTGAGACTTCAGACTGACTTGATTCGCTTCACGAAGCGACGGCCGACGATGCCATCCCTTTCCTTCAGTTTCGGCTGTGACTCGTGTGCCAGTATGTACCTATATTTATGTACTAGCTGTCCCACGCGGCTTCGCTCCCGTCAACTGGCTACCTACCTACCCATCTACCCTACCTACCCTACATACATGATTGTTGCGTAACTTAAGGCGCAGATTCCCTTGAGTAAGCTGATTTTAAAATGAGAATCACGTCTAAACGGCTAGTCGTAATTTTTTGGAGAAAATATATGTTACATTAGACCATTTTCTTAATAATTTGATCTAAGCACATTTTGAGTTATATTCGTCTAACACAGTGTAATTAATTAGTAAAGTTATGTCTAAAACGGACAATAACACTACAATCGCACCAAAACCGCTGGGCGTATTTTAATGAAATCGACACCATCTGAAAGACAATTTAATCATCTACATTTTGATCTGAAGCTTTTTTTTTTAAAGTCGTAGAATAATAAGGAATGTCCAAAAATATACTATATCTTGAGTCACGCGGGTGCGAAACGGGTGCGCATTTTGTTCCCTCAAGGTCGTTGGCGTTAGTCGTCGTCTTAAACCGTTTACGGAAGCTGTCAAAAACTAAATAATTTTGCCCGTTTTTGCAACATTTTGTTTTTATGCTCCGCTCCTATTGGTCGTAGCGTGATGTTATATAGCCTATAACCTTCCTCGATAAATGGACTATCCCATACAAAAAGAATTTTTCAATTCCAAGCAGTAGTTTCTGAGATTAGTTCAAACAAACTCTTCAGCTTTATAATATTAGTATAGATTTCGACAGTCAAGTAATTTGCCAAATCTTCGCCAATGTTCAAATACCATGAAATTATGGGCAAACCAACATCATTAAATTCGTCTTTGACTAACGAATGTTAACACAAAAACTAAGTATGTTTCTGAGCCAGTGATCATGAGCTCGCATAACTAAGATACTTGCATACCATACATCTAAAATTCTAAACCCAATGACAGAAAGGTTAATTATTAATTTAACAAAAAACTAACCTAGATTTTTTGTGTTCTTCACAGCAAACCTTTCAATTGATAACTTTTGCATGAGTGTGCTAAAAACTTAATTGGTCCGCCATATTGGATTTAGAATGTCACTTAGCTAAACGTGCAATGTCATCCAAACCAGACAGCGTATGCAAAATTTCAGCTCAATCGTTTGGCGATAACTGTTTGAAAACTTAGTTGCAAGATTTGACACATACCTAAAGTTAAATAAAAGCATCAAAAAAGCCAATCTTTCAAAGGCGACACGGCCTATTTCCAACTAGTATTTAAACAAATTGCTTTCCACACATCGTCGCGTTCAATCAATCAATCGTTAACAATCGAATTGGGACCGTAGTGTTGTGACAACGATGTTTCGTTTCATCAATCTTTTATAGTGATGTGAATGTTATCGTTATGGGCCAAGACGAGCGTTATTGTAAATGTCGTGCTGTTTAGGGATATTGACGTCTGTCTGATGTCGATTAATGTTATGTGTTTACGTTTAATTATGTGAATGGTGGAAGGTTTTGAGATATGGATTGGAAACTTTACGATATTCTTCGAAGTGTAGATTGAGGTGTATACTGTATTGACCCTCACTACCTGATATCATCATTTCAGCCGAAGGACGTCCACTGCTGGATATAGGCCTCCCCCAAGAGTCGCCACACTGATCGGTCTTGTGCGATTCGCATCCACCGGACTCCCGCACGCTTTATGGAATAGATTTTCAAAATGTCATCATCTGCCTAGCCTTTTTTCCCAATTATTGTTGGGGTCGGCTTCCAGTCTTACCGAATTCAGCTGAGTACCAGTGTTTTACATAGAGCGACTGCCTATCAGACCTCCACAACCCAGTAACTGGGTAACACGATACCCCTTGGCAAGATTGGTGTCAGATCTCGGGCTTCTGACTACCCGTAACGACTGTCAAAGATCTCCAAATGACAGCCGGGAGCAACGGCTTAACGTGCTTTCCGAGGCACGGAGGAAACTCGGTATGTTGAAATGGTCACCCATCCACGGACAGACCTCGTCAAGCGTTGCTTAATATTGAAGATCGATCCGTGCGGCTGTTATTATTTAGCCACGAGCTCCTCATTTAGCCACGAGCTCCTCAGATTTTGAAAATGTGTGAAATACAATTTATTTCATACTTTCCCGGTCGATTTTCGTCATTTTACAGATTTCCTAGGTATTTTATAAAATTCTTGATTTCATACATTTCCTATAAACATAACGAAACTTAACATTATAGGCTGAGTAAGCTAAACTGTAAACTGGACATCTATTACTAATGAATAATATTGAAACGTGTTATGTTTTAACTTTGACATAGTCGTCATTAAGTTAAACTACTCTTTACATAAAGTTAAATCTGCCTTGCACAAGGCATTATCTCAGGAGTGAAAGGAAAAAAGAATATAGTATTGAATTTTTTTCTTTTGTCTTTTTCACTTACATAATTATATAAACACAAAGAATTGGAATATGTTTGTTCTAAAAAAGTAAATTCTGTTGTATAACTGTTTAATATTTCCTACCCCTTTGTTTAATGCATGCCGTGGCAGCCTTTAATTAAGGCTACACTATAAAATGTAAAAATATGAGTACTTGTAACATGTATTTTTTGGTGTATGCTTTGTTGGTTGTCCTGAATTAAATAAATAAATAAATAAATTAATTAATTTGATTGAAGTAGGTACACCTCCCTCAATCATATTTTGTCAGGTTTTTGTTTTTGACATATGTCACGCAATGAAAGTTATTTACATTACTTATTGTGTTTGTTTTTGTAACTGAATAAGCGCCCTCTGAGGAATCCAATACAGATAGTGAGGTTCGAGTTAATGACGTATAGGTGTATAGTTCTCGCCAAACTTCTTGGCCGTCCTGAAGTTGGCTACAATGGCTGCGCAGTAGTAAATCTCATCCAAAAACAGCACCGTTTCTTGCCTCGCGCATGCGGTTAACCAACTTCAGAGCGGCCAAGAAGTTTGGCGAGGACTATACCTACAGTGTATTTTACTGTCCTATAAGGCTCGGCGCAAACGGGTCACAGCCACCCCGGTGACTGTCGCGCGGTCAAGGCTGCGGCCTTGACCAGGTCCAAATATTTATAATAATATTTTTTATAAGACCATAATTGAGATCGACTTTGCCGTTACCAGATAAAAAGGCTCTCTTCAGAAGTTCAGACCTAAAGCTGCGATAGCGAATTTTTAAAAGGAAAGTTACATTAATAAACACTTCTCCTAACAAGAGGAACATCTCCATTGTCAAGTCTCAACTTTCACACTATTATTAGCTCCCTTTCCTATCATGACACACACACACACATCATCAGCCTATTAATGTTCCCACTGCTGGGACACAGGCCTCCTCTCTGTGAGAGGGAACATCATGACATTCTTCAAAAAATACTTCCATCTTATTTTGTACTCTATCTATTTTTCATCCACATTTTACATTTCATACCAGTAGACAACATGGATTCTAAATTATTTAGATATCATTATGAGCTACTACTTTGGCTAAGATAAATGGGATGCTCTACTCACGTCTTTATTGTAAATGTTATCTAAGCCCACTTGAGTGTCTACTCATAACGCAAGATAAAGACAATTGAGTCATAATAATAGAGGAAATCATGTTTGTCAGTACTCCTAAGAAGTCAAGGAACGATGACGACTTGAAGAATTAAAAAAATTAAAAAGTCGTATATTTTTTTCAAAACCAACTTTTTGATTTGTACCTACCAAACTTAGATAAAGTACCTATAGATTAAGCCTTAAAATTACCTTGACAGATAGAGAGCGAGATGGCTAATTGGCAGCTCCATGTAAATGATAAGAACAAAAGATTATTTTTTGTCTTTGTCACCGTGGCCGGTTTCTGTTGTTTGTCAAACTCTAATACAATGGCAGGTTTGACAAACAAACTCGGTTTTGTTTGATTTTCTATGATTTCGTGGTATTATGTGTTAATTGAGACAAGGAATTTGGTTTATTTATAGATAACTAGCTGTTCCCCGCGGCTTCGCTCCCGTGGACCACCCCACAGGACCCGTTTTTGGGATTAAAAAATAGCCTATGTTACTCAGGAATAACGTAGCTTTCTATTGGTGAATGAATTTTTTAAATCGGTCCAGTAGTTTCGGAGCCTATTCGGTACAAACAAACAAACAAACAAACAAACAAAAAAATCTTTCCTCTTTATAATATTAGTATAGATTAGTATAGATAAGTGTCAGTGCGATATTGGGTTGTAGTGTTCTTGTTCTTGTTGTAACACCAGAACTAACTATTGCTGTCTCATGTGCGGCCACGCCAGTGCTTAATCTATAGGTACTTTATCTAAGCTACTAAATGTATTATCACTTGTCAATACACATCCAATGAGCCCAACATGGATGATGCTATCTTATCTGTTTGATGAGTTGCTGTGGCCACCTTCTGGCTCCATCATCAGGCCAGCTCCAAAGTACACACGACACGACACACTACGACGACGACGTATACTATTTCAATGTTTCCAAAGTTATATAAGTATGCCAAGTTTCACCTTAAACGGATGCCAGAAAGTGCTTGAAAAATGGTTTACTAGTTGCCGGACACAATATACAAAACAAGGTTAAAGCTTGTAAAAAGATTCAGTTACGTCACACGTGTTTGTGGTTTCCTTAACAAGCTACACGTAAGGTCGGAATGGATCTTGAAATCTTACTAAGATTATGAAGGTATGAGTATAGAGAAGAACTTTTAAATGCATGAATGTTTGACTCTACTCTCGTTGGAAGAACTATTAGCTAGAATAAATTATGCTATTGTAAACATATTGAGTAGTCAGTAAGGTGGTTTGATTGTCAACTTGGAAGACTTCGGTCCATAGTCAAGAATGCGCCACGGGTACATTGGAAAGGTAAAACATATTGAGTAGTCAGTAAGGTGGTTTGATTGTCAACCTGGAAGACTTCGGTCCATAGTCAAGAATGCGCCACGGGTACATTGTAAAGGTCCCTAATTTATCGCCAGATTATTACAAGTGGGCTACAGTGAAGAGTTGTTTAGTGACACTTGGAGGCAACCAATGTCCAGCATTGGAAATCTTTCAGTTATTACCCTCTTTAATTCGCGCAGTGGTTTAAAAATAACGATGATAATTACAAATATAATAACAAGGGAATTAATCTTGAACATTTATTCAAGATTAATTCCCTTTCAAATTAATAAATGAAAGATCAGTTACCTAAGCTAATATCTAATGCATAGCTATTCTTTTCTACCATAGGAATGATTGGATTTTTCATTTCCGTGAGTAAACATCCCTCGGAGTGTGAACTCCCTAGCAGGCTGACCTTTCAGTCTCTCAGTAAATAATTGAGTCAACACCTGGCCACACAGTATTGCCACAAGACGCTCTATTTATTTATTTGAAGAGGAAATAGTGTCTGTTAAAATCAATATGGTTTGTGGTTATGAAGCGTCTGTGGAGTATTATTTTATGGCGGTCGTAAAATGGCATTAGGGTGGTAATTGTGAGTAGCTTTTAAGACTGCTCTTTGTAACAATTTCTCAGGGATCTCCTTCCGTTAATTCTGCACTCATTAAACTATCTATGAGTAGTTTGTTAAACAAGGAAATACCAAAAAAATAACGGGTACCGTGGCTAAAAAAGGGTCACGACTGATAGAAAAGCATGAGCCAAGGGAATGAATGACTACAAAACATATACGGCAAATTTTTAGTCCACGGGCAAAGGTAGTCTTGTCTGTCTAAGAAGAATATGGACCAAAAATCTTTGAAGTACACAAGCAAGACTTATAAGATTAACGCAGAATTACGACTCATGATAGATATCAGACCCAGATGGGTCTTATCTAACTTGAGATTTCATTACAGTCTCGAGATGTGAGGCCGCCTTTTAACTTATCATTTTATCAACGACAGACTGTTTCACCATCGGCTTTGATTTGATACTTTAGACCTAGAAATCTATACTATATCTGCAACACCATTCAATTGATAGAATGTGGAATTTTATCCGAAGAAGAGGCAAACGAGTGCCTCACGATTCCCCGAAGTTCACTTGACCGAAGCACTTTCGCCCGAAGACTGATCACCCGAAGAACGTTAGCCCGAAAGCTCGTTTGAACATATCGAGACCGGCGCAAAGTGCATTAGGTAATAAAATTGTTGTATCTATATGACTAGTTCCAGAAATTCAATAAAAGCTGATGTCCAATTTGCCAAATAACTTCGCAGCAAAGTAGCATTTCCAGAGTCTATAAGTCCTTGACAAACGGAATGGCTAAGGCTTCGCCTCACGATATTGTTTTGACACTGGTTAAGCTGGAGTCTCCTACTAACGTCAGCGGCTGCATACAGTACGTCGCATCAACATAGATGGGGAGAATCATGTTTACCATCGGCTTGCTAGAAGATGGGACAAGGCCAGGAAGATGATATTCTATAAGAGACTCCACCCTTAAGTTCATAAAATGATCTTAGGTCTTACCTCCTCCCAGGCCAGTATGGAGCTCTCGACGGCGCTGATCCACATGTCGCCTGCGCCTGCGGTCACGTCGATCAACCCGCGCCGCCCCCCGCCCCCCTCCTCCGTGGAATGCTGCAACAAAACGTTTCCATGTCACTATGGTCATGAGGTCGGGCGACAACAATTGGTAATACTAAAAATACAGTATGTTTTGATTTGCATGTCCTATTTTGCAAACAAACAAGGTATCTAGAGAGACATTGTAGACGTACAGAATTAAGTCAATAACGTTATACTATTGCGTATTTTAATTAGCTCGTCCTATTTAGTAAACAGAGGGCCAGAGAGACAATAAAGTTACTAGTATAATTGGACTGTTTTATTTTATATACTAACTTGCTAACTTTCGCGTCAATCAGTTTTGATCTTTGTGAGAAACACATGGGTCCGTTATATATGCTATGAACTTCTTCGAATGATCAATTTAATCAAATAAATTATCTCCGAGAAATCCTCGTATCTGTCATCTGTACGCCATATAATTATGATTACCTAAGGCGCGGCACAAACGGGACACCGACCACTGCCACCGGTGGCCAGCGACTGCGACTTAAGACACTTTTAAATATTTTTTTACAGACACAACGCACACGTGTAGACCTGTGGCGGACACTCGCTACAGCAGTGTTCACAAACTCGCCACTTTTGGTCGCTGCGGGCCACACAAGACGCCGACACCCGCCACTGTCGCGCTGCTCCACCCCCGCGCAGCTAGGCGCTAGGCATAGGCAACCTACGCATCGCACGCGTCACCATTGAGCACGTCGACACACACCTCAATGGATATCGATATTTTCATATCGACAATCCAATTACGTCCCGCTATTTGGGATTCACATTCTGACCTATACAGCAATAGAAACGTGAGGCTTCCGAACACCGGTGGCTGTCGTGCACTTCTGCCACTGTTACAAATGTGCGGTAGCGGGCGACAGTCACCGGTGGCTGTGGTCGGTGGCCCGTTTGCGCCGAGCCTAATAGAACAGTAAAATACACTGTAGGTACACGTCATTAACCTGAACCTCGCTATCTGTATCGGACTCCCCCGAGTACGCCTCTAACTTAAAGTAAATACGTAAACATGTGCTTATTCAGTTATCGCACGTATTTCGACAAAGACAAACACAATAAGTAATGTAAAGAACTTTCATTGCGTGACACATGTCATGCATGTGACAAAAACCTGACAAAATATGATTGAGGGAGGTGTAACTTCAATCAAATTAATGACGACTATGTCAAAGTAAACACATAACACGTTTCAATATTAACCGTTAGTAATAGATGTCCAGTTTACAGTTTAGCTTACTCAGCCTATAATGTTAAGTTTCGTTATGTTTATAGGAAGCTAGCTGACCCCCGGGGCTTCGCGCCCGTCAACTGGCTACCCTGCCTACCCAGCCAACCCTGCCTACTCTACCTACTCTGCGTACCCAGCCTACCCTGCCTACCCTGCCTACCCTATCCTACCAAATATTTTTTATGTATCCTCAATAGTTTTCTCAGCGCACGCCAAAGAATGAATTATACAGGCAACATTTTGCTACTTTGGGTTACATGAATGCAATTTTCAAGGATCTCTATTTTTTTTAAATATATTATAGCCTATGACACTCAGGAATAATGTAGCTTTCTACTGGTGAAAGAGTTTTCAAAATCGGTTCAGTAGAGCCAGAGATTACCCCCTACAATGTCACGAACTCACAAACTTTACCTCTTTATAATATTAGTATGAAATCAGGAATTCTATAAAATACCTAGAAAACCTATAGAATTTCGAAAATCGACAGGAAAAGTATGAAATAAATTGTGTTTCACACATTTTGAAAATATATTCCCTAAAGCGTGCGGGGGTCCGGTGGATGCGAAACGCACAAGACCGATCATTGTGGCGACGCTATGGGGAGGCCTATGTACAGCTGTGGACGTATTTCGGCAGATGATGATGATGATGATGACGTGACGACTTAAAGGTTGGAGAGGGGAAGTTGCAATTAACCTTACGGACCGCAACAGTCATATTATTTGAAGAAACGGACCCAAAATGAAAGCAATTAATTGGTGACCCCTGCCTAAGTATTCAATAAGAGATGAAATATTTGCACGGAAGTTCATCATTTACCCCCTCGTGCACACGATTTGTCGTGTCCGATTTGTCGAAGGGATGTGCAGAGTGGGATCCCTTTTTTTTGCATGTTGTTTTTCCTAATATACTTTGGCATAACTGTTTTGGCGTAATTTGTTTTATAATAATAATTCTTTGCCATGTTTTTTTTTGGCATACTGTTTATGTTGGCATAATTATCTTGAAGGTTGATTTGTTTTGGCATAATTCTAATTCGCATAATTTGACTAGCCCTAATAGACTATTAGCATAATAGTATTAAGGCATAAAAATTAATAGGAATAACGGAAACAAATTTCGAGTTATTTTTACGTATATTTTTTAGTGACAGAAACGAATCGCAGCAAGACCGACTCTACGTAGTATTGTCTGCCCTATCCCTAGTGTCATTTAAAATCGCGTAAGCGCGGAGCAGCTCGCGTGGGATCGCCGGAGCCGTGACAGAAACCATGCCTGCTGCATGTTGCATGCTTGCTCCATGCATGATGTATGCTTGTTTACATGTTTGCATGCTGCATGCTTGTTTGCATGCTTCTTACAGGAAAAAAAAACCCAAAAACATTTTTATGATGGAGTTAATTATTATGCGTATTTGTTATGCTTTAAAAAATATGTTCTAATATCATTATGCGTTTACAAATTTATGCTTTAGAATGTTATGCTTAAAAAATATTTTGATTAAAGTAATTATGATAAAAAAAATATGCGTAAGTGCGTAAATATAATTAGGATAAAACGAAAGTATGCCAACCATTGATGTATATATACATATACGTCAATGGTTGGACGTATAAGACCGCCCACTGTTCGAAAGTTTATTTTCAAGTCCCATGAAATAAAAGGCAAGCCTATTGCCGCCACAAGTCTGGAATACGGGGTGCTATCGAGAAATTCCAGACAGAAAACCCAATTACATTTTTTTCCGACCTGGGAATCAAACTCAGCAGTAGCACTATAACAACGAGGCAGTAACTGTAAGTTAATAATTTGTTACTTACACCACGGGGTCCCAGCGCTAAGAAATAAAATTTGGTTCAAATAAATATCACTAGATGGCGCGATATGCATCGATTTGTTGTTGAATTGTGAATAAAATTAACATTTTCTAAAATTGATCATAAATATTTTATGTTCTTGTTTAATTAACTCTCCTAAACACAAAATTATGGAATATTGGGCTCTTATTTCACATTTCAAAGATCATTTGGAACGGATCATTTAAAATTGATTCAAATAGATGGCGCAGTTTTAAATTTATGAGGTATGCCACATGATTTTTTTAATTTGGATTGTAGGTAATACATTTTGGTACAATGAAACTGTAAAAACGTGCAAATAAATATTATAAAACAAATCGTCACGAGCCAAGCAAACCCTTTTACTTGCAAGTCGTTGCTAACACCATCTATAGCCGCGTAACGGAACCGAACACGATCGATGTACTTATAAAAATAATCAGTATAATCAGACGAAAAACGCTAGTTATATGTCGGCACGGTTTGTTTGTATGGGTTGCAGCATCTGTATGCTAGTATTATATTATCTGTGCTGTAAGTGCTTAAATAATTTGCTACTTGCAGCTTCAACGTTTCAGCTGTCAAACTACAGTCCTTAACAGACGTTAGTTTGACAGCTGAAACGTTGAAGTAAGTAAGAACACGTTATGTGAGATTTCAGGTTTGTTTACAATTCAAAATAGTTCAAGGCTAAACTATTCCTGTTTGATCTTACCTATCTCCACATATAAACGCGAAATCAAGTGCATCATCGCTTAACATCAGGCGAGATAGTGGTCAAACGCGAGCAGGGTTGATATGATTTAAATCACTTGATTTAAATCAGTGATTTAAATCGCGATTAAAAAAAAAACATGATTTAAATCAATACTTTTTAACTGCGACCAAATCAGCTAAAAATGATGACTTTGGTGCACAGCAAAATAAGAATTAGATTAGGCACCGAGAAAGCAGCCAAATTATATCCATTTAAAAAAAAACAAACGAAAAAATTACAAGGCCAATAAAAACATCTATGAATATAAATAAAATTTGTGACTGCGGCTGCGGTAAAACCCAAATGGCTGTATGTCCTTTTTAATTTAAAGTCTATTTTATTTTCCTTGTTCATATTTGATAAAATATTGGATTTGAGAAGAACTTTTTGATGATTTTATAATATTTTTTCTAAGTAATACTTATGTTTTTTGTTAATTTTATTAATAATTAAAATAACCAAATATTATGTTGCTTTTTTAAATAAATAACTAACTTCCAAATTAAAACAGATCAGAATGTAAAAAATCCGATTTAAATCAAATAAATCAGATTTAAATCAAATAAATCCGAATTTTTTGTTTTTTTTTTTTAATCTTGGTTTTTATCAACCCTGAACGCGAGCCTACAGATCATAAAAAAAAAATTACCAAACATAAACCTTGAAAATTGTATGGTAAATTTGGAGAATATTCTGGATGTCACTTTTTTTCTATTATTGTCTAGTAGTAGTAGCCCGCCCCGGTTTTGCAAAAGATACAGATTCTACTTAGTTTGTGGACCACCGCCCATAGAGTACTGATTGTTAAAAAATAATTACAGATAAGATAATTACATTAACTATAACATAGTTCTAAGATTTACTAGGTAACAATGAACAAATGAACTTCATCTGCCTAGCCTTTTCCCAACTATATTGGGGTCGGCTTCCAGTCTTACCGGATTCAGCTGAGCACCAGTGTTTTACATGGAGCGACTGCCTATCTGACCTCCACAACCCAGTAACTGGGTAACACGGTACCCCTTGGCAAGACTGGTGTCAGATCTCAAGCTTCTGACTACCCGTAACGACTGTCAAAGATCTTTAAATGACAGCCGGGACCAACGGCTTAACGTGCTTTCCGAGGCACGGAGGAAACTCGGTATGTTGAAATGGTCACCCATCCACTGATCGACCTCGTCAAGCGTTGCTTAACTTTGATGATCGACCCGTGCGGCTGTTATTATTTCGCCACGAGCTCCTCGATGAACAAATGAACTTATTCTTACAATAATGTATCTTTCAAATAGCTGTAGTGGTTCGGGTTCCAGATATTACACTACAAGTAGGAACAAACTTACAAAATTCGGCCTCTCTTTGTAATATTAAGGTTGCCCTAGTCGATCATTCTTCCATACAAACGTAGTCTGGGGACCACTCCACTGTTTGACGGTGTACGTTCAAAATAAAAAATGATATCAATTTGTCTTATCATTAATTAGCCCTGTATGTAAACAAAAATATATATATTTGAAAGTAATGAGCGTCGTAAGTTCCATATTTCAACAAAAATTTTAACGCCGAAACATCTTTGAGCGCATATAAATACCATAAGAAGAAGGAAAATTGCAAAACGGTCACCATACAAGGATAGATTAGTAGTTCAACAATGCAAATAATTTTATTTTAAACAGATACACTTAGTCGTTTTTTCATGATATCCATACTCCCAAAGGTCTGTTTATAAAATTTCGCACGCTCGTTTTCACCCTAAATCATCATCCATTTCACTACAAATTTGTAAAAGTGTGTATTCGTTCGCGAACTAGCTTCTTACTGCTCATCACAGCATCTTCCTTTGTCGCACGTGTTGTCGGATGAGATAGCATGAAATTAACGCCGCGCACAAAATAGTTCGTGCCGTCGACTAGTGCAACCTTAAGATAAGCTCGCGTTTTACCTACCATGTCGCCTGATGGTAAGCGATGATGTGGTCGACGGTGAAGCACGCTTGCCTAGAAGTAATCTATTCACTCTAGTCTTGACTTAAAGACCCCAGATTGTAGCTATCAGGAAACAAGTGTTAATAAGAGCAAGGCGTCCGGGGGATGCCCTTAGCACATAAATATAATGACAATATCAAAATTATCTGTGACTACAATATTGAGAACATCTTCAGAAACATTGCTGACCGTGAGAACACACCGGAAGCCGCTATAATTCATAATAACCAGTTATTAATTATATTCTACAGATAATAGTAACAATTAAATTAATAATAATCACGATTGAACAGCTGCTTATCAACTGTGTTTATTATGCTAATAGTTTATCTGTCAAGAAGAGGCAAATAATCTTCTGGTTCAATGAATTGTCAATTAGATTTAATCACAAAATTTGTTACATCTCCCGAGAGCACATCTGCATAATAAATGTCTTATATTCAGCATAAACCGCTGGGTCTAGAGAAGCATGAAATTTTGCACGAGGGTTCCTTTTAAAGCGAAGGGGAACAACACTTAAGAAGGATTTTTGAAAATTGGTTTTGTAAAGGGATTAGCTAAATAGGAGATGAAAATATGTATGGAAAATTCTTCACTATAGAGTTTAAGACGCTGGGAAACCCAGTTGTGCCTCTTTATCAATACAAACATGGATAGAATATAGGTACCTTATTATTGGTAGGTACACCAATATTGTAAGTATTGTAACACAGTTATTATAAAGAATATTATTTGAAGAGTCACGAACACCATAAACCAAATAACTAATACGTGTTAACAGATCAATAAACTTCAAAGTGAAAAAAAAAACACACAAAAAGCACAAAAACTTTACTCAAAGCCACAGAGAAAACTTAAAAAATACGCACCCGTTTCACTGAGCAACCTTCGCAAACAATACCTGTTGCTAACTCGCTATTCCAAGCATGTGGACGCGAAAACACGACAAAAACGTATGTTTTTATATACGGAAAGATAAACGCTAAAATCACGTTTGCACGCACCGTCGACCGACGTCAGACTGATCGTAAATAATTAGTGGTAAATGAAAGATGGCGCCGTTTATTTATGTGTTCGTAAACGAGGAATAATCAACGGGCTTGTAGTAATATTTGTTACGTTTCGTACGTACCTAGTCTTATGAGTAGAAGGAAAATCATTGAGTATTTCTCTGAGCGATAGAGTCGCTATTGGCTTGATGAATCAACGGGATAAAATTCTTCCAAAATGTGCAAAATATAAAATGGGTAATAAAAGGGGGTTAATACTGCGGAGATGTTTTTTGATAAAGATTGACGAAAGAAAGAAAAAAGTTAATTCAAAAATCAAAAAACGAAGCGAACTAATAAAGACGCAAACAAGAAGAAAATCATGCTGTACTGTTAGTTGGAGGATACATATTCGCGATCGCGAGCTGGCTGACCAAAACCAGATGTATCCTCCGACTGCACAGCATGCTTTTCTTCTTGTTTACTTGTTACATTTTTATAAAGCGGTGGAGTGGTGGTGGGCAAGTACATCATAAAAAAAAATTGCCTGGACTGGGCTGCTATTAGGGATATTCGATATTCTAATGGAAAAAGCCGGGAAAACCTGAACCGAAGATGAAAGACAAGAGTCCAGGACCCTTGGGCGAGCATTAAGTTGCGTCAGTAATATCCAGAGTGAGGGGAAAAAAGAAATAAAAAAAAAAACAAAATATCCGACTGCTTAGAATTAACTTTTAAAGTGTTTTATATTTTTTAAATCACCTCTTAAAACCTATAACCCTTTATTTTGATAACCCACGCGATGGGGATGGGGAAAAAAAAAATTAGGACCCCACGAAATAGCGCCCAAAATCCGCCGTTTTCCAATTTTAATGTATCCAGAGACACTCGCAAGGTTAAGACGGTTCGATTGACGTAAGAATCATCAAAATAGGACAACACGTTTGGTCTCTATAACGCCACATAGGAACAATCATACATACATAGACTGGTAAACACTTTACCCTCCTTTGGCAGTCGGGTAAAAACATAAGGCGGACGCTAGTAAATTAGACTAGGACAAAAGGGAAATTTTATACAGACCCAAGGCTCTAGCTAGACAATAGACATTCTATCAGAAATAGCGATTGGAAAGATGTCAAAAATGTTTGAAAATGTCAAGCGCTATATAAATGCCACGTGATTAATTCTTTACATTTGGCATCGCCGATAGAATAACACTGTGCAAAGCCTACGTAGAAAAGTAATTGTAAGATTATCCTAACAACAAATTGGTAAGATGACGCCTTTACAAAAAACACTTTCTCAATTTACAAAAGCAAGCCTCCCTGACAGAGTTACGAAAGGTAGAACGTAAGTTATGAAAATAAAGAGCATATTTATTTACAGAGCCACATGTAAAGGTTCAAGGTACAAAATTATCAACATAAACTCTCGTGTAGCTCAATGATTCTGATTAGAAGCGCGACGTGTGCTCAGCCATGCGAGAGCTCTCGATAGCTCGCAAAGCCTGTTTCAAACTGATAATTCGTAACAACATCATTTCTTTATTCCCCAAGGTGTAATCAGAGGTGTGTTTAGTAGAGTGGAATTCCTTGCCGAAGTCTGTGGTTCCTGATAGCTTTTACCCTAGGGGTCGGAAGAGAGAGTGAATGGATTATCTCTAAGCAAGTGTGCTCCATCGTCGAATACATCATCGCTCAACATCAGGTGAGATAGTGGTGGGCAAGTGTATCAATAATAAAAAAGTACATGAAAAGGGCTGCTATTAAGGATATTCTAATGGAAAAGTCGGGACAATCCGAACCGAAGTCGAAAGACAGGAGCCCAGGACCCTAGGGCCAATTGCGGCGGTTAGACCCCTCTTTGAGAAGTGGCTTGAGAGGCGTCACGGCGTCCTCATCTCCGCCTGACGCAGACATCTGTCCTCACCGGACACGGCTGTTCCGGGAGGTTCCTGTTCAGGAAAAGGCGGGAGGAAACGTCCGGGTGTCACCATTGTGAGGAGGACACGGTGGTGCATACGGTGGAGGTCTGCCCCTAATGGGCGGAGCCGTGTCTTCGTGGAGGCGATTGGCGGTGGCGAGCTCTCGCGTCCGGCCCTTGTTCAGGCCATGGTACGGAGCGAGGGTGCATGGGAAGCTGCGTCTTCATTCTGCGAAGCAGTAATGCTGGCAAAGGAGGAGGCGGAACGCGTAAGGGAGACGCAAAGGAGACGCCCTCACGTCCCTAGCCACCGCCCCGGGCGTTGGGAGTCGAAAGCCGATTCCCGGCCACCGTAGGCGCGGGCTTGCTGACTGCAAGTAACGGGTAGCTCGCCGTCCGATAGGAACCAGGCCCGAGTTTACGGCGCGTAGTGTTTCACGCGCGTCTCTAAGAGATGTCAGCAAAAGTGACGGGGACTGCCAGGGCCGTTGCGTGTCTGGGTCGCGGATAAATTTTAAAGAGAGTTACCGCGGCCCTAGCACAAGCAACTGGCACGCTCCAAGTCATTGGATGATCAATGACTTCTCCCTCTCTGGTTGAAGCGGGAGCTAGCCAAGAAATCATATTCAGATAAAAAAAAACAAAAAGAACACATCAATCAACGAGGCAGGTAAAAAATAGGGCAAACACTCGTATTGTTAGAAACTGTGAAGAGAGATAAATACTTCTCATTTCAGTCTACAACTCTTCGACTCAAGGGTATTCAGTAGTTTCCATAAAAACGGATTAGTAGTCACAGCAGAAGTGATTATTCACGCTGATATTTGATTTACCAAGGTAATCGTAACTACAGTTGGTATGGGCATTTTCATTAGGCGACAGAACTACCAGATTTCATGCTCAGTGCAAAACATAGAACACGGAAACGCTGATTAGCAAAAAACCTTGTTTGCAATTTGCAATAATTAGTCAAGTCGACGAAATTTAACTATATTAATACCTGACATGTTGTTGAAGTTTTAAATAAATATATTGTGGTTGAACCATCCGGGACAAGCCCCACCACAAAAAGCTCTGCTACTACTTCATTTATTAGTGATTGCATTTTACACGAAAAAAACTGCATCAAGAACTTTAGAGCAACTTCGTCTGTCACACGCGAAGGGACCAACGAAAGATGGATGGACTGTTTGAAAGATGATGTCGCAAGTAAAAAGGATAGAAAATATAAGGATAGGAAAAGAGATGTATTGAAGGACAGGCTGTGCAGACCCTGGCTTAACAAGAGACCGAACAAGTTATATTCTCTCATCGGAAGCGTGGTGATAGCGATTGTCAAAAAAAGTTAAACATACATATTTGCGAGCTGGCGGACCAAAACCAGATGTATACTCCGACTGCACAGCATGATTTTCTTCTTGTTTACGTCTTTTTAGTTTGCTTTCTAAACAGTCGGGTTTTTATATTTTTTTTATATACTTTTTTATTTACAACTTTTTAGTTATTTTTTTTTGAATTAGGTACATTTAAACACAAAAGTGTTATATTTTTGAAATCGCCTCTTAAAACTCTTTATTTTGATACCCCACACGATGGGTTTGCAAGAAAAAAAATAAAAATTCCCCACAAGATGGCGCCCAAAATCCGCCATTTTTGTTTTTTTCAATTTTAATGTAGCCAGTGACACTCGCAGGATTAAGACGAATCGATTGACGTAAGAATCATCAAAATCGGCCAACGCGTTTGGTCTCTAGAACGCCACATAGGAACAAACATACATACATACATAGACTGATAAACACATTACCCTCCTTCGGCAGTCGGGTAAAAAGGCAAAATTGTATTGGATTGACAAGCATCATCATCATATTCCTGCCCTTATCCCAAGTTACTTGGGGTCGGCGCAACACGTTTTCTACTTCCATACCGTTCTGTCCCCTGTCACGCTACCACTGACTCCTCACACAGTCCATCCATCTTTTCTTTGGCCTTCCTCTCCCTCTAAGTGGGATTGACGAGCGTTATCGAAAAATCACGTGAACAATCCCTTACATATTGACATTTCGACTAATGCCTTGGCTAATATCAAATGCCACTTATCTAGAGCCTAAAGCATTCTCTACAAGTCAAACTTTGGAGAATTCTTAAATTGCATGATCTAACTCCGCCTAGCCCGTTTCATCATCGGACTACAAGACGTACGGCGATGCGCCATCGGTATATGGTGGACATCCCACCCATACGCATAAACCGTTTTGGAAATACTCTCATTATGGATACAGCTAAGGAGTTGAATTTCCTACCGGAGTCTGTGTTTCCCAATAGCTACAACCTAGGGGTCTTCAAGTCAAAGAGTGAATAGGTTACTTCTAGGCAAGCGTGCTTCACCGTCGATCACATCATCGCTTACCAACAGGTGAGATAGTGGTCAAGCGCGGCCAATCAAAAAATTGTGTCCTGCACCTATCATGAAAAGGTCTACATCAAGGTGACATCCAGTGCACTGCCCTTACTAATCAATAACCCACGACCTTCTACCCCACTAGCCAACGAAGAAAAATAGGTCATTTCCAACAGCTTGCATCATTAAAAGCTACCACTATTTGTGGAAATGTTAACAACTTTTTCCTCCTTCTCATTAGTACAAAATAACTGTTCATTGTTTTACGGTTTCCAGCTACATTTAGACGGGATTTTTTTTCATTCGAAGTTGAAACAACATAATTGGGAAATCCCGAACAAAGCCAACAATCAATATTTTCTGGAAAGTACCGTGGTTCTAGATAAAATAAACAGTACAGGTTAGTCATTTAATCATTTGTCGTTAATATTATACACAATGGAGATCACGTTACTTAAATTATCTACTAGAGATAGTACCGAAACGAGTAACTCTATCAAGTCAATAACTCTAACCAGGGTTACAGTATTGAATTCTCATCTCGGGGTCTGCTTACTGATCTCTTATTTGTAAGAACTTTTGAATTCTAACTTGCGCTGCGCCAAAGAAACCTCTAATTTAAATCCATTTTTGTCAAGTCTAAGAACGAGAATTAATGTGCTCTTTAATATCTAGTAAGCTTAAGAAACTTGGAGGCCTGTTTCCCAACAGTGGGAACATTAAAAGGCTGCTGATCATGACGATGATGAAGCTGTTGAGACTAGCTGACCGAGACAACAATAGCTCAACAAAGAACTTCACGTGGAATATGACCACAGATTGAATTTAATGCCATAAGTTTTTGAAAGCTTCAGAACTGAAAAATAGGTAGACGGTGGCTAATAATTGAGCAAATTCGTATTTCTGCAAGATAATCAATCATATGAAAAAGTTAATTAAAAAAATCAATAACCCGACTGCTTGAAAAGCGAACTAAAAAGACGTAAACAAGGAGAAAATCATGCTGTGCTGTCGGAGGATACATCTTCGCGAGCTGGCTGACCAAAACCAGACGTATCCTCCGACTGCACAGCATGATTTTCTCCTTGTTTACGTCTTTTTAGTTCGCTTTTCAAGCAGTCGGGTTATTGATTTTTTTAATTAACTTTTTTTATTTATAACTTTTTAGTTAATTTGTTTTTCGAATTAGGTACATTTAGACATATAAGTGTTATATATTTTTGAATTCATCTCTTAAAATCCTTTATTTTGATACCCCCCACGATAGGTATGGAAGAAAAAAAAAATTGGGCCCCCACAATATGGCGCCCAAAAACCGCCATTTTCCTATTTTCCCATTTTCATGTAGCCAGTGACACTCACGGGGTTAAGACGAATCGATTGACGTAAGAACCATCAAAATCGGCCCACGCATTTGGTTTCTAGAACGCCACATAGGAACAAACATACATACATACATAGACTGATAAACACCCTCCTTCGGCAGTCGGGTAAAAATTAGAAGCAGTTAAATTAAATTAAACAAATAAACTTCCACATAAAACAATTATGTCACATTAGTTTATTTATAACTCATATTTCGCCGTATTTGACTATCTTTTAGATAGCTATTGTCAGTTTTATCAATAGCCAATCAGCGCCTTTGTCTGTTATATTAATTCTATGTAAAAACATTATTTCGTAACTCTTAAGATTATTCGTCTATTCATAAAACCGTTTCTCATTTGTACGGAGAAATGCGTGAATATCGATTCGATGCGCTTACGCATTCGACATTACTCAGCTACGTTGTTACACATACGAGTTACCTTCACCATAAATCTTAGCCAAAACCCGGGTTTACACGAGACGAGTATTTACTTGCTATAATAATTGAGCAATTTTCAAGTAGAGCACTTCAATTTAGAAGTGCAGGGGTGTAACTATAAGTTCTTAGATCAAGGTTATTCCGAGTGTGCGGGACAGATGTATATGAGTTGTATACATCTTTCCCTTTCCCTTCTCGCGCTTACTCTAAAGACTACTCAAGACACCATGTTAAAAGACAATAAACTTGTCTGATTTTTGCGAAGTTCATAGCGTTAATTCTAAACCAAGACTGAAATCAATCAAGTAATCTAAATTGTGTCAGCGAAGAAGTGAGCTCACAAAATACTATAAACCTTCGTGCTGACTTTTCTATACACTCCCACAAAACTAGTAGAATACTGAGAATTGGTAAATACTGGGAACGGGTAGCATGCCAGTTAACTCGACTGTTTACTCAATCCATGTGAACCCGGCTTAATAGTGCAAACACCTCATTGCGTAAAAACTGCTATTAAACATAGCACGTGCTACAATACTTTTCTAGTGATCCTACTTGGAACTCTGCCAGGCCTCGTAATGATAAAAAACGTGCTGATAATGTAACATCAGCATATCATACAAGGAGCAGCTGTTTCCCGCGCATGCGTGTGAAGAATTCAATTTATTCCGGCGAAGGTTTGAGCTAAGTGAAAACCTTCATGCCTGTTTGCTGTTCATTGATTAATAATGTAATAATTGTATTATTAATCAATAAACAGCAAAATGACATTTCTCAACGGTAAACAATTATTCTTTACCGTTGAAAAGTTTCATTATTGGATTCAATTTAATGACCTTTCGTGTATAAATAAAGCATTAGAAAACTAAATTTTTTGTAAAACCGATCAGGGTCCCATCTATGTATATGGAGCTCGAAGATGATCCGTTTCAACGTTCTCAAAGTCACGAAGGACAAGGGTTTTAAGAAATCCTTCAAGAAGAAGTTCTAATTTTAAAGATTTGCCCTCCTTTTGGTGCAGTCGGAAGATGATCCGTTTCAACGTTCTCAAAGTCACGAAGGACAAGGGTTCTAAGAAATCCTTCAAGAAGTTCTAATTTTAAAGATTTGCCCTCCTTTTGGGGCAGTCGGTGTCGGAAAAAAAAACAAAAGAGATAAGCATTTTTTTATGCCAAAAATAGAGAGTGAGTAGTAAGAGAGTTGCTACAATTTTTGGTGTACAAAAGAGTACAATCTATCTACCTAAAAATAGGACTAAAACTGGCAAACCCACAGGGGTCAAAACTAAGCTTAATACATAATAAAATATTATATTAAATGAATGGGAACTATCCCTGTTGAACCCAAAAGGGACCTTTCGATGACAGTTTAATCCTGGGACGTTTAAGCCGTGCCATTCAAAATCTCCATATCCTCTAAGTCATAATCTTACGATGCGTATACTTGGGTACCACCTATCTATACCCAACAAGGATAGGTGTCCCTTATTTTATGTGCTGTGTAAACTGGAATTACATTTTCATCACAGAATTTTAAAGCGACCTTTCTATCAAACTGTCTATGGGCACAGATAATATAATACTAGCATACAGATGCCTCATCCCATACAAAGAAACCGTGCCGACATAACTAGAGTTTTTCGTCTGATTAAACTGTTTTTTTTTGTACATCGATTGCCTTCGTTCCCGTTCCACGACGTAGGTAGATGGTGTTAGCAGCGACTTACAAGTAAAAGGGTTTCCTCGGTTCGTGAATATTTTTATCTTTAAATACATTGACGATTTGTTTTATAGTATTCTTGCACGTTTTTACAGTTTTATTGCACTAAAATATGTATTGCAATAAAAATTAAAAAAATCGAGTGGCATGCCTCAAAAATTTGAAAGAACGCCATCTATTGGCGTCAAATTTAAATGATCCGTTTAAATAATCTTTGAAATGTGAATCATGAGATCCCAATATTCCATAATTTTGTGATTAGGAGAGTTAGAACATACAATTTTTATGTTAAATTCCAGTTAATTCTATGTTTAATTCCAAAGTTAATTTTACACACAACTCAATAACAAATCGGTGCATATCACGCCATCTAGTGAGGTTTATTTGAAACAAATTTTCAGCGCTAGGACCCCGTGCTATGGGTATACATCAAATAGGTAGAGTAGGCTATTTTCCTTTTTAGGGTTCCGTACCCAAAGGGTAAAAACGGGACCCTATTACTAATACTCCACGATCCGTCTGTCTGTCTGTCCGTCTGTCACCAGGCTGTATCTCATGAACCGTGAGAGCAAGGCAATTAAAATTTTCACAGATGATGTATTTCTGTTGCCGCTATAACAACAAATACTAAAAACAAATAAAATAAACATTAAAGTGGGGCTCCCATACAACAAACTTGATATTTTTGCCGTTTTTTGCAATAATGTTACGGAACTTATTAATATTGAATTTATTAATGTATGTACATAAGTAAACATTGTAAAATATTTTAAAAAGAGTAAGTATGGAGTTTCTTGTGCGTTCTTCTCCATAACAAGCTACTTTCCGAATGCACGGTAGAGTCAATTTTTATTACTTGTACATTTTTAATTTAGATTTAATGTTTGACGTTCAAAAGTGCCGCTTATTGGCCTAGTTGAAATAAATATATTTGACTTTGACTTTGACTTTGAACCCTTCGTGCGCGAGTCCGACTCGCACTTGGCCGGTTTCTTATATATTGTGTTAGTGGTATGAAGAACAGGGTAGACAGTTCCTCAACCTCATTAGAACAGGGTGGATCCTCCAACTAGACAGTTGTTGAGTCTGCTTGTCGCGCGGATAACTTTGCTTGCGCGATGCAGGATTTGTGTGACGTCAAGTATTATTGTATAGTTCATAAGTGACAGTGACAACTCAATAAAGGTAATTTTTGACTGGCAAAATCGAGTGTAAACGATCCATAGGAAGAAGTCAGACCAAATCCGAACCTTGTTGAATATCAAAGCCACAGAAGCCGATTGTGCTGCTGTAAGCAGGCGCAAGTGGAGAAAGTTTTGAAGCCGTAACGTGGTCACGACCTCTAGCATTGGGGAATCTATGCAAGGAGGAAGAAATGGTAGTATAGATGTCACCACAACGTGACCCACTTCGAGGTGAAAAGGTCGTTATGAAGGCTCGTCCCAAAAATTACCTGTCCGATATTGCCCATAACAATAGAGAATAAATAAACAATTATTTCACGATCAAACTTCGCGACAAGCAAAGCCTGGTTAAAATTAAACAATTAATGTTACCAGCTTCACAAAAAGGGTTACAAGCAATTAATGTAATTACAAAGTTTTGACGGCGACGCGAACGAACCTTTTAATAATTAAAATTAAAGCTTAAAGCTCGCGACGTTAACGTAATTAGTGGAAAAACTTGATAGACTGGAGGCGAGTTTTGCCAGGATTTATTATTATCTAACGGGTGTAAAAAGACACTTAACGAGGTCGAGAGGCACTCATTTTTACCCGATTGCCGAAGGAGGGTAATGTGTTTGTTGTATGTATGTAAGTATTGTATATGTATGTTTGTTCCTATGTGGCGTTCTAGAGAGCAAACGCGTTACCGATTTTGATGATTCTTACGTCAATCGATTCGTCATAACCTTGCGAGTGTTACTGGCTACATTAAAATTGGAAAATAGAAATTTGCGGTATTTGGGCGCCATATTGTTGAGGCCCAATTTTTTTCCTTCCAATCCCATCATGTGAGTATCAAAATTAAGGGTTTTAAGAGATGATTACAAAAATATAACACTTATATGTTTAAAAGAAATTAATTCGAGAAAAAATGCTAAAACTAAAAAGTTATAAATAAAAAACTTGATTCTGGCTTTGGTCAGATGATTATCTTCATCGTCTTTTTAGTTCACTTCTTAAGAAGTCGGGTTTTTTGTTTTTTTTTTAATTAAGTTGTTATTGTGATAGATATTTATTAAATGGATCTTAAATCTAAATAGAAGGTATTTCTTGTTAAATTATTTCTTTTAATGCTGCACATATTTACACTATTCTACATTTCTTATCAATTAAGTACACTCTGCGTCTTTGTATAGTCCTACTACCTACATAAATACTACCTCATTCTTTACTGGATAAATTTTATGACTACTGTTTCATGTAGAGCAAATGTTAAGGCGCTATATACGCCCCAATGTTAACGCAGTACTGGCCGTGCGCACGCTCGATGCCAAAATATCAATATTGAACCTCCTTTTACGAACAGTTTTGTTTGCAAAATATTATTTTATTTACATAAAGTCAATCGTAGACGATCAACAAATGCTTCCTAGCGAGCCCAGCATTGACTTTCGAGCAAAACTATGAAATGAACGTTCGAGTCGAACATTCCCTTGCGAGCTTAGAACATTCGAATACGATCTCGTTAAATGTCATTCATTCTATAATACTATAGACCAAGAAGGTCACAAACACTTAAGATCAAGGAACTGTTCCTTGCTTTACAAGTGGCCAGTAATATTCCTATCCCTATAACATACATTCTCATTCATTTAATTATCTGAGTACTTTCGAGCGTTTTATTTGCGTGAACATTCGAATCGAGCCGTTGCCGTGAAAATCGTTGCGACGTCTTCATCGGCCGAAGTTCGCGCTTGCGTGTAAGCTTTGTAACGCTCGGCTCAACGTCCACATCACTCGAATATTCGACAACGAATGCTCATTATACGTGAATGCTCTCAGTGAGGACGTTTCGTTTCGTTAGAGAATAGCACCAGTTTTCTTCAACGAAAATTATCGCAAAATGAATGTGACAAACTGTCAAGCAAGAGTTGGCTGTTGACAATTTATTCAAGTAATCACAGATGCGCTTTAACAATTTGTCAAATTAATTTTAAGATATTTTTCTTTTAAGAAACTTGGGCATGCCATGGTCCACTAAAACCTACTTTAATTAAATTTTGATTACCTACTTTCTACCTTGTGTAAACACTACCAATAATATTATTATTAATAATAGTACCATAAAAACGGTGAAGGAAACCATCGTGAGGAAACTGTCATGTACTAGAACACAAAATTCAAACACATGTGACATCCACCAACCCGCACTGGGCCAGCGTAGTGGATTAAGACCCATTCCCACTCACAGAGAGAAGGCCTGTGTCCCAGCAGTAGACACATTAAAAGGCAGTTGATGATGATGATGATAATAATTGTTAATAATACAAGTTCTGTCATCTTCAATATCCACCAAATAAAGAAAATGGTGGACAAGCTCAAGCGTATAATAAAAAAATAAAAAAAAATTGTTCTTAATTATATATTGACATTTGAGATAACATTTGACATTTAAATAATGCCATTTTACAGCCCGTTCAACCGATTTTGGCTTCTATTGCGATGTATGACAAATGGCGTTGGTTTTGATAACAGCGGAGCGAGCATGGGCGTACCCAAGACATTTGTGACAAGACATGATAAATTATGTCATGTCTTACAATTTGTCTTAAATGCTAGCCGGGTCAAACATGTGACTTATTTTAAAGGCGCGACATGCCTTTCTTGTTGCTTCCCGGCGAGCACGGCCTACTGTGACATGGCTTGAGTCACACATTTCATCGCAGTTTGGACGATAAAGCCATTTTGTCTTAATTATTAGTACCGGCGGCGTGAGAAAATTTCCTGACGTTTATTTGGGACTCATCGGGTCATAGTTGCTAATACGGGCGCACCCATTTTGCCACAAATTTCACATTTTGACAGATGATTAAGAAAAATGTATCACTTTCGTTCGGCGGTGGTGATAAAATTTTATAGTTGAAAAATAAAATATTTTCCTTCTAATTACTGCTCCAAATGGCAATAAATTTATTTTGTGTGTGTGGTGATCAATGCTTATTAATTAATTGAAATGTTACAGGATTATTAATTAATTCTATTTTATTACTTTTTTTATAATTGTTATTTTTTATTGTTATTCCTATTTTTATTTTGATTATTACTTTTTTTATAATTATTTTCTTATATTCCATATTCTTCTTACTTTCTACATTTTAAATTATTTCTTAAATAAAACCCCCAAAAAACAACAAAAAAAAAATAGGGGCTCACCGGTATCGGGAACTGGGTCCAAGCTATTATATTTTTTAAGTAATTATTAAAATTTTCAAAATAATTATATCTTTCTAACAAACACTTAATATGTTTTCAAACAAACAACGAAAAATAAAGTGTGCATAAGTCTATGGTCGTGGGTCTAATATTAATTTGTTCCCAACAAAATTAAAAAGTATTTTATCTGTATGAACGGCACACTTTTGTAAGTATTATTTTATTTGGTCGTCTATTCAGATTATGTCGCACTGTGAAGTCAGCTACAAGAAAGGCATGTCGCGTCTTGAAACTATGTCACATGGTTGTCCCGTGCTAGTATTTAAGACAAATTGTAAGACATGACATATTTTATCATAACTTGTCATGACCCAAAATATTTTCTGTTAAGAATTTGTAGTTCAAGTCGAAAACCAAGCAAAGAAAAAAAAAAAAAATTATTTCATCAATTCATGTTGGGAAAAATTTTGATTATTTTTTGCCTAGGACATACCGTTTTCGAGATATAGAGCGTTTTATGTAAAATAAAATAAAATTGGCAAATTTAAGAAAAAGAAAACAAATAAATGTCAAGAAGTTATGCCACAAGTCAAGAAAATATCTCACGCCGCCGTGCTAGCATTTAAGACAAAATGGCTTTATCGCCCAAACTGTGATAAAAAGTGTGACTTAGGCCATGTCACAGTAGGCCGTGCTCGCCGGGCAGGTTTAAGCTTTTCATGCCATCCTTATGTTTACGGGATAGAGCTCAAAATCGGTTGAAAGAACTGTAAAAAACGGTTGTAGAAATTTCTAATATTATTTCAAATGGAGTATAGGTAACTCACATTAGACATTTATGAAATGGTCACGGATTTAAGTTTCAAAGCTAATGTGTCAAAATATCCGAATTTATATGTTCATTCATTATTATCTTTATCAATGAAGAATAAAATCACAGAATCAATTGCCTGATAAAGTATTAAACCATGAACTTAATCCATACAGTTATTATAACAGATTTTATTTTGAGATAAGATTAGTCCATTCATTGGCCTATTTCATTAATTTTAATATAATGAAGGGAAGCTCTACATACAAAATATACAGCATAAATTAATGACATGAAAGAAAGCTTGACTACAGTAAGTAGTTACCTGCCCCCGTACCATGACGTATCTAAACTATTATGGTTTGACAGTGAAAAAGGGACAGATGTATACAAGTCAGATACATCTGTGAAATACATGCTTTGAAAATAATTTTGCTCTAAGAGCTTCTTATGGTCACCCCCAGCTGTCCGGAAATATTCTCATTTTTTTAAAACAGAACCTCTATTTTGTCCTACTGTTGTGCCAGACTTTTTTTTATTGTTGGTTGGCTTGCGCTTGACCACTATCTCACCTGATGGTAAGCAAAGATGTTTTTTTCTATTTCTTGGATGTCAGCAACATTAATTTCAATTTTAGCAATATATTAGGTCTCAATGACACATAGATAGTGAGGCTAATTATAAATATATTTTTTCTAGAAATTCTAATAAGGCCCATTCTTATTGCCGTTTTACTTATGCTATCTGACCTGGTAGAAAGCAATAGATGAGGACCATGATGGAAAAAGCATGACCATACATCCAGCATCAAAGGATTTATTCATTTATGTCAAACTGACATCAATCCATTTTTTGTACATTTATGTATTATTAGCACTTTGCCCGCGACTTCGTTCGCGTGATCCGTATTTTATCCTACAGATGACATAAAGGTTGAATTTCCAAAAATCCTTTCTTAGTGCTCCCCTACATCATAAAAAGAAGCTCTGTGTTGCCGGATTAAGCAGCTTAGACCTCCTTAATCCGGTCCTGTCGCAAAATCCGTTTTTAGCTCACATCTACTAACTATAAAATACTTCCATGCTAAATTTCAAGTTTGTAGCACAAAAAATTAAGGACTTTCATACAAACTTGCGAGAGCCCTTAAACCTCATTAATCCGGCCCTGTCGCAAAATTCGTTTCTAGCGGACGTCTACTAACTATAAACTACTTCCCTGCCAAATTTTAAGTTTGTAGCTCAAAAAATGAAGGACTTTCGTACAAACTTGAGAGAGCCCTTAGACCCCCTAAATCCGGCCCTGTCACAAAATTCGTTCTTAGCGGACGTCTGCTAACTTCAAACCCCTCCCTGCCAAATTTCATCTTTATATGTCAAGCGGTTTTCGATATTTCGTGATAGGTGAGCGAGTGACCTTTCGCTTTTATATTAATCTATGCAGATAAAGCTTTTTACCCGACTGCCGAAGGAGGGTAATGTGTTTATCAGTCTATGTATGTATGTATGTTTGTTCTTATGTGGCGTTTCGAGACCAAACGCGTTGGCCGATTTTGATGATTCTTAATTTCTAAATTCGTCAATCGATTCGAAAAATGGCGGCTTTTGGGCGCCATATTGTGGGGCCCAAATTTATTTTTTCTTCCAATCCGATCGTGTGGGGTTAAAAATAAAGGATTTTACGGGGCGATTTCAAAAATATATAACACTTATATATTTCTATGTACCAAATTCGAAAATAAAATTACTAAAAAGTTATAAATAAAAAAAAGTTAATTAAAAAAAAACAAAAAAACCCGACTGCTTAAGAGGCGAACTAAAAAGACGTAAACAAGAAGAAAATCATGCTGTGCAGTCGGAGGATACATCTGCAGGCTTATTACGTATCTTTTGCAAGAGCAAAACGATAGCGATCGAACGCTTTATGTCATAAAAGTCGGCATTACCTGCAGTGTAGGTATGGTAAGTCCTACACAATCGTTTGCTAATCGCTCGCTGTTTGGTCAAATGCACTTATTTCAAATAAAAACGCCAACAACTCTGAAACTTTTGTATTGAAAAAAAGATACGTAATAAGCCTGCTGGTTTTCGTCAGCCAGCTCGCGAATATGTATCCTCCGACTGCACAGCATTATTTTTAGAATTAGGTACATTTATTATTGCCTTTGCTGTATAAGTGTGTAAGTTTTTCCTTGCTATTGTTATGCTAGTATTATATTATCTGTGCTATTGTTCTATCTAACATTGACTCGATAAAATCTAAACATAACTTTTTATTTTCGTTAAACTCATGGCTTTACCTGTTACAACCTAGATTGTAGTTCTTTTTTAATTCATGTTTGTTATTAATTAAATATGCTTAACAATACGAAAACCTCATTTACTGAAATCAGTTGGATAAAAGTACTATATAATGGTAGCGGTGGTGGTAGTAGTCTCAGACTAATACAAAAGATATGTGAATATAAGTTTATAATTTTAAACTTATTTTTATATATATTTTGTTGCTTGCGCATGCAGTTCAGGTTTATTTCTAGAATTATTATCAAAACAAAATTGCACTCTTTGATAAGAACACATAATATTGTGCCTTTGTGAAAGAGTAAATTAAATTGGATTAAATTAGGTTGAATTGAATTGATTGAATTAGATTAGATTAAGTTAAATTAAATTAAATTATATTAGGTAAATTAGATTAAATTGAATGGAATTAAATTAGGTTTAATTAAATTGAATTCAATTTAATCTAATTTACCTAATATAATTAAATTTAATTTAACATTGGATAGGATTGGATTATAATGATTAAATTGTAATTATATGAAGTGAATTAATTTGGATTTAATTTAATTGGATTGAATTAGATTAAATTAAATGCAAGCACACACATACATGCTTCACACTTCCATGCACACACATAACTATAACTAACATGAAGTAAATAAATTTCGTGACACACACTGAGGTGTTGTTTATTCCATTTAATTTTTTCTGCATGATAATGTTTATGTTTTCTACTAAGTCTTATAAACTGGACTAAATTGAGGGTAACTAAACCGGAACAACTAAATTTTATTGCTTTTATTTTCTGGGGACCTGGTGATTTTTAATACAGGCATTCCTATGCCTAACTCAGACACCAGATCCTCACACATTCTAGACTAATAACATATGTACCTGTAATTTTTTACATAAGTATCTTTTAATGTCTTTTAGTGTTTTGCGAGGAGAAAATATTTTATTAAACAATTTTATTATTATATAGTATTTTTTGTTAAGCATGTTAGACTAAGGCAGTGGTGTCTCATCCCATACAAAGAAACTGTGCCGACGTACTGTACTGATTATACTGATTATTTTTTGGACATCAATCGGGTTCGGTTCCGTTCCACGGATAGTACCACGGAGAGATTGTGATCTATCATTGTGAAACGGAACCGGTATAATCAGATGAAAAACGCTAGTTATGTCGGCACAGCTTCTTTGTATGGGATGAGGCATCTGTATGCTAGTATTATATTATCTGTGACTAAGGATAAACTCAGAAACATTATATAGTATAGTAGTGTATCGCCCAACGGACCAAATGGGAGTCTAAGTGTGGAAAAGGGAGTCCCTACCACTACCACTACTAGTATAGTAGTGCTGCGTGCATCACCCTCACGTATATGAATTTATTAATGTATGTATTTTAATATCGTAAAACACTTATTTTTTTAAGAATATGTATGGTATTTCTTGTGCGTTCTTCTCCATTACAAGCTACTTTTCTGAATGCACGGTAGAATCAATTTTTATTACTTGTAAATTTTAATTGTTAACGTTCAAAAGTGCCGCTTAATGGCCTATTTTAAATAAATATATTTGACTTTGACACTAAGTACAAAAGTACTGCATAGGTACGCTTAGTACAGACAACTTGTGGTTAGGTTAATTTACAAGACTAGTAATTGATCTCAGAACAAAGTTTCAATGTGGTTTTACTTTCAAGAAGCAACCATTTGTGAATATAGTAAGATTTCAAAAAGAACCTAACTTGGGTTGGTTAGGTTCTTCTTTATTAAAATCGTACAATAATTATTAAGAGGAATAAATTCAGTTACTTAATTTTTTATTGCAGTATTTAGAACTAAGGAAGACTTCAAGTAATAATAAGCAAAAAAATAAACACTTTCTTTATGCATTGTCTTCTAAAATATTCACTTTTTTAAAAATCCTGTTGAGCCTATCCCAAAAATGTTTGGGGTGGCTTTTAGTCTTAACTACCTCATGACATTGTTTCAACGCAAAAATTAAGTACTTATAATTCAAAAAGAGAACCGCAATAACGTGTCGAGGTGAAAGTGAGAGTGCGAAATACGCATGAAAAGCGGCAAAAAGATCGAGTTGGCAACGTTACAAGTACAAAAGGACCAAAAAATACACCTGTACGTCACAAAAATACGAAAGATCACTAAACTGTTAATTTATAAAAAGGTCGATCGAAATGTGTCTAGAACTAGAACGATCTAGGTCGTATGCCGCGCATACGTAGGTCACAACAGCAGTCGGTAATTCTCATGATGATTCATAGTGGTTTCTGCATCCCTACGATGTTCCCAGCAGTTATCAAAGGCGTTACGATATAACAACGTAACGTATGACTTATCTAAACATTAAAACGCGACAAATCAATAACATCTTATACAGTATATAAACAAAATCAATAATTTCAACAACGGACTAACCACACTGGCGGTGTCTTGGCTGTCTAGAGAATACTTGTCCGTTTCCTTCCCTGGGTTGTCGTTGGAGAAATTTTCATATTTGCGCGTGGGGCTACTTTTCATCGTTCACACAATGCCTTTCAGCTTAGGCCCCGATAGGCATTTTCACACCCAAGAAGACGACACGAACAATCAACGAATGAAAAATCACTGACAGAAAGTAGCAAGCAAAACTAAAATGCAAACACTTGACGTTTCAGAACTTACATGTCAATAGCTTTTGACACTAGAGGTGATATACAAACTAAAAAAAAGTTGTTTTAGTAGAGTTTTCCCGTTTTATTATCAGAATAATAATAATTTTACTTATTATTTAAAATGAAAAGCTTTTTTATTCTTCAAATCTAACCTATGTTTTTATTAAAGAAAAACCGCAATGAATATTTTCAATAAGTGTTTTGTCAAGTAAAGAAAATAACAAACATAATAACTATAGCAACGTAACACATGTATGGAAGATGCATGGAAGTGTATCCTAACATTCCCTTCCTTTTTTCAATCGAAACTCTTCACAGAGTTTCACCAATCTTGGTTTGTAAACTGGCTTGGTAAAGATGTCTGCAAGTTGTTCTGCTGTCGGTACTTGCTCAATAGTTACATCCTTTTCCAAAACACATTGTCTCACATACAAGTGTTTTAACTTTATGTGCTTAGTTTTTCGGTGTTGCTCATAAGGAGGGTTGTAAGCCAATTTAATTGCAGACTCATTGTCGATTCGCAAGATAGGTACATCAAGGTTTGATTTTAAGTCTTGGAACAATCTCCTTAACCAAACAATCTCACGACATGCCTCACTGGCCGCTACTACCTCCGCTTCAGTGGATGATAGCGAAACCATGGATTGCTTTGTGCTGCGCCAGGATATTGCCGAGCCAGCATACAAACATACGATCCCGCTCGTGGAGCATCCAGTCGCATCGTCGCCACCGTGATCGGCGTCACTGTAGCAGACGAGACGCTTTTCACCCTTCTTGTACTCGAGTCCTGTATTGATAGTTCCTTTCAGGTACCTAAATATTCTCTTCACCTGCTGTACATTACTTTTGCTCGGTTTATCCAGGTTTCGAGACACTACCCCTACTGCATACGCAATGTCTGGTCTAGTGCCAACCATTAGATACGACAAGGACCCAACAGCTTGCCGATAAGGAAAATCTTGCAATTCATCAGGAATTTCTTGTTCCTCCGTTCCTTTTACAGATTTTATTATGGGTGTTCCAACTTCTTTACAATTGCTCATTCCGTACTTTTCAAGCAATTTCTTAGTGTACGCAGTTTGGTGGACTTTAATAGTATAATCTTTGTGTTGTTCTATTTCCAGGCCAAGAAAATAAGACGGTACTTTCGTTGTGATTTTAAAACGCCCTTTTAATTCATTTTCAATGAAGTCATCAGCCTCTTGTTGGTCTGACGCGGCCAATAATCCGTCATCTACATAGAGTGCGAGCAGCATTTTCTTTTGTCCCCTTTCTCTGACGTATACGCAGGGATCTGCTTCACTCCTGATGAAACCTGATTCCATAAGAAAATCGTGGATACACTCATTCCAACACTTAGGTGACTGTTTCAATCCGTATAAGCTTCTTTTCAATTTGCATACACGACCTGTCTCGTCATCATATCCTTCCGGCTGTTGCATAAAGATTTTTTCTTTTACAGTACCGTATAGAAAGGCTGTAGAGACGTCAAACTGTCTGAGTACTAAACCCTCATTTGCAGCAATACTCAACAGAATTCGGATTGTGCTCATCTTGGCTACTGGGCTAAATGTCTCGTCATAGTCGATTCCCTTCTTTTGTGTATATCCAACAGCAACTAATCGTGCTTTGTACTTATCAACTGTACCATCAGGGTTCTTTTTAATCTTATATACCCATTTGCATCGTAGTGCTTTTCTATTCTTAGGTAGGTTCGTCAGTTCCCAAGTCTGATTATCTCGTAGAGATTTAACTTCATTATTCATCGCTTCGATCCACTTATCTTTCTCAGAGCTTCGCATGACCTCTCGATATGAAGTCGGTTCAGAAATAGATATAGCTTCATTAACATACTGGTCAAAACTAAACTGTTGTGGAGGTCTAATCTGGCTTCGATCACGCAGTTCTCGTGTTGTAGGCTCTGTATGAGCTGTCTCTTCTTCTTCTAGCGACTCATAATCCTCTTCGATGCTGTCATTTGCTTCTGAAGGTGGACTGGAGTGACTCTCATCACGAATAGTTTCAGAGTCTGTAAGCGGCAATGGGAGCTCGTACGTATTCGTTTCAGGTTCAGGTGATTGCGAAGTTATGTCAATTTTGTTTTTCTCAAGTACAGGCTTTTCATCAAACACAACATCTCGAGATCTGATGAGTTTTAGGTCCTTAACATCAAAAATTCGATATCCTTCATCACCGTCATACCCGATCAATATTCCTTTTCCAGCTTTCCTCGCTATCTTACTAATTTTCTTCTGTTTAGGGACATGCACATAGCAATCGCATCCAATGACTTTCAGGTGATTGATCCTAGGCTTTCTGCCGTACCAGAGCTCATGCGGAGACCTTCCTTCTACAGGAGTAGGTCCCGTCCTGTTTAATATGTAAACAGAAGCTTTGGATATCTCAGCCCATAATCCTTCTGGAATCTTAGCATGAGCATGCATTAGAGCTCTTGTCATCTCCACAATCGTACGATTTTCTCTTTCAGAAGAACCGTTTTGTTGCGCTGTATATGGCATTGTAAACCTTTGTTTAGTGCCGTGTTGTTTCAAAGTATTGCGTACTAGTTCATTATCGAACTCACCTCCATTATCGCTCAATAATTCCTGTACGACGTGTCCAGTAGTTTTTGCTTCAGCTAGAAAGTCCTTTAATCGTGCGTGAACTTCAGACTTTTGTCTCAGAAAGTAGATCCATCGATATTTTGAATAGGTGTCTTTGAACAAAACATAGTATCTGGACTTTGAGATCGAGTAAGGGAATGGTCCGCATACGTCTGTGCTGATTAGCTCTCCAGGCTTAGTTGCTCTTGGTCTCTCTCCAAATTTCTGCCTATGGCTCTTGCCGAAGACGCAGCCTTCACAGATATCAGCAGAACTTGAGTCTAGCTTTACTCCAAGCTCTCTTTGTATCAGTTTTGCTACATGTCTCTTGTTCTGGTGTCCTAGGCGTTCATGGTAGAGCTGAAGATTCTGTGACGTCGTTAGTTGGTTTATCTCAAGCTTAGGCATCAATACTTTAACGTTGAGTTTGTACAGACCACCATACTTGTCGCGATTCCCGACTAAAATGACTTTGCCATCATTCTTCACATTACATGTCTGAGCAGTTGACTGAAAGATGCTATTCTTTAGCGTATCTTGCGCGGCTAGCACAGAAAATAGATTTCTTTCAATGCTTGGAACGTACCATACGTTTGTTAAGACCAGTAACTCTTTGTGGCCATTAATGTCAGCTTCCACTTGAACAGAACCTTTGCCTATGGCTTCAATTATCTCTCCGTTAGCTGTCATAACCTTATGGGGTTCACCAAATTTTTCGAAGATGTGGTATATATCTCTTCTATTGGTAACATGGCTCGTAGCGCCATTATCCACATAAAACGAGTCTTTCTCTGTGTTCTTACTTTCGCATGTTAAAGCTAGGCCTGTCAACATCCCAATATTTGAAGACTGCTTTGGAGGTTTGGGAGGTTTACCGTCCGCAAACCACTTCTTGCACGATGTGACTTTATGAAAGCCTTCTCCACAATAATTGCATTTCTTCCATTTCTTTTTGCTTTGCCCTTGCTTCTCATACCGTTTCTCTCCTCTTAACATGAGAAGTTCATTGGTACTTCTGCCTTCTTCTGTATTCTTTTGTTTAAGAGATCTTTCGTAAGCACATACCTGTGTAGTCAAGTTTTCTATATTTCGCTCACTTTTGTTCATCAATAACCAGCTTGACTTAAAACTGAAGTATTGTTCCGGAAGTGTGTCTAAGATTTTACATATTAAAAATATTTCAGGCAGATCATTTCCTTCAATCTCATTATTTAAGTCATACCATACAGTTTTGAGAGTCGAAATATGTGTGGCCATATCATGTTCATCGCTTTTCTGGTAGCGGAAAAACTTCATACAGAGATCGTAGCTCCTGTCTTCCTTTGCCCCATCATAAAGCCTATGAAGCTCTTTCCACATATCACATGACATTTCACATCGCATTACTTTTTGTAAGGTCTCTTCTGTCATATTTGTAGTAAGAATAAGAAGCGCTTGACTGTCACATTTTTGAAAAATTTGCATTTCATGATTATACTTTTGTATATCTTCTGGTTTTGCCTTTTCTCCTGGATCTTTTGGCTTAATTAACTTGCCTTCTATTGCTTCTAGCGTGCCTGGAGTACTTTTAAGTAAAAGCTTTACCTTGTACCTCCATGTGTGCCAGTTAGTGGGACCGTCGAGTCGACCGATCTCGATTTTTACGCCTGCCATTTGCATAATTATTCGAGTCTTTGTCCACTATTGCAACGAATAAACAATCATTAATATTTATATTGCTCTGCTACCATATTAAAGAAAAACCGCAATGAATATTTTCAATAAGTGTTTTGTCAAGTAAAGAAAATAACAAACATAATAACTATAGCAACGTAACACATGTATGGAAGATGCATGGAAGTGTATCCTAACAGTTTTTAATGAAATTAAATAATTTACTGATGAAACCAAGTGACAATTAATTTAGTCGAACACTGTACAAATTAGTAAACGCAGCTCACCACTACGGTGCCTGACAGACGGCATATCAGTATCAGGCGGAAATACCTAGATTTCCGCTTATTCACAATGAATTAATCAAAAAGCTTTTAGAGATATTTGTCTAGGCCTGAGCAGTCATTATAATAAACTGTAACTCGGCAAAAAAAAAATATGCCGATGTAGGCTAAAAAGTAAATTATAACCTAACATAAACTTAGCATTCCAAAAACATGATAAACTTACATTGTTTTGTTCCCAGGAATCATTAAGATCATTGGGATCCCACAGCTGTATTTTCGTATATTCTTTAGGATTTGCTTCATTTCTGTAATTTCTACGGAACATCTGTAAATCAACACCATTTTGACACTGCGATTTTATTTTCATTTTACATACGTAAATCGCTTTTACAAAAAGATCGTATTACAACAATAGTATCATAAAAGGAGGTAGATATTTAACACCAATCACAACACATTTACCTACAATCAACAAAAAATTACAACATTCTATAAATCGAGTTTCTGCCGACTCACCTAAATTATTAAAACAAATAACTTTTTATATCATAGTAACACACTGAACAATAACATAGGCACAACTCGCACAACTGAATAAAATTATAGTAAGTAGGTACCTATCTTACGTTTTCCTTATCAGTGAACGCACGAACCTAAGTAGGCAGTTCCGTAGTTCATGAACGAGATAGCTCACACATTGTTAAATTACTTATCTGAATTTCGCAAGAGATTTATTGATAAGTAATAATCGATATTTAAAAACGGAAATGTTGGGATTTCATATGAAAATATGTAAGACTATCCGGTTGTGATAGTTAGATATATGTAGGTAGGTACCTAAAGCGTAATCCGCTTAATTATTTCCTTCCGTTAGTTGGTTGAATGAAATTACAGGGCCATTGGATTGGATGACAATGTAAAACCAACCTTATGCTAAGAATAAAAGGAGAATAGAAAAAGTAGATAAAATTATAGTTAGTATATCTCCATTCCCTCGTATCTTTGTCCATACTAGACTTACACACAGTTTCATACTGGCTGGATCCCCGCCCTGGGACCGGTGGCGCGAGGAGTTGAAGACGCGTTGCGAGAGACTCTTGAAGCGACAGATCTTATTGCACCGGTCGGAGCTCTATCAGGTCCTGGTGGCGGAATGGCGGGAGGGGCTTGTACGCCTACCCGCTAACCCGCCTCGTTAGTATCGAGGCGATCCGGCCGGTGCTAGAACGCGCTGGCTCGGGAGGAAGCACGGCTTCCTGACGTTTGTGAAAATCTTTTGCATATATTGGGTGAAATATGACGATAATTGTTAAAAACGGTAAAAGTTAGTAAACTTGGATTGTATTGCATCTTTTGATTTAAATTTGTGGCATTAGTTCGTTCGCATGTCTTATACATTTATCCCAGTTACACAGGTAAACCTATAATTGGCCATACAAATTGTAACACGCATATTTTGTAAAATATTTTTAAGTATCGCTGTTGGTTACCTAAATATATAAAATAAAAAAAAAATAAAAAAATAAAGTCAAGCCGCCTGGGAGCATTCATCGGAAACTCTGCCTCATCCCTCCTCCCTCTTGAGATATATCAAAACAATGTATGGTGGAATTGTAACTCTTTTATAGGTCTAAAGAAAAGTCCGCGATGGCATCTGTCTATCTCCTAATGATAGCTTACTATACCCATTCTAACTTCTAATAAAATGGTCACATACAATGCAATGCGGTAATTGGAAAGGGGAATAAATATAATGACCACCAAAAAAAACTTTGTGACGATAACCCCTAACCACCAAATCTAGTAATATACTGACAAAAATAGTAAATGATCACCAAATTTAGTAAATTGATCACCAAATTTTAATAGCAAATTATTGCGCTATTTAATGTTGTAAAATAGGTTAGGTTAGGTTAGAACTGTGACCAACCGCGCGCGAGCCGAGCGAGCAAAGCGAGCGGTGCCGCGGCAGCGGCCGGCGAGCGCTACTTCCAAGTTGCTCCCAGAAATTTTATAATCTTTTTGGTCATTGGTTTAATTTTGGTGATCATTTACTACTTTTGGTGATCATTTACTACTTTTGGGTTAACAATGATTTATTTGGAGTCATTTTGCCTAAACAGGATAGCGAGATGTTAAAACTTTGGTTATAATTTTACAATAAGATGCGGGTTTAATTTTGGTGATCATTTACTATTTTTGTCTGTTATAATTATGTTACTATATCTGGTGGTAAGTTAAACATAAGCCATTGGAAAGCTATTTAGACGGATACAGAATTAATCCTTATCAACTAAAATAAATTAGTTACCATTTGTGCATTTGCATGCAGATTATTTTAATCTTTTACACCATATAATTTAAATGAATATCTTAGGAGTTATCGCAAAATAAAAACTAACGCACGCGAAAATAAATTTAAGGGCGGGTCTCACACCGATGACTGGACTCTACGACAGAATAAAATGTAGGTATAATATGCTCTACTACTCGTGCAACGCCGAGGCGGGTCGCTAGTAATAAGGGCTTATTACACTACACGGTATTTAGGGCCCTAAACGCTAATTCTGTGTAGTGTAATAACTGTTAGGGAGTTACGGTTCTCAAAATATCGACCTTATTGACTCGGAATGATTTAGGGACCCGGTATTCAGGGCCCTGAATACCGTGTAGTGTAATAAGCCCTTTAAATAATATTAACCTGTGCTATCCGCTGGTGCAGTGTTATAGACGGTGTTTGTTGGCCTATCAACTACCGTCTATGGCCTTTACTTTTTAGGGTGCCGTAGTTTTCTGGTTCTGGGACCGTCACATACTCCTCAGATGTTGACTCGAGCGCGGGAGTTGCTCGCGCATTCATTCTTACTGGGTAGGTATAGATATTGGCAGTACCGTCTTTACCATAAGGGCACATGTGGCCCGTGCCCAGGGCCCCCAACCTCAGAGGGCCCCGAAGGACCGAAAATTTCTCTCACATTTATTTTCTAAACATTTTTGTCGGGCACAGTAACATTGAACACCCGTGTCGAAAATAAAAATTAATTTTGTTTTAAAATTTAATTCAAAATTATGACAATTTTATCTAATCAAATTAAGGCAAAATCAAGTCAAACTACTATCCACTATCGTGTTCGTACCAAAAAACCAGCAGCATACTAATATCATTAATGACATATTATATTACTAGCTGACCCGGCAAACTGTTTTGCCATAAAAACACCAAACATTCATCTACCCTACCTACCCTACCCTACCCTATATCTCAAGTTGGACCAGACTGCTCACGGTGTGCCAATTTAATTTAAAATCGGTTATGTAGTTTAGGAATCCATCGCGGACAAACATCGTGACAGGAGATTTATATATATTAGATATATTTGATTACCCATTGTAAATACAAGATCATAGTAGAAAAATGTTCGTATAATTAGCTTTCTTTACTTTCCAAAAGGGCCCCAAATTCTAGTGTGCCCAAGGGCCCCAGCATAGTTTAAGACGGCCTTGGATATTGGCCGCTCAACAAGTCACCCGCTGCACAGTAAAAATATACAGTAAGGAAACTACCCACAAACCGCCGTCGATGTGCATGTTTGTGTGAGTGTGCCGTTTCGAGCGTTTGTAGGTAGTTTCCATACTGTTTGTATATTTATTCTGTGCCCGCTGCGGCTAATCTCTTTGTGAGACTCTAGTCAAGTGACATTCTAACAACGAAAGCGTCGCGATAGCGATTGGATAAATGTCAAAAATGTATGACAATGTCACGAGATTAATCCATATAGTACGGAAACACACTTACGTGTCGTGGCGTGGCGTGGCGCGGGATTCACCAATGAAACGACTCCGTTCCAGCCTACGTCATAACACAACGAGTTTTGTAGCCAATCAACTGCGTCAGAAGGCGCCTAGTCACGCCACGAGATGTAAGTGTGTTTCAGTCTTTTCATTTCGACCATAGCCAACGATAATTTATTGGCACTTTATTCATACATACCCTCTAATCCAGCTGCCGGTATTACACTACTTGCGAAACCACAGATAACAAATAAAATGAAAGTAAATAAAAAAAAATAACTGATCTAACAATGATTTATTTAAATATTGCCTATAAATAAAATTTACAAAACTTGCAAGTGCTTGATCTGGGGCTTTCAGGCCTTCAAGCCTTCCTGTAGTCCGAAGCCAGGTCCGGTTGGTTCTTCACTCAAGGATGTCAACCCTCCAAGAGGTTCGGCGGCGAATCTTCCACTCCTGGAAAACGAAAATGTAACATTTACCTAAGAGGTTTTTTTGGTTGGCTGAGATATGAGGGTGCGTCAACTTGCGCATGAATTACATTGTACATTTGAGTGGTTAAAATTAGCTATCATTGGTGAAATATTTAAGGACAACATTCATTAACTTTAAACTTTACTATGGGAAATCACAGAGAGCGTTTTTCAAGGCTCGCCATAGGTCGGCAAAGTAGTTTTTTACATCGAAAATATTTCCAATAAAGATAGCCAGTGTGTTAAAAAATTACCAACACAACCCATTTCCAGCATTTTTTGAATTTTTGTCTGTTTATCCGTTTAGTTGTGCACGCATCACGTAAAATGTACGAAACCAATGTAATAACTTTCAGATATAAAAATTGTGCGTAACTTAAGGTATTACCACGGGGTCTCATTTCTAAGAAAGAAAAATTGGTTTAAATAAATCTCACTAGATGGCGCGATATGCACCTCCATCTGTTATTGAATGTGTGTAAAATTATTTTTTTCTGGAATTGAACACAAAAATTGTATGTTCTTGTTTAATCAACTCTCCTAAATACAAAATTATGGAATATTGGGCTCACATTTCAAAGATTATTAGACGGATCATTTAAAATTGATGCCAATAGATGGCGCATTTTTAAATTTCTGAGGCATTCCACTCGATTGTTAAAGTTTGCATTTTAACACATTTTGATGCAAAAAAAACTGTAAAAACGTGCAAATAAATACTAGAAAACAAACCTTCACTGTATTTAAAGAAAAAAATATTCACGAACCTAGTATACCCTTTTACTTGCAAGTCGCTGCTAACACCATCTATCTATCACCGTGAAACAGAACCGAATGCGTTCGATGGACAAAAAATTGCCAGATTAAGCAGACGAAAAACGCTGGTTACGTCGGCACGGTTTCTTTGTATGGGATGAGGTATCACATCACATCATCAGCCTATTAATGTTCCCACTGCTGGGACTCAGGCCTCCTCTCTGTGAGAGGGAATGGGCCGTAAACCACCACGCGGGCCCAGTGCGGGTTGGTGGATGTAGCATGTCTTCGAATTTTTGGTTCTAAGACATGCCGGTTTCCTCACGATGTTTTCCTTCACCGTTTTGAGAGCAGTGGTGATGAAATAATTTACACAAAGTAAAGCGCCTACCTGGGCACGAACCCACGACCTACAACTTGTAAGTCACGGCCGATACCCCTGAGCCACCACTGCTCACACTACTGGATGAGGTATCTGTATGCTATTATTATATTATCTGTGGTATTACTTAGTTTTTGTTACATTGCAATCAGTTCACACTATCAAAAGTTAAATAAATCTTAAGTGTTCGAGAAGTAAAGTATCACAACACACGCAATGCAGATCTGGGACATATTCACAGGAATAGATGAAAATAAAGTGATGGAAAGGATAGATACCTCGGGCCAGGTTTCGGTTTCTCGTCTTTTTTGAGCTTTTCAATGATCTCTTTGGTGTCTTCTATTGACAGGTCTTCCTGGAAAATTAAAAAAAAGAACATTAGGTTTTATAATATTGGGGTTCGCTGTAAGAGAACTCAACATTGAGTTAAGCTCGCATATTTGTACATGTTCTTTATTATCACACTGTATGTTATGTTGTTTTGGTGTACAATAAAGAATTAAGAATGATTACTAGCTTCAGCCAGCGGCTTCGCCCGCTTGAAAAGTGTTTTCTTATCCCAGGGGAACATTATACTGGGAAGTCTATGTGCTATTCCAGACTATGATCTATCTCTGTCCCAAATTTCATCCAGATCCGTTCATCCGTTTTAGCGTGATTGAGTAGCAAACATACACACATCCATCCAAACTTTCACATTTATATTATTAGTAAGAAGTAAGATCTGATTATTTATTGTTATTTAATTATTATGCCCGCAGTATTAAAATACCACCTGTGCTTGCTGCTGCAGCTGAATTTTAGTTTTTGTATAGATCTATGTAGGTGATATGTTTAATTTGGATGGCTTTAACTAAAGAATATACCTATTTATCAATAACTAAGCGGGCTTTGCACTGAGTTTCTGGAACTAAAATTACTGCAAAATGAATATCGTCAAGCGCGAATTATCACAACAGCCAAGGAACTTGATTTGCATTTAATTAACGACGATTCAATCAGATCATTATAGACGGTGTGATACTGAAATGTGCTTTTCAAAACATTAAATCAGTTAAACAATTTAGATGTCGAGAACCTTTACATAATTTTTAACTGATTTAATTTTTCTAACATAATTTAGTAATTAATATTTTAAGTTATATTTACGTAGTAATCGTCGTTGACTTGGACCATAGGAGCGTTGACACAGGCACCGAGACATTCAACCTGAAAAAAATAATGAACAATCAAGTTTTTATATTTATAGACAACTAGCCGATGCCTCGCGGTTTCACCCGCGTATTTCCTGTTCCCGTGGGAATACAGGGATAAAAAGTAGCCTATGTCACCCTGGGATAGTGTGTTTCTGAGTCTATAAGAAACATACATAGGTACATACTTTGTCACGCGGGACTAGCGACCCGCCCTGGCTTCACCCGTGACAAATTATATACAAAACCTTCCTCGTTTCTCACTCTTTTTATTGGTAAAAATCGCATGTAAATCCGTTCAGTCGTTTTTGAGATTATCGCGAACAGACACGGCGGGGGACTTTGTTTTATACTTTGTAGTGATATTCCTGAATATCATGTTATTTTAAACATCATTCATTTTGTCTCTCAACGTCTTTCTTAGTCAACTCTTCACGTGATCAGAGGGCTGGGCTTTTTTCGGCCAGAGAATCAGCATTGATATCCAACGTGGCTATGTTGCCAGCGTTCTGTGCATGTTTCCCATTTACGGATTGTGGACTTTTTTTACTCTCAAGGAACCGCTACACCTGTCCCCTTTTTTATACAGTTTGTATATCGGTAAGTTATGTATTTGTATTACTTAGTCCATAATTATTAAAGGGAAATTATTAACTGAGCGAAATACTAAATGGGCGACTCTTATACTAATTAACACAATAGTAATACAAAATACAGGGACTATTTATCCGATTTGAGTAATATCTTTCAGGAGGTTTTTGTGAGCTGCGGCAATTATAACATATAGTTGTCGGCACGTAACTTGGCAAGAGTCGTTAGATGCGCACAAGTAGTTTTTTAGGTCTCTTTGGTTACCAAGCGGGACGCGGGGAATGTTTAGCACCGTTCCGAACGCGCGATTGGTTGGTCAGTTGACACAAGGAGCGACTGACCAATCGCGTCGCGTCCAAGTACCGTTCGCTCTATATGGTGGTTGGTCAGTTACGTGCCGGGGACTATACATACCTTGATAGTGTTTGGGGTCCAATTTTATATTGTTTTAACTTGATTAGTTTTGGCTTTCAGTCTTGTTCATATTTAGCTGAATAGCATAAGTATGTTATAATACGCAAGTTACTATGGCTTTTTGAAGTTTAAAATAATATTTTCAATTTTATTTCTAAAATTCTATACGCCAAATTTCTGAAGCTGGTTCTAAAATAAATTACTGTTTGAAAACAGTTAAGTTTGGGTAAACATCTTATTTTGATTCTGGCACTATATTTGGGCAAATATTTGCGAAACTTTAGCAATGAAAAACAAACCTTACTACTATTGAAATAAAGCTCATTTTATATTAGAGATTTGGGTTAAATATCTATCGAAAAGTCAATCGCTACCAAGGGGTCACGTAATCAATCCCAAACATTTTGGATAGAATTTATTATTGAGCAGCAACACCTGACGATAATTAAGGGACGCAAATTTTGCGTGCTTTTATTTGTATAAAAATTACACTGCCTTACTTTGGCTTTAAGTAGCTCACACAGCAAATTGTTTGTAATGCTTGCTCGCAGCGAGTATTAGCTGTGTATGACCGTAGCTTTAAAGAGTCGAGTATTGACGCGAGTAACGTTTTGTCTAAAGAGTAAGAAAGAGAAAAACAATGCTTTCTCTCTCTGCTTTTGCACAAAGTTCCAACTAGCGAAGGCGAAAACACGTGACTTTCGGTTGCGTGATTCCGACAGATGAGTTGCTACATTAAGATAAAACGCACCTCAGAGATGGAGAACTTTCCACAGGGGCTGGTGCCACCGACTTTGCACTGGGTTCCTTCAACAAGCGTCTTCAGGACGGCGTCAGACCCGCGGAGCCAGCAGGGCGTTGTTGTGCATACTTGGAGGTGGTATTTGCCGATTGGTCGTCTGCAAGGTTGAAAATTTTGCAATATTAAACATCAACTGTGTTAATTGAAAAAAAACCGGCCAAGTGCGAGTCGGACTCGCACACGAAGGGTTTCGTACCATTATCGCAAAATACTGCATAAAATTCACGTTTGTTGTATGGGAGCCCCCCTTATTTTTTTTTTTTTTTATTTATTAATTATTAATTTTTGAAGTAAATATACAACTAAACATTCTGTGAATATTTCAAGCGTCTACCTGTTGCTGTTATTAATATCGAGCAAAAAACGGCAAAAATATCACGTTTGTTGTATGGGAGCCCCCCTTTAATATTTATTTTATACTGTTTTTAGTATTTGTTGTTATAGCGGCAACAGAAATACATCATCTGTGAAAATTTCAACTGTCTAGCTATCACGGTTCATGAGATACAGCCTGGAGACAGACGGACAGACAGACAGACAGACAGACGAATCGCAAAGTCTTAGTAATACGGTCCCGTTTTTACCCTTTGGGTTGCATTTAGTTTACGTCAGAACAAAACTGTTTTCATTTGATTTGTTTGTTCCATTCTTTTTAGTTTTACTGGCCTACAAGACAAGCCACAGAAAAGCAATGATTTTAATCAGTGGTTTTTTAATTATTAACATTAATTAAGAAAACATTGATAAATCATTTATTAATACAGTTTAGCATTGAAATTATGCACAGAAAGTTTTTGCTGAACAGCAGTTGTTTTTACAAAAATCTAATTATACCAAGACACGCCTGATGAAAAAAAATAAGAAATGCCTGCCCTACCTACACTGGGCATGTATGGTGGATTAAGGCCCACTCCCTCTCACATACATTATAGTAATAGTTTTATTTACATAAGAAAAAGAATTCATTTCAGTGAAGTCCCTGACTCCTGTGCGCATTATACGCTAATTATACTATTCTGGAAACAATTAATAAGTAACTATTCCTTTAATTTAATATTTTCAATTAATAAACTCACCTAATAAACATAGTGTAGAATGTAGCCACCTCATATACCCTCATGCGGGGTAGATTCAGGAGATCAGCTACCTTGTGCATGGCGGAGATGGGTAGCCAGCCTCCGTTCTGACGCTGAGCCAAGTCCAGAAGTGGGATCATCGCTCCACGCTTGTGACCTTCTGGGTAGATTCCTAATAAGGCATCAATTCGCTGGAATGAGATTTAGAAACATTTGTTTAATATATAAATAATAACATGTGTAAAAAAATTACAACTGATTTGAGATTTTTTGGTACATTTATTGATTGGCAATTATTGAGAACAAACACCTAACAGAATGATTTGTTATTTACTTACCCATGTGATATTTGAAAAGATAACTTTGCATTTTGATAGTTTACATAACTTGAAGCTTAATTAACCTAAGTAGATTCTAACTAGAAATAATACACTATAGACTGATTTCTGAATTGAGATATGTCAGCTCGTAAATATCACCCACCCGCAAAGACTTTAGTTCTCGTGATCATGGCGCTTGTAACGGTGCCGAAATATCGAGCTCTCAATCAAAATCAAAATATACATGGTAAATATCCCGAAACAAATATTAATTCTAATGAGTATTTTGAGTTAAAAATATCTCAAAGACTACTTATATGCCAAAATTATACAGGTATTCAGGCTAAAAAAGAATTTGACAAAGACAGAAATACTCTACTTCAAATGCTTAGTCAGAGATCAGGGGTATAAGTATTCACACTACTCATTACCTATAATATGATGTTATGTTTTGTTATCATTTTATTAAGTTAACCTAAAATATATTTAGATATCATTTGATCAGCACTAAGCATCTTAATTAATTAATAAACCTCAGATTTAACAAAAGAGTATAAAAATATACAATCTTCTGTCACAATCAGCGATATTTTAAAATTAAGAACATCTAAATGGCGAATGTTTAGCGAAAACAGATGACTGCCACTTACCTTTTTGTTAGCGTCCGAGAACTCGAATGGAGTGTCAGGGTTGTCCTCAGGGGAATCACGGTGGACAAACAGGCTGTCATGCTGCAGGGCTGCGCTGGTCTGAATATTCCTAGATGCAGCACGCAGCTGAAAATACGATCACAAATCACTGTAGGTAAATCGCAAACGTCAAAACGTAATTATGTAATACGATTGTTTACAGTAGCCACAACATTGTTTTAAGTTTGAAATGACATACCACTCCCTGTACTCCAGTCCTCAAGCTGGATAGCATGGTTATTATAACAATATTTTGAAAATTTTTGAAGAAGTAATATTGCGAAACACTGTTCGCCAACACTTTGGATATGTGAATAACTTCAGCTCGGTGTTTTGATTTTGACAGATGCATTCGGAAACCTTATCACGAGACTGTTTTACTTCAACTGTTATCTTTTATTTCGGCTTCAATATGTTAAAAAAAAGAAGTAATGTCTTATTTAACATGTCTTTTAAGTTTGTATTAACATTGTAACATGAGAGTTATGATAATTTTATGATGTCGGCAAAATTTATACTTTAGTGCCGAGCTTAAATTTTTTTTTTAACGTTTTAGCTATTTGGTACTTGAAACGCACGCTGTTGGGAACTTGTGACTTACTTCATGTTAACTAAGAAAATAATAAACATCAAGAAAAAATACATCTTAATGCATTATGTTAAGACTTAAGTTGTATTGACATAGAAAGACATAATGAAACAGCAGCTCAAGAAATTGTATTTTTTTTTAAATTAATTGTTGATGATGTGATGTAAGATATTATGGTAAGGGACCTATTGATTATTGCTTGAATAAAAACTTCTATAAGATCCTCTTTTTAATACATCAATGTATAAGATATTTTTATTTTTTTATATAATTAAGTACTTATAGGCTGTTATTGTCTGTAAATGGCTACTTACCTAGTAGGTCCCGTCTTGAGTGAAACGTCAATGTTTCTATAATCTGGCTCTCGTAAATCGTCATACTGTCCTCATAACATTAAAAGCCTGTAGGTACTTACTGTAGCCAGAGCCAGAAGCCAGAGGGGCAAGCAGATATACCTACTGGTTGATATGCATAATTATCTACAATTTAATATTCTATAAACTCGCATTACTAGATAGATACTTATGTATAGGTACTTACTTTAAAGACTGCCATGCGACACGATTAAGTACTCCGTACCATAAATGCGTGTATAATACTGACTGGACAGGGCAACAGGTCCACATAAATCTGTTAGGTTCTTTCCTTAAAAGTCCATCTCAAATAGGTAGGTACCAATCTGATTAGTTCTCATCTCATACTTAGTTGCTACTACTTAGTACTTAGGTACAAGGCCGTCTTAAACTATGCTGGGGCCCTTGGGCACACAAGAATGTGGGGCCCTTAGGCACACAAGAATTTGGGGCCCTTTTTGGCAAATAAATAAAGCGAATTATACTAACATTTTTCTACTATGATCTTCTATTTATTATGGGTAATCAAATATATAATATAATCTGTCTTTAATGATATTAGTATGCTGCTGGTTTTTTGGTTACGATTACGATAGTGGTTTGACTTGATTTTGCCTTAACTTGGTTAAATAAAATCGTCATTTTTGAATTAAATTTTAAGACAAAAGTAAGTTTTATTTTCGACCCCGTTGCTCAATATTACTGTGCCCGACAAAAATGTTTTGAGAATAAATGTGAGAGAAATTGTCGCTCCTTCGGGGCCCCCTGAGGTTGGGGGCCCTGGGCACGGGCCCCGCGTGCCCTTATGGTAAAGACGGTACTGCTTAGGTACTCATACGTAGATATTTGATCGATCTGACCAAGATAATGTTTGTAACAAACTGTGGCCTCTAAGTTTGAGTGTACTTCGGTGTTTCTTCTCAGAGAAAATAAGTATTTACCAGCCAGTCGGATAGGAAATACCGGCTTACTAGATAACTGTACCTACCTATGTGTTTATTTAAATTATATAAATTATTATCATTTAGACATATTGACGGTTGAGACTACTGCCATCATCCGAATACAAATCTCGACGGACAATTGTTTCTGAGACAGATCTTTGCCTAGACATTGTACCTATCTATCGTCTAAAAATATCCCAACAAAAAAATTTAGTACAGTGTACACGAAATAATAATTACCTTGTAAATACCTCAATTCGGTACCTACTAGTAGATAAGTCTGCAACGAAAGCCGCCTCTAGTTTTATCACCATAAAAAAAATGCATCAAACCTGTAGCTCTCTACAATTTAATTGTTATTCGCGAAACACATACGAATATCTAACATACGACGGTACTTCCCTCTAAAAGGCATTGTCTGCCTCCATGCCTCTGCCTATATTTCCGTACGAAAAAAGCCAAACAAGAAAAAAAAAAGAATAGACAAAGCCCGATCGGCAAAACAACGACGTGGTTACCATGGCAACTGCCGCACCCACCCGCCATGCACCAAAAATTTGTATCTACCTAACTAAGCTATAAATATTTAAAAAACGGATTTTCCTATGTTGGAGGGAAATTGGGAGAATGAAGGCGTTATGCATGTTACAAAAACTGATTGGCAGGTTAAAAAGTTTCATTTTGGAGCCTGAAAAAACTTAGCGTTGCTGAATTTGCGGTTTTGGATCGCTACTTTTTTGTGAATTTTTAGCTTCAGGGTTGTCTGTCTTTATTTGTTGACAGCGGGCTTCGTAATACATAATCATACATAATATATTGTATGTACCTAAATAATACTAGATAATACCACGGTAATGTTATATTACGTGGTGATACCGCAATATGACAAGTAATATCTAAGGCATAGTAAAATTGAGGGTAGTTTTGAACGCTTTACTGCAGGTCCGTATTTTTTTAGCAATGGTAGATGGTCATTGTTCTACTAACATTCAGTTTTAAAATAAGATATTTTATGCCCCCCATTGTGATATTATTGTATATCATGTTGAGTTGTGTGAGTTGAAAAGCCATTTTTTTGTCTGCAGCCAGCTGCCCTTAAAACTTTCACCCTTTGCTCTGCAGTTTTTTGCGTTTGTGACCTCGAGCTGCTTTCAATCAGTTTATTTGGTTCATATACGTGATTGATGCCACCTCGTGATCTACCAATAATGTAATGGGCGCATTTTTTCCTCAATTTGATTCAGTAACTATAAGGCCTCGTTGGTGTATTTGATACACCTTATCAATTGTTAAAGAGGCTTCTTTTCCAAAGAACACACAATTAAAGGCAAGCCACAAGAGAGCTTGTGTCTTCCTTCTAGAAGAAGGCTCTTTTCTTTGCTATTCGGAGAACAATCTCCAAGCACAAGTGTCAAGTCATGTTCAACTACCTATTTCCACTTTCGCTGAACGTATTAGAATAGAATAGACTAGAATATACTTTATTGCATAATACACCTTAAAAGTTACACATCTCTATTTCAAGATGAACTTATTTATACGGGTACAAAGGCAGTCTTAACGCAGACAGCGATATCTACCTGACAGTAGATAGGCAGATATTAATTTTGTTGAGTTTAATCTGCTCTGAGATGACATCTTGGAAAGAACATCTTTCTTTAGGTGGTTGCTTGAGCTTTCATCTGAAGACAGTCCAAGATGTACAGAGTTCTCGACGAGAACAGCTCTCGCAGTTTAGGAGGAGCCTGAAAGAGTATGAAAAGTCGACTAATCACATAGATAGACGGTAATCCACATCGCGTCTTTCAGCTCGCATGTGATTGGTTGTTTTTTTTATAATCTTTGCCCTTTGCCTTCACAAATTCATTACGCAATAATGCAGCTGGAGACATGGATTTAGGCTATAAAGGTAGAGAGGGTTCTTTCTTTGGCATCAGATGGTGATTTACTAATCAAGCTTAAAGCATGCTAAAAACTCTGACTTATTCATTTCTCCCTCCTTATTTTCCTATGCATTTAAAATTACCACCCTAAATGCATCTAATTTTGTCCTGCACAAGGAAAATCTTATTATTTTTTTATCAGACGACTGTACCTATCTGCTCTCAATAAAAAAAATCTCGGACACCAAAGTGTAGCATTGGTCACGGTTGGCGGCAAAATGGCCGTCTCCATTCGTTCAGAAATTAGATAACGGGTCTACCGGTGGCACCATTGATAAGGAATTAAATACGAGGCGAGCCAGTTCACTTCAACACGACAATGTAAAAGAAAATTGGAGTTTTAGAAAGCATATCGATGCGTGCGATAACAATTTGAAGATGGAACGATATGAAATTAGATGTGAGACGCCTGGCCGTAGTGCCAAAACTATCAACAAATAAGTTGTTTTTAGCGTTAGTCTAATTAATTCTTTTATCTGATGTAACTTGCAGTATAACTCAATAAATCAACAGATAATTACCGAACAATTTAGCAGCTATTGTGGAAGATTCTAAATTCAAATACTCTTTAGAGAATTCAATCAGTTTGCTAATAGTGCTGCAAGAAGAAAAAGTTGAATCATTTGAAACAATTGACTGTAGTGATAGCGGGTGCCTGTGTGGACACTTGCTCGATTTCTGAAAGGCCATACATACTTGTCAGCTATTTAGCTGTAATAGCTGACAAGTATGTATGGCCATATAAGTGCGAGTCGGACTCGCGCACGAAGGGTTCCGTTCCATTATCGCAAAAAAAAAGCAAAAAAAAACACGTTTGTTGTATGAGAGCCCCATTTAAATATTTATTTTATTCTATTTTTAGTATTTGTTGTTATAACGGCAACAGAAATACATCATCTGTGAAAATTTCAAATGTCTAGCTATCACTGTTCAAGAGATACAGCCTGGTGACAGATAGACGGACTGTGGAGTCTTAGTAATAGGGTCCCGTTTTTACCCTTTGGGAACGGAACCCTAAAAATAACCCAGCAGAAAAGTGACCAGTTAAAATACCTCGACTAATATATGCATCTAATAATCTCAAGATCAGCAATAAACAGGTATAAATAGCATAATAATTTTATAGCAGTAATTAAATCCCGTGCCATACAATCGCGGCAGACCAAACCAGCCCAACCCGTTCCAAGAACGTCTGTAGGACGAATGCTTAACATTATTTCTAGAATCCCATAAAAACTAGAGGTCATAGTGACCCTAAAACCTAAAGTTACGAGTTGGTCAGACAAAAGATGATAAAGGCTTATGTTAAACATTATTTATTTATTGATAATATTCAGAACACTATGTACAGGTAAACTTAGACGCATCTAATAATAATAATTATTTATTGTCAGACAACTAAGGCCCATAGATAAAATACATAAATTAATCATACAAAATAATAATAAACTAACTCATTATAACAAAACAATTTTTTTACTATGCTGGATCGGACTAATGATTCGCATTGGATTGTAAATGTAGAAGTTATTTAACCAGCTCAGTCTTTTGATTCAGTTTGCAAGAAAAGAAGCAAGTTAATCCACAATTCATGAACGTTAACTACAAATCCTTCCACTTTTTCGATTCTTTTTTGTCTCTGTAACCGGTAGTAACCACCTCAATGCATTTCTCGAATCTTTAAACAAGTTCACACGCGATAAACACATTAAGACAGATGGACGGACTCCGTTGCTGTAAGGAGGCCCAAATTATGGACCACTCGCTTCTGTAATTGATTTTTTCTTGCGTAAACATAATGAGCTTGTTTGACTCTGTTCGACCAAGCACTTTGTCCGCCAATGTGTTTTAGTTCCGTCTTGCTCGATAGATGGCGTTGTTCATTTAGCCTGTTTTCTGAATCGCGGTGTTAAGATTTCCCGCCGTTGAATGACCCTCCCGGATTTCTGCAAACAAATCATACTTACCTGGCGTAGGGGACACCGTAATCACAAAGGCGGTTCCCCCAGGGCGAGGCCTTTCCATTGCACTGCGGATAGGTTGACCCTTGCGAATATCCCTAATGTGGATATCTCGGACGCGTAATTTTTGGTAGTGAGAGACTGCGTCCGCGCTGTCTCTCTTAGAATCCCTTGAAAAGATTACTACAATTAGAGATGGGTCGTCGACGTAATTTTCGTCAACGAAACTAGACCGTCCATTTTCGTTGATCGACGAGTCGATCAACTAGTTGAATTTATGGACTAGGTAGTTCATAAACGTAAACTTTGTTAAGTTGACATTCACGGCGAAGACGCGACGCGCGGCGTCTACGGACGGACGGCTTGACAACAACTTTCAACTTGCCGATTGAACGTAAACAAGTACAAACCGGTTTACCTCGCATCGTTCGATCGGTCAATCGCTTTGTTCTTTTGCACACGTGAAACTATTGGCGTCCTTTTCTTCTTAACACAATGCATTTTTACTCCAAAATGGCATTCTGCCCATAGAAATATCAACTCTATAACTAGAGTTCGAGTTCAAATTAATTTGCTCGATGTTCTTCCGTTGTTGTTATATTTTCGGACGTATGAACTTGTACTACCCAACTAAGTTCTCGCGTCGATCGTCGCGACCGTCGCGTTACAAGTCGACATGAACATAGTCGAGTCTCAGTTTAGCCGTCTACGAATTCAACTAGTCCGTTGATTATCGGTGAACCGTCGAATCGTTCATTGTACGTCGACGGTCGAATTAACTAGTTCGTTCATTCAACGCCCATCGCTAACTACAATACTACTGAATGAGTAATTGATAACCTGTTATAATATGTCCAGTACAATACAGCAGCAATCACCAAGTAATTACATAATTAACTATCCGACAAGATAGGGTTATAGGAAAATAAATGATAATGCCAGAATATTTGGAACTACTTTCACTAATCATTATAATTCCATTTTAATTGATTTTAATATGTCAACAAAACCTACTGTATGAGTTGTTGTTACCCTGTTATAATCTGTAACCACAAGGTCCAGTGCAGTACAATAGCAATCACCAATTAATTACGTAAATATCCGATAAGATAGTGTTGAAGAAAAATAAATAATAATGCCCGAATATTTGGAATTAGTTTCTCTAATAATTATAATTGTAATAAAGTTAACAAAATGGAACCTTGCAGCAACCTCAAGTGGAGAAAACTGGTTTTCGCTGAAAATCTGAAACCAGCATTTTTCAAAATATGTGTGATTATGTTTTTTTTATTTGTATTTCTTCCTGGTTGTATGTGTTATTTCTAGACGTAAATGGTACACTGAAAAAAAGGTTAACCGTTTTTGTTTTGTAACTTTAGTAAATAGCAATACTGCCAAAAAGTAATCTTAGTACTACTACTACAGTAGTCTAATTTTCAGTGTAGTAAATAAAACTATTTCATGAGTAGGAAAAAACTGAGGATATGTAGCATTTTTTGTTAGTTTTATTGCACTTTTATTATAACCGCAACATATTCAGTTACCAAGAATTATCCAGCCGATTAGTTTCGTATTAATATCCTAGATGGCGCTCATGTACTCTACAAGCCAAATAAGCAGCAAGCAAATATTCTTTGGTTCAATCAGCAGAGTTCAAGTAGGCCAGCTAAACGAACTTTGCTTAGTTATTGGTCTGTAATGGGTTTTATAAACTTCGCTGAAGAAATTAGAAGCTCAAGAACCAAAAATGTGAAAATGCAAGCATGTTTAATTTTTTCTTTCTGCTGAGATCGGTCACAAGGGGATATCTGAAACTTATTAAATGGAGAGGAGTCCGTGGCTAAATAATAACAGCCGCACGGGTCGATCATCAAGGTTAACCAACGCTTGACGATGCCGGTCCGTGGATGGGTGACCATTTTCAACATACCGAGTTTCCTCCGTGTCTCGGCAAGCACGTTAAGCCGGTTAAGCCGTTGGTCCCGGCTGTCATTTAAAGATCTTTGACAGCCGTTACGGGTAGTCAGAAGCTTGAGATCTGACACCAGTCTTGCCAAGGGGTACCGTGTTACCCAGTTACTGGGTTGTGGAGGTCAGGTAGGCAGTCACTCCATGTAAAACACTGGTACTCAGCTGAATCTGGTAAGACTGGAAACCGACCTCAATATAGTTGGGAAAAGGCTTGGCAGATGATGATTAAAGGAAGAGTGATCTAGTCTACCCTGTGACCTTGTGGGGAGAAGAAATTATATTTTTGGCGAATTATGACTCCTTTATAGAAATAGGTATTGATTTTGATTGATTTTCTCTCGGTTAAAAAAAGATCTCTGCGTCTATTTTAGAAAGATCGACTTTCTTTATTCACCGACAAAATACTTGTCTATCAGATCAGCCAAAAACGATCATCTAAATCATAGGATCTATTCAAAAATGTTTAAAAGAAAACTACGTGCCCAAACAAATCCATCACGTTTCCACAGCTTAATAAGAATCAATTACAAATACAAAATACACGTCCGATCATTAACCTGAAATGACATTTTTCATCGAAAATCCGCGACATAACAGTACATAATAACAGCTCACGTATTATCGCGATCTTTTTACCTCGGCCGGGAGTCGAACGGACAATGGGTGTCGGGCAGCCTGCTCTGCTAACGGTCGTCCACGAATCAGATCGCCATTACACGGGAGACTTTTTACGGACATTCTTGAACGCAAAAAGTTTTGATTTGACCGCACTGTAGTGGTCGTATGGAGGATTGGCCGTTGGTGTTATAACCGCAATTATCAATTTTTTTGTGTAAATCTGCAAATTATGCGTTAGTCATCTCAAGTAGCTAGTCGACCAGACAATTTTTTGTTTTTTTTTGAAAAACATACATCGCGCTCCTCGTGAAAAATATTAAAAGGTATCAAATTACCTATTGGTCTAGTATACATTTCTTTGCTTGATTCTCTATGAATAATTTAATTAAAGATTGAAAAGATTTCATAACTTTGGTGCCATTTCTTCTCTCTTTAGCATTACTTCCACTTTTTGTCATCATCATCATCATTATTTCAGCCGTAAGACGTCTACTGCTGGACATAGGCCTCCCCAAGCGTCGCCACACTGATCGGTCCTGTGCATTTCGCATCCACCGGGCTCCCGCAGCCTTGATCAGGTCGTCGCTCCACCTAGTGGGAGTGGGAGTACGCGGTCGCTACTCTAGAACTTTTCGGCTCCAACGGCAATCCGTTCTGCGAGCAATGTGCCCTGCCCACTTTTTATGTAGCTTCAGAAATAACCAGTTTGCTTTTTCTCCTCGTCCCCATAGGACAGAAGTACCATTACACCTCAGCTCACCTCTTCAGGGAACAGGCATGAAATTAAGTTACTCCCCCATAAATTTACTGACCAAGTCTAAAACTTATTACGATAATGTTAATTATGTTTAATTCTCATCGTAATAATTAGTTAGCTATTTGAAATTAAAAAACAACGGCCACTCCTCACTTCGCCAACAATATGAAGGCGCCACGGCAGCGACAAGTGTTAAATTGGAGCTCGGACGAAACAAAACAAAAAAGCAAGCTTCGGCGACTGAACGGAGGAAAAACAACGTTTAGAACGTTGTTGCCTAGGCTCAGACACTTTCTAACGCGAAGAAATGGAGCTAGCAAGTATTTTCTTTAGCAGTTGTTGCTGTAAACCAACTTTGTTTCAGAAGAAGAGTTGAGGCTGAAGAATTTGAGGGCACATTCAATAAAGAAGCTATGAAGGAGACGTAGAAGAGAGCAGTGGCTTGCCTATCAGTGGTAACGGTCTTAAAAGACAGGACAACACTAAACTTTGCGCGATTTTTTTGGTGTCGGTGAAACAAACCGCGTAAAGCAAGTAAAATGGGGAAACAAAATGCGAGAAGACCGGCGTGGGTCAGAGACATTGTGATGTCGACCAACCCGCACTAGGCCAATAATGAGGATGAACTAATTAATGACTGTTTAAACTTGGAACGTTGACTAAGGTCGAAGTAAAGCTGTCAAAGTTTGTTACTTACCTAATACGGGCGTGAAAACCAAGTTTACTTTCAAAACATAATTTAATACCTTATATTACTGTAATTCAATGACCCGTAGCTCATATTGGCCATAACTAGTCCACAACAGTATTATAATTAGCCATACTCACAACACAATAAGTGGAGTTTGGCTTATCGGAGACCTTACGCTACACCAGCGCCTCTAGCGGCGAATTCATACGCGGTAGCCCCCATTGGATTACGACCTAAAACAATGGCTGACAAACGATTTTTGAATTATGAATTTGAAGTTTTCAAGCCTTTAAACTGAAAACTTGTAAATATTGACATTTGAAAAGTTCACAAGGTTCAAAAACCGGTCATGAGTCTCAGCAGTTTGAATGTTGTGGCGCCTATAATATACTTGAAATATGGCCAACTACGCAAAGACAGATAGTTGATTAAGTTACATTTAAGTAGGTATGAAAACATGCGTCATGCTTAGAAAGTAATAAAGTAGATGACCACAAAAAAGAGGCATGTAGGTACTCTGCTGTACAACAAATTAACTAACTAATGATTTTAGTAATTGGCCATTCGGTAGCAAGTGGAGAGGAACCTCTTGAGATTATTGAAGCAATTAATTTGGTTCTGTAAAGAACTCAAAGAGGAGCTCGTGTCTAAATAATGACAGCCGCACGGGTCTATCTTCAAGGTTAAGCAACGCTTGACGAGGTCGGTCCGTGGATGGGTGACCATTTCAACATACCGAGTTTCCTCCGTGCCTCGGAAAGCACGTTAAGCCTTTGGTCCCGGCTGTCATTTGAAGATCTTTGGCAGTCGTTACGGATAGTCAGAAGCCTGAGATCTGACACTAGTCTTGCCAAGGGGTATCGTGTTACCCAGTTACTGGGTTGTGGAGGTCAGATAGGCAGTCGCTCCATGTAAAACACTGGTACTCAGCTGAATCCGGTAAGACTGGAAGCCGACCATTGGGGTCGGCTTAAAGGACAATTTAAAAAAAAAAAAAAAAAACTGTAATTGGGAAAAAGGCTAGGCAGATGAAAGAACGGTGCTTGCCACAATTACAAAAGTTTTGTACAGAGAGAGAGATCGCCATCCACCAAAGTGTTGAAGAAAATAACTGCGAGCAATGACAGTGTCATTAAAAGGCTAAGGGCCACCCTGGGTTATTTTACTAACTCTGAGATATTAGCTAACACTGGCCCATAATGTAAGACATATTTTAATTTAACCTCGTGTAAGCAACCTAACCCTGAGTTAGATTTTTGGCGCATGAACTAGAAGATGGATAAACATCAAGCACTCAAATAACAAAATGGTGAAAATAGCAATGCAGTTTCAATTGTTTTTGGTAAAAAATTTATTTACATAGATACAAGTATATACAGTGTATAAAATACTTAATTAACTAAGACTACAAACATAAACACTTAAACCAAAAACTACTCACTAACTAAATCAAAAAAATATACTAATCTAAAATATGGCGTCGAAAAACTCCTCCACATCGTTGTCCACTGGTAATGTGGCCAAAAGACTGGCAGCATTGCCACGTTGTATGGCAATGCTTATTCTCTGACCGAGGTAAAAGCCAGCCCTTGGGTCACGCGAAGTGTCAACTAAGCGTTTGGAAAGATCTTTAAGCAAAGCGTGAGCACTCGGACCCCACGGACCAAGAGTTTCAACCCCAAACGTTGGTTATTATTTTCATTGTTTATCTTAATCTTTTTTAGCATTCTCAACGACAGTCCCGCAGCCTAATTGAATAAGTGAATTCGGCAAGGAGCAAGTTTAGGTAAGGGCACGACACCTTTAAATAACGACTTACTTACCTATTGCGTAATACACTCGCAGAGGGATAGGTCACGGAAAGGATATGTGAATTCAACTCAAAGGGTAGAGGACGTCATCGCGGATAAATTTGAAAGAAACTTATCGCGGCCCTGGCACAAGCAACTGAAGGTACAGGGGTGGGTTTTAGTCAGTAAAAGTCTGACACGCCTCCTCCTTCACCCAGAGCGGGAGAAGTCATTGGATCTTTTCCAACCGCAAAAAAAAAGAATGGAGTACGTACCCTTTCTCAATGCTGTGTGGGCAAAAGGAAATGTGTCATATTCTTTCAGGAAGTTGTTCCTTTTGCCCATTCTTCTTCCACACTTCACTTACGCAATTAGGCTGCCGTTCTTCTTAAATCCAGTTATCACTTTCCTGTCCTACTTTCATAGCAATAACTAGGAAGCCAAGCAAATGGTGCTAGGCTATTTTCTATGCTCTATCAGGCTCCATGATTACCTTACCGAGGAAGCACGTGCCTCCTTCACAGACTAAAAAGAATTCTAAGAAGTCTCGAACTAGTGCTTACAGCTTCTTAGCACTACTTACCAGATCAGGGGTGATTGAACTGAGTTTTTTTTGGTCTTGTCTTGTAGCGTAACTTGTGGTAGTTTTCTGGGGTTAGTTGTTGGATAACAACATAGGAGTGGATTGTTCGGCTGGTTCAATGAAATCCTACTATATCAAACTAATTACACTATAATATTATATGTTTGTTACTCTTTCACCCAAAAACTACTGGACGGATCTGGATGAAATTTGGCACAGAGATAGATTATAGTCTGGAATAGCCATAGAAATTTTTGACATTCATGCGGGCGAAGCCGCTGGTAGAATCTAGTAGAAGAATATGAGAGGTAGATTATATTTGATATTGGTAAGATTGGAGTGCACATAACAGTCTTTTGTCTTGTTTATTTACTTCATTAACCCCCGACGGAATAAGAGGGGTGTTATAAGTTTGACGTGTGTTGCTGTGTATCTGTCTATGGCATCATAGCGCCTAAACGGATGAACCGATTTTAATTTAGTTTTTTTTTGGAAGAAAGGTGACTTTGTCGAGAGTGTTTTTAGCTATGTTTGAATAAAATCGTTTTATCCGTTCAAAAGTTATTCGCATTTTACTTTTTGAATCTGGATTTTCTCGCTCGTGTCATTATTACGTGTTTCGACAGATTGTCGATTGAAGCGTGTCTGCTTCTAGGTATATTATATGTAGTTTAAAAAGCATGAAATAAAAATTAAAGTCGGGGGTTATTAAATTTGTAATTTTATCTTGTTTTGTCCATGTATAAATTGTTTTTTTTTTATAGGCTCTATCGTTTAACCACTGTCTCAACTACTGGTAAGCGATGATGTGGTCGACGGTGTAACACGCTTGCCTAGAAGTATTCTATTCACTCTTGACTTAAATACCCCTAGGTTGCTCCCAGGAAGCTTCTGTGCTTCTGGGCGGAGCTAGGCTGGCTTTGTTAGCCAGAACCCCGACGTACAACGGACCGAAGGAGAGTCTAAGTGCGGAAAAGGGAATCCCCATCATCATTACCCCTAGGTTGTAGTCCCCATCATCATTACCCCTAGGTTGTAGTCCCCATCATCATTACCCCTAGGTTGTAGTCCCCATCATCATTACCCCTAGGTTGTAGTCCCCATCATCATTACCCCTAGGTTGTAGTACCCATCATCATTACCCCTAGGTTGTAGTCCCCATCATCATTACCCCTAGGTTGTAGTACCCATCATCATTACCCCTAGGTTGTAGTCCCCATCATCATTACCCCTAGGTTGTAGCTGTCGGGAAACACAGACTCTAGCAGGCATATAAAATTTATTATTATCTACGAAACCGAGGACGGCCTACCACCTTAAAAAAGTGGCTGGGACAGACAATGCGGAAGGTGGCGGACCCGGTGTTGTGGCGAAACTTGGGAGAGGTCTATGCCCAGCAGTGGACTGCCTTAGGCTGAGATGATTGATTTATTACATTTAACTATGATTGAAGTGTTAGACAGTGATCACAACAAAGTCATAGTAGTTATGTTGTACGAAGAAAAGTTGTGTTTGTATCAACACAGAATTTTTGCTCAACGTTTGGCAGATGTGACTAAAAATAAAGTGTCTGCTTTTAATTAGGTGCAAACAACAATTAGATTTTGAAAACCTTAATAGGAATTGCGACAGATAGCTCCGACTGAATTTCCTTAGTAAAAAGTCATAATTCGAGGTTGTTTTCTCGCCTATTTCCTTCTCCAGTATTAGACAAATAAAAAAAAATTGAATAAAAAAGATATATGTTGTGCGTCTATGTTTTTTTTCTTTTTTCATTTATAGTTTTCAAATTTGTACAATATGAGCATTTTTTGAGGCTTTTAGTGCTTGTAAAAATAATGAATCTTTATTATTGAGTTTATGGAATATCTTTTAAATTAGTCCAATATTGGAGGAGGTAATACGCGAGAGCCAAACCTCGAATTATGACTTTTATCTATCGCATCGTCGTAATTTATCGTTTACAACACGTAAAACGTAGAAAGAGAAAAAAAACGTGTCCAATATTTTTAGGTAATTTAGCTGACGGATTAAAAAGGTTTTTTACAATGCTTGTCCTCGAAAAGAGCGTTTTCCAAGCAGCCAAACTGTGCGGAAAGTGTCACTTCTTTTCACTAGTGCTTTTTACTTTTCTGTATTTTTTTTTAATTTTTAACGCCAACGTCAGCCCGACGCATAGAGCTTTTATTATTTGAGAAAAAATTACAAATTAGTTAAGTACAGATTATCATTCATATAAAATGTAAAATAAAACTAATATTTCATTAAAGGCGTTTTTAATCACTCTAGTTTTAGATTTTGATTAATAAATAAATTTCAAATATTCATTAAATATGCATAGATCATATAATACTACAGACCCGAGGAACTATTAGTTAATCTGTGGATAAGCTGAGCGCGCTTGAATAAGCCCGCCATTTTATTAATTTCTTGCTTGGTTCAGATATTTTTTTTATTTCCTCGCACAATGCAAAGAAAAATGTTGTATGATACACGTAAGTACGTAAGATGATTTCCGACTCGTATCGATTAATCCACTCATCGGAAATCACCTACCTTCCGCACTTGTAGCATAAGTAACTATTTTTGTCATCATCACTATTCTTGCGATAGGTATTAAAGCCGTTGTCTTGTCAGTTTCCACTTCTATGAAAGCAAGGACCGCAATAGTGCGTCTTCGTCTGCAAGCAACTTGTGTTTATATTTACAATACACCGTAAACCTTGTTACAATTACGCAAGCCTTATACTCCTTCCGCTACCATTCTAACAACAACAGAAAACAAACAAATAAATAAAACACTTGATAAAGCAATCTCATCAGCGTCATCAACTTAGCTTCAATTACGTAAGCAAAAAACACAAACGGCATACCACGAGCCGACAAATCTTACGACCGGTTGTAACTCGTAATTGTTTCAAGCAACAAAAAGTCGGACATAAGGCAAGCAACCCGCCGCATGAATGGGACGGCCGTCCGCCCGGGGAAAATAAAAACGCTCCATATTCGTGAAATTATTAAAAAAGAAAGACATCGGAAAATAAAAGAAAAGGCAAGTCCGCGGCACGTACCGTCGTCCCCTTTTTAAAAAGAGAACTATTCAAGCCGAGCGTGAATGAAAAACGCGCCCACCACGCGCGCGTAACCGTAATCTTGTGATTATTATTTTTATTTTTGAGTCTCGCTTCCTTTTTTATTATTATTTAGTCTTATTATTATGTTATTTTATACGTTTTATCGCGTGTGGCGTCGTATGTAGGTCAGGACGGTGCGCGGGGGATTTTTTTTTGGTTTTCCGCGCAAGGTCGATGGTTTGCTTGTTTTGGTCGACGCGGCGCGGTAATTGCTGCAGTGCGTTGAACCAAGAGATGAACTTACGAATCTGTATGACTTGCCTCATTATCATTGAATTTATCTTTACTTTCGTTTCGTCTTGTTCCATAAAACCCGTCCTGCCTTTAAGCAGAAACTAACCACGCGCATATATTTTTCTGGTTTACTGAAAATGAATATATTCGTTTTTAGTTTTTATTAAAAATATTCTTTACAAAATAAATAGCAAATGGCCATTTAGACATGTTCTTCTTGAAAAATCAAAAATATATCCAGGACCTATAAAACTATTTTTTTTTTTCTTAAATATTAATTTAGATAAACTGATTACACTAAAAATAAATATAAATTCAGTTTTTTTCCATGATATTGTTTTAAATTGTCAGTGACAGAACTTTGATTAAGTACTAAAACAATAAGAAAGTTCGTAACAAAACATGAAAGGGATTGTCGCTTTATGCAATGAACCTTTATCTTGTACCTACAGTCTTCCCAGGTGAACTTAAAACCAGAGGGTAAATAAACCTAACAGGTGACACACCACAGGTGCACGAGTGTACTGACACAGCGGAAACCATGACGGGTAAGACGAGCATAACATGGTAATCTGTAGCCAATCAATCATACGAAAGTCAGGGAAGAAAATTAACATTTTTTTTTTTTTTTTTTTTTTTTTTTTAAATAAAACGTTGCCCCACACTAGGAATTTCATCCTGTATCGTGGGTGCGTTTACAAACATATAAACTCACATACACAAACACCCAGAGCCGGAACAATTATCTGTAGGTCATACAAATATTTGTTTCGTACGGGAATCGAACCCGCGACACGCACCGCAGCAGTCAATCGCTCAACCACTGCGCCAACCGTGCGCCCATTATCAATCACATGTCTCAGGATCTGTCTAATGATTGTTTATTGCGTGTGCATCGGGTTTTTGGATTTAGAGATTTAATTTTCGGGATTGGTATTTTTAATTTTAGTTTAAAAGAAAATTGAAACCAAACAATTTTATTTTATTTGATGTTCTTCCTATACTTTTTCGTTGTTAGTTATTTCTAGATGGGTTAGGTAAGGTAATACTACATATAATATTATTTAACAAATAGGAGACAGTTAAAGAGAATTTCGTAAAGGAAAGACCGATAAACATGGCTCACGAATCAAAGCCAGGACCTCTCTTCCCAAAACCGCACTTACGACCGAATATATATTCCAAATTGAACTAAATATCTTACTAGAAGATAATAATTACAATTAAAAAAAAATACTGTTTAGAATCATAGTCTGCCTGTCAAGAAACGAGAATGATGCATATGAAAATTTAAAATTCTTACACAAATAACATCCACCTATGAAACTTTAAATAAGTCAGGAAAAACAGGTACAGCAATGACGACATAACTTTGGAAGCTTCCTGTTTAATCCAACATGTATTACCAATCTAGAAATTCTTCATAACTCCATTTTCCTTGCTAGGACGAAGCCTAAACGATTATGCATTGCACACACCAGATACAAAAGTTTCATCCATAGATATATTAAAAACAGACAAAATATTTCTTAAATCTATGGTTTCGTCTGCCATAGCAACAGTATGGTTTTGTATCCAAGCAATCATTTAGTTGTTTTTTTGGCAACTTGGCTACAACCGCGACTGTTAATCACGAGGTCCAAGCTTAGATCCCGAGGAAAATGTGTATTTGGGATATTACAATACTTATGATTTTATCAGGAGTCAACCGTCGTCCTCTGGATTTGAGTCCGAGTTCTCTCACTAGTAGGCTATCCTTTTAATAGGCTCTTCACCTATTACTTCGAACATAAACATAACTTGCGGACTTATAACTTCTGCCTAACTATAACTTTGTGAATAAAAACGTGATCTTATTGTATAAACTCATGTTTTCATAACGCAATAGTCTATTTAAAAATCTTGATTCAAAACACAGCCCTTCTTTTACGAATTAAACAGAAAACTGGTCTAGCAATGCTTACGCACTGGGTTTTTCTGAACAAGTCTAGTCGAGTAGCCCTGTTTATTCCATATTTATTCCATTCGTCCTCGGATTCCATAACATCATTGTCAAACTTTTCCTTATGCCATGGAATAATACCTAGGAATGTGATCTGGAATACTTTCCTGTTGGTTCTTTTAAAGCTTTTATTGAAAAGCTTCTATTATGGAAAACCAGGCAAACAGCAAACTCATTATCTAGAACTTCAATGTTCACAGATAAAGATTTGAGATAATCGTTAACGGTTTGAGGTGATATCAGATAGACCATTTCGTGATGGGCGTTCAGTCTTCATTTATCTTTAGAAGTGCATATTTTTAAATAATTTTATAAAAGATCTTACAGTTTGAAAATTCTCTTGTCCAATAATGCAACATAAATATTGCAAATCGGTAGCAATCGGCGCAAAAGCAGAATCGATATTACAATAATTTTCTTAAAGCTTTGATTTTTTAATGAATGCTTGTATTATTTTAAATCTAAATAAACTTGATGTTTATTCAAATGTTTGTATGTTTTTTTGTTACTTTAAATTGCTTCGTCAAACTTTAAAAGTCACAAGGCAAGAATGAACAAAATTAAGTAAATTAAATACATATTAATTGCTCAGATAAACAATGATTTAAAAGCCTATTTGTAGTCAAATTAATTTATTGTTCATCAACATTTTTGTTACGGTAAACTTTTTTTTAGTTGTAGAAAAAAAACTTTACGACAGCACCATGCAATTAATATCATTCGGACCACTAAGACGGTCTTCTTCATCTCCGACCAGAATTTTATACAGTTTAGTTAGAATCGATCTCCAATAAGATCTATTGACTCAAAAATGGCTACCAACGGTCAACAAAGCTACAGATAATAATATGCGTTCGGATACACACACCTACACAAAACACATACCATAAAACAAGCGAAGGACTTGCCACTAGCTTCTTAACGCATTTAGTCATCGTTCCGAGTAAAAAGTAAAAATAACTTTGACCAGACTCAGCATCTCAGTCTCAAGGCCAAATCCTGACTCCTGAAGAGCGAGACACATATATTAAAGCCCATATATCAGACAAAGATGCCAAATATTGGTGTCTTCGTCCTTTGAAAAGGGAAAGTGGTAGTTACAGCGGTGGTGAGAGTGAGATAAAAAAATGTCCGAAGGGCAAAACGAGACGGGTATACTTGTAGTTCAGAAGTGGGATAAGGATACAAAATAAGAACCGGTTAATTTTGAAGGGCTTGCGACCGTGGTCCACACTGAAGCTGTGTTTAAGATATTGTGTAGTTTTATTTATGGTTATATATTGATTTAAGATTTTTATGGAGTAAAATAAATGTGGAATGAGCCATAGATTAGATAGAAGCTGTAATAGATATAGGGCTATAAATTGACTTCCGATGGGCGATCCTATATTTCTATAGCTGAAGTAATACTAGAATTGCCAAACTTAAGTGGCAGTGGGCAGGGCACATTGCTCGCAGAACGGATGGCTGATGGGGCAGAAAGGTTCTGGAGTGGCTACCGCGAACCGGAAGACGTTGCGTTGGAAGGCCTCCCACCAGGTGCACCGATGACCTGGTGAAGGTTGCGGGGATCCGCTGGTTGCGAAACGCACGGGACGGGTCAAAGTGGCGACGCTTAGGGGAGGTCTATGTCCAGCAGTGGACGTCTTTCGGCTGATATGATGATGATGCAGTAATATATATAGTATAAGTAAAATGTATATATAGTATAATAAACGTTTTGAATTGTTTGTCTGTGTCATTTAAAATTTACATGTAATAAAAAATTGATTCTACCGTGCATTCGGATAGGTTGTTATGGAGAAGAATGCACAAGAAACTCCATACTTACTCTTTTAAAAATATAGGCTTTTTACAAGATTTACATAAGTACATACATTAATAAATTCATATACGTGAGAACGATGCACCCAGCACTACTATACTAAATATAGGTATAAAGTATAGGATAGATTATAGTCAGAAATAGCACATAGGATACCCCCGGCATAATTATGTGCCCTCAGGATAATATTCGACTTTCACCTGGGCGAAGCCGCTGGCAGAAGCTAGTAATATTATAAATGCAAAAGTAACGCTTAAACCGCTAAACCGATTTAGATGAAATTTGTATGGAGATAGTTTTAGACGCTGGAAAGGACATAGGATAGTCTCCATCCTATGGGGGTGGAAGTTTGTATGGTAAAGTACTAATATGACGCAGATGAAGTCGCGGCATAAGCTTGTGTTAGTAGTGATGCTGATATTTTTGTTTGCTGTTACACTTAGAAACTGAACAAACCGTGAAAGTACTTTGAGGTAACTAATAGGGATGTTTCCTGGACAGAAAAATGATAATTCTATTTAGTCCATCAGTGAGATTATCACATAATATTGGACACATATTTTTTACCTTATCAAATCAATGAAAATTTACAAAGTGCATCAAAGTTCAGGTGTGGGGGCTTGTGACGTCACTAAGGCAGTATAAAGTGTACTAGCGGCGTGATGTCACACGATATTTCAACGCATTATATCGTCGTCACTTTATGTTTACGTGTCAAAAGAAAAAACCGGCCAAGTGCGAGTCGGACTCGCACACGAAGGGTTCCGTACCATTATCGCAAAACACTGCAAAAAAATCACGTTTGTTGTATGGGAGCCCCCCTTAATTTATTTTATTTTAATTTAATAATAATTATTTTTTGAAGTGAATATACAACTAAATATTCTGTGAATATTTCAAGCGTCTACCTGTTGCCGTTATTAATATCGAGCAAAAAACGGCCAAAAAATCACATTTGTTGTATGGGAGCCCCCCTTTAACATTTATTTTATACTGTTTTTAGTATTTTTTGTTATAGCGGCAACAGAAACACATCATCTGTGAAAATTTCAACTGTCTAGCTATCTCGGTTCATGAGATACAGCCTGGTGACAGACGGACAGACAGACAGACAGACAGACGGATCGCGAAGTCTTAGTAATAGGGTCCCGTTTTTACCCTTTGGGTACGGAACCCTAAAAATACGTGTCCAATGTTTTTTTATTAATCTACCTGACAAACAAAAAACTAATTTTCAGTAAACTACCCTACCTATTGTAATATACTTTTTGTGTTTATGCAATAATTAGGACAGAGTCCTACTTGGCATTACAATTTCAATTTTAGTTAGTTTATGTACGTCTTGAAGGTCGGAATCGCAACAGTTGATGGTATGTGGGTTTGATGCCCGGATTGTGGAAAGTGTTATTGGATTATTTATTTGGGATTGTTTTAGTAGCATTTATTAGTATAGCATAGCATATATTTTAGCGGAGTTTGGATTTGCACCGCTGTTATATGATATTTAAATAGTTGCTGAAGAAATTCGACGGCACGGTTGGCGTAGTGGTTGAGCGATCTGCTGCTGTGCTGCGTGTCGCGTTTTCGATTCCCGCATCGAACAAACATATGTATGGCCTACAGACAGTTGTTTCGGATCTGGGTGTCTTGTTTATTTGAGGTTAAAATGTTTGTAAACGCACCTACGATATAGGAAGAAATTCCTAGTGTGGTAAAAGTTAAAAAAAAGACCATAGTTTTACTATGCAGCTTTATCATTGCTACTGGAAATACAGGTATCTATTAGTTTTTGTAGGATTTCAATTGTTTCTCAGTCCTTGAAATCTATGAAATCATCTCTTGGAACTCAATCAAACCAGTCATTATTATTTTATAACCCTACCCAAGTTCACACTATCTAAAGATTGTCACTTAGTTTAATTCCTTACAAAGATATAGGCCACTTGTCCCTTCAGTAGGTTCCTTATAAAGCACTGGACTTAGGGATGCTATGATCCAATACTATAAAAACAACTATACTTCGGCCATAGTTTGTCAAAAGATATTATGATAAATCTTATAGTTAGTTCGTTTAGAGTTCTATTTGGGACTACATAACAATGTTATATCATAACTGTATTCCCCGTAAGGAAATGAAGACAAGAATTTAAAATTGAGTATTTGTTAAAATCTATTTTAGCATGAAAACCTGACGCAATTTTGGGTTATAAAAAAAGTTTCATTCTTAACATCAATTTCTCAGTTCAGATATCGGGGGTTTTACTATTAACCAAACTAATCTAACTTTCTCACTGATAGATAGTCAGCACTCTGTCATCGAATAAAGCAAGTAATTTTTTTTTTTGTTTTATTGACCGGCTCGCGCTTGTCCACTATCTCACCTGATGGTAACCGATGATGTGTTTGACGGTGTAACACGCTTGCCTAAAAGAAACCTATTCACTCTTAACTTAAAAACACCCAGAGCGGGAGAAGTTATTGAAAAAATAAAATCCCATTATGAAATTCATACATGAATATAAAAAAACTTTTGATCAAAAAAATTTAACCGACTGCCAAAACAAAAACTTCAATGCCTTAATTTTTCTTTTTGGAAGTCGGTGTCTTTGGTACATATTTTTTTTCGTTTTAAATTATTTTTCGCTTTGTAGTGTTTTGATTCGGAAGTCGGTTTGTTTTTTTTTGTTGAAAAGTTTTTTTTAAATCTCTTTTTAGTTTTGGTAGGTACATTCAATTGCCATGAAAATAATTGATAGCCAAAGTTCATCTCATGACGATTCCAATAAACCCAAACACGACTGGGATACATTGTTTTAATAAGGACATCGGGTGCCTACCTTCCAGGTTCATCACAGATCAGTTCGATGGTACCATTTTCATTAGAACCATTTATTGCTTCAGCACAGTCATTTACCTATTCGAGATATCTTTTACTCAAAACAAACTTATCATTTTTTATAATACAGTATCGTTTATTTATAATATAAGGCACATTTTACAATAAAAATATCTTAAAATATAAAAGAAGACAGTTTCTTATTTGCCTGAACTAGGTTGAACCTGTGTTTCAGGCTATACAGTGCTTAAAACTTATAATAAATTAACAAAGGTATAGCTTGTATATGAATACTTAAATTAAAGACAAAGCAAAATTATTATTTTGTTACAGTCAGGAGATCTTCTGTCTCTCCGTAAGATAAGCTCAGTAGATGTTCAAGAATAGTCTTTTTACAGCTAATAAATTAATTTATAGATACTTAATTTTCTATTTAATCTATTGTACAGAAATGGACCTAAGAAAGTAAAGAAACTATTTACAAAGACATATTTTGAGGATGCATTAGAGTCGCAGACAATGTCATTTCGTCTCTTATTATTTATGTAATCGGCGTTATAGGAAAGCATGGTGTGTTGTTTTAATACTAAGTGCATAATGAAAAGCTGGCGAACAGTCAGCACATTGCAGGATTTGTAAAGCAGATCAGTGGGGTAGAGAAAAAGGTGTCATTAAGAAGTTCCAGTGACAATCTTTGGTCTTCCTTATCAGTTCCACTTCACCAAATAATACTTACTGAATTCATATGCTAGCCATGTTGATCAAAATACAAAAATCACTATGCGTATAAAATTTGAGGAGTTCCCTTGATTTCTCCAAGATCCCATCATCAGATCCTGACGTGATGACCATGAGACTACCTGGGTACAAAAGAAGAATTTTCCATTCGGTCCAGGCGTCTTTGAGTAATCGGGGAACACACAATAAAGAAAAGATTTCGACGAATTGAGAACCTCCTCCTTTTTTTGAAGTAGGTTAGAACTGATACAATTTTTGTTGGGCCCACTTTTAAATGAAAATGCATAATATTAATCATATTACTCATAAAAAAGTAAGCATTTTATTATAATAAACAGACCAAAGATTTACTAAAAATCTAACAGGACTAATGAAATACCTAATATAGTAAATAAAATTATTCATTATAAAATCTATTTTTAAAACAAGCTTTTTTAGTATTCTTCTCAGCAAACCCTTCCTTCCCTTTTATCCTGGCAGTGCACAAAAAAATAACTAGTCTGCCATCTTAGGCTGTCCGCCATATTGTATTTAGAATGACGTCACTTAGCTTATCATGTATTGTCATCCAAACTAAACATGTATGCAAAATTTTATCTTAATCGGTGGAGGATAAATGCTTTAAAATTCAGTTGCAAGATTTGACCCGAACCACAGATAATATTAAAATACTAGCCCGAATACACTTACGTACATACATCATACATTGTAAGTTCAATAAAAGTTTGTAAAAAGTGATAAGACAAAAATGCGTGTATGCGACCGTTTTTGACGTTTATATACAAGAAAAAGTCATGTGTTGTTGTTGTTTTTCACAGTATTTCGGTAACATGAAGTTTTGCTAATATTACCACTGTAATCTAGAGATTATAAGGAAAAAACCAACGTGCATTTCATTACTATACGCCACAATTTGTGTGTCCCATTCCGCATACAAAAATTATTTCCTCCTTTAGTAATTGCCCGACCTGAGAATCGAAACCTTACCCTACGCCCAGCATTCACGACTCACGCACACTTCTGACCACTGGGCCAACGAGGTAGACCGATGAGATCGTGCTAGGTCATAAACTCATAAAATAAAAGGCTTCAAAGTTGTTGAACCTACAAGGGGTAGCTGAGATGATGTTGATCAACTTACTATAAGTACAAAGAACTTACTGCGATGCTTGTAATCTTATGCTACGCAAGTTGTGGCGTTTAAAATGGGTTACCTACACAGATATAAATCTAACTAGATGACGCGATTGTATGTACTTCGCGTCATGAAACGGAGTAAAACTACGATCAACGATCGTAATTTGAGAGCACGTGGCTAAATAAGAACAGCCGCATGGGTCGATTTTCAAGGTTAAGCAACGCTTGACGAGGTCGGTCCGTGGATGGGTGACCATTTCAACATAGCGAGTTTCCTCCGTGCCTCGGAAAGCACGTTAAGCCGTTGGTCCCGGCTGTCATTTGAAGATCTTTGACAGTCGTTACGGGTAGTCAGAAGCTTGAGATCTGACACCAGTCTTACCAAGGGGTACCGTGTTACCCAGTTACTGGTTGTGGAGGTCAGATAGGCAGTCGCTCCATGTAAAACATTGGTACTAAGCTGAATCCGGTAAGACTGGCAGCCGACCCCAACATAATTGGGAAAAATACTAGGCAGATTGATTGATCGTAATTTGAGCTTTTCATCTAGCATAATCTTTACCGGAAATCCACCGAAATCTAGAAAAATGCCTTTGTGAGCTGTGAAGACTGTATAGAAAAAGTTGGCCGAGGCATTGGACATGTTTTCTTTCATTGATAAGTAAAGTTTTAAATTGTGTGTAAAAAAGTGGCACGCTTGGTTTTCATACAGATGGAGGGACTTGCGTTATCTAGATTTATGTCTGTGTTTACATACTTGACTGTTTGACGTTTTGTATGACAAGTAAAATTAAAAAATTAAAAAAATTTTATTTCATGCTACATGAATCTAGTACATACGAGTAGTAGATACGCTTCGATCGGCAATCTATTGAACACGTAGTTATGACTCGATATCTTGCGAACACACCCCGATTCAAACAGTAAAACGCCCATTACTTTTGAACGGCTGAACCGATTTTATTCAAACATAGCTAAGAACACTCTCGACAAAATCATCTTTAAATCAAAATCGGTTCACCCGTTTGAACACTATGATGCCACAGACAGACACACACATGCACAGATACACGACAAACTTTTAACTGCCCTCTTTTTCCGTAGGTGGTTAAAAATCGATTGCAATTGCCTGCCACAATTAATGACAAAAACAATTTTAATGATTAAAAGAAAACTACCTCATTTCATCATCTTTTAATTTACTTGTTACCTAAGACGGAAGATTTTTTGTTATCACTGAAATAATATTTGCAGAAAGTATTTGATAAATCGGAAAAATCATGGCATAGAATACAACATTCCAAAAATAAGTACGGTGTGCAAAAAAGTTTTAAAAGTCTTCTCCATAAATAAATTAAACACGGTCTTATCTGTCATTCCTCTCAACCGTCAAAAGGTTATTGACCTTATTAACCTTATCCTCAACCATTTTCCTGCAACCTGTCTTAAACCTCCATTGCCGAAGCGAATGGACTTCAGACTTCAACTCACTCTGCCCGCACGCTTCAATGTTACCAACTTGTAAAGTAAAGTTAAGTTTACTCGGAATCAGTTCCCCCCTCCCCGGTGCACTCCCTCTGTGGTCAGGCAGAAGCACGAGGGCAACGCGGCTGATTCGCGGGAACGGGTCAACTCGACTCAAGGTCAGGGGGAGACGCACAGGGAAGCTGTGGAGATGACTAAGGTGGTAAGAATATGTGGGCTTGTTGGTCATTGTTTTTTTTCAGACTCTTGAGTTTTTTTTATCTTTTTGATAATTGTTGCTTACTTGCTTGGAGGTAAAGGGTTAAATTTTAGTAAATTTAAATTTGTTTTTACGTATATTCACTCATCCATGTGAAAGAAATGAACTTTAAAAAACTACTAAGTATTTTTTTATTGGGACAGTGGATTGCCATCTAATGCAGAATTCAGGAAAAGATTTTCTTCTGAAATTCATGACATGACATGTTATTTGAGGGGTATATTGAGGGGTTGTTTCTAAAATTATTTGCGACGAAAAATAATGAAAATTGAATTTTTATATGCATGTGCATCTGAACCTCTGTTCCCAAGTCAACATTTACCAATAAGTATTTGTGTACACACACATACAGCGTCATCTCGCGACCCGTACATGTGTGCGTGTGTCGTACACACTGCACAAGAATGCAACGCGTTGTTGACACAGCCAACTTCGATATTCCTTTATTTATTGCTATAAAAACCCTTTCACTAACACCCAGTGGAATTCAAACACTAACTTGTATGGCTTTGAATTGAAAATAGAACGCCACCGCGAATCTTACGACGTTCGTGTATTTTTGCGAATCTATCCCTAACTAATGTACTGTAGAATGTATTTGTAAGGTATTAAGATGGAATTTTCTTTGGGTTTGTTATGGTTCATAGGCTCATACGCTTCTATGATAATTGCGAGGTATATTTAAATAAGGATTTATGCGTTACGTCTGGCGTTTTGGCGAGATCCGCGGATAAAGGAACGTTTCGACTGAAAAAAGTCGAGATTTGGTCACAGATTGTGAATTTTGGGAGTCACAATGGGTAACAGCAGACAGTCGGGTGAGGTATCACCTCTTAAAGTGTCTTGACAACTTTTTTGCTGAAAATGCAATCATTAACAGTTTTAGGAAAAATATTTTTGCAGATATCTTTTCGTTTTTTGTCTGGACATTGTCTGATTTAAAATGACACGAAATGTAAACAATGAAATTGTTCTTTAATTCGCTAATTTAAGCAACCAGTCACTATGATCTTAAGAATCATCTCTTAACTGCTTATTTTTCTTTCAACTTCAGAAATAACGGATGTTTTAATAATAAACCCAAGAGATTTTATCTTCAAAGCGGCTCTATTTTGTACTATTTTAAAATTCCATACAAGATCATAACAGTATAGGAGTACGGTTAAATACCAGCGTTTTACGCAGTGCATGCATGCAAAACGTAAAAATAAGAGGCTTGGAAACCCGCTCGTCTACATACCTTGAAACCTGTCCGTCCGTCTATCCTACGCGTCCTGTTAATGACAATCACTATTGGACAGATGTTGAGAACACAACAACGTTTTTAAAAGAAAAAAGACAGTTCGGACTGAGTCAGTAATAATTCAACTCGACTGCAATGTTACAGGCGCCTTCGATATTTTATTTAAGAGCTGTAATTAAAAACACACGCAAAAAGAACAATAAAAAGGTATTATGTCGCAACACGCGAAAAAGGATTAGATTACCCAGAACTTTCATGTTAACGACTTGAGATACGATCTACACATAAGGAAATATAAATACTGATTGCTTAAACGCAAACATGTTCACAAAAAAAAAACTAAGTCCTTTTAAACCCTGATTAGTTCAGAAAAGCCAAGATTCTACATCAACGCATCTATGAACAGGTTATGTAAAATCTACGTGAGGTTAACGAAAACGAGAGTATCTTAACTATCTTGAATCGAAAAAAAAACACTTTCATTAAATCTTTCCCACCAGTTTTCGGCCACTAAACCAGTTCGATAGGATCGCACCCAAAAAAACATTATATTAATTTGGGATCCCCACAAAAAACGAAGATACGAATACGAATAAAAAAAGCTAATGGCCAGAAAAAAAGAAAAAAGGTTCGATCTTTTAAAAAAGGAAAAAGAAAAAAAAACCGGCCGAAGAAAGGGTTAGTTTTGTACAGGTTGATTCCATTGTTGCCTGGTCAGTGCCTCTTTTCGGTATTTATGACATTCTTCATAATATCAATCTTATAATATCAATCTTTGATATTATACTGACGGTAATATGTAACTTTGCATAGTAATAAATTGAAATGGATTGTTTTTTTATTGAAAAATATTAATACATTTGTAAATTAAATAAGTGTTTTGAAGTATATTTTACACGGAATTAGCCAAACAGTTTTTGTCTTGAGTCATTCAGTGCTTAAGTTCCTGCCTGTCAATAAACTTTTAGTATACAATATTTAAATGTTTTTTTATTATTTGACAGTAGGCAATTTAAGACTCGCTTTTAAGTAATGCATTGTCATAATCATAACCACAGATAATATAATACGAGCATTCATAACTAAATATTATGCATGTATTTTTATAAATATATCAGTTTTATCAATTATGAAAAATAAAAAGGTTTACGTAAGTACCTACCTACTGTTATTTTAGACGAGATCTTTATCAGCCGGAAAACAAGGTGAGGAAACATGGTCCATAATTAGCTGATACAAGATCAAAGTGATCAACCCAATTTTTCTTTATCGTTTAGATTCAAGAAAATGCATTCCAGTTGTTTAATAGATTGTATTTATTCATACTTAATTATTATACAAAAAAAAATTAAAAGAAAGATATGTACAATACGGAAGTGATAGCTTATTAGAAAAATAAAATAATACGTACAGTTAAAAATATACCTAGCCGCGTTGATAATTCTATAGAAATAAATAAATATACTATTCTATTATAATAATATTCTGTGCCGCCTTTCAGCCATTAATACAGAACTAAATCACAATATTAATCAGTTCTATTTTTACCATCACAACATGGAATGTGGTTCCTGAGATCGAAAGTTGCAACTTGCAAGACTATTAATAGGAAACAAGACTGTATACCGTTGTACAGATGGCAACACAATTTGAATTTAGTTTTTAAATATATTACAAGAAAAAAATAAAACATAGAAAAAAAAGGAATAAAGTTGTCGTAAAAAAAGTGACAGTGTTTAACCAAAACTTTTTTGCTGACCGTATTTTTTTCCTTTTTTATTTTAATAAAGTTATAAGTGCATTTTATATTTATATTTCCTGATTATACACAATAGGTCAGTGGCTTTAAGTAAAGAGATTGTTTAAGTAGAAGTAGCAGGTACTGTACCGACAATAATAACTAAGTAATTAATGGAAAAACGTGAGAATATTTAGGAAGTGTTTTAAAAGAATTATTGTCCTTTTTGTATTGAGCTTTGTCTTTCAGATTAATATTGAAGTTCCTATGGGCAAGTACAAGTTAAAGTTCTTATAAAATTCTACTATTCTATCCTACTTAAATATTACTATACTTCATAAAAAATAGCTTGATCTCTGCGACATATATTATGTCAAACTGACGTATACGTTATTGTTAGCCTGTCAAGCGCTATTGTTACTGTATTGATACTGACAGCTGTCACATAAATCAAGCTATATTTTATGAAGTACTTGCTTCTGCCAGCGAATTTTCGAATCCCAAGGGAACATATTCCCGGTATAAAAATATTGTTGCTCAATCACTCCAGAAGGGCTGAACAGATCTGGGTGAAATTTGGTACAGAGATAGATTATAGTCTTGAATAGCACATAAGCTACTTTTCATTTCAGTATAATTTTTCCTTAAGAAACCGCCATCAAATGGCTTCTTAAAATAGATGTGCTATTGAAGATTTTCCGCAGATTTTAGCATCGTAATATGAACATAATTTACCGTTCGCAAAATCAGGTGTCATTGACCTCTTGTTTCAAGGAAGGTAAAAACCGAATGAAATATTTTAATCAATGTTAGCGGGTATTTACCTTTTGCTGATCGTGAAAGGGCTTTTAGAAATATGAAACTTTTACCTAACGGCTGATATTTTCAGAGATTTCCTGAAAATTCGCTTGCGCCCTGATTTATAAATATTTTCTAGAGCTAGACTATTAATTTAGAAACTGTTTCTATTATTTGATTTTATTTTGTTGGACCATATTAAAATTAGGTAAGTGGCAATCTTAGTGTTTAGAATCGTCACAACAAACATAGACTAATAAAAAAAACACAAAATATAAAAATATGCAGAAAAAATAAAAATATAAATGCGCCAAATATGAAGCATACAATTAATAAAAGAAAAATTTAAAAAAAATGTTTTTGGTAAAATAAATAACACAAATCGGGCAAATATAAAACCTCCGACAATTTTTTTCAGATTCAATTTGTCTACACCCTGTAAATCGTTGGTTGACATGTCATTGTATACTGTAGCCAAAGCTAAGGTCAGACATTCCTGGCGTCCCATTTTGTAGATTTTAACTGCGCTTTTTAATAAATCGACAGGACAATAGTCACCCCTATTATCTTATGGAGATAGGCAGAGGTGAGGTGTCATCCTAAACGATGGAAAACATATATCAAAGTTGGTACCAATAAGATTAAATCAGTTTGTCAATCTGGTCTACATACCTAATCAAAATAATTTTTATTTTAATCATTTGATATGAGTGTGATGACTCGTGGCTAAATAATAACAGCCGCACGGGTCGGTCATCAAGGTTAAGCAACGCTTGACGAGGTTGGTCCGTGGATGGGTGACCATTTCAACATACCGAGTTTCCTCCATGCCTCGGAAGCCGATGGACCCGGCTGTCAGTTAAAGATCTTTGACAGTCGTTAAGGGTAGTCAGAAGCTTGAGATCAGACACCAGTCTAGCCAAGGGGGTACCGTGTTACCCAGTTACTGGGATGTGGAGGTCAGATAGGCAGTCGCTCCATGTGAAACACTGGTACTCAGCTGAACCCGGTAAGACTGGAAAGCCGACCCCAATATAATTGGGAAAATGCTAGGCAGATGATAATATGAGTCTGATGACCAATGGGATAGAAATGGATAGGTTTTCTTGTGCCAAACAAAAATACCTATCTATTTATATTAACCAGGTACAAATCCAAACTCCAAGCTGCAACTGGGAAGTCTCAGATAGAAAAACCAAATAAACCTTATTCGAAATGAAATGAAATAGTTTATTTGCTAAATGTAGGTGTACAGATTAGATGTTCTTTTTTTAGAGAGTCCCTATACATTTTGCCTTACGGCATGCAAATTTTTATTCTTATATAATTTAATATACAGAAACACCAATATTTTTATTTCAAAGCAATAGCCAGTCCAAGCATAAAACATATAAAATGGCGAGATGGAATCAAACCCAGGACTAGCTTAGCAGTAGCGCTTCAGCTGAATCAACTGTTGGCCCAAATGCATAGTACAAAAAAGTCTTTTTAACAAAAAAATTAAACCGATTTCCAAAACATAACACTACAAAGCAAAAGATATCTTTTTTTTTTCCAAAGTCGATGGCTTTAAAACCTATTGTTTTTTTGTTTTTCGACACCGACTTCGGAAAAGAATGTTATTTTTCGCTTTGTAGGTTTTAGTTTTGGAAGTCGCTTTTTTTTTTGTAAAAACGCTTTTTAGTTTTAATAAGTACCTCAAATTACCAGGAAAATCATTTATAGCCAAAGTACACCTCATGGCGTTTCCAATAATCCCAAACACGACTAAGATACATTGTTTAATTTCAGAGATCTAGTGCCTAACTTCCAGCTTCATCATCAGATCCGTTCGATAGTACAATTTTCATCAGTATGCCTAATATTTGAGGAGTTCCTTCGATTTCCATGGGATCCCATCATCAGATTCTGACTTGGTGACACTGGAACCACCTCGGGAGTATACCCTTTCTAACGCAAAAAAACTAAATCGGTCCATAAAACATACAGTTTAACATAGAACCTTCCCCTTTTTAGGCAGTTGGTTAAAATATGGTGCCTATAGAGACAGGATCGAGACGAGACGAGCTGTTTTAAAGCAGAATTGAGGAAGTGTGAAATAGCAAAGCAAAGCAATGTAGAAAGGACATGAAAAAAACTTGCGACTTAATTATCTCAATTACCAAAATACTTCTTATTTACTTGTTCTTACATCACAAAACAATAAAGCCAGAAGTAGGTTAAATCATATAATTATTTCTACACAATTTTCCCACGTATTTCATCCATCACCCTTTTTAAGCTACATAAATAACCACTCAATTACCTCCATTATGTAATTGTGATAAGGTTTATTTTTAATTGATAGAGTGTTGTAAGGGTTGAGCCGAAGTTGTCCGAAGATTGCCGAACGCCCGCAGCGAACAGGTGCTCTATCTTCCACATCTTGATGACCGGACGCAGCAGAACGATGCATCTTGATACTGTTGGATAAATTCTATTAATTATTTTTATTTTGGTAAAAGCACTTAAAAAGTTCATGAATGAAAATTAATTTTTGAGTGGAGAATGTATGCAAGGAGAATTATCGATAATGTCATAAATGGGACTCGGGATTGTCATTTCGCCACTATTAGCTTCTGTAAAAAAATATTAAATATACATTTGTATTAAGCTGAAAATTCTTCGATTTTTCCATTCCATTTATTCAAAGGAAGGAATCAGACCACTGTCACGGGCATCCAACGCGAAGAAAGAAAATTTGGTTCAAATAAATTGCACTAGATGGCGTGATGAGCTTCGATTTGATATTGAGTTTTGAGAAATATTATTATTTTCTAGAGACGATAATAAAAAAATAATGTTCTTGTTTAATTAACTCTCCTAAGCACAAAATTAAGGAATATTGGGCTTAATTGGGGCTTAATTCACATTTCAAAGATTATTTGAACGGATCATTTAAAATTGATTCCAATAGATGGCGCGGTTTTGAATTTCTGAGGTATCCACTCGATTTATTAAATTTGGTACAATGAAACTGTAACAATAACAACATGAAAAAAAACCCAAATCAAATCAAAATATTTATTTGCTAGAAATACATTGTTCAGAAGGAGAAAACAAAAACCTTAAATAAATAGTTGCTATATTTAAAAAAAGTATTCAATAACTGAACAAACCTTTTTATTTGCAAGTCGTCGTTGATATCCGTGGAACGGAACCGATCGCGATCGATGTTCTTAGAAAAATAACCAGTTTATTCAGACGTATGGGATTAGGCATCTGAATGCTAGTATTATATTATCTGTGCCACTATTAAATTAACATTACTTATTATCTATTTATATATCTATATTACAGGTCGCAACTCCCAGTTTTCCCAAGATCTTTTTTATTTATTGAACATTTTACGCACACAAACGTTCAGTGGCGTACGTATTACCAAAATCAAGTGAATCCAGATGTTTACTGCTTTACATGGGCACATCTGTTTATCTATAACTGCACTTATTTATCAGATCACAGGTGTCAGTCAAGTATCTAAACCGTGTAGTCCGCGCTATATATCTCGCGTGGGTACGAGAATGTAAGGGTTAATAAAGAATGCCGGCTGTTGTGTAGGTACCAAATCGTACTAGTTTTGTAAAGAGATGAGATTCGACCGTTAAAGGGTCCAGACTTACACAAACAGGGTCTGACTGTCTGTTTCCTACAGAACAAAGATTTTTTATTCGTTTGACTGATCTGCAACGCAACCTGCAAATTTTTAACCGATTTCCCAAAAAGGAGGAGGTTCTATTTTCGAATGCAAGTATTTTTTTAATGTAATTTCACTGTCAATTGTGGACCGAGTTTGAAAACTCTTATTTGCACACGCAATCGATCGTAATCCCTTTTTATTTAGTCAATACAACAGTATTAATTGAGTGTGTTAGGAGGATCAGGCTGTGATTGAAACTGTGCTTCAGTGTGTTACGCAATTCGGGTGCTGGCTGGCTGCACTGTATTAACTCACTTAAGGTCTATCCACACATATCAGGGCCGTGCCAGGGACGTGGACGGACCGATATTTTTTTGAGCCCCTGACGGGGCACGGTCTGTCCACGTCCCGTGCACGTCCCGGGCACGGCCCTGATATGTGGATAGACCTTTAAAATCACAATCCTTTCATTTTGAAGAAGATTCCAAATTCATTATTTCATACTTAGATAATTTTAGGAAATCATCTGCCAGACTGCATTAATAATGTTGAAAGGAACATTGATTGCAAGTCTGAAATGATGAATAGTAAAAAGTTCAGCAATATTGATTGGTCGTCAAGTTACCAGAATGAGCGTATCGGATGCGCAGACGCAAATCCGCTGAGGCGTGACGTCATTCTCATGTAGACTATTGTGTGTGCATTGTCCTCATACCCAACATAAATATGCATCGGCCTGAAAATGACAGAGCTTTCAAATTAGTTTTACTGAAACTTTTGAAATTATTTATTTTTAGAAGCCGAAAATGGTATTTACGTTATTTTAAATGTGTAGGTATTGTGTGTAATCTACTGAAATCTGTAAAATTATAGAGAACTAGCACTCCACCCGCGACTTCGTTCGCGTTATTTCGTATTTTATTATCCTATAGATGACTTTCTTAGGTGCAGTTAGAGAATGCGACCAAAAGTAAGCTATTGTTAAATTAATAATAATGCGGTAGGTATCGTTGATATCTGGAGGTTATTAGTTGGGACGATTCTTTTATTGATCTTAAGAATAATAAATTTTAGGTTACCGGCACAAAGTAAAATCCTACCTTAAAAACTTAATAATCCCTTTTTGCCCTTTTTTGCTGAGTTTATGTTAGTTAGATTGCGCAGTAAGATTCTTCAAAAAAGAACTTTAAAACTATTTAATTATTTCATTTTGATTATTTGCTTTATCTCCATGGAATTAGATTTGTCATACAAACAAATTTTGCCCTTTTCAACCCCTTAAAGTGTGGTGAGAAGGCCTCCCTCTTGCGTTAAATTAGATAGGTTAATAAATGACATTGCATGTAATTTTAATTTTGAATGTTCTGGAATAGAATTAACAACTAATGAAATCATCATTATTTGTATTTATAGGACACCGAATAGCAATCCAAAAGTTTTCGTAGAAAAATTGGAAAAGTTACTAATTAGAGTCACAAAAAAATCGAAGAAGGTAATTTGTGGTGATTGGAATTTAGACACCATAAAACCGAATAAAAGTTGCCAAGAATTATTAGGGTTGTTGAAAAATTTCAATATTGAATTGCATATAACAACACCAACACGAAAACACTCGTGTTTAGATATATTTGCAAGCAATATCAAACAAGCTAAAGGTGAAGTTCATCACCTGGCTCTATCTGATCATGAGACAGGGCAGACCCTGACAGTGATGACTAATAAACCTAAATCAATGGTAAGTTGGTTTGAATACAAAAGGGACTATCATGAAGAAAACATAAAAAAAGTTTTGTGACTGCATTTCTGCGCTTTCATTCTCTGACATGTATCATATGGATAATTTGGAAGATGCATTTCAGGTGTTCCATGGGACATTACAACTGTTCTATAAACTATGTTTTCCCTTACAAAAATTAAAAAGATCGAATGGAAAAAGAAATACACTGTGGTTGACAAAAGGTTTAAAAAAGTCATGTATAAGGAAACGTTATTTACATTTAAAAACTATTCATAATAAAACAAACAAAATTAGATTAACTAAAAAGTATAAAAAATATAGCGAGGTACTTAAACGTTGTATCAATAAATCACAACAAATAAACAACAAAAGATATATTCACAATATGAAAAATAAATGCAAGGCTACTTGGGATATTATCAATAAAAAAATTGGTGACACACAAAAAAGTAATGACATAAAACAAATAGTATTAAAAACAAACAATATTACTGACCCTCAAAAAATTTGTGACATGTTTAACGAATACTATATACAATTGACAAATAATAACGAATTTACGTATAAAATTGACGCTATAAATAAAACTATGGACATTGATCACAATAATACAATATTCCTAAATCCTACCGATCCTACAGAAGTATTCAGGGTAATCCAAAACTTAAAAAATACTGCGTCAGTCGGGTTTGACGAAATAAGTACCAAAATTATAAAAGCTTGTGCTGATCACATATGCAAACCGATGAGCTACTTAATTAACATGTCGTTTTCGGAAGGCAGGTTCCCGAGCGCATTAAAGAACTCAATAGTCAAGCCAATATTTAAGAATGGTGATAAATCTGACATGACGAACTATAGACCGATAACCTTGGTTCCTATAATATCAAAAATATTTGAGAAAACGATATTAAAAAGGCTATATGACTATGTGGAAAAGTATAATTTACTAAGGCGGGAACAATTTGGATTCAGGAAAAATAGCACCACCTCTTTAGCTTGTTTTAATTTAATAAAGGTAATAGGTAGGCCTAATTGCTCAGGAACCTAGCGTCGACATATTTATGCTCAATGAAAAAACTATGTTAAATGTTTGTTTGAAGTTTTTTAGTTTATAAGTATTATTATATGTGTAGTGTTGGCTTGCTGTACGCTTTGGTGCAAACTGTAAGTACAGCAAGTAATTGTTATAAAAATAAATAAATAACTGAGGCAATGAATGACAACATACCTGTAGTAGCTATTTTTCTGGACATGAGTAAAGCCTTTGATTTTGTTGATCATAAGCTACTACTAAATAAATTAGATAAATATGGCATAAGAGGCCAGGCGAATGACTGGTTTAAATCTTACCTAAGTGATAGGCGTCAATGTGTGCAAATATCAAAAATCATTAATGGAAACAAAGTAGAATATAAATCTAACTTTAAAACTAATGCAGTAGGAGTACCTCAAGGCAGTGTAGTGGGATCTTTTTTATTTCTGCTATACATTAATGACCTTCCCAATGCAACTCGCCACGAAACAATCTTATTTGCTGACGATACAACACTAATAATAAAATATAATGACAAAAATAAATTGGAACAGGAAATTAATGAAGCAATCAAAGACATAATAATTTGGCTTAATAACAACAATTTAAAAATCAATATAAATAAAACAAAAATAATTCAATTTCAAACTTATAAATCAAACTTTCAGACTCTTAGTATAAAATATGAAGACAGTATCCTAGAACAAGTAGTAAACACAAAATTCTTGGGCATAATAGTGGATCAGAACTGTAACTGGAAGTCGCACATTAATTACGTTTGTGATAAGCTAGACAAATTCGTATACGCAATAAAATGTCTACGATCAACGGTGTCCATAGACGCAGCAGTGACTGCATATCACGGATACGTATCATCTGTGCTATCATATGGTCTGATACTATGGGGCAATTCAGTTGAAATCTTAATGGCATTTCGGGTACAGAAGAAGTGTGTTAGGGCAATATCTGGCGTTTGGTTTTTGGACAGCTGTAAACCTTTATTTAAAAAAACTACACATATTACCTTTACCCTGCATGTACATCAAAGAACTATGTATGCTTGTAAAACAATATCCGCACTATTTTCGCATGCAATCAGAAGTCAGTCACAAGCAGGCTACTGCTAGAAATAAGTACAAATACGAATTAAATGTACCTCAATGTAGATTGCAAATATTTAGGAGGAATGTATATATTAATGCCATTCAGGTGTATAACAAGTTACCTAATTCATTTAAGGAACTTCCTATCCCCATGTTCAAGAAAAAGCTGACAAGTTGGCTCATTGACTAGATCATTGTTTTTATGACATTGGCGAATATATGGAATATTGTAAAAATCCAAGACGACGAACTTAATTTTGACATTTTAAAGTAATTTTAATAATACTAATTCATATCGGACTTACTGTAAATCGCAAATCTTAAAATTAATATTGTACTTAGTTAAGAACGACAATTAAATATTTGTACACCATATATTTCGTGGTAGAATGTATAGAACTAACAAAAATTTTAACACCATACTATGTAAAACTACATTCTTACAAATAAATTAATTCTAATTCTAATTCTAGCTGTAGGGAAGACATCGTCAAGGCTGCGGGTGTTCTGTGGATGCAAAACGCACTGGACCGTTCTGTGTGGCGACGTTTGGGGTAACAGTGAACGTATTTTGGCTAAAATGATAATGGTGATGAAAGGTTGAATTTTCGAAAATGTCTTCTTAGTCCTCCTCTGGATCTCTACATCAAAAACGAAATATTAAATATATTCTTATCAAACTTTAACACCCACTAAATCGTATTATGGGGGTAGTTTCGAAAAACGTATAATGACAAACTTTATTGTTAACTTAGGTTGGTATTTATGTCAAGTTTTAAGTTTATTAATCCAACTAATAAGATTCTTAAAAAAAACCTTAAATCCCTCTAAATCGTCTTTTGGGGGTATTTTCGAAAAACGAATACTGACAACCTTTATTCTTTATTCAGGTTGGTATTTCTGTCAAGTTTATTGATTGAAATAATAAGATTCTTCAAAAAAACGTTCTCACCCCTAAATCTTCTTTTGGGGGTAGCTCCAAAAATAATAATAATAAAAATGTTTATTATTAGTTTAGGCTAGTATTTGTGCCATGTTTCGTGTTTATTTACCCAAGAAACCAGATTCTGCCATACAAACTTGAACACCCCCTAAATCATAATTTGGGGGTAGTTTCGAAAAACTAATAATGACAACCTTTATTGTTTAATTCGGTTGGTATTAATGTCAACTTTCAAAATTACTAAACCAAGAAATAAGATTTTTCAAAAACACTTTAACACCCTCTAAATCATCTTTTGGGGGTAGTTTCGAAAAACGAATACTGACAACCTTTATTCATGTTGGTATTTATGTCAAGTTTATTGACTGAAGTAATAAGATTTAAAAAAAAAAAACCTTAAACACCCTTAAATCGTTTCACCCTTAAATTGGGGGTAGTTTCAAAAAGAAATAATGACTACCTTTATTATTTGTTTAGGTTAGTATTTGTGTCAAGTTTAAATTTTATTGACCCAAGACATCCGATTTTTCCTTACAAATTTCAACAGCACATAAATCAACATTTGGGGGTAGTAATACAATCAATCAAAACAAAATCAAGTAATAATGACAATCTATATAATTTACATAGATTACTATTTGTACCAAGTTTCAAGAATGTTGGTCAAAGGAATTAGATTTTTCATACAAACTTTCAACCTCCTTTTTACCCCCTTAGGGGTGTAATTTCCTAAAATCCTTTCTTAGTGCTCACTTACGTCAATTGATGAACCTTCCTGCCAAATTTCTTGCTTCCCTAGAAAGAAGAAACTGACTGACAGTTTATTTTTTTATTTATATAGATTGGTAGCAGATATGAGCAGGGTCTATTTTGGTACCCTGGTAAGTGTATACTGTAAGTGAGTATTGATATACTAAGATTATATAACTAAGTCAAGAGACGTAGTGAGGACCATCTTAGTATATTATTAATATATTGCGAAAGTTTGTATGGATGTATGTTTGTAACACAATCACGCCAGAATGGCTGAACGGATCTGGATGAAATTTGACACACAGAATATAGTCTGAAATAACACATTTTTGACATAATCCCAACCGATAACCCAAGAGTTATGGGCTATTTTCTGTTTGAATCGGTATATTTTCCTAAGATATCGACTTGTCTGTCGACTTGTCTGACGACTTTTCTGTCTACTTGTCTATCGACTTGAGCATCATACACATCATGCTTCGTAACAGTTGAGAACCATAATAAATTTACTCTCGGACACTGGCTAATTAGAACACTGGCTAAAACAAATAAGTAAATACCCACCTTCAACAATAGTTACAATGTTATGCTGACCAAACAATTACCAATTATCGAGGCACGTCATTAAAATTAGGGCATTTTTAATTAGTACCCAAATACTTATTAGGTGCTTGTCGAATGCGCAGACGCAGCCTCTCAGGCGTGACGTCACGGCGGCCATTGTCTTCTCGACAAACTTGACTAACGGCTCTTAATAGGCGGTGATTGTGCTCACCTTTAACTTCACGCTTATTTTCGGTTTTAGGGTGAACAGTGAGGTTAAGGTTTTCTTTTGGATGATAGTTATTTTTTTTTGGATAATTTCTCTTGAGTAAATGAGTAAGTCGCTTATATACCGAAGGGTTAAGTAAAGATTAATAGTAATAATAATATAATAACCCCACCGCAGTATATCTACGTTGACGTCGTGATGGGGTTTGCGTGCTCCAATGAACCCTAGGTCGGTACCGGTAGATTCTATTTTGCCGCAAAATGCCTAGGGTAAGGGGCCAGACTAAGAGTGATACAATCAGCAGGGCAGCTTTGTGGCGAGCTGGTTGGCAGTGGCGACCGCATGGACCTGAACTTCATTGAGAAGTCTTGTCCCTCGCCTGAATACTGACGGGGAACAGAGCCCTGCCTTAATGGCTGGCTTGAGTGGAGATTTGCAAGAGCAAACGTGCTCGGAGGAAGGAAGTTAACCCAGTAGGATGCTGGTAGGGATCTTGACCGTACTTCCGGGATTGTCCTATAGCCGTGATATACCTCTCCACTCCTCAAGCATCTCCGTACGGATATGTTGCCCCCTGGGCCTGCACCAGCCAATTGTCCTTGGGTGCTCTTGCGTAGTGACTAGTGCATACAGGGATAATCGCCGGTTGGTGTCACATTTTATCCTACATGTCTAACAAGGGCTCTGCTATTTGGTTTCGGCCCCTGGTACGCTTTTCAAACCTTGTACTGCTGGACACGGCTCGTATTGTTAGGAGGTTCCTTTCTCTGGAGCCCTGACCGCCGTTAGCTTGGACCCTATTCCCGATACCGGTGGGACTCATATTTTGTTTTTTTAATGAAAACATTTAAATATATAGTAAATAAGCAAATTAATGAATAAAGGATAATATGATAATACTAATAGTACACTCACATTTCGCCTGTTAAAGTTAAGTCCCATATAATAATTTGGAGAGCCTATTGACATCAACCGGCAGTCTAATTGCGTAAGTGAATTCGGCAAGGGCGGGTTTTGACGCCATCTATCGATCAATTCTTCTTCTTAGCGTGTCGATGACAAACGGACTCTTTTTAGTTAAATGCCTTGCCTGGCCCAGAAATCAGCCACGGCAACGCCCTCCGCCGACGCAGTCATAAGGTCCTCACGTGAACAGACAACAGGACATGCGGCACAAGACGTAAGGTGGGCCATGGTCTGCGGGAAGACGCCGCACAAGCACCGAAGATCGGAACCATCAGAGAACCCCCACCTATGGAGATTGTCTTTGCTGCGGCCGACCTGAGTGCGGAGTCTGTTCAGAGTTTTCCAGGTCGGCCAAGGCAATGTGTGCCCAGGTGAAAGGGTCTCCGATGGCTCCAGAAAATGATCAGGGAGTTCAAATTTCTCTCGGCAAAGATCGCATCTTTCCGTGGTGGTGTTGCCGGTAGATGGACTCACGCAACCAAGAAAACTTTTTCGACTTTTAAGCCTCTGGGGCACCGAGGTGTAGCTGTGCATTGGGTGGCGCGAGTCAGTTTCTTGCTTTGCCCTTTCTATACGGCTTCCCATAGTCCTACGCAAATCCGGGGGGGCGATGCCGATCAGTGGATACAGCAATTGTACCGGGGTCGGTTTAAGGCAGCCAGTGGATATTCGGCATGTCTCGTTTAGTGCTGTATCCACTAGGCTGGGGTGGGCGGAGCGGCTCCACACTGGACAGGCATATTCGCCAGCGGAGAAACAGAGCGCCATTCCAGTAGTTCGCAAGACTTGAGGAGATGCTCCCCATATTATATATAATATCGATCAATCACATGTGAGATGAAAGACACGATGTGGTTATCCGTCTATGTGATTGGTCGATTGATGGTGGTCAATCGAGACTATAATAATTCAAGACTGCAAGCTACAACTAGGCAATTCCAGATGGGCAACTCCGACCGAGAATCAAAGCCGTCCAAAGTTAGGTCCTGCGACCACTGAATCATCGAGGTAGTAGAAGTGATTTTTGGCGAGAGACTCATACATAAGTCATTTATTCATTTGTTTAACAAAAGGGAGACGGCAAAAAAGCTCATTGTGCATCAAAAAATTCGTCCACATCGATGTCAATGGGAAACGCTGGCAGCATTGCCACGTTGTATGGCAATGCTAATTGTGTCTCCCTTTTGTTTTTGTATATAGATTTGTTTTTCTTAGAATATTCAATTGTATATATGTTAATAAATACTACCTAATTCAGGAAAAAAATACTTTGTTTAACATAGGTAAAATAATAACGGTATATCAGCTCATCCAGGCAATAGCTATTATTATAATCTACTTACCTATTTCTGTAGCTAAGCAGCTTAGCTGCATTCTAATTGGAATGTTCTGATTGCTGAAGGCTCATGAAACATTTCAGCCAGTCTACTCGTACCTACCTAAAAAGAAAAATACTTAGCAAATTTCTCCCCAATTCCTAGTAAACCACAAAATACCGCTCAATAACCTAAAAAATACCTCAAGCTAGAAAAAAGAAATACAGTTACGTTACTAACGTTTGCATTATATCCTAAAAAACACAGTGTATAAAATATAACCTAAATTGGTAACAGGTTCCACGTGAAATTTAAAATATAAGAGGTAGGTAGAAGGCCGAAGGGCTGAAATGGTAAAAAATATACATTTGATGGAGTGTAGTTTATCTTACAACTGGGAAAACACGCTGAAAAAATATCGTGCGCCAAGGAAAATATTCGTAAATGAAAAAACAGCAGTCGCCAGCAAGTGGCGGGCAGGGCTGTCGCGAGTCGCGAGGTTGAGAGGAATTATTATTTCCCTTTCCTTTTTAATACTCGTCCCTTCTCTGTGTGAGAAGAGGCCTTAGCTCTGTCCTATACTGGATATAATAGAGATGTTCCCTGGGTAGAAAATTGATAATTCCATTTAGTCCGTCAGTGAGATTATCAAATAATATTGGACACATGTTTTTTGCTTTACCAAATTAATAATCTTTCAATGCATTCAAGACTCAACTTAGCCAGCACATAATTGCGGATCGATCACTTTTGGAGAAATGAATGCATTTGATGGGTAACTATTAAATTGTAATACTGATGACGAACTTTTTGTAATCTATTGTATATTTTTTAGTATTGTTCTCAAGTAAGTGACATATGTCTTTATTGGGAATAAAGTTTCTTTAAACCGAATAACAATTGACAAAGATAAAGCGCATCAAAGGGGCTTGTGATTGTGACGTCACTATGTCAGTATAAAGTGTACTAATGGCGTGACGTCACACGATATTTCAACGACATTAAATCGTCGACACTTTATGGTTATGTGTCAAAAAAAATACGTGCCCAATATTTTTTATTAATCTGTCTGACGGACAAAAAACTAATTTTCAGTTAACATCGCTACACATCATCAGTGACGAGATGTTGTCAGTCCTTTTTCTGAATCCGTTTCTTTGTGTTTATTCTTGTCTGTCTGAATATCTTCTTCTTCGACACATCTACCCTGCTCGCTGTTGCTATATCTTCTTTTGACTTGTCTTCGCGGTTATGTCGACTACTACCGACAAGGCAGGTCGCTAGATTCCTTATTGTCTCTTTAAAACAAGTAAAGGCTAAGGAAACTTATCTAACTTATCTTGAAAGTATAACTGTCAAGATTTAACTGATTTTCTCCTGATATATTCTTAAATTGTGTGTAGTTAGTTGGTCATGTTTTACTTTAAGTTTCATTTCTTTCTCTCGGTTTGAGCAATCATTATTCAGCACCCGATTAATTTTAAAAAACCGGCCAAGTGCGAGTCGGAGCCACGCACGAAGGGTTCCGTACCATTATCGCAAAAAACGGCAAAAACACGTTTGTTGTATGGGAACCCCTCTTAAATATTTATTTTATTCTGTTTTTATTGTATTTGTTGTTATAGCGGCAACAGAAATACATTTTTCAACTGTCCAGCTATCACAGTTCATGAGATACAGCCTGGTGATAGACAGACAGACAGAAAACATTGGAGTCTTAGTAATAGGTCCCGTTTTTACCCTTCGGGTACGAAACCCTAAAAACTAAGCCAAATGTCTTTGTAATAAATATCATAACAGTTTTCTCTAATAATAAGCATTGATTGCCGACCCAAGAACCAAAGAGCCTACATATTTCCTTTCCCACGTCGTTGTGCCAGCCCTGTGAAACACAAAGTATGGTCTCTATGTAAACGGAGCTCCACGGAGAGACGCCGCGACACCTGCCCGCTATATGAGAGTTAACTGTGCGTCCCTCTTATAACTACAGATATAATGATTGGAAACATTTCCTTTTATGTGTACTTAAATGTGGCTTTGATTAATAATAACAGAATGTTGGCCGATAAGAACATTCTTATCTTATGTTTAGCGTGTCGACAAACACAGGGTCTTCTTAAATCCATTACCTGGCGCAGTACTCCGCCACGGCAACGCCGGCGCCGATGGAATATATAAGAAAATTAAAAACCGCGTAGCATACCGGAAGAAGCAGCGTTGAAAAGCCTCAGACAGGGTGCACCTGATTAAGACTGCGGTACGCCGCTCGACCACGAAACTGAATACCGACGATGGCAGGATCGTATCCGCCAAACCAGAGCTTCTGAGGGAGATCGAGAAATTCTATGGGCAGTTGTACACGTCAACCAGTAAACCCGTCGCGAATCTAGTAAAAGACCCTAGAGCTAGATTGACCCTTTGTGTGACTGTATTGTAAGCATTCTGAGGAGGCCCATTGTGAGCGACCACGTCTCAGAGCCATAGGTCATCACTGGCAACACATACTGGTCATAGACTTTCGTCTTGAGACACTGTGGTAAGTTGGTCGAGAATATACCGAGCAATTTCCCGAACGCTGCCTAGCCGAGTCGGATTCGACGGTTGACCTCTTTCTTGAAGTTGGCCCTACCCAACTGGATCGTTTGTCCTAGGTAGACATAGTCGTCCACAACTTCGAGTGTACAGACTCAAGTGGCAGTGGGCAGGGCACATTGCTCGCAGAACGGATGGCCGATGGGGCAGAAAAATTTGGAGTGGCGACCGCGAACCGGAAGACGTTGCGTTGGGAGGCCTCCCACCAGGTGGACCGATGACCTGGTGAAGATTGCGGGGAACCCCTGGATGCGGGACGCAGGGACCGGTCAATGTGGCGACGCTTGGGGCAGGTCTAAGTCCAGCAGTGGACCTCTTTCGGCTGATATGATGATGATGAGCACTTAGGGAGGGACTATGTTCAGCAGTGGATGTCTTTCGGTTGAAATAATGATTATGATGATGAACAAATGTTACGGTGCCCGGGCAACAATCAAATTATGTTGCTGTAAGCAGAGGGGTAGAGGTTAGAGATGTATAGTACAATCAGTATACACCCATTTTGCTAGTTATGTTTAACATAGGTACACCATACTAGTGCCCTCCTCCTTAGGTGTTGACATAGTTACAGAACGCCACTTGCTAAGATCACTGCTGCTACTTAGCATACTTAAATCCCATGAATAGTGGTCATACTGCCGAGTCTTGCTGTGGGATTTTTGGTTCGATCCCCAGGCTGGGCAACGCGGCGTAGTCTGGACTTGAGTTAAGTCAATGGCAATGGATTCGCAACCGATAAGTACTGACAAAAAAACACTGCAAAAGGAAAAATGACTTTCTTTTCCGAAGTCGGTGTCTTTGGTACCTATTGTTTTCCGTGTTTCGACACCGACTTCGGAAAAGAAAGTTATTTTTCGTTTTGCAGTGTTTTTTTGGAAGTCGGTTTGTTTTTTTGTTAAAAAGTTTTTTATTTGTCTCTTTTCAGTTTTGATAGGTACTTCCAATTGCCATAAAATTCATATATAGCCAAAGTACATCTTATTAAAAAATTAGATAAATCTGTCCAATTCAACGAATTGTTTTCTTTTTCAGCACGGAAGTACAAGATAGTCTAGTCAAATAAATGAAAGTTGACAGCACAAATCCCTTAGCGCTAGTGGGTACGGTGTGTCTAGAAATAAGACCCCTACTAAATAGACGAGAAGTAACATTTCTATCCGTTTCTTTAGTAATTGAATCACTTCACATGCATCCTTATTTTTTTTTTTATTCTGGTAAGAACAGAACCAGAATCTAGAGCTGAGCTTTTCCTCAAGGAGCTTATCCTGGAACTACACCATACATATTTTTTTCACCAAGGAGTGTTGCTGCTTTCCGGTTTGAAGGTCAAGGGTAAGTAAGGGACATGAGACTTTCAGCTTTTTCAGCTAGGATTACCACTCGTGTTAGAGCTAAGTATGTTCTAGGGTCCTAGGTAGTGCGTTTCCTCGTGATTTTCTGTGTTGAGTTACATTTCCATCGGAAAAGTAACTCAACACAAAAAATAACATTCCATTACATCCCGTAAAATTAAAAACATTACACATACGTGCAAAAAAAACAACCCAGCAGACAAAACGAAATTACCCACCATTTAAAAACATTCCTAATAAAAACTAAGCCCAAAAAAATATATATCCAATTTCTAGGTTTTCCACATAGGTACAAGATAACTAAGATAATAGCTACATCAAATGAAGCGTCGCCGTCGCGATAAAAAAAACACTGGTTAAAATCTACCGCTACGCTGTGTTGTTTTAGGCCCTCGCAAAATATTGGGCTCGCTAAGCGAAGAATAACAATGGTGCTGGCGCTCCCCCTCTCCCCCCTATGGGTGACGAAAGAGACGGTAATTATAATATTTATTGATCATTTTTTTGTCCTATTCGGCTACGTATACGTGGTTGTTGATGAGATCATTTTGAAGATCAAAAAATAATTGTTTGAAGCTATGCTCTTCCCCACTCTGGTAATTTCTCCCCGTGGTCAGGATGCTGTCACGGTATAATCCTAGGTCGATACGAGTCTCTTTATCGAACAGAAAGAGCTTGTTCCATGAACGGGGTATGGGTAGAATATCCTCAAGATAAAGAATCTCTTGGCGTTCATGAGAACAGCTTGTTCGCCAGAAATACTTATAGTGGGCTTAAATAAACTTCTTGGTATTTTACAATGATTCATACAGTTCTGGAAAAGACCTCCACATAGCAAAACCAGCGTGTCTGATCTGTAAGAATTTCCAAACGGGAAATTGGTCCAGCCTTACTTGGATGAACATTGTTTAGTTCGTATTTAACAGTTTTTTACCAAGCAATGGGTATCGAATGATTCAGAGCACATATTTTTGCACAGCCACATAATGACTTGGAAAGGCTGACTGTGCCATTCCAAGTATAATTTGAAAAATCGATTCAGCAGCTAATGAGCGATGAATCTAGACTTTCCAATTGGTCGAGTTCAAAATCGATTTTTGCATAGAGCATAGAGCCAGTTGGTAGCCACGCGCCTCTCGGATCGATTCTACGCGCGAGGACAGTCACGCACGTTCTATCTGATCTCGATGCCCACTCGATTCGATATCGAGTCACATTTTTTCTCATTGGCTTCGGTTTTTTTTTTCTTTTGTACAAGGCGCCCGTTTTTTGGCTCGCGACGCGCTTGTCTCGGACCAATCTCTTTGGTAATTTTCTTTTTTTTACTTACCTATTGTCGACGGGCCAGTGCAACTTGTTTTTGGATTTATATAGACCGTTGATTCTTAATGGTTGAATTAAATGTCCGCAGTGACCGTTACGAACGTTTTTTTGTACGAAAGTGAGGCGAGTTTTTTTACTTTTCGCCACGCAAATTATTAGGAGAAAATCTGGTGAATCTGCTGGCTGTTGGTCTGTATTTTATTGTACAGTTTTTTGTAAAGATTTTCAAAAGATCGAATAAAGTCTAGATAGCTTTGAAAGTTTATTTTTTCAGGAGGTGAACGGTATAGCTTAAGCTGAAACGACGTAAAATCGAATTTATCTGTTAACATTAGTTACACTTTTCACAATTTTTAGATTGCTTCGGTAATAGACTTTTGAGGCTTCCTAGAAGTTTTTCTGATATTATTATCATTTATTATTATTTATTTTCAGCCTGAATCGTCCCACTGTAGGTCAAAGACCTCCTCTTCTTTCCATTTCTGATAATGATAGAAAATACAATAATGGGACATTGCCAAAAATTACCAGAACCCATCTCTTCTCCATTCATTCACCATAACCAGAAGCTGTGTGGTCTTTATAACCACCAAACATCTCGCTAACCACCGCCTGCTAACCACCGGTGCGTGCTGCTAACCACTGGTTGCTGACGAGGACAGGTGCACTGCCCCGGGCGGTGAATCTCTACCTCGTGACGTAATATCTGCGTAAGAACTTGTGTTTCGGTATTTATTGGAAATTGAGGGCTTTTGGTAGAAAAGGTGACAGTAATGGTGAATCGTGATCGTGTATTGACCAAGTAGGGTGGTTAAAACCTGTTTTATGACATGCACGTCATGACATGTTTTATGACATGCATGTCATGACATGTTTTATGTTTTTTCCAGGCAAGCGTGCTTCACCGTCGACCACACCATCAGGTGAGATAGTCAAGTGCGAGCCGACTATATATAACGAAAACTAACAAGTCTTTTCTTATAAACAGTATACGCTTTTTTATATTATACTTTTTTTATTTACTTTTTTTATTTAGTTATAGAATTGACCGATGGAAAGTTCAAAAACTACATCAAACGTGTCCTAATTAAAAAAGCATTTATTATAAAATCAAGGACTACGTTGAAGATAACATTTTTGGCTTTAGCTAGTTCTGCGCATGCGGCTTCCTTGGTAACTCATAAACGGCACAAATATGTGGATGTCTGTAAACTATTCTCAATCTCATTTTTTCTTTTTTTTACTTCTTTTAATTAGACTTTTTACAATGATTTCAATACCTAATCTTTATAGCCTTTTGCTAAGAATAGTTACAGCACTGATAACAACATTTGTGCCACATGTTGAATTTAGTCTTGTTATATATATATATATTTTTTACCTTTGTATAGATTATTTTACCGATTGTTTTGTGAATGTGTGAACATTGTAGGCCTTCTAGATTTTTAGAGGCGAGTTTTTTTTTTTTTTTAGTACTTGTTGTCGTCCTACGTTCTACGTTGTCCCCCCATATCTATGCTGTAACATGGAAATATTATTATAAGTAGTGCCCTTGTAGGCCTATGTGAAATAAAAAACATTTATTTTTTATTTTGACTATAAAAAAATGCTTGACTGTATAAGACGTTTTGCTCTGCAGTTGGATAATTTGCTGTTGATAAATTCTACCTATGTTATTCTTAGCAAATATAAGGTTAAGTAGCAAAGATTCAGCCTGAAACGAACCTCTTAAACTGAAGAGTTTATCTAGAGGTCCGGTTTATTATTCCTACAAGCTAGAGTGTCTTCGTATGGATCGTATTTGAGACACCAGTAGCAGTCTTATCATCATCATCATATCAGCCGAAAGACGTCCACTGCTGGACATAGGCCTCCCCCAAGCGTCGCCACATTGACCGGTCCCGTGCGGTCAATGTGGTCAGCAGTCTTATAGTTATAATTAATTGGTTGATTATTCTTAAAGAACTTATTTTAGAGCAGTGGTAGCCTAGTGGGAACAGCCGAGATTTACAAGTTGTAGGTGGTGAATTCGAAGCCAGGCAGGCGCTTTACTTTGTGTAACTTATTTCATCACTACTGCTCTCAAAAAATTCGAGATGCTTGTTTGTCACATCCACCAACCCGCACTGTGCCCCCGTTATGGATTACGACCTATTCCCTCTCACAGAGAGGAGACCTGTGTCCCAGCTAAAATAAAGCAAATAAAACTGCGAATTGAATTTTAATTGAAAACTATGATTATATTAATCACCAATTAATCCCACAATACATCTAGTCACTTAAAAACTATATTACGAATAAATACCACAATAATTGTACTATGATTGATTATAATCATCATTATAAATCTAATTGAAGAAACTTAAAAGCATCCATCAAAGAAATTAACTTTTACCGAAAATCAGGTTGTTCTAAATCACCCAATTAGTCAGACTGTACTTGTGGCCGCCAGTGTATAAGGCCGCGTGCTAACTGTACTCGGTAATATTTGGCTAATGCCGTAATCACATGTCTTTGAAGAACGTCTGCCTCTTTATTTCGAGTGATTCTCGCGGTTACTATGATGTCTGGGGGGCTTATTCTGGAAGTTATTATTTTCTCCTTTATTCATTAAATTTCTTATTATCTACATTTTATAATATTTAAAAAAAAAATAAAAAAAGTAAAAACATTTAAAAACATAAAAAATAGAGGCTCACCGGTATCGGGAAATTATTTTTGATGGTAAGCGATGATGTGGTTGATGGTGAAGCACATGTGCCTAGAAGAAACCTATTCACTCTTGACTTAAAGACGCCTAGCATACACAGACTCCAGCAGGGAATTCCACTCCTTAGCCGTACGCACAATGAAAGTATTCTCAAAAAGTTTAGTACTCGAATACAGTACATGATGGACCGATGGCGGATTGCCTTACATCTTGTGGTCCGATGACCGATAGTTGAGCCATGTTGAATTAATGTATTTCTTGGTTGAGGAAAAGCGTCGCCAGTGTTCATCTTTTCGTGTCAATCAACTATTTCAAATCCTTACAAAATGGGCCTGCTGACTCTTTAGGTACTGCTAAAATATTTGCAAGAGATTTCACGTTTGAATCATCTAAACTTTTATAATGCCATAAAATTTATTATTTATTTAATCAACATTGGTACACAGGTTAATTACAAACACCTTAAAATATATTTATTATGTAACAACAATAATAAAGTTAGTTGGTTTATAATGTTTGTAAAGAGTTTAATATATTATTATTATTATCTTTGAAAAGTACGGGTCCGATTAGAAAAATTCTTTCACGCATAATAACTGCTCTATAGAATAGAATAGAATAGAATACTCTTTATTATGTACACCATATAAGTTACAGAAAGTGTAGAAAAAGAAAACATTACACTGACATAATGGGCGGCCTTGTCGCTAAAACCGATCTTTTCAAGACAACCTTTGGATGGATTTTAAAAATAAAAGGAAAGACAGTACGTAGGTAGTCTTTGGTGTACTATTATAAAATAAATAAATATATATATATACTAGCTGACCCGGCAAACTTTGTTTTGCCATAAAAACACCTAATATGCATCTACCCTACCTACCCTACCCTACCCTACCTACCCTACCCTACCTACCCTACCCTACCCTACCTACCCTACCCTACCCTACCTACCCTACCCTACCCTACGTACCCTACTTACCCTACCTACCCTACCCTACCTACCCTACCCTACCTACCCTACCCTACCTACCCTACCCTACCTACCCTACCCTACCTACCCTACCCTACCTACCCTACCCTACCTACCCTACCCTACCTACCCTACCCTAATTTTCCATTTTTTTTTTTTTTTTTTTTTTTAAATCTAAACCATTCTCGAATCTCCACGAACACACACAAAAAATTTCATCAAAATCGGTCCAGTCGTTTAGGAGGAGTTCAGTCACATACACACGCACACAAGAAATATATATATTAAGATATTATATAGAAAAAAAAAACAGTAATAAGTATGGAACAAAAGCATAGAAATCAAGAAAAACAACTATTTAACTTTTTTTGCTCTATCGCAGTATCACAGGCTACTTGTTATTCTGGAAAATTAATGGTTTCTGCAGGATAGGCCGAGGAGGTCAAGGGAAAAATCAAGTCATCATATTGGACATAGGCTTCCCCCACGTGTTTCCACCTCGATCGGTCCTGCCTCTCGCATCTAGCGGAATCTCGCAGCCCTGACAAGGTCATTATCGCGCCATCTAGTGGGAGGTCTTCCGGTTCGCGGTCGCTACTCCAGAACTTTTCGGCCCCAAATGCCATCCGTTCTGCGAGCTATGTGCCCTGCCCACTGCCACTTAAGTTTGACAATCCTGCCTTTGACAGTCTCTCTGTTTTCAGAAATATCAAGTCTTGAATTCAGTAGTTACGTTAATCTAAATTGAGAACGTAGCATTGGTTTCGGGTTCCCTATTCTGTTTTGTTAACGCCAGGCACCAACAAAACAGAATAGGGCCTCCAGTGCTAGTACACATATGAGCAAATTGGGATGAGTCGTTAGAAAGGCTGCCATTAATTCATTATATCGGATTGATTGGGATACATTTAGTTACATCAGTGTGTGTTGAAAATGGCACGTCAAAATGCTTGTATTGCACAAAGTCAAGTGTTGATTGGTATTGCACAAAGGGTACCGAAAACAGACGGTAGTAGAAGAGGTTTTATAAAAGGCAACGATGCGAGATCACTTAACAAGATGCGAACTTCTTCATCGTCGTAATAATCTAAACTAGTAAGAAAACCTGGAGTGACCTGGACCTTAATCAAGTGCGATACTGTGAAGAGCTAAAGGAGGACAGAAGAAGAGTAGACCGGCACGAAATTAGTGACTGCAGCCGAACATCACAGGTGCACTGCAATTTTACTGGAACGAATCTGGTACGTTTTGTTTTATGTGCCTACAAGTATCCACTACAAAACCAAAAGTCCGGAACACAATAACGCAGTTTGGTAAAGTGTGAAAATAGGTGCTATGGTAACTCTTCACCGGACGAGCATCTTTACAGAGACTATCTGCGACTTTAGATCTTTAAAATAATGATAAAATTAAGGACAACTTAATAAAATCTTTAACAAGCCTGGCCTATTTCACCTTCAGTTACATCAAGCTCGCGCTTTGCATGACAACAAGCAAGCTCGCATTGACGGCACTTAACATTCGTGTTCAGCAGACGTTTTGGTATGAGCTTCCAACAGCCTTACTGATGACGAAGCTCACAGTTGAACATAGGCTTCTCCAGTCGAACGCCGTTCATCTCGATCCTAAGAAACTCTCATCTAGCTGTTACCAGCCAACCTGTGAAGATCGTCGCTCCATCGAGCTTGAAGGCATTGAGACCTTACGTTTGCTGATTCCCTTTCTCCACTGAAGAACTGCACGTGTACCTTAGTGGTCATCGGTTCTATGGCTAATATTGTAGGTCTATTGCAACTTCAGCTTGCTTCTTCAGTGAGATATGTCGATGATCTAATTTAAAACATATCAACTTAACAAAATCTTTCACCCTTTCACATTTAACTTGCCCTTTGCAAGACAACGAGCAAGCGATCAGCTCAGCAGCAGCTAATGATTGACGGCACTTAACATTCGTGATCAGCAGACGTTTTGGTATGAGCTTCCGTCTGACGGAGCGTGACTGCATGTAGGAGCGTGCGGTAGAGGAAGCGAGGCTAGGCGATGCTTTAAATGAAGTGCTTTGGGGTATGGAAGCAGTGTTTATCAAAAAGTTCTTTAGGAGTGTTACAAATTCTCAAGCAAACAAGCAAGCGATTCGTAACTATAATAATGAAGTTCTTAAAGTAAAAGTACGTCATCATCATCATCATATCAGCCGAAAGACGTCCACTGCTGGACATAGGCCTCGCCCCTAGCGTCGTCATATTGACCGGTCCCGAGCGTCCCGCATTCAGCGGATCCCCGCAACCATGACCAGGTCATCGTCGGTCCATCTGGTGGGAGGCCTTACAACGTAACGTCTACCGGTTCGCGGTCGCCACTCCAGAACTTTAGCCTTAGCCCTCTCAATTGTCCAAAGTTTAAAAGTACGTTTGTAGTGTCAAAGCTACGAGGCATCTGTGTCTTCTAATTTCCATTTTAATACCATAACAATGAAGAATGAAGAAAGGCAATGAAGCCTCAAATACACATTTAAACAAAAACAACAAATGTGCCCATTATATGGTACATCGAGTTTTAGAAAGATGCTTTCCCAGAGCACACTCACATATATTGACTGGTAGACTGAAACAACGCTTTACAATTATTCAAAGATCAATCTGCCATATAAACCGCCGCCTATGTACTAATATTGCATTTTTTCTACTAGATTTCTCACAACACATTGAAAACAAAAAAAAAGCGTACATAATTATCACCAGCTGATTTTGACATTTTTTTTTCTATGACTTCCATGAAACTTGTTAATTCCAATGGGTCGAAGCGACTTTTAAAATATTTTACACTTTTCCGTTGCTTCTTCTTCGTCGGTACACTCTTGGCAGAGCGGTCGTGGTCATCATGTTGCAGTGAGACTTCGGGTTGCATAATTTGTTTAACGATGCGACGCACATTTCCGTTACACCCTGTATTATGATGTATTCCAAATTGGACACCCGTTTTAATAGCACTTGATTTAAGGGCTCCTGAGGTATTTCACATATAGCACCTTAGTCTTTACCGGTAATGATTCCAGCCCCACAAATACTAAGACTTCTTCATGATTCTGGCGAACACTAGTACCTGCTGATCCATAGGTGCCAATAGTGGAATAAAATTTTAAATAATAAATTATTCCACTTTTGTCACCTGCATAAAATATCGGTAGGTGCCGTATGTGGAATACCTCAGGTACCGTTAAAACGGGTGCCCAATGTGGAATACGTCTGTATTATCGCCATAGCTTCGCTCAAAGTTATGCTACACCACAACCTAACCCGGCTACCGGTACATATCTAAGAGCATTTTATGTCTTCACTCTCTTGATAACCGCAGTAGGTATCTACCTACCTACGCTTAACAGTCGGCATCTAATCTACTACATCTCGATAGCCGACGGTAAAAAATGGAATGTACTAATGGTAGCATATTATGGGTTTTCCACTCTAATTTGGTTATTTGAAGAGTGTTTTGAGCTGTAGATTTATATTGAAGTTGATTCATTTATATATAGCATCTTATTTAGGGCAGAGTTCTCAATAGTACTAATGTCAAACTGAGATTTTAATTCCTCAGTTAAGAATTATCTGACTGTAGATATTCGGCCCTGAAACGGTCGAAAACCAATTAGGTATAAAAATAAAGACCCAGTTCATAATTAAAAATACAATAGGGAAATCATATATAAAGTTAGGGTTATAAAACATAGTAAAAACTTAACGTTAAATACGCTTTCTTGAATCCGACGTATTCCACATTGGGCACCCTTTTTAACGGCACCTGAGGTATTCCACATTCGGAACCTATCAATATTTTTCGCAGGTGCCGTAAGTGGAATGATTTATTATATATTTTTTATCCACATTTGGCATCTACGGATTAGTAGGTACTAGTGTTGGGACGTTTATTGTTTCTAGGATGACAAAACAAAAAAAACTCGATTAAAATCAGTACTAGAAAGTTTAATAACATGATAAAAATATAGCTTCCTCTTATGCTTTTTTAGTTAGATGTGGAACATTATAAGATTTATACCCAAACTACCAGGAGGCCAAACCATGTGAAGAGTTCAAACGTACTTTTAATTGATACTAATTATGTTATTAGGACATTAACAAAAGACCCTACATTTGACAACTAGGTATTCATCATACGCCACTGGGTATTCTCGGTATTAACTTTCTAAAAGTCAATCTCAGCAAAAAACATTATTACAAGTACCCATCAATCAGTGCATCGGCTAATTGGTACCAATTTACTCGCAGCTACCTACGGCGTAGGGAATTCCAACTTTTTATCAATCAAAATCCAATAAATTCTACAAAAAAGGGCTACGGGACTAACCAATCAATTTTCCAAAAACTATTCGTCTAGCCATCATGAAATCAACGCCAGACTAATCCAAATCCCGCCAAATGAACTGTCAAATATTTTTTGCGTGCCAAATCCACGCGTGTCTGTCATAATCTGTGGTAGAATAATCGTCGCGCGTGCGAAAACGAAGTCACAGTTAGACAGACCAAGAGAAAGAAATTGCAGAAGGTTACATTGTAAACTTTCGTAATTTACTGCTGAAAATCTGCGAGGGGCTGGAACAATAATGGGAAAAGCAGGAAAAGGTTTAAGGCAACATATTACAAGTGGCATAACGCAATAATTGACAGTTAAATAAAGAAAAACCACAAAAGTTACTTGCACTCTCTTTTTATAAAAACGGCTGAATGTTTTTATTGAAATTTAAATCCTTTTTACAGAAGGCCCATATTCTGATAAAAGATAACGTTTGATCTTGACATCTAGTAGTGGGTTTCCGTTACTTTTATACCGATTCGTCTTGTGTCACAGACGCCGCTGAACAGTCTCCTAAGACCTATACCTGCCTATAAGTCCGTTTGTCACAAAGTGGACTCTCTGCAACCATCTTCATCACGGTCACACTCCACAAATCGCCACAGATTCAAAATGCAGATGTAATTAAGGCCAAGAGCTCACCTGTTCAGGGACCCCCAGGCTGAGACATCTAATTGTCTGTCAAACTGACAGATTAGACTGAATACGTTATTATTGGTGCTACTTTTGTGAGCGCTGACAAATGAATGTGCTTTTGCGTTCTATTTTTAAAAGCTCTCTAGAAATCATGAAGTCTTTGATTTGAGAAGCTAATTACCAGTTAGGTACCTGTAGATAGGTATTACAGCTTTGTAAGGTAGATAGGTGATCTACGTTCTGTAATGTTTATTTCAATTTAAAATTGACAGGTCTTGAAATATTCTATTCCCCGGAACAAAGTGCTTTACTAGGAGGTCTACAATATTATAATTTGTATTTCGGTACTAGCTACTGCCTAAAGCTTCACTCGCATGAACCTGGGAGATACTACCAGTGTTTTATTTAAGTTTGTGTCCTAATCCAAGATTTATGGTCTACTCATGTGTGAAGATTTATCTAAATCTGTTTAGTCTGTGTGGCGTTCTTGATTAACGAACAGTCTGCCACTTTAATATTAGCAGGAGCCTAGGAGGTAATGATGCTGTCTGGTATCATAAGCAAAACCCAAGACTGTTCCCTCCAACCACCAAGTGATCTACATACCTACATTATAACACGAATTTGTACTAAAACTTCGACAGTAAATTGCGATACACCGAAATCCCGACTGTTGGTTAGAAAGCGTCTAGTGAGGTAGACCACAAAGTACTTATGTGTGGTGCACTTCATTTGGGTCACTTTTATTTCTAAGTACGTTGTTTACACTATACCTACCTCGATGTACCTACATCAAACTATTTATACTCAGAGGTGTGGTGCAGTGCTGCTACATTTCACCTCTCGTAAGTCTATTTCCCTCATCATGATCATCGTCCTGCCTTTGTCCCATGTCACTTGGGGTCGCCGCAACATGTTTTCTTCTTCCATACCGTCCTGTCCCTTGTCATGCTATCACTGACTCCCTTTTCTCACACAGTCCATCTATATTTTCTTTGGCCGTCCCCTCCCTCTCCATCCATCCACATTTATATTCATAACTCTTTTAGTAAGTAAGTAGTCTATTGCCAACAACCGAACCAAATTCAGAATTAAATGCATGTCCAGGCATTAAATTCTTAGGTCTGGATTTGGGTTAGCAATTCCTATTTTTCTTTTTTTTTTCTTTTCTTTTATTTTACTCTGAAAAATTTTTCAGCCTTTAAGTTTATACCATATTTTTACTGAGCAACCTCGACAGTTAAAAAGTGCTTGCAAATGGTTAAATTTAAGAAAATGTCCCATACATGATGTTTGCAAAAGTCGATAAGATGTACTGAAAGCTTATTTCTTTTTAACCCCCGACGGAAAAAGAGAGTATTATAATAAAACTAGTTTGCCTGTATTAAATGTAATTATTAGATTTTTTATTTGATTTTAACAGATGGTTTTAAAATATTCTCACATTTAAATTTTTGTAATTTTAGTTTTATGAAATTTTATAATTGGACATTTTAATTTTGTGTCATTCTAGTTTTATAAATTTTATTTTATTTGTTGTCATTTTATATTTCTGTGACATTTTTACTTTTTGACAACTTTAAACGAAATTTAAAATTGTGTCCTTGTGTATTTAATTTAAACGTGGATCCCTGTAATTATTATTCATTCATCCATTCATTTATCAAAACATTAACAAGATTTTGAACATAGTAGGATGCTCAAAGCATACTTGTAAAGTAAAAATAATTAAATGGCTATCAACTCAAGACTATGCGCAGACAGAAGCTCTCCTGATTCCCTTACAATACATCCATCGTAATGATTCACCTAAGCGTATCAAATCCCTCATACATATAAACTACACTAGACACACACTACACACACACACACAAACAGACACACACTACACATACAAAGACACACACTTACATACCTACACTCTTCACAAACCTGTTAATAAATACCTACTATAATTTTATATGATACCATTAGTTAAGTAAGTTAAGTTTAATTATTGTTTAGTGTTGTAGCCAGATATTTGCTAACTACCTCCAAGTGCACTTAAAATAATGTGTCATTAACGACGAAAAAACTAGATCCCACGACACAGGGTATCCTAGTGTGGGGTCTAGGGTTTCTTTAATGCACTAAATATTTGTATTTTATTATGTACCTGTGCTATAATTTTTTACTATTTTATTTTGTTGTTGTGCTTATTGTATCTAAAGAAAGGTGTCCTAATAAATTTATCTTATTTATCTTATTATAAATTCATTAAATTGTTTTGGTGTCATGTATTGATTACTAACATTCATTACAAGGTTGTGTACTTACAAAGAATGGACTCCAAAATTGTATGAATTTGAAATAACATTAATTTAATTTAATTTAATTTGATTATAAGTTTGACGTGTACCTGTGTATTTGTGTATCTGTCTGCGGCATCATAGCTCTTAAACGGATGAACTGATTTAGATTTCGTTGTTTTTTTGCTAGTTAGGTGACTTTATCGAGTTTAGCCGTTCAAAAGTTAAGGGCGTTATACTGTTTGAATCGGGGTGTTTCCGCAAGATATCGTGTCATAATTACGTGTTCAATAGATTGTCGATCGAAGCGCGTCTACTACTATATAAATTTATGTAGCATGCAATAAAAATGTGCCGTGGGTTTTTTTTTTAAATTTTTACTTGTTGAGATTTCTTGATGGTCCCACTGTAAAAGTTATTCAAGTACATTTTTGGTGAATTCTGTTAGTATGTACATATGACACTTTCCCGTATTATTATGATATGGCACGGTTTTCACGCGAGCAAACCCGTAGGCACGAGCTAGTTATAAAGCTGTTAAAGCCATTTGCTTTCGGGGATTGGTTTATCATTATCGAGGCATCCCAGTATCTCGATCTATAACGGTGCCTCTGTAATTATTATCTTCACTCTGATGGAATAGATTCGGCAAATATAGATGCCCACTCACATTCAGGTACGGTTAGCAGATCCGACACAAAAGTTGATGTTGCAGAAAGTCGATGAAAGTGAGTGGGTAAACGTGAAAAGAGTCAAGGATCGTTTCGTAATCATCATCCAAAGCCCGACTTTGCCGACAGTTAGGCAAAACTCTCTCTTTTTTGAAAAAAAAGTGCGAATATGGTAATAAGTAATAACTAAAACTGCGAATTCTATTTTTAAATTCTGGTATCTAAGTCTAAAGGTCTTTCCACATATATCAGGGCCGTGCCAGGGACGTTGGCGGACCGTGCCCCGTCAGGGGCTCAAAAAAATATAGTTGTGTACATTTTATATGAACTCGTTCACACACGTCCGTGCACGGGCCGTGCATGGGCCAGTGACGGCACTTCAATGACTGGGCTCGGCCCTGTCACGTCCCGGGCACGTCCCGGACACGTCCCGGGCACGTCCCTGATATGTGTGGATAGACCTTAAGTCTGGTGTCTTCCATCTTATTTTCTTAAGTTATTTTTACACTATATTAAGTTATGAAACTCTTCTTTTACGTCAAGATAAAACAAAGACAAGTAAATATTTAAAATATCCAAAACCCCCGACAGGGTTTTTTTATTTCTTACTTTGTAAACTACATAATGTATCTAGTAACAGACACGCTTCGATCAACAATCTATCGAACACGTAATTATGACACGATATCTTGCAAAAATACCCCGATTCAAACAATAAAACGCCCATAACTTTTGAACAGCTGAACCAGTTTTCATCAAACAGCTAAGAAGACTCCGGATAAGGGCAAATTAAAAAAAAAAAACAAGAAATCTAGGAGCTATGATGCCACAGCCAGATACATAAAATACACGAACACATCAAACTCATAACACCCCTGTTTTCCGTCGGGGCTTAAAAAGAGGTAAAACCGATCTGTAAAAATAGATAGAAATTATTTTCTTTGAAAGGTCATCAAACGTCAAACAAAAATAAAGATGGCGCCATTTGATCCAGTTTCTTTGCTATCGGTACCGCCTGACCAGCGGGCATGCGTCAGAGCACGTAAGGAGATGGGCATGACATGCACAACCTCCGCCACGCCACTGACATTACTTCATTAAAATTCTATTAACGGAAGCATTCTCCTTAAAAAACCTATCAAAAACCACCTAAGGTTGATCTACAGACAAGGCAAAATCAACTTAAAAACTTGAGAAACAATGTTCAATGTTGCGTTTGGCTCACTACTGCACTTACGACGACGAAACGTGTGGGAAAACGTGTGAATAGTTTTGGATCTTATTTTATGGAATGGAAGGTTTGAATTCGGTTGAACGAGCACCGGTCAGTCATGAAAATCTTCAAGAGACGGACAGGTAGTTTCCACGATCGCGAATCGAGGATCGGAAGTCGATTTGTTAAAAAAAAGTGTTATGGGAGAAAAGTCTTGTTTTTTTGGAGATTGTTTATTGTGTTCTATAATGTTTTGTTGAAAGTAAAAAGCTTTTAGACGCAATTTGATGAAAATAATCAAAAAAGTTGGTAATATTACCTCTGCTGATCAAAATCTTTGATAGCGATTAGAAAGCAGAAGAATTGCGGACATCTGGAAAAATAGTCATTTTAAAGCCGATGCATTTTTTGTTTGACAAAATAGCCAATAAATATACCAATCAATTGAACATATGCGATTGCAGTTAATTTGGACCTAGAATAAAAACTTTTTTACAAAAAGATACATCTGACTTCCAAATAAAAATACTACAAAATGAAAAATAACTTTATTTGAAAGTCGGTGTTCCTGTTTTTGTTTCTTCGGTTTTTGACACCGATTTCCGAAATTAAAGTAATTTTTCCTTTTGTAGAGATTTTATATTTTTTTTTGTAAAAAATGTATTTTTTTCAGTTTTTGGTTGTGGTATCTACATAATGGACAAGTTTTATAGTAAAGTACATGTGTAATGCCAAAAGTTATACCAATATAACCGTTGAAATGAGAGTGTACCAGGGTCTGCGTACCCCTTTAGAGCGTACCAGCGTTTTATTTTTTTTATTATTTTATTTGGAGCCTTGGTGGCCCAGTGGTATCGGACGCGACTTACAAGTTGTAGGTCGTGGGTTCGAGCCCAGGCAGGCGCTTAACTTTGTGTAAATTATTTCATCACCACTGCTCTCAAAACGGTGAAGGAAAACTTCGTGAGGAAACCGGCATGTCCTAGAACCAAAAAATTAGAAGACATGGGACATCCACCAACCCGCACTGGGCCCGCGTGGTGGATAATGGCACATTCGTTCTCACAGAGACGAGGCCTGTGTCCCAGCATTGGGAACATTAATAGGCTGAATATGTGATGTGATGTTATTAAATGGCAAAAACAATAAACAGATATGCTATTGCAGCAATCCCGAGAGATCTGCCGCCATTTATTGAAGAGTTCTGTTGTATATCTTCGAAGGTCTTCACCAGATCTTCACCAAATTAAAATGAGACCGATCCGGCACCATATTCTTTCAAACAAAAAATAATCATCAAAATCAATTCATAATTGGCGGAGTAATCGCGTAACAAACGTACAAACAGTCGAATTAAGAACCTCCTCCTTTTATGAAGTCGGTTAAAAATGACGAAACATAGGTAAGTGGGGCAATGTAAGCGTTACTTACATCTCTGGCTACCCTTTATCTTCATGTCTGTGAATCGGTATAAGCACGGGTTATAAACATAAAAAAAAGAATTAAAACTAGATGAAAGTCGAGTATGTTGAAACGCCATGGAGTACTGTTCTCATCACTGGGACAGATCTGCGAAATACTAGCTTGATGCACTATATTCGATCGAAAAGCGGGCCAAGAGGCTCACCGGCAATAAGGCACTGGTCAAGTCAAACTTTCAGAGCCTTGAACATCGTCGCCGAGTTGCCAGCTTGTCGGTTTTTTATCAGTTACGTTTTGGGGAGTGTGCGATGGAATAGCACGATCTAATTCCACCTAACCCGTTTCATCATCGGACTACCAGACGTGCGGCGATGCGCCATCGGTACATGGTGGACATCCCACCCATACGCACAAAACGTTATGGGAACACTTTTATAGCGTACAGATAAGGAGTGGAATTCCTTGCCGGCTTCTGTGTATCCCGACAGCTACAGCCCTAGGGGATTTTAAGTCAAGAGTGAATAGGTTATTTCTTAGCAAACGTGCTTCACTGTTGACCACATCATAACAATCAGATAAGATAGTAGTCAAGCGCGAGACTACAGATTATACAAATAAAATATATAGAGACTATAAAAAGATTTTCTCACCAAACTAAAGAATAAAAAGTTTCTAGCAAAGCGGATGGGAGTTATTGAAGAAATCAGCATAAATCTTTGTAGTATGGCATGGGGGCACGAGGGTGCTTTTGGCACGCCATGGGGGCACCGTGCCAGCTTCCCGCCAGTCGACAGACAACAGACCCCAGGCTGTAAGGCTGAATATTTACACAACATAAATCTTATTTCTGGTGATTTATTTATGTTTGAATTTGGGTGAAATAATCGGTTTTAATAAGTTACGGTCAGTGGTCTACATAAGCTCTGAATAGAGTAGATGACGAAAAAAAACTATTTAGTCCGTCAGTTAAATTACCTAAAAATATTGGACACGTATTTTTTATTTTTGTAAATGAGGAGCTCGTGGCTAAATAATCACAGCCGCACGGGTCGATCTTCAAGGTTAAGCAACGCTTGACGAGGTCGGTCCGTGGATGGGTGAGCATTTCAACATAGCGAGTTTCCTCCGTGCCTCGGAAAGCACGTTAAGCCGTTGGTCCCGGCTGTCATTTGAAGATCTTTGACAGTCGTTACGGGTAGTCAGAAGCCTGAGATCTGAAACCAGTCTTGCCAAGGGGTATCGTGTTACCCAGTTACTGGGTTATGGAGGTCAGATAGGCAGTCGCTCCATGTAAAACACTGATACTCAGCTGAATCCGGTAAGACTGGAAGCCGACCCCAACAATAATTGGGAAAAAGGCTAGGCAGATGATGATGATTTTTTATTTTGTAAACAAAAAGATACGACGGTAGAGTGCGTTGAAATATCGTGTGACGTCACGGTGTGCTACACTTTATACTGACAAAGTGACGTCACAACACAAGCCCCTACTCCTGAACATTGATGCGATTTATCTTTGTCAAATGTTTATTTATTTGTAGCAAAGAATACGTATCCAACATAATTTGATAATCTCACTGACGGACTAAATAGAATAATTATCATTTAACTACCCAGTAAACATCCCTATTGCATATAAAAATTGCATATAAAAAGCTATAATTCATGGGGGTCATGCTTAGCAGTTAGGTGATCCAGGTTAACAGTTAGCAATAAGTGTCTATAGCAAAATTACTATGAATCAAATTAACGAGAAGAATAAGTGAGTTTGGTCTTTGGTCTTCGATGTAAGCCTTTCCATTGGACCATTAATTTTCAATTGATACCTGTGTCACAAGATTATTTAGCTTAGTTATTGATTAGGCAGTAGGAAAACTAACCAACGATCATTATCAACAGCTTCGCTACCAGTTTTACCAACTTTGTTGGGCTGGCTTCCTGTTTAACCGAATACACCTGGAATACAGCAAGAAATTCAGTGTTATCAATACATGTAATAAATTTGTAGTAAAGTCGCATTTACATTGAAAATATTTCCAAAAAAAAAATAGCCAGTGTGTTAAAAATAAAAAAATTGAAAAATAAAATATTTTTTTGTCATTTGTGTCTGTTTGTTGTGTGTGTTTGTAGTTGTGCACACATCACGTAAAATATTCAAAAGCAATGTAGATAAATTTTATACATAAAAATTGTGCGTAACTTAAAGTATTACTTAGTTTTTGTTTCATCTCAGTCGGTTCACTCTATTACTACTCAAAAGTTAAATGAATTTAAAGAAGTTAAATATCACAGCACACGCAGTTCAGATACTCGGACAGTCGAGCTCAATATTTCATAGATGGAGTTGTGCATTTGACGTCATTTTCTGTATGGCTGTGTTAAGATTCTCCGCGAAGGAATCATCGTAGAAAATATTGGTTGGTTGGGGAGGGAGTGAAGCCGCGGGCACAGCTAGTTAGGTAGGTAGGTAGCATCGACCATACAGGCACGTAGGTAGGTTGTAGGCAGTTGACGGTTGAATAAAAGCTTATTTGCCGGGTTTCTTCTAACTCGGATAATAAAACTGATTATTGGGACAAACCCACCGCGCTATTCCCAAACCACTGCAACCCCTGAAAGCCAGAATCAACAGTGGTGGAAAAACTGATTAGTTATTGTTATTTTTTGAAAGAAAACGAAAACTTTACCACAAGTCCCTTTATTTGGGTACAGTCGGCACGGCATGGTTTTCCATATAGTTAATTAATTTTATTAATCTCAATAGTAATCGATCCAAAAACATTTCTTTTTAATATCTCTGCAACTGCAAACAAATAAGGCTGACTACAGACTGAGCAAGTAACCCGCTGATACATATCCAACAGCCTTGACAATCTAGGAGGCAAGTGTTACTGCCCTCTTTACTATTTATAGACCAAAAGAACATAAAACAAAAAGTCGGCAGTGTGTGTGTTTACCGCGACACAGTAGCGATGTACGACGGACCGGTCTATGTGAGATGAGCGCAGTTAATAAAGTCGTCACAATCTAAGACGCCCGTTGACGTTTCTCATTTTAAATGCCGCGATAACTTTCTACGTAATAAATTGAAAAATCAAATTCATAATCCTAATTAATTACTATGTTACCGATACACTATAACAACGAGTATCATTCGCAAGCATCAAGTTTAATTATTATTAAGTATTTTTATAGCTGTCAATACTGGCCTTTACCATTGTCATTCACCGTTTCGGTGATCTTAACGGTCGGCTAACAAAATTGTACAGCTTTTACAACCAATAACAGCTTAATCTTTGCTTTTAAGTTTGTATCCGTAGAAAAGCATGCAAGCACTTAAGTTGATCATTTAAATGCATGTCTCTTTAGTTAATATTTTTACCCGACTGCCGAAGGAGGGTAAAGTGTTTATCAGTCTATGTATGTATGTATGTTTGTTTCTACGTGGCGTTCTAGAGACCAAACGCGTTGGCCGATTTTGATGGTTCTTACGTCAATCGATTCGTCTTAACCCTGCGAGTGTCACTAGCTACATTAAAATTGGAAAATATATAAAAAAAGTTAATTAAAAAAATTAAAAACCCGACTGCTTAAAAAGCAAACTAAAAAGACGTAAACAAGAAAAAATTATGCTGTGCAGTCGGAGGATACATATTTGCGAGCTGGCGGACCAAAACCATCTTCATAATTCGAAGGCTAACTGAAAGACGTCCCTGAAAGCGACGTCTTTCAGTTAGCCTTCGAATTATGAAGATCTTGTTGTCTTTGACCAACAACTTTAATCTGTTTGCAGTAGGCATGCGCAATGAGGATTTACTATTTGAAGTCAGTTTAAACTTGGAACGTTGACTATGGTCCAGAAGTATAGCTGTCAAAGTTTGTTACGTACCTACTACGGGTGTGAAAACCAAGTTTACATTTAAATTATATTTAATACCTAAAAGCACCGACATTCATTGACCCGTAACTTATATTTGCCATAACTAATCTGAGGTACTTATCGTAAAATATTCACAACAATAATAAAATTAGGAAAAAAGCAGCTCAAACGGAGGAGTTTGACATATCAGACCTTACGCTACACCAGCGCCTCTAGCGGCGAATTCTTACGCGGTAGCCCCCATTACATTTAAGTAATTGAAGAGGTAAACTGGAGCTGACAAATGAAGGTTTTGGAAAAATGTTTTCATGTGGAGTTTGATAACTGTATAAAGAAGGGTTTTCAGCATGCGATCTGCAAACAGGCCGATGTTTGACATTGTAAAAGTTCTTTGCATGCACTTTTTGTTTTGTAGAGTTTTTCATGTCAATATTATTAAGATAAGATATAGATAAGATAAGATCATTTATTTGTCCAAAACATATGAGTATACACACACATGCCATGCAAGATGTTACATTAAATTTATCACTGTCATGTTTTGCCTCACAAATATAACAAGTAAACATCAAATAATTACCAGCTTATCCATTATACAAAACAATCAATAATCCAAATTAGAACATAAAAATTAAAATATACTACAGCATAGTGCCATCAACTCATCAAAGGAATGTTTATAAAATTTGTCAATTAGATCAAATCAAATTTGCCTAGCCTTTTCCCAACTATATTGGGGTCGGCTTCCAGTCTTACCGGATTCAGCTGAGTACCAGTGTTTTACATGGAGCGACTGCCTATCTGACCTCCACAACCCAGTAACTGGGTAACACGGTACCCCTTGGCAATCTGGTGTCAGATCTCAGGCTTCTGGCTACCCATAACGACTGTCAAAAATCTTCAAATGACAGCCGGGACCAACGGCTTAACGTGCTTTCGAAACTAGGTATGTTGAAATGGTCACCCATCCACGGACCGACCTCGTCAAGCGTTGCTTAACCTTGTTGATCGCCCAGTGCGGCTTTTATTATTTAGCCACGAGCTCCTCCAAAATTAGTCAATTAAATGATTGACATTTAGTAATTAGTTATAAAATCTGGATATTTCAAACAAGCCAGACAAAAAAAACAAAAAAAAAACCTAAAATGTTCTTTTCCTACTTCTCCGTTATTCTTTTCTGATTAATTTCGTTGCGGGATCCAAGACAGTTAAATTCATTGCCTCGGCGCTTTTCTGGTGGTCGCCACTGTTGATTCTGGCTTTCAGGAGTTGCAGTGGTTTGGGAATAGTGCGGCGGGATAAACCAAAAAAAAAAAAAAACTGTTCAATTTATCAGTAAAAAATTCGTCAGTGCTGTAATAGCCTTTCTCTAACAAAAGGCGTTTTAAACTACTTTTTAATTTTTCTGTTCTATATTCCCTCCAATATTTGAAAATTATATGTAGGTATGTAATGTATGTGGTTAAGAATCATTGACCTGTAATAAGCCTACTGTAGAGCAAAGCCTTAATTCACATTGAGAGAAGAAACGAGCAAGCAGGCAGCAACGATGATTCATCATCAAAAAAAATCTAGCCTCCATCCGTTCTAATGCTTGCTCCACGTGTTCGGAATTCCCCGGTCATGTAACAATAACTCTCAATTATAAATTCATATGTATTATGTTAAAACAGTCAGTAATGATACTAAATCTACATACGAGTACATACACCCATCAAAAAGAGTTTTGAAACAACGCGATTTCGGCTTGACTTTGAAATTGGAATATCTTGTTAGGAATTAAATGTATTCATTTGTTTTTTGGGACCCCTGAAACTATTATTTCTTTTTAGGGAACTTTTCTATAATCATAGGACGGATGACTTTTGGGATAAACGCGTTTTTAAATCATAACCGCTATTAAGTAAGCATAAGGTAGAATTCTCTCATTCGACAGGTATCCGGTAGCAGCTGGATGAGAGAGTGACCAGCAGCCTAATTGCGTAAGTGAATTCTGCAAAGCAAACAAGTCGATTCCTTCAAAGAATTAGAATCATTTCTTTCAACTTTTTCGGTATTGTGAAACTAATTTGGAAAGAGTACAAACATCCTCCTCTGAGTTAAAGTTCATCTACTGCGTTATGTTTCATCAAACTCGAATTATTTATTTCCAAATCATTAGGACACAATTTCATTACACAATACCAATAGTGAAGTTTTATCTCGATTCTTCCGCTTTCGTTCATTCTTTACAATCAATTCTACGTCAAAATATTGGTATGGAAAAGAGCATAACCTTACCTTTTTAGAGTGTAATATGCAACACGTAAAGTCGTTTTTGGGAAGGTTCCGACTTGTTTGCTTTGCAGAATTCACTTACGGAATTAGGCTGCAGGGTGACAAATGGCGTGGCGTGATCTAGTTGCAGTAATGGTGCTATAGCTGATGATGATACAATCTGCAAATTAATCAACGTAGGTCTTTAGGACTTTCAGGGTTGATAGAGCGGCGGTTTCCGCAGTGCTGGAAGCAACTTGAGAACTGCCGAGGTTCGAGAAGAATGGCATGCAATTGAAGATTCTCTATTGATGGAATAAACTTTCTCTATCCAGGTATTATGTCTAAACGGCCAGAAAATTGTCAGATAGATTAAGCAATCGTGCGACCAGTAGTGGTTTTACTGGAATTCTGATTAAACATGAGTGGCTTGCAGTTTCCCTTTCATCACAACAACCTACATAAAGGAGACAGTTATTAGCCGCACAGTAGCTTTGTCTCTTTCTACAAAGTAATAAATTTCTTACGAAGGCATTGTTCAGTCCATCACACTAATATTATAAAGGTGAAGGTTTGTGAGTGTGTGTTTGTATGTTTGTTACTTCTTCACGCTCAAACGGCTGGACGGATCTGGATGAAATTTGGCACAGAGATAGATTACAGTCTGGAATAGCACATAATACTTTTTAATTTTATCTCGAGAAAAAGTTCCCTTGGGATAATTTTCGACATCCACGCGGGCGAGGCCGCTGGTAGAAGCTAGTTGTCTATGGTGCAGTCTGATGATGATGATGAAAATAATATGGATGTTATTTATAGCTTACAAATGACAGTAAACTTGTTCATACCACTGTACATACTTAGACGAGTTGTGTAGCGATAGAGACATAAAATTTGCCTGCCAGTGTAATTAAACCTTAACTACAGGTATTTGCAGGTTGTTATGTGTGCTCGGAATTAATTAACGGTTCCGTATAGATTAAGTTAATTATTAATAGTTTTAGTGCTAGGGAAATGAAATTTTGTGAAGAGGTGAGTTGATTGAAAATGTTCTAGGGATATTCTCTCAATGTTTGAGAAGCTTGTGGTTAAATAATAATAGCCGCACGGGTCGATCTTCAAGGTTAAGTAACGCTTACCGAGGTCAGTCCGTGGATGGGTGACCATTTTTACATGGCGAGATTCCTCGTAACTCGGAAAGCAAGTTAAGCCATTAGTCTCGGGTCTCATTTACAGGTCTTCCGCAGTCGTTACGGGTAGTCAGAAGCCTGGAATCTGACACCTGTAACGCGGGTATCGTGTTACCTAGATACTGGGTTGTGGAGTTCAGATAGCCAATCGCTCCATGTAAAATACTGTTGGGCAGATGCTAGGCAGATTGATTAATACCTGTAATACAAATATCAAGTGGCACCTAAATGATTGCAGACAGAAAATACTCAGTGATTATTTTTATTCAGCAATTAATTTTCGTGATCTTCTTTGGATTCCAATCTCGAATTGAATCACTTTTAATAATGTACCCTGTAATATTCTTATTTTTATATTTTAATATTTTTATTGTATTTTTTTGCATTATTATCGTTACTACGTAAGCTTATTCTTTAGCTTATTATTCTTATATATTTATTTATAGAAATGCAGACACGACGTAAAAATCGTTATTGAATAAATGAATAAATTTAATTGAATCACCATAATCTCTCACTTGCATGTAATTTTCTTATTTGTTTTCTATGTTTTTTTTTATTGGCCTTTATTTTATTATAATAACGAAGCATGTTTTAAAATGAGCTGTAAGTTTTACAAATATAATAAAACTAGCATCTGCCAGCGGCTTCGCCCGCGAGAATGTCGAAAATTATTCCAAGGAAACATATTCCCGGGATAAGAAGGTGGTGGTGAGAGAGAGAAGTGGGTCCTAGGTGCTATTCCAGACTATAATCTATCTCTGTACCAAATTTCATCCTGATCCGTCCAACCGTTTGAGCGTGAAGAAGTAACAAACATACAAACACACTCACAAACTTTCGCCTTCACTGTTATTAGTGTGATAAATAAATATTATGTACCTTTTTACCCCGGACTAAAGTGATCCAAATATTCGAATAACTTCATCACTGCAGAAGCTCCAACATGTCTGCTTACCACCGAAGTATAGATACAACTTTAATAATACCTTCTCATTTCTATAATTACCACGTGCTATTTAATGCTGATTAGTTTTGAAATACTGTCTGCGGCCAGTAATTACTTACAATGATAATATAGAATGTTTTTTATTGACTGCAGTCTGTAACTAGTTGTATTGATGAATACAGAACAGGCAGATTGTAGAAATGTTAGTGATACTTTTATGATGTCCAAATGATTTTGAATTGCATTAGGTACTTGGAATTTAATTAAAAGCGAGTCGCCTACGCGATTGCAGTTTGAGGTACAGAGTGCTTTTAGGACAGTCGTTCAAAGGGTGTTCCATAGAGCGTAGAGATTATTTTAAATATACATTGTGAACGGGAACGTAAGCCCTTTCAAAATTAAGACTCCTGAGTTCAATCTTCAGCCGGGCGACCACGTTCGGGTATTATTTTGTGCCCTGTAGATGGCTTCCGAAAAGCCTTTAGCACCGTAGACCACATACAAATACGCTGCGACAGGTTATACCGAAGACCGAAGAATATAACCTGTCACTCTGCTTAGCGTTAGTGGTCTACGAGAAAGCCTTCGATTCGATCGAGACTTGAGCTGTACTGCAGTCTCTCCAACGGTGCCAGATCGACTACCGGTACATTGAGGTGTAGAAGTACAAAAACGCCACCATGTCAGTCTGTCTTCAAGAACAGACCTCGAAACCTATCCTTCTCCAGCGCGGTGTGAGACAGGGAGACGTCATTTCTCCGAAACTGTTCACTGCTGCGCTGTCTTCAAAGTTCTGGACTGAAGGGCTAGGCATCAACGTTAATGGCGACTACATCACTCATCTTCGGTTTGCCGATGACTTAGTGGTCATGGCTGAGACCATGGAGAGCTTCATTACAATGCTCGATGACCTCAGTTGAGCTTCCGAAAGAGTGGGTCTTAGGATGAACATGGACAAAACCAAGGTGATGTTGAATGCACATGTAACACCCACTCCTATCAAGATCGGAGACTCTACACTCGAAGTTGTAGACGATTATTTCTACCTGGGACAAACAGTCCTGTTGGGTAGGTCTAACTTCGAGAAAGAGGTTAACCGTCGAATCCGACTCGGCTGGGCGGCGTTCGGGCAGTTGCGCTGTATTTTCTTGTCCAATTTACCACAGTGTCTCAATACAAAAGTCTATGGCCAGTGTGTATTGCCAGTAATTACTTATGGGACCGAGACATGGTCGCTCACAATGGGCCTTATCAGGCAATTTAAAGTTACCCAAAGGGTAATGGAGAGGGCTATGCTCGGAGTTTCCTTGCGTGATCGCATCACAAATGACGATATCCGCAGGAAAAATCAAAGCTACCGACATCGGCCGAAGAATAGCGAAACTTAAGTGGCAGTGGGCAGGGCAAATTGCTCGCAGAACAGATGGCCGATGGGGCCAAAAAGTTCTGGAGTGGCGACCGCAAATTGGAAGATGATGCAATGGAAGGCATCCCACTAGGTGGACCGATAACCTGGTTAAGGTTGCGGGGATGCGCTGGATGCGACGCACGGGGACGCACGGGATCGGCCAATGTGGCCTATGTCCAGCAGTGGACGTCTTTCGGCTGAAATAATGATGAGATGGCACGGATGGTATTTTACTGTGTAAAGAGTACTTAATCTACGAACACTTTATTTCACTGATAAGTAAAAAAAAAAAAAAATTTTGACTAAGTCAAAAGGTGATTATGATTATTTAAATTTTAAATCGCTTGATATTTTTTTCTTTTTTATCGAAGCACTTAAGAATATATAAAAATACAATGTGCTTTGAGCAATTAAGTATTTAAAGAAAGCCACCTAACTTTTATTACAAACAAAATTAATCTTGCAAATGGATTTCACGTTCGTTAACTATGAAATCAACAAGAAACAAGAAACAAGTCAAAGAACATTACCTCTCCACCACCTTGTAATTTTATATATTAAGTATATGTATGTATTTTTATTTTCCTATATTTATTAAGTTATGGTATATGTGTAATTTATATATGATTAGTTAAGTTATTTTTGTCTATTTTAAGCTTCCTTGTTCTTTCTACACACTGTGTCTTCGTTTATCATCCAACTTTCCTGTCGCAGGTCTGCTGGAAGAAATTTCTAAATGGAATAAGCAGTACCTTTGTGCTCTTCAATCTGTATTATTTATTTTCTCTGTAAAGTGTTTTTGTGTGTACATAAATAAATAAATAAATAAATAAATAATAAATCTAACATTTTAGCCACAAATCATACACACTTGAGCTGGCTAATCCTAATCCGACACCCATCTCTTTCTTTTGTCCCAAATTAAGAGAGATGGAGAAATAAAGTCATATAACCGCTAAAACCAGGTAGTGTGTAAGCGTTTCTTAGTATTTTTTTAGGGTTCCGTACGTCCGAATGAGAAAACGGAACCTTTATAGTATCATTCGTGTGTATAATATATCACCGCCAATTTGCGCCGTATCTATAGTAGCGATACAATTGAAAGGCTAAAGCACTGAATCCTGAATTTCTGTGACATTATCAAATAAATACATTTTGAATATGGGGTCACTTAGGGGACAAGTAATAAAATTTAAAAAAAAACTATTTATATCTTGACCGTTACACCTATGAAATGAAAGGACTATTTTGAGGCGTTCAAATACCTACATTTATCATAATTTTCAAAAAATAACAATTCTTTAATTATTTAAGAAAAATACAACCGACTTTCAAATAAAAACTCTACAAAGTGAAAAATTGTTCAATTTGGAAAGTCGGTGTTCCTGTTTTCGTTTCTTCGTTTTTTGACACCGACTTCCGAAATTGAAGTTATTTTTCACTTTGTAGTTTTACATAAATGACAAGTTCTATAGTAAGGTACTAATAATGTCCACAGTGATGCCAGAATAGATTACCCGAATGAAATATAACTTGAACATGTACAATTCTGCGTACCCTTTTAGAGCATACTGTCGTGATGGTATGTATGAAATGGTGTAAACAATAAAGAGACATGCGATTGCAGCAATCCCGAGAGATTTGCCGTCATTTATTGAAGAGTCCTGTTGTATTTCTCCGAAGCTCTTCAACGGATCTTTACCAAATTTAAATGGGACAATTTCGGAATAAACTTTATAAAAAAAAATTATTCATAGCCGTTTATATATGACGGAGTTATGCCTGATCCGGAAAAATAAAAAAAAATATAAACATTCAATTGAGAACTGCCACCTTTTTGGGGTGTCGGTTAAAAATAGATGAAAATCATTATCAGCCTTATAATGTACCCACTGCTGGGACGCCTGTGCATCCTATCTGTGAGAGAGGTATTCACCACGCGGACCCAGTGCGGGTTGGTAGATGTCACATGCCTTCGAATTTTTGGTTCTAGTACATGCCGGTTTCCTCACGATGTTTTCCTTCACCGTTTTGAGAGCAGTGGTGATGAAATAATTTACACAAAGTAAAGCGCCTGCCTGGGTTAGAACTTACGACTTACGACACGTAAGCTCTAAAATCGATCTCTCTCAGATGAAAATGTTTACCTTATATCCGAAACTACTGAGGCAGAAATTTTGATCAAATAAATAGAACATTGTTCTTTACTTAGATTGCAGGCAAACTTTTTAGAAGAATATTTGTTGAAAGAATTATAATTTCAAGCGTGAGTCCGACTCACACCTGGCCGGTTTTTGGTCTTTAGTATTTTTTTGGTCTGTCTAGCGCTCAGTCATTAATTCACGATTATGTCTGCCGACTGACGGTACAGTTATTCGGTTATATGTCACGTTTCATGGCTGTGAGCATGCTGAAAGCATAAAACTACTGTATACAACACTTTTTGCGAGTCTACGCCACAGAGAAGAAAGATACAGTGGGTTTAGTTTGTTTGTGTTGTTAGACTGATCTGTCCCTGCTTCTTTATTTCATCGATTAGTTCACTCAAATTCAATGTTATCCTTTTATTAACTATCTCAAACACAGCGCCAATATGGAGCCCCTTTGCAAAATATACCTCACCTCTTCGTCTGCCCTTCATACCCAATCACTTGCAGCTTTCAGGATCTGAACACGGCGAGTGTCAGAGCTGTCCAAGATACTGGTTGCATACAATTTGAATGGTTCTGCCTCTGCTTGACTGGGAGTATAGTTGTTGACTTTATCATTACATATTAAAATTGTTATGAAAATTCGACCAATCACATGCGAGATGAAAGATGTGATATGGATTTCCGTCTTTGTGATTGGTGGATTTTTCATACACTTTGCCCTTTGCCTTGCCGAATTCATTACGCAATAAGACTGCTGATGTGATATTAATTTTGGCAATTGCTGCTGTTTTAAATCTTGTTGACCTACTGGTACGAATAACCCAGCACAGTGGCTTTAATTTAATCTACTTCTATGTAGAGCTGGTATTCATAGATATTGAAGATGGCCAATGAAAAAATTAAAAAAAGTATTATATGGTTTTTTAGCTGTAAAAGCATTAAACTGATATATAAAATACAGTTGAAGCGTTTATGAAATGTAAGGATTAGGATTAAGTGCGAAATAATTACTGGCCAATTAGATAAACTCTTTCTTTTGAATCTTTCGTAATATCCTTTTCAATTTCAGTACATTGAAGCTAACTGCATATTTTTTTGTGTTTATCAATCAATTAATCACATATCCGGATTCAAGAGAAACACATACAAACAGAAATAAAAAAGAAAATGTGTTAAAAAAAAAAGAATTGCGTGATGTGGCTCTCACAAGTGCTTTTGTTTTTAAAAAGTGAAGGAAATAATTGCAATCTACCTGAGTGTGATTTCACGAACATCGATTTTGTATGTATATACTGGTATTGAATTTGGTTTTCTTTTCAGGGATACTGAATGATCATCATCATCAGCCTTCTAATGTTCCCACTGCTGGGACACATGCCTCCTCTATGGGAGAAAGAGTTATTTGAAAAAATAAAGGTAACTGAATATTCCATCGGGCAAGTGTGGTACATATGCTCGTGGAAAAGCACAATTTTTTTTTTGTTTGCAAAATAATTTTACTGATTTATATGGCCGGTTTCTTATAGCAACTAAGTGAACTAAATAAAGTATTACGACTAAGCAGCTAACTTTCAAGCAAACATATGAGGGTCCTTTGATGAAAAATCTAGTTTTGTAACTTGAACCTAAGAGAAAAGCCATACAAAGTTACTAGCCATACAGGTGTTTCTTCGCACAAATCCTACACTTACCACAATGCATGACCTAAATCCATAAAAAAACGCATCAAGGTATAGAACGGGTTAATATTGTATCAAACATCTGCGTCCGCGCATTTAGATTTATCTCCATTTTCCGCTCGTGCGTCGATTGCCGATCATTGCCGAGCGTTCTCATTGGTCGACAGAGCCCGCGCTTGGCTGTGATTGGTCAAAATGCACCTGAGGCATTGGATGTCGGATGCGTTCTGAAATTAAATTCGTTATTATACCCTGGTAGCTATTAAAAGCTTGATATTGCGTATTTATGATTGGATCAAATTATGGTGTTTGACTCGCTACAGTAAACATAGACGTTGTATTTATTGATCGATTTGAAGCTGTGTTTAGAGAATGCGTGCTTTCAGTTTCTGTGCAAAATGGGTAATTAAAATGTTGAGTATAAACATAGAGCTCGGAATCGTAGAGGCAACGACTAGATATGCCATTACACATTCGTAGCCACGCCTTGTGTTCTGAGCACAAGATTGGGCAGTCAAAGCCATGTATGAGTATATGGTGACACTCACTGTCACACATGGAGTGTAAAGCCTGTTTGGGAATTGTTAAGAGGAAATGCGTGCAGAGAGCTCTGGCTGAATTTCCTTAGTAAAAAGTCATAATTCGAGATTTGGCTCTCGCCTATTTCCTCCACCAATATTGGACCAATTTAAAAGATATTCCATAAACTGAATAAAAAAGATATATGTTGTGCTTTTAAGTTGTTCATTTATAGTTGTCAAATTTGTACACTAGAGCTGGCAGCATAATTTTGAGCATTTTTTGAGGGTTCATGTGCTTCTAAAGATTATCAAAAAAGTAAAAAAAAAAAAAAAAATATCTTTTGTTACCCGGGCCACACCAATTGTTTTTGGTGCTTTTTATGATTTTTTGTTATAGATAGGCTCACGCTTGACCACTATCTCACCTGATGGTAAGCGATGATGTGGTCGACGGTGTAACACGCTTGCCTAGAAGTAACCTATTCACTCTTGACTTAAAGACCCTGAGGTTGTTGCTACGGAGGAACATACATAAATACAAACTAGTTTAATTTACTTTTGATTTAATTAAGTTCCCTTTTATTTGTACCTACATTACGTGTATCTGTGTGTGCCAAGTAAACTTGTTTTATTTCTTTATTTCTTGATTTCGCCGTATGTGATGAAAAGCCTGCTATTCCAGACTATAACCTATCTCTGTGCTAAATTTCATCCAGATCGAGGTTGATCTTTGAATAACAAACATACATCCACACACACATCCATCCAAACTTTCACATTTATACTCGTAATATTAGTAAGATAGGCTCGCGTTTGACCACTATCTCACCTGATGGTAAGCAATGATGTGGTCGACGGTGAAGCACGCTTGCCTAGAAGTAACCTCACTCTTGACTTGAAGACCCAGAGGTTGGAGCTATTGAGCCACGCAGGCTGCCTCCGGCAGGGAATTTCACTCCTTAGCTGTACGCATAATAAAGTATTCCCAAAGGTAGGATGTCCAACATGTATCGATGGCACGTATCTATGATTAGAATTAACTAATGCTCAAAATTTTATATCAGTTAAATGCCCAGTATGAGTAGACAATGTGATAAAAACCATTACAATGTTATATTTTAATGTTGACATTGGTTTTAATATAGAATAGATAAGTAAGTACGATTACTATTTAAGCAAAAAAGTCGACGGAGGCCTGCTGCGCGGGGCTCCTATTTCTGTCTGCAAGGTCTAAAGTAACCTAAGCTCCCTCTCTCCTGGTCGAGGTGCCCTAAGCTCCCGAGCTCGCTTCGCTCGCTCTTGGACTAATTCATTGACCATAACTAGTGCTAGTTTTAACTAAAGCTCGGAGTGACAACCAGTTTTATCTGAAAATCAAATATATCAGTGGTAAATTATAGTTTTGACTAGGTGTTTCTTACAAAAGCACTTAGTAAAAACTAGTTCTAACTAGGGAAAACGCGTTCTATCTAAAAACTGGTTTTAACTGTAACATAAACACTTGAAACAAAAACTATTATGTATACCTAAAAATAAAATAGTCTAAAATATGGCTTCGAAAATCTCCTCCACATCTTTGTCCACTGGTATCGATTGACCTCTGGCTCTGACCAAGCTAAAAGCCAGCCCTTAGGTCATGAAATGTGAAGTATTATCAACTAGGTATTTAGACAGATATCACGATAGGTAATTGTTTAACCTATATTTAAAACATCAATTACGGTAGTACAATTCTACCAAAAAAAATCATTGCGGTTGATAAAGTGACCATTGACTACACTTTGTACTTACGAATCTAAGTTTTTTGCTAGAGTCCTAAGTGCTTCGTACTGGTGATTATTTTGAAGCAGAACTAATTTAAAAAAAATAAAAAACGTAATAGACAATTCAAAATAACGGCTGTTGTTGATGGCTAGTAAAAACTGTTTGCTAGTTAGCTAGAAGTTGGATTGATGAAGGAGGTATAAACCCCGATTACTCAAAACAACTTTATTCGAAGTCTATGCCCGGATTTCTGAATTAATTAAGTTTTTGTCATACTCCAATTTGGCCTTAAAACCTGTAAAGTGTAAAATTTTGGCATTAAATTAGGGTTTCAAACGTTCTCACTTCCATATTATCAACGCTCGGGTCAACTCCGAAAGTCGGAAATCGAAGAGTGAAATCAATAACATTTAGGCGTTTATTAGATGTTTCCTAGTCTAGTTGTCGGCACGTAACTTTTTTTGAATTATCACAGGATGTGTGAAATATACCATACTAGATTCTGCCAGCGGCTTCGCCCGCCTGAATAGTGTTTTATCACCCCAAGAGAAATGTATACCGTGATAAAAATCCTATGTACTAGGTAGTCCAGATTATAATCTAACTGTTTGCCAAATTTCATCCAAATCCGTTCAGCCGTTCTGGCGTTATGAGTAACAAACATCCAAACTTTCGCATTATAACATTAGTAAGATCCTGGCAACAGAATATAGTTTGCCCAGCGACAAGACAAGTATACATAGTACGTCTAACTAGATTGCTCCTCAGAACATTTTTTCTTTCATCTCCAAATCCAATTTAGATTTGAAAACAACTAGATAATTACACATTACAATAGTTTAAATTGTGTCTATAGCTAAGCGCTAGACCACACAAGAATTTCTATTACCTACCTAGTTGCCTACCTATTTATTTTTTTATCCATCAAGAATTTCAAGGTAAGTACCTCATATAGTATTCTTAACAAATAGACCGGTACAGTTTCGCTAGCTCATTTAAAAAAGTTCAATTTGGTCTAGTGAAACTTAGCTTTGAAACCCAAAGGAAAATTACAATCAACCAAAAAAAAAATGGTAACTGCCAAAATTTTACTTTTTGTTTTTTATTTATGATGTGTTTGCTCTTGACTTTAGTCTAGGTCATGTAATAATGTATAGATTATAACATTCTATAACTTTTGATTGCACTGTAGGCCGAAGAAGGATTGAAGCCATTGAGATGTGGTGTTGGAGAAGAATGTTGCGCAGACCATGGACAGCAAAGCGCACAAATAAGTCCATTCTCGATAAGCTCAATATCGGATCTAGACTCTCCACGATTGGCTACCATCAACGAGTCTTGAGCTACTTTGGTCATATCGCTCGGAGACAGAGAGACATCCTGGAGAAACTGGTTGAGGTGGGAAAGGTGGATGGAAAGAGACCGCACAGACGATCTCTAACTCGCTGGTCAGACCAGAAAGGGCGATTACAGGACTGAATATAACCATTGCCCTGAGAAGAGCTGAAGACAGACTGGCGTAGAAGCAGCTTGTCAGTGACTCCGTCAAAGCGTTCCAAGACGGGCATGACCTTCAGAAATGAAGACAACGAATAAGAAGATAACTTTTGATGCTGATGATGCATAAGCATAGAATCTGCCTATAAGTTTTCCACCACCACTTAACCTCCTGCATCTCGTAGGCTGCAGTCGTTTTATACCGCTGGGCCAGTGCTGCTTTACCAATAATCACTATCCATTCCATTAACATAAGACAAATTACTTTTTCGTTTTCCTTTTTATCGAAAAGGAAATTGTTGGTCACAAAAAACGCCTTGGATGGTTAGTGCTCTGAATGTCATTTTCTAGAAACTAAACGGTATTGTGACATGACCTATTCCCAGAGTGCATGAAAAACATCAATTGCCCTACAAAACCGTTCTGCCAATCTTCGCGACCTCCCAAGACCAATCCGTTGAGAACCTGATTCATTTCCATCCATTCACAATAGAAATGGATTCATGGCTGATTATAAAGTTTATAACAATCAATGCTTTGCTAAACCGAATAAGAAGCTATTTTCTTTAAAGATTTTTTAGTAAAGTTCGTTCGCTTTAGCATATCAATAGCGGTCATTGCCCTTATTCTAATATCTCTTTGTGAGAAACCAAACAAGAATTATGATGTAATATGAAGTTATGTATCGTTTTTCATCTTAACTCATATTAAAAAGAGGTGGAGTTTGTTAGATTATACTGGTAATCTTCAAAATTTCTGACCCCATTACGAAAATTATTTCACTGATATAAAGGTATACTCTTCTTTTTCTTCCTGCCCCTTCCCAATTTATTTAGGGTCGGGCCTCCTTGTGCGTCTACGCCAGAATGGTCTATCCTGGGTTGTCAGTGGTGGCAAATTTTTCTCCTTGAGGTCTCTCTCGACAGTGGTCCACCAAGAGGCTGGTGGTCTGCCCCTTGGTCGTTGCTTGGTGCTGATTTTAAGCATTGTCTTCACGGAGCAGCTATCTTCTAGAAAGGTATACTAACACCACAATATTTCTTCCTTCTTAAATACTTCTTTCTTTCTATCGTTTAGTGTTATAGTCTACTTTTTAACCGACTTACCAAAAAAGGAGGAGGTTCTATGTTCGACATTAAGAATGCATTTTTTTTTTTTTTTTTTTTATGTATGTTCACCGATATCTCCGTCAATTGAGGACCGATTTTGAAAATTATTCTTTTGTTTGAAAGAGTATATTTCGAAATTGGTCCCATTTTAATTTGGTGAAGATCTGATGAAGAACTTCGGAGATATACAACAGAACTCTTCAATAAATAACGGCAAATCTCTCGGAATTGCTGCAATCGCATGTCTGTTTATTGTTTATACCATTTCATAACATAACATCACGCCAGTACGCTCGAAAGGGCTATGCAGGTCTTTCATTTCACCGGTTATATTCAAGTTTCATGTTATTCGGGTAATATATTATGTCGTTATAGGTACTTACTTAACTACTTCCCTATTAGGTAGGTACTTACAACAAAAATGTGAAAAATAAAAAACTTTTTCAAAAAAATACTACCGACTTCCAAATAAGAAAACTAGAAAGTGAAAAATAACTTTATTTTTGGAAGTCGGTGTCCATAACTTAAAAATTTGGTACCTACCAAAGACACCGACTTCCAAAAATAAAGTTATTTTTCACTTTCTAGTTTTCTTATTTGGAAGTCGGTAGTATGTTTTTGAAAAAAGTTTTTTATTATCCCTGTAAAACGCATGTTTCCTGAAAACCACGGGAGAAGCTAGTCTTAAATAATATTAAAAAGAGAGAGTCCAAATTTTTTGAGTTTGTTCCTACGTGAACGTTTAGGATAATTTCTGGAACCACTATTTGAAAAAAAATAATTACCATTTGAGAGATAGGTATCTACATTATTCCAGATGGTTATAGGCTATAAATTATTATGTTCCATGCAAAGCCGGGGCGGGTTACTAGTGAGTAATAAAGGTTGAGGTTGATTATTTCCGTTTCTGAAATTCGAATGTCAGTAAATGGACGCGGGTCACTGACCGCTATTGCCATGCTAAAACGGTTTAACTATAGTGACATCTATTTCACACGTTGCCAAGTTTTTGCATGATTTTCGCTCGTTACTTAGTAAATCGTCTGTTTGATTGACCCCAACCTCTCGATTGATTGTGCAGTTAAGTACTTTTTGCTTTCACCTTTAATATGGTTATTAGTAGACAAATGGAAGGTGATTGTAGCTATTTAACTTGTTTTTTGTGTATTTTTTGTTGGCATATGTTTAGCTGAAGTTAGTAGCACGATTTACTGTGTGGTCTTCTTTGAGAGAAGATTTAACATTTTTGGTATTCTCTCTCTTCTGTTCTTTAAACTTAGTTTATTGATGTTCTTTCTTAGGTACTTGGAGGCCGTTTAGATGATATTTAGGACGCATGATAGTCTTTCGAAAATTTGTAAAAATTTATGGTTACCCAAAAGATAGAAGAAAATATACCTAGGGGACGTAGGCTTATACGATGCCGATGATGTGATCAAGTGAAGCAACACCTACAGCCCAATTGCGCAAGTGAATTCGACAAGGCAAAGGGTTTGGCCGCCATCAATCGACCAATCACATTCAAGATGAAAGACTCGATGTGGATTTCCGATAGGCTGCTGGACACCAAGATATGCTCTACAACAGGCCACAGATCGCCAAAAATGGAGGGGAGATATCGTCAAGAATCTTAATGAGCATACGAATGAAAGAGATAGGAGGAATCAGACGACCTTGCTGACCTAATACTTTCATTGGTAAACTAGACCTTGTCTTCGGTAAATTCGACCTTTAGAGTTCCGTACCCGAAGGGTTCAAATGGAGCCCTATTGCTGTCACTCACGTGTCCGTCTGTCTGTCCGTTGTCACACAATTATGTTCTGAAGAATTATTTAACTTCCCATTGACCTATTAACATGAAATTTGGTGATAATGATTATTATTACGTAGGTATATTTTACTAACAAATACCAATATATTCTACACTAACTGTTCCCTGCGGCTTCGCTCCCGTGGACCACCTCACAGAACCCGTTTTCGGGATTAAAAAGTAGCATATGTCACTCAGGAATAATGTAGCTTTCTATCGGTGAAAGAATTTTTTGAATCGGCCCAGTAGTTTCGGAGTCTATTCGGTACAAACAAAAAAAAACATTACCCTTTATAATATTTTATTAATATATATTCTATATTTGGTACAGAGCCCTAAATGTTTGAAGTCCGACACGCACATGGGTTTTCTTTTTTGTAACTTTTAGTAATTTATGTGACCTTCTTTATAAATTCGCATGTCCTATCTGTCTACTTAATCAATCCCAAAACACCGCACGTAAACGAGTTTCCAATGACAAACAAAGAAACAAATGATATTTGTTTGCAGTTAATTATAACCAGCAAATAGATAAACAGGACGACATGATATTCCCATAGCTGCAGCTAAGGCCTTATTGGCAGTCGCTACTGGCTGGCCGCCAGGGTTTGTCTGACGAATTTATGTGCGTACGCTATGTTGGGCTGTGTGGGTGTGTTGTGATCATATAGTTATGTGTTTTCGTTTTAATTTATTGATTATTAATGTTTTTGAGGTTAAGGTTTTATTTTGCAGGTAACAAAGAAAGCGTTTAGTATTAGGGACTTCTATTTTTAACTTACTGCAGTGATGTTAGATAAAGAAGTAGGTGTTGACTTGTTCTGTTATAATTTAAATGAACTGAGTACTACTTTTATGATTTTGATAACTTTTTTTAAAACTGCTCCACACTAGGAATTTCTTCATGTATCGTGGGTGTGTTTACAAACATTTAAACTCACATACACAAGGCACCCAAATCCGGAACAACTATCTCTAGGCTATAATACAAATATTTGTTCCGTGCGGGAATGATCCCGCGCCACGCAGCGCAGCAGCCGATCGCTCAGCCACTACGCCAACGAAAACGCGCTACGCTATCTGACGTAACGTCAGAATGTACCCCGATTAATAAAGTTAAATAAAATTTATTATAATTAAAATATATATAAGATGCAAATTAGCCTGTTACTGGTCCACAGCATGCGCTCCTTCTCATGCAGATAAGATACGAACAAACATAAAATAACCAACGACAAGCATTTACAAACTTTCTCAAAAACCAGCTAAAACTACAAGCAAACCCGAGGGCTAGACTAGTGCCAGCCGATAATAGCGGTGTATAAGTAACAGCGCACACTATAAATCCATCAGCTCAGTTGGCCAGTCGCCAGTGTACGCCGCACTTAACGCCCCGACACTCCTCTATTTCGTTACTCATACTCCTTAAAAAGGACTCCTATTTATTCCAATGCTGATTTACGCACTGAAAAATTAGCTATTGTGTCCTAATTTAGAGCAAGCTGAGAATAAGTTGAGTTGAATTGAGTGAGTGATATAGCTCGATTTGAAGTGATTTGTACTTCTTCTCTCGTGTCGGCAAAACTATATATAGAAGTGTACAAGAATAGCTCTTGATTGGGTGGTCATCATTATTATCATCAGCCTATTAATGTACCCACTGCTGGGACACAGGCCTCCTCTCTGTGAGTGAGGAAATGGTACGGTACCCAGTAGGTACGGGTTGGTGGATGTCACATGTCTTCGAATTTTTTGGTTTGATGTTTTCGTTCACCGTTTTAGAGCAGAAGTGATGAAATAATTTACACAAAGTAAAGCGCCTGCCTGGGTTCGAAGCCACGACTCGTAAGTTGGGGCCGGTACCACTTTGCCTCTACTGATTGAGTGGTACCAGGGCTGATTACGCAAATGCCCATGTTTTTCCTGATGTGTTCCAGTATCAGTCGACTCAAGGCTTTTTACTGAAGTAGCCAGCATGAGCCATAATATTCTTTTACAGCGACATAAGAGAATGCAGGCTTAGTGGATAGGCAGTCCCTGTATTTAAGATTCTAGTATCTACCTGCATCAAGTTAGACAGAAAGGTGACTCTAACATACATAGGTAATTAGAAAAAACAAAATACTCCAGCTTTTCAGCGTTACGTGCATTGTCAACCAAACCAAACGTGTAAGCAAAATTTCATCCTAATCGGTTGAGAATAACTGCTTTAAAATTCCGTTGCAAGATTTGACCCGAGTATAGTACGTACATACATAGGTACATTGCAAGTTAAAAAAAAGATTGTTAATAAAATTATTCATTAAAAAATCGTTATTAAAACAAGCTTTTTTCGTATTCTTCTCAGCAAACCCTTTCATTTGATACCCTTATCATGGCAGTGCACAAAAATAACTAGTCCGCCATCTTGGGCCGTCCGCCATATTGGATTTAGAATAACGTCACTTAGCTAACCATGCATTGTCATCCAAACTAAACGTGTATGCAAAATTGTATCGTAATCAGTGGCGGATAACTGCTTTAAAATTCAGTTGCAAGATTTGACCCGAACATACAGATGTTGCAAGTTAATAAAAAGCTTGCAAAAAAGGTTCGGCAGATGATAATGACTAGACATAAGAAAATACCTCAATAGTTCTATCATCGTTTCAGCCGAAAGAAGTCCACTTCTTGACGTAGGTCTACCCCAATTGTTTGCACATTGACTGGTCCTATGCGTCTCACATCCAACGTATTCCCGGAATCTTCAGCAGGTCGTCAGACCACCTAGTGGCAGCCCTTCCAACGCTGTTTTATCCGGCTTCTTCTGGATTTGGTCAGCCAACTCGCGAACATGTATCCTCCGACTGCACAGCATGATATTCATCATCTTAAGCAGTCGGGTTTTTAGATTTTTTAATAAACTTTTTTATTTATAACTTTTTTGTTATCATTTTTTATTTTATAATTATGTATGTACATTTAAACATATAAGTGTTATATACCATACACGATGGGCTTGGAAGAAAAAATATATTGGGCCCCCACAATATAGCGCTCAAAAGCCGCCATTTTTCTATTTTCCAATTTTAATGTAGTGACATAACGAATCGATTGACGTAAGAATCATCAAAATTGGCCAACGCTTTTGGTCTCTAGAACGCCATATAGGAACAAACATACATAGATACATACATACATAGACTGATACACACATTACCCTCCTTCGGCAGTCGGGTAAAAACCAAGTCATCACACCATGCACCTTTTACCAAACCACTCCAAATCGTGTCATAGAAATCTTGAACTGGCATAGACCTACATCACAAACTAACTGATGCATGTTGTTTTCTCATACGAATGCATCGGACTATATCAGCCATTGGACATTAACGGACATATTCCCTCCATAAGTCCAACCCAAGAAGCCACACGTAGGGACAAATATATAGTACATCTTACTGGACTTCAGGCGCTAACGCGGCGCGGCTGGCTCTCTGCCAGTGACGAATTTATGGACAACTGTGGTCGCCATGGCTTCTGTGTTCTAAGGCCATTTGTCATAGATAAACGCCTTTTACTTTCTGAGGAATCGGTTAGTTTGAAGAAAGAAATTTCGAAATAATTTTTCAGTGGATTTGAGAAATAATCAGGTCAAATGGGCACTGACCCATCCACTTGCACCTTCCAAGATTTCAATAAAGCAAATGCCAGATATTCAGGTGGCTACATACTAGTTGTATAAGATTTGAAAATGGACACGATAATGAGAAGTGTTGTTAGGGTTCCGTACCCAAAGGGTAAAAACGGGACCCTATTACTGAGACTCCGCGGTCCGTCTGTCTGTCTGTCTGTCTGTCACCAGGCTGTATCTCATGAACCGTGATAGCTAGACTGTTGGAATTTTCACAGATGATGTATTTCTGTTTCCGCTATAACAACAAATACTAAAAATAGAATCGTCGTGCGCGAGTTCGACCCCAATTTGGCCGATTTTTTTTTTTAATTAATATATATGCAGTTATATTCAAGTTAGTATATTCAAGCTGTCTTCCTTAATGTAAGGAACGGTGTAGCAACAGGGACGGTTAATTACGACTTTAAGTTAATAGCACAGTCTATATATGTTTAACAGGACTATGCCGTGCACTACGAGTTAAGTGTCATTTGACATTTTTAAACCCCGACGGAAAAAAAGGGGTGTTATAAGTTTGAAGTGTGTACCATTGTGTTTGTGTATATGTGTATTTGCCTGTGGCATCATAGCTCCTAAACTGATGCACCGATTTTGTTTTTGTTTTGTTTTTGTTGGAAAGGTGACTTTATCAATAGTGTTAGCTGTGTTTCATGAAAATTGGTTCAGCCGTTCAAAAGTTATGGGCGTATCCAAAATTCTCGACAATATTTTTTTAATTTCGTTCTTTTTATACTACATAATTTAACCAGTACTAGACACGCTTCGATCAACAATCTATCGAACACGTTATTATGACACGATATTTTGCGAACATACCCTAATCAATAAAACTCCCATAACTTTTGAACGGCAGAACCGATTTACATCAAACACAGCTAAGAACACTCTTGATAAAGTCACCTTTCCAAAGGAGAACTAAAAAAAATCAAAATCGGTTCATCCGCTTAGGAACTATGAAGTAACAGAAAGATACACAAACACACAGGTACACACGTCAAATTTATAATTGTTTTTCCGTCGGGGGTTGAAAAGCAAGTTGAACCATGACAAGAACACCAGATAATTTCGTGTCTGGTTTGACTGGAATCCATCCTAACCATAACAACCGTAGGATTTGGAACCGGCCAGACAGATGACGTGAGCGTCAGACATAAATCACACAATGCAAACACCCAGACTGCAAACAAATACAAGTGTCTACCTATAGGCAAAGTATTGTTTTGGGAAAAAGGGAAAGTTATAGAAGACTCTTTATTACCTGTACTGCTTAAAGGTTTTACAAAGATAAGCATACCTTTCTGCTGAAATATTTCCACTCACTTTCTATGTATTAATTTGCAATTGACTATTTGCAGACACTTTTCAAGAAATTATAGTCAGCAGATAATCTTATTCTTTGTTGCACACAAAAACATGCAATCAGAAAAAAATACAAGGACAGCTCGTGTTCAAAGCAAGCTTTAATTAAGGGCCTACAACCGCTTTAGTTCCGTAAAACGGTAACTTTCTAAAGCATACTCCTTAGTAACGGCTAGGTTAAAAGGTTTAAAAAAAATATATTAATTCATGTAATTTTTTTTAAACAAGGTTTTTTCGTGTAACTAATGGATTTTATTTAAAAAAATAATTAACAACACAAAATTTTTCGTAACTTTTGGATACTCCTCCGAAACGACTTGTATGTTTAAAAATATTTTTACACAGAATAAATTATGGCTGGAATTTCTTCATAACAGAAATAGCATATGTAAATAAAATAATATTTTGCAAACAAAACTGTTCAAAAGGAGGTTCAATATTGATATTATTTTGGCACCGACCGGGCGCACGGCCAGTACTGCGTTAACATTGAGGCGTATATATCGCCTTAAGTAATCTGTGGAGAAGATTAGGCAAAAAGCTCCATAGACACTCTTTTAAATCAAAATATGACCTTCAATCACACAATGTTCTAAATAGCCAAGTTTTTTGTAACCTCAACCTACAAGAACTGACGAAATATTTTTTTAACTTATTGAAGTAAACTTTCGCATAATAATATTACTTAGGAATTAAATATATTGCTGCCGTGGTCACCCTACTAAGCATCTACAAATAGCAGGTCTGGTGTACAAACTACGAGAATGATGGCCACCATACATGCGTGTAATGTGGCTCGCAACGCCCTCTGATGAATTAACTTGTAAACACTGTTTTACATAATTGGGAGACCGATGCCTGACTTGATGTTGAATTAGCAGTAAGTAATGGCATTGTAAACTCGTCAACTATTTATTTTAGTAGGTAATGTAAATATATAATTTTTATTATTTATATAATTTTTTATAAATTTTTTATATTTCAAAACTTTTATTTTTAAGGTATTTCAAATTCAAAATTCAAGTTAAATTTTTGCATCCATAATGTACATGCAGGTGGTGAATATAAGTTAAAGAAGACCTTGTCGGGCACAGCAACATTATAGATACAGGCAGTGTCTAGGAGAGAGGAATAGCGCTTAATAATTTTCTTATTAAAATTTCAGTTAATGCATGCATGCATGTTCCAATTATGCCCCTGAATTATGAGATGACACTTAACTTAAAATCTATCATATCTTTAAGACACAGATATCATCATCAGCTTATCCTTTTCCAACTACAACATATATATGTTGGGGTCGGCTTCCCGTCTGACAGTCAGGATATTCCTCTCTCAAGACCGCTGACTACCGGTAGTTTGGTCCCTATACCCGATACCAGATTTTTATATTTTTTAACATTAAAACATATGTATAGATAATAAATAAATGAATTAATAACAATAACTATAATTGATTTATAGCTTAACATAATAATATACAAAATAAATAAATAATTTACTTTTATCAAATTATTCCATAAAATCATTCAGCAGATAACTGCAATCATTTTCATAATCACAGAGCAGATTTCAATTTAATGACGAAATTTGCATCGAATAACCGAGAATTGCTCTCAAAGATTAAACCATCAGGTGTTATGGCTGCAATACAACTTAAAGCATTTGAGGAAAACCACTGAACAGTAATCACCGCAAAAAAACAACTAATTAATCCAACTAATTTGCTACCAAAACTCAAGCACTGAACAGGTGCCCCAATTATTTCACCAGCAGTCTAATTAGTGCCTAATCCCAAAACAACTAGAGAATCATCATAGTATTGCTTCACAGCATCAATTAGAGCTGGGCGCGCGTCAAAGTTGAGCCCCCCCCCTCCCCACGGGTGCCGGAGCGGTGCAATTTTTTTAAGGGGCCACCCCAGGCCCCCAGACTGTTTGGTGACGGTTGCAGCGGTGTTGTAAGGTTGGTGTGGCGTGGCCGTTGTTTTTATGCGGAAGCTGCATATTGGGAAATGCAGATTTACGATAGAAAAAGATATATTCCTTAATTACAGATGAGTCATATAACAAAGTAGTCGAAGAAATTGTGCGGAGTAGTGTTTGGTTCTGGTATTTTACATTTTATTCTTTTCTAATTGCTTTTTCTTTCATAAATTAACTCTGTCACTCTATAAATTAACGTTTTTCGTAAGACTTATGTTTCGCAAACCTGCTGAGCAAATCTACGTATCAAGAAACATTCGTTGGTAACTTGGTATGAATTCTTTAAACTTTCTTAATTTCCGCAATATTGGTACCATCTAATTCAAGTAATCAGACTAATTCCTCAAACCGAAAATCACTTATTTATTTAGGACCTCCAACGAAAGATGTACTCATAAAATACAATTTATCAAAAAATAAGTTACGAATAGTGCACTTCTTAAAAATAGGAGGCCACAGAACAGAAGTGGATATATGATTTTAAGAGGAGAGAATTATAGGAATAGATCGAGAGGGTATAAAAAATTAACCAACTCAATTGATTACTCCGACTAAAAAATAACCGTCACCCATACGCACAAAGCGTTTTGCTAATACTTTAATTGTGCGCACAGCTAAGGAGTGGACTTCCCTTCCTGAGTCTTTTTCCCCCAATAGCTACAATCTTTAAATCAAGAGTGAATAGGTTACTTCTAGGCAAGCGAGCTTCACCGTAGACCGCATCATCGCTCACCATCAGGCGAGATAATGGTCAGACGCGAGTCTATAAATAATAAAAATAAAAAGGACCGTTTTACGTCCCGTCAGTGACCACTCCAAACCGTCCCAACAACACTCGTGTCCATTTTGACGTGGCGATTTTTTCCGCCCGCTGCGTGTTTTCGTTTATTTCGTTGCACACACGCGGCGATCGCGATCGATTCGTCCACGTCACTCACACAAGCACGTCAATGCTCTATTTTTTCATTTGCATGGGGATTATTAACGTGTTCCCATGAGTGGGACAGAGAGCGCAAATATTCGGTATATATAATGTTATTTATATAAAAGGCTGCATGCTGAACGATGGATGGGAACACTATATGTGTATAGAGTGCTGAAATGATGCGGTGTAATTAGTTTTCTGCGCAGTGTGGTTTCGTGCAAAGATACGTACTTACTATGAACTAACGCCTTTTTCCAATGAAGTAGCTTTATCCGGGTCTTATAGTGAAGAGTGAATAGGCAGGTGTGCTTAAAAAAATGAGTAGGCAGAAACTACAGAAAGCCACGTACTCCTTCTGCCTTTCATACTCCTTTTACTTCATTTCGTACATCTTTGACATCATCATCATCATTTCAGCCGAAAGACGTCCACTGCTGGACCTATGTCTGATGGACGGAGGCATAGGCCTCCCCCAGGCGTCACCACATTGACCGATCTCGTGCGTCTCGCATCCAGCGCATTCCTGCAACCTTAACCAGATCATCGGTCCACCTAGTGGGAGGCCTTCCAACGTATCGTCTTCCAATTCGCGGTCGCCATTCCAGAACTTTTTGGCCCCATCGGCCATCCGTTCTGCGAGCAATGTGCCCTGCCCACTGCCACTTAAGTGTCGCAATTCTTCTGGCTATGTCGGTAAATTTGGTTCTTCTGCGAATATCCTCATTTCTGATGCGATCACTCAAAGAAACTCCGAGCGTAGCCCTCCCCATTGCCCTTTGGGTGACTTTAAGCTTACTGGTAAAGCCAATTGCGAGGGGTCCCAAAGGTGATCACTAGCAACACAACATCTATCTGGGACATAGATAAGCCATACTTTGCTCGCATGTGTTTATAGAGGTGACATAGGGATTGAGAGGATGATGTTTCTACGAACAGTATCTTCTCTTAGTAATCAACACAGCTTACGTACTGTGTAACGTTACGTTTAGTTCAGAGGAGCTAAACGTAAGCCACGTTAATAAAAAAAGGTAAAAATAAGGGCCGGCTTCGTACGATGTGTCGCCCGCGCAAATCGACTGACTGAGGGATCAGCTACGGCCTTTGCCGCTCGCCTCTTCCATGTTGGCGAAGGGGCAACCGCAGACCAGGGTGGCGTGATACGGTGCGATGGGACGGCTGGTGGAGCGCTACTGCGAGATGTGGGCGACCGTGTACAGCGTGCTCATCCTGCGCGTACTGCTGGAGGGCGCACGCGGCCACAGCCCGCATACCGCCGCGCCGCTGATGACCTGTCTGCCGCAGTTCATACACCACGTGCCAGACTGGCACATCTTGATATTATAACAGTAAAAGTTCACTTGAGAGTATAATTGTTATTTATTTATAGTCTTCAGGGATTTATAACACTCATTCACAAACTGAATTCATTACAATTTTATTAGTACTTTGTGGATAAGAATATACTTTGTAATTCAAGGCTAAAATATGTCCTTCAAATTTCGCAACCAAAACCAAACTAAAAATTGATACCCGTTTTTCCTCGTTCTGTTCTTCTCAAGGGCTACGACACCTTTAAAATAAAGACTTCCATATTGCGTAATATACTTGAGAGGGGATAGGTCATGAAAAGGATTCTAGATTATTTACGCTTATAATGGAATGGAGTTCTCACATAACATCTCTTGCGGGTCGGCTGAGCTCGGCCGCTTATGCTGTTAGAAAGATAAGACAGTTAACGGATGTGGAGACCGCGCGTTTGGTCTATTTTAGTTACTTTCACAGCATTATGTCATACGGTATTTTACTTTGGGGTCGAGCGGTTGATATTGAATCCATATTTATATTGCAAAAACCGGCCAAGAAAGTGTCGGGCATAATAATGCGGACAAAGAAGAGGGTTTTGTTGTTGTTACATAAACATTAAAACGGTTTGAGCAGCACACAACGTCTAAAAACGGGCCCACATAGGATGATGTTTTTTTTTTAATCTATATGCTCGCGTTTGAACACTATCTCGCCTGATGGTAAGCGATGATGTGGTCTACGGTGAAGCACGCTTGCCTAGAAGTAACTCATGACTTAAACTATAGCAGGACTAACTGGTAACTGAAGAAGGAGTTATAAAATCCAACTTCGCAACTAAAGTTACAAAAATATTATCTATTTGAGTACCACCGCGGGTGCGAATAGCGAAAGGAGCCGATACAAGCGCGCATTAGAGCAACGGGGAATGGTATGGTTCGTTCCTGGATCCTTGCGCGTACGCTCCTTGTTTATTTCTCTTTCGGAATTTGAAAAATTTTGTATGTATTCACCTCTAATCTGCGGTATTCACTATTTCATTCTGGAAAGTTTTACGCTACTCAATTAGTGATGTAGTCGGGTCGAATATTGACTATATAGATGGATATCGACAAAAGAAAATAAGTAATTTGCTTAGCAATCGAATCTAATTTGACTATAGATTACAAAACGTCAAAAATACTTCTGCACTAACACAAAATAGACTCCCAAGCGCGCATGCGCCGTATGGACTACGGACCGGTACTGCCAACAACTCCGGCCACTCCAATGCGTTATTCAAGCTTAAGCTTTATTAATTTAGAAATCATTATTATTAAGGTTGTTATGATTTTATTTTTGTATATTTTTACATGGTTCATAAGCACATTTTTACTATCTGTTTTACAAAGCTAATAACGTTATTTAAGTCATTTTTGAATGGTATATGCACAAAATTTTTACTGTTTCAAGTACATTTTATAAGTTGGTCGACTATTACTCGTAAACTTGTAAAACCTATTTATCTGTAATAGTTTTCCTTTTAATTTCGTTATATATACTACTGCCGTGATTTTTTCACATAGCCAAGAGCAACCATTTCGCTGGCAGGGGGGGTCACTTGACTCTAACATAATTTTGCAATTTAAAGCTTAATTTTACGCAAACGGATCTCTGAATCGAAAAATGGATTTAACAAACCCATAATATTTTTGAATGGCCTATGCAACGATACCCCACACCATGGGATAGACTAGAAAAAAAAGCATCCCCACTTTACGTCTATAGGAGGAACACTAAAAAATATTTTTTTTCTTTATTTTATTTTACCACTTTGTCGGAATTATTAATATGTATATCCATGCCAAATGATAGCTTTCTAGTACTTAGATTCTCTGAGCTAAGCTGCGGATAGACAGACGGACAGAGTGAAACCATAAGGGTTCCTTGTTGACTTCGGAACCCTAAAAAAGAGCTGTCAGAGCCATATTATATAAGTTAGTAACCGAGAATCTCTTAGGGAACTATTTAAAAATATTAATATTATAACAGGTAGAAAGAGACAAAATTCGCGCGAATAAAAATCGCAGTGCGTGCTAAGCCTAAAGCGGGCATTGTCATAAACAAGTTAAAATTGAAATCAAATCTTTTTAAAATAGGTACTATAAAAATGGCATTATAAAAAATAATTGATGGAAACTCCTTAGTGATTAATAATAAATAAATAAATAAAATAAATTAACTTCTTGGATTTGTCCTGTATCGTAATAGAAAAAAATTGTTTTATAGCATTATTTTGTTATAGAAATAGTGATATAATGAAATTCTATTTTTAAATTTCGGTATTGTGTTTATAAAGTATGTCAATATAAACTTGTTTTGAAGTTTATAATTCGAATATTACGATACGTACATAAAGTGTGTATATTCTATTCTATTCTTAACATAATCTGCCAGCCTCAATTTCCCTTTGTTAACTGCAACCGAAACAGCATTTAATAAAACTGCCAACAGCAGCAACAACAGCATACCTGTTGTTAACACCAAACCAGTAATAGATTTACAACATTACAATGGAATCGGACGCAAAACTCTGTCACTGTGCGTCATCGTTTACCCTTCTATACTGGTGTACAATGAAGTGTATTCTATCTGTACCAAAGTGCTATCAGCACAGCTCAATTCGGTATGTGAAGTATTTAACAGGTATTTTTTTATATTTTTTATTTATTCTAACTACTGCTAGTCGGATATATGTTCTGTCGATACTCTGATTTAGTTAGTTTTAGGGCCGATTTTTCAATAGTCATATTTTCTATACAAAAGCTTTGTGAAATAAAATACGACCAAAAATTGAATAATAAGGCTACAAACCTAAAATCTCGAAATGGTTTTGGAATCGGCATGGGATAATTTTTACTTTACATACCGAATTAGTAACAGCCCTAATCAACCTTCCCCTTCTCAGCTACAATTAGGATGATGACTAAAATAATAATTAAACTAGTTTACACGGTTTTTATAATCAGCTGAAAATGGCTTATCATTGTTGTATGTGGACAGAGTCGTCCATAAAAAAATATTAAAAAATTCTAGCACGTCTGGTTTTAGTAATATTTATTTAATTAGCAGTTCAAGAAAAAAAACCGGCCAAGTGCGAGTCGGACTCGCACACGAAGGGTTCCGTACCATTATCGCAAAACACTGCAAAAAAATCACGTTTGTTGTATGGGAGCCCCCCTTAATTTATTTAACTTTAATTTAATAATTTTTATTTTTTGAAGTAAATATACAACTAAACATTCTGTGAATATTTCAAGCGTCTACCTGTTGCCGTTATTAATATCGAGCAAAAAACGGCAAAAATATCACGTTTGTTGTATGGGAGCCCCCCTTAAATATTTATGTTATACTGTTTTTAGTATTTTTTGTTATAGCGGCAACAGAAATACATCTACTGTGAAAATTTCAACTGTCTAGCTATCACGGTTCATGAGATACAGCCTGGTGACAGACGGACAGACGGACAAACAGACAGACAGACGGATCGCGAAGTCTTAGTAATAGGGTCCCGTTTTTACCCTTTGGGTACGGAACCCTAAAAAATAACAATTTGTCGGATCGTTGTCGTCTTTTTATAGTTTTGTGAATCGACAACTCTTATAATGGACCAACAGTAGTCCCGCAACATGTGTCCATCGGAAATTCCTTGATCTTGGTGAAAACCACAGACATAAATCTAACTAGATAACGCAAGTCCCTCCATCTGTATGAAAACCAAGCGTGCCACTTTTTACCCGACTGCCGAAGGAGGGTAATGTGTTTAACAGTCTATGTATGTATGTATGTAAGTATGTATGTATGTATGTATGTTTGTTCCTATGTGGTGTTCTAGAGACCAAACGAGTGGGCCGATTTTGATGGTTCTTACGTCAATGGATCCGTCTTAACCGCGAGTGTCACTGGCTACATTAAAATTGAAAATAGGAAAACGGCGGTTCTTGGGCGCCATATTCATCATCATCATCATCATCATCAGCCTACAGCAGTCCACTGCTGGACATAGGCCTCTCCAATAGCACGCCATTTGCTTCGATTTTCGGCAACTCTTATCCAGCTGCTACTGCTGCTACTTTGGGCGCCATATTGTGGGGGCCCAAATATTTTTTTTCTTCCAAACCTATCGTGTGGCATATGAAAATGTAGGGTTTTAAGAGGTGATTTCAAAAATATATGACACTTATATGTTTAAATGTATCTAATTCGAAAAAAAAAATAACTAAAAAGTTATAAATACAAAAAGTTAATTAGAAAAATCAAAAAACCCGACTGCTTGAAAAGCGAACTAAAAAGACAAAAAACAAGGAGAAAATCATGCTGTGCAGTCGGAAGATACGTCTGGTTTTGTGTACACACAATTTAAAAACTAATTTGTTTACCAATGAAAGAAAACATTTCCAATGCCTCGGTCAACTTTTTCAATACAGTTTTTACAGCTCACTATTGTATTAATAGGCATTTTTCTAGATTTCGGTGGACGAAATGCTAAATGTAATGTAATACTAAATGAAAAGCTCAAAGAACGATCATTGATCGTAATTTTTCACCGTTTTTAGGGTTCCGTAACCAAAGGATAAAAACGGGACCCTATTACTATGACTTCGCGATCCGTCTGTCTGTCTATCTGTCCGTCTGTCACTAGGCTGTATCTCATGAACCGTGATAGCTAGACAGTTGAAATTCACAGATGATGTATTTCTGTTGCCGCTATAACAACAAATACTAAAAACAGTATAAAATAAATATTTAAGGGGGGCTCCCATACAACAAACTGTGTTTTTTTTGCAGTTTTTTGCGATAATGGTACGGAACCCTTCGTGTGCGAGTCCGACACGCACTTGTCCCGTTTTTTGACATACATACAATCGCGTCATCTAGTTAGATTTATATCTGTGGTGAAAACGCTCTCCCTGTATTGAAAGTTTCAACTTAGTAAATACGATTCTTAGCTCAGTATGTGAAGTTTTAATATATTAAGACTTTAAGATCCAAGCCAGAACTTAATTTAAATTACTTTACTAGCTTCTAAATGTAATATGAAAAAAAAATATTTATTGTTTTAATCGAATAAATTATCATCAAACTACAGCCACAATGTAGGGAACTTGGAAAAATGGGTGAGGTTAGAAAAAATGTGAAGTGATAGAATATTTCTGCATTCACTTTTAGCTTTAAAGGTATTATAACATAATTATGTATTGATAATCTAACTAAAGGTCTAAACAGAATAATTATTTTTAACCGACATCAAAAAGGAGGAGGTTATCAATTCGACTGTATTTTTTTTATGTTTGTCACCTCATAACTTTTTACTAGGTGAACCGATTTTTATGATTCTTTTGTTATTTTTTTTTTTTAAAGCTGGTGCTTCTCATTTGGTCCCATTTAAATTTAATGAAGGTCTATAAAGAAGTTCGGAGATATACAACAGAAATCTTCAACAAACAATGGCAAATCTCTCGGAATTGCTGCAAAAAATAAACAGACATGCGATTGTCTGTTTATTTTTTAAGCCATTTCATAACATAACATCACGCTGGTACGCTCTAAAGGGGTACGCAGATGTGTACAGTTCACCCTGGTACAATCTCATTTCACCGGTTATGTTCAAATTTTAAGTTATTCGGGTAATCTATTCTGGGATAACTATGTGCATAATTAGTTTAGGTACCTTACTATAGAACACAACTAAAAAGTTAAATATAAAAAAACTTTTTACAAAAAAAATACAACCGACTTCCAAAAAAACAAAAATCTGGAATCATCCCTATTGAAACAGCACAATTAATATAACTAATACCAGCAGAAATAACCACCATACCTCTTTTTAACCATTACATCGAATCGGATGGAAAACTCTAAAACGGGTACGGGACGCATGATGCGTCATCGGTTATCCTGCTATACTGGTGTACAATAAAGTATTTTCTATCTGTCTGTACTGTGTTGTGACGTCACATGTCATCCGCAGACGCCGGCTCATGTAACGGATATTATTACTTGCACATATGCGCAATGATCAATGACGTCATTCTATATGTTTGGAGGGATGATTTAAATTAAACTTTTTTGTTGTTATGTGAGATTTGGTTGCGTGGTGGTTGGGTAAGAATAGAATAATAAAATTATCATTATTTTATTTATTTATAAAACTTTATGCACAAAAACAAAGGCGGACTTAATGCCTTAGGCATTTTCTACCAGTCGACCTTAGGGTGGTGCAGAGATAAAATATGGCAGGTGTAACTTAATGAAAACACAAATAGAGAAAATAAATATAAATAAAACAATTTAATATATACAAATATATACTTAGATACATACATACATACATACATATATTATTGCATCTGTAAACGATAAAAGTGAAGGGGTTTTCTGTAGACTCTTCTCTTCTGTAGAATTAGACATTAGACTCCGCAATTAAACCGTAATATATTTTGTTGCTACTCACTTTGTCTATTACTTCATGTAGGTCTTGTCAATCTTAACGTTTCCGACAGGCCCACCCTGTACTATTAACATACTAAGTTTTGAGTCATAAGAGGTTGTGATTTCACTGTGTACAATGTCACAATCATCAAAATGGAGAGGGCTATGCTCGCAGTTTCCTTGCGTGATCGCATCAAAAATGAGGATATCCGCAGGATAACCAAACTTACCGACATAGCCCGAAGAATTGCGAAACTAAAGTGGCAGTGGGCAGGGCACATTGCTCGTAGAACGGATTGCCGATGGGGCCGTTCTGGAATGGCGACCGCGAACCGGGAGACGATGCATTGGAAGGCCTCCCACTAGGTGGACCGATGATCTGGTTAAGGTTGCGGGAAGGCGCTGGATGCGAGACGCACGGGATCGCTCAATGTGACGCCTGGGGGAGGCCTATGTCCAGCAGTGGACGTCTTTCGGCTGAAATGATAGAATAGAATAGAATATTATTTATTTGCTTAGAATGTAGGTATTTACAATAAGGTGGTTACAATAATATTAAGAATCCTTGTACATTCTACCATTTTGGCATGCAAACATTGATGCAATTTATCATCAAATATAGAAACATTGATATTATGATGATGATAAATGTCAGGATCAGGTTCAAGTCATATGCAATACTGAAACAAAAAAGTCGCGTACAAATTTTGGTCACATGACGACAACTTTTGGAAAAACTTTGCATTCATTCTGTCATGATCTCTGTGGACGTGATAAAAGCTATCTGAAAACTCCATTATTTTGGTATACAGTTCCTTACTAGCATCTAAATATATTCTTCTTCTCTCTCAGGCGCATTTGGTTTGAGAGGAAGCTGACCAGCAGATGAATTGCGCAAGTGAATTCGCAAGGCGAAGGGTTTGACGCTATCAAATCGACCAATCACACAGACGTAAATCCACATCGCTTCATTCATCTCGCATGTGATTGGTCGATTAAACCCTTAGCCTTGCCGAATTCACTTGCGCTATTCGGCTACCGAACTTAGTTGATGTTTGGTCATCATCTAAATTTCCTGGAGAAACGTTCAATTTCGAAAGCATTTATAACTAGCTTTTCCATCTTATATACTTCATACAAACATACATAAACTCACGCCTTTTTCTATGGAGTGGGCAGAACCTACAGAAAGCCACTTGCTACGATCTTGACACTCTCCTTTTGCTTCGTAAACATTAATACATCTTATATACCAGTCCCTATATAAAGATATAACATAATAAAACAATGATTAATCCAAAAAACATTGCTAGTATTACGTAAAATTATACAAACATTCGGTGGACGCGGACATACATCGGGGCCGATCTGCAAATTAGCAATTAATGAATGCAGTAGGGCCGGCTGGGCCCCTGGGCCACGCGGGCCCCCACCGGGCGTCGGGTGACGGGGCCCCGTTTTTTTTGTGACTATATAGGTAGCCTGCGCTGGACTCGCGCGGTGTACGCGGAGTAAGTTCTAGGGGATGTGTTCGAAGACTTCCATTTCCGGTGATTGTTTTTCTTCTTTTCATGAGTGGCTGAAATTGCCAAATTAAGCACATAATATAATATACTATTTTAGCAATGAAAGAGGTTTTTTAAATATTATTTATAAGTAGGGTTTCCGACACCAGTGATTTGGGCTCAAGTTATATAAGTAACGAATACCAACCTTAAACAAATAAAGGTACTACATTTTACAAACGTATGTATCAAGTGTGGCTAATTATACACTTGTTATAAGCCAGCTATTTAATTATTTACTCCATTGTTCCCATCTGGAGTGCTGAATATATAAAACTACACTGTATTTAATAAGTAATCCACAGAAACGAATCCAACATTAACAAAATAACTAATAATAATGAAACTCACACCCAAATCACTTCCTTTATATCAAACACAAAAATAATAATAATAATAATAAAAACACAAAAATATAGGTCACCAAATAAAATAAATTCATATCCAGCATCCGAGAGATATCGGCAGATCACTAGAGCTTGTGCACCCGTCATTTTCAGCGTTTTTTCGCAGCGAGCCCGCAGCATTCGTTTTTCCATGCACCCCTAAGGGGTGGCACCCCCCATAACCCCCTCCCCTCCCAATACCGCCGTGCACGGAATTTGATTAATGCAATGTTCGCGATAATTATTCCTGTTACTATTTTTTGACAGGATAAAGTTTTTTCGTTCGACGTGCATTGTTTTTTTAAACTCTTTTTTTTTGGATTTTTTGCGCAGAGCGCTGTTGCGAGCGTGATATGAGATTGCGTTGTACGTGAAAGCCTGTTTTATACGAATTACTGAATTTTTATCCGAAATGTTTTGTGAATTTTAAATGTTTGATTTTTTATAGAATTCTGCTAAAGTGGGTCTTGAATAGATTGAGTTTCGTTATTGGCTGTGCTATTTCACTATGAATAGAACATATATTTTTATTACTCTCAAAAAAATATCGCAACTATCAAGACTGTTTGGTCCGACTATAAATGTGTATGATCAAGCATTTGTATTCATGCATATGAATTTCGCGAAAAATTAATTGGCACGTTTCATTTATTTCTGCATATTTTAAGTAATTTAATTAAGGGAATGCAATATTTTTGTTTACGCTTTCAGAAATCATATAGTCGTTGTTAGTAAAATCTTTGTTCTGTCAACCAGAAATTATTAAAGTTTCCAAAGAGTTCAAAATTCAAAATATAAATTGACATAGTTTTCTCAGCGAAAGCAAAGTTTGGGGAAACCTTTACATATGTCGGATGATGATCCCAAATTCCCAATTTGGATTTTCAGAAAAAATTCTCGCCACCAGTTGGCGCCACTACGGCAAGAGATTTTCCACTGTGAAAACGCAACTATTTTTATTTTTTTTTATTTTGGCTTCTCATGGTTTGTGTATTTAGCCAGTGTCACGTTTAGAATAGAAGTTCTAGTTTCTTTAGAGTTTAGTCCAATGTCCTAGTTACTTTATGCCCCAATAAAATGGCGGTAACTTTATTGGAAGCTTCTACGGCGTTTTGTCGACAACATGTACAAAATCATCTTCTACCGCTGTGTTTTACTTGCCCACACTCGTGCCCGTTCACTAATATAATTAGAATAAAAAAAACACAATTTTTACTCTATTACAATTTAATACAATTTTAGCAAAATAAAACAGAGAAGCAACATTGACGCCATCACGGTCCCGCCAAAAACTCCGAAAACGCAACTTATGACGTCAATTTAACTAATGTCGAAAAACTAAAAAAATAAATGGATCTGACGTGTCAGTACATCCATTTTGCATGGCATTCCGGCAAATCCTCACTTAATTTGGATCGGTACAGGTTTGTTTTCTTGTTCCGTACCGATTCCCAATAAGGTGACTATTGGGAAACGTTAAATTGAGATTATTATCTATGAATATACCTAGGGCTTAGTGGTTTTTAAGTCACCCAGCTACAGATGCAAAAGCTCTAATATATATTTAACCCTTCATATATTACTATATACTAACCTAAAGTACATGTACCCAAGTACAAAAACTTTCCAACAATCTATTACCGACATCCAATCCAAAGCCGGTAGTACGCAAGAGGCAGCCATGAAAAAAATTAACTCAAACGCTGAAATAAAACGTCCAAGTCCAGGTAAGGTACAAGTGCTATCTTAAACAATCTCCGGGCAGACAATATCCGGGCTGCCTCACTCCCGCATACAGCGCTCCAAACTTTACCTTCCATTTTTAAAAGAATTAACTTAAATAATTTTCCATACTAAAATCTACCTTAGATCTGAAAAAATAGAGTGCAAAATTAGTGTTTGAGTGCGATAAGGTGTCAAAAAGTGTGTCAGGAAATAACAAGGTATTTCTTTTTCTTTTTTCAGTGTTTTCTGGAAAATATTGAGAATACGTTTTGAAAATGGAATGGGAAATTGATATGAATTGTTGTGTTCTTGGGTGAATTCAACAGGTTTGAAGTGTTTTCTATGTAAGTTGCATGCCTATTGTACCGTATGTATTTTGGTTTGCAGGACCAGTTAAAAGCGAACGACAATCGATTAAAATGATTACTTAAAGGAATGTATGAATAAGAATATTTAAAAAACTCAAAAATCCGACTAAGCAGTCGGATTTTCATAAGCATGAATCGAACTAAAAAGATCTAAACAAGAAGACAATCATGCTTTGCAGTCGGTGGATACATATTCGCGAGCTGGCTGACCAAAACCTTATGGATCCTCCGACTGCATAGCATGATTTTCTTCTAGTTTACATCTTTTTAGTTCGCTTCTTAACCAAGCAGTCGAACTTTTGATTTTTATAATTTACTATTTTTATTTAAAAATTTTTAGTTATTTTTTTTCGAATTATTTTTAAACTATATGTGGTAAATATGTTTTTTATAACCTCTAAAAACCCTTTTATTTTGATACCCCACTCGATGGGTTCGAAAGTTTTATTTTTTATCACCGCTACTCTCAAAACGGTGAAGGAAAACATCGTGAGGCAACCGGCATGTCCAAGAACCAAAAATCCGAAGACCCGCACTGGGCCCGCGTGTTGGTACGGCTTTTTAAATATTTATGCAGCAATGGATTCTTTTAATTGTGATGAATCAGTGATTTTATGTTTTACTTTGATTACGCATCTGAAAATGATGAAACCTAACCTAAGTAATAATAACATGCTGTTTAAGAATGTATTAAGGCATTGGCCTAGATCGATAATGATGCTGATAAGGAACAAATCTTGCTAAACGAATGTTTTGAAATTTCTGACCTAATTAATTTGTCGCAAATAGTCGCGAGCATACGCCTCAAGTAGCTTTTATAAAACTCAAGGAAATTGTACAAAGCTTTTAACTGGCAGGGTTTGAACCCACGAGTCCATCTGCATTTGACTTTTGAAATGGTCCAGCCATTAAGCCTGGTGTACAAGGGTAGAGTTATCGCTAGAGTCAACTCGCGTAATACTCTACCAATGCCAAGTACTCTAACAGTCTCAGTAGAGTAACTGTCTACACGTTAATTTATATTTTATTAACTTCTGCCAGCGGCTTCGACCGCGTAAATTTCGAAAAAGTCGAATATCCCAAGGGAACATATTCCCGGGATAAAAGTAAGTCCTATGTGATATTCTAGATACTATGCCAGTTCTATGTGATCTATCTCTGTGCCAAATTCCATCCAGATCTGTCCAGCCGTTTGAGCGTGAAGAAGAAACAAACATACAAACAAACACACACTCACAAACTTCCAGGTTTAGGTAGGTAGGTACTAGAGCATGGTTTACCACAAATACCCGTGTAAACCAGGCTCTAGGTAGATGAAATTCCTCTGGGTCAAAGCTGCTACCAGTATTTTACTTGGAGTAACTGCTTATCTGACATCCACAACCCAGAAACTGAAAACCCCTAGCAAGACTACCGTCATATTCTCTGGTTTCCGACTGTCAGAGACCCTGCAAATGTCAGTCGAGCCCAATGGCTTAAGAGGAAATGCGGTCGCAGACATATGATTGAATATCCTAAGTAAAAAGTCACAATTCGAGGTTTAGCTCTCGCCTACTTCCTCCTCCAATACTGGACCAATTTAAAAGATATTCACGTCACATCACGTCACGTCGTCAAGTCATCAGCCTATTAATGTTCCCACTGCTGGGACACAGGCCTCCTCTCATAATGAGGGAATGGGCCGTAATCCACCACGCGGGCCCAGTGCGGGTTCAACTTGATGCACTTGAGTCGATTGACAAACGGGCCAAGAGGCTTATCGGCAACGATGCACTGGTCGCCTCAAAGCTCCAGAGCCTTGAACATCGACGCCAGGTGGCCAGTCTGTTGGTTTTTTATCGGTTACATTTCGGGGAGTGTGCGATGGAACTGCACAATTTGATTCCGCCTAGCCCTTTCACCGGACAACAAGACGTACGGCAATGCGCCACCGGTACATGGTGGACATCCCACCCATTCGTACAAAGCGTTTTGCGAACACTTTCATTGTACGCACAGCTAAGGAGTGGAATTCCCTGCCGTAGTCTTTGTTTCCTGATAGCTACAACCTTGGGGTCTTTAAGTCAAGAGTAAATAGGTTAATTCTAGGCAAGCGTGCTTCACCGCCGACCGCTTCATCGCTTACCATCAGGCGAGATAGTGGTCAAACCTATCGATCAAAATAAAAATTGAAGAATTCTGTTGTATATTTCCGAAGTTCTTTATCAGATCTTCACGAAATTAAAATGGGATCAATTGCGGAACATACTCTTTGAACACTCTTTGTCCACAATTGGCGGAGAAATCGGTGAACAGAACCAAAAAAAAAAGACTATCGCAAAGTCGAACATAAGAATTCCTCCTTTTTGGAAAGACGGTTAAAAAGAAAACATAGAAGCACAACATAAATCTTTTTTATTCAATTTACGGAATATCTTTTAAATTGTTCCAATACTGGAGGAGAAAATAGGCGAGAGCCAAACCTCGAATTATTACTTTTACTAAGGACATTCAGTTGGAGCTCTCTGCATAACTTAACATGATTTTCGAGCCACCTCCGACGTCAATAATCACTAAATCACCATGAATATCATTAAATGTGTCTTAATCTCAGAACCAAACCAACTATTAATTACTACCCACTTCCACCAAAAAAACGAGCCGACACAATGCAATCTCTCAAAATTTCACCATCCAAGGAAAAACAAACAGTGTACCAGGGGAACATAATTAACAGAGAGCCATTAATGAACAGCAGACAATGTGATACTGTCACAATACTCTTGCATTAACGAGGTGCCATTTCTTTAACTCCAATTTTGGTGGATTGAAACTGAGGAAGACTGTTTTTAATAAGGTAAGTAATTATTTCGGAGGTGCATTATTTTGAAGGATTGTTTACTCCGAAATGGATGATTAAGGATTTTTTTATTGTAGTGAGAGTTATGATTGTAGTGTCTGTTTATGTTTATCTATCATTATAATCACGATTGAAAGGAGGCCACGATATAGACCTCAAGATCTTCTCAAGCCGTTTTGAGCCCATCTCGCCCGCATCTAGCAGATTTCTGCAACCGAGTGTAGGTTGCCCGTTTATATATAGTTAGTGCACATTGTTTGTATGTTTATAAAAGTACTCTCTAGAACCACTGATAAACTATGAAAACTATTTCTCTGATAGAAAGCTACAACACTATCTAAGTACTATCACTAAGTATATTAATTATACCGAAAAGTTAAAGGTCCCTGTGGGGTAGGTCAAGAAAGCAAAGCCCTAAAGCTAGTGTCATTTAAATTATGGACTCGATTAAACTGCATTTGTACAGATTCCTTCTCTAAATCCCACAGCCCAAAAAACATTTACCAAATTATTATTATCCTTTTAAACAACAAAAGAATACCAACAAATTACTAAAGAGTTACCAGGATGCCATGAGCGTGCAGGCTGCGTTGCATAAGATTGATGCGCCGGGGCGCGGGGGTAACGGGGCGGCGCGAGAGGGGGGGGGGACGCGGTGATGGATGACCGGCCTGCCATTAGTACTAGGAGACTATGGATGCATCGGGAGTAATGCGCTTATGTGCTCCTTTGAAATATACGGACAATTAAGGGTCGTGGAATGCTTTGTGATGGTCGGACATGGTCCTGGCTTACCTATACACCAACGACCGAACCCCATAACGTATCTGTCAGTAAATTTAATTTGACATTACTACAAGTAATGTCAAATTCCTATCTAGGCAAATCAAGTAACAGAAACATAATTGGGTTCAAGCGTAATTATCTAAACGTAAGTTCGACTTTACTGTTAAATCGTTCGAATTGGTTCTTCAATACAGCTGAATTGATGATTTAAATAAAATAAAATAAATATGTTTTAAAGCAGAGTTGAGCTGTAAAAATATAACATTTATGACATTTTTTTGGAGCCTAAGCTCAACCTAAGAAAATCTTGAAGAAAGATTTTTCCCAAACTTCCCTTCCCACCTTATGATACGCAGATTACCCAAATCTTCTTTTTGTAAAAATCATTTAAGACGGTGTCTATATTTTATATTTTACTAGCTTCTGCCCGCGGCTTCGCCCTCGTAAAAAGTGTTTTATCATACAAACTATCCTATGTCCTTCCCAGGGTCTCAAACTATCTCTCTCTCTCTATCTAAATCGGTTCAGTAGATCCAGAGATTATCCCTACAACCTCACAAACTTTACCTGTTTATAATATTAAGTATTGATATTATATTGCCCGTGTACACCGGCTTTAGGTAGTTGAAATTCCTCTGGATCAAAGCTTCCAGTTTAACCAGTTGCGGCTACCAGTATTTTACTTGGAGCAACTGCCTATCTGACATCCACAACCCATTTTTTTGGAGCCTAAGCTCAACCTAAGAAAATTAAAAAGAATGATTTTCCCCAAACTTTCCTTCCCAACTTATGAATACAGATTACCCAAAGCTTATTTTTATAAAAACATTTAAGACGGTGTCATTCTATACTTTGAGATATCTAAACATACATACAGATAGACACTGCTACAGTGCTATAACACTCACTTACATAAGTGTATTTACGAGAAGGGTTAAAACCCCATAACATTCAACCCAACTGTCAATATTCACACATGGCGCTACACAAAGCCCATGATTAAAATGACATAACCCCTTATACGTACCAAAAACCCAGTTCTGTCAACGGTATCACCTTTTTTCTGCTTACACCATAAAAACTATGGTCGTTAACATACACGTCATATGGTTAGGTGTACGTTCGTTTTTATGGCAATTATATTTACATTAATCATGAGAAACTACATGGCTTTGTAGTTGGCTGTGTTATGTCATTGTCTCTGTTTTGATATTTGGATTTAAAAAAAACTTGATGTCGGTGTTTCGGATTTGACACCGACTTCCGAAAAGAAAGTTATTTTTCACTTTGTAGTGTTTTGTTTTGGAAGTCGGTTTAATATTTTTGTTGAAAAGATTTTTTATTTTCTCTTTTTAGGTTTGGTACCTTATTTTTTGTTTAATGATATGATTATAAAAAGCTTTTTAACAATATGATTAAACCGACTTCCAAAACAAAACAGGAAGTCGGTGCCTTTGGTACCTATTTTTTTTCGGAATTGACATCGACTTCCGAAAAGAAAGTGTTTTCGCTTTGTAGTGTTTTGTTTTGGAAGTCGGTTCAATTTTTTTATGAAATGTTTTTTACGCATTATCAAGCATAACTCAATACGTTCTAGTCAGATCTTGATCACATTTAAATGAGACCACATTTGAAGCACCAGCTTTCAAAACAAAAAATAATCATAAAAAATCGGTACACCTATTAAAAAGTTTTGAAATAACACACCTAAAAAATATACAGTCGAATTGAGAACCTCCTCCTTTTTTATGTCGGTTAAAAATATCTTGATTGCTGCCTAGTTGGTTTTAGCACTTGCAGAGGTTGGTTCTTGGAAGGGAACCATGCATTAAACACCGAGACCACCGAGACTGCGAGATAAGCACGTTGACCCATCTTGCTAAGGGGTATCTGAGTTTTATTGTTCAATAGTCAGAGAGTCCATTTATAATAGGTACTAGCTGCATCCGTTTGGGAATAGGCTTGGCGATGATTACTAGGTACTGCTTGGGGTGCCTAGTTCAATAATCAGCATCCAAGTGTATTCGGACGGGCAAAGGGTATGACTCCATGAAAGAGAATGACAAATTCCGTTTAATTAATTAGGTATTGGACGCTTTCATTGGTACTCTTTTCGAAAGAGACCAATATTTTTTGGCAATACCTAATTATTTAAAGGGAATTTTTTCATACGCTTTCATGGAGTCATACCTTTGGTTTGCCAAATTCACTTACGCAATTAGGCTGCGGGTTCGGAAAAGTTTTATTCGATTTTCTATTATTTGAAATTCAACCTGTAGACTGAATTTTGCCCGATTAATGGGAAAAGGCTCACCCCTTTTCCCCCTTCCAAGTCGGAAGTGTTACTCGTGCACTTATATTACTCACTTTCCTTCTCTGCCTACCCCTTTGAGGAGTACAAGCGCGATATTATGTTAAAAACATCACCTGCCTTCATTATAATCACGGCAAATAACTATTTAATCGTCTTCCGAACATTCCCAGGGCATTCGACATGATGGGTCAAATGTACGATAAAAATCAAAGGAGCTATTCATCAAGACTTAACACTACCAAAAACTACCTAAACACAGCTGAATAAGATTTGAAATTGATTGATAAAACCCTGCATCCTTACATTTATCCTTGCTCTTAGGTCGTGACTGTCAAACGTGGTGAACAGTGATCAATTATAGACTTTTTGTCGTCTAAACTTAAGGTTTATTTTCCAATGGGGTGTGCAAGACCTCAAAAGTCTCAAAAGGCAGGCAGGTCGTCGGATGAGGGTGGGATCCCACAAAAAGCCGTCAGACCGGTCCTCGCAACGGATCCGAACTCATTCGAGTCCGAACGAATCAAATAGTCCAATAATGTGTTCATATTTTTTATGACCGATTACGTATCAGTATTACTATTTGAAACAATTGAGTTAAGGAGGTCAGTTCGGTTTTAAAAGGACCAATTGACCACAATAGAATCTAACAATACTACCTAGGAACTTTGTAATAGAAGCCTTACTGCTTCTATACACGATTAAGTGATTTCATTTGCACCAAAGTTTATATAGAGCAACGATCTCTACAGTGTTTTAGTGCCGACAGAAGCACTACTGCTAAGAATAAGGTCCTATTGGGTTCGATTCTCGGCTCGGGCTTAGTGTAATTGGGTTTTTCTTTATGGAATTTCTCAGGGGCAGACCGGAGTCAAGGATTATGTCCGCTTGAAGGCAAGATACTCGCTACTCAACTCAAATATAATTTACGAAATGTGGGCATGCTATGCCATGCACACCTCTGATTATGCCTTCGCAGAACATAGGTGTGTACGTTATTAGAAAAAGCAGTAACCGTCTTATGAACTCTAAGTCCTGACTGACTTAAATTATCAACGCCCAACCAGAAAGGTAAAATTTTGCACAGAGGTTTATGGTGCATCAATACTAGAATATTTAGAAATTCAACTCCTAAGAGGGTGAAAGAGGTGGCGAACGAAGCCGCGGGCAAAAGCTCGTTGTTATATATTAGGATCACATGACCAATCATTGTAACTATAGAAACCAACACAAAACACCAGAATATTTTATTAACAATTTCAATTAACCAACAATACAGGTAAATCTAGTTTGGTGCAAAGAGCTAAGGTTAGAAATATTTATTAATAACAATGATAAAAGAACCCGTTTTTGATGAAAACCCACAAAGCAATATTTAATGCATTAATATTACCTAGTATATTATTCGTTAGAAATGAAGATATCTGCAGGAGGAACAAAGTTACCGACATAGCCCGAAGAATTGCAAAACTTAAGTGGCAGTGGGCAGGGCACGTTGTTCGCCGAAGGGATAGTCAATGGGCCCGAAAAGTTTTGGAGTGGTGACTGCGGACCGGACGATGCTGGGTAGGAAGGCCTCCCACTAGGTAGACCGATGATCTAATGTTGCGGGCATCCGCTGGATGGGAGACGTACAGGATCGGTCAATGCGGCGACCGACGTTTGGGGGAGGCCTATTTTCGAAAGTGGACGTCTTCGGCTGAAATGATGATGATGATAATTAGTTACAAAATAACTGTATGATGGATGAAAAAAGCGTCTACAAGTGACAATATTTTAAATTGACCACGCTACACTTCGGAACTGCTTGTCAATTTCACACTTTTTGGCGTTTTTAATAATCGTTGCCGCTGTTAAAATGCCGCTTTGATTTGAATGTAAGTATGGTTCGCACCCAGGGCATCCAATCCTCCTTGTTGACTAGCTATTCTTAAAAAACAGCATCAGCTTTTCTTATTCAGGACACATTATGTTATTCATTAAAGACAATAATGTTCCTTTCTAGCTAGACCAAGCAGGTGGTGAAAATATTTCACAATTGGTTGGACATACCAATTTATGATCTTATTAGCAATGCTGTCTGGATAATGGCAATATAACACTGTTCATCTAAAGAAACTCACCTCGATTGAAATATACAAAACCTACAGTCATAATTGAAATGACTATCTTTTGTCCTCACATCATTTGGTCGCTTCGACCAAACTGAAAAAAGGGCTTATTAATTGAAGCATATTATTATTGTCACCATAAGCCCCCCCCCCCCTCCTTATGGTGACGTTGCACAGTTCCTTCTCAACACTGTTATAAAACTGGTCAATGTCAGAAATAATAAGCTAAGTCTCATGGGTTTGGATGGTTTTGTACTACAACTGTAATTGGTTATCTTGACCTGCCAAACGCTTCACCAGAGCCTCAAACGACTACAGTAACACCCAATGTAACAGAATCTTTCACAAGGAACTCCTCAACTAAAAAACTCAACATAACTAAAGATAAACACAGGCGTTCCTTGTCGGTTCATTAAAAATAGGCCATTTTTTCCGTAGCAGCCTAATGATGTGGAACTAATGGCTGATGCTCATTAAGCTATCCATACCGAGCCGATCTGATTAAAGCCTTTTTTTACAACGGTATATAACTTTCAGTTATGTTTGTCAGTTACTTTTTATGGTCACAAAAGGTGACAAATTATGCAGTGTTTTTTTTTTTTGGAAGAAATGAATGATTTGGTCCTTAAAACTTACTCTGTTGGAATTTTGGCTTGTCATTCAACTGCATGCATCACTCAAGCACATATGAGGTTGTTTGTAGTTTAAAATTCTTATATAACCTGTATTTTTGCCGGAAAGAGTAGACCATCTCTTCGTTTTTCCGTGTCAAAGTGAGTTCCTAATATACAGTGCTAACTCTTCCAAGCTCAATCTCATGAAAGTTTTAAATAAATGTAAGTAATTATGAAATTTGTACCTATCTGTTGTTAATTTGTTATATCATGAGCAGAACCAGTCGGTGAAATAGAAATTTTCAGATCAAAGGAGAGGTTATTTTTGTATTTTTAAGAAACTGACATTTCAGACCTCAGTCTGTCAATTTGCTTACATTTGGAAAAGTTTTTGACAAGCGACTTAAATTGAAATGTTTATTATGTACGAGAATAGTCCTTCTGCCAGCGAAACGAGTTTTATATGACTTTTGATGTGTCTACTAATCGTAGACACATCAAAAGTCAACAAGGGTCAAAGCAATCAATGCAACACAAGTCAAACTTAGGAATCTTACTTCTTACTAATATTATAAATGCGAAAGGTTGGATATATGTTTGTTACTCAATCACGCCAGAACGGCTGAACGGATCTGGATGAAATTTGACACAGATATAGATTATAGTTTGGATTAGCACATAGGCTACTTTTTAATCTGGCAAAATGTACGGTTCCCGTGGGACAACTTCCGTCTTTCTCGCGGGCAAAGTCGCTGGCGGAAGCTAGTAAAATATATATTAATCAATTTCATTAGACAGTGGTGCCCAACCTTTTAACAATAAATAATGTCTGTATGTTGGTTGTTGGCCCAGAGATAAGGCCGCGACTTATAAGTTGTAGGTCGTGGGTTCGAGCCCAGGCAGGCGCCTTACTTTGTGTAAATTATTTCATCACCACTGCTAAAAAAGGCATGAAACCGGCATGTCCTAGAACCAAAAATTCGAAGACATGTGACATCCACCAACCCGCACTAGGCCCGCGTGGTGGATTACGGCCCATTCCCTCTCACAGAGAGGAGGCCTGTGTCCTAGCAGTGGGGACATTAATAGGCTGATGATTATGTGATGTGTGTATGTTTGTTAATCAGTCAAGCCTCAGCGGCTGAACGGACTTGAACGAATTTTGGAAGACGGATAGACCTGAATTAAGACATAGGACTTTTCATCCCAATTATTAATTATTATTTATTTATTTAATAATTAATGTACACACAGTATAATGCACAGAGACAACACATGAAGACTATTGTCTATTGAGAACAAGGCACTATTTAAGGAATTTCTACCAGCAGACCCGCGAAAAGGAAAAATGAAAAAGAAATGTAGACAATAGTGTGTGAGAACAGGAAGAGAACCAGGAACCAGTCCAGGTGATCAGGTGGTGGGGTGGGTGGTGGTGGTCCAGGGACGGACCAGTTGTATTGTTCCGTAGGATAATTTCCGACTTCTTCTGCTTTTAATAAACATACAGATAATACTGGAGCTATTGCGCCCTCTTGTGTCCTTCTGTGTCCTACCAGTCGAGAACCAAAGCATAATTCAGATCACACAATAACTAAAGAAACAGTATTACTAAAAGTTTGAATGATTCACGGAGTTGTGCCGACGTGCTCAGCGGTACATTTGAAACACCTTTTTTGCTGTGCGGTTGGATCACCTAATTGTTATAGATTTTCCTTTAATGAACCGATTTGTAGGATAACTGTTTAGCGATGATTCAGTTTACTTCGCAGCAGCTTTTTAAGCGTGGCTTCGCTCCCGTAGCCACAGGAAATGGGCATTTTCTTGAGATTTTCTTAAAATATAATTATTATTTACACACTAACAACACACTTTACACGAACCTCACACCAACACACATCAACACATCACACAATAAACTTAAACCAACCTCAAAAAATAATAATGATAATAATGTGTTAACATCAGAGCTATATAATATGAATACTTGTAAAAATTTCCATTTTTGTAATGTAAACACTGATGTAACCTAGGCTAATACTCTTACAAAATAATATTATTACTACTACTATTTACTATTCATGACGCTCAGTAAGCTTTCTGTCAGCGATAGAATTCTTGTAAAGGGATATAATACTCGTACTATCTTATAAATCAACAAATCATCTTACCTCGTTTTATATACCAGTCTTTTTTTACATTTTATGAAGCTTTTAATATTAAATCATCTCTCGAGATGGGACTGCAGTGGCAATACAGAAACTTTGATATGAAATTGGTCAACGGAACAATTAATTAGATATCTATATTTATGAAAAGGAGCCTCGTATTTCCCCATTAACGAATACCATCATGATTACAAAAAATACCACACTCTCTAGTGCACATCATAGAACTGCAAAAAATACTTATTCATGTAATAAAAAAATACTGTCATAATTTTCCTGCAGTTGTTATAAACGCTTGAAACGTTACGTGCTAAAAACCCAATATTATAATAGGACAACAAGCCACGGATTAATTATTAATATTTACGACATGTGTCACACACACAGTCTAGAGAATGTCCCGCGTCAGAGCGCGGGTCAAGCCTGCAGCAGCGACCTTCAGAACGTTCATTATCAAAGGACAGTTGTGACTGCCAACCAGCTGTGTGACGTCACAAATCGAAACATATACGTTACACACAAGCAACTTGGGGCTACTGTTGGAGTGGTATAGGACCATTTATAGTTGATATTATGATTGATTTGTAAGCAACCACACAACCAGCACCATTTCTAGCTTCTGTCACCCTTGTTTTTTTGGCGAAATTCGCTTAGAATGTGTATGATATTGTATGAGAGGCACATCAAGCTTTAGTGCAGTGTTTTCCTGTCATTTGCTACAAATAGGTTGTCATTATGAGTGTTCAGGTTCAAGTGCTGCTTTTATTAAATCTTTAAGAACCAATCTTCAATCCACAGGTTTATATTTACGACATGTTTCACATTCTAGAGCAGGGGTCACCAAATGGCGGACCGCGGTCCGTATCCGGATTGTTCTTGTACTATATAGTTTAAATGTATTAATTTTAAGAAGAAAGAATAAGTGTTTAATTGTCACAAACGGCATACATGTAAGTAACGAAAACAGATGCCAGATTTTAAGAAAATTAAATTTGAGATATCGTCGAAATCATTTTAACAAAGTAAATACACGTGACTATTTAAAGGGGTTAGGTGGTACATAATATTATTTAAAAAAACAGACCCTACATGAAAGTAATTGATGACCCCTGTTCTAGAGAATGTCCCACGTCAGAGCGCGGGGCAAGTCTGCTGCAGCGACCTTCGGAACGTTCATTATCAAAGGACTGTGGTAACCGTAATGGTGCAACCGGGCGTGTGACGTCAACGCCAGGATCTTCGGCCAACTGTTGAAGGGAAGTGATATGTTGTGGCCACTTCTAGCTGCTATATTATAGTTGCAAGGTCGCTGAATGTCAATGATTCATCTTCCTACCATTCCGTTCTGTCAACTGTCATGGTGTCACTGAAAATAGAATGATATTACTTCCAAGCCAATGAGGATGAATTAATTAACGTCATTTTAAACTTGGAACGTTGACTATGATCCAGAAGTACAGCTGTCAAAGTTTGTTACGTACCTACTACGGGCGTGAAAACCAAGTTTACATTTAAATCATATTTAATATCTTAAAGCACCGACATTCATTGACGCGTAATTCATATTTGCCATAACTAAAATTTGTGTAAAATATACACAACAATAATATAATTAGGAGAAAACCCGCCCACTCCCAACACAAATATGGAGTTTGACGTACTTACGTATCAGATACCTTATGCTACACCAGCGCCTCTAGCGGTAAATTCATACTACGCCATGCCTTCCTAAACCTTACCCCATTAGTAATGTATTCTCAAAGGCGCGATACCTATTATCACTTCATCATAATCATGACCTCACTGGTGATGTTACATGTGTTGCTTTTTCTTTCATTAGATCTTCCTCATTTCGATTATGGTACCATATTTTTCTAAGAATATTCGTAGGATTCCAAGAATAAGTAGCGATACCAACAAAAAATATCCAAATAACACGTAATCTGGCTTAAAATATTTTTATTTAGTCATAGATTTTTACCTTTTCTCACATACATAGATCGTGTTACCACGAGAGAGGAAGTGAAGACTGTATTGAGTACAAGAGTGCATCCTACGCAGAACAACCTATAATGTTGTCACAACTGGGACACAAACCTCACTTTGAGAGGTAGTGAGCTGTTAGTAGTCTACCTAATAGGCTTGGGGTCACTTAATGGCGGACCGATTTTATGTGACCCATAAATAAACAGTACAATATAATTTACAGTTGAATTTGAAAACAGATTAGAAGATTTTAAGAAAATTGAGAATGTCGTCGAAATCCTGAGCAATATTTACTCTCTGTATAATGATGATTGGAGCAATGCAGCTGCCAATGTTTTCGAATATATTTGACATTAATATTTGAATAACATCTTGGTGTTTACGTTTAAAGGAAATACACGTACGATGTAAAGGCCGGGGAGGGGGATAGGCTTTAAACCTTACGGACCACGACGGTCGTATTAATTTAAAAAACGGATCCCAAATTAAAGTAATTAGTGATCCCTGAACTAGGCACTGGGTCGCAAGGTAAGAAAGATACGAAAACGAGGAAACTAATAGTAACAAGTACTTTATACAAAGCTATTGAAAAGGTAAACTGAAGTAAAGAGACAGTAATGACTACCAGAACTATCCACTTTCAAGAGGGAAAAAGCTATCCAGGCCGAAGCAGCATCCGTTTCACAACAGAACTATTATAAATATCTGCAATTCTTATTAAACTCCTGTGAAACAGAAGCACTTTAGTGCAGTTTAGGTATATATTCGAGGTAGAGGCGGGGGGGAGGGGCTCAGTAGCCGTGGCTTGGTCATCCAAAGTGAAGCGAAGAGGAATCTGAGGAGGCTTTTACCAACTAAGCCAAAGATGTAGCGGCCAACAAGTAAGTTGCGGTGCCACATGGTGACATCGCAAATTAGGCGGGTCGCGATGTCGTATTGGAGGCATTGCGGCTGAGAGTCGGAGGCCGCAGGGGAGGAGGAGTGCCGGTACTGCGGTGCTTCGCTCTTCCTATCCCCTGCGACCGAAAATTAGTAGCTGGTTTATTCTGCAAATATCCAACCGTGAAAACTGGTGTAGTTAATATGAAGTGAGTTCTCATTCCACCTTGAATCGATGGATTGACAACTCATTTTACCTAATGTTTTACGATGAGATTTTTGCAGAATGGACCGGTAAAACAAATAAACTACACTAAAGTGACAGTATTAATGAGTGCGCGGTCAAGTCCGAGTGACGGCCTTCGCTCCGTTCATTACCAAGGTAGAGACTTGTGAGGCTGTTTGCAACAGTCTGATTGTAACCTTGTGTTATTACGTATGCTTATATATGTAACACTGTCTGTGCTTGTCAGAAAAGGTTAATATAGGAAATAGGAAACACTTTAGGTAATTATAAATAGCTTTTTTACCCGACTGCCGAAGGAGGGTAATGTGTTTATCAGGTTATGTATGTATGTATTTATGTTTGTACGTATGTTTGTTCCTATCTGGCGTTCTAGAGACTAAATGCGTTGGCTGATTTTGATGAATCTTACGTCAATCGATTCGTCTTAACCTTGCTAGTGTCACGGGCTACATTAAAATGGAAAATAGAAAAATGGCGGAATTTGGGTGCCATATTGTGGGGGCCCAATTTTTTTTCTTCCTAACCCATCGTGTGGGATATCAAAATAAAGTATTTTAAGACTTGATTTCATTAATATAGAACACTTATATGTTTAAATGAACCTAATTCGAAAAAATATATCAGCCAGTGACACTCGCAAGATTAAGATGAATCGATTGACGTAAGAATCATCAAAATCGGCCAATGCGTTTAGTCTCTAGAACGCCACATAGAAACAAACACACACACACACATTACCCAACTTCAGAAATCGGGTAAAATAAATAAATCAATTCGATATTCGTAGCTATATCTAAACTTACAAATTAAATCACTAATAAACCAATATAAAAACTTGATATTATTAAATGACCTCATATAATCGCCTTATATCATGCTAATCCAGTTTTAGTGAAACAAAAATAAAAGTAGACATAAAAACGTAGGTAAAGCAGAGTTGTGGTAGGTCGTGCAAGGTGACTGGACGATAGTTTAAATACAATTAGGAGACACTTCCAAATATGTCAGGGTTTTATTTGTTTTGACACCCGTATGTTGCGCAAGATTTCGTTTTGGACGATTTTATTGTTTTCGAAAAGTTTTCACAAGAAATATCTTTATGTAAACAAATTGTTCGCGACGAAGCGACACATAGCTTATAGTCTATATACTTGCCTATATACCGTTAAAATACTTAAGTTATTTAAGTAAGCAATGTATGTAATAGCATAGGTAAATAAAGAATTTAATTCTTTTCGATTAGGGGTCCCCTAAAAAGCGGGAGCGCAAGTAGCGCCGGGTGCGACATCTTCACGCACCAATGTGTGTTATTTACCTTTACATACACTACACTGTTAGGAAACACAATCTAGGTGTTCTAACTTGGATGCCCTAAGGCTATGACTGAAAAATGATATCTAACAACAGTACATGGCCAGGGACTATAGAGTATCACCCTGAAACACTAGATACATACACATTTCGCTCAAGTAAGTGGTAAGATGAACTCGTTATAAGCGATTCAGCACTTCTAGGTAACCTAGATATCTGCCTAGGACATGTAAACAGATAGTACTCACATAGTTCTAGTACATAAAGGCCACTTGCTTGAGATAATGTGTCTGTATACATAGAACACAAGGGTTTTCGAGCGCTTGTCGGCGGCCCGCCCGCCTTCAGGTACCTTCTGAGCCTAAAGGAATATAGATTTGCTTATTGAAGCAATACCATCGGGGACTGGCAGGCAGGCGCTCGGATTCTCCCATAGGCCCCAGGTCCTCTGACCTTCGGGCATATCATAAAACCTGTTTGTTTCCCTGGGTCTGGCAAATATTTCCCTTTTCGGCCGCTTCCCGGCACCAAAACCACCAGAAGGGCTGGTGGTATACCCTAGTTACACACACCATTCGATTCCTTGTTTCATGGCCTCCCTGATCACACTTTTGTAAGGAGCCCAGCTCTGGTGACCAGGGAGATAACCACCGAAATATATTGCCCGGCCCCGGGACATTCTCATTTTCGGACACTTCAGGGTGAATACTGACTCGAGGGTTGAACCCACACCCACCAGAGTGGCACCATAGGGTGGCCTGTCATGATGGCCATCGATTAATGCCTGGTGGTCGTGGATTCCACGAATACCTTGAGTACAAACTAACTTTATGTTAGAAAATAACATCTTTCACTACTCACGCACACTTCCAGGCACCTACATGCCTGAAGGTTATAGATATAGCTATAGAAACACTGGATTCCTATAGCTTAGGGAAAGGGCTTTCGAACCCCCGCGATGAAAGTAGTGGAAAAATGTATACTTTAGCCTGTAATAGCCATAAGTTCGAAAAACCGGCAGAATTTCCCTTCATCACTCGTTCTTCCTAGCAGAACTCCTCGGAGGAGATAGTCAGGGACCTGGACTAAGGTCCGTTGGATGGGCCATTTCAAGGCGCTTCCAACCATATAGGTCATGCCATGGTCATGACATCGGGAAGGGAGGTTCTGCTGATTTCTAGCATAAGTTCATAATAAAAAATTATGTAAATAAAAAACTTGTGCGACTAAAAAATCAGGGTCCTCGTGACGGTAAAGTTTGGTAGTACGATAGTGCGCATGCGCATCGAGCAATTCGGTAGCCAAATTTGTATTAGAAGAATCCACGCAACTTTATGTCACGAAGACCCTGTGAAAACATCGCAAAACACTAAGAAGAATAAAGTCTTTTATTTCCTGGACATCATATCTTCACCCGTGAACATCTGGCAGACCTCAAGCAGCTCACAGAGGCGAGAATTCTTGATGACAACTGAACTATAGGTGCAAGGGTGTCAACGCGCTGGTGCTGGAGCCTTACAACCTCCAGAAGCCCTATCCTCCGCCAGCGATCACGTCCACCCCGTACATTGACTGGTCCGTTCGAGCCGAATTTTCAAGAACCAAGCCGTTCCTGTGAACATATAGGCCAATGAAAAGCCTGGTTCCGGTGAAGAAAGAAGTCTGACGTCCAGTTCCTGTGAACATATAGGCCAACGAAAAGCCTAGTTCCGGTGAAGTAAGAAGCCTGATGCCCTGTTCCTGTGAACAGTTCCTGTGAACAAAGAAGTCTGACGTCCAGTACACCTCGTCAACTGAGGGTACATTCTTGTTTCTTTAATACGTCAGATAATAGTCAAAACGTAACGTACCGTTCCTGAGAACAGTTCCTGTGAACAGAGAAGCCTGATGTCCAGTACACCTCGTCAACTGAGGGTACATTCCTATTTCTTTAACACGTCACATAATAGTCAAAACGTAACGTACCGTTCCTGAGAACCGTACCTGTGAACAAAGAAATCTGATGCCCACGCCTGGGAACATTTCCTGAGAACCTAGTGCCTGGGAAGAAAGAAACCTGACGTCCGTTTCCTGGGAACCATACCCCATAAACAAATTTGGTAAGAAATACATTCCCATACTTAAAGTACCGACTGGGGTACGAAACCATCACGTTCCCGTGAAGAGTTCCTGGGAATAAAGAAGCCTGACGTCCCACTCGTAAACCTTACAAGTGTCAAGGTTAAGATCATATTTCTTTAAAGATTAGTCAAAAACGTTACGTATCGTTCCTGTGAACACTTTCCAGGAAAGAAAGAAAGGAAGGTGGGATTTCCAGTATCGTATGACATCAGGGCAGTCGACAACAGGATTCCGTCCTGCCACGCGTCCCGTTTGAATAGCAGACGACTACCGTCGCTAAGAGACGCACGTGGATTGAGCCCCACGTGTGCCAGTGACGTGTCACAGACGGTAAGAGACTCACACGTGGATTAGGCCCCACGTGTGAAACCCTTTTCCTGGGTGGAAAAACCCAGATACTGGGTGGAAACCGTGTTCCTGGGAGACAACCGCATTCCTGGGAAATTTTCGTTACGCCCCTGAAGCGATCCAGTGGCGTGAACCTGCGTTTTGGAGGGTTACCGTCGTCAAGAGACGTGAAACCAGCCGGTCTTCGTGACTACCCGTTCCTGGGAGACAGCTGCCGACCCTGGGCTGTGAACCTGAGAAGAAACTAGGAGATTACTGTCCTGGTAACCTAGTTGCTGAGGAAATAGCGCTAAGAGTTATCGCTAGAAAAACTTATAATAGAAGTTTTTATAGCGTGTTGAGAACTTGTTTCGGAGATAGAACATACATACGACGTACATCGAGTCCTGCAGAATATAGCTGAAGGACTATCACCAAAGCGCTATCCCTGAGAGAGCTATCGCTAGAAGAAACTTATAATAGAAGTTTTTATAGCGTGTTGAGAGCTTGTTTCGGAGATAGAACACACGTACGACGTTCATCGAGTCCTGCAGAATTATAGCTGAAGGATTATCACCGAGGCGCTATCCCTGAGAAAAAATATAGAAGTTTCGAACGTGTGAAGGCGAAGATTTGTTCTATGAGATAGAACGAAAACAAACACATACGAGGACAAACACATTACCCTCATTCGGCAGTCGGGTAATAAGAGTTAGTGTGGAAGAGAACCCGACCCTAATCAGGGACACTAACTCCTTCAGTCTGGATTTGACCATCAAGATTGGATTTTTCGATTGAAACGTGTTATAGCCTGGAAGCTAACCTGGAGTTAAGAGGATCGGACTAACCCGGAGTTAAGAATTAACCCGGGGTTAAAATTTCGAAAATTGAAAAAGGAAGCGAATCCACTTCAAGCTGACGTCTGGGACCGAACTTAACCCAGAGTTAGGACTTAGCAGTTTTCAAGAAATTCTTTGAAGCTTGGACATAGCCGTTTGAAGACTTGAAAATAGACTTAACCGTTCGAGCTGAAGTCTAGGGTTGGACTTAACCCTTTCGTGCTGAAGTCTAGGACTTAACCCGTTCCTGCTGAAGTCTAGAATTGGACTTAACCCTTTCAAGCAGAAGTCTTGAATATAGTCAACCCGTTCCTGTTGAAGTTCGGATTTGGACTTAACCCGTTCCTGCTGAAGTCTAGAATCGGACTTAACCCTTTCAAGCTGACGTCTTGAATGGTCAACCCGTTCCTGTTGAAGTTTGGATTTTGGACTTAGCCGTTTCAAGTCTAGAGTTGGACTTAACCCTTTCGAGCTGAAGTCTAGAGTTGGACTTAACCCGTTCGAATTGAAGTATTGAAACAGAAGTCAACATGCCGATGACCAGATCACAGGACAGGAAGGCCGAGGCGTGGACAGTAGGCATGGATCACCCAACAGGCCTACGTCATCAACTGCCCCCACGCTCGCCTACGACGACCGAGGGGACGGGACAGTCTGCACCGACGTCACATATAGGTGACGACCCGCTCACACAGAGACTTACAGGAGATATAGATGATAAGGAACAAACAGATCGCCCCAGCACATGCAGGAAGGCACCCAGGAGGGAAGGATCTTCAGATAGAACACTGAAGCCTTCTGATAGAATACAAGGGATTCAAGATAAGACCTTTGATAGAGGCACTACCATGGCTACCCGGGGGGACGCCCGTAACGTCCAAAGCAGACCGCCGTCGACCAGGACGACCCGGTCACAAAAGAAAATTTCGAGGGCACGTGAAGACTTATTGAAGATTAAGTTGGAACTTGCCAAGTTAGCACTTCAAAAGGCAGAAGAAGAAGTTTCTGAAGCCGAATATATGGATGACAGAGACTCTAATGAAGAGTACGTGCGTTCTTGGCTGGAAGAGGCACCAGAACCTGAGCCACTGAGGGAGGATGACGCCGCCGAAGGGGACAAGACGAATAAGCCCCCGCCTGCGACTGTCGACGTTATAGCGGACTCCCGGACGCACGATCCTACAGCAAAAGAAGTGAAGGCTAACACAGAGCCGTCAAGGCAAATAGAAGCAAAAGACTCACTCCGTCCCTTCCTAACGGAGCTGACATCCGCTATAGCGTCGCTAGCCGACAGGAAAATCGAGCCATGGACGCCCAACCCTTCGGCGTCGAAGGCTGTCATGACTCTACCAAACTTTGGTGGAGCTCATACCGAATGGCTATCTTTTCGAGCCATATATGAGGCAACTCGTGCCTACTTCAGCGACATAGAAAACACGGCAAGACTCAGAAGGAGCTTGCGTGGTCGCGCACTGGAGACAGTGAGCTCAGAACTCATCGGGAACGCAAAACCGGATGAGATCATGAGAGAATTGGAGCTACAATACGGACGTCCTGATTCAATCGCCCAGGCCGAGACAGATCGACTTAGAGGGCTGCCACGATGCAGCGAGTCGCCCAAGGACATCTGTACCTTTGCAAGTCGGGTCAGAAGCGGAGTGGTCACCCTGCGTGCACCAAGAAGGATCATTACCTGATCAATGCTGAATTAATGCGATTATTAACCGAAAAGCTGCCCAATTCTCTACGTGTACAGTGGTACAGAACGTTCACGGAAAAGTATCAGTCGCTGCCAGACTTATCACTCTTCAGCGACTTTATAACGGAACAAGCTCACTTCTGCAGTGCATTCGCCCCGCCTGAGGCCATCAAGGAGACAGACACTCTGGTGGGGAAACGTGTCATACAACGGACACACATAGCTACCGACAAGCCGGTAAACAAATGTCGAGTCTGCGACAAGGAAGGTCACTACTCGTCTGACTGCCCCAGGTTCAGAGACGCAGCAAGTGACAAGAAATGGGAGCTAGCCAAGAAACATAGCTTGTGCTATCGCTGCCTGAGATTTCGTCGGGAAGGCCACACATGTACCAAGAGGAAGTGTGGCCTCAAGGGATGTACAGCCACGCACCATCGACTTCTTCATTATAGTAAGAAGCCTCAGACAGATAGGTCTAAGAAAACCACTGCTCCAGAGGACCAGAAGAAGGAACCTAACGAAACGGTGGCTAGTTCGCGAACTAGTTCGAGTCATGCTTTCCTGAAAATGATACCGGTTCGAGTCATTGGACCGGCGGGAGAGGCAGACACTTATGCACTCCTTGACGACGGATCTACCGTTTCGCTGATAGATGAAGCCATCGCCCAGCGAGTGGGAGCAGTGGGACCTATAGACCCACTGAAGATCGGTGCCATTGGTGACACCATGATCGACACTCCCTCATCGAGACGAATAACAGTCGTTCTCAATAGTAAACAGAAAAATAGGGTGCCCTTCAAGGCGCGCACCATTCCGAAGCTCAACCTGTCACCACAGGCAGTCAGTCGAGAAGATGTAGCACGATGCAGACACCTTCAAGACCTGACGTCGCAGCTTACTTACCCCACTGGAGTGCCAAAGATCCTCGTCGGCCAAGATAACTGGCACCTGTTACTGGCCAGCGAGATCCGCAGAGGTCCGAGAAACCAACCCATCGCGTCGTTAACCATGATGGGTTGGACATTACACGGCGCGCACACCAGAACCCTGGGACAACGGGTGCACTATGTCAACAGATATCAAACTGTTGACAACATGCAAGATGCGGATCTGAACGAGCAGCTCCGTGAATTCTTCGCTATCGAATCATTGGTCATCAATCCAGGACGACCAGCTTCTGACCCAGAGAAGAAGGCAGAAGAGATCCTGAACCGTCACACAAGACAGTTAGGAAACGGGCACATAGAAACCGCCATGCTATGGCGAGATGAAAACATAGAAATGCCCGATAGTTACGAGACAGCCCTCAAAAGGCTAGTCTCTATCGAGAAGAAGCTGGATAAAAATCCCGCTCTTCGTGTGAAATACACACAACAGATGGACTCCCTTATAGAGAAGGGATATGCTGAGAAGGCTCCCAAGTCGAGTACTCCAGGAAGAACCTGGTACCTGCCTCATTTCGATGTCTTCAACCCAATGAAGCCAGAGAAACTTCGTATAGTTCATGATGCCGCTGCAAAATCGAGAGGAAAGTCCCTCAACGACTTCCTGCTCACTGGACCGGATCTGCTGCAGTCGCTGCCCGGCGTCATGATGAGATTTCGTAGACACAACATAGCCATCTCGGGAGATATAGCTGAGATGTTTATGCAAGTCAAGGTACGGAGTCAAGATAGAGACTCACTCCGCTACCTATGGAGAGGCAATAGAAGGGAAGGAGCCCCAGAAGAGTACCGTATGACGTCCATCATATTCGGCGCGGCCAGCTCACCGTGCACCGCCATTTTTGCGAAGAATTGGAACGCAAAAAGGCACATAGAGAAGCATCCAGTAGCAGTGAATGCAATAGTACAGAACCATTATATGGACGATTATCTGGACAGCTATAGAACAGTCGAAGAGGCGACAGAAGTCGCGACTATGGTGAAGAAAATACACCAACAGGCGAAGTTTGACCTGAGGAAATGGGTATCAAACAGTTCGCAACTGATAGCGAATATAGATCCGTCACAAACCTATACAGAGGTTGTGAACATCGGAGACACAGCAGGCACAGAGAAGATTCTCGGCCTGATTTGGAGACCTAGTGAGGACACGCTAGGTTTCAACCTAACGCTTGCAAGACTGCCGCAGGGAATCCTTGAAAAAGAGGCCCCGACAAAAAGAGAGGCGCTCAAGATCGTCATGTCATTATATGACCCGCTCGGACTCGCCTCACCTATAACGATTCGAGCTAAACAAATACTTCAAGAAGCTTGGAGGCGAGGGGTCGACTGGGACCAGATACTAGATGAAGATCTGGCAGTCCAGTGGAAGAACTGGACACAGCACCTGCGACAGCTCAAGGCGATCAGCATACCAAGATGTTACCCTGGTTATAGCGATGCCACAGAAATACAAATACATGTATTTACCGATGCAAGCGAGATGGCGTACGCAGCAGCTGTGTATTGGCGAGCCACCACAGCAGAAGGCACACAGCGTGTCAGCCTAGTCATGGCTAAAGCGAGAGTAGCCCCATTGAAGCTACAATCGATACCTCGCCTCGAGCTGCAAGCAGCGGTGATGGGAACCCGCGTAGCTACAGCTGTTATACGTGAGCACGACTGCAAACCGTCGTCGGTCACATATTGGTCAGACAGCAAAACTGTACTGACATGGATAAGGAAAGGAGCACGAACATATAAAGCTTTCGTAGCTCATCGAATAGCTGCCATAGAAGAGAGCAGCAAAGTAGAGGATTGGCGATGGATTCCTACAAAATTGAACATCGCCGACATCGCTACTCGTGACGTCCCACAGAAGTTCGACTCACAGCACGAGTGGTATAGTGGCCCCAGATTCCTGTATGAAGACCCTTCTTCATGGCCATCAGAGAAGCCTCTAATCGCTGAAGAGACAGGAGAAGAAAGAACTCTCACTGTCATAGAGAAAGCTTTCATAGAAAAAGCTGAAACAAATGTAAAGCTCACTGAAGCTATACCTAATCCCGCAAACTTTTCGAGATGGGAGCGGCTATTACGTGCGACTGCAAGCGTCCTACGTTTCATATATCTCTGTAGACAAAAAACAGAGAAAACGTTCTATAAGAGAACAAAGAAACTTGAAGACGACCCGGACTGGCGAAAGAAAAAGAAGACAGCGACTGCAGCAGCTAAACCAACTAAACACAGAGAGCCAGAAGCCCGGAAACAGACTATAGAAGCGAATTTTCTTCAAAAGGCTGAGAAAATACTCGTACAAGTCGCACAGCAGCAATCGTTCGCTCAAGAGATAGCTAGATTGCACGAACAAAAGGTAGTGGAGAAAAATAGCCCGCTACATTCGCTACAAACAGAAGTAGTAGATGGCCTACTACGTATTAGAAGTCGAATAGCCGCCACCAACGAAATTACAGAAGATGTGAGGCGCCCACCTATATTACATGGCGACCATCACATAACACAGCTCTACATAGACTGGACGCATCGCAGTCTATTACACAGCGGGACGGAGCTCACTATCAATGAGGTGCGGCAGCATTATTGGGTCGTAAGGATGCGACCAACGACCAAGAAGGTACTATCAAGATGTCTTCAGTGTCGTATTCGTAAGGCACAAGCACCCGTGCCTGCGACCGGCGACCACCCAAGGACGCGCCTCGCTCATCATCAGAGGCCGTTCACATACACCGGGTTGGACTATTTCGGCCCGCTATCCGTCACCGTCGGTCGTCAGCATCAGAAGAGATACATAGCTCTATTCACGTGCCTCACAACTAGAGCTGTCCACCTCGAGATCGCCGCCAGCCTCAGCGCAGACTCCGCTATACTAGCGCTGCGCCGATTCGCCGCCCGCAGAGGATGTCCTACAGAGATCCACTCTGACAACGGTACCAACATGCATGGTGCCGACCGAGAGCTCCGAGAGGCCTTCCGAGAGGAGGCCAGTCGCCGAGGCATCACATGGCGCTTCATCACCCCATCAGCGCCCTTCATGGGAGGCGCGTGGGAGCGCCTCGTTCGCTGCGTGAAAACCGCACTTTATACTGTACTTACAGAAAAACACCCACACGAAGAGGTGTTGTCCACACTGATTTGTGAGGCAGAGTACACAGTAAATAGCCGACCGTTGACTCATGTGTCAGTCGACGGTGAAGACGACGAGTCCATCACGCCGAACCACTTCCTACTTGGTGGCTCGGCTAGACTCCCAACCCCCGGCGTGTTCACCGAGCAAGACGTCGATCACAAGAAGATGTGGCGCAGGTCACAAATCCTGGCCGACATGTTCTGGCGCCGCTGGGTGCGAGAGTACCTGCCGGAGCTTCAAAACCGGCGGGAGCCCCACAGCAGCGGGCCTGGCCTGCAGGTGGGCGACCCCGTCCTCATAGCCGACGGCCAACTGCCTCGCAACACGTGGCCGCGAGGCCGCATCGAGGCCATCTACCCTGGCCCTGATGGTGAAGTCCGGACCGCTGAGGTGCGCACCACTGGCGGCACTCTAAAGCGTCCGGTGAAGAAGCTCATACCGCTACCTAAATGAGCGTAGCAGAGTTCCAGCGGCGAGAGCTGAGCGACGTGTCGCAGAGCGTCGTGGCTACGAGCGCTGCCGACGGTCGTCGCTCACCGGCGTGATGCAGCGCCGCGCCGACGTCGCTACGTGTCGTCACTGCACTGCACGGCGGGAGAGATGTTCGCGACGAAGCGACACATAGCTTATAGTCTATATACTTGCCTATATACCGTTAAAATACTTAAGTTATTTAAGTAAGCAATGTATGTAATAGCATAGGTAAATAAAGAATTTAATTCTTTTCGATTAGGGGTCCCCTAAAAAGCGGGAGCGCAAGTAGCGCCGGGTGCGACATCTTCACGCACCAATGTGTGTTATTTACCTTTACATACACTACACTGTTAGGAAACACAATCTAGGTGTTCTAACTTGGATGCCCTAAGGCTATGACTGAAAAATGATATCTAACAACAGTACATGGCCAGGGACTATAGAGTACCCTGAAACACTAGATACATACACATTTCGCTCAAGTAAGTGGTAAGATGAACTCGTTATAAGCGATTCAGCACTTCTAGGTAACCTAGATATCTGCCTAGGACATGTAAACAGATAGTACTCACATAGTTCTAGTACATAAAGGCCACTTGCTTGAGATAATGTGTCTGTATACATAGAACACAAGGGTTTTCGAGCGCTTGTCGGCGGCCCGCCCGCCTTCAGGTACCTTCTGAGCCTGAAGGAATATAGATTTGCTTATTGAAGCAATACCATCGGGGACTGGCAGGCAGGCGCTCGGATTCTCCCATAGGCCCCAGGTCCTCTGACCTTCGGGCATATCATAAAACCTGTTTGTTTCCCTGGGTCTGGCAAATATTTCCCTTTTCGGCCGCTTCCCGGCACCAAAACCACCAGAAGGGCTGGTGGTATACCCTAGTTACACACACCATTCGATTCCTTGTTTCATGGCCTCCCTGATCACACTTTTGTAAGGAGCCCAGCTCTGGTGACCAGGGAGATAACCACCGAAATATATTGCCCGGCCCCGGGACATTCTCATTTTCGGACACTTCAGGGTGAATACTGACTCGAGGGTTGAACCCACACCCACCAGAGTGGCACCATAGGGTGGCCTGTCATGATGGCCATCGATTAATGCCTGGTGGTCGTGGATTCCACGAATACCTTGAGTACAAACTAACTTTATGTTAGAAAATAACATCTTTCACTACTCACGCACACTTCCAGGCACCTACATGCCTGAAGGTTATAGATATAGCTATAGAAACACTGGATTCCTATAGCTTAGGGAAAGGGCTTTCGAACCCCCGCGATGAAAGTAGTGGAAAAATGTATACTTTAGCCTGTAATAGCCATAAGTTCGAAAAACCGGCAGAATTTCCCTTCATCACTCGTTCTTCCTAGCAGAACTCCTCGGAGGAGATAGTCAGGGACCTGGACTAAGGTCCGTTGGATGGGCCATTTCAAGGCGCTTCCAACCATATAGGTCATGCCATGGTCATGACATCGGGAAGGGAGGTTCTGCTGATTTCTAGCATAAGTTCATAATAAAAAATTATGTAAATAAAAAACTTGTGCGACTAAAAAATCAGGGTCCTCGTGACGGTAAAGTTTGGTAGTACGATAGTGCGCATGCGCATCGAGCAATTCGGTAGCCAAATTTGTATTAGAAGAATCCACGCAACTTTATGTCACGAAGACCCTGTGAAAACATCGCAAAACACTAAGAAGAATAAAGTCTTTTATTTCCTGGACATCATATCTTCACCCGTGAACATCTGGCAGACCTCAAGCAGCTCACAGAGGCGAGAATTCTTGATGACAACTGAACTATAGGTGCAAGGGTGTCAACGCGCTGGTGCTGGAGCCTTACAACCTCCAGAAGCCCTATCCTCCGCCAGCGATCACGTCCACCCCGTACACAAATAGATGATTGTATTCTCGATGTCATTTTTTTTTTGTTTATGTTCGCAGAGCAATTAGTGTCGGACCCTTTGCATTCGTAAAATTCATGCGCACCCAAAAACCACATATTCTCACTGATAGAGAAAATCACAAGAAATTACGAGACATCTACGCACTGTTTACGCTACGTCTACGCAGTTTGTAAGTAAAGTTTGTTGAACGTCTACACTAAACAAACTCTCAATGCGTTAGAGACACTTTTTCAGAAATACATTTTTTGAGCCTACACAAAGTCAGATTCTATCAACCGTAGATTGGCAAAGGCCAGCGATGTATGGGTGGCGAAATGTGACGTGGTCAATGTCAAATATTCTGGACTTTTGAAAATCGTTACCGCTGATAAAATGTTACCTTTCTAAAGCCAGAGGTTACGATGCATCTACGCAACTACTATGTAATGTCTACGCAGTGTCTACGAATCTTATACGCCGCAGAAACTCTCAGGGCGAAAACTAATAAAATAATATTACATATTTCCTTTCAGAACTTTCGCTTGCTATCGGTTTTTATTTCTTAGATCTAAGTCTTTCATTTTCACAGATTATAAATAAATAAACTATTAACTTTTTAATAAGCATTCTGTCAGTATTAAGTCACATATTTTATTTTCTATTAAGTTGATTATTTATCTTTTCCCGTGATAATTATTTGGGTATTTCTTTTAATGTCAGACATGCATCGTAATAATTTATAGAAACCGGTGTGTTTTATTGAATAAATATGCCAGCCATAATATATGGTGATATTATAAGCCATCATTTTAGGTAAAAATCGATAGGTAGTCGTTAAGAAGGCAATTGTTTGGCAGAATAATGCTTTTTTATTCTTCGTCGATTCCGAATTAAATATTTTTTGACCAGAGCTCAGCCACGTTGACAGCGCTAACGCTGTCAACGAGGTGAGGTATTGTATGGGACGTAGTGACTCCAAGAAATTCCTGGGCTCTACTTCAAAGTACGGAAATGAATTTGGAATATAAGCAGGGGGCCAATCCGCTACCCGCTTGGGGCATTTACTGGCCACTTTGGAACCAACGACATGCTCATGAAGATGGGTCTAACCGTGACACCCATGTGCACACATACGGAACGCATGGAGCAACTTCTGTGCACATGCGATGCACTGGCTGATAAGCGAATGAGTCTCCTAGGGGTTGGATATCCAAGACCAGAAGACTATAGGCTCATATCCCCTAGTCACGTTGTAAAACATATGAAGAGAGTTTTCAACGAGATTGGGGACACTTCGATCCCAATGGGTCGAAGTGTCAGAATTTTTTCTCGGCCCCTCCACAAGATAAGATGGGACGTAGCTCAGCAAATACATTGTAGGTCATTGGAGTATCACTATCTGAGTAAGTCGTGCCTGCAGCAGCCCGCCTGGCTTCCTACACCTCCTTCCTAACCCACCCACCTTCCTAATCCTCTTCTTCCTCGGGTCCGTGTTCCCCATTACTGGGGTCGTGACTCCCTCGACAAGAGATCAACTCTTCTCTGACAATGATTCTCCATCTGCCTGTCCTTGGCGTCGCCTAATAATAATGAATTGAAAATGTAATTTGAACATGCAGACAATTTAAGTTGCTAAATATCTCGTTTTCTTTCCTGTACATTTGCCTAAGGTCTGCGACCACATTATGCGTCATATATTGAACTCCTGCGCAGTTTCTAGTCCGACCTTTATAGGTCGAGAGGGTATTCACATGATTTTCTAGTACCTACATGCAAACGGCTATTCAACAAACTACTAAATTCTCAAGATATAAGATAAGTGCAATGCAACTGCCGCAATTGTTTATCATTCTTATCTTTCATACACATATTTTAGTTTTCTAAACATTTTTCAAGAAATAGGAAGCTGTGGCTAAATAATAAGTCACAAGGTTAAGCAACACTTGCCAGTCTTGCTGTAGGGAATTGTGTTACTGGGTTGTGGAGGTCAGACAGGCAGACGCTCCATTTAAAACACTGGTACTCAGCTGGACCCGGAAAGACTGGAAGCCGAAACCCATTATATTTGAGAAAAGTTATCTTATGGGAGTGTATTCTTCGGCAATATGAACGGAATATTATGTTGAATAATATACAGGTTGCATCAGGAGTTGTCTACTATACGGACCTTGTGGAAACTAGAACAAATTGCCGTGCGTTCAAGCGTTTTTGCCATACCTATTATTGGAATCAAATGTAACAGCTCACAATGTTAGGATCCATTAATATTAATGCTAATTTTTACCTGTGGTGCTAGGCAACTGGGCTTATCCCAGTTGTAAACGACCCTTTGTGGCTATTGGCCTTGTTTGTTCTGTCTCCTGTTTGATATGGAGGGAAGTGGTAATTTGTATTTTCCTACTCGTCGTCGCCACTGTTGATTTTGGCTTTCAGGAGTTGCAGTGATTTGGGCATAGTGTGGTGGGATTGTCCCAAGTTGAGAAAAGGCTAGGCTGATTGTATTTTTGGGCAGCTGTGGGTACTAATAAAGTTCTCAAGGAGGGCGATGATCAAATGTCATCATCTTCACCCACATCCTGACTTCGCCCACTGCTGGCCATAGACCTCTTTTTTTTTGTGCCACTCCCCACGTTGCTGTGTCAGCCTCATCCAGGTTTTACCATCGATGGCAACAATGTCGTCTGCCCATCCGCTGCTGGGCGACCGATACTTCTTCTAGAAATGTACCTCTTTTTTAGTTTACGTGGGAAAACCTACAAAAGGCGCCTGGAATTTTGGGGAAAAGACCAGGTAGGGTGGGATTTTTACCCCACTTAAACCACCCTGGTGATCACCATTAGCGCTTGGAAGGGTCCTCGTATCCTATCAAAAGACCACCCTGGAACCCCCTTTGTGCAACGCCTGTTAGGGCACAGAGGAGGTCTACTAAAAGTTATACGCGACCAACTTAAATCTGACAGCTGACTAACGAAAATTGTTCACTAATCCTTACATTATTATTTTGGAAGATACAAGCGTTATTTACCAACGTTACATAATACAGCTCCACAAAAATGAAAAAAAAATGTCTGCACAACAATGCAAGTTCAAGTAATACAGAACGAACATAATGCTCGCCAGTGTAAGCATTGACAGCGCTGATGTAGGTGGTTACACTTGGGGCGCACAAAAGTACACACCGGTGAAGTTGGCCCAGCCACGCGACTTCAGAGGTTTTCCATAAATTAGCGGACGTCGTTGTCGTGACGTTGCACTCGCTGTACACTGGCGGCCGGTATTATTGGACGTTTTCACCCTTTGTCTTTTGGATTTTTTATGTAAAATATAGTGTTGTGTTTTTTTTAAAAGGTGAATGGTAATGTTAGTAGTACTGTGACGAAAAACAATAAAACTATTTTATTACACTCTGAATAAATTAACTCAAATCAACCATTTTATGTCATAAGTTTCTAATTTCGTTATTATATCGGGTTTAGGTAATAAGGCTTGTGGTTTTTATTTTCTTTTTTATCTCGCTATTTTTACGATGGTGCCACCTCAGCCACAAAACACCAACCCTCTTACTAATAAACACGAAATAAAGTTATACCAAGTATAACAAAGAAATAACCATACATTTTCATAGGTTTATACTTGGTATAAATTTATTCTGTGTTTATTAGTAAGCGGACAATAATTTAGCATAGGTGATGATTAAGCATTGCCCAGCACTACAAAAATCAGTAAAGAGACCAACTTTAAGTCTTTCAAAATACCAAACCAGTCTCTAAATTTCCTCGCCAGTGTACCGATCTGTCAGTAACTTTTCCCATGCATCGCGCGAAGACGAATGGTCCAAGTTGTTGAACGCAAAAACTGCGCGCGCTTCAAACTCTCGCCCTGACACAAAAATTTTTACTTCTACATCACTTTGGTTTTTCTTTCAGCAAGCCAAAGAGTTTTGCCACAATGAACTCTTGAACTTAATGAGTTACTGCCGCCATTTTGTTATTTTATTTTCTGGTGTTTTTGCGTATCGTGATTTTTTGGGGTACTTTTCTTTGCTCGGATGTGTAGATGTCGTGAGTTGGTGTAGAGTGTACTGTTAGAGTAGTGATTGAATGACTTAATTAAGCGGCATGATTTTGATCCTTTCATAATATAGTTGTGATAGGTGTGTACTCGGCCAGAAAGTGCCTGAGCCTTAGCTTTTTAATTAGGATTTTGTAAGTTTTCTAATCAAGATTTTGTATTGAATATGAAATGTTGATTTAGTTTAAGCTTGAAAGTTATACTGTTTTGCTTTTCTTTTTTGGTAGCTATGTTGTGTTGTTCACACTCTTTCTTTGCAATCAATTTTTAGAAGTGACGACTTTTAATCGGCTGTCAGACTCAATTACAATTTTTTATTCTATTTGTTTTAGCTGTAAGTCGTCCATAATTGATAAATAAATAAATAATAAGGGTAAAATAAATATATAATGACCGTGATGAAGTTTGTTGATATGTGACAAATGGTAAAGAACTACTTTAGCCTTTGTGGTTGAGCATGGCAGTCATAGACACAACTTCTTTTGACATTCTTAATTTCAAAAACAGAAACAGTTATGTCATAAAGCCGCATGAATCAAAAACTCTTTCGTTATTTACCAAAAAAATATTAACTTTTATCCTTTGGGTACGGAACCCTAAAAACATAACATATAACACCCGTATTACCCGAAGGGTTTTAGGGCATTATGTTCAAGTCCCATATAATAGGAGGTTATCATTAATGACGATAAAGACCAATCGAAAATAAATCAAAATCAATTTATGGGTAAATGTAGGTAGTTCGTACATATAACTAAATTTCCGCAGCAAGTACGTGTGAGTGAACAAGGTACAAATTGGTGAAAGCTCATCACAAATTCAATCGGACTTCATTTGCTTTATTTGTTCCAGCCAATCAATTGCCGAAAAAAATTGTCAAGTTGTGAGCGTTTTTTTGTGAGAGGGTTCCGTCGGTTGAATTAATTTGTCATAATTATTTCTATTATTTATTCTAGGTTCTGGAGTGGCGACCGCGAACCGGAAGACGTTGCGTTGGAAGGCCTCCCACCAGGTGGACCTATGACCTGGTGAAGGTTGCGGGGATCCGCTGGTTACGAGATGCACGGGACCGGTCAATGTGTCGACGCTTGGGGGAGGCCTATATCCAGCAGTGGACGTCTTTCGGCTGATATGATGATGATGATGATTTCTATGATAGCTTTCGTATCTTGACCAGCAGTCTGCAGCTTTAATTGAAATTGCATTAAACATGCTTCCGAATGGTTCGCAATGATTTCGAAAATCTACTAGGTAGGTAAACCAATACACACTTGCGTTTTCATGTCAATAATCGAACATATTCACCAGTAGCTATTTTCTAAGAGTGATCCTAAAACCTGTCTAGACGTGTATCTTATAATTATTAAAAGATATTTTTTTAATGAGCAGTGGTGGCCCAGTGGTATCGGCCGCGACTTACAAGTTGTAGCAGGTCGTGGGTTCGAGCCCAGGCAGGCGCTTTACATTTGTGTAAATTATTTCATCACCACTGCTCTCAAAACATCATGAGGAATCCGGCATGTCCTAGAACCAAAAATTCGAAGACATGTGACATCCACCAACCCGCACTGGGCCCGCGTGGTGAATTACAGCCCATTCCCTCTCACAGAGAGGAGGCCTGTGTCCCAGCAGTTGGAACATTAATAGGCTGATGATGTGATGAGATGTGATTTTTTTTGTGTTTCAAACATTACAAGCTTCTGCATACTCAGAAAACTTCTCCTTTTTGGGTAAGCAAAAAACAAGATTTATATTTTTTGTCCAGTTGCAACTCGAGTTAAGTCTCTCCATAAATTAGCACTAAGGGTTTACCAGCCTACGGAACCCTTCAGGACAAAATACTGGCGATCCGCATTGCGCTTTAATCGGAAAAATCAACAGAGCCGCTGCAAATGGGATAGCGTGCATATAATAATATATGCTCAGTCCGAGTGTCTGTTTGTGCGCATTTAAAATGGACTTACCCATAATTGCTCTATTGAACTGGAAATGGAAGGTAATTGGATTTCTACGTATTTTAATGAACTTGTTATTTAACCCTGTCTGAAAAGAAATGGCATAGATTTTAGATTTTGTTATAAGTAGTTATATTAAAGTACCAAATAATAGGAGCCCAACACTCCAAACTAAATAATACTAACCGGTGTGCTACTATAAAAATCCTATTCAAAAACTACTACTGAAAGTTTCAAAGGGAAAACTGAAAATCTGCGAAGTCCTAGCTAAGAACGAATCGAACCCAGAACGCCATGGTAAGCAATCAAGCTTGCAACTACGGGACCAACAAAGCAGATCTTATCACGCATGAAAACAGGTAACTGAAAAGATTCCTATGCAACTGTTTTGTTGAAAATATAGTACGCTTCAATATTCTAATACTTAGTAGACGAACGCACAACACAAAACTAGTATAAAAATAATACAATAAATAATTCGCTTCACAATTTCCGAACGTAAATAAATTTACTTATGAAATAATTGGTATTTTAACGGGTTTTTTTTTTTTTGTTTGCCATGTACTGTAATTTATTACATTATAATAGTATTTATATATATTTATATATTTATTGATAGGAACACCAACTACACGTTTACAAAAAATCTTACATACTAATAGTTATACTTAAAACATCATTCTGTGCAAACATGTCACTTATAGGTGAACACAACATATACAAATGGGTTCGCAATATGGCGCCCAATATAGCGACCGAATTATCAGCGGACATGGAAAACACGATTATATGACAAAGGGAAATCAGTATTTTCAGGATATTCATTCAATCAGTTAATCAGGCTAATAAATTTTAGTTAGTCATTAAGAATGACTAATTAATACTTGGATTTTACGGTAGGGTTCTGAAACAGAACAATGTTATATTTGCGGGTAGGTATTTTTCAGTAAAAAAAACCGAACTGCCAAACTTAAGTGGCAGTGGGCAGGGCACATTGCTCGCAGAACGGATGTTTGATGGAGCAACCGCGACCGGGCACCGGAAGACGCTGCTTTGGAAGGTCTCCCACTAGGTGGACCGATGGAGCTGCTTAAGGTTGCGAGAAACCGCTGGAAGCGAGACGTACAAAAGCGGTCGATGTGGCGAAGAGATAAAGCTCCAGAGCCTTGAACATCGTCGCTGAGTTGCCATCTTGTTGGTTTTTTATCGGTTGCATTTCGGGGAGTGTGCGATTGAATTGCATATCTGCCTAGCCCGTTTCATCTCATCGGACTACAAGACGTATGGCGATGCCCCTTCGGTAGATGTTGGACATCCCACCCATACGCACTAAACGTTTTGGAAATACTTCCATTATGCGTACAGCAAAGGAGTGGAATTCCCTGCCGGAATCTATCTTTCCCGATAGCTACAACCTCGGAATCTTTAAGTCAAGTGAATAGATTACTTATAGGCAAGCGTGCTTCACCGTCGACCAGATCATCGCTTACCATCAGTTGAGATAGTGGTCAAATTTGTCATTGCTTTTTACTCGACATACCCAGAAGAAGGGTAATGTTTTTCTTTTCTCGAATAATGATCACACTTTTTTATTCTTAAGTATGTTTTTTGTAACATCTAGGTTATGATGTATACTCTGTTCTTCGAATATAAATATCACCAAATCATTATTTATTGTTCTACCTAAAACAGATTTTCCAGCTTTTAGTTACCTATTTAGAACCGGATAAGAGCATAAACCTTTAAAATTGCAAAGGTTATACCTAAGACTTGATAATGTCAAACAGATAAATTTGTCATTAAATGCAATAAACGACTGCATATTTTTTTGCATCCAAAAATCACTTTCTATGTTAATTCTTAAAATTGGGAAAAGACACACTTTTGGAACTCATAGGTAATAGTAGAAACCAGGGGGGTGACCACAAGCTCTTAGAGTAAGGTTATTTTGAGATCGCGTAAGTGACAGATGTATACAAGTCATATACATCTGTCCCTTACACACACTCAAAATAACCTTATTCTAAGAGCTTATGGTCACCCCCCTGATCGTCAAATAAGTACTGAGGTTTAGGTGGCATCATCATCATCAGCAGCATTGCAGTCGAAAGACGTCCACTGCGTGACATAGGCCTCCGCCAGGCCATTGGTGGCAATCTTCCTAGCTGTTCTACTATATTGGGCTCGTCGTCCAATCTTACCAGATTCAGCTAAATATCAGTAATTTTCATGGATGAACTAGCGACTGCTTTACCTGACCTTCACAACTTAGTAATAGGATAACACGATACCCAATCGTGACACTGGGTATCAAATTATCGGGCTTTCTCAATACTTGGTTCTGGTGAAAGAAAAAAGTAAGAAAAGGTATTTAATTGCCACAAAACGACATACAAACATTACATGGTCAATCATCATCATCATTTCAGCCGAAACACGTCCACTGCTGGACATAGGCCTCCCCCAGGCGTCGCCACATTGACCGATCCCGTGCGTCTCGCATCCAGCGCATTCCCGCAACCTTAACCAGGCTATCGGTCCACCTAGTGGGAGGCCTTCCAACGCATCGTCTTCCGGTTCGCGGTCACCATTCCAGAACTTTTCGGCTCCATCGGCCATCCGTTTGGCGAACAGTGTGCCCTGCCCACTGGCACTTCAGTTTCGCAATTCTTCAATGGTCAATACTCCCAAAGTATTCCCAATGATTGTGATGACACTATAGTTCTCTATCCTCAGCAACTCCTGCAAGACAGAATCTAAACGCGCCCACCAGATAAGAAGTGAGAAGAAACAAAGAAGAATCAAAAGAAACTTATACACATTATATTATCTACGACTGGATACTTTGAGAACTGGGTACCTTTGTGGGGAAGTAGATATTCTGATATACTGAGAAGAGGACTCTTCATCATCATTAGCCTTTCAATGTCCCCACTACTGGGACACAGGCCTTCTCTCTGTGAGAGAGAATGGGCCGTAATCCACCACGCGGGCCCAGTGCGGGTAGATGGATGTCACATTTCTTCGATTTTTTTTGTTCTAGGACATGCCGGTTTCCTCACGATGTTTTCCTTCACCGTTTTGAGAGTAGTGGTGATGAATTAATTTACACAAAATAAAGTGCCTGGGTTCGAACCCACGACCTACAACTTGTAAGTCACGGCCGTTACCACTGGGCTACCACTGCTCCTTCAGAAGACGGCTAGTAGAGAAAAATGGACGAATAAGATATGTTTCACCGACTCTAAAAAAATTGGGATAAGTGCTAGTAAGGGCAAGAAAATGATGATGAACCACTACAATTGACTGAGCTATTATGTTACAGCTGATACTTATGCCCCAGTTTTAGCAAAACCCTTTCAAGTATAAATCATAACTGTACTTAATGAGGGTTTGTTGATTTGTAATGTTTTTGTAACAGACCTTTTTGACCAAGCAGCGCTAAGCGTCTCTGTTTCATCTTGGGCAAAAATTCTTTCGTATGTCCGCATGTCTGGCGGATGTCCGGCTGTTCATCTCTTAGTGAGCAGGTTCGATAATTATATGGACTTTTTTTAGAATCAGATTACGAATTTTGTAAAAATTTCAAAAAAAATTGCGACAAAAATTACAAGAACACAGACTCGCGAGATCTACCAGCTCACTGAGTATTAAAGGAGCTACTCCGAAGAAATAAAATAAGCTAAATTTGATAAGTAACGTCCTATCGGCGACAGCGATTGTCGAAAAGACGAGATGTTTGGTTCACGTGGTTTTCACTTGAGATTTTCTACGTTACGACAATTGTTTGTTGTTGTTGTGCGTTTGTTAGAGGCTATGGGCCGGTTTTTTGAATTGAGAATTAGAAGTAATGAACGTGTCAAACTTTAATGACACAGTTTGACAGGTTTTCAGGCTAACGTAGAGATTGATAAATACTCAACTTCATATTCTTAATTCGGAAATTAGGTACAAGTGCGATGATCTTACTACACAATCCCATAACCATTGCGCTATTGCTGGTAAAACCAAACGGTATATATTTACAATTAAAGCACCAACTTCACAGTAGACTAACTCCGGTTCATGTATTCGTAAACAATATAATAATGTATTCAAATATAAAGATCAAAGTATCTTAGAAGGACGCGGCGAGGTCGACGAGTGCATGGTCAAGTGCATCGGATAGGAACGTTGCACCAAACGAATAATGTTTCATAATTACTTTGTCTTCGAGTTGAAGATATAAAATTTGGCTTTAACTCCTTGTGCGCATGCGGTTACCCTGGTATCTCATAAATGGCACAAATATGTGGATTTCTCTAACTATTCACAATCTCATTTTATTAGGGTTCCGTACCCAAAGGATAAAAACGGGACTCTATTACTGAGACTCCGCGGTCCGTCTGTCTGTCACCAGGCTGTACCTCATGAACCGTGATAGCTAGACAGTTGAAATTTTAACAGATGATGTATTTCTGTTGCCGCTATACCAACAAATACTAAACAGAATAAAATAAATATGTAAGTGGGGCTCCCATACAAAAAAACGTGTTTTTTTTTGCCGTTTTTAGCGATAATGGTACGGAACCATTCGCGCGCGAGTCCGACTCGCACTTGGCCGGTTTTTTTCTTTATTTTAATTAGACTTTTTACAATGGTTTTCAATCGTCTTTATAATATAGTTACAGCCCTAATATATTTTATATATACTTATACTTTTTTTATTTACTTTTAATATAGATTCTTTTACCGATTGTTTTGTGAATGTGTGAACATTGTAGGCCTTCTAGATTTCTAGATGCTTGTTAACATTTGTTAACTTTTTATCTCGTTTTATTTTATTTGTTTATATAATATATAAACTTTTTTTAAGTTTCTTATGACTTATTGTCGGGCCTACGTTGTCCCCCCATATCTAAGTACTAATGCTGTAACATGGAAATATCTAAAATAAATATAAATACCGTGGAGTTTCTTGCCGGTTCTTCTCCATAGGAAACGACCAACCCGAACCGTGCACCTTTTGTCGACGTTTTATAAGTGCCCATGTAGGCCTATGTAAAATAAAAATAAAAAGTTATTTACTGACGGATTCCTTTATTTAGTAACGAGTTATTTTACTGCAAAATGTTGTAGGTTGTTAAAATAATGGTGAATTCAAAATTGGTAACTTTGTCGTCGTAAGAACTTAATTACTTTCTTTTTGGAATTCGGTGTCTTTGGTAGGTACCATTTTTTTTCGTTTTGTGTTTATTCCAAATATTGTGTGTGACTTTCAAAAAGAAAGTTATTTTTCACTTTGTAGTGTTTTTATTTGGAAGTCGGTAGTATTTTTAGGTAAAAAAAAAAATATATATTTTTGACGTTTTAGTTGTACCTAATAGGCAAGTTCTTTAGTAAGGTATCTATAATGCCCGAATAGATTACCCGAACATCATGAAACTTAAACATAACCGGTGAAATGAGTGTACCAAGGTGAACTGTACACAGCTGCGTACCCCTTTAGAGCGTACTGCCGTGATTTTATGTTATGAAATGGTGTAAATAATAAACAGATGCGATTGCTGCAATCTCGAGAGATTTCCCGTCATTTATTGAAGAGTTCTGTTGTATATCTCCGAAGTTCTTCATCAGATCTTTACCAAATTTAAATGAGAGCATTTCGAAATAAACTTTATTCGAACAAAAAAATATATTTGCAAATCCGTTCATATATAACGGAGATACGCAAGAAAACAAAAATAAAAATTTGAAATATAAACATCCAAATTGAGAACCTCTTTCTTTTTGGGCAGTCGGTTAAAAAACACAGAAAATCTTTGCCAAACCACAGACTACATACTAATGAGGCATTCCATTCGCATGAAATATAAAACATCTTGTATTAGAAGCAGTGAAGTGAATGAGGCATAAAGTCATAAATTCAAATCACAATATGTTAATGTAAAACATACGAGAGGAATGTCAGATCTGAATAATGTTTTCAGGATCCCGTGTAAACATTACATTCTTTTCATTTCTTTCGGGCACATTTTTCTGAATAAAATTAATTCTGAAAAGGCACACAATTGTGGGTTCTTGTGAATTTAAAAAAATATCTAATGTCAGCATGAACCGTTGGCCCAGTGGTTGCAAGCTTTACTGCTGAGCAAGTGGTTCGGGTTCAATTCCCGGGTCGGTTTGTTATTGATTTTTTTCCATCTAGCATTTCTTAGTAGCAGTATGTATTTGTGACCGATTGCTGGCAGTAGGCTCGCGTAGTGATTTAAGGCGTATATATTCCCCAATGTTAACGTGGTACTGGTCGTGCTCCCGTATTCCACATTGGGCAACCGTTTTAACGGCACCTAAGGTATTCCACATACGGCACCAATCGATATTTTTTCGCAGGTGCCAAATGTGGAATAATTTATTATTTAAAATTGTATTCAACATTTGGCAACTACGGGTTAGTAGGACGTCAAAATCAATAATAGGTGTTGAAAATATTTTTTAAAGCAAAAGTATTAGTCATACGAAAAAAACATGTTTTACATATAATGTACATGAATCAATAATATTTAAATTTTTCAAATCTTTTAACCTAGCCTTTACTAAGGAGTATGATTTGGAAAGTGACCGTTTTACGGCACTACAGCGGAGTAAGAGCCTTAAAAATAACCGGTGAAACGCAGAAGTACTCACATAGGTAGCTTTACTTAAATATTAGTGGACTACAGGCGTGATTTTATGTTACATACGAGTATTATTCCAGCCAGTATGATTAATTAACTAAAAGTTTATTTTTTTAATAATTAATAGGCTCACGCTTGACCGACGATGCAACACGCTTGCCTAGAAGAAACCTATTCACTCTTGACTTAAAGACTCCCAGGTTGTAGCTATCAGGAAATACAGGCTCTGGCAGGGATTTAAACTTTTCAGCTGTACGCATAATAAAAGTATACCCAAAACGTTTGGTTCGTATTATTGTCGAGCTAACTTATGGCGAAAGTAAGCATTGTGATGAATATCTGAACAATTACGTCTGCAACTACGCAGGTTCTCATCAATCGGGGTTCCCTTCATATTAGCCTACCAATCAGTAATATACAAGCTTATATTTCAAGTTCTTTGTCCTTTATCACACATTACCATTATTTAAATGCCCGAATAAAACCAGTTCGTCCTTATTGACATTAATATTAACCTAGATTGAACTGTCTTAACTTTTTTAGTCTAAATTATGCGAAGGACAAGAAGACATTGTGTTTTCTAAAAGAACATATTATTGAAATGAATTCAAATTAATGCCTATAAGGTCGAAAGATACGACAATTTTATGATAATGCATATTTCGGATTAGCTTTTGCCCGCGGCTTCGCTCTCATGGCATTTTCCACGATAACCCTACATTTTTCGCAGTAAAAAGTGAGCATGACACTCAGCTAAAAATTAGCTTCATAGCACTGATTTATTGTAATTGGATCAGTATTTCCAGAGAACCATTTACAAACCTTACATACCATTTACATTTTTTATATTAAGTAACTATTAATTTAGATGATCACGAATCCCCAGTTTGTTATCCCTGGCCAACTCAACCAATGGTTAAATATGCTGACCAATCGTTTGAAATTTCGGTAAAACAAGTTTTCTCATCAATAACAAAATTAGTCTCAATTAGTAGTAGTAGTATTATTAGTCTCAATAACAAAAAATCAAACCGACTTCCAAAACAAAACACTAAAAAGCGAAAAATAACTATCTTTCTGAAGTCGGTGTGGAATAACGGAAAACAATAGGCACAAAAGCCAATTTTTTGTTAAAAAGTTATTTATTTTTCTCTTTTTAGTTTTGGTAGGCACCTCCAATTAACGAAAATCATTTATAGCCAAAGTACATCTCAAGACGATTCCAATAAGCCCAAATACGACTAGGATACATTGTTACAAGCTTTTTATTAACTTGCAATGTATGTATGTAAGTGTGTTCGGGTCAAATCTTGCAACTGAATTTTAAAACAGTTATCCTCCACCGATTAATATGAAATTTTGCGTACACGTTTAGTTTGGATGACAATGCATGGTAACCTAAAAGGGTGGTTTAAAAAAAGGTTTTTTTAATTGGAAATATTTATTTTATTTCGGAGTTCCAGTGCCTACCTTCCGGCTTCACCATCAGATCAGTTCGATGGTACCATTTATTTATAAGTATTCTTTTACCCGTGATATACTTAGCATTAAGGAGTTCCAGTGGCCATCTGGTGTCTTCTTTATCACTTCAGCAAATGATAATTTCTAAGTCCAAATGATTGCATTGTTGATGAAAATACCAAAGTCGATATATGTATGCCTATAATATTTGACGAGTTCCCTCGATTTCTCTGGGATACTATCATCAGATCCTGACCTGAAGACCATAGCACCACCTGTGAAGTATACCCCTTCAAATAAAAGAAGAATTTTTCAAATCGCGCCTTTGAGTAATCGGGGATAAAACAAAAAATTAAAGTTTCCGACGAATTGGAACCTCCTCCATTTTTTAGAAGTTTGTAAATATGGTCAAATAATTTACTCTTCAACTTATTTGACCATTTGTGAGGCTAACAATTGATGGAAAAACACGTTTTAACGAAATTTTTTTTTTTTAACTCCATCAACTACGGATAAAAAAACTGGGCCTAAGGACTGCTACAAAAGGCTCGTCGAAATAAATGTTCCTGATGTTATATTTTATGAAAATCTTTCAAGGACATACAACGGGAAACTATGGAAAATAAGATTATAGCAAGATATCTCGAAATGGCACTGCAATTCCAGAGACCTCCGAAGATTGAGCTTGGATGTCCAGTGGTTGTGAGCACGACTGTGGTCCTGACTTCAATCCCCATGTGTATTTTACAAGCTTTTATTTAACTTGCAATGTATGTATTAAGTGTGTTTGGGTCAAATATTGCTACTGAATATTAAAGCAGTTATCTTCAACTGATTAAGATGAAATTTTGCATACACGTTTAGTTTGGGTGACAATGCATGTTTAGCTAAGTGACGTCATTCTAATTCCAATATGGCGGACGGCCCAATATGGCGGACATGTTATTTTTTGTTTACTATCATAATATGGTGGTATCAAATGAAAGGGTTTGTTGAAAAGAATAGGAAAAAAGCTTGTTTAAAAAAAATGTTTAATGGATAATTTTATTTCCAAACATTTTTTTCAGCAGCCGTAAATAAGTTTGGAATTGGCAATATATGTGGCTACTTTAACATGAAACTGAAACATAGATAACTGGCGAATGTACTGTACGCTGACTGTACTGTAATAATTTATATTTACTTGCAATAAGGGCGGGTTTCGTAGCTCAATTCTAACTACTAAAGCGCGGTTGCCCGTACCACCTATACGTGATTTGTTTGTCATGTCCCTGAACCCTTGATTTTCCCATAAAAACTAGCAATAATAATATGAGTCGAGCTAGGATCAAGTTAAAGTGATCCGTGGCGTGACCGGCGCGAACCCGCGATCATATATTAAGGATCCGTCGTGGGGAGCAGGGATTAATGCATCATGCAGCTTGTGGTGTGGCCCAAGTTGTGAGCAACAACGGGTAAATGCAATGCAGTGCATTGAGCACTAAAATAATTAAACTGCTTCGTTAGAACTGTTTTGAAAGAAAAGTCTCTGATAGATTTTTAGGAGGTTTTTTATATGCGTAATCCAATAGTTAGCTTTCCTATGAGCCAGCACAAGCTAAACTATAAAAGTTGGGCGAGCTATGCACATCAGTCATAAGTCAGTGTGTCTTAATAATCTGTCGTCATCATCATTATCATCGCCATTTCAGCCGAAAGACGGCATTTGCTGAGCATAGATCTCCCTCAAGTGTCGCCACCTTTACCGGTACCATGGTGTCTCATCCCTTACAAAAATCCCGTTCCAACGTACTGTACTGATTATACTGATTATTTTTTGTACATCGGTCGCGTTCGGTTCCGTTCCACGGACATAGATGGTGACCTATCTATCGCCGTGTAAAGGAACCGAACGCGATCGATTTAAAAATTAATCGGTATAATGAAAAATGTTAGTTACGTCGGCACGGTTTCTTTGTATGGGGCATCTGTATGCTAGTATTATATTATCTGTGCCGGTACTAAGCGTCTCGCATCCAACAATTCCCGTAATACCTATAATCTGTCACTTTGAATATAAAGAGATACAAGTATAATATAAAAATAAAAAACCCCGAGGCTTATTAATACATGCTTCTAGTAGTAGACATGCTTCGATCAACGATCCATCGAAACACGTTATTATAACACTATATCTTGCAAAAATACCCCGAATCAAAGAGTAAAATGCGCATGACTTTTAAACGGCTGAACTGATTTGCATCAAACATAGCTAAGAACACTCTCGATCAAGACACATTAAAAAAAAAAAACTAGATCAAAATCGCTTCATCCTTTTAGGAGCTACGATGCCGCAGACAGACACATACGGTACTTAAAAATTGTACAAAAATTTAAATAGTAAAAGGCTCTAATAGTAACAGCAAATATAATTACTTTTTGATATAAACCTCTTTTATGTGTTATCCAATAGTATTTATATCAATACAGTTATTAATTTATATTGTAACATCAAACCAACATCATTTACTTACCCGCTCCCGCTCCCGCTACCGCCTCTCCCCCGCGCCCCCACATCTCCCACCCCGCGCCGCTCGCCCATCGGTTCGTGAAGTAGATGGATTACAGTGCACAGCATTTGTTGTACCCTTTACTATAAGTTACACGAGCCATCGCATCTTCTACTTAGTACAAATTGAAAAATAGCCCACTGATGAGCTCAGATAATGCGAGAGTAATTAGGTGCTGTTATTGTTAAAAAAGGAATTTGCAGGAGGTTAAAATAGAAATTGTTAGGATGAATAAAGAAATTTAAAAAAAAAACCTGACAAAAAATACATGTTATTTTTCAATTTGTGGTTAAGAAGCTCTGTACAATCTATCGCACATTCACAATAATACTTGCACGATAAAAATCACCCTTACTACAACAACATAAAGACGCTGTCAATGTCAAATTGTTACCACTGATGAGTGTTAACTTTACTTTATTCTACATGTTGTAATTTAAACTTCTCCACATAAAAGTAAACAATATTTAAATTAACCAAAAAGAAAAGAGAACTTAAACGACTGTAAAATTAAACATTTAACGAAAATGTCCCACTCAATCTGCGGACGAATACCAACAAAACGAACGTCCAACAAATGTACAGACAGACAGACAGACACAAAAAATCAAATGTTAACATAGTACTCATACAAAAAGTTAACGAAACAGCGTTAAACACGACGTAACCACTTAATAACTCTATCGGAGCGCGTCGCCAAATGAATACACTGTCCAATTTCAGGCATTGCAAGAAGCGCCCGAGAAAAAGATTGTTGCACTCAACATTAACACTTGCTTCGGAAATTTAATTCGACTACACCCTCCCAATCAAAAACCAACCTTGACACAACAGTATTGAGTTTAAAACCACAACAGCAATGTTAAAACATACATTCTTTCCAAATTCGAAAACTGCTGAATCACTCAGTCTATAGAAAAAGACAGGCACACACAAAAGCTTTATTTGTTGTGCTGATGATAGAGCGGGATGGGTATAGTTTTATCGTGCTGTCTGCGAATGTCTGGCTAATGCAGTGCGTCTGGCTGACGAAGATGGATGGCTTCTCTGGTTAGCAGTTGAATGAGTGCATGCCTTGGATAAAAAGAACAATTAAGCATGCTTGTATAATAACATCATGAGTATCAAATGAAAGTAAATTGAGGAGTTTTGGAGATAATTTGAGAGCAGCCTTTTGAGACGTTTGTACTTTTATAAATTTTCTGATTAGTGAGATTTATTTATTTTGTATAAGGTTGAAAGGTCTGGCATGAGTGCCTATAATAATAATAATTATGATGGACATCCAAGCTATGTATTTTAAATACTGCTTCGTCTCATGAATATAGACAAAATTTTCGAAGGACATGTATCTCCCATACAAACTTGGTCAGCTGTGAGCTGACGACTACTTCGTATGGAAAATCCATTTCTTTTTAGGGTTCCGTAGCTTTTTTTTTGTATTCAATGATCAAATGATCAAATGTTTTTTATTTCACATAGGCCTACATGGACACTTATAAAACGTCGACAAAAGGTGTATTCATTTATTATTACCAAATCTTTTGCATAAATACAAAACAAAAATAATATGCTTACTACAAAATACATATTACATAGTAAGGGAACCATAACTTACTTCGATATTTTTTTTTTATCAATACAAAGGCTGTTTATGATTCCGGATCACGTTTCCATGTATAATGAGGAACTATTCGAGATAACATAAAAACCTCCCCTAAGCAGACCACAAATCTGAAAATAAAGGACACAAGTGAAGAGCGGATGGCGGAATTACAGATAATATTAATGAGTACAAATATTGATTGGTCTTTTTCTTTTATGATAATGTTGATAAAGTTATTACTACACACAAATAATACACATAAATTTGAAGAAGATTGTGGCTGAGAATCCGCTGGATGGGAGACACACGGGACCGGTCAATGTGGCGACGCTTGGGGTAGGCCTATGTCCAGCAGTGGCCGTCTTTCGGCTGATATGATGATGAGGATGATGATGATGCCAAATGGTCAAAGTACAATAAGTAAACTTTTACGTTAGTGACCTAAAAATCACATGGTCACCAAATGCTGGATATTTTTTTAGCATTCAAAACCTCTTACTAATATTAAAAATTGCAAAAGTTTGGATGAATGGTCGCATAGATATATGTTTGCTACTTAATCACGTCAGTACGGTTGATAGGATCTGGATGAAATTTGGCACAAAGATAGGTTATAGTCTGAAAAAGCACATAAGCTTTTTATCCTGGTATAATGTTCCCTTGGGATAAGAAAACACTTTTAACGCGGGTATAGCCGCTGAGAAGCTAATGTGAAATAAAAAATACCAATTTAAAACTCAAATAAATCACTTCCCCAAAACATCCAGAAGGTCTAGACAAATGACATTCTATCAACAAAAGCGTGGCGATAGTTATTGTCAATAATGCATGATAATGTCAAACGCTATCGAAATATCACGTGATCAATCCCTTACATTTTGGCATCGCCATCTCTGATATAGATATCGATGTCATTCGAATGACACTTGTCTAGAGCTTAAGACCTACAAACCTCATCACAAAAACAAGTTTCACTTTCCCCGCCGTCCGCTTTACACATGCACCACACACCAAAGTCCGAAGGCAAGGAAGCTCGGCCGGGACCGGGCGTCCTTGCGGTGACCACTTTCCGTTTCGACGGCCGCGCCTGTGGAGCACGTCCACTGCCAATTTACACTGCTTTTGTTTCACATAGTGTTTGTCTTTTTATAGCTAATGTGCGAAGAAAGTTACATAAGGTCTAGTGATGATTTACACTACAGTTTTTGGAATTCCATATTTTTATATGACTTTTATTAACCACTTGCACCTTCCACAACTTAAACGTAGCCAATGACAGACCTATCTAGGTTGCTAAATCATCATCATCAGCCTTTTCAATGTTCCCACTGCTGGGACACAGGCCTCCTCTCTGTGAGTGGGAATGGGCCGTAATCCACATGCATTGGAATTTTTGGTTCTAGGACATGCCGGTTTCCTCACGATGTTTTCCTTCACCGTTTTGAGAGCAGTGGTGATGAAATAATTTACACAAAGTAAAGCGCCTACAAATTTAAACCCACGACCTACAACTTATAAGGCGCGGCCGATACCACTGGGCCACCACTGCACTGCTCTGCAGTTTGCTACATACTGGTCGGATAATAGGATCATTTTCCATTTCGACGGCCGCGCCTAGCTAGAGGCACCACGTCCACTGCCAATTCTTACTGCTTGTGTATTGTTTCATAGCTATTGTTGATTTGAAGATTAACCTACTAATTAGGTTCTTTTTCATCCTATAGTACTTGTCTTAAACATTTCAAAATACCCTATTACTAAGACTCCACGATCCGTCTGTCTGTCTGTCCGTCTGTCACCAGGCTGTATCTCATGAACCGTGATAGCTAGACTGTTGAAATTTTCACAGATGATGTATTTCTGTTGCCGCTATAACAACAAATACTAAAAACAGAATAAAATAAATATTTAAGTGGGGCTCCCATACAAAAAACCGTTTTTTTTGCGATAATGGTACGGAACCCTTCGTGCGCGAGTCCGACTCGCACTTGGCCAGATTTTTAATCTCTTTCAGCTTGCCTTTCCATAAGACAAATTGGCAACGGCAAAGTTTTGTTTATGATGTTTTGAAGAAGCTGGCTTGTGAGAAGTCGACTTGTGAGTGCTGATCGCCCAGGGAGCAACGGACTTAATCACCCGTGTTAATTCTATACCAGGATTCGCCCGTGGCTTCGTTCACGTCACCTACAGCCGTCTATCTCAAAAACTGTCCGCCTTTCACGGATATCGTTTAAAGTACAGACGCGTGAAAGCAAATAAATAAACTAACTTACTTTCACAACTTAATAACATATACATTTTCTGATAAATAGAATGGTGAGTACTGAAAACTTGATCAATAAACTAACTAGCTGTCAAATCACAGACCAATAGACAGTTGTGATGCGATTGGCTGAGCATAATAATTAATTAAAATAGTTCATCAAATAAATTGACACCAGATTTGATTACAGATCAAATTGATTAAGTTGTTGGAACTCGCATGCTTACCTAGAATGGTTTTAGAAACGGATTAATATAATTACCCATGCAACATGTGTCGAGACCTTTGCGCCATCCCATCTTCTTAGCACGTAGGGCTGTGCTGGGGCGGCTGCTGTCGGTGCAGTAAACCTCAAGCGGCGCAAATATAGCAAACTTAGTGGCAACTGCCACTAAGTTTGCTATATTTGCGCTATATATGCTTGAGCTGTTTGCGGTTGAGATATTAGGTCCATGGGGTCCGAGTGCTCATCGAGTGTTTCGAGACATAACCGATTAGTCGACTCTTCGCTTGAACAGAGAACTGGCCTTTTCTTCAGCCAGAGAATCAGCATTGCCATTCAACGTGGCAATGCTGCCAGCGTTCTGGGCTCGTTTTCCATTGGCATCGATGTGGACGAATTTTTTGATTCGCAATGAGTCCTTTTCCCTCTCCCCTTTGTATATAAGCTTGATTTATTATTAGTCAAGTTCAGAAATATTCAATTGTATATATTATCTGTAAATATATCTGAATTCCTACTCTTATATAACGTTGTTAGTTGTATAAAACAGATAGTAAATTTATAAGTTTATTTATTACCCATGTAGAGCTAAAAAAAAAACAATCAGCTAAAAAGTAGTCGGTCTGACTGCCCGGAGTACTATGGATGGATGTACCAGTATTCTACAAGAAGCATACTTACCTCTTACTGCCTATCTTACCTCCACAATCCAATATCAATGTCTTTTCATTGCATAAAGTTGGTAAAACGATCCAATCTCATCTTAAGATCCTGAATATTTTTATCAACTACAGGTTAAGCAAGCACCCCTCTCAACTGTCCCTTCTATAATAAATCGGACTGCAACAGGTCCTTTTTACGCAAACTAACAATATTTAAGTAAGAAGAAAACTTTATAAACCCATCTGAAAACTACTGAGCGCAAAACCAACCTCGTGGTTCACAAAAAAAACTCAATTGTGTTCAATACTTCAGCTATGATATTTAAACGTCAGTACAAGTTCTTTCTCTGTATAAGGGAAGCCTTACAAACTGTACAATTTAAATATTTTAAGGGTAACCCCCCTTCAAATTTTATACATCCGCAGGAATTTGAGATTTCAGAAAACTAATCCTTTGGCCTTCGCATTCCACAAATAATTGAAATACAGATATTAGACCCCTGAATCAGATACATACGTGCATACGTAAAAAGAAGACAAGTCGTTCCCAAGTAAATAATAGTAATGGAAGAAGAATGATGTCATTTTCATCTTCATCGACATTTCAACCAAAAGACGCTGCACATAGGCCCAAAGGCGCCACATAGACCGGTCCCGTGCGTCTCGCAGCCAGCGGATCTCCGCAACCTTCACCAGGTCATCGGTCCAGCTAGTGCGAGACCTTCCAACGCGACGTTCTTCCGTTTCGCGGTCGTCACTCCAGTGCTAAAGAACTCCAGAAGTATGATGCACGGAAAACAAATGAGTTAACGTATGTTTTTGAATTTGACTAAACTACTCACTAAATTTAGCATGCCTAGGAACAGACTAGTTCAGGCTAGACAAATAGCAACAGGTGAACGAATCTCGTGCCCACACCAGTCGTACCTCGTTCAGTGGCACTAGAGCTAATACACGCGGCGATATAATTGTACTTTTTGGGAGCGCCGACACTAGGTAATTATGCTACACTTTGTGCTAGAGTTGTGTGGATAAGACGGGCAATATATTTTAATGGTTCTACTTAAAAGTTATACGGAAACAATTGCCGAACACCCATATGTCAATTGAGTCCTTTTGAATCAAAAGCCTCTCCACTCGACTATGTTGCCTTGAGCATCTAAAAAGATCTCGAGTCCCCGTTATAAATAATGATCATTACCTTTAGCACAAACCAATTGCTATTCCAGATGCAGTGAAGACTCTGACTTTAGAAAATAAAACGATTTCTATCATAATATATATCAAGGAATTTGTGGTACTTGTTAAAAGGCATATTTCGTAGCACTTCGTAGACTTTCGTAGCGTTGTCTACGAAACGGCTACAACAGTGCAGTAAAAAAAACTTTTTTTATTTTTTTATTGTCAAGTAAGGAAGTGAGTCAGTCAGAAAGATGAACCTAGTAGCATGCTCATCCAAACGTAGATCTCTATAGAGAGGAACGCGCGAAGAAAGTCCATCAACACTCTTTTTTTTTATTGTCTAGTTGTTGCTCTCCCACTGCTGGGCAAATCCTGCCAGATATTCTTCCCCCACGCTATCTCGAACCAGCTCTCATGATACGCGTCATCTCGCCACCTATCTGAGCTCTTAAACATAAACAACCTTGTTTCTCTATCTGTAATCTATGTTATTTCTTTAAATCAATGTTTTATATTATAAAGTTGCATTGACACGAGAACCAACTGTGTGTGCCTTTCAGCTCAATCGGATACTGGGAAGTGAGTCAAATTTAATTTGCGAGATTTGATTTGATTACAGAAACTAAATAAAATCTTGTAAAATATTGTTACGATTTAACAACGGTAAGGTCCTCTCTATGCTCGTTCAGGTTGTACGTCTGCGTCTTGATCGCGAACTGTTTACATATGTGGAGTACGAGATGATGTACACCTGCTGGCGGAATTGGACTCATAATAGTTTTATTTGATTTTAATTTTCTGCATTATGCAGTGAGGATAAGAATCTCACAGCATTTCGAGCCTTTTTTTTTCAAATGGATATAATTAATTCTCGATCAAAGACACTAAGTACTTCATCAACATTTTCAATATTTTTCTAAATTCCTAATTTACAACATTCTTACTTGATATAATAGCTGAGCTAAAAATTGCATTTATGCAAATTAAATGACGTAAAGTAAAGCTAAACTGGAGTGGCGACCGCGTACCTGAAGGTGAATAATAACACCTTTAGGTACGCGGACCTTTAATACGTTGGAACGACAAGATGAACCGATGACATGATGAAGAATGCGGGAATTTGCTGGATGCGATACGCACAAGACTAGTCGATGTGACAACACTAATTTCCTATGCTTTTAAAAACCATCTGAAGTAAACAACCCAATCTAACCTACACATACTATTTATTGCAACCACACCGATCCACGACTGCCTGCGCCTGTACTCTCGGCTACCGTACTCTCGCCAGTTACTGACCTCTTTTTCACTCGTTTTTTTTTGTTTATATTTTTGTCTCTTTCACTCCTAATAGCCTGGCTTTCGGCAGATTAATACACTGGCGGCTAATGCATATCATTACATTGAGTGGCTTTTCTTTACTGATGTCTGATGTGCTCGGAATTATGAACGAATGTGTATCACGATTTTACTATTACTGTTCGATAGGCAGGCAAAATTGTTTAGGTTGCCTCATACAGTTGTAAGCAAGGCTAAGGATGGTCAGGCTTGCACCACTTTTAAAAGTTGATAAGCTTTTATCCCCTTTCTCGTAGCAAATCACCCCACAGCAATTTTTCTAGGGTCCCATACCTCAAAAGGTAAAAAAAAGGAATCCTTATAAGATCACTCTCTTGTCCGTCTGTCCGTGTGTCACAAACGATTTTCTCAGGAACGGGTGGACCTAGCATGTTTAATTATTTACCAGATACTGCGGTCTATAGTCCCTATTCAAGGTCCTTAGTGAACACGATAAAAAGATATGGGCAAATTTAGATTTTCGTGAATACTTGTAAGTATCAAAATTTACCAAAATTTACAACATTTTTAATTTTTGGATTTTTTTCTTTATTTGTGCTGTAAGACCTTACTTTTTTTAGCCTCCAAAAAAATAATACCAATTTTATTATAACGGCATTCGAAATGTGGTGCTAGAGGCGGATGCTCCGAATCCCATGGACAGCCAAACGCACGAATGTGTCTGTCCTTTCACAACTCAATATCAAGACCCGATTGTCTACGGTTTGCTTACAGCGTATTTTGACTTACTTTGGCCACATAATGCGAAGAGGAGATAGCAGCCTTGAAAAGCTGGTCATTGTTGGCAATACCGAAGGAAAGAGAGCACGAGGCCGGTCGCCAACACGATGGTTTGACCAAGTGAAGGAAGCTACGTCCTCAAGCAAATTCCAGCAGGTGGTGATGGCAATTTTGGACCGGAGTCGATGGAGGCAGATAGTCCGCTTAAAGGGGTCCAGTGACCACGATCCTCAGTAATGAGGGACCGACTGAAGAGAGAGAGATTATAACGGACTGACGGTATAATGGGTAGGAACTAAACCCTCGGCGCACGAGTTTAACTCGCACTTGACCGGATTTTTTTTTGCCTTAAGCTGTCATATAACGATGATGTAACTTTTCTTAGATTACAGTACTTCCAGGGATACCCTAATACAAACAAACAATTTCACCTCTTCACAAAATCAATATAGATAAAGATGATTTTCTGACCGTTGCAAAATGAAAATGAAACACTACTTGGTTACTATAACCACGAATAATTTTTATACTTTCTCCCCGTTTTGAATAGTACTTTCCACACTATGCCATTTTTATGGTAGTCTCATGGGAGACCCTAAGCCGGGCCACAAGGCCTGACTGCTGATTGCTTTTGAGAAATTGCCGATTTAAACACTTAATATTTGTTTCTCTTGTTAAGATAAGATTTATTTCTGAGTACATGGTACATTAAGATCTTAATATTAATCAGTTTCACATACACTACCGTTGCCGTTGTAGAAATATTAAAATAAACTTACAAAATCAAAGTGTCCAAGTTCTAGGCCGCAACAATATAATTGTAGTCAGTATATATTTTTTTCTTAAAGTTTCGATGACAAACTGAATCGAAACTTTAAGAAAAAAATATATTCCCCCATTGCGCGTCAATAAGACTAGTGTAGACACAATACAATATAAACAACAATAGCTTACGTATACATGGTGTGCGCGCGACGTTTGGCGTACAATATTATAGATACGTTTAGATGAAAATAGGTAATTTTTTTTACAATGTTAAGTTATTTATGAATGACATGTCAAAATTTACTAATTATATTACCTATGTCAAATGCTTAAAAAATACAATACAAGTTAAAGTTAGTATTAATAAAATGTCATGTCAAAATTTATAATGTAAAAAATTCATTAACTTAATAGAAACAATTGTCTAAAAGCCAGGCAAATAATGTTTCCTAAATTTATTAGTGGGCAACACTCTGATGCTTGGAGATAAATTGATAAAAATTTTGATTGCTATGCAGTTGGAATTCTTGTTATACAATTGTAGTATCTGGCTAGGTGCAAGTAATTTATTAGGGCTTCTGCTTTTCACTCTATTAGAAATGTGTTCATACAATGGGAACTTGTGCGAATACTTTTCAAGTATGGAGATCCCATGCTTAGCAGCCACACTTCACATCACACATCACATCATCAGCCTATTAATGTTCCCACTGCTGGGACACAGGCCTCCTCTCTGTGAGAGGGAATGGGCCGTAATCCACCACGCGGGCCCAGTTTCGGTTGGTGGATGTCACATGTCATCGAATTTTTGGTTCTAGGACATGCCGGTTTCCTCACGATGTTTTCCTTCACCGTTTTGAGAGCAGCCACACTTGTGACCACTGAAAGAAAGAAATTTCAGTCAACAAAATTATAGCTACTGGCTTCTGCGAGCGGCTTCATCATCATCATATCAGCCAAAAGACGTCCACTGCTGGACATAGGCCGCCCCCAAGCGTCGCCACATTGACCGGTCCCGTGCGACCCGCAACCAGCGGATCCCCGCAACCTTCACCAGGTCATCGGTCCACCTGGTGGGAGACCTTCCAACGCAACGGCAACGAGCGGCTTCACTCGCGTGAAACTTGGATACTATCTAAAAAAACATTATAACAGAATAAAAAATCTCCAGGATCATCTGCATAGGGCTAATAGGCTCTATAAGCCTTTCTGCGTTTTTGTAGCGCGTCCAGCATGTTTGCCGACGCGGACATTGATAGTTTTGCAGCCATCATGCGGAAGAGATGCGCATCTCTACTACGCCGTGTTCGCGACAGCCCCAACACCATTCTTAGTGCGTTAGCTGATAGGTGGGACTCTCCGATCTTGGGGCGATGGATACGACTGCACGCAGTCAAATAGACATTCCACAGGATCGGCGTGCTTCGCACAGCTTAGAATAAATGTTACTAACACTATTTTATAAGTTTACATTATTACTAACAAATTTGGCAGTGATTCTGAAATAAAGTTTATTTAATTTATGCCAAAATTCATCTGAATTGTTGAAAATATAACAAACAGACAGATAGACAGGCAGAATTACTTTTGCATTTTTAATATTAGTATAGATTTCCCAATTAAAATTTCTGGTCTTCTATTAGACCCTCGACATCGGCAGAGATCTAAATCCTAGAAGCCACGAGCCCCTGACAACAGCGTGCAGTCGTAAAATATGCAGGGCTCATTAGTGTGACAGGTCGCGAACCATCCCTTATGTACTGTTTATACAGGGTAGGAGAAGTGGATCATGTTGGATAAATAGTTTAAATTATTTATTTTAATTCTAAATGTGCTTTTATAAGATGAATAAAGTGCACAGTTCTGTAGACCATAAAAGTACAAGTAATAACTTTTGATTTATAGAAATCTTATATCCTATAGAAAACTTTCTAAGTGCAAATGCATTTTGGTATTTTAAATAACATGGCAAATGTTATCTAAAATACCAAAATCGCTATGTCTCCCTATAATATTTGGGGAGTACCCTCGATTTCCATGGGATCCCAATCATCGAATTCTAATTCTAAATGGGACCACCTCGAGAGTGTACCATTTCAAATAAAAAAATAATTTTGCTAATCCGTCTAAATATGACGGAGTTTAAAAAAAAAATAGAAAAAGAAAATTGAAACACCCGAATTGAGAACCTTCTCCTTATTGGGAACTCGGTTAAAAATACTTTATTTATTTATTTAAGGATCAACAACGAGTGTTGCAGAATATTCTATTTAAATACAGAAACTTCAACCGACGGAAAAAGAGTGGTATAGTTTAATATGTGTATCTGTGTGTTTGTATATTTGTGTATCAGGCTGTGGCATCAAAGCTCCTAAACGGATGAACTAATTTTGTATTCGTTTTTTTTTAATTAAAGGTGACTTTATCTAAAGTGTTCTTAGCTATGTTTGTTGAAAATCGGTTCAGCCGTTCTAAAGTTATGACTGCTTTACTGTTTGAATCGGGGTGTTTTCACAAGATATCATGTCCTAATTACGTGCTCAATAGATTGTCGATGGAAGCGTGTCTACTAATAGATAAATTACGTATCATCATCATCATCATCATATCAGCCGAAAGACGTCCACTGCTGAACATAGGCCTCCCCCAAGCGTCGCCACATTGGCCGGTCCCGTGCGTCTCGCAACCAGCGGATCCCCGCAACCTTCACCAGGTCATCGGTCCACCTAGTGGGAGGCCTTCCAACGCAACGTCTTCCGGTTCGCGGTCGTCACTCCAGAACCTTTCTGCCCCATCGGCCATCCGTTCTGCGAGCAATGTGCCCTGCCCACTGCCACTTAAGTTTGGCAATCCTTCGGGCTATGTCGGTAAACCTGGTTCTCTTACGGATCTCTACATTTTTTAAATTACGTATATGTAGCATGAATTAAAAATGTGTCGGGGGCTTTCTAAATATTTTTAAAGGGGATAAATATAATGACCACCTAAAATTACTTTGTGACCATAACCTCTATTACCTAAAATTGTACTATGAAACCCAAATTTAGTAAATTGATCACCAAATTTAGTAAATTGATCACCAAATTTTAATAGCAAATTATTGCGCTATTTAATGTTGTAAAATAGGTTAGGTTAGGTTAGAACTGTGACCAACCGCGCGCGAGCCGAGCGAGCAAAGCGAGCGGTGCCGCGGCAGCGGCCGGCGAGCGCTACTTCCAAGTTGCTCCCAGAAATTTTATAATCTTTTTGGTCATTGGTTTAATTTTGGTGATCATTTACTACTTTTGGTGATCATTTACTACTTTTGGGTTAACAATGATTTATTTGGAGTCATTTTGCCTAAACAGGATAGCGAGATGTTAAAACTTTGGTTATAATTTTACAATAAGATGCGGGTTTAATTTTGGTGATCATTTACTATTTTTGTCTGTTATATGTTACTATATCTGGTGGTAAGTTAAACATAAGCCATTTTTAAATATTACTTATCGTAATAGGTTTTAGTATTTATATGTGCCAACATGTACAATTATACATAGTTTAACGGAAAGGTGGGGTCACGTTTTAAAAACTGCTCCAGACCATGTTAATGAACAACTTTCTACAAGGTAGTCATTTAAATTTTGGTCAGATCAGATCTACAACATAATAATATTAGTTTGAAATGATAAAGGGTGCTGTATTAATATTAGCTGTATTAGAAAAAGTACAATACCGTCCGTCCTTCTTAGTCTCCCAGCCTTTCCAACCACCCTGTATATGTTCTGTGACCCATTTTTCTCAACTGACTCTGGACTGCGACGAAGGATATAATCTTAGAACATAAGCTTATGTACAATATTTATGTCATTAATGCTGTTCCTATATTCAATAACGTATCATTATTGTTACCATTGGAAGTTTTTGGGCATGTTTAATTGGATAATAATCGTTTTCCGTGACACTATGGTGACGATTTTGGTGTTGCTGTGATCAATGGGTTTCTTTTGCATCATAGTAAAGTATCTGTAGTTTTGAGGGAGTTTGTATTCGTTTGTAAGGGTAAGTAATCTTAGGGAAGAGAACATTATAAACTATACAAATTCTTTCTTAATCTCAACTCATAAGCCCAAACCCCCGATTACAAAATTAAAAATTCAAAGTTGTTTTAGGGTTCCAAAGGATAAAAACGGGACCCTATTACTAAGACTCGGCGATCCGTCTGAGTATCTGTCTGTCTGTCCGTCTATCACCAGACTGTATCTCCTGAACCGTGATAGCTAGACAGTTGAAATTTAGGGTTCCGTACCCAAAGGTTTTACCCTTTGGGTACGGAACCCTAAAAACAGAATAAAATAAATATTGAAGTGGGGCTCCCATACAACAAACGTGATATTTTTATCGTTTTTTTGCGATAATGGCACGGAACCCTTCGTGCGCGAGTCCGTCTCGCACTTGGCCGATTTTTTTACAATCTTTTTTTGCTGAAACCCTGTCAAATTTTGTCTTTAAATTTGACCGTAAATCCAAATGATCATATCGAAAACCGGTCATTAAACTGAAAAATTTGCTTAAATAAATAATTATATTCCGTATTTCGAAGGAACTGCTACTAATTAGTAGGTACCTAAAGTATTGTTTAGAATGTTTGGGTCGGCCAAACATTCTTGAGAGAGAATTCAAATTATCCTGGTCCACTATGGACGGAGGAAAATATCTGCTTATTCTTTCTTTGTTGTCAATGACAATGATGAGTCATCTTTATCCTGGAATTACCTTGCAGAAGAATGTGAGTACCTATACTTCAAATATTTAACTACAGGTCACTGGCATACCTCAATATTAATGAGAGATGCAGTTATCGAAATAATAAAAAAAAAATACGACCATATATCTAGCTACATACAATAGTAACGCGTTGAAGTCTTTTCAACAAAAACGACAAAAGCTCTAAAAACAAAAAGAACTATTTGGTCCCAACGAACCACTCCTCAGAATCTCATTACTGATCCTATATTCAGAGAGCAATGATGAAAAATGTCCGCTGGAAAAAAAAAGGATTACATACATTTGCAAATCCCACATCAGATTTTTAGATGCGAACGTGCAGTATGCAGGGGGAGACGTACATACTCGTATCTATCATTCATTAGCAGCCCAGCTAGAATCCAATACGACATTTTTTACAATCCCGGGGCACAAAGAACGGGCGGCCACCCCCACACTACCAAACTGCCCCATACAAACAAACGCGCCACTGTATGAGTAATAAAAACTTGAAAAAAATCCCACTGACCCGCACACACGCGCGAGAACCGCGAAAAAAATCACCGACACAAAGAAAGTCCACCGAAAACTTGTATAGGAACTTTTGTGCGCACACAGCCACGTGTGGCGCACACGGACGCGCGACAAGGAAGTTGTGCGTGTGTGCGCGGGTGCAGCGAGTGCGCACGACGGCTAAACTTAGCTTAGTTTGCGTGTAGTAGTGTCTCACAGTTGCAAGAGAACGAAACTTCAGCTGTGTTGAGTTTCGCGGAAAATCCTTGATCTGCTGCGTCCTAAAATGAACTCTGTTTCCCATGAAAATTAAGTTTAATTTTCAGTGTCGCTGAGTGGAGTTGGTACGTTCCTCTTTGGAGCAGGTGCTGCGCACCGCGGGTAGTTTTCGTATGAAACTTGGTGGCGCGAGATGCATCAAGAGAGACAACAACACGAGAGTCTGTTGCCATCTCCGTCGCACGCCACCCGCCGCCCGGGGCGCGGGGTGTGAGGGGAGGCGGGAGGATGTCGTGTCGCGTTGATGAACATTTTTCTCATTTTTTTCTTTATTTTTACGCGAATCGTTTTTAAAAAGGGTTTCGTCATAATTGCGTCGCCGCTCCTGATTATGTTAGCGCGAACGATAAGCCGATCTGTTGGCGTGGCAACAAACGTATTTTAACTAATTACCGCCCCCCAATCATCAAAAAAGTCAAACGTATCACATTTGATTAATTTTAATAAATTGCACCTGATTATCATATAATTTGCATAACTTGATTATAAGTCTTCCAAACTTTAGATGCTAATCAAGTAGCTAGCACTAACTACATCTATATGAATTATAATTGTCAAAAAAGAGCTGTTCAAAACTGCAGCTATGTTTGACTAGATAGGTAAACAGTTGGACATCTGTTTAGAAAAAGGAAAAACCGAATGAATGGAACAAAAAAGCTGTAAAAAGCGTGTAAGATGTGAGGTTTGTAGTAAAAAAAGTCTCACGTAAACATTGCGTTACGTACGCATGTCTCGAGTGGCTCGTCTCGGCGGGAAACTTATTTTCCCGCGTTTTCTCGCCCGCCGCCATATTTGTTTTTGTTATTGCTAATGTGAATCTTATTGGAATTTGCGAATTTTCTTCAGATTTTCTTTTATTTTCCTACCTGTACTTACGTTAATTATTTCGGTTTTAACTTAAATGGACTCGTTGAGATAAAAAAGCTCATTTTCATTCAAAACCATCAATGAGAAAAAAAAATTGTACTGGAAAATAAAATTCCACTTCACAAAATACTACAGCGTCACTATCGTTTCAGTGTTTACAGTATAATAGATAAACATAAACACAATCAAATAATCGGATAATCCGAACTTATTTCAGCCGCATCCTCCGCGGAGAAGGGAAACAAAAAAAGCGTGTTGTGTAGGCCAGTCTCGCAGCAACAGCGGCGCGGACCGGCCGCATCCAAATCGTTTATATATTATTTTACATTACGTGTTTCATTTCGCGTAGACTTTTGGACGGCGGTAGTATGCGGCGCGGTAGTGCAACAAATTGTGACTTTGGACATTAAAAAAAAAATGGAACACCGTGACTTTTTCGACAAAAACAAGAATAATTTTAACCGGCAAAAAAATTTTTCATAACCGCAACTTTACGCAGTTCAAACTAGATTATTTTTTTACTGGTTTCTTCTCAAGTTTTCCTTTTCGCACTTACAAACACACTGATGCAGTTAACTAAGTTTGAGTTTACGTACGTTTTGTTTTGTTTGAAACTTTAAAAAATAGGCAACAAACTGTATTATTAGCGACAGACGGAGGGAGAAGAGAAGTGAAGATGGCGCTTGCATCTTCTGTCAGCCTGTATTACTCCATAGTGCAGCGGGCTGCTAGGCACTACTTAGAAGATTATTGCCACACAGGTAAGATTCGAATTAGTTTTTCTTTTTCAGGTTTTCAGTCCTGAATGTATTGCCTACAAAAGTTCATAAAAAAAGTTCAGGAAACTGGAAACACCTATATATTTCTTTAACAACAGTCGCTTTTCCAGTATATCCGGAAAATTAATAGCGTAATCGATTAATTATGTTTAATTAAAATACAGGAAATGATTTCTTAAAACTTAAATATAACTATTAAGTTTAACTGGACCGTCGGATAGCCTACCGGTTATTTATACACTCAATATTTCTCTCCAAATTTTTTTTATATATCCTCTTAAATAAAGCTTATCCTAACGCAAACAAATAATTAGAAAAAGATACCGGTTTCCGTTAGCATTAAATAGGAATGATATTTGATGAAGCTTAAAGTTCATTTTAAAATCAAAACAAACGGACGGACGCGTCTCAGTATGAAATTATCTCAGTAACTTGTTAAATACTTAGTTTACATTATATTTTAATTGATTGATTTATGTAGTTCTAAAAAGTAGTAAATTTCAGCAAAGTATAAGAAAAACTTCAAGTTTTTGCGACCGCCCCGATGTATTTTCTTTCGGCATTCTTAAGTTTCTTAAATATTCTCGCTTTAAATCATTTAATTTGATACTAATTGGTTTCTATCATATTATTTCAACCTTAAAGAATAATAATTTCGAAATTCAATTCATTTAATTTCCAATTTCGTCAATAAAACATACAAAATATGGTTTGAAAATCACGTTAATTTTAAGATCGATTTTTCCAAACTTTTTGATTTGCATGGAATTTGGTTTGGACTTGAAATGGATTGGACTAAAATTGTATTTTTTCCATTTCCAAAAGATTTAAAGCACAATTTTTATTTACGAGTAAAATCTCTACAGAAAGTTTTGTAAATTATGAAAGAACACGTTTTTTTTTAATTAGTTGCTAGAATATAGATCAACATGAGGCGTCATGATATGTTGCAAATTTTTATCATAGAACTATTTACTACTTTGTACTGAATACTGCACACATCCTGCTAAACCTATGACTCCCAAACACTAGGAGATTTCAAGTCTAGAGTGAATAGGTTACTTCTAGGCAAGCTTGCTCCACCTTCTAGGTAAGCTTGCTCCACCTTCTAGGCAAGCTTGCTCCACCTTCGACTACATTATCACTAACCGTCAAGTTGACATAGTGGTCGAACGCGAACCCATAAAAAAACACATTATTGGCCTAGTAGAAGACATTTGGCCAACCCTATACTTCTGGAAACTGTTTACCAATTCTGATAATTAAGAATGCATTTTTCATTATTAAAGTATTGTTTCATCGAGAAGGCTACAACTTTCATTGATTGCGGTAGGTTCAATCCAAGCATATAACAACCTGGACACATAAGTAGGTAGAATAGTTGTTTTATAACATTTTAAAGCCCTAGGTATAATTAAATTATACACGGTTAAAGTATAATCACGTAGGTAATTATGTACACGTGAATAATACATAGGGAAACGTTTTTAAAATATTAAAAACTTCACAGAAATAAAAATTAAGTTTTCGTTTTAATAAATTGCATTTAATTTATTCATTATCTCACTATTATTTCTGTGAATTTATAATGAGGTGCAATGTATAATAAGTACTTATTATTTGAATATATTAATTATCATAATTGCTTGCTGAACTGTTCAGTTTATATTAATTAAAGCTTATAGCAATTATATATTAAAAGATCAGTGTGTTTGCCGCCAGTACGGCAATACCAGTTCTAGCAAAAATACTTTGTTGGTAGGTATATTATACACTGTCTGTCTGTGTTTTCGTCCACGTGTTTTAACATAAAACATATCCTACGGCACTCGGCAATAGCAATAAACTTTCTTTCATTGCATAGCATAATCAGAATATATGACGTTCCCACTGTTGGGAGACAGGCATCCTCTCTGTGAGGGAATGGGCAGTAATCCTTCACGTCGATCCAGTGCGGGTTGGTAGATGTCACATGTCTTCGAATTTATACTTCTAGAACATGCCGTTTTGGTTGTTGGAAAGAATTGTCTATAATACAATTCTACCTATTTAAAAATCTACATATTACATCATATTCACAATGTTTCAACCTCTGCTATTTAATTTTTATTTAGATAAAGATGTCATAACTGCTGAAAACGCTGTCAAAGCAACAAAAATTTAGGTAACACTAATATTATATCAAAAATACATTAAATTAACTGTAATCCTTCTACCTAACTACTAATTGGTATAATTATGCACATTACAATTAATTAAGCAAGCGATCTTATCACTACCTAAATAATTATTAAAGTTTTTGAATAACCTTCAATCTCAAAGACATCCTTAAGAATCGGGTGGTAACGTGGTCTGTAAGACCGGTTACACACTGGCGACTAAGAACGGCCAATCTATTTTATTAAAATGTCACAGTGAAAAGTTAGGCCACAGATAATAATATAATACTAGCATAGGCGAGCGTGAAGTCAACTGCCATTCCATTACAATTTATAGATTGACAGCAACTTCGAGCTTACTTCACCAAACCAGTGGTGCCTCATCCCGTACAAATAAATGTTCGCGAAAAAAAAAAAAAGTAAAACGAAAGTGTTCGATTTACAAAAAAAAACAGATGAATAATGCGGATAATCAGATGAAAAACGCTGGTTACGTCGGCACGGTTACTTTGTATGGGATGAGACATCTGTATGCTAGTATGATATTATCTATGACCAAACTGCTCAGTGTGAGATAATAAAGATTTAATTTGTTGGCAAGGACACTACCAGCCGCACTACCAGTAGTGTCGTTTACAACTAACGACACTACCAAGCCTATTTTGGATTAATTTGTACAGTCAACACAGAAGTTTTGGACCCCCTATTCCACTAAGTTCAATTCCCTCTAGTCTCTCGGAATTCAGTGCTGTGTGGTGAATCCTGGGTGATGATACATGTGTAAATGGGTGATAGGTATGTCATTACGAACGAAGCACTTCTTATAATTATGATCGAACTTCATGTACAAGTAAGTTCGTTTAATCATCAATTATTGAATTTAAATGCCAATCAAGCCGTACTTTTCACAGTTTAAAGTGGCCCGTTTAATAAAAAGGCAGATAAAAATCCAATAGTTTGGTTTATTAACATAATCTCTGCTATGTGAGTAACTTAACAAACTTAGCTTCGCTCTTGATCTGCAATCACCATAAATGTCCGCAACGAATAAAGTTTAAGTGTTTTTATAAACGCGCGGTTTTATCGGTAGCCAATCTGTAGGCGCCTTTATACGCCTGAGATTTCTTGCATGTGAAAAATTATGAAAATTTTACTTTTTGAGCATACTTTCAAAGTCACTGAGTATAATAAAACGATACTTAACATACCTCACTATTAGGTACTAGTTAGGTTATTTCTAGGCAAGCGTGATTCGACGTCGACCACATCATCACTTACCATCAGGCAATATAGTGGTCAAACGCGAGCTTACCGTTAAAAACCTAGTTTTTTCGCGCGGCTTCGGTCCCGTGGTTTATTTTTCCGGGATGATTTTGATGTAGTCTTTGTCACTCAGTTATAGTATAATTCTCTATCAACGGAATAATTATCATAATCGGATCAGTAATACCAGAGACAAACAAACAATTTTACATGTTTATAATATTAGTTGTCCGACATAACCCGAAGATTTGCCAAACTTAAGTGGCAGTGGGCAGCGCACATTGCTCGCAGAACGGATGGCCGATGGGGCCGAAAAGTTCTGGAGTGGCGACTGGGAACCGGAAAACGCAGCGTTGGAATGTCTTTCACCAAGTGGACAGATGACCTGGTGAAGGTGGCGGGAATCCGCTGGATGCGAGACGCAATGTGGTGACGCTTGGGGGAGGCCTATGTCCAGCAGTGGACGTCTTTCCGCTGATATGTTGATGATGATGACAATATTAGTTTAGATAATATAAGAGATAGCTAGGTAATCGGCATCCCACGGAATTATTCAATCAGCCCTTGAAAATATTTCTCTAGAAAAACACTGGCAATTATTACAGAGAAAGTTTTTGTTTTGTTCTTAATAATTATTCGAGCGTTTTCATAAGTTTCCTCAGTGGGTCAAACTTATCGAAAATAGTAATTTTTCACGGTTAGTTAATTATTAAATACTTATGAAATCACTTGAAATATTCCAAATATTCGGCGACTTTTTAAGTAAACTTTACTTGGTAATATGCATTACTTCTTAATTATTTTTTTTTTAATAACTTACTGGGCTTTTATTGATTTTAATAGACATATTACATATAAGTACATTACATTCAATATTTTTTTGCTGACAGTATTCACCACTTAATCCAGTTAGAAAGTTTGCAAATATTTTGCCGACGGGAAAGATAGAGCTTCGCCTTTAGGTTTTAGATAAAGCTTCAATAATGTAATGATTTTATTTCAAATATAAGTAAATGTTGCTAGGAAGGTTTTCAAAAGCTTGTTAAAAAATATACTTCGTCAAAATAAACAGCAACAATATAGATATTTTTTAGGTAGGTAGGTACGTTACTTTGTCAGTGCAACACTAATTGATACATTAAATCAATACAAGTTTTAAAAAACACGCTTTAACAGAAAACCAAACCAAAAACTAGAAAATAATTTTCAATAAATTCCGTCGGTGCTCCATGGACCAATTGAAATCTGTCCAATTGGTCTATGGGGAAAATTACATGTTTCCATCGTCCAATTACCAACTGGGCTATGGAGAATTCAGAAATGTTCCGCTGCCCAGTTTAATAGTATAGTAAAGCTTTGTCCATAAGTATTAAAAAAATATAACATAAACAATTTTTGAAACCGCTTACTAATCATTTATTGAATAATTACGACATAACAAATTAAAAAAGAAGTAGTAAAACATATGCAGATGGGACAAACTGTATGTAACATTCTGCGACAATAACGAGAAACGGAAAAAAAAGGAAAGAAACAAAAAAAAAAATTCATTATATTGACACCATATTGACACATAAGTTTACTGAAAAGTGGCCATTTCAAAAAGTTTACATACTTTTCTATCTTTTCTTTTCTTTTCATTGAAGATTCTATTATAATTAACTATAATTAGGTAACATTATATTGTATTTATTTATTTATATTTTTGAATTCAGTTTGATGTGAACCCAAAAATATAACAAAGGCTTCTTTGAACCCAAAGTATAGGAAACTGGTGTGAACTCAGGGTTATAATGTGATAATGGATCATAGTTTTGGTTTACGTCGAGTATGCTCCATAGACCAGTTGGTAATTGGACGATGGAAACATGTAATTTTCCCCATAGACCAATTGGTCGAATTCCAATTGGTCTACGGAGCACCGACGATAAATTCAAATTAAGAATAGTATGATTAACAAAAAAATAATGTTTTGTTATAAAAAGCTTGGGGTACTTTCTAAGATATTTTCAAAATTACTCTACCTTAACTAATATCTGTCAATTAAATATTATAACAATTGACATTTAGCACCCCACCCTTTTTTACATTTTTTTTTTGTTAATCACGCTATTCTTAATTTAAATTTATAAAAAAATATTTTCTACTTTTTAGTTTGTTTTTTTTATTAAAGCGTGTTTTTTAGTTTTTTTAAACAAAACATCCTGGTAAGGATAATGGGACAAACTATTTAAATTATTACATTGTCATCGGACTTTGATAAGTGTGCAAAGTTTCAAATTAATCCGACGTTTTGAAGGCGGTGAAAATCACGTTCAAAGATTCCGTTACATAAATACATACATACCAAGCTAATAAAAGCGTGTTAAAAAGAAGTTCTACAAACTTATTTCTGAAGTCGTTTAAAAAAATACATTCATAAATACCAATAAAAACATCTCTTTAAAAGCACTGTCTCAATTCAGCTACTTACAATCTTTTCAGCCTAGAACATAGGTAAATATTTTGTACGGTAACAATCAAGATTTGCCTGAAGAAAGGCACGATTCCTCGTAATTTGCGCTGAGCATAATGTTTTCATAAGAACCTAGCCGCTAGACTAGTAGTCGCTAACTATGATCTTGCACGAGTCCTAAGTTTGAATATCGAGTCGCGTTAGAAAATTTTAAATCATATTTCATCTAGCTACTAATACTATTATTGTGAAAGTTTGGATATTCGTTAATCAATCAAGCCTTAGTTGAAGGTAGTCGGTCAGGCTGAATTGTTTCGGATAAAACTTGGATTTTTTTTAGGATATAGGTTAATTATAATCCCGGTAGTATATTTCCTTGGGTCAGGGGCGGCCATAGCCGCTGCGAGGCTCCGGGCGGGCGGCAGGTTTTTGCGAGGCCCTTGTCTTTTTTACAATGTATGAGATATACGAGAAATGGAAAACTTTGCACTTATTATTTTTATTACGCTGGCAACGGCTACGCCAGCGGTTTTTCTAAAATTAGCCCAAGGGAATATATTCCCGGGGCCTATGTACTATTCTGGACTGAAATCGATATCTGTGCCACATTACATCCAGATCCGTACAGCCGTTTGAGCGTGAAGAAGTAACAAACATACAAACACACACACTCACAAACTTTCGCCTTTATAATATTAGTGTGATTATTAATACTCGACTCATAATCGACCAACTTTATTTTATTGTTTGCTAAGGATAAAATTGTAAGCTTTTTGGGTTGCAGCGCGAGGCCCCTGCAAGAGCGAGGCCCCGGGCGATTACCCTGTTCGCCACCCCCTAAGGCCGCCACTGCCTTGGGTTAATTTCTGACAGATACTAGTAGTGGACAAATTACTGCTGAATTTGAGTCACCACCATAAAAAGCAGGATTTCCGGTATCCACAATTTTTAATATTCACGATGGCACCGAAAATTTTTTTCAAGAAGAATTTTCGAAATATCATCCTTCTTGATTGTAGGTAGATTTCAATAAAGAAATCTTGAAATGAAAAATATTTAAACAAAATGTAGAAAACCTTCCGAGTCTACAATAAAACCAAGGATATAATGCACTTCATAATGTTGAAACTATATAATACATAATTGAATATTTTCAGCAAAACTTGTTTGGCTATCTTAACCAAACAATCAAGAATATCTAGACAGGTAGCTTATATGCATTAAAAATATATAATCTTTTATATTCGTGAAGATTTACGGACAATAGACGGTGTGAACTCGCAAGCAGAAGTGATTCGGTGGTTGTCTGGTAGATATCGCTGGTTGGTATGTCTGATAAGGCCGCCTTTGTACCCATAGAAATAAGTATTATTGTAAAAGAGATGTGTAACTAAATTTTTTGGTGGTTGGTTTTTGGGTGTCTTGATTCTATTTAGCTGCAAATAAATAATTTATTATTTTATTTATTAAAAAGAGAAATTACGCAATCATGGTTCGAATGGAAAACGACACGGAGAGAAATAATTGGGACTTGCGAACTTTTTTTTACTAGTAATAAAACAGAGTTTTGCTAATTAGTTTTAATAAAGTAATGCAAAACTGGTTTTGTTGCTAGAAAGAATAAAGTTCGTAGGTCCCAATATTTTTTTCAGTGAAATATTTATGTTACTAATGCAATAATTGCATCATATTGAATAAAATATTATACTATTTCTAATAACATATTTAAATAGGTAGATATGTAAGGTAACTATTCCAAGCTCTTAGGACGACTAAACGCACCTTATACTCGTATAACAATATAAGTAATTTTTTGAAACGGTTTATAAACATGACCTGTCTTTGTGCTGTGTGAATACAAAAAAGGCTATAGATAGAATTACCATAATTTTGAAAATAATATTAGAGTGATAATACTTTCATTTATAAAAAAAAACATATTCCACATCATCTTCTCGTGGCTTTTCCAATGCCTTTCGATTTCCTCTCCTCGAGTGCATAATAATTAGAGTTCTGTCTCTATATATATGGGATGGCAAGCGTGAATATATACAGATATATTCTGAATAATATAAATCAGATATATAATAATACATTCGCGTCTCTGATTTGATTTGGTGCACGCCCTTTAGCAGCGAATAGGTACATTTACTCACAAAAGTGTAGTACTAAATTTTAATGAAGTATTTACAGGTCGGAAAATTAATAATACTTACGCGACTTATACTTAGGGAAATGTCCGATTCATAAACGAAAACAGACAGCGTCAAAAAATCTTTAAGTACGTGCATCTACACCAAACTCTAACTAAATACAAGAAACGATATCCCAGCTCTCCCATTGTCTACAAAGCGTACACATATCCCCCCAGAACAGCCAAAGCAAGCAAAATAAAAGTCACACAAACACTTAATCGCTAAACAGTACAAGAAAACCAGTTGCGTTCCGTCCCGCCGTACTTTTATATAACCAGTTTGCCGATAATCGCATCGGCTCGCTTGCGTTTATATGCAAATGCGTTGCATCCCGAGACGCTAAGTTCAAGGCCGCGATGCGTCTAGCGCGGTCCGCTAATACTTGTGTGCTCCACTGTACCTAATAGTATGCTAATACCTACTTAACATTGTGTTTAGTGGGCTTGTATCGTCTTTTTACTGACATTGTAATTGGCTACTGTGGCAAAATGTGATTTTGGATTGATAAAATAAGAATATTGTTCCTAGCTAAGATTTTCTAATAAAATAAATATTGTCTTGTGATTTAGGTAGGTGAAAACTAGTAGCAGTGAAGTCTTTGGAGACTACGATGTCCAGAAATTGTATATTATATGCTAATTTAACGAAATTGTTGATTTTCTTCTGGCGTATTGCGAGTAGAAGCTCGTACCAATACCAATCCACTTTCATTTTCATTTGTAACAGTTTGAAGCGTATTTTTCACTTCCGTTCTTATTCATTTAATTAATATCCCTAAAGACCCGAATTTACACGATTATCTCACCCGACACTTTCATTTTCTTTACATACATCGAGAAACAGTGGCACAACTTTTAACTATTCATAGCAATCACATTCATAATTAAATTCGTGCTTTTAAGCTCTTTGAGTTGAGCGCAAGTTCAATGTCAAGGAAGTTGAGTCGCCTAAAGTTGAGTAACACTTGTGTTCTTGAGTGTACTTAGGTAAAATAATATGGTAAGAACTAATTACAACGATCGACTGTAGGTGTGTTTAAACTTGCTAAACTCTTTTTTGAAAGGGAAATCTTGTGGAACGCAGGCATGTTTATGCGATTAGTACCAATGATTGGAATTTGGTATTAACTTGTTTGCATATTAAGTTCGACAACTAACGTCATGATAATGATTTGAAGCCAAAACTAGTGGGTCTACATTTTTAGAAGCATGGAGGTGATTTTTTTAATAATCGTCCCCTAAAGGGGTTGTATAGGAGATTAAAGCATTTATGTATGACTCTACTGGAAATATATCAACTATATAAAAAATTTCGGATGAAAATAAAATAAAGAAATGCACCTCTGTTGTGTAATTAATAAATCGTTTTAACAAAAAAATATGTACAGACTACCAAAACAAAAACCTAAAAAGCGAAAAAAAAAAAATATTTCGGATCCTTTGGTACCAATTTTTTTTGTTTTGACGCCGACTTCCGAAAAGAAAGTTATTTTTCGCTTTGTAGTGTTTTGTTTTGGAAGTCAGTTTAATTTTTTTGTTATGTTTTTTTTATTTTTCTCTTTTCGTTTTGGTACCTTATATTACCATAGAAATACGCATTATTAAGGACAACTTTAATTCTGTTCGTCAGTTCTTGATAAAATTTAAATGGGACCACATGAGAAGCACCAACTTTCAAATAAAAAAAGAATTATCAAAATCGGTTCATAACTGGCGGAGCAATCGCGTAACAATCATACTAAAACATACAGCCGAATTGAGAACCGCCTCCTTTTTGAAGTCGGTTGTAAAAATTTAATCCTAATCAAAATATAACATAAGTAGTCAATGAACTTTCAAAAAATATCTAAATGGTCCTACTCAGGAGGCAACACCAGTAGGCATCTCCGCACGCCTAATTACTTCGAACATTACTTTTGGGCAAAAAGCGCCAAGTCACCAACTCACCAGCGCGCACCGAATCACCGCCCGTGACGTTTGAGCATCTTGTTGCACTTACACCGACAAATTTTATACTTTCTATGAATTTCGATGGATTCAATGAGGTTAGGTTATTTATGCATTACGAAAAGCTGCGGTTACAGGCACTTGAAAAAAAAAACAGCATTCAACATTCTAAAGTTTATATATTTACTGTATTTCAGTTTCTAAACGTGAATTCGGACAGACAAGATCAAACTAGACTATAACCTCCCTTTTTTAGTGTCCCGTAGCCAACAAGGAACCCTTATAGTTTCACCATGTCCGCCTGTCCGTCGATCCGCAGCTTAGCTCAGAGACTCTTAGTACTAGAAAGCTATAATTTTGCATAGATATACATATTAATCACGCCGACATAGTGATTAAATAAAATCATGAAACAATAGATTCATTGGACAGGGAAACTATTAACATAAGTCTCATGAAATCCCCATTCATTCTTCTTCACAAAATAGTTTATCACAATGACTATGCACCACCTTAACTTCCTCGTCTAATCATATTAAATGCAAATTGCACAGCAACACTTTACAAAACAAACAGCAAACTATAACAACCCCAATTTTCTTAAGTAATCAGTTGAGATAAAGAAAGAAAGGGCTGCCTCTTAGAGCAATTGGCGATTGACCACAGCGGTCAGAACGATCAGACTGACCAGGTTCCGCTTCACGGTGGCTCGGTAATCAGGTGCTAATATTTTTACGCTTACGGTAGCCCGATGCCGATTATAGGCGCGGTCGCCCTAGTTCGGAGCTGATTACGCACCTTTTAGCTTGATAAATTGGCTTTGAGAAGTTTTTTGTTCGTTTTGTTGAAGAAAGAACCTTTCTTTGTTTGCGTTATGGTGTTTGGAAACTGTAAAGTAAGACCCCGTTTCTACCAAAGCGGAAAAGAGAGATTTTTTTATAATCCCACAAAAGCGCAGAAGACATATCTATATTAATTAGGCCGATATTTCAAGTTAGTTTGAAGAACCTCCACTCGACTCAGCCGCTAAAACAACGAACCCACGAATAATGACAATAGATAACAAATTATAGTACTCGCCAAACTTCTAGGCCGCCCTGAAGTTGACTACAATGGCTGCGTAGTAGTTAATCTCATACAAAAACAGCACCGATCCGTGCCTTGCGCATCGGAAAGCCAACTTCAGGGCGGCCATGAAGTTTGGCGAGAACTATATAAGTGTCAATTTCATGTTTCGAGGACATGATTTGGAATATAGGAGATAATGACACGACAAAGACAGTAATAAAACCAGGGTCTTAAAAATGATTTGTACAAATGTGGTCGTTAAAGAAGGTATATTAAAAGTTACTTCTACTTGCAGCAGATCTCGAACTGCCATGCTTTCAGTCGCCCTTTCGAAGCTATAAAAACTACAGTAACCGTAATTTCTTTCATTCATGAATTGTTTGCAAAACTCACGCGTTTACGATACGAGTTCTTGATAAAAATCACGTGTGCCGAGCCAATTTCCTGTTAGCTTGTTGAAAATTCTTCAACTTCAACAATAATTCATCACTTCTCTTGGGTAATTAGCCAGTTTGCCAATTATGTTTGAACTCCTTAATAGGGAGGGGGGAGAGTGAGCATATTGCCTCAAATCGGACAAAATCCTAGCGAAAACACTACTTAAAAACTCAATAACACTGGTTGACCCGGGGGATTGAGCTTAGGAACTTGACCAACAGTCTTACGTCAATAATGCGTTCTTCAATCCCTTCATTCTCAAACATCATCTACATTTAGTCGATAGATCGACTTTGTTGGACATATGTCTCTTCTAGCATCGCCATAGCGATGGGTCAAGTTCTTGTACTTGACTCATACAGCGAATTCCAGCTACCTTCTTCAGCTACTTTCAGCAGTCTTTTGTCTACCTTGTGGAGGATTTCCATATGCCTCCGATACGCGATTGCCTGATCTCCGGAGACTCTAAACAAAATTTCATTAAAGCAGCGACGGCGATCGTCGGATTGCCAAAATATAAAAGAATGAGCACGTGACAGCACTTGGCTTTCCTACAAATTTTAATTTTTTCCCATCTCTATCGTTAATAGAATGTCACTGGTCTAAAGCCTGAGCTCCAGACCCGTCGACTGTATTATCCATCCAACGTGTCCCACCCCCTGTAATTTAAGTTTATTCATTCTTCGGGATATGCCTGCGTTCCCTTCAATGCACCAACAGCAACCTCGTTCTTACAATAATTTCAATTATAAGCTCCCTCTCAACCTCAACTTCTTATCTTAGCTTGTTTGGGGCTGAGAAATAACTCGGACACTTCGACCCATTGGGATCTTTTGTGGTCCCCTAGATAACTTACTCCTCCACAATCTCGTTGAAAACCTTCTTCATGAGTTTTACAATGAGATTAGAAGATATGAGCCTATAGTCTTCTGGTCTTGGATAACCTACCTCTAGGAGACTCAATCGCTTACTAGGCTGTGCATTGCATGTGCATAGAAGGTCCACCATGCGCTCCGTATGTTCCTCGCACAACCTGCACTTGGTTGTCGCGGTTAGGCCCATCTTCATGAGCATGTCGTTAGTTCCAAAGTGGCCAGTAAAGGTCCCAAGCAGGCAGCGGATTTGCCCCCAGCTTATATTCCAAATGCATTCCCGTGCTTTGAACGTAGAGCCCAGATATTTTTTTGTGTTCCAGACCAATATTAGACAGCCAATGTGTTTGTTGACTGTGGTCTGCAAACTGCCTGAATGTGGCTTTCACGAGGCACGTCGAAATGCCTACACTATGCTGGACCCACAAAATCATTTGCTGAGCCCTTTCTTGCCAGTTCATCTGCCAGTTCATTACCATGGATTCTTATATGCCCTGGAAGCAACCTCACCATAATCTAAAAGGTACTGGTTATCACGTGCTCCGTCACGCCATTGCAAACCTAAGTTTACAAACACCTCGCCCTGATTAGTGGTGAACGTCCGCTGCGATATGGACGCGTGTTATGCCTGCCCGATCGTTAACAACGTGTTAACAGCGTGTTTACAATGTCATTAATGTACGATGTGATCATAGGTTCGGAAGTTGAGATTAGAGTGTTTCCGGGTTTTGTTCCGCTGAAGATATGTGTAACCTAGGTCTTAGGTCTCCAAGTTTAATGGAACACAGAGGAGAGGATCAATACGAGTGCTTGCTGAAACTTAAAATTATCTAAGAATAACATTAATTTATGACAGTTTTTTTAACCAAGCCTCAATTTAAAAATATAACTTATCAGTTAACGTAACAACCTAAAAAAAATGTCAAGTGGATTTGAAGATTTACCTACTAGTATAGTAACACTTAGCAAGGACTCCTAATTGACTGTCCACTTCCTGATCCATCATATTGACATTGACATGGACAGATTCAAATATACCAAATAGAACTCTCTTTTAGGTCCCCTGTCAAGAAAGACAACACTCAGTTGTAAACAATGTTGCACATGCTAAAGTAGAATTTGAGAAGTTCTCAACTACAAATTTTCCTTTCTGTGGGAAGAGCCTTTTCAATTTTCTATGAAGTTAACAAACAAAAAAAGCCGGCCAAGTGCGAGTCGGACTCGCGCACGAAGGGTTCCGTACCATTATCGCAAAAAAACAGCATAAAAATCACGTTTCTTTTATGGGAGGCCCACTTAAATATTTATTTTATTCTGTTTTTAGTATTTGTTGTTATAGCGGCAACAGAAATACATCATCTGTGAAAATTTCAACTGTCTAGCTATCACGGTTCATGAGATACAGCCTGGTGACAGACAGACAGACAGACAGACGGACCGCGGAGTCTCAGTAATAGGGTCCCGTTTTTAACCTTTGGGTACGGAACCCTAAAAAGAGGATTTTTCTTGCATAATCACTAAACTTTTACTTATCATCTTAATTTGTTAATCATAATCAACTAAAAACATAAAGCCCGTTGCACACTGGTAACAAACCGCGCGTACCACGTGAGCCTTACCGGCGACCCGTGCCCAATTTAACGACTAATTGCACTCTTATCGCGACTAAACGCGCGTTATCGCGGCTCCGGCGGCTCTGTTTATAAACAAGGAGGAACGGACCGTTACAATCACTGCACATTGATTTTTATTTGCCGTTTTGATAACACGTACTTGGGTTTCCTTTTGACTGTTACTGGATTCTTATGAGGAGCGGAGCTTTTTATATTGTACTGTATAAAGTGGATCATGCAAGCAATAGTTAGATAAAAAGACCTACTCATCGCTGACAGTAGTATCAACAGGAAAATCGAAGCTTAAAAAAAAAAATTGGCAAATTTTTTACTTATTACAAAATGAAGTCATATTATGTTTTTCTCTCTCCACCTTTCTTTTCTTTTAAGAAAGAAACTTAAATGAACTGAAATTGACTCAAACTGAATTTATAAAAAGTATCAAGAGTTGAAAATTTATAAGATAGAAAGAGTACCTTTTAAAAATCAAGTCCTAATAGGATGACATGTCATTAAAGCTTGCCTTCTAACAATAATTAAGATTGAAATACGCCAAACAATGCGTATAGAGTCCCCCAGTCCCCCTTGATTCAATCATTTTGCGCTCAAGCTCAAGGTCGGGTTCAGTTTCGCGTCTGAGCATAAAAATAAATTGTGAAGTCTACACTCAGGAAATATTATATTACATAGGATAAATAGCAATGAAATGAGAAGCTATTCTGTGCTTTTAAAACTTAATTGTTCTATGTGAAAACTATTTGCAAAAAACCGGCCAAGTGCGAGTCGGACTCGCCCACGAAGGGGGCATTACCACTATCACAAAAAACGGCAAAAATATCACGTTTGTTGTATGGGAGCCCCATTTAAATATTAATTTTATTCTGTTTTTAGTATTTGTTGTTATAGCGGCAACAGAAATACATCATCTGTGAAAATTTCAACTGTCTAGCTATCACAGTTCATGAGATACAGCCTGGTGACAGACGGACAGACAGACAGACAGACAGACGGATCGTGGAGTCTTAGTAATAGGTTCCTGTTTTCACCCTTTGGGTACGGAACCCTAAAAAGTGACGATAGTTTCAGCTCATACAGTTCGATTCATTTCATGTAAGAAGAAGTCAAAACAATAAAACCGGCCAAGTGCGAGTCAGACTCGCGCACGAAGGGTTCCGTACCATTATCGCAAAAATCGGCAAAAAAAAACACGTTTGTTGTATGGGAGCCCCATTTAAATATTAATTTTATTCTGTTTTTAGTATTTGTTGTTATAGCGGCAACAGAAATACATCATCTGTAAAAATTTCAACTGTCTAGCTATTACAGTTCATGAGATACAGCCTAGTGACAGACGGACAGACAGACATACAGACGGATCGTGGAGTCTTAGTAATAGGTTCCTGTTTTCACCCTTTGGGTACGGAACCCTAAAAAAGTGACGATAGTTTCAGTTCATACAGTTCAATTCATTTCATGTAAAAAGAAGTAAAAAAAAAAAACTCTAAAATCTTTGCTCACTTCTCAACAAATTATCATAAACAAAACAACTCTGGCAACATTAGCCAAAAAGAGAAACTTTACACACGCAAACTTAGGGAAAGTCTTGCGTATCTTAACATCCACCTGTAGGGCGCGTTGCGTTGCGTAAGGGTCGCTACTCGCTCCCCTAACCTTGAACTGGTGACCTTGAGTGTTGGGTCACTACGCAACGATTTTATTGTTTAACGACACCAGTGTGCACCACCCTTTATTTGGGGAAGAGGGATCTTTCTCTTGTTTCGTGTTTGTTCGATTTTGATTTTGTTATGAGTGGTTTTTTGAGCGGTTTTAATGTAATGCTAGTTCTTTTATCTCAGTAGTCTGTACGATTATTAATCTTCAACTAGTAAGTCCAATAGCGAGCTAATTAGATTGATTGCGAACTAGATTGTAGACCGGTGCACTGATTGGTTGTATGTTCACAATTTATCAAGAGTTCATAATCTCTCTAGGTATTAATTATATACTATTTTTTTTCTAACAAATGATCTATTTAATTGTCATGTACAAAGAAATATACAATTAATACATACATCCTCACTAATATGTTGCATAGACACAAAAACATGATACTTACTAATATGTTACATATTACTATAATAATGAGTATCATAATATGAGTATCGTAATATGAGTGAGTTGTGTTATATTAATGAGTATCATGTTTTTCGTATAAAAATGGCGGAAGACCAATTCTAAAACAAAAATAAAACTCAGTCAAAGTCAAATATATTTATTTCAACTAGGCCACCAAGCGGCACTTTTAAACGTTGCACAATTAAAATTTACAAGACAGTAATAAAAATTGATTCTACTACTTTTTCCCTAACAATATTACACCATAATTTTCAAGCTTAACACTAGTTAGATATCATCTTCCTGCTCTCATCCTAATTTATTTGGTATCAGCGCAGCATGTTTTCTCCTCCCATTCATCATCTCTATTAGCCGTCAACTCAATATACAGTTTACAGCTGGATAACCCCTTCAAAATATCAACACAGATATCACTGCCTCCTTAATCCAGAATTTCACGGCAATTAGAGCGAATATGTCAGCAATCACACCAACATTTATGTTCAACACAGCGTGTGACGCAATCAGTCCAACATATGTTGGACATGAATAGACGCACCCTCATAGATAACCCTCTGTTTGGACAAACTTCCTTGTCTATTGGCGAAACGGATTCATCTGCTCTTTTTTACCGGCCAAACAAATTGAGAAGAACATAAATGCAAATAAATATATAAAATTAAAAATGCAAGATGTCATAAAAAAAGTATTCGTAACTGTTTAAAAATTCCTTAGTGCCATGAAGATCTTCTTGTCGTCTCTGGCTTACAATAAATAAAGATACATACTCTAATAAACTTAATAATTTTACAAAAAAGAGAAAAATAAATTAGATGAAGGGAAAGGAAAGAAACAATTTTTACGTTTCAATCTTCTATATTCTTTATTGTACACCAAGACATTACATTTAAACAAATTGATAACAATATTCATCAAAGTACAACTGGATAAACCTCGAAAAAGTTGTCCAAGATAAGATTACAAGAATCGATCGGAGTGTAGGATTTTAACTTACTTAACAAATCTTGGTTCCCTTTGACTCTTCAATAGGATAAAACAATATAAGGTTTTTTTTCAAAGTTCGTTCGCCTTCAAATTTTTGTACAGCGATAGTCTAATAAGACAATCACGTACAAATAAACAACGCTACAGTAAACCAATCAAGTGACCAACACGGCTAAAAACCTCTTTGTCTAAAATAGCGCAACTAATAATGATATAAGTAGAACCATCCCCAACCCAGAGGGTGAAACGATCTAGCCCTAATACTAGACACCCTCTGTTTGCCGCCCTGAGTGAGCATGATACGGAGTTAACACGCCCTAGTTGTAGTTAATTTAATGTGGAATTGCATTCCGCAATTAATAGAACTTTGTTAGATTATTTCTAGTGTTTTCCAGAAATCTAGAGCAGGTAAAGAAAGAAGTGAACTTTGCTTTTCCGTGATATCAATAAACTCCTATAAGGCCTATCACACTCCACTTCTTCTTCTTCTTTTCATGTGAGGATGTGGCCACCTCTGGTGTCAGAGTTAATTAAGCCGCTTCTGGAAACCCCACAGGCCTCTGACTTGGCTATTTCAGACTTACATTAACTATCCAAGTCCAAGTTTCCTCACGATGTTTTCCTTCACCGTTGCCTGTGATGTCCAAGATAAACTTAGAAAGTACATATGAATTCAGTCCACTGCTGATGGTAACTGCTTCTCTGCAGACTCTTCCAAGCTTCGCTAAAATACCCAGTCCTCAGCATTCCGCATCCAGTCTGTCCCAGTTACCTTATTAAGGTCATCGGTCCACCATGAGGAGCTTCCTACGCTACGCTTGCCCATATGCGGTTTCCACTCCCTAGAATGCAAATCTAGTGAGTCCTAACTCAAGATAATAAACTCAAACTCAAAGCTTATACAAGCACGAAGTATATACGATTATACCATTTACAAGACTCATGAATTTTCAAGAAGTCGGTCAGAGACAAAGATGAAGCTTGTTGCACGTTCCATATTCGGACTCTGTGGAGAAGAATGTGTAAACGCCTCCATGGACACTCTTTTATAACAGCCTAAGTAGTAGAAAATCTACGGCATTACAGCAGTTCTTTAAAACTAAAACGAAAAACTTGAAACCAAGGAGAATTGCCATAGTTTGAAAGCGCAACCATCGATGACTCACGACCATAAACAAAAACTTAATACCATAAACTCGGTCAGTGACGTGCCGTAAGAAATAAAGCAATCGTACATAAATAAGTAATAAATAGAGTATGGAGGCTCTCAGTTATTATTTATCTTGCAGACGTCACGTGATGTCGCGTGGATGGCTAGACTTTGCAGGTGTGGTGCCAGTGTAAGCGATTTTTTTTTGTAATTCACAAAACTTATGTACAAACTAACGGCCACAAAAATAAGAACAAAAAAAATAAAGTACAAAACAAAAAGATTGATTGACATCTTCTATGAGAGTTTAATAAAGATAGTAAAAGATTATCGCTTCTGTAACATGGATAATTACTCGTACAAATACATGGTGTTAGGAATATTGGTTCCACCTAAACTAAACCCGAAACTAATAGTAATAATTATTGCTGAAATTGAATTATTCCATGAGTTATTTTCCATATATCACTGCAATGATTACTTAGTTAAACTATCCTCGAATTAAAAAAATGTACTCATGGCCAGTTTCACCAACGCCCTGACAAGGAATTCAAATCAAATTCATTTTCAATTTTCAGTTTAGCTCATGGATCAATGAACCATTTTAAAACTTTTTATTTATCACAAGCCCCTAATTTTTCGATGGCTACATTTTACTTATCTTACTAGCCCTTTATATCCCAATACTGGGCAAAGGCCCTCTTCCCCTCCTGTTCTCTCTTTCTTAACAATTTTTAAGTCTATGGGTTGTCCATACCTCCTTCTACCTCTAACCTTCTCTCTCTCTCTTAACTATTTTTTACTTAGACTTGGAGTTGTATTGCCCTGTTCATTTCGCTTTCTTCAGCCTCGTTTTCCGCTGTAAGTGAGGCCTCATCTATAAATTTTACAGCACTGAAGTTGGTGGCAGCGCGGCTATGTGATTTGATATCGTTAAGTTTATTGTCGCTGTTACTCGATATTTATGATATGTGTCGAATTTTAACGTGATTTGTGTCTGCTAGTCACCTTAGTTGTCATGTGTGGTTACAAAGAAGGGTTTATTAACCTGAGTATTTTGCTTCGAAAACCATAGTTTTGCAAGCTTTTACGTAACTTGCCTTGATAGTTAGTATTTATGGGGAATGGAAAACGGTTATCCCCTACTGATGGCGATGAAATTTACGCATAATATATACACTCGCGAGCAATGAAAAAGTTTTAGTGACATAGCACCAAATTACTCCTAAAGGGAAAGGCTAGCTTAATGACGCCGTCTGCAATATTGAAGTACATTTAACAGCGCATCAGAATATTACCAACTAAAAACGTAAATATTGTTTTCAAATTTTAAATTAAATGTAATAAATTAAATTAAGGTGTTTGTCGGCATTTTGTGGGTGGAACTTTTTCATTGCTCGGCAGTTTAGTTCTCACCAAATTTCTTGGCCGCCCTGATGTTAGCTTTCTGATGCGCAAAAGGCACGAATCGGTGCTGTTTTTGTATGAGATTTACTACGCAGCCATTGTAACCAACTTCAGGTCGGCCATGAAGTTTATTGTAGACTTAAGTTTGGTTTGGATGACAATATTAAACATTATCTAACCAAGATTTTGTCTGGACTTTAAAAGAGACTGTGGCTTCTGAGTTTGTTTCGGCCTTTCTTCTCAGAGTAGTCAGACAGGAAACGCCGACCTCAACTAGTTTTAAAAAATATGATCGACATGTAAAAGTGTTTGTACAAACCAACTTACAGAAATAAATCATTTATCAATTCATAGTTAGCTTGAAAGATTTTTTTAATGTTGTTTTTACTTAATAATTTAATTATTAGGGCTATATTTAGGTTAATAGCTTAAAATTCCATATTAAGATTAACAAGGCAACACCTGGCTTCTCCTGATTTATCCTTTTCTAATTTCTAATATAAGGAAAACGCAATGTCTTTTAGATGACTTTGATTTTCGTAAAATAACGACCAGTTTTAAGTCGAAAGAACTCATATTGGATTTCTTAATTTATTGTAATAGCACTCCGCTTGTAACATGTTTCTATTAATTATAACTGGTGAAAACTGATTACACAGTTCTACTCATCCTTTCAGGGACAACAAGCTTGAAACAATATTAAGTTTCCTCCTAAACTGAAACGCGTCCCCCTGCATGCATTACCGGTCGCAAGTAATTGTCATACATTGAACTTGCAGTCCGTCTGTCTGTCGCGAATTGATGTCAAGTGGCAATAGTTACGCAACCACGGTCACGGTCGATGCACCCGATGCACTTGGATATAGGGTGAGCAGAGATATAAGATGTGACATAATATTTGTAGGTTCTTGGTTAATGTGTCTAGCAGTTCAGGTTGAAGCTTCCATTGTGCCTTGTAGTTTTCTAAATATCTTTGTAAGTAATATCAGCTTCTTCTCGCAGGTATGGTTTTTTTCGAAAAAACATTCGACCGGGATAGAAACTATATCCTAAATCGGGACATGAGCCGCCTGTGTTCCTAATTTCATCTAAATTCGTTCAGCCGCAAAGACGTGATTGACAGACATTCACATCTAAAATATTAATAGGATGATAAAATTAAATACTTACATATATATGCTCCCTGGCTGCAATGTAGTTAGTGAATAGCTTTCATAAAAAAAAAACAAAAAAAACGTTATTTCGAAAAACCCGACTGCTTAAGAAGCTAACTTGAAAGACGTTAACAAGAAGAAAATCATGCTGTGCAGTAGAAGGATACATAGTCGCGAGCTGGCTGACCAAAACCAGATGTATCCTCCAACTGCACAGCCACCGCCATTTTTCTATTTTCCAATTTCAATGTGTCCCGAATCGATTGACGTAAGAATCATCAAAATCGGCCAACGCGTTTGTTCTCTAGAATGCCACATACGAACAAACATACATACATACATAGACTGATAAATACATTACCCTCCTTCGGCAGTCGGGTATAAAAGTGACTGTTCTAGATTTTCAACCCGAAATAAGCCGCGTAGGATAGGTACCTTCATAGTAACAGTATTTAAAAATGGTTGTGATTTTAATTGTAATTTTATTTTTAAAGTGAACTGTTATTGATGTGTTCCATAGTCTCCATATGCCAAAGGCTAAATGAATGAACAATTAACAATATCAAAGTGCTTTGAAATATTTTTGACCTTTGAGTTTTTATCAAACAAATTTATAATAATAATGGTGATATTTCAAATCCAAAAAAATGGAAACCTACATAATTTCAACCATACTAATATTATAAATGGGAAAAAACTCTGTCTGTTTGTAACATTTCATATTTGCTTACGGGGAGACCATGTTCTGGATTACGAGTAGTACATAGGACACATTTTCGGATCATTTCTGACTTTCATGCAGGCGAAGCCACTGGTACAAGCTAGTTAAATATAAACATTTACAGAAATAATGCCAGTTAATACAAAAGGTCGTTAGCCGTGATTGTAACGCACGTTTAGAAGCAATTAGGAAACCGCTCCATGAAAATTGATTGACGTGCGTCAAAAATGGCGCGTGGTCGCGCGCTTTTCTGACCATAGCCTAAATCGAAGCATAAACATAACAGAATTACAGTATTTTTTTATTATGTTAATCAAGTGAGTAACTATATAGCTTATACGTTACCATTCGATGGCATTTCCCGTCGGCCTTTAAAAATACGAACTTTCATAAAAACTTTAATTCCCTTGTTAACTCTATCACAGATACTACTAACACACACACACACACACACACACAGATACTAGCATACAGATGCCTCATTCCATACAAAGAAACCGTACCGGAAACGTAACTAGAGTTTTTCATCTGATTATGCCGATTATTTTTTGTAAATCGATCGCGTTCGGTTCCGTTCCACGGCGATAGATAGATCACGATCTATGTCCGTGGAACGGAACCGAACGCGATCGATGTACAAAAAATAATCAGTTTAATCAGTACAGTACGTCGGGACGGTTTCTTTGTATGGGATGAGACACCACGACCCTATTAAGAGATCAGTGTAAAAAAATCCTGCCTGAGTAACAGAAAGAACTCTTGTTCATTGTCATGCATCTGAATCGCGGGGTTTTAGGCTGTATGTCAGTGAATGAATTAATTCAAGATTTTTATTAAGTAGACAAGCCATAAACCCGATGGGATTTCCCATCGGCAACTTCAACAGAAACTTTTATCCCATTGGAATAGAATATTTATTAGCCAGAAACATGGTGTTTACAGAGGTGTTTATTTCATAACATTGCATAGTTCTACATGCCTCACCGTTTTAACGGCATGCAAAATCAAGTTCCAATTAAATGATATTCTTACATACATTTTCAATTTACATTATTTACATTACATTAATATTCATATTTAAATATTATTTTAATCATAATTATATACCTATCGGAAGACGTTGCGTTGGAAGGCCTCCCACCAGGTGGACCGATGACCTGGTGAAGGTTGCGGAGATCCGCTGGATGCGAGACGCACGGGACCGGTCAATGTGGCGACGCTTGGGGGAGGCTTATGTCCAGCAGTGGACGTCTTTCGGCTGATATGATAATGATGATATACCTATTTATTATTATTTATTTATATATACTTTATTGTACCAAGATAAAAAGATTACATACGGAAACCTTAAAGTAATAACAAACATACAACAGGCGGCCTTATCGCGTTCAGCGATCTCTACCAGGCAACCCAGAATGGAAAGAGATAGCCTGGACACGACATGGGGTTGCACTTGGTGCAATTTTAAAATTAAATAATAAGTTACAAACATAGAAATCACAAAATATAAAATACCAAAATAGATACATAAATACATACATACATATAAATATACAGGCAAGAAAACAATACAGCTCCAACAAGATGACAGTGAGAAAACAATACAGATCACAGTGACAGGTAGTGATCCTTTACCAGTCTTTTAAAGATCGGTAGTGATTGCGCGCGTTTTATTGTCACAGGCAATGCATTCCATAGACGATGTAGATGTACTACACACTTCCATTTTTACCATATCATTAAATAAAACAATACAATTATATAAGCCTGTATTTTGATGCCAGATCTAGAGAAAAAAATTACAGGGACATTTTACAAACAATTCGTGAATTTAGGGTAAGTATTTTCAAAAACCTTTCATTGTGCTATGCTCATACGTTGTACGTTGTACAAAAGTATGTAAGATCCACAGATTGTAGCTGAATGAATGAATTTCAGATTATTAAAGTTTAAGTAAATACTTAATTCCTTCGCCAATATCAAGTATACTGTCTACCACACTGGCACAAGACAAACCCTGACCTCCGTCGAACAAGTGATTCAATTGGACCGGACGTGACGTCACAGACACGCACTTCCGGCCGCTAATTACGCTCGTCTGCGTCCGCGGGACATCCTGAAGGGTGCATTATAACTGTTCCAATTAGATTTTATAAAGATTTTGTTGTTTTTAGTTTGTTTGTTGGTTGTAGGAACGTTTTTCTAGGAAAATTTATATCTAGTGAGTAATTGTTAATCAGATCACTTGCATTGATTAAATGTACCTAATCTGTGACTAACTTGCAATATGAATTGAGATTAAAAAAATATTGTTTTTTATTATTATTAAAATTATAAAAAATATTATTAACACATTAAAATAGTTTTACTTTTTGAAAACGTACCAGGGGTTGCTATAAGTGCGATTCAATTCTTTGCGACCATTGGTAACATTTTGAAATAATTTTCCATGAAAGTATGTCCGACATATTAAATTAGTTAGAAACATTAGAGTTCATGTAGAGACAATAATTTTAAGGAGTGTCTCTATACTAATATTATAAAGAGGTAAAGATTGTGAGTTTGTGAGGTTGTTGATTTAGATAAAATTTGGCGTGCAGATAGTTTGCGACCCTGGGATGGATATAGGATAGTTTGTATTCCCTTGGGGTTATAATAGTACATTGTGATACAAGGGTGGAAAGTAAGGGTGGAAACTCGTGTCATTAAAAACCCTCGCCTTCGGCTCGGTCTTGTTAATGACAGCTCGTTTGCAATAACCTACACACCCGAGTATCACATGTCGTTTTTCAATACAGTTTTGGGAAATAGTAAAAACAAATCAAAGAATTAGATTTGCTCAAAAAAAAAAGATTTTTTCAGAAAATGGCGTTTTTGCAACTGGAATTTTTTTTTTACAACGAAAACAGCCTATACAGCCTATTCGATTTTTAACAAATGTTGATGTGAAAATAATTAAATTAAAAATGATAATTAAATATATTAAACAACCATTTAAAAGACATTTGAGAATTAAATGCTAAAACGTACGGAATCATTCATTTCCTCGTATTATATTTATCCCATTTTATTCTATGTATGAAAACTCCTTGATACTAAACTTTTTTAAATTGACTTATAAATTTAAAACTCAACTGCAAAACTAATGATCGAGCTCGTAAACAAAAGTCACGACCGCGTAACAGAAAGATGCCTATGCACAAGATTTAATTTTCGAATCTGAAAGTACGCCATGTTTAACAACTGTATTGAAAAAAACTTGTTACGCGGGCGAAGCCGCGGGCAGAAGCTACTGTAAGATAAGAATAGGTAAAATACGTATTTTATCGCATACGCAGCTTGTGCTAACGCCTCACTGGCTCTTAGCAAACATCCTGAAGATACATTTACTTGAAAACTATGAAAAGTTCATGTGTTATGCAAATTACGCTGTGGTAGTCAGCGAAGATAATGTTAAATTTCTAACCGATTTGGTATGATATAGGAACAAATCCCGTTTCAAAAGTTTTTAGGTTTGCACATCTTCTTATCGGTACTAAGTTATTGTTACCTAAAAACAGACATTAAAAAAAACAAATAGTTTGAACAAAAAGCCGTCCAAGTGCGTCGGACGCCGCACATTTAGGGTTCCGTATCTATCAAAGAAAAATCAGATTTATCAATATATTGGTATTCGTTAGTAAAATATACGTAATAATAAACATTATCACCAAATTTCAAGATCATAGGTCAATGGGAAGTAAAAACATTCTTCGGCACAAAATTATGTGACAGACGGAAACGTTAGTGACCATATTGGGCTCCGTTTGGACCCTTCGGGTACGGAACCCTAGAAAGGATAATTTAATAAGCACCGATAGTAAGATTCTTACTACTTAGGAAACTTCGAGTTCATAAATACGTTTGGCCCTAGAAAATGTCACAATCTAAATATGTGTGCTTGTGTGTATGAGTTCCTGAAGAAGCAGGAAGTGACTCAATAAAGTTAAGTTTGCTTTGCTGTAGTTAAATAATTATTAAATATCCTAGCTGTTATGATATAACCAGCTTAGCAGATATGTACAATTACTTTTACTTTCAGTCTTCAAATCTAGGTGCCACACGGTACAATTTCTTTTCAACAATGTGGCAAAACTCCAACAAAAAATCAAGAATATGAAAAATTCATCTCAGCTTAGACAGCCACCACAAAATCTAAACTTGAGATCCCTCACAGCCACGAGTGCTCCAACCGGCGCATGGCAACACTGAAAAATGCATTCGCGAGACAAAAGCAGGCTATTACCGCCCCAGGATTAGCCCTATTGACACTACGTTACCAATTAAAAAGGGAGGGGTGCCTTTTCGTCTCGGTTTTTTTCAGCAGACGGTTTTTCAGGCCGCGGGCGTCCACCCCCCACATTTCTCCCTAACCCCCCGTGGCTGTACAGAAAAATCAATAACGCAGCACTTTTTTCCGCGCGTAAAGCATGCACCGACACGGCGCGCGCCTGTGTGTGTGCCCGCCACGCACACACGCGCACACCATCGGGTTGCCAGCAGTTTTTTCCATTCGCATTAAAATTTTCTCACAACGACATTCTCACTGGAGCCGACGTCCCTGCCGTTGATTAGTTGGATGCACCTGGAGGGCTTACGCAATACCCCACGCTCCCTTTTTATGCAAAGCCTGTACCTACCTACAATAACAGCAATCTTGAGAAAAATAACGACAAATTACTTTCGCACCCTACAACTACCTTCAAAATGAAAACAATTCGGAAACGCTAGGAATATCAAAAATGCTCTCCAACATTTCCAAGACGCGCGTTAAAGCGTTAACGGAAAACAATTTTAAAACATTCTATCATCAGCCTTTTGTTCAAATTCTCTACAAGAAATCGCCATAACTTGTGCTCTTAAAAGGATTGCGGTAAAATGAGGAGAGGTTCCTACAAGAAAACGAGTGCAGACGTCCTTATGTACCTAGCTAGGGTCCTTATGTACCCTCCATTGTGGGTCTGTTTAATTCTATAAAGCCGCGGAACAGACGACCTTGTAGGTAGACTGAATGGCATCGCTTCCGTGATCTCTATTTGCGGCTCATCCGATAATGTCATGAATGAGCGTTAAAAGCTTTTGCGAGCATCGCCGGGATCCGGAGCATACCATTTGCATAGATTCCTAACGCTCGGTGCGCGACAACCGCACAACACTAATTGCTAACGCAGACTAACGTAAAAAAAGCATCACATTTAAAAAAGGAACGCTTTGCACATTTTTATTTCGCGTTCGCAATGACAGAGGTGCGTCCGTCCCGCTCGCGCGCTATTGTTGCGCGGGGCTCGTCATCACTCCATCTTTGTCTGCCTCGCGCGTTTTTTTGAACGTGCAAAAATATAAAAACGCCGAATCGCGTCGGTGGAGGGGCGCGTGTTTGCGACTGCACTTGTGTGCGTCGCGATAATGCTTGTTTTAGGGCTTTGCCCCGATCATAAGTCAATACATGGCCCGAGTTTGTAAGCGCACCAATAGTGAAGTGCTTAAAAGCTAACAACGCGAAAATTCTTAACGTAAACAACTAGAAATACTGAAATTCGTAAACATTTGAAAGTTGTGCTTACGTATAGTATATCTTTCTGAAATATTCGGTATAAGTTTAGATGATATTACTGTTATATTTCAACATGCTTCAAATACTAACGAGTGCATTAGGTCTTGGAGAACGTATCCTCATTGATTCAATACCTAATTACACCTCGAAAGCATTCAAATGCTGTTGAAGAGCCAGCCAGCGTAACAAACAGATAATAATTAGCTGAGATTGTATCTCGTCTATTTTCCGTCGAACGAAAGTGTCTACGACACTGTCTAAATCTATTTTCGTTAGATAGAATAAAAAAGAGTCCGGTACACCTTTCTCTGCACCTTTCACTCACTTACAATTAGCGCTCTGTTAATCATAAGATAACAAGTCCAGACTGCTTTTTTTCTTACGTGCCAAATTGGAGTAAGTCGATCAATCGAACAGTAGACTACAATTTGGTGTGTAGGGCTGGTAAACTTGCGAACGAAGTCTTCGAAGACTATGGTGGAAAAAAGAAAAAAAATACCAATAGATATCAGATAATTCAGGAACAGAACACTTTTCTGTGGCAATTAACCGAAAAATTATAGTAAAATCTTCAAAATGTTGTTCAATCTCGATGATTTAATGCCCCTTCACTTACTTAAATCTACTTAGTTCTAAAAAAAAACACCAGTATTCCAACTACTGGTCAATAGACAACCCTGCCAAAAGCCCGGGGGCCCGTTACCACGCGTAATAGTTGCAAATCCATTGATTATTTTGATGCATTACTGGTTACGGTTCCAAACCGCAGACACTACGAACTGTTCTTTCTCTGAATAAAATAATTTGACCGTGAACACAACGGTTAGTGTCAGTGTTTGAACCACATGTTAATAACCAGCATTAAAATTTTAAACAAAGACAACGATTGTGTGATTTTTATGAACTAATGTTTGTTCTACCGCTACTTTATTTAAAATTACAGTACACACATTTTTTGTCAAGATTTTTGTCTATGATGAACAGAAATCCTTCAACTTCAAAGCAGAAATTTCTATCTCCGTCTGGGGATCAAACTGAAACCTAATAAAAAATCTCCAAGATTGAACTGAAAAAGTTCAGATTAATCTAATCTTTGCATGCAACAAAATCGTTGAACTAGAAAATGATTTAATAAAACCTGCGCCGGTTGCACAGAAATTTCCTTCTCTTTCTCTCGAAAAGCGAGAAAAAAATCGCCGTCTCCGACCTTACGCAGACATCTTTTTATTGCGAACGTGCCCCTGGCCTCACTCTTTCTTACCTCATAACACAGTTTCTCTTGGCTTTTTCCCGTTTTTTTACTCCATTCAACCCCCCGTCGGTGTGTGTAGAAAAAACTTTGTGGCCTCGTAAAAGTCCACTTCTGTGCGAAAACTTGCGTTGTTTTGAATTTAGAACTTTTGTTTTGTCGTCGTTGATTTTCTTTTTTTTTTCTTTTGACTTTGGAATTATTTAGATGAGAGTGTTCGGCGTCATTCTTGGGGTATTCATTATTTGAATTTTGTTTCCACGTCATCTTTCTGGTCAGCGGTACTTTGGTGAAATTGCATGTCTCAAGTTTTTACGTGATTGCCGCTTTTGAGTAGCGAAAAGTTAAGAATTTTCTTTTATGATTCCAGAGAAATGTGTTACGGAGAAAAATCTGTTTAAAAACTATTAAGTGAGTTCTCAGTTTTGAAGAAATCAACTTAATTTATTTGAAGTTGAAAGTCCATAAGAAATAGATGATATAGTTAAGTGCAGTAAAATTAATGATATTGCAACCTTACGGCATTTTTTAAACTCTTTCGTTCAACGTAATTGCTGGGTTTATTAAAAATCGTATAAATACTACTACGTCTTTTCATCAAACTTTAATGAAAGGTATTTCATTAGTGAAAAAGGAATTCTTTTGAGAATTATAATTACGGCTTCGTTAAACTCTACGTTGCTGAATATAAGTTAAAAAAAAAGCTTTTAGCTTGCTATATTAAAAACTAAAAACGGATCTTTCAAATGAATCTAGTCGACTTTTGGACTTCAAAATGTTTTTCATGGATCACTAACAGGCTCTACTTTTTCCGTTTGATATAATGCACATTGGGAACAAAACAATTTAATTATTAGACTTTTTTCGATGCCCAAGGACTGGAATTAATCCAGGGGAATGCGTACAAGAACAAACGAATAATTTTCAAGTAGGTTTCATTTTAATTAATCTGATGCCTGGCGGGCACGCGCTTCCTATTTGAAAACTAAACCCGAAACAATTGCGCATCGGTCGAATTTTAAAAACTGGATACGTGATACATGACATCGAGGGGCCCGCATGCCGTTATCTAACTACCCCTAGCACATCACCCAGGGTAAAAAGACCTATAGGACAGCCGCGAGCCTCCCCTCGCTCGGCTTATTTTGTTGGGTTTCGGGGCGGGGCGGGAGGTCGAGTGGTGCTGGTGTGTAATGCACATTTTTGCATGGAGCTCGCGATCGGGCTGGGCTCAGCCCTGCAAGCACACACACTACAGCAGTGTGTCTATGTGTGGGAAGGCATTTACACACATACATCGTGGATGGATTCTGTTTTGTAGGTTTTTTTAATTTACCAAAATTTTGTACTTGCCCGATATTTCGCTTAAAAATACATGTATTGGCTTTCTGATAGGTTGTGGAAGAGTACCTATGTATTTCAACTGCGCTGATTAAGATACACACATATGTGGGTATATATAATCTTCTAATGAGTCCTTATCATAACTATGCCAAAATCACGTTGCCAGAACGAAACTAACATTGTGATTTAATTGGTCTTTGAACCGTGATTTAACCATGTGTACTTGTACGTACGTTAGCAAAAATGTTAACATCACTTAGGTACGCGTATAACCAAACACTGATAGATATTTAATTCAATACAAAGAGTTAGGTAGGTACGTCCAGCTCTCAACAAAGCATACAAAAACCCCAACTACATACATAAATGCAATTGATTTCCCGAATACATATAGGTAACCGGAGTCATACTAATCGAGAGTGACGCTCGAAAAAATCACAACCCCTGGACGCAGACGAGGGGGGCACAGGGTGGTAAAGAGGGGGTGCAGGTGGGGTTGCCAGTGTTTTTATTTTTCATGATTGGTGGATTGCAACGGGAGTAATGATCGATGGAATTAACGTGCGCCACTGGCCACTACGGGGGCTTCGCTTTTTAAAATTTCGAATGTTTCATGTTTTAAAAATGGAATTCGATTGGAAGCTGTAGGTTTTTTTAAAGGTTTTTTGACGTTGTGAGTTCTTTGTTTAAATAAGGAAAATATTACAGTAAATGACCGATTACCTACTAGAAACAAAATGTTGTCTCGGACCTTCAGATTACTTTTTCTGTCAAAACATTGACTTATAGTTATCACCCAATATCGCAATGAGGATCTTGAGGAATATACCAGAACCAAAGTTATTTATATGCAGGTATGTACTACCTTCATAATTTTTGATCTGCATAGCTAAAACTCGATAAAGTACCTACCTACAAAGAGTGAAGTCACTGCTCTTTCTAGGTAAAACCCAACACACGACCTTGATAATAACATATTTTCACGCCTGACGGCGATTTTACCCAATTCTCTTAAATTTCCTGTTATGCAGCTAAGTACGGTACATTTTAAAATACCTACACGAGCTAGTTCTGCTAAAAACTTGCAAATTGCATAGCAAAGCGAAATCATATTTAATGCATAGAGTTACAGACACAGCTATAAAAGCCACGAAATTCAATAGAATCCGTCCGATTACGATTCAATCCATAAACCGAGCCGTCGCCACTCATAAAATATCCGAACGCATAAAAATTTTCTACCGCTGCATTTTTTTTTTTCGTGCAACCCAGGCACCCAGGCAGCCAGGCACAGATATTGGGTATACAATTCCTGTATTTCGATTCCGTTTACAAATTAAACAGACGGGATGTTTACATACCCCCCTTTACGTCACCCGTCGGTGGCGCTAGCCGTATGTATAGCCATACATTAACATACATACAATGATTTATACTCCATACACATTTGGCATAATTGAAAAATGGCGGGCGTAATGGCGGCCGGCGGACACTGCAAATAATAAGTTTTTAGGGTGACGACGAAATGTTTGGACTAATGAAGCGATTAATGTGAGGTGGCATGTTTTGTTTTTATTATTACTGGGAAGCTTCAAAGTTCAAAGTATGCGCGAACTTTCAGGCGGTTTCTGAAAGCAAAGACGCTTCCAGCTGTCGTTGAAGATAAACTGAAGTGATACTGTTAAGATTTACCATGGAAAGACTTTTAACCCCGGTTTCTGAATAAAGCATGTGAAGTTGAGTATTTCACAAATTCTACTTTAGCCTGTAAACCTGATCAACCTTGGCATTAGAGTAGGACTTTGTTGGTGGTTAATAATTCTAAAAAGGTACTAATTTTAGGAACCGGCCCATACTCCCTGATTAGTAAGATTTTAAATATGCATTTCCTATTCTTATTTATGTATGCCTTTCAGACACCAGTGGTAACCACTGTCAGCCGTAATGAACCTAAAAAATACAGAACAAATGTATGTATGATTCATACTGTAATTTTTTCATTCATAGTTGTCAAATTTGTACAGGCCTAGACCTCTGTTGACATCGCAATTTTAAGCATATTTTGAGGGTTCTAGTGCTTCTAAAGATAATGTATCATCAAAAAGGAAAACATAGGGGCATAGTATATATCTTTCTTTTTCAGTTTATGGAATATCTTTTAAATTGGTCCAATATTGGATGAGGAAATAGGCGAAAGCCAAACCTCGAATTATGACTTTTTACTTAGGAAATTCAGACAGATGTCAGCGACCGCATTTCCTCGAAGAAGTTTCTTAAGAAAACACGGTACCTCTTCCTACCTACATACTCTCATCTTCCGCCGTCGTCCTTGAAACCTGAAAACACGTAGGCTCAGTAAATATTTAATGAACGACTGACATTGTAAAGTTGCAGTTCGCGTCCCGAAAGCGAAAGTTGCATACCGAGTACTTTATCTGTAGGGGTGGCGATCTTAAGTGGGAGAAATATTCATTTGTTTGATAAATTTGGGCTTTTATTTAATTAGGGCGGGTTTCCGTATTGAGTACTAGTGGCCTTAGACTCCGTCATAATAATTTATATCCTATAACCATCTGGAATAATGTACCTTTCAAATAATGATAGATTTTTTGTAATATGTGTAGTGGTGCCAGAGATAACCATACACGTAGGAACAAACATAAAATTCGGAACCGCTTTATAATATTAGTTAAGATTTAGAGTTTGACTAATACTCAACTTCAAATATAAATATAGTAAGTCAGGAATCGGCGGTCATGTTTAAAAAAATCTTAATAGATGTCAAGATGTGATGGTAGGACGTAAAACTATTTATGTTAAAATGATAAAAAATACTTGAAAGTTCGATTTAAGTCAGTTTGAGCTTTTTAAAGTTAGAAACTAATATTGAACCAATATAATAATCATTACCCTTAACCCTTGATTGCCGAGTATTTTACAAACTCTAACCTGAAAACCTGTGGAACTTTTTCATCAAAGTAGGGTTGAGAACTTCAACACCAAACACTTTATTCAGAAACCTAAGAAATCTCTACAAACATACATATAATTTGGCTGAAATTAAAGACAGACGAAAATTCTATTCCTACTTATTTGTTTCACTAGATTTTTTCCTTGATTAAAAGTAAGGGATCCTTCCAAAATCAGAAATTCCAAAGATTGGCATCTAAAAATAAAAAATGTTACATCTATGCAAGTAGTAAAAACACAAAACTATGAACAAAACATACAGTTTTTGACGATCTACCCACATTTTTTATTAATTAATATTTGATACAACTCGCCAGTTGCCACCCCTAAGATAATGTGGCTGAAATACGATGCAAGTTGAGTTTGCAACTGACAAATCACTTACAATGGTCCACACGAAAGCAAGTGTTGCCACCACAGTTGCCACTGTATTGAGTGTTTTGTCTATGTTTTGAATAGTTTTGTTTAATTTTGGGCGCAAAGCTGAAAATTTCAATTTTTACTTTAGTTGTGACAAATTATTAAATTATCCAAGTAGAATTAGTTACGAGTATTTAATTAGATTTTAATAATGGCAACATAATATAAATTATTAAAGAATAATGATTATTTTGAGAGAATCAAGAGCAAGACCACACATTATGTACTTGTTACCAACCGTAGATTTTTATTATGCAAGACAGTAGCGAGAAAAAAATCAGAGACAAAAAAATCCCGTCTGTCTGTAGCGACTGCTGAAAAAACTCATTAAGAAAAACAATGCATTTAAAAAAGTTGAACACAAAAATGCACGACATTCTAACACTCAGAGCTACAGGAAGCGATGCCGTGTCAAACTTCTGAAATGTTCAGCTTTCAGAGGCCGTTCACCCCAAGACGCCACCTCACCGCACCTGCACCGCCCTTATTACACCCTCACATAAGGCACACTTTCCTCTAACACACAACGAATGAGGTTCTTTTAATGACCGTCTTTATTCATTCGTAAAAGCCCTTAAGTCTTACCTCTTAAGGTTTATTTTGGCCAACTCTATATGTTCTATAAAGTCTCTTTGTATACGAACGTTATGGAAAACGCTTAGTTTTTCTTTTGACGGATTTCGCGTGAAAGAAATTCGGCTTTTAAGAAAGTTGCTGACATGTTTGTGTTTTTTTTTGTTTTTCGAGACGAGCTGTAAGGCTTTAATTATTTTTGCAAGTGTTTTATTTACCTCCTGAAACTGGAAATGCAATTAAAATTAAGTTCAGGAGAAAACTCGGCCTAATTCACAAAAACTTGGTATGTCAATCATGTTTAGTCAACACCATACTATAAGTGCTTTTAACAGTTCAGATGACACTAATGACACCGTTACACGTAGTGATTCTTTCGTTGGGATGAGTCGAAACAGATTTGTTAAAAAAACTTATTCACAAAAAATAAAACGGCTTTAAAAGCAACAAAACACAAAAAAGTGCTAAATAACTTTCGTTTAGTAAGTCGTTGTCTTTGGTACCTCATGTTTTTATCATTTTTCGACACCGACATGCAAAACGAAAGTTATTTTTGCTCTTTTTAGTGTTTTACTTTTGAAGTCGGTTAATTTTTAGTGAAAAAGTTTTTATTTTTCTCTTTTTACTTTCGGTACTCCATTACTAAAAAGTGAGAAAGTTCTATAGCAAGGTACATAAAGGATTGACAAAATACCCATAATAACTCAATTTACACATTCGTGTTGTTTATCGTTAAGGAATTCGGTTGTATGTTCCATATCTTAAAAACTACTGAACCGATTTTGATGAAACTTATACTGTTCCCTAAGTTGAGAGATGCCTAATCCAATACAAAAAGAATGATCAAGATCCGATTACTAGTTTCGGCGATATGCGTGGACAAAGATACATACATACAAACAAACATGCATACCCTTATGAAATTTGGCACACGTGTTTGGAAGCCCACATATAACAACAAATGTGAATATTGTGCAGCTCCAACAATATAACGTGTCGAATTGATTACCTCTTTCTTTTTTTTGAAGACGATAAAGACTAATTCCCGGTTTCTTAGACGCCCAAATAATTTTTACTTAAGGGCCTACAACCGCTTTAGTGCCGTAAAACAGTAACTTTCTAAAGCATACTCCATAGTCACGGCTAGGTTAAAAGGATTGAAAAAAAAAATTGATTCACATACATTTTTTTTAAACAATTGTTTTTCGTGTAACTAATAGTTTTGCTTTAAAAAAAAATTAACAATACAATATTTTTTCGCAACTTTTGGATACTCCAAAACGACTTGGATGTTTTAAAATATTTTGACGTGACAACGTCTTATAAATTGGTTTGCCGGGTGACACTTCAAGAAACTGCGTTACGCTCCGCTCACGTTATGCGCTCACAATGAGAGCGAGTGAGAGGCACGCGTCCCTTCCACTCGGGCATGGTTAGCCCGCCTAAGAGCGAGAGAGACAGACATAATCCTTCTTCCTACTATACGAATGAATATTCACATTAAAATTATTTTACCACTCAAAGTCGTTGTCACGTAAAACTTTCGCCCGTATACCGACTTTACAGGCAACCAATTTTTTTACACAGAAAACATGATGGCTGGAATTTCTTCATAACTAACATAGTATATGTAAATCAAATAATATATTGCAAACAAAACTGTTCAAAAGGAGGTTCAATATTGATATTTTGGCAACGAGCGGGCGCACGGCCAGTACTGCGTTAACATTGGGGCGTATATATCGCCTTAACTGAAGTTCAAGGCGTAATTTGTCTCGACATCAAATCTATGGTATGTTTCTTATTATAGTTTGCCACACATTTTTTTAGGTACTTTAAAATAGATAAGCTCCAATTAAGAATACTTCCCTCACATGTCGTTTTAGCGATGAAACTTATTTGCCCTGTATCTGAACTAAGAAAAAACCTTCATTTCTTAAGGCCAATGACGTGATTAGGGCCACAATAAACCATTCTATAACCAGTTGCAGAATGCAAAACTTACACAGAAGTTAGCGTGTAAAGTTACAAAAAAGGTTCATTGGCTCCCAAGTTTATTTATTGCTTTTACTTTTTAATTTAACGACGTGAACTTAGCACGCGAGCTTTTGGCATTAGCGTTAAATGCTTGTATGTTTTATTTTCGAAGAATTAAAAGGTTTAAGAAAAACGTAAACGATATGTATCGTTAATTAATTTGATTTCGATCTTTTGGAGCTTTTGCTGTTTTTTTTTTTCGTTTTGTGATATGTTGACTTGTGAACACTGACTAAGTTTTTTTTCGAAGATGAGATGTAGCTTATTTGTGGCTTCTTAATAAACTTGGTAAATTTAGAAAAGATTTTTTAACAATGATTTTTTTTTCGCCTTTGAACAAATCAATGAATTCCCTTTTTTTTTCTATTCTTTCCAAAACTCTGTTTCCCTGAATTTTTGCAAACCAACCCGCATTTTCAACACCTAACCATAAAAATAACAATACCTCCATTCTGAGGTAGTTGGGTAACAACAACAGCACTTTTAAAATCTTCTATTCAAACCCACCTAGCTTATAAAGTATGATACAACAATCAAGCATACCCTAGACTCTTCTCCATCACGCCAAGCAGCAAGCTTGCGATGCATAATCTGGTAAAAATACACCCTTCGGCACTCGAGCGCCCTCTAGTGGCAGCCGTCGGCGTTTACGTCTCAATGGTGCCTTGTTTGAACCCAGTTTTGTTGCAATACGGCTCATTAGACTAGTAGTAATAAAGCATGAAATATGAGGAAGAAATAATACATAAATAGAGGTGTTTGTATTTGTTTTTGAATAGCAAAGTCGTATTTATGGTCAGCTTCTCATTTGAAAGTCTTTTATCATCATTTCAGCGTCGAGCTTGATTCAAGCTTTCAGGAGTAGCAGTCGTTGGGAATAGAGTAGCAGGCTTAACCCAAAAAATATCGATCCGTTTCCTGTTTAGGCTACCCACCTCATCTTTTCATACTCTTAGATTGATTTGTCTAGGTTTTCGTACACTAAAACTGGTTCCTCAAAAAGTAATAACCAACATTACTAAGTTACCTGCTGTGAACCGCCTAACTGGGGGGTCACCATAAGCTCTTTTAAGCGAGTAAGGTTATTTTGAGTGTGTGTAAGGGACAGATGTATATGACTTGTATACATCTGTCACTTACGCGATCTCAAAATAACCTTACTCTAAGAGCTTATGGTCACCCCCCTGATTATTATCTATAACAATATTATAAAGAGGTCAAATTTGTGAGGTTGTAGGGGGATTTCTCTGAATCTACTGAACCGATTTAGATGGAATTTGGTATGGAGATAGTTTGAGACCGTGGGAAGGACAAAGGATAGTTTGTATTCCTTTGGGATGATAAAACACTCTTTACGCGGGCGAAACCGCGGGCAGAAGCTAGTCATGTTGTATCATAGTTTAAGTGGTAACATCTGCAATTTTTTCACTCTGTATTTCGTTTATTTATTTACCACCCAAGAAAAGCCAAAAAAAAAGTCATTTATTCAAGTAAAGTTTAGAGCCCGAACTTTTTGAACGCCAAAGTTCTACATAAAGGCAGTTCCCCAAAAGGCCCTCCCATCACCACTTCCCAGTGCTTTACCTGGGAAAAAGAAGTGGTGCAACTAACTTCTAATCTATCTGTTAAGTTTGAAGAACATGAATCTACGAGTATATAATAGTCAGCAAAGTAATTAACATTACATGACACAAGAAAGTAAAGCAGTGGTATTTCAGCCATTACCAGGCTGATGGCAGACCACAACACTGGGATCGTTATGCAGTGCACTTAATTAAGTCAGACCACTTCAGGTAGGCCGGGGCTTCGGCACGTACCGCCAGGGGGCGCGCTCGGCGCATAATTTGACAGGAGGACTCTCTATGACAGGGTGAACTGATCTTGATTTTGTTTTCTCTTTTTTTTTGGGAAGCTGTTTGGTACTTAGTTTAGATTTTATTTTTTAAAAGCTTAAGTTCACTTACGGAGCACAAGCACAGTATACGTCAGTTATGCCAGTAGCCAGAAGCGTGAAATTTTGTTGAAATGTTAATTTTTATCTAACGAAGAAGAAAAAAATTAAAGAGAAATTAAAGGCCTAAAGGGATAAGGGATGAAAGCTTGTATTGAAGTTCATCATTTTTGTCAATGGGAAATATCATCGGGCACTACACGCTTTTGTAGATTAAAACAGCAACGCTGTTTAACTCAGTTTGTTTCAAAGTTTATAATTTTTGAGACTTCACCAGCTTAACTGACTAATTTAATCCAGTTCTCAACCTACAGGTTGAAACCCACGTTTTGAAAACTACATAAAAACAACCCCACCTTACCGGCAAGGACATTCTATGAAGTCAAAACTACTAATAATTAAACGAGACATATAAATCGTATATGGCGTAGGCAGTCGCGTCCGTCGCCCGACAATTATCTGAAAATAGATGCCATTCGAACGGGGCGACCGGTCCCTCCCTAATTATTATCCATCTCTGATATACGCCATGACAGTTGTCGATACATCCTTGGTGTTCTTCCTTCTCCATATTTTGTTGGCGAATGGTCTTGACCTCCATCTCGCCTGATGTCTGTCTACGAATTCTACGATGGAAGGCGCGATTCCAGAAGATGCCTGTTCTATCTTGATTTGGTATATTTTAGTTCAAAGGATTTTTGTTAAGGAAACGAAAGTGAAGTTCTTAGCCATAACCGCACAGCTAAGTAATAAAAAAAGAAAGATAATAGAAGAAGAAGCACACGACAAAAGTGAAATAAACAAAAGGAAATAATAGCTATTGATAGCTGCATATGTTTTCGGGACGAAGTTAGAATATATGTTGAGGATACAAAAATCCTGTAAGAAAGGAAATGGCCCACATTTCATTACAATTACGCCGGAAACAAAGAAGAATTCCGAGATACATATTATTTATAACTTTTAGATCTGCGCAAAAAGTAACTCTACAGACAAAAAGGTAATTAAGGAGAGACGGAACATCATTATAATTAAATATTATTATTTAATGTTAAAGCAAATCTGTATAGATTAACTAGTGCACCCACGCCGCGCCGTCTGGCTTTAACAAACTTTCATTCTCAATGGAATATAATAACCGAGTAATGAGATGTCTGCTATAATAAATAATAATATCAAGCGCATTCCGTTTCCTACCTCTCTGCCGATGACCAAATATAAAATTAATGAACAAATTATCCTTCCAAGAAGTATGCTCGTGACCTTAGTCCGCCATGATTCATTATAAAACTAGTCAGTCTAGTTCCACAGGTAACAATATTAAAAAAATATATGCAGTATTTATTTATGGTTATTTTCGCGGGAGTTTTTTAGTTTGTTGCACAAAAAGTGCATAGATAATGTAAAACTGGAAATGCATCTCCGTTTTTCTATCTTTTTTTTATACAATTTGCATAACTTGTTATTATTTAAAGATCAATTAAGCCTGATTTACCTACCTGTGATTAAGTTGAAGCACGAATTAAAGTTGCATAAACTAAATATTTGCCACAGATAATAAACTTGCATCGTGTAGATGAGGCATTAGTTTTAAACATGGACGGAAAGTATTTTAAAGACAAACGAAATTGAAATAATTTTAACCTTGCCGAAGTCTTTATTTCTATTCAGAGTCCTTACTTTTCCACAACCAAACTTTGGACTGATGGAATGAGGTTAGGTCTCATTGGGTCCCATCTACATATATGTAGGTATGGCAGTCACTGCCGCACGGGCTAGGTACTTACTTTCCATGCTGTGCCTAAATAAAATCCAGCCACATCTTCCTACCTTTAATATTATTCGAGTTAGATAATATTGTTTTCGGTAGGTAGGTGCATTTATCTCAGTGCAATGTCAAACCAAAGATTTTTAAATGTCAAATATTCATTCCTATATCTATCTACAGAGGCTAGACATACCCAGTTGCCAAATAAAGATAATTCTGCAGTTACCTATTTAATAGACGTTTAAAATGATTATTTATGTGTTTCAGCGTTTGTTTGGTCTTAATTATATCTGATAGGATATTCAGAGTGTTAAAACTTAAAACTGGTCAGGTCTATGGAAAAACAAACATATGCGAATTGAGTTTCCGATGGGCCTATTCTAGAGTTCTGTCAAAATATTGTCAATTTAAACTGTCTCCTTTTGAACTAGCTATGGCATAGACTAATAAATTTAGAATGAGAGCTATGGGAGATCTCCGTAGCAGGCGGTGAGTCAATGCCCAACTTCGCAGACTGCGAGTGTGATGGTCTAATCTAACAACACAAAGGTATCTTCTGTTTCCAAGTTGCCTGCATAAACATAAACTAAAAGTTATTGCAGTCTACCAGCAGGACTATAGCTAAAATATCTTTGTTCCTTAAAATAGCTAGACCAGTCATGTCCTACGCACACAAAAACGGTTACCTACTCATATGGAGATCATTATGAATCATGTTGATCAAGTTCATAGTATTTATGGTTGTAGGTATGCACCCATAAATAATTGAAAAACCAAGCCAATAACATCACATTCTCCATTCACGTTCAATAATAAGGTCTAATATCTGACATAAAAATCGATTGGCGACTGTTAACCCTGGCGCATTCGGCATTGAAATAAACAAATAATGTAGGAATGAGTGTTGCGGTGGTCGGTAGCAGGCGGTGCGGTGGTGACTGGTGTCCGGAGTGTCGCTGGAGTGTCCTAGAGGCCGTTAGCATTTGTCGGGCGGCGTCGTGCACTGAAAATAGCGCGGGCGGCGCGTCATCAATGCGCTTCGTTTGCTTTATGGCCAGTTATTGCGCGCGTTTAATTACCACCGCACGCCATTTTGAAGATTTGTGAAACGTCACTTTTGGCGCGAAACGTGCACTTGACAAATTACCGTGCAGCCGACAGACTACACACACAGCCGCACTTAGACTACTGAATTAATAGATTTTTTATTAGCACCCACTTGTTAGCGAACAGGTTTCGCAAATAAAAATACGTATTGAATTAAAGTTGTTTTAATTAGCATACTTTGGATTGCACTTCCGTGCTGCGATACGATTTGGGCGAGTAAAGTCCACTTATTTCTGGAATAACAAAGTGTGCCGTGTTACATCGGCTGTATTAAACTTTTATTGCCTTCAGTGCCATTCTTTAGTCGGTGCGAGTGTGCGAACATGCCATTAATTACAGCCGAAACCATTTAAAAGATTTATTATATTTATTCTGAAAATTTAAAAGAGCATAAAATTCTGCAATACTTTTAGGGACATACAGAGTTATGGAGTAGCTATTAAATTAACAAACAGGCGATTTCAATCAAAGTTGGCATAAGTGAGATCTCAATTTCATGCACGAGATTAAAATTAACGTTTGACAGTTCATCTATAGATAGATGCTGATCTGTGACATCACAGGAAACGTGAATGGAGTAAAAGGTCACTTGACAGTTGTAGGCACCCTTGCACATCCAATGGTTACCAATAAGTGGTGCTTCTAGTCGACGGGACCCGGCCGAGCCGTGAGCACGTCAACTAATTCGAACAGCCTTGATTTGTCACCGTCTACGATGCATTTATTTTTTCCCTTCGCCTTCATGTTTACTCTCGTTTATTCGTCGCGCAGATCTCAGGGCTGCGTACGATAAGTGCATTGCCCCGAACCGAAATAAATTGTCGCGACGCGGGCCGAGTGTCGCGTGGTGCGTACAACCGGTACCGATGTCTTGGAGATGTTTTATAGAACCCAATGCCAGACATGGCCGCTCCCGCCAAAACGACCTGTCACTTTCGCGTCGTTACGCACTTGGCTTCACTCGCATGCTGCACTTGCTTCAAGTAATACACCCTGACTCGTTGACAACGCGCCGATGAATACTTCTCACATATATAATCTCCCAGTGAAATTCGTGAATGTCCGACGACTTTTTATTCGTTCGCTGACACTTGCGAGGTTTTTGTAACGTCTTCATTCACTTGTCTTTTCCGCGTTCGTTCTCATGCGTGGTATGATTCATAAGAAAGGAGTTTCTTGGTTTTTGTAAATAAATTATTGATGTGTCAATTTGTAAAGGGCCTTCGTTCGGGCAATGTCAATGTTCTTTTCGTATGAACTCGGTTTGAACTTTTTGATGTGATAATCTTTTATTGCAGAAACCTCGCTTTCATTCATAGCTAAGAAACAACATTTATTATCTCGGAATCTATTTAACACAATTCTCAGTGTTACCAAACGAGAAAAGTCCCAAAACCGTGTTAAAACGGCACCTGTATAGATACAAAGAGCTGGCACTCACCCTGGATCTGCTAAAGGCGTCTAAACAGTCACAAAGACTCGTGACTAAGCGTCAAGCATCCTGTTTTCATTGTCGATACAACTCTGTAACTGGGTGAATCACAAACGTTAAAATAACAACGCAGTTATTACAAATTGCTGCAGTCAAAACAGTAGTTAGAGAAAATGTTTGTGTTTTAAACGAGTAGGATTTCTTTGTAGGGTAAAGCCCGTGGTGTGAAGCTTTGGGAGCTTTAAGATTAACTAAAATATTGATTGGTAAAATTATTTCTGACACATATGTTTCCAACCGCATGATAAACATAATCATAAAATTAGCTTGAACTACCAGATATTTTATTAACTGTAAACCCTGACCATCCTGTAAATTAGAAATGCGTCACGGTCATGGAATGGGTCGCATACCATCCAGCATCTCAACCACATTATAAGGTACAATCAAACATAATTGTCCGAAAATCTCCGTACGAAACCAACCACAAAAAATCATGTAGATTATATTTTATACGCGTTCGATTTTCAACTTCGAACACAAAATTAACTTTAAAATTCAAAAAAAAAAAATATGGCATTTTGGACCTTCTATCGTTAAGTTATGGGTGGTTTGGTAAGTTAACGATGGTATTGTAAAGTTGGTAAGGGATTTAATCCGGTGGATCGTTGCTGCCAAGCGGGTGACGGCTCCGACCATCCGTGAACCCTGTACGGTGCGCAAACGCAGCTTTTGAGATGATTTATATTTGTTTTATTTTTAATGTTATTTCTGTGGATATGATTTTAATTAGCAATTATTCATTTTTGAAGATCTTAAATGATAAGATGCCTGCTCAACTCAAAGTTTTAAAAACAAAATTACATTTCATAATTGTAATTTCTCAACGGCTTCATTTCTGCAGCCTAATTGCGTAAGTGAATTTGGCAAGGGAAAGGGTTTGACCCTATGAGAGAGTATGACAAATTCTCTTCAAATATTTAGGTACTTATTGCCAAAAAAATTAGGACGCTTTCGTTGATGAAGATACTCTTTTTGAAAGAGTTGAATAATTTTTGGCAATACCTAATTATTTAAAGAATATTTGTCATACTTTTTCATGGGATCAAACCAAATTTACTTACGCAATTTGGCTACAGGTCTTACACTAATACACTGTATTTTTTATTAATTTTAACATTTTATCGTTGTTTTAGCCACATACCACAGATTCAAGCCTCAGCATACATAGATATCTACCAATTAATCGCCTCCTATACTTCGCCCAGACTCTTTGAGATCGGTGCCGCATAATAACTTCTTCCATACATCTCTTTTAGCAGACAAACAAAGCAAAAACTTATTGGCTAGTTAGTCCCTTTCTACCTATTTTATTAGCAGACATAGCATAAACTAATTGTATCCTCCTTATTCTATCAACTAATTAAAAGTATAATCCAAAAAGCAAGAAACTCCACAAATGACCAGTATCGTATTTGCTATCGCTACTATGTAGCGTGCGCAGGAAAGGGGCGGTCTGGGCGAACCAGTTCGCGGCGCAGGCGCATCGGACAGCCGCGCTCCTGCAACCTGCGCCTACTGCCTCATATTCCAAACGATCCTGCAACCATTGCCTACTGCCTCATATTCCCAGTGATATTGTGTTGATATTTTTTGAACCTGATTCTATAGAATCGGTGGGTAAAGATTTAAAGAGTCTGAAGGTTTTCTATTTAGAAATAACTAAATAAAAGTAATGAGGCGTGCAAGTATTTTTGAGCAGGTCAATCTTACTAATAATATTATTGCAAAAATTTGGATGGATGACGCCAGAACGGCTGAACGGATCTGGATGAAATTTAGCACAGAGATAGATTATTGTCAGGCATATAATATCTTTTCGCTCGCACATAGGATACATTTTATCGAAGCCGCTGGATGAAGCTAGCTATATATGCAAAAGTTTGGATGTATGTTTGTGTATGTCGCCTTTTATCCCGGTAATGTTCCCTTTGGATAGCAAAACACTTTTAACGCGGGCGAAGCCGCTGGCAGAAGCTAAATGATAAATGATTTTATTTCTATTTAATGGTTTGTACAAACACTTTTACATGTCGATCATATTTTTTAAAACTAGATGAGGTCGGCGTTTCCTGTCTGACTACTCTAAGAAGAAAGGCCGAAACAAACTCAGAGGTCACAGTCTCTTTTAAAGTCCAGACAAAATCTTGGTTAGATCATATGAAGACCATGTAGAATGATGTCTGAAATGTTTTGAGGAAAGAACCAGCCAGATTGAGTGGACCTGTCCAGTCAGTGCATGCATTTGTCAATAACCGTGCAGCTCAACTTAGAATTTGAGGAGCTCAACGAATTGACGAACAATACCAAAGAAAGGACATTCGGGTAGGCCGCATAGATACTCAAACTGCCAGACCATGATTAAAAACTAAGTTAAATAAAAATCATAACACATAGATAGTCTTAATACATAGATTATGGGCTATGACGGGCGTCAAAACACTCCTAACCGATGCAAGTCAAGAAACGTTGGCGTGTTTGGACTCGTTTTGTCGAATTTGCCGGAGAAGGCAAAATTCAAACAATATTGGAAGGCTATGGGGGAGCCTATACCTTTGCCCAGTAGTTGGTCAATGTAGCGCAAATACAAAACATAACAACACTTAAAATCACGCCGCATATTCGTCAAATATAAAAAGACTGCTTACGATCCTACTCCATCGTTTCTCCAGTTATGACTAACTCAATAGAGTATGAAATAACCACTCCCTTGTCACACTCAGGGAGCCACCAACTCCCTGATTAGTCATCTATAAGATGATAACAATGATCAGTGCGTTTTGTAAAAATCTCACGGATATCACCCATTTCGGTTTGAAGGACGATGACCCTTTGAAACGAAAGGAACAACATCACACACTTCCTTCAAAAGCTCTAATTAGACACGTTAATTAAGCACTGTCTCCTTACGCTCACACGCATTAAATCACAAGAATAATCTTACAGGATGCATACCCCTTTCATTTGATTCCCATAGCCCCATGTGTCCTTTAAGGAAAGCGTCAACACGTGGTCAAAACCCTTGCGTTAACGTTAACGTCACTTAAATAAAATTATATGAGAACGCATTAGAAACCGGTGACGTATGTTGCTTTCGGTTAATGACTTGAAGGAAATTGGCTGTCCTTCTAGGATGTTTAGTCCTTACTGATTAGTCGTTTGATCAACTACTGTAACATTTTCAAAGATTTCAGTTATTTCAGTTCATGTATCCCACCTCCAAATTGCAGATTTACTGATTTAAACAGGATTCAAGAAGCAAGGTTCCAGACTAACTTCGAAAATATGAATTTGATTAGCTCACTTTTGCTACCGAATCACCAATAAACTGAAACAGCATAACCACCACAAGATTATGAAATAAATATTCCATATCAAAACATTTCCGGTCAAATCAAATAACTCAGACCTTAATCACGCCTTCAGATATTCAAATCAACATCCAAACCATCCAACCTGACATTGAAAGGGTTAAGATTCCCATAAGATACGAGAGACCAAACGTCCATACGTCATAGCGCTATAATTTAAAAAAGGGTTAAGAGAAAAAAGTTTTTAATACAAAATGACACCCCACATGTGCAGGCATCCGGCCGACCTACGCGTCATTAAAAAGTTAAGCTGTCAAATGAAGAAATCGTTGGTTGGTATTATTTTATCTGTGGCTCGATTATAAACAGATGTTATTCGGCAATAAATCTTTGTCTTTGTGCTGTATAAAAGGAATCGTTGTCCAATGAAACGATACGTTCTTGCGGATTATTTTGGAGAACAATGCATTAAGTTTTAGCGCTTTATTTTGCACGTTTAATTCTGTCTAATTCACTTATTTTGCGTTGAGGTCCTACCTCGTACGACTATAGATTGACTCTATTGTTAATTTTATTCTACTGAACTTAGTTCCTCAAAATGGTTCTTTCATCTTCTACATTTTTTGTAGATGACATTCATATTAATTTAACATATTTATAAGCGCAGTCTCATTCATTTGGTACAACTTAAACCCAAAGCATTATACAATTAACCCCTTGAGTGCCTGAAACTTGGACCCACGCGAGAAACAAAGGCTTTTTAATTGTTTTGTAACTATGGCATTTAACCGTTTAAACCATGACGTGCAGTTTTGAACAGTTATGGAGTCGGTAAGTCAAAAAGATGGTAATTACACGTGCCAAAGCATAGACTGCATTACTCATTGAAGAGGCGCGAAACACATAATAAATAACCATTAAAATAACGCCGAATAGTCTCGCTACAAGATATCGTCAAACCGATAGTGCCATAGATAAGCTTATGAAGAAGCACGATTTTATCAGCGTTTAGCCGATGGCCGTTATTAACGATGCCTGCCCGACCAAGATAGATGGCGCACGATTTTTTATAAGTCTATTCCAATGACGAATGACGCTGCTTCGGTTAAAAAAGTTATGTTTAAGTTCTTAATCGATAATGAGGTTCTAACGATCGACTATGATTCATTTTTGGGCATTCTTATTTATTAGTTCTAACTTTTTGCTTGTATGGAAGTCAAAAAGTATCCCAAGGGCTAAAAAGTACGTATCCTACTACTTCCTTATCCAGGACATGGTAAACTTGTGTGCCGAGTTCGATCAAAATCTGTTCAGTAGTTGAGGCGTGTTTTTTAAGTTTATATTTTCTGGTTTTGAATTCTTGCATTTTATCTTATACTTAGATAATAACTATGCTTTTGTATTTTGGTTTTCTATTGTAGTTGCATCGAATAAATAAATATCTGTCTATCTATTTATCATACATCCAGACTTCCAAATTATAATAAGTAGGATAAAAACTAAACGGATCATGTAAATTAACTTCCTCAGCTATATAAAAACGTGTTGTTTATAACGTTAGTCATTATAGTTTTAGTTTACAGTTTTTCTTTCATTCTAGTTTGATTAAGTTAAGTCGCTACTGAGTCGATACACTTTTATTTACAACTTACTAATCTGCCCGTCATAAACCGTTGGTCCGTGATGTAGGTAAACTTTAAACAAGTACAGGCGATGACTAAATGCTTACAATATAGTCTTTCATAATATTTTTTACTAGCTTTGTAAAGCGGCTTCATTTCCGTCGCCTGTGAAGTAACTTTTTTTTTCCCAAGTTCTTTTTTTTACTTTTCTCGTCACTATGAATTTATTCTTGTATTGTGGGTGCGTTTACAAACATATAAACTCACATACACAACACCTAGAGCCGGAACTACTATCTATAGGTCATACAAATATTTGTTCCGTGGGGGAATAGAACCCACGACACGCAGCGCAGCAGTCAATCGCTCAACCACTGCGCCAACCGTGCGCCCTTGGAATGTACCTCAAGGGAACGTACCACCGGGATAAAAAAGTGTCCTATATCTTAATGCAAGTCTTGGTCTAACTGTGCACCAACAGACAACACAGAGTATTGCACATTAAAGTCGTCACAATCTAAGAAGTCCGTTGACATTTCTCATTTTACATGCCGCGATAACTTTCTACGTAAGAAATTGATAAATCAAATGTCAAAAATCAAATAATCCTAATTAATTACTATGTTACCCATACACTATAACAAAGAGTATCATTCGCAAGCATCAAGTTTAATTATTATTTAGTATTTTTATAGCTGTCAAATCGGGTCTTTTATTTTTAGACTACTATAAAGACGTGGTGTCGTGCCGTGGCGTGCCGCGGGTTCCACCAATCAAACGACACTGTCCAGCCTACGTCATAACACAACGAGTTTTGTAGCCAGTCAACTGCGTCAGAAGGCGCCACGCCACGTCACGACACGTAAATTTGGTTCCGTCTTAATATGACTTTATTAGGAAGTAAGACACTAATCCAACCCTAGGATAGAATAGGATAAGATTTAAAAATATTGTCATACATTATATTTACGTAAGGTAGAAAAAATAACATCAATATATTCTCAACGTTTGTATAGTTTCGTAGATTCGTAGCAAATATTTACTTCTGACTTATATTTTCGTAGGGCGTAGGTCGTAGGCCCTACGCTACAAGCTACGCCGTAGACACCGCTACAAATGTTTCCTTTGCGTCGAATTATCTATTAGTCTATTGAAGCCAGTAAATTAGCTTGATTAGTTTGTACCAGTTAAATACCCACAAGCTTTCATAAACTTACGCCTTTTTCGCCATGGGCGTAGGCAGAAACTACAGAACGCCACTTGCTACAAATATGAATATAAAGCAGTACATCGCATTGAAAATTTAAAGGAGTCAAAACCAGAAAGAAGCTCCTGTTCAGTAGTAGCTATTACGACCACCAGGCCTAATATTATCATCATTAAAAATCTCTTCTATTAAACCTTGGTATTCGACAGTACATCGACGTAAGAATGTAAATAACGTCAGAAACTTGATACCTGTACGGTGGCTGTCAAAACGTCAAGCGTGACCGCAGAAGCGAGTTCCCATTACTCTCCGACTACCATAGACACGTGTTTTGGTCATCTGTGACAGTGTGCAACTTAAAATAAAAGTTTATAACACTTTCGTATATTATTTTCCTTAGGACGATTCATGCCTAATAACCTAATTGGAACTAAGAAAAATCATAATCAACATCAGCCTTTTAATATTCACAGGCCAGACACAGGCCTCCTCTCTGTGAGAGCAGAAAAATTTATATAGATTACCGCCCTATATTTCTGAGTTAAGGGTACACTAGTCGACGGCACGAAAAAAAGGTTAAAATGCGTGCTTTATCAACCGACAACACGTGCGGAACAGATAGATGCTGTTATGAGCAGTAAGAAGCTAGGACGCGTACGAATACACACTTTTGCAAATATGTAGCGATATGGATGATGATTTAGAACGAAAGCGAGCGCGCGAAATTTCATAAAGAGACCTTTGGGAGTCTGGATATCATGAAAAAACAACTGAATGTATCTGTTCAAAATAAAATTATTTGCATTGTTGAACTACTAATCTATCCCTGTATGGAGGCCGTTTTTCAATTTTCCTTCTTCTTATGGTACTTATTTTCGCCCAAAGATGCGTTAAAATGAGTGTTGAAATATGGAACTTTCGAAGCTCATAACTTACAAGTAATTTTTTTTTTAGTTTTTGGCTTCGATACAGGGCTAGATAATGATGAGACAAATTGATATCATTTTTTATTTTGTACGTACTTCGTCAAACAGTGGAGTAAAAGCCAGACTACGTTTGTATGGAAGAATTTTCGACTAGTGTACCCTTAAGGGTATTATACAAGCATGAAATTGCTTGTATAATACTCGTATCACCGGCAAAGGCATTCATACTGAACTATCCCAGTTTGACGTCATAGTTCATCATTATCATCGTTCTCCAGGCCTTGTCCATCTTTATTTGGGATCAACGCAACATCTTTTCATCTCCCAGCCTACATATCTATTTGCCGCCTTCTCAAAAACTTAAATGTTTATGCCTAGATTTCCTAGTCATCACAAACAAACAATTCAATTACCATAATTCTATTCAACTAAATCAACCACAATTTATTATTACCCCGCAGATAAAATTTATCCACCCGCCATTTGCATTTCCCTTTGAACGGGTAAAGAAAATGGTCGCATTTTCCCGCGTTTTTTGTGACGCCACAGACTCAATACGTCGAGAAAGTGAATCATTAGAAACGTGCTCATTCTATAAGTTCCTTTTATTATTATCTTAGATGATTTCACTCAACTATTAAAGCCGTATTATAGAATCGACGGACTATAAGTATTATATGACTGGCACATGGATTTTTATTTATTTTTATATTATCACAGTCCGCGCTTATTCCAGTGAAAAAATAATAATAAAAGAAGTTTACTAATTGCCTTCAAAAATAATACGTGCTTATTAGCAATTCTTATTTGCTTATAGGTGAATTTATTTAATCTTTGAAGAAAACACGGTATCTCGCACTACTCTGTGATCAATATTCAGTGAGTTTCTCATTTCACGGGGTCTATCACACAATGTTCTCTGGCTGAAACTACCGAAACGTCTCGCATACAACGTGACGTTTTATTAAATTCTCATTCGTTTGGCGCAGCGAGTGTTATGAATCGCGCGCGACACGCGATGTCGCGAGCTCTGCCGTGCAACGAGCGCGCCGCGCGCCGTCCGCACGCCACCGCCCTTTGTGGCGATATGCTCACCATTTATCACACGATACCAACTTATGCCGTTATTCCTACGATTAGCCAAGAATTTTGGCACATTTGGTTGGACTTTGACATGCACAAATATGTGAATCATTCGCCAGCAGTAGTAAAATTGATTTCGTTTTTGTTTTCAGACACGACAACACCGTACGTCCTCTACAAGGATGGCGTGGAGCGCGCGCCCCCGGGCACGCAGTGGGGCGGCGGAGTGCTGGACGGCGGCTACCAGCCCATGCAGCACCAGAGCCCCGGCGGGCCCTCGCCGCAGCCCGAGCCCCAGCTCGCGTCGCCCGCGCCTTCGCCCTACCCCCCAGCGCCACCACCCTCAGACCCCACCGGGGCCGCAGAGGACGCCGCCCAGCAACTTGCTCAGCAACAGGCACAGCAGCAAGCGCAACAACAACAGCAACAGCAGCAGCAACAGCAACAAACTTCTCCCGAACACATGCAAGTGGAGCAACAGCTCCAGAGCCAGACTCAACCCCAGCCTCCCTCGCAGGATCACCTGGACCGCACGCCATGCTTCGTCCCACAGCCGGACCTGCAGCAGCAGTACACGCCCTACTTCAAGGAAGCGCGACCAACCGGCCACATGCTCGGCACGGGTGGCTTTCCGCTACACTACCTGAAACAAAATGGTGGTGTGCTGTCCCTAGAAGGTCCTCTAGACCAGTACGCGGCACCCGATCTCCGCCACTTGCCAGACATAGTGCAGCCTGAGCCGCCGAAGCCGCGGAAGCACAACCCAAACTCAGAGCTACGCCTGTTTAAGTGCCTGACGTGCGGCAAAGACTTCAAGCAGAAGTCGACCCTGCTGCAGCACGAGCGGATCCACACAGACTCGCGGCCGTACGGGTGTCCGGAGTGCGGCAAGCGGTTCCGGCAGCAGTCGCACCTGACGCAGCACCTGCGCATCCACGCGAACGAGAAGCCGTACGCGTGCGTGTACTGCCCGCGCTCGTTCCGGCAGCGCGCCATCCTCAACCAGCACCTGCGCATCCATTCCGGTGAGAAGCCATATACGTGCGGCGAGTGCGGCAAACATTTCCGCCAGAAGGCCATCCTGAACCAGCACGTCCGCACACACCAAGGCGAGCGCTATTCACACATTATACCCCCCCGCGCCCCCGCAACCACGCGCGCGCCGCTCGCACTGACTGCGGTCACTGCCGCCGGCGCCCGCGCCTCCCGCCGCCCCCCGCACCGTCGATTCGGTCTCGCATCCATTGGCCTTCCTATCAAACAAATTCTCGGTTCCCTCGTCGCCCGTATAACGCAGGGCGCCCGCGAGACGCGGAACCGACCGCCGGACGCTCCCGTAACCGTTCCCAGTTTGATTAACCCACTCGTCGGTTACCCACCCTTTAACGTGCGCCACTTGTGACTGACCATTCTTTTCGATTTTACAGATGTCTCGCCGCATCTCATCTTCAAGAACGGAACGACGCCGACACTGTGGCCCCAGGACGTACCCTTCCCGGCCGACGAGAATAAAGAAGAGATCCAGTCGCAGTTCGGCGACGCGGACGGACAGAACGGCGACCAGCGCGGCTCCTGTTTCTCACCAGGCGACACGGCGCAGTACCCTGCTTACTTCAAAGATACGAAAGGTCTCAATCACTCAGTCTTCAGCACGGGGCTTTCATTGCAATATTTGAAGGGCGGCAAGCTACCAGACGTACTCGGGGGACGGGCGATGCCCCTATACGTGCGCTGCCCAATTTGCCAGAAGGAGTTTAAACAGAAGTCGACGCTGCTACAGCACGGGTGCATCCACATAGAGTCACGTCCATACCCCTGCCCCGAGTGCGGTAAGCGCTTCCGCCAGCAGTCGCATCTGACGCAGCACCTGCGCATCCACACCAATGAGAAGCCGTACGGCTGCGTGTACTGCCCGCGCTTCTTCCGTCAGCGAACCATCCTCAACCAGCACTTGCGCATCCACACCGGCGAGAAGCCGTACAAGTGCACCCAGTGCGGCAAGGACTTCAGGCAGAAGGCGATCCTAGACCAGCACACGCGTACGCACCAGGGCGACCGGCCCTTCTGCTGCCCCATGCCCAACTGTCGGCGGCGGTTCGCCACGGAGCCGGAGGTGAAGAAGCACATCGACAACCACATGAACCCGCACGCGGCCAAGGCCCGGCGCGCCGACGCCGCCAAGACCCCGCGACCGCTGCCGCCCGCCGCCGCCGTGGTGAAGCCGGAGCTGTACTTCCCACAGTGCTATGCGCCGCCGTTCCAGCAGTTCGGCGGCGGCGCCGAGTTCAAGCCGACGTTGGGGCCGGGCGCGCCGGTGGCGTGCCTGCCGGCGCAGTGACCCGCGCAGCCGCGCTGGCCGCCGGCGCCTGATCACCACGACCTCTACGCCGCCGAGCGCCTCTACAACTGAGCGGTGAGCGGCGCCACAGTATACGACGATCGACTTCACAGTACTCGATGTATGTTACCGGATTGCTGTAAAACGAGCTTCGATCTGTAAATAGCGTCCTGTTGATACTCCACCGGGAGGTCTGTCGCGATGTACAATTTTCAAAGTTCATCACGTGTAGTGTTACCGTCAATGAAGCGAGTACAGTTAGCGTTTTTGCCCCGTAATCGTTAAGTTACCACGTAAGAGTTAGTTTTCTCGGTGATTCTCGATTCTGCTGAAATTTTCGCAGACTCTCCGAGCGTATCTAGCCCGGAGATTAGGATTTAAAACACTTCGTTGAAATCTAAAAATTAAGAATTGATCTTTACCACATAACAATATTTCGCGATGAATGTTTCCGGCGCGACGTTGTGCCTAATTGTAATAAATATACATATTTTGTCGACGTATTAAGTTAATTTTATTTACGAGTATTAAGAGATAAAATCTGGCAAATTAATGGGGTTTTATACGGTTATCCGTGATGCTCAAAATATGTTAAAAGTAACGATAAAGAATGATAAGAATTTATGAGTTAGCTGTAAACAGAGTTCGGACGCAGGTTCTTTAAGGGAGATGAACGTACATCGTCGGTGAAAATACAATCATGAATGCAAACCAAAAACGTAGGTTACCTTTTGCCATCAAAATAATACTTTGTTAGTGTACTTACAAGAGCTTCTGTTACATTAATGAAACATTTACTCTTAATTAACAATGTGAGATTACTGAGATGTCTTCGTAACACTATAGGTGCCAAATAGTGTAGTGATTTTTAAATTTTTTCTACCAGCTTGTATTATAGTTGGCCTAGTTTAGGTTGTTACCAGTTTTTTCAACGATGTGACAAAATGAGATGCATTTAAGAGGAAAGGGTCAGACTGAGTGAGGACTGTGATAGCTAGGTAGGTTAGGTGACTATTTCGCTCATTTTAGCGTTAAACTTCGTGTGTCGTGACGAAACCGAGACCCGTTGAGGGCTCGATTGAATGTTTGAAAGATTGCCTTTATGTTTTGTACAAATTTTCATTTTTAATGTGATTCGAGTCGATTTCGAAATCATTTATGTTCCTAAATTTTAATTATCTAAAATGTTTGTTTCGATGGCCGGCTAGTCATGGCCGGCCCGTCGCCTTCTTTTGCTTGACTGATTTGATAACATTATTACGATGAGTGAGATTAGTAAAATTTACCATTAGGTAACGTGTGATGACGCAAAGTGCTTTGTTGTAGTTTGATCCAAGGGAAGGAGGGTACGCCAGAGTAAATCTTATTTCTAATTTAGCTTAGACTATCGATTTTCGAATTACCAAGCAATTCGATCATTCATCGCGAAATAACTTAGAATTTAGGAAGAATAAAAATATTATATGAATTTGTGACATTGTTGGAGTATTCTGGTGGTGTGTGATTCTCTAGCGCTATCGCGTCCACATTTTTTGCAATTATAAATTAAAGGAAATAAGCTCAAACAAACTGTATACGTGGAATTATAGATTCATACAGTTTGAAGACTTGATGACACAGATATATCTAATATGTCTGCTGGATTGAACCCGTCACCAGTCAGCACCGAGTCTTCCAGACTATAAACGACAAGAGCATGCCAGGATAGTCCAGCAAACTTTTTAACGTTTTAATATCTCTGTTTGTATGTATAGACATCTTATATAGCTTATTTTACTATATTATTGTGATGGTTTCGTTTTCCTACCGCATAATATGAACTGTTAATTAACTAATAGATGTAATAATAAGGTGGATTTGTGGGAGTCACAATCATAACAAATACCATATTATTATTTGTCACTACGAAGTGATTGATGCAATATTATTATTTAGTTGGTTTATTGTGTGTTGATTTTACGACGAATTTATCGCATTGGGCAATTATGAAAATTTATCGGTTTGCTAGTTGTGAACGTGCTGATTCTGTCATACAATTTACGGACGATTGTTGCGAAATTATAGTAACGAACCAAATAATGTTGTATACGAAACTTATCGATTTTAAATCGAGTAACACGCACAAGCACTAGCTTTAGATTGTAACCATCGATTAAATACTCCGACCGGCGCGTGCGACTCTAAAGCGACGTTCACAACTGGCGCCACCACTCGCATTTTATTTTCCATTTTGATTTTCCTATCAAACTTTCGGAGGTTTACAATTGAAAAAACATCGTTATCGAAGAAAATTAGAAACATTTATCTTCCGTGACTACAGTTTTCCACATTGTTCACACATGTGATCCTCCTATGGGGACGTGCGCGCCGCCCCCGCTTCACACCACAATAGCATAGGATTCAGTTTTATAGTTTATAACACAACACAAGCAGCCTTATACAATAATAGTTGATAAGTATTTTTATACAAGAAACGATATATTAGTTCCATCCTGGGCGGGAGTGGCGCGGCGTACCCTAGTACAAAGTTTGAATACAAACAGACAACACAGTGCCATAGCCGAGACATAACCTCAGATTTATACTTACTAGATTTTTATACCGATACAAATGGATTTAATTTTTAAATATAAACAAGAAGTGATTAAGTATACAGAGATTACAGATGATATTTTATACATTTATTACATACAATATTATTAATTAAAAAGGTAAATGTGAAATAGTCTTAAAGTTAGTGACGTATTTGCAACGTGCTAAGTACCTAGTAAAGATACTGAGTAACGCGGAGTTGTGGAAAATTGATTTGAATCAAACTGCTATCCATTTTACACAACTTTTTAATATCTATCTTGTAATGCACGTTGTTTTCTCAATTTTTTTTGTCACTTACTACTTACATTCAGTGTGGTTATTGTAAATACATATCATTGGGAATTTTTGACGCAGTGTTGCAACACGAAAATTCTGCTTTGGTTTTTATTGAAACCGGACTGTCGCAGACAACGTGTTTATGAGCCATTTCCAATCATGGAACGAACCATCGGTTTCAGTCGAGCCACAGACCTACATAAGAGTTAGTCTATGATACAAATTCCGCAAGTAATCACGTAGCAGGCGTTCTGTTTGAATTGCTCACTGTTTTGTTAAGTTTTGCTCAATTAAACGTGTATGTATACCTATAAAGTTAATCTTATTAGTTATTATTGTGTACGAAATGAGTTTTGTAACATATTTTTTTTGAGAGCACGGTTTTGCTTTCTTATGGAACTATTTATAAGTGCTGAAAAACTGCGGTCGTTCTTAGACGATCCGGGTCTTATATTTGAAATTTAAATTGGCAAAACTCGTAGCATTCAATATTAAAATCATAATAAACAGTATAATGCCGTATATAAACGAGCCGTCCAGTTCTGATCGGATATCCATACAAGTATGTACGTAACTCTTGGATTATGTTCCCCAGGGATTCATTTTTAACATTAATTAGGTTTGAAGCATGTTCCTAACCTTTATTAATACGTAATATTTATTTATAAAAACCTACAACATTTCTTACCGATTACCGTAGGATAGGAGATAGAATCTGTAATCATTTTGCCAATTCTTGTCTAACAAACTTCCTTCAATGGAATTAAATTCCAACACAGGTTTCACATAGCGTCTTGGAGTATATTATAAACTTCAATAGCAAAGTAATGCAATTTTACCCATATCTAAGCAAGAAATTCTTCTTCGTATTTAACGCAATATCAATAGCCTACTTAATTTTGTATATTTTTAAGTTGTTAAAAATATTAAAAGGAGAGAATAAGATTGCATTGTACAACAATACTTTGCATATAACTTAATGATTATCAACTTAACGTCAATTGTATAAAATACATTGAGAGAGCGATGCAAGTAAAACTGAGACATTGCTGCGCTTCTAACAATATATTAGTTTAGAGTAACGATGAGTAGATCCGAAACTTGACAGTTGTCACAAATTCCTTCGTTTATTAATGCATTTAATTGTGATCTCATGGTGAAATTGTAATGTCTATTGTCTTACATATAGGATATAAATTGGCGAATGTTTAAGTCGACCTACCAGTTCAGTTTCTTAATTATTAACGATTTTACATATCCGCATGCTTAGTAATTTTAAACTTGCATGAAGCAATATATTGTAAGTTATTGTGTACTCTACATTACCATTTACTTTTGTGTAAAACAAAGCCATGTTCCCATACATTTGGATAGTATACAGATAGGATATTATTATGGTTTGGTCGCAAATGAAACAGTATAAACGGTACGTAACTCGTATCGGTGAATGTTTTGTCATGCATGTTTTCAAGAGCTTAGTGTAACAGATTTAGTTTCATAGAGTTGGCTACGAATTATTTCAACGTCTTCCATTTTCAACGTAGTATACTACTTAAAACGGCGTTTGTCATTTGTGTCACTATTTTTTTTTGTTGTAAATTTGGCTTCACACATCAGGATGTTACATACCATTCGGAAAGAAATTCTAAGTTCTTATGTGTGAACCCAGCTTAAGTGTTATTCGCATTATGTATAGTTTAAAACATAAAAACGTATATCTGCAGTTAGTGCAGCTCCAGTGCAATACACTTGATTTTTTGGCGATATTATTGTATAATTTATTTTATAAATGACTTATTTTAAAAATAGTTGTTAGTGTTAATAAAATAATTGGTAGCCAACATAAAAATGGCCTATAAGAATTTCGTAAAGTTAGTAGGTATACTCGTATCATTGTACCCACTGCCACTCGCCAACCGCTGTCGGAAATAATAAGGATACAAAGTAATAATTTTTTATCACAATAGAGACTTGTTGAAACAGTTCCACAGTAAAATAAGTGTTGTTGAATTTTTTAATAAAATATGGACATATTTAGATTAATGATCTTGTAGTCTGGATTGAGTTTTTTACAGATTTTATTGAATGCAAAGTTTTCTTGTATAATAATGATGAAGTTACGCCGCCTACTCAGCTTATTTTTGCTACAATACTTATTTTAAGCCATACATAACAGTTTTAAAGAATAGTACAATACATATACAGAATATACAATTATATACAATACAATAGACATATACAATAAAGCGGTGATATTATACATATTTGATTTAAGAAGCGTCGTAGGCGGCGTACCTTGAGGCATAACTTGGTTTCATTAAATGGGTGCTGTTATATCATTAATTGTACATATTTATTGTAATATACAATAGACTGGTAATTTTACACTGTTGTTAGGTTTCTACAGAGTTATCACCTGAGGCTGCTCCATTACTGATTAACTAACTAATGTTGTTTTCGTGATTCAAACATATTATTTACTCGGATTACACATCGTCATTAGCCAGGTTAGAAAACTATATTTTGTTGCCATCCTTCAAGCAATAGACAGTTGATTGTTTATGGTGTAGCAGAGACAAAAATATAACGTAATTCAAATAAGATGGCCTAAGGTAATCAGTAAACAGCCGCCTCAGTCCATATATTACAATAGAGTATATTTTCTTACATACCTACAGAGATGCCGATAGTAGACTATATGAAATTCATTTTAGACAATCCCAGAATACAAGATCTAACTTTTTACACACAACAGTTGAACAACAGATTTCAGTTATTTTACATAGCATTATTATCTACATTTTTTGTTCGGAGAAAACAGTTGGTTGCGATATGGTCACAGAGATCCAGGCGAAAAATTGAAACGTTGGCATTTGTCAAAAAATTAATATTATAAAAATTGTAAATATATTTTCTAGTTCTTCCAAAATGAATAATATCAGTATTAAATACAAAATTCGACTTTGGTTAGGTCAAAAGTGTAATTGTGTGATCTATAGAGAATTTTTTCATTAGATTTTTTCTTGATATTTAACTTTAAAGATATTTTAATTATTTTTAGTTAAGTACATTATTTTCTTTTTTAGATTGTATTTTACTTGAATTGTAATGATCTTGCCTAGAATTGCATTTATGTTAGTTACTTTATGATACGTTTGAAGTTGATACCATCGTATTTATGTATATTATTATTGTATTAAGGGTTTTGTTTGTTTTTTTTGTCATTAATAGAAGTAAAATGTTGTAAAAAGTAAGCTCGTTGTATTTTATCAAATAAACACTTTTTAGTCCAACTGAAGCAATACGTTGCAGTTTTATTTATTTCAACTTCATTTAATTACCTGATACTTTAACCTGAATGCCGCAAAAATCAAAAACATGGATAACAACACTACGATGTTCTGGTGGAAAGGGTTCTGGGTTCAAAACCTAGCCCGGACAACATTGTTGTGTTTTGCAAGAGTAGATCTCAGTGGCAATAGCAGCCCAGATTCTGCCTTTATGCCTAGTTAATGGCAAAAACCAAACCGCACCAAGGTCCGCGTGGTATATTGCAGGTCAGCCCATTCCCTTTCAGAAGAACACTCAGAGAAGCGGTAACATTGTAGGCTAAAAAAATGTAATGGCAAAAGGCTCGTCATTGTATTCGATATTTTTTTATATATTTTATTTATTTATATAATTAAGGTCACCAACATTTGTAACAGATATTATGCAAATATCTGTACCATATTTAAGTAATTGTGTCTTAAATCTAAATGCACAACTAATAACAGGCAAACACCACATGCAAATTCCTCTTTGTAATTATAAATTTTATTATAATTACTTAAATTCTAGATAGTTATACGAAACTAATACTAATTACGTCTAACAAACGCCGATATTGAGTCAGCGTGGACGTCAACCAGGTCGGTGCGTTCGTTTATGAGTTTGCACATGCGGGGTATAGGCGAATTAGCACCAAACACTGTACGGCGAAGAGGTCGGGCTAAAGGTGCTATGGGTTTGCGAGGTGGTCAACGGGATACTCTGAAATAGAACTTACGTACCGATTGTGGGTAGTCAATGGTGATATTGAGCAGTTTAAGTATATGCGAATCTCAAATCCAAGAGGGGAGCTCTTTAGCTACAAAACCAGGGTACTCATTTTTAGCAGCCTATTTATCAAGGTAGGAGAGATATTTAAATTCCCTTTGAGTACCCTAAGTATCGGATAAACTATTTTTGGACTCGTTCCATCCGTAGTGAGGCCTTAACATTATACTGCAGTATTTCAAGATGCTTCTTATAAGGCTATTATAGAGAAATAATTTAGTATGTGGGCGTTGAAATACCTTTCCATTACGAATGACAAATCGAAGCATACGTTGGGATCGACGATTATGTTCTAAATATGTGGTACAAATGTGGCTTTAGAGTTCAAGATAACTCCCAGATCTCGTCAACGTCCACCTCGCATAAGTTCACTCCGTTTATTTGGTACGCCGAATTCACTATATTTACTTTCTTGGTGAATTTAAAGAACTATTCAACGAAATTTTATTTAACACCGTGTAGATAATCGGTCGATATCTTTTTGCTTTAGGTTTACATCCTGTTGAGACCTAAAGGCTCTTGATTGTTTTAGTCGTCTGCAAAAAGGAATATACTAGTATTGTGAAAGCAAGATTTATATATATGATGAATAATACTGGGCCCAGATGAGAACCTTAAGGGACACCCGAGGCAATTGCATACCTGCCTGACCGGAACCCATTGACAACCACATAAAACTCCCGACCAGCCAGATAAGAACCAACGAACTTTAGAAGACTACCGGTGACACCGTACGTTGCTAGTTTTTTAACAAGCAGTTTATGTAAAACCTTATCAAATGCCTTGCTAAAGTCCGTATAAACAACGTCAACCTGTACATCTTTATCCACGGCTTCCAATGAGGCTTCAACAAAGGACACTAGATTTGTACTCGTGGATCTGTTCTTTACAAAGCCGTGCTGATGGTGGCTTAAGAACTTGGAAAAATAGCGCTGAATATGTGGTCAAATCAAGGACTCCAATATTTTACCAAAAATCGAAAAGACGGATATTGGTCTATAGTTCTTTACGTCACAAGGTTCTTCACTCTTGTAGACCGGTACTACTTTCACCTGTTTCCACTCTATAGGGAATTTACCAGATCGGGTTGATGCGTTATATATCTTCGCCAAAGGAACAGCCAGGCTAGGTGCACATCTGGCAATAAATAGTGGTGGTATATCACCTGGGCCTGCCCCCTTAGTAGCTTATCAAGGCGTTTTAGTTTTTCACTGTCCACTGAAGCTATACTATCTGACTGTGTTGCTATTGCTTCCAAGTATTCGGAGACTAAATAGTTTTGACTTGAAGGTGATGTTGTTTCTTCTTTGTAAATGCTGCTATAATTTAAAGCAAATAGGTCACATATTCCTTCTCCATTCGAAGATGTTATCGGACCATTAGTCATTGATGCTGGGTATGAACTTTCTCCACCACGTTTATTCTTGACATATGACCAAAAATTGTATGACTCTGCCAGCGGCTTCGCCCACGTGAAAAGTGTTTTATCATCCGAAGGGAACATTATACCGGGATAAAAGGTAGCCTATGAGTTATTCCAGACAATAATCTATATCTGTGCTAAATGAGCTCCGTTCAGCCGTTCTGGCGTGACTGAGTAACAAACATATATATGATGAATAATACTGGGTCCAGATGAGAACCTTAAGGGACACCCGAGGCAATTGCATACCTGCCTGACCGGAACCCATTGACAACCACATAAAACTCCCGACCAGCCAGATAAGAACCAACGAACTTTAGAAGACTACCGGTGACACCGTACGTTGCTAGTTTTTTAACAAGCAGTTTATGTAAAACCTTATCAAATGCCTTGCTAAAGTCCGTATAAACAACGTCAACCTGTACATCTTTATCCACGGCTTCCAATGAGGCTTCAACAAAGGACACTAGATTTGTACTCGTGGATCTGTTCTTTACAAAGCCGTGCTGATGGTGGCTTAAGAACTTGGAAAAATAGCGCTGAATATGTGGTCAAATCAAGGACTCCAATATTTTACCAAAAATCGAAAAGACGGATATTGGTCTATAGTTCTTTACGTCACAAGGTTCTTCACTCTTGTAGACCGGTACTACTTTCACCTGTTTCCACTCTATAGGGAATTTACCAGATCGGGTTGATGCGTTATATATCTTCGCCAAAGGAACAGCCAGGCTAGGTGCACATCTGGCAATAAATAGTGGTGGTATATCACCTGGGCCTGCCCCCTTAGTAGCTTATCAAGGCGTTTTAGTTTTTCACTGTCCACTGAAGCTATACTATCTGACTGTGTTGCTATTGCTTCCAAGTATTCGGAGACTAAATAGTTTTGACTTGAAGGTGATGTTGTTTCTTCTTCGTAAATGCTGCTATAATTTAAAGCAAATAGGTCACATATTCCTTCTCCATTCGAAGATGTTATCGGACCATTAGTCATTGATGCTGGGTATGAACTTTCTCCACCACGTTTATTCTTGACATATGACCAAAAATTGTATGACTCTGCCAGCGGCTTCGCCCACGTGAAAAGTGTTTTATCATCCGAAGGGAACATTATACCGGGATAAAAGGTAGCCTATGAGTTATTCCAGACAATAATCTATATCTGTGCTAAATGAGCTCCGTTCAGCCGTTCTGGCGTGACTGAGTAACAAACATATATATGATGAATAATACTGGGCCCAGATGAGAACCTTAAGGGACACCCGAGGCAATTGCATACCTGCCTGACCGGAACCCATTGACAACCACATAAAACTCCCGACCAGCCAGATAAGAACCAACGAAATTTAGAAGACTACCGGTGACACCGTACGTTGCTAGTTTTTTAACAAGCAGTTTATGTAAAACCTTATCAAATGCCTTGCTAAAGTCCGTATAAACAACGTCAACCTGTACATCTTTATCCACGGCTTCCAATGAGGCTTCAACAAAGGACACTAGATTTGTACTCGTGGATCTGTTCTTTACAAAGCCGTGCTGATGGTGGCTTAAGAACTTGGAAAAATAGCGCTGAATATGTGGTCAAATCAAGGACTCCAATATTTTACCAAAAATCGAAAAGACGGATATTGGTCTATAGTTCTTTACGTCACAAGGTTCTTCACTCTTGTAGACCGGTACTACATTCACCTGTTTCCACTCTATAGGGAATTTACCAGATCGGGTTGATGCGTTATATATCTTCGCCAAAGGAACAGCCAGGCTAGGTGCACATCTGGCAATAAATAGTGGTGGTATATCACCTGGGCCTGCCCCCTTAGTAGCTTATCAAGGCGTTTTAGTTTTTCACTGTCCACTGAAGCTATACTATCTGACTGTGTTGCTATTGCTTCCAAGTATTCGGAGACTAAATAGTTTTGACTTGAAGGTGATGTTGTTTCTTCTTTGTAAATGCTGCTATAATTTAAAGCAAATAGTTCACATATTCCTTCTCCATTCGAAGATGTTATCGGACCATTAGTCATTGATGCTGGGTATGAACTTTCTCCACCACGTTTATTCTTGACATATGACCAAAAATTGTATGACTCTGCCAGCGGCTTCGCCCACGTGAAAAGTGTTTTATCATCCGAAGGGAACATTATACCGGGATAAAAGGTAGCCTATGAGTTATTCCAGACAATAATCTATATCTGTGCTAAATGAGCTCCGTTCAGCCGTTCTGGCGTGACTGAGTAACAAACATACATCCATCCATAAACAAATTCATCCAACTTTCACATTTATAATGTATTTTTTTTTATTTTTTATTTGTGATGGGTTTGCTCTTGACTCTAGTCTAGGTCAGAGGTGACAGAGACAGAGTCGACGATGGAGTGAGTTTACCCAGAAGAAGCCTGTTCACTCTAACTTTGAAGAGATTCGTGTTGTAGGCGTTCGGAAACACAGACGTAGGTAGTGAGTTCCATTCATTCGCTGTGCGCATTATGAAGGATGTCTGGAAGCGCTTAGTGTGAATTGGTGGAATGGCAAAAAGGTAAGGATGGTAACTTGCAGTGCGTCTAGATGTCCGATGGAAGAAGGGGGCTGGTGGGATCAGGTCGTGGAGTTCTTGAGCACACTCACCGAAATACAGTCTGTAGAAGACCGACAAGCAGGCAACTTTGCGGCGATGAGCCAAGCTATGTAGCTTGTCATCCGCCAATTCAACGTCGCCAATGAGCCTCTTGGCTCTGCGTTCCACCGAGTCAAGCGCGGCAAGCTGATACTTAGCTGAGCCATCCCAAAGGTGGCTGCAATACTCCATGCAGGATCGGACTTGCGCTTTGTAAAGGGTTAAAAGCTGTCCAGGCGTAAAGTATCGCTTCACTCTATTCAGGATGCCCAGTTTTTTGGCCGCAATTTGGGCTTTGTACTCAATGGAGGCGCCGAAGTTGAGATTGGATGTCAACTCCATGCCTAGGAGCTCGAGCCGATCAGTCACAGGAACAGATGTACCCCGAAAAGTAGGAGTATGATCGAAAAGACTCCTTTTAGCGGTAAAAAGACACGCCTGTGTTTTGGTGGCGTTAAAGGAGACCAGATTGTCATCACCCCACTGGGAGACAAGGCTTAAGGTCAAATCTGTCCGCTCCACCATAGCCTCTCTCAAGGAACGAACTTCATCCACGCTGGTTTTTGCGCTGGACAGGTATCTCTCTGAAACAGTACTGTCATCTGCGTACCCAACAATACCAGGCAGAAGTAGGTCATTGATGTGCAGCAGGGAAAGAGTTGCAGAGAGAACAGACCCCTGAGGAACTCCGGCATCAATAGCCATAAGGTCAGAGGAGCAGCGGTCAATGACTACTCGGATCGACCGTTTACTGAGGAAGTCTGATATCCAGCTACAAAAACCAGCGGGGATGCCATACGCAGGAAGCTTACTGAGTAGACTCGCGTGCCAGACCCTGTCAAAGGCCTTCGAGATATCAAGCGACCCAGCAAGTGCTTCGCCGTGTCTCTCGATGGCTTCGCCCCAGCAGTGCGTGACATACACAAGAAGATCGCCAGTTGATCGTCCCCGGCGAAAGCCATACTGACGGTCACTGAGGAGATTATTGTCTTCAAGGTACGTCAGCAACTTACTGTTGAGTACCCTTTCCATAACTTTGGACAAAATGGAGGTAATGGCGATCGGACGGTAATGGGCAGGGTCTGCACGGTTGCCTTTTTTGGGCACTGGTTGCACATTTGCAAGCTTTCAGGATTTCGGCACCATTCTTTTTACAAGAGAGAGGCGGAACAAGCGTGTCAATACAGGAGACAGTTCAGGCGCACACTGCCTCAGCACTCTCGCTGGAATGCCGTCAGGCCCGCTGGCCTTGTTCACGTCTAGACTGCACAATACTCTCCGGACCTCTTTAGTGTGCACAGCGATCTCCGGCATCGAAGAGTCACAATGAGGTAGAGTGGGTGGTTGCTTGGAGCCAGCGTCCAGACGTGAATTGCTAGCAAAGAGAGATGCAAATAAATTTGCTTTCTCACTCGCAGAGTGAGCCAGCGACCCATCAGGTTTCAGCATTGGAGGTAATGTGGGACGACAGAAATTCGTTTCAACCGCTTTAGACAGGGACCAAAACTGTTTACTACCCGGAGGGTGTGATGCCAGCTTGGCCCCAATACGTCCAATATGGTCAAAACGTGCCCGACGCAGAACCCGCTTGCAGAACATGGCGGCAGAATTAAAGGCTCTTTTCCTCGCGCGAACCCTACGTGCTCTAAGTTTGCGGGCGCGGGCCCCGACCCAGGCTTTGTAGGCAGACTCTTTTCGGGCCTCTGCGTGGGCGCATTCTGCATTATACCAAGGTCGGGATTTGTGACCGAGCGGAATGTCGGAGAATGGAATGAAATACTCCATTCCCTGTCGAATAACATCCCCAACCGCGTCTGCACAGCTCGAGGGGTCACCCGAGGTGCCGTTGCCCGGGATGGACCGCTAGGAGGTAGATCCCATACCCACCCCTTTTAATTCGGCATTGACGACCAAAGTTTTTCACGACCACGGGATTCATTTTTCAGGTCGAAATTTTCAGAATGGTAGCGGGCAAACCAATAACAGGTGGTGCGTTCGTTTGTAGTGTTCGCTCCGTAAACATTGTTGATGAGCGTGCCGCTTGTGCCGCTTTGCTGCCACGACGACGGTACTCATATTCCACAATTACTCGAATTTTTTACGTATCAAAGATGAAGAAAAATATTCAAATGCGATGAAAACATAACGGCATAACGCTAATCAATAAACAAAAGACTAATTTTGAAAAAAGAATTCCCTGTTTTTAAAATAAAATTAATTTGAAATTAGAATTCATAACCAAACAAAAAATATTTTGATTAGAAATGGCCAGTACTGCAGAACGGCATTTCATAGGAAAACACTTATTATAAGTAGGAAGTAGGACTGGCAACACCAATCAAATGCAAATAAAAATGCCCAAAATATATTCAACAAAAATACATTCTATTTTTATTCAAATACAATAGTAATACAACAGTATCACTCACCGCGTCTACTCAACTTTTCAATACGCTCTTGATTCTTATAAATACACAAATCCATGAAGGTCAGGCTTAGCAGAAGACAGTGACCCAGCATATCTTTCTGGAGTTCCTTCTGGGATCTGAACATGGTCTGTAAGGGTTCTGGGATGTAAGCGTGAGAATTGGTTGGAGATTTGCTGTCCAGCTCCTTGAGTAGCATTTCTACAGTTTGGTCCGTTGATACTCTTTCGTTGCCGACTAAGGTGCCGTACAGCCTGAAAAAAGTTTTAAAATATTAGGTTAGGTTTGGCTAGTGGCTTTCCTGTGTTAAAGTAGAAAATATAATGCCACGGCAACGTATTGTAGTGTTCGAAGCAATCATTGCAATCGACTACGTTTTGCTGACCTAGCGATACAATACGGTCGCACTAAATGTGCCGCGAGATCAGTGCATTACGGTGCAGGTGCTGTCATTTTCACCATTTTCTCATTTTAGCGATAGCTGAGCTCCCATCAGGTACAACTTAGGTCGCGCCCCTACATGTAGCGACATCTATACCGCCACATACGAACTACAAAAAACGTTTTACAATAAATACACCGACTTCTAAAGCAAAACACAAAAAAGTGCAAATATTATTACTTTCGTTTCGGAAGTCGGTGTCTTTGGTACCTTTTGTTTTTATCAGACTTCCGAAAGGCAAGTTATTTTTGCACTTTTTACCCGACTGCCGAAGGAGGGTAATGTGTTTATCAGTCTATGTATGTATGTAAGTATGTATGTATGTATGTATGTATGTTTGTTCCTATGTGGCGTTCTAGAGACCAAACGCGTTGGCCGATTTTGTTGATTCTTACGTCAATCGATTCGTCTTAACCCCGCGAGTGTCACTGACTACATTAAAATTGGAAAATAGAAAAATGGTGGCTTTTGGGCGCCATATTGATGAGGACAAAAATTTTTTTTTCTTTCAAACCCATCGTGTGGGGTATCAAAATAAAGGGTTTTAAGAGGTGATTTCAAAAATATATAACACCTATATGTATAAATGTACCTAAATCTTAAAAAATTATAACTAAAAAGTTATAAATAAAAAAAGTTAATTAAAAAAATCTAAAAACCCGACTGCTTTAAAAGCGAACTAAAAAGACTTAAACAAGGAGAAAATCATGCTGTGCAGTCGGAGGATACATCTGGTTTTCGTCAGCCAGCTCGCGAATATGTATCCTCCGACTGCACAGCATGATTTTCTCCTTGTTTAAGTCTTTTTAGTTCGCTTTTAAAGCAGTCGGGTTTTTAGATTTTTTTAATTAACTTTTTTTATTAGTGTTTTGCTTTAGAAGTCGGTTTATTTTTTGTGATGATGTTTTTATTTCTCTCTATTTAGTTTTAGTATCCTATCACTAAAAAGTGAGCAAAGTCTACAGGTATTGGTTACCATAAGGTACTTAAAAAATTGACAAAATACCCATAATAAATTAATTTACACATTCGTGCTGTTTGTCGCTAAGGAGTTCGGTTGTATGTTCCATATCTTGAAAACTGCTAAACCGATTTTTATAAAACTTGTACTTGCCAACGCCAAGTGCTAAGTTGAGATATACATAATCCAATAAAAAAAAAATTGTTGTTGCCGAGATTTGCGTGGACAAACATACATACATAAAAATATACAAACAAACATACATACACTTAGAAATTTGGCACACGTGTTTAGAAGCCCATACAGAGTAATACATGTGAATATTGTGCAATTCCAACAATATTACATTGTGTCGAATAGATTACCTCCTTTATTTTGAAGTCGGTAAAAAGACCTGACGTACACAAATCCATCATCGCGCTATCAAAGTTTTCTGCGCGATTTGATAATATTGACTACAGCTCGACAACAAAAATCAATCAGACAGTTAGTTGCCACCAGACACATCACCTTGACTTGGGTTCTGAGGCCATTCAGGGACTTACAAGTGGGCCACGGAAGACGCTCGGTTTGTGATAAATAATGGATAACTAACTTATTCCCTTTTTTCACAAAAATATATGACACATAAATGCCTGAGCATTTTTGATACAGCTTCTGCCCGTAACCCGCATAAAAAGTGTGTTTTATCAGCCCAAAGGAACACACTACCGCGTTAAAATCTATCCTATGTCCTTCCTTCTTATCCAGGGCCTCAAACTATTTTCATACCAAATTTCAACTAAATCGGTTCAGCCGTTTAGTTCTGCAAAGGTAACAGACAGACAAACGGAATTAGGTTCGCATTTATAATATTACTAGCTGTTCCTCGCGGCTTCGCTCCCGTGGACCACCCCGCAGGACCCTTTTTCGGGATTAAAAAATAGCCTATGTTACTCAGGAATAACGTAGCTTTCTATTGGTGAAAGAATTTTTTAAATCGGTCCAGTAGTTTCGGAGCCTATTCGGTACAAACAAACAAAAAAATCTTTCCTCTTTATAATATTTACTAGCTGTTGCCCGCGACTTTGTCTGGGTGAATTTAGTAGTTTGATAGCCTATTTTGTATATCGCATATAAAGGGTCTTTCAACAAGGACGGGTCGATGTTAAAATTGAATAAAACAAGATGTGTGTGAGATATTAACGAAATTTATTTTTTATTTAAATAAATTTCGTTAATATTTATAAACATACACGTAAATTTTTTATTTATCTCAAGTTTGGCGGCCCACACACCTCTAATATTATACGGCCTACAATTTGTAAGACGCGGCCGATACTGCTCAAAAATCTGCTCAAAATTCTCATCAGCTCAATTAATTAGAGGTCGGCGCAGCAGGAATTCTAGCCATATCGCCCCGGACTAAGACCCCTTGGACTGAGATTACGAGTAAATACGCTGTATGTATACATAAGTAGTATAAAAAGAGCATAGTTTAATTAAATTATAGTCCCTACTAGCTGTTCCCGCGGCTTCGCTCCCATCAACTGCCTACCCTACCCTACTTACCTTCCTACCTACCCTACCTACCTACCTACCAATTTTTTTCTAGGGTCTTTCTTTCATATATCTTTTTATAGAGTGAACCAATTGCGATGAAACAAAAACTAAGTAATACTTCAAGGTACGCATTTTCTATGTATAAAAGTTATCAACATTGGTTTTGAACATTTTACGTGATGCGTGCACAACTAAACATACATACAGTCAAAAATTCTAGAAAGCCTGGAAATGGGTTTTGTTGGTTATCCTTTAAAACCTTTGGCTATTTTTTTTTGGATATATTTTTCTACAGATTTATTGTATTGATTTTACTACTTATGACTTTGTGGTTCCGTAAAAAAAAAACAAACATAATGTCGAACATAGAACCTCCTCCTTTTTGGTAAATCGGTTAAAAAGACGCAACTACCCAGACTGGTAGCGCCATCTATGTACATTTTCTTGAACTAGAATAACTAGCTGACTAGTGACATCTACCTTTGTGTAGAAGACAAGACAACAATTCGGATGCCCTTTTTACCTACTCTATTTATCAGGGAATGTCTTCCAGCGGTGAGAATAATAAAGTTAATAATAACAAATAATACAAGTTTTTAAACTGTCATAGTCACTAACACTAACATTAACAGCTGAAGCGGGATATTTACCATGTTTACTGTTTGTTGCGAGTTTCCGATATTTCGGTGCTGTTGCAAGCAGTGCTTGCAACAGCGATCATGGTGCTTGCCAAGCACCATGATCGCGGATAAACTGAAGTTATTGAGTTGCTGTTTACAGTTATTGGCAGTTAACAGTAAACATGGTAAATATTCCGCTTCTAGTGTTAATGTTAACAAATAATATGATTCGTTTAATACATACCTGTACGGAAGTGTAGGTCTCAAAAAATAAACTTTTTGCTTTAAAACATCCTGAACATTCCCATCTTCAATACATCTGAAAATTTTGGGAATTTAGTAGGTATCTAAAGTTCTGAACTAATGCAACACTCAGAACCTCAATAAAAAATGCCAAGTAATAATCGGTAGGTGTAGTCAACTGAACCTCAATGGCAACAGTTTGAAATTGGTAGAGCCGTTGTCTCAGTACTTACTTGCCTGCGCACACTGGCGGACGGAAAACGCTAAAAATATCAGTTGCACCCACAGATACAAATCTAACTATAATGACGCGATTGTATGTACTTCACTTGTCAGAAAGCGAGTTACAAATTACGAGCAATGATCGTACTTTGAGCTTTTCATTTAGCATTATCGGCACCGGTAATCTACCGAAATGTAGAAAAATGCCTCATCATCATCATCATCATATCAGCCGAAAGACGTCCACTGCTGGACATAGGCCTCCCCCAAGCGTCGCCACATTGACCGGTCCCGTGCGTCTCGCAACCAGCGGATCCCCGCAACCTTCACCAGGTCATCGGTCCACCTAGTGGGAGGCCTTCCAACGCAAACGTCTTCCGGTTCGCGGTCGCCACTCCAGAACCTTTCTGCCCCATCGGCCATCCGTTCTGCGAGCAATGTGCCCTGCCCACTGCCACTTGAGTTTGGCAATTCTTCGGGCTATGTCGGTAACCCTGGTTCTCTTGCGGATCTCTACATTTCTGATTCGATCACGCAAGGAAACTCCGAGCATAGCCCTCTCCATTGCCCATTGTAAGCGACCACGTCTCAGAGCCATATGTCATCACTGGCAACACACACTGGTCATAGACTTTCGTCTTGAGACACTGTGGTAAGTTGGACGAGAAGATACCGCGCAACTTCCCGAACGCTGCCCAGCCGAGTCGGATTCGACGGTTGACCTCTTTCTCGAAGCTGGCCCTACCCAACTGGATTGTTTGTCCAAGATAGACATAGTCGCCCACAACTTCGAGTGTAGAGTCTCCGACCTTGATAGGAGTGGGTGTAACATGGTCATTCAACATCACCTTGGTTTTGTTCATGTTCATCCTAAGACCTACTCTTTCGGAAGCTCTACTGAGATCATCGAGCATTGTACTGAGGTCCTCCATGGTCTCAGCCATAACCACTATATCGTCGGCAAACCGAAGGTGAGTGATGTACTCGCCATTGACGTTGATGCCTAGCCCTCTCCAGTCCAGAACCTTGAAGACATCCTCTAGTGCAGCAGTAAACAGTTTCGGAGATATGACGTCTCCTTGTCTCACACCTCGCTGCAGAAGGACTGGTTCCGAAGTCTGATCCTGAAGTCGAACTGACATGGTGGCGTTTTTGTATAAACACTTCAGCACTTCGATGTACCGGTAGTCAATTTGGCACCGTTGGAGAGACTGCAATACAGCCCAAGTCTCGATCGAATCGAAGGCTTTCTCGTAGTCCACAAACGCTAAGCAGAGAGGCAGGTTGTACTCTTTGGTTTTCTGTATAACCTGGCGCAGCGTATGTAAAGGCTTCAGCACCGTAGACCACATGGTCTACGGTGCTGAAGCCTTTACGGAATCCGGCTTGTTCGGGAGGCTGGTGATGGGCCTATAGTTCTTCAGCCGGGCATTGTCGCCCTTCTTGAATAAGAGTACCACCACACCCCTGCGCCTGTGGCGTTTTGCCCTCGAATATGACGGAATCAAACAGCTTCTGAAGGGTCTTAAGAACCGGTTTTCCACCCGCCTTCAGGAGTTCAGCCGTGATTCCGTCGTCACCCGGTGCCTTGTTGTTCTTAAGCTGTTTCAGAGCCATCCTAATCTCATACAGGCTGACGTCCGGAATGTCTTCGGTATAGTGTTGGGTCAATCTAGCTCTAGGGTCATTCGCTAGATTCGCGACGGGTTTACTGGTTGATGTGTACAGCTACCCATAGAATCTCTCGATCTCCCTCAGAAGCTCTGGTTTTGCGGAAACGATCCTGCCATCATCGGTCTTCAGTTTCGTGAGCTGGCTCTGCCCAATAGACAGATCTCTTGCAAAGACCTTGGAGCCCTTATTCCGCTCAATCGCGTCTTAAATACGCTCAGTATTAAAGCGGCGGAGGTCACTTTTCAAGGACTTTGAGATCCGTCTATTTAGCTGCCGGTATTTCAACGCATCGTCTGAAGACTGCAGGATCATCTCACGCCTCTCCTTCATTAGCTTGAGAGTAGGATCAGAGAGCTTTTTGTGCCTATTTGTACGGTGGGTCTTGAAAAACTTAGACCCGACCGTATGGACAGCTTCCACGAACCCATCGCTGTATTCGTCCACGGAGCTCCCTAGGCACTCGAAACGATTCTGGAGTTCGAGCTGAAAGCTCTCGGGGTTTTGGACCTGGATCTGTGCTGGACGGAGCGTGGACTTCATCAGTCGAGACCTTTCAAGCTTGACATTAATGTTCAATGTGCCTCTTACGATGCGATGATCGCTCCCGGTTTTCACCGAATTGATCACAGAGACATCATTGAACATTTGCTTCTTGGTTGACATGATGAAGTCGATCTCGTTTTTAGTTGCACCTTCGGGGCTTTGCCAGGTCCACTTCCTGTACTCACGCTTTTTGAAGAAGGAGTTCATCATGTAGAGGCCCTCCTTCTCCATAAAACTGGCCAGTAGGTGACCCCGGTGGTTCCGACGTCCAACTCCAAATTGCCCCACTTGCAGCTCATCCTCGTCTCGTTTGCCCAGTTTCGCGTTGAAGTCCCCCATGACACCATGCATGGCTGTAGAGATATCCTCATACATGGCCTCTACCTCGTCGTCGGAGTGTGCTGAGGTTGGGGCGTAGACCTGTTTGACATTCAGCGAATATCTTGCGGATATTCTGAGTATAAGGTACGCCACCCTGGTCGACACACTCTCTATCTTCACCACGTTTTTCACAAGGGACTTGTGGACGATAAACCCGATACCACCTTGGGACTGCCGGTCACCCTCTCGGAAATAGAGCAGGTTACCGGATTTGAGGATTATAGAGTCCTCCTCCTCTCTTCGGACTTCACATAACCCTATAATACTCCATCGTAACCTGCTCAATTCTTCCTCGACTTCGGCCATCTTCTCGTCGGTCCGGAGTGTTCGCGTGTTATATGTTCCCAGGTCCAATCGTCGGTGTTTATTGGGGTAGCCGGGTCCACTCCGGGGATTCTTCGCACCCCTTGCCACGCCATCGCCTCGACCGCTACCGTAGCCGAAAAATGCCTAATTATGGCATACTAGCTGTTCCCCGCGGCTTCGCTCCCGTGGACCACCCCACAGGACCCGTTTTCGGAATTAAAAAGTAGCCTGTGTCACTCAGGAATAATGTTGCATTCTATTGATGAAAGAAATTTTGTTTTTTAGATTTATATCTGTGGTTGTACCATACATTTATGTTTCCATAACTCGACAAAATATACTGAACAGCTGATATCTTTTGCATTCCATGACCCTTATTGAGGAGTTGCGGTTATTTCATTTACATCTTGCATATTAAGAGCTGATTTTTATGCTGTATTTTTATGCACTTTAGGCTCGCGTTATTACTGCCATACAGATATCAAAATTGACATCCATGTCAAATGAACACGAAAATAGAGAGCATGAGAGGCGCATCTCTATCCGCTTTGATGCGCTCTCGAACTAACGGCAGTTTTATTTAAACTTAATTTCAACAACACAAGGTCAATATTTGTTTGGCAACGATAACATCGCCAGATGTAATCCGACCCTAAATAAAAATCCAAAACTTACTGCTCTTCCCCATGACTCCTGGAATTAAGCAAGGCGACGATCATAGCGACCATCTGTGACTTCTGCAGGTTGACGGCTAGGACCTTCGGGTTGTTGGGATCACTGCCAGCTGCCCGAAGAGTCGTGGCTTCTGCTTTCATTACGTATATGTCAGCTAGAGGCAGCTGCTGGGTTATTCGCCAGGCCTGACCAGAGAAAAATAGAATTTTTCGAAGGTTGTGGTTGAATAATTCGTGGCTGTCGACAAAGGTGGTAGCAGCAAGAAGACTTATTGCGATCTTAGTGTTCGCCTTCATAATATGATCTACCATATATTTGCCATATATTTTTTTGGTATATAAAGCAGCCTATGTGCTATTCCTGACTCCCGTTCAACTGTTCTGGCGTATTATTGTGCATTTTATGGACCAAGTGATTAATACGGCTTTATTCATAATGCCCAGACAATTTGAAAAATGGCCAATATGAGAAGGCAATACGCTAAAACCTATTGATATAATTAAATTGAACGGGCTTTCCGAATAATGCACATCACTTATTGGGCCGGGTAATAAAAATATGTGCTTTTTTATTATTTTAATGTTGACATTGATTTTATTATAGAATAGATAAGTAGTTACGTTGCGCGGGGGTCCTATTTCTGTCTGCAGTTTCTAAAGTAACAAACATCCATACATCAAAACTTTCGCATTTATATAAGTAATTAGTAATAGTAAGGTTTTAAGAATGGCCCAAGTTGCACTTCAGCGATGAGTTAGGTCATAAACAAGCTACATTACAGTCTTTTTGGTTATTTATGCTTAAATAAAAGCTGTTTCCAAGCCTTAAAACATCTAAAAGCTGTTGAAGAGAATTAAAGTAGCTGAATCTTAGGCTGCATTGGGTGTTGAATAGCTGTATAAGACATTGTACAGGCCTTGTACAGATGTTTCAATAATTATACTGCCGTTAACCAGCCACTGTAATGCTAAAGGCTAATTAATTTGGGCCAAGATTAGAATTATAAGGGCTGCGTAGCTAACTACATAGCCCTTATGCAGGAAACTAAAACGGCCTTGAGTAGTAACAAGTTCTATATTCAAGCCACTGTGCGGCTATCATGTGCTACTTGGGGGGTGTATTACGTGAGATCGAATATATTTTGCTTGAATAACAAAATCTTGAAAGCATTTGCTCGATTGTACTAAAGGTCGAAGCACCATTAGCGCGACGGTTCATTACCTCGATACATCAAAATCTCGAATAGGTAGCTATGAGTTCGATACATTAAAATCAAGAATAATTATGAGCTTGACACATCAAAATCTCGAATAGCTATATGCTCGATACATCAAAATCTCGAATAAAGCAGCTTATAGCAGCGGAGTGAGGCCATCGAGAGGCACGGGGAAGCGCTTACCGTCTCCCTCGACATCTCAAAGACTTTTGACAGGATCTGGCACGCTAGTCTTATTGGTAGGCTTCTTCATTCTGTCTGCCTAGTAGTCTGTTTAAATGGATTGCTGACTTCCTGAGGAATCGGTCCATCCGAATGGTCATTGATGGATACTCGTCTGACCAACTGGATATTTATGCCGGGTCCCTCAGGGATCGGTACTCTCAGCAACATTGTTCTGAACATAAACGATATGCTGAAACCTGCTGGCACCTTTGGGTATGGAGACGACAGCACTGTTGCTGAGAGATAAGTGTCCGACGCACGGACTACTGGGCTTCAACGAGGCCATGGTTGAGCGCTCGAACATGTCCTTGAAGGCAGTCTGGATGGGGCGATGCCAATCTAATCAGATTCAATGCTGCTAAAACCCAGGCGTCATTTTTCCGCAAAAAGCAGCGAATTCCACCTTGCCCCTTCTTTCCGATGTGTGATCGTACCGATAACGGACCATTTTGTGCGTTACGTTGCCATCGACCTACAACTTTGGTCCACATTTTGAGGCAAAGGCTAGCTGGTTGCCAAAAAGTTGGAGATACTTGCGAAAGTAAGGCGGTACTTCACTTCAGAACAACTACTCAACTTATATCAAGCGCAAGTTCGGTCATGCATGGAGTACTGCTCACATCTCTGGGACGGATCTGCCAAATACCAGCTTGATGCACATGAGTCAATCAAAAAACGGGCCAAAAGACTCATCGGCAATGAAACAATGGTCGCATTAAAGCTTCAGGGCCTTCAGCATCGACGCCGAGTGACAAATCGCAAGCCTGTCAGTTTTTACCCGACTGCCGAAGGAGGGTAATGTGTTTATCAGTCTATGTATGTATGTATGTATGTATGTATGTATGTATGTATGTATGTATGTTTGTTCCTATGTGGCGTTCCAGAGACCGAACGCGTTGGCCGATTTTGATGATTCATACGTCAATCGATTCGTCTTAACCTTGCGAGTGTCATAGGCTACATTAAAATTGGAAAATAGAAAAATGGCGGCTTTTGGGCGCCATATTGTGGGGGACCAATTTTTTTTTTCTTCCAAACCCATCGTGTGGGGTATCAAAATAAAGGGTTTTAAGAGGTGATTTCAAAAATATATAACACTTATATATTTAAATGTACCTAATTCGAAAAAAATGTTAACTAAAAAGTTATAAATAAAAAAGTTAATTAAAAAAATCAAAATACCCGACTGCTTAAAAAGCGAACTAAAAAGACGTAAACAAGAAGAAAATCATGCTGTGCAGTCGGAGGATACATCTGGTTTTGGTCAGCCAGCTCGCGAATATGTAGCCTCCGACTGCACAGCATGATTTTCTTCTTGTTTACGTCTTTTTAGTTCGCTTTTTAAGCAGTCGGGTATTTTGATTTTTTTAATTAACTTTTTTTTTATAGGTTAAATTTCGGGGAGTCTGCGATGGAATTGCATGAACTAATTTCTCCTAGCCCGTTTCATCATCGGACTACAAGACTTACGGCGATGCGTCAGCGGTACATGATTGACCCATAAGCACTAAACGGTTTGGGAATAATTTTATTTTGCGTACAGCTAAGGAGTGGAATTTCCTGCCGGAGTCTGTATTTCCTGATGGCTACAACCTGGGAGTCTTCAAGTCAAGAGCCAATAGGTTACTTCTAGGCAAACATGCCTCATCGTCGACCACATCATCGCTTCGCATCACATCACATCACATCATCAGCTTATTAATGTTCCCACTGCGCTGGGACGCAGGCCTCCTCTCTGTGAGAGGGGACATCATCGTCATCATAGCTTACCATCAGGTGAAATATATAAAAAGTTATAAACTTACAGTATCTAATATATCAGTGATCTGATACTTCTTGCCTTCCGGATAATCAATGCCGTAGTACTTCCAGTCCTGGACCTCATAGTTACTCTTGTCTATTAATGTCCAGCTCACCGAGTTCACTGTGATGTACACCGATAACACGGACTTACAATCCTGTAAAGTTATTTATAAGGTAGAGAAATTGTAAGTGTCATTGATGAGAATGGCCTAGGAAACACTGGTATGACGAATTAAAAGGGTTTACTGCTGATTGGCTGAAGAAGGCATCACATTGGGGAGGCTAAGAGGCAGAACTTTAGGTACCCTGCAGTGGGTCAATTTATATTGATAAAAAGATTCCAACTAATTGAGAACCTCCTCCTTTTTTTTCCTCCTTCCTTCCCGACTGCAAAAGGAGGATAATGTGTTTATCAGTCTATGTATGTATGAACAAACAGCTGCAGAGAAATCTCATCCCCTAGAAATGTATAAAAAGTGACATCTATGGACAGGAGGATATACTACGATATTTACGTGCGCCGCGTGCGTGCCATCTCTGTGACATCAATGAAGTTAGTTTTCTGTAGTTGTGACATCAATTCCACAAGTATGCATGCATGATACCCATTTCACAATAATTCATTACGTTATTGATACAAAATTGTCATGCGCTAACCAACATCTGCATATTTAGGCAGCACTGTATGGCTATAGAGGGGTATTGCGGGTTGAGGGCAAGTAGTAGGTGCTTTAAGGGCGATCTTTTAAAGTATAGGAGATTTAATTATATATGTAGTATTATTTATTATTCATAAGGTATTCTATACTATAATACTATAATATTATAAAGAGGAAAGATTTTTTTGTTTGTTTGTTTGTTTGTTTGTACCGAATAGGCTCCGAAACTACTGGACCGATTTGAAAAATTCTTTCACCAATAGAAAGCTACATTATTCCTGAGTGACATAGGCTATTTTTTTATCCCGAAAACGTGTCCTGTGGGGTGGTCCACGGGAGCGAAGCCGCGGGCAACAGCTATAATTAATATAGTAACACAATTTAGATTAACAAATATTTATTTACGGAAAAAACTGAAAAATTTGTTTTGAAGATTTCACAAGAGAACAATATGTTACTCATGTTTGAAACAAACAGAACAAGAACTTACATCTCTCAAGATTTTTCAAAATTGTTTACAAAAAAAAACTTGTGGGAACCTTTACTAATAACGGAGAGGGTAACCTTTATTTTCTATAACTTCTTCTAATATTGATCTCATTCCATTTACCATATTATTAAAACAAATTGCAATGGTTGCAAATCTTATCCTGGCTTGACGATGAGCTTCGGTTAGTTATTTTTTTTTTGTCAGGATTATAATTATGGATCCCAGCTGCATGTAAATGTCTTTCCACTGTGGTAAGCGAAATGCCATGTCTTATCGCACCAGATCGGGTTGTAAAATAATCCGTGGTTTAGCTATTCACAATATCACGATGACGGTTGGATTGATTCGTGTAAGCAATCGGACGTGGCCCTTGGCTGTTACCAAGGCCGTCTTAAACTATGCCGGGGCCCTTGGGCACACAAGAATTTGGGGCCCTTTTGGAAAGTAAAGAAAGCGAATTATACTAACATTTTTCTACTATGATCTTCTATTTAATCAGGGTTCCTTTTTTACCTTTTGAGGTACGGAACTCTAAAAAGGCAAAGTTTGACTTGATTTTGCCTTAATTTGGTTAATTAAATCGTCATAATTTTGACATGAGTTTTAAGACAAGTTTAAGTCTTATTTTCGGTCCGGGTGCTCTCTATTACTGTGCCCGACAAAAATGTTTTGTGAATAAATGTGAGATAAATTGTCGGTCCTTCGGGGCCCCCTGAGGTTGGGGGCCCTGGGCACGGGCCCCGTGTGCCCTTATGGTAAAGACGGTACTGGCTGTTACAATTCACTTCACCAGTTTCTTGATACCGTCGCACTCATAAACGAACTGTGTTCCTCTTTAAGGAAGTAAATTAAAAAGTAAGATTTCTAATGAAAAAAAATTAAATATAAATTTATTGTATTTTAAATACTCTTTAAACTTTGATTTTGTTCCTAAAGGACGATTATTTTCGCTTTTAAAAAGTTACTCAATCGAGACAATTGTATTGTAATTTTAAGTCAAGTATTATGTCGTTATTCGAACAACACAAGCAGACGAGTAATTATGCTATGATGCGATGCCATGTTTTAAAATAAAAATTATAAGCTTACCCAAGGCTTATCCTCAATTTTCTTCATTATCAATTTTCTACTGACTCTCGTATTTATATACTAGTAGAAAAACAACCAACCAACAAACAACCTAAATAAAATACATAACCTATGTATTTTATGTATGTTTTGTAATTAAAATTAGAACATTCCTCACCTTAATAACACTGTCACCTAGATGTGGGTGTAATATCTGGCCTTTTATTTTACCAGCGACTTTCTTTTCCTTATTAGGGCCACTTAATATACTGTTGAACAGTTTCTTGGCCGACTTCTCTGAGAATCCCTCAACATATTCTATATCTGATAGTGTTTTTATTTGTCCGTTACTACTCTTCCACTGTGAAAACTTCTTGAGATTTGCTTTGCTTACTTCATAACTGAAAACATAAATATTTTCTACTTTAAGTACATGTCAGTCATCACCATCATCAGCGTTTTTATATTCCCATTGGTGGGACACAGGCCTCCTCTCTGTGAGAGGGAATTTGCCTTGAACCACAACGCGGGCCCAGTGCGGATTGGTGGATGTCACATGTCTTCAAATTTTTGATTCTAGGACATGCCGGTTTCCTCACGATGTTTTCCTTTCATTTTTAAAGCAATGTTGATGAAATAATTTTTACAAAGTAAAGTGCCTGCCTGGGTTCGAACCCATGACCTACGACACGTCGATAGTCGTGGCTGTTACCAATGGGCCACCACTGCTCCCCTACATGTCAGTAATAACACAGAAAACAGCCCTTGCTGCTGTGAAATACTGAATTTGTTACAACTACTATTGGCATCCAGTTGACTGTACTAAGTATGGCAAGAAGCATAGTATTTTACCTGACTGCGAGAGGGTAATGTTTTTTGAGCATATGTTGTATGTATGTACATTTCTATAGCACGCTCTACAGTCCAAACGGCACGACGGTATTATGACATATGAGATGTTGTTGGATTTGTCTCAATTGTGGGGTTACATAGGAAATATAATTAAAATATGGCGCCCCTCCCCCCGCCATCTCTCCCAGCAAAGGGTTTGATACAATATTTTTTTTGTTATCATAACAATATGGGTATAATACTTTTATGTTACTATTTTGCCACAAACAAATACAAAATAAGCATTTACTTACTTTGATACCAAAATAAATAAATATAAGTATGGAGATCTTGTTCAAAACTAAATATTCTGAAATAAAACAAATTATTAACAAAGTTTTCGTAGGTTTTTCAATATTTTTTTTTGTCCCCGCCAGCAGCACCTCATAATATTTAATGTCTATTTTAGTACTTGTGTTTCTCATATCAATTAATTATTTTTTAGCAGTCCGATTTTTGTTTTTATAATAATTTTTTTAATACCTTGATTTTTTTGTGTTTTTTTTTTATCAAAACTTCTTGGGATGGAGTTTACACAGCTGAATTTTTTTTGTTCAGAATGATCTGAAGAGCGTTCAAAAATTTTAATGCGGTTCTAAATCACTTGAGTCACCTTTTATTTGGATGACTTTGACATGCTGTATTTTGTACCTTAATCTAAGTTTTGTACAGAACTGCTACTGGAGCTATTGACGTTTAGTTCTTATATATTTCAGAGAAACTATTCATGTTACAATTTTCAGTTGTTTTTCAAACCCAGTTGCATTTACCTTCCAGAGCATAAGTAGTCAAAAGTCAAAGTGATTCTACCGTGCATTCGGAAAAGTAGCTTGTTATGGGGAAGAACTAGTAAAAAAAAAAAGTAATTCATAAAGTTGTTCTAAAATTTTTGGAAGGGATCTAAGTGTATAAGACTTGTATACATTCTTACCTGGAAAGGGTACTGATATCGGCATTGTTAATAACCTGTAATATTTTCTCCTTGTCCGTATCATTGTATTTACTATCTAAACCTTCGCTGTAATAACATTTTGTAACGATGGACACTCGACAGCTCAAGCATAGCGTACTCTGAAATGATTATAAACTTAGGATCTCACGAAAATTTTAAATTTATGAAATATTCTGATGCAACTAACCAGTACCCTTGAGGATGGATTTATAAGGCTAAGGAACATTTTAAACTATTTTTTTTTAATAGAACATAAAATTCGTAGATTAATTAACTTATTTTTAATAGTTTGTAGCTTATGTTAGCGTTTATATAAACATGATAACAAATAATTTCAATTGTTTACAATTTGCTTAACCTACAAACTCACTACAAAAGTACAACAAAGACATGTTCTGCTCTGTCACTGTCAACTTCTGTCATGTCATTATGACTTTGACTCAAGAGTTATCTGTCAAACTCAATCAAAAGTCAGTCATTTCAGGTTTCAAAACATTGAGCTGACCAGGATTATTATAAACTATTGACGTAAAATTGAGTTTAATTACGTTCAATACCGGCATCGCTGATATCGCTTTATAGAAACCCAAAATCTGAAAGAAATCTAGAGGCGGCACCTGTCGTCAGTATTGCAACATGGGACCAATGAGACTAAGGTATTGTGTTGTTAAACTTTCCGTCGCTCTTTTAAGACAACTACGTTACCGCCATAATTATTCAATAATTAGGTAGAATACGAAGTAAAAAAAGCTTCATTTATAGCAAATAGGGTGAATTCATTAACTTCAAACAGCGCCATCTCTTATTTTTATTATAAACTAAGTTTGACGTACTACCTTAATTCAAATGAGCATTCCGCAGTCTCACATGCATGTGTTCATGTGACACCCCCTAAATCTTGCAAATATTAACAATAGATGTCGCTGGTAGAGATAGGTTGAATAAAAAGTTGAAGAGCATTAAATTAGCAGGGATGCTGATGTATGGTAGTGCATTAATCTGTCGATAATAATTTAAACGATGTTTTTTTTTTAGATAGATTAACATGATTTATTGTGATGATGATCATATTACGTTAAAGTCAAACTGGCACGACAGACAAGTTGCTTTACACGTGACATAGATAAGTAGGTCCTTACCTAATTATTGGCTAGTGCAAAAACGCTGGCTGCTTGCTTAACACGACTGTCGTGTTATATTGCTGGATTGATAATCCAGCAATATAACACGACAGTCGTACATAAAATATACGGTTTTAAAATGGCATTATTTTATACATTTTCTTCAAAAATCTACCTGCCAGCTTTCTTGAACTTGATTCGTGTAGAAAACTGTCACTATTGACAGTCGATTTGAATAATTTCGAAGATGAACAAAATACGATCAAAATAATTTGGAAACAAAACAAAATATTTTTTGTGACACTGTCAAAAAGGCTTTGCCTAGTTTGTACCATCTTTTTCCACAAAGCGTACAACAGCTATTCCAGCACTCTTTGTAAGCAAACGGTTAGTGTTAACTTGTCGTCGAAGAAGTACGAGTATGGTCATGGAAGAAGTAATACAAAATACAGAATAGAAGTAAGCCTAGTCTTTTATTGACCCAACTTTAGAAACTGACTTTGTACGCGTTAAAATAAGACAAAATGATACTGTGGTCTCGCTCAGACTCACGAAGCGAAGCAACAAAATGGCGACGGCCCGCCAGCGCACGCCCGCCACAAGAAAATAATATTCATTTGACAATCTTCTTTCAATCTAGAACGTTCGTTGACGGTTGGCGCACTCATTCTGTTTTACCGCTTGACTGCATTTTCTAAAGAAGAAAGACTGGTAAGTTCGCATAAACATCTAATTTATTTTGTAATAATAATAATTATGTAATAATAATTTTCCATAACAGTTATATTTTTAAATATTGCTTCAAAAATCATACAACAAAAACATAAAAATTACAACCATTAAAAAATATAGCTGTCCACCGGTGTCGGGAGCAGGGTCCAAACTACCTGTGATTAGGGCTCCAGAGAGATGAACCTACTCAGAGGGCTATTTGAAATAATTATTATTACCTACCTTCTTTAGATAAAAAAAAAATTGTTAACTCGCACAAAATCATCAAATTTTAATCATCTTCTCTTCAAATCTTCTTTTAATCATCAGCGGAGAAGATGATGCCTAATCCTGCTTGACAGAAGATTTATCCAATCTGTCACGAAGGATCCCAACGAAGGTCTACTGACGCCGGTTTTTTTTACTTTATTTTTAGGACAGTCTTTGTTCTCATCTTTTTTTGCCAATTTTTTGGTCCATAAAAAAATTTGGTCGATGCAAAAAGGAGATGCCGTAAAATACCTAGGTGACTCCCACAAGCGTAATCTAGACCTAGCTGAACATTTATTATCAGCTATTGAAGGCGAACTGGCAACGTCGCAATCGTTCAACCACCCAGCTAACGTTGATATTTGGTACGCCACGAACGAAATGGACGCTTCATTTCATTTGATCATTTTATGCTTTCCTCCGTTTATAAATTTCATTGTAGATTACTTGTCAATCAGAACTGTTAATTCAATTTCTTCAAACAGCTTGAATCTGGTCCTAGCTCCAAGCCAGCATGACATTGAGTTTGCAAAACTGATAATATTATGCTGCCTGACAAGCTGGCACTGGCAATGCCGTCACGAACTTGTTTGCGCAGCGTTGCCAAACCGCTGCCATTCTGCTAACGTTACCTACCTATATAGGTACTTATAATACCTCTCGTGTCTGCCATGCCAGTCGTGATAGGCAGCTTGTCTGTGCTGTTCTATTGATTGGATAGATCTGGTGGACGGTCCATCAGCTTTTCAGTAAAAAAGATGATAACTACTTTTTAATCCTGCATAGTTACAGTGGATTCTTCATAACGATTTTTTATCGCCTTTTGCTTTAATTAATAAGCATCTAAAGTATGTCAACCTGAAATATTTCTGAGCTCAGTCAGAGTATTATTTCCAAAACTTGAGAATGTCAAAATACTTTTCATAAGTTCTGCCATCGTGTTTGCCGTCATTCACATTGTAACTGACGTAACTCCTTCTATCTCGCTTACTCCTTCGTTTTTGTGTATTTTCAACTTCACTCTATCCTTGTTTGCGGCATTTTTATAAGTATCTAGTGTACTGAAGTACAACGCTTCTTGGTCCACTTCTGCTGTATCCAAAAATATTAGATATTTGCAAAAATAAAAGCAAAATACTAGCCTGTTACCGTCCCATTGTAGAGCAAAAGCCACTTCTCATTCAGAGAAGACACTAGCATTAATCACCACGCTTAGGTACTCAATACGGGTAGGTGATTTAAATAAATAATAAATGAAAAAAAGAACAATCAGTAATGAGTCAAATATTAATTCTTATTCCAGCCCTACATACTTCGATCATTGTAATTTTTCATGACTTTCATTACCATCGGTATATTTTTATTGTTACGCGTCCATTGAGGAGTCACTCCTTAAGATTGTCTCGTGATTCCGAACGAAAAACTCATTGTATGCCGCGTTCATATTTTCGAACCTTTAACGTCATTTGTAATGATGGTGTCAACGGGGTTCAATGTGTGTTTGCAAGCAAGGAGATAGGTCAGAATAATTTACTATTGATCAAACTTCTATTTGTCATTCCGTTTATAATAATATATTTTATAAGGCGCATAGAGCAATACTTAAATAAGGAAACCTACAGGGAGCAGGAATTGATATTTCAACCTATAGCCAGCGGGGGATTAACAAAAGGGACACCTGCTTGTCAGTGAACTCTTGTAACACTGACAGGCAGGTGATGCCAACTGTTTACCACGTAGGTATTTGAGATACGGACCTGGTCCGAAATAAAATTCGCCCGAATGTAACTTTACCATTTATTCCCTGAAAAACAAGCGTAGGTATTGTTTTCATGAAATCGCTTTTCCCTACCTCCTTCTTGCTTCTATCCTACCTAGCGTCCAGTCCTGATTCCTGAGATTCTGTGATTTTCCGTAGAATCCGTAGCGGGGATGTTGTCGTGGTGATTGTATTCAGCATTATATATATTATAAAATACCAAAATGTGTATTTTGACAGCCAACTTCCTGATAGAAGCATTAACGGTTAGTAAGCTAGGACAAAAATAATTTAGGTTTTAATATACATCTAAAGCATTTGCAAACATTCTATTTTATAAAACTGACGTATAACGCTGGTCGGGGATGTTCGGCTTCGATCGTGCGATCTCGGCAACGAGTCAAACGACCCACTCGACTTGGCCGGAGTCGTAAGAACGGCAACGTCGCCCGTCGAACAGTATAATAATAATGAACTATTTTTGTAATTTTTACCCATTTTGCTCGTTATTTTCATAAAGAAATGGGCTATACTAATTATATTATAGTAAAACTATATAGACCTGAATGGCATAATACTTATTATCTTGTTTCACGATATCTAGGCCAAGAATAACAGATATTGTCCTAGGCAGAACCCAAACGCTACGGCAACGCCCAATGCTTCATTGACATTGACTCTTATTTTGGCCATGGAAATTTTGCAAATGAAACTAGGAAGGTGATTCAAAGCAAAACAATTAAAAGAGTACTTAATACACTTTTCATTTATGATTCATCTAAGGATTATTAAGCCAAATATATTTTTTTCGATTAATATGCAAAACGCAAATTGCAATCTGCTTAATTGCGCTTGTTATGCGAGCTGCTGACATCACCCTTTATCAAATAGAAACAGAAGTAGAACGCAAGAGAACGAGAGCCCGATATCGCAACGTGACCTCGCTGCATGTTATTATACAGAGTAATGAACAAACCCAGGAGCAACGCTCGCGACTTATCGCTAGTAGGTTGCTTTTCCTTTCTCTCATTCAGAACGATAATATCACTGTCTCGCTCTCGCGGCTTCACCCGTAATTTACCATCGCAAAACTCGATTCTCTACGGAGCTACTACTCTGTGCATTTAGTTCGTGTTTTGTCTGTCGCTCTCTGTCGGGTAAACTCGCCACAATGCGGCGGCCATTTTCTTCTCTCTCTATCTGCTGCCAGTGTCGCTTCGAACGCGGAACCGGACACTCGTACATTTGAGTAATTTGTATTCTTCTCGTCAATTCTTCTACTTCTGTTATCTCTTGCGCAGTCATTTCGGTGAGTTATTGTAAACATTTGGCATGATTTTATTATTATTATTTCTGATTATGCGAATTTATTTGGTTCATTGATTTATAGAGCGTTGTAATTATGTTTAGTGTTTGTTTTTTTTGACGGTAGGCATTTGTTGTTGTTGTTATTTGTTATTATTTTTTTACTTTTATGTTATTAATTATTATTTTACAGTTCCTGATTAGAATGTATCTATTGTTTTTGCTTATTTATTTGTTTGTTTTAGTATATACATTTTTTTAATGATTTTGCTCGTTTTACCTGTCAAACTCAAGCAAGCGATTATAGCCTTTATGCAGAGCGCACAACAATTATAATCGTTTACCTTTACACAAGGTTATCGCATGCTTTATCAAATTTTGTTATTTCTTCTTTTTCACTTGTCTGATTGAGTAATAGATTGTAGGCGTAATTATTTAATTATTTTAGGTATCCATGTGTGAGCATTAGATTTTGCAGTTCTGGGACATTTCTGTAATTTCCAGATAACTTATGTTCTACATAGTCACTGTTAATCTTACAATATTCTATCTCTGATCTATGTTTTTTCATTTATTCCTCATAATACTGAATAAAGGGGTAAAAAATTCTGTCTTCTCTCTCGATGGATGGCGGACCATCATTTCTAGTCCATTTAAGTCGGCAATTCTTCTTTGAACACAATATTTTAGTGTTATGATAACTTTTCATAACTTTGCTGACACTGACTCCCGTTCAATAGCCTCCTGTACTGCTTTCCACTCCACACTCGTCTCGTGCCGTTTATTTTCGTCTGTCCTCGAGGGACATCTCTCTATCTCTCTCATACTCGCGTAACGCACGCTAATACCGAATGCAACAGCAGTCTGTCATGAATTTAGTCTTTGAAACGGTTGGCGATCAGCGGTGCAGCTCAACACCAAGCGAGCGGGGAATTTATTCCGGTATTTCGCACGATAGAACGGATGGCCGCCATCTTGTTTTGATCCATCAAAAACATTGTGCTGTATTTTACATTTTTACGTATGTTGGGGCTCCTTTTTGACGTTTACAATCGGTGTTTCGTCGTATTTTTTTTTTCTTCGTAATCTGAAACGTACCGCATCGCTCTATTTTTTTTATATGTTATATATAGTATTTAGCTTACTTATATACCACACACAAGTCCAATTATAAAGCCCGGAGAAGAGGGCGCCGTCAACGCAAAAAAAAATACAATTCGTCACTTTCATGGTGATTTCGTTTCGTTAGTGTCAATTAAACCCATCAGTATTAATCATGCTGTTATTATTATTATAATAATTGGGAGTAATGACTAATGACAAATAAAAAATGTGAGCGGTCGAGTTTGACGGGCAGAAATAACCTCAAAACTATTGATCCTATTTATCAGAAGATTACTATCCTATGCATGCACTGATTGATCTTTTGATGTTAATAAGTATTCACAATTTGGTACCGTTTTTGTTCCGATATAGTTCTGTTCTTCTTTTGGTTATACCTATGATAAGTGTTTATCCTTATGTGTTTTATAAAGATTTGTCATTGCTTGATTGTTTTGATTTGTCTTTTAGCGCTTTTGGACGTCATTTGTTGGTGATCCCCTCCTACTCTTATTATTTAGTTTGTTATGCCTGTTGTGTTGTATCATTGTTTTTGTTGGCATTGTTTTTTGTTTATTTGCGATTTTACTTGTTTCCGTCAGCTCTTATGGTTTTATGTCTTTGAAAATAAATACCGATAATATTATTGTCAGCTCCTTCACATTTCATAAAGGTCAATCAGGCCCACTTTAACGCGGTCGAAAAATTGTACCATTTTTTTTTCGCTTTCTTTTTAACTATATATTTTTTAATAACCGTGACAGCAATTTTTTTTTTTTTTTTGTAACTAATGGTTGAAAATTTGCCCGTCCATATATAGTTTTTGCAAGCTTTTTATTACCTTGCAACTTGTAATGTATGTTTGTATGTTCGGGTCAAATCTTGCAACTGAATAAAGCAGTTATCCTCAACCGACTAAGATGAAATGACAATGTAGAGTATTTATTTATTTATTTATTCAGGACCTCCAACGAAAGATGTACACAAAAAAACACAATGTATCATTAATATTAAGTAATGGCAAGTGCACTCCCTCAATTATAGGAGGCCACAGCATGCGTAATTAAACTAAAATATAAATTATTTTCTAATTCTAGAACTAATTAGAAACTAAAATAACTAAAATATAAATTCGTAGTAAAACATATAAGAGAAAAACAAATGAAAACATGACATACCTACTTATAAAAAGAGACTATCCTTATATTCAGTTAACCTTAGGATTTACCAACATTATGGCAAACCAGACGGCAAAAATCTACAGGAGTAACAAAATGATAAATGTATACTTGTTACAAACAGTATCAGGTTAAACTAAAATTTTAAAACAAAAAAAAATAAAAACTTTTAAAATAAAAACATAATGGTAAACTGAAATTAAAAATTAATAAAAATATATTTGTTACAGAGGGTAAGGCACTTTTAAAATAAACTATTTAAGATATAATATAAAATTAAATTCAAAATCTAAAACATAAAACTATAAAATAACTTAAAAAATAAAAACTCTAAGTAAGAGTAGAGAGAGAGAGAGTAAGAGTAGGTATGCTAAAAAGCTTGCTTAAAAGAAACAATTATTAATTAGAAAAAACTATTTGTATACATAATTTTCCGTAAATTCTTTCTATTTTTGGCAATCTACCATCCAAAAACTCGTTTATAGGTGAACGCATATTTCTATATAAAACTATTTTTTTATTTCTTCCCTTGTTAAAAAACAGTGTTAGTTTTTTTAAGTGTATAAAAAAAAAACAAAAAAAATAACCTGCGCCATACCTACTAAACCACAAACCTAATACCCCTTATACCTAATAACCCTTATACCTAACAACAACAAAATTATTTCTAAATGTTTTGATGTTAAAATTAAAATGAAGAATATTTTAAGATTATGAAAGTCGCCTCCTGTTACAGAAAAATCTAAATATTGACGATGATACTAATTATATGCATGCGTATCGGTAGACGGGAGGGGGTTACAAAAAAAAAAAGATTGATACTGCAAGGGCTCATATAAATGAACCCGGGGTGAATGATGGGTAACGTGACATCTGACAGGAGAAAACGGGAGACAAAAAAATTTTGCTTCCAAGGGAATAATATTATTCGCGAATCTTTTTTTATCAATTTGTACATTTAGCCCATTTTCTGTGGACCTAACTATCCGTACATCATAATATTTAAGCATAGGAGTAACCATTTTGGTCGTCTAGCACCCATGTGCCGGTTTGGTCCATGGGGTGGTCACGGCGCAGTGTTTTCTGGTGCGCCGGTGTTAGGCGGTACTCCCCAGAGGAGGGTCCGGTGACGGACAGCCCCGGCGGGTTCGCGGTGAGTGCTAACGCGTGCCCGTGTTCCCGCCATAAGTGGCAAAGGAGGACACCGTGTAGTTTTAGTGGGTTGGAGTCCCACATAACTGCGCTATCTCCTCGTGGTAGCGCAGTATGCATGAGCATTACTGGAGAATAAAAAAATATCGGTTACCATTTTAAGTAACTTATCGTATTCTTAATATAGTGATGAAAAATGATGACCGACTTTTTCGGGAAAAGTTTAGATGAAGGCTCCTACAACATATATTAGTAAAATAAAATAATTAAATGGTCTTAGATACGTAACTTTATTAAATTATGCATAACAGCGAAGAATTTTAGGGGCTCGTACATTAGAAATCATGTTTATTTTTAGATTACACAGGTTGATCCTAAGTGTAACGGGTTTTTTGGTAATAATAGACTCGACATATAGACGTTTTTAGATTTCAACCTTGATTTACTTACGAATTAGCTGCCGAAGGTCGAAAGAACACTACGGATGTGAAGTTCTGCCGCTAGCTTGTACGAGTAATAGAAAAAGGTGTTTTTTTTTAAATCTCGTCGTGCAGGTTTTGCCCGCAGCATCTCTGGATGCAAATCCTATTACCTGAATTATAAATGGAGGTTGTATTACACCATGTCTAAGTGAAACCGATCAAGCTTGGACGTAATGTTTGCCCCTTCGGCAATTACGTAATGTCACAAATCACATTTTTATGGGGTCTAAACTCTAAACATTGAAAATATAATGGTTGGTGTCCCTCACATAGAATGACGCTTTACGAAGATTTCTAAATAGATCATTTGCTCTTTCATGGCGACTATTGCACTAGTGCGCGTTATTTACCGAAAAAGTTCAATGAACTCGTTTTTTCGTCTCTTTTGAAACTAATCGGATCGGCAAAGTATTATGTGCCTCTGGCTCATCTCAGCTCAGTGTCTCTGAGATTAAGGGCGTCCTCGTCATGTTTAGATTTTCTATGGCCTTTACAGGGTAAGGTTATCGGTCTTCCTGAATTTTTGCTTTATTCTTCGCGTCGACGATTCTATGTTCAATGATTAATTCATATATATTGTGTTTTGACCAGAACTCAGCCACATCGATTATTAACATGGAATATTAATCGGGACAGATGCTGCACTAAAGTGTGCAGTTCCCTGAAGGGCGTTGTTAGTTTTGCGCAGTGCGTGCTTCGAGCAGAATCAATGGCAGTACTTTGCCCTCCATTCACAGTTCCGTTTGTATTTCTTTACCTATTGACTGAACTATTACTAGGGAACAGGGAACCTTTAGTAAAGGTTTCTCTTTTCAAGCATCCAGGTCTGGATTGATTTTTGTATAATAGTCGCCATTGATCACGCGGTCGCGCTTCGCGCATGCGGTGTTGTGGAAAGAGCTGACTACTTTTTGCGAAACTGGTTGGGTACCTGGCAGGTTTTATCCTGAAAAGTTCTTTGCTCGGAGTGCTCGTATTTTGGTCTTCTTCTCATAGATGGCGTGAATCATATCGCGTACAATTATACTAATAAGGATAATAAAATTATGGAAACCATGATACGATGCCAGTTACAACTATAATACAGTTCAAATAAAATATTTTGTTAACATATAAGTAAATTACACAAAGATATTTTAGGCCATCACTTCTAAGCTAGGTAAAAAGCTGTTTTATAAAAGTCAGTTGGCTTGCGGATAATTGACGAATTACATAGATTATCAAGCATCATAAAGCCTGATTATTATTAATTAATTATTAAATATTATTTTACTTCTATTTCAGGTGTGGCGTCTTCTTCTATGGAGATAAGGAAATGTTAAACAATGCAACTAATCGTCGATTCTGAACCTGCTGTAGATATAAAAAGAGACATGTCCGCGCTCGGAGATATTCATGCTGAGAAAGTTACAAATGGTGATATTGAGCAACTTATTGGAGAAACCTGTAACGGAAATAAACCAAATGTTGAAGAGGGAATTACTAATGATGATGAAAACTTGCCGATTAGTGTAAAACTGGAAAATACTGAGGCAGAAGAGGCAGAATCAAGCGTAGAGGATGCCCTGAAAATAAATACTTGTGAAGCAAAAATTACAGAAATTAATGGTAAAATAAAAGAAGAATATCAGAATAACGGCACAGACGAAGAAATGCAAATCACAAACCCTATTGAAAAAGATTCTGAAGATAACCTTGACGAAATAGTTCAAAAAGATATTGCAGAAAAGGAATTGGTAAAAGTTGAACCAGAAACTGATGAAACAGAAATTTGCGAAGTTTTGCCTGTGACTGAAGACGATGATAAGGTTATAGAAAAACCAACTGAAGTACATACGACATCCGAGGCTATTCCTGATGTAGTAATGGAAGAACCTGTACCAGATGTAAATATAGAAAAACAGGCAAATACTGTTAATAATGAAGACAATTCGTCGGAGTGTTCTGATAACAATGAAAAAAAAATAGATGAGAGACAAGCAACTGCTTCACAAGCAAAAGACAAACCCTCTGCTCCTGTTAGTAGTATTAAACCTATTTTATGTAAGCTATCTAATACACTAGACATATTATCAGATGACGAGGAAGAGCCTCCAAAAGAGGTCACCCCTACCCCTCAGACAGAAGATTTAAATGAGAAGCAATGCATTAATATAGAAGATGATGATGATATCATGCTTATTGATGAGGATGCAAATAAGACTGAAACACCCAAACCTGTAGATACTAGTAAAAATGAAGATGCTCCAATCGAAACGGAAGATAAAACTGATTCAGAAACTGGCGAAGTAAAAGTTGATGAGGCGATCGATTTATTTACCCAGACTGACATGACAGGTTAGTTAAGAATTGTATATAAGCATTTAAATTCACATAACATTGAATACAAATCTCTTCTTCGGCTCCAAATAGGCCAGCGCCCAGTACCCTAATTGCGTAACTGTTTTGACAACTCGAAGCACGCGCGCTCTCTTTCATTTTGACAACTCAACAATATTCATTGCGCGTTTCACGCTGTCGAGTTGACGGATATTTCAACGTACGAAGCAATGAATGCAAGCAAAGCACGCATTCTTTGAAGTTACGTAATTATGGTGCTGGTGTAAAGTTACTTGAAGAACCCCCCTGTTATCATAATTTAAATAGTCAGCATAATTATAAAAATGATATTTTTTCCAGATGAGACGCAACCAAAAAAGGATGATAGTTTGCAAATCAATGTCAGTGACAAACAAGAACAACAAAATGAACATTTCCCACCAGAATTGCCACTACTTCCTGACAATTTCCTTAAATCTGCCAAAAAAAATTTGTCTGACATGACGCGGGAAGAATTGGAAGAATTCTGCATTCTCAAAATAGTAGAAAGTATTGTAGACAGAAGCAATTTAAGTGAGATCAAAAATAAACTTAAAACAGTGGCTCAGGGTATCGATGAATACAGGAAAAAAGCTATGATGCTCACAAAACAGAATCGAGACCTTCAAGTCGTTTTGAAATCCGTACAAGAAGAACAGAAAAAGTCGCCACCAGGTGTACCTATAACACCACTAAAGATAACTCGCTCTGTGGGCATGCAAGTTTTTATGGAAAAACCAGGTGCTCCACGAAGAAAAAACCTTGCGCAGCTACAAAACTCCACCAACACCAGACAAACTACCAAGAGCTTACCGGGCACAAGGCAGCAAAAACAACCAGCTTCCTCGCAGCCCATACCAGTTCCTAGACTTGTGCCTGCCAGTCCCGCTATGAAATCGCCAAGTACAATACCTTTGGTGAATCAAATAACTCCCAGCAAACCAGCGGCGCCCCTGAATGGAATGAAAGTCCCTTCACCTACTCAGAAAGCGGGCGATAAAAGGCAACATGTCAATAGAGCAATGTCTGTGACAGTAGATCTGACTGATGACGAACCTCCAACTAAAATTAACAATAGGACATCACCAGCACCTCCAGTTAGGCTCGTTCCTTCTCAAAATCTGATGGCAAACCCGAGACAACCGTTCCCAGCACCCGTTAGCAGTCCAAGAAAAGTTTACATTCCTATAAGTGGTCCACAGAATCAAAATATTAGGCCTGGACAGACTATTATGTTAAAGACGGTACCAACACCAGGTAAGTTATCTTATGCAATACTAATACAATTAAACACTTTAAAATTAGTTTGCTTCATGTTTTTTGGGTACCTAAAAATTATATTTAAAGTGCTTGTATTTTTGCGTTCCAGGTTTAAGACCAAGAGGTCCTTCTCCTCAAGTGGTTAGACAGCCTACTGGTTCAGTCAGAATGAACAGGGCCCTACCAAGTAGACATCCAGCTCCCTTACCGGACGCCATGAAGCAATACCAGCCACCAAATTGGAAAGCGTTACCGCCAGCGCCAGATCTAAAACTGTCGAAAGTAGAAAACGGAATAGTTATTTCTTGGAAAATCGAAGGATACCAAGAGGACAGTTATGAAGAAATAGCGAGTTACCAGTTGTATGCGTACCAGGAAACGGCTTCTCCGCCTAGTACATCGTTATGGAAAAAGATTGGAGATGTTAAAGCATTGCCTTTACCCATGGCGTGCACCCTGACGCAATTCATGGCTGGCTTCAAGTACTTCTTTGCTGTACGGGCGGTGGATATCAGGTCCCGACTGGGCCCCTTTAGTTGCCCTGGGAGCATACTCCTGCTGAATAAATTATAAGACTGATGATGTGAATGGACCATGTGTAACAAGTGCAAGTGCTATTGAATTTGTCGCCTTGTTTTAGTTATTTAATTATTTATTGTGCAATGTTTTAATCATTTGTTTAAACATTGTTAAATGCGGTTGTTCTTTTTTATTTTATCTCCTTTCGACTTTTAAATCTAAATAATTACTTTGTCGAAAGCTTCTTTTTGTTGTCTATCTGTACTGTTTTTTCTTATGAAAAGTCTCATTGTTGACTGATATTGATCTTCTGAACAATTAAAAAAATGTTGTGATGTTACATTATTTTTGTAACTAATAGCCCCCGTTTTTTGATCCATAGTTAACTGTTAACGAAATTTAACTGGTTATTATTTTTAACCATTTGTTCAGTTAACTACGGATCAAATAATGGGCCTTATACATTAACTAATAGTTTATTTGTATCACTTAGCTAATTTCTAATAATTTGTAAAGTTGTAGGTATGTAATTTACCATAAAATAATTAGCCATGTGTAGCAAAAAATTGAAATTGTAAAATTCTTTGAAAATTCAAGATTCCTACTTGTGATTATAGATTTAAAATCTATTTTTGTTCTTTTATTCTTACCATTTGTGATTTAAAATCTAGAATTAAAAACCGGCCTAGTGCGAGTCGGACTCGCGCACGGAGGTTTCCGTACCATTATCGCAAAAAAACGGCACAGAAATAACGTTTGTTGTATGGGAGCCCCACTTAAATATTTATTTTATTCTGTTTTTAGTATTTGTTGTTATAGCGGCAACAGAAATACATCATCTGTGAAAATTTCAACTGTCTAGCTATCACGGTTCATGAGATACAGCCTGGTGACAGACAGACGGACCGCGGAGTCTCAGTAATACGGTCCCGTTTATACCCTTTGGGTACGGAACACTAAAAATGAGCTGCTTTTTACTCATTAGTCGGCCGTACAATTTTAAAGCAATTTTGTTTAAAAAAAACTTCAAAGACCGGTACTATCGCGTTAAAAAGATTACACACTGTAATCACGACAAAATGTTGTTTACTCCCTAATGAAGAACAATGTTTTTTAGAGTTGTTATAACAATATACTTGACAAAAATTTAAACCAACTAGGCACTGTTGTACACATGTTATACAACATATCTTTGGAATATAGGTATTATGACTAGTTTCTGCAAGCGGCTTCACCCGTGTGTTAGTCTGAAATGATCCCGCGGGAACATATTCCAGGGATAAAAATCGTATATCTTATTCCTGACTATAATCTTTGTGCCAAAATTCATCCAGATCCGTACAGCTTTTACACACTCACAAACAATAGGATAGAATATTCGTTTGCCTTGGATCGAAGCCCTGCGAACGTTCATCAGCCGACAATATTATATTGGACAGATATAAAATGGGCCATTCTAGTCATTCTATCTTCTGCCCGCTAGCATTTTCTGGCCCATAGAGCGGTCCACAGACGAACAATATTTCCTAAATAATTTTATTATCTGTGAATCTTTCTTATCGTGTGACGTTCAATATTTAATATGTCTATGTGTTCAATAGGGATGACTAAAAATATAAATTATACTAATTTGGTAATTTTGTTGAGTTTTTCGAAGTTGATCATTACATTTGAAAGCTTTTTATTATCAACGAATACACTATGAATATGTGTTCGCATAATTATAATAACATGCACATTGAAATCGTTGTTGATTAATAATGTGAATTTATGATACTATAGAATGGTTTCTGATATTTGGGAAAAGTGTATTTACTATTTTGTTGTTGTGTTGTGTTGTGTGTTGAATATGTGCAAGTCGAAGATAGACTCTATTTTTGAACTTGATTCTATTTCTACTTTAGCGAAAAAAGACAAAACAAACTTATACCGTCTCGTTTTAACCGCCTTAAAAAAAAAGGATGAGGTTCTCAATTCGTCTGTTTTTTTATTTTATTTATGTTACCCGATTACTCAAAGAAGCCTGGACCGATATAGGAAATTCTTCTTTTGTTTCAAAGGGTATACTTCCCAGGTGATCCCATGGATATTATCAGGTCAGGATCTGCTAGGATCCATTGGAAATTGAGGGAACTGCTCAGATATTATGGGCGAGGTATTTTCATCAGTATAGCAAGCATTTGCACTAGGAAAGTATCTATATATTGGTGAAGTGGAACTGATGAAGAAGACCACAGGTGACCACTGGAACTCCTTAATGAATGGATGACTCCTTAATCCTTACTACATATGTCCCGAATATGGTACATACGGGTAATAGTTATGCGACTATGATGAAGCAAATTCATATAAATAAATCAAATAAATGGGACTGATGAAAATGGTACCTGATAATGATGGTAACTGATCTGATAATGAAACCGGAAGTTCGGCACTGGAACGCCGAAATAAAACAATGTTTCCTAGTCGTGTTTGTTTTTTTATGGTAATATGAACTACCAAAACTAAAAAGAGAAAAATAAAAAACATTTCAACAAAAAAAAACAGCGAAAAATAACTTTCTTTGCCGAAGTCGGTGTCAAAAAACGATAAACAATAGATACCAAAGACACCGACATCGGAAAAGAAAATCGCTTTGAAATGTTTTGTTTTGCAAGCCAGTTTTTTTTTTAAACAACCAACGCTCAAGTTAAAAATAAGTAGATTTTACTTTGAGTGTTATTGCATAGAACTCGTTAATGGAACTATACTTTCAAGTCGAACTTCAAGGGTCCCTACCCTTGCAGCGTGTGTATGTCTAATTGCGCAATACGTGATATGCGTGTAGTCATTGCATTTGATAAAGAGGAATTTGATTAAACGCGATGACAGATAGACGTAAGTGCGATAATGAATAGACGCAAGCACGGTAACGGATAGACATAAGCACGTTGACGACTGGCTATAAGCGCGGCGACTGCAACTTGACCATGACCACATACCGCTTGCTGTTCTTGAGCTCGTCCCGAGGAGAGGAGGTTACGATGCTTATTAGTGTGCTATGTAGAAGGGAATTTTATACAAAAAAAAAACAAAACAATCGAGTTAAACGGTGATGACCTGTTTACTGGTAAAGGATCACTACCTGTCACTGTGATCTGTATTGTTTTCTCACTGTCATCTTGTTGGAGCTGTATTGTTTTCTTGCCTGTATATTTATATGTATGTATGTATTTATGTATCTATTTTGGTATTTTATATTTTGTGATTTCTATGTTTGTAACTTATTATTTAATTTTAAAATTGCACCAAGTGCAACCCCATGTCGTGTCCAGGCTATCTCTTTCCATTCTGGGTTGCCTGGTAGAGATCGCTGAACGCGATAAGGCCGCCTGTTGTATGTTTGTTATTACTTTAAGGTTTCCGTATGTAATCTTTTTATCTTGGTACAATAAAGTATATATAAATAAATAATAAATAAATAAATATGTATGCGACAACCATAACACTATACCACTACACATTTTGTGAAGAATGAAGTAGGTAACCTCTGAGGGCTTTGGGATCTTGCGGTTAAAATTTTCTTTATGGGCCGCTGATTTTTGGCGCGGGGACGGGGTATGTTTGGCTACCCCCTGTACCATCCCCACCACTCAGAGCCCTATCGTTATGGAGATATCCATGGTTAAAGTTTTCAGGTTAAAATAAAAAAATCACTAAATCTACATCGTTTTAAGGGGCAAGGAGGGAGGGAGAGAAAGGGGGGTAAGGGGGCTACCCCACTGCACCATCCCCACCCCACGGAACCCCATGTTTATGGAGATATCCATGGTTAAAGTTTTTACGATTACTATTTAAGCAACTAAGTCGACGGAGCCCCGCTGCGCGGGGCTCCTATTTCTGTCTGCAGGGTCTAAAGCAACCTAACATGAAGGAGATGATGGGAGCTGAGTTCACTCGCTTTGCTCGCTCACTTCAGCTCCCGTCATCTCCTTCGTACATAACCTATCCGTGTCGGGGTGCCCTAAGCTCCCGAACTCGCTTCGCTCGCTCTTGGACTTGTTCACATTTTTTTACCTCACTAATTATATTTAAATAAAAAAAATATATCTAATATCTCCATAACCATGAGGTTCTGTGGGGTGGGGATGGTACAGTGGGGTAGTCCGCCTACCCCCCTTTCCCGCCCTCCCTCCCCACCCCTTAAAATGATGTACATTTAGTGCATTTTTTATTCTAACTTGAAAACTTTAACCATGGATATCTCCATAACCATGGGGCTCCGAGTGGTGGGGATAGTACAGGGGGCAAACCAAACATCCCCTCCCTCCGCCCCTACCCTTCCCGCGCCAAAAATTAGCGGTCCATAAAGGAAATTTTATCCGATCTGGCTCTATTATTACTGATGAATTTTTGATCTTTTCTATCTTCTCGAAAAATATAAAAAAGGTAGAATATTTGTTTTTACGATGTCATCCCTACAACCGTCACCTGTCACTGTCAGCTGAAAGCTTTTTCGTATTGTTCGGTTGGCAATAATATTGTTCCAGTTTTCGATAGGTTCGCGTAGCGGTGGTTCGTTCGTTTACCTACCGCAAAATTTTGAGGTATTCCAAACTAAAAAGACGCCAAACATTCTATATCAAACGTATTTTAGTAGTGAATCAACATAGTTTAATGTGAATACGTAGAATGTTTGCTATAACTAGTGTTTTATTCTGGTATACTTGAGATCGTTTGACGTAGGTAGTTGACATATCGTTTCGCAAGTAGTCTCACGGAGGTGGTTTATTTGTGTACAATCTGTTTCTGTGGTAGATATCCGCACAGATTTTAGTGATTTGTGAATAGTGTTGTTTGTGTTATGGTCAAAGGATCGAGATTCCTTGGTGTGATTGATAAAAAGTGGGTGATGTGAACGCAGTGGATGAAGTTAATCAAGTTAGCAGTCCTTATTTAGTGAGGTGTTGGTGTTTGTTTGCATACTTGCTCCGTGAGAGCCATGCTGGCTCGTTCGAGCCGCTGCGACGTTGATGCACGACCGGTACGCAGACTTGTTTTTTTGTTGTTTTCCAAGCAATCTTGCTTGTATGTACTCTACCTTTAAATTTGGCATTGACTCTTTCCATAGCTTGATGTGCCGTTACGGTATTACGACTGCATCTTTTAAATAGTCATTTAATCATTCTTCAAATATATAATTTACCATATCATTAAACTTGAATAGTTAAATAAGTCATTAACCCATTATGATTGTTAGTAGATTTTAAGACTTGTTTAAGTAATCTTTGCACTATCTTAGAAAATACTAAACTGTCATTTGTACCTAGACTATATTCTATTATGACATAAACACATTATTTACTTATTGTATTTACTGTCTTCTGTTACAGTGATCTTTACTGATTATTGTTAAAGTTGAGTTTATTACTTACTGAAGCTTGTTTATTTGTCTTAGTTAAGTATTTAGAAGTATATATCTTTGTTTAACACGGATGGGACAAATATAACCATATAACATAAGAACACACCTGTCTTTCCGGAAGCAAGACAGGCAATAATAGCAACAAAAACATATTTATCTTTAGAAGACAACAAGGACAAGACTTATATAAATGGCAGTCTTATCTCATTGCACAATTTCTTCTAGAAAACCATTGGATGAAAAGAATCTTAAGGAATTTTTTCTTTGAAGGATTTTTACTGTAATAATTTATCCAATTACGATAATTCTTTTACTGGTAAAAAGCTACACAATTGCCAAGTCCCATTTTTTTATAGCAGAAAAATGCATGTGGTACCTGTAGGATAGACCATTGAGACAAAGCCATGGAGAATAATTTAGTAAATAGTTATGTACACAATTGATTCTTATCAGATTCTGATAGGAGTGTTGATTATTCCAGTACAACAGAACTGATAAAATTATTACTGATTAGGTATTTTAAAAGAGAGTTTGTTTTGAAATTTTTATCTTTCGGGTAGGCAAGAACTATTGAGTGCTATTTAATTTTGCATCTTTACTGAAACATGTTAAAAAAAAATATGTCTACTAGGAGAATGTCAAATAGAACTAGGTAACTAAGTACCTATACTCCATTTGAGATAACATTAGAATTTAAATATCCCATTTTACAGCCCGTTCAACCGATTTTGACTTCTATTGCCCTGTTGATATGACAAATGGCAGCTGTAGTATACAGTCACTTTTGGTAACAGGTTTATGGTTTTTATGCCATCCTTATATTTACGGGATAGAACCCAAAATCGGTTGAACGGACTGTAAAAAAGGGCTGTAGAAATTTCAAATGTAGTATAATAAGTTGCAATACAAAATTTTGCAATAAGTAAATAAACATTTTATTATTCTTATTTACTTGAAGTTTTGAATCATTTTTTAAAGATAAAATAAGAATGGAAAATTTTGCAGATTTTACTTCTTTAATATCAACAAAAATAATGAACTAAGTGGTGGCGGTAAATGCTTGTGCCTTCTCCGTATGAGAAGAGGCATTTGCCCTGCAGGCTGCAGGGTGACAGTATTAGACTGGTAGGTATTAGTACTAGTAGGTTATTCTCAAATGTTTCTAACTGAAGTATAGGTATTAATTAAAATTACATAAACTCACGCCTTTTTCCCATGTGGGTAGGCAGAAACTACAGAACGCCACCTGCTACGATCCTTACATAAATTAAATATAAAATTAAAATTTTAAATATAAAAACATGCAGCTTTACTAGGTAATTAGAGAATTTCCAAGACACTGATCTTTAAAGTTTTCTGATCTTGAGGATTTATTATAAAAACTGGCCAAGTGCGTGTCGGACTCGCTCACCGAGGGTTCCATACAAACAGCTACACTCACCAAAATCTTACTAATCTTAATATATATAAATCTCGTGTCACAATGTTTGTCCTCAATGGACTCCTAAACCACTTAACCGATTATAATAAAATTCGCACACCATGTGCAGTTCGATCCAACTTGAGAGATAGGGTAGGGTAGGGTAGGGTAGGGTGGGGTAGGGTAGGGTAGGTAGGGTAGGTAGGGTAGGTAGGGTAGGTAGGGTAGGTAGGGTAGGTAGGGTAGGGTAGGGTAGGTAGGGTAGGTAGGGTAGGGTAGAGTAGGGTAGGGTAGGTAGGGTAGGTAGGGTAGGGTAGGTAGGGTAGGGTAGGGTAGGTAGGGTAGGATAGGTAGTTAGGGTAGGGTAGGTAGGGTAGGTAGGGTAGGGTAGGTAGGGTAGGTAGGGTAGGGTAGGGTAGGTAGTTAGGGTAGATGAATGTTTGGTGTTTTTATGGCAAAACAAAGTTTGCCGGGTCAGCTAGTAATATTATAAATGTGAAAGTATGGATGGATCTATGTTTGTTACTCAATCCTACCTAACCAGCTGAATGGATCTGGATGCAATTTGAAGGCTCTGTCAGACAACAGAAGGTCTAACAAAGTGATACTATTAGGGTCCTGTTTTTCTTTTGAGATACGGAACCCTAAAAAGTTAATTAAAAAATCAAAAACCCGACTGCTTAAAAAGCAAACTAAAAAGAAATAAACAAGAAGAAAATCATGCTGTGCAGTCGGAGGATACATATTCGCGAGCTGGCGGACCAAAACCAGATGTATCCTCCGACTGCTCAGCATGATTTTCTTCTTGTTTATTTCTTTTTAGTTTGCTTTTTAAGCAGTCGGGTTTTTGATTTTATATCTATGCAAATTAGAATGACATGAAATTTCTAATACACCTAAAATATTCTCTTTTGTTAGCTTATAATTTGTAATAAAATCCTGGTTGAAGTATGCATCATCAGTAGATAGTAAATAAAAGTCATGTAAATAGGAAATAATTTAAATCATGATAAGACAAAATTGTGTAAAGTATTCTTGTGTAATGAAAGGAAAAGAGACTATTTTCCATAATAATGTAATAACAGCCAAGGTTTCCCAAGTAAAAAATATAACACTTGGTTGATGATGATGATCATGATTAAAGAATTCAAATTAGTTTTAATTTAGTAAAACTGCTTAAATTCTGTCACTGAACATCATCATCATCAGCCCTTTAATGTTCCCACTGTTGGGACACGGGCCTCCTCTCTGTGAGACAGAATGAGCTGTAATCTACCACGCAGGCCCAGTACGGGTTGGTGGTTGTCAAATGTCTTCGACTTTTTGGTTCTAGGAAATGCTGGTTTCTGCCAGTTGGATTAAATAATTTATGCAAAGTAAAGCACCTGCCCGGGTTCGAACTGACAACCTAAAACTTTTGAGTTGCACCACTGCTCTTAGAAAACTATAGTATAGGTATTATAAGTTTATAACTTTGTGACATAAGCTGCTTTTTAATCAGGAAAACGAAAAACTAATGGTTCTTGTAGTTGTAGTTGTGGGTTGTGGGAGTGAGAATGTTCGAAGCACAGAACTGACTCCCTGAGTGTTTGGCTTATCTTTAGCATTGGATGTCTTTCATCTGATATTCGTCATCATCAGCCTTTTAATGTTCCCACTGCTGGGACAGGCCTGTTCTCATAGAGAGGGAGTGGGCATTATCCCCCACGCAGGCCCAGTGCGGATTGGTCTCATCATCATCTGAAATTATGATGATGAATTCAATTCAATTTATTCATCAACAAAATTTTGAGTACAATATTCATCATTAAAACCAACCCTTAAATATAACAGATGAATGAGGTGCGTTTCAGCAGAAGGCAGAGCAAGACCCAGTCCCGCGCTAGGAATTAACCTGTGTTACAGGCACTGGGCTCCTACTCCTCCATCACATTTGCAACACACTTACAAACACGTTAGTAGGAGGATTTTGACTCTCTGATTTCCCATTTTAGGCAAGCCTGTTTATAGGGAATCAGTATAATAAATAAAACTAATATTAGATATATAAATGAATATATGAATAAATATATAAAAATATAAAATGTGCCACATTTACATGTATAGGAGTGTGTGTGTGTAATATATGTATCTGCGTGTGATGTATGAATAATATGGAAGGGCCTTAATACAGATGGGATGTTAAGATACTAAGATCCTTTTACCGAGTTGATTCTATAGACGTAAAATCGTAATCTTATAGACAATGAAATGACAGCTCTTGATGTTTCAGTCAGCCACAGCAAGTTATATGGTTTTAACTTAACTATTGTAGTTTGACAGTAACTGAGGTCTGAAAAAACATTATAAATCTTTATTTAATTTGTCATAAGATTTTTGGCTTAGCCATTGCTGTTAAATCTTAGTTAAGTCACAATTGGCCCCTGTAAGGCAAATGTTAAAAACCGGCCAAATGTGTGAGTTGGACTTGCGCACGAAGGGTTCCGTACTATTATCTCAAAAAACTGTAAAAAAAATCATGTGTAGTATGGGAGCTGGGAGCCCCACTTAAATATTTATTTTGTTCTGTTTTTAGTATTTATTGTTATAGCGGCAACAGAAATACATCATCTTTGAAAATTTCAACTGTCTAGCTATCACGGTTCATGAGATACAGCCTGGTGACAGACAGACAGACAGATGGACCGCAGAGTCTTAGTAATAGGGTCCCGTTTTTACCCTTTGGGTATGGAACCCTTAAAATTAGCAGTGGAATGTGTAGACAACATGCTACCAGTTGCCTACTATTATTAGTAGGTAACAGGGAGGATGGCATTGTATAAATTTATGTGGTTACGCTGATGTTAATCAATACATCTTAACTTTAAAGTAATCCAGAGGGACAGTAACAATTAAACACTAAAAAATTTGCCATGTAACATGACCCATGGCCGTGGGTATTGTGCTAAATGTTTTTAAACTCCAGCCATTGTCTCTGGAGAATATCCATTGAATATGATTCAGTTATTATCATTTCATTTAATGGCACAATACTACTGTTTAGTGTTCATTGTGTATGCTATTTGTAAAGTATTTCTATTTAGTTTGAGACCCAATTAAATTGGCACGTGTAGAAATCATCATCATAATCCACTTGTCCTAGTACCTATTTATTTTGGGTGGCGCAATATGTGCGTATTTTGAATCTAGCAGTTCAGTACTTAGGAAACCTACCAACTTTACATGCACTAATATACTTACCTATAAGTCTTTAAATATTGATTCTAAAAAAAAGTTTATTAAAAAAATCAAAAATCCCGGCTTCTTAAAAAGCAAACTAAAAAGACGTAAACAAGAAGAAAATCATGTTGTGCAGTCGGAGGATACTTATTCGCGAGCTGGCGGACCAAAACCAGATGTATCCTCCGACTGCACAGCATGATTTTCTTCTTGTTTACGTCTTTTTAGTTTGCTTTTTAAGAAGTCGGGTTTTTTGATTTTTTTAATTAACTTTTTTTATTTACATACAACTTTTTAGTTATTTTTTTTTTTAGAATTTGTTACATTTAAACATATAAGTGTTATATATTTTTGAAATTTTTTGATACTACTATTAAATATTTTGATACCCCACACGATGGGTTTGGAAGAAAAAAAATTTTTTTTCCCCACAAAATGGCGCCCAAAATCCGCCATTTTTGTTTTTTCCAATTTTAATGTAGCCAGTGACACTCGCAGGATTAAGACGAATCGATTGACGTAAGAATTATCAAAATCGGCCAACGCGTTTGGTCTCTAGAACGCCACATAGGAATAAACATACATACATAGACTGATAAACACATTACCCTCCCAATGTGCAACCTAGGCCTAAATGCATTGTAAAAAAGATTGCTTTGCATTGTGAAAAAGAAGAGTGTAGGTACATAATTTAAAAAAATATATAATGTAAATCAATGCATAATAGGCCTAAAATTGTTTTTCATACACATTCAATTACTAGTAAAAAAAAATACTCAATGAAATAACACTTTTGCTGAAATAACAAAACATAGCTTCAAGTTCTGCTTAACTTGTAAAATATCTGCTATATAAGATGGTTTTTACTTGATGGAGTTGATGATTTGTTAAAATAAATTTAGGTTATATTTTATTCTTTGAAGCACTTGTCCAGTAATAACCGATTCACTCTTGACTTAAAAATCTCCAGGTTGTAATATATATTCTCTTTAGAGCATATATTCTCTACCACCATTATATATAACGAGAATATATATCTTATACCAGATCTCGCACTGTATCGAAGCTTTTTAGACTAGACATCTAGCCACTTCCAGCCAGCTAGTATCTAAAAACAGGATATGGCGTTGGTACTGGGGGTAACGCAAGAAAGCCACTCTTCCGCAATCTGCTTTCGTGACCACTTTCACTTGTATCGGACCGGGCGATGGCGCGGGCGCAGGCGCCGCCCCTGGCTACTTTCGCCGAGGCCGCGAATGTTACGAACTCTGATACTTTGGCTAATTACTTAGCGTTATTACATTTTATTGATTTAATTAATATCGTAGCTGGAGTAGACGGATCGTGTTGTTTTTTTCCTTATTTAAGACGTGAAATAATGAAGACGGAACATTAAATTGTTTTGAATGCAACTGTCAATCATTGATTCAAGGCCCACTTGCACCACAAATCACGAATTACATGAATACTAAAATATAGTTTATATTTTATTTGATTTAATAATATAAACATCCATAGAGCATTTTAAGTCTGCCATTGTAGGTACTTTTGTTTTGTGCATAAAGTTTAAAGGTTTATTTTATTAGTTCTTTCTGTGTTACCTTAATAAATAATTCTGTCCGGCTGTCATCTACATATTATTTGCAGAAATGATGTTTGTTTACATATTGAATCAGAATGCAACAGATGATGACATTTAATTTAGTCACTGTGTAGTGTAGGCACCAGGGCACTAAATTCAACATCATCATATCAGTCAAAACATGTCCACTGCTGGACATAGGCTGCAGAACGGCAATATCATAGGTAAATATCTATTTTGTTTTAAACCATCAGTTAATCTGTATTTTTACAAGAGGTTGAGATTTAGGTACTTTATTCATGAAATATAGACGTTAAACTTTTTCAAGAAGGTCAACGATCTTTCTAATAAATATTTTTATTGCCGAAATGAAATGAAATATCAGTACCTACCAGATATTTTTTAGAATGCTTTGATATGGTTTAACCTATGGAAATAAAAAATAAAACTGCCTCCACCAAGCGTCGCTACATTGACCGGTCCCGTGCGTCTCGCATCCAGCGGATCCCCGCAACCTTCACCAGGTCATCGGTGGCTAGTGTAAGGCCTTCCAACGCAACGTCTCCCGGTTCGGGGTCGCCGCTCCAGAATTTTCTGTCCCATCGGCCATCCGTACTGCGAGCAATGTGTCCTGCCCACTGCCACTTAAGTTTGGCAATTCTTCGGGCTATGTCGGTATACCCTGGATCTCTTGCGGATCTCTACATTTCTTTACTAAATTATCCAAACAAATCAAACCAGGATAGGCTGTTAATTTCGGTAACATGATCTAATTATTTACTTAGATAGATAGGGAAACTAAAAATGTATAAGTTAGGTATTTTATTGCTATGTCATCTTGACGTAGCAACAAAATTTTTACCTGACCACCGAAAAGGAAGAATTCTGTATAACAATTTGAGATAGGTATGAATGAATGTTCAGTCGTAGCTCAAAAACTGCTGATTCATATACCTAGCATAACATAGAAAATCAGTCTATAATATTCTAACTATTGGGACTTTCTGTAAGAGGGAGTAACGTGTGATCCACCACACGGGCCCAGTGCGGATTGGTAGATGTAACATGTCTTGGAATTTTTTGTTCTACTTCTGTCTCACACCACTGCTTCCGATCTCATTGAACCAAGATGTGGAGTCGAAGGTTTCGTGGTTCTATAAGAATATGAAATTCTACTTTTATTTAGTCGTGGTCGCATGCAACGGTAATAATAAATAACGTTTTATTCAATTGTATTATGTATGCAAGTGCGACCACGGCTAGGATTTTAGTATTCCATACCATGTAATTGGAAGCGAGAGTAAAGTCTGTTCGTTTGTTACGTCTTTACTCCTAAACTGCTATTCTGAACTAATTTTGATGAATGTTTCGGTATTCTATGAGCGTTTAAAGGGACATATTGTAATTCAAACAATTTTTTTCCTATTGTATCTGCTAATTAGCGCTCAAGGGGATAATTAGAGATAGATTGTACTTTTCATCCCGGAGGTACGTTCCCTTGAAATAATTGCCGAGTATCACGCGAGCGAAGCCGCTGGCAGAAGCTAGTGTTTTTTATAATAAGTTTATAACTTACCTACACAAAAATGATACTGCTGTTATTTTACCCGAACAACATAATTTGATCCAAGTTGAAGCATTAGCAAGCAAATGTTAACTTAGAGGTTGGTAAACTACAAAAGTGTTCACAAACTAATGATAATTTGCTTTGTGCTTTGGGGCGAAAAAATCTTTACCTACCTTCGAAGACCTTCAGAGCGAACAATCGGTTTAACATCCAAAAAAATAACTTAATTGTCACTTGTGATGATCTCACTTCATTCATTGTGGTAGTTATTAACTACGAAATCACTAATTAATAGCTTCCTAGTACCTATTATAAAATTTAAATGGAAAATTATTTCATGCCTGTTACTGACATTTTCACATATTTAAAACGTTAGCGGGGAAAGCGTAAAACATACACGTACACACACACGTACGAATTTAAATGTTACCTTAAAGTATTTTTTTTATCGTATCTATTCAAAATTATCTAGTTTATTCTTAGTAAACAGGGACTAAAATAGCTTATTAATCCCTAGGGAATAAAAATGATTTGAATTTGGAATGTGGATATTGTTGGTAAATGATCCAATCAGTAATGGAATGAATCACAAATCATGCGATCCAAAATAGGATTACATCGATTACGACGAATGTATTAGATGAATGGCTAATGAGCGATTGTGTAGTGCTCAGCACGTAAGTTGGCAAGGTTTTGGCTTTGTGGGGGTAAGTTCGCGCATATTCCGCGAACTGACCAACCACCATATGGAGCGAACGGAACGTGGACCCGACACGATTGGTCAGTCGATCCTTGTGTCAACTGAACAACCAATCGCTTGCTTGGAACTATCCTAAAGGTTCCCAGCGCCCAGCTTCACTACAAAAGATACATAAAAAACGACTTCAGCGCATCTAACGACTCTTGCCAACTTACGTGCCGGAAATTATACTTCTATTTCGCAATGCACGGGAACATTGTATTGAACAAGTGACTGGCAAGTGCCTCGCTGCGCTCAGAATTCTACTTTAGGTTACTCTAGAATCCTTCGCTGCGCTCTAGATAAAAAAAAAAACACTCCTACCTTTAAAATAGTTGTTTGCTCCCTAGATATACAATCTTCTATTTTGGCACCTTATTTTTGTAGAAATTCATTGCCAACACTTGGAATGAAAATGACAGTTCGAAAAGGTGACATACGCCCCACTATCGTAAAAAGGAATGCGTTTGTAAATACCACCATAGATATACCATGGATACACATGACTTTTTTAATCAGGTCATGCATAGAAATTAGGTCAGTATCAGGTTAAATTAGAACACAAGACAGTTAATAATACGTAGACTGCATATGAAACTTGGCTAACGTGTATTATAACTTAACGGCGGTTCTCGACGGGCAGTCTGAAGTTTCAAGGCTGATTCCATAACTCGTTAAGTTAAACAAAGGCTAAAGAGTAAAGCGATTTAGAAACCTTTAAAGAGTTTTTGCAAGGAGCCCTTTTTAACCCAACAAGTTTAACCCCAATGGCCTTTAACATTAACATTCTTTTAATACCAATTCGAAGGATTTTGGAGCAATTAAAATTCGTGTGCTCGACGCAATGAATCTCGGGTTGTGAGTGATGATAAATTGTCAAAATGGATTAAGAAAAACGGAAACAAACTGGATCCTTGGACCTAGCTTCAGACGCTTCATAAGTGCCCAAGTAGATTACATGTGGGGCTATCTACGAGTATAAATAAATGGCTAAATGTGTTGCTAAGCGCAAAACTCGAAAAATGCTGGATTGATTTGGATGATTTTTTGTGTTTGTTTGAGTGGTTCCCTGGATGATTAAAGGTCTATCCACACATATCAGGGCCGTGCCCGGGACGTGACAGGGCCGGGCCTAGGAATTGAAGATTCGTCACTGGCCCGTGCACGGACGTGTGTGAAGGCGTTCATATAAAATGTACAAACCGATATTTTTTTGAGCCCCTGGCCGGGCACGGCCCTGATATGTGTGGTTAGACCTTAAGGCCCGGGCAGGACAACGTGAAGCATCTGTCAGAGCCGCTAGTTTGAAATAATATATGTTGTTATACCGTTGCTAGTGTATTTCTCATACATATACCTATATAAAGTTTATAAGCTCCACAGCGAATACTCGGAAACACTAGCATCTGCTCGTAATTGTGTGCCAATTGTGGAGTGACACATTCCCTCATTAGACATTTATTGCAGGCGTGGGATATATAGCACCTGATGCATTAATAGACTGAAACTTCACAACTTTATTTTTTTTATTTGTTATAGGCTCGCGTTTGACCACTATCTCGCCTGATGTTAAGTGATGATGTGGTCGAAGTTGAAGCATGCTTGCCTAGAAGTAACCTATTCACTCTTGACTTGAAGACCCCTAGGTTGTAGCTATCAGGAAACACAGACGCCGTCAGCCATCATAGTAAGTTATTAGTACGTAGGTTAGCTGTACGCTAACGTACGTACATATAACTTACTATGATGGAGCGGATTTGCTCACGAGAATGCCGCTGTTTCAAAAGCCCGAAAGTCTGACATCATGTCTCATCAAGGGGTATCGTTGGATGTAATTTGTACATCTTAAACAATCTGGGGTAGTCTGAAGCCAGGTAATTTAACACCAGTCTGCCAAAGGTAATCGTTTCAATGAACTGACTTGTGGAGGTTTGGTATTCTTCTGCATCCCGTAGGATTGGAAGCCGACCTCAATTGAGTTGGGATTGCCTCCAACCTTAACTTTGGCACAGATAATATAATACTAGCATAATACAGATGCCTCTTCCTATACAAAGAAACCGTGCCGACGTAACTAGCGTTTTTCGTCTGATTAAGATGATTATTTTCATAAGTACTTCGATCACGTTCGATTCCGTTCCACGACTATAGATGGTGTTAGCAGCGACTTGCAAGTAAAAGGGTTTTCTCGGTTCGTGACTATGTTTTTCTTCAAATACAGTGTAGATTTGATTTATAGTATTTTATTGCACGTTTATACAGAGTAATTGTACCAAAATGTGTTACAATACAAATTTAAATTTAGTGGCATGCCTCAGAAATTAATAATCGTAAAATAAAAATTATTGGAATCAATTATAAATGATCCGTTCAAATAATCTGTGAAATGTGAATTAAGAACCCAATATTCCATAATTTTGTGCTTTGGAGAATTGATTAAAAAATAACATACAAAGTTTAATGATCAATATTATAGAAAATGTTAATATAAAATTAACATTTTCTCACAATTCAATAACAAATCCATGCATATCGCGCTATCTAGTGACATCTATTTGAACCAAATTTTCTTTGTTAGCGCTGGGACCCCGTGACTTTGCAGTTCAAGAGGGTTTAAATATTACCTACCTATTTAGGCTAGTCGTAGGTAATGGCTAGTTCTAATACAACTGCATTATAGCTGAACAAACAACTTCACAGCATAATTTCGCTACTCTCCGACCATTACAGATGTTTATCGGTTTATTTTATTGCAGAAACAAGCAGTAATAGCACTTTTTATGCAATTACAAAAAATGGGCCAGTACCTACTGTAAACACATGTTGGGTTTTAAAAGTATAAGTCATTGAACCTCGTTTTGTAAGTGGGTTAAAAGTTAAATTTAGTAGCACTCGGGTTCTTTGTACGTATCTTTCTTTTAGCGATCAATTCCTTGTGGGGCTTTACGATTCGATTTTACGAGGTTGATGGTCGACTAGGCGAGGTTCTTATAGCGTAGACAAATATATACATTCACCTATTTGTTTTTTTTATGATAGTCCATCAAAAGATTTGGGCTATGAAGCAGTTGCCTCAAAATACACAAACATTGAGAATTTAATAGGATAAGCTTGCTACTCTATATCCAACCAACACCACTGTTGACCACCAGTAAAGCACCGAGGCAATTGCTCGTCGAATCCCGAAAAAACGAATAAGGGCTGATTTCACCAATGAAATTAATCGCGATTAGTTCAACTAAACTCAGTTTATGCAAATGCAGCGTTCTGATTGGTAGGTTCTCAGCGGTCTCCACCAATCAGAACGCTGTATTTGCATAAACTTCATTGATGAAATCGGCCCCTAAGCTGTCTTGGATTCGGCAACATGATGAATCAGAAAAGAACAGCAAAGGAGTCACAGAAAATCAAAAATGCAGTATATCCATAAATTACTTCCATAACAATTAGAAATCATCATTATTTCAGCCGAAAGATGCCCACAGCTGAACATAGATAGGCCTCCCTCAAGTGTCACATCGACCGATCCGGTGCGTCTCGCATCCAGTTGATTCCAAAGCAGAAAAATTGGTCTGTCTCAGAAATGACATAATTACAGAAACCTTCAAAAGAGACTAAGGTGCCTCTGTGTTAAGAAGATAACCAATCAGTTCACAATGCATATTAATCTAAAAACGAATTTACTAAAGATGGACGATCTTTAACCAATTAGTTTTGTAATTAACTGACCTGCTAATAGCACTATTGTTTTACTGATTTATTCGTATTTTGAATACACGTGTAAAGTTTAAAATGTTGTAATTATTATTTCAAAATTGCTAGAATGTTCTTCAGTATCTGTATAGTAATTAATGAATTAATTTATAATCCAAACTGTGGTATTAGCTTAGTATATAGCTAGTATGAAAAAAAAACCGGCCAAGTGCGAGTCGGACTCGCGCACGAAGGGTTCCGTACCATTATCGCATAAAACGGCAAAAAAAGTCACGTTTGTTGTATGGAAGCCCCACTTCAATATTTATTTTATTCTGTGTTTACAGACAGACAGACGGACCGCGGAGTCTTAGTAATAGGGTCCCGTTTTTACCCTTTGGGTACGGAACACTAAAAATTACAGAATATACAAAGTCTATTAAAGACTTATAGTACTAGTCTAGTTTACTTTTACTCTAAGTTTTTAATAGTAACCGTACCAAAAACAATCTGAATCCGAACTAAAGAGTTATCATTGGTAGTTAAATTCATAGGAGGTGATCTCAGACTTTACTGATACGACAACTAGGAATATTCATTCTCTGATAAAATGCTACAGTATCAATAAACGCCATCTGTAGGCTATTTTTGTTCCCAAAACGATCAGTCCCGGTAGAAAAATATAGAGGGAGCTGGCAGGGTTTTTAAGCAAGCATATTCAAGGCGAAAGGTTGATGGCGGAATGGATGCGGCTTGCTAAGATAATACAAAGAATATTATCTAAAAACCTCAAACACGCTGCTAACTACCCCTCGTATAGGCCATGGAATAGAGATTATATCAATAGGTGTATCTTAGCTGTGGTCGGAAGAAAATATAACTATCTTCTAGTTTCTGAAAAGCATAATTCTAATTGTTGCAGGGAGCGGAGCGGGCAACACCACACAGTAGTTTTACTTCATAATGGTAAGCTATTGTAGAAACATTTGCTTTATCAAAACCTCCAACAATGCCCGACTCAAGGCTCCAGCAGCAGCAATCTGATAAAAAATTCTACAGATAGAATATTCGATATTTTACAAATAGCACAATTATTCATTATTCTACATGTAGGTAGGTACAGTAGGATATTTTTTTATAAAAATGTGTCGTCTCATTGTCGCGTGGCAAATGTCTGCGGATGCCTACAAATTACACAAGAGAATCTAATTTCAAAAAACTTATCCCTGTAGCAACATACGGACTATAAAAAGACCTTACGTCACAGTCACACAAATCCTGCATCGCGCTATAAAAGTTATCCGCGCGATTTGAACAGATAGTAAAAAAGCCAACTATAGTACAACCATCGGACTGTTGCCCACCAGATACGACACCGGTCTGGTTGGACCATCCTCCCTACTCAATGGAGATTGCGGGACTTTACACCCAATTCTGCATACCTCTACATTCCTATGTGACGTATTCCACATTCGGCACCTATCAATATTTTTCACTGGTGCCGGACGTCCTAAAAAAAATAAACGTCCCAACACTAGTACCTAGTGATCCGTAGGTGCCAAATGTGGAGTAAATTTTAAATAATAAATCATACCAATTACGGCACCTGCGAAAAATATTGATAGGTGCCGAATGCGGAATACCTCAGGTGCCGTTAAAATGGGAGCCCAATGTGGAATACGTCTCCCCTGTTTCTAAAAGCATTTTGTTTTTAATCTGTTTGCAAATCTCATTTATATTTGATTGGCTGACTGACTGACTGACTGACTGACTGACTTTGTACTATCTACCAATCACAGAAATAAACATGACTTTGACGCCTGCCAGACCAGTGCATTAAAAAGTGTCAGACAGAGAAAAAAATGAACAAAAAATATACAGCTGATACAAAAAAAACGCAACAGCATAAGTACCATAACAAACTAGCTACACGGCACCACAGGCTAACGCAGTGAAAGTCACCGCGGATGACACTTTCTGATGCCGTGACGTAATGCAGCACGGCATAAAGATAAAACGTTATTAGCAACGTTACGTAATGTAACAACGTGGTTTAACTCCGCCCGTCATTTACTTGAAGGCCAAAGAAATTGATTTAAGCTTCGAAAGAAAATTATGGAAAATTGCGTGGTTACATCCTGTTGAGGTTGTTTAACAAACAATTTAGCAGTTTTTGTCTACGGTTGTTAGAACAAAAAACAGGCACATGTAAAAACATTTTTTCTATGTACAGTCAAGGAAATGTATATAGTTAAGCACCTTACATAAGATTTAATGTCACTAACGAAACCTTGTGACAGTTTGGCAGTTTCAAACCTTAGTATAATACTCACAGCGGATCTTTGTGTCTCTGAAGTTGGCTGCAAGACCGTAGCTAATTTTGTGTCAATGTTGAAGGTGAAGATACCATTGTATAATAGCCCTTTTACTCGCTTACTTTGTCGCATCGTCATGTCTCGCTTACTCTATACAGTATACTCGATGTCAAACTGTTTCTTGCGCAATGGTTCGCAGAGCCAACTTCAGAGACACAAAGAACCGCTGTGACTATTATAAAGTATCAAATTATCAATATACTTGGCATTGTTTTTAAAAGAGACGATTCTTACTTTGTGTTTGTCAAATTTTTCTGTGCCACGAAAATTAGTAGTCCAGCAGACATACTACGTACCTAATTTTTCCGTGTCATCGAGTCCACCTGTATTACTTTGATATCAATACTGTTATAGTAGTCACAGTGGATCTTTGTGTCTCTGAAGTTGGCTGCAAGACCCTGCGCAGTTGCTATTTTTGTGTCAATGTTGAAGGTGAATATAGCATTGTATAACTGCCTCTTTCACTCGCTTACGTTTGGCGCATCGTCCTATCTCGCTTCCTCGTGCAGCTTACTCGATGACAAACTGTTTCTTGCGCAATGGTTGGCAGAGCCAATTTCAGAGACACAAAGATCCGTTGTGACTAGGTACTATATGAAGTTTAAATAAATACAAAAGAAAGAAAATATCCACGCTTGATCATCATCATAATATCAGCCGAAAGACGTCCACTGCTGGACATTGGCCTCCCCCAAGCTTCGCCACATAGACCGGTCCCGTGAGTCTCGTATCCAGCGGATCCCCGCAACCTTCACCAGGACATCGGTGCACCTGGAGGGAGGCCTTCCAATAGCGGAACATATAAAACAATATCTTAAATAATAACGGAACGGAATAAATTTAACAATATCTCAATCATACACAAATAAAAACAAAAATATAAAATACGTAGTCTGCTTCGTCTTATTATTAGCGTGTCGATAAAAAATAAGTAGAAACCAACAAAAAAATACGCTATATACTAGAGGTCGATATCTTGTATGTCTATGGTCTAAACCAAATAAGCTATAAGTTTCTTTTCATGTTTGCGAAACTACTTTCTCCAACCATATTTGTAAGAAATATGTTTTTGTGAGCCAGTCACAATAATATGATCTTTGAACCAATCATCACGTGAACGGACTGCACGTGGTTGAGAAGCTGACATTTTATCTCTTTATCTACTTCAAGGTTATTTGAATTATTTGATTGAAGCTGCTAAGGTCAACCAATCGAGAATTCTCTTTTTTAAAGTAATTTAAGACCCACCATTTTTAGGGTTCCGTACGAAGGTTCAAAGGGTAAAAACGGGACCCTATTACTAAGACTCGATGATCCGTCTGTCTGTCCGTCTGTCACCAGGCCGTATCTCATGAACCGTGATAGCTAGACAGTTGAAATTTTCACGAGGATGTATTTCTGTTGCCGCTATAACAACAAATACTAAAAACAGAATAAAATAAATATTTAAGTGAGGCTACCATACAACACGTGATTTTTTTGCCGTTTCTTGCGATAATGGTACGGAACCCTTCGTGCGCGAGTCCAACACGCACTTGGCCGGATTTTTTTTTCATTTAATTTGAAGCCTATTTTCTTCTATTGCAGGACAAAGTTATCTCTTCCCTCTTTCCACTTTTCTAGGTCTGATGCAATAGTAGGTCAAACCTACCAAATTTGAATTAAGTTGTTCTGGGCCTACAGCGTTGCCATCTGCTTTTGTTTGAGAGCACAAATGTTTCATTCAACCAATCTTCCTTGACTTGTTCAGTCTAACCGGGTACTGGATGCTGCTGAGTACCGGTATTTTACATACAGTGACTGCCTTTCTGACCTTTACCATCCGGTAACTCGGTCCATATGTTTAACCTTTAAAAAAACTTTTTCGCAAAAAAAGAAACAGACTATGTAAGAAAACACTAAAAAGTGCAAAATAACTAATGAGGTCGGTTGAATTTTTGTGTAAAAGTTATTATTTCTCTCTTTTTAGTTTTAGTACACCATCACTAAAAATGAGGAAATTCAAAGTCAAATAAAGTCAAATAAGTCAAAGTCAAATATATTTATTTAAACTAGGCCAATAAGCGGCACTTTTGAACGTCAAACATTAAATCTAAATTAAAAATGTACAAGTAATAAAAATTGACTCTACAGTAAATGAAATGAAATTCTATAGTAAAGTAAGGTAGGTACCTAAAGGATTGAAAAAAATACGTATAATAACCCAATTTACACATTCGTACTGTTTGTCGCTAAGGAGTTCGGTTGTATGCTCCATATCTTGAAAACTGGAGTACCGATTTTGACGAAACTTGCACTATTTCCTAAGTTGAGAGATACCTAATTCAATAAAAAAGAATGGTCACGATCCGATAAGTAGTTTCGACGAAATGCGAGGACAAACATACATACACTAATGAAATTTGACACACATGTTTAGAAGTCCAATTACAGTAACATATGTCAATATTGGGCAATTCCAACAATATTACATACATACGAGTCGAATTTGATTACCTACCTCCTTTTGTTTTGAAGTCGGTAAAAATATAGTCATCAATTTTAACTATCAACATAGTTGTGTAAAGGCCAAAGAGCAAAATAGGATAAAAAAGAAAGTAATGCACGTTCATAAAAATTCTAAGAATATCAAATTGCTCACGACTCCGGCTGTAATACGTCGGTCGTCGAATGATCGGCAAAGCTCATAGATATAATAAACAAGAAAGACGCTCAATCAAATGAATCATACATAGAGTGGGCACTGAGTTTGTATCCTCTTATTTTAATATTCGTCCGAAAATAGCTCTCTTAAAAAAACACAAAAAGATAACCTAAGCATCTTAATTGCCTTATATAAACTTGATTAGCCTAGCCTAGGCGGATCTTAGATATACTGAAAAAACCGGCCAAGTGCGTGTCGGACTTCGCACATTTAAAGGTTCCGTACCAAACTGTAAAATTAAGTTGGTGGTAATACGAAAAATTCACTAGTCACAAATTGGCTAGGCCCCAGAGGCAAGAGAGCCAGAGGACGCCCTAGAGAACGTTGGACATATGAGATAAAAAGAAATGCTGGAAAAAACTGGAAAAACTAGCAAAGACAAGAAAAACCTGGAGATTGTTGGAGGAGGCCTATACCCGCCAGGGGCCTTAACTTTAAAAATAAAATGTATGTTAATTCCTACCTAATGTTAAGAAACTATGTAGGTATGTTAAGGAAATAAAATGGATTAATAAAAAAATACGAAAATTAGAAAATATATTCTTGAAAATATCAGATTTATCAATATATTGGTATTTGTTAGTAAAATATACGTAATAATAAACATTATCACCAAATTTCAAGATCACAAGTCAATGGGCAGTTAAAAAAATCTTCGGATCAAAATTAAAAAAAAAAAAGATGACTTTGGTGGCTTCTCATTTCTTTGTTTTCCAATATTATTTTAAAACAAAAATTGCAGTATTTATTTTGGTATGGGAGCCCCCCTTAAAAAAATATGTAAATGTTTTTTGACAATTTGTATGGCTTTGGATCAATCAACAGACAGGCGGACTGCAATAGGGTTCCGTTTGGCCACCTCGGATACGGAACCCTAAACACGGTAAATTCATCTTCTTCTTTTCGAGTCGCGGTTAACTTAAAATAATTTGAGCCCAGTAGATTAAAATTAAATTGTGTTTTATAAAACCTTGCATTAAGTGCTGGTCTGGACTGGCGCACCGAACTCACATTGGATAAAAAACGGGTCTACGAACCCTTATTTTCCAAGTTGAAATAAAGGAATCGGAATCGGTTCCGTATAAAACGGATATTGTAAACAATATAAAGAGACGCTCCTAATGCCGAATAGTATGATTCATGTTCTGCTAGACATTACATTGTTAAACCCATTTAAATAAACTTCCTGTAGCATTAAAGAGGTTCTGCGCTGACAATTTAAGCTTATAATTGTGTCTATACATGATAGGTAGGTTTGCCACCCGTACTTTATAATAAAGTATTGTACGTTAGTTCAGGGAATTGTACTCTATACTTTATGAGAACAATAAAGTACACGAAAATACTTTATATCGCATGATTTGATTTCTTTGGAATTTTTAAAGTTTAGTCGTATTTTTTCGTTAAACGAAATAAAGTATGATATTTGTTTTAACTTGTATAAAGCAATTTCATTTTTATTGTCTATTCCCGCCACGTCAGCATTCACAGAAAGAGTATTTTCTGTGATTAATAGCAAATGGAGAGACGAAAGAAACAAAACGTCTCTGAATTTGATAAAAAATGAATTAGGTACTTATTTACTTTAAATTTAAATATAGACTCAGTTGCTGTGCAATTGTTTAGTAGAGATACTAATTTGATACAAATTGCAAAAAGCAATAAAGCATGTTTTTAGATTTAATAAATATGATTTAATAATAGAGAAAAATAAATTGTACTTTATTTTGATACTATGTACTTTTTTTCTTACCTATAATAACCAATGTACTTTAACTGCAAAAAAAAAATGTGGCAACCCTAATGACAGGTGACATTAGTCTCTATGATAAGAACTGGTGCTTTAAACCCTAGAGAGAAAAAAAATTAATTAAAAAAATCAAAATACCCGACTGCTTAAAAAGCGAACTAAAAAGACGTAAACAAGAAGAAAATCATGCTGTGCAGTCGGAGGATACATATTCGCGAGCTGGCTGACCAAAACCTGATGTGATTTTGATTTTTTTAATTAACTTTTTTATTTATAACTTTTTAGTTGACACTTTTTTCGAATAAGGTACATTTAAATATATAAGTGTTATATATTTTTGAAATCGCCTCTAAAAACCCTTTATTTTGATACCCCACACGATGGGTTTGGAAGAAAAAATAAAATTGGCCCCCCACAATATGGCGCCCAAAAGCCGCCATTTTTCTATTTTCCAATTTTAATGTAGCCTATGACACTCGCAAGGTTAAGACGAATCGATTGACGTATGAATCATCAAAATCGGTCAACGCGTTTGGTCTCTGGAACGCCACATAGGAACAAACATACATACATACATACATACATACATACATACATACATACATACATACATACATACATACATACATACATACATACATACATACACTGATAAACACATTACCCTCCTTCGGCAGTCGGGTAAAAAGGAGCGTTGTGTTGGGAGACAAAAGTTTAGGACGTAATAAAATGTTAGTAAGAATGTTACTGCAGTTGAAAACTAACAAAACAAAGCAGTAAAACAACATTGTTATATAACTAAACCTGTTTTCCTGCAATGATAAGAAGTATGAAGTTTATATTTATGAACCCTATTGGTATTCTAGCGGCGTCGAACGTTCCGCTAAAGTGAGCAAGACGCTTCAAGGTCAAACAAAACCGACTGGTTTTAGAGTCATCATCTTTAGTCTTTAATCATTTAAATTATTGTTTTGGAGAAACAAACGTGACATCAGAATCTGCATAGGATATTTCGGTATGTGGAGGAAACGGGGATAATATCAGCGTAGATGCAATGAGGACGTTGTCAACGGACAAGGAAAATATTTTAAGGTAGAAAACGACGGAGCTACCGAAGTCAGCCCTAGAATTCCTTGACGGTGTTCGCCCAGTGGTGACAGTATAGGCTAGTAAAAAAACCGGCCAAGTGCGAGTCGGACTCGCGCACGATGGGTTCCGTACAATTATCGCAAAAAACGGCAAAAAAATCTTTATTTTATTCTGTTTTTAGTATTTGTTGTTATAGCGGTAACAGAAATACATCATATGTGAAATGTTCAACTGTCTAGCTATCACGATTCATGTGATACAGACTGGTGACAGACGGACAGAAAGACAGACGGATCGTGGAGTCTTAGTAATAGGGTCCCGTTTTTACCCTTTGGGTACGGAACCCTAAAAATGGTTGGATAAAAATATCGCCCGGTTTCGCTTGATCAACGATTTGTTGCCCACCCCTTATACAGTCAAGGAATGTAAAGGTTAAGCTCCAAATTCCTAAATTCAATTAAAAAAATAAATCTTTTGTATCAAAGAGAATGCTACTTTAAACTAATCGGGCAATTAAAAAGCTTAGATGGCAATCGATTTGTTAACTTCCTTGACGTAGCTGCAAAAGTGACAAGTGAAGAAAATTATCGCATTTACAAGAAAAGTTGACATTAAAAATAAAATACAATGCAGAAGCGTTTGCCTTTGTTATCTAATGGAAACTGCAACCTATTAATTTTCTTTACATTTTTTTGATAAATAAATAAAAAAAAATCTTTACTGATAACAATATTCTTAAATTTCAACAAGTTAGCTTTGTAAAGTTGACATCACATTATCACATCATCAGCCTATTAATGTTCCCACTGCTGGGACACAGGCCTCCTCTCTGTGAGAGGGGAAATTTGACATAATCAAATACAATGCAGAAGCCATTGTAATTGCAAATTCGCAACCCATATTTTATTTTTTATACAGCTCATGAATTCCTTTTTGTCATCAATTTTTTTTTTATTATGAAAATACACACACAAAACTGATGTACGAAAACTGATGACGTGAAAAAAATAAGGTACAACACCAAATCACATTTAAAGGCAGCAAAAAGTACCTATCATCTTTTCCATGACCATGTTCAATTGTTCAACTTTGATCAATTTATCTGTACAGGCTGGGCATAAAATCGTGGTTCAATCGAAACAGGCCGATAGGTTAATTACAGAAAAAGAAAAAAACAAAAATAATTTTGTTTTGGTACTTTAGAACCTACTGCAAATAACACCAAATATCGCCCTGTTTCCTTTGATCCACTATTTGTTGCCCACCCCGTATACAGTCAAGGAATGTATAGGTTAAGCTTCAAGTTCCTAAGTTCAATAAAAAAAAAATCTTTTGTAAGAAGGAGAATGCTATTCTTTAAACTAATCGGGCAATTAAAAAGCTTAGATGACAATCGATTTGTTAACTTCCTTGACGTAGCTGCAAAAGTGACAAGTGAAGAAAATTATGGCAATTACAAGAAAAGTTGACATTAAAAATAAAATACAATGCAGAAGCGTTTGTCTTTGTTATCTAATGGAAACTGCAACCTATTAATTTTCTTGACACCTCAAAATAATATAATTCATTTTTGCCATAACACTTAATCACAGCAAAAAGTATCAGCTTTTCTGATAACACTATTCATCAGTTTCTACAAGTTAGCTTTGTACAGTCAAGGAATATAAAAGTTAGGCACCGTCAAGTAAAAATATTCTTGCACAATGCATGACACTTCTTATTATCCCGTACAATATATTGACAACAAATTGAATGCAAAATTAATCTACCTATACTAATATTGTAAAGCTGAAGAGTTAGTTTGTTTGAACGTGCTAATCTCAGGAACTACTGGTTGGAATTGAAAATTTTTTTTTGTGTTGGATAGTCCATTTATCGACGAAGATTAAAGGTATAACATCACGCGACGACCAATAGGAGCGGAGTATAAATGAAATATGTTGCAAAACGGGCAAAATTATTCCTTTTTAGGGTTCCGTACCCAAAGGGTAAAAACGGGACCCTATTACTGAGACTGCGCGGTCCGTCTGTCTGTCTGTCTGTCTGTCTGTCACCAGCCCGGCGAGCACGGCCTACTGTGACATGGCCTAAGTCACACTTTTTATCACAGTTTAGGCGATAAAGCCATTTTGTCTTAAATGCTAGCACGGCGGCGTGAGATATTTTCTTGACTTGTGGCATAACTTCTTGACATTTATTTGTTTTCTTTTTCGGAAATTTGCCAATTTTATGGCAGTTTCGGTTTAACCTTGGCCATAAAAACCATTTAGGTTCAGAGAAGCGACGACGCACTATTTTCGAATTATGTGCCTCCGAATTTTATTTTATTTTACATAAAACACTCTATATCTCGAAAACGGTATGTCCTAGGCAAAAAATAACCAAAATTTAGCCCCCCCTTTGATTCCCCCATGCTAGCAGCATCCCAACAGGAATTTAAGAAAAAAAAATTTTTTTTTTTTTTACTTTGCATGGTTTTCGACTTGAACTACAAATTCTTAACAGAAAATATTTTGGGTCATGACAAGTTATGATAAAATATGTCATGTCTTACAATTTGTCTTAAATACTAGCACGGGACAACCATGCGACATAGTTTCAAGACGCGACATGCCTTTCTTGTAGCTGACTTCATAGTGCGACATAATCTGAATAGACGACCAAATAAAATGATACTTATAAAAGTGTGCCGTTCATACAGATAAAATACTTTTTAATTTTGTTGGGAACAAATTAATATTTGACCCACGACCATAGACTTATGCACACTTTATTTTTCTTTGTTTGTTTGATAACATATTAAGTGTTTGTTAGAAAGATATAATTATTTTGAAAATATTAATAATTACTTAAAAAATATAATAGCTTGGACCCAGTTCCCGATACCGGTGAGCCCCAATTTTTTTTATTTTAGTTGTTTTTTGGGGGGTTTATTTAAAAAATAATTTAAAATGTAGATAGTAAGAAGAATATGGAATATAAGAAAATAATTATAAAAAAGTAATAATCAAAATAAAAATAATAATTAAAAATAGAAATAACAATTATAAAAAAGTAATAAAATAGAATTAATTAATAATCCTGTAACATTTCAATTAATTAATATTTTTTGGAGGTTTTATTTAAGAAATAATTTAAAATGTAGAAAGTAAGAAGAATATAAGAAAATAATTATAAAAAAGTAATAATCAAAATAATAATTAAAAATAGGAATAACAATAAAAAAATAACAATTATAAAAAAGTAATAAAATAGAATTAATTAATAATCCTGTAAAATTTCAATTAATTAATAAGCATTGATCACCACACACACAAAATAAATTTATTGCCATTTGGTGCAGGAAAATATTTTATTTTTCAACTATAAAATTTTATCACCACCTCCGAACGAAAGTGATATATTTTTCTTAATCATCTGTCTAAATGTGAAATTTGTGACAAAATGGGTGTGCCCGTATTAGCAAAGTAAGACCCGATGAGTCCCAAATAAACGTCAGGAAATTTTCTCACGCCGCCGGTACTAATAATTAAGACAAAATGGCTTTATCGTCCAAACTGCGATGAAATGTGTGACTCAAGCCATGTCACAGTAGGCCGTGGTCGCCGGGAAGCAACAAGAAAGGCATGTCGCGCCTTTAAAATAAGTCACATGTTTGACCCGGCTAGCATTTAAGACAAATTGTAAGACATGACATAATTTATCATGTCTTGTCACAAATGTCTTGGGTACGCCCATGCTCGCTCCGCAGGCTGTATCTCATGAACCGTGATAGCTAGACAGTTGAAATTTTCACAGATGATATATTTCTGTTGCCGCTATAACAACAAATACTAAAAACAGAATAAAATAAATATTTAAGTGGGGCTCCCATACAAAAAACGTAAATTTTTTGCCGTTTTTTTTGCGATAATGGTACGGAACCCTTCGTGCGCGAGTCCGACTCGCACTTGGCCAGTTTTTTTTGAGGGCTTCCGTTGCGTGCGGTGCGTAAACGGTTTAAGTTACGCAACAATCATGTATGTAGGGTATGTAGGGTAGATGGGTAGGTAGGTAGCCAGTTGACGGGAGCGAAGCCGCGTGGGACAGCTAGTAATTTAATATGAGAAAAGAGAGGTGTGTCACATACGAAAATTGCTCAAACCTCGCCTTTCGACTAAATTTAAAAACAAACACTACCAGTCAAACTTGTAGGATAACCAGACGAGTAAACTCAGCCGTAGTACATTATAAACCATAATCGCATAAACTTGTTTTGTACGATAACCTCTTGTTTTTGGGTTGAAATTGAAGACTTTACATTGACCTTTTGATGACGTCACGGAACAACGGCCTTCGTAAACCTGGGTTAGAAAGTCTAATTCGTGTTTTGGGGGTCTTTGTAGAAGAACGGGATGGTAAGACTGACAGAAAGCGAGGATTCTTCGGTCCGAGGCTCTAGTTAGTGTGCCCTTCACTATCAACAATTGCTAAAATTCCAACATGTAGGATAACAGTTTCATGTCCACACATCACACATCATCAGCCTATTAATGTTCCCACTGCTGGGACACAGGCCTCCTCTCTGTTTCATGTCCATTCATTCACAAACATTCCTCACGGCGGCGTTTACCCCATTTCTCCGCATCACATGCACAACGTCATTTCCATGTTTCTGTGGCATATACGACACATGACATAATGGTGGATTAACTTCCCTCTCTCACAGAGAGGAGGCATGTGTCCCAGTTGTGGGCACATTAAAAAAGCTGATGGTGATGATGATACCGAACTACCAATGGTCATTGTTTACACCACACTAATCAACCATATTTTTGTTAATGTTAATTTAACAAGTATTTCCAGAAAATCCACGACAAATATCCATGCAATACTCATTAACACCCACGTCGAATATAGCTTGTACAAATCATGCATTACGATGGCTTCGCGTTAGTTCCGCAAAACAGGTCCAATTAACTGCTATTAATTACCAAACGTTACGATTTCGTGCCAAACATGAAGCAAATAATAAGGAAAATAGAAGAAGTTAATTTATTTTTATTGATATTTCTATGGTACCACGAGGTCCCAGCGCTAAGAAACACAAAATATAAATACAAAATGTTTCTTTCTGTCGAAAGAAAATTTTGTTTAAATAAATGTCACTAGATGGCGCGATTTGCTATTGAATTGTGTGTACAATTAACATTTTCTGGAATTGAACATAAAAATTGTATATTCTTGTATAATCAATTAAATAAAGAAAGAAAAAAAAAATTATTTGTGACCCGCACAGGAGACACAAGATAAACAAAACACAAACAAAACACCACTCTCCTAAGCACAAAATTATGGAATATTGGGCTCTTAATTCAGATTTCAAAGATTATTTGATACCTGATAGCATCATCACAGATAATAATGCCTCAAACATTTAAAACCGCGCCATCTATTGGCATTAATTTTAAATTAGCCATTCAAATAATCTTTGAAATCATCAACCGAATACTGCACTGGAAATTGCTAAAATAATACTGAGCGAGTGGAACTCCGCGGGATACCAAATTTGGTTTAATTACATCAATTAAATTTGCAGCAATAAATTAGAATCGCGACTTTTTGCTGTCATAAAAATATTAATAAACTAATCAGTTTTCAATGGCCAATCTATTCCAGTTTATTGCAGAAAGGTTAGAGGTACTGCACGTTGCAAATTGCAATGGAAGCCGACAACGTGGGTGGATTCCCGGTACCAGAGAGATTTATTTATAAATAACTTCTGGTCTGCCGCAAAATCGATACACGTCACACGTGCGATGTTGTCTGATACCAGTTATCTGCAATATGATTGTATCTATATTGGGAATGGTAATTATTGTGATATTTTAGTTACCTGTCTAATTCTAGCTGCAGATTATGTAAATGACTTTGTGAGCTTATGATGCGCGGGAGTTATTTGTAATCGGTGCTACTAGTTTTTCTCGTTATCATTTTTGATGATAAAAAGTCCAAAAAACGTAGGAGGTTCCCAATTCGTCGGATTTTTTAAATGTTTGTTCCCCGATTACTCAAAGACGCCTGGACCGATTTGGAAAATTCTTCTTTCGTTTGAAAGGGTATACTTCGCAGGTGGCCCCTTGGTCATAAGGTCATCAGAGAAATCAAGGGAACTCCTCAAATATTAAAAGCATACATATAGCGATTTTGGTATTTTCATCAACAACACAATCATTTGCACTCAGAAAGTATCATTCGGCGAAGTGCAACTGATGAAGAAGACCACAGATGGCCACTGAAACTCCCTAATGTTAAGTATATCATGGGTATAAGATAATACTCGAATAGTTAGCAGACTATTATGAAGCAAATACTTATAAATAAATTGCACTGATAAAAATGGCACCATCGAACTGAACTGGTGATGAAGCCGGAAGGTAGGCACTGGAACTTCGAAATAAAACAATATATCCTAGTCGTGTTTGGGCTTATTGGCATCGTCATGAGATGTACTTTGGCTATAAATGATTATCATGTTAATTGGAGGTGGACCTACCTACCAAAACCAAAAAGAGAAAAATAATAACCTTTTAACAAAAAATCAAACCGACTTCCAAAACAAAATACTAGAAATCGACTTCAAAAAAGGAGGAGGTTCTGAATTCGTCGTAATCTTTTTTTTTTTATGTGCATCCTTCCTTAGGCGATCTCTCACTGTTGAGGATTGCACAACTTCTCATAAAGAGTACCTATTTATATTCCTTGACAATAAAGTGGTAGAGTATTTTGTAGCAATGACACGCCGGGACCAACAAATACTGCTTTACCGTGCTTCGGATGACAGATCTCGACGACAAGTGACAGTCCAGAAACGTGAGGCCTGCCCTGGGTGGAATCCCGGTGGGTCTCTTGAACACAGAATGTCAGTGCGTTTTGCGGGACAAGTCTGAACGAAATTCTGCTTAGAGTGGTAATGAAAATCCCGAACATCAGACAACCAGTCTTAACAATGGGTATCGTGTTGCCCAGCAACTGGGTTATGGGGGTCAGATAGGCGGTCGTTCCACGTAAAATACTAGTATAATCTTCAGTGGCATCCGGCTTGACGCGGACTGGAAGCCGTCCACAACATAGTTGGGAAAATTCTAAACAGATTGATTTTAGTCGCTCTCCATTTGCATCGGTATGTGTGTGGCTTGAATCTTGATGAAGTGCCACGTTCACTTCCATTAACACCGAAACCTGGCTTGCTTATTTCTTTGTCTCCCTCGAACCTCTGGCCTTCATTGGACGCATATTTATATTCCACATGGGAATTCAACTTCACAGCAGCTCCACAGACTACTGGCTCATTATTATGCACACGTGTTATCACATAGACGTGCTTTGCAAGTCTTGCATCACTATCTAGCCCCACGTGGGTTGCTCACAGCCGAGTGTGGGGCTATCACAGATATAAATCTAACTAGATATCGCAAAGCCCACCATCTGTATGAAAACCAAGCGTGCCACTTTTTACAAGCTTTTTATTAGCTTTTTATTGTTTTTTTTTTTTTTGCTGCAATAAATGATCATGCATACTGCGCTACCATGGGGAGATAGTGTAGCTTTGTGGGACTCCAAACGAGCCGCATATGGCAGGAACACGATTACGCGTAAGCGCTCTTCCGCCAACCGTCCGTCCATCGGCGGTCCAGGTCGCGGAAGGTGGGAAGAGCGGCACACCGCAATACTCCTCGCCCGCTGCGGCCTCTACCCTCAGCCGCGATGCCTCCCATGCGACATGGCGGACAGCCTCAGTTGCGATGTCGCCCAAGCAGCACCGGAACCTTATTTTTGGCCGCTGACGAGCGACCCCTCCTCGGGTTCCTTTTCGCTTCGCCATGGGATCGGTTTCGAGTCCAGCTGAATACCAGTATTTTCTATAGAGTGACTGGCCTATCTGACCATTAGTAACTGGGTAACACGATACCCCTTACTAGTTAGTGTAATAAGCTTTCTTGTTTCTGAAAAACGAAGTCGAAGATCTGAACCGAAGATCAAAATGACAGTCGGGACCAACGGCTTAACGTGCTTTCCGAGTAACGAAGAAGCCTCGGTTTGCAATGGATGTTTACCCATCTACGGATCGACCTCGGAATGCGTTGCTTAACCTTGAAGAGACCCGTGCGCGTTATTTAGCCACGAGCTCCTCAAATTGTGAATCAATTTAGATTTTTTAACTACACAAAAAAGTTCACATTTCAGTTAGGGAATTCGAACAAAATCGAATACCTCGGGATGTGTTCGAATTCAAAACGTAAATGATGTCTGTTGGTGTCAGCTTATCCTAAGTACTGTTAATACTAATCTATCTTCCTATCACGGCCTTAATTAATATTAATCATCATAACTGAATCATTCCTTATGTTTGCAGTACTTATTTCAAGAGCCCTCTTGACAATAATTTATCAATAAGTATTGTTTGCCAACGTTCGAGCTGAATAATGTCGTTTCTGAATGTGGGCGGTGTTTATAAATGTAGGCATTGTTTACAAGAGGGCAGGAGGACTTACAATATCAGAAATCATTGTGAAGACAGATTTTATATTTAGTCCGTATGTTCGTTAATCAATCACGCCTCAACAGCTGAAAGGTTGACCGTGGCTTGGATGGTTCACGTGGGATAATTTTAGACAACGCAGGCGAAACCATATGCAAAAATAGTATCTAGTGTTGTTGCCCTAAAGAACTAGTACCTGTGTCACAGAATAAATAATAGTTGTGTTACAATGTAACTACATTTTAACAATCATTTTTGTCAATCAGCTTAACTAAGCTGATTGACAAAATATACAATTACAATAGATCACTTGTTTTACAATCTAATCTAGCTTAGTTGCAAAATAGGGCTTTACAATATAATAATGAGCTGTGGCCAAAAATAATGTATGAACTAGAATCCCTTTTGGGCAGTGCTGCCAACTTAGCGCTTTCAGCGCCAGATCTAGCGCTTTTATATTCAATACCTAGCGCTAAATCTAGCGCTTTTTGAAACTTTGGATTTTCCTTTAAAAAAGTAACTGCGCAAACTATTAACTTCCCAAGGATATTTTGAGGAAAATTTCGTCCACAAATAAATATAAATTCAAGTCCAAAAGTGATCAAGACCAACCATATAATTCGGCGGCAAAAGCAATTGTAGTAGAAACAGACGATGATGAATTAATTTAATTCCTTTATTTTATAAAATAATAACATTAACAAGCATGTAACTCTCTTATATGACACATTTCGACTCAACAAAAAAAAAACGTCTAAACATTATTGGGCGTTTTGTCTGAATTCGGCGCCGAATACAGCGATTTTTTGACAGCTGCCATTTAGCGCTTTCTAGCGCTTTTGTTTATACGAGTTGGAAGCACTGCTTCTGGGTTCGGTTGGGAGGAAGTTATATGGCAATTGCAGGCGAAGGCAGTCGCAAGTGCCTTCGAACTATTAAAGAATTATGAAATTACGGTGCCCTATTATCTATTACCTTTGACAATTGTGAATAAGTACTTTTAATAACTTAGGAATATTACAAGACCACTTCTTTGATTCTTTTACACTAGTAAATTTATAAAAGAAGTAGAAACCATTTGGCTTCTGGAGGTACGATAAAATACCAACAAACACCAGCTTGCCAAACAAAATAATTAGGTTAAACCCACTGTACTGATTATTCAGCCGAAAATGTTATCTAGCGTACAAAACAATTTTTTCGTCGACCGTGAAAACCGAATAACAGGAAATGTAGTAATGTTTATTTTCATGACAAAATAGTTGAATATCAGAAGGGCAACTCCCGTATGTGTACGGAACATTTGTATTTCAATCTCCTTCTCAATGTTTCACTTCTAATTTTCCTTCATTTCGACATTAATATTGTCACCGAGATGAGACTGCGAATTTGCGACTTTAATTAAGTGCGAGAATTTGGCGACCTGCCTTATTGCTTGATTCCGTTGTGAAAAAGAGATAGTGCTATTCGTCCTGTATAACTGGGTTATTGGACGATTCGCCCGAATTTAACTTGCCCGAACCGGGCGAATTGTCCACTATTAAAAATATTCATTTTTCTGTGTCGATTCGCCTGAAATTATTTTATCGGTGGGCGAATCGACCACTCCAATATTATTTAGTGGACGATTCGCCCGAATTTTATTTTAGAGAACAAACAATATAAAAGTACAGTCATGCTCACCCGTCTCGGTAATATTATGAAGAATTAATCGAAGTTAATAGATATTGTACTAGAAACTAGGAAAGCAATTCAAACGTATGATTATATACTGAAAAGTGACGTCACAAGCCCCCACTCCTGAACTTTGATGCGCTTATCTTTGTCAATTTTTATTTATTTGATAAAGCAAAAAATACTGGTTCAATATTATTTAATAATCTCATTGACAGATTAAATAGAATTATCATTTTTCTACCTAGGAAACATCCCTCTTCTCGATGAAGCCATCCAAGGCGTCCCGCCATCTTCTCCTAGCTATAAGAAAGTAAACGATTAATATTCAACTACATCCGGTTAAACTGGAACCCGACCTGTGGTGTTCACTAGTAACACTAGTTAGGGTTTGGGTTTTATAATAAAACAACCAGATTTATTAGTAAGTAGACAGCACTGAATAGGAGTATACACACGACCCAAACATAGTTTGAGAAAAGACTCTACAGATGATGGAGATAAGGACGGTTTTCGTACTGCAAGTGTAGGTAGCTACAGAAGTCTGCACTTCTATAGTGTATTACAGTGCAAACTCGCTTGTTTGTCTCCTTAAATCCGATACACGAGTAGAATCCCTTCGCAATGGTGCTAAATCACAAGTCTAGTTATAGGAGCTATAAACAGTGTGGGCGGCTCGTCAGTAAACAAGCTTGGTCGCCACTGCGCCGATATTTGACAAACAGATTTGATAGAATGAAAATGAATGTGTACATACGTAGATGATATGTACAGTCGAGGAATGCAAAGGTTTAGCAAGCAACTTTAATTCAAATTTTACCGATTCTAACAGTTTTTGTGAGATTTAGACTATGTAATATGAATTTACTAGCTTCGCCCGCGTGAATGTCGAAAGTTATCCCAAGGGAACTTATTCCCGGGATAAAAAATATCTTATGTGCTATTCCTGACTATAATCTATCTCTGTGCCAAATTTCATTGCATTGTAGCCGTTTGAGCGTGAAGAATTAACTAACATACAAACACACACACACTCGCAAACTTTCGGCTTTATAATATTAAGTGTGCTGTGTGAACTTTTCACGAAAATTCTCTGTAAATTGAAATTTCGTTAAATTTGGAACTATATTACTGTCATGAACACCTTGACGCTTTATGAATTACGACGTACAAGTGATATTTATCCGTAAGGTCATAAATAAATCATATCTGTTGTACCTAATGGAAATATCTTAAAAATTACTTCTTGAAAGGTTAGCATGCTCGCTCTTTACGGAAAAGGCTTCAATTTGAAACTTCCTTTACAATTTCAACAATTCTGTTGCTATACAGTGAACAAAACAATTTTTAGACCTTGTTGTGCTGCTAGGTAGTGAAGTTCCAAGTAGCTCGTTTTAGAACCTATGTCTCATCAAATCTCTTAAAAGTTATTTTTAGTACGCAATAGCAATGAATTAGTTTTGTAGTGCAAAGATGTTTATTTACCGTCTGCATACCAAGCGGTTTTTTTACTGTTCGGTTTATTTTGATTTTATTTTTGATGGGTTTGCTCTTGACTCTAGTCTAGGTCAGAGGTGACAGAGACAGAGTCGACGATGGAGCGAGCTTACCCAGAAGAAGCCTGTTCATTCGAACTTTGAAGAGATTCGGGTTGAATGCTTTCGGAAACGCAGACGCAGGTAGTGAGTTCCACTCTTTTCCTGTGCGCATTATAAAGGTTCTAGGAAATGTCGTAGAACTAAAACCGGCAAGCCGTTTCCTTACGATGTTTTCCTTCGCCATTTTGAGAGGATGATACTTTGTTTAATTAATGATAGGCTCGCGTTTGTTTGACCACTATCTCACCTGATGGTAAGCGATGATATGGTCGACGGTTAAGCACGCTTACGTAGAAGTCACTCTTGACTCCTTTCTTTCTTCTTCTTTTGGAGAGCGCTCTCCAAATAAAACTTTAATTAATATGGATTTCAATTTTCTTCTCCATAATTGTTTGTGCACCAGTAGGTATAAGTTATGCGAAATATTCACGCTTGAAAGACGTTGATGACTTCAGAGCGCACTTATACATGTAGATTGTCGGTAACAAGTGTTTAAATACAAATATTGTGTCAATCGTGACAAGTTAGTATCGACATTTTATGGTTAGATTTAACCCACTACGGTAGTTTGGACTGAATTATATTATAGGATGGATAGTGTACTGCGTAAACTACCAGGAGGCCAGAATCATGAAGAAGTATTTGCGGGCCTAGAATCATAAGCGGTAGAGACTATAACGGAGTACCAGGACGTCAGAATCTAAAATTACTCGGTACTTTTTTTACATCTCAAAATTCCAGCCTCGGTAATAAATACTTACTCATGATAATCATGAGTATAATCTGCTGGTACTTCAGTTAGTCTTTATCGGTAATTATTTCAGCCGGCAGCCCAGCAAATACTAAGACTTCTTCATGATTCTGGTCTCCTAGTAGTTTGGGTATAAATACTTATAATGTACAACATCTTACAAACTACTAAAAAAGCAAAAGAGGAATTTATATTTTTATCATGTTATTAAAATCTCTACTGATTTCAATCGAATTTTCGATTTTGACGTCCTATAAAAATAAACGTCCCAATACTAGTTACCTACTGATCCATAGATGCCAAATGTAGAATAAAATTTTAAATAATAAATTATTCCACATTTGGCACCTGCGAAAAATATCGATAGGTGCCGAATTTGAAATACCTCAAGTGTCGTTAAACCGGGTGCCCAATGTGGAATACGTCATTATGTTGAGTGCATCGGCGGAAACGACATTGTCATGCTATAACACAAGGCTGTAAATATCTTATTGCAGGAATAAAACATCTCAATCGTGCCATACACTGAATCCTTTAAAAATATGTATACGTCAAAACAGCAAATTCTTGGCATAGCAACGTGTACCATTTACTTGACCAATTTACTTAGGAAGGTGTTAAAAACATTAAATGGCTATCAAAACCCAACTCAAACATTGAGGCCATGAAATCCAATACGGAGCTCAAATATGAAACGTGGGCAGTACTGACAGCAAAACAAACAACATGACATGGCGGCTGGCGTGGAAATACGTGGTACTTACGTATTGTACCGACAGCAAAAATATAAGTCAGAAGATACTTTCAATACAAGTAGCGATAGTATGTCGTCCATGTAATAGATTTATTGAAATTCATTGGGATTTTTTTATTAGAAATTTAACTGTTCAATTAAAAACATATTGAGTGAAGGTTTAGATTTAAAACACTCTGCGATCTTCTTCACCAAATTATACTTTCTGAGTGCAAATGCTTGCAATGTTGATGAAAATACCAAAATCGCTATACGTATGCCTGTAATGTTTGAGGAGTTCCATCGATTTCTCCTGGATCCCATCATCAGATCCGGACCTGGTGACTATGGGACCACCTAGGCGTTTCAAACAAAAGAAGAATTTTCCAAATCGGTCCAGGCGTCTTTGAGTAATCGGGTAACAAACATAAAAAAAGATTACGACGAATTGAGAACCTCCTCCTTTTTTGAGGTCGGTTAAAAACAGCTAAACAACAACAAGCAACAAGCTCGTAGATTTTTGCGATGTAACGTCGCACCGCAGTTTTGTGTTTGGGCCCAAAAACACTCGCTCATAGCCGAGCGGTAAAACTATCGAAACTACACACTTGCTTCTCGTTGCTCGCCAATTCGTTTTTAGTTTCTCTAGCTTTACTCGCTACTCGCTGATCGTCGGCGGCGCGACAAGTGTCTCACTCACGTTCATATATCTACACGCAATTCAATAAAGCATATTCTATTCATGTGAACATTCAAGTTCCATTGAATAGATTTCCTTACCTTAATCGCTTCTGGCTTCGGCAAACTCCTTCCAAGTCTTCATTAGGCAGTGTGGGACTCGCACCACTCGCTCGGGGCGGCCGCAACTACCGTTTTGGTCTCTCGGCGTGAGTTCTGATCTGACCGCCAAGCGAGCAAGCAAGCATCGCTGAGCGAGTATAAATTTGATAGCTCTTATCGCTGCGACAAACTTGTGGTGAGAGAGTACTCGCCGGCAGTGTGAACAGCCAGCGATCAACTATTACTATTGACACGGGATCTTATATCTTTTGTAAGTACGTTTCTTCAGCGAGCTAGCGAGTTACTCGTCGGCAGTGTGAGACATGTGCCTTAACAACATTATTTTTATCTGTGAGAAAATCATCCCCACCTACTGACTACAGTAAGTACCTGCCTTGAATACAATCTAAATATTATTCTCTTGTCTGCAAAAATACCAGCATTATTAACTTGAAATATGGCTACTTATTAATCATTTCACATTGTATTTAACCTTGTTTGTTTGGTAAACGATTGTATTAAAATGAAATGTACACTGAGAATGTCGGCTTGTTATTTTGTTTGTCGTTTTGGCATCGAGGTGTAAACAGGCCGACAGGATAATATTTTGTGTGACGTCATCATAACGGGTATCGCGAGTCAACAAGTCGTACTTTTACGCCTACGCCAAGATTTCCATCGTAAAGTAGGAATATGGATTTCTGCAGCTGAAAGATGGAGACTATCTTTGAGAGATGTTTGGCCCCTTTTGATTTTTTAACCGACTTACCAAAAATGAGGAGGTTCTATGTTCGACTGAAAAAGTATGTTCCGAAATTTGTCCCATTTTAATTTGGTGAAGATCTGATGAAGAACTTCGCAGATATACAACAGAACTCTAAATAACGGCATATCTCTCGTGATTGCTGCAATCTTATGTCTGTTTATTGTTTATACCATTTCATAACATCACGCCAGTACGCTCTTAAGGGGTACGCAGATATCTCATGTCACCGGTTACGTTCATGTTTCATGATATTCGGGTAATCTGTTCTGGCGTTATAGGAACCTTACTAAACAACTTGCCTATTAGGTAGGTACAACTAAAAAGTGAAAAATAAAAATAAATTAAGAAAAAATACTATCGACTTTCCAATAAAAAAAACTACAAAGTAAAAAATTACTTTATTTTTGGAAGTCGGTGTCCATAACGCAAAAAATTGTGAAGTCGGTAGTATATATTTTTTTTTTAATTTGTTTTTCGACTAAAAATGTTACTTTTTTTATACGTTAATAAGTAACTTTTAAGTCTCTTTTAATACCTAGTCCATTAAGCATAAATTTTGAGTATCTTCTAGTTGGTTGGGGGACAAACAAAACAAAAAATTTTATAAATTAAAAAAATCGCTAGTGTTCAAGAAATAATCATTTCTTTGGTCGTCATACCAAGGTAAAAATTAGAAAAATATCTCAAATTCTACGAAAAGAAACCAGTCTAGATACAAGTAATTAATCTCTTTTACTGCTCCATTGAATAAAACCTAAAAATATATCAAAGTGACTCACTGGGAGCTAAAGCTAGATATCGTTAGCGGAGTCTCATCGCGCATGACGTCACAGCGGCGGTGACGTCACTCCCTCGCCCGAGGGAATATCTATGTGTGTGCAGTGTGCATTATTGATTAACAGGTGACTAGTGTGCACAGTTATGACATTGTTTAAGTAATTAGGTTACACGGTCTCATTATAACAGCCACGAAGTGCGATCCTTTGGGATTTTGTCGAAGGTTGATCGTTGCATAATAAAGGCTGTACTGCTGCTGTATGTATGTAACTCAGGGTCTGCTATGTGTGTCAGAGGCCTTAATACAGGCCCAGTTCAGAGGCCTTACTCATCATTTTAGTCGGAAGTTCACTACTGGACTTAGGCTTCCCCCAAATGTCGCTACGTCGTCGTTCCGTCCTGTGCATCTCGCATCCAGAGGATTCCCACCTTGCTATCACGTCTTAATGTCATTATGATTCCGTTGAGCAAAAGGGATAGTCCTATTCATCTTGTTTAGCTCCGTCTCTCTCTCACACTAGAAACATTTTGTCTTTAAGACACCATAGAAGGTGATCTTAGATGTGCGGCTGTAGTTAAAAACCGGCCAAGTGCGAGTCGGACTCGCGCACGAAGGGTTCCGTACCAAAATCGCAAAAAAACGACAAAAAAATCACGTTTGTTGTATGGGAGCCCCACTTAAATATTTATTTTATTCTGTTTTTAGTATTTGTTGTTATAGCGGCAACAGAAATACATCATCTGTAAAAATTTCAACAGTCTAGCTATCACGGTTCATGAGATACAGCCTGGTGACAGACAGACAGACGGACCGCGGAGTCTTAGTAATAGGGCCCCGTTTTTACCCTTTGGGTACGGAACCCTAAAAACGAGCAGTTTTAGTATTTTTTTTTTATGTTTGAGCTTGCAAGTGCTTCTATAATCTAAAGTAGATTAAAAAAAAGTGATGTACAGTGTGAGAAATTAATAGTTTAGCAGTTTGACAAAATAGGTCAATTAGCCGTGTCGTCATCGTACATCGTACAAGATGAGAATCATCAAGGTTTGAGAGGGAGACGCAGCTGAGCTATACAGAACGAGTAGCGCTATCCCTTGTTTACAAAATCACAACGGAATCATTATTATTAATACAATTATTTCAGATATCATACCCATACACGGTTAATACAAAACACAAATTAAAACAGAATTAAATTATTTTATTTAAAAATTAAATTTATTATTTATTATTAATTTCATTATGGCGTTGTGACTTCGTATTACGGCCCCGAATGTCATCTATACTATCAATACTAAAATTATAAAGAGGAAAGATTTGTTTGTTTGTACCGAATAGGCTCCGAAACTACTGGACCGATTTAAAAAATTCTTTCACCAATATTCTATATTATTCCTGAGTGACATAGGCTATTTTTTAATCCCGAAAACGGGTCCAGTGGGGTAGTCTACGGGAGCGAAGCCGCGGGGAACAGTTAGTATAATATGTTTTCGAATGTTTGCTTGTAGGCCTTACCAGTTTCCGCAAGATATTTTCCTTCAACGTTTTTAAAGGTTGATAAGCGCTGATGTCTTTGCCAAAGATATACAGTTTATCTTACAATGTTAGGACAATATATTTGTGTTGTTACTTCCCACGATTATTATCACATAGGTACCTAAACTGCATGAGAAGATTAGTATGTCAGGAGCATGAAAGGACAGACACCATCCTCTTCTAAATATAATCTTTAAGTGGAATCCTAAACTCCATTTGAAATAACATTAGACATTTTTCCAAATCTTTTAACAGTCCGTTAAACCGATTTTGAGTTCCATCCCGTAAACATAAGGATGACATAAAATCACATGCAGACGAAGTGGTTACTAATTTTGCAAAAAAAAAAAAGAAAAATTCGTAGGAACATATTCGCGAGCTGGCTGAGCAAAACCAGATGTATCCTCCGACTGCACAGCATGATTTTCTTCTTGTTTAAGTATTTTTAGTTCGCTTCTTAGGCAGTCGGGTTAATTTTTTTTTGAATTAACCTTTTTTATTTATAACTGTTTTAATAGTTTTTTTTTTAATTAGGTATATTTAAACAGATAATTGTTATATATTTTTAAACCTAAAACCCTTTATTTTGATAACCCACACGATTGGGATGGAAGAAAAAAAAAATTGGGCCACCACAATTTGGCGCCCAAAATCCGCCGTTTTTTTATTACCCATTTTTTTTTTATATTCGTAAGTATAAGACGAATCGATTGACGTAAGAATCATCAAAATTGGCCAACGCGTTCGGTCTCTAGAACGCCACATACACATTACACTCCTTTGGCAGTCGGGCAAATAGACATCGCAACCCATCATACAGCCAGTAAGGTAACTACTTTTGCCAATTAGAAAAAAAAAATTGACTTGGCACTTTCTTCTTCGCTTTTGTTTCAAATTTGACTATTAACTTTTCGCCACCACACTAACCCGGTTTCCGCGCAATTCATAAAGATAACACTGTATTCTAAGTTTCTAACTATACAGGTAAACAAATGCCTAATTAGTCGACAATTACCAGTGTTGGAAACCTGCCAGACAATAGATATTCATTACAAACGAGGACACTTTCTAACGGATAGAAATGGCGTCATGATTTCTATCACGAATATAAACAGCTTAGTATTATTATTTAAACGCGATCCGTCATGGCCACGCTTGTTTGGATGTTTGGGCCAAAACAAATCTTGGACGAATAGCTGTTATAAAAATCTAGCCATTCTAAAACCATCCTGAATAATAATAAAGGATTTGTAAGTGCTGTTTCATCATTATCATCATCTCAGCCGAAAGACGATCACAGCTGAACCTTGGATTCCCTCATGTGTCGACTCTTCGACCGGTCCTACTGTACGTCTCGCATCCAGCTGATTACCACACCCTTCACCAGATGATTGGTCCACCTAATGGGAGGCCTTTGAAAAGCCATTTTATATGGTAATTGAGAAAAAGTATAAGCATTGATGTACACAGTGTGGGAAATTAATTGTTCGGCAGATTGACACAATACGTCAATTTGCCGTGTAACCAATTCTTAACAATCGTGTAACCATTTTATCAATCTACTAGCTTTTGCCAGCGGCTTCACCCGCGTGAAAGTCGAAAATTATTCCGAGGGAACATATTCCCGGGATAAAAAGTATCCTATGTACAATTCGTGACTATAATCTCTATCTGTGCCAAATTTCATGCAGACCCGTCCAGCCGTTTGAGCGTGAAAAAGTAACAAACATACAAACACACACACACACACTCGCTTACAAATTTTCGCATTTATAATATTAGTGTAATCATGAGACAGTGCTTCAGCAGATTTACCTATCTATACTAATATTATAAAGAGGAAAGATTTTTTTGATTGTTTGTTTGTTTGTTTGTTTGTACCGAATAGGCTCCGAAACTACTGGACCGATTTAAAAAATTCTTTCACCAATAGAAAGCTACGTTATTCCTGAGTAACATAGGCTATTTTTTAATCCCGAAAACGGGTCCTGTGGGGTGGCCCACGGGAGCTAAGCCGCGGGCAACTGCTCGTTTATAATAAAGCCGTTTATTTCCGAAATTTGGGTGTGGTGAATTTGTGTGGATTTAAGAAGTGTTTAGAGTGGCTAGTTATAGGAGTGTCGCAGTTCGGCGTGCCTTTTGCCATAGGCCTTCTCCAACTCTCTCCACTGTATTCTGTCTTCTGCTACTGTAGTCCAATAAGACCCCAAACCCCAAAGTTATGCGGATATTATCTTCCCATCTTGTTTTTGGACATCCCTGTTTTCTAGTTCCGTCTCTTAGGTACAAATGGAGCAAACAAATGATCCTTTGTCACTTGTTTGATCCATTTGTTTATTTTGCACTGGTGTAAAAGATTTACTTAGTTTAGCAAAAACTTGTTCAGCCTCTAAGAAAATGAATGTTGCTTTGGTACCATCATTATACATACTGGTTTCGTTGTTACCATTTTGGTACTGAACTCTTATAAACTAGTTCGTGATGGTCTGTGACCGTTGTCTGTACTGTTTCACAAGTGCTAATTAAAAACAGGGTACCTATACCTAATTACCTATACTGAATAATGATGAAAGATAAACCTAGTTTACTTCTCAGGATATTTCAGGTATTAATTACTGCTGTCACAGTTTCTACGCTCTTGTAATGGTCTATTGTTTTACTGTTTACGAAACTTAACTGTGAAGTTTATTGCTGTATATTTTTCTTGGTATGTGAAAGTATTTTTATTAACCGACTTACCAAAAAAGGAGGAGGTTCTATGTTCGACATTATGTATGTTTTATTTATTTTTTTATTTATGTTCACCGATATCTCCGTCAATTGTGGACCGATTTTGAAAATTCTTTTTTTGTTTGAAAGAGTATACTTCGAAATTGGTCCCATTTAAATTTGGTGAATATCTAATGAAGAACTTCGGAGATATACAACAGATCTCTTCAATAAATAACGGTAAATCTCTCGGGATTGCTGCAATCGCATGTCTGTTTATTGTTTATACCATTTCATAACATAACATCACGCCAGTACGCTCGAAAGTGGTATGCAGATCTCTCATTTCACCGGTTATATTCAAGTTTCATGTTACTCGGGTAATCTATTCTGTCATTATAGGTACTTACTTAACTACTTCCCTATTAGGTAGGTAAAACTAAAAAGTGAAAAATAAAAAAACTTTTTTACAAAAAAATACTACCGACTTCCAAATAACAAAACTAGAAAGTGAAAAATAACTTTATTTTTGGAAGTCGGTGTCCATAACTTAAAAATTTGGTACCTACCCAAAGACACCGACTTCCAAAAATAAAGTTATTTTTCACTTTCTAGTTTTTAACCGACTTACCAAAAAAGGAGGAGGTTCTATGTTCGACATTATGTATGTTTTTTTTTTTTTTTTTTTTTTTATGTATGTTCACCGATATCTCCGTCAATTGTGGACCGATTTTGAAAATTCTTTTTTTGTTTGAAAGAGTATATTCCGAAATTGGTCCCATTTTAATTTGGTGAAGATCTGATGAAGAACTTCGGAGATATACAACAGAACTCTTCAATAAATAAAGGCAAATCTCTCGGGATTGCTGCAATCGCATGTCTGTTTATTGTTTATACCATTTCGTAACATAACATCACGCCAGTACGCTCGAAAGGGATAAGCAGGTCTCTCATTTAACCGGTTATATTCAAGTTTCATGTTATTCGGGTAATCTATTCTGTCGTTATAGGTACTTACTTAACTACTTCCCTATTAGGTAGGTACAACTAAAAACCGGCCAAGTGCGAGTCGGAGTCGCGCACGAAGGGTTCCGTACCATTACCGCAAGTAACGGCAAAAAAATCATGTGTCACGTACGTTTGTTGTATGGGAGCCCCACATAAAAAAATATTTTATTCTGTTTTTAGTATTTGTCATAGCGGCAATTGAAATACACCATCTGTGAAAATTTCAACTGTCTAACTATCACGGTTCATGAGATACAGCCTGGTGACAGACAGACAGACGGACCGCGGAGTTAAAGTAATAGGGTCCCGTTTTTACCCTTTGGGTACGGAACCCTAAAAAGTGAAAAATAAAAAACTTTTTTGAAAAAAATATTACCGACTTCCAAGTAAGAAAACTAGAAAGTGAAAAATAACTTTATTTTTGGAAGTCGGTGTCCATAACTTAAAAATTTGGTCCTACCACAGACACCGACTTCCAAAAATAAAGTTATTTTTCACTTTCTAGTTTTCTTACTTGGAAGTCGGTAATATTTTTTTCAAAAAAGTTTTTTATGTTATTTGGAAGTCGGTAGTATTTTTTTGTAAAAAAGATTTTTTTGATCCTTAGAATAAGTGTAAGATATAAAAGCAAATAAAACTTACTTGGTAAGTTGAATACGGAACATTCAATCAATGGAAAATTTTCATTTTGACAAATCAACCAGATTAATTGCGTAAATTTACTTTTTAAAGCACATGGGTGAGGCACTGAATTTCCTTGCTAAATCCTTCGGATTGTCATAAAAAGTCGGTAACATAACTGGGGTGTAATGTTTTCTGTTTGGCTCGCACTGTCCAAGTCACCAGTAGATTTGGGGAAATGGAATGTCTATAAACGGAGCTCGCGTTGTGTTATTTTGGCCCCATCAAAATTTTACTCTTTTAGTATTGACACGCTACGAAAAAAGGAGTATCGGTTCTTGTACTTTCAGGTTCTCTAGATTCTCCTCAAACATTTCTTTAACGAGGATTCTGACATTTGCTAAATGTGTCTTTAAATGAGTGTCCATGGAGTTTCATGCACGTTCTTCTCTTTTTGGAACGTATACAAATTCTTTTAACTTTCTGATTAACTGACCGTCTACTTGACAAGTCAAAAGTGCCTATAAATAAATGGATTGGGGTTTGTAACGCCTGCAATTCTTACCATATATTGTCCTATCCTAGTTGATTGTCCAGAAGGTTCTCGATCCAGTATATTCTCGAGTTCGTCCGTGTGATGTCATTACACCATAGATACCGGTTCTGTAAAAAATCATGTGCTATAATTAATGACTCTCGTACATGACTTAAGACACGTCTTTCTTATCACTTTTAGTATTACTACATAGTTACAGCACTCGTATATCTCTTTGTAATGTGTTGAACCTTATCTTAGAAAGACATAGCCATAAACTGCATAGTTGAAAGCTCTGAGACAGTCTAAGAGTGATGATGTGTTTCGCAGAATATCAACACCGTCTGTGTGCAATCTCTTAAATCGATATTTTCCACGAATTTCATTTCGCTGTGGGGCTTAGCATTAATACAATGAAAGGAGACAAGTAGAAACTGTTTCAATTATTGTCTTGTGGATAATTTTGTTACATTTACTTCTTAGAACAATGAGGACGGATTTTTTAACGGTGATGATGATAATCTTTATGTAGTAATATTAATCTCAAAAGACGGATCTGCACTGGACGCGTCCAACTGATTACCTTCCACAGATACATTTTTTTTTTGTAAATATCTAATATTGAAATTATAATAGGGTTGTTTCCTGGGTAGAAAAATGATAATTATATTTAGTCCGTCAGTGAGATTATCAAATAATATTGGACCCGTATTTTTTGCTTCATCAAAATAAATAAAAATTGACAAAGATAAAGCGCAGCAAAGTTCAGAAGTGGGGGTTTGTGACGTCACTTTGTCAGTATAAAATGTAGTACACGTCACACGATATTTTGACGCACTGTATCGTCGTTGTCATGTCAAATATTTTTAAACAGATTTTTTTTGTCAACAGCCCTATCCGTGCTAGTGTTTAACTGAATGTCGATCTAGGTTCTGTTGTTTTAAAGCTACCAATCAACATAGCAAGATTAAATTACCGCTCTTATCCTATGTGTCGTACGGCAACAAAGGACTGTAAAGCATGCTAGTACTCTGCAATATAGAACTATTATATTACACGTTACTTTGCGGTAACTCCTCCATTATGTCACACATGTTTATTGTTATATTCTGTACGTAGTTATTACTGACCACACCAATTTGTTAGCTCTTTGTTCGCGAAAATTACACTTCCTTATTGTCAATTTTCATTATATTGTTTCCAAGTACCTACTCAGAAATCATCAAGATAAATTAAACGACAACGAATAATTTTTATCAAGTTTACGGAGTCTAATTTGACGGGAAAGCGTTTAGGAAATTATAAAAGAACTTGGAATTGTTTTAAACGTTTTAATCTTATTTGAGATGGTGGAGCTTTAGATTCTGTGATGAAAAAAGATGCAGATTTGATTGTATCCAAGAGCGAGAACTGTCCCAGTGAACAAGCTAAATAAAAATAGGGATGTTTCCTGGGTAGAAAAATGATAATTCCGTCCGTCAGTGAGATTATCAAATAATATTGGACCCGTATTTATATATTAATTTAGTCCGTCAGTGAGATTATCAAATAATATTGGACCCGTATTTTTGCTTTATCAAATAAATAAAAATTGACAAAGATAAAGCGCATCAAAGTTTATGAGTGGGGGCTTATGACGTCACTTTTCAGTATAAAGTGTCGCAAGGCGTGACGTCACACAATATTCCAACGCGCTGTATCGTCTTCACATAGTTTATGTTTAAGTGTCAAAAGATAAAATACGTGTACAATATTTTTTATTAATCTAACCGACGGACAAATACATGCTTCACATATTAAGTTTTAATATTAACTGCTATGAACACCGTATTGTTTTACCGTTTTTTTTGTCCGAGTTGGAATCCTTTGTAGCGCAGAATATAGAGCCTACACTACAAAGGACTTCGCCAGACAAGGCTAAAATTAGAATTAATATTTATTATAATAAAAAATATATTTATTATTTAATATTCTTTTTTTTTTATTTATATTTTTTTTTCATGTTAAATATCCCGAAACAAATATTAATTCTTATGATTGTGACCATGTCAGCTTAAAAACTTATAAGGCTAAAATTGTTGTATAAATTGATTTGATTTTGACCTGTCCACAGCAGACGTAGAATATTATTGTTTATTTTCAACTTAAAACATGATGATAACCCAGACCTTTAATATATAAATTATTCTGTGACGACTCCTATACATATGATTTCGTAGATACTCAAGTTATCTGGTGTTTACACGTTTCACACTCATAATAAACGTGATATGGGAATTCACATACACAAGCCAGTATACTGGAATGTTTGATGTGAACAACGACATTGAATTAATTATATTGACACGGTAATGTCTCCGTACCAGCTTAACGAGATTACATTGTAGAGATAATTCATTCTCTAATGACCTGCACACTGCGGAAGGCAATTCTATGGTTACGCAATACTGGTCCTAGCGACACTCGTTATTTTTAGGGTTCCGTACCTCAAAAGGTAAAAAAGGATTTATAAGATCACTTTCTTGTCCGTCTGTCCATCAGTCCGTGTGTCACCACCGATTTTCTCAGAAACGGGTGGACCTAGCAAGTTGAAATTTATACCAGATACGAAGGTCTATAGTCCCTATTAGGTGTATAAAAATCAAGGTCCTGAGTCAACACGATACTCGTGCGCCGAGGGTTCCGTACCTACCCATCATACCGCGAAAATAACATTGGTGTAATTTTTATTTGTGGCCAAGTTTTAAGATATGGGCAAATATAGATTTTCGCGTAAACATATAAGTACCAAAATTTACCTTTACCTTTTATATTTTGCGGCATTTTCCCTTTACTTGTGCTGTAAGTCCTTGCTTTTAACCAAAATTGTCAATTCTAGGTCAACCGGAAGTATCCTGTAGGTTTTGGGTCGCAAAACACGAAATTTGGCAAAAAGTAAGGTCTTACAGCACAAATAAAGAATAAATGCCAAAAAATAAAAAAATGTTGAAAATTACGGTTAATTTTTGTACTTACAAGTTTTCGCAAATATCTAAATTTGGCCATATCTTTAAAACTTGGCCACCAATAAAACTGATACCAATGGTATTTTGGCGGTATAATGGGTAGATACGGAACCCTCGGCGCACGAGTTCGACTCGCACTTGACCGGTTTTTTTATTAATTGAGTTGCAAATGAAACTTGTTTTTGTGATTTGTTGCAGGCGAGTGCAGTCACGCGGCAGTTCAGTATCGCCGCTCAAGATGTTGCGACCGGAATCGCCCCTCGCTGACCACCGCAGCCTTCTCCCGCGTCGGCTGCTGCCCGCCAAGGCACAGATAGCGCCAGCAGACAAGCGCAAAAATCGAAGATCTCTCGAACTCAACCCACCCTCAAACGACCATGCTCCCTACGATTACTCAAAACTGCTCATATCGAAAACGACCGACTCCTTGAACACAGAATGCCCTCGCAAACTGATAAATAAGCAAGATTCGACTGATAGCTTAAAACGTGCTCTGCTATCTAAAGACGACAAGAAAGCCAGCAAGGAGGCGGAAAAGAAAGGTCAGATCTCAAAACAGGACTCGAGTGAGAGTTTGAAAAAGGCTTTACTTTGTCGTCAGGATTCTAATGAAAGTGTTAAACGGAAAGATGCTGATGCAAAGCGTGCGCAGAAAGATGAAGCAAAAAGGGTTAATGAGGTTAAAAGAGGGAGTGATAAGAAAGGGTTATTGGAGACGGATATAGACGAGCCTCTGAAGAGGATATATGAGAGGCGGACGGGGTGTGCTCGTCCGACGTTGCCGCCGGTGGATGAGAAGTCAGCGCCGTCTCCGACGTCCCCGAATGGCAGCCCGAGCACGCCGAGTGTGGCGGCTGTGGCCGAGGGGCTCGCGAGGTGGGGCAGTGGTCTGCTGTCCCCTAGGGACGAGCCCCGGCTGAAAGCCGCCAGGAGCTGGTATGGATATGGGACCCTTCCAACGGATAGCGATAAGGTAAGAATACTAAGAATGTTTAATAGAATTCAAATTAGGTATGACTTTGCAAATTTCTGTGACAAACAATATTATAATGCTTTACAATGTAGTGTGTCGGGACGACAGTGCTGCCAACTGCATAAATTTTGGGAAATTGTTGATGTTTAATTTTTCAGTCGCATATTTTATAGGTTTGGATCAGTTTATGCCACGTTTTATTGTATTGTTGTACTGACCTACGACAACGCGTTCTGGAATGCAGCCCACAATCGCTTACTAAGGGTAATTAGATCTTGTTAATGGGTTTTCCTTTACATTTAATTAGGTTCAATTTTGTGCATAGCTTTCATAGTTGAGTCAGGCATATTACTCATTATTCCAATTGCAGAAGACATTAATTTATTTTGTATTAGTAACCTTTCTAAATGGTATTTTACACATTTTCCTTCCGCCGAGCCAAGACAAGTCTCTTTTTGGGTATTTCAAATATGATATAGTCAATCTCTTAATAAGAATCATAGCTCTTCCTTGTCAGGTTACAGTTTCCTCTTGCAGGGTTTAACCCACAATCACTATTACCATACATTTTTCAACGATCAGTTGAAATCTTATAAAAATGTTGTTTATAAAATATGGAAATAGACGACACGAATGCTTAGTTTTCTGTCGGATTATGTTGTTTATGCCCACTTGCGAGAGTTAGTGGCTAACACGAGGTTAAATTGACAATAATGTATGACAAACTGTCGATTTAACCTCTTTAAGGGCTTTAACCTCTCAATGGGCTTTAGTGTCATTTCAATATAATTGTTCTAAGTTTTAGGGTTTTATCCTTATGACAAATATAATTAAATAAAGGTATCATTGACGCTATTCTTCTCCAATTAATAAGTACCCACACGTTAATTAAGCAGTCGCAAGTTGAAATTGAAAAACAGTCGAAAAAACGCTGGCACGAAATTCATTCAGATTTGTTTGGCCCAAAACTTTGACACTTACACGACATCGTCACACTTTTGCACATGGCACATGTTTTGAGGCACAGAGGGTAGGATAGGAGATGGAGCATGATTTGCGTTTTGACTCAACATCCACACCCTGCTGTTCCGTCGTATCTCGACGCTTCACTTTGCGAGGTTGGGGTTTTCATTTTTCAAAGTCATCAAAACCATCCATCATGTCGTCTAGATAAATGATTTCTGAATTGGTGTGTTATGTAAAAGCAGTGTTACTGTTGGCACCATAGAAATATAAAATACAGTTGGCCCAGTGGTAATGACTCCGACTTATGAGTAACGAGTCGTAGGTCCTGGGTTCCTACCCAAGCAGGCACTTAGTATAAATTATTTCATCACCACTGTTCGAAACGTGGTGAAGGAAAACATCGTGAGGAAACCGGCATGTCCTAGAACCACAAATTCGTAGACATGGACGTGACATCCACCAACCCGCACTGGTGGTCCCGCGTAGTGGATTAAGGTCCACTCCCTCTCACAGAGAGTGGGGCACTCACAGAGAGGAGGCCTGTGCCCCAGTAGTGTTTAAATTATGGTAACTAAGGCATCATTCAAATGTTGCGATTGGTATCGGTATGTGCACAACTGCTCCATATTCACGGCATCTGCGCAAACAATGAGTAACGGTGTATTTTTGAAGCAAGATAGTTGCAAATACGCTGTTTAGAAATTCGCAAAGCACACAATTCCTTTGAAAATGTTATTTTTCCACGCTTTTTCGGTTCTCAGAGTATTGTTATCTGCTTAATCTACATCTAACAGATTTTTTTGACAGACAAGTTTCAAGTGAAATGAAAACTAGATGACTATTATTAGTAATCTAAAATTGTATTAGATATTCAGGGTTAATGGCCACTTAATATCAGATTGAGATGTTGCAAAATATCTCAAACCAAGCTCAATCTCCATGTATTTTTGTGTCTTAGCAATTTATGCGAGATAATGAATATTTACTACCTAGATTTTTTTTGAGTCGATCAAACAGTTTAGGCATTGACAGGTCTAAGATCTGCTCAAACAGGACTTGTTGTTAAAAATACATGTGTGCGAAAACATTCGTAGAGACTATTACGTTACACATATCACGCGAATCGATGGCATTACAAAGTCGTTGTTCAACTTTCTAGTCGTGGCAAAAACTCACCGGTGTGGTGATGGCGCCCCGCTCCATCGCGTTCACTCATTCATCACATCTCCGCGGAATCAGGAAACTGCGGAATACGGACACGGAACGTTCTTTTTTCAAGAGTACCATTCATTCCTAGTTTTTGCGCGGGTAAGGAAGTGATAGGGTGCGCGGGCGCATCGTGATGGCGCCTCGGCGACACTCGCCACCGGGTTGTTGACGTGATCGGTCGAACGGTCGCTGCTGCTCGAATACTTTCTTATCGCATTATTTCGACTCGTCGCGAACCAATAGTACCAACTGTTTATCAGTGAATGTGAAATATGACGTAATTTTCGATGGTGTGTTTTAGTGCAGATACAAGTGTGTGATAACACGTGACCCCAGGATTATTATGTCGTTTATCTGACATTGATTGATTTTCACATTATCGGCAATGCCGAACGAGGTATGTCGTGCAAGGGTAAGGTTATTTAAGCATTGCTTGCATGTCCGGTTAGCCGTGTTGTATTAAGGCTCCCATAGACAGGCTACTACGCTACAGTGCGACAACGCGTTTTCATATAAGTAGTTCTAAAATTGCTCTATCGTTAAATCAGTTTCTATGAAACCTCATGTGACAGCAGAGAGTTTTCATAGAAATAGATTGTTGTCGCATTGTCACATTGCGCCTATCTGCGGGAGCCTGAAAACAGTTGGCCTGAGAATGACACAAGAAACTACCTCCGGCTCTTAACTATTTTGATATTATGTTTATATATTCGATTTATTAATATCAAAATATGTTTTCTTTTGTTTCTGAGAACGTGTGATAAACAACACTAAAACTGAAAGTTTATCTAACCTTATCTTTGCTTGTAAATCGTAATTTAAGCTGATTGCGGGAAATGGTAAACCACAACAAAACATTAAACTGACTACATTGAACTGGTAGTCAAAAACGTTGAAAAAAAAATGAAATTCCCCATTGGACTGAGTTGACGTTATTGAAATTATTTTGACAGATTGTGAAGATAACATGGATTCTACAAACTAGGTAAACAATAACATCCGTATTTTCTCACAATATCTGCGTGAAGTAAAAATGCTGCATAGTTTTAGCATTTTGATATGAGCAAAAGTGTTCAGTTGTACAGTCAGGGAAAGTAAGGATAAATCAGTTTGACTACACCACGTCAATTTAAACATTACAAACGACTGTCAAAGGATCGTAGCAGGCGGCGGCGCCTGCGCTGGCGATTTGTAGTTTCTGTGCCTACCCTCATTGCAAAAAGGTGTAAGTTTACGTATGTATGTGAAGGAATTATGGCTGTTCTTTGATTAATAATCCGCCCCTAAGACGACCCACTGACCCAAGTGATTTTTATCTAAATTTTAATAATGTTTATTTGCGGAATCCTGATTATTTATATGTTAATATTAAAGCCTAAATTACTCGTTACAACATCAGTTATCTGCCAGTGAAAGTCCCGTCGGTTTAGCCGTTTCGGAGATTACCTAGAATAAACAGACAGACAAACATTTTAAAATTGTTTTAATTAAGTACCGTAAGGTGGGTATCCACTTTGTTTGCGAACCTCTTGTCGTACGTGCTCCTAGAACGGATCCACATAGAGGATATGTTTGCGAACGTTGTACGCTTCAAGATAATCAATATGTGGAGCAGATGTAGGAGTGCGGAGCGTAACAGGTTCGCGAACATAGTTAGTGGATATCCACCTATATATGCTTTTAGCATAATATACCTACTAAAAACTATTGTTTTGATATTACAAACACTTTAATTTTATTTATTTGTATAGAAAACTGAATTATTAAAAAATAATGATTCTTCTAGTATGTTTGGCATTATCAACAGTTAAATTACCTTGATTGCTAAATAGGTTAATGACTGTGACAGATTACAAATGGCGTGCCTAATTGAGAGACCTACATACTTAGTTATTTATTTAAGGAAAAACCGAAATTTGACGAATGTTTTCAAAGGTCCACCGACCTTTACTTTACTCCTTGCAGGAAAATGAGTTACAAAACCCTGGCAAGTTTAAAAAAACCGGCCAAGTGCGAGTCGGACTCGCGCACGGAGGGTTCCGTAACATTATAGCAAAAAAAAAAAACGGCAAAAAACCGGCGAAGTGCGAGTCGGACTCGCGCACGTTTGTTGTATGGGAGCCCCCCTTACATATTAATTTTATACTGTTTTTAGTATTTGTTGTTATAGCGGCAACAGAAATACATCATCTGTGAAAATTTCAACTGTCTAGCTATCACGGTTCATGAGATACAGCCTGGTGACAGACAGACAGACGGACCGCGGAGTCTCAGTAATAAGGTCCCGTTTTTACCCTTTGGGTACGGAACCCTAAAAAACAACATCTGCAAGGATCCAAGACAGTTTAATTCGTTCTCCGGGACTTCGTCGAGCTTCATTGCCTCTTGTGCTTTTCTGGTGGTCGCCAGTGCAGCAGCAGTGGTTTGGGAATAGTGCGGTGGGACAGTCCCAAAAAAAAACTTTAATTCCAGAACAATAAGTGTATTATGTTGTTGGTCTGGACTTAAAGTCGTATCAGCTATGTAACGCGAGTCCGGATTCCCACACAGAACAAAAATTTGTATGGCCAAAAATATATTATTCCGGATCTAGCTGTTTTTGTATGTGAGTTTAAATGTTTGTTGTAAAACCCACGATACAGGAGAAATTCTTAGTGTTAGACACTTTAAATATATATATCTAATATATATAAATCTCCTGTCACGATGTTTGTCCGCGATGGATTCCTAAACTACATAACCGATTTTAAATTAAATTGGCACACCGTGAGCAGTCTGGTCCAACTTGAGATATAGGGTAGGGTAGTGTAGGGTAGGTAGGGTAGGGTAGGTAGGGTAGGGTAGGTAGGGTAGGGTAGGTAGGGTAGGGTAGGTAGGGTAGGGTAGGTAGGGTAGGGTAGGTAGGGTAGGGTAGGTAGGGTAGGGTAGGTAGGGTAGGGTAGGGTAGGTAGGGTAGGGTAGGTAGTTAGGGTTGGGTAGGTAGGGTAGGAAGGGTAGGGTAGGGTAGGTAGGGTAGGGTAGGTAGTTAGGGTAGGTAGGATAGATGAATGTTTGGTGTTTTTATGGCAAAACAAAGTTTGCCGGGTCAGCTAGTATATATATATAATATATATTTTAAAAGTGTCTATATATATATATAATATATATTTTTAAAGTGTCTACCACTAGGAATTTCTCCTGTATCGTGGGTTTTACAACAAACATTTAAACTCGCATACAAAAACAGTATATATTATATAGTACCAACGACATTCCAAACGTCATCTAACAAAATCCGTGATAGTGAAAATGCTAGGAGACGAAACAAATAAATTACAGATATTTTAGCACTGACTAAACACGATACTGTTTTTGGTCAGGATAGCAGTGATAGCAATTTGTCAGAACAGTCGTATCAGACAACTGAAAGTAAGGAGAAGCGTTTTTTCAATCTCCACAGAGATGTGCCCGAGAGAGGTCAGATCCCTGAGAAGTCACTGCTGCCAGGCGAGCACGGCCTCTGTGATAGGCTTCACGGGTTGTGCTCCCAAAATCTGTGACTCAAGCCTGTCACAGTAGGCCGTGCTTGCCCGTCTCATGGTGATCACCAGGATGATTTTAGTGAATTGAAATCCCGCACTCCCTAGTTTTCGCCCCAAAAGTGGTGCCTTTTGAAGGTTTCCTCCGGTAACAAAAAAATGGTATCCGAAAGTGGAACAGACCATGTACGACTGCAATCATGACTTCAGCAGGGCATCGAACTGTAGCACCAGCGTAATAGAGCCCTAGGCCCTAGGCCAGAGTTACACAATCGATGATTAGACTAGATCCCCTACAATTTCGTGGTGGAATCGTGATCGATTTGCAAGGGCCTTCGGGCAACCTTACAGATTCAACTGTCTTGCAAATGGCGCCTACGATACAGGTCATACTAGTCAAATCTGTTCGAAGCCTAATTTTAGTAGTAGTTTGTATAGGCTGGTTATTTATACAATTTGCTGGTTTTATTAATTATTTACTATAACTCACATGAATGCGTGTTGGTTTTTTGTCACACGGAAGAGGAAGAACGTATGACAGTTCTTTACAACAGATCACAAAAATCATAGATAAAGCTAGAAATATAAATAATTTGTGTTGCCATCAACAAAATCAAGCGAGACTTTTTCCAACTGTGTTCGGGTTGTCTTCGAGTCTAACCAGAAGGAGTTGAATACCAGTATTTTGCATGGAACAACCGCCTATCTGATCTGCACAATCTAGTAACGGGGTAACACGGTACCCCTTGGTCTTGGCCAGATTTGGACACCAGGGAGGCAAGGCTGGTGTCAATATCTGGGTTCTTACTACCTGTAACGACTGTCAAAGATCTTCAAATTACAGCCAAGACGTTGGTCCTCAATATTTGGGCTTAACGTGTTTTCCTTGGCACGGAGGAACTTTCGTATGTAATGAATGTTTACACATCAACGGACCGAAAAACCGGATAAAAAAAGGTCTGCAAGTTCGACCCGTAGTACGGCTATTAAAACATAGCCACATTTCTTGTAGAACTTTAAAAGAAAATCGTATATAAAAATGGTTATTTATTAAGTAAAACATGAAGTTTTATCGCTCGGGTTGTTTATAATTATCAGCTGGTTACAAGAGGTTAAGTTAAACGGGTCGTGAGTCGTGGGTGAGTCAGACGCCCGCGCCCTTGGGACGGATCGCTGTCCGTTCGCTCTACATTCAATGTGATTTGTTCCTATACTGTGATTACCATGCTTGGCATAACGGATGCTTCATTAGAAGCGGTCTTTTTATGGCTTCACTTGAATTACAACTTGATTTTATATTTAAACTTACGAAGTTTTTCTTCTTCTGCTTCGTACACACACAGTACAGTTATAACAGTAAACCTACATAAGACAGGTCTTCCTACGCTTTGAATTTGAGTAATGCTTCTTACGGATATGGAGTAAAGGTGACAATACACATGCCTGTAACTTGCATAAAAGTGTGCAAGTATCTTGCATGCTATTGTGACATTCACCAATAAAAAGTTATTATGGCACAATAGTCATACAAGCTATTTGCACACTTTTATGCAAGTTACGTGTATATGTATTGTCGCATTTTGGGACCTAATAATACAATGGGACATAATGGCGCGACACAATTAAAATTACGTCTGTAAAAGAAAATTTCAAGTTTAAACTTTACTTGCAATTTCGCTTAGCGATTTAAAATAAGTCGAATCGCGTCGAGCCAACAGTGAGGTCACTTATATCCAGACATCAGAAATATCCAGTTGAAAGAAGTCGCGTGTAACAGCTAGTAATCATTATCATGTAACATGAACAATTCCACGTAATCGCAGTAAAGTCACTGGCTTTAGCGTGACGCACGTGAAGGAGTAAATTACAAAACAATCCAACTATTATCACAGATTACAAGGCAAATATATTAAACGAGAAACATTCATCAGAGGCGTTTTTGTCTCGATTGTTCTGGCTAATATGGACATAGTTGCCAGTAGGCTCATACCATAGAGTACGACGAGACAGTTACTTCTCTAATCTGTGACAGAAAGGTCCATGGGCCGCTCTATGTTTATTATAAGACCGAGCTCTAAATGTCAAAATCCGAAGACGTACGAAGGTCTTCGACAATGGAAAATGTGTTACGGATCTCACATTCGCACTGAGGACTGGTGGAGTTAGGCAGTGACCGAGTGGCGTCCAAGGACTGATACATACCTATCGCCTTTCCAAGGACATTCCTTCTACCCAGACCACATAACCATCGTGGGTAGAACCTGAATACAGGTGGCACTAGTGCATAAATAAGAGAATGAGAGAACCTCCTTTTCTGCCCTCTGTGCCCCAAAACCTGTATCAACTAAGAGTGATACAAGGGCATCCAATTTAAACCTTGCTTCAGTGCAAACTAAGTACTATTCTAACGTCATTAATGAATATTTCAATAGAAACCACGTCATTCCATATTACATGTCCATCGGTTAACGGCGAGAGATATTATAGACGAAGCCACACACGTACCAACCCACACAATCTAATAAGCTAGCTAAAAATAAACTTGATAAAAAACGGTCTAGAATAACCTAGAACTCTCTATAAATAGATCTGTCGATTGATTTTGTGGCTTCGTGCTTTTGGTTCATTAGGTAATGAGCTACATTCATTTGTGTACTGGTATTTGTATCGAGTGTAATTGGAATACCGAATAGCTAAACCTAAATCTAGATTGTTGAGAGACTTTGCTGAAAGGCGAATGCCAGAATTCATTTTCTCATTTATCCACGCACTGGAACGCCATGCAGCAGCGACCGTGGCTTACTTATATGAACTACTAGCTGTCCCCCGCGGCTTCGCTCCCGTCAACTGGCTACCTAACCTACTCTACCTACCGACCTAGCCTACCTACTTACCCTACCCTATCTACCTACTCTACCCTACATACATGATTGTACGCAACGCACTCAACGTAAGCTCTCAAAAAGGCGTTTTTGCAACAAGTTTAATTTATGCTCCGCTCCTACTGGTCGTAGCGTGATGTTATATAGCTTATAGCTTTCCTCGATAAATGGACTATCCAACACAAAAGTAATGTTTCAATTCCAATCAGTAGTTCCTGAGATTAGCACGTTCAAACAAACAAACAAACTCTTCAGCCTTATAATGTTAGTAAAGATAAGTCCAGGTTTCCTCACGATGGCTACCTTTACCGTTATCTGCGATGTCCAAGATAAACATAGAAAATACATATGAATTGAAAACTTCACATTGGTACTTGCCAGGATTTGGACCCACGACCTAAAGCACAAGAGACGAGCCACTGGGCCACTGCGATTCCTTTCTTGGAGAAAAAGGAACATCGAGGTTATTGATACCGTTTGAAATAAGACAATTTACTTCTTGCGATCGAATTAAGGGCATTCATATCTCAGAGACGTCGTCACGAGAATCAAGTAGACTCATTAGTCAACCTAATTGACTTGATAAGAATCGAGGTATTATTATGACGCCAAAAAAATCAACAATAAATCAAAATAATAATGATTTACGTAATCAAAAATAATAACAATCAATATACGTGTCTGAGGTCATGTTTTGTTCATAATCAAAAGATATTTGAAGTCCTAGTTCGAGCCAGCCCGCACAATTCTGAGCGTAGTAAATTAGTCATAGTGGAGTTTCTTCTCCATAACCAGGTTCCAGGAACGGGCGGTAGAATGAAGAATAGTCATGATCCGGCCTGTTCCCTTGCTGTCCCCCCAGCGACGCCCTGAGCCAAGGTCCGTACCGCACAGGGGATGCCCTCAGCGTGGTCGCTTGGGTTAAGCTTTTTGTTGCCCTGGCAGAAGGCTCTAGTTCAGGATCGCCCGGTTAAACAGTAGCGAATCAAATAAAAAAGTACGCAGACAAGCGCTTTTTACCCGACTGCCGAAGGAGGGTATTGTGTTTATCAGTCTATGTATGTGTGTTTGTTCCTATGTGGCGTTCTAGAGACCAAACGCGTTGGCCGATTTTAATGATTCTTACGTCAATCGATTAGTCGTAACCTTGCGAGTGTCACTGGCTACTTTAAAAATGGAAAAGAAAAAAATGGCGGATTTTGGGCACCATTTTGTGGGAGAAAATGTTTTATTTTCCTTCCATACCCATCGTGTGGGGTATCAAAATAAAGGGTTTTAAGAGGTGATTTCAAAAAATATATAACACTTATATGTTTCAATGTACTTAATTCTAAAAAAAGAACTAAAAAGTTGTAAATAAAAAAAGTTAATAAAAAAATCAAAAAACCCGACTGCTTAAAAAGCGAACTAAAAAGACGTAAACAAGAAGAAAATCATGATGTGCAGTCGGAGTATACATCTGGTTGGTCAGCCAGCTCGCGAATACGTATCCTCCGACTGCACAGCATGATTTTCTTCTTGTTTACGTCTTTTTAGTTCGCTTTTTATTGGATGTCACAATTCAACAAGACAGTCACCCAAAACAGGCAGTTGGAAGAACTAGTGTTTTATTTACCAACACCATTTATAGGTACAGATATATAGGTACTCCTTTTGTTTCGGTACGTCCGTCCTGGCACCCACCATCGGGTCGATGACATAATGAAATCACAAGTAATTCGCGGGCCCCTGAATACAAAGAATCCGTTTAAGTGTATTGATTTAAGGTCTGTTGACTTAAGGATAATTGAAACACCTATTAGCATAGGATCGAGGATCGGCGTATGAGGAAAAGCCATCTAAAAGCATAGGTAGATAGATTGTGTGGTTTGTAAAATAATGTCTAAATATTTTATGATTTTAAATATTCTGGTGACCTTGGCGGTACCGCATATTAATGCATGTACAGTTAGGCAAATCAATTGTTCGACATGTTGATGATCATTTTCTATGACAGGGATTTTCTGTGCATCAATGACAGGTATATTCTGCCTGTACCATATTATTTTTTTCAATACAGTTGTTAAACATGGCGTACTTTCAGAGGCTATAATTATGATTCGAAAATTAAATCTTATGCATAGGCTTCTTTCTGTTACGCGGTCGTGACTTTTGTTTACGAGCTCAATCATTAGTTTTGCAGTTTAGTTTTAAATTTATAAGTCAATTTAAAAAGTTTAGTTGCAAAGAGTTTTCATACATAGAATAAAATGGGATAGATTTTATACGAGGAAAAATGAATGATTCCGTACGTTTTAGCATTGAACTCTCAAAATTCTTTTAAATGGTTGTTTAATATATTTAATTACCAGTTTTAATTTAATTATTTTCACATCAACATTTGTCTAAAATCGAATAGGCTGTATAGACTGTTTTCGTTGTAAAAAATGTCCAGTTGCAAAAACGCGCCTTTAGATAAAAGTCAATTTAAAAAAGTTTAGTAGCAAGGAGTTTTCATACATAGAATAAAATGGAATAGATTTTATAAGAGGAAAAAATGAATGATTCCGTACGTTTTAGCATTTAATTCTCAAGTCTTTTAAATGGTTGTTTAATATATTTAATTACCAGTCTCAATTTAATTATTTTCACATAAAAATTTGTCAAAAATCGAATAGGCTGCGTAGACTGTTTTCGTTGTAAAAAATATATGTCCAGTTGCAAAAAAGAGCTAATTTTTTTTTGTTGTGAATTAACAAATCTAATTCTTTGATTTGTTTTAACTATTTCCCACAACTGTGTTGAAAAATATCGAGTGATACACGGGCGTGTAGGTTATTGCAAACTCGTGTCATTAAAACCCTCGCCTTCGGCTCGGGCTTGTTAATGACAGCTCGTTTGCAATAACCTGCTTACCACCCTTGTATCACAATGTACTATTACATGGTGATGCCGATCGAAAGAACTCCATGCAACAATCATCCCAAAAGTTCTCTGATTGCTAGTTTGAACCCAAATCTTTTGCTGTGTTACCATTTCGGTTTTCAATAAAATATATTCTATGTTATGATCTGACTCATTCCATCAATATTCTACATGGGTACATAAAAATAAATCCCGATTCTTATGGCCTTAGCGATTGTCTGAGTTGTTTTAAATCTCCATTTATAATGGCAGGAAAACAACTTGTTTGTTGTTTAAACACAGCTGGCACTAGTTTGTAAGCAAGACTATTGTTTCGTTGTTATAGTGCTTCTAGGTAAATAATAACAGTCGCACGCAACTTCTTCAGGCAAAAACAACACAAAATCTTCAGGCAACGCTTGCTGATTTCGGTTCGTTTATGGGTGACTATCAATTATAATCCGAGACACCTCCGTGGCTCGGAAACCACGTTATGAGGAAATATGAGCAGAGTTTTCCTAATTTTCGTATTTTTGGTCAAACTAAGCCTCTGTTGACAGCGCAATTTTGAGCATTTTTTGAGGATTGTAGTGCTTCTAAAGATAATGTATCATCAAAAAGGAAAACATAGGGGCATAGTATATATCTTTAATTTTCAGTGTATAGAATATCATTTAAATTGGTCCAATATTGGAGGAGGAAATAGACGAGAGCCAAACCTCGAATTATGACTTTTTACTAAGGAAATTCAGTCGGCGCTCTCTGTCCATATTTCCACAAACGTTGGTCCCGGCAGCCATTTGAGGTTTTGACAAATGTTGCGTAAGGCAGAAAACCTGACACCAGTCTAGCCAAGGGGTATCGTGTGTTACCCAGTTACTGGGTTGTGGAGCAAATAAGCAGTCCCTCTATATAAAATACTGGTACTCAGCTGCATCCGATTACACTGGAAGCCAACCTAAACATGGTTGCGAAAAGGCTAAGCTAGAGCAGATGGAAGAGTACAAAGTTTGACTATGTACTGTTCCATCTGTTCTATCATAGCTGAAGGTGGTATTTTGCCAATAAGCCAGGTGTTAGCTGGATTGAGTGAGTTCTGGGTGCAAGTCAAAATATTTTTATTTCAACTAAACCATTTAAAGGGACTTTTGAATTGTCAACAAAAACAAACAGGCCAGGTGCGAGCCGGACTCGCGCACGAAGGGTTCCCTACTATTATCGACCAAAAAACGGCAAAAGAAACGTTTGTTGTATGGGAGCCCCACTTAAATATTTATTTTATTCTGTTTTTAGTATTTGTTGTTATAGCGGCAACAGAAATACATCATCCGTGAAAATATCAACTGTCTAGTTATCACGCTTCATGAGATACAGCCTGGTGACAGACGGAGAGACAGACACACGGATCGTGGAGTCTTAGTAATGTTTTTACCCTTTAGCTACGGAAACTAAAAAGCTAAAATGAAGCTAGTTGCACATTCGCAAGCGTCAGTAGGTCTCTATGAAGAAGAACGTGCAAGAAACTCCACGAACACTCTTTTCCATCCATAAATTTTTACAACAAGTATTTGTTTACATCATTCTTTTTGGGAAACCACATATATGTGAGAACGATGTAAAAAACGTGCACGCAACAGCGTCCAGCTAGAGTAAAACAAATAACCCCAAAATAAAATAATTAATTAAAAACAGATCGAGTCAGCCAAGTTATGATCAATCGCAAGTGATGGCGCCCGTTCACGAACATAATGCATGGGTTGACACCACTCAGCTCAACCATCATGAGTGGAACCGAATGATCCAACACATGCGCCACCATCAGACATTTGTGAGAGCAAGAAACAGTCTTAACTGCCAGGGCACATTCAAGTCAACGAACGACAAAATAGGTACAGTAAATGGTTGTTTTACAGTTGGTACATAGTACTCACATATATGATGTGCATTAAATGATACAAAAGTAAATTAAGTTTATTTATTTATTGATAGGAACACCAACTACATATTTACAAAAAATAAAACATTTTATTGTACATTCATCTTCATTCTGTGCAAATATGTCACATAAAGATGAACACAGCATATTCAATATTGACTTTTGATGCATTAAAATTAGATATAAGACTCATTAATTAATAGGAGCAAACATTAATTATGAATTAGGTATAAAATGAATAAAAACATTTGATTATCAAATAGATGAACAGACACATTTGGTTGTAAAAATGAATTGGGTATAAATAAATCTAATATATATAAATCTCCTGTCACGATGTTTGTCCGCGATGGATTCCTAAACTACATAACCGATTTTAAATTAAATTGGCACACCGTGAGCAGTCTGGTCCAACTTGAAATATAGGGTAGGGTAGGGTAGGGTAGGTAGGGTAGGGTAGGTAGGGTAGGGTAGGTAGGTAGGGTAGGGTAGGTAGGTAGGGTAGGTAGGGTAGGTAGTTAGGGTAGGTAGGGTAGATGAATGTTTGGTGTTTTTATGGCAAAACAAAGTTTGCCGGGTCAGCTAGTTTAATTATAAAATAGTAAAACAGATACACACAAACAAAACAAATACACACATCATCACATTACATCATCAGCCTATTAATGTTCCCACTGCTGGGACACAGGCCTCCTCTCTGTGAGAGGGAATGGGCCGTTATCCACCACGCGGGCCCAGTGCGGGTTGGTGGATGTCACATATCTTCGAATTTTTGGTTCTAGGACATACCGGTTTCTTCACGATGTTTTCCTTCACCGTTTTGAGAGCAGTGGTGATGAAATAATTTAAACAAGGTAAAGCGCCTGCCTGGGCTCGAACCCACGACCTACAGTCGCGGCCGATACCACTGGGCCACCACTGCTCTGAAACAAATACATTACAAATATATTCATACAGTCTTTGCTCATCACTTTGTGCGTTCGGAAATACTCATTCAAGTATTACCAATTGTCAAGCATATTCAACTGCCTAACTTCATCATGACCTCGTCCACTGCTGGACAAAGGCCTCTCTTTTCTTGAACACAAAGAAAAAAAGATGGACTGATTGTGGAGTGAAATTAAAGAAAAGGGAGTCAATGATAGCGTGTCGATTGACAGGGGAGAACGGAAGAAAAATACGTGTTGCGCCGACCTCAAGTAACATGGGACAAGAGACAGTCTATCATCGAAAGCGTGGCGATAGCGATTGGAAAAATGTCAAACGCTATCGAAGTGTCACGTGATCAATCCCTTACATTTTGGCATTTAGACCATCGCCAACGCCGAAATCGAATGACACTTGTCTAGAGCCTAAGGACAAGAATACACGTGTGTTAGGAGTCGCTGACTCGCTTTTAGCCTAAAGTACCTAAAAAAATATTAGACATTGAACAACCATATTTGGCTTCCGTGATAAGTTTTTAGGGTTCCGTAACCCAAAGGGTAAAAACGAGACGTTACTAAGACTCCACTGTCCGTCTGTCTGTCTGTCACCAGGATGTATCTCCTCTGTAGGATGTTTCTGTTTGTGAACCATGATAGCTAGACAGTTAAAATTTTCACAGATGATGTAATTCTGTTGCCACAAATACTAAAAACGGCATAAATGAAAAATTTAAGCGGTGCTCCCTTACAACAAACGTGATGTTTTTGCCGCGTTTTGCGATAATGGTACGGAATTCTTCGTGCGCGAGTCCGACTCGGTTTTTATATAAACCTTTTAAATTGCAACTTCCTGCCATCGGCTTATTTTCGATCACATTTCCATACGTCATGGTACATATCGCATGTCAACTTACGCCTTAATAATAATGAATATTCCCAATAAAACTTGCATATTTAACTTGATTACGTCAAAGGTGCAAGTCGACGCCATCACACTCAAGCCTTTGTTATCAATAATGTATTTTGGGTGCGTCATGGTGGCAATAAACGCATTATCTACTTTCTTTAATTGCGAAGGTATCTAAATGTGGTAACACTGGTAATGTATCATTGTTTTACGCAAAGATAGTATAGGTACATAACTATTATGGGTAAAGAAGCCCGCCACACAGTTACCAAACAGTCATAATCAACAACAGTGGTGACTAAAAATAATAGCGCCGAGTTAATGAAACTCGACGAAGGGAAAAACCGACCAAGTGCGAGTCGGACTCGCGCATGACGGGTTCCGTATCATTTATCGCAAAAACAGCAAATAAAACACGTTTGTTGTATGGGAGCCCCAACTAAAAATTTATTTTGTTTTGTTTTGAGTATTTAAAAAAAAAAGAAAGAAAGAAAAATATTTATTTGTTGTCATAGCGGCAACAGAAATACATCATCTGTGAAAATTTCAACTGTCTAGCTATCACGGTTCATGAGATACAACCTGGTGACAGACGGACAGACAGACAGACAGTCGGATCGCGGAGTCTTATTAATAGGGTCCCGTTTTTACTTATTTATTAGTTTTTGAAGTAAATATACAACTAAACATTTAGTGAATATTTCAAGCGTCTACCTGTTGCCGTTATTAATATCGAGCAAAAAATGGCATAAATATCACGTTTGTTGTATGGGAGCCCCACTTAAATATTTATTTTATATTGTTTTTAGTATTTGTTGTTATAGCGGCAACATAAATACATCATCTGTGAATTTCAACTGTCTAGCTTCAAAAAATCAAAATCAAAATCAAGGTATTTATTTCAATTAAACTTTAGAAGTACTTTTGAATTGTCAAACAAAAAATTAATAAAAAGATGACTCTAGTTGCAAATTCGCAAGCGTCTGTAGGTCTCAATGGAGAAGAATTACGGTTATTGATTGATTGATTATTAGCTATCACGGTTCATGAGATACAGCCTGGTGACAGACGGACAGACTAGACAGACGGACCGCGGAGTCTTAGTAATAAGGTCCCGTTTTTATCCTTTGGGTACGGAACCCTAAAAACGATTCAACTGTCTTGCATCCCGCAACGAAATTTATTAGAAGAGAACATTGGATATATAAGAAAATATGTTTTCTGCTGTTCTTATCAAGCAGGGGGCAGAACTTTGCGATTAATAGACTCTATGTTTCTGTAACAATTTAATCTGAAGTCAAATATCATAACCAGTGCTTGTATAGGCGGCTACTGTGATTTCGGTCATCTCTACATACTCGTACAATAATACAATAGACAGAAGTTGTTTATTCTTCTTTAAGTCAAATAACGAATCGTCCCAAACTAATAAACCCTATACTACGATACCCCATTTTGTATTGATTTAACTATAGCTTATTTTTGGTCGCCTTCACTAACTGCACATAATAAATTCATCAGGATAAAATACGAAATCTCGCGGACGAAGTCGCGGGCGGAGTGCTAGTTAAAAATAATTACTTCCACCTATACACCTTCGCTCATAGACACTTCGTCTGTTGCCTCTGGGACAGTCACGATTTTTAGGGTTCCGTACCCAAAGGGTAAAAACAAAACCCTTTCACTAAGACTCCACTGTCCGTCTGTCTGTCTGTCACCAGGCTGTATCTCATGAACCGTGATAGCTAGACAGTTGAAATTTGATGATGATGTATTTCTGTTGCCGCTATAACAACAAATACTAAAAACAGAATAAAGCAAATATTGAAGTGGGGCTCCCATACAACAAACATCATTCCTTTGTCGTATTTTGCGATAATGGTACCGAACCCTTCGTGCGCGAGTTCGACTCGCACTTGGCCGGTTTTTTCACATACAGTTTTCAAATAGCAGCGTGTCATTTTGTTTCTGTATTTATTCATCTCTATAAACTTTGAATTTAATGTCTAGCGGTAACGCCGGTCCGTTTTCCTCAACCGTTTGATCAATCGTCTTTATTATTCATATATTCCACTATATACATCTCGACAAAAACAATATGTTTGTGTATTGCAATTCTACGTTATTTTTAGTTGTTATCAGTGCTCTAAATTATAATTGTTGATTAATTATTGTTGAAAATATATACTCGAGACCCTTCAAAGCACTTTAAGCCGTTGGTCCAAGGTGTCATTTGAATATTTTTATAGTGGTTGGTGGAAAGGTAGACAGAAGCCCGAAAATCCGATAAGTAGGGTTGCATTGTATCGTGGTAACCAGTTACTGGGTTGTAGAGGACATAGGCAGTTGCTCCTTGCATCCTTTTAGACTGAGAAGTTCAAAATTTGCATAGGCAAAGTCAAAATTATTTATTTCAATCACTATGCCACTATTCGGCACTTCAAAAATTTAAATTTAAGAATAATTATAATTAGAACGGACAAGAAACTCCACATTTACTCTTAAAAAAAAAGTGTTTTACCATATTTACATGTACATACATTAATTAATTTACCTGAGGACGATGCTTGTATTAATTTAATTAAGATTTTGTGTGTTGTGCTGTGTTTTTTGTGTGCACAAAATAAATGATTTATCTATCTATCTATCTATGCACGCAGAATAGCACTACATATAATGCTCGCCAAACTTCTGGGCCGCCCTGAAGTTGGGTTTCCGATGTGCAAGGTACGAAACGGTGCTGTTTTTGTATGAGATTTACTATTGCGCAGCCATTGTAGCCAACTTCAGGGCGGCCAAGAAGTTTGGCAAGAACTATACTATGCTACGTATAGGTATCTGCTTAGCCTTTGTCCAATTGTTGTTGGGGTCGGTTTCCAGTCTAACCGGATTCAGGTGAATACCAGTGTTTTACATGGAGCGACTGCCTATCTGACCTCCTCAACCCTGTAACTGGGTAACACGTTACCTCTTGGCAAGACTGGTGTCAGATCTCAGGCTTCTGACTACCCGTAACGACTGTCAAATATCTTCAAATGACAGCCGGGACCAACGGCTAAACGTGCTTTCCGAGGCACGGGGGAAACTCGGTATGTTGAAATGGTCACCCATCCACGGACCGACCTCGTCAAGCGTTACTTAACCTTATAGATCGACCAGTGCGGCTGTTATTATTTAGCAATGAGCCATGTATAGTTATAAAATATTAAAATATAATACTCAGCAGTGCAAGGTACAAAGCTGCAAATGATGATAATAAGGAGCTAATTATCGTGTTGATCCTTTCAGAAGGTCTATAAACGTCCTTTCAGATACAATTGTTCTATGTATATAGTCCATGCTACGCCATCCAAGGTCTCCAAGGATCTAGTTGTCTCTACAAATCTTGTATCGTTCCGGCTCTCGGCTTTCTGCCAAGTTTTCCAAGGCCATGCCAAGGCTCAATTTAATATGTTTTCCGCTAGGATTCTTGTTTGTTAAATAATCTATGCTGTTATTGTTACTGAGCAATCATACTGGTTCGCGTGTATCACGTAGGTAAACGTTGTACCAATTTTTCATATCTTGGTTTACTATATTTGTTTCGTGTAGTTTTCTGTAAATAATTTGAGTTATTTTTAGCTATTATTAAATAGATCTTACCCGCGATTTTGCTCCCTTGCCATATCCCACAGGGTAGCGTGCATTTTTCTGGTATAAAAAAAAACGGTCAAGTGCGAGTCGGACTCGCGCACGAAGGGTTCCGTACCACGGCACAAAAATCATGTTTGTTGTATGGGAGCCCCACTTAAATATTTATTTTATTCTATTTTTAGTATTTGTTGTTATAGCGGCAACAGAAATACATCATCAGTGAAAATTTCAACTGTCTAGCTATCAAGGTTCATGAGATACAGCCTGGTGACAGACGGACAGACAGACAGACGGACTGCGGAGTCTTGGTAATAGGGTCCCGTTTTTACCCTTTGGGTACGAAACCCTAAAAAGAAACAAAACTCAACGATAGCGTAGCCTTTTATCGGTAAAAGAATCTTCGTAATGTTACTTTTAGAGATTACCTTCTACAAACAAACAGTCATTACACGTTTAGGGTATAACGTAACTTTACTGTAGCTTAAACATTTTCTTTTTTGATATATGCTTCGCGGGATCTTTTGTTTAGATTTCGATATCGGGTTCAAAACTACCTCTAGCTCATATAATAGAACGGTCAACCGGGTTTAAACCCGATTATCTGATGTCTCTAACACTCGTATGGTACTACAATACGGACCCGCAAACACGCGGGGCGGCGCCGGAGCCCCGCGTTCGCCTCGTGCGCCAAAAGCCAGAGTCGAACGTCAGTGATGTGGCAGCGCCAAGTGCACAGTTATTTTGATCGAGTAGTAGTTTTTAGGGTACCGTACTCGAAGGGTCCAAACCCGATTGCTGTCAGTCCGTCGCGTCGTCTGTCACACAATTTTGTTCCGAAGAATTTTTTTACCTTCCCTTTGACCTATGAACTTGAAATTTGGTGATAATGTTTATTATTACATATATTTTAGTAACAAATACCAATATATTAAAAAATCAGATTATTTGTTTGGTACGGAACCCTAAATGTGCGAAGTCCGACACGCACTTGGCCGGTTTTTAGAAATAAATCAGTCTACACACCCTCTTCTCAACATAAACGACTATTACCTAAAGATTCCCGGGTCAATATTAATTGCCAATAGTACAAGGTGCAGGAAATTGTTTACTTACTTGATTGATAACCGCACTTAGTTCTACCGCTATCAACTTATCAATCATTGTGTCGAGGCGTGTCACCGCAATAGTTTCTATAGCTAGGAATTCTAGCCGTTTTACTTGCAAAACGGCACGTGATGCACTGTAATAAAATAATTACTTAACGATCGTGTTGTGTACAGTTAGGGAATGTAATTGTTAAGTAAATTGTCTATACAGATGCCTCATCGCATACAAAGAGACCGTGCCGACGCCGTAACTAGCGTTTTTCGTCTGATTAAACAGATTATTTTTATAAGTACATCTCGTTCGGTTCCGCTCCACGGCGATAGATGGTGTTAGCAGCAAATAAAAGAGTTTACTCGGTTCGTTAATATTTTTTCTATAAATATAGTAACGATTTGCACGTTTTTACAGTTTCAATGTACCAAAATGTGTAACAATACAAATTTATAAAATCGAGTAAAAATATGCCTCAGAAATTTAAAACCGTGCCATCTATTGAAATCAATTTTAAATGATCCGTTCAAATAATCATTGAAATGCGAATTAGGAGCCCAATATACCATAATTTTGTGCTTAGGAGAGTTGATTAAACATGAAAATATTTTTTTTTTTTATGATCAATTCTAGAAAATGTTAATTTTACACAATTCAATAAAAAATCGATGCATATCGCGCCATCTAGTGACATTTAAATGAACCAAATTTTCTTTCTTCTTTTAGCGTCGGCATCTTCAGCGTCATCATTTCAGTTCAAGACGTCTATTGCTAGACGTACTAGACTTCCCTCAAGCTTCGTCACACTGACCTATTCTCGGGCTTATCGCATCCAGCGGATTCCCACTTGACTATCAGTTTAATTGTCAGCAACTGTCATTCTTTGACAGTCATTTGAAATACGGCAAATTACCGTAGTATGTGAATCTGCTTTGGAATAAGTTGCCCACTTTACATAATTTCATTTTAAAGTCAAATAGTCTAGAAATATATTATTTTATACTTCAACACATTTTTAGTTGCCACGTGTATGTGATTTTCCACTTTTCCCCATTATCAATTTGCCGTAATCCAGATCCGGCTTAAACCCGCTCGCGTGCTTTTCTATAAAAAACCGGCCAAGTGCGAGACAGACTCGCGCACGAAGTGTTCCGTACCATTATCGCAAAAACGGCAAAAAAAAAACACGTTTGTTGTATGGGAGTTCCACTTAAATCTTTATTCTATTCTGTTTTTAGTATTTGTAGCGGCAACAGAAATACATAATCTGTGAAAATTTTAACTGTCTAGCTATCATGGTTCATGAGACAGCCTGGTGACAGACAGACAGACAGACGGACCGCGGAGTCTTAGTAATAGGGTCCCGTTTTTACCCTTTGGGTACGGAACCCTAAAAACTGTAATACTTTTTCAGCCAATCGGGCTGTATGTAATCTCGGCTTAATAATAAAATCCGCCCTGACGACAGTGCCGGCCCATTTCCCGCACGCCCATCGAAGCCTTACAAATTAACGTCATTTAACGTCAATAAGAATTCATGTCACGCACATCAACAGAACACGTCATTGACAGATTAAGTGGAATGGAAACAAATCCTAGTCGTATTGTTTCATGAAAGTCGGACTGAAATCACCTGAAAACTGTGATTACGGATATTACGGAACTGCCTTTTCAGTCTACTAGTGGTCACAATAGGCACATTTCCTGGGAATAAAAATTATAATACTATTGAGTCCGTCAGTGAGATTATCAAATAATATTGGACACGTATTTTTTGCTTTACCAAATCAATAAAAATTTACAAAGTTATAGCGCATAAAAATTTGCTTGTGACGTCACTAAGGCAGTATGAATTACAATTCATACTGACTTAGTGACGTCACAAGCAAACTTCATGACGACGATGACATCATGCTGGTAGTACACTACCAGCATGACGTCACACGATATTTCAATGCATAATATCGTCGTCACTTTATTTTACGTGTCAATAGGAAAAACACGTGTCCAATATTTTTTATTAATTTACCTGATGGATAAAAATAATTTTCCAGTAAACTACCCTATTGCTGCTGCCAAGCATAAGGTCCTGCGTTCGATTCCTGGGTCGGGCAAAGTGTTTATGGGGTATGTGGTCATCTGGAATTTCTCAGTAGGAGTAAGAAAGAATGGTACCAAGAGTTGTCCGTAGCCAAGTAGATTAACATACAAAACTCACAATCGTTTAAATCGTGAGAAAACCCTAAATTAAGTACCTACTTATTTACGAATTTTAATTGCTGAATTATAATTTACAATTTTTTTTTTAGATTTTATCTTTATTTCTTTATTGCTTTTTTTTTGTTTTTGGATTTTGTTCATTTAACTTTGTTTATTTTGGTTACTCTCAGCCTCGGTCGTGGGCATTGGTAAAATTATTTAATTAAGAAGTGGATAACGTCGTGGGCTACACATATGTTACTTTTTTTTTGCCTTTTTAGGGTTCCGTACCCAAAGGGTAAAAACGGGACCCTATTACTGAGACTTCGCTGTCCGTCTGTCTGTCTGTCTGTCTGTCTGTCTGTCTGTCTGTCACCAGGCTGTATCTCATGAATCGTGATAGTTAGACAGTTGAAATTTTCACAGATGATGTATTCCTGTTGCCGCTATAACAACAAATACTAAAAACAGTATAAAATTAATATTTAAGGGGGGCTCCCATACAACAAACGTGATATTTTTGCCGTTTTTTGCTCGATATTAATAACGGCAACATGTAGACACTTGAAATATTCACAGAATATTAAGTTCTCTTCAAAAAATAATAATTATTAAATTAAAATAAAATAAATGAAGGGGGGCTCCCATACAACAAACGTGATATTTTTGCAGTGTTTTGCGATAATGGTACGGAACCCTTCGTGTGCGAGTCCGACTCGCACTTGGCCGGTTTTTTATTGTTTTGTGCAACTGTTTCTTATACCTAAAAAAAAAAAAACGGCATTACTTTTTGAAATACGACAGCGACTGCCACGATGACTAAGTCGCAAACGCTACTTTTAAGAATGAGGTGCGCCTGGAGTCTGGACTTGTGCCCTGTTGATGGCAAAAGGTTTGTCTCTTTTCCATGGAAATTAATACAACTGGAGGGGTTTAAACTTCATGGTTTCACCTCTGCCTAACACTTTCTTACACACTTGATGTTATGATGTTTTGTCGACATTACGATTATATTTTGCAAACTCACGTAAGCGTACACGTACTCTTGTTTTTGATATTGTTAGCGTGATTGAACGTCATAATATATCACCAGCAGTAATTGACCCACTGAGAAGATACGAGCATTAACCACGGTACGTTTGTTGACAGTACATAACATCACGCCATCAGTTAGGTAGTTCTGTACCCAGGCGCGGATACAGTAGGGGTGCAACGGAGGTAATTGCCCCCCTGGGCCTCGACCAATTTTCTGTTGACCATTCATACTACATGAATAGTCAACAGAAAACTTATCTCCGATGCAGGGCGCTAACATTTTCGCAACAGAAGTTGTCTACATTCTGATACTATTGAAGAATGGTTAACACCTGAGCTTCTATCAATGAAGTCCTAAAATTTGCGAGCTCGCTTTGCTCGGTCTTAACCAAAATGGTTTTCAAGATTACATTTCATGAAATTCCTACTGGAAAACAATACCAAGGAGGTTAATAGTACGATCCGAAAAGCAGGAACAGCCCCCTCTATGAGAGAAGGCGTGTGTCCCAGCAGTGGGAACATTAAAAGGCTGATGATGTGATATGACTCCACACTAGAGAGCCATTTGTCCCCCCCCCCCCCTAAGCGAAATTCTGGATCCGCGCATGGCTGTACCTGTAGTACACTCACATTTCGCCAGTAATGTCCAAGTCCCATATAAATAGAGGGCGAGCCTGTTGCCATCTACCGGGCAGAGATAGAAGTAAATGGAGTCTGGAACTCCAGGCGGACCTCATTTTTAACAGTAGAGTTTGCGAACAACTAGCCTTCGTGGCAGTCGCTGTCGAATTTCAAAATAGTAATGGCGGCTTTTCTCACCCTTCGTGAGCTGTGTCTTTTCATCTTCTTGGCCAGGGCCATGTAGCTTAACATACACACAGCTCTTGATACCATTATACGAGTATCTTTCTTACCCAATGTATCTATCTATATATCTATACAAATAAATCAAACTAAAGTGCCTGTGTGTAATATTAAAATAACAATATTTTATTGAATGCATGTGAAAGTATATCGGGCACTAATTACAAATATGCACGCAATTTTTAATATTTTTACTGTCTGTCTGTTTATTCCGGGTAATCTCCGAAACGGCTGGACCATCACTGGTATATAGCTGATGTTATATGGAGTAACATAGGCTACCTTGTAACCAGGAAAAAAAAACACAGTTAATGTGGGAAAATTAAGAATTTGACGCGAACGAAGTTACGGGCAACAGCTAGTAAAATATATAATAATCTTATTTTGTTTCTCCTTTAACCTCAGCAAAATATATCCCGCCCCCAATCCTTTTTTAACCCGACCTTGCCCTTTATGCCGCCATATTCGTAACTGGTTGTTGCGAAATATTTGGAGCTCAGTGAAAAATTATCAGCCATGTGTGTTATGGCAAGTTAGGGGATGTGAGGGATGAGTTATGGGTTGTTTATCATCGTGGTCTTGACGTTTGAGGTCGAATTTGGCCAGTATATGTAGGATAGGAGGCCAAGTGTGTGAAGATTGATAGTGGAAAATTGCGATCTGTTCCTAAAGCGTCGGGTCGGGCGTAATGTGATGTTGAAGCTTATTGACTTATGGTTAAATGGTTTTTAAAAACACATCGTTGTGTATGCGATGGATTACCTTTTATGAACCGACTTCAAAAAAAGGAGGAGGTTCTCAATTCGTCGGAATCTTTTTATATATGTTCCCCGATTACTGTAAGACGCGTAGACCGATTTGGAAAATTCTTCTTTTGTTTGAAAGGGTATACTTTCCAGTTGGTCCCATAGTCATCAGGTCAGGATCTGATGATGGGATCTTGGAGAAATCGAGGAAAGTCCTCAAATATTATAGGCATACATATAGCGATTTTGGTATTTTTATCAATAATGCAATCATCTGCACTCAGAATGTAACATTTGGTGAAGTGGAACTGGTGAAGAAGACCACAGATGGCCTATAGAATTCCTTAATGCTAAGTATGTCATGGGTTATAAGATATCTCGAATAGTTTAACAACTATGATGAAGCAAATACTTATAAATACATAGTGCTGATGAAAATGGTACCATCGAACTGATCTGATGATGAAGCCGGCAGGTAGGCACTGGTACTCCGAAATAAAACAATGTATCCTAGTAGTGTATGGGCTTATTGGAATCGTCATAAGATGTACTTTGGCTATATATGAATTTTACGGCAATTGGAAGTACCTATCAAAACTAAAAAGAGATAAATAAAAAACTTTTTAACAAAAAAGTAAACCGACTTCCAAAAAAACACTGCAAAACGAAAAATAACTTTCTTTTCCGAAGTCGGTGTCGAAACACGGAAAACAATAGGTACCAAAGACACCAAGTTATTTTTCGTTTTGCAGTGTTTTTTTGGAAGTTGGTTTGTTTTTTTATTAAAAAGTTTTTTTTTTGTTTTAGCTTTCTTACTTATACCTGGCCACCTTGGTATTAGTAAAACCATCGTGTCTTACCGCTAAAAGTAAGATAGTATATATGTTTAGGTGGTGACCTCCGGAGTGATTTTTGTGTGATTACCACCTGAACATAGATGAGGCCCTAAATATATATCTTAAAATTTCATCCCTAAATCGCATCTGTGCAACACCTGTTAGAGGACATCCCTGGGATGGGATAACCTCACTGCTCTGTATTGATTAATGTACTGTCAAAGAAAAGCAATGTTAAGCAAACTACGTGAATTCGCCATATTTTGAAGAAAAAAAATTATAATAATGCGGATACTATAAGGCATTTGTCAAACTGGATGCATCCTGCGGTCCGGTCACTAGAACATTTGGTGCGGGAAATGTTCGAGTGACCGGACCGCAGGACGCAGAACGCGTCCACTGTGGCAAAACCTTAAGGTGGCAATAAAACTTTAATCACTGAATAAACTTAAAACTAGTAATAAAATTATCATCCCACGGTAATGATTTTATAGCGATCGTAAAGCAAGTTCTATAGAAAACTAGCTGCTGCCCGCGGCTTCGCCCGCGTTCAAAGGTAAAAAAAAATGCTCCGATCGCCACCAAACTTTACAGGATTATCCGCTGGGTCTATCTTAAGATTGTCTGAAATTTTCATTAAAATCGGTCCAGCCGTTTCGCAGTCTGTAAGGAACATACATACAAACATACTTTCTCTTTTATAATAGACTAGCACTCCGCCCGCGACTTCGTTCGCATGATTTCGTATTTTATTCAACTAAGTAGGTACAGATGACTTTATTATGCGTGGTTAGTGAAGGCGACTAAAAATAAGCTATTGTTTAGATTAGAATTTTAATGAATTTTAGAAACTTTAATGACGTGTCCGATAAGTTTTAGCTAAATAAAGGGTTCGAGGGTAAATAACAGTCACACCGGTCATTCGATCAAAACCTCAGTCATGAGGCTTAACAATAAGATCCATAGCGAGTACACCACTCCCCATCTAATACTATGAAGAAGACAGTGCCGTGGAGCTTCCGCACGAGACTTACGATAAATATGTATTAAACTTAGGTCATTTTAAATACCCATGTATCACCCATTCTCATGAAAATCGGTGACTTTACAGAAGGTATTCAATGAACTCGTAAACACGGATAGGAAAACTGACGTAACCGACATAGCCCCAAGAATGACCAAACTTTGGTTGCATTTAGCAGACCAGATTGTTTGCTGAACAGATGGCCTAAGGGACTGAAAGGTTCTGGAGTGGCGAGATCATTACTGGAAGTTGCCACATTGCAAGGCCTCGCACAATTTCAACTGATGTCCTGGCGAGAGCCGTGAGTCTGCTGAATCCGAAGACCGGTCGCGATGTTTGAGTCGCATAATTTCGGGTGGAGCTAAAATTACTTTAGTATGAAAACAAATGCTGCGTAAATTACGCGACACTAAAACGTCACCCACAACTCATAAAATTACCTACGTTTGTTTGGCCTTACACTTTTTGTTGACTATTTGTTTTTGTTTGTTTGGCCCGAGACAAACGGTCCAGTTCAGTAGTTCCAAATCGAGGTAGAGGTCGTCTTAGTACCGTAAGATTCTTCAAAAAACCGTTGACACCCCTAAATCATCTTCTGGAGGTAATATTGAAAAACTAATGATAGCAATTTATTTCTGACCAAGGAATAAGATTTGTACACAAATAAATGTCTCCCTTTTAACCTCTTTAAAGGTTGTATTTCCAAAAATCCCTCCTTTGTGCTGTGGTGATGTGGGGACATCATAAAAAGAAGCTATGTGCAGTAAAATACTTCAAAAACCTTGATCACCACCTTAATAGTATTTTGGGGATATTTCCGAAAAACTAATATCAACCTACATTATTTATTAAGTTTAGTATTTGTGCCTAATTTCAAGTTTATTAACCCCAGATTTTCAAGGGATTTTTTTTTAAATCGTTTTTTAGGGGTAGTTTAAAAAAACTAATGATGAGATCCTTTATTATTTACTTAGGTTAATATTTGTGCCAAGTTTCAAGTTTATTAACCCTAGAAATAAAATTTTCCATACAAACTTTAACATCCCTTAATTCGTATTTTGGGGGTAGTTCCGAAAAACTAATGTTACCTTTATGTTTTTCCCAAGGAATTAGACTTTTCTTTCAAACACATATCTCTCGTTTGCTCCCCTACATCATAAAAAGAAGCCTTGTACAGTAAAATTCTTCAAAAATCTTTAACACCCCCTAAAGCTCTATCCACACATATCAGGGGCTGTCGGTAGCACGGTCTGTCCACGTCCCGTGCACGTCCCGGGCACGGCCCTGATATGTGTGGATAGACCTTTAATCGTATTATAGGAGTAGTTTTGACAAACTTGTAAACGTGTGTGCCGATGTTTTACCTTCCAAACCGAAGAAATTTCATATAAAGTTTCAACCACTATGTACGGGGGTACATACTACCTATTAGGGGTGGAATTTCCAAAAACCAATAAATACATTAATTCTTCTTATCAACCAAGAGCGTAAATCTCAAGTTTTAGGTGTTCAACTTACAAACTGTAGAAATTACATACAAACTTTCAACTCCCTTTTTACCCCCTTTGGGGTAGAATTTCTAAAAAGCAATAAATACATTAATTATTTTTATTAACCAAGAGCGTAAATCTAAAGTTTTACGTTTCCAACTTACAAACTGTAGAGATTACATACAAACTTTCAACCCCTTTTTTACCCCCTTGAGAGAGGAATTTCCAAAAACCAATAAAAACATGAATTCTTTTTATCAATCAAGAGTGTAAATCTAAATTTTTACGTTTCCAACTTACAAACTGTAAATATTTCATATAAACTTTCAACCCCTTTTTACCCCTTTAGGGGTGGCATTTCCAAAAACCAATAAACACATTAATTTTTTTTATCAACCAAGAGTGTAAATCTAAAATTTCACGTGTCCAACTTACAAACTATAGAAATTACATACAAACTTTCAACCCCCTTTTTACCCCCTTAGGGGGGGAATTTCCAAAAATCCTTTCTTAGTGCTCACTTAAGTCACTCGAGGGACCTTTCTGCCAAATTTCATGCTTCTAGGCCTAGTGGTTTTGGCTGTGCGTTGATCGATCAGTCAGTCAGTTTCTTCTTTTATATATATATATAGATAGATGAGTGGATCTTCCTTATCTATCATGACATGACTATCATGTTTTCTTTGTGTATGTCATTGTTTTAGCAGTGACAAGATAAATGCTTTACTTGATAAGGAGTGCAAACAATAATATTGAATACTGTTGTTCTTTTATGTAAAAGGAGTAAGGGTTAGCTCACACCCAACGCCTACTCCCTTACTCCGTCAATGAAGTAACGGGGCCGGCCGAAAGTACTCCGGCAATTCGGAGTGAACCCTACTCCAATTTTTCGGACGGGTAAAAACACATCGGGAGTAGTACAACTGTCAAATTCTGTTGTCATTCATTCTTAGTTCGGGCCCCGAAGAACGAATCATGTGTCCGTTTGTGATACGGAGTATGAAACGCTCATAACGAAGGCCCAAACTACTTCGGGCTTAGGGAGTAGACTGCTGGCACGACGCGACGCTCTACGTATACTAAAATAGCGCATTAATAATCTGCCCAGGCTTTTTCCAACTGTATTGGGCTCAGCTTCCAGTTTAACCTGTTTCAGCTGGATACCTGTATTTTACATGAAGCTACTGCCTATCTGACCTTCATAAACCAGTTTTTTTTTTTTTTTTTTTTTTTTTCTTTCTTTCTGCCTCGTGGCAATCTGTTGAAAGTAACAATAGGCCACTTCTCTGTCCGATACAATGTATCTGTCTGGGTTCTTTAGCTTGGTGAGTCACTTCACAGTTACGTGTCTCATTCCATCGTGACGAATCTATCCAGTAAGTTTGGAACACTATGTCTCTTCAATCTCCTATATTGCAAACTTTTGTCTCCTGATAGTCCAAGGGCAAGCTCATTTCTATGCTGTTTAAGTCTCCTCTGATAGTTAATACTGTATTTCATGATCTCCTGTTTAACAGTTGGTAGTTTCAGGTCAAGATATATGATTTTGTTACTGATATACCTTGGTATGTTGAAGATTGATCCGGTAACTGGGTAAAACGATACCCCTTGGCAAGGCTGGAGTCAACTGACTATCTGTCAAACGTCTTCAAATGACAGCCGGGACCAACGGCTTAACGTGTTTGCCGAGACACGGAAGAGTCTACATGTCAGGAATGGTCACCCATCCACGGACCGACCTCACCAAGCGTTGCTTAACTTCGAAAATCGACCCTTGCGGCTGTTATTATTTAGCCACGAGCTCCTCAAAATTGCGAATCAATTTAGATTTTTTTTACTACACAAAAAAAAGGAATTCGAATAAATTCGAATACGTCGGGATGTGTTCGAAGTTCAAAAACGTAAACGAATTCTGTTGGTGTCAACTTATCCTAAGTGCAGCTAGTTTATGCCACATAAAACTTCATTCTTGACGGACGTAAAATGCCATATTTATTTCTTTTCCCCGTAAAAGCATTTTAGTTCATTTTTCCGTAGCATTTTAATAGCAAAGAGCACGGTAATATCATCATGTTAGTTGTCAATTAAGTGCATTTGTTGTTGCGATTGATATAATTTTCCGACATAAACTAGGTGACGGTCGATCAACCTCAAAGCAAGGTTTATAGTAAAATAATGTTATGGAATAAGTTCGAAACTCCAACCAGTCTTGCCGAGACGTATCGCGTTTTCTAGTAAAGGTTGCGCCGATCAGATTGGCAGTTGCTCTATCTAAAATTCTGGTATTCTGCTGCACACGGTAAGACTAAAAGACAACCCCAGCATAGGTGAGATAAAAATTAAATTAAAAAAAAAACGAAACGCTTAGAAAAATTTCTTTCTTATCGGCAGTCAGTGTCTTTAGTACCTATTTTTCACGTTTTTGACCCCGACTTCCGAAAAGGATGGAACGGTTTAATTTTTTTGTTAAAAAGTTTTTATTTTTTCTCTTTTTATTTTGGTAAACTATATTAACATGAAAATCATCTATAGCCAGATGGCTTATCATGTAACAATTCCAGCAAGCCTTAACACAATTGGGATACACTGTTTTATTACGGAATTCCGGTGCTAATCTTCTGGCTTCATCACCAAATCAGATCGATGTTACCATTGGTGGTGGTGGTGGTGGTAGGGACTCCCTTTTCCGCACTTAGACTCCCATTTGGTCCGTTGTGCGTGGGGGCTGTACTGGCTAACATAGCCAGCCTAGCTCCGCCCAAAAGCACAGAAGCTTCCTGGGAGCTTCACAGGCTTCACGGAGCGACCTCACTGTTCCGAGGATTTCTTCACGTTGTGATGCCACGGCCTCGCATTCCAGGACTACGGATGTTACCATTTTCATTAGAACTATTTTTTTTTTACTTTGTTTCATACCCTGATATGAAACAGTTAAGATATCTCGAATAGTTAAATGATTTTAACCATTCGAGATATCTCAAACCTGATATATACTTATCATTGAAAGAGAGAGAGTTCCAGTGGCCACCTGTGGTCTTCTTCATCAGTTCCACTTCACCAAATGATACTTTCTGAGTGCAAATGCTTGCCATGTTGATGAACATACCAAAATCGCTACGTGTATGCTTATAAAATTTGAGGAGTTCCCACAATTTCTCCAGGATCCCATTATCAGATCCTGACTTGATGACCATGGGACCACCTGGGAAGTAACTAAAGAAAACATTAAATTGGTCCAGGCGTCTCTGAGTAATAACGGAACATCCAAAAAAAAAACCGACGAATTGAGAACCTCCTCCTTTTTTTGAAATCTGTTAAAAAGGCAGGCAGGTGTTAGTATAGAAAGAAAAGAAAAATGGAGCCTCTTTCTCATCGTTTTTCAACTATCCAAGAGAAAACAGGACATGAAAATGGCATATTTCTTACGAACGGTAAAAATCACCGGTAATTTACTTATCCGCTGGTAGCAGACTAGAACATAAATAATAAAAATATTGATTTCATAAAACAAGAGCACATTGCATTGCACTATATACATTGTAGATTATAAATTTTACATTTATTACACTATAAGCACAATTATTTAGACTGTATCCCTTAAACTAGGTCTAGCCTGTATCTTAAGAGATAGGGTTCAGCCATATGGGTACAGTGAATAATTGACATTCTGAAACAAAGAGCAATAAAGCAGTTAACTTTAATGAACGTCTGTAAATGTGGGCATAAAATGTTTTATTCATACATATCTGGAATAGCGCAAGCCAAGATGATAAACATCTGCCCCTAGGTCTATATAACAAATATCCATACTAATAAATTGCGGGTTTACTTAACTCTGTCTGTCTGTTTGTTACCTTTTCACGACTTAACAGCTGAACGAGTTTGGATAAATCTTGGCACACGAATAAACTATGTTCTGGATTAGGACGGAATGTACTATCGCTCATCCATACTAATATTATCTTTATAAATGCGAAAGTCCGGTCAATGTGGCGACGCTTGGGGGAGGCCTATGTCCAGCAGTGGACGTCTTTCGGCTGATATGATGATGATGAAATGCGAAAGTAACTCTGTCTGTCGGTCTGTTACCTTTTCACGCTTAAACCGCTGATTCGATTTAGATGAAATTTGGTATGGAGATAGTTCGAGATCTTGGAAAGGACATAGGACAGTTTTTTATACCGGAAATCATCCTTAAGGGCGTGGAAAGGGGAGTGGAAGTTTGTATGTCAAACTTATAATATTCTTGCGTGATATAAAAACTGGCCAAGTGCGAGTCGGTCTCGCACTAAAGGGTTCCTTACCATTATCGCAAAACACTGCAACAAAATCACGTTTGTTTTATGGGAGCCCCCCTTAATTTATTTTATTTTAATTTAATAATTATTATTTTTTGAAGAGAATATACAACTAAACATTCTGTGAATATTTCAAGCGTCTACCTGTTGCCGTTATTAATATCGAGCAAAAAACGGCAAAAATATCGCGTTTGTTGTATGGGAGCCCCCCTTAAATATTTATTTTATACTGTTTTTAGTATTTGTTGTTATAGCGACAACAGAAATACATCATCTGTGAAAATTACAACTGTCTAGCTATCACGGTTCATGAGATACAGCCTGGCAACAGACGGATAGACAGACAGACTGACAGACAGACGGATCGCGAAGTCTTAGTAATAGGGTCCCGTTTTTACCCTTTGGGTACGGGACCCTAAAAAAGGCGAAGCTTTACTTCGAATAGCCTACTATTCCAAGTACAGCTTCGCCGACGAAGACGCGGGCAACAGCTAGTTTGAGATATTTCCAAATTAGACACGGGTGAAGTCGCTAGCATATAATATGTATTAAGATATAAACATACAAAATTTTTGAATAAAATAGCGCGAGCTTCAAGATGATAAACATCTGTTCTTAGGTCCATATCACAAATAAGTGGTTTAATTTGCTGGCCACACGCCAGACGGAAACCATCAGCTGTGAATTAAAAATAATCCGTTTCAGAATCCTTGGCATTTGATGAGGAAGTGTTATTTTTAGGCTGGGATAGCCTAGCTTCGTCTAGTTCAAAAATAGCTCGGTTGCCTAGAGTCCTGTTCTAGAAAATAGTAGTCTTCGAAATAGAATATTGGGTAATTAAAAGGTGGCGTAATCAAAGCAAGTAGAGAGATGACTCAAAGTTAGTAAAATTAGAGATTTGTTTACGTACCCAAAATAATAACTCCATTGTAAATTTTCAGTATCTTTTCATTTTTTTTTATATTTTTTTTTTTAAACTACGTTGCCCCACACTAGGAATTTCTTCCTGTATCGTGGGTGCGTTTACAAACATATAAACTCACATACACAACACCCAGAGCCGGAACAACTATCTGTAAGTCATACAAAATTTTTTTCCGTGCGGGAATCGAACCCGCGACACGCAGCCCAGCAGTCAATTGCTCAACCACTGTGCCAACCGTGCGCATCTAGCAAAACCTTTCGAATAAAAAGTTAATTCTGAACTTCTTATATTTTGATTATTTCACTTTCTTAATAACAATGTCGACAATGACAGCAGCAGTATCTAGAGAACTTCATCCAAATATTTAATGCTAAAGCCAGACACTATCATTTGAATGACATTTAATTTTATTTTATTTTTTTTATTTTATTTTATTTGGGAAACAAACAGATGCAATAACAAACATAAGCATACAATTAGTTCAAAACAATCCATAAACAGTTTCCACAGATTGATATACACGTAAATTAAACTAAGTTACAGTACAACCAAAGTTCACACAGTACTAAGAAGTGACAATTCAAAATTATATTATTGTATAACATTATATTATTTAAATTTATATGCCAAAATATTTTTTATGCAAAACCTAAATTTGGGTAGAGAAAGGTGAAAAATATCGAAATCTTGATTTTCTTTTAATGAGATCATGTCGTTGTACAAACGACATGCTCTTTTGATAAAAGTATTCTTGCCGTAATTGGTTCGGGAGAAACCAATTTGGAAGAGAGTTCTCCTGCGTGCATTTAAGCGTGGACATCCAAAACTTATTTTGCTGAGAAGATAAGGGGAGTCCAATTGGCCTCTAATAATTTTATATAAATATACTAGATCTCGCTCTGCACGACGTTCCTCCAATTTCTGAAGCCTAGGTGTATGATCAGTTCCAGAGTTAAATCGCCAACTCAAGTGCTTAGTAAATTTATTTTGCAATTTTTGAATTTGGTCAATATAAACTGCATACTGGGGATTCCAAACCGCTGAAGCATATTCAAGAATTGACCTTACAAGTGTCTTATAAAGAAGGATCAATGTTGATTTATGTTTGAAATCCCTACCAACTCTTAGTACGAATCCCAACATGCGAAATGCCTTGTTGGTCATAGTGGTAATTTGAGAATCAAAAATAAGTTTACTGTCAAGTTGGACCCCAAGGTCTCGCACCTCAGTCACTCTATTAATATGATCATTATTGATTTTATAGTTATATTTTATCCAGTTTATCTTTCTAGAAAATGTTATAATATTGCACTTTTTTACGTTAAGGAACAGACAATTTTTTTTGCAGTAATCACACAGATTGTTAATATCATTCTGTAGTTCTATGCAATCTTCTGGTTTAGTTATAGTTTTATAAATTTTCTTATCATCTGCATAAAGAATAAATTTAGAATGTTTAAATATATTAAATACGTCATTTATATATAAATTAAATAATAGAGGTCCGAGGTGCGAGCCCTGGGGCACGCCGGATGAAACAGGCATAAAGGATGAGCAATACCCCTTTACCGTAACTGCTTGACTGCGTTCCTTTAAATAAGATTCTAGCCATCGAAGTAGATCGCCATGTATACCGATATACTCAAGTTTTTGAATTAACAGATTATGAGAAATTTTATCAAATGCTTTTGAGTAATCGGTATACACGACATCCACCTGGTGACCATTATCCATGGCCGTCGCTATGTAATCAATATATTCGCAGAGGTTTGTTTCAGTTGATTTTTTAGAAACAAATCCATGTTGCTGAGGTATTATAAGTGGCTTTAATAAGGGCGTTATTAAGTCACAGACGATTTGCTCAAAGAGCTTAGGTATAACACTCAACTTAGAAATTGGCCGGTAGTTTGTAATGTTATGCCTGTCACCATTCTTAAATATAGGTACAACGTAGGAACGTTTCCAAGCCAAAGGCATAGTACCAGATCGCAATGATGAGTTAAATAGTAAATATAAGGGAAGCGCAATATTTTTGCAACATCTCTGCAGAAACAGTGGTGGAATTCCATCAGGGCCACTGCCCTTGTTTACATCAAGAGATTTAATATATTTTACAATGGTATCAAATGGAATATATACATTGCTGCAATTTAAAGCATTAGAATCAGACAAAGAAGATGACGTCATAGACACGTCATTGTGTTTTTCAAAAACTGAGTGAAAATGTATATTAAAAAGGTCACTAATCTCTTTACCATCGAAGGAGGATATCGAAGGATTAAAGCAAATAAAAACTATTTTTCGTATATTAGATTACTATCTTGTACTTAATTATGAAACTGTCTGACTTTACCAGGACGCTTTCGAAAAAAATAAAAAAACACAAAATATTACGTAATCCGCTATCACCGCTGCCGCACACACACACAAATACTATCTGCAAAAACAATAATAAACGTCCTTCTATATCAAGTGACATTGCGTTCCATCGTCTCCAAACATACAGTTTTACGTACAGAAAGATAAGAAAGAAATAAGAAAGATTATGCGTCTTAGTTATTCGTGTTTTCTCCCACGCAATGAGGAAATGTAAAAGAGCCGGCTGTGACGTCAACTAGTCGTGGGAAGACTGATATCATATCATGCGCGATATGTTTGAAATAGGGGTATCCTTGGTAGCTTATGACGTTCTAATTACTCCTACATTTTCCATCATCTTCATGATGCTGACACGACAGTATTTCAGTTTCAGTTGGCCCAATACTAACGTCTCCGCAGACGTCACTTCAGATTTGAAGTGGAGATAGTTTCTGAAACAGCTCCGCATCCACAACTTGCTGCCGCATTCCGTCGAGGTTTATTTTTATTCCAGTCTGGAAACTCGTCATTGAATGTCCTCCGTCCGTTGGGCTCGGGAACGTACGATCCTTCCGCAACCCTCGGCTGCCCAACCTTTCAAGGTTGAAGTTCCACCTTCCCACTTGGGCAGACCCAAGTTTAATTACCATAAAAAAAAAAAGAAAGTTTACAGCTTTTTAGTTCGCTTCTTAAGCAGTCGGGTTTTTGATTTTTAAATTAACTTTTTTTATTTACAACTTTTTAGTTATCATTTTATTTTCGTATTACTTTTAAACATATATGTGGTATGTATTTTTGTAATCAGCTCTTAAAACCCTTCATTTTGATATCCCACTCAATGGCTTGGAAGAAAAAAAATATTGGGCACAATATGGCGCACAAAATCCCCCATGTTTGTTTAACTTCATCTATCTAAGAATACTTGGGCGGTCAAGATTTATCTAACGATGTCTTAATTATATAAATCGATCTAGCGGTTTAAAAGATATGAGGTAATAAAGAATATTACATACATACAAACATACAAGATACGCGCGAAAAACGTAACCCTTTCCTTCCAGTCGGGTAATAAAAAGGGGCAAGCCTACTGCCACTAACCAGGCTGCTTCAGAGGAAATTCCCTAATGGAATATCCATATCAATCAATACTGGATAGGGTGGTGATACATCACTGAATAACCCTTTGAAGAATACAGGCGTGAATGTTGTGATTTTTATGTTATAATAATCAATATCCGACTCAGGCATCGGAACCGCGCTTTCAACAGCTACTTTGACCGACAAACCATTCAGTCAGACACAAAACTATTAAAGGTATATTAATTATCCAACAATGGAAGATCCGCCAATTAACGTATGTCAGGCAATAGCAAATTAAATGTAAATGTTTACTTACCGTTTGTGTACACGGGCCGTTTACGTAAGTGGGTGTAGCTAGAAGGTGCAAGAGTAGAGCGTAGTTAAGTGCCTGAGGTTATGCGCGGAACTGTATCGTCATGTAATGTGAAGCAAGTTGCCATGCGCCATCGGTACATGGTGGACATCCCTCCCATACGCACAAAGCGTTTTGCTAATACTTTCATTGTGCGCACAGCTAAGGAGTGGAACTCCCTTCCGGAGTCTTTGTTCCCTGATAGCTACAATCTTGGGGTCTTTAAGTCAAGAGTGAATAGGTTACTTCTAGGTAAGTGTGCTTCACCGTAGACCGCATCATCGCTTAACATCAGGCGAGATAGTGGTCAAACGCGAGCCGATAGATTATTTAAAAAAAAAAACATGATGTTATTCTTCTTACTGGCTTCTGCCAGCGGCTTCGCCCGCGTGTAAATTGTTTTCTTATCCGATGGGAACATTATACAGAGATGAAAAGCCTATGTGCTATCCCACACTATAATCTATCTCTGTGCCAAATTTCATTCAGATCCGTTCGTGTCGTGGCGTGATTGAGTAACAAACATACATCCATCCAAACTTTCGCATGTTTAATATTAGTTATTCGTAAGTATGAAAAAAAGGTGCCAAAATGAAAAAGTGATGGCTGCTGGGAAAACTTAGACGAGGCTGAAAAGGGGAAATTAGAAAAAATGCAAGGTTAAATTCTGATTATATATGTGATCATTTGAATTGTAAAAAAAATATGTTTTTTGATGTGACGCTATAAATAAGTAAAGTAATAGAGGTATATTTTTGTTGGTCTTGTTAGGTAGATGTTGGAGATAACTATTGCCTTTGTTACCTGACTGCCGAAGGAGGGTAATGTGTTTATCAGTCTATGTATGTATGTATGTTTGTTCCTATGTGGCGTTCCAGACCCCTAACGCGTTGGCCGATTTTGATGATTCATACGTCAATCGATTCGTCTTAACCTTGCGAGTGTCATAGGCTACAATGAAATTACAAATTAGGAAAATGGCGGGCGCCATATTGTGGGGGGCCAATTTTATTTTTTCTTCCAAACCCATCGAGTGGGGTATCAAAATAAAGGGTTTCAAGAGGTGATTTCAAAAATATATAACACTTATATATTTAAATGTACCTAATTCGAAAAAATAAATTAAATTAAAAGTTATAAATTATATACATCTGGTTTTGGTCAGCCAGCTCGCGAATATGTATCCTCCGACTGCACAGCATGATTTTCTTCTTGTTTACGTCTTTTTAGTTCGCTTTTTAAGCAGTCGGGTATTTTTATTTTTTAATTAACTTTTTTTTTCTGTTTTTATTTTTAATGGAATTTGGATTGTTTTGCCCTGACCAATCAAGCGTTGTATTCTGATTTCTGCAAAAATAGCTCGTATTTATTTACCGTCTACCTCGAATAAGTTCTAAAACTAGAACAAAAGGCCATATGGGAATATATTATGTAACAGAATCCCTATGTTGAAAGTAAGGCAGACAGTCGCGGCGACTCAATAAATAAATATAACGTTACGCAACGTTCAAGCGCTTTGTGTTATTGAATTACGTTTTTTTTCGTGTACTTACATAGATACAAGGTCTATTTTTAGTTGTCAATATACCTATTACAGTACCTTTTTAATTTTATTACAATCTAGCCTTATAAATAGACTAATAAGTAATTCAATTATAACCTAAACTATTTACATTGTCTTTACTAAGAATGTGTCCAATAGCACTTTTCTTATTGTCTCTATTAAGGCGAATACACTTCATTCTTGTGTTTGTTTGGTACTTTTGTATGTTACACTATTCACATTCACTAACACTAAACACTAACTGAAACGGTTTTGTTATTTTTAGTCTTCTCACTATGTTTGTGTGGTCGAGAATATGGTATTACAGTACCTAACCGTAAAAACGGCACTGATGGCATGGACCATCGCGTTTAAAAAGTCACAATTTTTAAACCCCGACGGATAAAGAGGGGTTTTATAAGTTTGACGTGTGTTGCTGTGTATCTGTGTGTCTGTCTGCGGCATCATAGCTCCTAAACGGATGAATCGATTTTGATTTAGTCTTTTTGTTTGAAAGGTGACTTTGTCGAGAGTGTTCTTAGCTATGTTTGAATAAAATCGGTTTAGCCGTTCAAAAGTTATTCGCATTTTACTCTTTGAAGCTGGATTTTTTCGCAAGATATCGTATCATTATTACGTGTTTCCATAGATTGTCGATTGAAGCGTGTCTGCTACTAGATATATTATATGTAGTTTAAAAAGCATGAGATAAAAATTAAAATCGGGGGTTTTTTAAATTTGTAATTTTAACTTGTGTTGAACGGCGGCTATGTAGCTCAATTATGGTCAATTATTAAATTGGGATATAGCTCAGTATGGAAATTTACTGTCGACGAAATCACTGTGGGGAAATATATAAGACACGAGCTATATCCCAATTTATTTAGGGTCTTCGCAACATACCTTTGTCCATACTTTAGTCACAGTACGGACAAATAGTACGGAAACTACCTACAAACGCTCGAAACGGAACACTCACACAAACATACGCTCTAACGAGAGCCCTAAGCAGCGTCCACAGTGCTGTCAGTGCAGTAGTGCGAGCCGCTTAGGGGTGTCGTCGATGCGCATGTTTGTATGAGCACGGGGACTCATTGCTAAGAAAGAAAATTTGGTTCATATAAATCTCACTAGGTGGCGCGACGTGTACACACAATTCAATTCACACAAAAAGAATTGTGTTTAAAATTAACATTTTCGGGAATTGAACATAAAAATTGTATGTCCTTGTTTAATCAACTCTCCTAAGTACAAAATTATGGAATATTGGGCTCTTAATTCACATTTCAAAGATTATTTGAACGGATAATTTAAAATTTATGTCAATAGATGGCGCATTTTTTAATTTCTGAGGCATTCCATTCGATTGTTAAAATTTGCATTGTAACACATTTTGGTGCAAAAAAACTGTAAAAACGTGCAAAAAAATACTATAAAACGAACCGTTACTGTTTTAATAAATATTCACGAACCTAGTAAACCCTTTTACTTGCAAGACGCTGCTAACACCATCTATTGCCGTGAAACGGGGTCGAACGCGATTGATGTACTTACAAAAATAACAAGATTAAGCAGATGAAAAACGCTAGTTTCGTCGGCACGATTTCTTTGTATGGCATGAGGCATCTGTATGCTAGTATTATATTATCTGTGGTGTGAGTGTGCCGTTTCGAGTGTTTGTAGGTAGTTTCCGTACTGTTTGTCCATAGTTATACTGTGCTTTAGTCGTCATCCTCTATCTAGCCATATATTCTGCCACACTGCCCATCTATCAAGCTCTGAATAATGATTTAATTAATTAGGACTTACCTCAAACAACAACATAATGGGATTTCGTATCTCACTGATACATAATGCATGTGTCGAGCGATACATTCATTAGCGTTGTTACACGGGTTTGCGTCAACACCCCATTGGAATTCAATAGCTATCGTGTATCCCATATAAAATGTTGCAAACCAATGTGGTGAGGAATCCTAATGAGTTTATCTGTGTCCACCACTCGTAATTATTTTGGCATTCTGTCATCTGCGTAGCCTTTTCTCAAATTTGTCCGTGTTTGCCATACCTATTATTGGAATGAAATATAACTGCTCACAATGTTAGGACCCATTAATATTAATGATAATTTTTATCCGTGGTGCTAGGCAACTGGGCTTGTCCCAGTTATAATCGACCCTTTGTGCCTATTGGTCTTGTTTGTTCTGTCTTCTGCTTGATATTGAGGGAAATGGAAATTATGTTTGTCTTTTTCCTACTCCTCCGTTATTCTTTTCTTATTATTTTCGTTGCGTGATCCAAAACAGTTAAATTCATTCTCCGGGACTTCGTCGAGCTTCATTGCCTCGGCGCTTTTCTGGTGGTCGCCACTGTTGATTATGGCTTTCAGGAGTTGCAGTGGTTTGGGAATAGTGCGGTGGGATTGTCCCAATTAAAAATCCTTTTTTGGGGTCGGCTTACAGTCAAACTGGATACCTTCTCTACTAAGTAACTGGATAAAACGATATCCCTTCGTAAGTGGTGGTCAGACTAACGAAGTTTTTGAGACACATAATTGATCCACGGACAGATTTCCAAAAGCGTTGCTTAACCTGGAAACTTCGATCCTTACAGCTATAATTATTAACCCACGAATAGGGTAGTTAGCTGAAAAATTGTTTTATGTCCGTCAGTTAGATTAATATAAAACATTGGACAGGTATTTTTCTTTTGACACGTAACATAAAGTGACGACGATATAATGCATTGAAATATCGTGTGACGTCACGCCGCTAGTACACTTTATATTGATCTAATGACGTCACAAGCCCCCACTCCTTAACTTTGATGCGCTTTAACTTTGTAAATTTTTATTGATTTGGTAAAGCAAAAAATACGTGTCCAATATTATTTGATAATCTCACTGACGGACTAAATAGAATTATCATTTTTCTACCCAGGAAACATCCCCATTCCCTTGGTAATATTCAGTATCAGCTAAATTCAACAAGTTTATTATACGGTGTGCCGCATAACCGTACAGTTCGTCGAACGCCCACGTTCAACCATAAAATGGCTGAACCGAAGCCAGATGCGAATGCACCCTCGACAAAAGAATCCATGTATAACATTACGGTATACAATACTCGCTATTTACAATGCAGACGGGCTACATGGCCGCAAAATAAATGAATACACAATGAAGATGCATGGACCACCTGTAAAGCTGGAAACAAACTATCAGATGCGACCGAAGTTTTGGCTGACAGTCGCGACAGACATCTCTTATGCTAAATACTCCTGTGTCAAACGTTTTTTACAATCAAGGTCTCCCGCAAATTAGTACTAGCAAGTTTTGACGTAATAAATGGACAAGCCAAGGGTTTCCTATGACAGCAGTGGCACCCCTCAACGGTCGAAAAACCTGAATCACGTCTGAATTTCTGAAACAATAGAAAATCAATTATTTCCTAATTATGACCGTTGAGCTCATAACGGCCTTAAAGACGGAACCGCTGCAACGCTGCTTGGCTTTAAGGTGTCATAAATGTTCTCTTGACCAATTTTTTTTCCGGCTTCGTGACTGATCTCAGGTTTTACGATCGCATTCTTAAACGAAACTCCAATTATAAGTTGCTGTTAAGACACTGATTTGAAGTATTGTGGTGACATAAGAGGTTGGCGTCTATTACTAGTCAAAGTCTATCTCAAGTTTACTGACCAAATACAGCACCATTGCAGCCTTACCAACAACTCCATTTTGGAGTTAAGCTCGCCTTTGTGTAAATATATTGTTTTGGTGTACAATAAATAATTAAGCACCAATAATTTCCGTTTGCTTGATAGTTTGTTTCGGGCCTAACATTGCTTATTGATGCTGATGGACTGGGCTCTGATCTAGTTACTGTATGTAACCTACATGCCATACATATTGAATACCAGTCGTATGTTATATTATTGGAGAGACATATTAAAGGCTTTCTTGTCTTCAAAACCTGAGTTTTCAGATGATCATGTGACAGCTGTTCTTCTTCTTCTTTTCAATCCGAAAACTCCTTATAAATGCTGGGTTATGGGCACTTGAGGCACTCCAACATGTGTGTCAAGTCACTGGCCCCGAGTTTCTCAGCTTTAAATTATCGCAGAATTAATGTGACAAATTGTCAAGCTCGCGTTGTCTGCTGTGATTGGTTGAATGAATTTTCAACAGAAACTCGGGGTGAGAATCTCAGTAATTTTGTTGGATCAGTCTTAATAAAGGTATTAAAAAAGTAAATATTCGTTATGCGTCTTAGTAAAGGTATTAAAAAAGTAAATATTCGTTATGCTCATAACTTGGGAACTATTTGTTTACGACTGACGTGACTATTGTTTTTAACCGACTTACCAAAAAGGAGGAGGTTCTATGTTCGACATTATATATGTTTTTTTGTTTATTTTACCGATATCTCCGTCAAATGTGGACCGATTTTGAAAATTCTTCTGATTGATAAAGTATGTGCCGAAATTGGTCCCATTTTAATTTGGTGAAGATCTGATGAAGGACTTCGAAGATATACAACAGAACTCTTCAATAAATAACGGCAAATGTCTCGAGATTTCTGCAATCGTGTCTGTTTATACTATTACATAATTTCACCGGTTATGTTCAAGTTTCATGATATTCGGGTAATCTACTCTGGCGTTATAGGTACCTTACAGTCGGTGTCCATAACGCAAAAATGGTACAACGAAAGACATCGACTTCCAAAAATAAGGTTATTTTTGGCTTTGTAGTTTTTTTTATTTGGAAGTCGGTAGTATTTTTTTGTAAAAAAGTTTTTTTATGATTCATAGACATAGACTATGATGACTATAACTTAACTGTAGCTTCAAATCGGGCTTCCTAAGAAAATGCGGTCACAAGCACGAGAATATGTTTCGAATACATTTTAAATCCCGAAGCTGGAATAATCCTTTAGCTTATTTTCGCTACATCCACAAGAAACCTTGCCTCTTCCTTGACATACAGCGAATGTGTAATCCGGAAAATGCTTTGCGCGCGATACACAAGGCTCAAAAGATACAAAAACCGCGTGGCATTGTTTGCCGACTTGTGGTCGTAAGTAGGTACCTACCATTCATCTGACCCGGCAGAGCTTGTGACTGTACCGTTATGATAGGCAGGGTTGCCAATAAAAGGAATTAATATTTTCAAATAAAAAACAGAAGGTCTAAAAATTGTCGAATGAAAAGTAGGGGGCAACTTACATAAAATTAAATGTACAGTTAGTAAATGAAAAGCTTAAGCAGTCAGTGCAATTTATTGTGATTGAAAATGACAGTTCGATAGAAGAACAGCGAAATGAAATATTATTAAATTTGTAGAGCAGTGGGCACTATAAAACAAAACACTTGAAAATAAAAGTTTTCCATAAAAACGCATGATGTAGAAGATACTTGAGCACAAGTGTTCCGTTCTATATAATCTACATTGCAAGAATGCATATCAATAAAATAAATATTCATGAATTTATTCATTATCACGAACAAATCACAAACTAACGATAAGTTTTTTTAGTCCAATTCCGATAACGATATGAGATTGTTAAAAGAATTCGATATTTCCGCTGCTTTTGTAAATAAATTAAAACTATTGTGAGGTCGGCTTCCAATCTTACCGGATGGAGTTGAATACCGGCATTTTATAAAGAGCGACTGCCTGTCCTTCACAACCTAGTAACTGGGCTAGACGATAACCATTGCTAAGACTATTTATCAAATTGTCAGAATTCTGACTACCCGTAACTACTGTCGAAGTCGACGATCTCAACTTTCCACATCATCATTCATAGCCCGAATTTGTTCACTGCTGCAGCAAAGGAGCTCCGGTTTGTAATCGTCAGTCGTCGTGTTGGGGAAGGGTGGAAGTAGACGTCGATGAACATCTACATCAACAAGATTTAATGACAATAGCCTCCAACCAACTCTAGTCCAAAATGCCGACAATTTTTTTCATATTTTACAATAATATTTGAAAAAAATCTTGGTATTTACTTTTCAACCGACGAAAAAAAAACGGAGGACGGAGGAGGTTCTCAATTCGACATGATTGTAATTTTTTTTATGTATAACCATGCATAACTTTTTATAGAGTGCTCCGATTTCAAAAAATATTTTTTTATTCCAAAGAGTATAAAATCCACCCCTAAAGGTAGAAAAAAAAAGGATGTATAGTTGTGTGCCTTACGGACCGCGACGGTCATATTATTTTAAACAAAACGGACCCCAAATGAAAGTATTGGTGACCCCTGACCTACATCATTATTATTTTAAAACTGACAGCCCTAACAGCGGCCTTCACACGAACAAAGCAAAAACATCATTATTGCGCCTTGATATATGGAATTACTCTTTTTTTAACGCGTAACGGAACAGGAACTGACACGCTAACCTTAAAACGAGAGCCATGAATCCTCATCCAATTAGCTTTGTACATTAGCGACACTTAGTACACTCCGTGTTTGTTTACACTGCCTATAATATGGTTTATTTTAAAGAAAAACTCACGATATGACTGCGACGAGAACGCTAATTAGATGTAAATTAGATTTTTTATTTCCGACACAACTTGATTTGTAACATATATTTGATCAAATTACCCTTTGTTAACCAGCTTTACCTCTTTAAGCAACTGGCTGTCTAGTACCTTCTTATTCTTCGTCGTATCGATGATTCCAAAACTAAATATATTTTGACCAGAATTCAGCCACGCCAACAGCGTTGTCATTTGTCACAAAGGTGTTGTTGCACAGAGAGCACGACAAAAGGTGAGGCATTGTTTGGGACCTGGCTCCGCAATCGCACTGTGGGTCATTGGAGTACCCTCATCTAACTAGGTAACCTGCTGCTTAGACTAATCGGTTTATAATAATCCCACTACTGGGACACAGGTCCCAATGTGGGATGTCTTCATCTAATCTGGGTACTAGATACCTTAGATTTAGTCTGAGCCTTGAGTGTCGCGGAGCCTTGAATGCAACGGAAAATTTTAACGACGGTCCCCTTCAAAAGCGCCTTAATATTTTTAATTAACGAAAGTGTCCTCTGTTTCCGTATGGGCACGAAAATGAAAACAGGTTCAATTTATTAAGGTAGCCAAGGTCATGTGTGAATTTAAAAGTCAACAGTTGCCCGCTTGCCCTTCGTTATTATAGCCCGTGTTGTTAACCTTTTTGTTATTTTTTTGCCTTTAACCGCACCAGAAAAGGTATTATTAAAATCTATAAAAAATAATTAAGAAAAAATTAATGTTATCGGCCATATGCATCTGCTATGAACAAAGTCCGATCAACATATCAATAATTAATTTTGCAAATTAATTCACACCCACATTAAGACTGATTCTTCAGGCATATTTACAATTCCACAATTACATCAGCAAGAGCTTTAAGAACTTCATTCGAGTTCGAAACTATTGGGTTGGTCAATTACTGATAATGGCAGCGTAGCGTCATCCCATTAAAAAAACCTTAATCGGGTTAATATGTCGTAAATATGAGAAATATCACTAAAACATCCAAACAGGATGTTTCCTTTTGTCTGCCCTGATGTTAGCTGAAACAGGCTACTTTTATACATAAATCATGATTCTTTAATCTAGAATCTAGTAGATATTCCTAATTATGTTATTTTTTTCTCCAGGTGGGAGCAGGCGCGACAGGGCCAGGTGGAAGGCGAGCCCTGGAACTGATACTGAGTGGAGGGCTCAAGTCCTTGGCAAGACCTGCGAAGCCAGTCCGCAGGGCAGCTTCCAGGGATTCCGTGCTGTCGCAACCACAGCCTTTATTAGAAGGTGAGTTCAGTAACATCGTCATTCTCAATCCTCGGCGATGTCGTAAGTTTTAGGGCCCTGCGCCCTTATTAGAGCTTTTCCCCGATGTGAAGACAATCGTGGCTTATATCATCAAGTTAACTCAGCCAATTATTGAAGGAACGAGTACAAGTGTACATAGGTACTATAAATAGATTCAATAAATTAGGTCGATAGAAGTCCAGAATAAGCTTTCAAAACTCCATAAAAGCAGACAAAGTCCGTAAAAAAAAACAGCAAAAATCCTCCTAACAAAATCTACCCACATGGTTTCTGTAATTTTGAGTAATCCCCTGATGCTACGTAAGCTGAATTAACAAACAGTTTTTGGCGCCAGTAACCGCTGCCCTAGGGAAATAGCGTGAATAGCCGTAAATATTAACCGCAGTGCGAATTACTGAATTAGTTACGGGCTAGGCACGAAAATTTCAGTACACATACAGTTTACATGTAGTGTGTACAATGTAAATTACATTTTACAAAATGTATTTGCATTTAAAATGTTGGCAATAAGGGGGCATGAAGATGCAAATGAAAATTAACCTTGAGGTGCTTAACGTTTCAATTGCTTGACTGTGCAGTGTACATGTCTGATATAATTAAGCATTAAGTCCGCCTCTGTACGTTTTTGTGCATGAATATGATGATTTTCAAGAAAAAAAAGTTAATTAAAAAAATCAAAATACCCGACTGCTTAAAAAGCGAACTAAAAAGACGTAAACAAGAAGAAAATCATGCTGTGCAGTCGGAGGATACATATTCGCGAGCTGGCTGACCAAAACCAGATGTATCCTCCGACTGCACAGCATGATTTTCTTCTTGTTTACGTCTTTTTAGTTCGCTTTTTAAGCAGTCGGGTATTTTGATTTTTTTAATTAACGTTTTTATTTATAACTTTTTAGTTAACCCATTTTTCGAATTATGTACATTTAAATATATAAGTGTTACTAGCTGACCCGGCAAACTTTGTTTTGCCATAAAAACACCAAACATTCATCTACCCTACCTACCCTTCCTACCCTAACTACCTACCCTACCCTACCCTACCCTACCTACCCTACCTACCCTACCCTACCTACCCTACCCTACCCTACCCTACCCTACCTACCCTACCTACCCTACCCTAACTACCTACCCTACCCTAACTACCTACCCTACCCTACCTACCCTACCCTACCCTACCTACCCTACCCTACCTACCCTACCCTACCCTACCTACCCTACCTACCCTACCTACCCTACCTACCCTACCTACCCTACCTACCCTACCTACCCTACCTACCCTACCTACCCTACCTACCCTACCTACCCTACCTACCCTACCTACCCTACCTACCCTATATCTCAAGTTGGACCAGACTGCTCACGGTGTGCCAATTTAATTTAAAATCGGTTATGTAGTTTAGGAATCCATCGCGGACAAACATCGTGACAGGAGATTTATATATATTAGATATATTTTTTAAAATCACCTCTTAAAACCCTTTATTTTGATACCCCACACGATGGGTTTGGAAGAAAAAATTAAATTGGCCCCCCACAATATGGCGCCCAAAAGCCGCCATTTTTCTATTTTCCAATTTTAATGTATCCTATGACACTCGCAAGGTTAAGACGAATCGATTGACGTATGAATCATCAAAATCGGCCAACGCGTTAGGTCTCTGGAACGCCACATAGGAACAAACACACACATACATACATAGACTGATAAACACATTACCCTCCTTCGGCAGTCGGGTAAAAAGATAAACAATTTTGGTCGTTTTAGAAATGTAGACGTTATAGCTGCATTTAGCGTACATTGTCGCCTATTTCCAGGTATTATTATAAGTACACTTTTAAGTTTAGGTACTGGTGTATAATAAGGGTTAAGAAAGCATTTCTTACTGGAGCTCTGTTCTACGTATTCTTAATTTTGTTGAGGTGGATTCCAACAAGCTTGAGAACTGAATTATTAAAATGGCAAATGGCAATGGCAAACTCGTTGTAACCAGCAATGTTTTTACGCAGAAGTTTATTTATTTTACACGAGGGGGCTTCTCGACATGTTCTGTAATTGGAAAACATCACTCGTCGTCAATATTTGTGCCTGTTTGTACAAGTGTCGTTGAATTTTATATTTCTCATATATTGCCTCTTCTGTCAGTGTTTGGATACGAGCAATATTAGCTTTTTTACAGAATTTCTGCTTTCTTTAGTCGTCTATATTTGTCTTCATATTGAAGATCGCGATGAAAAGAAAAAACTTCTGATAAACATCGACTGTTTTTCACTTATTTGCTATGCACAAGATATTCTTCATAACCTCTTTGAATAGTTTTTTTTTATGTTTCTTGGCTTTTAAACATTGCCTTATGAATCAAGGGTTCTCCCAAACTTGTTTCGGCTCTGCTTTACTCCATAATTTCCTCCACGTGGTTTATGACAAACATCTCAATAATAAATTCATTTACTCTCAAGCTTTCACGGAATCCTTGGTCTTTAACTTATCAAAGGTTAATAATCAACCTATGAAGTTTCCAATGTAATACAGAACACCGCCTCTCAGGAAGAGAAAATTTATCAAAGTAGATTTACTGAACATTTGTCTTAGTTAGTTCATCAAAGCTTCATAATTTTATATTTAATTATCGTCCCAAAAACAGCACTATCATACTTTAGCTTCTTAACGCCATATCACCTTAATTTGGCCGTCAAAAACTACCTTTCACAAATTCGAAAGTCAAGTTCGAAAGCGTTAATGATCCTTGATTTTTGTATTTATATTGTACTTGCGTCCTGAGATGCTGAACTTATAAGATGTCCGCATTGATTTAAATTCATAAAAACACGGAAGATCTCGTCGTATACTAAGAATAATATGTATATGTAGGTATGGACCACAGATATAAATCTTAACTAGATATCGCAAGTCCCTCCATCTGAATGAAAACAAAGCGTGCCACTTTTTCACAAACAATTTAAAAACAAATTTACTTACCAATGCAAGAAAACATTTCCAATGCCTTAGCCAACTTTTGACGTGACAACTTCTAATAAATCGATGAACGCCGGCTGCATGCACAAAAAAGTGTCCCGTTACGCTCATTGTAACGTTACGATCGGAGCGAGAGCGCTACACGAGCGAGCGAAAGGCACGATCGGCTTGAGCGTTCGTTTCTATACATTCTTTACAGCTCAATATGGCATAAAAAGGCATTTGTCTAGATTTCGGTGGATTTCCTGTGGCGATAATGCTGAATGAAAAGCTCAGATTATTAATTAAATTAAATTAAAATTCATTTATTTCAGGTCTTAAACCCATATTAGACAATAAATCAATAATTCAATAATAAATACAAAATCACACAGATAAATACAAACAAATAAATACAAAATAATATCAACACATCAAATAAATTCATATTTCATAATCAAAATTATTAATTACAGTAGTCTCTTACGTGCGACACTATATGTAACTTGCCTGTCACAACAGTGTCGCACATAAGGACAGTCCAACCTATTTGCTATCATACTCAGAACGGCATTGGAGCTGTCCCGCACTCTGCGCACAAGAGACGCGCAGCGCCTACGCATGGTCGCATGAAAACAGTCCGTGCGCGCCCATGCGAACATACCCGAAGCGCTGCAGTAGCGAGGCAGACCCAAAACCGCCCTGAAAGCATTGTTAAATTGAATGCGGAGGGTGTTATAGCTTTTCTGCGTGTAATTAGCCCACAGGCTGCAGGTGTACAAGGAGGTGCAATATGCTCGGAAAAGAGTTACTTTCACGCCGTCCGAACAACGTGCGAACCTGCGGGCCAGCATATTAGCTCTTTTAGATAACGCCCTCCGCTCCCGTTCTAAGTCAGCATGGTCCCTGAGGTCAGACGTGACTATATGTCCTAGGTATTTAAACTGTTTCACCCTGTCTAAAGGTACACTATTTAGACGTATAGGTGGTACATAGTCGGGACATATGGCACCACCGGCCTCAAAGACCATGTACTGGCTTTTCTTAATATTATAAACAAGTCCATGTTTTAAAGCGTAATCCTCACATGTCGCAATCAACCTCCTTAGGCCACAAATCGACGCGCTCAGCAGAACCATGTCGTCTGCATAGCTTAAATTGTTGAGACACACGTCGTCTACATGACAGCCGACATGCTGACTGCTCAGCGCGACGATCAGCGCGTCCATGTAAAGGTTAAATAACGAGGGCGAGGTCAGTCCGCCCTGCCTCACACCGCACTGTAACCGATATGGCTCCGACATTGCCCCCGACCACCTGACGCTGTTGACCTGGTGCGTATACCAATACTTGAAGATGGTAACAAGTTCTGGCGGTAGGTTGATACTCTCAAGTTTTTTCCACAAAAGATCATACGCCACCAAATCAAAGGCCCTGGACAGGTCGAGAAAACATGCGTATACCGGGGTTTTGCGGTCATTATAGTATCTGACGGTATGCTTAAGACACAGTATTGCACTTTCCGTTGATAATCGGGGTCTAAACCCAAACTGATTATCGTGCAGAGACATATATTTACTTAACTGTGTATTAAGCAAACCGTCAAACACCTTCGCTGTAACTGTAGCTAGAGAAATGGGCCTATAGTTACTTTTATCAGCTAAGTCACCGGTTTTATCTTTAACTATAGGCACAACAACAGTTTTCATAAGATCCGGCGGAAGATAAGAGTGGCTCACGCATAGCGAGTAGAACATCGCTAATACTCTATTTATATGTGGGCCAGCGTGAACCAGGTGTTCAATGGATAGAGAATCATGACCTGGACTCTTGCCTTTTGTCATACTCTTAAGGGTTACGGCCACATCCTTGGCAGTAAACCTCACCCCCACCATCCCTTCAGGTAACTCACCATTGTAAACCTCACACGCCGGACCCAAAGGAGACTGAACAGAAAATGTACTTTTAAAGATTTCAGCAATGCCTTTACAATCACTCACTCCTTCGACACTCACCGGAAGTCCAGGTTTGGCATTAACTTTGTTGGTGTTTTTCCAAAAGCCTCTAAAATCACCTTTAGCGTGTTTTTCCGCAAGACTGTCCATTTTAATCTGGGCTTGATGATCTTGACACCACTTCAAATGTGACTTAAAAACTCTTCTGCTGGCACACATTTCATCGTACATAAGGCCAGCGTTAGGTTTACCACACGAAACCCACTCCGTAAACTTCAATCTAGCCTTCCGGTGAGCCTCGCTGACGTGCCTATTCCAACCCAGTACGCGTGACCCACTCTTTTTCCTCATAATGCCCTCTCGACCAGCCAAGGACGCAGCACGAAGGGCGGTCACAATGTCAGAGTACATCACATCAAGAATACGACGGTGACAGGGGTCATTACAGTAAAAATCAGCACAATTTATACACTCGGTAGGAAAGTTAACCAACCCTAAACGTTTATGACACTCTGTGGTATATTTCGCGATCTGTTCCTTATTTCTAGTGCCCCACGATACAGTGTTCTCGTTCAATGATATTTCATTCAGTAATTTAGGAGTAAGTAAATCAAGGTCACATTCTATGATTAGAGGAAAATGATCAGACCACAGCGTATCATAATTAACGTAAACATTAGTGACACATCGTTTTGCCGATTGCGTAACTACACAATGATCCAACCAGCTGCATGTACCGTGAGCGTCACTAATGAATGTGTATGTACCCGACTCCACACCGAGAATGTCAACATCAATACATGACCAATATTGTTCACTACAAAAACTAAAAAGCTCCTTATAAAATAACTCGTATCGGTCAGCATTGTAATCACCTAACATAAAAACCGATTGAATATTATGTTCGTCTATAATAGCACTTACCGCACTAAGACAGTCCGTAAAGTCCGGTAGGTTATCCGCACAATTAGTAGGCATATATATACTCATCACAAGCACAGGACGGTCTCTTGTTGTCACTTTTAATGCGCTAATACGAGCGTTATCACACTGTAACACTGATACTTGTTGGAAAACACTGCTTCTCCATAGTAAAGCGACGCCGCCAAACGGCCTCCCGTGCAGTATGCCGGCGGACGTGTCCACCGCCGACGTTCCTGTGTATCCGAAGCCGCTGTCGATCGTGCCTAGATACGTTATTTCTTCAGGCAATAACCATGTTTCTTGCAGTGCAATTAGGTCACAGGTGCGACACAACTCCCGAACACCATCTACTGAACGCTTGACGTTCTTGCAGTTGAAGCTAGCAAATCGGTAGCCAAGTCTAGCCATTATTATGTTGTTGAGCGCCGTCCACAGAGGAGAGTCTGTTCGTATTTCGATGGATAAAATTCTGGAATCGCCTAAATATGATACCAGCAGGCCATATATTTTCATCTAGGAATAACGATGTTTTAGATTCAGGTACAAAAAATTTATAAGCATTATGGCCCTTATCTTTTCTCATTTTAATTTTCTCAAGACATACAGTTTCCTGTGTTTTACGGTAAATGTATGTAATGATGTCGTCTTCTGTTGTTTCGCCATGAATATTCGTAATGAGAATTGGAATTTTCTTTTCAGCTGCTTTAAAATTACAGTTTAAATCCCTCGCAATTCCTGACTTGCCTGCAAAACGATACTTTGTCCGTTTCTTATAAGAAACTTGTTGCCATTCCTCGTCTTTATTTTGAAGTTTTTGTAGATCTGCACACTGTAGATTCGCCAATAAAGCCATAGTGTTCTCAGTGTCGGTCAGCTGATTTCCTATCACTACCTGCACCGGCGATGCCGCAGCCGGCTCAGGCGAATGTATGCGCGAATGATGATTCACTGTCTCAGACGTAACCGCAGCGCTCGACGCTTCGTCACATTCATACGTCATCATATTTACACTGCACGCCGGTTCCGACCGTTGTAGTCGAGTTCCCTTTAGTTTTGAATTCTCACTTTTTTGCTTTTGTTTCTTATCTACCCGCATAATTTTTCTGTATTTAGGTGGAGTTTTGTTATAGCTTTCACTGCCCAAGGCACTATTATTGATGGTGCATTCCTCATCCATCGAAGAATTATGCACGTTTGAAAGTCCCATGGGGCCACTGTCGAGTAACCATGCACCTCGCCTTGTGTTTACCTTAAATGCGGACGTTGGTGGTAATGAGTCACATCTAATTCTACAGAGTTCATCTTTTAACTCGTTCAGATTATCTAAGGTGGCATATGTGGTCTTCATCTCGTTAATTGTAGTTAGCATACGTACTATGTCCTTTAGAAGTTTCGTGCAGTCCAAGTGATCAAACGTGATCGGAGGTAGCTTTTCTAGCTGCCGCGCCACAAACACTGGGATTTCGGTTGGTTCTGCAGATTTAAACAACTTAATTATATCCGCCATATCTCGTTCTTCCTTTCCTTTGTTTTTTCGGACTACCTTACGCAACTCCGTGGGTATGGAGTCAAAAAGAAGTGACTTGGAAGTTTTAATTTCTTCACTCGTAAACGACGAAGTACAGATCCGCACCAACGTTACTTCGTCTATCACGGACACCTTGTTTTGGATGTACGATAACATCTCGTCTATCACAATATTACATTTGCTGCACTTTACAACGTTCGTCATTTTTACAAAATTAGCGCTATCGATATGCGCGACCGTCCCGGATGATTGCGCGGCCGGTACTGGACTTATGATCATTGATCGTCGATACAATCGCGTCATCTAGTTAGACTTACGTCTGTGGTATGGACATAACCCGTTTGCTGGAGCGTCCCAAATGTCCGTTAACCTCCGCCGTCCGCTGCAATAAAAGCGCCAACCTACTGGACCCAAACAGTATACTTAGTATAATTAGATGCATCGACGGCACTAAAAGTAGAAGAACGATATATACTATTCGTGCCCTTCGAAATGAGACCCATAGATTACACCAGTCATACTCAACCAAAAAGAAGTTTTAATGCGATTTTTGATTCTGTGAACACTTTTTCAAAACTTTATGAAGATCTGGCTTATCACTACATACTATCCTTATTACATCATCCAGATGAGAATCTGTAAGTTTGTTTCTGTACACGTTTTATTTTTTATTTTTTTTAAACATTGCCCCACACTAGGAATTTCTTCCTGTATCGTGGGTGCGTTTACAAACATCTAAAGTCACATACACAACACCCAGAGCCGGAACAACTATCTGTAAGTCATACAAATATTTATTCCGTGCGGGAATCGAACCCGCGACACGCAGCGCAGCAGTCAATCGCTCAACCACTGCGCCAACCGTGCGCCCAACGTTCTTTGCGTATTTCATATTTGAAAAATACTATTCGCAGACATACGTAGACCCAAAGAATGTTAGTAGGATTTGGGCACATCTTTGGACGCTTTTATATTTTTGGGGAACAATACTTCAAAATGCTTCAATACCACATATTTCCTGTTTTCCTTTTTTTTCATTAAAAATAACTTCTAGATTGGTGTCGTTTTTAAAATTGATGTATTCATCAAATAACTTAAAATGGTTTACAATAAATTTGTAACTTCAGATGGGCCAAGCTCGTTGCTAAATAATAACAGCCGCACGGGTCGATCTTCAAGGTTAAGCAATGCTTGACGAGGTCGGTCCGTGGATGGGTGACCATTTCAACATACCGAGTTTCCTCCGTGCCTCGGAAAGCACGTTAAGCCGTTGGTCCCGGCTGTCATTTGAAGATCTTTGACAGTCGTTACGGGTAGTCAGAAGCCTGAGATCTGATATCAGTCTTGCCAAGGTGTATCGTGTTACCCAGTTACTGGGTTGTGGAGGTCAGATAGGCAGTCGCTTCATGTAAAACACTGATACTCAGCTGAATCCGGTAAGACTGGAAGCCGACCCCAACAATAATTGGGAAAAAGGCTAGGCAGATGATGCGGCAGATGGGCCAATGACAAAGGCCCGGCGGGCCACTTGCGACCCGCGGGCCGCTGTTTGAGTATAGCTGGATTACACGCATCTTCACTTCTCTAGGCCATCATTACAATGAGAAAATATCTGAACGAATGAATAGCAATAACATTTTATGCTTGAAAACTACGCTTAATCGATTTCAAGTGCGACTTCATTCGAGATATTAGTTTTTAACAAAAGGCCTGCCAAGTTCATATCTGGACAGATTTATACTTCAATAAGTTTCAATTGAAGCAGACAATTTAGCGAGCTGGATAAGTTATTGAAGATGAATTCTAAATATATCTGTGGTGGGAATAACACTGAACCCTGCAGGTATTGAGGTTTTAATATTGCAGAGGTGGCGGTGGACGTAAGATCCTCTGCAACAGAATTGAAATCTCAAACCGAACAGAAATGTAATGGCATTGTTTTATCATTCATATTTCCAAAATAATTCAAGGAATGCAGAATGGGTATCTATTAATCAAAGGCCTTGCTAAACTTGCTATAAATGCAGAATCAAATACCATGCCATTGTTGCTACAAGGGCAAAGTTAGTTATTCAACTCAGTTTATCGCTATTCACAGTCGTTTCAATATAATTAAAAAATATAATAATTAATTGAAAAATCTTTTTTGAATACAAACTTTGTTCGTATTCTTCTCAGCAAAGCCAATGACTTGATACCTATATCATGGCAGTGCACAAAAAATAAGTAGTCCGCTATCTTGGGCCGTCCGTCATATTGGATTTAGAATGACGTCACTTAGCTAACCATGCATTGTCATCAAAACTAGTCGTGTATGCAAAATTTCATCTCGGTGGAGAATAACTGCTTTAAAATTCAGTTGCAAGATTTGACCCGAACACACTTACATACATACATACACTTACTGCAAGTTAAATAAAAGCTTGTAAAATAGTACCGTGCGTCACGAAAAGAAGAAGATCGCATTCAACTGCTGGACAGGTCTCCTAACTTTACGCCAAAACACCTGGAACTCATTCTTCTGTATGCTGTCTAGCCCAGCCAACCAAGGCTTGTGTATTTACTAAATTCTCCGCCAGATAACAAAAAAATAAAAGTCATTGAAAGTGATATTAGTGTGTATTGCAAATGATAAGGTTAGTTACAAACCTGTGGTTCGTGTTATTGCACATATCCATAGACGGCGGTGATAACTTACCGTCAGGACAGGAGGGCTGCTTGTTTGTTTACCACTCCCATCATCATCATCTTCCTGCCTTTATCCCATGTTACTTGGGAGAGCTGTGGTGGCCCAGTGGTATCGGCCGCGACTTACAAGTTGTAGGTCGTGGGTTCGAACCCAGGCGGGTGCTTTACTTTGTGTAAATTATTTAATCACCACTGCTCTCAAAAACGGTGAAGGAAAACATCGTGAGGAAACCGGCATGTCCTAGAACCAAAAATTCGAAGACATGTGACACCCACCAACCCGCACTGGGCCCACGTGGTGGATTACGGCCCATCCCCTCTCACAGAGAGGAGGCCTGTGTCCCAGCAGTGGGAACATTAATAGGCTGATGATGTGATGTACTTGGGGTCGGTGCGACACGTTTTCTTCCTCCATTCCGTCCTGTCAACCATCACGCTATCACCAGCTTCGTTTTCTTCCACTTCACTCCTCACACATTCCAACCATCTTTTCTTTAGCCTTGTTTACCACTATTATATAAAAAAAAACCCTGTAACAAATGCTAATGACTGTTCTTTCTTCTACCAGGTCTTCGGAAATGCTCAACAGTCCTCGCGCTGACAGACCGCGAGAAGTCCTCGGAGCCGATCAGGGCTCACAACAGACTACGCGCGCCCTCCGTCTGCTCCCGTTGTTCTTCGCTGCTGTCTCTCGCCGGCGCCGGTGGCTCCAGGTACGTTATACCATCACTAGGGTGCCAGGTACTCGGTACAGCTGTTACAAGTTATCAGAGATGAAAGACGCGATGTGGATTTCCGTTTATGTGATTGGTCGATTGTACATACTCTTTTATGGGCTTAAACCCTTTGCCTTGCCGAATTCACTTACGCAATTAGGCTGCAGGGCTCACAATAGACCGTACGCCATCTCATCATCATCTGCCTGCCCTTATCCCATGTTACTTGGGGTTAGCGCAACACGTTTGTTTCTTCCATACCGTCCTGTCCCCCGTCACGTTATTACTGACTCCCTTTTCTTTCATATCACTCCTTACACAGTCCATCCATCTTTTCTTTGGCTTTTCTCTCCCTCATCATCCATCCACATTTATATTCATAACTCTTTTAGTAACATGCGTTTCATCCCTCCTCATCACATCTACGGATAGAAATTTAAAAAAGAAAATGTATTTATTGTCACAGAAACCGACATGCCAATACGTAAAGTTATTCTTAAACTGAATCACAGATAATATTATAATACTAGCATACATATGCCTCATCCCATACAAAGAAATTGTGCCGACGTAACTAGCGTTTTTCGTCAGATTTTCTGATTATTTTTTGTACATCGACCGCGTTCGGTTCCGTGCCACGGCGATAGATAGATGGCGTTAGCAGCGACTTGCAAGTAAATGGGGTTTACTCGGTTCGTGAATATTTTTTGTTTAAATACTGTGACGATTTGTTTTATAGTATTTTTTTGCACGTTTTTACAGTTTCATTGCACCAAAATATGATTAAACCCTTATCAATATATTAGTAGAACTTAATTTATGTTAGCAAAGACAAAGAAGCATAAACTAGGCAGATGCTTGTTGTGACTGTGACAAGAAGACTCCCAGTGCTCCCACTCAGCATGATGCTGTGCCATTTGGGGGACCAACAGCACGGCGGTGATTTTCAGTGACCTAAGAAATAACGTACGGAAGTCTGCTGAGTATGTACAAATAAATAAAAAAACATCACTCAAGTACAGTAAGCAATCTTCGTTATGTTTAGTGATTAGACTATGGACACACAATATGAATAAGTCATTTGGAAGGGCTCGATGACCTCAGTAGAGCTTCCGAAAGATGGGTCTAAAAATGAACATGGACAAAACAGGATGGGCGACATGGGCATTCAACATCACCTTATTTTGAATGTCTCTCATCAAAATCGGAGACTACCCTTCGAAGTTTTGGACAATTATGTCTACCTGGGAGAAACGGTCCAGTTAGGTTAGTCCAACTTCGAGAAAGAGGTCAACTATCGAATCCGACTCGGCTACGTTGTTGCGCGGTACTTACCACAGTGTCGCAAGACGAAAGTCTATGACCAGTGTGTGTTGCCAATGATTACTTACGGGACAGAGACGTGGTCGCTCACAATGGGTCTCATCAGAAGGCTTAAAGTCAACCAAAGGGTAATGGAGAGAGCTGTGCTCGGAGTTTCCTTGCGTGATCGAATCAGAAATGAAGACATCCGCAAGAGAACCAAGGTTACCGACATAGCCCGAAGAATTGCCAAACTTAGGTGGTAGTGGGTAGGGCACGTTGGGCCGAAAAGTTCTAGAGTGGCGACCGCGTACCGGAAGACGCAGCGTTGGAAGGCCTCCCTTTAGGTGGAGCGACGACCTGGTCAAGGCTGCGGGAGTCCGGTGGATGCGAAACCAACCAATCAGTGTAGCGACGTTTGGGGGAGGCCTATGTCCAGCTGTGGACGTCTTTCGGCCGAAATTATGATGATGATGGTTTAAAAAAGAACCGGAAAATGAATCCAAACGGAAAGTTATTTGTTACGTAAATGGTCTATAAATTTAAATTGTCGTTAATTACAAATCACAACTATCACTCTTTATCAGTTGTTTGTTAAACATGGTAAATTGACGTTGTCGTTAGTCTTCTTAACGTTACTTTTGTTTTCTGCTAGCATACAGTAATCCCCAATGTTTTTGGGCGGGCTGAACATATGATGCGCATGCGCATGGCATGGCGCATTGCTGTATATATATGAGATTTACTACTGCGCAACCATTGTGGCCAATTTCAAACTGACCTAAAAGATTGGTGATTACTGTACATTTAGCCATTTAACTGATGATGGACATACAATATAAATAAGTCATTTAGAAAGCACCGAACAATTTATTCAAACATGTTATTTACGTAAAATAGTATATCAATTAAATTTGTCGTTAATTTCAAATCACAACTATCGCCCTTTGTTAGTTGTTTGTTAAACATAATAAATTGATGTTGTATGTCATTCGTCTAAACGATCAAACTCTATGAGTGTGCAACGGTAATTTATTCTTTTAATTTGTTCCTGCATACCTTTTTTTGGGTTGGGATATCATCCAATGACTTCTCCCGCTCTGGGTGAAGCGGGAGGGCGTGTCAGACTTTTACTGACTAAAACCCACCCGTGTTCCTTCAGTTGCTTGTGCCAGGGCTGCGGTAACTCTCTTTCAAATTACCCAGACAGGCATCGGCCCTAGCGGACCCCGTCGGTATTGCTGACACCTCTTTGAGACGCACGTGGAACACTACGCGCCATCGACTCGGGCCTGTCTTATCGGGTGGCGAGCTAACCATTACTTGCCGTTCACAAACCCGCAATTAGGTGGCCGGACGGGGATCAGGGAATGCGGGACTTTACCTCACTAAAACCACCCCGGTGACCACCATCAGCACGTAGAAGGGACCCGTGATACTCCAAAGACCACCCCGGAGCCTCCTCTGTGCAACGCCTGTTAGGGCACATCCCTGGGGAGACTGAAAAAGCGCCTCCTCCAAGCCTCGCTGTGCACGGCAGCACGTGATCACTGTGACCACCGTCTTTCCTGGAGTCACTTGGTAGGTGGACAGAGTCCCAAATCTGAACACCCGCAACCCCGGAGTCCCGCCTACTTTTGATGTAATCGGGGTTTCGCCGTTTTAGTCATCGAGGCGGTTGCCTCCCCGACGCGTTTTTGTCCGAGCGGGATCGGCTCTCACGCGATTTCGCTCAGCAGAGTATAGTTACCTGCTATAGGATATTTGGAACATGATAAATATGTATTTTGTTCTGAAGTTTCAGTAATTTATAGCAATCGTTTGTTTCTCAGGTATTCCCTGGACGGCGCTGGTGGAGGGTTCGTGCCGGCTGCCCCTATCAACTGCAAGCTTTGCTTAGAAGACGCCACGGCTGATAAGGTCACCCTGATATCCGGCTGCGGATGCACCTTCTGCACTAAGGTCAGTAGATTATAATGGTGAAGTTACTGATTGCCGCGATTTTACTCGTATCCTATGAAAGATTTGCCCCAGGTATGACGGATACTATAAACAAGATTTCATATGAAAAAAGATTTTTTTAAACAAGCTTTTATATTTATTAAATATTGCATTGTCACGAAACACAAATGTCTGTGCAAAATTTCAGCTCAATCGCACTCTGGGAAGTGAGTCAAATTTAACTTGTAAGATTTGATTACACACACCGGGACAAGTGAAAGTAAATAACAGCTTGTAAATAGAGAAAATACGAAAAGAAAAAAATATTAAAATAAAAAACCACCGCTATCCTTGCAAAACGGCCATAGATCAGTAAAATGCTGGGACTCGTGTGCAAGACCTAGCCACAGCGCCGGTTTACAGCGACAGCCGGCAAACTACTAAATGTATCAGGATATAAATTCCATATTGTAATCCAGGGCATATTCTACCTGTCTACCAAATATCATTCAATTCCGTAATTCTGTGCAGCCGATAAATTGTGGTTGGTGGAGTAACAAAAAAATGCCAATAAAAAAGAGGATAGGTTACTTTTTCGGCAAGCGTTTATTAATTAGTTTATTTGTTTTATTTTACTTTAATATAACACGAACAAATGCTAATGATATTTTGTTGATTTTATGACAATCGTCGACCACATTATCGCTTACCATTAGGTGACATAGCATTTATTTACGTGGCAATTAAGATAGGGAATTAATATAGCAATTAACGTAGCCACTTATTGGGTCCAAAATATTTGAAGAATTTTCCATCGGCTCGAAAATATGAAGAAGATGCGATAGTAGTCAAATTCCCAATCTAACCCATCAATAAAAAAAAACCGGTGGTCGGAGGATCCCAGTCAGGATCAGGAACGATGTTCCTCTCGCCTTTTCTCCAACACCGAGTGTCATTTGATATGGATATTGCAATTATTGATATTAATACATTTTCATGACTGTAGTATTAAAAAGTTTTAATAAAATTCTCAGTTATTTAATAACATTTTAATTTAACGGGAGTGTACTCTTACCATCAGACAAAATTCACTTTTATCTAACTCACGGTGTAAACAAGTATGGCGGCCAGTGTTTGACGATAATATCCGAACTACGCCGAACAGAACCGAACGTCTCGAAAGGTTCATTACGAGACGATTACTACCAGGCAACTCCTACCACAAGCCGCGTTAACAGGTTCCACATAGTAAAAACAATAGTTAACACTTTAAAACAATCACAAATGCTATAATATGTGCGTCAAGGGACTGTAAACCTGTTAAGGCGCTTTGTTCGAAAAAACTTTTAATCATCCTTACTATCTTACAATATTAGTCAATCTACCCTTTTCCCTATATTTGCGTCGGCTTCTAGTCTAACCAAGCAGCTGACTCCCTTATTGTACGTGGAGCGACTGCCTATCTGACCTCCACAACCCAGTAACTGGGTAACACGATACCCCTCGGCAACACCGGTGTCAGATCTCAAGCTTCTGACTACCCGTAACGACTGACAAAGATCTTCAAATGGCAGCCGGGACCAACGGCTTAACGTGCTTTCCGAGGCACAGAGGAAACTCGTTATGTAAAGATGGTCACCCATCCACGGACTGACCTCGGCTAGCGTTGCTTAACCTTGAAGATTGACCAGTGCGGCTGTTATTTTTTAGCCACAAGCTCCTCTTCAGACTTAGTATAATAATTTTAATTTTAACTTCACATTTCACAAGCAACCACGGTGCGTGACCCTACAATATTTTTATAACAATAAAGCATTACCTTGAGAGGTAATATTATTATAATTAATTAAAACGGAATTATTCATGCTACCGAGAATGAACCACAAGTTTGTTTTTAGTCATTAAATATTTAAATGTGTGCATTACTTAGAACTTAAGCTTTGTTTTAAATATTGCGGTTTGACTTATTGGGCACTGCCTTACACAGTACAAAACATCACACCCGTAATGTCCAAAGGAGAAGGCAGATGAGTAAGTTCAAGTAACGGTTTCTGAACTAAAGGAATGCAGTTGAGAATATTCAATTTCTTATTCAATTTTATACAAAAATTCTCAATTTGGAAAGAGGCTATACTATAAGTAACATTATCATGGCGCCGCCGCCTTAAATTTCTAGACAAAAAGTTTTTTTTTTTGCTCTTCCGTTTGTTATTTCGTCAGTATTTTTTTTTGTTAAAAAGGTTTTTTTTTTTGCTTTTTAGTTTACTTAATTACAACAGAATCGGTTCACAATTGAAAATTCATTGGGAAAATTATCAATATATCCTTTTATTCTACCTTTTAGGTTGGATTTTTATTTCAAATTTATAAATCCAATAAAAAATAATTTTTGAAGTCAGACTACTCTATAAAAAGTTATGCGTGGTCAAACATAAAAAAACGTGTCGAATTGCGAACCTCATTCTTTATTTTTCGTTGGTTAAAAACTCAGCAAGACACCACCAAACATGATTGTGTGTTTACAAATAATATTAACATGCAAATTTCTATATTTGCCAAGTTTGTAGCGATGTCAATAACCTGACTAGGAGGTTAGTCTAGATGTCTAGAATGACCTAGAACTAAATACCTAACGTAACAAGTTGGAATAGTTTAAAAGATTCAAACGAATTGTTGTTTTTAAATTTATTCCCAATATACACTTCCAATTTTAAGCCTACAATGTTTTCCTACCTAGACAATTGGGTTTGTTTCCATACAAGTTGCCGAACTGTACGTACCCTACCACCACGGTGAACTATTTGGCCATAGAGGCCACAAATTTGCCTTTATTGTAAAATTTTATCTTAACTAATATTACAAAAAGGACAAATTGTTTGTTTGTATGTACAGTTTAAAAGGAAGGAATCGCATCAGTAGGTACTTCTACAGATTATCTTACCTGGTCAAATCAGATCTTTGTTTGGGATTGAAGATCTGATTGGTCCTCAAAATGATTTGCAGATGCTTTTTATTCCGGCAAATGCTTAGTTCCTGTGGGACATGCCAGGGGAGCGAAGCCGTATTGTCAAAACTAGTATACGTAAATTTAAATCACCGCTGTCAGTAGTATGATTTCACATATAAAACATGAAATTGACGTAGTCTGTTAATATCCTTAGCAATTAACTTCCCCGATAGTACATACATGACAGAGTTAAAAGGTAAATAAACATGTTTTCTTCGTTCATAATTCTTAGTTCATATTATTATGTATTTGTGATATGTGGGCCGAGTGCAATGTTATCATTGCACTCGGCCCACATATCCTCAACAGTGAGTGTTGACTGACTTCGTATTTCCAAAACGATGTAGTTTAAACTTTTTATTGACAGAACGGTTCTGATGACCTAGTAGACGATATTAGTGCGCACAATCACTTACTTTGTGTCAATATTACTGAGTGAGAACGGTAATGTTCAGTTAGACTATGGGTCACTTTTTTACTTAGCCAGTACTGTTTCACTTAGTGTCCGACCGAAAGTTCGGTTTCGGTTTCGGTCGAGTTTCGGTTTCGGCGGCAAACTTGCCGAATCTACGACCGAAACCGAAACTGCATTCGGGAGTTCTCGCGCTGTGATGGGTCATGTTCGGCGCGCTAAATTCCATCCAAGCGAGTTAGCGACGAAGACATTTTGCCGCGTCCACGTGGCCAATCATGTCGTGACTGGCTTGTGTTTGTAGTTAGTTTTTTTTTTTAATAAAAAAATAAAGACTGACTGATTATAATAACGTTTTCTTTATTGTTCCCTCAAAACATGATCCTTGGTAAGGAAGTTTCGGTTTCGTTTTCGGTTTCCGCCAAAACTGAGACCGTTGCCGAAATTCGGTTTCGGTTTCGGTCGTAAAAACCAGTTTCGGTCGGAGACTAGTTTCACTGCTGGGCCACCCAAAGTCATTCGAAAAACCATTCTCAAGCGCCACCTCAAACCCTCGCAGTATCGCGGGTCCAAGTCGTCTCACACCAGAGTCAAATCATTCTGCTTTATGTAGACAGAACCTTTAGTCTTGTTTCAAAACAGTTTTTCCAATATGGGATGCCGCTCCATGGTCCATATCGTATCGACACAATGCTCATTTGTTTTTTTTGCTTGTCTATTCTGTCCCGCTCGTGGACAACAGTATTAACAGGGCGCACGGTTGGCGCAGTGGTTGAGCAATTGACTGCTGCGCTGCGTGTCGCGGGTTCGATTCCCGCACTGAACAAAAATTTGTATGACCTACAGATAACTGTTCCGGCTCTGGGTGTTTGTGTATGTGAGTTTATATGTTTGTAAACGCACCCACGATACAGGACGAAATTCCTAGTGTGGGGCAAAGTTTTTGAAAAAAAAAAATAATAAAAAAAAAAAATTGGATAGAGGCTTTTCGGCCTTTCGCGAGGACGTTATTATTTCATGTAAATAGACTTTTACTTGCTTGAAGTTCAGCTTTGTTCTTTCAAGAATTTCTAAACCCAGGAAAATCTTAATAAAACACGAAACATATATATGCTGATGATTGTTAATGTTTACCATTTTTTTTTATTAATTAAAGAATCTTAAATATGAAGTAAAATAAGGCAATTAATGACAGGAGCGTCATTCCTCCGTCGTCGTCCTCATGGCATCTGACAGTAATTAATATGTTAATTTTGAGCCACAAGTTAACAAACGAAAGTTGCGGTAAGGTTTCATCAGTTCTTGCGGTTTCTGTTGTCTTTTGTTGACAGTGGAAATATTCGAACAAAAACTTTAATCGATACGAAGATTTAAGAAATCATTTAATTGTTTATGATGTAAGATACATAAGATAGAATTTTCCTAAAGTTTTGACACATTTTACCTTAGGGAATGTAAAATGGATGAAAGGTGCTATAGCGCGAGCCTATCACTAATAAAAATAAAAAAAAGTTTCTTCTTCCTTGTACTACAGATCTGAAGAGATCTGTCTGCTCTGACCTTAATCTGGGTACTATAATCTGATATCGGGTGTATTTACGGCCTCAAGATCGATCGGCCGCCACGGCAACGGCTGCAATGAATAGTATGTCTGTACAGAAGGCAAAACAAAAGTTAAATATAATCAGTGTTACCGTTTTAGACTGATCTGGTGGTTTAGGTATTATTACGACCATACAGCTGTGTGGTCGTTGAGTTATTAAAATTTCACACATCACTAAAGGTACAAGGGTGGAATAATTGCCTTAATCTCTACCAGGCAACCAAGAGTGGTGAAGAGATATGAAGGCAGGTGTTATATCTGGCCAGGGAAGCGTGACTAACTGTGCAATTACTCCAACGGTTGAGCTATAGGTTTTTTTTGGGACCACTGCAACTCCTGAAAGCCAGAATCAACAGTGGCGACCACCAAAAAAGCGCCGTGGTAATGAAGCTCGACGAAGTCCCGGAGAATGAATTTAACTGTCTTGGATCCCGCAACGAAATTAACCAGAAAAGAATAACGGAGGAGTAGGAAACTAACATAAATTTCCACTTCCCTCCATATCAAGCAGGAGACAGAACAAACAAGGCCACTAGGCACAAAGGGTCGTTTACAACTGGGATAAGCCCAGTTGCCTAGCACCACGGATAAAAATAAGAATTAATATTAATGGGTCCTAACATTGTGAGCTGTTATGTTTGATTCCAATAATAGGTATGGCAAAAACGCTATAGGTTGTTGCTGAACACCATGTGGTTTTAATCAATTAGAGTCTGACAGACCCCACCGCGCCAGCCCTAGGACATTCATGAAGACTTCCGCCCGCATGCACTTCACACTTAACGGTGTATTGTAAACACAATACACTGTTCAGATTGAACTGCCTAGGCATTGGACTATCTTTTATTGTATCCTTCTTTATACAGTCCCTCTAACAGGACAATAACTACAAATCATGATGGGGTTGCCCATCTATTCTTAGAGGAGACTATTCAGGTAGCCTTATCAATCGGACTAATCACATTTCGGCCCCGGGTCGCGTCTTATCTACGTCTGTTGTGACTCCACCTGCGGTCAGTCACCCCGAGATGCCATTCCTCCTAATTTCGTGGCCATTTATAAGTTATTTATAAACGTTGTCTTGTGTTGTGAAATGTTTAGGATATAACTGGATTCGGTCCTCATGTTTATTTAGGCATCTTGCTTGTTTTGATTATTGAGTAGGTTTTGAACAATACACATCCGTCATCAACTGTCTAACCCCCGATTTCTGAATAAAGAAGTTGAGTATTTGTCAAACTACTTTCCCCTATAAAGCTGTAAAAATTTCATAACTCCAAATACTCAATTCCGAAACCGGCCCTTAGCTTTCTATAACTTTGTCGGGGCCGGCTTCCAGACTAGCCCGTAGACCACATCAAACCACCCATTAATATTAATACAATTTTTTATCCGTGGTGCTTTGCAACTGGGCTTATCCCAGTTTTAAACGACCCTTTGTGCCTATTGGCCTTGTTTGTTCTGTCTCCTGCTTGATGTGGAGGGAAGTGGAAATTATGATTATTTTTTTCGCCGTTATTCTTCTGATTAATTTCGTTGCGGGATCCAAGACGGTTAAATTCATTATCCGGGACTTCGTCGAGCTTCATTGCCTCGGCGGATTCTGGCTTTCAGGAGTTGCAGTGGTTTGGGAATAGTGCGGTGGGTTTTAGCCTGTAGAAGCTGAACACTGCTGATGACACATCATCTTCCTCCCCTTATTCCATGTTACTTGGGGTCGGCACAACACTTTTTTTTCCAGGTCAACCATGACGCACATTTCACATTCAATCACACATTCACTCTCTTTGATTTCATATCATTCCTCACCAACGTGTCCAACAACCATAAAGCTCTGATGATGCTCTGGGCTAAATGGTAGTTGTTTCTCACACAATCCCTCTATTTGTCTATGGGCTTAAGTAAAGAAAAAAAAAACTGACACGAGAGATAAACAAAAACAGCCTGCAGCGCCATTAATAAGTGAAAACTGGGCCAAAACAGTGATCTTTACGGTAAACGTTTATATATTTGTTTGTGTACAATTTGTCATCTCTGCACCGTTCAGTTTCTAGAAAAGGTATTTAACTTGTGTGTCACTTTTATTTCCAAGTTAACCTCTTAAACTGTACCATTCATATTGCGGTCTGTGAAACAATGTTTTTACAGTTATTTAAAACAATAAGTCATCATTGTTGTTTTTTATTCTTATTTTGCTAATAGATCGTTCACAAGGATACTTGAACAATAATGTGGATTCCCACAATTGTGACTCTATTGTGTTTCCAAGTAAGAATTAAATTTTATTTTATTTAAAATCTAACACAGTTAATTCTTCTTATACTCGTAAAATCGTTTGTTTAAGAACTTCATTTTCCCGTCTTTGGAGCGATCTGAATCAATCTATTGATGGTAGAAAACTCTATTTTTAGGGTTCCGTACACAAAGGGTAAAAACAGGTCCCTATTACTAAGACGCCGCGGTCCGTCTGTCTGTCTGTCTGTCACCAGGCTGTATCTCATGAACTGTGATAGCTAGACAGTTGAAATTTTCACAAATGATGTATTTCTGTTGCCGCTATAACAACAAATACTAAAAACAGAATAAAATAAATAATTAACTCCCATACAACAAACGTGATTTTTTTGCGATAAGTGTACGGAACCCTTCGTGCGCGAGTCCGACTCGCACTTGGCCGGTTTTTTAGTTTCTTCGGTACGACTATTTAAGACGACGACAGTCGCCAACGACCGTGAGGGAATAAAACGCGCACTCGTTTCACACCCGCGCGACCCATAATTCTTTAGTTTTTTATACCTTCCTTATTATTCTATGACTTAAAAAAAGTCTCAGATCAAAATGTAGATAATTAAATTGTCTTTGATATGGAGACAATTTCATTAAAATACTCCCGGCGGTTTTGGTGCGATTGTCGTGTTATTTTCCGTTTTACAAATTACACTATGTTATACGAAGAAATCTCAAAATGTGCTTAGATTAAATTATTAAGAAAATGGTCTAATGTAACATAATTATATTTATCCAAAAATATACGACTAGCCGTTTAGACATGATTCTCATTTTAAAATCAGCTACTGAGGGGTATCTGCGTCTTAAATGACAGCCAAAGATGACAGCTATTATGATTTGAAATTAGTGACAGTAAGTGACAATATGTAATTTATTAGGCGATCGTTACATACAAAGTAGGTACTTACCTACGTTGTGATGTCTGTTCATGGTATAAGTATCACCTTTATTACCTTGAAATGATTAGATGTCCCATGTTTTATTTATCATTTATAGTGTTAATTTGTTTCTGCTGCTAATTTTAATACGTTTTTATGGTTTGATTAGCAAAGTGCCGTGGAGGTTTTTTCTTTATCGTACTAGGTACCTACATACTTATTCTTAGGCCAAAGAAAAGATGGATGGACTGTGTGAGGAGTGATATGAAAGAAAAGGGAGTCAGTGATGGCGTGGCAGGGGACAGAACGGTATAGAAAAAAAAGTTAATTAAAAAAAACAAAAATCCCGACTGCTTGAAAAGCGAACTAAAAAGACGTAAACAAGAAGAAAATCATGATGTGCAGTCGGAGGATACATCTGGTTTTGGTACGCCAGCTCGCGAATATGTATCCTCCGACTGCACAGCATGATTTTCTTCTTGTTTACGTCTTTTTAGTTCGCTTTTCAAGCAGTCGGGATTTTTGTTTTTTTTAATTATCTTTTTTTATTTACAACTTTTTAGTTATTTCTTTTTGAATTACGTACATTCAAACATATAAGTGTTCTATATTTTTGAAATCACCTCTTAAACCCCTTTATTTTGATACCCCACACGATGGGATTGGAATAAAAAAAAAAATTGCCCCCTCAAAATGGCGCCCAAAAGCCACCATATTTTTATTTTCCAATTTTATTGTAGCCATTGACACTCGCAGGGTTAAGACGAATCGATTGACTTAAGAATCATCAAAATCGGCCAACGCGTTTAGTCTCTAGAACGCCACATAGGAACAAACATACATACATACATACATAGACTGATAAACACATTACCCTCCTTCGGCAGTCGGGTTAAAAGAAATCGTGTTGCGCCGACCCCAAGTAACATGGGGCAAGGGTAGGAAGCCCGCGTAAAATTGTAAAATTATCCCGAGGGAACACCTTCCCGGGATAAAAAGTTATCCTATATGCTATTCCTGAATATAATCTATCTCTGTGCCCAATTTCATCCAGATCTGTTCAGCCATTCTGCTTTCTGCGTGATTGAGTTACAAACATACACACATCCAAACTTTCGCCTTTATAATATTATGGATAGTAAGAAGTAAGATGCTTCAAAATGTTCGTTGAAATTCCACCTTATTATAACTATTAAGGCCGTTAAACATATTAATAAATAATATAGCTATGTAAGTATGTTATTCTTTGCACGAGCGTTTCTTTAAATAAACATTACATAGGTGACCTTAATAGAATAGAACACAGTAATTAATATGTAATAACATAAGTTGTTCGGTAACCTTCCGACAAGACGTCTTCGTCAGGAGTCGTGCACTGACTGCGTAAGAACATATAGAATTTCCAATACAATATTATTAAACAGGCAAAATGTTACTAGATTTCTTCCTCGGCTTCGCTCCCCAGGCCTATCGAACTGAAACCCAGTATTACATAAACATCACCTGCTACGATCCTTACATTATCAATCAATATTTTTTTCGGACCATGACCCTTATTAATTAGTAATACAACGTATGACTATGTAAGTAAATTTACATAATTTAATAATGTCATTCTAATAAAAACAGAAATACAATTAAAATTATCCATCCCCATAATAATAAATAAAAAAAACAAATCCTGTACCTATTTCCTATTGCCCGATGCACTGGAGCAGCCGCCGAGCAGGCGGATCTAGTATCCCAGGTAAGGGCAGTCTGGTTTATCAGCAATAACCTTTAGGATACCGTTTGCTCTCTCCCGCATCCTGTGCATCAGGGATGCTGTCGTCTTCCACAATATCGCCTAAAAACTTTCTATTTTTGTTTCTGCAAACATCCTCGATGCACTACAGAAACATGGGCGCCCCAACAGTATTCAAAATACGTTATAATACTGGACCTGTAGAACGTCTGACCCACAGGCTGCACGAGTAGAAGGTCTGGCAATATGCCTTCAAAGTGTAATTATCACTTCCCTCTTACATCACGCAAACCTGTGGGCCAGCATATTGCATCGGACTGACAATGCAGATCTTTTGTTTTAGATTAGATTAGACCTTAGTCACTAAGGTATTTAATTTTTTCCACTATCTTTAGTGTTACACCATAAAGGGACATCGAAGGAACTGCCCTATATAAACCGAGTACTATGTGGGAATAAATGGCCTTAAGACTTTCAATGATAGCTTTCTGACAGCGAAAGAAATTTTTTAATCGACTCAGTAATTTCAAGATAGATAGATAGTCTGGCAAACGAAAGTAGAGACTGAAAAAGCGCGGCAAATTTAAAAAATATCAGCATAGCAACCCTAAAACTAGTATGAAATACCTGGAATAAAATTAAAAATAAAATTAACAATAATTTGATACTTTAGAATTATTTATTTTACTTCGTTTGTAATATACCTACTCTAGTTATTATGTATCAATCTGAATAAAAAAAATAACTGTATTCTATAATAATTTTGGTTTATTCACACCACACGTAAATAATTTTGTTTTTGTTTGAATTCGGCGTCTTTCTCCTGTTATTTTCTTGATATTTAGACATCATGCAAAACAACATCTCCCGTAATCCACTTTTAATTGTTTTATTAATTTTTCACTTAATAAATGCTACTATCAAGACTATAACAAATCAGGTTGTCATTAGTATAGCATTTCCATATAAAAAGTTTGCAAATAATTCGAGTGTCTACTTACGTTTGCCACTCTATAACCTTTTAAAATAGCCACTATATATTATTTCTCTCGCAAAGAAAATTTGTCGCAATAAACACCCCAGTTAGCATTATGTTAGAACGTAGAATTATTCAAATTCGTAATGGTGACCCATTACAGACCCTAATTCATTTTCTGCCTTGTATTTAAGCTCTGTCATTTACTACAAGATAGTCTTATTACCATTTTAAGGAATTTTCATCAGTCGCACGTCCCCTCTGTTGAAAAGGGGGTATAACCCATTTGGGTCTGTAATTTTCTGCCTTGCCTTTTGGATCTATTATTTACAATCATGTCTTATTACTATTTGAAGGAATTTTCATCAGATTATCATCCCTTTGTTGTTGAAGACGGAGAATTTTTCAGCTAGACGTTTGGCGTTAATTGTCGTCAAACAATTTCCACCCGTTTTACCGTCATGGCTCGAAGGCCACTGTTCAATTGTTGTCTGCTGGTTTCTCTTCAAATTTTACTTGCGTGATCCTTTTGCGGAGACTTTTTATACGCTGGCTGACTATGTAGAACTTCATGTCGCTACATAGATGTCGCAAGTTAACAAAAGCCTATGAGATCAGCACACAGCGATAAAGTCGTGTTATATTAAAGGTCTGTTAACAAAATAAACGTAGTCTTCAATAAATAAGAAAGTTTAAACATTACATGCAGAATTTACAAAATGTCTGTACTTCCTTCTTCAGACTGCCTTTTGGCACAGGCCTCATTTTACTCGTTCCATAGAGGTCTGTTCCATGTCATCCTTCTCTAATACGGACTCGCGGCCCACTTTATTTTGTCCTCCCATCGACAATAGGGTCTACCACTTCGTCTTGCGCGGTCCTTAGGATACCTATTGGTGTCAATTTGCTCCTTTTCTTTCATTATCACATCATGTAACATGATTGTGTTCAGTCCATTTTTGACTATTTTGCGTGAGATGTTGGTTGTCCAGTTTTGAGTCTATCTTTATTTTTTATGTGGCATTTAACATAAAACTAAGACTGCTACCATCCATTCGTCAAATTCCTTAATCTTTAACAAAAATTCAATTAAGAAGCGAACTAAAAAGACGTTAACGACAAGAAAATCATGCTGGGCAGTCGGAGGATACATATTTGCGACCTGGCTGACTAAAACCAGATGTATTCTCCGACTGCACAGCATGATTTTCTTCTTGTTTACGTCTTTTTAGTTCGCTTCTTAAGCAATCGGGTTTTTAGATTTTCTCGCCATTTTTCTATTTTCAAATTTTAAAGTAGCCAGTGACACTCGCAAGGTTAAGACGAATTGATTGACGTGAGAATCACCAAAATCGGCCAACGCGTTTGGTCTCTACCACATAGGAACAAGCATACATATATAGACTGATAAACACATTGCCCCTTTTTTGCCCGACTGCCGAAGTCGTGTAAAAAAATGCACAGTAAATGTAATCCACTCAGCATCAACCGTAAATAATTGAAGGCCGCTTCTCTCGTGAATATTGTATAAGTTAGAGGTACGGTCTCAAGCTCACTGGATACGGATTCTGTTACCTTATAGAACGAGGGCTGTATAGTGTTGTAGGTATGTACCGGTTTCTTGTTTATCACTCTCTGCAGTTGTTTGCAAATATTTCGTTCCATTGGTCTGAGTTTTGTGGTTATCTGATTACCATGCTTTAAACTGAAATTGAAGCAGCATTTGAAGTGCCAAGCTCTTAAAATACTGCTTAATTTTTTTGAATATCTGTGAGATGTACTTGTCGCCGGCTTCCAACTCCAATGCTTAAATGTAAAAATTTTCAAGTAATATTAGATCAACAGTTTTTCATAAAAGTTGTTGTTGTAACTCATTAAAGCTACCTACTTTGTATTCCATTTTCTTTAATTTATTTCAGGGTCCTGACTCCCGACGCTAAGAAAGATAATTTGGTTCAAATAAATGTCACTAGATAGCGCGATATGCATCGACTTGCTATTGAATTGTGTGTAAAATTAAAATTTTCTAGAGTTGATCATAAACATTGTATTTTCTTGTTTAATCAACTCTCCTCAAGTACAAAATTATGGAATATTTGGCTCTTAATTCACATTTCAAAGATTATTTGGAATCATTTAAAATTAATTCCCATAGATGGCGCGGTTTTAAATTTCTGAGGCATTTCACTCAATTTTTTAATTTGTATTTAACACATTTTGGTACAATGAAACTGTAAAAACGTGCAAAAAAATACTGTAAAACAAATCGTCACACTGTATTTAAAGAAAAAATATTCACGAACCGAGTAAACCCTTTTACTTGCAAGTCGCTGCTAACACCATCTATAGCCTTGGAACGGAACGAAACGCGATCGATGTACTTATAAAAATAATCAGTTTAATTAGACAAAAAACGCTAGTTACCTCGGCACGGTTTCTTTGTATGAGATGAGACATCTGTATGCTATTATTATATTATCTGCGCTAAAGATAACAATTACAGGTACTGGTCTATGACTGGTCTTCATACTGCATTCATATCGTGATTTAGCTCTACATTCTGATGAAAAATCGTTCATCTGTGTGTGTGTGTGTTCGTCTGTGAGAAACCGTTCATTACATTACTTTAAGATTTACATGATGTAATTGTTGCTAAAAATATAGTACACACAGTGTTACCAGCAACATAATTCAAAAATTGCAAAATAAATTTACTAAGCACTTGAGTTGGCGATTTAACTCTGGAACTGATCATACACCTAGGCTTCAGAAATTGGAGGAACGTCGTGCAGAGCGAGATCTAGTATATTTATATAAAATTATTAGAGGCCAATTGGACTCCCCTTATCTTCTCAGCAAAATAAGTTTTGGATGTCCACGCTTAAATGCACGCAGGAGAACTCTCTTCCAAATTGGTTTCTCCCGAACCAATTACGGCAAGAATACTTTTATTAAAAGAGCATGTCGTTTGTACAACGACATAATCTCATTAAAAGAAAATCAAGATAAAAAAATATCTAAATTTTCACCTTTCTCTACCCAAATTTAGGTTTTGCATAAAAAATATTTTGGCATATAAATTTAAATAATATAATGTTATACAATAATATAATATTGAATTGTGACTCTGTAGTAAGTTCTGGTTGTACTGTAACTTCGATTAATTTACGTGTATATCAATCTGTAGAAACTATTTCTGGATTGTGTTGAACTAATTGTATGCTTATGTTTGTTATTGCATCTGTTTGTTTCTCAAATAAAAAAATAAATAAAAAAAAAACATGTCGCACAACTTATTCTCACCATGAAAAGGGGACTTTAGCCTTAAAAACTTCAGAAACCTATCTTACAAAACTCTGTAGACCTCTTTACCCCTGTAAGGTGGGTTACAGAATAGTGCAGATTTAGTGCACATATCTACTGCATCTTTTATCCTCAGATCTAGGTCAGGTCACCCAGGGCCGCGTTCCTGATATGTGCCCTAGATTGCTCTAGCTAGCTTCTGTTATACCTTTTTTGTACGATGACGGTAGTTGAATAGCGGACTCATGAAAGTTTAGGAAGTAAATCCTGCTTGTCGTAATTGTGCAGTGACGGTAGTTGAATAAAACGTTATTTAGGCACTCTCCAATCCTTGGAGAGTGGTAGTAAAGCTCTTTTGAAATAGGTTTTCAGCGCTTTAGATGAAGTTCTAAATCATTTTAATGAGTGTGGATTGCGAGATTTCAATGGAAGTGCTTAAAATGGTTTGGGCTGTAAGGGTTGAGGAAACAAAGTAGAAGTTGCTTCGCTGCATTTGATCCGACTTGAATCTTAACCTTGATGAAGCGGTGATGTGTGAAACGATTAGCAGATCAATAATGAATACTTGGCAATGATATCTGCAAATAGTTTTCTTGGTGTCGATGGTTCCATTTTCTGGTTAAAATTTCGATTATGGGCCGTTGATTTTTGGCGAGGGGAGGGTGGAGGGGGATGAGGGGAGGTTTGGCTACCCCCCTGTAACATCCCTTCCACTCGGAGCCACTTGGTTATGGAGATATCCATGGTTAAAGTTTTCAGGTTAGAATAAAAATTTCCACAAATGTCCATCGATTTAAGGGGCGCGGAGAGGGGAAGGGTTAAGGGGGGTAGAGGGGCTACCTCACTGTACCATCCCCACCCCACGGAACCCCATGTTTATGGAGATATCCATGGTTAAAGTTTAAGATTACTATTTAAGCAACAAAGTCGACTATTTCTGTCTGCAGGGTCTAAAGTAACCTAACATCCGTAAAGTAACCGTGTCGGGGTTCCCTAAGCGCCCGAGCTAAGCTAATTCTCATTTTTTACCCCACAAAAAAACAAAAAAAATATAAAATTACCGAGTCTTGAAAATTTGTAAAAAGCTTTCTATTTATGAGTACTATCTACAAAAAATAATGAACTTCAAAATCAACGGCCCATAATGGAAATTTTGTCCCATTTTCTTATTTTATAATGGGTAATTATTAACCGAGTGAGAAATATACTGAATGGGCGACTATTATACTAAGTTAGTAACTATTTATCCGGTTTGAGTAATACCTTTTAGGAGGTTTTTGTGATTTGCGGTAATAATATTACTGCATACTTTAATTGTATTTGGGGTTCTATTTTTTCTATTTTAGCATATTATTCTTTTGTAAATAGCTGAACAACCATCGAGGCGACATCGCTGTGCAGCGCGGGAGTTCGGGTGTATTCGTGTTTTCAACGAATTAGTACAAGAGCGAGCAAAGTGATCTCGGGAACTTAGATAACCCCGACACTTCATGTTAGGTTACTAGAGGCTCCGTCGACAAACTTTTATTTTCAAGTCGCTGTTTTAAACATTTGTATTCGCCCACTTAGTATTTCAGTAAGCCATATTCAGTATTTGTTACACCTTTAATTTTGAATTTATTTTCGCACGTTTGAATACTATCCTTTTATAATGTGCTTCGCCTAGTTCTCAGCCATGTGGACAGCGTTAGTGTTGACCTCGCAAAATCCTTTCATGGTACATACGTATATTTTCGCAAAAAGCTGTAGTTCCACAGTCAAATTGTCGTTTAAGAGATTTCCAGTTGGGCCATGGCCGTTTTTAGCCCGCTGGGAGCTGTTCTGTAGGTTCAAAAAAGTTTGTAAGACACACACACATATACAGTTACTTATTGTGGTCTTCATTTTCTTTTTAGAACGCTGAATCAAAGAAAAACATAGGTGGTAACCTCTAAAAATAATATGTAAACATTTACAATTTGCATTACTTACGGTTGCCACACCTGTGCGATGTCTGAATATCAGATGTTTGTATGTAACCTTCACTGCGATTCCGCTTGGCTAGCGACCAGCACAGGTGATGCCAAATTACCTAGATTTGTTTCACGCCTTACTTTGAAAAGAAAAAGTTAGTTTGTTTGGTAAAATTATTTATTACATTTATTTATTAACCCCCGACGGGAAAAGAGGGGTGTTATAAGTTTGACGTGTGTTGCTGTGTATCTGTGTGTCTGTCTGTGGCATTATAGCGCCTAAAAGGATGAACCGATTTTGATTTAGTTTTTGTTTGAAAGGTGACTCTGTCGAGTGTTCTTAGCTATATTTGAATAAAATCGGTTTATCCGTTCAAAAGTTATTCGCATTTTACTCTTTGAATCTGGATTTTTTCGCAAGATATCGTGTCATTATTACGTGTTTCGATAGATTGTCTATTGATGCGTGTCTGCTACTATGTATATTATACATATGTAGTTTAAAAAGCATAAAATAAAAATAAAAATCGAGGGCTTTTTAAATTTGTAATTTTATCTTGTTCATTCAGACATACACAATCATGTTATTACAGGTAAGACCTAAGTTAACAAATTTAGTCACAAATTGCCACACTCTGAGACGCCCCCAAAAACTGATTACATAAAGACCAAATAAACAATAAAGAAAACCATGTAGTCCAGTAGCCAGAAGAATATGGCCTTTGATAATTCAAAAGTTTTTTATTTTCGCTGGGTGGATACCTTATGTGAATTCAACGCTATGTACAAAAATTCTAACAGTTTAGAGTTATGCAATAGTCATAAAGTAGGTATTTCCTATTATTTCGTGTAATAACAATAATATAAAATTTTAATTTAAATAATTTACTGTTTCTTTATTAGTACTATCTAAACTTTATATTAGTGAAAATGCTAACAGATACATACTGTGGAACAATGGAAAACTGAAAATGACTCGTAACTCTTTCAATAAAAGATTTAAGTTTTCAAATAATTTCCTATATGCATAGAGGGATTAGTTATACCTTACAACAAAAGTTCTAATAACTAAGTATAATGCTGCACAGGTTATTGTATTTTTACATTGTGATTTGCGAAATATTGAATTTAAGTTTATAAATTTGCGCCTACATATTCGAAATAATAAACTCTGCCACCATACAAAAGTTTAAACACTTATGTGCTATGCTAGTTTAATAGATCAAATACAATTTGGGTATTGCGGGGCGCGGTGTAGGTATGTACGATCAGTATAAATTCTTCGAACCATACAGACCACAGAGGCCCACATCATAAACGGACTCTTCTGATGATTTTTAGAAAAACATTACCGCGCAGATTCTTATTTCAAACTGGCGTCTAGTATCTGACATATCGTTCACTGTTATTTTGCCTATAAATGCAACCTTATTGCTACGATAATAAAGATCACTAAAATAGGTAATCTGGCATGTGTTATACAAGCCTTCCCCGTGCTAATCGAATAAATATTAAAATTATGTCTGGTACTGTACGACTGCCCCATATAAGAACGCAGTAGGTGACATATTTTTATAATGGTTTTATACCCTGATAATCTTATTTATATTATTTTAATGAGTTTTAATATGCTGCGATGGACTGTGTAATTTTAACCAGGAAATTTACAATTTGAATTGAGATTTGGTTCTTTAATTAATACATTTTATCATTATTTACAATAGGAAAGTCCCTTCAAATTGTAAAAACACCTTAAATTAGCAAATGTCCGGTACTTAATAGGTATTGAATTATCTTGTTTAGTGATATGTAAAATATTTAATAGATTTAGGACACCATTAATATCATTGGTGTTATTACGTACAGTTCACCCGTAAGCCTTGTTTAGTACTCGCTTATTTATTTTTTTTTTTAATTTCCTAACACAAGATGACATTCCATAGGCTAATTCAAATAATATTTTTGCGCTTTCCTGGAATATAATATTTTATGGCATTTACTAGGTTTTGATGTACAGCAATCGTGTGGTAAGGTCACGTGGTGCCGATTTTTCGTTATAATAGAGTTTAAAAACTAATAGATAGGGCGCAATGGACACGATCATGTAAAATTTATCTAAATTTAAAATAAAAAAAAAATCTAAATCTTGGTAAGCGTATCACAAAACTGACACCTAAACTTGCCGGACTCACTAGGGTTGCTACTATATTGATTCTGAAAAAAAAAAAGAGTAGGTAATATTTTACAAACATAAATACATCGATTTGTATAAGCATACATCATATCATGCTTACAGTGTCATCTACTAAGGCATAATGGGTAACACTGCCTTTATTGTATTAGATCTTAGGACCAGCGATGTAGTCAATTTAGTTGTGACAGTTGCACCGGTTATAAGATGTTTGATATTTCTACAGTCACATCTGTTTGGAAAAGGCATTTGCTTGGACTTTTCCCTAATATGTTGGGGTTGACTTCCACTGTTTTCAGTCGAACCAGACGCATCTGAATACCAGTGTTTTATATGAAGTGACTGCATAACCTGCCAACCCAGATTATACGGTAATCCTACTGGATAATACGGTACCCTTTTTGTTAAGGTGGCCGCAGACTTTCGGGTTTCTGACGACCCGTAACGACTGTCAAAGATTCACGATACGGAGAATTTTATTATTTTGTCATCTCGATATACTGTCAGCACGGCAAGTACGACTATTCCGTGTTCTGTGAATATTTCTTTCTTATTCTTTTTATAGGAACAAAAAAGTTAGAAATCGTATTCGACCTCAACATTAAAAATAACAAATTGCCATAAAATTAGATTTTATGAACGAGGTTTAAATACTGATGTGACAGTAATGAAATGGTTTCGCGCCTCATTCAATACATTCAGAGTGGAGTGTCACCGCGCCCCGCAGTATTTGATTTATTAAACTAGCATAGCACATAAGTGTTTAAACTTTTGTATGGTGGCAGAGTTTATTATTTCGAATATGTAGGCGCAAATTTATAAACTTAAATTCAATATTTCGCAAATCACAATGTAAAAATACAATAACCTGTGCAGCATTATACTTAGTTGTTAGAACTTTTGTTGTAAGATATAACTAATCCCTCTACGCATATAGGAAATGATTTGAAAACTTAAATCTTTTATTGAAAGAGTTACGAACCATTTTCAGTTTTCCATTGTTCCACAGTACGTATCTGTTAGCATTTTCACTAATATAAAGTTTAGATAGTACTAATAAAGAAACATTAATTTATTTAAATTTAAATTTTATATTATTGTTATAACACGAAATAATAGGAAATACCTACTTTATGCCTATTGCATCACTCTAATCTGTTAGCATTTTTGTACATAGCGTTGAATTCACATAAGGTATCCACCCAGCGAAAATAACAAACTTTTGAATTATCAAAGGTTATGTGGAAAATAATTGTATCCCTACTGGACTAATGTAAACAATAAATGGACTAATATGGAAAAAGACAGTGTTGTGCTGACCGCAAATTGATTGGGATAACATCAAGAAAATGATGATAACATATAAATACAGTTTTAATATGAAATGCAGTCAACAAATCGTAAAATATTTATAAATACCATTTGGTGTTACAAATAATAATATGGGTAGCCGCTCACCCAATGAGTGATCGTTCAAGGTGCATCAACAATCTCCCGAGCATCAAAATAAAAATTACAGAAAGTATAAACTTGCGGTTTAATTTGTTGTTTAACTTTGCAATCGAACGTATGTTCACCTAGCCTTGTTATATATTATAACAAGCTTCTGCCAGCGGCTTCGCCCGCGTGCAAGTTGAAAATTATCCCGAGGGAACATATTTCTGGGATAAAAAGTATCCTATGTGCTATTCCTGACTATAATCTATCTCTGTGCCAAATTTCATCCAGATCCGTTCAGTAGTTTTTGCGTGAAAGAGTAACAAACATACATACATCCATCCTCGCAAACTTTCGCATCCATAATATTAGTAGGAAGTAGGATTTATATCCTTATAAAGTCTTAACTTTTAACATTACAAGTAAAAAAAAAAAAAAAAACCGGCCAAGTGCGAGTCGGACTCTCGCACGAAGGGTTCCGTGCTTGGTAAATTGTGGTTTAGGATTTATGACGTATTAAAAAAAAAACTACTTACTAGATCTCGTTCAAACCAATTTTCGGTGGAAGTTTACATGGTAATGTACATCATATATTTTTTTTAGTTTTATCATTCTCTTGTTTTAGAAGATACAGTGGGGGTGGACACACATTTAACCACTTTAGAATTGTCTCTCGCGCAAAATATTCTAGCCTAAGAGACGTGGAAGATCGACCTTCACCCATCTGATAACTGGATGAGACATATTTTTTATCAAATGTAATTTATTATCGAATATGCTTATGATAACTTGCCTTTCGAAAAGTTTTCATAGCTATTTTTAATTGAATTAATTGAAACCTCGGCTATTATATATAGAATATTTTCTTGTTTTTTAAGTTTTCGAGATTGCGATTTTTTTATAGTTGGGTTTTAGTTTCTTAAATGTTCGGACTTTCTTTTTAAAGTCCGGCTTTTTATCAGAACTTTTCAAGTTTCAAAAAGGTTCCATACGGGAGCGAAGACGCGGCAAAAGTTAGTTATAAAATTAAATATTATTTATTCCACAAAGAGTAGTTTGTACATGGCATACAGAATTGTCTTACATAGGTAGTTAAATGTTATAAACAAAAATCAGTACAACGAATATAAAATGATCAGATTACATCGATCTGGTCAGACGCTTCACGCTTTACAACAATTTGCCATTAGCAAGTAAAAATATTTACCATAGCTAATAGTAAAAACAAATGGCACATAAATCATCGCATCGTAGCAAGTTACGATTAATTAGCGAATATCACGCGATCATTGAGACAAGCAAATTATCACTGGCATGCTAATCTAAGTATGAAGATGTACATTGATATATATCAATTTTTATACCTAAAACCAGGGGATATGATTGCTTAAAAAGTTATGTTCAACTTAAATTATTGTCCGTAATTCAAAACACAACTGTCACTTTTGATAGTCCCATGAAAATGTCAATCTGCTGAACGAATCATTTCTTTGACTGTACATTGCCAGTTTGACAGTTTGTGACTGTACGTCATCGTTGTCATTAGCCTTAATAAAAAAGTTTTGCAATGATAGAGGAGAAAATTAACACTGAAATGCTAATCTTAGCATCAAGATGTACTTATCGGTTGTTTATTTAAAGTCAAGGAAAATCTTCTTCTTGTTCCACTTTGCCACTTCCCACTCCCACTACTCGGGGTTGGCTTTCCTGGGCATGAGGCGCCACTTTTTCTGCTGATAAGCATAGTCATGGGAAATTATTGGTTAGCAATAATTTATTATCAACTAAAATAATTATAGTTCGTAATTCAAAGCATAGCTGTCATTTTTGACAGTTGCATGAAATTGTTTGTGAAGCTGCTAAACGAAACATTTCTTTGACTGTACATTGCAAGTTTGGCACACTTCATCTTTGTCATTAGCGCTTCGCGTTGACCGAAAGGAGCCAATTACCACCGACATACTAAGATGTATATTGACACCTATCAGTTGTTATACCATGCCAGAGAAAATGATAGCTTAGAAAATAATTACCTTTAATGACAAGTCCCAGATTTTGACAGTTCCATGAATTGCTTTAGTTTCTCACTCTGTCGAATGAATCATTTGTTTAACTGTACATCAACAGTTTACTTTCTACGCGTCGCCATTTTCAAGTCTGAATCAAAAAGTTACCGAAAGTATCTAGAACTCTAAAATTACTAAAACGCATGTATACGCATGTATACTGTTTCCAATGCTGGGACGGTGGCTTCCTTTCTGTGTAACGCACAACGATAAAATATTTTTGACGAGCGTGTTTTAAATTACCAATCAAAAGCTGAATCATTTGAATTGTGTGATTAAGAACTCACGATTCTATTTTCGAATCGTGAGTTCTCAACTCTTTTCACCATTAATTGTGTATACCTTTTAGAATGAACATTTAAAAAGTGACAAAAGCGAGGCGCATTTAGCAACGAGAGCCTTTGTAAACAAGGCTAAGTGCAGCAAACGGGAATAACGAGACCGACTGGTAATGTCTTTGAGACCGTGAAGGACTTTTCTGACGCACATAGCACTTACCAGCCGTAAATAATGTGTCCACGGCTTTATTTACTACTATTTTTAGAACTTAATTATTTACTCGAAATCGATTTAAACAGATAAAATTGACTGGAAAAGTGGCTATTAATGAAGAGTTGTATAATTTGTTATTACTTTGGTTTAATGCCGCTAAAACTAAATCCAGGCCCAAACCGGTTTAACCTGCGGATAGGCCGTCTTGGCCACCTGCATTTGAATACTGAATGCGAGACGGCCCTTTCGCCTGCATAAATATGCAGAAGAAAAGTAATGATTCATTTATTTTTAATATTCCTCCCGAGTTTGGCAGAAAAACGGAAAGGTTATTAAAATACGATGCCGAACGATTCCTGGTTAATTCAATACAAACTTTACATGGCAACGAAACTTTTAATGCGGATGCAAATTACATGCGACAGCGACAAATTTCAGAACCAGATTCAGTTATATGAATTGCAAATGAACATATTTCACTGGATTTAACGATGCAATGTTCATAAATATACGTAAGTTTTGAAATAACTGTATTGTATCCCGTTGTGCTCAGATAGGTATCTAACGTTTTGTTCATTATAAATTATTATATATCATTCGTCTATTTCGCACCTTTTATTAAGCTGTTTATTTTCGCCATCTTCGTCTGTGCCTGTCCCAGGAAACCATCTAGTTGTATTGTTGTAACTATAAAATACTATACAAGGAATATAAAGATATTCCTTGAGTTATCTTTCATTTCTTATGCTTATGCTTTTTAATCCCCGTCGGAAAAAGAGGGGTGTTACAAGATTGACGTTTGTTTCTGTGTATTTTTTGTCTGTCTGGTGGCATCATAGCGTCAAAATGGGTGAACCGATTTTGATTTAGTTTTTTTTTTGTTTGATAGGCGATTTTGTCGAGAGTGTTCTTAACTATGTTTGAATAAAATCGGTTCAGCCGTTCAAAAGTTATGGGCGTTTTACTGTTTGAAACGGGGTGTTTTCGCAAGATATCGTGTCATAATTACGTGTTCAATAGATTGCCGATCGAAGCGTATCTACTATGTACTAGATCAATTATGTAGCATGAAATAAAATTTTGACGGGGGTTTATTAAATTTTGAAATTTTACTTGTAAGTAACAAACTAACTGTTTAACTGAAGAAAGACAGTATTCCCCTAGTAAAACCAACTGGACAAATACTATAAATATTTGGGACCCGCGGGACTGGGCCCGCGTGGTGGATTACGGCCCATCCCCTCTCACAGAGAGGAGGCCTGTGTCCCAGTAGTGGGAACATTAATAGGCTGATGATGTGATGTGATGTGATTTGGGACCCTCACAGCAAGCCCTTTAATTAAATTTGATATGCCGCACGATGCAGATTTTATAATTTGACCCCCTATTTAACATTTATTAATATACGGCGTTTGGGCCACAAATGTTCATATGTGTACCAAAACTGAATCGGTTCTGTAAATGCCGAGCAAATTGGCTGTGACAGATGGATAAGGCAGTATTAGGTTTCGTACCCGAATGGTCCAAACGGAGTCCTACTGCTGTCACTCACGCGTCCGTCTGTCTGTCCGTCGTCTGTCACACATTTTGTTCCGAAGATATTTTTAACATCCCATTGACCTATGAACTCAAAATTTGGTGATAATGTTTTTAAGATTCTTGGGACCCTGGGGTCCCGGACCTTTGAAAGGCGTATCAGGGGCCGAAACCAACTCGCAGAGGCCTTGTTAGACATGTAGGATGAAATGTGACACCAACTTGCTGATAATGTTCATTATTACGTATATTTTACTGACAAATACCAATAATTATTATATTCTACATTTGGTATGGAACCCTAAATGTGCGAAGTCCGACACGCACTTGGCCGGTTTTTAGGGTTCCGTACCCAAAGGGTAAAAACGGGACCCTATTACTAAGACTCCGCGGTTCGTCTGTCTGTCTGTCTGTCTGTCCGTCTGTTACCAGACTGTATCTCATGGACCGTGATAGCTAGACAGTTGAAATTTTCACAGATGATGTATTTCTGTTGCCGCTATAACAACAAATACTAAAAACAGAATAAAATAAATATTTAAGTAGGGCTCCCATACAACAAACGTGATTTATTTGCCGTTTTTTTGCGATAATGGTACGGAAACCTCCGTGCGCGAGTCCGACTCGCACTAGGCCGGTTTTTACACAAATGGTAGCCGTTTAATTTTTTTTTAGCCGGTTTTTAATTAAGACGTACTGTATCCTAAAAATTCGCCACAGAAGTAACGCTTTCTCTAGTATTACGTTAATAAATGCCTTCTATGTTAAAGGCATTAGATTCATGGCCACATCACCATTCGTGCGTGACCTTGGGCAGTATTGTATTGTGAATTGTTAGAGTTTTGCAATAACTTGCCGTAACATTCGATTTTGTTTGACAGTTACATTTCGGATAGCAGCGATGCTAATTTTGTGTCTGGGCGATCGATATGGACCGAACCTTATTGTTGATAGTTGGGACACCAGAAGATTAGCTCAAAAATACTTGATTTAGATAAATCCTCTGTTCTTTATTTTTGTTGGCCAATGTTGTGTCCAACTTCTGGCAAAAAATCTTCCCTTTATCTCATAATATTTACATTACATTACGGTTATATTTCGGGGAGTGTGCGATGGAATTGCACGATCTAATCCCACTTAGCCTGTTTCATCATCGGACTACCAGACGTGCGGCGAAGCGTCATTGATACATGGTGGACATCCCACCCATACGCACAATACCTTTTGGGAACACTTATTTCGCGTACAGCTAAGGAGTGGAATTAAATGTTTCCCGACAGCTACAATCTAGGAGTCTTTCAGTCAAGAGTGTTATTTCTAGGCAAGCATGTTTCACCGTCGACCACATCATCACTTACCATCAGGTGAAATAGTGGCAAGAAGAGCATAGAGAAGAAAACAAAATGTTGCTTGAAATGCCAACGAATTGGCATAAAAAGATTACATAGATCCTTTTGTTGTTAACCGATTTTGAATTGTATCCCACTTCTGATCACGAACCATCCCTTTCTCTCGCCAAACCTCTTGTTTCTTTTCTCGCTTTTGATGCTCAATCAACTCAGCCTATCGTGTGCACTGGTAGATCCTCTCGCCCTCTCCCAAGCTGCGCCACAATACTCTATTCGACTTCCGATCCAGTCTGCCCCAGCCACCTTTGCACTGATAGAGATACTAAGTCATTAAACTGTTTTATTCCCATTGTATCGCTTCCACTTGGTCAGGCTCAGGCCAGATATAAATCTAAATATAACGACAATAATCTGGTTCCCTTTGCATGTAACACTTATTTAGAACTTAATCTGTTACAATCATCCTATTACGATCTACATGCAATTGGCGTCAACAGCAAACAGCACTTAGCATACCTGTAATCATGGTTTCATAACACCACTTTAACTCCATTTAAAATAACATTAGACATGTTTCCAAATCTTTTTACAGTCCGTTCAACCGATTTTGAGTTCTATCCCGTTAACATAAGGATGACATAAAAAGCATAAACCTGTTACCAAAACCAACTGTTTACTACAGCTACCATTTGTCGTATCATCAACGCATTAGAATTCAAAATCGTTTGAATGGGCTGTAAAATGGGCTAATTTAAACGTCTAATGTTATCGCAAATGGAGTATAGTTAATTGATCGTTAGCTCTTTACTTTTTGATTGTATCCTATTTTAACCATAGACAGGATAGACGCCGTTGTTTTTCCTTCGTGATTCAGTGTCGACCCTAGTGTTTAAAAAAAGGGGGCGGCTAATTTTTAAATGCTAACCTATCCTAACCAGGTAGGCGCCGTATTTATTTCCTCCATTATTCAGTGAGATACCTAGAGGGATAAACTGGCAGTAAGGTCTCTATTGGGCCTTAAACTACATTAAACTTATGAAGGAAGGAGTTTTTTTTTTTTTTTTTTTTTTACTATGTATAGGCCTGTGTTTGACCACAATCTCACCGTGGTGAGTGATGATGTGGCCGATGGTGGTAAGCACACAAAGCCTAGAAGGGAACTGGCTCTCAAGTGCTGCTGTCGGAACACACCGGAAGGTGCTTGGCGACAGATTTTCAACTTGAGGGTGGTTGCCAGCCAGGCGGGTACTACAAAGTACCCTACCACCGTGCTATGGTTTCCTCACGATGTTTTCCTTCACCGAAAGCTCAAGCGTGTTACACCGTCGACCACATCATCGCTTACCATCAGGTGAGATACTGGTCAAGCGCGAGCCTATCTATAATAAAAAAAAAAAAAAAAAAAAAAAGCTCATTGTAGGATTCGAACCCGCGACCTTCGTCTCGGTATCCGACGTCACTACCACTGAGCTATCATCGAAAGAGAAAACCTTTCTGCGGCAGCATCTGTTTTCCTGTCCACGTTTCCACACATTATTTTTGCGCACAGTCAAGGTGTGGAACTCTACCGCATCTATGTTCCTTACCACCTTAAAAACCCTTCGAAGCAAGATAGAACAGACATCTTCTAGGCTGCCTCGCTACATCGTAGACCTCATCCATCGCTTACCATCAGGCGAGATCGAGGTCAAGAGCAAGTTCATCAGGAATAAAAAAAACCGGCCAAGTGCGCGTCGGAGTCGCGCACGTAGGGTTCCGTACCATTTTCGCAAAAAACGGCAAAAATATCACGTTTGTTGTATGGGAGCCCCACTTAAATATTTATTTTATTCTGTTTTTAGTATTTGTTGTTATAGCGGCAACAGAAATACATCATCTGTGAAAATTTCAACTGTCTTAACTATCACGGTTCATGAGATACAGCCTGGTGACAGACAGACAGACAGACGGACCGCGAAGTCTCAGTAATTGGGTCCCGTTTTTACCCTTTGGGTACGGAACCCTAAAAACCGTGTTGATATCCGTGATTCTATAAAAACCTCTTCCCCAATCAGAGACGTTTAGTCATTTCCATTACCCTGGACCTCCAATCCTCCAAAAGAATTGTAGTTCAAACATGTGTTACAATTAACCTTCCTTTGGAAAGGACTTTCATATTCACTCACTATGTATTAGATTTGTACTGCCATTGTTATTAGCAGATTGTAGTTCCTTTGTAATGATTTGGCGTTATTGTTTGATTGGGTATCATAAAAAAGACACGTCGGACAGCACATTTATCAAAAACATAATGTGACGCTAAATCATAAAGCAAATTAAGTTGTTTTGACATCAATGTCTGGTAGTTATTTATTCTGGCTATGACAAATTGACTCTACCCAAAAATAGAATAAGGTGCCTAGGTCTTACTAAGTACGAATATTAATGCAATTTTGTCCGATTGGGTGGGCGAGAAGTTCAAGCAACCTTCTATTAATTCTGTCTAATAAAAACACGATAACAAATCCACCAAGCATCATAAAATTTCTAAAATAATTGGCACTTATGTTACGAAAAAATGTAATTAAAGAACGTTTACTACACTGTAGCACCTCACACATTACTTGCATTATTATCTTATTAACACATTGACAAAGCACTATGACTAATAAATACATCACACTTCACACTTCATTTTTGCTTACCATCGCCCCTGCTTTACGCATTTGCCGGTACCAGGAGCGCACGAAATCGCAAGAGGTTTCTGCAGCCGCCTCGCTGAGTCGCTGCACACTTGCACAACCGGTCCGCGTGCCGCACACAACATTGAAAATTACGTCATGTATTTTATTTAGCCTTATGTAGAGCTCGGTATACCTATCTATATGCACGACCGGCGAGTAAGTCACGACGCACCTCCTACGCGTTCTAACAGCCTGGTACTTCAGAAGCCAGAAAGGATTCAAAAGGTCCTTTATTGTGAGCCTTTTTGCGTTTCCAAGGCGATCGTAATAAAGAAGGAAGTGGGTTGAAAGGATACCTGCGTTTGTTGAACTTGTTTTTTTTTTGGTCCTTTGTGACGTAGTTACTTCACATTTCCTGTATTTAGGTCTACTCTTTTCATTATCAAGTATTATTTGTATTATCATATTGCCTTATCTACTTATATTTATTTTAATCGGCAAAGGCTTGCATTGTGTAAGACTTGTTCAATTGGTTGTGATTTTGTTTACTCTCTGACTCTCAAGGTTTCGATTCGACACGTCTGCTCTTTTTATATATTTTTACATAAAGTTTTGATGGTGTCTAAGTTCAAAAGGCAGGTGTCAGAAAATTTCTTGATTGCCTACTTTAGAGGTTTTTGTTCAGATTTTGAGTGTTTTACAAGTTCGATTCTCTTCAAACAAAATATTTATGAGAATTTCATCTTATAAAAAAACCGGCCAAGTGCGAGTCGGACTCGCGCACGAAGGGTTCTGTACCATTATCGCAAAAACGGCAACAAAATCAAGTTTGTTGTATGGGAGCCCCACATAAATATTTATTGTGTTCTGTTTTTAGTATTTGTTGTTATAGCGGCAACAGAAATACATAATCTGTGGAAATTTCAACTGTTTAGCTATCACGGTTCATGAGATACAGCCTGGTGACAGACAGACAGACATACGGACCGCGGAGTCTCAGTAATAGGGCCCCGTTTTTACCCGACTGCCGAAGGAAGGTAATGTGTTTATCAGTCTATGTATGTATGTAAGTATGTATATATGTATGTATGTAAGTATGTATGTATGTATGTAAGTATGTATGTATGTATGTATGTTTGTTCCTATGTGGCGTTCCAGAGACCAAACGCGTTGGCCGATTTTGATGATTAATACGTCAATCGATTCGTCTTAACCCCGCGAGTGTCACTGGCTACATTAAAATTGGAAAATAGAAAAATGGCGGATTTTGGACGCCATATTGTGGGGGACAATTTTTTTTTTTACTACCATACCCATCGTGTGGGGTATCAAAATAAAGGGTTTTAAGAGGTGATTTCAAAAATATATAACACTTATATGTTTAAATGTACCGAAATCTAAAAAAAAAAAACTAAAATGTTATAAATAAAAAAAGTAAATTTAAAAAATCAAAAGACCCGACTGCTTAAAAGGCGAACTAAAAAGACGTAAACAAGAAGAAAATCATGCTGTGCAGTCGGAGGATACATCTGGTTTTGGTCAGCCAGCTCGCGAATATGTATCCTCCGACTGCACAGCATGATTTTCTTCTTGTTTACGTCTTTTTAGTTCGCCTTTTAAGCAGTCGGGTCTTTTGATTTTTTAAATTTACTTTTTTTTACCCTTTGGGTACGGAACCATAAAAATACATTTTGGTGTCTTCAGAGTTAAGTCAATGAAAGTTATCAAGTTGGACATCTGTAAACTTTCTACAGTTGCCACCAATTTATGATTCATCTGATTCAGCTTGTAGATGCTTATTTAATTACAATAAATTAATTCCATCAATTAAAAAACTTGATGTTTTTAAAAGTTATGTGTGAAGGTAGAAAAATATCTATGGTGTATGTTAAACCGTAATATCGGAGAAAACCTTGACACCTAGCCATTAGCTGCATAATAAAGATGAATCTTATAAGATAAATTATCACTGGAACCCTGACATCAAATTGAACAAAAACACAGTAGGTAACATCACAAGCAGCTTGATAACGATTATTTATTTATTATAGTTTAAGACAATTTTTCAATGTCATTTTTATTAATTGTCTTCTTTCTTGCAAATACTAAGTATCCGTTGAGAAGCTTTTAGAATGTAATTCCCACCCCATACTTACTAAACCTTATGGGAATTATTTCATTATGCGTACAGCTAAGGAGTGGAATTCTCTGTCGGAGTCCGAGTTTCTTGATAGCAACAACCTCGGGGTCTTTAAGTCAAGAGTGAATAGGTTACTTCTAGGCAAGCGTGCTTCACCGTCGATCACATCATCGCTTACCATCAGGCGAGGTAGTGGTCAAACGCGAGTCTATAAATAAAAATATTCCAGCCTTTTTAGGGTTCCGTACCCGAACCGAGTCTATTGCTGTCACTCACGTGTCCGTCTGCTTGTTTGTCCGTTGTCTGTCACAAAATTTTGTACCGAAGATTTTTTTAACTGCCTATTGACCTATGAACTTGAAATTTGGTTATAATGTTTATTATTACGTATATTTTACTAACAAATATCAAATTGTGCATTTGGTACGGAACCCTAAATATGCGATGTCCGATACGCACTTGGCTGGTTTTTTTTATTGTGATTTTATCAGCAAAAGAACGTGACTGATAAGCTTAAATCGTCCTTATTTTCAAATCATTATTTGTCAATCTGCTGAACGATTAGGTTCCCTGATTGTACATAGGATCGTAAACTCATAAGTTGCCTATTAGGGTCCGGGTACACGCGAAAACGATCGATCAAATCCAATCGCGAATTTAATGCAAACATTTTTATTGAAATTCTTTGTCCAACAATAGCGTGCCGATCCGATTATATTAAATGAGATTTGTCTTTTTAACCGACTTCAAAAGGAGGAGGTTCTCAATTCGACTGTATGTTTTTGTATATTTGTTACACGATTACGACAATGCGGGATCCCACCGGGGGGAAACGACCACGGGTCCTAAGCCTAATATAATTTACTAGCTGCTTCGCGCGGCTTCGCTCCCGTGGGCCACTCCACAGGACCCGTTTTCGGGATTAAAAAATAGCCTATGTTACTCAGGAATAACGTAGCTTTCTACTGGTGAAAGAATTTTTTAAATCGGTCCAGTAGTTTCGGAGCCTATTCGGTACAAACAAACAAACAAACAAACAAACAAACAAATCTTTCCTCTTTATAATATTAGTATAGACTAGTTACCCGCCCCGGCTTTGCCTGGGTCATAGTAATTTATAGCCTATAATCATTTGGAATAATGTACCATTCAAATAGTGAAACATTTTTTAATAGATGTAGTGGTTAGTGGTTATCAGAGATTACTCGTGAGAACAAACTCACAAAATTCAGACTCTCTATTTATAATATTAATTAAGATAACCCTGAGAGGCTCCTTGCCGCCCCGGCCCCGGCCGCTATAGCACGGGAGCGCGGGCGGCAGGGAGGTTCCGTCCGTTAAGCATTAGCTGGTCGCACGGCTACTAATATTTTTAGTTTACCGTACGATCAGCTGATATCTACTTATTTATTTTTGTTTTGTCCTACCTACATGAAAAAGCAAAATTATAATGCTTCCAAATTATTTGCAAAAATGTTACGGTAATATTATTGGTGTTTAAATTATAAGTTGAAATGAGTTCAAAATAAATGTGTCAAATAAACTTTGAAAGGCGAATGTTTTGTAGCCTCATAAACTGTTATGTTATATGTGTTAATGTGTCTTTTAGCGCATGTGCATTTTTGTTAAAATTTTATGCTAAATAAAGATCTTTGAAAATGAAAAATGAAATTAAGATAACCAGTTCCACCTTATACATAGCACCAACATAGATTGGTTCCAGTACTTTACATAGAATTAAGTATATCTAGATACGCCGTCAGCTTTCCCCCTGCTGAAGTTCACCCACAACTGTGACAGTCGTTTATAAGTTAACAATGGACGGTTCTCTATAAAACGATTGTGTTGAGTTTCTCTTCATATTGTGTTCAAGCTGGCTGTGTACTTTAGATAAGTATCTTTCCACGGTGTTCAGAGAGTCAGAATGTTTGTAGTATTAAATCAACTGTTTGAATCGGGCCGTTAAACATCCCTTTTTTACCCGACTGCCGAAGGAGGGTAATGTGTTTATCAGTCTATGTATGTATGTATGTAAGTATGTATGTATGTATGTTTGTTCCTATGTGGCGTTCCAGAGACCAAACGCGTTGGCCGATTTTGATGATTCATACGTCAATCGATTCGTCTGAACCCTGCGAGTGTCACTGGCTACTGGAAATTAGAAAAATGCCGGATTTTGGGCGCCATATTGTGGGGAACAAAAATTTTTTTTACATCTTGACCCATCGTGTAGGGTATCGAAATTGAGGGGTGATTTCGAAGAAAATCATGTTGTGCAGTCAGATGATACATCTGGTTTCGGTCAGCCAGCTCGCGAATACGTATCCTCCGACTGCACAGCATGTTTTTTTCTTGTTTACGGCTTTTTAGTTCGCTTTATAAGCAGTCGGGTTTTTTGATTTTTATCTTGGTATTTATTACCACAAGCACACACAAATTTTATCCGAAAATCTTGACAAGAAACTGCCGTTTGTGTTTTAAAACGATATTTTCTTGGCAATCTATAATTTCCATCTGAACTTCTGGAGAGTAGCTGCCGAATTCGCGCTCCGCGCTCGTTCGTTGTCGTAACGACAGCAGTAAAGAAACCGGCCAAGTGCAAGTCGGACTCGGGCACGAAGGGTTCCGTACCATTATCGCAAAAAACGGCAAATAAATTACGTTTGTTGTATGGGAGCCCCACTTAAATATTTATTTTATTCTGTTTTTATTATTTGTTGTTATAGCGACAACAGAAATAGGTACATCATCTGTGAAAATTTCAACAGTCTAGCTATCACCGTTCATGAGATACAGCCTGGTGACAGACGGACAGACAGACAGAGAGACAGTCAGACGGATCCTGGAATCTTAGTAATAGGGTCCCGTTTTTACCCTTAAAAAACGGGACGGTAACAAGCGCAGGTTAAATTGTTAAATTACGTACTCAAGACACACAAGTAAATTATATTGTATTGTTTACTTATGGTCCACACAAATTAGATCGGCGATCCGGACCGCGGTCCGCTATTTCGTGATCTTTGGTATAAAACCAAGTCAAAATCAAAGTCAAGTCAAACCATTTATCCCAATAAGGCCATTGAACGGCACTTTTGAATGTCAACATTTCCAGTTAATAATTGATTATAATTGATTCTACTGTCCATTCGCAAAGGTACTTAGTTATGGAAAACAACGGACAAAAAAAGAAACTCCACACTTACTCTATAAAACCGGCCAAGTGCGAGTCGGACTCGCACACGAAGGGTTCCGTACCATTATCGCAAATAAACGGCAAAAAAACACGTTTGTTGTATGGGGGCCGCACTTAATTTTTTTTCTGTTTTTAGTATTTGTCGTTATAGCGGCAACAGAAATACATCATCTGTGAAAATTTCAACTGTCTAGCTATCACGGTTCACGAGATACAGCCTTGTGACAGACAGACGGATCGCGGAGTCTTAGTAATAGGGTCCCGTTTTTACCCTTTGGGTACGAAACCCTAAAAAGTGACGAAGAGATTGGTGTTGGTACAATATTTTTGATAAAGCCTCTATTACATCTATTAAACGCATTAAATCTTCGATGACAAATTTACGTCGAACTAAAATTAGCCCTCTTTTTCTATAGGTTCATTTTATAGCTGTCATGAATTTCGAAGAGCTGGTTGGACGTAATTAATTTCAGTTTGGCCTTTCGGCTCGGCCACTGAACTGTAGCAGGGAGCAAGGTCGGGCCAGACTACGTGGAATCGATCTCTCACTATGAAACTTCAAGGTTACGCAAGGTCATAGAGGCCGAAAGAAGTGAAATATGCTGAGAAATTCGAAAGGAAGTCGATGATTTTTCCAGAATTTTACATAGAATGTAAACTTGACCATATATTTTTTTGTACGTTTAAAAAGTAACATGAGGATGTCTTAAGTGGCAGCATTAACGCTAAAAGACAGAGAGAGTACGCAATTTAAATAAACGTAAAACGTTTTTTTGAATGTTTTGGGAGATCCATTACTTTCTATATCAGTTTCACCTTCAAGGATGTGTTTCAATAAATGTGTTGCGGTTATTATGTTTTATTTCATCCATTCTTATCTTAATTCTTCAAACTAATAGTTTTAATTTCAATTGTTGCAGTGTATGAAGGCATACGTCGAGTTCGAAGTCTGCAACGGCGCGTACGAGGTGTCATGTCCAGACGCGAGATGCAGGGTAGGGGCAGCGCTCAACCTGGACGAGATTTCCGACCTGGTCGAGCCAGGAGTCATGGAGAAGCATCTCAAGTTCCGACTTAATCATGGTAAAGTATTCAAACAATCTATAGGTTGCTTCACAATCAGGTCTTCCTCACAAAAAGATGATTACTTACCTACTCAATTTTATTCTCATTTGTTTCGGCACAAATCTAGGCGATCGTTTAATAACCAATTAACAATCGTTAGCCTAGTTTATTTTTTTGCTATTTCGAAAAAAATCGAGGCATTTCATCATCCTCCTGCCATCATAATCTTCCTGCCCTTATCCCATGTTACTTGGGGTCGGCGCAACACGTTTGCTTCTTCCATACCGTCCTGTCCACCGTCCCGTTATTACTGGCTCCCTTTTCTTTCATATCACTCCTCACACAGTCCATCCATCTTTTCTTTGGCCTTCCTCTCCCTCTCCATTCATCCACATTTATATTCATAACTCTTTTAGTAACATGCGTTTCATCCCTCCTCATCACATGACCATACCAGGACAAACGGTTTCCTTTCAACTTTTCTGCCACTGGCGCCACTTTCAAACTGCCTCTAATATACTCATTTCTCACTTTATCCAATCTCGTCACGCCGCTCATCCATCTCAACATTCTCATCTCAGCTACATGCAATCTCTTTTCATCCATCTTCATCATCTTTTTCACAGTCCAACATTCCGATCCATACAGTATGACAGGTCTAATCATGGACTTGTAGGATTTCCCCTTTAACTTGAGGGGCATCCTGCCATTGTCCCAATTTATTTGTGACTCAGGTCTTCAGGTCTTCTTACCCATTAACTAAATCTTGATGTGATGATGTGTGATTTGCTGTCACCTCAGAAGTCTCCTCTTTAACAACCTGATCATCTTTCAGACTATTAATCCATCTAATCTTTTCTCTTCTCAATTATTCTCAGATTCTCATAGCCAATTTTTATGTCATGTATTTTGTTAGTCTGTGTTGTCCCACGTTCTTGATTCTCATAGACAAATGTTTATGTTATGTTTTTGTTATTCTGTGTTGTTCACTTGACAACGGCCTCCACTCCTTCCATATTTCGAAAACTCGCGTTTTCTGCTTCCGGAATCTATCCTTTTGGTTCCGCTTTAACGTATTTATTGACCTAAAAATATGTTACCAATGAGCCAGCTCTTTCCATGATTCCATCATGCTCTGATTGCGTACTCGCCCGCTCGGCTTGATCATCGCTGATGCGTGTGTGTTCGTCTGCCGCTGTCGCTGACGTCCAACTCGCTCCGCTCTGGTTCACAGCGATTACTCGCTCCGTAACCACACATTATTGGACCATTTGCTTTACGACAGAAGACTGTACTATCGTCTTAATGTTGTCTTGTTTTATGCTTCGCTGTCTGAAGATGACACTGTTTTGACAATCTTTTGCTATCCTTTTAATCTTGACGTCAACGTCGAGGTCGACTGTGGCGAAGGTGGTGTGGTGTGACGATCTGATCAAACTTGGTCAGATATCGCGCAAGACAGAGAGATTTGGAAGGGGATAGTGGTTTGGTTTTTAGTGGCGGGGGCGTTTAGCTACTCTTGGAAAAAGTGTCTACTTTTAAAAAAGGCTACCGATTTTTTTTAGTTTGTTGAAGATATCAACGATACAGACATCATCATCATAAGCCTATGGTATCCTGCAGGGAATCCTAGCGTAGACCTCTTTTTTCTTGTGCCAATCCCTACGATCCTGATCCAGCTAGCATCGTCCAGGTTCTATCTGTGATGGTAACAATGACATGGATGCGGAAAAAGATTGTTGTTATCTCTATACAAAAAGGTCAACCAAAAGTCATTGACAGATACTTTAAAAATACTAGGGCACACGATCTTAAGGAAGTGGGCAAGCGAGGAAAGTAAAGGACATTGTGGCCTCACAATGATTCCGGTTTCTGATTGAGTGTGTCGTTAATGCGTATCCTGATCGGTGACACGATAAGTGAAAACATACTTGACATGATACTTGGACATTCGAAATTTAAAGCCAGCTTTGAATGATATTGAATAGCTTTATTTATAGTACTTCCCGGGTGTTATCTTATCTTATCTTATGGAGGGGCCGAGAAATAACTCGGACACTTCGACCCATTGGGATCTATTGTGGTCCCCTAGATACCTTACTCCTCCTCAATCTCATTGAAAACCGTTTTTATGAGTTTTACAACGAGACTAGGAGATATGAGCCTGTAGTCTTCTGGTTTTGGGTATCCAACCCCTAGGAGACCCATTCGCTTGCCAGCCAGTGCATCGCATGTGCACAGAAGGTGCTCCATGCGTTCCGTATGTTCCCCACACAACCTGCACACGGGGGTTGTAGTTAAACCCAACTTCCCGGGTGTTAATATAGCTCAAGCTGTAAGGTCAAGGATCGAACGTGTTAAGCAATTTTCAAATATATTCATTTTCAACATATTATGTGTCAAGTTTCACCTTTACGAACTTAAATTTTCATTAAAAATGCATCAATGCGTAGTTGAAAAAAATTTTGGTGCTTAACGTTTCCATTCCCCCGATGTACCGTTTACACCATTGACCTAGACCATCAATGGTGCAGAAGACACTAATTAGTTACCATTAATGGTGCAAACGAAACTGCATTAACAGTATGGTCTCATCTGCACTATTGAGATGACACTATACTATCAATGCGGTTGTAGGTATTTTCTCAAAGTATTTCCTCTTTGCATGTTCTAATATAATTTAAGTTCAGACAAGGTAACTATTTTGTTAGAATTCCTTCACTGTACAACTGATCCCAACGCTGGGACCATTATTTATTTATCATCATCATCATCATCTCAACCAAAAAACGTCCACTGTTGGACATAGGCCTCCCCAAGCATCGCCACATTAATCGGTCTTGTGCGTCTCGCATCCACCGGTCTCCCATAGCCTTGGCCATGACCTGGTCGTCGCTCCACCTAGCTAGAGGAAGGCCTTCCAACGCTGCGTCTTTGGATACGCGGTCGCCACTCCAGAACTTTTCGGCTCCAACGGTCATCCGTTCTGCGAGCAATGAGGGTACATTATAATACATAAACTCACGCCTGGTACATTATAATGTACATTTTATTAATCTTTTTATTTTTTTTGCAGAGGTGGCGATGGACTCGGGGCGTGCGTTTTGCCCACGCGTGGGCTGCGATACTGTGGTGCAAGTTCGCGCCGCCAGCCCTGCGCACTGCCCCACCTGCCGGCACGACTTCTGTTCACAGTGTAACCAGGAGGTTAGATATCTTCTCTTCCTATGTTTTTGGACGGCAAACAAACTGACCTGAAGTTCTGGTGTAAAGAATTCAGCGCCTCCCATCATCTTAGAAGGAGTCACTGATAGACATAGGCCGCCCCCAGACGTCGCCTAATCCATCCTGCATTTCTTGTGTCATAGCGGATTCCCGCAACCTTCACCAGGTCATAGGTCTACCTTGTGGGAGGCCTACCATAGGTACGCTTCCATAGAAGTAAAGCTAAACTGTCTGCTTAATTACCACCGTAATTCAGTCTTCTACTTAACTATATATTAAAAGTTAAATATCTTGAAAGGAAAGCACTAGTCTTCAGGCAGGTTCGGTAGACCTGCCAGACTAATGGCTATTTAATTTAGAAACACCTCCAACATCGTGTACTGTTTCACAAACTCGACATCAACATGAAACGCGCACAGCTCCCAGTAATGCGGCGGAACGCGTCTTTTCAACGTACGCCATTGTCGTTGTCAAAACAAAAAGGCTCCGTTTCGCTTTCCCTCCTAATAATACCTTTGTTCATTATATGCTGTGAGCTCGTAGACCGAGAGGAATGGTAACCAGATAATTTTCTGATGACATCGGAAAATAAACTTTGTGTCAGTTATCTATAATGTTTTTAGAATGGATTTTTATTTGCCCCGGCAAGATATATCTCAATAAAATAATTGCGGGCAGGATTTGGTGGACCTATAACCTGTTTAAGGCTGCAAGAGTCCGCTGGATGCGGGACCGCTTGATGTGGCGACACTAGGTAGAAGGTCTTTGTTCAACAGTAGATGTCTTTCGGCTGAAAAAGATCTTGTTGATGATAAAGACATTCCAATCAATAAAACCATACCAGAGAATTTTCTAGTCACATCGGAAAATAAATTTTGTTTTCAATATTCAATATTGCTGCAGTTTAGTCTACGTGTTCTATTTTCTGACGTTTCAAGTGCCTCTCGTCGCCACATGAGAGGAACGCTTCTGAATATTACATAGGTACTTACATGAAGGTTAGGTAGTATGTTTAAGCATTTTATGCAAAGAAATATCGTTTTCCTGTTTCCAATGTAGACTGGTATGAAGAAAAGGCCCTGTGACGAGGCTACTGAGAAATAAAGTAAAAAAAGAATGATAAGCGACCATCCTGATGGTTCGAAGCGATTCGATTTGTATCACATTGTAATGCGATTTTTACTAAGTGAAATTGCAAGTACATGGACGCAATGCGATCCCATTCGACCGATTTGCACTTGTAATTTTCTTAGAAAATACTTATTATACGATCGATTCGCCTATCGACACAATTTTAATTGCAAGGCGCCTAAAGCAAGGTCTCTATGAAATGACGCAATAATCCTGCTCACCACGTCATCCTCCTCATCCTTCAGTCACGTACGGTGGACAATCTCAACTGAGAATAGTCCAAGTCCGAACAATATATACAGAGGTACTACTACACGTCCGTGTCCGTGATTTACTCGTAAGTTCCGAGTTCAAAATTTTCTGAATTATGACAGATCATGACGGATAGAGTTCGGATGTAGTGCGTAAGCTTCCCTACAAGAAGTACTACGGCTACTTCGGAACCTAAATTTCAAGGTACACGTCTGTGTCCGTGTTTTGAGTTCCGAGTTCAAAATGTTCTGAGTTATGACTGATAATGATGGACAGAGTTCGGATGTAGTGCGTAAGCTTCCCTACAAGAAGTACTGCGGCTACCTTCGGAACCTAAATTTCAAGGTACACGTCTGTGTCCGTGTTTTGAGTTCCGAGTTCAAAATGTTCTGAGTTATGACTGATAATGATGGATAGAATTCGGATGTAGTGCGTAAGCTTCCCTACAAGAAGTACTGCGGCTACCTTCGGAACCTAAATTTCAAGGTACACGTCTGTGTCCGTGTTTTGAGTTCCGAGTTCAAAATGTTCTGAGTTATGACTGATAATGATGGATAGAGTTCGGATGTAGTGCGTAAGCTTCCCTACAAGAAGTACTGCGGCTACTTCGGAACCTAAATTTCACGGTCACGGATCGGATGTAGTACGAAACCGCGCCCTTATTGTCAATATTTTGGACATGACAATGAGACGTGATAATGAGTCCAATTTGCCATAAAAAAAACAAAAGCCCCGATAAAACCCAGGCGGAAAAATCCATGGATTTCAAGAAAATTTAAGATTAATATTTTTTGAAAATTTATTAATATTCTTCTTAAGGTTGTTATAGACTTAAACCAGTAGGGCTAGATTCTGCATTGTGTATTTGGACAAGATAAGAACGCTTCAAACACTACTTTAATGCCAAAATTTGTCAAGTTTTCATCAACTTCAAATTCTTAGTTCAGAAATCTAAAAGCTTAGTATGCCAATCTCAAAATGGTCAATATTGGAAGTAGAATCATAAACAGATCTACCACAGAACGTCATTCATCACACGTTTCTTCAGCATAAAAGCACTATCCTGCATTTGCAGTCCCTCCTTTAACGGCGTCGTCTTTTAGGAACTGGGTCGAGATGCATGGACAAAGCCTCTTGTGCCAGTAAGGTCAACTGACTTACTGCTCTCACAAGTCGTCGCAGCAAGCTGTACTTTAATGGAAAAATAGCATAATATAGACATCTGGTTTACTATCCCGTTTAGGTTTGGCAGTAGAACATTAAAAAAAAACCGGCCAAGTGCGAGTCGGACTCGCACACGAAGGGTTCCGTACCATTATCGCAAAACACCGCAAAAAAATCACGTTTGTTGTATGGGAGGCCCCCTTAATTTATTTTATTTTAATTTAATCATTATTATTTTTAGAAGAGAATATACAACTAAACATTCTGTGAATATTTCAAGCGTCTATCTGTTGCCGTTATTAAAATCGAACAAAAAACGGATAAAATATCACGTTTGTTGTATGGGAGCCCCCCTTAAATATTTATTTTATACTGTTTTTAGTATTTGTTGTTATAGCGGCAACAGAATTACATCATCTGTGAAAATTACAACTGTCTAGCTATCACGGTTCACGAGATACAGCCTGGTGACAGACGGACAGACAGACAGACAGACGGATCGCGAAGTCTTAGTAATAGGGTCCCGTTTTTACCCTTTGGGTACGGAACCCTAAAAATCATATGCCTGTATAAAACCTGTTTCCCGATAGCTACAACTTAGGGGCTGTCTCCACGAGCGAGAGAATTGCGGCTTATAGAAATACGTGGCACGACGATAATGTCGCCGCGATTCTCTCGCTCGTGGGTACTGGCCCTTAGGGGTCTTTAAGGCAATAGTGAATAGGTTTCTTCTAGACAAGCGTGCTTCATCGTCGACCACATCATCGCTTACCATCAGATGAGATAGTGGATAAAATACATTTTGGTAACAGACGGACAGACAGATAGACAGACGGACCGCGGAATCTTAGTAATAGGTTCCCGTTTTTACCCTTTGAGTATGGAACCCTAAAAAGAAATGTCTGCATGACCTTTCAAAGTATAAAAAGGTCTTATTAAGCATTCAAGGGCGGGATTCGATTAAGTATTTCGGAAAATAAAAAAATATGTACAGTTTCTGTAAATTCAAATTCATTTAATTCGGATAATTTAATCCATACAATTCTATATAATACAAAAAGCTGGGTTTTTCGACGTAATGCTATAATTATGAAACCTTGGTGCATTAAAATAGCCCCCACGAATGCCTACAATCAATACATGATTGAAGGCATCCATGAGTTGCGATACTTGAGTGTACCAGTCAGGGCACAAAAACGCATTTCGATTGGCAATTATAGAAGCTCTAGTAAAGCGTCTTTTTACCCGACTGCCGAAGGAGGGTAATGTGTTTATCAGTCTATGTATGTATGTAAGTATGTATGTTTGTTCCTATGTGGCGTTCTAGAGACCAAACGCGTTGGCCGATTTTGATGATTCTTACGTCAATCTATTCGTCTTAACCCTGCGAGTGTCACTGGCTACATTAAAGTTGGAAAATAGAAAAATGGCGGCTTTTGGGCGCCATATTGTGGGGGCCCCAATATGTTTTTTCTTCCAAACCCATCGTGTGGGGTATCAAAATAAAAGGTTTAAAAAGGTGATTACAAAAATATATAACACTTATATGAAAATAAATAATTAAATAAAAAAAATATTTAAAATAACAAAAAACCCGACTGCTTAAAAAGCGAACTGAAAAGACGTAAACAAGAAGAAAATCATGCTGTGCAGTCGGAGGATACATCTGGTTTTGGTCAGCCAGCTCGCGTATGCGCGAGCTGGCTGTCTTTTCAGTTCGCTTTTTTTGTGTTATTTTTAAATATTTTTTTTATAAGTCTACAGGTCAAATAATTATCTCTCCAACTTATTTGACCATTTTTGAGGCTAACAAATAAATAAAAATGGTGTTTTACCGAAATTTGCTACCATTGGTTAGCTTATTTAACCATTGTTTTAGTTAACTACGGATCAAAAAACTGGGCCTTAGGGGTATCTTATGGCGCGTGTATATTAAGGTCGTCCACAGTTTGTCGGTTAGCTAAATTCGGCTAGCCGAAAACCTGTTTACACTTGTCCGTGACCGAATAGTGGCTGTGGTCGAATACGGCTAACCAAAAACTCTTTTACACTAGTCGGTGACCGAATACGGGATGCAACCGAATCGGTCAAAACGACCTAATGTAAATGAACCATTACAGTCTTGTGCATATTGGCGCCCAAATAGGCCTTAAACTAAATACAATCGCAAAAGAAACAACAAAAACCTCGTTATCCAGGTAACTATCGTGTTTAGCGCTACGTAAATTACAACCTAGAACTAAAAATTTACATTTCCATTAAAGTTGTCATTTACCATAAAGAATCAACCTTTTCCCCCGAGGAGTAATTTTGTATTCAAAGCGTGCCGTTTTATCCTTTCATTTGAGCGCGGCCCGGTTATCCTCTCTTTGATGTAGGGATTTGTCGTCTGAACCAAGATTTGCCCTTTAAAAGGCTTACGAGAAAAGATTTATATTGACACTATTTTTAGATTTTTCGTTGATCTAATTTCCCCGAAGTGTACAGTCACGTTTCGTATATAATACTTAAATGCTTTCTCATCTATCATAAAACAATTTTGAAAAGTGATATTCTAGTATTTATGGATTTGTAAAGCATAAATCTGACAAGATACACACTTTTTACCCGACTGCCGAAGGAGGGTAATGTGTTTATCAGTCTATGTATGTATGTATGTATGTTTGTTCCTATGTGGCGTTCTAGAGACCAAACGCGTTAGCCTAAGAGTGTCACTGGCTACATTAAAATTGGAAAAGAAAAAAATGGCGGATTTTGGGCGTCTTTTGTGGGGTTTTTTTTTCTGCCCATCCCATCGTGTAGGGTATCAAAATAAAGGGTTTTAAGAGGTGATTTCAAAAATATAAAACACTTATCTGTTTAAATGTACATAATCCTAAAAAAGATAACTAAAATGTTATAAATAAAAAAAGTTAATAAATAAAATCAAAAAGCCCGACTGCTTAAAAAGCGACGAAATCTATTGCTGAAGATTATAGATGCCGTATTATTACGTTTTGTTTTAATGCCATCATGATTAAATGAAATGATGAAATTATGATGGCATAAATACCTCGTAATACGGCCCCAGAGCTTGTAAATAACAGTGTACTTAACCCAAACGTTTTTCTATTTCTAGTGGCACGGTAGTCTATCCTGCGAAGCTGCAGCAGCGTCTTCATCAGCAGGGGCCGGGGCGCCGCTCCTACCAGATTCCGAGCTGATCAAGCTCTGCCCCATGTGCCGCGTCCCCATCGAGAAAGACGAGGGCTGTGCACAGATGATGTGCAAACGGTGCAAGCATGTCTTCTGCTGGTACTGTTTGGCTTCCCTTGATGTGAGTATTTGTTCTTTTGTTTTTGTCTCCAGCTCCAAAAAGATGTACTGAAACAAAGAAAAATTGCAGCAGAATCTGAGGCCTTATAAAACATTTAGCCCACGGAGAGACAGGTCTTTCTCTTGCAGGTTCTTAAATAGTTTTCAATAGGCAACAACAAATTGAAAACTTAATTAGGTTACCTCCTCAGGTACAATAAGTGGGGATGTTTATTTCTCGTCTATCCCATAGTGTAGGGTATCGTTGGATAGGGTAGGACATTCAAAAATTTTACGAAACTGTGAAAACCATATTTCGATTCAGGGATACGTTTGCTTAAAATTAAGCTTTCAATGGCAAATTTTTATTAGAGGCAAGTGACCGCCCCCCTCCCTCCGCCAGCTAAATGGTCGCTTTTGGATATGTGAAAAAATCACGGCAGTAGTATAAATAACGAAATTAAAAGTAAAACTATCACAGCTAAGTAGGCTTTATAAGAGTAAACTTGTAATGCCTACTTAGCATAGAAATAGTCGACCAACTTATAAAAGTAAACATTTTGTATATTGATGTATGAGGAGAACAGTTTTTAAACGGATAAGTGTAAACTTGTAAAGCCTACTTAGCATAGAAACAGTCGACCAACTTATAAAATGTACTTGGAAAAGTAAACATTTTGTATATTGATGTATGAGGAGAACAGTTTTTAAACGGATAAGTGTAAACTTGTAAAGCCTACTTAGCATAGAAATAGTCGACCAACTTATAAAATGTACTTGGAAAAGTAAACATTTTGTATATTGATGTATGGGGAGAACAGTTTTCAAACGGACAAGCGTAAACTTGTAAAACCTACTTAGCATAGAAATAGTCGACCAACTTATAAAATGTACTTGGAAAAGTAAACATTTTGTATATTGATGTATGCGGAGAACAGTTTTCAAACGGACAAGTGTAAACTTGTAAAACCTACTTAGCACAGAAATAGTCGACCAACTTACAAAATGTACTTGGAAAAGTAAACATTTTGTATATTGATGTATGGGGAGAACAGTTTTCAAACGGTTAAGTTAATTGTATCCTTTCATTAGAGCAATGTTCGGTGCTTTCATTGTTTATGAACGTTAGTTATGTTACCTATTTATTTTGGTGAATGTAGGTTTATACGGAACCCCCTGTGCGCGAGTCAGACTCGCACTTGGCCGGTTTTTATTATTAGTGGCTTTGTACATTCTGAGAAAGATTGAAGCTAAATTATTTCGATTTATAGCAATTTCATATAAAAGGAGTAGGACGATTGTGGTTTGAATATATGAACTATGAACAGTTTTAGTTTCTTCAAGGTAAAGCACCGCTTGTCGAGGTCGGTTCGAGGATGGGGTGACTATCCATTAGTTCCATTCCTCCGTGCGTCGGAAAGCACGTTACGTCATGTCATTTAGATAATTAACGGTCGTTACGGGTAGTCAGAATCAGCCTTGCCAAGGGGTATCATGTTATCCAGTTACTGGGGTGTGGCGGTCAGATAGGCAGTCTGTCTAAAATCCTGGTAAGCTGAATCCGGTTAGCCTGGAAACCGACTGAAAGGCTCGGCAGATTGATATGGTTTACCTAAGCTAAATAAAATCTTCACATCTAATCAACTAAGTACTTTGATTTAGAGCAGTGGTGGCCAAATTGTAGGTCGTGGGTTCGAGCCCAGACAGGCGCTTTACTTTGTGTAAATTATTTCATCACCACTGCTCTCAAAACGGTGAAGGAAAACATTGTGAGGAAACCGGCATGTCCTAGAACCAAAAATTCGAAGACATGTGACATCCACCAACCCGCACTGGGCCCGCGTGGTGGATTACGGCCCATTCCCTCTCAAAGAGATGAGGCCTGTGTCCCAGCAGTGGGAACATTAATAGGCTGATGATGTGATGTGAAGTACTTTGATTATTTAGTATTCAACTATCCACAGTTCCACGTAAATTCGGGGCGGGGACGGGTCACAGTTTGTTTTCTATTAAGGCGCGGAAAAACCAGCGCTCCCTTGACACCTATTGTGCGCATGCTAAATGTCAGTTATGTGTCTACTTTACTGTACGTAAGACAAAGACAATGAAGTTAAAAGCATTAACATGTTTGGTAATTTTCTTTGATTGCTTAATTTATTATTGTTACAGCATAGGTGATTAGATACTCAAATAGTACATAAGTTGCTAGCCAATCGCTGATTTCTTGATAGATGTGATCAACTTTGTCCTTTTCTACATTATTTTTTTTATATTTTAACCCAACGATATAATATCCTATGAAAATATTTGATTTTGGATGGGGCTTTTACCTAGACCATAGATAATATAATACTAGCATACAGTTGCCTCATCCCATACAAAGAAACCGTGCCGACGTAACTAGTGTTTTTCGTCTGTTAAAGATGATTATTTTTATAAATACTTCGATCGCGTTCGGTTCCGTCCCAGGCCATAGATGGTGTTAGCAGCGACTTGCAAGTGAAAGGGTTTTCTCGGTTCGTGGCTATTTACCCGACTGCCGAAGGAGGGTAATGTGTTTATCAGTCTATGTATGTAGGTTTCTTTTTTTTTTTTTTTTGAAGAGACTTTGCCCCACACTAGGAATTTCTTCCTGTATCGTGGGTGCGTTTACAAACATATAAACTCACATACACAAACACCCAGAGTTTGTTCCTATGTGGCGTTCTAGAGACCAAACGCGTTGGCCGATTTTGATGATTCTTACGTCAATCGATTCGTCTTAATCCTGCGATTGTCACTGGCTACATTAAAATTGGAAAATACAAAAATGGCGCCATTTTGTGGGGGAAATAAAAAACTTTTTCTTCCAAACCCATCGTGTGGGGTATCAAAATAAAAGATTTTAAAAGGCGATTTCAAAAATATATAACACATATGTTTAAATGTACCTAATTCCAAAAAAAAATAACTAAAAAGTTGTAAATAAAAAAAGTTACATCTGGTTTTGCTCCGCCAGCTCGCGAATATGTATCCTCCGACTGCACAGCATGATTTTCTTCTTGTTTACGTTTTTTTAGTTTGCTTTTTAAGCAGTCGGGTTTTTTGTTTTTTTTAATTAAGTTTTTTACTTCTTTAAATACAGTGACGATTTGTTTTATAGTATTTTTTTTGCAATTTTTTTACAGTTTCATTATACCAAAATGTGTTACAATACAAATCGAATGGCATGCCTCAGAAAGGCGAACGGCAGGCGTGTATGGGAATTTCGTACCGCTATTAAAATTTCGTGTTTTGGGATATTTTTTGTTTTAATTGATAGTTAATATGATAGATAATCCCTTTTTAAATTCTTAGATTTTTAGAACATTCTACATAGAAAACAAGGACTGGTTATAACTTTTACGTCCCAATAAAAGTTATAACCAGTTTTATTTTTTAAGGTTATGTACTAGTGTACCAATAATGTAGAATGATACATATAGGTAAATGTTACATAATGTTGTTGTAAATGTACAAAATTCTAAATTGTTTGTTGCCATCTTTGTTTTTTACCATTAAGCAGGTAGATTGAGGCGAGGATCGTACCTACTCAGGGCATTAGGAGATACCTATATTCAGCAGCGGATTGCAACAGTTTTATATTGATGAGCTTGATTAAGTATATAAAATGTTATTTCTATTTCTAAATAATTAATTATCATATCAATATTTGTGTTAATTTACATAAGGCAACTTCTAAAACATAACTGCGTTTAATGTACGACTTTGTTACGGTTATTTATTAAAATCTTTTTATTGATATTAATAAGTAATCCGAAGTTCTAAAAATATTAAACTTGCATAAAAATAAATTGCTTAGTTGCCTTAATAAGTGGTAAAAATTCTATAACCGAACAACAAAAAAAGTATGCGGTACGAAATCTGCCGTTCACCTTTAAAAACGCGTCATCTATTGGAATCAATTTAAAATGAACCGTTGAAATAATCTTTTAAGAGCCCAATCACACCAATATTATAAAGTATTCCATAATTTTGTGATTAGGAGAGTTAATTTAAAAAGAACACAATTTTTATGATCAATTCTAGAAAATGTTAATTTTACACACAATTCAATAACGAATCGATGCATATCGCGCCATCTAGTGACATTTATTTGAACCAAATTCTCTTTTTTAGCGCTGGGACCCCGTGCGAAATGCATGGACACTAAAAAAACTTAACAACCTTCATAATTCCAATGGCCCTCTCTAATACAGTGATGTTTTGTTACAGGATGACTTTCTGTTGCGCCACTACGACAAAGGACCGTGCAAGAACAAACTAGGGCATTCCCGAGCATCTGTTTTGTGGCATCGTGCACAGGTAAGACAATATGAACACAACGCATCATTTTGTAAAAATATTAAGTGTAGTTAGTCCTACCTAAATCAAAAGTACCTATATTAAATAACTGTATATTATTCTGGAATTTGTTTTGAGCTGGACTAGCGTTGAGTTAGCTAGTGGCTGACCTTCTGATTTATGAGTTTATCTTAATTCTTTTCCCGTCTTCGTTTCATTTTACGAGCAGTTGGTATTGTTAAAATTGCAGATTGGGAGACCAGCAACCTTATTGCGTAATTAATTCGGCAAGAGCAAAGGGCAAAGAGTATGAAAAATCGACCAATCACATAGACGGAATCACTCTTTGCCTTTTGCTCTTTCTGAATTCATTACGCAATAAGGCTGCAGTGGGTTTTTTGAGTGTGCGTAAGGGACTGATGTATACAAGTCTACATTACATCTGTGCCTTACACACACTCAAAATTACCTTACTCTTAAGAGCTTATGGTCACCCCCCTGTAGGTATTGTTTTTGTAGTTTACTCTACCGTCAGTTTTGTTGTATCCTCAGAAGTAACACGTTCTCTTTCTTACTTCCAGGTGGTTGGCATATTCGCAGGCTTCGGACTACTGTTGTTAGTTGCAAGCCCGCTTCTATTGTTAGCCGCGCCGTGCATCGTTTGTTGCAAGTGCAGGTATGTATCGACTCAACTTTTTTAGTTTTATTGGGTGTCAAACAAGCCAGCGTTTACTGCTGCCTATGGTATACCAGCAACCTAATCATACTGCACAGGCCTCCTTTCATGAGAAGGAGTGGGCTGTAAGCCTGTAATCCACCTCGCAAGCATAGTGCGGTGAGGTTTAGTCGACATCACATGTCTTTATATTTTTGTCGGTTTCCTTACGACGTTTCTTCACCAATTTGAGACAAAGCTAAAATCTCTCAAGTGCGTTTTTTTTTTCTTAATATTTGCCCCACACTAGGAATTTCTTCCTTGTATCGTGGGTGCGTTTACAAAAATATAAACTCACATACACAACACCCAGAGCTGGAACAACTATCTAAGGCGATGATAGCTCAGTGGTAGTGACGTCGGATACCGAGACGAAGGTCGCGGGTTCGAATCCTACAATGAGCTTGAGCTTTCGGTGAAGGAAAACATCGTGAGGAAACCATAGCACGGTGGTAGGGTACTTTGTAGTACCCGCCTGGCTGGCAACCACCCTCAAGTTCAAAATCTGTCGCCAAGCACCTTCCGGTGTGTTCCGACAGCAGCACTTGAGAGCCAGTTCCCTTCTAGGCTTTGTGTGCTTACCACCATCGGCCACATCATCACTGACCACGGTGAGATTGTGGTCAAACACAGGCCTATACATAGTAAAAAAAAAAAAAAAAAGGTCATACGAATATTTGTTCCGTGCGGGAATCGAACCCGCGACACGCAGCGCAGCAGTCAATAGCTCAAGTTACTGCACCAACCGTGCACCTGTAACATAATCGTTGCCTTATAGAAGTATAGGTATACTAATTATCTTTTTCATTTTGCAGACTATGCAACCCAAGCACGAAGAATCTCGAGGAGGTAGACGAGATCGACAGCATCAGCCCCACACGAGATGACTCCGACGAGGCGCCGCGCGAGCGATACCTGTCCGACTGACGCGCTGCCGGCGCCGCGACAAGCACTAGCGGCAAAAGTGGCATCAAAGGCAAAAGTGACACTCAAACTAAGGGCAAAAGTGGCTCTAGCGGCTCTAAGGGCAAAAGTGGCACTAAGGGCACTAGTGGCTTCTGGGGCACTAAGGCAACTAGTGGCAATAGTGACACTAGGTACTAGGGATGCTTGTGGAACTTAGGGCATTAATGACACTTGGTATACTAAAGGCACTAGTGACTAGTACTCCACTTGTAGTACTATGGACCTTATTTATAAAAATCTCTGAACACAGCATCTGATTAGTAAAGTTCAAAATTCAAACTCTATAAAATATGAATATAAAATGTGCTAATCAATTGTTATTTACGTAATTTTTATAAATAAGGGTATTAGTGTAGCGCTCTTAGTACAGTAAGTATCAGTATACTTAATGTACTAAGAGCGTTAGTGAGACTTAGGACACTAGTAATCCTTGGGCACTAAGGACAGTAATGTAACTTAGTGCACTAAGGATACTTGTGGCACCAGTTGCATTAGTGGCTCTAGGCGCGGAATACTACATCACGCTAAGCTCTAAGCTAGCTAGAATACCTACACTAAGTCCTAAAGTGAACAGAACACATCTCTTCTTTAATATTACGGAAAGAAGTTAAACAAAAAATACAAAATGATACTTACCTTTTAAATTAAAACAGTAAGAGTAAATTTCATACGAGGTTTCTTCCAACCGTACATACCTACATATCCTTCCATATTACTGAAGTAGGATTTTGAAAATGACTATAGTGCACACACTATGACGTGTCGATCCGCTGTGTGAGAGAGACGGAGCTATACATACGGAATAGCACTATCTCTTTTTTACAACGGAATCCTCATAGTAGGGGGGGGCTATTCTGCGTTTAACAGAGCAACTATTTATTGATAAGTTTGTAATCGTATTGGACTCGTGTTCTTCCATATTTTGTGTCTCTTGTCTTGACACATTGCTGCTGTGGCAGAAATGGACTTAAGTTAGAGAAGTTACGACTTCTTTTAAGATTTTATGCTAGCTCTACACATGGCATATTTGTCCAAATATTTGCGAAATTAGGGCAATGCAAAACAAACTTTACGGATATTGAAATAAAGTTCAATTTTGTATTAGAGCTGATATAGAGCAAATATTGGGACAAATATTTGAACAAATACGCCAAGTATAGTACCGGCAAAATATTGACTTCAAACCTTATCTAGGTGAAGATTTATGGTGATTGTTTCACAATGTGATCTTATTAGAGATGGTGATAATAAGTGAATGTCTGCTAGAAAAACTTTATTAGAACATAATTTAATATAAATCTGAATCATTAAAACTAAAAGCCTCGTAAACAGTTGATTATAAAGTAATAAATTATTGTCTGTAATTGTTAGCGACTCGTGTTTATGACACAATGCAAATTGTTTATAAACTGTTTTAGTCAAAATCCTTACAAATTAAAAAAAATATGTTTTCTGTATGTCTCTCCGTTATAACTTCTTATCCATTTACCAACGGATGGAAACAGCATGTAAATAATAAAACAGGATTCTAAATTCAAATAAAAATAGTATATTAAGAGGTAATGAATCATATTGGATTTTTTAAATAAAAATGGACAATATTAGGGGACATTGCCAACCCTGACATGAAACGGAAATAATTGATCAGTGACAAATCTGCAACTGTGTATATTTTGACGAAGTAGACCGTGCCAGGTAAATTGGCAATATTTCAAGTGATTAATAAATTGATATTCTAAATAATTGGAACTATTCAGGGCTGATTTTTCGTTAGATAAACTTTCATTTGAGGAATAAAAATGGCGAAAAAATTTCCAACTGTCTTATTTGTTTCTTAGATAAAAGTTATCTGACTATTGAAGATTCTGCTCTAAAAAAAATGTTTCTATCAAATAGTAATTTGTGGACATAAATGTATGACTACAGTCGTTGCAAATCACGACATTGCATCATGTGACTTATGTCAATGACATAAGACTTGATTTGTAACAACGTGTACTCCTGAATGCAACAACTATTCTGACGAAATATAAAGGATTCATTAATTTACCCCCGATAACTGAATTGAGAATTTGAAGTTTATTTGTCAAACATTTCTGTTAGCCTGAAGATCTGTCAAAATTTGGCATTCAAGGAGTATTTGACACGTTCGTAACTCCAAATACTCATTTCAGAAACCGGCCCATATTGACATGTACAAAAAAAACTAGATTTATTTGTCTGTCCTTTTGTTTTTTTGGTGTTGACTGAGACTTAAAAGTAAGCGATAGACTGATGATGAATGATCATGAATTTGGAAAAATTATATTTATTTCAATAAAAAAATGCTAGGACTTCAATGTCATAAATTGATTATGCATATAATACAGAGGGCAGTGAACATATTGACTAAGTGTTTAGATAACATAGCTGGCAGAATGCTATCACAGACTTTTGAGGTGACAGATACAAGATCTTGAAGCAGACCAAGAGCTAGGCTCGTGCTAGTATTATATTATCTATGGCTAGGCTAAGTTGCAGAGAGTAGTGTCCCAGTGGTATTAGCCGCGACTTACAAGTTGTAGGGCGAACCCAGACAGGCGCTTTACTTTGGGTAAATTATTTCATCACCACTACTCTCAAAACGGTGAAAGAAAACATCGTGAGGAAACCGGCATGTCCTAGAAACAAAAATTCGAAGACATGTGACATCCACCAATCCGCACTGGGCCCGCGTGGTGGATTACGGCCCATCCCCTCTCACGGAGAGGAGGCCTGTGTCTAGGTAAAAGATTACTTCTAAGCAAGCGGGCTTCACCGTCGACCACATCATTGCATACCATCAGATGAGGTAGTGGCAAAACGCGAGCCTATCAACAATGATAAAAAAAAAAGTAAACTAAAATGTCTTTGTTTGAAAAATAACCTCAACTATGCTAAGCTAAACTAAGATAGTCTAGCTCTTGGTTTGCAAAAAGCTTAACGGCCGATTTCACATTCACTATTAAACTCAGTTTATGCAAATACAGCGTTCTGATTGGTAGTTTCTCAGCGGTCTCAACCATTCAGAACGCTGTATTTGCATAAACTGCAATTAGTTGAACTAATCGCGATTAGTTTCATTGGTGAAATCGGCCCTAACGCTTGAAAGTTTCTTAAAATTGGAGAAACCGCCGGTCCCATATTAAACGTAAGTATATTTGAAACACAAGGGTAAAAAGTACTTATTTCAGTTATTTTTATGAGTACGTATATATCTATTTCATAAGACTTAATAGTACCTAAAACTGCGTATTTCGAAACTCTTTTAACCGACTCCTGTAAAAGATGATGCAGTATTTAGTTGCTACAATGTACAGATTTTACGTAGATACTTAAAATCTAGCGACTTTCAAGTTCTCGTACAAATACAACTCTCATAAAATTTGACATAAAATATGCATATTTACACAGGGTGAGTTTTTATGTAAATATTTTTTTAAATCTTGCATTTCTTATGTTTCAAAAACTCTAGATTCTTTCACATCAAAATCTTTCTATCTCTGGCATAGCAGCCATTTTGTTTGAAAAGTTCACCCTGTTTTAAAATTCAGCATATTTATATAGTTAATAAAAATATTATGTGATTATAAATACAATACTGTTAGCGTAGGATAATATTACATTACAAATCTATATCAATGAAAATTGTAGAAATGTTAAAAGTAAGTGTAACTGCAATGCAGTGTGTCAATGCATGAAAAGCCTATAATTGTTATTTTGTTATCACCTGTGAGGGCTGGTAACGAATTGCTCCTTGTATACAGTGGCCAATGTTTGCGCATATTAAGCGGGGAAAAAGGTTGGGGGGGTTAAGGGGGGGGTATTATTAATAAAGGGCGATTTTATTAATTTATTGGCAATCTTTCAGGTGATGATTGTACTCACGAACATGAAAATCTTTTACTAGGACACCAAACCTGAAATCGCAAAAAAAACAGCAGTTCCGTACATTTTGTTAGGTGAACATAAAAGTACTGAACAGCAATTTTTTGTTACATTATAATGTTGATCCCATTGTTCAAGTTATTCATATTCGTCGGTATTTTCATCCTCTGAATGATTACTAGTGAAACCTGATGTTTCCCAGCAAATATTTGCTAAATGTCTCTACACCAAGATAATAATCTTGGTTGGTGGACATCTTCCCATGATCGGAAGGTGCGTATCCCAAGCCATTGTCTACTGGAGCCCAATAATATGCACACTGCTTCCCGTGTCACGAACACGGGGCCTTAACATTAACTTATTATAGTACATTAAATATTTATGACTTTACTGTAAATAAGATATAATATTGTACTTAATTTTATAGTTCAAGGATCGATGTAGTCGTTTCTTCCATCTAAATTATATTTAACTATTGTAATATAAAAACACATTGTAATGAGTCTTCTCTAACGGTATGGCGTTGACCTAATAGAAAATAATTATCGCGCCAAAATGCGATCGTCGCATTTATTTGTTCGGTAAAACCGAAAAGCACCCTCTGTCGGCACGACGACGCGTTCGGCTGCGTTCACATGTTTTTTTCCTGCAAAATCCCGCTGTGTATACTGTAAAAGCCGAGAGGTCCCAGCATTATACTGCAAAAAAAACTTGCACTACAATGCCATTTGAACTCAAACTTTGGGTTTGCTGAGCAAATGAAGACGACCATTGCATATTTGCGCGACGATCGCTTTCTATTATGATTATGACGAAGCCTACATGATATGTAGTCTTAATAAAGAGGAGATCGAATACACCATGTTCTTGGTATGGATAAAAAGGTAAAAACTCCTTAGGGAAGTCATATTTGTACCTTGGCTAGGTGTATGTATTTTTTTAAACTGATATTAAGACTCCATCGGTCCTTTGTAGCTTGTTGTAGCAAGCTAGTAAAAGCATTTGTAGAATTAATCAAAAAAATTGTCAGTAGGTGAATAGATGTGATAAGCGACCAGGCTGTTTGGCACTTGCAATATGATTTAATGAGATGCGTGTTTGTTGAAAGAAAACGATTAACTTTCTGTGTGACTCTGCTGTCTATTAGAAATATGGATCAGATATTGTAAAGGCGCTGACACATTGCTTTGAAGCATCAAGTAGGCCATGCCATGTATGTTTCTATAACAGCTTCAGAGCATTAAAGGAAATTATGTTGTTACTTTTGAATGTTTGCATGGATGTATCACTTCTTAAACAGTCTCTGCTGTACTAAAATAACACATATTGATATACTTAATGATAAAAATTATGTTGCAAGTGTAAATAACCTTTGTATCTCATTAAGTTGATTGTTAAATGACTTGTCTATGGTAATGAAAGACTTTCATTTTTAATAATTACTATTTTATTGTTTATGGTAGGTGCAAATATAGGTTTAGGATTTTGGTAGTGATATTGGCTGGTCAAAAGATTGAATACACAAATACAGTATACAATATTTGCATTTACCATTAAAAGATAAAATCGGCATACTGTAAATAAAAAAAAAGAATTTTATTTTTTGTTATTGATTGTACTTCTTTATTTTTGTGTTGAGACGAGACGACGTATTTCCGTTACTATAATTATAAACAAATAATAAAGATTTTTCTGGTAAATCTTAACAGGGAGTTTTATTTCAATCACTTTTGGAGTTGTATAAATCTGAGTTGCAGAACTTATGTGTTGCCCTAATCATGATATGATAATAGTTCTTAGTAATATAATGATATTAAAGAGAATATCTTTATTGCAATGTGATAAGGGTGAAAGCACTCTGATACAGTCTAAAAATGTACATAGCATATTGATCCATATCTCCACAACGTAATGGACATATTCCTATCAAGATATCAGTGTCTTTTGTGCTGCGAGCAGACAGCTCCGACTTCAGCGCGCCAAGTCGCGCGAATTCGATTATATCAACCCGAATCGACAAAACTCAAGTGTCAACTGCAAGTTACTTACAATATGTATGAAGAGGAACGAGCATCCGCAAATGTGCGCTCGTCCTAGAAAATTTTACGTCTCAGTTCGCGTCGACTATTCCTGGTACCAAACATATCCTTAATTTTAACATCCCTGTTAAATGATACCACACCTGATGGGGAGGGGACAAAAAAGATATTGTTCTTGACTTTGTGCCCCCTAGGAGCACCATATTCAATTTAATGTGACGTCACATAGACTATAACCCAGCAGACAAACAAGACACTTCCAACGGCACATCATTTGTCAAATAATGTTAAATATTTTAGAAGTTATGAGGGAACAGATGAACATACATACAGATCAAACATATAACCCTCCCTTTTGCTTCGCCATAGTCGGTTAAAAATACTCCAATCATCTGTGACCATAGAACAACACTGGCTACTGGCAGACCGTATTGCTCTATGTCGGTGACAGCCAAACCAGTAAAAATGTTCTGTGAGCCAAACTGTCGGCTTGCATAGCAATGGATGAGATCTAAATTCAACATAAGGTAGACACCTGTAGACATCTCACTGTGATGTTTTGGTTTGGGAAATCTTCCAATGACCTCTCCTGCTCTGGGTGAAGCGGAAGGGCATGTCAGACTTCAGCATCGGTTGGAATTACAGTTCACTTCAAGACGGTGTGATGTCTACAGTATCGACTGTCTGGTTAAATAATACAGAGAGAGAGATTGCTAAAACTATATATTTACAATAAATAAAAGCATTTTAATTACATACATATAAAATCTTCACCACTTCCTCATCAAACCGGCAGTACAGTCAAATAACAAAGGGTTTTTGAACTCTCCTCTCATATCCAGCATATAGTGCATCCATTTGTTCTTAAGTTTGAGAGGCAACTGTACTCTTGCTATATTTCTGGCTTCTTTACAACATACATTTTCCATGGGGACTGTCATGATGCGGTTTTTACCGAAAGGTGTGTATGTGACAAATGTTAATTGTTTGCCGCCCTTGTTTAGTATTAGGTAACGGACTGAACGAAGAGTGTACATCCAGATCATAGCCAAGGAGCCACCTCCTGTAATAAAAAGCAATAATTTTCAATTGCAAACGAAAACCGAAGGTAGTTTAAAGTTTATAATGATGACATTGGTAAGGCTATTTTGTTCTACTGATTTTCAATTAAGTATTTTAGTAAATTTTGGAGTGTTGAACTGAGACAGTAGCTCTACTTTTGTGGTTGAATGTATTGAGTCAATACTTATCATCTTACAACAAGAGAAACTTTAACTACAGTTTTACCGGAATATTCATGTAAAATAGTACTATGTGGAACATTAATTAATACTTGTGTGTATGTTACTCACCTACTACTATAGAAACAATTGCAAGTGTATTCTTGTATTTATTTTCGCCGAGATTAATCTTTCTGAACCAGGGTGTATCTTCGCTAACTGTAGATTTTTCAACCGGCGCATCTCTCAATGAATTGAATGCAAATATACCCAGATATGTCCAGAACATGTACTGAACTACAGCAAATACATTCATATACATGAAAAACTTCGGATTTTCGTATTTGAATAGAATTACATCTTTAATTACGTTTGTATTGACATCATGAATTGTCTTGGTTGTAATACTACTATATGACTTAATTTTAATGTTATTTACACAAATGTTATATTTAGGGCTGAACCTCGTTACAGCGACTCGCTTAAGGACCGTAGAAGCGTACGATAAAAAAGACATTTTTCTATTTATTCCAATATTATTAAAACAATTTTTCTAATATAACCCTAAAATCGGAACTGTCATCGTGTATTTTAATGTCATTATGACACTTGGGCACTTGGGCAGTGAACAAAGACTCAAAGAGTAAAATTACATACTGTAATGTATTTCCTTTTTTTGACCAAATAGTAGTTTGTCAAGGAATTCATAGCTTCGCTAAAATAAAGAAGCTGATGTTGTACATTCATCACGTACAATATTTCAAACCATTTTTTTTTCTCTACTTTATGGTAGCGTCATGGCCCAAAGTTGACCAGGTGCTTTATCTAAGTGGCTGGGTCATCGGGTGCTAAAGAGTTCATATTTCTAGCGCAAGGTGTCCGTCATGCCATGCCCCCTTTGACTTTACATCCCAGGCCCGGGAGCGAGCATGTAAAGTACTTTGAGTGCTTAAATTATTAAGTTTGTTTCCACTTAACACTAAGCGTAAGGATTAGCACGCATTGCGATTTTTAGCCTCGCGGATTTTATTGGTGCTAATTTTTATTCGCGTACATACCATAAATATCACGCACTGCGGATAAAATACAGCGCGATTTTTGTCTGTTTCTACCTGGTCATAGAGCTCAAAATATTAACGCGAATTTAATCCACGCCGCGGTACGGTGGATTCTGTGGGAAAACACGGATTACTTGCGGTGTTATTTCCGTTCGATTTTATTACCGCAATACGTGTAGCTTCATACAATTCCATGTGTCGCAGAATGTGCAGCAAAAAATCTTACGAGTAAAAACCACAGTGCGGCCTAAGCCTTACAGCTGGTTTTTAAAAAAGTCCAACTGAAGTCATCATAGACAAATAGACAACATTCAAGGAATTAAAAAAATAAATACCTTGTTTATTGGTAATCTTGGCGTCTTCGTTGTTTCATTGCGGTTGTAAAATTGCAAAGTAAAACTTAAATTAAAATGTTATTTTTTATCGGCGAACGTAATTAGTGTCTATTTAGTTCTGGTAACCAGACAATCGCTGTTTCGCGTTGATCGCACGCGTTTTAATAGCACCTATAACAAGATGGCTGATATAAAGGTAAGTAAAGCATTTGGCGGCATTTTGATTGGTAACGGACAAAATTGTATCAAGATTTGGGGCTGTTAAAGTTTCCAGGTTTCTGTTTTCGTACTTACTTGAGAATGTCTTACCGACAAACATACAATTCTACAATTTTGACCACCATTAATGTTTTAGATACTTGCAAAAAGTACATTCTGCAATTGTACAAATTCAACATGTTTGAGTTCATTGCCAACCACTTTATGCTGCTACAATTAACTTAACATCGTATTTAGTCATTTTGAATGCTTTTTCATCGACGGTCACGTTCAAATACGAATATTTAGTCATAATTTTGAAATGCTAATGCACTGATTCATTACTATCTACCCTCATTTATTTATGTAAAGCCAGCAATGTCTCTATTCTGTTTATTAAAATAGTGTGTTTGACTGATGCACACTTTGTTTTCATTAAAATATTGTGTAAATTGTAAATAAACACCACCATCTATCCAATCAAATTTTATATTGGTCTGGTTAGGTCTCCAATTAAAGGAACTCTCTTACTAATGCCTTACAGTAAAATGACTTTCAACTTGTCTGTAATTGAAATAACAATTGTGGTTTGGAAGTATTTATTCAATTGACTTTTCTTCAAAAGATAATCTTTAACAATTTGCTGTATTAAAGTATAACATTGCAAATTGACTATGTGCTATTCTGCGCTAAAATCAAATTCCTTGACTGTACTTTTTTATAACATACAAAGATTTGACATGCTAATTAAACTCACATTTGTTATGGTGATTCATGTCTTTCAGCAAAGATAGTTTTGCTAGTCTAGTTCTATCTTCTCAAAAATGGCACCATATTGGTTGAAGAAATGGATACACTTGTGAAAATGTATCAGTGCCCATTTAGCATAAAATATTTTAATTGATTTTACATGCACACATAATGCATTATGAATGATTAGGCCTTCTTATCCTGAATTATATGGGCTTAATTTATTCATTTATTTTTCCAGTCCATGTTCAATAAAATGAACACAGCTGGACAGAATGGTTCGGCAGAGGCTGCGCCTCCAGCCAAAGGATCAAAAGGGGGCACCATTGAGAAAATTTACCAGAAGAAGACACAATTGGAACATATCCTTCTACGTCCTGACACGTATATTGGATCCGTTGAGCGGGCCACTGAGTTGATGTGGGTCTTTGACAAGACCAAAGAATGCATGGTCCAAAGAGAATTAAACTTTGTACCAGGTCTGTATCTATTATTTTCAAATACATCTTTGTCATTATAATTTTCAACTAGAATTTAAACTTATCTGAATTGTAAATTTTGGTTTACAGGTTTATACAAAATATATGACGAAATATTAGTTAATGCAGCTGACAACAAGCAGCGAGATCCCAAAATGGATGTAATGAAAATTGACATAAATCAAGAGACCAATACTATATCAGTGTACAATAATGGCTGCGGTATTCCCGTGGTGATGCACAAAGAAGAGAAAATGTATGTTCCTACTATGATCTTTGGCCATTTACTGACATCCTCAAACTACAATGATGAAGAAGAAAAAGTGACAGGAGGCAGAAACGGCTATGGTGCCAAACTTTGCAATATTTTCTCCACAAAATTTACAGTTGAAACTGCATCTAAACAATATAAAAAACATTTTAAACAGACATGGGGCTCCAACATGACTAAAGCTTCTGAACCGAAAGTTAAGGAAGCTGGTAAAGATGACGATTTTACGAAAGTGATATTCAGCCCTGATTTATTTAAGTTTAAGATGGAAAAGTTAGAAGATGACATTGTAGCTCTGATGTCCCGTAGAGCCTACGACATCGCCATGACGACGCAAGGTGTCAAGGTGTACCTAAATGGAGAAAGACTTAAAATAAATAAGTTTAAAGACTATGTAGATTTATACATAAAAGGTAAAGAAGATGAGAATGGACAACCATTGAAAGTTGTCTATGAGAAAGTAAATGATCGTTGGGAAATCGCACTTACACTCTCAGACAGAGGTTTTCAACAGGTGTCATTTGTTAACTCCATTGCTACATCGAAAGGCGGGAAACATGTTGATACTGTTTCCGACAGCATAGTTAAGAATGTTCTAGAAATAATTAAGAAGAAAAACAAGGGTGGTGTGAATATAAAACCTGTGCAGGTTAAGAATCACATGTGGGTGTTCATCAACTGTCTGATTGTTAACCCAACCTTTGACTCGCAGACAAAAGAAAACATGACACTCCAAGCAAAGAGCTTTGGTTCAAAATGTAATTATTCTGAGAAATTCATCGCAGCAGTGTCAAAATCTGGTCTAGTGGAGTCAGTATTGACTTGGGCTAAGTTCAAAGCTCAGACTGAATTGGTGAAGGCATCAGGCAAGAAACAGAGCAAACTGAAAGGCATACCGAAGCTAGAGGATGCCAACGATGCTGGTACTAAAAACTCGCATTTGTGTACACTCATCCTCACTGAGGGAGACTCGGCTAAATCACTGGCTGTGTCTGGACTTGGTGTGGTAGGTCGGGACCACTATGGTGTGTTCCCACTAAAGGGTAAGCCTCTCAACGTCAGGGACGCATCTCACAAACAGGTCTTAGAAAACGTAGAAATCAACAACATGATCAAAATTATTGGACTCCAGTACAAAAAGAAGTACAACACTGTTGATGATTTAAAATCCTTGAGATATGGTAAAATGATGATCATGGCTGATCAGGATCAGGACGGTTCTCACATAAAAGGTTTGATTATAAATTTCATACATCACAATTGGCCAGAATTATTAAAACTACCGTTTTTGGAGGAATTTATTACTCCTATCGTGAAAGCTTCTAAAAAGGACAAAGAACTGTCTTTCTACTCATTACCTGAGTTTGAGGAATGGAAGAACAATACGGAAAACCATCACACATACAACATCAAATACTACAAAGGTTTGGGTACCTCTACATCAAAGGAGGCTAAAGAATACTTTCAGAATATGGAGAGGCACAGAATAAAGTTCAAGTATGCGGGTCCCACAGACGATCATCACATTGAACTGGCGTTTTCTAAGAAAGGTGCTGACCAACGTAAGGAGTGGCTAACTAGTCACATGGACGAAGTTAAACGGAGGAAAGAAATTGGTCTTCCAGAGAGATATTTATACACAAAAGATACTAAAGCTGTCTCATATTCCGATTTCGTCAATTTGGAGCTGGTTCTATTCTCTAATGGCGATAACGTAAGGTGAGAAATCCATCATTGCAAATTAAGAAATACTGGTAGATTTAAATCTAATGGCAGGTCCGAACGCTGCGCGATTCGCTATGCTATAGCAAATCGTGTGACAGCATGGGATACTGGTGTACTGTCCAACGAGTACCAAACTTCAAAGCCGCCTTTAAATTTTGAATCGACCTATACCAAATATTCGTATTCGTGAGAGAATTTTAAATTTATCCCCCCATAATAATGTCTCTTGAATACCTTTCATTTCTTTTCCAGATCAATACCATCCATGGTCGATGGATTGAAACCTGGCCAACGTAAAGTGATCTTCACATGCATAAAACGTAACGACAAACGAGAGGTCAAAGTGGCGCAGCTGGCTGGTTCCGTTGCGGAACACTCGGCTTACCATCACGGTTAGTATTCAGACTCAAGCGAAAATAGGTGTACACATGTAGACTGCATTGCTTTCTTACAGAAGCTTATGGATTATGTATTGATTTGCTTGTTTAGCATATTAACGTCCTGCGCGAATTTGTCGATCGTGCGACGTCCCATAAATGGAAATCAATAACGGTCGTAATCAATTCAAATCGCATATGTTACCATAAAATAGGTCAATACACACGCACCATATGTAAATCTCGGGCAAATGGCAGTCGGGAGTGCGTTTGTACTCATGACGTTCATTGTATGGAGTTGACATATTTTGTTTCTGTATGTGTGATGCCAAAGAATGGAAGGGTTGTTAGTTAGATGAGCAGATACATTAATTTGTACAGTACACCAAATAACAATAACCATAATTATCAACAGGTGAACAGTCCCTAGCGATGACAATAGTGAACCTGGCCCAAAACTACGTGGGCTCCAACAACATTAATTTACTGGAGCCCCGCGGTCAGTTCGGAACGCGGCTTTGCGGCGGTAAGGACTCCGCCAGCCCGCGTTACATCTTCACGCTCATGTCGCCGCTTACCCGGCTGGTGTTCCACCCGCACGATGACCCCTTACTTGTTGTAAGTATTTTATCTTATAAGCGATACTTTTTCCAGGCCGTCTATTGTGTGAGCGCGTTTACTGCTAAAGCCTGTGCTACACGGTTGCCGACCAAGCCAAAAACCAAGGTCACATTGGTTGGAAGCGCGTGGGGCGATGCCGGCTATACGGTTTAAATAAAGCTCCCCAAACCTCAGTATGTTTAGAACGCTGCGAAGGGAGGACGTATTTACGCTCGTGCCGTACGTTCATTACAACGACGTCATGGCGCTTTGCCTATCAAAACTTCAAAAAGTATATACTTGTAAACTTTAAAAACTAAACTCTAATCTTACTATCTTCATACTAATATTATAAATGCGAAAGTTTGGATGTGTGTATGTTTGTTGCTCAATCAATCTGAAATGACTGAACGAATCTGGATGAAATTGCCACAGAGATAGATTATAGTCTGGACTAGCACAGGCATCTTTTCATCCCGGTATAATGATCCCATGGGATAAGAAAACATTTTTCACGCGAGCGAAGCCGCTGGCAGAAACTTTAGTATAGGTACTTTTTACCCGACTGCCGAAGGAGGTTAATGTGTTTATCAGTCTATGTATGTATGCATGTATGTATGTTTGTTCCTATGTGGCGTTCTAGAGACCAAACGCGTGGGCCGATTTTGATGGTTCTTACGTCAATCGATTCGTCTTAACCCCGCGAGTGTGACTGGCTACATGAAAATTGGAAAATAGGAAAATGGCCATATTGTGGGGCCACAAATTTTTTAAAATGCCCCAAATGTGGGGCCCCGATCCTATCGTGTGGGGTATCAAAATAAAGGATTTTAAGAGGTGATTTCAAAAATATGTAACACTTATATGTTTAAATGTACCTAATTCGAAAAAAAAATAACTAAAAAGTTATAAATAAAAAAAGTTAATTAAAAAAATCAAAAAACCCGACTGCTTGAAAAGCGAACTAAAAAGACGTAAACAAGGAGAAAATCATGCTGTGCAGTCTCCGACTGCATACGTCTGGTTTTGTTCAGCCAGCTCGCGAAGATGTATCCTCCGACAGCACAGCATGATTTTCTCCTTGTTTACGTCTTTTTAGTTCGCTTTTCAAGCAGTCGGGTTTTTTGATTTTTTAAATTAACTTTTTTTATTAATGTAAAAGAATATACTTTAAAAAAATATCCCTTGCATTTTTTCTCAGTGGAGTTATTATAAATGACTCCGATGTCAAATCCCAAAGATAGGGCAAGTCTCTGTATTTATCGATAAGTTCTGATAATACGTTACGTTCGCTCTGTTGAGTCATTTTGTGCGCAGTGACGTGCGCGTCTGCGCTCCCCGTCTGCAGAAACGCGACTGTCAAACGCGTGGTTGTCAACAAGCGGCTACACGTCTTCAAACAAGTTGCCAACCGACTGGTTGGCAACGCACGCCTTTCTACCAAGGGCGTTGGAAGGTCATGCTAAATTTGGTTTGAAACCAGTGTCTACACGGTTTGAAACGGCAGCTTCAGACCAAGGTGACCTTGGTTTTTGGCTTGGTCGGCAACCGTGTAGTACAGGCTTAAGCCAGGTCGACCTCGCTACAGCTATTTATTTGAATTTTGGCGCACGGCTATGCTTTTTGTTTCTTTAGTAAAATCACGATCGCGTCTGGATGTCGGCTCGACACGTTATGCGTGTGAGCGACACCCCTTAGGGTCAGAGTAGGTGAAGCAGTGGATTGCTCGAACAGTTTTAATTGATAATGAACAACTGAAATAAAGTTGAAGATAGCGTACATGCAAAGTTGTATGCATGTGATTGCGTAGGCTATTTTCAACCTTAAACCAATTGTGATTTAGCTCAATATCAATCAATATAACTGTTTAAGTGTTTTGTTACTCAAAGTGTGCTGACTCCAGAAAGCAGACTGTTCCAGTTCTAGAGTTCTTATCAATGTTTTGATATTTGATTTTATTATTTTTCTAGCACGACTTTGAAGATAACCAGAAAATTGAACCGATACAATACATCCCAATCATTCCTATGGTCCTGGTGAATGGCGCCGAAGGTATTGGCACAGGCTGGTCCACTAAGATACCCAATTATAACCCGAGGGACATTGCTGAGAATATTCGGTAAGTTATCTACTTTTTTCTGTTAAAATCACAACTATCATTGATTGATAGTCGTATGAAATGGTTATAACACGGCTTTGAGTTAGGCCTGTTGTCTGGAACGAAATTTGTCATAAAATTAATGTTGAATAGGGTTGAATGAATTTAATTATTATTATAATTTGTGGCAACTGGGTGATAGTGTGCCAATCTGCTAAACAATTAATTTTCTTGTCTGTACACACTAAATGTTAATCATATTTCCAGACGAATGTTAGACGGTGAAGAACCTAAACCCATGCACCCCTGGTACAAGAACTTCAGAGGCACTATTGAGGGCTTCGGCGACAAATACGTCATTTCCGGTGAGGCGGCCATATTGCCCGGCGAGAAGATCGAAATCACGGAACTTCCGGTCGGAATGTGGACTCAGAATTATAAGGAGAATGTGCTGGAACCTATGTTGGGGACGGATAAAGTGAAGCCTGTCATATCTGAATATAGGGTAAGTAAACTTGAACTGTCATAACCTCGATTAAATGTCCTGAAAAATAAAGCTACTCAATGAAATGGAAGAAAAGAAAGAAAGAAAGAAAAAAAATTTATTTGTGACCCGCACAGGAGACACGAGAAAAAGCATAAAATTAAACAATAATTAAAATAAACTAGACCAAAAAGGCTCCTATCTCAGCATATGCAGCGATATCCGAAAAAGAAATAACGCTGCGCTGATATTCTGATAGGGCCCACTTTCTGTAGCTGGCCAAATGGATGTTGTCATCATGAGCCTTTAGGAGTCCACTGCTAGACATAGCCCCATCGCACTCTTTTTAATTTGATTTTCAGTGCTTGAGGGCAGACCTACCATTTTTTTTTCGATTTGCGTTTTCCCTATCGGTCATCGGTTCTACAGCTAATATGGTTGGTCCATTGCCATATAGGCACTTGAATTTAGAAAGAAAGATAATTTACATTGCCAATCAACTATTGGGCATTCACTCCATGTAGCATGTAGTTGGTTTTTGGGTGGCCATTTCAGCCAAAAGCGCAAGTTCGGTCATGCATGGAGTATTGCTCTCACCTATCGGACGGATCTGCCAAATACCAGCTTGATGCACTTGAGTCGATTGACAGACAGGCCAAGATGCTTATTGGCAACGATGGACTGGTCGCGTCAAAGCTCCAGAGCCTCATACATCGACGCCGATTTGCCGGCCTGTTGGTTTTTTGTCGGTGACATTTCGGGGAGTGTGGATGCCCAGTGTGGATGGAACTGCACAATTTGAATCTAGCCCTTTCCATCATCGGACTAGTAGACGCCAAAGCGCCATCGGTATAGTTCTCGCCAAACTTATGGGCCGCCCTGAAGTTGGCTTTCCGATACGCAAGGCACGGATCTGTGCTGTTTTTGTATGAGATTTACGACTGCGCAGCCATTGTAGCCGACTCCAGTGCGGCCAAGAAGTTTGGCGAGAACTATACATGGTGGATATCCCACCCATACGCAAAAAGCGTTTTGGTAATACTTTTATTGTGCGCACAGCTAAGGAGTGGAATTCCCTGCAGGAGTATTTGTTCCCTGATAGCTTCAACCTTGGGGTCTTAAAGCAAGAGTGAATAGGTTAATTCTAGGCAAGCGTGCTTCACCGTAGACCACATCATCGTTTACCATCAGGCGAGATAGCGGTCAAACTCGAGCCTATCGATAAATTAAAAAAAATATCAAAAGAAGAAATACATTTGAATTTCAACAGTATTTCGAAAGTTTTGATGTTACTCTTAGGTTTTAATTCCATCTTATTTTGTCATAGGAATACAACACAGACACAACAGTGCGTTTCCTGGTGAGCCTCCTGCCCGGCAAGCTGGCGGAGGTGGAGGCGGAGGGCGTGCACAAGGTGTTCAAGCTGCAGACCACCATCTCACTCACCTGCATGAACGCCTTCGACCACAACTGCTGTCTCAAGAAGTAAGTAATACAACATATCACTGTCGGGAACTACTTTCCTATAGTCGTGACAATCTAAGAAGTCGCATTTGACGTCCATTAAACTTGATGCTTACGAATTTTACTCATTGTTATATTGTATGGGTAACATAGATTTTTCAATTTCTTACATACGAAGTTATTGCAAAAGTAAATTGAGAAATATCATCAATTTCTTAGATTGTCACGATAATAGTCTGCGACTTAGTCAACAGTCAAAAGTGCAGTCATTCTCTAACAAAACTAAAGTGTTAAGTTTTGGTAGAGTATGACTGCAGTTTTGACTCTAGGCTGTACATCATATCGGATTTTCATCACATGGTTCAGTGCTGAGAGTTGAAAATCCAAGCACAGCGTTTGCGACATGACGCGGCGCCGCAACGACCCACGGTGTAACGTCTTGCCCTGTGTGTATGTTTTGAATCTTTGGTTGTAGTACAGTCAACCTCACTCGATAATAACAATTCTACGGTGACAACACCACCTTATCTCAATTAAGGTCTCACCTTTTTCATGCTCTTCTGTGCTATAACACCTGCACTATAAAAGACCTTGGCGAGACCAGTGCTAACGCTGTTGACGTTGTTCGTTTCTAGTCGAATTTCATATCTGTAAAGTCCAAGCTGTAAAGATGGTTTTATATGTCAAACTTTCCACTGACTTGTAGTAATATTGCAATGGAAATCAGACAGAAAAGTTGCTAACCAAAAAAATATACCATGAGTTAAAGCTCTGTCTATAACTTTGTGGTATACTGGCGGATTGTTCCTTTATCTTTGGTAATATTAAAAAAAATCTCTTCACCAGATACGACAAGGTAGAAGAAATCCTACGCGACTTCTACGAACTGAGACTGCGATACTACGCGCGGCGCAAGGAGTACCGCGAGGGACAGTTACAGGCTGAAGCCGACAAGCTGTCCAACCAAGCCAGGTTCATTCTGGAGAAGTGCGACAAGGGGCTGGTGGTCGAGAACAAGAAGCGAAAGGTGATGGTGGAAGAACTTATCAAGAGAGGTAAGTTGATAAATTAAATCTACTTGATAGTTATAACAGGTGTAGATTTAATGGAGCAGAATATCCATATTCTTTCTTGTTGTTGTGTAATTTTTAGGGTTCCGTACCCACAGGGTAAAAACGGGACCCTATTACTGAGACTCCGCGGTCCGTCTGTCTGTCTGTCTGTCTGTCTGTCACCAGGCTGTATCTCATGAACCGCGATAGCTAGAAAGTTGAAATTTTCACAGATGATGTATATCTGTTGCTGCTATAACAACAAATATTAAAAACAATAAAATAAATATTTAAGTGGGGCTCCCATACTACAAACGTGTATTATTTTTGTGCCGTTTTTTGTGATAATGGTACGGAACCCTTAGTGCGCGAGTCCGACTCGCACTTGGCCGGTTTTTTTGTACTAGGTCATACTGTCGATCGTCTGATGGTAAAGCCCAAAGAAGGTTAATTATACTTATGATTTTAGCAGTCAATGATGATTAATTAATTTGAAATGATACAGCATACAGGAAGAGTACACACTTAAGAAGTCTGTTGCATGCATTATATTGCGCACTACAGTGACTCCTGTTTTTCATACTAAACACATTGTTTTACTTTTGCTTATTGTTAAAATTACAACGCAAAAGGAACAGTATGCGTGTTTTCACAGTTTATATTAATAAGAACGTATTTTTTAATTACAATCACTCTAATTAATTCTATTATTACAGGCTATGCTCCGGACCCGATCTCTGAATGGAAGAAGCGCGCAAGCAAGATGCAGGGACTAACGGCAGTAGAAGACGACCCACAAGAATCTGAAGATGAACCGGAACCGGAGCCTGAGAAGGGAAAACCTGTTGATCCAGGTGAGTTGTGAACCTATCTACCTTTATTCCTGTTATTACATATAACATAAAATTTTCGCCGTTTTCCCCGAAGAGGTGAGTACCATGTCCTATTGCCATTCACTGGGCATTGATCCAGATTCTGGACTGATACATTCCAGATGGGAAAACCCATATGTTCGCCCTGGGAACTTGCTAAGGTCAACTCCCGGGTTCACCTGCATTATGTAACAATATGGTGCATATCCCAGGGTTTCAATAATTCACCCTCAAATAGGTCTCTTAAGGATGAATTTTGAATGCTAACAAAATTAAATGCCAATAATACAAATAATTTGCATGTTGTAATGACCGGGGTTCAAGGTAACTGATCTTGAAAGAAACACAGAGGCACTTTCAATAAATTTACTTAGCAATATAATATACTTAAATTTCCTTGCTATATAAATACTAACACCTTAACAACTAAATAATGGAAAACAAATATAATAAATAATATATATATAAAACAGAAGTCAACAAAAGCAAAATAAAATATAAAAACAAAAGTATCTTTGACAAAACAAAAAGACAATCCTTAGTTCGGGCTCGAACCCGATGCCATGAAACGTAAGTCCGACACTGCGCCCCGAGACCAGCCGGCTTCTTGTGAACCGTGGCGAATATGTCGATCGGTACTACCGTTCAATCAATATGCTGCTTTATGGATCGAAGTTGGACTTTCACCCACAACAAATTATGTCTGCACGATAAGGGCGTTTCCGCAGGCTGAGGACAAAATGAGAACCATCAGTCTTGCAAAACGTCTCCAATTATCACGCTTACAAGCCGCCTTATAGACGAAAGCACTTACCCCGTTACTTCCACTACTCGCGCACAAATTCACAATCTTGCACCAATGACAAAAAGTACACCAAAATCACCAACACCACCAAACTCTGTAGTATTGTTTAAACGATGAAGGCTCTAATTTACAGATATTATTGCAAATTAACCAGAGAGCAACCGTTAGTTTGCTGTTTTTTCACCTATTGACATCTACGGTATAATTATTTTACTGCTACCGTCACTTGTCCTTCGTTCAATGTACAAGTTATTAAAACTCTTGCGGCGAGCCTAGTAACGCCATCTAGTATCGGACGGGAGAATTAAAATATTGATCATTACAATGTATGTTACAGAACAAGCATTCCAAAAGTTAAAAGAGGTAAAGAAGTTCAACTACCTGCTGGGCATGTCCATGTGGATGCTGACCAAGGAGAAGAAAGACGAACTGCTTAAACAGAGGGACCAGAAACTGGCGGAGCTTAATGCACTTAAGTAAGTTATTATGCTGTTCTTTTCTGATTTATCTCATCGTGGATTCCAAGATCATTGGCCCAGGTCCAGGTAGATATTCCCTCTCTTCGAGAGCTTCATTATATCATTTGAAAGTTGCAGTAGTCTACTGCAACTTTCGAACAGTGTTTGGTATAGTCCCCGGCATGTAACTTGGCAAGGTTTTGACGTAGTGGGGGTAAGTCCTCGCATAAAGCGCGAACTGACCAACCACCGTATAGAACGAACGGAACGTGGACGCTCGGCGATTGGTCAGTCGATCCTTGTGTCAACTGACTAACCAATCGCTCGGAGCGGTGCTAAACTCTCCCCGCGTCCCGCGCGGGTAACCAGAGAGACCTAAAAAATGACTTGTGCGCATCTAACGACTCTTGCCAAGTTACGTGCCGAAAACTATATGTTGTGTACACTGGTCAACAAGTTTTTATAACAAGAAAGGTGCTTAGTAATTTTGAAATACTTGTCTATCCTCATTACATAACTATGTTTATTTTGTTTTGATTAGGTCTAATGTGTTTCAGCTACTACCGTTTTCATCGTTTTCACTGTACCTTGTTTCATTCAGGATGTCTTATTCTTCAAGTAGTTGTGTAATAACTAATAAGTTTAATGGGTTAATTGTTCCTTGAATAAAAATTTTATAACTAAAATAGAAAATAGTTTACTATCAGTTTAAAAAGAAAATAATACCCTTTTTTGGCTTAAAATGAAAGTTGTGTATCCGGATGTGCCATCTGCTAAAAAACCAATCCAGTAAAGAACCATTACAGTGAAAACTAATATAACTATTTTAGAAGGATATGTGCTTATAAAATAGACGTTTGACTATTGGTCGAACATGTACATCGTGAAAGTCGAACACACCTATTTTTATTTAAATATCCTGTCTTAGTTCTAATTTATTTTAATTCTGTGTACAGGGCAAAAACAGCGGCGATGTTATGGCGTGATGACTTAGACGAGTTCCTAGTAAAACTGGAGGAAATCGAAGAGAAGGAGAGACAAGAAGAACACTCTGTTAACAAGAAAACCACCAAAGCCGCTGTGAGTACCATAAACCATTACCATTTTGACCAATCACAAAATTTTTATCGAGATATCGATAGTGGAAACGCAGCTAAAGTGAGTCTTCGATTGTATAATTTAACGAAAATTAAAATATTCCTTTTTTTTGTGCTTACCAGTTGGAAAGAGTTAAGGTAATTTAAATTTAATATTCGACAATAAGTACTTTTAGCGAAGATGTTGGCTTTTTATTGAATATTTGATTGAATGTCTCGTTAAAATATTTGTCACTTTTTACAAAACCAGGCTGCCAACAAGAAGAACCGCAAGTCATTGATGGACATCTTACCCTCGGAAAATGGCAGACGCGTCGAACCCAAGATATCCGAGGATCTGATCAAGAGGATCCAGGCGGCCGAGAAGGCTAAAACTAGGAAAGAAACCAAGAAGGAATATGATCCGGTAAGTGCTATAATAACAATTAAAATAAAAAGCTACGACAGTCGCCCTTACTGTTGTGAAATAAAGACTGCTGTCTAATTAAAACTGAACTGGTCGTTTCAAACATTATAGCGTCTGAATTGCGCTACTCACTCACTGCGCAGTTTAACACCCTTCAACCGCGTTGTCACATAACTTTGCTAGTATTGAGTGTTTCAAACTGCCATTATGTTTGAATCGGACTGTATTTAGTAAGCTACTTATTGTATGAGCTAAATACTAGGTGTAAGTATTTTACGGTTTCCCTTTATTAAACGACGTCGACCCATAGGACAGACGGACCATTATAAATACGTAAATGTAGTTTTATTGTAAATTTATTCAACTTGCGTCAAGTTTAAAAAAAAAATGTTATTGATTTTAATTATTTTCTTTCTGCAGGATGATCCCACTGGCATCAGTCCAATAAGTGCTGAGAAGAAACCCAAGGGTCGTGTGAAGAAAGAGAAAGTGGAGAAACCAGAGAAGGCTGAGAAGGCGGAGAAACCGGCAGGCGACGGATTGAAACAAACTAAAATAGCTTTCAAAAAGGAACCTAAGAAGGTACTACTAATTATTCTTGTTTTAATAATTAATTTTATTTTTAAGGCAGTCCAGTAAAAACTTGTAGTAAAGAAGGTCGGAGGTCGGCTTTAGCAGCATGCTATGTGCGCCTTTTGTCGACGTTTTATAAGTGCCCATGTAGGCCTATGTAAAATAAAAAAAATTGATTTTGATTTTACAGAATCTTTTTTGTCTTTCTGGGCCGGCCCAGATAGAGGTCGCCAGACGACCTAGACGCCTACTGCAAGGGCTAGTTCAGGTGCTCTGTGCCGTACACAGCAGAAGGACGATAGGCAGATGTTTAACAAGTCAATCTAAGTGTCATATTCTATCTGCGGTGGCCTTGATCTTTTATATCAACGTCGAATACAGCTATTTTGGATGCCATTCTTTATGATATTTTATAACATAAAGCGCTAATTGCCTGAAGCAATGTGGTCGAAGCTTGTGTTGCCTGTGAAATGTGGTAGGACTGTTGTTACGGAAGAACCCTTCCGTAACAACCTTCCTTCGTTTTTATCATTAATGTTTTTTAAGAGCCATGTAAAGGAAAGGCTCAATTGTATGTATTAACCAAATGAATGTATGTGGTTGTATTCGCAGAAGCGCATGACATTCAGCGGCAGCAGCTCGGGAGGTTCCGACTCGGACAGTGAGATACCCGCCGCGCCCGCCGCGCCCCGCGAGAGAGCTAACGCGCGCCGCGCCGCTACTAAGGTAAGCTTACCTTTTGAAGTGTGTAGTGACTTGTACTGCTGGTGTTTATTCACAGGCTCGCACACGCACTACGCTGACCACCGTCAGCACGTCTACACTCGCCTGTGGCTCTGGTAAAACTGACGTAATGAGCCTGAGACTGAGTATGTTTGTGTGGGGGTGACTGTGTGAAGGTGGGGATGACTAAGTGAATGAGCGCGCGAGATGCCATACATTATACATTCCTACAGTGAACTAACAGCAGGCAGTCTTAATGGAGACAGACAAATGGGGTATAGGTTAAGATTTTTGTTGTTTTGAATCAGCAACTAATTAGCACTATTATAGTGCTCCATAACTTACTGGTTCAAATCCGGCTCGAAGGACCATGTATGTTATCCACATTTAACAGACACTCCTTCATACATTGAATATACCAAATTCTTTTGTGTATAATTAATTTATTTTATCTATACTATAATATAATATTATAAAGAGGAAAGATTTTTTTGTTTGTTTGTTTGTTTGTACCGAATAGGCTCCGAAACTACTGGACTGATTTAAAAAATTCTTTCACCAGTAGAAAGCTACAATATTCCTGAGTTTCATAGGCTATTTTTTATCCCGAAAACGGGTCCTGTAGGGTGGCCCATGGGAGCGAAGCCGCGGGGAACAGCTAGTTTTAAAATATTTATATAAACTTACGCGTTTCCCCATGTGGGTAAGCACAAGCTTCAGAATGCCATCTGCTATGATCCTTATAATATTATATTCATTTTAGTTTCTCTCTTAAATAAAATCTATGTCCATTCATCTGATTCATCTAATTTTCATATCTATTCCTAACTCCATGAGTGAAAGCTAGCAATTTTAGCTTCCTTGCTAAACACTTATCGACAGTACATTAACACAGCTCCACTATTAGGGCCCAGTATGTGGCTAAATTTATAGGCGTCGGAGGCCTTATATCGTTGTGTGTTTGGTAAATCGATATTCCCTCATTTCGCCAAATGTTTGCAGCGACCCACTTGGGTATGCAATCAATTCAGGGCTAACTCTTAGAAAACTTTTTTCCTCCAGGTTCAGAAATACAAAGACGGTGATGACGAATCAGACTCTGGGTCTGACGTGGAACTGTTGGACAACAAGCTGGAGTCCGATCACGAGGCTCCGGCGCGTGCGCTGTCTGTGTCTGACGATGATGAGGACGACTTCAATGTGAAGGCTAACAAGGGCAAGAAGCCCGCTGAGATGGATTCAGGTCAGTAACACATTTACTAATACTTGACATGCACTGCATTATGCCTCATAATATTTAATGTTTATTTTCAGAGCACTTGTTTTTCTCTTTTCAGTTAATTATTTTTTAGCAGTCAGGTTTTTTGTTTTCATAATAATTTGTTTTATTTCATCAAAGCATCGTATTAATATTATAAATCTCTATCATCTTAGAAAGTTTGGATGGATGTTTGTGTGGAAGTGTGGATGAATGTTTGTTACTCAATCATGCCGGAATGGCTGAACGGATCTTGATGAAATTTGGCACAGAGATAAATTATAGTCTTCACATCCCGGTATAATGTTACCTTGGGATAAGAAATCAATGTCCACTAGGGCGAAGCTGCTGGCAGATGCTAGTTGCCACTAAATGTAAGGGCCTTCTATAAAATCATTTGTCACCATATATCCCGATAACGGTGGTAAATGGTTGTGTAGAATGATCAGTTTTCAAAAGGAGCAAGATCAAGTCTAGCTTGCCGTTCTCTTGCATCAGCTCTAGCCATTATAAAAATATAGGTTGAGGCTGCCCATAGTTTTAACACGTTGACTGCCAGCCCGGTCACCGGTGACCGGACCCCGTCTTGTATCCACGCGCCGTGTTGGTCACCGGTGACCTCAACACAGACCTGTTTTTGGGCAGAATTATTACGCCGGTGGCCACGTTTATCGTACATTTAGTGTATGCAAGTGACCGGAGCGGCGCTGTAGACTGTTACTACAGCGTGGTTTCGGCGTGTTTATGAAATTGTGTGAAATGTGGGACAAAAATGAAGAAAGTGAGTGAAAAAACATAACCGTCATAAAAATCAAGGATTTATTTTTCTCAATGTTTGAAATATAAGTAAAACACAAGTAATTAGGCATTCTAAAATACAAATTAAACGAAGCGATGGAACTTATTGAAACAAGTTAAACAAAAATATGGTTCATTTGGACATTCTTTACAAAACGTTGCTACTTTCTTTGTTTTATTTTTGGCTGATTTTGAACCGTACATTGCCACACAGTTTTTGTAACATTCTGAACAAAATCGTCTAGTGTTTCTTACGTTACCCTCCTTTTTCAATAATTGATGTTTCAGTCTTTTTGGTCTATCTATTCTTTCAGGATCTGCGTCCTTTCCTGCATCAACTAAATACTCCACTAACTCTCTTCTAAACTGTACTATACTTTCACTTTTTTTTTTATTTTCGTTATACATAATCCATGCATTAACAATAGCTGTATTCAATATAAGTTCTATTCCTAATTTTTTATACCATTTAACCGTTTTACGTAGTGGCGAGGAATATGCGGCCATTTGATCGCTCATATCAACTGCGCTTTTTGTTTTGTTGTAGGCTAAAACCATTCTTGGTTTGCGAATTACTTTACCCTTTTTAGTTATTTTAGAAAATCCTTTAGAATGTTTCGTGGATAACATCAGCACATCTCTTTTGTCCTTCCACTTTAATACGCATATTCCTCGTTCATTCTCCCTAGCTATTACTTCGCCAGGTTTTAATTTGGAGTCTACTACCGCTTTTGGCAAACCTCTTCTATTTTTCCTCAGAGTACCCACCAAATGGGTGTCCTTATCAAGTAGTTCATTGGCCAGCTCCAAGCTTGTATACCAATTGTCTGTTGCAAGTGTGTGACCACAGCCCAGTATGTGCTCACAAAGAGACATTACCACTCTTGTGGGTGTGGTATTCACTACTTCATTATTTTTGCCAGCGTATAGTTCCAATTTGCATGTATATCCTGGTAATGTACAGAGTTTGAATAACTTCATACCATATTTGTGCCTCTTGCTTTTGTTATATTGTCTAAAAATTATGCGACCTCTGAAAGGCACTTGGCTTTCATCAATACAGATATCTTCCTTAGGTGCATATATATTTTTAAAAGTTTTGTTTAAACTATCTAAAAGAGGTCGTATTTTGTAAATTCTGTCAGACACATCAGCCGTATCATTATTCGTAAAGTGCAGTTTCTGCAATAGTAATTCAAATCTGTTTCGGCTCATAACAGATGCAGCAAAGGTTTGCCCAAAAACCCTGTCGGTGCTCCAATAAAGGTTTATTTTAGGTAGTTTAACTAGTCCCATATACAAGATTAATCCGAAGAACCGTTTTATCTCAACTTTTGTGGTTGGTTTCCAGTTATTTGAGCGAGACGAAGGCTTTGCACTAGGTCCTTGTTGCTCTGCAAACAAATTGGTTTGAATAGCAATTTCTTCGAAAATTTCATCCGGTACCATCAAGCTAAAATATTCTCCTGGAGCAGCATTTCGAAGTTGCGAAGCAAATGGTTGTCTCATACCTGAAAATGAAACAAAGATACACCTTATCATACGATTTAACATACAAATATTAATATAGAAACTTTACCGACCGACCGAACAACCCGACCGATTTATATGTATAAAATATACAAATACAAAAAATAACCTAGGAATCAAACCCGGTAGCGCTCATAGATCTGTATAGCGTCTATTACTATTTTAAAATCGTAAAAGGCAAAACTTTGTTACTAACATCTTGAAAATGGTTGAACGGATTTTGATGTTTGACACAGCAATATGTTACCTATAGTCTAAAGTAGAACAAACAAAAAACAAAACAAAACAAACAATAAAATAATATAATATTATACCTGTTAGTTCTGTAAACGCTATAACAGATGGTTGATGTCCTTTTGGTTGAAGCCATTTTTGTGACGTACTCGCTGATAATCTATCAATATTTTCATTAACAAATTTTTCCACGTCATCAATTTCACTCTCAGATTCACTAGGAATAACCATACGTTTGCGTTATCGGTTTTTTGGAGGATAGATATTATAATCTTCAATCTCTGATTCTTCATTTTCACTCAACACATTTTTTCTAGCAATTTCATCAAAAATACTAGCTTCCAGTAAGTCAATGTCGCGCAAATCATCTAATGAAATATCTATAAAATTCACATCGAAATCTTTACTATTCTCCATGTTGTAATCACCCAATTTTACAAATTAAAAAGCACGAGCGTCCGTCACGGGTGAACCGTCCAAGCGCTAACAGACGACTGCGGGGTGCGGGTGACCGGAGAAGTGCCCGCCCCGGCGCCCCGTAACGGAAATTCTCATTTTTACTATCAAGGCGCCACGTAGGTCACCGGTGGCCTCATGCGGTTTTTTCGAAATAATTATGAAACGCAGCTTCTGATCGAATCCAAAATTAGATATATTTTAAAATATTGATATTGCCCACCTATTTTCATCAAAAAGTTTTTTACTGATTTTTCTCATTTACACTACGGCAGTCAACGTGTTAACCGTCACACAGGGATGATAGGGATCCCTCACATCTAATTATTTATCACAATTTACTCAGTTACCATTCAACATTTCAGATTGCCTATTCGACTCATTAATCGAGGACACAAAGAAAGAAGAGAAGGAAAAGGCAAAGAACGGCGCGGCGAATACCACAGTAATATCCAGTGACGAGGAGGTGGTGCCCGAGTCTCCGCCCAAGAAGAAGCCAGGACCCAAGCGGAAGCTTCTCAATGATGACAAGAAACCTAAGAAGAGGCCAGCCAAGGATATGATCAGTGACGATGATGATGACAGCATATTTGACAGCAAAAAGGTGCGTTAATTTTCCTTCCAATGCAATTAATATTTTTTTCCACTACCTTGTCTATTATGTAACACATTGCCTAAGAAACTCGTTTCGAAATATGAACATTTAGACAAGATTATAAAATAAAAATAAAAAAAAATACAAAATTGCATAATAACAGTTACGAAATAACTTTTGTATAGAGTTTTGATATCATTATGTAAATGGCAGAATGATACTGAACCTGTTACCTCTCGAAAAAGCGCGCGTTGATTGTGTGTATATTGTCTGTGCTTTCTTAGTCTGAACGCATCTTATAAATTGTTGTTAAGACTTATTTGCATTTAATTAAGTAAGCTCATCAGGTAGTGGAAAAAGAATCGTTCGTGTCTCGCATAAAAAGGCTTTATTTTAACACTCGCATGTAGCTTTCGACATAGGCTACATCGCTCGTGTTAAAATCTCGACTTTTTATGCTCGACACGAAATGTACTATATTTTAGTTTAACTATGGACTTTGTACTGCTGCAAGGCACCAATGTCGACACATTTCATATGAATCCATTAGATTTGTCTGTGCTCGGTTTTCCTAATAACCCAATTCAAATCCGTCAGTTTCTTTCTATACGTCATTTCTCGTATTATTGCGAGTAAGAGGTGACGTTTGGCGTCACGGATTTGAATTGGGTTATTAGGAAAACCGAGCACAGACAAATCTAAATGGATAACGTAAGTCCCACCATCTGTATGAAAACCAAGCGTGACACTATTTCACAATTTAAAATCAAATTTACTTACCAATGAAAGAAAACATGTACAATGCCTCGGCTAACTTTTTCTGTACATTCTTTACAGCCCAATGTGGCATAATAGTAGTTTATGCAATGGTCATATAATACACGAGCTTATTAAAACACGAGCGTGGGTTTCGTTTAGGCGCATTATGTCCAATTCGCAAAATGTCCAGCTGCCTAATTCGCAATTGGTACAGTTTGCAATTGGTCCAGTTCGCATTTGGTCCAATTCGCAATAGGTCCAATTCACAACTGGTCCAGGCGTCCTTGATAACGAGAGACGTATTTAGACGACCCCACGTGAGGTTGGGTGAGATTCGGCTCGTAGTAAAAATGCATATGATTATTGATCAACACATATATTAGAAAAACAACACATATCGGTATAAATAATTAAGCCTGATATATCATAATCACTCAAATGCATAGCTCAAATGTCACTCAAATCACTCAAAAAAGACATAAAAATCACTACGTTTATTTACTAAAAATGAGGTTACTAGCCGTGTGGTGAGGGGCGGGCAGAACAGAATACAATTGAATTAATAATAGTAGTATGTACTTATTAATAAATAGTATCATATTAATACATACGTTTTTTGATTATAAAAATATCAGAATACGAAATTAAAGGAAACAAAAAACGTATTATCTATCTACTAAACTTCGTGAACAATGTTTTTTAATGCCTTAAAACTATTCTACTACGATGCGGTTCTAAAGCTCAATAATCTCTGCGTTGAAAAAGATTTAGGAGAATTAAAATACCTAACAAGGATATCTATACCTAATTAACGACTATAATTTGAATTGGTCAATTTGCTTACTGGACCATTTGCTAATTGGACAATTTGCGATTTGGACAAATTGCAAATTGGACAAATTGCGAATTGGACATTTTGCGAATTGGACATTTTGAGCCCATTGGACATTTTGCGAATTGGACATAATGCGCCTAAACGGTGGGTTTATCACATGAGGCGAAGCTGAATGTGATAATAATAACACGCGAGTGTTTTAGTACCTAATTATATGCCGTTGCATACAGTACTTTATCTTCACTCTTAAATTTGAAATAAAACAAAAGTGGAAACGGAAAAGATTTATGATGCAGTTGTTTGAAAATCGAAGGAAAATGTTGCACTGTAATGGTATTTAAAAAAAAATTTACTTATCCACGAATATAAAGTACGTGTTTATACAATATTTTTTGAATTCATATTTGGAACATTACATTGTGAGTGTAGATAAAAAGGCAATTTTTTAGATTTCGGTTTATTACCGGCAAATTTTTTTTTTTTTTTTTTCAAATCTCAGGTTTCGATCCAATGATCAAGATAGTAATTTTACTCTGTGTTTGACACGCGAAGTACATACAATTATTACATACATTAGATTTATGTCTGTGGGTCCGAGACAACACTTTCGGCGCCACGAATTTTGCTAGTGCTACCGTCTCTAGACACTGCCTGCCGGTATGGTGATTCCGTGCTCTATAAAATCAAATATCGAAGATTTTGTACGGTTACAAGTTTTTATAATGCCTAATTAACACAACGTCAGATTTGGCACGTTTAACACGCAAGGTGTATAAGAGAACTTGCGACTAAGCTCTTCTATAATAATGAGCCTTGACACTGCCTGCCGGTATGGTGATTCCGTGCTCTATAAAATCAAATATCGAAGATTTTGTACGGTTACAAGTTTTTATAATGCCTAATTAACACAACGTCAGATTTGGCACGTTTAACACGCAAGGTGTATAAGAGAACTTGCGACTAAGCTCTTCTATAATAATGAGCCTTTTACCTGACTTATCATTCTTTTCAGGACCAAAAAAAGAAAGCAGCGCCAAAAAAGAAGCAGAAGAAGAAGGTGTCGAGTGACTCGGAGTCTGACGCGGGCGGAGAGACGCTGGCGGCCGTCAAGAGCTCGCGAGCGCGCGCCATGCAGAAGTACACCTTCAGCGAGTCCGACTCCGACTAGCCGTGAGTATACTAATCTATATGTCATGGACCAAGTGACTCAGAGTCTGACGCGGGCGGAGAGACGCTGGCGGCCGTCAAGAGCTCGCGAGCGCGCGCCATGCAGAAGTACACCTTCAGCGAGTCCGACTCCGACTAGCCGTGAGTATACTAATCTATATGTCATGGACCAAGTGACTCAGAGTCTGACGCGGGCGGAGAGACGCTGGCGGCCGTCAAGAGCTCGCGAGCGCGCGCCATGCAGAAGTACACCTTCAGCGAGTCCGACTCCGACTAGCCGTGAGTATACTAATCTATATGTCATGGACCAAGTGACTCAGAGTCTGACGCGGGCGGAGAGACGCTGGCGGCCGTCAAGAGCTCGCGAGCGCGCGCCATGCAGAAGTACACCTTCAGCGAGTCCGATTCCGACTAGCTGTGAGTATACTAATCTATATGTCATGGACCAAGTGACTCAGAGTCTGACGCGGGCGGAGAGACGCTGGCGGCCGTCAAGAGCTCGCGAGCGCGCGCCATGCAGAAGTACACCTTCAGCTAGTCAGACTCCGACTAGCCGTGAGTATACTAATCTATATGTCATGGACCAAGTGACTCAGAGTCTGACGCGGGCGGAGAGACGCTGGCGGCCGTCAAGAGCTCGCGAGCGCGCGCCATGCAGAAGTACACCTTCAGCGAGTCCGACTCCGACTAGCCGTGAGTATACTAATCTATATGTCATGGACCAAGTGACTCAGAGTCTGACGCGGGCGGAGAGACGCTGGCGGCCGTCAAGAGCTCGCGAGCGCGCGCCATGCAGAAGTATACCTTCAGCGAGTCCGACTCCGACTAGCCGTGAGTATACTAATCTATATGTCATGGACCCAGTGACTCAGAGTCTGACGCGGGCGGAGAGACAATGACGGCCGTCAAGAGCTCGCGAGCGCGCGCCATGCAGAAGTACACCTTCAGCGAGTCCGACTCCGACTAGCCGTGAGTATACTAATCTAGGATAAGATTGTACTGGAATAAACCACAATAGTTTATTCCACGCTCGATCGACAGACGATAATTGCCGAAGTACATACTTTTTCTGGTAAATCTGTATGAATATAGTCGTTCTGTTCGCTCTGCTCCATTGAGCCGTCAAACAAAGATGATATAGATGTGTTGTATTGTTTCAGATTCAGTATTTGAACGTGATTTGAAGCTTTACGATGTAAAGTGAGTTGCGGGACGACGCAACGCGATATTTTATCATTTGTATTGACTACGTGTACACGTTATTTTTATACATTCGGGCCTACAGTCTGTGACTGATGTGAAGAAATATATTTCTAACATGCACCTTGATTGTGATACATACTCGAAATATGATCAATCGATTTTTATCTTCGTTTGATCGAAGTTCGTTGACATTACCGAGTATGGTAAGCAATAAGCCGGTGTACGTTTTAAACATAAAGTAATTTATAATATAGATCTAATTAGCTCGTAATTAGGTAGAGAATCGTCTGGCACATCCTTGCTCAAAGAACATATTTGGAGTTTTTTAGTAAGAATTTGAGCAATTTCTGATATAGTTTTTTTTTAACAAATTGTAAATAGCTGTAATGTAACAAGAACATTTCAGTTTCTTTTTGTACTTTTCCGTTGTATTTCTTTCTTTGTCTAACTTTTTTTGTAATCTGACGTATTTTGCTAGATCTATCGGAATTTTGTCAAATTACGTGACCCAGTTTTATTTTATAAATTGCCCTGTGAGCTAATTCAATTTATTATTCATATATTTTCGTCATTGTTTTTCAATGTTTTAACTTTATTTCCATTTAATATTTCAATAGTATGGGCTATGAAATTTAATTATATTGTTACTTCCTTATTTTTATGTTACAAATGTAATTTCTCAATATTATTTGTTAATTATAACAATGTGTAAATAAATGAAAAAATTCAACATATTTCTGTATTTTATTGCCAACGACCAGGCAGACATTGCCCTGCCCGGTTTTTCCTAATTTTATTGTTTTCTAAAACACCCTGACCCCGAACAGAATCGCACCAACGATGCATCTGTAAAAATCGTCGATTCCTACCAAATCGGTACCACAGAGAATATGCACACACGAGGCAGCCTGTGTACCAAAGACTTTCATCCAAACGTCGTTCAGTCGTTTATGTGAGATTGAAACACAAACATACAACACACACTAGTTTATTATTTATTAGCAACACGGACCACCGGCGGACCACCGGTCCGCCGGTGGTCCGTGTTGCTCTATGGCATTGAACGATCCCGAAAACGATAAAGTCGCATAGTCTGTTGTCTGGGTAAAGATAAAAAAAAAAACAAATATTTTGTTACAATTTATACAATATTATTTATTTACCTTCAAGTCACGTTAAGTGTCTACTATTCTAAACATGTCTGTACACTGCTCAAATAAAAGTATTGCATCTTAAAGTGCTCTACCGGTGGAAATCGTGATAATTCTATTGTATCACACAAGAGGGATTGCACAGAAGTCACATCACTGAAGGTGAAAAACAATCGCGAAGGTAGAGCCTTTAGGTATCAATTTTAAAATATCTTGACCAATGGTTTTAATTTTTAAATGATAAAAGCTTTTAGCCTTTCAGCAACCGGAGGTTTGTTTGTTTGATTCGTCAAAGTAAAAAATAACTAAGCCACAAGTTTCGAGGTTCGAATCAAGCCGAAAAACTAATAATTATTTAGTTTTAAGAGATTTTCACGAATCAATAGAATTGTGTAATATCTATTAGCCGACTTACTTTTGAACAGTGTGTAGGTACATTATTGGTTATTAATTTACAAAAATCGTGTTATTCACATATTTATATTTTACTGTTCCGTGTTCCCTGCCTAACTTAACTCTAAACACTCTTACAATAACGGGTAAATTAATATGGCATTTAATTCTGAGTGTTTCTAAACCTAGATTATTTACATTAAATTAAATCTTTTATAGTATAATTATGTTTTTAAATAAGTACAAATTGTTACTACAAAATTAAATTAACTAAGTATGGATACAATAAGTTTTAAGGGATTATTCTAACTCTAAACTAGGTATAATATTTCTTTATTGGTTTAAGTTGACAAAGATTTAGTATTTTTATTTTATCTGAGAATAATGCAACGACTTCAAAGCCTTCCAGAAATATTATACAAAACAATAGGCTTTTTAGGATCAACGTCGACAGACCAGACAAATGCTATTGGAGCATTTGAGATTGGAGTGAAAATATCAACTGGTTGGAATTATCTCTTGGTTGTTTTGAACCCTATTTTAATGACGGTTAAGTTCATTACCATTAAAAACCACTCGAGCATATTGCTGCTGTCTGCATTGACGCTTAACAAGCATATTATTCATTATAGAGTGCCAATAAAAATGAGAAGAAACCTTACAAATAGAGTGACCAGTCTATTCTGGCAAAGTGATATCGCATTTAGATAAAAAGCAATAGGTATTATTAGATGGTCTATGCCAGGGCGGTATTTCTGATTACTGAATCATTCAAAAGCGCTGTTTACACTATTGAACGCTGGCGAAAGTTCTGTCTCACGAGTGTCTAGAGTCTAGGCTGCAAAATCAACCGCCATCGTTATGATTGGTGAAAAATATGCAACAGCGCAGAGCACCTTTTATGTTAAGCATTGTAAAGGATTGTTAGTTATTGTTAAGTTTGATTTCATATTTCCTCTACCTTTCTAAAATTCTGCAGTGTAAACAACGCTTAAGATCGAACAAATAAAAAAAAACACAATTTTTACCAAAAAGTTCTTCAATACCTACTAAGTTTACTTTCTCTGTCCGAATAACCTTTTGCGCTTTCCCTGTCTGAATAACCCTTTCCATTATATTTATTATTGTATCTGTCACTGTGGCCATTTTTAACGTACTGTTTTTCACTGGCACTGTAGTGGATCTCCGAAGGTCCGATTGTTTTGGACCAGTTGTGAGTCCAGTAGAAGTCGTCTGGGTAACGAGGGTATGGGTTCTCTCGGCATAGCACGACGCAATATATCAGGCTGCCGACTAGCGTGATGAAGCCGAAGATTAGGAAGACTATGCCCAGGATCCTTGAAAGAGAAGAAAATTCAAATTAGCAAAATTAATCAAAGATACTTCGTTGTTTTAGTGGTCGCAACAGCTTCTGCTGAATGATTGCGTAATTGCGTTCGATTCCCGGGCTTGCCATAATCATATCTGTTTAATCTGGAATTTCTTAGTACCAGACCGGAGACTGGATTCGTTCACGGTTGATAGGCTCAACCATTATTACATGGATCTTAAACTTATCTAGCGAAATATGGGTACCTACAGCTCTGCTTATGTCTTTTGGGAATACAGCTGTGGATTGACTTTTCGAAGTTTGGTGAAGTTTGTCTAAAACTCCATATGCTTTATCTGTTTAGCTCTCGCCAAACTTTATGGTCGCCCTGACTTTGGTTTACCGGATGCGCGACGCACGAAACGGTGCTGTTTCTGTATGAGATTTTCTACTGCGCAGCCTTTGTAGCCAACTTCAGGGCGGCCAAGAAGTTTGGCGAAACTATATCTTGTTTGCGTTTGGTACATCTTGTTGAAAAAAAAGGATCTCATTAATTTTCTATAGTAGGTATCAGGGCGGCCAAGAAGTTTGGCGAAACTATATCTTGTTTGCGTTTGGTACATCTTGTTGAAAAAAAAGGATCTCATTAATTTTCTATAGTAGGTACCAGAGTGATATTTTTTATTCTTTGGATTGTAACTCTAACACAATTTTTAACTTTTAAATATTCTATGGGTTCGCCACTTACCATACAAACAGTGGTTCAAAGAACTGCAGAACGATGACGAAGCCCAGCGTGACGAGGATCAGTCCGAGGTTCAGCAGTAGCATGAGACAGCACATGCCTTTCACGTTCGGGCAGAACGGGTTCGGCGCCGCCATTGCGTCTACCTTCACTCCTGCCTGGAATTCGAGAAGGTTTTAACTTTAGTGAAGGCTGTCGATTTCAATCTATTTTGGCGTGTTCCTGTTCAAGCTCGGGCGCACGGTTGGCGCAGTGGTTGAACGATTGACTGCTGCGCTGCGTTTCGCGGGTTCGATTCCCGCACGCTACAAATATTTGTATGACCTACAGATAGTTGTTCCGGCTCTGGGTGTTTGTGTATGTGAGTTTATATGTTTGTAAACGCACCCACGATACAGGAATAAATTCCTAGTGTGAGGCAACGTTTTAAAAAAAAAAACAAATCCCCAGTTGATATCAAGGTATTGTGGTTGGAAAAAAAATTGCGTTAAAAACAAGCGACAAAATTCGGCGAGGGGGTAATAAAATAATGGTCATGCGTATCAAACGACGCTTTTCAACACACTTGTATATATGAACTCCGTAGATGAAAACTGTTTTTTACTAGTGTGGTTACCGATTTTTACTATCTGAGAGCAGTTAGTAAAGACAAAGCTTTTAAATATCTAGCGGTAACCCCGTTACCCCAATCTGAAACAATCTCGAGAGCAAAAGACAGAGACAGTGTCAAATGCCTTCGAGAATTCCAGAAAAACAATTATTGTTTTTTTTAAGCTTATGATTCAAATTATTTGCAATCAAGTACAGCATCTTCTGTGCTTTTACCAGACTGAAATCCGTATTGGTTTTCGGCAATAATTTTGTTAGTGGTTAAATAACTGAGAAGACAATTATTTAATTATTTTTCAAGAATCTTTGAAAGAATAGTGAGACTGACACTATAGTGACACTGGCTCTGTCTCCATTTTTATAAATAGAGTGTACAATAGCTCTTTTGAATACAGTGGGAAAGACCCCGGTCTCGAAAACGAGATTGAAGACATGGGAGTTAATAGGGAAAAGAGTATTTCTAGCTGCCTTATTTAGGTTAGAAGCTATACCGTCCCAGCCTACTGCGGTATTAAGTCTCAACCCCAGGATAATTCTTCCGATCTCTTCATTATCTGTAGGTACCAAATATCGCAATTGTGTCATGTGGTGCCCCATTATCAATATCAGGGTTATCGGTTAGATTATAACCAACCCTGAATTCCACGTTGTGGACGACAGCTTAGATGCACGCATAAGATGTCATACCTAAACATAATCCCACTAATATAATAAATGCGAAAATTTGTATTGATGGATGTTTCTCAATCAAGCCAGAACAGCTGAACTGATCTGGATGAAATATGGCACAGAGATATATTATAGTCTGGAATAGCACACAATATGATACTTTTAATCCCGGGAGTATGTCCTTTGGGATATGTTTCAAATTTCAGCAGAAGCTATTACTTAGATTTATTGCATTCGGAGGAACTGTTGGACAAGCCAGCAATATTTTTTGGAAAATTTGGTGTAATGTTAAGCTCAATCTTACCTTCCTGGAGACTTTGGATCTGTGTGTAGAGGCTACAGATGGCGCCACCGCGCTTCTGTACGAGTACACGCTGCGAGGTGCCCGCGACTGCCGGCTGGAACATACAAACAAACTTTTTGTTACTTTTCATCATAGATTGGCTAGAAAATAGATCAGCAAGTCTTTAAGGAAATTTTAGAGGTTGCTTATCCATGAGACGGTAGGTATGATGGCTAGATTTGTTCGATCAGGAACAGAGATTTGCAAGTCTATGTGGGGGGCCTTTGCTTAGCGAGGGAGACAGTACAGTAAGCTTTGCTAAATGCTGCAATTTATTTCTTTTTGCTGTTCCTAACTTCTTTATAATATTGGTAAGGATTTATTTAACACAAAACAAAAGAAACTCAAGTGATTCTATTGGCTGTTCACATTAATTTTGCCATAATTTTCCTTCCAGAATCTGTGCGCTAGTGTTGTCAAAGATGTAGCTCAATCCGTGACAGGCATTGGTTCCAGCTCGCTGTGTGTATCGGATGTGCTCACGCGCACCGTCGCGTCCCTAATCCGACAGCACGTGTGTCACGAGCGCGGCACTTGTCTTGTCGACCTATTTAGTTATGTTTTTAATAACAAAGGCAGTTGCAGGTTTTATTGAAGATATGCCACTCATTCTGCAGCCTAGCTTATTGAAAATGCAGAAAAAAGAATTTATTCTATTACATGCTATATATGAAATGCTAAGGTTGGTGCATGGATGTGTGACCGTGCATTACGGAGCAACAAAAACCCGCCAGGCCTCGGCAGCCCGCAGCCTAGTTGTGCAAGTGAATTCGGCAAGGCAAAGCGTTTGACTTGACGCTATGAATCGACAAATCACATGCGAGATGAAAGACGCGATGTGGATTTCCGTCTATGTGATTGGTTGATTGATGGCGGTCAAACTCTTTGCCTTGCCGAATTCACTTGCGCTGTTTATTTTAGCCTGTTTAATTAGGCTGCCGGTCATTTTGGCCCAGTAATTTTGTAGAATTGTAGATCTTTGATTTTCGTTACTGGTACCTAGGTAAAAACCCGCAAATTTGACAACAGTCTTACCTAAGGGTATAATCGTTTTTTACCCAGGTATTTGGTGATCAGATAGGCGGTCACTTTGGGTAAAATACTAGTATGTATTTAGCTATATTCTGCTGGGCCGATGATGATTTCTGTGAGAGGCGGGTATCGGCTATTTTAGCCGCGCGGATTTTATAATATTTGTCCGCGTACTGAATCTAACTAACACGCACTGCGGATAAAATGGCACCCGTTTGTCTCTTTCTACCTGTTCATAAGATCAAAATACTCGCGCGAATGTAATTCGCGCCGCGTTACGGTGGCGGCAAAACACGGATTTCTTGCGGTATAATTTCCGCGCGTTTTTTTTACCGCTATGCTTGCAGCTTCATACAATTCCATGTGCCGCAAAATGTGCGGAAAAATCGCACGAATAAAAACCGCAGTGCGTGTTAAGCATAAAAGGCGACAAAGCGTCTTTATGAAAAGTACAGGCAAACCCCTTTTTTCTAAGATTCACATATTTCTCTCATTTGTTTGTGCTTATGACTCCGACTTTGAAAGATCACAGCAGCTACTGTCATTTTAATAAACAACCAATCAATCTGTTATCTTATTTCATTTATCAAAGAACTCAAAAAAAAACTCTCTAAGCGTCTATTAAGTTAAAAACTCAACAAAAAATAATTGGTTTGACATTCCTATTTAGTTTTTTGTTAATTCATGACAGTTTAGAAAGTTCCCAACTAAATTGTCTAAAAAAGTAACAAAGGGATAAGCCCTGAGTCACTGTGAGATGCTCAAATATTTACTTATAAATAAGATGTCAAATACTTTAAAAAGTTTAAGTAGACACCTAAGGGTAAAAAAAAGGTTTTTGTTGACAAGTTCATGCAGGGTTTTTTTTTGTAGTAGTTACCTACTTTCGAAATTGGTGAAGGATTGAGTAGCTTTAATAATGGTAGAGTCTAGAAAAGTTAAACTGGACACAAGGTACAGAATTTGGTTCAAGTGTCTATTACAGCGAATTATTTCAGAAAGGAGAACAATTTCAATTTTACCTAGGTATGTGATTTGAAGGTTTGTGTACTTAGCTCGTTTATTTTTCTAAGTTGAGGATTATTAAAATGGAATTACAACATAATCTGTGTTTCATTTATAGAAATAAAGTAAGCTAAGGAATAATAAAATGAAGAAGATGAGTGAAGAACTAAATATTGTCGAACCTGTGGGAATCAAAATGAAGTCTTGCCGGCGACAATCAAAGGAGTGTGTTGTCATGCAATTGAATTACCAAAAAAGGGCAGCAGCTTCTATTGCCCTACTAAAGAATAGGGCTGTCGCAATCACAATCGTTTTTTTTTTGTGTGGATGGCAAACAAGCCGACAGACCTCCTAATTGTAAGTTTTCATTGTTTATTAACAGAGGCATCGCAGGTATTGCAATCTGAGTGATTAAGCCAAAATGTACCACAAGTTTGCACCTTTCAAATCGAAACATAATAAGCAAAAGTGGAAATAATGATAAGAAAAATTTATTATAAAATATTTAATAATCACAAAATAATAATGCGGCTATTTGACCACAAAAATAGCTAGGTGGGCTAAATGTTGGGGTGGATTGATACCAAGTTAATTAAGGGGCTCGTGCTTACATAATCAAATCAAAATAATATGTTTATTAGTTGCTGGACATAGGCCTCTCCAAAGCGTCGCCACATTGACCAGTCCCGTGCGTCTTATATCCAGCGAATCCCTGAAACCTTCACCAGGAAACTCCGAGCATAGCCCTCTCCATCGCCCTTTCGGTGACTGTAAGCTTTATCTGATGAGGCCCATTGTGAGCGACCACGTCTCAAAGCCATAGGTCAACACACACTGGTAGACTTTTATTTTGAGACACTATGGTAAGTTGGAAGAGAAGATACCGCGCAACTTTCCGAACGCTGCCCAGCCGAGTCGGATTCGACGGTTGACCTCTTTCTCGAAGTTGACACTACCCAACTGGATCATTTGTCCCAGGTAGGCGTAGTTGTCCACAACTTCGAGTGTAGAGTATCCAACCTCGATAGGAGTGGGTGTAACATGGGCTTTCAACATCACCTTGGTTTTGTCCATGTTCATCTATGATATGACGTCTGCCTGTCTCATACTTCGCTGCAGAAGGATAGGTTTCGAGGTCTGATCCTGAAGGCGGCGTTTTTGTACAAACACTTCAATACATTGATGTACTGTCGTACAGTCGATTTGGCACCGTTGGAGAGACTGCAGTACAGCCCAAGTCTCGATCGAATCGAAGGCTTTCTCGTAGTGCACAAAAGCCAAGCAGAAAGGCAGGTTGTACTCTTCGGTCTTCTGTATAACCTGCCGCAGCAAATGTATGTGGGTTACGGTGCTGAACCTTTACGGAATCCGGCTTGTTCGGGAGGCTGGAAATCGTCAAAACCGCGCGCGAGACGATTCGTGATGACTCTTGAAAACAGCTTGTAGACATGGCTAAGAAGTAAGATGGGCCTATAGTTCTTCAGCAGGGCATTATCACCCTTCTTGAAGAAAAGTACCACCACACCCTTGCACCATGCCTCTTCAATTAAGTCTTTTCGACAGCCCTGCACGATTCCTGTATCGTCACACCATCCAAGGGGACGGCAGAGAAAGTTAAATAAATTCGTTTCGCCCTGACACCATCGTCGTTACGGTAGCCTATGGGCACTTTTTATATTTGATGCCCTTTTTTCGTTGACGGTACCGAATTAAGTGTTTTTTCCTCGGACGCTACTGTTGATTTAAAAATTATAAATGAATGAATTCTGGAATGTTTCACACGGTCTCTTGGACTATCTTCAACAAAAAAAGGCTCTAACATTGGTATTAGGTAAGGGGCTAGTAATAATTGAGTGTTAGGATCATCAGATGTCGTAATAGCCCGGTGATTGAGGCTTCACCTCTCATACACGATGGTTGTGGGTTCAAATCCGGGCAAATACCAATGTGACTTTTTCAATTATTACTTTGCGCTGCACTGTTAAAATAAAATCACCGTTTCCGTTAACCCCCTGTTTCTGGCAGAAAATCACCGCAAAATGAATATGAAAAAATTGTCAACCGCGCGTTAACTGCTTCATTGAATGAATTGTCAACTGCCAATCACAGCAATATACGCGCTTATGACAATTTGTCACTGCGATAAATTTCGTTAGAGAAACTGTAGGTAAGCCGCTGTAATAACATGACTCTGAATCGGCACAGGTATATGCAGTGAGACCTAAAACGTTCAATTGAACTCTTCGGTACGTAGGAGCTAATAAATCGTGCCCCAGATACCTGGGTTCGATTCCCGTGTCGCGTCATCATTGCGCTGTCGACAGAGAATTATATGAGCAATGATTTACAACGTAACTGTACATTTGTTTGGTTTAAGCGAGTATTTGTTTGTATCTATAAAGGTTCTTGTGGTATTGCTTGTATATCGGATGAAAACGTCATGTAAGCGTTTAATACACATAATCGTAACATCAATGTGTGGAAAAGAGAGAGAAAGGTGCAACAGTGGGACTATGCACGCATATAAATCGTCATATCCCGAATAATTGCCAAAATTAATGGGCAGTGGGCTGTGCACATTGTTTGCAGTACGTACGGCCGCCGCCGGCCGATGGGGCCGAACGGTTCTGGAGTGGCAACCGCGTTGAGGACGACATAAAGTTGGAAGGCCTCCCTCAAGATGACCCTTGGTTGACTGGTAGAGAATCCCTAAGGCATTAAGTCTGCCTATGTACCTTTATGTTATGTTGCATGAAGTTTTAATAAATCTAATAAAAATGAATCGCCGAAATGTTTGTAAGCGCATCACTTCAGAACGGCTGCACCTATTTGGCTAATTCTTTTTTGTTTGGTTCGCCAGAATACAGGAAAGGTTTAAAAACGACACGTTTGGCGTAGTGGTTGAGCGATCGGCTGCTGGGCTTGGTGTCGCAGGTTCGAATCTGGGTGTCTTGTGTATGTCAGTTTAAATGTTTGTAAACGAACCTTTGATACAGGAAGAAATTCCTAGTGTGGGGAAAGGTTTCCTAAAAAAGTAAAAAAAACTAGGTTAAGATAGGTAGGGTAAGTAGGTTGACGGGAGCGAAGCCGCGGAAGACAACTAGTAATAAATAAATAAATAAGATGGACCGATGACCTGGTGAAGACAATGGGCAATTGGGGATTTGCTGGATGTGAGATGCACACGATGCACATCTATCGAGTTTATCAGCTGAAACGATGATGATAATGATTCTGCAAAGGGGTAGGCAGTGTGAAAAACACTTTCCTCAATGGAAGTATTCAAAGATCAATACTTTTTGCTACCGAAACTTTTGCTGTCAGGGCGAGATAAGATACTCGACTCGGGCGATTCTGTACTGATAATATCGGTGACAAATTATAAGTATCCTATCATATTGGACCACAAAGTTTTGCATATTACAGTATAGTATAAATATTGGTACTGCTTACATGTAGCATACTGACCTCTTCAATGTAGGGAATGTCTGTAGCACTCTCCGAAGATCTATAGATTCATACATGCACATAGCACCGTGAAATTGCCTTTTGAGCAATTTGCCGTCAATCCACGCGTTTAATGCAAAATGTTTTGTTTGGTGAGCGAGCTGAGCAGACGGACGGGCGGAACGCAGCGGTATATCGGAGAAAACTCTTTTTTTTTAAGGGTTCTCTTCCTTTTAAACAATGGAAAAACGCCAGAATGGAAACTACCTATATTTTGATTTAAAATAGTGAGGCAACGCTCTCCTGGTAATAAGCTTTTGATGACCGCCCAAAAATTCAAAATAAAAATTCTATTCCTAATTTCAAGATATCATTAGTATTTATTGAGATATCCAGCTGTGACAAACGGACAGACAGACTGAGTCGCACCATAAGGGTTCCTTTTTACCATTTTGGTAGGGCACCCTAAAAACTAAGATGAAACAGTTCTATAAATAAAGTAAATAGATACCTATACATACATATAAAGGCTTTCTCTTTATTCTAGCTTTTAGTTTTTTCGGGGACTAGAACATACTTAATATATCATCTCAATTAAGACATAAAGGGTCCTATTTATAACTGATTACCATTTTCTACATACAATATTTCTATGGAGAATTTGAATTAAGAGAAACCTGCTAATCTATTATAAAGGGTCTTTCAACAAGGACGGGTCGATGTTAAAATTGAATAAAACAAGATGTGTGTTGATATTAACGAAATTTATTTTTTATTTAAAAGGCCCATTTATGCCATTATGGATGGAATATGACATCGTTCAAATGTCCGCCGCGGCTTCGTATCGTGGCACGAATCCGAGAGGTCCAATTTTTAATGACTTTGCTGCATAGATCGAGCGAGCGCTACAGATCAACGATAAACAATTTCTTTTGGCTTGAATTGAACAATATGAGATATATATATATGACAGATGAGCGGGTCAACCGTTCATCTGTCCCATTTCGGGGACGCCAAGCCCGCTCACGTATCGAGCTCCGTTGGACTAAATTAGTGGGATTTAAGGACTTAGCGGGACCAATAGGGTAACGGTGTATTTACATGAGAACGTGAGTCAGTGAACTCTGCAATAACACCATGAGTTTATTACCCATGGAACCGTTTGAGATGGGGCTATGGGAGATTATCACGCGAACTTTGCAAAAGTTTAGGTTGAAATACCATTATTTTAGGTTGTAGTAGATGTTTGTAGTAGACCCCATGTCATGTCCAGGCTATCTCATTCCATTTTTGGTTGCCTGGAAGATATCACAGAACACGATAATACCGCCTGTTGTATGTTTGTTTTTGTTTTATGTATTGTTTTATCTTGGTGTACAATAAAGTATATACAAATAAATAAAAAGATGCAATAATGGCAGTAATAATGTTAAGATGACAAAATGTTACTTATTAGGTACTGTGGCTGGGTTGATCGAAGACCTTAAAAAAGTGGTGGAAGGATAGGAATGACGGAGAATCGGGTGTTGTAGAGTTTGGTAAAGCCAGACAGGTAATCATGGCAGTCTACTTTAGGACTAGAAAGCCTGCTCATTATTTATTACACGATGAATCAGCTCTGGACCTGCAGCTCTCCTGATGGAAAGCTTTGGAGGGGAGCGAGCTTGCCCAGACGATGTTTTCCATGATCAGTTCATACTTGCTGACTGAAGGCTGACGGGTTAAAGATGGTAGGGTACGCAGACGCAGAGAGTTTGGCTGGTGCCTGCAGAATTGTGATTAGTACTGATTCATGTCAGTTACCTGATTTCTGAAGGGGGTCTGTAGGCTGCACTGGTAACATACACGTCGGAGTCAGCTCTTGGGGAGCCGTTGGTGTGCTGTGGTCTTCTGCCATTCCTGTGCTCTCCAGATGGAGACCGGGTCCTTTCGTCCATCGTCTGGAAAATACAGGAAAAATGAGTTCGTTTTCTCAAAGAGTGCGATAGTAATTAGCACAGGCTAAAAATATTGTGATTATGACTTTTGAACCCACTGTAACAAGTAGTTAACACCGAAGTAGTTCAAGGTTTTGGTTTTGCTAGCAGGAATGTTTCGCGTAAGTTATAAGAGGTAAGCGTTTATGTAGCACTAAGCGGGTAGGAGCTTTATTTAAATAAAAAGTTTTTTTAGAAAAAAATACTACCGACTTCCAAAAATAAAGTTATTTTTCACTTTGTGGTTTTTAATTTGGAAGTCGGTAGTTTTTTTTTGTTAAAAAAGCTTTTTATTTTTCACTTTTTAGTTGTACCTAATAGGCAAGTTGTTTAGTAAAGGTACCTATAACGCCAGTATAGATAACCCGAATGTCATGAAACTTGAACATAACCGGTGAAATGAGTGATCTGCGTACCCTTAAGAGAGTACTGGCGTGATGTTATGTTATGAAATGGTATAATCAATAAACACACATACGATTGCAGCAATCCCGAGAGATTTACCGTTATTTATTGAAGAGTTCTGAATTATATCTTATCTCCGAAGTTCGTCATCAGATCTTCACCAAATTAAAATTTACTCTTTCAAACAAAAAAAGAATTTTCAAAATCGGTCCAAAATTGACGGAGATATGCGTGAACATAAACAAAAAATAAAAAAAACAAACATAATGTCGAACATAGAACCTCCTCCTTTTTGGTAAGTCGATTAAAAATATTAGAATTAAACTTTATTAACGTTCACGAGAATTTCAGGACAGTCAAAATTCTCTCATTCGCTGACGAGAATCTCCAGGCAATTTATATCACTCATGTTTCGTAAACACAGGAGCGATAGATTGCCTGAATCGTGGCTTCTTTATCTAAAGAAACATTTAAATGAGGACACGAAAAGTTTGTTGACACACAACCGCTGGTCGTTTACAATTTGTGGTGGAGACCAAAATAGTTTATAATCTGATATTAGCTTCGCATTCCCCACTGCTCTGCTATGATGTTACGAGCCATCATTTTAATTGATAAACTGTGCAGGCGTATTTTTTATGCTATACGACGTAAACCAAAATAGCTACGGCCGGTTTATCGTAGTATTTTGGGTAGTGATTATTTTTCCGATATAATGAGACATGGCAAAATGTGTGTGTACAATAGTGCACCTCTTCCTCATTATCATTATCATCATAATTATTAGTAGCCTAATTATCAGCCTTTTTAACGTTCCCACTGCTGGGACACAGGTATCCTCTCTGTGAGAGAGGGAACAGGCTATAATCCATCACGCGGTCCCAGTGAGGGTTGGTCGATGTCACATGAATTTTTGTTTCTAGGATATGCCGGTTTCCTTACGATGTTTGCATTCACCGTTTTTGGAGCATTGGTGGTGAAATAATGGATTATTGGATGATTCGCACGAATTGAACTCGCATCGCGAATCGACATTTTTTAATAAAATTATTGTTTCTGTGGCGATTCGCACGAAGTTAAAGTAATCAAACACAAAAGCCCGACTCCCGTGCTACTCTTGCAAATACAGCCGTGATGTTCAGTTGTAGAATGAGACACGATATACTTTGAATGAAAGCAAGATGGTGCCTGTCACTCGCTTGCATGTTCCAAGAATGTTCTCTCTGCTGGGACTCAGTCGTCTTTTCTGAAAGAAAAGGGGGCAAAGGGCGAGGTAGTTGGTAGATGAAATATTTTTGTTATTTGAATGTAGTGTTATTTTGTCTTTGGGTGCAACTCTGCCTAACCTTTCGGGGAATAGAGGGTGATGTTATATTATTAATTTGTCGGTTTCCTTTCGATGCCTTAATTAGTCCTAAATATAAAATCGAGTTTAACTTATCACTAGCGGATACCCGGCGTGTGATACTACGCTAAAAAATACATATTGTTTATTAGATCTAAAAAAAGGTTATTTCTGTTTTTTTTTTGTTTTAGCCGTCTGAAACCATCTTCGCATTACTGTCTTTCTAATGAAACCGGTTTTGGGCACATCGGTTTGATAGTTTCAAAGTATATAACGGACATAGGTAGAAACAATTTTTGTGTTTTAAATAACTTTTTAACCGACTACCAAAAAAGGAGGAGGTTCTATGTTCGACATTATGTATGCTTTTTTTTTTTTTTTTTTATTTATGTTCACCGATATCTTCGTCAATTGTGGACCGATTTTGAAAATTCTTTTTTTGTTTGAAAGATTATATTCCGAAATTGGTCCCATTTTAATTTGGTGAAGATCTGATAAAGAACTTCGGAGATATACAACAGAACTCTTCAATAAATAACGGAAAATCTCTCGGGATTGCTGCAATCGCATGTCTGTTTATTGTTTATACTATTTCATAACATAACATCACGCCAGTACGCTCGAAAGGGGTATGCAGATCTCTCATTTCGCCGGTTATATTCATTTTTCATGTTATTCGGGTAATCTATTCTGTCGTTATAGGTACTTACTTAACTACTTCCCTATTAGGTAGGTACAACTAAAAAGTGAAAAATAAAAAGCTTTTTTACAAAAAAATACTACCGACTTCCAAATAAGAAAACTAGAAAGTGAAAAATAACTTTATTTTTGGAAGTCGGTGTCCATAACTTAAAAATTTGGTACCTACCAAAGACACCGACTTCCAAAAATAAAGTTATTTTTCACTTTCTAGTTTTCTTATTTGGAAGTCGGTAGTATTTTTTTGTAAAAAAGCTTTTTATTTAAAATAACATTATTAAAATTTCGTCCTTCGCGGCTCTGGCGTTCTTCAAAACAATTCAAGTTCATGAAAACGCGCGTCAGAAGTTGAGTAGAAGAGTTCACACCTCCGCCTTTTCTTTATTTTTCGAGTTTTTTTCCCTTCTCTTCAGTTTCTAATTTTGTCATTTAAGGTGTATATATAAATCTATTTTTTTACTTTTTATGCGTCAACAAAAGTTAGTTTTTTCTAAGACTATATTTTAACTAATCATAAAATCATGCATTTATTTCCCAAATGGCTAGAGAGATTGGTTCCAAAGGCACATTCACACTGATAATTTATAAGACCCATGACTGTAATGGAAGCGAGTCTTTTGGCAAAAAGAAAAAAATGAACATAGAACATAGAACTGAAAAAAAATGCAAAAGTATTGAAGCAGATTCTGATAAGGAATATGAGAATTATCTTACCCGTACCGTGTACTCCGACAGCGTCCTCTCAGACGGCGCCCTGTGACTGTCATTCTCTTCTCTCGAAGATGCTCTGTGATGATAACCACCAGAAGAAGGCGAGTCCACGCCAGACCTGTGCGTCGCTACGTAGTGGTTGTTTTTCAGTTTATGCGCCATCTTGAATCTTCAGGATCAGCACTGACACATAACTAAGGTCTACAGGTCTACACTAATGGTCTACTGGTCACCTACTAGGGTCACAGTCTTGCAAAGTTCGATGGTTGTAGACTAGAGTGCATTTTTGCTCGGTGTTTGAGCGCATACGACTTTGTGGTATGCGTGCGTTTTTAGTTCATCGTTTGTCGTTGTTTTGTGTGTCTGAAACAAAGAGAAAGAATGATTAGTTTGTTGTAAAACTACGGTACGGTGTGTTTGTGTATCTGTCTGTGGCATCAAAGCTCCTAAATAGACGAACCGATCTTGTTTTTGCTTTTTTTGTTTGAAACGTGTTTTTGTCGAGAGTGTTATTAGGGTTAGGCTATGTTTGATGAAAATCGGTCCAGCCGTTCAAAAGTTATAGGTGTTTTACTGTTTGAATGGAGTGTTTTCGCAAGATAGCGTGTCATAATTACGTGTTCAATAGATTGTCGATCGAAGCGTGTCTACTACTAGATAAATTCTGTAGCATGAAATAAAAATGTGTCGGGGGTTTTTAAATTTTAGGTACCATGAATATCTACTTTTGAATATGAAATAATCTTCATCTTTCTGACTGACCGACACAACTTAAAAGTGCCTGAAGATGGTGTCATTGAAATAAATACTTTGTGTTAGTAGTTGCGGAATTGAGTTTGACAAAAACCTAGAACAATCAGCTCCTGAAATACTATGAAAAGAAACATTTGCTGAAAGATTATTAAAGACATGTCAAGTGATTTGATTGGTCATTGTAATAATTTCAGTAAGCCAATCAGAAAAGTTTTACTGAGTTTATCAAGCTGTTTTTATCTTTATTGACTTTTCAAAAATAGAGTGTTATTCTGGTCAATTCTGGTGCATTTTCCTATCAAATCGAGTTTCTACGGCGTAAAAGAACCACAGACAACATCTGGAAATTCAAAAACAAGTTCTATCCAGCAGAATGTAAACGAAATCGAACTGTTTGGACGACCTTGAACGAGTAATGAGAGCCCAACCAATTTCGGGTCAAACCGTTCTGGAAATAGAGTTTATAATGCAATAAAGTGTTAGCAAGTAAGACTTATTGCATGAAACAATGGTACATTCCGATCTTAGTCGATTAGTGACGCAATGATAGCAGGTATCGAGTCATATCGATATTATTTACCTGTTAAATTGCTCAGTGTTGTGTTACGATTTTTTGTAGTTTTTATCGATTACTATGATCTATTATTGCACGCAGTTTTGAAATAAGAAAACCTTTGTGCTGATTAAACTTTTAAAAGAATTGTAGGAACCACGACGCATGTAACTAAAGGTATTGTTTAATACACTAACGAGAAATGAAAAAGTTCCAGTGACATAGCACCAAATTACTCCTAAACTGGAAAGGCTAGCTCAATGACGCCGTCTGTAATATTGAAGTACATTTAATAGCACATCAGAATATTACCAACTAAAAACGTAAATATTGTGTTCAAATTTTAAATTAAATGTCAAGAAAATTAATTAAGGTGTTTGTCGGCATTTTGTGGGTGACCTTTTTCTTGCTCGGCAGTTTAATATACCCAGAATGCAGAATCACAGTTTAGTCTGAGAAATATGTATCGCAGTTAGAAAATAATTAGAAATTGTTTAATATACAAGTAATACATAAGCTGGTACGTAGTTAAACACCAGTTTGCATGTCAAGAGTGGCTTAAATATTACCTACAGCTAGATTACATAGGTGATAATTGCCAGTGAGCCTCAAAATAGACAGTGTTGGGTGTCGATGACCAGAGCAGACAGTAGCCCCCTTATTTATAAGCTCGGAGTAAAGTTACAACCAGTATCAACCAGGTATTAAACATATATTTTTCGAGGTATAAGCTTGGCTATCATAATAATGAATGATGATGAATATCAGCTCCACTGCTGAACATAGACTTATCCCAAACGTCGCTACATTGACAGGTCCAGTGCGTCTCGCATCCAGCGGACTCCTGCCACCCTCACCAGGCCATCTGCCCACCTAGTGGGCGGCCTTCCAACGTAGCGTCATCCAGTTCGCGGTCGCCACTCCAGAACTTTTCGGCCCCATCGACTATTCGTTCTGCGAGAGTATCGCAACTCTTCAGGCTGTGTCGGTAACTTTGGTTGTAGTGCGGATATCCTCATTTCTGATTCTCGGCGTAACTTTCAACATCATTATCATCATATCAGCTGAAAGACTATGTCCACTGCTGGATATCCTCTATCCTCTTCCAAACTGCGTAACTTTACTCTGCGTTTATTAACAAGTGGGTAGTTGTACAAGATAGTAGCTTTCCCTAAATGATAAATGATTTATTTTCTGTAAGTTGGTTTGTACAAACACTTTCACATGTCGATCATATTTTTAAAACTAGATGAGGTCGGCGTTTCCTGTCTGACTACTCTGAGAAGAAAGGCCGAAACAAACTCAGAGGTCACAGTCTCTTTTAAAGTCCAGACAAAATCTTGGTTAGATCATGTGAAGACCATGTAGACTGATGTCTGAAATGGTCTTTTGAGAAAAGAACCAGCCAGATTGAGTGGACCTGTCCAGTCAGTGCACGCATTTGTCAATAACCGTGCAGCTCAACTTAGAATTTAAGGAGCTCAACGAATTGACGAACAATACCAAAGAAAGGACATTCGGGTAGGCCGCATAAATACTCAAACTGCCAGACCATGATTAAAAACTAACTAAGATAAATTCAAATTAAAAAAAAGAATAATCCACATAGTCTTCACATTCACAATAATTAAAATAAAATAATATAATACTTTAAAAAGTAAATATTCTTGTCATTGCAAGAAAAATTAAAAAAAATAAAAATATAATTAAAAACTAAATCCATGAAGCAAAATAAAAAAAAATAAAATAACGAAATTAATTGGAGCAGCTCAATCCCAAGCTTTTTTGTCCTCAACGTAATCTTTAATGTTATAAAACGCTTTCTGGCACAACTTACGTTTAATTAATTATTTGAATTTATTAACACTTAAACCTTGTACGTCGCTTGGAAGCTTATTATAAAAGCGTACACATTGACATCTAAACGAGCCACCTATTTTCTTGAGCCTTGTCCCTGCCGGAATTCCCTTAATAAAAAGCTGCAAATACTATTAACTAATGCCTCACAAAACGATATTCTTCTGTGTTATTAATAGTGCACATAAGTGGTACTGTCCCAGGGTCTGCGTGAGGAAGTAGCTCACAACGGTGAATTGAGAACATTTCGTAAATTCCTGCTGCAATCAATGAAGCGGTCCAAGTCACAAGATGTCAGGGATTTCTATTAATTTGTACTGAAATGTGGAAATTATGGTAAGAGTCAAGCTGTTCACTTATTAGTTGAATGGTGAAGAGCCATGGGATCTTTTACTACCTGTGGGCTGTGCTGTGACCCGTCGCCATGACCATCCCTGCATTTAACCTACCCTAAAAATTATTATTATGCTACGTAGGGTGATAAGGGTGCAGCCCATTTTATAGAGGAATCTATGATATTGTCATTAACAGTGGTTTTTTATTAGGGTTCCGTACCGACCTGATTATTATGACTCCTCTGTCCGTCTGTCTGTCTGTCACCAGGCTGTATTTCATGAACCGTGATAGCTAGACATTTGAAATTTTCACAGATGATGTATTTTTGTTGCCGCTATAACAACAAATACTAAAAACAGAATAAAATAAATATTGAAGTGGGGCTCCCAGATTATTTGCAATTTTTTGCGATAATGGTACGGAACCCTTCATGTGCGAGACCGATTCGCACTTAGCCGGATTTTTGTTTGTGTTTTGTGCATAAATAATTGTTGTAGAACTTAATAATAATAAGTTTGACCGTAACATTTGTCTTGCGCCAGCCCAGTCTATATGCATACTTTGAACGGGCCATTGTTTTTGAACGTAGCAGGTCGCAGGTACTGTACCTACTGCATTGGTCAGAAAGTTCGTGTTATTTCACAAGTTCCTATGCTAAAGCAAAGGCAGGCCAACCAGTTGATTAAATGGAGGCAGCAAATTACCACCCTTTTCAGCTTAAGGGGTGAATAGGAACAAATTATTGACAAAATTTTTTTTTTTAAAACAATCTTTTTTCGTATTCTTCTCAGCAAACCCTTTCAATTGATTCCCATTTCATGGCAGTGTACATAAACTAGTCCGTCATCTTGGGCCGTCAACCATATTGGATTTAGAATGACGTCACTTAGCTAACCATGCATTGTCATCCAAACTAAACGTGTATGCAAAATTTCATCTTAAACGGTGGAGGATAACTGTTTTAAAATTCGGTTGCAAGATTTGACCTGAACACACTTACAAACATACATTGCAAGTTAAATAAAAGCTTGTAAAAAGAGGGTTTTTTTTTATTACATGTAAATTAAAACGGTTTCAGCGGCTCACAACGTCTAAAAACGGGCCCACATAGGACGATGGTAACTGATGAAGGAGTATGTATGGTATTTATACCCATATCATGGCAATGCACAAAAAATAACTAGTCCGCCATCTTGGGCCGTCCGCCATATTGGATTTAGAATGACGTCATTTAACAAACCATGCATTGTCATCCAAACTAAACGTATATGCAAAATTTCATCTTAATCGGACCTAAACAAACATCCATCCATCCATCCTCACAAACTTTCTCGTTTATAATAGTAGTAGGATTAACACACGAAACATCTCGCTGGTCCTTCGGGGTAGGCAGAGTTCTTATGTACACATTTCTTCACTTTGTTTAATCCTCACTTTAGGGGAGTTCCCATTGCCATCAATGGAGCACTTACCCAGATTCCAAGCTGCTACAGAAAAAGCCAGATGGAAAAATGCAATAACCATTTGCTCGTATCTTTGAATCGAAACCAGTATACCATGGTCAGCAACCGCACTTACAACCACTAAACCAACAGCACACAATCAAAGCAGCACCAAAGATCGTAATTTACCAGCACTGGTAGGCATTTGAAGCTCCTAGGAACTTCTCGCAGTCACGACGCGAAATAACACAAACGACTAAACGCCTAATATGGCGGTGTTTATTTGAATACAGTAGAAATTACCTTGCAAGTGAATATTTCGCCAGAAATGGGCGAAAGGCAATTAATTCTAAATCTGTTACCGTTTGTTTTGGTGCTAAAGCTAGGATGAACTGCAAAGTGATAAAGTAAGCATGAAAAGATTTTCAAACTGTGGCAATACTTTGGGTTTTTAACTTCATGAAATGATTTCAACTTCATTAAAAGGTTGGTGGTGCTGGTGCCACCAGTTGGGTATGGCAAAAAAGACATGAAAGTAGGATTAACGCAGTAGAAATGCGTTCCTTGCGAAGTATGTGTGGTGTAACTTTAAATGATAGATTGAGGAATGAGGTAATAAGACAACGTTGTGGTTTAAAAGAAGATGTAGTGACTAAAATTGAAAAGAGTATGTTAAGATGGTTTGGTCATGTTGAGAGAATGAATGAAAGGCGACTAACGAAAGGTATTTACATGGCAGACGTGAATGGAAACGCCGGGAGGGGACGCCCTAGAAAGACATACATAGACCTTATAGGTGATGTTCTTCAGAAAGGCCAGGTGCGCAGTACTCATAACCGACGTGTGTGTATGACTAGGTGTATGAATGTGAGTGAAGCAAAAGAAGTATGTAAGGATCGTAGCAGGTGGCGTTCTGTAGTTTCTGCCTACCCCCATGGGAAAAAAGCGTGAGTTTATGTATGTATGTATGAAAAGGTTTCAATTTCATGTAAAGATTTTCCACAACATGATATTTTTTTTTATTTTTTTTTCCTAAATATTTTTCTCATTATGTAAAGAAATTCACACATACAACATTTCAACATAAACGACAACAACATCAACAACAACATTCAACATTCATCAACATCAACATTCAACATTCAACATCGTCGTTTTCTTTTTTTTCGTTGCATTTTACAACAATTTTTTTTTCATTTTATATTCGGTTTTTACGTTATATATGAACGGGCTGTTATTCTATGTTATAAGTTTATTCTACAATTGGCAATTTTACATTTGACTTTTATACGTTTCTGATATTTTTGTAATTTTGGCGGACCGAATCTTTTAATCATTACTTTTATTGAGTTTTTGTTATATTTAAATTGTATTATTCATTAATTTTATATTGGGTTATTATCTGTTTATAATTTAATGTAGGAGTGTCTAGCTATGGACTGGAAGATGTCTGAAAAAAATCTGTTGATATTTTTGTGGTCTCACAGAACAAATTTTAAAGTTAACATATGGTTTAAATCGATTATAACCTTAGCTACGCGAAAAAAAAATTGTGGCGGGTTCCGCTGATCGTAGACAACACCGTATAGGCGCTTTTTAACTGTTAATACCCCATACCTAATATCAGTATACCTATTATGAAGTTTTGGGTTTGAGCATTTTAACTTGATATAGTGGAAAGGCATTTCTCATAAGATTTGTCCCTAAACTTTACAAAGTAAAGGATAATCTAATGGACATTCTAATATTAGAACGAACGATATCGTTACTGGTCGTGTACGAATTTAACTACCTTGTTAGACCGCACCCTTAAAATAGGCTGGTGTAAGGTTACGTTTGCGAAAGCTTTGTCGTTGGTTTGAAGCCTTGTTTATGTGTGACCAGAAAATTGGTCTTAATTGCGAACTAACCGATTGTAGACCGCTTTGTTAGTAATTGCGAACTAATCGATTGTAGACCGCTTTGTTAGTAATTGCGGACTAACCGATTGTAGACTGCTTTGTTAGTCTAGTGGTGGTTAGTCTGTAGCAGCATCAACGCCGCCAGTTACGAATTAATGACATGACGTCACACAATACTGCATCGCGCAAGCATAGTTTTTGGCACGATTTGAACACATACAACACATAACAGTCCGACAACTGTCGGGCAGTTGCCCGGACCAGACAACACCTCCCTTATCAATGGAGGTTTGAGTGACACAGTTCCCATACCCCCAAACTGCAGGTGACCCCAGGTGAGTATAAACGTCAGCGCAGCCTTCGTGCGAGAAACTTCAACGTGACGTCATCTTCACTTCCTTAAGTTTTCGAGCAGCGAGTCACTCCTAAGCAGCGAATCCTGAGCTCGCTGCCTAGACCTTGAGTTTTTCCAGATTCTTATTCTTATTCTTTATTGTACACAAACAAAACAAAAGGACAGTATATGTACAAAGGAGAGCCGATAAAAAAAAGGCCAAATGTGACTTTTCAGCAGTGGGTCGGATACAAAGTTTGTGCTCGATTGCCCCAACCACAGGATATAGGAATGCCCCAAATTACAAGAGACTAAAACTGAACCGGCGTAATGTAAGCTTACTATACGGACATATCGGAAAAAATAAAAATGAAATGAAATCTCTGGCTACCCCTTTGGAGTATACAAAAGTGATGTTACCACATACATAAACTCACGCCTTCTTTACATGGGGGTAAGCTGAAAATACAGAACGCTACCTGCTACAGTATATACATACTCAATTTGATTTGTTTAACAAACAATAACAAAACTCCTTTATTTCAATTAGGCCATTAAACAGCACTATTGAACGCCAAAAATTTAAATGTATTAATAATTGATTCTACCGTCCATTCGGAAAAGTAGCTTGTTATGGAGAAGAACGGAGAAGAAAATCTATATATGGTTTATGTTCACACAACTGGCCATTCAAGCACGCTAGCTTGAGTACATACTACGCAAGTGTCCTTTAGGAAGCACGTCTCCAATACCCGTACGCACCCTCCAGGCATGCCCAATCACGGCTGCCTTGTAAATACCTTTTGTTAGTCGCCTTTCATTCATACTCTCAACATGACCAAACAAACTCTTTCCCAAAGTATTACGTTATCCTGGGAACCACCCAGGAGACAGACCGCAAAGATCTTAACTGCCATCGAAATAAGCTATTAACGCAGGAGTGTCCAGCTGCAAAGGTTTAATTGGAAACCATGTTGCTCAGTTATCACCATTGTATCGACAATCAACTACTCAAGTGTTTCCCAATGGCTGTTGGGGTAAAACTAAATGAAGGAATTAGTGATAAAGTTGATTAAACAACTAGTTGGTGCACGTGGTTTTAGTCGCATCGATAGTGGACGCAAGCGCTGCAGCAAACTAGGACAAATTTCCGTGCGTGCAAGCGTTTTTGCCATACCTATTATTGGAAACAAATACTGAAAGAAACTGCTCACAATGTTAGGACCCATTAATATTATTGCTAATTTTTATCCGTGGTGCTAGGCAACTGGGCTTATCCCAGTTGTAAACGACCCTTTGTGCCTATTGGCCTTGCTTGTTCTTTCACCTGCTTGACATGGAGGGAAGTGATAATTTGTATTTTTTCCTATTCCTTTGTTATTATTTTCTGATTAATTTCGTTGCGGGATCCAAGACAGTTAAATTCATTCTCCGGGACTTCGTCGATACAAAGGTGAAGGGATTCGATCGGGGACATATTTATGAACCTTTGGATTTAATCTAATCTCATAATTTTTCCTTATGTTTTAGTTCAATTGTTCAACTGGCATTTGAGTTGAATGGAACGTATCTATTTATTGTAAACAAGGTGTGGCTTGAGCTATAATAAGCTTAGAATGCAGCTCTACAGCGTGGTGAAGTCTAGGCTACTATTACTTACACAGTTCCGAGGAATTTCCGATAATTAGAGAAACCTTTCATCAGAGGACGTAGAAGGTTGTTAAGTGGGGCAACAATTATTAAAAAAGATTTTGCGATCAAGATTTAATTTGTTGTTTAATAGGCTAGAAATGGACCATTGTTTATGAAAAAACTCTGAGTTTGATGTGAGCTGAAACCAGTCATCGATCTAGAGACTGATCGTGACAAACGTAGATTTACCCCACGTAGATGGACCCGCAATGTTAGTTAGATGAATGAAGTCTTTTTAAACGTCATCTGCTGCTAGACGCTGCGTCAAGATACTATAAGGGAAAGGTCTGTAGAGGTCCGCTGTATCGCCCACTACTCCTTAAAAATACTCTGATTAATGATGAATGCTTCAGAATAATTTATACGTAGTAGTAAAACAGTTCTTGCAACGTAAACGTTGAAACCTTACTACACCAGAAGCTACGAGTATAAACACGGTTATTTTATCTGCGAGGGCGATTGTCGAAATGACAAAATATAAAGATTGATCACTTGATATTTTAATATCGCTTGGCAAATTCCATAAATTTTTGACATTATTCCATTCGTTATGGCAACCCTTTCAATGTAAGAATGTCACTTGTCAAGACCCTCTGAGGAGTTCTTATCAAAGACTTCCTAAATCAAAACAACGCTTTGATTATAAGTTTTTAACAAAAGACGATCACATTTAGCAGCCTGATTAATCGGATAGGGATCGTTAAGTAGCGGCTGGTCAGTGACCCTGGCTGGTACGAAGGGCTGGCTGGCCACCTGCGAATCTCAGACAAGTGAAGCGGCGACTGGATTGCAGTTACTAAGATAACGGACCGAAATGATAAACTGCCCCGCGGCTACGGACTTTGTAGGGTTGCCATTTTATCTGTGGGTAGTGTGGGTACCGTTTTTTTTAGTTTTGTGGCATGGGTAAGCCCATGAAATTCCTGGGCTCTACGTTCAAAGCGCGGGAATGCATTTGGAATATGAGGAGGCGGCAAATGCGCTACCTGGTTGGGGCCTTTACTGGCCACTTTGGAACCAACGACATGCTCATGAAGATGGGTCTAACCGCGACACCTATGTGCAGGTTACATACGGAACGCATGGAACACCTTCTGTGCATATGCGATGCACTGGCTGGTAAGCGAATGAGTCTCCCAGGAGTTGGATATCCAAAACCAGAAGACTATAGGCTCATATCTCCTAGTCTCGTTGTAAAACTCATGAAGAGAATTTTCAACGAGATTGGGGAGGAGTAGGTTATCTAGGGGACCACAAAAGATCCCAATGGGTCGAAGTGTTAGAGTTATTTTTCGGCCCCTCCACAAGATAAGATAAGATGGGTAAGCCCATCCAGCCAGTCGAAAGGATACTTGTGCGAAACATACGTAACAGTCCACGCCAGATGTACAATTTTATAGCTGTTTGTTATGCTATTGGCGGCGATGGCGAGAAATGCCGAAATGAAAGGAACATTTCGATAGCGCTTCACAATACCATATTTTTTTTTAAATTTAATAAATCGCTGTCGCGACGTTTTCGTTGACAGATTGTCACTAGTCTTAAACTTCTGGTGTACTGATTATATCTACCTACACCTGCATTAAGTCAGCCTGCTGTGCTAAAGAAGTGTCTGTGTTTCCTGATAGCTACAACCTCGGTATCTTTAAGTCAAGAGTGATCAGGTGAGACAGTCAAACGCGAGCTTATCATTAATAAATATATAAATAAAACCGGCCAAGTGCGTGTCTGACTTCGCACAGTTTGGTTCCGTGACAAACCGCAAAATCAAGTTGGTTGTAAAGGAAAAATCAGGTTGAGAATAGTCACCAATCCCTTGCTCTTGTCAAATTTATTTAGGCACAATATAATTAGGTATCTTGAATTTCTAAGTAGTAGCTTGGAATCTTGATTTTAACCCGTTTAGGCTGTTCGGCTGGCACGTTATTTCATAGAACTTTTAACTAAACCTCAACCACTTTGGAATATGATTGGATGTTAAATAATTATCGTTAGTAAAAAAATATCTATTAAGAACGTCGATTTCGTGCCAACCCTCGTCGCTCCCGTACACATTGTACATTGTACAAACTGCAACATAGATTGCAGACTATTTTTAATCACGCTACGTCCTAATTCCAACCGTAACTACTGGTGTTAAGGTTGAAAATGAACAACCTTGGGGAAGTGTAGAGTGGTTGATTGTAGCGGAATTAGGTCGGAACCGAACCCGCTACTATTATGAGACGAAAGTTTACGAGTTTGAACCTATGTGTTGATGGAGGGACGATTTATTATACTTTTCGGAATTGATAAAGTCAATCATTAAGATTTACATACCAAATAAGAATCCAAACTGTTAATTGTATCGATTGGTGGCAAAAAATAAAGAATATTTCTTTGACCTATTACTGGCTGAGGGATAGCGAATTTTACAAGCTTTTATTAAGTGTTACCTGTCTCATGGTTTGTGTGTAGGTTTGTAATTAAAATTTGCAAGGTAAATATCCACTTCCTGGTGTTTGATTGAGTAAAAGTTAAAAAAAAAACAATGCACACGTATTTCAACTCAACGATTATAGTTTACAGGTGCCGCGAGTGAGTGAGAAAAAGTTAATTAAAAAAATCAAAAAACCACAACAACTAAAAAGTTGTAAACAAGAAGAAAATCATGCTGTGCAGTCGGAGGACACGTATTCGCGAGTTGGCTGACCAGAATATTTTTGTCCCCTACAATATGACGCCCAAAAGCAGCCATTTTATATTTTTCAATTTTGATGTAGCCAGTGACACTCGCAGGGTTAAGACGAATTGATTGACGAGAACCATCAAAATCGGCCAACGCGTTTGGTCTCTAGAACGCAACATATGAACAAACATAAATACATAGACTGATAAACACATTACACTCCTTCGGCAGTCGGGTAAAAACAAATGATATTGTATCTCTTAAAAAGATAAACACGAAACAAACTAAAAAGTATAATGCTTATAAAGTATGTCTCCAAATGTAATTTATAACTATTCTTAGATGATAATTTTTGGCCTAACAGAATAACGTTCAGGTGTTTTTTTTTTAATTATAGATAGGCTCGCGCTTGACCACTATCTCACCTGATGGTAAGCGATGATGTGGTCGACGGTGTCGGTGGCGGAGTTTATGTACAAAACAAAAGCGGATGCGAGTTAATTATTGTGCCAGTATGAAATAAATCTTAAACAGTATTTTAATTTAATTAGCTTTAATTGCAAATCGGTCATTGACAATATAAGGGACATTTGTGAAATGGCTGATCTGGTAGCACTCCAGGAGACGTGGTTGCTTCGCTATGACATACCATTATTGGGAACTATTTTTAATAATTTTGAATATACAGGTAAGTCTGCTGTAGATACTTCTGTGGGCTTGCTCAAGGGAAGACCTCATGGGGGACTTGCCATACTCTGGAGAAAAGGTATGTTTGATAGTGTTACTGTGGTGCCGTGTGCTTGCACTCGACTGACAGCTATACGAGCTGATGTTGACGGCCGCTCCATTATGTTGTTGTTGTTGCATGTTTTTTCTGTGTATATGCCGACTGACTCACTCGATAACCTTCCAATTATGACGGAGGTATTGGGTGAAATAAGTGCAATAGTAGTTAGTGAGAATATTGAAACCTTGTTTATTTTGAGTGATTTAAACTCTCACCCTCACGAATTATTTTATAACGAAATGATAAACTTTTGTTCGAATCAGTCCTGGATCTGTGTCGATTTGGAAAAGTTAGATACACAGACTAATACTTACACGTTTGTTAGCGAGGCTTATGGCTGCAGGCGATGGCTGGACCACTGTGTGGGATCATTATCGGCCTGGCAAACTGTAGTCGGGGTACGTGTTATAGAAGATGTTTACTTGTCGGATCATTTACCTTTACTTGTTAGTTGTGACATAACTGTGGTAAGGCCTAAGTTGGTGACGTGTCGCGTGACTCGGTTGTTTGAGGCGGGCGAAATGAAACACAGATAAAAATTTACCATGAACTGTGTAACAATGCTTTTAGAGCATTGATTTGCCCAACAAATTCGCGGAATGCAGTCGTGGGTCATGCAGCTTGGTTGAACACAAAGTAGTATTGGTTAGGTTGTATAACAATATTGTGGAAACCCTGAGTAACGCCGCGGTTGGGTCTAGCGGGAAGCGTGGCACAAAATTAAATAAGGGTAGGCAGTTATGTGGCTGGAATATACATGACCGTGACGCTCATAGGGTGGCCAGGCTTAGGTTCGAAACGTGGATAGCATGCAGCCGGCCCACTTTAGGAATTATTTATGACGAAATGATCGAGTCGCGTAAAATATTCAAAATTCATGCAGCTTGGTTGAACACAAAGTAGTATTGGTTAGGTTGTATAACAATATTGTGGAAACCCTGAGTAACGCCGCGGTTGGGTTTAGCGGGAAGCGTGGCACAAAATTAAATAAGGGTAGGCAGTTATGTGGCTGGAATATACATGACCGTGACGCTCATAGGGTGGCCAGGCTTAGGTTCGAAACGTGGATAGCATGCAGCCGGCCCACTTTAGGAATTATTTATGACGAAATGATCGAGTCGCGTAAAATATTCAAAATTCGCTTGAAGTGGTGCCAGAACAATCAGGAGCAGCTAAAGATGGATATTCTGGCTAAACACAGATCGGCAAAGGACTTCTCTAAGTTCTGGAAAGCATGAAGTTAAGCCTGGCCTTCCGGTGAGTGTGAACGGAAAAAGCGAACCAGTCCATATTGCGAATATGTTCAGGGAACATTTTAAGGTGCGCTCCCCGCTGGGCCCTTCAGCGTCATTTATTAGGTCTGAGCCCGGAAATGAGGGGGAGGAGTCGTCTGTACATTTTACGGCTAGTCAAGTAAGAGGCGTTTTGAAGAGAATGACAGGCGGTAAATCTCCCGGTCATGTAGGCTTATTGTGGAGTACCTGCGGCATGCTGGGGTTCATCTACCGAGGGTCCAGGCCATGTTTTTCACGATGTGCATGAGTCATTTATACTTACCACATGACTTAATGAAAACTATTGTAGTGCCTATTGTGAAGAACGGGACTGGAGATAATTATCTCGGACAGGGGGAACTACCGGCCCATATCGCTAGCAACGATAATTGCTAAAGTGCTAAAAAGTATGTTTGATTCCTGTGTAGATAAATGCATTACATTACATGATGCGCAGTTTGGGTTTAGAGCCGGGCTATCCACGGAAGCTGCCATCGTTGGACACCGGTGTATGCGTGTTTCCTTGACCTTTCCAAAGCTTTTGATCTAGTATCATATGATGTGCTCTGGAGAAAGTTGGGGAATGCGGGTGTACCGGTGGTGGTGCTCAATATGCTTTAATATTGGTATTCTCACCAAATAAATTTGTAAGGTGGAATAATACACTCTCTGAGGCAAATATGTTGGAAAGCGGGGTGAGACCCAAGCTTTTCAACCTATACATAAATGACCTCATCGTCGAGCTCAGTAGCAAGCGTGTCGATTGCTCGATAGATGGCGTCTGCGCCAACAACATTAGCTATGCTGACGACATGGTGCTGCTGGGCCCGACTGTGGGTAGTCTCAGGGAATTGTTAAGAGTGTGTGAGGCCTATGCTGCTGCATATGGCCTTGTATACAATGTCTAAAAACCGGAATATATGGTCTTTGGGGTCTCTGGTGGATGCCCCGATTATTAATATAATATTACCCTAAATGGCTTGTGCATAAATCGTGTCACGAAATTTAAATACCTGGGGCATTTAATGACCGAGGGTCTTAAGGACGATCTGGATATTGAGGGAGGCTTTGGCGCGCAGATTCTCCCGATGCTCTGAACAAGTAAAGTTAACTTTGTTCAAGGCGTATTGTCAAAGCTTTTATACGGGAAATCTGTGGGTCAGTCACACCAAAAGATTGCTGGATGTCTTGCGCGTCCAGTATAACAAAATCTTCAGGATGATGTTCGGGTTGCCTCGCTTCTGTAGTGCATCGGGGATAATTGCGCCGTGTCACACTGACTGCGCAAATATTAGGCGGGTAATTTGAATGTGTTTTTTATATTTTAATTTTATGTTATTGTATTTTAATTTTTATGTTTTATTCAATCGAACTGTATGAATTAAGTTATCCGAAATAAATGAATTTGAATTTGTTTCTCGTTTATATATTTATTGTTTTATTATAATAAAACAACGATTAATCCCTACAGCCCTAGGCCAGTGTTATTTACAATATCAAACACAAACCCGGATGACAGTAAAGCAGCTGCCACATTAATAAGATGTAGCGATAAGCGATAGCGAGCCGGCATCCCCGCTATGTCGGTCGTGACTGCGCTTGAGTTAGTTTCTTGCGCAGGCGCAGCCAGGTGCTATTTGCTTTTTAATTACTGTTCTAATTAAGTGTAGTGATTGGCTATTACTTATTGAGTTTATTAATGTGGAGATAAGTGTTTATTAATAATTGTTTGTGTACTAGTACTATTAGGGCTGCGCTTTTCAGATATTTGGTATAATTTTTTTGAGTTTTTAGTAACGTAGAGAGATGAATCTATACTAATATTGTAAATGCGAAAGTTTCGATGGATGTATGTTTGTTAGCTATCGGGCAACACAGACTGCGGCAGGGAATTCCACTCCTTAACTGTACGTATAATGAAATTACATATTTCCAAAATGTTTAGGACGTATGGGTGGGACGTATGCCACATTGGGCACCCGTTTTAACGGCACCTGAGGTATTCCACACACGGCACCTATTGATATTTTTCGCAGGTGCCATTAGTGGAATAATTTATTATTTCAAAGTTTATTCTACATTTGGCACATACGGTACGGATCAGTAGGTACCTACTATTGTTGGGACGTTAATTTTTTTTAGGACGTCAAAATAAAAAATAGATTGAAATCAGTAGAGAATTTAATAACATGATAAAATATAACTTCCTCTTTTGCTATTTTAATTAGATGTTGAACATTATAAGCATTTATTCCCTCTCCCAGCAGTGAGAGCATTAAAAGGCTGATAATAATGATACCTAAATTACCAGGCGGCCAGAATCTAATAAATAAACCAAGAGGTGCCGTATGTGGAATACCTTAGGTGCCGTTAAAACGGGTTATTGGACGACTCGCCCGAATTTCACTCGCCTGAATCGGGCGAATTGTCCACTTTTAAAAATATTCATTTTTCTGTTAGGAGGTAACACTAAGAGGGAGACAGCAATATTCGCTACAAAAAACGAAAGCTCTATACGCTATCAGGTCATTTCGGTTGCGGTAAAGACTAACTGAAGTACCAGGAGATTATAATCATGAGGAACCTAGGCTGGAATCATGAGCGGTAAAAAGAGTACCGGGCGATTTTCGATTCTGAAGCCCTCGTACTCCGTTAGTCTCTACCACTAATGATTCTAGCTCTGGAAATACTTCTTCATGATTCTGGCCTCCTGGTAGTTTGAATTGCTTTCCTAGTTAGTTTCTAGTACAATATCTATTAACTTCGATTAATTCTTCATATTATTACCGAGACGGGTGAGCACGACTGTACTTTTATATTGTTTGTTCTCTAAAATAAAATTGGGGCGAATCGTCCACTAAATAATATTGGAGTGGTCGATTCGCCCACCGATAAAATAACTTCGGGCGAATCGACACAGAAAAATGAATATTTTTAATAGTGGACAATTCGCCCGATTCGTGCGAGTTAAATTCGGGCGAGTCGTCCAATAACCCGTTAAAACGGGTGCCCAATGTGGAATACGTCGAAATGTATCATACTCTTTCATGGGGTTGTTTCCCTGCTGCTGTCATACTCAAGGCTTTTCGAGTTATGAGTGGCTTTTGTCTTGATATTAACTAATCAATACCTGAGGTAAAAACCCGCTGTCGTTTCCGCCTATGCAACGAATATAGATTAGTTAATCGCAAGGTCGTTTGTGCGTGGGAACGGACAACTATTCCGCTCAATATTAACTAGATCAACTGAATAATAGTTGCGATTAGTTTTGCATAACATTGGGGAAAAAATAGCTGACTAATTTGTGCTCGCATTGACTATTCGGCTGTTGGTTTGATTATATATCTACTGTGGCCAAGACAAAGAAGTTATGTACAGTCAGAGAACATTGAACACACACAAGAGAACAAGATCTAATTTTCTATTTTTAGGGTTCAAACGGAGCCCTATCACTCACGTGTCCGTCTGTCCGTAGTGTGTCACACGGGTTTACTGCCAAACGGTTGGAGCTACAGTCAACAAATTTGCACAGTATAAGTATCTTGTTGACCCAAACCCAAACAAATTAAAAAAAATTTTTTTTTTGTTTTTAAGGGCTCATACAGCTAAAGGGGGACGTGACAAAAAATTTAACTACCTAATCGAGTGGGGTATCGTTGTTTAGAGCTCGTTGAGTAGATAAATATTGTATCTATTGTATAAAAAAGTATTGGAAAACAAAGAAATAAGAAGCCACCAAAGCCAGATTTTTGATAAAAATATTGTTACGATGAATGTTTTAACTTCCCATTGACCTATGAACTTGAAATTTGGTGATAATGTTTATTATTACGTATATTTTACTAACAAATACCAATATATTGATAAATTCGATTTTTCTAAGAATTTTTTTCTCATATTTCCTATTACAACCAACTTAATTTTGTGGTTTGGTACGGAACCCTGAATGTGTGAAGCCGGCACCCACTTGACCGGTTTTTTTTTATATTAGCTTAGGCCTACTCTATCCAAAGCTAGGAAAAGTCCTTCCCAAATCCTTCCAAGTACCTACCATATTCTTTGCCTTGATGATAAGCAGAAAAAAAATTGGGTACTAGATTTTCCCCGCGGCTTCGCTCCCGTGGCGCACCCCTCAGGACCCGTTTTCGGGATAAAAACTTGGCCGTCACTCAGGAATAAAGTAGCATTCTACTGGTGAAATAATTTTCAAAATAGGATTAGTCGTTTTTGAGTTTATCCATTGCGAACAAACTCACAAACAAATCTTTCCTCTTTATAATATTAGTGTAGATTTGTTAATTTTTGATGCATCTACAAAAAATAGTTTTTTTTTAAACTCCGTGTACATAGTTTCAAGTCGTCCTCAGTGAAGTTATAATTCATAGGAAATTGTTTTCAGAATTGGCTTCCTAAACAATTAGTTTCCCTTAATTATCAAACTAGAATTAATTTATACTTCCTAATTAATATGACTATTCGAATCTAGCCTTCTATTACAACACTCTACAAATATAAAGATTCAACTTTGATTTGAACATTACTTTCACAGTAGGTAATCAACTCACTCCGCCACAATAATTATAAACTAATAGACTTAACAAATAACGAATCCTTTGTATCCATTCAACGATAATTAAGCACAAATTGGTAACAGCACTATACAAAGGGCTAGTGACGTGCCGACAAAAGGTATCGACACGATGCGTGATTTTAATTTCATAAATAAACGATTTTTAATTGAAACGTCAATCTAGTGATGCGCTTGCTCATTCATTCGGTCTCGTTCTTTTTTTGAATTGATAGAGAGATCTTTTGTGTTCTTTTTTTATATAATATTTTTCTTTGTCAATGTTATTAAGAACAGGGGTATCTTGATACAAAAATCATTTGTGGTATAATGTTTAATAGATTTTGTATTTGATCTCTCTATAATGAAATTGTCGGTTTTATAGAGGACCACCTTAAGTGAGACCTATGGGAGTAGCATGGTCATCCTCGATTTTTTACGAGTGAGAAACTCTAATTGTAAATGAAAAAAAAAAATGAAAGGATAAAAGAAAGATAGAAAGATGATGATAGATGAAAGGATTGAAAATATTACACACCTTAACAACTAGAATCCATTATTATTAATTTTAACTGTAAAAGTTGACATCCAAAAGTGTCGTTTATTTAAAACATTACCTGGTATTCTCGCTATTCGATTTGACATAAGCATTCTCACTTTACGACGAGAGACAAATTCTTTTTTAGGGTACCGTACCCAAAGGGTAAAAACGGTACCCTATTACTAAGACTCCGCGGTCCGTCTGTCTGTCTGTCTGTGTGTCCGACTGTCACCAGGCTGTATCTCATGAACCGTGATAGCTAGAAGTTGAAATTTTCACAAATGATGTATTTCTGTTGCCGCTATAACAAAAAATACTAAAAACAGAATAAAATAAATATTTAAGTGGGGCTCCCATATAACAAACGTATTTTTTTTGCCTTTTTTGCGATAACGGTACGGAACCGTTCGTGCGCGAGTCCGACTCGCACTTGGCCGGTTTTTCGTAATGGTCAGTCAAGGGATCGAATAGTTAAGTTAAGCAGTTTTAGTTTAATTATTAGGTACTCGCACCTTATTGTTTAATCGAATACATAAACCAACATTTTGAATGTAAATGATTGTCCGTCACAAAAGTCACCCGCCATGTGAAAAAGGAATGTGTTTGTACATTGCCTAACATTTACAATCCTTGACCGTACAGAGTACAGATACCAAAGCTCATGAAACTATTTCAACAAACAATTAAACAACTAATTTTATCACGGACATAATGCAATCTCCATATTTCCTCGAAAAGCGGTTTCTAGCTCACAAACAAACAGATACACTGTTATTTATTCTTATATACATTTTGTGTACTTTCTCGTTACAGATTTGATTGTTCCAATTTAGACTTTGATCTGCTTATTTTAGGGTTTGAATTAGCATGAATAGAATTAGCTTTACACTATCTAGGGGCAATGATCATTATTGATAGTATATAGACCTTCAAGGCAGAATGTTAGAGTTCTTAGATTTAAAATATACGGGTTTGTTTTGTGAACGTATCTGCGCGGTTAAATTGAATTGAATTTAAATTATTACATGGTAATATATTTAAGACAAAATTGACAGAGTGGCTACAAAAATGTTGTTTCTATAGCGTTAGGGAATTTTTGGAACATAAAAATGGATGCTAGGAATTTAATTGTTAACAGTGCATGCATTTTTAATTGGTTATTATTATTATTTTCTTTTTAATTTTGACATTTTAATTTAATTTTTCTCTTTTATTTTTATTTTATTGACATTTTAATTTTAGACATTTTATTTTATTGACATTTTTAATGTATGTATTTTTACATGTTTAGGTATATCTTTTGAGTGAGCTGATGAAATTTTAATATGGATTTATGGACATTTGCAATTTAATTTATATATTTACTTAATGTCTTACAATTTATATAATAAATAATTTGCACGCTTGCTTGCAGGCAGAATTCAATTACTTTTAGGCTTTAAGATCTTCCCTTCTGAACAATGTATTTCTAGCAAATAAATATTTGATTTGATTTGATTTACTACGGCAAAGCCAGAAGGCAACACGTAGGTAAGTTTATGATATCAGAACATTCTACAGGAAAAAAATACTCCCTAAACCGTTTTCACCCAGTTCTCTCTTCTGATAGAAAAAAAAAATCTGTCAAATCCTTATAAAGGAAACCTAAGTAAAATTGTGTGTAGAGAAATATAAAAAAATAATTTAATTGCAGATTAGTTATTTTTGTTTACAGCCGTGTGTTTTCACAACGTTTAATTAATTACAGTCATGGTCCAGTCCTCCATGGTATTCAGTATACCTACAATCAATGATATTCTAGTAAACAGATATGTTATGAGCGCACGCATTGTGAAGACTCGGAAACGTCCTAATTGGGACGTATATTCTTTAGTCTATGTCACGCATGGCGAAGAGCGATACGCTTTGTTGAAACAAAAACAAAATTTAAAAAATGCCATCGTGTGTATTTAGAAAGCGTACCAATTATGATACCAAAGTACATAAAACAGAAGGGATCTCATACCTTATGTAAGTACGCAATACACCTCAATGTACATTTTTTTATTGTTTTTCCTATTATTCTGACATTTGGAGGTTAGAAAAAGAAAAAAAACATTGGTGGTCAGAATAATGTTTGTTTAAATTCACACGCAAGTGACAAACACTAGCTGTCTCTTTTTTACCCGACTGCCGAAGGAGGGTAATGTGTTTATCAGTCTATGTATGTATGTATGTATGTATGTATGTAAGTATGTATGTATGTATGTATGTATGTATGTATGTATGTATGTATGTTTGTTCCTATGTGGCGTTCTAGAGACCAAACGCGTTGGCCGATTTTGATGATTCTTACGTCAATCGATTCGTCTTAATCCTGCGAGTGTCACTGGCTACATTAAAATTGGAAAAAACAAAAATGGCGGATTTTGGGCGCCATTTTGTGGGGGAATAAAGATTTTTTTTCTTTAAAACCCATCGTGTGGGGTATCAAAATAAAGGATTTTAAGAGGCGATTTCAAAAATATATAACACTTATATGTTTAAATGTACCCAATTCTAAAAAAAAATAACTAAAAAGTTGTAAATAAAAAAAGTTAATTAAAAAGATCAAAAAACCCGACTGCTTAAAAAGCAAACTAAAAAGACGTAAACAAGAAGAAAATTATGCTGTGCAGTCGGAGGATACATCTGGTTTTGGTCCGCCAGCTCGCGAATATGTATCCTCCGACTGCACAGCATGATTTTCTTCTTGTTTACGTCTTTTTAGTTTGCTTTTTAAGCAGTCGGGTTTTTTGATCTTTTTAATTAACTTTTTTTTTCTTGTTGGTTTTATCAATCCATCCCTTTCGACTTGTAGTGAAATATCAGATGAATGAAAAGTGTGTATGTGTGCTGCCGCTGCTGTGCGGAAAACTTTTTTCGGTTGTTTTGTGAGTGTATAACGTATCTGTTTACTAGAACATACAAAAAAAAAAAAAAAAAATATATATATAAATTCATTGTCTGTATATAAATTTAATTAATCTAGTTTTAAAAACTTTACCTTTAATCTCTCATCTCCCAAAACGGATGAAACTGAAACAAAAGAAAAAAAAAAATAGTTTAAAACTTAGTATTAGTTCATTCATAATTTGGGACTTAACTCATACAGATTTGGCTGTAATATCGTCTGAATGACCGCAATGAGTTACATAGTCGAATGTTAAAAACAAAAGAAAGGAAATTCATGTTTCTTACCAAAAAAAAACCTAACACAAACAGGAAATAATATGCGACACATTCTCGCCATTTAAGCGCAGAATGTCCAATTTGAAAAATGTCCAGCGGTCGCAGTGTCCAAGTCGCAAAATGGAATCACTCAATATAAGTTCAGTTAAAAACTGCATGCTTAGCTGGTTTCTGGGACATGCAGTCTTATTAAGTACTTCCTTGAGGTATCCCGATACCATCAGATATGTTCATACCGACTTATTGAAACGAGTATCAACGATTTCCGCGGTCAGTGAGCTAGAGATGGCTTAGATAAGAAGACCTAGATATCTAGAAGTGAGTTAACGACATGTTTGAAATCTCAGGGTGGTCCCACACCATACCAAACTGGAAAATTATTCATATATAAAATATTATTACAGGGGTATGTAACGTTTGATATAATAACAAAAGATCTAATGATCATATGACCTAATTTCATTTAATGTAATTTTTACTACACTACTACACTTACACTACTATACTTTTGAGACTACTATACTTACACTACTATACTTTTGTGACTACTATACTTACACTACTATACTTTTGAGACTACTATACTTACACTACTATACTTTTGAGACTACTATACTTACACTATTAAACTTTTGAGACTACTATACTTACACTACTATACTTTAAAGACTACTATACTTACACTACTATACTTACACTACTACACTTACACTACTATACTTTTATGGAGTTTCTTGTGCGTTATGGAGTTTCTTGTGCGTAATGGAGTTTCTTGTGCGTTCTTCTCCATAACAAGCTACTTTCCGAATGCACGGTAGAGTCAATTTTTATTACTTGTACATTTTTATTTAGATTTAATGTTTAACGTTCAAAAGTGCCGCTTATTGGCCTAGTTGAAATAAAAATATTTGACTTTTTTTTTTTTACTTCTTTTTTTATTACATTTACTATCTGTTATTATACCATACATTACACACCCTATTATATGAAGGGTTAGGTAAGGGTGTTCTTATTGTACGTCCAGTTCAGTACATCCATTCTTCAGATGTTCCATGGATTTCGAAAATAGGGTAAGCCTAGCAAATTGATACTAAACATGAATGTCCACTTATTCAAAATAACAACAGTAAATCTTGATAGTCGTAAGGTACGAAATGTAATGGATTCCAAATAGCAATCTGATGATAAATTACTTTCCCTGACCGTACAGTGTGTGTTTTTACTATGTTAAATTCAGATAATTTTATCATAATAGACACATAAAAAAACTGTTTATTAAAATCTTTAAAATGCTTTCAATTAGCCCAAGAAAATAAAACTTGCTACGAAAAAAAACCTGCCAAGTGCGAGTCGGACTCGCGCGCGTATGGTTTCGTACCATTATCGCAAAAAACGGCAAAAAAATCACGTTTGTTGTATGGGAGCCCCACATTTACAACAGAAATACATCATCTGTAAAAAATTCAACTGCCTAGCTATGAGGTACAGCCTGGTGACAGACGGACAAACAGAGGGACAGACAGACAGACAGACCGCGGAGTCTTAGTAATAGGGTCCCGTTTTTACCCTTTGGGTACGGAACCCTAAAAACTAGTGGATATTTAACTAGGATTTTTGTATTGGTATTACGACAGAAAAAAGGTTATAAAGGTTTAGGTACATTGAGATACAAACGAACGTTTGCCGCTGCAGACATGATGGCCCATGTTTATTGGGCAGAGCTCACGTAATGCCGTCAGAGCGAGATAGTAACACGGAGTATATAGTTCATGGAATGATATATAGCAGGGCCGTACTTATAACTAGATATTTAAAGCTTCTATGGTTCCAGTCAACAATAGACTCCACAAGGAGGTGGAGGTGGCCGGGATGGGCGGCGTCGCCGAGGCAGGACCAGAAATAGGTAATGGAGGGTAAGTTGACAAATAGTATTGACATTGGCACGTTATAGAAAGGCCTTAGGTGTATTCTGAGTTTATGAAAACAGGCGTCAATGACAGAAAAAGCTCTCTACCAAACCGAGCTTTTGTGTCGTCAATGAATATATAGATAAGCTTAGCAAATTGAGTATCAACATAAATAGTCCATTAATAAATTCCAATCACAACCACTGTATTTTTACTAACAAATGTTGTCAATGACGATGACACAAAAAATCGAATTCAAATAGGCTGTCATTTTGTTCAACATTTAATTGCCTCGACTACGCACCAACGCATATTTCAAAAACAAAACGCTTTATTTCGAACGGAGGCGTAGAAAAACATGGTGTTTTGAAATCGTGGAAAGAATTTGAGCACTCCATTTACGTACTACTCTGTGGTTGATTACAACGGATTGCGCACATATCCGATTCCATTCAGAAGTGTATCTTTCAAATCTTGGAACATACCTACCAACATACATAGAACATTTGTTTATGATACGATTTTATTTAAAAATCTGTAGAAGATAATACAGTAAAACCTGGATAACTGGGACATTGAGGGACCTGCAAGTTTGTCTCACTTAAAGAGATAGTCCACTTACACACTGTTTCAGATTCAAATTCAAAATGTAGTCTCAGTTAAAGAGGTAAAATACACTCGTAGTCTCAAATATAGATATAATTATGTCGATAAAGTCGAAAGAACTAATCCCAGATATAAAGGTTTGTTTTGATCGACTAACAGAGGTAATTTAGTGCTAGAAGCTAATTTCCAGCTATGGAGGTTTGTCACCTTTTCGGGTCCCACTTAACCAAGTTTTAATTTAGTACCTAATCGACAATAAGGTAGATATTTTAACGATTGGGCTATTTCCGTATTGCTAAGGAACGTTCACATTCTAATCTCAATCTTATTTTGCCAAAAATATCGTAATTTTTCTCCACATTTTCAAACGTTTTTCACTTTAATCACAGCTGAGAATTGGTCTTCTGGTATGTCATACATGCTTAAAAAATATCAAACCACTCCACATATTCAAGAAAAATAAAGTGTTCCTACAACTTACCGACCGTAACCGTTTAAACTACGGCTCGTACATCCTATACGTCAGTTTATAATACAAGACAGTTGTCCTGGCTCGGTCTGTCTGTCACGCGGAAGCTCCGAGGTACTTCAAATCGACCGCTACCTATGATTAAGTATCCGATACCAGAACCCAAGACTTTGTTTTAATAGGGACTGGTCTTACTATGTTTGGTTTAAGTTAAGAACTTTCTGCAATTTGTTTGTTTTATGAAGGCGCTCGTGGCTAAATAATAACAGCCGCACTGGTTGGTAATCAAGGTTAAGCAACGCTTGACGAGGTCGGTCCGTGGATGGGTGACCATTTCAACATACCGAGTTTCCTCCGTGCCTCGGCAAGCACGTTAAGCCGTTGGTCCCGGCTGTCAGTTAAAGATCTTTGACAGTCGTTACGGGTAGTCAGAAGCTTGAGATCTGACACCAGTCTTGCCAAGGGGTACCGTGTTTCTGGGTTGTGAAGGCAGATAGGCAGTCGCTCTATGTAAAGCACTGGTACTCAGCTGCATCCGGTAAGACTGGAAGCCGACCCCAATATAGTTGGGAAAAGGCTAGGCAGATTGTTTGTTTGTTTTATGAGGCCTTGAACTTTCAGAGTTTTAGCTGCATCTAAATGACGATTTTTAGGTTTTTAAGGAGATAAACATTTCAATTTGACTATTTATTCATTGTTTGAAATACCTACTACGTGCCCACTTGCTAAATGAAGAACGTATCTACTATAGATGGATATACCATTGTCCATTTTCCTGATTGTACATAGCTGCTTTCGATTTGAGGTTTGAATTTCAGCTCCAGAACAATAATGCAGTCTAGTGTGACTGAAAACGGCCCAATTAATTTCTAGGATGTTTTTTAGATTGTGTTGTTTTTGTTAGGGTAAAATAACAGCTGAGCGTTCATTGCTAGAGCTTGCATTTGTCAGCAGTTGCTATTCAATAATTAGCAGGGTACTTATAAAAGTTTGGATAGATGTGTGTTTAGATGTATGTTTGCTACTCAATCACGCTAGAACGGCTTAACAGATCTAGATGAAATTTGGCACAGACATAGATTATAGTATGGAATATTATATAAGCTACTTTTCATCCCGGTATAATGTTCCCTTGGGATAAGAAAACACTTTTAACGCGGGCGAAGCCGCTGGCAGAAACTAGTGATTAATACAGGCGAAGTTTCTGCTAGCATCTGTGTTCCCTACCACATATAATCCGCCAGCCTTCAAAGCAAGAGTGAGCAGGCACCTTCAGGGCTCGTTCGTTCCATCATAGACGGCATGTAAATCTTTTCATCAGGCGAGATCGAGGTCACGAGCGAGCTCATAAACAAACTAAAATTGAATGATGTATTTTGAATGATTAGCCTAGCCCTACAACACTAAAAAAGATAGCTTGATCTCTGCGACAGCTGTCGGTATCAATACAGTAACAATAGGGCTTGACAAGCATACAATAACGTATACGTCAGTTTGACATATGTCGCAGAGATCAATCTATCTTTTAAGAAGTATAACAACACTCTAAAAAGCCACCCAGGAGGGGATTTTGCCAACCGCCCATGCCTTACACCACAACCCAAAAGAATAATGTTTTACCCCCAAGAAGTCCGTCGCCAGTTTACAACCGATGTCGCTAAAGATATGTCAATGTTGCCAGCCTATTATACCACCAGCTATTTTGATCCCATTACAGTAAGTTCTTGCCCAGCGTATTATTATCGAAGTTTATTCAAACGATAGACTATCGTTGTCTATGTTCTTAAATTATTTGCAGGGATATTAGTTAAAGTATGGTTGCAGATTGGACTACTGCTTTAGGCTAGGGTCGTTTATGGGAATTATTGGTGTGAGGTCTTTGGTTTTAGCCTCTAGCTAGAGGAAAGTCTCCAGCTATATACCCGGTAATGTATAGGATAGTATTAGCAGAGCGAAGGAGGTTACCTCGGGCATTGAGGTAGTACTACCCTAAAATCATATAAACATGTCAAATCCTCAAAATACACAATTGCGGAATCTTTTTACCCAATTACGGTGAAGTCAAAAGGAAGGGTTATGATTTTAGCAGTCTATGTATGTTTATATTTACGTATATTCCTCCGTAGCGCCTAAACTATTCATCCGAATAAGATGAATAAGGTCTCTATCAATTCGTTAATATGGCCCGGGTAAGAGACAAATCACACAAAAAAATCAGAGCCGGGTAACAGTTTTTAAACTTTTTGCTTGTTATAAAATAGTGTTTTCTAGAATTGCCTTAAACCAGAAGGCGAATTCTAACTTTAAAAAAGTTCAAATTCAAACACCAAAATCTCAACTCGGCGACAATCACGGAGCGTTACGTGCTCCGTGGCGACAATATATGTCAAAATGTATTGAAAGGTGGTATAGAGGTATTTTGACAAATTGACACTGAGATTACCTATCAGGTCTTCAAAGAGATATTTTGACAAATTGACACCGAGATTACCTCTCAGGTCTTCAAAGAGACCCTTTGTGTTGACTACTCTGATTCAGTCGATGAATCGTTTTCTACATCGATACCTTTGAAAGATTCTTCCTCTATCAACCCTTACCATCTATCCAATGCTTTCATACCTGTCATAGTTCGTCTGGATCGGCTCATTCAGCCCTCAATCCTTAGTATCTGTCATCATAGCGTATCGCGGCCGTGGATCGTGATTTAAGTCTTAGATCTGAATGCGTCACGTACTTGTGACATTACTGTCAAAGAACAGGCGAATCTATAGTATGCCAGGTTTGATCAAAACTGATCTAGGAGAGAAAAATAAAAGGCATCAGGGCCATGTGGTTTGACCAAATAAATTATCCCTTTATTTTATCAACTTTTAGAGGAGGTACATGATAACATGTCTTCCCAAAGAATCGCTACAACAACCGGTTCTATTCTTCTCTCATCCAGCTAATTCTTCCGATCTTCACTAAGTCATCTAGGTCATTACTCCACTGTGTAAGATGCCTAACCTCGCTAAGTCTGAATAAGAAAAGGACCAGCTTAACATTTGCGAGGGGGATGCATTATAATGGCTAATAATTATGATTTAGGGATCTCGCTAAGCCAATAGCAGTCTACATAATTTCCTCCAATCATGTGCCAGTATACTCGATCCTCGGCTAATGTAATCCAGTTCTTGCACGACACTTTGGCAAGATCCTCACTCTACCTGACGGTACTTATTCTCTACACTCCTCGTAAATTAGAAAAGACAGTCAGCATGGAGGCTTGCAAGAACTGGATTATATTAGCCGAGGATCGAGTATACTTGCGCTTGATTGGAGCATGGAGGATTTTTGTTGACACTGGTTTTGGTAATACAAACCATTCGGCAAGATGGTGATGGCGGTGTGGGCGGTATATCGCAAGTAATAGGAGCCATTTTAATTTTCCGTATGATAAGGCAGCCTCATACTCTGTTGTACTTCTGTACCTTTCTTGTTCAAAAGCCTTTCAGAGGTACATGTCACGTCTAAATGACACGGCGATGGTGATCTCATTGCGTTTTTGCACGACTCACCTGCGCGAGAGCGTTCGTTCACAAAACGTTATAAATCTCCACCATCGCAAGGTAAATTGAATTCTATCAGACATTTTTATGGTTGATTTTTGTGTGAAAGGAAGGCTGTAGTAAAAAATGTAGTTTTATATTGAATTTTATGTATGTGAGAATTTTACGCCATTCCTATTTATGTCGTGTTTTTCTTATGATCGGTTTAACAAGAATTCTAACTATGATGTCTCATCCGTCGGTCTCGGTACATCTGCTGTTAGTATCATGTTATTAATATTTATATTGCGCTATTTCGTACTATGTGGTGGGCAGAACTGGGTGTTGCGGTACTTAGAGCTTAGAATAGTAATACCTCTGTGGGTATTGTTTGGAAAATTTGCAACTACGTTTTAATCGCAAAGGATAAACGTATATATTCATATTTTCTAAAAACTGGTCAATGCGTTAGTAAACGGCGATCTCAGCGATTTACCCCCGATTTCTGAATTAAGAATTTGAATCTCTACATTAGCCTGAAATTCTGTTAAACTTCGGCATTAAATTAGGGTTTGACACGTTCCTTAACTTCAAATTTTTTTATTTATTTTTTTGTAGGCTTGGGCTTAATTCAGTAACCGGCGCATAATCATCATCATCATCATCATTTCAGCCGAAAGACGTCCACTGCTGGACATAGGCCTCCCCCAGGCGGCGCCACATTGACCGATCCCGTGCGTCTCGCATCCAGCGCATTCCCGCAAGCTTAACCAGGTCATCGGTCCACCTAGTGGGAGGCCTTCCAACATATCGTCATCCGGTTCGCGGTCGCCATTCCGGAACTTTTCTGCCCCACCGGTCATCCGTTCTGCGAGCAATGTGCCCTGCCCACTGCCACTTAAGTTTGGCAATTCTTCGGGCTATGTCGGTAACTTTGGTTCTCCTGCGGATATCATCATTTCTGACGTGATCACGCAAGGAAATTCCGAGCATAGCCCTCTCCATTGCCCTTTGGGTGACTTTAAGCTTTCTGATAAGGCCCATTGTGAGCGACCACGTCTCGGTCCCATAGGTGATCACTGGCAACACACACTGGTCATAGACTTTTGTCTTGAGACATTGCGGTAAATTGGACGAGAAGATACCACGCAACTTCCCGAACGGCGCATAACTTAACCTATATATTTGTAGTTCATACCGTGGTGCACAGAACAGATAAAATCTGTTCTGTGCCGTGGTGCACCCACATACTCAAAAAAAGCATTAAACCTATTTTACAAATCGTTGTAATCGATTTCTTGATCCAATTTTTTGCCTTCATCACTGGTAGTAATTTAAAACTTCCGTTTAAAATATCCATTGACTACCTTAGTAATGTGAAGAGATAACCATCGAATTGTTAAAACGTTTTTATTTGACTTTTTATATGAACCGTTGTGATTGTCCGTGGGAATATTTTTATCAATGGAGTCTGTTTTGGACTCATTCAAGGGTTTAAGGCCTGTGCCCTTGACATTCTTGTGATTTAACAAAAATGTCATCATTAACTGTTAATTATTATCATTGAGAGGTCTGACTCTTGTGATGCAGGATCTTCTAATATTAAATCTATACTTAATTATAATATTATAAAGAGGAAAGATTTTTTGTTTGTTTGTTTGTTTGTACCGAATAGGCTCCGAAACTACTGGACCGATTTGAAAAATTCTTTCACCAATAGAAAGCTACATTATTCCTGAGTGACATAGGCTATTTTTTTATCCCGAAAACGGGTCCTGTGGGGTGGCCCACGGGAGCGAAGCCGCGGGCAACAGCTAGTATATATATTATAAAGAGGAAAGATTTTTTTGTTTGTTTGTACCGAATAGGCTCCGAAACTACTGGGCCAAATTGAAAAATTCTTTCACCAATAGAAAGCTACATTATTCCTGAGTGACATAGGCTATTTTTTATCCCGAAAACGGGCCCTGTAGGGTGGTTCCCGGGAGCGAAGCCGCGGGGAACAGCTAGTCTATATCTATACTATAATAATATTATAAAGAGGAAAGATTTTTTTGTTTGTTTGTTTGTTTGTTTGTTTGTACCGAATAGGCTCCGAAACTACTGGGCCGATTTAAAAAATTCTTTCACCAATAGAAAGCTACGTTATTCCTGAGTAACATAGGCTATTTTTTAATCCCGAAAACGGGTCCTGTGGGGTGGCCCACGGGAGCGAAGCCGCGGGCAACTGCTCGTATATTATAAAGAGGAAAGGTTTGTTTGTTTGTTTGTTTGTACCGAATAGGCGCCGAAACTACTGGGCCGAATTTAAAAATTCTTTCACCAATAGAAAGGTACATTATTCCTGACTTCCTGAGTGACATAGGCTATTTTTTATCCCGAAAACGGGCCCTGTAGGGTGGTTCCCGGGAGCGAAGCCGCGGGCAACAGCTAGTATTAAATATATATATGTCGGAGTTCGTTATCAATTAAAATTGCGGGTAGTCTAATAAGAAATAGGTGATTTTACTATCAATTATTGCCTAATAAATCAAATCGTAGTTTATTAAGTACTCTGTGTACGCACCAATAGATTTTGGCAACTTATTTCGATAATTGTAATCGATGGTAAAGTTCAAAACAATTGTTGACATGTTAATTTGATTATTCTTTGTGTTATCACCATTATTTGCTCACGACAATTATTCTTTTATTACTTGATGATTTTAGAATCGAAGTTCAATTTGATTTAGCACATTTTACTATTTTGTATCAAGTAAACACGTGACGTACTTCCGTATGTCATCGGACAGAGTTGTTGTGGAGGGATAGCAAGGTATAAGAGAGCTTGCAACGGTATGCAAGTCAGTCTATCTTCGGATTAGACTCGATAAAGAGCTCACCTGCTCCCGACAAAACTGTCGGTTTATTTGGTACAGCACTGCTGTATATTCACATAGCTGTATTGGCTTGCTGATGGCGAACGATACACTTTGTACTTGGGTGGCTTAGGCTGCTGTACGAACTGTAACCTTAAGGGTTTGTTCGTTTAACTGTATTGTTACAATACCCTTTTAACCTACTTTATCTTGTTACCATTAGTATTGTTTTATTAGTGAAACTAGTACTGTAATTAACAACCTTGTTATTGGTTGTACAGTTTTTGTTTATCCAACAAAAATGGGAACGCCCAAATCCTGACCGTATATACCCCTCGGCCCTCATGATCCTACATATATATATAAGTTGGATATAAGGTTCCCCTAAGCATTGAATCGCTCTGTGCTTCTCGTATCCTGAAGCTTCCTTAGACCTTCACCTGGCATTGGTCCACTTTGTAATAGGCTTACTATAGGCTACTACGTCTGAATAATAATAGCAGCAAAATAATGCTCCAAATCATCACTGTTCAGTCGAAAGATGTCCACTGCTGGACCAAAACCCTCTCCCAAGCATCACTACATTGACCGATCTTGTGTCTACATGTTGCAGGATTCCCTTGATATTCCCCAGATCTTGATTCCACTTTATGAGAACTTCACTATCACTGAAATAAGAAATTCTCCAGCTCGGAACACATAATAATAAAATGTCTAAAGTACAAGACATTTAACCAGTTATCCTTGTTCCTGCTACAATCCTCGCTAGTTGAAGATTCTAGTACATCCCTTCGTACAGTTTACTCCTTCCTTAAAACCGCTAGACCTTTTAAAACAATTATTTACGCCATTGATCGCCTACCCACGAGCCCGTTACGTAATGTTTCAAGAGCGAGGCATTTAATACCACTCTAGCGCAGGTATCTAGTTTCTAGTTCGTGCTGCAATCAATACAGGCGCCATGGCGCAGGGCTAGAGTTGCGATTGTGACCGCATCCTGCGTACTTCCGCTTTTAATTATATAATTTATTGGTTTTCTTGATGGTCGTGGTTGAGTGTTTCCTTCTGAAGGTAGGTACGGTTTTAAGGTTCTTTATGCAACGATTAACCGCGTGTCAGGAAGTAGCCTATGAAATACGAAAATCGCTGCATTACCTACATATATAATCAGTCTTTTAACGTTCCCACTGCTGGGACACAGGCCTCTTTGTGGAGGGAATGGATCGTAATCTCCGACGGACGTAGGCCCAGTTCCAGAAATTGAAGTCTTGTAGGTTTTTGTATTATTTTCTGCAGGTTTTTCATTGAAAAAAACGCCATAATTATATATTTTTCTCTACACACAATACCGTTACCACAGACTCAAAAAGGGTTGCCATTACAATAAAATCACTTAATGCTATATTTAGTCGGATACTCATACTTATTATCTATATAACACCCAGTATGGGTTTGTGAATGTCTCAGTCTTCGATATTTTGGTTCTAGGACATGCCGGTTTCCTCACGAAGTTTTCCTTCATCGTTTTAAAAGCAGCGATGATGAAGTTATTTACATAAAAGGCCTGCCTGGGTTCAAACCCACGACCTATGAGATGTAAGTCAGGGTTACAACCACTGAAGGACAATAGATCCCAATGGGTCGAAGTGTCTGAGTTATTTCTCGGCCCCTCCATAAGATGGCGTAGCCGCACATGAGACAGCAATAGTTAGTTCTGGTGTTACAAAAAGAACAAGAACACTACAACCCACCATCGCACTGACACTTATTATCTATAAATAACCCAAATTCCTTGTCTCAATTAACACATAATTAAAAAAAAAACAAACTCGGTTTTGTTTGATTTTCTGTGATTTCGTGGTCGAAATCACAGAAAATCAAACAAAACCGAGTTTGTTTGTCAAACCTGCCATTATATTAGAGTTTGACAAACAACAGAAACCGGCAATGGTGACATAGACAAAAAATAATCTTTTGTCCTTATTATTTACATGGAGCTGCCAATTAGCCATCTCGCTCTATCAATCAAGCCCATTTTAAGGCTTAATCTATAGGTACTTTATCTAAGGATACTACCACTAGGCCACCATTGCTCTTGCATTACCTACTTACTTGGTGCATAACCTACTCGTATAAAATCACTGTCCGTGTATTTTTCTTTGCCATAGACGGTGTGTGTCTATGCAATCGTACGGTTAATAAAGACAAGACAAATTGGCCGGTTTCTGATTTAATTATTTGAGGTTAAGAAAGTGTCAAACACTCGTCTACTTTAGACAATGAGATTTTAACAATAGAGAGACGTCATAATCATTATAAAGAAATAAAACATATGGCGATATTTTACTTTAGCTAACTACATAGGACCTATGGAACTTTATTTTTATCACTGAGTAGATTAAATATCACAGAGTTATAAATAGGACCCCGTTGTCAGAAAGAGATAAACATACTGTTCAAACGCACGTTACGGACTGAGTTCACTCAAGCTGGTCAGCTTGTGTATGTATTGCCGCGTATACGTCGGCAAAACGTATCTACCTCAGTATATATATATATCATCATTGACTTTAGTACCAAACTTTGACAGGTTGTCAGGCTAAAGTACTAAGCTGTTTGACAAAACTAATATGTATATATATCGCAGGGATATGATGAAAACAGGGAATTGATCAAATCTCTAAGCGATTTCATCAAATCACGGAGGATGTTAAAATTACAACACGTTTTTATCATTTCCCTAAACAAATCTGGTGATTTGACAAATCCCAATAAAGAAATCTAGTGATTTGAACAAATCTCAAAATTGGTTCAGTGAAATGACAAAAATAACTTTTCTGTAGTAATTTAAAGGTTTATTTTGTACGTTGAATTAGTATTTGTGTGGCAGAGCCGACGGAGCCCCGCTGCGCGGGGCTCCTATTTCTGTATGCAGGGTCTAAAGTAACCTAACACGAAGGAGATGACGGGAGCTGAGTTCGCTCGCTTTGCTCGCTCACTTCAGCTCCCGTCATCCCCTTCGAACCTAACCTGTCCGTGTCGGGGTGCCCTAAGCTCCCGAGCTCGCTACGCTCGCTCTTGGACTTATCCATTGACCATCATTTATTATTTGAATGTTAATAGGCATATCATACGTTACGTTTTTCTATTTTTTAATACATTTTTGTTTCTCTTTTTCAAATAATTATGTTCTAGTTGTGATTTTAGCAACCCACCCCGGCTTCGCACACAAAATGTAATATAGATCTCAAAAATCACAACTAGAACATAATTATTTGAAAAAGAGAAACAAAAATGTATTAAAAAATAGAAAAACGTAACGTATGATATGCCTATTAACATTCAAATAATAAATGATGGTCAATGGATAAGTCCAAGAGCGAGCGTAGCGAGCTCGGGAGCTTAGGGCACCCCGACACGGACAGGTTAGGTTCGAAGGGGATGACGGGAGCTGAAGTGAGCGAGCAAAGCGAGCGAACTCAGCTCCCGTCATCTCCTTCGTGTTAGGTTACTTTAGACCCTGCATACAGAAATAGGAGCCCCGCGCAGCGGGGCTCCGTCGGCTCTGCCACACAAATACTAATTCAACGTACAAAATAAACCTTTAAATTACTACAGAAAAGTTATTTTTGTCATTTCACTGAACCAATTTTGAGATTTGTTCAAATCACTAGATTTCTTTATTGGGATTTGTCAAATCACCAGATTTGTTTAGGGAAATGATAAAAACGTGTTATTATTTTAACATCCTCCGTGATTTGATCAAATCGCTTAGAGATTTGATCAATTCCCTGTTTTCATCATATCCCTGCGACATATATATAATCGTCGTGGCCCAGTGGCTAAGACCTTACCTCTCGTGCTTGAGGTTGTGGTTTCAAATCCGGGCAAGTGCCAATGTGACTTTTTCAAATTCTAATGTACTTTCTAAGTTTATCTTGGACATCACAGGCAGAAACCTGGACTTATATAGTTAATATAAGTCAGAAATAGCCTAGTCTGAGGCCTGTGAGGTTCCCAGAGACGGCTTATTTAACTCTGACACCAGAGATTGCCACATGCCCAAGAGAAAGAAACACTTAATTCTGACACCGGCCAAATATAATTATTTACTTGTATCCCGGTTATTACTTAGTGACAGTTGACAGAGGTGATAATATGTGCCCGACATGCGGACGACTGCTTGAAAATTGCTCAGCCTTTCCTTTCCTCGAGAGTACACTTGAATTTACATAATTATATATACAGCTGTTGAGTATTGACTGTATAGTTAGCGGGTAACTTATTATTATGGTCATGTAAGATATTATTTTATGCTCACAATATATTTTTAATGTAAAGAGAGTGCCTGGATGTTGTTAGTTTGTTTAGACGTGTAGGGTAATCTTAGGAACCACTATACCTATTTGAAAATAATTTTTCATTTGAATAAATGATAAGAGTGTGGACGGAGTGTGGTGGAGTGTGGAGTAAGTGAATGAGTTTGTATATCTGGGAAATATGGAAAGATTGAACAGGATGTGGAAAGGAGAGTGAATGCAGGAAATAAAGTGAATGGTGCTATACATGCGGTTGTGACCAGCAAATCGATGTCTCCGGAAGCTGGACTCGCCGTTCACAACAGCGTGCTGGTGCCTACACTTATGTATGGAAGTGAAGGTTGGGTATGGCAAAAAAAACATGAAAATAGGATTAATGCAGTAGAAATGTGTGGTGTAACTTTAAATGATAGATTGAGGATAGAGGTAATAAGACAACGTTCTGATTTAAAAGAAGACGTAGTGACTAAAATTGAAAGAGTATGTTAGATGGTTTGGCTATGTTGAGAGTATAAATGAAAAGCGACTAATGAAAGGTATTTACAAGGCAGATTTGAATGGAAACGCCGGGACGGGACGCCCTAGAAAGACATACACAGACCTTATAGGTGATGTTCATCAGAAAGGCCAGGTGCGCAGTACTCATAACCGGCGAGTGTGTCTAGATGTATGAATATGAGTGAAGCAAAAGAAGTATGTAAGGATCGTAGCAGGTGGTACATTATTTCAGATGGTTATAGGCTTAAGACAACGATTAACGCCAACGACCTTGAGGGAACAAAACGCGCACCCGTTTCGCACCCGCGCGTCCCAAAATTTAATAGTGTTTTGTACTTTCCTTATTATTCTACGACTTGAAAAAAAAAGCCTCATATCAAAATGTAGATAACTAAATTGTCTTTGAGATGGTGTCGATTTCATTAAAATACGCCCAGTTGTTTTGGTGCGACTCTCGTGTTTTTGTCCGTTTTAGACATAACTTTACTAATTAATTACACTATGTTATACAAATAAAACTCAAAATGTGCTTAGATTAAATTGTTAAGAAAATGGTCTAATGAAACATATATTTTTTCCAAAAATTTACGACTAGTTGTTTAGACGTGATTCTCATTTTAAAATCAGCTACTCAAGGGAATCTGCGCCTTAAATTATTTTGACCCAGGCAAAGTTAGGGTGGGCCACTAGTATTTTCATAAAAGCACACAATAAACATGTCATTGGTATAGGAACAGTAGGAAGTGCAGGTGTCGCCGGTCGTGCGTTTCCGTAATTCGATTAGCACCTCCCAAGACTAGTCGAGGCTTTTACGTAATACCGGTAACTCAGCCAATAAACATGACTGTGTGAAGGTTGAACACACTTTTAGGATTCAACTTAGAATATCTTTAAAATACACATCTGCATGCAGTAAGAGAAACTTAACTATTCAGAACAATATTCAGAACATTATGTTCGTTCATTCCTATTTTACCATTACATTTAGATATTGTAGAGATTTGGTAGATATACTCATACATCTACCAACCATCTACCAGTGCGAGACACGACCAGGTTGAAGGTTCTACAATAAATGTAAAGACTTTACAAATATTTCATCAAATACGTGTTTACATAAGCATACAGAGGCCTAACTAAATAAAACATCTGCTTTGCACTATGCAATCCAATGCACGTTCGAATTTCAAACCAATACTAAATTCGAATGAGTATTCAAATCCAGCCAGAAATATTTTTCTGCCAGCCTGCGTGATGTAAGGTTCTCTTCAACAGGCATACTTAGTATTTGCGAAATTCTATTCTTTCGATTCGAAATTTAATTCATAGGGACCAGAACCCGAAATTTCGTCAGTAAAATGGACGCGAACAGCAGCCTCTAAAATAATAATAGGTACCTTATAATTCAACATGACTCTAGCTAGCTTCCAAATGACGATCTCATGACTATTACCAAATAGCAGCTTAGGGTCATCGAGCCAACAATAATTGCTGACAGCATTTCGCTACCAAGCACCATAACGCACCGACTTCCCAAAAACTAACCACAACCTTATCACCTGCAGTATAAAGTTCGAATTAGAACGGCAACTTGTTAGAGAGCTGATGTTAAAGTTTGTCTATCGGTAATGGCATTGACACCATACGTGATGGTTGGTACGTGGTCTGGTTATGGGTTCGTCTTTGTATGTATTTTATTCGGCCCTTGGGCTTGGCAGGTTCAACTGATTATGCAATAGCGAATTGTTTTAGAATGTATCCTGTGAATGGTAATAAGCTGGTGTTAGCGTCGTGTCTGCACATGTTTGTAGTTTGCAGTACTTATTTATTTTTTGCTTTGCTCAATCTTTCAATGACTTCACCAGCTCTGGGTGAAGCGGGAAGGCGTGACAGACTTTTACTGACTAAAACCTACCCGTAATCCTTCAATTGGTTATGCCAGGGCCGCGGTAAACCTCTTTCAAATTTATCCGCGTCATTGACTGCAGTAATGAACTAGTGTTATTTTAGTGTAAGGTTTAAGAAGTAATAAAAAAACTATTTGTAAAAGTGGTTGTCCGGAGAAGTAGGCACTTATCAACGGTCTAGCCTTTTCTCAAGAAGGTATGTTGACGGTCAGCTGAATGCCAGAAGATAAATTACATAGAGCAATATGCCTATCTTATCCTTTGTAAGACTGGTTGTTACGCTGGTATGATTTGAGGGGTTACTATGAGAGTCTGTGTAGTTTGTCATATAACAACAATTTTTGCTTTGGTATTGCAGATACCTATAACAGGGATGACCCTTGACCAGAGGGCTTTTGGCTTTTTGCTATCCAATAAGAGCAACATGACGTAAATATGTCAGTTTTCATTAAAACACCACGCCAAGTCGCCACTCCAAAACTTTTCTTTTGGTTTTGGAGTGGCGACCGCCTGCCGGCAGACAGAAAACGGTGAAGGATAACATCGTGAGGAAATCGTCCTAGAACTAAAAATTCGAAGATATGTGACATCCACCAACCCGCACTGGGCCCGCGTGGTGGATTACGGCCCTTTCCCTCTCACAGGGGAGGCCTGTGTCCCAGCAGTGGGAACATTAATAGGCTGATGATGATGACCGGCAGACAGTACGTTGGAAGGCCTACCATTAGGTGGGACGATGACTTGGTTAAAGTTGCGGGAATCGGCTGGATGCGAGATGCACGGGACTGGTCGATGTGGCATCATTTGGGGAGGCCAATGTCCAGCTGTGGATGACTTTCGCCTGGCCAATGTCCATGCTAATAATGATTATGCATAGCGCGTAAAATTATCTTTAAACACCGTATTAATAATCAATAAATACTGTGCTTAAAATCACGTTTACCTACTTGTAATTTTGTTTTTTTTTTAAATTGATTTTCACGTAATTTGCAATGGACGGTATTTAGCTCCAAGCAAGAGTGTTTAAATTCAAATCGTGTGTGACTTTTTGCGATTTAGAATGCACATTAATTTGTATATTTTGTATGCGTAATGCAAAAATTAGGAATAGCATTGATTTATGATTGAAGGTTTAAATAATTTGTTAGGCAAATATCATTTATGTAATTTTAATTTTGTTGTGCTATTTCTTTAGCTGTTCTGTAAAGTTCACTTGAAACGTCTCTCAAGTACATAATGCGGTAGGTTATGCATAACGCGAGTATGTTCATTCATCACGTAATCACATCTTGACAATCAAAGGATTTGGCATAAATTGGCTTTGGATTCTACTACAAACTTAACCTTCAAATCTTAGATTTTTACTTCTTGTAGAACAAAGCTGTCATTTTATAATTTAAAAACTATGTAGACAATAATTTCACGGTTCTAAACATTCTAAAGTAATTCGATTTTTAAATGTCAAAAAAAAAAAATACCAACGCCTGAGCCGACTATTCATCTTTCAATTTCAAATTTCGAATCGTTTATGACCTACCATATTTATTAATGATATTTCAATCAATCGTGCCGGACATAATCGAGAATATTGAATGATTTCCTTATGTATCACGTCCGTACTTTCCTTTTCAATTTGTAATTCACTTTCTTTCCTATTATTGTGACCAGTGGTCATGTTCCATGGGCGATTTATTTTGTGTAACTAGTTAATTGTGCGTTCTGATAGTTTTATGATTTAAATAGGAAAGTTTATTGATAGGATACGTGTATCGGAACGTAAGGCGAAAGTTCAAAAGTGACAGTTCGAAATGTGAATAAATGGCGCACTTTTTCACTTTGCATTTTTGGCGCTAAAATAGATAAGGAATATTGTCTAGTGTATTGTCTATTTTAATTTAAATTAATGTTATTTTAGAAAAATTATCTTCCTATTAATTTGTATTTATGCACAGTTCCCAAGTGTCTTTTAGACTGATTTAATTTTGACTGATCCTGAATCACGTAATTTTCTTCTAACTCAATCATGAAACGTAAAGGCAACACCATCATTCTGCCCACAAAAAGCTAGTGTACTAAAATAATGAAAACATACTAACAAGATTCTCACGCTTCGCCTAGTAATTTATTTACGGAATTAAATTCTAACGGGCATGTATCTAGGATGAAATTATTATTAATGGCGAACAGACGGACAACGTCTGTTTCTAGTTAGTAAGCTGAAATGGTGTTTGTATTAATGTTAAAACTGATCTTTGAGTTAACTCGGGATATGTTTGAAATTATGACGGCTTGCATAAATATAGAGGTGCCGGATGAATATAAAGTTAGAACGTAGTCTGATATTTGGGTCACCTCTGAATAAGTATTATAAAACAAATCGTAGATTATACAAAATTCTTGCAATAAAATGATTGCAAGATAAAAGTGAAAAAATTTAAAGCGCGCGTTAGCTGCTGTAATTGATTGAATGAATTTTCAACAGCTCAGTGCATCACTTGAATTGCGTTTTTATGGCTCCGTACCCAAAGGGTAAAAACGGGACCCTATTACTAAGACTCCGCGGTCCATCTGTCTGTCCGTCTGTCAGCAGGCTGTATCTCATGATCCGTGATAGCTACCCAGTTGAAATTTTCACAGATCATGTATTTCTGTTGCCGCTATAACAACAAATAGTTATTAAAAACTGAATAAAATAAATATTTAAGTGTTGCTCCCATACAACAAACGTGATTTTTTTGCGGTTTTTTTGCGATAACGGTACGGAACCCTTCGTGCGCGAGTCCGACTCGCACTTGGCCGGTTTTATTTGTGACGCGTCAAAAATTTCCCTCTAAAAAACTTTTATTTATGAGCAGTTCTCAATTGTTTTACTTTTTAATTGGTGGTGGTGGAGGCCCTCCTTATGATAGATACCTAAGTGATACGTTGTCATCCTGATATAAACATCTAATGTCCCACCGGAAAACAGCAATGCGGCTTGCAATGAAAACAATCATAACTCACAGTTCACGCAAAAATACGGTTTCGGATCTGACAAAACTGTTGTGTCTGACTATACCAGACTATACTGTACCTATACCAGACTATACTGTTTTGACTCAGGTGTGGTATGTAAACAGAACCTGGCCAAGGCCTACATAGAGACATAATACATGAGTAACATTGTTACGGCGGCGCGTTTGGTAAACATTTGAAAATGTCTGTGGAAATTGTGTATTGAAATAGTTGCCGATTTTGTTTACACGCAAAAAGATACAGCTTTGTACAGCTTTATCGTAGGCTGGGTTTTTCCCGCGCATTCACTCTCGTGGCTATTCCGTAAAAAAATATCATTTTTACAGCCACCTAAGCTAAGACACTCGTACTACCAGGTAAAAATAATAAATTGATCATAAGTTTGTAAAGGCAAGTCCTTTACAAACTTATGATCAAATTATTATTGTTTACTTAAAAAAAAAAATTGTATTAGTTATGATACCTTTATATAATTAATACTCGCAAATGGAAACAAAATTTAAAAAAAATGTTTAAAAAAAGAATTTTGAAAGTTAAGGCACAGAATAAATAATAGTACAAGTAGTTAAGGTTGGGTTCCACTACAAAATTATTTAATTAGAGTCAAGTTCTACTAAAAAGAAATAAAACAATCCACAAGGTGAGCGGTATTAAAAGGATCTCCGAGATACCTACTGAGAAATATTAAAATGTTTGTAGACAGTTAAAACGGCATATAAAAACAGTATCTTACGTGACTTCCTGATTCATTATGATGCCGCACCCAACTCTTAAGATTTCTAGGGTCCCGTTGGCGAGATAAAAAACGGAAATATTTCATAAAATGTCATAAGGAAATGCCCGTGTATGTAATTTTCACCTTTTCTTAATTAGCTGTCATAATTGGTTTTTGCTAGCCGGCTGTGTATGTGGAAACAATCTTTTTAAATATTCAGGATGATGTTAACGTTTTCTTTCACTGTGCACGGTGAGCTTTATTTTTACCGACTTCAAAAAAAGGAGGTTATTAATTCGATGCGTATGTATGTAATATTATTCCCATTGCACAATATTCACATATGTTTTTCTATGTGGGCTTCTAAACATGTGTGCCAAATTCCATAAGTGTATGTATGTTTGTGTCCACGTAATCTGATCGTGATCATTATTTTTTTACTGGATTAAGTATCTCTCAACTTAGGGAATAGTGCAAGTTTTATCAAAATCGGTTCAGCAGTTTTCAAGATATGGAACATAGAACTGAACTCCTTAGCGACAAACAGCACGAATGCGTAAGTTTTTTTTTTTATCAATAGGCTCGCGCTTGACCACTATCTCACCTGATGGTAAGCGATGATGCGGTCGACGGTGAAGCACGCTTGCCTAGAAAAAACCCATTCACTCTTGACTTAAAGACCCCTAGATTGTAGCTATCGGGAAACAGACTCCGGCAGGGAATTCCACTCCTTAGATGTACGCATAATAAAAGTGTCCCCAAAACGTTTTGTGCGTATGGATGGGATTTCCACCATGTACCGATGACGCATCGCCGTGCGTCTGGTTGTCCGATGATGGAACAGGCTGGGCGGAATTAAATCATGCATTAAATTGAGTTATTATGGACATTTTGCCAATCCTTTAGGTGCCATACTCTAGGTAATGCGCCTGCTCAAGTTTGAAGCCACAGTTAATGTGCAAAAGAAATATGTAATACCTATGCTGTGATACTCGTACTAGATAATACAGAGTAGGTAATACCTAGTAATACCTAGTATGTTGAATACAGTCGAAGTATAACATAGCAACTTTTAGCTATAACTCAGAAAACGAATTCTATTAAAAATTTGCCAAAATTTATTGTTAAGTAAGATTAATTTTATTTGCTGACAAATTAGCTCTAGTTGAAAAGTTCAAGAAAAAGTTTTTTTTTTGACAAGGTTAGCAAACCAAGTACTGATAAGTTCTCACACTGGTAAACCGACGTCTATGATGGACATTTGCAATGATATAGACATAAAATAACATAATTTATGTTCTCTTAAGTAACAAACACACAATTTGATACAAGAGACAAAGACATACCAGAAAAGTCTTACTATTCGTGTCATTTAGACAAGATCGTTAATACATCTATATCTACCTTTAAACGAGCAATTATTGTATATTTGTTACATATAACCTGAATATATAATCTGAATTTCGAAAATGACATCTACGATTATTATGAAATATAGTATGCAGGGGGGGTTTCGGGGGCGATAAAACGATCTAGGTTTCATTTATAGAAAACGTCGTTTTTTCTATTTTCACCCATGCAGAGCTCGGTCGCCCAGGTACTACATATTTACACAACATATTTATGAATTTCAAGTTCTGGAGTGGCGACCGCAAACCGGAAGACACAACCCTTTAGGTGTACCGAAGACTTGGATAAGGTTGCTGGATGCGCGACGCACGGGACCGGCCAATGTGGAGACAATTGGGGGAGCCCTATGTCTAGCAGTGGACCTCTTTCGGCTGAAATTATGAAGATAATGATGACTTTATGAATACCACTACCAGTGTCTCTCAAAGTATTTTGCTCAAAGTTCTTCCCTCGAGCAGTATTCAACAGAAACAAAACACTGCACCATGATACCTCGTACTTACAACCAAGTGCATAACATTATCACTCCATTCCTTTTATGTATTGTTACGCACTTTCTCTCCACGAGCTGTTGACTGTCGACTCGTTGTGGTTACATTCTAGCACCATCACACCGATAATTTGCCGACGTTTTGTTACAATAACATTGATGGTATCGGGACCTGTTGATTGAGGAAGTTCTCATGCGTGTCTGGGTTGTACTTCATACTTTTTGCTACTAAGTTAGTAGTTGTGTGCTGGTGCTGAAACAACTGTTATTTTTGGAAAATAAACAACATCACCCCTGTATATCACCACAGGCTGAGGTGATTAGTTTATCCACATTTTTAGGGTTCCGTACCCAAAGGGTAAAAACGGGACCCTATTACCGTGATAGCTAGACAGTTGAAATTTTTACAGATGATATATTTCTGTTGCCGCTATAACAACAAATACTAAAAACAGAATAAAACAAATATTTAAGAGGGACTCCCATACAACAAAGTGATTTATTTTCCCGTTTTTTGCGATAATGGTACGGAACCCTTCGTGCGAGTCCGACTCGCACTTAGCCGGTTTTTAATATTATTCATTGTAACTTATATTTTATCCTGAGCTCAAATCACCAATCAATCTGGGCACATACAGTCTTCCACCAGAATTTTCTGATAGAAAAACCATTGCTAAAGGCAATAGATTATAGATTTTATTGAAATTTGACAGCTGTTTACTGATTAGAATAGCGACATGATCAAGTTGCTAAAAACTTATAAATAATGTTTAAGTTATTGGCCAGTATAGTAGAAATATACAAAGAGGGTTCTCAGGCACGTAAAGTAGGTAAAGTGCCAAAGAGATTCTTACAAAGGAACCATTTTTCCGGCTACAAAATAACGGCACACGAGTCCACAGAACATATAAATACCCTAGAGGGCACGAGTCACACTCCAAACAAATCACTACAAGGCTGTACTATGTTCCCACACAATAATTAGTCAAATGACATAATAATTGCGTAACAAGCACACATACATACAAGAAGACAAACAGAGGAACAAATTACGTACATTTTTCAACGAGACGTAACGCGAGTGACATACGTCACTTTGTGTTTGAACAATAGAGTTGCGAGAAACCGCGCCGGCGCGAAACGTGTGTTTGAATGAATAAAAGGAATGGAAACTAAGTGAATGAATGGTTGCGGATTTTGACGCGTGTATAAAGGGCTTGCTGTGTTTCCTCGTGTCAATGATGCAACCTTTGCTTTTCCATATAACATCAGGCACTTTTGAAAACCAATTGTCGTAGAAAAAATAGGATAGACCTTTGGAACTGTTAGCGATAGCTATAACCTGGGAGTCTCTGGTCTAGTTTAGGGAAAGAAAATTATCGCACAATTTATGTGTCATCCAATCGCTTCACTTGATTTGCATTTTATTTATGACGCGCCGATTTTATTTCCAGAAATCGGACGTTTTAAGTCACAAGTGAGATTGCTTTTAGACAAGCATACAAACAAACGTTTTTGCAAAAACCCTATCTTTTTTCTGTAAGATTGAGAAATGTTTTCACCATTGCCTAATTGTTTTCTTAATATCCTTAAGGTTTTCGTGAAAATTATCATTTTTTTTTTAAATTCGAGTTATCAAATCATCCTGCGACATATACAAGGCAAAATTAAATTAGGGATGTAGTTAGGATAGAATAACAATTGTGTTAAATCATGTTTACAGCTTTGAAATATCTGAGCTTTTAGCCCCTTGAGCGCTAATAAGTTGACACAATATAAAACAATTGTTTCTGGGAACCGCAGATCCCGTTTGCACACGAGGGAAGTGTCTGATGTGATCTGTCATTCTAGTAGCGATGCCGATGTTCAAAATGCCAATATGTATGTATGATCATGTGCCATTTGGATAACGCTTAGGTATTCCCATATTATAACTGTTTTTGTATTTATTTATTTTTACCCGACTACGGTGAAGCAAAAGGGAGGGTTATGTTTTGACCGGTATGTGTGTATGTATGTATGTTCATCTGTTCCCTCATAACTTCTAAACTACTTATCATAATTTGATAGATGTGGTGTCGTTGGAAGCATGTTTGTCCGCTGGTTATAGGCTATGTGATGTCAGATCAAATTAAATATGGCGCCCTCTAGGGGGCCCAAAGTCAAGACAGAAAAAAAAATTCACGTCACCCCATCGTGATTATGTGGTATTGTTGAACAGGGATTTTAAAATGAGGTAGGGTTTGGTACATCATATTTTTACCCGACTACGGCGTCCGTCGTAGTGTTTGTTAATATGTATGCATGGGTTATTGGATGATTCGCACGAATTTAACTCGCCCGAAATGTGCGAATCGACCGTGTTTAATAAAATTATTTTTCTGTTGCCAGTCGCATGAAGTTAATTTATTGGTGTGCGAATCGACAACTTTGTATGTAGTAGGCAATTGGCACATATTCTATAATACTTCAATTTCGTTAGTCGGTGTTCCTGTTTGTGTTTCTTCGTTTTTTGACACCGACTGCCGAAATTGAAATTATTTATCCTTTTGTAGTGTTTTTATTTGGAAGTCGGTTTTATTTTTTTTGTAAAATGGTTTTATTTTTCACTTTTTGGTTGTGGTACATAATGGACAAGTTCTATAGTACTTAGAATAGATTACCCAAATAAAATAAAATTGGACATAACCGTACCAGGGTCAACCGTAGTCGTGAAGCAAAAGGGAGGGTTATGTTTTGACCGGTATGTGTGTATGTATGTATGTTCATCTGTTCCCTCATAACTTCTAAACTACTTATCATAATTTGATAGATGTGGTGTCGTTGGAAGCATGTTTGTCCGCTGGTTATAGGCTATGTGATGTCAGATCAAATTAAATATGGCGCCCTCTAGGGGGCCCAAAGTCAAGACAGAAAAAAAAATTCACGTCACCCCATCGTGATTATGTGGTATTGTTGAACAGGGATTTTAAAATGAGGTAGGGTTTGGTACATCATATTTTTACCCGACTACGGCGTCCGTCGTAGTGTTTGTTAATATGTATGCATGGGTTATTGGATGATTCGCACGAATTTAACTCGCCCGAAATGTGCGAATCGACCGTGTTTAATAAAATTATTTTTCTGTTGCCAGTCGCATGAAGTTAATTTATTGGTGTGCGAATCGACAACTTTGTATGTAGTAGGCAATTGGCACATATTCTATAATACTTCAATTTCGGTAGTCGGTGTTCCTGTTTGTGTTTCTTCGTTTTTTGACACCGACTGCCGAAATTGAAATTATTTATCCTTTTGTAGTGTTTTTATTTGGAAGTCGGTTTTATTTTTTTTGTAAAATGGTTTTATTTTTCACTTTTTGGTTGTGGTACATAATGGACAAGTTCTATAGTACTTAGAATAGATTACCCAAATAAAATAAAATTGGACATAACCGTACCAGGGTCAACCGTAGGGACACATCTGCGTACCCCTTTAGAGCGTATCAGCGAGATAATTATTATGTTATGAAATGGTAAAAACAATAAACAGACATGCGATTGCAGCAATCCCGAGTATGTTGTATATCTTCGAAATTCTTCATCAGATCTACACGAAATTTAAATGGGACCAATTCAGGAACATATTCTTTCAAACAAAAACAATCATCAAAATCAATTCATAATTGGCGGAGTAATCGCGTAACAAACATACAGTTGAATTGAGAACCTCCTCCTTTTTGAAGTCGGTTATTTTTTTTATATAAGTCACAGGCTGTTATTTTTATAAACACGTTGCAAATAAAAGTCGTTTTGGCTTGTAATCTTAACTTTAATAATAAGGTAGAATCTGGAACATCGATGTCACAAGCGAGAAAAGGTTTGGCAAAAATTAAAAAATGCGGGGGAATGAACTTCCTTGTCTATCCAACTCTTCATTCCAAACGAGAATTCACGGTTTGGATTAACATTATATGATCTCCTATCAGTATAATCCTTCCTACTGGCTTCCTATTATCGGTCCTCATGTTAACCTCCTCAGTTTCATCCAAAACAATATTTAAATCTTCGTCAAAACCCACTACGTAACCCTCGATTCGTAGGTTCATGTTCTCCTTCAACCAAATCTGTACTCGCGCTCTATTTTGTAGATACGTGGACATAAGATTGTTGGGTTGGACGAACACCTTCTGGTGATTTGGTGGCTCTTTATATCCCACTTTACACATTTTTCGCGCGTCCGACTTTTGCGTCCGACCGATCAATATTTCAGAAAACTATGACACCCACAATGGTGTTGCCAGTTGTAACTTGATCATAGACGTGTCAGTTCTACTATAATGCTAGGTCCACACGCAGCAGCTTTAGCCGCCGCCGCCGGAGACTGGAAGGTGATCAAAAATGTCTTGTTTACAGGATGGACAGCAGCAGAGGTTACAAGTCGCGTGCGATGCAAAGACGTCAAGGTAGCCACATTTTGCGAGGTTGGAGTAACACCTTCCTAGTTACTTGGGTTCTGAGGCGTTCAGGGACTGAACAGTTGCTCTTACCCAGCGACATCGCTGCTTTCTGGACGTGAATGACAAGGCAATAAAAAATTCTACGGATACGCCGAACGACTATGGGGTATAAAAATGGCGATTTGACAGCTTTTGTATATTGTCGCTTAGGTTTAGTTTTTTGAGCCTGGCTGGAGGCTAACAGATTCTGCTCCACAGGGAAGACCAGTTAAGCAGTAGACGATCTAGTCAGTCTATTCTATTCTAATTATTTTCACCAGCTATTTCATTTCAACTTGTAAAAACAAGTATTAAATCCGCGTCCATGTCTCGCTTAGCTTGTATTGTTCCGACTCGTCACATTAACACCGTAATGGCCGGTAATGGCCACTGCATGGATACATGGTCGTGTACACAATGGTCAACACTTTCACTGATGTCTGTTTGTTTAAAGAGTACAGTTAACTAGTGAAGTTTTTAAGATTTTTTTAAAGATGGTTTTTTGTTTTGTAAATGTTCTATGATTATAAGAAAATAAATGAGTTAAACGTCTTCATCAAGGCTTGGACTCCTACCTAAAGGATTAGGCTCAGATAGCTAAAGATAGAAAAAATGGAAGAAAAGAAGGTCTCTGCCCTGCAGTGGTCCTATACGGGCTCATTGTTTTTTTTTTTAACATTGCCCCACACTAGGAACTTCTTCCTGTATCGTGGGTGCCTTTACAAACATTTAAACTCACATATACAAGACACCCAGAACCGGAAAAAACTATCTGTAGGCCATACAAATATTTGTTCCGTGCGGGAATCGAACCAGCGACACGCAGCGCAGGAGCCGATCGCTCAATCAAAATAAGAAACATTAATTCTTACCAAAGTTGATAAGAATAAATGTTTAAGATATTTTCAGGCTAGATAAAATAAAAATCTAACAGTAATAACGATTGTTAGTATTAGGAGACAGAGACAGCAGCGCATGGCTATCCCATACATATAAGATTTTTGTCAATTAGTTTCGCTGATAGAATACGACTTTGTCAAGGCTCTCTGATGCAAATATAAAAAAAAATAAGGGCAGTTGTTTCCGCCGATAGAATACAATTTTGTCAAGGCACTCTAGTTCAAATATTTTATAGACAAAATAAGGGCAGAAGTTTTCTATAACACACGTAAACGACTTGATATAACACACGTCAACCAATGAGGGTTTATTACAAGAAAACTTACGCCACCAGTTGGCGCCACTATGGCGAGAGGTTTTCTACTTGGAAAAAACTTGATATTGGCTTCAATTTGACTAATGATGAAAAACCAGGTGCCTGGACCTAACGTCTCAGTGCTGCCCTCAATAACACAAAATCTATAACCGAACCCAAGCACTTTTTACCCGACTGCCGAAGGAGGGTAATGTGTTTATCAGTCTATGTATGTATGTAAGTATGTATGTATGTATGTATGTACGTACGTAAGTAAGTATGTATATGTATGTTTGTTCCTATGTGGCGTTCTAGAGTCCAAACGATTTTGATGATTCATACGTCAATCGATTCGTCTTAACCCTGCGAGTGTCACTGGCTACATTAAAATAGAAAAATGGCGGATTTTGGGTGCCATATTGTGGGGGACAAAATTATTATTTATTTCCAAACCCATCGTGTGGGGTATCAAAATAAAGGGTTTTAAGAGGCAATTTCAAAAATATATTACACTTATATGTTTAAATGTACCTAAATCTTAAAAAAATAATAACTAAAAAGTTATAAATAAAAAAAGTTAATTAAAAACATCAAAAAACCCGACTGCTTAGAAAGCGAACTAATAAGCCGTAAACAAGAACAAAATCATGCTGTTCAGTCGGAGGATACATCTGATTTTGGTCAGCCAGCTCGCGAATACGTATCCTCCGACAGTACAGCATGCTTTTCTTCTTGTTTACGGCTTTTTAGTTCACTTTTTAAGCAGTCGGGTTAACTTTTTTTTTCCTAACAGCTAGCCCAATTCCTCCACATTTAAATATCTAAATCGGTTCTAGCAATATGCCAGAGTTATCGTCTAATCCGGCATTTAGCGATTATTTGCGATAGATTACAGGGAGTTATGCAAAGCTCAGCCCAACTGGTATAAACCTTATGAGAGAACTCCATAAAGGGAAGTACAGCAAGGCAGACAAGTGATAAAATGCGGAAATTAATTTTATTGAAGTGCTGTCTAAAAGATCAAAATAACATGTTATCTGTGATTGTTTCCTCGAAGGGATAAGCAGTGTAGGCACATGCCGGTTTGGTGCAAGAGCATGTTATCCTTAAACTTTATATTATGGAATTAATAGCCCATTACAAAGATTTTACTTTCGCCCTCTCTTGAAATACGTAGCATTTAAAAATCAAAATACATCATACCTTAAGTTGTCAGAACAAAAAGCCTCGTCCAGCAAGATGTCTGCCCACCTTCTATATTTGGAAGCTTGTAAATGACATCACTCCGTCTGATGTTTGTCTGACATATATATCCACAAACCGGGTCCTGATTGGCGATTCTTCTTTTTCGATTGTCTCGTTTAATTTATCGTTATTTTTATGCAATGCTATTTTTATAGACTATCAATAAATATAAAAGTAGATAAAGCAAAAATATACCACGGGATAAAAATACGCGAAAAAACATGTCCAATAAAATTTACTGTAACATGATTTCACCATATCCACCAAATTTGCTACAAATAAATAAAACAATTCAACAACTATTTATAACTAGGTTCTGCCCGCAGCTTCGCCCGCATTATATTCAGAAATTATCCCAAGGCAACATATTGCTGGAATAAAAAGGCTATGTGCTATTCCAGACCATAATCTATCTCTGTGCCAACTTTCATCCTGATCCATTAAGCCATTCTGGCGTAATAGAGTAACAAACATCCATCCATCCATCCAGACTTTTGCATTTATAATATAACTAGCTTCTGCCAGCAGCTGCGCCCGCGTGCGTGTCAAAAATTATCCCAATGGAACATATTCTTAAGATAAAAAAAGTATCCTATGTGTTTTTCCAGACTATAATCAATCTCTGTGCCAAATTTCATCCAGATCCGTCCAGCCGTTTGAGCGTGAAGAAGTAACAAACAAATATACAAACACACACACTCACAAATTTCCCCTTTTTAATATAAGTGTGATTAGGATTACTAAATTAAAATATATACCTACCCCTTTCTTTTCAGTCACAATCGGTTAAAACAATTTGCTAACACTTTTCCTCTCGCCAGTACACAGACAATCTCGTTCGCAACATGTAGTCTACTTTCGATTTTCAAACTCCAGCCTCGCGATACCATATCGCATTACCATAACTGCACGGTTTGCGTTTAGGGTTACGTTATAGGGTACAGTGTGGGCGAAAGTGCGATTTTGCGTTACAGTACCAATTTGTAATTAGGGTATAGCGTGGTTTTTATTGAAGGACTGTGGCCAAAGAATGCTGTATGAGTTTGTTTAAATTTAAAAGCTCAAAATAACTTGCCGATATCGGTTTTTTTTGTTTTTTTTTTGTCAGGAAATTAGCAGCTCAAGGTTCCCTACAGCTAGGGAACTGGATATTTCGCTTCTAAAGAAAGTAATGAAAATGTATGTTTGCACCAGATAAAGACAGAGAAAAACTTATACCAACGGATAGGGAAAATATACGCCACATGCGCGCAAAACATCACCGCGTCCTCTTACTTCAAAGACCATTCTTGTACTTTTTATTTGTGTACGTAATTGGCAATTTCTATAGTAAGGTACCTACAATGGCCAAAGTTATGCCAGAAATGATAACCCGAATAACATAAAACTTGAACATAACCGGTGAAATGAGAATGTACCAGTGTACCCCTTTGGAGCGTATAGCTCTCGCCAAACTTCTTGGCCGCCCTGAAGTTTGTTTACCGGATGCGCGAGGCACGAAACGGTGCTGTTTTTGTATGTGATTTACTACTGCGCAGCCATTGTAGCCAACTTCAGGGCGGCCAAGAAGTTTGGCGAGAACTATACCGGCGTGATGTTATGCTATGAAGTGGTGTAAACAATAAACAAACATGCGATTGCAGCTATCCCGAGAGATTTGCCGTAATTTTTAAGGAGTTCTGTTCAATATCTCCGAAGTTCTTCTTCAGATCTTTACCCAATTTAAATGGGAACAATTCGGGCACGTACTCTTTCAAACGAAAATAATTTTTCAGTTCGGTCCAGAATTGACGGAGAAATCTGGGAACATACACAAAAAAAAACATAGAACGTCCTTCTTTTTGGAAAGTCGGTTAAAAAAGGAGGAGGTTCTCAATCCGACTGAATTAATTATTTCCAATTTATTTATGTTCGTTCATCTTTTTATTTTCTGTCATCTCAACTACAGTCACTTTCTGTATCTAAATGTATATTTTATTTTGTCCTCTGCCATCCCTAAATAACTGCTCAGTAAAGGCGTGATCATCGTATGTCATTTAGATGTAAAAATAGAGATGCTTGGAACTAAGATAGTGTTGCCTTATGTAATATAATTAAATCAATCTGATATGTTGAGCAACCGGTATTAAAAGTGCGTCGAATGACACTCGATCTTATTTAAATGCTAATTTGTTAATGAATAAAATCAGCTGTTTTGACTTACGGCAAACTCTCAGATTTATTGACGTTAATGGAACTATTCAGTTGGCAACGCTTGCAGCAATACTTTTTTTTTTGAGTTACGAACATCGTATACTGTATCGTATCTAATACCAGTTTTATTTAACCTGCTGATAGCTAGAGTTTGCCAGTGACTTTGTTGTATGGTTGTACCTGTACGTCAAAAAGAACGAACTAGAATCTACACGAACGAGCAAGAACATAAAGAATGAAAAATATTTTGTCAAACTAAAGCGAATCCTGCATGGGATGCGGGACGAAATACAAGTTATCGTGATCCAAGAATCAATTCAATTCAATTTATTCATCAACAAACTTTGAGTACATAATTATCCTTAATATTACCACATAACTATAGCAGGTGAATGAGGCGCGCTGCAGCAGAGGGCAAGCAAGACCCAGCCCTGCGCTAGGAACTAACCTGTGTTACAGGCAACTAACCTGTGTTACAGGCAATCAATTAATTGACCGATCAATTGATTGATTAAATTATATCGCCGATTGTGTCAACTTATGTGTTCAAACTGGCGCGAACAATAGCCTAAGTTCCCAATCATTAGATAGAAGCGTATGTCCGATTCTGCATGGAGTATTGCAGCCACCTTTTTGATGGCTCAGCTAAATATCAACTTGCTGCGCTTGACTCGGTGGAACACAGAGCAAGGCGGCTCATTGGCGACGATAAACTGATTGATACCAAGCTTCACAGCAAGGTGTGAAGCTTGGCATCCTCCGAACGTCACTCACCACCGTAATGTTGCCTGCTTGTCGGTCTTCTTCATACTGTACTTCGGTGAGTGTGCTCAAGAACCCACGACCTCATCCCACAGGCACCGACCAACCATCAGACATCTAGACGCACTGCAAGTTACCATCCTTACCTAGTTGCCGTTCCACCAATTTGCACCAAGCGCTACCAAACATCCTTCATAATGGGCACAGTAAAAGAGTGGAACTCACTGCCTGAACTCTTTGCCTGTGTTTCTGAACTCATTCAACCGATCAATCTCAACTCAAAGCTCATTCCATCGTCGACTTTATCTCTGTCATCTCTGACCTAGACGAGAGTCAAGAGCACACCCATCTCAAATAAAAAAAATATTAAAAAAATAAGTGTAAGTGGCATTCTGAAAAGAAAGAGACACACACGATTTTGCAGTTTACACCTTATGATTTCGATCATAAGTGCACCACCATAAAATACACTAATCTAGTCAGACAAATTATAATCCTAATTCCCACAGCTGGAAAACAGTGTAGTTTCAACAACAGTTTCTCAACGTGCGTGGAAAACCCAGGCGTTTTCCTGTGAACGAAGCAAGAACGCGTTAATAGTCTTGTGAAAGGAGCCTTAAGATCTGTGTTGAGTAGTCTGGTTTTATCGATAAAGCGATTATTACATAATACTGTTGCGCTATGGAAATGATATTGTGCGTTGTTATGATGTGTGGTATGCAAAACTATGTTTACGATGAATTGTATAATACCACAGACATATATATATATATAATACTTTCTAAATAAGGCCGATTCCTATAGCCTTATTTTGATCACTATTGTCAGTACTATGCCTACGAATCTGCGTGCCTGGTGATAATGATGGTACTGGGAGCAAAAAAAATATTCAGTTACATAAAGCTTGTGCTAGGCAGTCGCCTAAGCTCTTCCTAGCTCCCTCCGATTCCAAGACATTATCGCAGGGCTGACCTAAACCAAATTGAAACCTTAATTTATATCTATACGCAAGTTAACGAATTTAACTTATACTATGTACACCCACACTATTATACACACTCACGTGGACATACATTTACTATATTACACACACTCACGCTCAAACACACTCGAAACCCACTCGCATAAATCGCACAACCGCGCTCCATTATGTATTTTCTTTTCTTTTATTTTATTAGGGTTCCGTACCCAAAGGGTAAAAACGAGACCTTATTACTAAGACTCCGCGGTCCGTCTGTCTGTCTGTCTGTCTGTCACCAGGCTGTATCTCATGAACCGTGATAGCTAGACAGTTTAAATTTTCACAGATGATGTATTTCTGTTGCCGCTATAACAATAAATACTAAAAAACAAAATAAAATAAGTATTTAAGTCCAGTCCCATACAACAAACATAATTTTTTGCCTTTTTTTGCGATAATGGTACGGAACCCATCGTGCGCGAGTCCGACTCGCACTTGGCCGGATTTTTTCTCTTTTTTGTTTTGGTACCTTATATTACCATAAAATACGTATTATTAAGGATAATTTAAATCTAAATGGGACCACATGAGACCATTTTAGCTTTCTAATAAAAAAAAACATCAAAATCGGTTCATTTAGTAATAAGTTCTGAGAAAACCCAGATAAAAAAAATAGAGTCGAATTGAGAACCTCCTCCTTTTAGAAATCGGTTAAAAAATAAGTTTGATCTTTCTATACCTATATTTGATTTTACTTGTACAACTGGCCAAATAAAGAGTGCGTTGTTTTAATTTTTCTTAGTGTTCATCTATTTGTGACATGAATCAGAGAATCGGATAAAGCTGTTCTAGAAGTTTTGTATTTGTAATATCAGTAACAGAGTAATTTATGGTGTCAAAATACGGCATGGCATAATGTCTCGGAGAGTTCTATCTACATAATTTATTGAGAACGCCCTCCAAAAAAACATCAAAATCGGTTCATTTAGTAATAAGTTCTGAGGAAACCCAGATAAAAAAATACAGTCGAATTGAGAACCTCCTCCTTTTTGAAATCGGTTAAAAAAGAAGTTTGATCTTTCTATACCTATATTTGATTTTAATTGTACAACTGGCCAAAAAAAGAGTGTGTTGTTTTCATTTTCTCAGTGTTCATCTATTTGTGACAAGAATCAGAGAATCGGATAAAGCTGTTCTAGAAGTTTTGTATTTGGAATATCAGTAACAGAGTAATTTATGGTGTCAAAACACGGCATGGCATAATGTCTCAGAGAGTTCTCTATCTACATAATTTATTGAGAACGCCAGTAAGTTAAGTAAAGACTTACTTATGTTGAAAGAAAATGTCGTGAGGTAATCAGAATTAATGGTCTGAAATTGCCAATACGCACTCGCAGTGAGCTAGCGTTGTGATTAATGTTTGTTCTTTCAATGTAGGAAAGGCAATTGCCTAATGCCTTGTGGACAAGGTTTTTTGTGATACTGCGTTTTTTATGACATAGAGTGCAAAATATCGGCGGTACATCTGATGCTGGGTATAGTCACTGCTACCTCTGGACCACAGGTGCGAAGCCTATCCTATCCCTAAGGAGGAGGTTCTCAATTCGACTAGAACTTTTTACTAAGTGAACCGATTTTGATGATTCCTTTTTCATTTGAAAACTGGTGCTTATCATGCGTCCCGTTAAAGTTTTATCAAGATCTGACGCGTAGTTTTTGAGTTATCCATAATAATGCGTTTTCATGGTAATATAAGATACCAGAACTAAAAAGAGAAAAATAAAAAACTTTTTAACAAAAAAAAAATAAACCGACTGCCAAAACAAAACACTATAAAGCGAAAAATAACTTTCTTTTCGGCAGTCGGTGTCAAAAATGATAATAAAAAGGTAACAAAAAAAGAAAGATTCTATTCGATACAGTGCAAAAAAGCAGGCGATAAAACAATAGTCGTACAGGTAACGTGACTTGGCCATGTTTGTCGAAGGACTGAGGGCCGTTGTAGTACACGTGTCCTAAGGAACAAAGTGACACTCTGACAGCATTGTGATGAACTGATGATGGAAAAACCAAAAATGTATGGGACTGATATAAGCTTCCAGAAATCTTATATCAGCTGTTGTAGATATACGAAACGCTTTTATAGCGATTGCCACTGGACTAGTCCTCTGGAGTGGAGAATTAACTTTAAATAATAGTAGATTATTTATCTAGGGAGCAAACAAGTATTTTAAAGGCTAGAGTGTATTTTTAATCCAGAGCGGAGCGAAGGATTCTAAAGTAAAATCCTGATTGCAGCGAGGGATTCAAAATACAGCACTCTAGTTTAAAATAGTGTTGCTCCCGAGGGAACACTCTACTTTTTATCACCCTCTATGAGAAAATAAGTAAGTGCAACTTATAAACAAGAACGTTACGTTTATTTATTTAATTAGGAACCTTAAGACGTAACATAGAAATAATTAGAGGCTAATGATTATATTTGAACAATTATGGAAGATCATCGTAACAATTTTATTAATACCATCCGTTGCAGTTGAAGACTTATTTTTTAATTTGACTCGTGCGCGGTTTTCCAGCCAGTTGTAACGGGATTTTTTCTTGGGAACAATAAAGCACCATATACTGAGAACGATGTTTATTAAATGTAACCCTTGAACACGTTACCAAAGTAAATAAATTTAAAAAGGGTCGCTGGTTGCAGTTGGCTGGTCAACTTTTCTCCGTATCAAAATATTTCCCAACTAATTTATAGTGGAGGGTGGAAGAACAAAAAATAAAAATAATAATAAAACGGAAGGGTCAGAAAGCCCGTCTCCTGAACCGTCGCGTAGCCAGCCAACTCCACACTGCGACAGCCTGCCTCGAGCAGATAGCCTCAGCCAGGCAATCAGCCCCAACCAGACAATCAGCCCCAACCAGACACCTCCTGAAGTTACAGAATAAAAACTTCTTAGCACAAAAACTCAAATTAAACACAAAGGGTTTTGAGTATATAGAACAGACAGGTCGCTAAAACACTGAAAGCAACATCCTATACACCGGGCTTTACATAGGCGAACACAATGGGTGAGCCGTCCGGCACTCTTCATGATTAAACACACAGAATTTAGGGTTATACGGAGCAGACAACTCGCTACACATGGAAGGTATTATCTCACACACAGGCTTTACATAAGTGAACACAATGGATGAGCTGTCCCGCACTCTTCATGATTAAACACACAGATTTTATTGTTATACAGATCAGACAAATCGTTGGAATACGGGAATTATTATCTTAAATACCGGGCTTTACATAGGCTAACATAATGGATGGCCCTTCTGAGTATATGGAAATCATGCCTATGGTGTATGTAAATATGTATAATTGTATGGAGCCTGTCAACAAACACCCACAAAGGATAGGCCAGCCCAAATAATATAAATGTAACGGCCGCCCTATGAAACCGAATACCAACTGACAGAGCCTTTAGGAAGTCAAACACGTACCTTTCGGAGGAAGAAAACCCGTAGGGTAGATAGGTCGGCCCAATTTCGACCCCACGCCACGTTGTTCTGAAAGAAACCAGCAAGTCAGCACACAGAACTCACAACGAAATACGATGGGGTCAATCCCCTGAGCAAGGCAACTTACCGTGAGGGATTATGAGCCCAGCTTGGGAACACTATCACGCCGGGTATCACACCACGACGGTTACATGCGGCTTCCAGGCCGCGTATCCACAATCACGCACGCGGTCACCGGCGATTTTCGGCTTCACGTATTCTGATCAATCACGTCAGGCACATACAGGAAACGCTCTGCCGCACAGAGGCCGACGCCCACGCGATAAATCCAGCCCACTCGCAATCTCCAGGCTCTGCTCAAGCCGGTCAGCCCAAGAAAAGAACGCCTCTACGCAGTTCGCCCTTCGCCAAGAAAAAACTCTCTCCCCGGGTGCGCTCTCATACCATCATTCTCGAACCGAAAACCTAAAACACCGAATCCCATAAACTGTTTCCTAAAATTTCCGTTTTCGAAGAATTTACGCGGAACAATTTTCCTTCAAAGAAATACACTATCCCAGACCTACGCCTCACCCTACAACTTTCCAAAACCCGACTTAAAATCAGACTACAATAAAACACTATCAATCCCTGACAGCCCGGATGAGAATTTTGAACGCACCCCGCTCCCGCGTTTCGTTCAGGAAATCCGATCGTTCTCGAATCTTCTGAACTCAAAGGCTACCATCACTCACATAAGCAATTCCTTGAGGCACGCCAACGGAAGCGGGACAACGTCCTCACAATCCCAAAACCAAACTCGAATCCTACCCGTGTGCTAGTCCAAAGAAATAATTAAGCCAATCTTAGCGGAGACGGGCGCGTTTCCGAACGAAAACGCAGTACGTCCAAATGACAGCTGCAGTCCGTCAAAACAAACAAAGAATACAGCTTCGGTGCACGGATATCAAGTGATTCTAAGTTATTTTGGTGAAATGAGAGTGTTTATAGGGAACTCGACGTCCCAGGGTGCGGTTCCAAAGTGGTTCCACCACCCAGCGGCAGTTTTAAGGCGAATGAGCAATACAAATACGGCGGAAAGAGGTAACTAATTTTCTTTTGACAAAACTTTTATCTACCACAAAAAAAGTGTTACAGTATCCCCTCACCCGCCAGAATTTCGCGAGGTAACAAGCGAAATTCGAGCTGGTCCCCAGCTCTATGACCCGGTGGAGGCATAAGGCATGGCACAGAATGCACCTGCTAATTTGCGGGACTGTTTCTTCAGCCCGTCTTTGGATACACACATACAAACACATGAAACTAAGGGTAGCCACCATGCCAGCTACTCTGCAATACATATCAAAAAAAATAATCAACACCCCTTGAGGCCCACAGTACTGGACATGATGACGCCAAAGCAAAAAAAAGGAACGCCCAAATGGAGGATCAATCGGCACTCTTTATGTCTTTCACATGGCAATCACTCCTTCTACCATTCTCATCTTCCAACAAGTAAACCAGATTAGACAACTTCCGCACAACCTTACATTTCTCAAACCGTGGAGCCAGCTCGTAGGAAAAATGTTTCGAGGCATCACTCCGAACATGAGTGCGCCGCCACACAAAATCATCCTTCTCAAAAACAGCATCCCTTCTACGCTGATTGTAATACTTGGCATTACGCCAATGGGATTTTCTCAACTCTTGGTCAACTTTCACGAACACTTCTTTCAGGGTGCCCAACTTGTCAACGTAGGCTTCACGGGAAGTAGTATCAATCTCATGGTTGGATTCAACAGAAACATCCTCAAACCTTTTGCAACCATCACTAGCTAACTTTTTCTGCCCCTCAGTCAACGCATCAAAAGGGTGCAACCGACTCACTTGGGACACTATAACTTCACTGGGTTTCCGATAAGATAAATCGGCCCGACCCGTCAGACTCAATACGTCAGGCGCTAGATTAAAGGCCCTCCAAAAATTTATTCCGAATAGCAGAGGATTGGACACCTCTGGAATCACAAAAAACTTTATCACCCGCAAGACATGGTTCACCGTCACCGGCAAATACATATACCCAAGAACAGGGGAAGTTGAACCATTCGCGGTTCTCACAACATCTACATCATTCGACTTATGGATCTGGGCCATACCCGAAAAATGATCCACAACAGAACCACCAACAATCGAAATTTCCGAACCCGAATCTAAAAGGCCGGAAACAGACAAACCACAAATATCTACGTTTAAATAAGGACGGGTATCATCACCAGAGGAACGGACCGTCGCTACTTGTATTTTTGCATCCGGAGTCACCTTGTTTTTAGGAGAACACTTCGGACAATTCTTGGTTTTTACACCCTTCTCCCCACAGCGATAACAGATCATGACGCGGGGCGCCTTACACTCAAGGAGGTTATGTTCCTTCACCCGACACCGTACACAAAACTTCTCCACCGCAGTCTCAACAGTCTCACAAACAGGGCGATTACCCTTACTAGCCTTGTACGCAAGATCGGGGGCGACAGCGTGTTGAACATTGCGTGGGGGTTCGGTAAAAAATTCCGACCTGACCTTCGCCGCTTCCAACTGCCGGCAACGCCTTTTCAGTTCCGACCACGAATCGATATCAACCAAGGCCAGTTGGAGGGTATATGCTGGTCGGATATTAAACTTCGCGATGCTCAACTTTTCTCTCTCACCCAGGGGACACCTCAAACGGGAAAAGTAGTTTTGTAGGATGCTGAGGTAATGGACTATGGACTCATCCGGACCCTGCGTCCGGGATCGGATCTCCTGCAGCAAGCGGTGGTCATAATCCGAAGGCAAATATTCCTCCAACAGCAAATTCCTTAACTGTTCCCAATTCTCAACCTCATCCCTGATACCTCGGTACCAGTACAATGCATCATCAACAAACTGCTCGACAGCAGACCTAAATAATCGATCCGAAGAGATACCACGCGACAAACAACTCTTTCCAGAAACTCATGGACGCCAACCTTACCATTGAATTTAACGTTCAGGGAATGGATATTAGCCGTACGATCACACGTGACACAACGTTTCTCCACGTCAGCACCCCTAGCGGCTTCCACGGGGTAGGTCGGCTCGGATCCGCCTACTTGTGGTTTAAACTCAAAGGTACTGGAAAAAGCATGAAACATTTTGTCTATTCGCCGGAGAATAACCAGAAGGCTTGCATCCAGCTCCGTCTTCAGCTCCATGTCCCCCTTCTCCACCGGCTCGACACGGGTTAACCTATGAAACAAGTGGTTCCCTAAACCTTAGATGCGGTATAACCGCTTTAGCAAAAGTGGCTTTTTATCTAACAGTTCCTGCAGCTCTGCCAGTTTAGTTTTAACAGTCTGTAATTCCAAATGCACATCGCCTTCAAACATGTTAACCTCATCAGTGGGTATCTCTTTGGACAGGGCCCTGATTTGAGTACGCAATCGACCAACCGTGGCCTCAGGTACACCATCACGGATGGCCACCTCATACAGCAGCTCATCTTTGTTCAGGGTATGAAATCGAATGGGGCGTTCCTCCATTTCGATCGATAACTATCAGTTTAAGTTATGAAGTTACACAATTCAACTTATAGACTAACACAAACACACATCAAAAATTGACCAGCCAATTCGTCCCTGAGCATAAGACCAGGGCCGAGGACCTGCACCAACAATGTCCTGTTCGGGCGCCGATGTAACGGGATTTTTTCTTGGGAACAATAAAGCACCATATACTGAGAACGATGTTTATTAAATGTAACCCTTGAACACGTTACCAAAGTAAATAAATTTAAAAAGGGTCGCTGGTTGCAGTTGGCTGGTCAACTTTTCTCCGTATCAAAATATTTCCCAACTAATTTATAGTGGAGGGTGGAAGAACAAAAAATAAAAATAATAATAAAACGGAAGGGTCAGAAAGCCCGTCTCCTGAACCGTCGCGTAGCCAGCCAACTCCACACTGCGACAGCCTGCCTCGAGCAGATAGCCTCAGCCAGGCAATCAGCCCCAACCAGACAATCAGCCCCAACCAGACACCTCCTGAAGTTACAGAATAAAAACTTCTTAGCACAAAAACTCAAATTAAACACAAAGGGTTTTGAGTATATAGAACAGACAGGTCGCTAAAACACTGAAAGCAACATCCTATACACCGGGCTTTACATAGGCGAACACAATGGGTGAGCCGTCCGGCACTCTTCATGATTAAACACACAGAATTTAGGGTTATACGGAGCAGACAACTCGCTACACATGGAAGGTATTATCTCACACACAGGCTTTACATAAGTGAACACAATGGATGAGCTGTCCCGCACTCTTCATGATTAAACACACAGATTTTATTGTTATACAGATCAGACAAATCGTTGGAATACGGGAATTATTATCTTAAATACCGGGCTTTACATAGGCTAACATAATGGATGGCCCTTCTGAGTATATGGAAATCATGCCTATGGTGTATGTAAATATGTATAATTGTATGGAGCCTGTCAACAAACACCCACAAAGGATAGGCCAGCCCAAATAATATAAATGTAACGGCCGCCCTATGAAACCGAATACCAACTGACAGAGCCTTTAGGAAGTCAAACACGTACCTTTCGGAGGAAGAAAACCCGTAGGGTAGATAGGTCGGCCCAATTTCGACCCCACGCCACGTTGTTCTGAAAGAAACCAGCAAGTCAGCACACAGAACTCACAACGAAATACGATGGGGTCAATCCCCTGAGCAAGGCAACTTACCGTGAGGGATTATGAGCCCAGCTTGGGAACACTATCACGCCGGGTATCACACCACGACGGTTACATGCGGCTTCCAGGCCGCGTATCCACAATCACGCACGCGGTCACCGGCGATTTTCGGCTTCACGTATTCTGATCAATCACGTCAGGCACATACAGGAAACGCTCTGCCGCACAGAGGCCGACGCCCACGCGATAATTCCAGCCCACTCGCAATCTCCAGGCTCTGCTCAAGCCGGTCAGCCCAAGAAAAGAACGCCTCTACGCAGTTCGCCCTTCGCCAAGAAAAAACTCTCTCCCCGGGTGCGCTCTCATACCATCATTCTCGAACCGAAAACCTAAAACACCGAATCCCATAAACTGTTTCCTAAAATTTCCGTTTTCGAAGAATTTACGCGGAACAATTTTCCTTCAAAGAAATACACTATCCCAGACCTACGCCTCACCCTACAACTTTCCAAAACCCGACTTAAAATCAGACTACAATAAAACACTATCAATCCCTGACAGCCCGGATGAGAATTTTGAACGCACCCCGCTCCCGCGTTTCGTTCAGGAAATCCGATCGTTCTCGAATCTTCTGAACTCAAAGGCTACCATCACTCACATAAGCAATTCCTTGAGGCACGCCAACGGAAGCGGGACAACGTCCTCACAATCCCAAAACCAAACTCGAATCCTACCCGTGTGCTAGTCCAAAGAAATAATTAAGCCAATCTTAGCGGAGACGGGCGCGTTTCCGAACGAAAACGCAGTATGTCCAAATGACAGCTGCAGTCCGTCAAAACAAACAAAGAATACAGCTTCGGTGCACGGATATCAAGTGATTCTAAGTTATTTTGGTGAAATGAGAGTGTTTATAGGGAACTCGACGTCCCAGGGTGCGGTTCCAAAGTGGTTCCACCACCCAGCGGCAGTTTTAAGGCGAATGAGCAATACAAATACGGCGGAAAGAGGTAACTAATTTTCTTTTGACAAAACTTTTATCTACCACAAAAAAAGTGTTACACAGTCACTTGTTCAATACAATGTTCCCATGTCGTCCGAAATAGAATTACAATCGCTCATTAGCCATTCACCTCATACATTCGTCGTAATCGATTTTAGCGATGTAATCCTATTTTGGGCCGCATGGTTTGTGATTCATCTCTTTGCTGATTGGAACATTTACTAACAAAATCCACATTCCAAATTCAAATAACTTTTAGTCCCTAGGGATTAATGGGCTGTTTTAGTCCCTGCTCACGAAGAATAATAAACTAGCTCTTTTTGAATAGATGTGACAAAAAAATACATTCCGTCAGCGATAAGATATGTTAAAATATCAAAATGTATGAGATTAACCACGGCACATTTCGGCATGTCAACGTCATACATATTTGACATCTCAATAATCTTTATTGTTGATATAATGTCGTCTTGTCTAAAAGCTCTTGTATCGCATCCCTTCTGAGTGGACCGCCGATATTAAAAGGTGGGTTCGGAGAAGCCTGTGCCCAGTAGTGAACTGCTATAGCCTGAGTCGATTTCAGTTGATGTATCTAAAATGTGTCGATTCAGTTCTTTTCCCGTAGTCAGGTTTATTTTTCTACCTCTCCGTGTCGTCATAGAATCATGCCGTTAAAAGTGGGTCGGATCCGTGACAGGGACGGTGCTCGTCGTCGCCATCTTACTTTCATCGGATGACCTCACGATGTGACCTGAGGGTACCAGACCTCAGTTACGACACAGGGTAAATAGGATATCTGAAATACAGATTACATGTTTTCTTTTTGCTCTTGGATTAATGAGCTGGTAAACTGGTCATTTAAAGTTTGAAGAATTGGTATTTCAAAACAAATTACCAGTTCGAATATTTGGATACTCATGGATTGAAACTTAATGAAGTAAAAGATTTCTGAATTGCGGCATATTTTTTTTATTACTTGTTATAATCTACTACCATTCCTTATATCATAGAATTATGTAAAATTATGTAGGAACTGTTTATTTAAGTTGAGATATTTGTTAAACAATCACACTTCAACAGCTGAATAGATTTGGATGCCACTTGGCACATGGATAAACCATCGCCTAGATGACATTTTCCTGGCAGAATGTTTCTGTGGGATAACTTACAAGTACGACTTTTACGCGGGCGAAGCCGACGAAAAAGGCTAGTTCAAGTATAACTTACCAAGTTTATTGTAACTTTAATATGTTGTGTGTGCGTGTGAGGCTTTTATTTACCTGTAAATAAAGAAAGTGTATAATTAGATATACGGATACATAGTAACACGGTAAAAAGTAGATAAATACTAACAATACGGTACAATAACAACAGAGATAACATTCACTAGATAATATTGATAATAAGGTAATACACCTTTGGATCTATAATTTAAATAGTATCTAAAGAAGAGATAACACAATATGTAAATAGATAGGTATTGGATATTAAGTACGATCTTTTCACACGGTACTAATTTCTAAACGGTCTAAATTGCAAGCGCAACTGCTAGAGTCTTGTGTTCGATGCCCAGGTCGGGGAAATGTTTTTGGTTTTTTCTATTACCTATTTATCTGATAACATCTTTGGTCCAGTACCTGGCGCTACGGCTGAGCTGGTTGAGCATATTAATGTTCTGGGGTCCTGGGTTACATTCCCGGGTCAAGCTAAATATCATTTTGTTTTCATCTGTTATTTTTTTAATTGCAGATCGGAGCCCCTTTATCTACATGGGGACTAAACACAACTGGCAAAACGTAGGTATAGGTACGAGTGCTATGCACCCTTGCAGTTTCTCTTCGGGATGTACAGAGGCGTGTTAATTTCTAAGTAGCAACCCGGGGCACATTGCTCGCAGAACGGATGGCCGATGGGGCAGAAAGGTTCTAGAGTGGCGACCGCGAACCGGAAGATGTTGCGTTGGAAGGCCTCCCAGTAGGTGGACCGGTGAGGATTGTGGGGAATGTGGTGACGCTTGGTGGAGGCCTATGTCCAGCAGTGGACGTATTTCCGCTGATTTGATGATGATGATGAGAGCAGTGGTGGCCAAGTGGTATCGGCCGCGACTTACAAGCTGTAGGTCGTGGGTTCGAGCCCAGGCAGGCACTTTACTTTGTGTAAATTATTTCATCTCCACTGCTCTCAAAACGGTGAAGGAAAACATCGTGAGGAAACCGGCATGTCCTAGAACCAAAAATTCGAAGACATGTGACATCCACCAATCCGCACTGGGCCCGCGTGGTGGATTACGACCCAACCCCTCTCACGGAGAGGAGGCCTGTATCCCAGCAGTGGGAACATTAATAGGTCGATGATGTGGTGATGAACCCGGGGCCTCTAAGACTTGACTTCAGCATAACTAGCTTATAAAATGTATCAAGGAATTCGTATACCCACCCACAGCTACAACTCTGACTATATCTTTGGATATACAAGCCTGAAGTAATATTATTTAAAGATGACACATGCACTTATGAATGGGTCGTGCTACGTCACCCAAGCTTGGTTTGTGAAGGTTTCAATTCGAGGTTAAATTATTTATGAATACATTGTGTATTGATCGATGCATTGTGTGAAGATCAATGTTATATCACCTGTGTAATGTATCAATAATGGCTACCCTTGAATTATTCTGTGTGGGTACCTTCCTACACTAATCAAAAATATTTTGCACGTTTGCGCCTATGGATTATGACAGCTTTATGAATCTACATGAGAGAGACAAAGGATTGATGCATTCGTGATGTGGTGTTGGAGGCGAATGCTAAGAATACCTTGGACAGCGAAACGCACCAATGCATCGATCCAGACCCAGCTCCGAATAAAAACTCGCTTGTCCACTATATTGCCAACAACGCATTCTTGCGTATTTCGGTCACACAATGCGCAGAGGTGACGAGAATTTGGAAAAGCTGATTGTGGTTGGGAATACCGAAGGCAAGATCGCGCGGTCGTTCACCAACAAGATGGACCGATCAAGTGAAAGACTCATCGGCCTCCAAATTCTACACGGTCGTAAGGGACGCGCTGGACAGAAACCGGTGGAGGCATGATCATCCGCTCCAGGAGCAACCTTGATGCTGACCACGATCCGACCAAGAGAGAGAGATAAATCTACAGAGAATCTCATGATGAATAAGTTTAGTATTAATTAAAGATATTTTCTTCTTGAACTGGAAGGCAGGTGTATATATATATCACTTTGTCAATAAACATCCAATGAGCCTAAACACAAAGGTTCTATCTTGTCTGGTTGAGGAGTTGCTGTGGCCACCTTCCAGCTCCAACATGAGAATGGCACCATAGTAACATATTGTTTCAATATTTTCAAAGTTACATATGCAAGCCAATATTGAATAATGAACCCAATATTCCTTAATTTTGTGTTTAAGAGAGTTATTTAAACAAGAACACACATTTTTAGGGTTCCGTACCCAAAGGGTAAAAATGGGACCCTATTATTAAGACTCCACGATCCGTTTGTCTGTCTGTCCGTCTGTCACCAGGCTGTATCTCATGAACCGTGATATCTAGACAGTTGAAATTTTCACAGATGATGTATTTCTGTTGCCGCTATAACAACAAATACTAAAAACAGAATAAAATAAATATTTCAGTTGGGCTCCATAACAACAAACGTGTTTTTTTTTTGCGATAATAGTACGGAACGCTTCGTGCGCGAGCCCGAAGCGCACTTGGCAAGTTTTTACGATCGCCTCTGGAAAGTCTTAATATTTCACAAAATTCAAAGTCAAAGTCAAAACGTTTATTACGTTCGTTTCGTTGTTTTTACGTTTATCGTGCCATCTAGTGCAATTTATTTGAACCAATTTTTCTTTCTTCGCGTTGGGTGCCCGTGCTAAAGCTTGTATAAGAATAGCCAGATACACGTGTACCTTTTAACCTATAAACAATAAAATCAAAATGTCATGACAATTATATAAATCATTCTGCCTATACTTTTCTCAACAATGTTTGGATTGACTTCCAGTCTAAGCGGGTACAACAGGATATTTTACATGCATCCCTGAAGTTACCGACATAGCCCGAAAAATTGCCAAACTGGGTAGGGAACATTGCTCGCAGAACGGATGGCTGTTGGGGCCGAAAAGTTCTAGAGTAGCGACCGTATACCGGAAGACTCAGCGTTGTAGGCCTCCCTCTATGTGAAGCAACGACCTGGTCAAGGCTGCGGGACTCTAGTGGATGCAAAACGTACAGAAGCGATCAGTGTGGAGACGCTTGTGGAAGGCCTATGTCCAGCAGTGGACGTCTTTCGGCTGAAATTATGATGATAAATACCTACCTGCCGTACCCTGACGTCGTCGATCGAAAAGCGGGTCAAGAAGCTCATCGGCGATGAGGCACTGGTTAAGTCAAAGCTCCAGAGCCTTGAACATCGGCGCCGAGTTGCCAGCTTGTCGGTTTTTTATCGGTTACATTTCGGGGAGTGTGCGTTGGAATTGCATGATCTAATTCCGCCCAGCCCGTTTCATCATCGGATTACCAGACGTACGGCGATGCGCCATCGGTACATGGTGGACATCCTACCCATACGCACTAAACGTTTTGAGAATACTTTTATTATGCGTACAGCTAAGGAGTGGAATTCCCTGCCGGATTGTGTATTTCCCGATAGCTACAATCTAGGGGTCTTTGAGTCACAGTGAATAGGTTACTTCTAGGCAAGCGTTCTCCATCGTCGACCACATCATCGCTTACCATCAGGTCAAGGATCAATAGTGGTCAAGCGCGAGCCTACAATAGACAAAAAAAAAACCTGTCAAAAATGGGACAGATGTCTACAAGTCATATACATCCGTCCCTTACGCACACTCAAAATAACCTTGGTCTAAGAGCTTATGGTCACCCCCCTGACCTCCAGAATCCAGTAACTGTTTGCGTTTGGTATGCATTTTATTAGAGTACTTAATATATTTACTTTGTAGTTCCTGCATAGCCATTAAGTTAGTTATTAATTTTTCATAGCGTTTAATCAACAGAATATTATCTTTAACCATTTAGTACTTAGGTATTTATTATTTTATGTTAAAACTAATAAAACAGACAAGGTAATAAATTTACTGACTATTAAACAGTGTCTCTAGCCATGTCACGATGCAACTATAATTCCTGACACTTTACATTACGACGAACGAGGAAGGCAAATTAGCTTCCTGTATTTATTTACATTTATAAATGTTTTTAAATTTTAATTTTCTCTGAATAATTGTGTCAGAATTTTGGGACTAAATTTGCTTTTACACATTGATAAAAAAACAGCAAGCGTGGTGGTTGAAGAACACAGGACCTATTATTGCCAGCATTGTATCAAGTAAAAATCTTTCGATTCATTATTATTATTTTAGCCGAATTTCATTATGAATTAATTTATTTTATTTTAAAGCAGGTTTACAGACTAACAAACCAATTTAATGGCATAAATAATGTAATAATTAAAAAAATAGCTAATAACAAGCCTCCAATGAAAAAAATGCAAATGAAGATGTGGCGATAACGGATTATTACTTGCTTGGAAAGGTCGATGTCAAAGTTGTTTTCACCCACTTAAATGTTACACCAGAACAAAATAGCTTTAATACTCGAATAAATAGTTGTTTAAATATTGAATTCACTTACACTATAGAGGAAAAATAAAATAGTATATTTTTGTGACAATTATGACGCATAGCTAATATAAAAAACCAAAGAAACAAAATAACAAAAAAAAATTGGAAAAAAATGCGTCACATCCGCGCAAACCGGTCATCTTAGCAAATGTTGCCAGCTTTTATTATTTGTTCACCATGGTATGTTGCTTGACGTAAGTTTATTTCATGATACCGACGGAAGAGTGACCAACATCCTTCAAAAATAAAGTAAATAAAAGGCAGTAAGAAAACCTACTCATTACATAAGATGCTTACATAATCTCTTGAACAGAAATACTCACACGGGTGACAGAAATACTTGCAAGTCTAAAGCTGATTGCAGACTAAGAGCTAAGCTATGTAAGTGTGTGTAACTTAGCTCGTATATCTGAGGTAATTTTTTACCCGACTGCCGAAGGAGGGTAGTCGATTTTCCTCCCATTTGAAACGCATAATACAATACTATAACACACTCACACACAACTCCTCTTGCACACTTCACACGAATTTACAAATATTAGGTATATATGTTTTGTTGTTCTAAGTTTCTGTTGCATTTTTTTTTTGTAAAATTCATAAATTTAAAATCCGCAATTGGCTGTAATAGTAGTCCAATAAGTGTGTTAAGGTATTTTTAAGAGTTGTGGATTTTGTGATAAATAAATAAGAGCACGTGGCTAATAGACGAACGAATCGATCTTCAAGGTTAGGCAATGCCTACCGAGGTCGGCCCGTGGATGGCTGAAGCCGTTAGCCCCGTTACCCAGTTACTGGGTTGAGAATACTTGTGAATGCAGTCATGTAAAATGCTGGTATTCAGCTGCTTCTTGGTAGAAAGGAAACCGAAACCAACTTAGTTGGGAAACAGATAGGCTGATTGACTCCATTATGTAAAAATGCTTTTACAAAAAATACAACCGACTTCCAAACACTACAAAGTGAAAAATTACTTCAATTTCGGAAGTCGGTGTTCCTGTTTTTTTTATTCCGTTTTTGACACCAACTTCCGAAATTGAAGTAATTTATCACAATCAGTAATTAAATAATCAATAATTTATTTAGTATTTTTTATTTATAAGTTTTTTTTTTGTTTTTTTATTTATCTGTTTTTTATATTTTTGTTTTAAGGTTGTATTTTTTTGTTAAAACATTTTTTATTTTTATAGTTTTAGTTGTGGTACATAATGAGCAAGTTGTACAGTAAGGTAACCTATAAATGCCCAACGTTATGCCAAAATACTTTTTTATTACTTTTGATTTATTTGATTACCCGAATAACATCAAACTTGAACATAACCGGTGAAATGAGAGTGTACCGCAGTGAACTGTACACATCTGCGAATCTCTTTAGAGCCTACCGGCGTGATATTGTTATGAAATGGTGTAAAAAATAAACACACATGTGATTGCAGCTATCCCGAGAGATTTGCCGTTGTTTATTGAAGAGTTCTGTTATTTATCTTTGAAGTTCTTGATCAGATTTTAAGCAAATTTAAACGGGACGACATGAGAAGCACCAGCTTTCAAATAAAAAAAAATCATCAGAATCGGTTCATCTAGTAAAAAGTATGGAGGTGACACAAATAAAATAAAACTGTCGAATTGAGAACCTCCTTTTTGAAGTCGGGTAAAAAATTAGCACAGGTTAGCTAAGTAAGCACAGTTAACTTAAACTAATATAGCTTAGCTCTTGGTCTGCAACCAGCTTTAGGCTTGCTAAGATGATTGGCACATCAATGCTCGATACACTTCAATAATTGCAGTATTATATACTGTAATAATGTTATTAGTGTAATATCAAGGCCAGTTTTTATTTTTATAATTGAATTCTTAAGTAGTATTTACGTAGTAGTAGAATTTTCAGTTCATTCTGAAAAAACACCGCCATACTTCGGTTTAATTACAATATCCTCATCATCATCTGCCTAGCCTTTTTTCCAATTATTGTTTGGGGTCGGCTTTCAATCTTACCGGATTCAGCTGAGTACCAGTGTTTTACATGGAGCGACTGCCTATCTGACCTCCACAACCCAGTAACTGGGTAACACGATACCCCTTGGCAAGACTGGTGTCAGATCTCAGGCTTCTGACTACCCGTAACGACTGTCATAGATCTTCAAATGACAGCCGGGACCACAGGCTTAACGTTCTTTCCGAGGCACGGAGGAAACTCGGTATGTTTTGAAATGGTCACCCATCCACGGACCGACCTCGTCAAGCGTCGCTTAACCTTGAAGATCGACCCGTGCGGCTGTTATTATTTAGCCACGAGCTCCTCCGATGATCAATTACAATAGATTTACAAAATATGTTATCTTCGTCTTTGAGATGGTAATGTACTTCTTATATCCATAAGCATCGATAAATTTCTATTTAGTACCTAAAATTTATAAAATAATGTATCAACATGTTTTTCCTCAATAGGGAAATCTTTACTAATTTACTTCGCCAGTAAAATGGACAGTCATTGAAGTTTGCAAACTATGTAGGCGTGATTGCGTCATCAGTATCTTTAACATGCAAATAAATGGCAACCATGCACTCTCGGTGCTTTCTCCGTAAATCCCAATTTCTCTTTTTACTGCAACATACTTGACTTGCATTTTTGTTTGGCGTTTTTCTAATGCACATGTTTAATGAAATGAGTTGAAGTGCATACAAAATAACTTTCAAGATTGGCATAACTGACACACTCAAAACATTCAGGTCCGGTACCTAAGTAATGTTTTGTTTAAATGCTGAATAACCGTTTTTTCACATTTGTGATGAACAAAATAAAAACTGGTTTTCTAAACATTTATTTTTTTCAACTTTGCCCCACGCTAGGAATTTCTTCCTGTATCGTGGGAACAAACAATTAAACTTACATACATAATACACCCAGATCCGGAATGGATCCATCTATCTGTAGACCATACAAGTATTTGTTCCGTGCGGGAATAGAACCCGCGACACGCAGCGCATCAGCCAATTGCTCAACCACTGCGCCAAACGTGTCATCACTTATTTTTGAATTTTTCCAGTGTTTACTTACTTCTGTTTCACAAGCGGAGGTATTTGGTGCCTGGTGCAACATATCAATTGAACTTTCAATATTTGTCAGGAATTATATTGTGATTTTTCGTGAAAGGAAGACAGTACCCTCCTACTTATGATCTTTACATTAAATTTAGCAAGTAGGTTCCTATATCATTAATTTGGCTACAAACTCTACAGTACCAATTTCCCGACTCACCTATAACCTAAAATAAAATGCTCTCACCAACAGCATCAAACATTCAAAACAGATGTCAAATAATCAGACCTTACATCCAGTCACCAACCGGGTCCGTATTTGTACCTCAAGGCGACTTGGTCCATCGCCCACGTGCATGTATTCGCAATACCAACTATGTGATGAAAATATCAAGTCCATTCGAATAACTGGTACAAGGAAACATTTTTCTTTAACTTATACTGTTGGAATTGTTTTTGCATTCGTTAGTGAAGTTTTTAATTTTACCCGTTTTATGGTCTAAATACAAAGTATTTTTGAAGGAAACTTCCCTCACTACAATCAAGGCAGTCGCCACGACATCGAAAAAATCCTAAATCTATACTTAATATTATAAAGAGGAAAGATTTTTTGTTTGTTTGTTTGTACCGAATAGGCTCCGAAACTACTGGACTGATTTGAAAAATTCTTTCACCAATAGAAAGCTACATTATTCCTGAGTGATATAGGCTATTTTTTTATCCCGAAAACGGATCCTGTGGGGTGGTCCACGGGAGCGAAGCCGCAGGCAACAGCTAGTATAACATAATAGTAGCGTGGAGGAAATTACTCAGAATATAGGGTATAGGGGTAGGACTTTTGAAAACGCACGTCGTTCTGCGCGCCCCCCGCCGCCCGCACCCCGCACTCCTGTGTCGTCACGATCTACGCGACGCGTCAGCCCATTGCTCAACCACTGCGTCAACCGTGTCATCACTTATTTTTTAATTTCGCTAGCTTTGTTTCCAGTGTTTACTTACTTCTGTTTCACAAGCGGAGGTACTTGGTGCCTGGTGAAACATATCAATTGAACTTTCAATATTTATCAGGAATTATTTTGTGATTTTTCGTGAAAGAAAGACAGTACCCTCCTACTTATGATTTTAACATTAAATTTAGCAAGTAGGTTCCTATATCATTAATTTGGCTACAAACTCTACAGTACCAATTTTCTGACTTACCTATAATCTAAAATGAAATGCTCTCACCAACAGGATCAAACATTCAAAACAGATGTCAAATAATCAGACCTCACATCCAGTTACCAACCGGGTCCGTATTTGGACCTCAAGGCGACTTGGTCCATCGCCCACGTGCATGTATTCGCAATACCAACTATGTGATGAAAATATCAAGTCCATTCGAATAACTGGTACAAGGAAACATTTTTGTTTCACTTATACTGTTGGATTTGTTTTTGCATTCGTTAATGAAGTTTTTAATTTTACCCGTTTTAAGGTCTAAATTCTAAGTATTTTTGAAGGAAACTTCCCTCACTACAATCAAGGCAGTCGCCACGACATCGAAACAAAATAATAAGTACCTAAATATAACATAATAGACGAGTGCAAAAAATACTCAGAATATAGGGGTAGATTCTAAAAGGACTTTTGAAAAAACATTACTTAGATCAATTGATTCAAAATGCTGATGAAAATTTTAATGTCTGTAATTGGAATGGATCTATTTTAATTTGTTTTTTTTTTAATTTAATGTGTAAAGATATGAACTAGATATGTGTTTTTTTTTAGTCTATAGCTATAGCTCGCGTTTGACCACTATCTCGCCTGATAGTGTAAACTTACTTACAGTTCCAATTGCGCACGGTACTAATCTTAAAAAGTTTCTGCTAAAGTGCTAAAAAACCCTACTTCAATAGAAAGTACTCGAACATAGATAAAACCTTAGGTGCTTTCACACGGCACTGTTGTGTAGTAGTAATACCTTATAATGATTCACCCCATTTTACTGTCTTAACTTCAAGGACAATTTCGCACGGCACTAATTCAGTATTTTTTTAAGCATCCCTACTTCTATAGAAACCTCTTTTAAAAAAAGCCCTTTTTCCAACAAAAGAAACTCACTATTCGCGAATGTTTTGTCAGTTAACAGAAGATTTCCTCACGGTATTTATTTTATAAGTTTTACACTATCACCAAAGTGTTGAAAATAAAACTTTTACCCTCTTACAAATAAACGCGGAATAAAGTTATACCAGGTATAACAAAGGAATAACCATACATTTTCATAGGTTTATACTTGGTGTAACTTTATTCCGCGTTTATTTGTAAGAGGGTTAAAACATACTACAGATTTTCTACAAAACATATATTTCCCACTACAAAAAAGAAATACAAGAATGTGCAAGAAACCTTATATTCACACGGCACCTAAAATGTCTGTTCACCCTATCCGCACAGCACTAATATTAAAACTTTTTGAACATCTCTACTTCGTTTTTTTGCAAAAGGCGTTGCTGAAGGGACCTTTTCTATCAAATCCTTCTGCAAAGAAAAAAAAATGCCTTCCCTTATTCATAAAAAGTATTAGAACATACAGAAAGTATTAGAAAATATTCTGTATCCCATCAGCCCATCCTATATTCCTGTTAAAAAAATATTGCCCAATCATATCAAAAGAAAGCACTAGAACGTCTACACTCTACATAAACCTCTAAATTCACACGGCACCTAACATATCTAAAATATGTCCTTTCAACATATAAAAACACTTTAGTACAGATTTGCAGCTAAAAAAAATATTCTCTACTTCAAAAGAAAGTACTAGAATTTACAAGAGACTGATATTCACATGGCACGACACTATCCACCCTGTTTAACTAACTTAATACAAGAATTCCACACGACTCTTATCCTAAAACTTCTTTTTCCGATATCCCTGCTTAGATAAAAAAATTGCAGAAGGAACACCCTTCTAGCGAGGGAAATAAAGACACTAATTCGTTAAAAAAAAAGTATTAGAACGTACAAGAAACCATCATCATATCAGCAGGAAGACGTCCACTGCTTAGGCCTCCCCCAAGCGTCACCAACTCACCACATAATATTCACATGGCACGATTTATTTCATCATCCCATACCATATTACTTCAAAAGAAAGTACTAGAACGTCTACATAAACCCTTATATTCACACGGCACTCCGCACAAAGTACCCCGAGTCACGATTTGCACCCGTTTCCATTGCGTACGGCACTCTTATCTTTTGCACACGAGTTGTCACACGGCTCATTATATATTCAGTTCCACTCGGCTTATCAGTATCATTACAACTCTCTCGGTGATTAGACGTGCTACTGATAAAGTAATAAACACTGTTGTTATTGTTTAGTGGTGAATCATTTAGTGAAAACGGTGAGTTTTCTAGATATTTTTTTTATGGTTTCAGTGAAATTAGAATGGGAAATGTTCATATATTTTTTATTATATACAAAATATACAAATACAAAAGGACAACGTATGTCCAGAGGCGAGCTTAACCCAAAATTGGGTTCCCTAACAGCAAACCTCAACAACTCAATGCTCCATAATGAACATCATTTAGGTTATTTTGCAGCAGGATATAATGTCTATATGACTGTATATTGAATACTGGTATCAAGTATGTTTGTTTACTAGGAGTATAAAGATTTTCCCATGCTATGTATTGTATGTAACAATAATTTATTATGTGCATTCTTTGTTGTCAGAGGGAAGTGACAAGAAGAATTGCAGATTATGTAGTAAATAATATTATATATATAGTGTGATAACAAGTTTTGTATTTTACACAAAAAAGATTAATTTGTTGTCTATTCATTAAACTTATCAGTTTTCATTATTTAATTATCTTATAAATGTATTTATTGTTAATTTTCAGAACCAACCATGCCGTGCTGCAAAGTATCCGTCAAAAAAACCCTCGTCTGCTCCATGAGCGAGTGCATCTGCATCCCAACGCTTGGCAAACCCTACGTCTGCCTGAGCAAAGACGGCGAAGGGAAGATCGTACCCTGCTTGGACTGCAAGGCTGTCCAAATGGACGACAAGGAATGGAAGTGTGTGGACTCCTCCTGTATCTGTCTTCCAACTGATGGGAAAGCTTGTCTTTGCATCTGTACTGACGAAGAAGATGCTATCAAGTCCTGCGATGATTGCTCTTGCGATAATGCTGAGGAATGCAAGGAGACCTTCAAGAGATGTGACAAGGCAGGTTGCGTCTGCCTTCCAACTGGTGGTAAATCTTGCATCTGCGTCTGCAAGAAGAATGGGAAGATTGTGCTTTGCGAGTGCAATGGCGCTGGAACATGTGGCAATCAATGCGTTTGTGTTTCTACTGAAGGTGGGAAGTGCGTTTGTGTCTGCTGCGACGCGAAAGGCAACATCAAAGTCTGCAAAGACTGTGCTTGCGATGCCAAGGAACAGGAAGCCGCGACCTGTGGTAAGAAAGGATGTGTATGCATCCCAACGGATGGTAGGTCTTGCATCTGTATATGCAAGAACGGGGAAGGGAAGATAGTATGCTGCGTTGATTGCAAATGCGATGATTCTGGCAAATGTGACAAGCCAGAATGCGTTTGCATCAAAACTGACGGAGCTAAGTGTATTTGTGTGTGCTGTGATGACAAGGGAGACATCAAGGTCTGCAAGGACTGTACTTGTGATGCCAAGGGGATCATGAAGGTGTGCAAGGACTGTACTTGCGATGCCAAAGTCGCTGTAGCTCCTAAATGTAACAAAGCTTGTGTATGCATCTTGACTGAAGGAAAATCTTGCATCTGTGTATGCAAGAACGGGAAAGGAAAGATAATTTGCTGCAATGACTGCAAGTGTGATGATTTTGGAAAATGTGACAAGCCAGGATGCGTTTGCATTCCAACTGACGGAGCCAAGTGCGTTTGCGTCTGCTGTGATGACAAGGGAGACATCAAGGTTTGCAAGAAATGCACTTGTGAAGCCAAAGAACTGGAAGCCGCTAGCTGCAGTAAGAGCGGATGTGTATGCATACTAACTGATGGTAAGTCTTGCATCTGTGTATGCAAGAATGGAGAAGGAAATATTGTCTGCTGTGATGACTGCAAGTGTGATGATTCTGGAAAATGTGACAAACCAGGATGCGTTTGCATTCCAACTGACGGAGCCAAGTGCGTTTGCGTCTGCTGTGATGACAAGGGAGACATCAAGGTTTGCAAAAAATGCACTTGTGAAGCCAAAGAACTGGAAGCCGCTAGCTGCAGTAAGAGCGGATGTGTATGCATACTAACTGATGGTAAGTCTTGCATCTGTGTGTGCAAGAATGGAGAAGGAAATATTGTCTGCTGTGATGACTGCAAGTGTGATGATTCTGGAAAATGTGACAAGCCAGGATGCGTTTGCATTCCAACTGACGGAGCCAAGTGCGTTTGCGTCTGCTGTGATGACAAGGGAGACATCAAGGTTTGCAAAAAATGCACTTGTGAAGCCAAAGAACTGGAAGCCGCTAGCTGCAGTAAGAGCGGATGTGTATGCATACCAACTGATGGTAAGTCTTTCATCTGTGTGTGCAAGAATGGAGAAGGAAATATTGTCTGCTGCGATGACTGCAAGTGTGATGATTCTGGAAAATGTGACAAGCCAGGATGCGTTTGCATTCCAACTGACGGAGCCAAGTGCGTTTGCGTCTGCTGTGATGACAAGGGAGACATCAAGGTTTGCAAAAAATGCACTTGTGAAGCCAAAGAACTGGAAGCCGCTAGCTGCAGTAAGAGCGGATGTGTATGTATACTAACTGATGGTAAGTCTTGCATCTGTGTGTGCAAGAATGGAGAAAGAAATATTGTCTGCTGTGATGACTGCAAGTGTGATGATTCTGGAAAATGTGACAAGCCAGGATGCGTTTGCATTCCAACTGACGGAGCCAAGTGCGTTTGCGTCTGCTGTGATGACAAGGGAGACATCAAGGTTTGCAAAAAATGCACTTGTGAATCCAAAGAACTGGAAGCCGCTAGCTGCAGTAAGAGCGGATGTGTATGTATACTAACTGATGGTAAGTCTTGCATCTGTGTGTGCAAGAATGGAGAAGGAAATATTGTCTGCTGTGATGACTGCAAGTGTGATGATTCTGGAAAATGTGACAAGCCAGGATGCGTTTGCATTCCAACTGACGGAGCCAAGTGCGTTTGCGTCTGCTGTGATGACAAGGGAGACATCAAGGTTTGCAAAAAATGCACTTGTGAAGCCAAAGAACTGGAAGCCGCTAGCTGCAGTAAGAGCGGATGTGTATGCATACCAACTGATAGTAAGTCTTTCATCTGTGTGTGCAAGAATGGAGAAGGAAATATTGTCTGCTGCGATGACTGCAAGTGCGATGATTCTGGCAAATGTGACAAGCCCGAATGCGTGTGCATTCCAACTGACAGAACCAAATGTGTTTGCGTCTGCTGCGATGAAAAGGGGAACATCAAGGTTTGCAAAGACTGTACTTGCGATGCCAAGGGAGACGTCAAGGTGTGCAAAGACTGTCCTTGTGACGCTAAAGAAAAAGGTGCCTCTACCTGCGGCAAAGTTGGATGTGTTTGCATCCTGACTGAAGGAAAATCTTGCATCTGTGTATGCAAGAATGGGGAAGGAAAGATTGTTTGCTGTAATGACTGCAAATGTGATGAGTCTGGCAAGTGTGACAAGCCAGGCTGCGTTTGCTTCAAGACTGAAGGAGCCAAGTGTATTTGTGTCTACTGTGATGCAAAGGGGAAGATCAAAGAGTGCAAAGACTGTACTTGTGACGCCAAAGATGAAGTTGCCTCTACCTGCAACAAAGTTGGATGCGTTTGCGTTTTAACTGAAGGGAAATCTTGCATTTGTGTATGCAAAAATGGGGAAGGGAAGATTATTTGCTGTGATGACTGCAAGTGTGATGATTCTGGAAAATGTGACAAGCCCGAATGTGTGTGCATTCCAACTGCTGGAGCCAAGTGCATCTGTGTTTGCTGTGACAATGGAAAAATAACCATTTGCAACGATTGCACTTGCTCCAAAAATAAGAAATGTGGCAATGATTGTGTGTGCTTCCTGACGGACGGAAAATCTTGCATCAGTGTGTGTGACAAGGATGGTAAAATAGTTCGTTGCAAGGACTGTGTGAATGATGAAGCTTGTAAATGTAAGAATGAGTGCTGTGTCTGTATTCCAGGTGATGGAAAAGACTGTGTTTGTGTGTGCAAAGATGCTCAAGGCAACATTGTCGTTTGTGACGATTGTGATTGCCCCTAATCAGTATTGTAAATCATTGTTATCTGTATAATCATTGTAATATTATTATGGGTCAATATTGTATTTAGATTATCCATGATAGTAGTGTTACTATGCATATTATTGTTTGCTTTGAACTACGATTTGTATTATTTTTATTTTATATCCGGCATTATACTTGTCTTTTTTACACTTATTGTATTCAATATCCTGTTTTCTTTTTAAATAAAAACATATTTAAATTACCAAGTTTACTTTTCATTTTTATTTCCCTAATACACTTCCTTGTTTAATCTATAACCCAGCGTAGAGCAAACACTAGAATTAGCATGAGAAAATTGTTGAACAACTTTATGACCTATAAAATACTTACAAACATTACAGTAGTCACTATAGACCAAAGTTGCATAACACTAAAACAAGTTTAAAATAATAACAGACGCAATGGTCAGCTATTATAACGGACAGTAAGACAATTTAGAGATGACGTGACGTCTGACAGAATCCATTACTGTTCGAAACGTCAAAAGTAGTGACGTAAGAGCTTGAGTTGTCAAAGTGACAGACATGGCGGTTGACGGCTGCATGGGTGGTATTTTATAATACATTTTTGTTTGATGTTTAGTTTTGTAGCTATTGTTTCTTTTTATTATTATTGTTACGGTTAATTGTGAGGTTTAGGAATGCATTAAAAATAATAATGCTGCATGAGTAGATAAAAAGTAAGAAGTTTAACATATAAACATAACATTACGCCTGTCTTGTCCGAATGTGTAGGCAGAGATGTACTTTAATAAACTTAAAGTATAGTATAATTATCTACAAAGAAAACTAGGTTATATTCATAACCTTAGTATTTTTACTATTAAATTAGTTATCAGCCAAAATTAAGTTGGTTAATAATTGTAAATATTTGGGTAGATAACTACCTATTTCATTTTAACACCGATCTTGAGACGAAACACGAAATATGTGGGTTTCCTTACATGCAAACCATTTATTATTTTACAACTGGTTTCACTTGGTAAAGTTGTAGGAAATATCAAAGGTAATTCATTTTTATTTTCGAGGGGAAAATCCGTGATCGTATGAAGGTATAAAGGAAGACGGACTGTGGAATCAAGGAAAACTTCCACTGAATAAAACCCTACGGTAGATCCTTTTCTGAGTAGAGGAAGACCAAAGAAACGATAGATGAACTGTGTGAGAGATGACTTGTCTAGAAAAAAAGCGTAAATACCTACGAGGTAGTAGTAGTAGGGACTCCCTTTTCCGCACGTAGACTCCCATTTGGTCCGTTGTGCGCGGGGGTGCTGGCTAACAAAGCCAGCCCAACTCCGCCCAGAAGCACAGAAGCTTCCTGGGAGCTTCACAGGCTTCACGGAGCAATACCTACTAGGATAACGGTTAATAGAGATGAACAGTAGCAAACGAGAGTTAATTTGTATTCTGCATTTGATATTTCACTACCTACTTTTTGCCAGCGGATTCTTCCACAGGAAGGTCGACGAAAGATGACCACGGGAATATTCCCGGGATATAAACCATCCTAAACCAGGTCATAGTCTATCTGTGTTTCCATACAAATCCGTTCTGCGATTAAGGCGTTATCGTCAAAATCAATACAATAAATCTGTAGAAAAATCGTTTTTGCACATTGAAAATATTTCAAAAAAAATAGCCAGGGTGTTAAAGGATAACCAACAGAACCCAATTCCAGGCATTTTTGGAATTTTTGTCTGTTTATTTGTGCACGCATCACGTAACATGTACGAAACCAATGTAGATAACTTTTATACATAACATTTTTAGTTTTGTCTCATAACAATCGGTTCACTTTATCAAAAGTTAGATGAATTTAAAGTGTTCAGAAGTAAAATTATCTCTCTGCGAAAGAATGATGAATTCATGACACTACAAAAAAAAACTAGTAGCTAGGTAAGTAGGGTAGGGTAAGCAGTCAGATGACGGGAGCAAAGCCGCGGGCACAGCTAGTTGATTAATAAACAGGCAGACTTATACATTGGAAACTATTTTCTTTTGCCAATATTATCCCACTATTGCTAAGCTTTTATTTATATGATAAAATTCTCCTAATATGATATTATAATTAAAGGCCCTTAGCTACACAAACAAGCAAAATATACCTACTCGTTGAAATGAATTGAACTGGCGTCAACACTATAAAAACTTGTCATTCCATTAAATTCTACCTTGTACGTCGGTTTTATTGAGGAAAATAGGCAAAGCCGGTTTTATACCACTATGTGTTGTTAACACACCATCTGTTATATATTACGAATGTAATGGCAGTCTCAATGATTTAGCAAAGATAATAAACAAGTTACTTACAAATAAATAATAAGGTTCTAGGAAAAATTCTAGATGGAATCCCTAACAAAATCAAGCTTTTAGAAACGTAACAGATTCGCAATATGATTTTTTACTACGTTTTCTTATCCAATCTGGGCGTGATAAAACCCAAGATAAAAGCAGAAACAATTAAAGAATCACCTCGTACTGGGATGATACTGACTGCAGCATCAATTCTTTCATCATCAACATCATTTCAGGCGAAAAACGTCCACTGCTGGACATATTATTATGCCTACCCCATTCGACGCCACATTAACCGGTCCCGTGCGTCTCGCATCCAGCGAATCCCCGCAACCTTCACCAGGTCATCGGTCCACCTGGTGGGAGGCCTTCCAACGCAACGTCTTCCAATTCACGGTCGCCATCAATTCTTTACTGAATAGATAAATGTATAACGATACAACACATAACACCACGTAAAGGGTCTTTCAACAAGGACGGGTCGATGTTAAAATTGAATAAAACAAGATGTGTGTGAGATATTAACGAAATTTATTTTTTATTTAAAAGGCCCATTTATGCCAATTATGGATGGAATATGACATCGTTCAAATGTCCGCCGCGGCTTCGTATGGTGTTATACCCCCTAGACAGTGCATTTAATAGAAGGCGAGCCAATGAAGGTTTTCAGGTATAGTCACGCCACTAGCTGGCGCCACTTTGGCGAGAGGTCCCACTTGGCAAAAGTAATTTTGACGTTGACTTCAATTTTAATAATGTCACAAATATGCTTTGACAGGTGCCTGGACCAGATGGCTCAGCCAGTGCTGCCACCTAGTGCACGCCGTTTCTGAAAACCTTCATTGCCAACAACCGGGCAAAAATGCAGTCTCCGGAAATCCGGACTAAGAAATTCCTAAAGCAAAAATTCGATAACAACAAACCAAGCAAAATAAACCAAGCAAATTAATTTCGATTAGAATGACCGAGACTAATTTGTACAAAAATAAACTTAAAAAATCATTTCTACATATGACAAGAAGTGAAAATAAATAAAAGATTGACAAGTACCAAACAGCATAATACTTGTCAAAACCAACAAAGCTTAAACCAAGAGACTATTAAAACAAGATTAAGTATGGTGTACCATAGTCCATAATGCTTTATGGCAGAAGTTAATTTGAACCGCCATGGTCCAGTTAGCAAGTGTGACGGCGATGGTAACCGAAATAGTTAAACTTGAACTAGACACGAGAGTTAAAAGGCCGTGACACTAACTACGAGTTTTTCTGGTTAAAACAATGTGTATTTTGTAAATTGCAGTAATGAATTATGAGGAAAACTGGTTAAACTTAAATTTTATCGTTGGTAACTGATTACCCATTTATTATAGTATGAGAACCCACAGCAAAAATCTGCAGGTATTTTGTTTTTGATGAAAATAGATTTTTATGAACGATTTTTTGTAGTAGAATAGACTGAAAATGAAGTTTAATCAAAAACAAATAACCTGCAGAATTTTGCAGTGGGATCTTAGGCTAATATGAGTGATAAGATACAAAGTAATAACCTGTTCCAATAATAATTTTAGCCAATCACCTAACTTTATCTATAACTAGGTATAAACTTTTACTTTAAAAAAAAAGTGATAGTTCTATTGGGGTTTTCCCTCATTGGGAACTTCTTAAAAGCAGCCTGAACCTTGCAAGTTGGCGATGTACAACGCCGTACTTCTAAATGCACCTTATGCCGTGGGACCTGCCTGCGCATGCAAATCTCTTTGGTAGGTCGCTCGTGCTGGATTGCCGTTTCTTCAGATTATGAGAATAAAGGAAGAGAGAATGCTCCGTCTTTGGATATCCAGTTTTGCACTATAATATCTCCGCTACTGGTTAGTCACCGCTTAGATTCACCACCATTGGTCGAAATCCGGACAGGAGGACTAGTTTACTTGCTATCTAAATATTTCGAGCATGTTCGAGTCATCCCTCCCTTTAATTTTTGGCACAAGGGCTTCGGTGTGAAACCGGGCTGCTAGGGGCTTCATATTTTTTTAAGTTTAGAACTCATCTTGGAGAACACTTTCGCAAAGTTTCAGCCTCATAGTTTCAATAATTTAATTCGAATCTGTTCCAAAACCGAATCACGTAGTTATTTGTATCCCTAGAGTATAAATCAAAACCGGCAGCGCGAAGGGAGAGCAACCCCTTTGTTACGTTAAGGCGAAGGGGTTGCACTTCCCGTAGCGCCGGAGACGATGCAGAAGCAACTTTACAGTGTTTTGAGGTTGGGTTTCAATAATTTGTTTTTCTCAAGAACATTGCGTTACCTTTTCATGGGAGTGGTGCAAGGGGAGGCGGAAAATCCCTCCTCACCCCGCCTCACCCCTTCCTCTTGCCAAACGATACTAGAATTGTACTACTTTTTTTACTTTTGACCATTTTTTTGACACTTATAATGTTGCGCTATTCTACCTAAAATCATACCTGCAATTTAACTACTTCCGTATAGGCACCGAAGGGGTTCCGCTTTAAGTTTTAAAATATTATTGGTTAACAAGAGAATAAGCACTTAGTAAACCTTCACAATATACTCACATTGTAGAGTAAAGCCAAACATACCTGCAGTCAATTAGCATATTTCTGTTAGCACAATTTTATTTGACCTATATGCTAAGTCAGGTGTAACTAGCATTGTTTCAATCTAGATTTTTATTGTATTCAGGTTGGAAAATGCAAGTACAACGTAAAACAAAGGTTTTATGTTGAACAATGGTTATTGGTTACTCATAGTGAGAATGTCAAAACTTATAAAGTTATGTGAATTATATACTGTCTGAATTTTTTATCACTACTGTTACCGTTCACATTTTGTCGAGTTATGAAGACAAAAATGTACTGGACAGCTAATTTAGACTTAGTTTCGTTACAACAGCAAAAATCTATAAAGAGTTTCATTGAAGAGTAAATTTTCATTTAAGCGTAGAATCCGGAACTATTATATGTCCTCTCATACATATCTCGGTCTGCGTTATAATTATTATATTTTAAACTGCCTCAATTATACCTAATATTTGATATTCTATTGTTTTATATATCATTTATGTATTTTATTAATATCGGACTTCAATTATTGTTCATTCTTTTTCAACTCAATCAGCTTAAAATGTTCCCACTGGTGGGAACATTATGCGCTGATATGACGCAGACACAGCACGGGTTGGAGATATCACATGTTGACATCATCATCATCATTTCAGCCGAAAGACCTCTAGGGCTCCCCAAGCGTCGCCACACTGATCGGTCCTATGCGTTTATACATCCACCGGACTCCCGCGGTCTTGACCAAGTCGTCGCTTCACCTAGGCGGAGGCCTTCCAACGCTGCGACTTCATGTTCCCCGTCCACACTCCAGAACTTTTCGGCTCCAACGGCCATCTGTTCCGCGTGCAATGTGCCCTGTCCACTGCCACTTAAGGTTGGCAATTCTTCGGGCTATGTCGGTAACATTGGTTGGCATGTTCTCGAATAATTGGTTACTAACATTTCGTCCTCATGATATTTCTTTCCTTCACCGTTTTGAGAGCATGACGGCAAGAACAATTCTCAAAAAATATATTAGAAAAATGGCGATATTTCTAACACCATAGTTCTTTTAACCTGGTTTTGCCCGCGTTCACACATTCCGGATTGTTTGTTCCCGCATACTATTTGCGTAGTAATTAATTGCTTGGCGCGATAAGTACTGTTATTATGGTCTTAACCGTAGCGGGAATTGCGCGACAATTCCCGCGATTTATTCAGAGAATGGTAGAGCTTTTGGTTTTATGTCGAATGTATTTGTTTGGATAAGGTGTTTTCCTATCGTTTACTTGAAACATGTATCACTTTTTAGGGTTCCGTAACCGAAAGGACCAAATGGAGCCTTATTGTTATCACTAATGTGTCCGTTTGTATGTCCGTCTGCCCGTCTGTCTCTCGTCTGTCACACTGGTTTTACAGCCAAAGGGTTGGAGCTACGTACAATCTTTAAATTTTCACAGTATAAGCATCTTGATACAAATTGTCAAAAATATTTTTAAATGTTATTTAAAAAAATGATTGACTCATCCCATCGAGTGGGGTTTTGTTGTTTAGAACTTGTTGAGTAGATAAATACTGTAATTTTTTGTTTAAATAAATAAGCCATCAAAGTCTGCTTTTTTACAAAATTTTGTTACGAAGAATTTTTTAACTTCTCATTGACCAATGAACTTGATATTTGGTGATAATGTTTATTATACGTAATACGTAAATTTTTAACTAACAAATATATTACGTATACCTATTTTACAAACCATATTGATAAATCACATTGTTATTTCCTCATTTTTCATATTACAACAAACTTAATTTTTCGTTTTGGTACGGAACCCTAAATATGCGAAGTCCGACAAGCACTTGACTGGTTTTAGATTATTGTTATGAGGAACCATAAAAGTATGCTAAATAAAAGTAAAAACGATTTTTATTGTTGTACTAGCTTTTTCTGCGGCTTCACTCATGTGGTCAATCCCCAGGGACCGTGCATCTCCCAGGAATGAAACGCAACCTACGTCTCTAGCTGATCTCGCTTTCTATAAATGCAAGATTTTATGTCATCGGAAAAATTGGATTTAGGGGGATAGTGCTGATCCAATATTTTTATGGTTAGCCTATTTTGTGCCACTGCTGGGCAAAGACTTTACATATATCGTACCTGCCAACTTTATCTCCTGTTTATCTAGATTAGTGAAATGTGTAATACTAACTGTACCTACATCTCTCACTAAACCTTATATTTTTGTTTATGTGTGGAAACCTTCAAAAGGAGGCGCCTTTTGAAAGTTTCCCCTCGTAACCTTTGGAGAATAGACCAGGGAGTGAGGGACTTCTACCTCACTAAAACCACCCCGGTGATCACCATAAGCACGTAACCCCACCACCCCACCACCCCACCACCCCACCACCCCGGAGCCCCCCTGTGACTTAAAAAAGCGCCTCCCCTGAGCCTCACTGTGCACGGCAGCACGTGATCACTATACCACCGTCTTACCAGGAGTCAACAATATATCTTAACGCACATACAATCAGCAAAAACCAGGACACAAAGTTATTTCCCTATCCTCTTATCTTCATTTAATAGTGGTAAACTACAGCTTATTACTCTATGGCTACGTCTCACCGGCTCACCGTCGTGTGTGAGCGCACGTCTTGCAGACGTAATGTTGTCTATGACGCTGTCGATCGCCTGAGCGGCGTGTAATGAATGCGGGATCACCCGTTACTTTGTGACAGTAAGAACAAGGCATAAGCGATAGCGAGTTTAAAATAGGAATACGGTTTTTGTTTCTAGGGTGGTGACCATAAGCTCTTAGAGTGAGGTTATATAGTACGTGTAAGGGACAGATTTATATGACTTGTATACATCTGTCCCTTTTTTACAGTCGAACTATGATAGTTTTGACACGTCAGGGTACAGGGGCTGTTGTTGACAAATTGCATTAATATTTTGTTAGACCGTTTAAGAAATTAATGCAAGTCTGAAATGAGCAAATTGAGACTCTGTCTCAGCCTTTTCATGTGACTGCCAAATAATGATAGATATGTTTTAATTAAAATTCACATAATCAATTTTCTGAGCAATAATATCGCTAACACAGCCTAGAAAAATGAGATAGCGACCAGAAGAGATGTATAGAAAAGAAGACATGTAGCACAGACCACAATTTGGTAAATGACAGGCAGGTGATGATTAATATCAACGCAGGGATGAAGATAATATATAGGTAAAGGATGTATAGCGGCATTCCTTTTTCGTACTGGAACAAAATTGACCGACACCACAGGGTCCCAGCGCTAACAAAGAAAATTTGGTTCAAATAAGTGTCACTAGATGGCGCGATATACATCGATTTGTTATTGAATAGTGTGTAACATAAACATTTTCTAGAATTGATCATAAAAATTGTATGTTCTCCTTTAGTCAACTCTCCTATGTACAAAATTATGGAATATTGTGCTCTTAATTCACATTTCAAAGATTATTTGAACGGATTATTTAAAAATGATTCCAATAGATGGCGCGGTTTTAAATTTCTGAGGCATGCCACTCGATTTTTTACATCGGCACCGTTTCTTTGTATGGGATGAGCATCTACATCCTAGTATTATATTATCTGTTCCGACACTTTTCAATACAGTTTCAGAGCAGCTGTCAAAGCGCATCCGCTGTCACTTCAAACATGGCCCATCACGTCCGTATCTTGTTAAGATCAGCCGACTTACGGTAAGTGTCATATAGTAAGTCAAATAAATAGCAGAGTCAGAGATTATCGGCGATATACCGCCGTTAGTAAGTAAACACTTGACAAACGGAGTTTGACTACCCGTGACTGACATAATGTGACACAGAACTTGCGGTATTGTCAATTTAATTGAGATTGGCTATGTGAATTGATCGTCTTTTGTCGAGTTTGTGATCGATTCTTGATTTCTCGATCAATTTAGTAACTTCACTATTGATACTAATATAGGACCGTTATTGGTTTGTCCACAGATAATATAATACTTGCATACAGATGCCTCATCCCATACAAAAATATCGTGTCGATGTAACTAGTGTTTTTCGTCTGATTAGGCTGATTATTTTTATAAGTACTTAAACTTCGATCGAGTTCGGTCCCGTTCCTCGGCCATAGATGTTGTTAGCAACGCCTTGCAAGTAAAAGGGTTTTCTCGGTTCATGACTATTTTTTCTAATAGAGTGACGATTTGTTTTATAGTATTTTTTTTTTTTTTTTTATAATCAATAGGCTTGCGTTTGACCACTATCTCGCCTGATGTTAAGCGATGATGCGGTCTACGGTGAAGCACGCTTACCTAGAAGAAACCTATTCACTCTTGACTTAAAGACCCCAAGGTTGTAGCTATCAGGGAACAAAGACTCCGGAAGGGAGTTCCACTCCTTAGCTATGCGTACAATGAAAGTATTAGCAAAACGCTTTGTGCGTATGGGAGGGATGTCCACCATGTACCGATGGCGCATGGCCGTACGTCTTGTAGTCCGATGATGGAAAGGGCTAGGTGGAATCAAATTGTGCAGTTCCATCGCACACTCCCCGAAATGTAACCGATAAAAAACCGACAGGCTGGCAACTCGGCGTCGATGTTCGAGGCTCTGGAGCTTTGAGGCGACCAGTGCATCGTTGCCAATAAGCCTTTTGGCCCGTCTGTCAATCGACTCAAGTGCATCAAGCTGGTATTTGGCTGATCCATCCCAAAGGTGAGAGCAGTACTCCATGCAAGACCGAACTTGCGCTTTATACAAGTTGAGCATTTTTTTGCACGTTTTTACAGTTTCAGTTACAATACAAATTTAAAAAATCGAGTGGCATGCCTCAGATACGTAAAACCACGCCACCTATTGGAATCAATTTTAAATGATCCATTCAAATAATCTTTGAAATGTGAATTAAGAGCCCAATATTCCATAATTTTGTGCTTAGGAGAGTTAATTAAACAAGAGCATAAAAAAATATTATCAATTAAACTCCGAGCATAATCCTCTCTATTGCCCTTAGGGTGACTGTAAGCTTTCTGATGAGGAAAATTTAGGTACTACCGATTTTTAGTTAATTAAAGCCGGCTTTTTCAATAGTCCGATAACTTTTAACTGAGGAATAAAAACGGCGGTTTGACAGCTTTTGTATAGAAAATATGTCAAACGGCCATTTTTCTTAATCAGTTAAAAATTACCAGATTATTAGTGACTTTTAAAGATCTTTATTGGTTGTTATGCCATGATAAAATTCAAACAAGACGATCACGATATGCAAACAAAATCACTGTGTCGAATTAAAATAATCAAAAATAATAATTGATGATATCATATCACGCGATGAAATATCAGTGATTCGCGGATATTAAGTATGCAAATTATGCCAAACAAAATAAAGCAAAAGTCAATTTTCTTGTTAAAACTAACATCCTGATTTAGTTACTATTAATCACGATTTTGCATACTAATTAGTTTTGTGTTCACAGAATCTTGATTTTTAGATAGACTTTTTGTCTGAAGGAAGTGATTATTATAAAGTTTGGATTTGGGTATGATTTTTATCACAAAAACAACATAAATCATCAAGACGTCAGTATTCCACAAAGAGCTAGGTAGAGGTTTAATACTAGCGTACAGGTGCCTCATCCCATACAAAGAAAGCGTGCCGACGTAACTATAGCGTTTTTTGTCTCAATAAACTGATTAATTTTATAAGTACATCAATCGTGTTCGGTGCCGTTTCACGGCGATAGATGGTGTTAGCAGCCAATTGTAAGTAAAAGAGTTTACTCGGTTCCTGAATATTCTTTTTCTTTTAATAAATTGATAATTAGTTTTATAGTATTTTTTTGCATGTTTTTACAGTTTCATTGTACCAAAATGTGTTACAATACAAATTTATAAAATCGGGTTGAATGTCTCTGAAATTTAAAACCGCGCCATCTATTCGAATCAATTTTATATGATCCGTTTTCGTGGAAGCCTTTTTCGATATTTTGCCCAACACTATGTTTGTCCACTCCGTATAATAAAATAATCGAATCTGTCAGCAGAGATAAATGCCAGAACGTGACAAATAATTAATGACAATCTGTGTTTGACATTTACCTGACATTCAATCTAGTATGGGGCGGTCATCTGAACTTTTTGTGGCACTTTTAAGTAATTTTTCGCGCATCGTTAAAGCGTTGCACTTAAAAAAACAAGCCTATTTAATTGCTTGTCTCGGAATGGGTTATGTTTGGTACAAGTCATAAGCGCTTAGCACAAAAATTTCGGACGTTTTCCACGAGTTGCCACACGAATTTGACGTTCCAAATTCAAATCACTTTTCTCCCTTGGGCGTTTCTGATAACTTTACCTTCCTTGGGTGATAATGCTTTACTTTACGTTGAGATTGTATGATATGTAATTGGACATTGTCGAGCAGTTGGTATGAAAATCAAATTGAAGTATCTGTATGTAATATCAAAATAACAACGTTTAATTGAATGCATATGAAAGTACATACGGTACTAATAACAATATATACGCAATTTTTTAGATTTTTGTCTATCTGTCTGTTTGTTTGAGCCGGGTAATCGCTGAAACGGCTGGACCGATATTGACAGTAGATAGCTGATGTTATAAAGAGAAATAAATGAAAAACTACGAGTTTGACGCGGACGAAGAATCGGACAACAGCTGGTTATTAATAAATTAATAATATACAGGGTAACTTTTCATCACGTTATCTTATATATTGGCATTTTATTTTAAAATGTCCTTTCATCTTAAAACTGGTACCACGCAATACAGTCTCATAATGGAACCAGTTCTGTTAATGTAAGCCGTTGTCTTCAGAACGAGTCCTGTAGGTCACTCTCGTGGTGCTTATGTCAAAAAACGTCCTTTGAGACCGGTTGGCTCACCTTTACGCCATGACACCCTGGTTTTATGAGCATAAAAGAGGTTAAGGAACATGGTTGATTTTATTTTTGAGAGAAACCTCTGACTTTATTTTCAACTTTCGATTTTTGAAAGAAAAAGTGTTTATTGTCACAGAAACAGACATGTCTGTAAATTACGTATTCCACATTGGGCACCCGTTTTAACGGCACTTGAGTTAATGGCATCTGAGGTATACCACATACGACACCTATCGATATTTTTCGCCGGTGCCAAATGTGGAATAATTTATTATTTAAAATTTTATTCCACATTTGACACCTACGGATCAGTAGGTACTAGTGTTGGGACGTTTGTTTTATTAAGACGTCAAAATAAAAACTCGATTAAAATCAGTAGAGAGTTTAATAACGCGATAAAAATTATTATAACTTCAACTTTTGCTTTTTTAGTTAGATGTTCAACATTATAAGCATTTATACCCAACTACCAGGAGGGGTAGTACATCTTTTACATCTTTTAATCATCATCAATCAATCAGAATAACAGAAAAAAATATAGAGTTCATTCGCTATCTAGTAAAACAGCCGGGCGAGCACGGCCTCTGTGGTAGGCTTGAGTAACCCCTTTTTATCACAGGTTTTGCTCCCAAACTGTGATAAAAATGTGTGACTCAAGCCTGTCACAGTAGGTCGTGCTCGCCCGGCTGGTGACTGTCTCTTTGGTCTTGTGGTCACAAGAGCTACAGCTGTGTATGAGGATCGATTTTCTCTGAGTTCTTACCCAACTGCCGAAGGAGGGTAATGTGTTTATTAGTCTATGTATGTATGTATGTTTGTTCCTATGTGGCGTTCTAGAGACCAAACGCGTTGGCCAAATTTGATGATTCTTACGTCAATCGATTCGCCTTAAACCTGCAAGTGTCACTGGCTACATTAAAATATAATTTAAATTTAAATTGATAAATATAAAAATGGCGTTTGGGCGTCATATTGTGGGGGCCCCAATTATTTTTTTTCCAAACCCCGGCGTGTGGGGTATGAAAATAAAGGGTTTTAAGAGGTGATGTCAAAAATATAAAACGCTTCTATATTTAAATGTACATAATTCGAAAAAAAAAACAAAAAACGTATAAATAAAAAAAAAAATTAATAAAATCTCAAAACCCGACTGCTTAAGAAGCGAACTGAAAAGACGTAAACAAGAAGAAAATCATGCTGTGCAATCGGAGGATACATCTGGTTTTGATCGGCCAGCTCGCGAATATGTATACTCCGACTGCACAGCATGATTTTCTTCTTGTTTACGTCTTTTCAGTTCGCTTCTTAAGCAGTTGGGTTTTTTATTTTTTTTTCTTAATTTTTTCCTCCTGTCTGAGGTTTGAATTTGTACCCGGTTCGTAGGCAAGTCCCATATTTCATGTGTCTTTAACATAATAAGAGGCGAAATTGGCATAAGCTATAGATAGGTACATCTCTGCCTACCCTTCGGGGAACGCAGGCGTGATGTTAGTGTATGTGAAAAGGCTAATTTGATCTCCAACTAGTAAGACGGTCCAACGTGATAATCATACTAAGTTTTACTATTAAACAACTTATAAATAAATAATTTATCGATATAATCCTGTTGTCAGATGTCTTGAACTTTTAACCTTTTTCATTAGCAAATTCTAATAAAAACTGTTTGAAGAAACCTTTTTCTCTGTGAAGATGGCACTTATGGTTTTGTATGAATTTTTTGTATGGCAGCCATACATGGTCCTTCGAATGTCGTTTCTGATGAGTCATTCCTGTATGTAATAATAACTATAAACAAGAGACTTTTTTAGTTTTATTTTTGGCATAAATAAATTTGTAGGTACTGAGTACAATAAAAATTAAATTTTACGGAAATAGCGAAAATAATCTACTTAATACACAATTGAAATTAATTCATTGTCTGTACTTGTACATATTTTTAACCGACTTCACAAAAAAGAGGGGGTAATCAATTCGACTGTATTTTTTTAATTATTTTTTATTTGTGTTACCTGTACCTCAGAACTTTTTACTAGGTGAACCGATTTTGGTTTTTTCTTTTTTTTGTCATGGACCACATGAAATTTAAATTTCATCAAGATTTGATGAAGAACTTCGGAGATATACATCAGAACTCTTCAATATTATGACGGAAAATCACTCGGGATAGCTGCAATCGCATGTCTGTTTATTGTTTACACCATTTCAAAACATAACATCCCTCTGGTACGCTGTAAAGGGGTACGCAGGAGTGGGTTCACAGTTCACCTAGTATACTCTCATACCACCGGTTTTATTTAAAATTCATGTTATTAGGTTAATCTATTCTGGATTCACTTTGGGCATTATAGGCAACTAGCCTATATAACTATTCCATTATGTACACAACTAAAAAGTGAAAAATAAAAACTATTTTACAAAAAAATACGAGAACCGACTTCCAAATAAAAACACTACAAAGTGAAAATTAACTTCAATTTCGGCAGTCGGTGTCCAACACCAAACAGTGTTTTTATTTGGAAGACGGTTGTATTTTTTTTAAACAGTTTTTATAACATACATTACCATGAAATCACGCCGTTCCCAAGTAGTTAGGCTGAAACTACATAAAACCACCTGCTACGATCCTTACATACGCCTTTTGCTTTATTTACATTTATTTTATTACCTAAAAATACTCAAAACTTTGCATACAATCACAGACAGTTTTTTTATGTCTGATTTCACCGTATTCGAGCAAATACACGTGATCAGAATGATTGGCTATTCGAAATAATATAATTAATTCTCATATCCTTATAGCTACCAGTTTCATAACATGTGTGTTTGTAATACTTGTCATACAAGTTGTATGAGTCAACTAAAGATTGTTGATGATTTACTAAAATGTTTAATAAGTTTTTTGTAAAAAGTATTTCCTAAGGGTTGAGCAGAGGTGGCCCAGAGGTAACGGCCCCGACTTACGTGTTGTAGGTCGTGGGTTCGAACCCAGGCAGGCGCATTACTTTGTGTAAATTATTTCATCACTGCCGCTCTAAAAACGTTGAAGGAAAACATCGTGAGGTAACCGGCATGTCCAAGAACCAAAAATTCAAAGACATGTGATATCCACCAACCCACACTGGGCCCGCGTGGTGGATTAAGGCCCATTCCCTCTCTCACAGTCGGCCTGTGGCCCAGCAGTGGGAACATTAATAGGCTGATGTTGATGATAACGATGAAGCCAACCGAGACTTCCTATATAAATATTACATGTCACATTGAGCGAAACTTGAGCAAAAATATCCGAAGGAGTAAAGATAATAATTGTACAAGGACATAAAATAAAATAAAAAGAATCTGTAAAAACGTGTATTTTTAAGACTGATTAAAGGGGAAGGGACAATCACGAGCCTCGATATTATTTCTTAAAATTTTCATGACAACCAGAAGTGGTAAAGCGATAATTCACTATTATACAAATTGTTATGTCTATAGAATAATGTTACAACTATGATGATGATGGGGACTTCCTCTCCCGCACTTAGACTTCCATTTGGTCCGTTGTGGTGGAGGCTCTGGCTAACATAGCCAGTCAAGCTCCGCCCAAAAGCGCAGAAGCTGTCTGGGGACTTCACAAGCTTCACTATTCCGAGGATTTCTTTACGTTTAGAAGCCACGGCCTCGCATTCCAGGGTGACATAGTCGGATTCCTCGGCGTCAAAGCAGCCACTGCAAAGCGGGCTGTCTGTGACGCCTAAAAATATGTTTGTTAAGGAGGTTCTGGCCCGTAACTGTTCCTATGATTATTCTAAGGTTATTTCTACTCAAGCTTAGAAGATTTTTGCTTAATCGCGGTCATACATTCGGTAAAGCCATTTTTCTGTCTACAATTGCACGCACGTCGCACCTGTCTGCGGTCCCATTTACCCAGTATCACACTGACATTCGTTTATGGTATTGTAGTTAAAAACGACTACATTTCCGCTACACACATTTGCTATAATGACTAACAAACATACAGAACGCATGAATACTTGAACAACTATGTCAAGGTGAGTGCGACTCATTCATTCATGTACACCCACGGCTCGCATAATCGATTCCTAATTAGTAAATGAAAAATTGTATGCTAAAATAAAACATTTGCTATATTTTTTTTTAATTAACTGTACCCACATTAGACAGTTAGACACCCAAATCCAGAACAACTCTCTGTAGGCCATACAAATACTACATAAAAAAATCTTGTCTATAGTCACACGCTTGACCACTGTCTCACCTGATGGTAATCGAAGATTTGGTCGACGGGGAAGCACGCTTGCATAGAAATACCTACCTATATACCTATTCACTCTTGACGTAAAGACCCCTTTGTTTTTTTTTTTTGAATAGGAAATCATCCAATGACTTCTCCCACTCTGGGTTAAGCGGGAGGGTGTGACAGACTTTTACTGACTAAAACCCACCAGTGTTCCTTCAGTTGCTTGAGCCAGGGCCGCGGTAACTCTTTTACAAATTTATCCGCGTCCCAGACAAGCATCGACCCTAGCGGACCCCGTCAATTTGCTGACATCTCTTTGAGGCGCGCGTGGAACACTACGCGCCGTCGACTCGGGCCTGGTCCTTATCGGACGAACGTAAAGACCCCTAGATTGTAGTTATCGGGGAACAGACTCCGGCAGGGAATTCCACTTCTTAGCTGTACGCATAATAAAAAAAAGTGTTCCCAAAACGTTTAGTGCGTATGGGTGGGATATCCACCATGAACCGATGGCGCATCGCCGTACGTCTTGTAGTCCGATGAAGAAACGGGCTAGGTGGAATTAGATAATGCTATTCCATCGCAAACTCCCTGAAATGTAAACGATAAAAAAAGCCGTGGCAGCTCGGATAAATAATTTGATCATTGTTAATATTTATTTAGATTTTTGGCTTAGGAAAATTAGTTTAAACATTTGATAGCTAATGTGAATCCCGTTTATAGCGAACTCGCTTAAAACGACGTACTGGTTATTACGACAAAATATGAAGTGCCCGTTCAAGGACCTATGTGCGATTATATACGTTTATAACGACAGTAGGCTATGACGACGACATTTGAACGGTACCTTCAACGTCGTTTTAAACGGTTTTGACTGTATTTCAATAATTTAACTGTTTGACTTGCTGACGCATTTTTTTTTGTTTTTTTTTTCAGACAGCCTTGGCCCAGTGGTTACAGCCCCAGCTTATGTGACGTTGTTGGTTCGAAATTAGGTAGGCACTTTTCATTGGTTATTTTTTGTGAAAACCAGTAGGTATATCCTAGAACCAAAAAATCGAAGACATGTAACACCAACCTACAATGAGCCTGCATGGAAAATTATAGTTTTGACCAACCTACAGAAAAGACCTGTGTGTAATCAGCTGAGGTAATGTTATAATATTTATAAGAAAATGTGAGAATCTGCTTATCAGTGCTTAAATTAATCATATAATAAAAAGTTTGTGTAATTAAGGTTCATAGGCTTCACGGCCTGGTCAGAAATAATCATGGGTTCACACTCTAATAGTTGAGTGTGCCGAATATGTCGAGCACTTAAAACTAATTTAATTCAGTCCACGTCGCAAGGTTAGCCCCGTAGTAGGTGTCTGGCAATATTTACATACAAACAAATCGGTTGAAGGTTTTGTCCCATTCAGAACATTCAACAGAATTGTAGAGAAGGTTTACTCAATACTATACACTGCCATGAATGTTATTATTTTTTTTCATCATCCACTGGAGAATCCCCACGCATATTTGCCAACCGCATCCGCGATGGCAACAATGTCAACTGTCCATCTGTCTTTTGGACTACCAAAACTAATTACAATCTTGGAAAAAGACTTCTCCCAATTCTTGCAAGAAGTGTTGTTAAAGCTAAAGAAAATAAGAATATAACTCATTTTTATTTGATGATTTGAAAAACCGGTCAAGTGCGAGTCGGACTCGCGCACGAAGGGTTCCGTACCATTATCGCAAAAAAAGACACGTTTGTTGTATGGGAGCCCCACTTAAACATTTATTTTATTCTGTTTTTAGTATTTGTTGTTATAGCGGCAACAGAAATACATCATCTGTGAAAATTTGAACTGTCAAACTATCACGGTACATTAGATACAGCCTGGTGACAGACAGACAGACGGACCGCGAAGCCTCAGTAATAGGTTCCCGTTTTTACCCTTTGGGTACGGAACCCTAAAAATGAATTGTGGCACTGTTTCATGGTTTTCAAAAGTTCTCTTAAATTAGAGCAGCCTACAGCGATCACTACGTGCGTAGGATTTGTGATAGGTACTTTAGGATGAATTGGACCTTCTGTTTCTTTATTTTATGTCACCATCGAATATGTATGTCACCTTCGATCGTCGCCTTCGGTATGATATAATTTATGTGTTCACAGATATTATAGGTTGTGTAATAATTGATGGCAAGCAGTTAAGTTTCTAGTTTTATTAGTTTTTAATGGGTAGTTAAAACATAAGGCATTTCATAAGTCTATATATGTGTTATGTATCGTTGATTTCCACCCTGTATGTACCCTCATTATTTTCCAACCATCCTGAACTCATAAACTGGCCCATAAAATTATGGTTGTTTGTCGACAACATAACGATGTTTTGCATGCGTACCAAGTATCGAGGAACTACGTTTAAGTTTTGAATTCTTACGTACGAGTCAACTGTGAAAAATATACAGGTTTAGCTGTTGATGTACAAATCTTTGGCTACCAACAATTTTCATTATTTATATGCGTCATAATCTATATATATATAAATTAATCCCTATTTCCCTTGGTCACGGCATCACGCGTGAACGGCTGGACCGATTTCGCTTATTCTTTTTTTGTTGTGTTTGTTATTGTTAGGAGAAGGTTCTTACGAAAAAAAAATGAGAATAAAAAATTGGTACTTTACCTACATAGGTAGGGTAGGTATGTAGGTAGGGTAGGGTAGATAGGGTAGGGTAGATAGGGTAGGCTAGATAGGGTAGGTAGGGTAGATATGTAGGTAGGGTAGGGTAGGTAGGGTAGGGTAGGTAGGGTAGGGTAGGTAGGGTAGGTAGGGTAGGGTAGGTAGGGTAGGGTAGGTAGGGTAGGGTAGGTAGGGTAGGGTAGGTAGGGTAGGGTAGGTAGGGTAGGGTAGGTAGGGTAGGGTAGGTAGGGTAGGGTAGGTAGGGTAGGGTAGGTAGGGTAGGGTAGGTAGGGTAGGGTAGGTAGGGTAGGGTAGGTAGGGTAGGTAGGGTAGGGTAGGTAGGGTAGGGTAGGTAGGGTAGGGTAGGTAGGGTAGGGTAGGTAGGGTAGGGTAGGTAGGGTAGGGTAGGTAGGGTAGGGTAGGTAGGGTAGGGTAGGTAGGGTAGGGTAGGTAGGGTAGGGTAGGTAGGGTAGGGTAGGTAGGGTAGGGTAGGTAGGGTAGGGCAGGTAGGGTAGGGCAGGTAGGGAAGGGCAGGTAGGGTAGGTAGGGTAGGGTAGGTAGGGTAGGGTAGGTAGGGTAGGGTAGGTAGGGTAGGGTAGGTAGGGTAGGGTAGGTAGGGTAGGGTAGGTAGGGTAGGGTAGGTAGGGTAGGTAGGGTAGGGTAGGGTAGGTAGGGTAGGTAGGGTAGGGTAGGTAGGGTAGGGTAGGTAGGGTAGGGTAGGTAGGGTAGGGTAGGTAGGGTAGGGTAGGGTAAATGAATGTTTGGTGTTTTTAGGGCAAAACAAAGTTTGCCGGGTCAGCTAGTAATATTATAAATATGACTCACCTAATATAAAAAGCTAATATGACTATGTTACATTGACGTAAGTAGAGGCATTCCTTGGCAAATAAATGTTTACGTAAACGTCTTTCAATAAATGTAGAATTTTCTTCAAAATATTTACGTTACAAGAATATATCACACATAATATGAGCTTGTTTATTTCTATTACTAAATATGTTCTGTATTAAAAATGTTTACGGAGAAATATTTACTTTTCTCCGTCTGAAATTACTGAATTTGTGATTTTTCTCTGCTGAAAGACAGTACACACTAAACGTGATATTTAGAACAATTTTCAGCAATTAAATCAATTTATAAATCATGCAGAAAATAACATACTGTACACAATAGCAGATTCGAGAATTCTTAAAAAAAATACAGTACTTAAAGTGAAAATGGCTGAGATAGTTTAACCACATATGTTCCTAACATGTGTTTCGGTAATTACAGCACGCTAGTGGTTAAATAGGTAGTAGAAGTGCTTTCGAGGTGTTCTTAGGGCTTGTTGGTAAGTTGTCGCAGTTGAGGGTAGACCTTTGCAAAACTTGAAGCTCTAAAAGAGAGAAGAGAAAACCCTGAAATGTCTCATGCCCCTGTTACTACACCAGCATCACTATCTTTGAAACCGGTGCTTTCAAATTTGAGGAGTTCCATCGATTTCTCCAGGATCCCATCAACAGATCCTGACCTGATGACAATGGGACCACCTGGGAAGTACACCATTTAAAAAAAAAAAGAAGAATTTTGCAAATCGGTCCAGCCGTCTTTGAGTAATCGGGGAAAATACATAAAAAAAAACCTCCTTTTTTAGGGTTCCGTATCCAATGGGTAAAAACGGGACCCTATTACTGAGACTTCGCGGTCCGTCTGTCTGTCTGTCTGTCTGTCTGTCACCAGGCTGTATCTCATGAACCGTGATAATGCTACACAGTTGAAATTTTCACAGATGATGTATTTCTGTTGCCGCTATAACAACAAATACTAAAAACAGAATAAAATAAATATTTAAGTAGGGCTCCCATTAAACCAACCTTTTTTTTTTGCCGTTTTTGTGATAATGGTACGGAACCCTTCGTGCGCGAGTCTGACTCGCACTTGGCCGGTTTTTTTTATATCCATTTTGCCAATCTATTAGAATTTGGGCATTTTTCATCGCCGGTAACATCATTATCACTCACCTTGTCTATAGCTCCGAGCTACTTTCTAGGGAACTACTATTTTATTGCAGTTTGCAATAGCATCTTTTGTTAAACTGGCGATTTCTTTTGTTTTATCCTACTTGTTGTTTTTAGGTATTAAAAAATAAATGAGTAATTTGCATGGTTCCTCACGTAGGTTGATTTTACGACATCCAGCGACTATGGAATGTTGTTGTTTCAAGCAAATATTTTTAGATTTTATTCAGGTCTGCGTCGTTGAGAATAATTTTATTGTATTGAAGCTTCTGATGTTCTGTTCTGAAGTAAATGGCTGATTATACTATGAAATTAGTTTTGCTTGGTTTATTGTTTTTGTGTTGAACGATGCAGTATGACTAGTGAACAAGGTTGATCCACTCTGTAATAAATATACGTGACTGAACGATTTTAAAAAGATTAGTGATGCTACTGGTTAAGGTGCGGGGATCCGATAGATGCAAGACGCACAGGACTGATCAATGTGGTGACGCTTGGGGGTGGCTTATGTCCAGCAGTGGACGTCATTCAGCTGAAAAGATGTTGATGAATGATATTTAATTTTCTTTTATTTTTGTTGCTTTCTACAGGGTCTTTCAACAAGGACGGGTCGATGTTAAAATTGAATAAAACAAGATGTGTGTGAGATATTAATGAAATTTATTTTTTATTTAAAAGGCCCATTTATGCCCATTATGGATGGAATATGACATCGTTCAAATGTCCGCCGTGGCTTCGTATGGTGGCACGAATCCGAGAGGTCCAATTTTTAATGACTCTGCTGCTATGCAGCAATATCTCACACACATCTTGTTTTATTCAATTTTAACATCGACCCGTCCTTGTTGAAAGACCCTTTAAAATTGTAGCCAAAAAATAAGAGTGGGAGTACCTTATCCTAGATACAACTACAGAACTGAACTATTGTCCCAGAACGAGAGGGGCTAAAGATCGAGTAAAAGGGAATACAATTGGAGAAGCGTATGTACATAATTACATAATTAGAGGCTGATGATGGTAAATTACAAAAACACGGATAAGATTCTCCTTCAGGCATGCATATCTTGCCAAGACAATGTTCTTCATCTACCAACTAAAGCCCGATAAATACATAGTATAAATAAATCAATGTTAAGTTAAACAAAGCCTACACGACCACTTATACAGCATGATGTCACCAGCAGCCTTCTATATATAGCGATTATCACCATGTTGAATTGATTGCTGCGTTGCTGTCCGCATTTGGATTGATGCATTCATTGACTAAGAGCTAAGGACTGATCTTGGCAGATTTTTTATGACTGGACAAGCCATGGCAACAACTCTTTCGTCAAACTCAATCTGTTAGTTTACTCAAACTTCAGAGGTTTTCTAATCCAAAGCCTGGCTTCTTACACAGCTGATTTTGATGAACAGGAGTGGAGATCTGATTCTGAGAGAAGGTCATCAATTTCCTGCATTTTCTGGCCTATCTCATGTTAATTGGGGTCGGGGCAACATGTTTAACATTTGCTCTGGCTGAGTTTATATCAAGCCAATATACTTACCTTTTCTTCCGAGGGGAAATCTTTGTAAATACCCTCTGTTTGGAAAGATTAGTGGGTTATGTCAGATTCCTGTCAACTAATAGCCCATAGTTCCTTCTGTTACAATGATTAATAGGTACGAGAAATCTCGCACATGTACACGCAGTTCCGACAGAGACAAACTATCCCACAACAGCTGGGCGAGCACGGCTTACTGTGACAGGCTTGAGTCACACATTTTTATCACAGTTCGGCACGGTGATAAAATGCGAGACTCCAGCCGGTCAGAGGCCGTGCTCGCCCGGCAGCTTGGGGCATATTTCGTGTACTTTCATACAATTTGACACTTTCCAAGTTCCGTCAAACATATCGACGAAGAACCATTTGAAGTAGAAGTTTTCAAATCATTTGAGCCACATTATGAAAAATAGAATTTCGATAACAAAACGTGTCTAGATACATATCCATATCTACCAAATATGATTCTGTTAGGGTATGGGCGGTATCTACTCGACTCTAAAGATCACTTCATTTCAATAAATTGCCTCACAGCCAGTCAATAATACCGATATAGCCGCTTCAACAAAGTAACAGAACGTACATAAAACCCCAGAAACATGAGATATGATAGCCCACGTTAATTCCGGAGCCATTAACTCCGAGCTATAGTTGCCATAACTCACTCATACAAATCTAGGCCAGTATTTTGATGGAGGTTAATGAAGGATATTAAAAAGGTTTAAACACGTAGTAGGTACTGCTAGGTTTGTTTCCCACGGTCACTGAGTTGTTTACTGTAAGATGAACTTAACCTTAAAATTTTATTTTAAGTTGTACTGTCTGTAGTGTTAATCTGAAACATTTCGACAGGCAATAAAATCGTTTGCACTTGTCAGTTAAGTTCAGGGGCGTAAACTAAGCTTGATTCTGATCTACAGATAGTTAGTAATAGTAATAATTTATTGACAAAAAGTACAGAATTACAAATGACACTTAACTTAGGATGCAATTGTTGAAGTACAAAATACACGATCTATGACCCCCATGCTAGGAAATTCCTGTGTTACAGGGGCCATCTATCTGTCCATTACATTAGCGATAAAATAGAAAAATTTACAATGCAGAGTATATTATATAAAAATAAATCAATAAAATACCAATAAAATAATTAATTTAGCATAGTACAATTCGGGTCTTATTTGTGTCGGGTTTGTTGTGTATGTGAGTTGTATGTGTTACGAATGTATGTGTAGTGTATGTCTGTGTTGTGAGTGTATGTAAGTGTCTGCTTGCCTTATGGTGTTTAGGGTGAGGAGATACTCTTTTAAAGTTGTTACGGCTCTGGGTGTTGTGTATGTGAGTTTATATATTTTTAAACGCACCCACGATACAGGAAGAAATTCCTCGTGTGGGGCAACGTTTTTATTTAAGAAAAAAAAACAGGGAAAACTATTGAACTGATGATAATGATGTTTTCCTATAATTCTGTGATATATATAAATTAGGAATTGACTATTGAATCTGACATAACCAGACATATTTATGTAGCTATATTGTAAGTCCAAGTGAATAAGCATATAAAAGATCATTTTTATTAGCATTTATCCTACAAATAAATTGTAGTTCCAAAAACTAAAATATACGCTTTACTGGTAAATTGAACAAAAAAGTCGTTAATCCTGAAGATCCTGGTTAGGATAATAGGACAAACTATTTAAATTATTGCATTGTCATCGGTCCTTGATAAGTGTGCAAAGTTTCAAATCAATCCGACGTTTTGAAGGGGGTGAAAATCACGTTCAAAGATTCCGTTACATTGATACATAGATACATACATAACAAGCCAATAAAAGCGTTTTAAATAGACTGCAGTGCCGTTCACTTCGTGGTTAGATCTAAGCTTAGAATTAACATTGGTAGTGAAATCAGATATTAACAAATTAGCTCACGATCCGATAGCGGAGTTGGGCTAGCTTGTAAAGATCTCAAAAACTCGGAAGTCGGTGTCTTTCGTAGGTACCACTTATTTATTATTATTTTTCACTTTGTAGTTTTTTATTTGGAAGTCGGTAGTATTTTTTTGCAAAAATGTTTTTTTATTATTCAAATTTTAGTTGTACCTACCTAATAGGCAAGTTGTTTAGTATCTATAACGACAGAATAGATTACCCGAATATCATGAAACTTGAACATAACCGGTGAAATGAGAGATCTGCGTTCCCCAGAGCGTACTGGCGTGATGTTATGTTATGAAATGGTATAAACAATGAACAGACATGCGATTGCAGCAATCCCGAGAGCTTTGCCGTTATTTATTGAAGAGTTCTATTGTATATCTTCGAAATCCTTCATCAGATCTTCACCAAAATAAAATGGGAATAATTTGGGAACATGTTCTTTCAAACAAAAAAGAATTTTCAAAATCGGTCCCCAAATGACAGAGATATCGGTGAACATACATAAAAAAAAAAAAAGAAAAGACATACGAGTACATGAAGTCGAACATAGAACCTCCTCGTTTTTAATAAATCTGTTAATAAAACATCCTGTTTGGTTTGCTAAATAATTTATAAACCAAAGAGAGAAATTGAACATTTGATTTAATAAAAGCCCAGTTAGTAATTAGCCTGAACTTTTAAGTAAATTGTTTAATTTTTAATCTTTTCTGAATACTATTATCTAAATAAGTTATGTGTTATCATTATCAATATTAAGCCTTTTTTAATCTATTAAATTAAAAAGCAAACTTTTTATTTTTATTTTTGATATTTATTTCTCCCGACAACATCTTCAAAATCCCGACATTTTAAATTTTCGCCAGATAATAAATGGTCTTCCGATATGGCAGTTCTAGCCCGGGTAGTATATAACGGCCCACTCCCTCTCACACTGTGTCCCAGAAGTGGGAACCATATAGGCTGATAATTATGCTTTAGGATATCAAAATGCATTTAAGAATCTCCGGGGTGGCCGTTCCAACAGATTCTCTAGTAAAAATATTAAAAACCGATAAAAATATAATCATAAACACATTAAAGCTTCTACTAATAAACGTAAAAATAATGATAAAACTACAGATTTTAATTTACGATTGTTTTCGTTATAAACAAAGTTTTTTTCCAGTATCACTGTGTTTATTTTTTAAGCTTTGAATAAACTTTTTTGTAATTAAAATATTATTTTTTGTAGCAAACGTTTGGTAAACAAGATTATAAAAATATCTTTTGATTAGGTAGATGCCCGGTCATTGAGAATTTTGACAAAAGAACATAACACCAAATTTTTTTATGATATTTTTTTGCTTTGTTATGAAAACTTGTAAATAAATATTATAGACGTTTATATGTTTGATAATGAATCAAGCCTCGACGGCCAGAAACATTTGCATCAAACTTGGCACATGAAATAAACTGGATTGGGACATAGGATACGTTTTTATGCCGGTAACATATTATCATGTGTAAATTATTTCATCACTATACGGCTCTCAAAACGGTGCAGGAACACATCGTGAGGAAACCGGCATGTCCTAAAACCAAAAATTCGAAGACATGTGACATTCACCGACCCGCACTGGGCCCGCGTGGTGGATTACGGCCCATTCCCTCTCACAGTTAGGAGGCCTGTGTCCCATCAGTGGGAACATTAATAGGCTGAAGATGTGACATATCCTCATCATTTCAGTCGAAGGATGTCCACTGCTGGACATAGGCCTCCCCCAAGTGTCGCCACCTGGATCAGTCCTGTGCGTCTCGCATCCAGTTGATTCCCGCAACCCTGACACAAGATCATCGCTCCACCAAGAGAGAAGCCTTCCAACGCTGCAACGCGGGTAGTAAATGTTCCCATTGAATTATTTGTTGCTTTCACGAAGGTGATGCCGCTGGCAAAGCTAATAAATACAATACGTTTTGTCATTAAAAAAACAATTTTTTATATACTTATTCTCACGCTCATTACCTTAACAAAACTTTAAAATGATTATGTAAGTCCCACTCTAAACACTGGCGAGCAGGAAACGCATATTTCCTTAAGCGTTTTTAATGTTGGGTGTTGTCAACCTACATGCGGTATTCACATCGTAAGATACTAAGAAGGTCCACTTCCATCAAATAACTAAGTTAGAAACTTCTTTATATCTAGTACTAGCTTATTACGTATCATGCAAGAGCAAAACGATAGCGATTTTTACGCAACAATTGCTCTTCAATACAGAAGTTTAAGACCTTTTGGCGTTTTTTTGTTGAAATAAGTGCATTTGACATACTGCGAGCGATTGGCAAACGATTGTGTAGGTGCTACCATACCTAGACTGCTAGGTAATTCCGATTTTTATGACATAAAGCGTTTGGTCGCGTTATGATTGCTGATTGCTGTTTCTTTCTTAGCTTGCCGGCTTCGGAAATAACAAATTATATAAAACTTCCTAGATTATTGCTCTTTCTACTAGTGAAAATCGTATCAAAATCCGTTGCGTGGTTTGGAAGAAGTTAGTCTCCACTTTTAAAACAGAAATGACGTCAACAGAAGCGGACAGTGACTTTGTTTTATATCATTTAGAGATTGACACCGATATGAATGACAGTAGCTAATACAGTGGTAAAATTTTAGGCTGTTGGTAAGGTGGTAGCAGGGCTAACTGCACACTGTACCAGTGTGCACCAGCAATATATTCCAACTCTGAAACAACTGTACATTTAGTTTTTCGTCGCCATCGTCTTCCTGCCTTTATTCCAAATTATTTGGGGTTTAACACAGGATGTCTCCTTTCAAACATCTCCATCAGTCACCTGCTAAGTATTCATCCCCATTTTAGCCATATTATTTTCACTCAATCCATCGAAGTTGGCTCAGCATGTCTCCTTTTCCAGCCCGTCTCTATCAGCTGTATTGACACCCTTTCATTTCCATTAACATAATTTTTCTCAAAATCCATCTATTGTTTCTTTGATCCCCTACTCAAGCCAGACATTAAGCTCTGTACATTATATTCTGTACATTCTGCTCTGTACATTTCAACTCAAAGCTGTGCTCACTTCAACCTCCTCGAATTTACCTTCTGTATCCAACTGTTTAGTGGTGTTAAGGTCGTCATCTGACTGCAATCAGCTTCCTACGCGCCCACGCATTGTCTCCATACATATGTTATGTCAGTATTGGAAATAGAGTCGTTTTAGTTACGTTAATGACGTCATTAGTCATTGACACGTTTAATTGCCGTTGTAGTGGGAGATGGAATGAATGAGCTTCGAACTGGCGATGTTAAAACAATAAATAGTTTTGGTTTGAAACTGTTACCAACTTGTTGCCATTGGTACTCTCGCTACGAAGTATTTATGTCTATGTGAGCAGTGGTGGCCCAGTGGTAACGGCCCTGACTTACGTGTCGTAGGTTGTGGGCTCGAACCCAGGCAGGTGCTTTACTTTGTATAAAATATTTCATCACCACTGCTCTAAAGAAGTGTTTGTAAACGCACCCACGATACAGGAAGAAATTCCTAGTGCGGGGCAACGTTTTAAAAAAAAAAAAAAAAAACTGTAAACTAAAACATCGTCAAGAAACCGGCATGACCAAAACTTCGAAAACATGTGACATCCACCAACTGGGCCCGCGTGGTGGATTAAGTCCCATTCCCTGTCTCACAGAAAGGAGTCCTGTGTCCCAACAGTGGGAACATTAAAAGGCTGGTGAAGATGATGACCACCATGTTCAGCGTACGTTTCAGGATTATGGCGTAGATAGTGAGAATTGTTTTTGCTTAGAGGCTCCTTAAGAAGGGGTTTGCTACCAAGCAGTCTTCCTGTATTCCGGTTGAGTTTGTGCAGTGCAATTAGCAGATGTTATTACAGGGACATAGGAAAATTCCGTTAAGATTTTGAGACGATAGGGTAATGTCCCTGCAAATCCTTCAGAGTCAGAGGGTTTCGATGTATTGCTGTTATGTTTATTTGGTCTAGACCCATTAACAAAACAAAGACCTCTCCTGCAAATATTGGGACACTATGATGTCTATTTTTCTCGGAATTCGAAGCCACAACTTGTTGATCAGGTGAGGAACCACTTTGAACAAACATCCTCTGACGTAATCCTAGCAAAAATAAAGATAAACAGAAACAATACGAAGTAAACTGCACTGTGTAGCATTTTTATTGCACTAACATATTAATCTAAAACCCGTGATACGTTTTCTTCGTCAGTTTTTATTTTACACTTCGTGAGTTAAAACTGTAAATAAACCGTAAATTTGCCGTATCAATCGGTTGTTTAAGTCATGTGAATAGTAATTTGCGATGCAGATGCCATGTAATGTCTTACGTATGGTTTGACCATGTGGTGATCTCATACTTGCGCAATACTTTCGCTCTCCGACCGGTTTCCATCCGATTTCTTTACGAGAATGGCAGATTACGAAATTTACGCCTCCTTAGTGTCCGTTCTTTGTTGTTTTTGAGTGTTTTTTTTTAAGAAGTTGTTTTTTTTTTCGTGTGGGATGGACTGAAGTGTTGTAAAACAAGTTTGTTTTTGCAAGAACAGAGAAGCAAGAGTGATACTCAATTGTGTTTAAATTATGTAAGGATTTTTTTATGAAATAGATAACTTTTGGCCTCCTACATGTGGATTTGGTGACGGCTGCAGAAGTTTGCTGGATGCGAGAAGCACCGGACGATGTACAGTCAAGGGTCATAAGTGCAGTCTTACTCTCCCAAAACTCAAATGGCTAGTTTTTGTAAAAGAAGTTAAATTATCCACAACTGATTTAATGTTTTTTTATAAATTAAAGAATAGATTATAGCTACTAGCCGTGAAAAGATGAAAATAATCTGCCTAAAAAAAATTGCTGCTGCTGTTTTGGTAGAGTGTGACTGGATATTTGACCATAACTGTACATGGTACCTAGACCTACATACTGTATGATGTTTTACTTACCAAACTTAAAGAAGTATTCTTTGCCTACGCACGGAAATATTTTACTATAATGAAAAAGAACAAACACCTTTCTTGTGAAATTATCCAAATAATCCCACAAACAAGAAAGATCACAGAGCAAAGAATGGTGAGTATCTACTGCGAACGGTTACCGTTGTCCGGTACGAACAGTTCCGGGTCGCTGGTCAGGCGGACCATCTGGCAGCCATCACGGCACCTGCTGCTGGGGGAGACAGCACACTGTTATCTTAATATCAACCCGCTACTCACTACTCAGCTACTGCCATCAGAGCATAAAACATGGCAGAGTTACGGTGATAGAATATGGAATATCAATTTAATATAAATATTAAATATTGTAGTACTACTACGGTGTAGGAATTTACGATCAATTAGTTATGTCTCGGCTCTTAAAGTTGGCATGTACAGTCGAGGTATTAAAATGTTAGGCACCTTTTGTACCCGTTAATTATGCAAGTAAGTGCACTGTGCAACTGCCTTACGCACCTTTTTGGACAGATAATATATAAAATGTTATTTTAGTGTACGGTTGCACATTCACACTGCATGATTAAGGCCCAGTTTTTTATCCATAGTTAACTCAACCAATGATTTAAAATTTTGACAAAACGCGTTTATACTTGAATATGTTAGCATCGCAAATGGTCAAATAAGTTGAAGAGTTAATTAATTGAACATTTGTTAGACAAAAAAATTATAAATAAACGCATTTTACCAAAATTGTAAAATATTGGTTAGCATATTTAATCATTGGTTGAGTTAACTAGGGATAAAAAAAACTGGGGCTTAGTCTCAAAGACAGATAACTATTTAAAATTTTGGACGAATTAAGTAAATTAATCATAATTACAACAAGTAAAATTTAAAAACCCCCGACACGATATCTTGCGCAAATATCCCGATCTAAACAGTAAAACGATCATAACTTTAAAATAAATTTAAAATAATTTCAAAAATAGCTAAGAACACTCCCGATAATGTCACCTTTTAAACAAAAAAAAAACTAAATCAGAATTGGTTCATCCGTTTAGAAGCTATGGTGCCACAGACAGGTACACAAACACGCAAACACACAGGTACACACGTCAAACTTATAACACCCTTCTTTTTCCGACGGGGGGTTAAAAAAAGAATCATTCAATATACCTACCTACAACAAAATGACTAGATTGAGCTTATTCCACCGACAAAAAGCTAGCAAGAAAAGCTAGGATTACAGTAAGTAAGTATTTTCTAAGTTTACAACTTAAAGCTCTCTCTGATACCGAATTCCTGCCCATCTTATCTGATCGGAGAGAGGCGAAATAGGCCTTGACTGCAATGCTCTATGATTCATCCGTACGTACCTACCTACTGACGGAGTAAGGCACAATGGAAACGATGTTAAGGCTACCTTTTTTGGACTGAGAAGGACGTTCGGTTTTCAATTTTGGGTGCACGAGATATGCAGATAAATATTTGTGTCCAAAGATGTGAGGTATCCCGTCAAATGTGACAACATAAATAGGTAGGTGTTTAATAATTTAAAGATGGGCGATAAACCGGATTTAAGGGTACACTAGTCGAAAATTCTTCCATACAAACGTAGTCTGGCTTTTACTCCACTGTTTGACGATGTACGTTCAAAATAAAAAATGATATCAATTTGTCTCATCATTATCTAGCCTTGTCTGGAAGCAAAAAAGTAAAAAAAATAATAATTGAAAGTTATGAGCTTCGAAAGTTCCATATTTTAACACTAATTTTAACGCATCTTTGGGCGCAAATAAGTACCATAAGAAGAAGGAAAATTGAAAAACGGCCTCCATACAGGGCTAGATTAGTAGTTCAACAATGCAAATTATTTTATTTTGAACAGATACATTCAGTCGTTTTTTCATGATATCCAGACTCCCAAAGGTCTGTTTATAAAATTTCGCGCGCTCGTTTTCGTTCTAAATCATCATCCATTTCGCTACAAATTTGCAAAAGTGTGTATTCGTACGCGTACTAGCTTCTTACTGCTCATAACAGTATCTATCTGTTACGCACGTGTTGTCGGTTGATATAGCACGCATTTTAACCCCGCGCACAAAATAGTTCGTGCCGTCGACTAGTGTACCCTTAAACCAGAATGTTGGGTTAAAACAAATCTGAAGCGCATCGAAATAGATGGGATTAGATTCGCAATTAACTGGATTTGTTTAACCAGATTATCTTGACTTTAACCCATCTCTAGTCGTATTGTTTGAAGTACTCTCTTCGAAAAACGTATTAAATTAGGGTATATTGTGCTCAGTGCCCGTACCCTGACGTGTCAAAACTATCATAGTTCGACTGTAAAAAAGCTACAAATGTATACAAGTCATATACATCTGTACCTTACGCACACTCAAAATAACCTTACTCTTCTTAGAGTAAGGTTATGGTCACCCCCAGGTATACTTATGTCTGAGCACAATGTACCCTGATGTAATGCGTTTTTCATCTACTTAGATTAGTTATACGCTTGGATATACCACTGCAAGTCCTGAAGCTTTAGATAAGCCACATTTTCTCAACGAAAGCGTTGCAATAGCTATTGAAAAAATATCAAAAATGTATGAAAATGCCAAACGCTATCGAAATGACACGTGATCAATACCTTACATTTTGGCATTTCGAAATCGCTTTCGCTGGCATCGAATGATACTGGTCTAGAGCCTCTGGTGGGAAGGCCAAATGGATGGAGAGAGTCCTTCACTTATCTCTAACATGGGCTATTTGAGAGCAGTCTTTGTCTAAGGAGACCAGATCTTTCCGCCATCTCCGTCTGGGATTATTTTGATATTATAGAGGTATGTGAACCAATGACCTGATGAAGGTTGCGGGGATTCGCTGGATACGGGACACACGGGACCGGTCAATGTGGCGACGCTTGGGGGAGGCCTATGTCCAGCAGTGGACGTCTTTCGGCTGATATGATGATGCGGGACAGGGTTTAAAGTTCCGCAGCCTCCTTTAAAAAAGGAGAGTTGTCTGGTTGGAGGATTCTCCCTTTTCAATGGGTGAAAACGGAAAATCCTCCGACCAGAAGGGTGTTGTATCTGGTAAGCACTTGCCATAAGAGGGAACTCACGAGCTCATATGAGGTATAAGAAAATATGACATTGTGGCTTACCATCAGGTGAGATAGTGGTCAAGCGCAAACCTATAGGGTATAAAAAAAACCGGCCAAGTGCGAGTCGGACTCGCGCACGAAGGGTTTCTTACAATTATCGCAAAAAACGGCAAAAAAATCTCATTTTTTTTTTTTTTTTTTTTTTTGTGTGGGAAATCATCCAATGATTTCTCCCGCTCTGGGTGAAGCGGGAGGGCGTGTCAGACTTTTACTGACTAAAACCCACCCGTGTTCCTCCAGTTGCTTGTGCCAGGGCCGCGGTAACTCTCTTTCAAATTTATCCGCGACCCATGAGATACAGCCTGGTGACAGACGGACCGCGGAGTCTTAGTAATTGGGTCCCGTTTTTACCCTTTGGGTACGGGACCCTAAAAAAGGAACATGTAATTTTTTAAGTCACCTTTAAGCAACTGCATCTGCAGTGTTGACAATTTAATTTAAAAAAAAATGTTTCTATTTTATTTTTTATTTTTAGGCTCGCGCTTGACCACTATCTCACCTGATGGTAAGTGACGATGTGGTCGACGATGTAGCACGCTTACCTAGAAGAAACCTATTCACTCTTGACTTAAAGACTCTTAGGTTGTAGCTATCAGGAAATACAGACTCCGGCAGGGAATTCCACTCCTTAGCTGTACGCATAATGAAAGTATAAATGTCTGTAAAACAATTCATTGTTAAGACAATTTATTACTAAACCGGATTCATGCAAAAAAATCCTTGCATCAAGTCCGAAATGGTTTCAACACAAGAATGTAATTATGAATCTTAAACTAGATCCATCTAAGGCCATTGGCCGCTTACAATTTCATAATAATTGACAACAAAATGAGAATGTGCAAAGATACTTGATAGGTCCAAACGTGCATCAAGTATCAGGTTTGTTAATTCAGAAACAGGTGACAAAAATTATGAAACTTTATTGGCATGTTTCGAAGCTTTACGTACTACATCTACAAACCTAAGTTACAGCAAATATTTATTGATTCGTCAGTAAAATTTGGTAATGCTGACTCTACCTACTATTGTTGATAGTGATAATCACTATGTTTAAACAGAGCTTGTAAACTGTAACTTTAATTATTGTAAGTTAAAACATCTGGCTTTTCAAAATATTTCAGTAACAACATTGTGTTCAACAGAGTCCATGACCTGAATGTTTTAATGAGTTCGCATTAAAATAACATCAAACACCTTAGAATCGAAATTAACATCTCACATGATCCAAACTCGTAAACACTAACAATGACTCCTACACATAACATATTTCAACGATTTACAGCCACGCATAAAGTTTAAAACGATCATTTTGTTACACATTAACGCAAGGCACGACGATAATACGCAAAAGTTTAGCAATATCGACGAAAACGCGAAACCTGTACCGAAAGAATTACGAAACAACGAAAAAAATCGATTCCATTATCGATATACGGAATCGTTACAAAACATTGTGTTAAAAACAAAAGAAACGTTTCGGAAATCAATAAGCTCACCTTGATAATCCGTTTATTTTGACAGCTGGTTCACGTCAACAAAGAAAACAATAGCGTGCACTTGTCCACGGGTACTAAAGATTCTAATACCTACGAAAAAACCATCCAAAACGATTTTCAGGGCACCTCACTACAACATTTCGCACACTAGGTTACAAAGAACACGAATTTTCGAATCGAATTTCGAACACAGAACACTTTTTCGGAGATGTCGTTGTTATTTTCAAACTTGGAACGCGTCGCGGCCTGCGCACGCGTCGCGGTCGAGCACAACACTGACTTCGCGCAGCCGCCATTTTCTCGGCAAATGGTGGGAGAAGGCACCGAAATAGGAAATAAAATGGAAAAGAAGGCTGTTCTGCTAGGTTGGCGTGCGCTACTCATTAAAAAAAAGAAGTAACGAGATGCATAACCTTTTCTGATGTGGAGAAAATTGAGACGCGTCCTTTAATGTCAGGTTCTGAAGGCTGTGAGTGAGCCGATTGGGAAATGCAAATTAATCACAGTTATTAGTAAGAAACTAGTATAGAGGGCCTCATTTGACTTCACGCACATTTTAACTGGAATAAGATTTTTTTTTGTGCTTAAAGGTCCACGGTCTTTAGAAGACCCGCATGAGAAGTGCAATAAAGTGACAATGAACCTTCTCAGTTCTAATAATTTACCATTAATTTTCCTTGAACTATACAATCAACGGATAGTGGAAAAAATGTGAAGAACTTTAGCTTTGATCGTGACCTGATTGTGTTCAGTAATTGTCCTGAACACAATCAGGTCACGATCAAAGCAAAATATTGATTTTAAAGATTGCTATTATTAGGACTCTACCTACTGGGAAAACTTTATTGTTCAGCCTGTGCTCGCATCATCATTATCAGCCCTTTTGATTTGTCCACTGCTGGGACACAGGGCTCCTCTCTATGAGAGAGAGAATGGGCCTTGATTCACCACGCGGGCCCAGTACTGGTATGTCACATATCTCCAATTTTTGGTTCTAGAACATGCCGGTCGTGAGGAAACAATGTTTTCCTTCACCGTTTTTGGAGCAGTGGTGACGAAATAATTTATACATAATGCGCCTGCCTGAGTTTGAATTTGAACCCACGACCTACGACGGCTACGACACGTGAGCCGGGGCTGTTACCACTGGGCAACCACTGCTCTTACCTGTGCTCTACCACCCGTGAAGAAAAGGCCTCCATTCCCTCTTTTTTCCAGTTTACTGTGTATTCTAATCCTAAAAAGAAGTCCAGTTCAACACACCACTCTTTTTTGGGTCTGCAGCGGCGTAACTTTTTTCGTTGCTACTCCGTAATAGACACATTAGATATGCCATCCAGGAGCATTGTATTATTTAATTTTAGCATAAGTACCTAATTCTAAAAATAATCGTAGGAATTCGCCATGGATGTATGATGATAGGCGGGGCTATCTGGAAGGAACACAGGGTTTCGTAAGTCTATTGAAAATCCAATGGTGTTCTTCCTGCTGCCATGATTACGGTCGATGCAATCGCAGACGAACAGGGATTTCCTGGAACTAGAGGTCCAGAAGGTCAAACATGGCGGCTGAAGTCCTAACCCACACATGTCCATGTAATTATAAATTATAATTAATTTTCACACTATGATGCGAAAATCTGTTGTGCTCATAGGTTAAGGCAGTCACCTTGAAGAATTTCTAATTAACCGAGGACATGACGCGTTCTTTATGAGCTTTGATTATTTCCTCGAAATAACAAGATGAATGCTAGCTTGGCATAGTAGATATGCTAGTTTAGTTTACTGAAGGCTACATGGTCAAATCTTACTTAAGATCAGTTCGATCTGACTAAAATCTGCACCGTCTATTGTGTATAGCTGTCAATAAGATCATTTAGAATAACCGGAACATTTAGTAGCAAAATCTTGAATTATTGACGAATAATAAAATGTTAAATAATGCTACATTCTCAAAATTAAATGCATTTCGATCGTTTGTGCTGTGTGTGTTACGCAAGTTGGACAAATGGAATGAATTTCGTCCTTTCAGATCATCTCCCATTCATCTCGAAAAACGCAGAGGCATTTTCTCAATTTATTATATGTACGTTCGGAAACATCTCATTTGGAAAAGCATTTGTATGGTTTATGGGTAAGTGCATCATACTAAACTCGGGATACCATAGTATCCATCATATCCATACTAATATTATTATGCTGTCTGTCTTACTTTTTCACACCTTATCGTCTGAATGGATTTGGATCAAACTTTGTCACACGAGGTATAGACCATGTCCTAGATAACAACGAAGGATACTTTCATCTTCTGGAATAATTTCTGACTGCCACGCAGGCGAAGCCGCTAGCTGAAACTAGCAAATTTATAAGTAAACCTTAACAATTGAACCGTATAAGAAAAGTAATGTCATTAAGGCCATTGTGGTTGGAGAGCATTAAATATAATTATCATGAACAACAATATAACCGCAATAGAGCATTCGACATTATGGTTTAGCTACTACTGCCTTATATTGAAAATACTTAAATGTGTACAGTCAGAGAATTGGAGAGAGATTGGAGTCCAAATTAAATTATGTTTAAATAACTTTCAAATTACATTCTTCGCAGTATCGCATCGGTGGCACTAATTAGGTCCTCTAAAATACAGGTGAATGGGTATATTAATTAAACATAGCTTTTATAATTCCGCATGTATTGTTTTGCTATTCATCATCATCTTTTCAGCCGAATTTCGAATTAAATTTTCATCCCAACCGACCAACGACCCGATTAAGACTGCGGAGTCTTAATCGGGTCGTTGGTCGGTTTGAGCTTAGACAGCCTGCTCTCGTCAGAGGATTCTTCGCACGACTTTCCACGCCGTAACCTAGACCGCTAACGTGATCGAGTGTAGACAGGCTGCAGACCCTCGGCCATTTTCTTGTTGCGCCATCTATGTTTAGGAGGGAATTTGGCATAATTGCCATGCTTGCAGGCGGGTTGCCGATCGCAGTTTGTTGTTACAGTGCACAGAGAACGCTGCTGCCCATTCTCTGGTGTGTCCCTTAGTCGCCTCATACGACACCCACGGGAAGATATGAACACGGATGATATGGTGCTATTTATTACGTCCGACACCATGCAGTACTTCTTGCTATTCATTCATTTAAATTATTTCCTCACCATTTGTTCTCAAAACGGTGAAGGCAAGCAACTAAAGGAGCAGTTTCCTCGTGCTCGATGCAGTATTAGGTATAGTTCTCGCCAAACTTCTTGGTCACCCTGAAGTTGGCTACAATGGCTGTGCAGTAGTAAATCTCATACAAAATCAGCACCGATCCATGCCTTGCGCATCGGAAAGCCAACTTCAGGGTGGCCAAGAAGTTTGGCGAGAACTATATACCATCGCTTCCCTAAAACGTACCGAGGGCTTAGAGTTCAAGTTGGATTGCTTTAACGAACGCCAATAGGGTGGTTTACAAAAAATATATATTTAGTATGTAGCTAGATAACGTACAAATATTGGACACGTATTTTTTCTTTTGACAAGTAAACAAAAAATTACGACGATACATTGCGTTGAAATATCGTGTGACGTCACGGTGTGCTACACTTTATACTGATAAAGTGCAGCCTTATTGCGTAAGAGAATTTGGCAAGGCAAAGGATTTGATCCGAGCAATCGACCAATCACATGCGAGATGAAAGACGCGATGTGGATTTCTGTCTATGTGATTAGTCTATTGATGGGGTCAAATCCTTTGCCTTGCCGAATTCACTTACGCAATAAGGCTGCAGAACTTTGATGCGCTTTATCTTTGTGAATTTTTATTTATTTGGTAAAGCAAAAAATACGGCTCGATATATAATTTGATACCTAATCTCGCTGACGGACTAAATAGAATTATATTTTTTCTACCCAGGCAACATCCCTATTTGTATTGAAACTGGATAAGTGCTGTCTGGTGACGGTAAGGAAAAACCACTTCTTTTGTATACATTTTGACATAAGAGATCATTTATTAACACGATCAAGTACTTACGTTAAAAAAACTCGGAATAAGCACACTGGCCTCAGAAAGTAACGGAGGAGTACATTTCCAGCTTGGCATTTACAAAAGAAAGTTGTACTAAATCCATCCTTAACACACATTTTCAAGAGAAACTTAAGAAAAGTCCTCACAAATTTATGGTAAGCAAGTTTTAAACAAAATTGCCCACATAGCGGGCTCTTGTCACCTTTCTGAGCCATCAAAAGCACAATCAGAAAAATAACGTGAAAATTAAAAGTTACTCTATGGTGCTTAACATTTTCTTTTTCTTTTCAGTTCTTGACTGTACAAAGTAGCTTTTTACCCGACTGCCGAAGGAGGGTAAAGTATTTGTCAGTCTATGTATGTATGTTTGTTGCTATGTGGCGTTCTGGAGACCAAACGCGTTGGTCGATTTTGATGATTCTCACGTCAATCGATTCGTCTTAACCTTGTGAGTGTTACTGGTTACATTAAAATTAGAAAATAGAAAGATGGCGGATTTTGGGCGCCATATTGTGATGCCCCAATTTTTTTTCTTCCAAACCCATTGTGTGCGGTATCAAAATAAAGGGATTTAACAGGTGATTTCCAAAATATATGATATATTTAAATGTTCCTTAATCGGAAAAAAAATGTTTACTAAAAAGTTATAAATAAAAAAACTAAAAAGACGTAAACAAGATGAAAATCACGATGTGCAGTCGGAGGATAAGTACATATTCGCGAGTTCGCTTCTTAAGCAGTCGGGTTTTTTGATTGTTTGCATTAACATTTTTTTTCTGATTGTATACTTAGAGCGCCTTAGTTTCTAAAAATGATCGATTTGAATGTCATAACATTATTAAATATCCAAATTCTACCTAATAATTCATTTACTGTTCATGCTGACTGTACCTCTCAGATTTACCTACGTACTAAAAACATTAATTCACATTTTATAAAAGCTAGGTACAAGCTTTATTCGCGTAGCCTATTTACTTGTCGTGAAAGTAGCTAATTATATGTTCGTGAGTCACTTTCAATTATGGTTGTTAAATAAAAAATAACTTTTGTCATTTTGGATGCAAGTTATAGACTTTACTATTGTGTCAAAAATCTACCCTTTTGATACCTAGGTGTTTTAAAAGTTTCAAAAGAGTGGACTTCTGTAAAAAGAAATTGGTCCGTCAGTTAGATTACCAAATATATTTTTTTCTGTTTTTTTAATAATGTTTTTTATTTTTCCCTTTTTAATTTTGGTACCTTATATAACCATGAAAATAAGCATTATTAAGGATAACTCCAATTTAAATAGGACCACATGAGAAGTACCGGATTTCAGATAAAAAAATTATCATCAAAATCGGTGATTTATTTTCGATGGATCCCTCTTTTGAATCCCATTTTAATATTTCACCTAGTAAAAAGTTCTGAAGACACATAAAAAAAATACATTCGAATTGAGAACCTCTTCCTTATTGAATAAATAAAAAATAAAAAAAATTACAATAGACCGCGCGACAGTAAAAACAAGAAAGCAATTTTGGGAAAAGTGGAAAAAAAATAACTTTTAAATCGTTCCTGAAGATATTAGATTACTTTATTTTTCAGTTAAGTTAGTTCGTAGTTTTTTATTTAATTGTAGTGGTTGTAGTTATTAATTAGTTAAGTATTTTATACACTGTGTATTTAATATATATATATAGGCTTGCACTTGATCTAGATAGTGGTCAAATGCGAGCTTATATTGTATAATTTCCTACCTTCTTCTTATTAGCGTGTCGATGGCAAATATAATAAGTTAAATATTGTGTTTGGCCCAGAATTCAGCCACGGCAACACCATTCGATGACGCAGTCATAAGGTCTTCGCAAGTACAGGTGACAGGGCATGCTGCGCACTCCTTGAGATTGGTCATCACCGGCATCCAGCACCGGGAGTAACATTTTACAGCTGATACAGTCACTTCCTATTGCATTGGTAGTAATTGATAGTATGCTCTTCTTAACATCACATGCGGTGAATTGACTAAACACAAATGGAGCATAACTGGGAGTCGGAAGAGATGAGAGATAATCCAATGTATTCAATTTTACTGTCCTAGCGAAATTGGACGAAGCTGTAAAGTGATTATTCAATGCATCGATATCTAAATCTTTAGGGATTGACTCTTGTCGCGTTTTACCGACCCCCAATGGTCTTAGAAAATTCCAAACTTTGGATGCGTCTCCGTTTTGGACAGAGTTATGAATCTGTTGGCGATTAGCATTCCTACACACCTTGTTGCAGAGTTTGCAGATTGAGGCATAATTGTCTCTATTCGCAACAGTAGGTCGTCGCTTAGATTTGGCCTTTGCCGCAACTTTTTTGTGCATTAACTTTTTGATCTTTGAAGTGTGAAGAACCATTCACCGTTGCTGATTGGCACAGAGGCAGTAGAACGCGTCCACAAAATTTACATACCTCGGGAGTGTCGTGTCAGAGACTGGGGGTAGTGAAGAGGACATCGCTTCACGGATCGCCAAAGCCCGAGCAACCTGCAAAGGATTAAACTCAAAATCTTTGGGTCCAATATCAAATCCGTGCTGCTCTGCGGGTGTGAAACGTGGAAGGTCACAAAGGACATCTCACGCTAAATACAAGTCTTCGTCAACCGCTGTCTTCGTCGCATTCTCGGAATTTACTGGTCCGAGACCATCTCCAACGTAGAGCTGTTGGAGAAATGCCACGAGAGCCCAATCGACCGCCAGATCAAGCGTCGCAAGTGCGAAGGGGTCCCGATCACATACCCAAGCAAGCTTTGGACTGGAATCCCCAAGGGAAAAGAAAGCGTGGCCGTCCCCGTCAAATCTGGCGTCGCACCGTGTTGGCAGAAGCGACGAGCATCGGAATGACATGGAGTGAGGTGAAGCGTGAAGCTCAAGACCGATCGCGATGGAGGACATCTGTGGACGCCCTCTGCCCCATCTAGGGGTTATAGGACATTAAATCAAGTCAAGCATCAGTAGGTCGTCGCTTTTATTTGGCCTTCGCCGCAACTTTTTTGTGCATTAACTTTTTGATCTCATCTGTCGGCCACGGCGCTGGTAAATGCCTAACTTTAACTGCTCGTACAGGTGCACGAACATCATAAAGCTCGATGAGTTTAGCAGTAAAGACCTTTAACCTGCTCATCGACCGACGTGTAGGCAAACAGAGGAGACCAATCAATATTGCTGGCATCCACGCAAACACTGTCAACGTTTATACCACAAAATTGCGTTGCATGAGAATTTTGGCTTTAGCCTTAGGTGGACGAATTTTATAAGATAGAAACACCAGCGCCAATCACACAAAAAATCAGGAGGACGAATTTTTTCAGACCGAAAAATCAGGCCATTAAGCGGCACTTTTGAACGTTAACAATTAAATTTACAAGTAATAAAAATTGATTCTACCGTGCATTCTAAAAAGTAGCTTGTTATGGAGAAAAACACACAAGAACTCCATACTTACTCTTTAAAAAAAATAAGTTTTTTCTAATATTTACATAAGTACATACGATGCACCCAGCTTTGACAAACGGTGCCTAGGTATCTATCCAACTTTGAACAAAGATTTTCTTCTTGGGTCATAAAGTTGTTTGTTTTGTTTAGAAAACCAATCACAGTAAATGTTGACGTGCCAGAAGTTTCCAATTCATTGTTGTTAACATACAGACATACATTGAAATCGTTTATGCTAAGTAATTCCTGTCTAGGTTTTCTCTTGATGCATGTGGCTTGCTATAAATTAATTTTACGACATCGCCGGAGTTGGCCGAATAAGAAATTGTAGTCATGTCCACAGAGATTTTCGCAAATATACCAGACTAGCTGTCCCACGCAGCTTCGCTCCCGTCAACTGGCTACCTACCTACCCATCTACCCTAACTACCCTACCCTGATACATGATTGTTGCATAACTTAAACTGTTTACGCTATCCGTTTAAGTTTATCAAAAAGGCATATTATTTACCGTTTTTGCAACATTTTTCATATATGCTCCGCTCCTATTGGTCGTAGCGTGATGTTATATAGCCTATAACCTTCCTCGATAAATGGACTATCCAACACAAAAATAATATATCAATTCCAACCGCTCCTGAGATTATCGCGTTCAAACAAACAAACAAACTCTTCAGCTTTATAATATTAATATAGATAAACCACAACCAAGGTGCAGTACAAACATTCTCTTAATATCCCTCGGCAAACTTCGGTTTTCGTCAGTCGTCGGATTTCTACACAGATTACTTCTATCAATTGCCCTTTGCATTTGGTGCAGACCACAGTGCAGACCGGACGCTCTCAATCAACTTGGATGTGTATAGAGTTGTTAATACTCTATTAACATAATGTAATTTATCTAAAAAATGGGAGGCAAGCTGCTAAAGCTACTATTTTTACAGCTCTATATATTTCACACGGAAATCAAAACAACAATAAAGTACTTAGTTCTGAATTCAAATTATTATACACGATAAATCTAATAATTGTTGGACATGGAAATTAGCATTCGTTTGTGTTTGGCAATGCGATGATTGCCGAGGGACATTAAGAAAATAGTTGTACTGTATAATATTGTTTTTGATTATTTGTATTTTTACATAAAACGAGTACTGTAACATAATGGGTAGGTAGAGGTGTGTGAACGCCTTAATTTCGCCAATTATTTTATTTTATTTAGCACACCAACAGTACAACCAAAATGAAAATTACATAACAATCATACAGATTATAGGTATGCGTGACATTTACAAAATTAAAAATTAAGACTACAACTAAACTAGGTAAACATTTATCACAAAATATCAGTTAAGGGTAATGAGCATTAAGAGCTGCAGTCAAACTCCTAATGCTCATCACCTAATAGGGAGTGTCTTAATGTTATGAACTTCATTGAAAAGACATCAATAGGACTGTCCAAAGAGATGGACCTTTCATTGTACAGCCTTGCCATGCGTGTAAGGGGGCTTTTAAAGTTGAGGATGGGATATCAAATATATGATGCCGACGCATACTACGCTGGCTAATCCTAAAGTTAAAATAATTTATCAATGGCGCATCAATGGAGCCATTTATAATTTAATGAAGAATTAATAGGTCAGAATTATTTCGCCTTTCCTTTAAATGTTCAAGTCCACAAACATAAATCTAACTAGATGACGCGATTGTACTTCGCGTGCCAAAAAATGGACTAAAGTTATGACAAATGATCGTAATCCGAACTTTTCATTTAGCATTATCGGAACCGGAAATCCACCGAAATGTAGAAAAATGCCTTTTTATGCCATATTGTGCTGTGAAGACTGTATAGAAAAAGTTGGCCGAGGCATTGGACATGTTTTCTTTCATTTGTAAGTAAATTTGTTATTAAATTGTTTGTGAAATAGTGGCACGCTTGGTTTTCATACAGATGAAGGGACTTGCGTTATCTATTTAGATGTATGTCTGTGTTCAAGTCCCATGTAATTGGAAGTGTTCGTATTGCCATCACTGAATGCTTCGAAAAAATCCTTGTAGAAGAACTCAATAACACCTGAACGAAGAACAGAACCCAGAGGCTTAAGCTTCATCATCATCATCAGTTCAGCCGAAAGACGTCCACTACTGAACATGGGCCTCACACAAGTGCCGCCCCATTGACCTGTCCCGTCCCGTGCGTCACACCCAGGCTCAAGATTACAACCACAAAATTATCAACGGACACAATAATAAATTATTTTATAGGAAACCGCAAACTTCATTTCGAAAGCCTCTTAATCGCTAAAAAACCTTGAACTTTTAAACGGTACTAAGTCGTTGATCGAAGCTATAAGATTACATTCACTTACAAGTTCCAGTTTCGTGCGATCACATCAACATCAGCCTATAGCAGTCCACTGTTGAACATAGGCCTCTTAAATAGTCATATTACTTTATAGGCTCTACAAAAAGTTATATTTTATCAGCGATGACCAATGTCGAGAAATGTAAATGTTTGGGATGGACCACGTAACATTTGGTACCTTTTGTTTTATCATTTTGTAACACCGATTTCCGAAACTAAAGTAATTTTTGTGCTTTTTAGTGTTTTCTTTTGCTTTTTTCTTTACAAATCGATATTGTTTCATGTCAATCAAAATCAATAAAAAAAAGTATTTCACTTAAGCGTAAAAGATGCACGGTTCGGGTTGGTCGGTCGTTTCCTATAGCGAAGAACCGGCAAGTAACTCCACGGTTACTCTTTTAAAAAAATGGTTTGGTTTACAATATTTCCATGTTACAGTATTAGTATGTATATATGGGGGGACAACGTAGGCCCGACAATAAGTCGTAAGAAACTAAAAAAAAAAGGATTATATATTATATATATATAAACAAAAGAAAGTAAAACGAGATAAAAAGTTACCAAATGTTAACAAGCATCTAGAAATCTAGAAGGACCAAAATTAACGGTGCATAGGCGATACACTTATATATATTTGTTTGGTCTTTTTAGGGTACCGTACCCAAAGGGTAAAAACGGGACCCTATTACTAAGATTTCGCGATATTCTGTCTGTCTGTCTGTCCGTCTGTCACCAGGCTGTATTTCATGAACCGTGATAGCTAGACAGTTGAAATTTTACATTTTACAGATGATGTATTTCTGTTGCCGCTATAACAACAAATACTAAAAATAGTATAAAATAAATATTTAAGGGGGGCTCCCATACAACAAACGTGATTTCTTGGCCGTTTTTTGCTCAATATTAATAAAGGCAACAGGTAGACGCTTGAAATATTCACAGAATGTTTAGTTGTATATTCACTTCAAAAAAAAAGGAATTATTAAATTAAAATAAAATAAATTAAGGGGGGCTCCCATACAACAAACGTGATTTTTTGCAGTGTTTTGCGATAATGGTACGGAACCCTTCGTGTGCGAGTCCGACTCGCACTTGGCCGGTTTTTTGAATTTGGTTGTTCCTTTTATCTTATTTACTTACCTGTATTTTGTCTCATCTTCATACGTCCTGCGGTACTCTTAACGGGTAGTAAAAAGCCAGAAAATCTCTGACGCAAGTTGTGCCCAACTTGTCTTGCTAGTTACTAGGTTGTGGTCTAGTAGAGGTCAGGTCATCTACCTAAGATGCTACATGTAAAATATTGGTACTTAGCTTAATTCGGTTACAATGAAAGCTGACCCCACCATATGTCGTTGGAAAAAGGCTAGGCAGATTGACAGAATAACTTAATATTTCGCTAGTGCCTGGACAATCCTATGGCTGCGTTAACACCAGATATATGCAAGGTAGCTGGGTGGTGCGAGGATGCGTAGCGAGCTCTTTTCAGATGAAGTGTGATGGGATCGAAGCGCGCGCGCCACTAGCCTTAAACTTTGGTATTTAGACCGTTGCCATCGCCGACACTGAATAACACATCTGTGGTGGTCATCTCATGTGGCCTAGCACATCTCTGGTGGAAACACTCACGCCGATCCACAGCCGCACTACGCATCCTCGCACTACCTAGCTTCCTCGCATATCTCTGGTGAAAACGCAGCCTAAAGCCGGCGACTGGCCTGTAAACATTTCGTCGTAACGTAACGTTACGTTATACGTTACGACGAAATGTTACAGGTCAGTACAGCGAGCCGACCCGCTCGCTGCGAGCGCCGCGTGCCGCACCTGGTTGTCGGTATTTTCACGAATCCCTTTAAGTGTTACGTTACGCCTTAATTATAGGTCACTACAACCCCAAGCGTCGCCGCGAGCGCCCAGAAACACGACTTCGTTATCCGACATTTTGATTACCAAAGGTGGAGCGCAGTCGAGCACTATATGCTCGTCATGAGCAAGGGTACAGGTCAGTCAGGTAATGCCGTAACGTAACACGCTCGCCTTGAATGTTACGTTACGGCCAAATGCTCATGTCAGTCGCCACCTATAAGGTGGGTTTAGACTAGAGCATTTACTTGTAACAGGACATCGAGCATTCGCTGTTTTTAAATTTACTCGAACCACACTTCGAACATGACGCTCGATGTTTTGTTAAAATCTGATTTAAAAAATCAATGAGCGTTTTGGTGTAACATTTCATCGCGCAAATGCACGAGCGCGGGTAACGTGGAATGAGGTCAATAATGAACGCAAGGTACAAATAAATGTTACACTCTCCATGAGCATTACGTCGAACGTCGAACGCAGCGTCGAACATTCGTAAGAACGTTACATTACATGGAAATGCTCTAAGAAACTGAGCATTTGTCTGTATTGTAACATTCGTAAGAACGTTACATTACATTGTAATGTTAACTACACCTTAAGTGATTGATTACATGACATTTCGATAGCGTTTTATTCCCATACATTTTTTAATTTTCCAAACCCTATCGCGATCGTTACGCTTTTGTTGGTAGAATGTCAATTGTCTAGGGCCTCTATACTTTGCATAATCGTTATCGCTGATAGAGTTAGGGCTTCCGCTTTTGTACCCACCAGTTGGCGCCACTGGTGAGTAAGGCAGCTAGTTAGCATGAACCGATGGCGCATCGCCGTACGTCTTGTGTCCTTAACTGCTAAACGTTGTTATAACACGCACGGAAGCAAAGTTTGAATTAAAATCTTTTCTAATGTCATTGAAGTGAGATTAAATATAAAATTGAGAATTTTCGCAGTTCGCCTCAGTTTTGCGCAGCTCCTTTTTAGGGTTCCGTACCCAAAGGGTAAAAACGGGACCCTATTACTAAGAGTTCGCGATCCGTCTGTCTGTCTGTCTGTCTGTCTGTCCGTCTGTCTCCAGGCTATATCTCATGAACCGTGATAGCTAGACAGTTGAAATTTTCACAGATGATGTATTTCTGTTGCCGCTATAACAACAAATACTAAAAACAGTATAAAGTAAATATTAAAGGGGGGCTCCCATACAACAAACGTGATATTTTTGCCGTTTTTTGCTCGATATTAATAACGGCTACAGGTAGACGCCTGAAATATTCACAGAATGTTTAGTGTAATATTTACTTCAAAAAATAATAATTAATAAATTAAAATAAAATAAATTAAGGGGGGCTCCCATACAACAAACGTGATTTTTATGCAGTGTTTTGCGATAATGGTACGGAACCCTTCGTGTGCGAGTCCGACTCGCACTTGGCCGGTTTTTTAGAACAAGATGAGTAGAATTTTTCGAAACATAAAATCTATTAAAGCTGTGATTGGTGAAACCCGTACCTACCTATCTTAGTCTGCCATATTTGGAAAATATTCACAACAATAAAAAAAGTAGTCAATAAACTCGCGCTAAAAGCCAAAAATCTATGAACATTTGACGTTTTTAAGACCTCACTCTACACCAGCGCCCCTAGCGGCAAATTCAAACGGGATACATTACACTTTGTCTTGGCGTTCTTGATTACTTTATTACTACTACTATTAATGCAGCTGCTCGGCTGCTACCACCATGCCTTCTAAATGTTGCACATATTTTATTTAGCAGCCTATTAAAATGAAATGGCAACGTGTCGACTTTGAGTGGCATTGAAATAGAAAATTATCAGGCGTTCTCGAACTTTTCTAACAATAGGGAAGATTACAAAAAAAAAAATTTGTCCGTCAGTTAGATTTCCAAAAAATATTGGACACTTATTTTTTTCTTTTGTCACGTTAACAAAAAAATATGACTATACAGTGTGTTAAAATATCGCATGACGTCATGCATTGGTACACTTTTTAAATATAATTCTTGGTGAATTTTTATTGATTTGAATAAGCAAAAAAAACTTGTCCAATATTTTTTGATAATTTAACCGGCGGACTAAATAGAATTTGCTGTTTCGAACCCCGTCATCATCCCTATTAACAAAACGCTATCATGCATAGATCAAATAAAAAAAAGTTAATTAAAAAAATCAAAATACCCGACTGCTTAAAAAGCGAACTAAAAAGACGTAAACAAGAAGAAAATCATGCTGTGCAGTCGGAGGATACATATTCGCGAGCTGGCTGACCAAAACCAGATGTATCCTCCGACTGCACAGCATGATTTTCTTCTTGTTTACGTCTTTTTAGTTCGCTTTTTAAGCAGTCGGGTATTTTGATTTTTTTAATTAACTTTTTTATTTATAACTTTTTAGTTAACATTTTTTTCGAATTAGGTACATTTAAATATATAAGTGTTATATATTTTTGAAATCGCCTCTAAAAACCCTTTATTTTGATACCCCACACGATGGGTTTGGAAGAAAAAATAAAATTAGCCCCCCACAATATGGCGCCCAAAAGCCGCCATTTTTCTATTTTCCAATTTTAATGTAGCCTATGACACTCGCAAGGTTAAGACGAATCGATTGACGTATGAATCATCAAAATCGGTCAACGCGTTTGGTCTCTGGAACGCCACATAGGAACAAACATACATACATACATACATACATACATACATACATACATACATACATACTTACATACATACATACATACATACATACATACATACATACATAGACTGATAAACACATTACCCTCCTTCGGCAGTCGGGTAAAAAGATAGGTAAAAAGTTACCAGCGTCATTGGACATCTTCAATATAAGGTGTATTATTTGCAGGCATGGGTCAAAGTAAACTATAACATCGTGAGGAAAGCTCATTCTCTTGGCGAGGAGAGGTGGCTCGAGTTTCAGGAGCAGTGGGTGGCAATAGCAATGTTATTTTAAGCTCTTAATAATTACCCGTATATACCCATATTCGTGACTTAGATATCATTAAGGAGTTCCAGTAACCATCTGTGGTCTTCTTCATCAGTTCTAGTTCACCAAGTAGTATTTTCCGAGTGCAAACGCTTGCCACAAAATACCAAAATCGCTATACGTTTGCCTGTAATATTTGAGGAGTACCCTCGATTTCCATTGGATTCCATTATCAGATCCTGACCTAATGAACATGGGACTACATGGAAAGTATACCCATTCAAACTAAAGAAAAATAATCCAAATCGGTCCAGGCATCTTTAATTAATCGGGTACACATAAAAAAAAAAAAAATATCGCGTCACGCCACGTCTCGGCACTGTAAGTCATGGTGGGCAAAACACACGGGTATAGAGGCGGGTCTTCAGAGATTGTGGTATCTTAACTGACTTCAAAATGTCGTCCATTTTTCCAAAAGCGGCCCATCCGAGCTGTACTCTTCTCGATACCTCCGTCTGGTGATGTTCTTCGCCAAATGAAAGTACATGACCAAGGTAGACATACCGGTCAACCATCTTCATCGTTGCATTTCCGACCTTAACAAAAGTATCTGAATCGCTGCAGAGGGTTGCCATAATCTTCGTGTTGGCCATATTTATTCTAAAGCCTGCCTTAAAAGAAGCATCAATAAGGTTTTGAAGCATTTTCTGGCGTTCATCGAGGTTTTCAGAGAAAATCACAAGGTCATCTGCAAATCTTAAGTGAGACAGGTAGGCACCATTGATGTTAACACCACACGAATCCAAACTAAGCTACATACATTTACAATTAATACTGTCGCAGCCGCTGCAAAGCCGCAGAGAGCGATGGCCGTCAGAGTCATCAGGGGGTATCGCACGATCTCCTACGAGGCACTGGCCGGATCCCCGCCCTGGGACCTGGAGGCGAAGGTACTCGCGTCACTGAATCGGTGGCGCGAGGAAGCGCGGGCGCGGGGCGAAGGGCTGATGCAGCGAAACATGGAGTTGCGTCAGTCTCAGCTTCGCGAGGTCCTGGTGGCGGAATGGCGGGACAGGCTTTCACGCCCTACCGGCCTCATTACCATTGAGGCGGTCCGGCCAATGCTCGAGCGCTGGCTCGGGAGGAGGCACGGCTCCCTGTCGTTTCGAGTGACGCAGGTGCTCTCGGGGCATGGTTGCTTCGGGAAGTACCTGTGTCGCATAAACAGGGAGCCGGACGCCCGGTGTCACCACTGCGTCAACTGCCGGGAGGACACGGCGCGGCATACGCTGGCAGAATGTGCCGCTTGGGAGGAGCCACGCCGTGCCCTCATCTCTGAAGTAGGCAGTGACCTGTCGCTGCCGGCCGTAGTCGAGTCTATGGTCGGCAGTGAGGAGTCCTGGGACGCGGTGGTATCCTTCTGCGAAACAGTCGTCTTGCAGAAGGAGGCTGCGGAGAGGGAGAGGGAGATTTCATCTGCTAACCCAATCCGCAGCAGACGCGCCGGGCGTCGGCGGAGGGCGGACAACGCCCTCTTCCAGCCCCCCTAAATGGGTCCAGGGGCGACGGACCCGGGGACGTCCGTCGCCCCCCACACATCAGGACCCGAGGTGGTGGCGCGTAGTGTTCCACGCGCGCCACTCTGAGACGTCGAGGGGGGAGTCCAACACCTCACTCCCCCCCAACCCGAGGTCGTGGCCTGCGGAGGCGGGCCGGCACTAGCTGGGGGTTGCGGAAGTATCGTTGTTCCCGCGACCCCCAGCATAGGTGTGAGATGGAACACCGGGGTGGTTTTTAGTCAGTATGAGTCTGACAGACCCCTCCACCCTCCCCAGGGCGGAGGACATCCAATGAGGATTTTCCAACCAGGAAAAAAAAAAAAAAAAGGTAGACATACCGATCAACCATCTCCAACGTTTCATTGCCGACTTTAACAAGAGTATTTGAATCGCTGCAGAGGGTTGCCATAACCTTCATCGTGGCCATATACATTCTAAGCACACACACACACACATTCACACACACACACACACACATTCATTAGCACATTGATCCACGCGTGACAAAATGGGTTTTTAATTGTTTCGGTAATTACGCTATTCAACTTGTTAAAAGCACTCCAAGACACTTTGAATGTAAAAAAAATCTGAATCATGAGTACCTATGGTTTTATCCTAAGTTATAAATATAAAGTTAATAACAACTTTAATACTATGAAAGATCTGAACCCCAAAGAAATAATGCCAAATTGCCATACAACGTGGCAATGCTGCCAGTCTTCTGGGCACTATCCCGGATGAGACTACTCTGTAAGTGGTGTGCATGCCTGTAAGTGACTTGCTTACGCAGGATCTTTTCTGAATGTTTCATTATAAAGATAGTAGACTCTGTAAAGATAGTTGTAAGTATTGTGAATAAAATGATTCCGTTTAGATACATCAGAATTAGAAGTTGGAAATAAGAATACAAGTTCTGAAACTCTTCCTGTTGCACGAGTGAAAGAAAATAATACACATCATATTTTTTATCAAAAATATGTGTATTGATAAAATATTATCAAATGATTTCTTCTCCATCAAAGATAGCCCCACTGTATAAAATCGTCGACAACACCACGGAATCTCGCGATGAATCTGCTGTCAACTTGAAAAGATAATGTTGATAACGTCTCATTTGCGACATCTGGCGCATTGTCTTCGGCAGCAAATAAAAATGGTACATAGAAAACGTTAATCATCAAACCAAAATCTAGCCTTTCTTTATAAACTCTCTCAAATTCTCCTCTAGGTAAAATCTTTTTAATATCCAGTCCAAAATACTCAAGAAACGATTCCATAGCTTGATAGTACAAGTCCTTAAGACTTGACAAGTAATTCTTTCGAAATTCTTGGTCAGTTCCGTTGAAGATGAAGTAAAGAAAATCCAAAACAAGACATCCGTAGTGGCTTATTTGGAAGTCAACCGTTATTACTTCTTTTAGGTCTCCGTCCTGAAAGAAATAGTGCATTGATAAAAACTTTTTATATTTAAACTATTAGATGATGAGAAAAAATAGATAGATAAGCAACATAATTTTAAGATTTTATCTTTAAGTATTGAGTTTATGATAAAATTACAACTTACAACTTCTTTTGCCATGATGTTATTGAGTTTGTAATCCCCATGACATAGAGTACAAAGACCCGATGTATCATTCATATACTTTGGATAGTCGTCCACCTTCTCCAATATTTTCTGCCCGACTTTCTCTTTTACATCAGGCTCCAAACAATTAATGGAATAATCATACATGTTTCTCACAAACCCGTACCAGTCTTCCTCAAAAATAAAAGGTTGCTTCATCGTTGCAATTTTGTCATTAAAATACTCAGGTCTTTTCTGTTTAAGGACCATTGAAAGAGCATGAAACTTGCCAAGTTGTTGTACGCACAGTTTGGCATAATCTAAAGTAACGGTCTCCATTCTGTTATACACTTTGAAACCTCTCTTTCCTAAATGTTCAAGAATTATGGATTTTGGATTACATTCTTTGTAAGTCTTGACTACTTGGAACATTTCATTTAATGGAATGTTAGCTTCATTTTGCAGTTCTGCAAAGACTTTAAAAACTTCTGTATAAATCATTGCTTCTCTTTCGAACACGCCTGATACTGAGTAAATTTTCATCTGTTCGTTTTCGGGTATATTTTTCACAAATATATTTAGTTCTACGGCACCATCAGTAGTTTTTCCTTTTACATCAACTTCATATAGAATACCCATGAAACCTCCACCACTTGGCGTCAATTTATTGCATATAATTTCATAGGTTATTAATCCTTCGCTTTTTGCTATGCTTTCCATCCATTCTTCGAGTTTTGGAGGTAAAATTTCAACAGCTGTAATCTCTTCACTGCGATTTTCTTTTGTATCCATTTTATTATAGAGATGAAAAATCAATAGGTCTTGTACTTTATTTATAATCTCTGGTATTTAGTTAACAAATCTTAATCTGATAAAGACACGGGATAACCTCCAGTTCAAATAAGATATCTATAGATAGTAATTCACTGAGCAAATATTCGTTTCACATCAAACACAAAACATTAATTTAAGACATTAATGTAAGTAAACACTTTGTATAAAATAAAGATCACACCACACAACGTGACTCACATAGCTATGAAACCAGAGTGAGCGAAAAGGTCGCGTGCGAGACTGCGAGTCGCACAAGACACAGACGATAGGTTTCGGCTCCGTTCGGTTATATCCGGAAATACTCGGCTTCGGGAACACGGCGCAACAATGTCTGTGGTGCTGCGATTTTTTCGAGTGACTTTTTGTTTGAAAGGTGATTTTGTTGAGAGTATTCTTAGTTATGTTTGAATAAAATCGGTTTAGCCGTTCATCGCAATCGTTTTTGCAAGATGTGTTTCGATAGATTTTCGATTAAAGCGTGTCTGCTATTAGATATATTATATGAAGTTTAAAAAGCATGAAATAATAATTAAAATCGGGGGTTTTTTAAATTTGTAATTTTATCTTGTTAATTTTTATGCGGGATTTATTCATAGTAGAAAAACTTATATTATTATCTGCTTAGACAGATCGATACCGATTATTTTTTTCAATAAAGTTAAAGTCGTATATTTTATACAGATAGTGGCATTTAAGCTTAAGGATGTCAGCATTATCAGAGTAAAAATATAAACAAACAGTATTGCAACTACCTACAAACGCTCGAAACGGCACACTCATACAAACATACGCACCGACGAAACCACTCGAGCACTTCTGTGGTGCTATCAGTACTGAGCACCGCGACGCGACGAGTGGTCTCGTATGTTTGTGTGAGTGTGCCGTTTCGAGCGTTTGTAGGTAGTTGCCATACTGTTTGTATATTTTACTGTGGCATTATTTTCAATGCTCGCGACTCAGCTTCATTCAGTATTCAACTTTGCAGTATTAATTAGGCAATTTCTATGTTTAGTGAAAACGAGCATAAGTCGTTTTGTGTAGGAATTTAAATATAATAATAATGAACCAGAAAAACAAAAACACATTTTAATTTAACCCATCTAAACCAAAATTTAACAAATAAATCTTAAAACATTTAAATAACGCCCCACTCAATATAATCTTCGACAATACCCTGGATTCTATCCTTATACTTCTCATCGACTCTAAAACTTAAACTGCTCAATTCATTCTTCGTTAAATCCGGTAGATCATCTTCTGAAGCAAACATGAAGGGAAGAAAAACTAGCGCATATATCAAACCATAATACAACTTGTTTTTGAACTCCTTTTCAAACTCGTTTCTTGGATAGAAATCGTTCACATCGATATTGAAATATTTCAAGAATTTTGTCATCTTCTCGTGGTACAAATCTTTGAGATGTGACTGATGGATCCTCCGGAATTCCTTGTCAGTGCAGCTGGTGATGAAATAGAGAACGTCTAGGACTGGGCACCCGTAATGCAACGTCTGATAGTCGATTGGTATTATTTGTGATACCTCTTCGTCCTAAGGAATAATAAGAAAGTTTATTAATATTTTTAACCCCCGACGGAAAAAGAGGGGTGTTATAAGTTTGACGTGTGTTGCTGTGTATCTGTGTGTCTGTCTGTCGCATCATAGCGCCTAAACGGATGAACCGATTTTGATGAGATTTCTTCGTTTGAAAGGTAACTTTGTCGAGAGTGTTCTTAGCTATGTTTGATTAAAATCGGTTCAGCCGTTCAAAAGTTATGGGCGTTTTACTGTTTGAAACGAAGTATTTTTGCAAGATATCGTGTCATAATAACGTGTTTGATAGATTGTTGATCGAAGCGTGTCTACTACTATAGATATATTATGTAGTTTAAAAAGTATGAAATAAAAAAAAAAGCCGGCGGTTTCGGAGATTTTTAATTTTTACTTGTTCCGTCGGGGGTTAAAAATAGTAAAAGCTGATTCATGTTAAACAGAATTATAGTCGAATAAGTGACTTTCATCATCATCATCATCATATCAGCCGAAAGACGTCCACTGCTGGACATAGGCCTCCCCCAAGCGTCGCCACTTTGACCGGTCCCGTTCGTCCCGCAACCAGCGGCAGTGACTTTAATGTGCATTAAGTTTAAAAGCTTATGGACGATATCAAAATTAAAGATATATTATACATAAAACCTAGGGAATACCTACGATAATCTTCGTCAATATGTTGTTAGGTCTGTAGTTACCATGACACAAGCATCGCTTGACTGTCTCGTCACTGTAATGTTCCTCGTATGCTTCCACAATACCTTCACAAAACATCTCAACTCTTGCTTTGACATCTTCATCAATATTATTCATCGCTATTTTAGTCATGCTCTGAATAAAACCACGCCACTGTTCATCCATATTGTAAGGTGGTTTCCTAGTTTTAACCTGCTTCTCAAAAAAATTAGGACGTCTTGCCTTTATCACGAAAGCGAACGTATGGAATTTGGCAAGCTCTTCAATAGCTATTTCTGCAAACTTTACTGACACCACATCCATTCTATGGCCTGTACTAAATCCTTTTTTCGACATGTTTTCCATTATTATCAATTCTGTATTACTTTCATCGTAACTTTTGACCATTTTGAATCTTTCATCAATGGGTACTTTTGCTTCTTCTTGCAGTTCTTCGAATATCTGAGCAAGTTTTTTATAGGTAAACAGTTCTGTTTTATATATATCATACACGGAGATTATTTGCAAACCACTCTCACCTGGGATGACACTTTTAACGAATAAGTTCAACTCTTTATCACCTTCATTTGTTTTACCTTTGATATCAATTTCGTACAGTAAACCGAGATAGTTGCCACCATTCGTGCATACTGGTTTTTTTTCAATTTTGCATGTTATAAATCCTGTTTTTTCAATAATTTTGTCAATTGACTGATCTAGTTTGTTTGATATTTCTTTCGGACAAATGTATTGAGTGTCAAACTGATAGTTTTTGGTGCACATTTCTACTTGCGTTTTGAACCGACACAATTGAATGGATGCGAGTACAGTAATATCTTGTTTCACAAACACAATTCTGCATTTATAATAACAATAAATGTAAAGGTCCTTTCACATTGGTAATAAACATATGTTTTAAAAGCCCGTATATCTCTAATATTCGAAAACGTTTATATTTAAATTATTTTAATCTTTGCGCCCACACGTATGCACTTCACTAGTATCTATAGTATAGTATATATATCCTCCATAGTTATGGTATCGTTAGTGACACTTAACACTGATTTGTTATCTTAGTAGCTTCTGCCAGCGGCTTCGCCCGCGTGATTGGTGAAAATTATTTAATGGGAACATATTCCCGGGATAAAAAGTTCTATGTGCTATTCCAGACTATAATCTATATCTGTGCCAAATTTAATCTAGATCTGTTCAGTAGTTTTTGGCCAAAGTAACCTTCAAAATCTTTTAGACCTAAATGACCCTAATATACTTACCGATTCCCTTATAAATATATTACAAACAAGCTTTATCTCCAGTACTCTAACTAAAATAATTCCAGTGAAACATAGGCTGCTTAAACCATGGATGACCACTGGCTTACTTCGATGCATTCGAAATAGGAATGACATGCAAAAAAGACTTAAGACAGATCAGTTTAACGAAATATTAAGAGTCACATACAGAAGATACCGTAATTATTGTGACTATATCATCAAAAAACAAAAGCAAACTTATGATAGAGAGCGATTAACCAAAGCACAGAAAAATCCTAAAAATCTATGGGACACAATTAACACTATAACTCAACGTAAACCTAATAAAACACCTAACACGGAGCTTTTACATCTAAAACCAACTGCACAGGATTCTGCAAATGCAGTAAATAAATATTTCTCCAGCATAGGTAATGTTCTCGCCAATGAAATCATTTCGAACACCTCTAGAGCAAACGCTCTTCATCCTGGCGCGAATGACAACGCCCCTTCATCTTCATTCGTAATTCTTCCAACTGACCATATAGAGGTTTACAACACTCTAATGACTCTAAAGTCTGATAGCGCCCCGGGGTGGGATGGTGTCCCGGTTAGCTTCCTAAAGGCTTCCCATGAGCTGATTGTGCCAATTATTACTCATTTGGCAAATCTGTGCTTTGACCATGCGACGTTTCCAACTGCTCTGAAGCTTGCTTTAATAACACCAGTGCATAAGAGTGGAGACAAGACAGACCCATCGAACTACAGGCCTTCTACAGGCACGTAGATCTTAGAAAGACTAATAAACTCACGCCTAATAAATTATTTTAATAAAAACAGATTATTGTCACCCAATCAGTTTGGCTTCCGGCGAGGAATGTCAACGGAAGATGCAGCCTTGGCTCTTGTCTCCACTGTAACCAGTAAAGTAGACAGTGGAGACAAGTGCCTCGCCGTCTTTCTTGACCTCAAAAAAGCGTTCGACACTGTCTCTGTTTCCACTCTTTTGGTCGTGTTGGAAAGCAATGGCATAAGAGGTCAGCCGCTTGCTTTATTCAGGAATTATCTATGGCGGAAGCAAAAAGTTAAAATTGGCGACACTGTTAGTTTAGATGAAACTACTACTTACGGCGTTGGACAAGGAAGCGTGCTTGGCCCCACTCTTTTCTTAGTTTATATAAATAGCCTCTGTAAGATGAACATAGAAGGAGGTCACATCTACTCATACGCAGATGATACTGCCATAGTGTTTAGCGACACAACTTGGAACAAGGTTAAGAAATCTGCAGAGTCTGGCCTGTCTAGGATAGCATCATGGCTCGACGAAAATCTTTTGACCCTTAATATATCTAAAACCACCTTCATTTGCTTCTCTAAATATAACCTTTCACAACCTTCAACTGACTTCAAAATAAAAATTCACAATTGCCAGACCCCCTCAAACTCTAGCTTTGCTTGCCCTTGCATAGAAATTGAAAAAGTGCAATATACCAAATATCTAGATATAATGATCGACCAACGTTTATCTTGGCATTTGCATACTGAATTGATAATGAAAAGAATTCGGAAACTTATCTGGACATTAAAAACATTGCGTTACGTGACTACTAAAAATCTTCTGTTACAAATTTACACATCACTGGCACAGTCGGTACTAGCGTATTGTTTACCAGTTTGGGGTGGAGCAACTAAAACGAAATACTTAGAACTAGAAAGAGCTCAGAGATCACTATTAAAAGTTATGCTATACAAGCCCTTTAGGTTCCCAACTGAAACTCTTTACCTAATTTCTGATGTTCTGACGGTTCGAAAACTTTATGTGCTCCACATTATTTTAAAAAAACATAAATCTCTCACCTTCGACCCCTCGACTCGACAAAGGAGAAGGAAATACATGATCCCCAGTGTTCCCGTTAAATCAACTTTTGCTAAGAGACAGTACGCCAGGCAATCTTCTCACTTATATAACTTGATAAACAAGGAATTAAATGTTTACCCACTTTCGTATCGAGACTGTAAAATTGCTCTGACTGAATGGTTAAAGACAAAAACTTACGACGAGATTGAGAATTTAGTCCAAACTATAAGTTCATAAATATTAAAATAATCTATTATTATTAACTGAGACTACTTTTACTCACTAACACATATCCACTGCTATTTACAGGCCATATACCTATTATCATTAAACACATACACTCACACTCAATCACACACACATACACACCGTTACCCACCTTCACACTACAGAGCGTCTTTAATTAATCATTACCTACTTTGTTCAAGTTTTACTTTATATTTTGATTTATATAACTTTTTTTCTTTTCTAATACCTACTTTAATGAAATGTCTATTCAATAGCCTATAAAAGTTTTAATTACTGGAAGAGCGGAACTACCTAACACAAGTATATTTCTTACTTAAATGGAAATTCCCTAAAAACCAAATGTAATAGTATTCTTAAGTTATTGAAATAAACATTTATTATTATTTTTATTATTATTAACTTCGCCCACTGCCAAGCATAGCCCTCTCTTTTCTTGTGCCAATTTCGCCTACTGCCAAGCATAGCCCTCTCTTTCCTTGTGGCAACTTCGCCCACTGCCAAGCATAGCCCTCTCTTTTCTTGTGCCAATTTCGCCTACTGCCAAGCATAGCCCTCTCTTTTCTTGTGGCAACTTCGCCCACTGCCAAGCATAGCCCTCTCTTTTATTGTGGCAACTTCGCCCACTGCCAAGCATAGCCCTCTCTTTTCTTGTGCCAATTTCGCCTACTGCCAAGCATAGCCCTCTTTTTTCTTGTGCCAATCCCCACGCTCCTGCCCCAATGTCCTCCAGGTTACAATTGAGAAAAGATTTGAACATGAATGTGGACTGGTTTATGAGTAGAGGATGAGCCCCAGCCGCCAGCAGGCCGTATTATAGCGTATCAACGCTTTCATGATTCCGTTTTGAACGAGGATAAATAACAAGATAAAATTACAAATTAAAAAAAACCCCCGTTTTTGAATTTCTATTGCATGCTTTTTAAAATACATATAATATACCTAGTAGCAGACACGCTTCAATCGACAATCTATCGAAACACGTAATAATGACACATATCTTGCGAAAAAACTCCAGATTCAAAGAGTAAAATGCGAATAACTTTTGAACGGCTGAACCGATTTTTAACCCCCGACGGAAAAAGAGGAGTGTTATAAATTTGACGGGTGTTGCCGTGTATCTGTTTATCTATGTATATGTGTATCTGTGTGTCTGTCTGTGGCATCATAGCGCCTAAACGGATGAACCGATTTTGATTTTTGTTTGAAAGGTGACTTTTTCGAGAGTGTTCTTAGCTATGTTTGAATAAAATCGGATCAGCCGTTCAAAAGTTATGGGCGTTTCACTGTTTGAATCGGGATGTTTACGCAAGATATCGTGTCATAATTACGTGTTCAATAGATTGCTGATCGAAGCGTATCTACTATGTACTAGATAAATTATGTAGCATGAAATAAAAACTTGTCGGTGGTTTTCTAAATTTTTTAATTTTACTTGTAAACTACATTATTTATCTAAGTATATTACTTGGAACCGTAATTTAATTTTAGATTATCTTCTTCTTCAAGAACCTATCTAATTTATGTTTCCAAAAAAGCTCTAAACCTTGCTCGTATTGTCCACGAGAAAAGGGATGCAAACTAAACTAACAAAGTAATAGAAACAGGAACAATATTACAATTAACGAAAATACGATTATTTTTTATCTTCTTCTAGAAGAGAAATGATATAATTAAAACATCTGCAACGATCAGTAAAAATGTTTGCTTGATTTTACCTTTATATAATGATATGGTTTTTGTTGGAAATATCAACAAACAATATTTCCAACAAAAATCCTAATTTCTACAAGACAAATTACAAATTAAAATAAAAACCCCGACTTTAAATTTTATTTCATGCTTTTTAAACTACATTTAAACCTAGTAGCAGACACGCTTCGATCGACAATCTATCGAAACCAGTAATTATAACACGATATCTTACGATAATACCCCGCCTCAAAGAGTAAAATGCGCATAACTTTTGGACGGCTGAACCAATTTTCATCAAAAATAGCTAAGGACTCTCTCGATCGATCAAGTCACCTTTCAAACAAACAAAAAACTAAATCAAAATCTCTATATCTGTTTAGGAGTAACGATGCCGCAGACATACACACAAATACACAGCAACACACGTCATACTTAAAACACCCCTCTTTTTCCATCGGGATTTAAAAATAGTAGTGGTTCGTTCTGCAGAGCTCCGTCTCTCCCTCATAGTGGAACCATGATAGTTTTGGCCTTACTCTCTGTAAGGCCTCTGAGATGAAGACTAAAACATAATATGTATTTCTGTGAAGTGACTCTGACATTTGACTCGCGCTATTGGCCCACGAGGCGAACGCGGAGGTAGCCGGTGTGGGGGCGAGGTACAAAGTTATTTTGTCTAAGTTCTATAGAAGAAGAAAACCCCAAACAAATTTGGATAATAGCCAAATACCATGATAAGTGTGGATACCACTTTACAATGACTTTGAGAAAAAACAGTGTTCCTAACAAGGAATGGACTATCATGAGCCGTGAATAAACAATGATAACATAATTATCGCATCCTTTGTACGTCAATTAATGGGGTTTTATTAACAAATATGAATACACTCTTGTTTGAAGAGTTCGCGATGATAAGATAAAAAAAACCGGCCAAGTGCGAGTCGGACTCGCGCACCGAGGGTTCTGTACAAACCTGTAGGTAACCAGTAGGTTCCGTTTTTTCCTTTCGAGGTATGGAACCCTAAAAATATGTGATGTAACTAAAAATTTAATGTTTTCGGAATTTTTCCTTTATATGTGCTGTAAAACATTGCTTCATGCCAAATTTCAAGATTCTAGGTCGACTGGAAGTACCCTTTATAATGGGCGTTTTTCTGTTTGAATCGCGGTGTTTTCGCAAGATATCGTGTCATAATTACGTGTTCAATAGATTGCCGATCGAAGCGTGTCTACTATGTACTAGATAAATTATGTAGCATGAAATAAAAAAATGTCGGGGGCTTTACAAATTTTGAAATTCTTCCTTGTTACCAAAATGTCTTACAAATAAATTAAAAAAGCCGAGTAGATGCCTCAGAAATTTAAACCACGCTATCTATTGTAATCAATTTTAAATAATCCATTCAAACAATCTTTGAAATGTGAATTAAGAGCCCACACCACAAATCTCGATAACGTGCAATTTTCCTTCTTCAACCAAATTTTCTTCCTTTGCGTTGGGTGCCCGTGACACAATTAAATACTAGCTAAATATTGACCTGTATACAAGAGGATTTTACCATTTTTAGGTTTCCGTACCTCGAAAGGAAAAAACGGAATCCTTATAGGATCACTTTGTTGTCCGTCCGTTTGTCAAGACCCTTTTTCTCAGAAATGCGTGGCGGTATCAAGCTGAAATTTATATCAAATACTTAGGTCTCTTAAAGCTGTGAAAAAATCAAACTTCTAAGTCAACGCAATCAAAAGATACAGCCGTTTATGCCCCAAATTCCAGCAAATTTTCGGCACTCACAAGGGAATCAAAATCTTGAAATATGGTACGAAGCAAAGTCTAATAGCACATATAAAGGAAAAATTGCGAAAACCGTAAATTTATAGTTACGTCATAAAATAAAAATATTTTTAATAATTTTAAACTTACTACCCCTTTCCTAATGAACGCGTAGAGTTATTAAATTGAAATTCATATCAAATACTCAGGTTTTTACCTTTATGCTGTAACAAAATCAAACTTGTATGTCAACGCAATCAAAAGCCGCATATTTTCAAACTCACAACTACTCGCAAGGGAATCAAAACCTTTGAACGAATAAACCGATTTTATTCAAACATAGCTAAGAAACTGTAACAAGTAAAAATTAAAAAAATCCAAAACCCCCGGCAATATTTTTTTATTTCATACTTTTTAAACTACATAATAATTATATTTAGTAGTAGATACGTTTCGATCAAAAATCTATCGAACACGTAATTATGACACGATATGTTGCGAAAAACTCCGTTGTTTCAAACAGAAAATAGCCCATAACTTTTGAACGGCTTAACCGATTTTCACCCAACATAGTTAAGAACACTCTCGACAAAGTCACCATTAAAAACAAAATAAAACTAAATCAAAATCGGTTCACCTGTTTAGGCGCTATGATGCCACAAACAGATACACAGATACACAGCAACACACGTCAAACGTATAACACCCCTCTATTTCCGTTGGGGGTTAAAAATAACCATAAGATACAATAGCACAAAATGAGCGCTTAATTTTTTGGACCATTTAGTCCCACTGTTGGATAACGGCCCTACTTTTCCAACTATCTCAATCCAGAGCTGCCAATAAAAAATCTTTGACCATTTCCGTCTGGGTCTGCCGCAATGTCGCTTGTTATAAGAAGGACCTACTGGATCGTGAGTTTTACACATTGATCTTGTAAAACGCGGCAGATGTGTCCAGCCGAGTTCCATTTAAGGGCCTTCCACCGCGTTAGTGCCATAAAACGGTTACTTTCTAAGAAAGAAGAAGAAAGAAAGAAAAATATTTATTTGTGACCCGCACAGGAGACACGAGAAATAAGCATACAATTAAAAACAATAATAAAAACCCCGTGCGAGACCAAAAAGGTTCCTACCTCAGCATGTGCAGCGATATCCAAGAAGGAATATATAATCTATATATCGCTGCGCTAATATTCTGACAAAGCCCACTGTTGATGCCACGGACACACTTACGGCAACGGAAAATACTTAAATAATAAATAATAATAAAATATAATAAAAAAATTATATATATATCTGTGGCTCGACTTGACAGACGGTTGCCAAAAATTTTTCTCCACGAAATTTATTACAAAATATATAATGTTAAGCATCTAAATTGTACAGAACAACATGAAACCAAAAATGAAGATGACGACGTCATGTTAACGAGAGCTGCCGCCGCTAGACAAGCACGCCTACCACCTCCGGCCTCGTCGCCCAGCTCCGCCTCGCCGCCGCCGGAAACCAGCCCCACCGTGAGTGCTGTGACACCGGCCGTGGCAGTTGCGTCGAGCTCGAGCGACGAGTACTTCTCTCCTCCGACGACACCACCATCTGCGCGTCGACGGGGAGGACGCCGGCCGCCGGACCGCTTAGGACCTCGAGGCTTACCGGTCTATGATAGGGTCCCAGCACCCGGCGGAAGTGTGCAGCGCATGAGATGGACACAATCCATTAACGAAAATGTCATGCGCGCATACTTTGGTGTTACAGAGGGAGGAAACAACCTGACCGCGTACCGTGTCCGGATGCTCTCTTTGTTTCAGGTGCTTGAGCCAGCCGTCAACGTTTCGGCCCAACGACTTTCGGATCAGGTGCGGGTCATCCAGCGTAATCGTATGTTGGATGATACTGTACTTGATCGCCTCCGAACGGAAATGGGTAACCGTGTCACTGCCCCATCGTCGCAGGCTGTGGTGCCACCACAGTCCAACCACGCCGACGAGGAGAGTAGTGACAGGGTTACAAACGTAAGTACCCAGTGCAATGAGGAATTGAGGAGTGCTTTGGAGTGTGCTATTCGGGAATATCGCTACATGGCTCCCGAACTTAGGCCACGATTACCTCGTTTGCCCATGCATAACAAAAATAGGGCGCTGGTGGCTGTTCTGGATTCGCAGTTACCAAAATAATTTTGATGGCTGCGAAGACCTCACTGATACACATTCTATCATGTACTGCGCGGCTGTAGCGGCATGTCGTGTAGCCCACGTCAAATTTGCAAATGACAGAGCTACACCACCGAAACCAGCCGTACCAGCTTGGCAGTGCAGGATCGAACGTCGTATTGGTGGGGCCAGAGCACTCATCGGCAAACTAATTTGTTTCAGGGAGGGCAATAATCGCCCAAGAGTGATGCGCTTTGTGAGACGGGCGTTTTCGGGGACTGATGTCAACCCCCGAGACTATATATCCCATGTCACAGAGCGCATCGACTTCCTGAAGCAAAAAGTGTTTGCATGGGCAAACCGTATTCGTAGGTACAAGCGGAGAGTGGAGCGATACACCCAGAATCGTACATTCCAATGTAATGAAAGGTGGGTTTATCGGGCTTGGGAGCTACCCGACCAAGGTGTGACTGATACGCGCCTGCCGGATGATGACGCTATGTGTTCATTCTGGCGCAGCATCTGGTCGGTACCTGTCAGTCACACTGAAGGTGAATGGACTCGGGAGGTTGAACGAGCGTGCGATCCAATAGAAGAAATGGGGGCTATCACAATCAGGACCCCAAGATATAGCCCGTGCAGTCCGTCCGTTGCCGAACTGGAAATCTCCAGGGCCGGACGGGCTGCACAACTTCTGGATAAAATGGCTACAGAGGTCGCACGCTCGTTTGGCATCTCAGTACCAGGCAGCCTTTGAGTCTGGTTCGATACCCAAGTTCCTTACAACAGGAATTACCCACCTGCTCCACAAGGCTGGTAGCACTGCGGAACCCAAAAATTATAGACCTATTACATGTTTACCAACGGTCTATAAGGTTCTTACATCCATTTTGAGAGTTAAAATTATTAAACACGTCGACAATAACTCCATCATGTCGGCCTCTCAGAATGGATGAAGGAAAGGGTCCCGCGGTACTAAGGAGCTACTCCTTATTGATATGGTCATTAGCCAACAGGTTCGGCGTTCCCGAAAGGATCTGTCGACATGTTGGATAGATTATAAGAAGGCCTATGACTCGGTGTCTCATTCATGGCTCATGAGGGTGCTAGAATTGTATAAAATAGATATAACTCTACGCACCTTCTTGATGTCGTGTATGGGGCAATGGAGCACAGTCCTTCGCTATCCAGGATGTCGAAATATCCAGAGGAATAGCGAACCTGTAATGATTGAGCGAGGAATATTCCAGGGCGATAGTTTGAGTCCACTTTGGTTTTGTCTAGCCCTGAATCCTCTAAGCATGCTGCTGGAGAATTCAGGGCTAGGCTATCGGTTGAAGAGAGGTGGTCAGGTTATATCTCATCTCCTTTACATGGATGACCTGAAGCTCTTTGCCTCCAGTAATCTTCAACTGATGGAGCTACTAAAGGTAACTGAAACTTTTAGTAGCGCTAAAGGTTGTCTGTAAGAGATTGCCTAGTGCGATAAGACCGCCCATTGTACACTTGTATATTTGAACATATGTCCTGTATATTTTTTGTGGTGTACAATAAAGTATATAATAATAATAATAATAATATAAGTGTTTGGGTATGTCGGAAGCGTTAGGTATCAGCACTACTGGCATAAAGCAATTGTTGAAGGAACGCTTCTTTGGCCGCCTGAAGAAGGTATTCAATAGCCATTTTTCGGGCGGAAACAAGGTGCGCGCCTTCAATGGTTGGGTCATGCCGGTATTGATGTACTCTTTCGGCATACTCAAATGGACTCAAACGGAACTTGACGCCCTAGATAGGCGGGTCCGTACACTTCTTTTCTTTTTTCTTTTTTAAAAAAACGTTGCCCCACACTAGGAATTTCTTCCTGTATCGTGGGTGCGCTTACAAACATATAAACTCACATACACAAACACCCAGAGCCGGAACAACTACCTGTAGGTCATACAAATATTTGTACCGTGCGGGAATCGAACCCGCGACACGCAGCGCAGCAGTCAGTTGCTCAACCACTGCGCCAACCGTGCGCCCAAACTACTGACTAAACTTCTGACTGCATATCGAATGCATCACCCACGATCGTCGGTCATGAGATTGTATATCCCGCGGAAGTGTGGTGGCCGAGGCTTTTTAAATGCCAAAAGCCTCCACAACCGCGAGATATGCAATCTCAGGGAATATTTTCTAAACACCGACGCGGGTATGCATCGAGATGTAGTAGCAGTGGACAAGGGATTCACCCCGCTCTCCTTGGCGAATGAGAACTGGCGCAAGCCTGTAGTGCTTGACACTAACGACCGCAAGGAGGTATGGCAGAGTAAGGAGCTTCACGGACGCTTTTTCCGGGCCCTACATGGGTCCGATGTAGATCAGTCAGCGTCCGTAGCCTGGCTACGTTTCGGAGACCTCTTTGGGGCAACCGAAGGTTTTGTCTGTGCAATTATGGACGAAGTTATCATGACGAATAACTACCGGAGATTTATTGTGAAGGATGGCACGGTTGACATCTGTCGGGCATGTCACCGCCCGGGTGAATCGATCCGTCACATTATCTCTGGTTGTTCTCGTCTAGCTAACGAAGAGTACTTGCATAGGCACAACCTTGTAGCCAGGATTATCCATCAGCAACTTGCTCTGAAATACACTCTTGTGGCAGCGGAGGTGCCGTACTACAGGTATGTGCCCGACTCAGTTCTCGAGAATGGCAATATCACATGTTTGATTCTAAACTCCGCCTATTATCCTGGAACTCCGATGGAGTACGTTTAAAACTGAGTGAACTGCTCGATTTGGCGGTAAGTGTTTTATCTGTCGATGTCATTGGTATTTGTGAAACAAGACTAACTCCAAACTTAATTTTAAACACACCTGGTTTTACCTGTTGCCGCCAAGATAAGCATCACTCTGGCCGTGGGCAAGGAGTCGCTTTGCTTGTAAGAAAGGATCTGGAACACTCTATTCTAACTGTCCCCAAAACTAGAAACATTGAGGCTATAGGAATAACTGTCAAAGTTTCAGGAATTGAACATGTTATTTTATCAATTTATCAGTCTCCTAATCTACCAATGCTTCGTAGTGACCTAGAGCTACTGTTTGGCTTGGGTTCCCATGTTGTCATCATGGGATACTTTAATGCCAACCATTCACACTGGCTCAGTAGCTATACTAACACGCGAGGCAGAACACTCTTTAACCATATGCTCGATTCCGATTACGTCATACACACCCCTAACTTACCTACTCAAGTTAACTACTGCCCCAATCGCAGACCAACGAGCCCGGACTTGGTGCTGTCGTTGAATGTTAACTGCATTAGCGAGGTTGAGACTATAATAGCCTTGTCTTCTAATCACTACCCCTTATTCTTCACTATTGGAGGTACGTTGTGTCGTAAGGCTAAAAGTCGATACTTTAAATTTAACTGCGCAAATTGGAATGAGTATCGATCGATCCCACCTCAATAAAAACATCAAGCTTAGTTCTAAGGCATTCAGTTCAGAAAAAGAAATTGATACTGCCATTACTCATTTGCAACAAACTATAATTGATGCTAGAGACTCCTCCATACCGTCTACGACTGCTGTATTTAGTGATACTGCCTCAAAACTGCCTTGGTACATTAAACGTTTAATCCGCTACAAAAACTATTTACGTCGTTATGAGCAGAAACTGCCTAGTGGTTACCTTAGAAGACTCAATCGCAGTAATATTAATGCCCTTCAAACATACATAAATGCAAATATCCAGAATCATGTCGATAACGTATGGAATGCTAAACTGGCAAAAGTTGATAATCCCAGTCATGATATTTGGCGTCTGACTAAATCCCTCAAGCCTAAGACTACCGACATACCTCCCCTTAAACTTCCTGATGGGTCCCTTACGACTGGCACGGCTGGTCAATGTAACGCTTTAGCAAATGCGTTCTGCGAAAATATGAGCCTTACCACAAACTGGGCTAGTGACACTGAACTCGAGTATGAGGTACTGAACTCCATGTCAGTCATAAATACCTATAAACTCACTTCCGATTCTATAAAACCCATTAGGCCATTCGAGGTTCGTAAGGCACTGACAAAACTTAAATCTCGTAAATCTACCAGTCATGACGAAATCCATAACTTGCTACTAAAGAATTTGCCACAGAAAGCGATAGTTTATGTTACAAAAATTTTCAATGGTTGTTTTGGTCTAGGCTATTTCCCTAACATCTGGAAAAAAGGTAAAATTATACCAATCAAAAAACCCGGTAAAGACAATACCTTACCCGTAAACTACCGACCCATAAGCCTGTTACCATCTTTTGGCAAACTCTTCGAGTCGTTGATTTATGCTAGACTATTAGCTGCCACTGAGCAGTCCTTGCATCCAGGAGCAATTTGGATTTCGTGCTGCTCACTCAACTACTCAACAGCTAACCAGGGTGGCTGAACACATTTCCCATCATCTAAACCAAGAAAATCTACAGGTATGTTCCTGTTAGATATCGAAAAGGCATTTGATACCGTGTGGCACGAAGGCCTGCTACACAAGTTACTCATTCTGAAGGTGCCCATGCCGCTCATTAAACTCATACAGTCGTACCTTGCAAATCGAACATTCCTAGTTTACATCAGGGAAACCTTTTCATCACCCCAAAAAATTCCAGCTGGCGTTCCACAAGGCTCGATTATCGGTCCCTTTTTATTTCTCCTGTTCTTAAACGATATCCCCATTCAACCCCGAACAAATTTAGCTTGCTTTGCTGACGATACTGCCTCGTATACCTCTTCGGATAATACCGATCTGATCATAGATCGCCTACAGTATTCCATCGACTTACTTCTTGACTACTTCAAGAAGTGGAAACTTAAAATAAATGAGAATAAGACGGAAGCTATATTCTTCTCTCGAGCTAGGCAACCCCCTCTGAGAGGTTTAAAGGTTGCAGATCACACCGTACCTTGGAAAACTTGTGTACGGTATCTTGGGATCAATATGGATAGTCGACTTAATTGGTCCAAACACATATCTGACCTACGTGTAAAGGGGGCCCAAGCTCTTGGCGCTTTAAACCCTATACTTAATAGAAAGAGCAAATTAAGTAGCAGTACTAAACTACGGATCTATATTACACTTGTCTGCCCGTGTATAACATACGCTTGTCCAGTTTGGAGCAGCACATGTGTCTCTAAATAAAATAGCCTTTATTGCTGTTTCTTTCTTACAATTAATTATTACATGCCTACTTACTAAAACTAAATTGATTTAATCAATTCTAACTTGCATTTGCGTGATCGGGTGTTTATGTGAAACAGCTTGTCTATCGACAAAGGCCTCCTCTAAAGATTTCCACGTACTCCTGTCTCTTGCTAAACGGGTCCACATCGGACCAGCTATTTTCTTCAGGTCATCTTCCCATCTTTTAGTTTGTCTGCCTCTATTTCTTTTGCTATCTCTTGGATACCATTCTGTTGCTAACTTAGTCCATTTCTCTATACTTTCTCTCAGCATATGTCCCGTCCAACGCCATTTGAGTCTGTATGCTGTGTGTGCATTTTTAAATTTTGTTTAATTTTAATATCTTGTAATTTCACTCTATCCCTTCTTCTTATACCTAAAATACTCCTTTCTATTGCATTCTGGCAGACTTTCAATTTACTCTCTTGTAGTTCTGTTAACGCCCATGTCTGGCACCCATAAAGTAAGCATGGCTTAATGCATATTTCGTATACTTTCTTTTTCCCTTTCATTGGCATATCTTTATCCTTCATTATTTCTCTAAAAGACCAGAACCGTTTCCAAGTATTAGTTATTCTTCGTTCCATTTCTTTGTTCATGCAATCATCTGTAGCTATAAGTTGGCCCAAATATATTTATTCATTTACATATTCAATTTGTTTGTTATTTACTGTTATGTCTATTTGTTGGGCATTCGTCATTATTTTGGTTTTAGTGAGGTTCATTGTCAGGCCAGCCTTAACACTTTCATCTGATAATTGCTGCAACATTAGTCCCAGAGTTTTTGCGTCTTCTGAGAACAAAATCAAATCATCCGCGAAGCGTAGATGGTTAAGATTTTCGCCGTTTATATTGAGGCCATTTTTGGTCCAGTTTATATTTCTGAAGATCATCTCCAGCACTGCTGAGAATAATTTAGGTGATATAGGATCTCCTTGGTGTACACCTCTTTTAATGGGAAATTCGTTGCCTGCATTAATGTTGTTAGCCTTTTTAGTTTTCGTTCTTTTTTAAGTTGTTCGCTTATCTTTTTGCTTATTTCCAATATCTTTTGACCATTATTGTTATTGTTTCTTCCTTGTTGTATGAGTTCTTTCCGTTCTTGTAATAATTGGTTACTTTTAACTGATATCGCTGTCTTACTAGTCATGTTTACTTTTTTAGTTTCTGTTTTTAATTTTTTAAGCAGTCTATTGTACTTTTCTTGAGTCGATATAAATTCCTTTTCCCCACCTTGCAAAGATATTTCGAGGTTGTTCAGAAGTACATCAGTGCTACTTGTGCATTTGATGGCTTTCATACTGTTGTGAAATTGTCGTGCTCTTTTAACACGTGTTCCTGATAATTTTGCTCTAACCATTCTATGATCTGAGTTAAAATTAAAATTGTTTAAAATAGATAGATCTTCAAAAACTTTTACATTGTTAGACATAATATAGTCGATCTAATTTCTATATCGGCCATTAGGAGAGATCCATGTCCATTTCTTTGATGGTTTCTTTTTATAAAAAGTGTTTAGGATGCTTAATTTATTTCCAATAGCAAAAGCTACTAGTCGTGAGCCGTTTTTACTTCTATTGCCAAATCCATGGCTTCCTATGGTATATTCTTCTCCAGTTTTTTGTTTGCCAATCTGTCCATTAAAGTCGCCCATAACTATTATGTTTTTGGATGCATTTGCAATGGTGGATTGTAGGTCTTCATAGAATTTTTGATTCGGTAAGTGAATACGCCTGGATTATAGACCATACTTGTTCTTCCTCCCCATCTACAGGTAATTGAATATTGAGAAGTGCAATCCGTTCTGAAATCCCTCTTAGTTCTTGTATGTTTTTTGCAAGGTTTCTTTTAACCATGAATCCGACTCCGTACAATCCGGGCGTCTCCCCTATATGGTGTAGTATGTAATTTCCATGGTCTTCTATTCATTCCCCAAATCTTCTCACTTCACTAATACCAGTTATGTCCCATTTTATTTCATCCAATGCAAATTCTAGTTCTTGCAGTTTTTCTACGGTTCCTAGTGATCGACAGTTTATAGTTGCTATATGTATGCCGTTGAATTTCGTTTTCCTGTTATTTTTTATCTTTTGAGGGTCGTGGTCATTTTCCCCCACGAGGACCATTCGACTTGGGGGAGGTTGGTTTGTAATTATTTGGTTTTCTACATTTTTATATTGTTGTGTTTCCCGGTTGCCGATAGCTAATTGTTATTGTCTATTATCCGTCGTAGAGGAAGAGACAGAGTTGGATCTGCCTCTCAAGATATCAAAGGCGTTACGCCTATTATTTTGTGAAGGCGCCCAGAATTGTTGCTTTTTTGCTTGTGTATTGTCTGGCGATAATGATATTTCCCTCTTTCTTTTATCATTATACCTAATGATAAAAGAAAGAGGGAAATATCATTATCGCCTATTTTCCTTTACTACAAGTTTGTCGTATTTAAGGTATGCGAAATTTCCTTTTTGTCTTTCTTCTTTCAATTTAGTTTGTAACAATTTTCTCTTCTCCAGAACTTCTTTAGAATAATCCTCTGTTACATATATATCTTTGTGGTTTTTCATTACCTCATTTTTCATCCATAAATTGACAAAGGAAAGTAGAACAGGTCTCTGTTTACCTCCTGGGCTTTTTTTCCGATGCGATAAATGTTGTTTATTTCAGAATCCCCAATGTCCATATTTAAATTTTTATTAAATATCTGCTTCACCTCTTTTATTAGTCCTGAAATAGATTCTTCTTCCTCTTTTAATCCAAAAATAATAATGTTGTTTTGCTTCCTATCTCTTTTCAGATATTCGATCTCTTTCTTAAGGTTAACCACTTGTATCTTTAATTCTTTGTTTTCTGCTATAATAGGCTTTAGTTTTTCATCCATTTTCTCCATGATGGAATTAGTTATAGACTCTTTTAGTTCAACAGTCTGTTTCTGCATTTCAATTTTCATTTTGTCAAATAGAATTTGAAATGGATCTTCCATGTTTCAATAATCCTGTGCACACCAATAAATCGCACGCTAATAAAGGCCCACCGCCTGGCGACGAACTGTCGATGCGTAGTTCGGCGAGAAGAACGTCGTAAGCGCCGTGTATACCGCGTCACTTACGCGTTGCGCTCATTAAGTTGGTTCTTCCAGGTTATTTAAGTAATGGCGGTATAATAAAATCACTGGTTGATTTGTATTTAGTCACTACTCATTTATTATGAGTATTTATCACAAAATATACAAAGTTGCACATATATTAGACTTGACGCTATTAAAATTTATAAGAGTCAGTATACAGCACTCACTATTTTACGGGTTTTTTAATTATTTAGACGGAACAAATTAACGCAGGTGTTTCTCGCGCACCGTCAACAACAATCTGTCTGTGTCATGTGTCTCTAACCATCAACAATTGCAAGTTATTCAGAATAAAGCAGTAAAACTATCCTTCAAAACCAAATTTAAAACAAATCTCATGGATATAATGGATAACATGGGATAAGGGCAGATCATCTTCATCAGTCTTTTTAATGTTCCCACTGCTGGGATACAGGCCTTCTGTGAGAGGGAATGGGCCCAATGCGGGTTGGTGGATGTCACATGTCTTCGAATTTTTGGTTAAAGGACATGCCGGTTCCCTCTCGAAGTTTTCCTTCACCGTTTTGAGAGCAGTGGTGATGAAATAATTTACACAAAGTAAAGCGCCTGCTTAGGTTTGAACCCACGACCCACAACTTATAAGTTGTGGCCGATGATGAATGATTATTCTTAGGGGAGAAACAAATGTTATGTCTATGAACTGTCATAGAGTTATAGAGGAAAATGCAGGTTCAAACTCTAAACGAATGACCCTACGAGTAATTTAGTTAATGCAGTCAAACATGCGGGTAGTTACATGACTATGCGGGATTTTTTTATAGAGACGGAATGCATTGTGATAGTATCAGGGTTGCACCTTTTTAGTTGAGGTAGGCTATAAACATTGAATGTCACACTTTTCAAAATTTGAATCTCAAACTATTCAAAAAAACAAAAACTGTTATTAATTGAAAAAAAATATTATTCGACTGATGAATTTCTAAATGGTATATTAATTGTACGGTGAAACCATACACCAATAATAATACACTAATACTTATTCTTGCATTTTTACCTCATTTCACTAATTGATATTAGTAGAGCATTCAGTACTCGATTAGCGGTCATCGCGTGTGCTCCCTCGCTCCTTTGTATTACTAAACCTTTGGTCCGAATAACATATTTAATTTGACTTTATAAGCAGCAGTATCATTTAGCCATCTTCCTAACTTTCACATTGGTCCTTCGAGCCATCGGGCGGGACCTCGTGAGTGTTATTAGTATTCGTTTTTCTTTGGGGAGTATCGTGTATTAAATAACTTGTGAGTGACCTCGTCCGGAAATCAGTATATTGGATTGCAGTGATACGTGTCAACAGTGGACTACTTTAACCGCAGTAATTTGTATTATTTCATTTGTAACAAAACCCTAGCAGCACAGGGTGGCGTTGCAAAATTAGGTGCAGAGCACCGTCCCAAGCACCGGGACATCAGCGCCTCTAAGACGGGGCAATCAGCATCTTAAGCAGCAGCACTCGGTATCTACAGCTACAGCAGCAGGGCGTCAGAGCCTAAACTATTTATTTAACTGCAGAAGACCTATCTATTTATTTGACTGCAGATACAATCTTAAATTGAATATTGTGGCTAATTGTAATTTATGATCATTATTTATGCATTGACTGTAGAAATTACTCCATATTATGACATTCATAATTGTGTTGTTATTTATTTAACATATTCTATTAATGTTGACATACCTACCAAATAATTTGTGTTTACCTCTCGCATGCTTAATGTTTTATTTTTCTTCGTATTTCGCATGTAACCATCATAACATAGAAGACTCAATCGCAGTAATATTAATGCCCTTCAAACATACATAAATGCAAATATCCAGAATCATGTCGATAACGTATGGAATGCTAAACTGGCAAAAGTTGATAATCCCAGTCATGATATTTGGCGTCTGACTAAATCCCTCAAGCCTAAGACTACCGACATACCTCCCCTTAAACTTCCTGATGGGTCCCTTACGACTGGCACGGCTGGTCAATGTAACGCTTTAGCAAATGCGTTCTGCGAAAATATGAGCCTTACCACAAACTGGGCTAGTGACACTGAACTCGAGTATGAGGTACTGAACTCCATGTCAGTCATAAATACGTATAAATTCACTTCCGATTCTATAAAACCCATTAGGCCATTCGAGGTTCGTAAGGCACTGACAAAACTTAAATCCCGTAAATCTACCAGTCATGAAGAAATCCATAACTTGCGACTAAAGAATTTGCCACAGAAAGCGATAGTTTATGTTACAAAAATTTTCAATGGTTGTTTTGGTCTAGGCTATTTCCCTAACATCTGGAAAAAAGGTAAAATTATACCAATCAAAAAACCCGGTAAAGACCTAATACCTTACCCGTAAACTACCGATCCATAAGCCTGTTACCATCTTTTGGCAAACTCTTCGAGTCGTTGATTTATGCTAGACTATTAGCTGCCACTGAGCAGTCCTTGCATCCAGGAGCGATTTGGATTTCGTGCTGCTCACTCAACTACTCAACAGCTAACCAGGGTGGCAGAACACATTTCCCATCATCTAAACCTAAGAAAATCTACAGGTATGTTCCTGTTAGATATCGAAAAGGCATTTGATACCGTGTGGCACGAAGGCCTGCTACACAAGTTACTCATTCTGAAGGTGCCCATGCCGCTCATTAAACTCATACAGTCGTACCTTGCAAATCGAACATTCCTAGTTTACATCAGGGAAACCTTTTCATCACCCCAAAAAATTCCAGCTGGCGTTCCACAAGGCTCGATTATCGGTCCCTTTTTATTTCTCCTGTTCTTAAACGATATCCCCATTCAACCCCGAACAAATTTAGCTTGCTTTGCTGACGATACTGCCTCGTATACCTCTTCGGATAATACCGATCTGATCATAGATCGCCTACAGTATTCCATCGACTTACTTCTTGACTACTTCAAGAAGTGGAAACTTAAAATAAATGAGAATAAGACGGAAGCTATATTCTTCTCTCGTGCTAGGCAACCCCCTCTGAGAGGTTTAAAGGTTGCAGATCACACCGTACCTTGGAAAACTTGTGTACGGTATCTTGGGATCAATATGGATAGTCGACTTAATTGGTCCAAACACATATCTGACCTACGTGTAAAGGGGGCCCAAGCTCTTGGCGCTTTAAACCCTATACTTAATAGAAAGAGCAAATTAAGTAGCAGTACTAAACTACGGATCTATATTACACTTGTCCGCCCGTGTATAACATACGCTTGTCCAGTTTGGAGCAGCACATGTGTCTCTAAATAAAATAGCCTTAATTGCTGTTTCTTTCTTACAATTAATTATTATATGCCTACTTACTAAAACTAAATTGATTACCACTCTGCTCGACAAGATTTTGACACATGACACACCAGCTGAGTCGACAGGTTGTTGCAAATTACGTCATGAAATTCAGGAATTTACTTGAACTTTCAACATTCGAATTTATTCAGTAAAATAAGTTTACCCAGCTATTTTACACAGTAAATTTGTAAAAAATATCTTTATTTACATGTTGCGGTCGGTTAAACCGCGTCAGTCTACTGCAAAATGTGTACAAAATACGAATTACTATACCTTTCCAAACGGTAGACAATTTAGATTTGCTCAAAATATGTACATAAACAACCTTTTCCCTTGCTGAAAAGATGCAAAAGGACTACACAAAGATATACTCATTTTATTTGCGTCCTTATGTTCCTAATTTGTCATACAAAAATTCATAAAAAAACAAGCCAAAATCTGGAAAAAAATTGCTTAAAATTTTGATGCAACCTTGCAACATGACATTTCTTTGGTGTTGTTTTTTTTTTTGCTGTCCATTCACGTGTCTCATAATCGATTAAAACTGCATTCAGCCTAATCGATTAAGTGTATTTCGATTATTTAAAATTATTCATTTAAATAAAAAAGTGATTTTCAAAAATGTATTGTTTTAAAATTAAAATTAGTTTATAGGCACAAAATAAAATAACAACTTATAGTAATAATATATAGTAATAACTATACATAAATGCTTTCATAATGTTATCAGAAGAGTAAATTGAAAAAAAAATAGGATTCGTGGCTAATTTCGCGCCGAATTCGCCGAACGTAAAAGAATTCAAAATTCAAATTTGGAATGCAGTCGGTATTCAAAATATTTTATCGGGCACATTTTAATATAAAAGAGAGTTTTACATTGATCATTTCAGACGGTTTTATACAGAATGACCAGTATAAATATGGGTATGTTTATGTATGACTAGCACTCCGCCCGCGACTATGTTCGCGTGATTTCGTTTATCCTATAAATGATTTTCTTATATGCAGTTAGTAAAGGCAACCAAAAATAAGATATTATTAAAACTATTAAAAACTGGGTATCGTGGATTTGGGTTTGGGGTTGGTGGGTTTATTGGATTGGGACGATTCGTTATTTGACTTAAACAATAATACATTTTAGGTTATCGCCACAAAGTAAAATCCTCCCCTAAAAACTTATCAACCCTTTTTGCCCCGTTGAGGGTCTAGTTTTGAACAACCTAAATATGCTATTCACTCCTTTCTTCTCTTTTTACCCGACTGCCGAAGGAGGGTAATGTGTCAGACAGTCAGTCAGTAGACAGTCTATGTATGTATGTATGTAAGTATGTATGTATGTATGTATGTTTGTTCCTATGTGGCGTTCTAGAGACCAAACGTGTTGGCCGATTTTGATGATTCATACGTCAATCGATTCGTCTTAACCCCGCGAGTGTCACTGGCTACATTAAAATTGGAAAATAGAAAAATGGCAGATTTTGGGCGCCATATTGCGGAGGACAATTTTTTTTTTCCAAACCCATCGTGTGGGGTATCAAAATAAAGGGCTTTAAGAGGTGATTTCGAAAATATAAAACGCATATCTTTAAATGTACCTAAATCTTAAAAACAGATAACTAAAAAGTTATAAATAAAAAAAGTTCATTCAAAAAATCTAAAAACCCGACTGCTTTAAAAGCGAAATAAAAAGACTTAAACAAGGAGAAAATCATGCTGTGCAGTCGGAGCATACATCTGGTTTTCGTCAGCTAGCTCGCGAATATGTATCCTCCGACTGCACAGCAAGATTTTCTCCTAGTTTAAGTCTTTTTAGTCGCTTTTAAGCAGTCGGGTTTTTAGATTTTTTGAATTAAATTTTTTTATTTATCATTTTATGTTAGTCAGATTGCGCAGTGAGATGCCTCAAAAAAAACTTTAACACCCCTAAACCCAATCTAGGAGGGAGTTTTCAAAATGTTTTATGTAAATTTTGATCATCAACTTTATCCCCAAAGAATTTCATTTTACATACAAACTAATTTTTACCCTTTTCACTTCCTTAAAGGTTGAATTGCCGCAAAATCGTGCCTTAGTGCTTCCCTAGAAAACCACGTCAAAAACGAAACCCTGTCCAGTAAGATTCTTAGCTTGAGATAGTTTCGAAAAATGTATAATGACCACCTTTATTGTTTCCTTAGGTTGGTATTTGTGCCAAATTTCAAATTTATTAACCCGGGAAATAAAATTCTTCAAAGCACTTTAACTCCCCAAAAATCGTATTTTGGGACTAGATAAGTAAAACTAATAATGAAAACCTTTATGGTTCACTTAGGATGGGTATTTATGTAAATTTTCAAATTTATTAACCAAAGAAATATTTAATATGTGATTTATGGGGTGTTAAATTATTTTTTAAATATACGATATTTCAAAAATAATTTAACACCCCCTAAATCATCTTTTGGGGGTAGTTTCGAAAAACTAATAATGAAATCCTTTATTGTTTATTTAGGTTGGTATTTGTGCCAAGTTTCATGTTGATTGACCCAAGAAATCAGATTCTTCCATACAAACTTCAACATCCCCTAAATCGTCATTTGGGAGTTTCGAAAAACTAATAATGGCAACCTATATTATTTACTTAGAATAAGAATAATATCGGCCATAATTCTTGAAACTTAGCACAAGCTAAGTTTCAAGAATTATGGCCGAAGGAATTAGATTTTTCATACAAACTTTCAAACCCCTTTTTACCCCCTTAGGGATGCAATTTCCAAAAATCCTTTCTTACTGCACACTTACGTCACTTGAGGAACCTTTCTGCCAAATTTCATGCTTCTAGATGATTTTCAGCTTAGTTGGTTGACAACCATGCCATAACTCGCTTGGAAAGGAACCGCGCAAGAAGATACGCACAAGGTTATTGATATTAATAGTTTTCGGGGAATGCAGATGTAAATACAAACCAAACTTATGTTCTTAAAATGAATAAAAATAAAATTTTAAAAGTATGTATAGAATAACCAATTTTCATAACATTACAACAAACTCGACCGAATTCAAAACCTAACCATACCATACTCTCAACTCATTATTCAATATATAATTATAATAATAATACCAGCCCATAATTGTCCCACTGCAAGGCAAAGGCCTCTTCTCATACAGAGAAGGCACGAACATTCATCACTACGCTTGCTCAATGCGGGTTGGCGATTTGAGACTATAAGACCAGGTTTCTTCATGATGTTTTCATTCACCGTTGTCAACAATTTCTAAAATATACTTAGAAAGTACATTAATGAATTTGAAAATGGAAATCATTGGTATTTGTCCAGATTTGAACCCATGACCTCAGGCAAGGCGAGGCCTTTAGCCACTGGGCCAGTACGACACTCATTGCAATATAACGAATAATACAAAATCGTTGGTTCCCCGAAACTAAATTTATCTACACTTGCGTTACAAACTTACATAAAAATATACTAGGCACTCTGTATACTTCTGAGACTATCAAACATTAAAAGACTCAATCATTATTATTTTTATACAAAATAGTTTTGAATAGCGAACGCATTCCGAATTTGAATTTTGAATCGGATAGATAATTCGGCGCGAAATTATCCACGGTTCGATGAAATTGTTTAGTTGGTTGTAGTCAAATAATGTCCAAAAATCTATTAAGATTACTTTAAGAAATAATTAATAGTAATAATTTAAGTACTAATTGTATTTTAAGCCTAAAACAGGATTTTTCTATTTTTTAAGAATCGATTTGGGATAATCGCTCATTAATCGAGTGGATAGCATAAATAAAATCGATTGCTAAAATCGTTTTGCCACACAACTATTACATTTAAAAAAAACAATCTACTTGACGAATTGGAAATTTAACAAAAATAAAGTAGTGGTAATGAATTTTACGTATTATTGGACTGGTGTTTGTTAATTACGTTAAAATCAGGGCTTCTTCTTGTTGTTTATTATATTTAGAGACATAATTGTCATATTTGTAATCAATTTTACATGTGGAAGGGTGATATTTGTGTAAAATAAAAATGTAAACAAACACGATTGGCGTCTAACTTCGACTTTGAATAACAAATAACTTCATTACCACTAATTATTTATTTTGAAATGTGGATGAATTCGACCAATAATTAAACAATTAGCAAACCTTTACCCCTGTCGTGGAGTTTGGGTGTCCAAAATCTGCATTTTTATGTTTTTTAGCTTCGACCACCAATGTCATCAAAATGGCGATTATCGTATTATTACACTTGTTTTTAACAAATGTAAATTAATAAACTTGCGCACTTAATCTAAAAAAATATTTGCGCTAACATGTAAGCTTTTTATCCAACTATTTTAATTAAAGCCCCCACATAAGATTCGTTAGGTATCTTAATCAATAATTAAGTTAATAATTAGGATGTCGTATGACGTAAATCTGGGGTCCAAAATGAGCCGCGGCTGAGCCAGCGGAGGTATGCTTGTCAAGCCCCAAAATGTACCCCGTCCGAACTATATGGTTAATCTATTCTAACTTGCATTTGCGTGATCGGGTGTTTATGTGAAACAGCTTGTCTATCGACAAAGGCCTCCTCTAAAGATTTCCACGTACTCCTGTCTCTTGCTAAACGGGTCCACATCGGACCAGCTATTTTCTTCAGGTCATCTTCCCATCTTTTAGTTTGTCTGCCTCTATTTCTTTTGCTGTCTCTTGGATACCATTCTGTTACTAACTTAGTCCATTTCTCTATACTTTCTCTCAGCATATGTCCCGTCCAACGCCATTTGAGTCTGTATGCTGTGTGTGCATTTTTAAATTTTGTTTAATTTTAATATCTTGTAATTTCACTCTATCCCTTCTTCTTATACCTAAAATACTCCTTTCTATTGCATTCTGGCAGACTTTCAATTTACTCTCTTGTAGTTCTGTTAACGCCCATGTCTGGCACCCATAAAGTAAGCATGGCATAATGCATATTTCGTATACTTTCTTTTTCCCTTTCATTGGCCACCAGACCAGAACCGTTTCCAAGTATTAGTTATTCTTCGTTCCATTTCTTTGTTCATGCAATCATCTGTAGCTATAAGTTGGCCCAAATATATATATTCATTTACATATTCAATTTGTTTGTTATTTACTGTTATGTCTATTTGTTGGGCATTCGTCATTATTTTGGTTTTAGTGAGGTTCATTGTCAGGCCAGCCTTAACACTTTCATCTGATAATTGCTGCAACATTAGTCCCAGAGTTTTTGCGTCTTCTGAGAACAAAATCAAATCATGCGCGAAGCGTAGATGGTTAACATTTTCGCCGTTTATATTGAGGCCATTTTTGGTCCAGTTTATATTTCTGAAGATCATCTCCAGCACTGCTGAGAATAATTTAGGTGATATAGGATCTCCTTGGTGTACACCTCTTTTAATGGGAAATTCGTTGCCTGCATTAATGTTGTTAGCCTTTTTAGTTTTCGTTCTTTTCTAAGTTGTTCGCTTATCTTTTTGCTTATTTCCAATATCTTTTGACCATTATTGTTATTGTTTCTTCCTTGTTGTATGAGTTCTTTCCGTTCTTGTAATAATTGCTTACTTTTAACTGATATCGCTGTCTTACTAGTCATGTTTACTTTTTTAGTTTCTGTTTTTAATTGTTTAAGCAGTCTATTGTACTTTTCTTGAGTCGATATACATTCCTTTTCCCCACCTTGCAAAGATATTTCGAGGTTGTTCAGAAGTACATCAGTGCTACCTGTGCATTTGATGGCTTTCATACTGTTGTGAAATTGTCGTGCTCTTTTAACACGTGTTCCTGATAATTTTGCTCTAACCATTCTATGATCTGAGTTAAAATTAAAATTGTTTAAAATAGATAGATCTTCAAAAACTTTTACATTGTTAGACATAATATAGTCGATCTCATTTCTATATCGGCCATTAGGAGAGATCCATGTCCATTTCTTTGATGGTTTCTTTTTATAAAAAGTGTTTAGGATGCTTAATTTATTTCCAATAGCAAAAGCTACTAGTCGTGAGCCGTTTTACTTCTATTGCCAAATCCATGGCTTCCTATGGTATATTCTTCTCCAGTTTTTTGTTTGCCAATCTGTCCATTAAAGTCGCCCATAACTATTATGTTTTTGGATGCATTTGCAATGGTGGATTGTAGGTCTTCATAGAATTTTTGATTCGGTAGGTGAATACGCCTGGATTATAGACCATACTTGTTCTTCCTCACCATCTACAGGTAATTGAATATTGAGAAGTGCAATCCGTTCTGAAATCCCTCTTAGTTCTTGTATGTTTTTTGCAAGGTTTCTTTTAACCATGAATCCGACTCCGTACAATCCGGGCGTCTCCCCTATATGGTGTAGTATGTAATTTCCATGGTCTTCTATTCTTTCCCCAAATCTTCTCACTTCACTAATACCAGTTATGTCCCATTTTATTTCATCCAATGCTAATTCTAGTTCTTGCAGTTTTTCTGCGGTTCCTAGTGATCGACAGTTTATAGTTGCTATATGTATGTCGTTGAATTTCGTTTTCCTGGTATTTTTTATCTTTTGAGGGTCGTGGTCATTTTCCTCCACGAGGACCATTCGACTTGGGGAAGGTTGGTTTCTAATTATTTGGTTTTCTACATTTTTATATTGTTGTGTTTCCCGGTTGCCGATAGCTAATTGTTATTGTCTATTATCCGTCGTAGAGGAAGAGACAGAGTTGGATCTGCCTCTCAAGATATCAAAGGCGTTACGCCTATTATTTTGTGAAGGCGCCCAGAATTGTTGATTTTTTGCTTGTGTATTGTCTGGCGATAATGATATTTCCCTCTTTCTTTCATCATTAGGTATACTATTTTCCTTTACTACAAGTTTGTCGTATTTAAGGTATGCGAAATTTCCTTTTTGTCTTTCTTCTTTCAATTTAGTTTGTAACAATTTTCTCTTCTACAGAACTTCTTTAGAATAATCCTCTGTTACATATATATCTTTGTGGTTTTTCATTACCTCATTTTTCATCCATAAATTGACAAAGGAAAGTAGAACAGGTCTCTGTTTATCTCCTGGGCTTTTTTTTCCGATGCGATAAATGTTGTTTATTTCAGAATCCCCAATGTCCATATTTAAATTTTTATTAAATATCTGCTTCACCTCTTTTATTAGTCCTGAAATAGATTCTTCTTCCTCTTTTAATCCAAAAATAATAATGTTGTTTTGCTTCCTATCTCTTTTCAGATATTCGATCTCTTTCTTAAGGTTAACCACTTGTATCTTTAATTCTTTGTTTTCTGCTATAATAGGCTTTAGTTTTTCATCCATTTTCTCCATGATGGAATTAGTTATAGACTCTTTTAGTTCAACAGTCTGTTTCTGCATTTCAATTTTCATTTTGTCAAATAGAATTTGAAATTGATCTTCCATGTTTCAATAAACCTGTGCACACCAATAAATCGCACGCTAATAAAGGCCCACCGCCTGGCGACGAACTGTCGCACATAGGGGTATTTGACTCAAAAATACGGTCAAAATTATTTTTCGGTCTTAAATGACATATAAGCTCAAAACAGTTATATGCATAATAAAATTTAATTTTTATTTAATGGGGTTTGGAAAATGGAAAAGAGTGAAGCTTGTTTAAGCTACTTCTTCAGGAAAAAGTTTAATAAAACATTAAAAAACTTGATATAATTGTTTAATTATAGGGTATAATAACTCAGCGGAAGAGTCCTACTCGTTTCCATCAACAGAATTATTTGTTTCATCCATTTCTTCAGTAATTTCAACTTCTTCATTTGATGCCTCAACTTCACTCGGCAATAACATTTCCATGGCTACTGCGCTAAATGACCTTGATCTTTTTGGTAGTGTCAGCCTTATGCTACTCATGAAGGGATCTGACGGTAGGAGCAACCTGTTTCGAACGTCTTGGTTGCATTGCTCTCGAGAAAATATTCGTCAAAAGTTTTGGCGAAATTGTCGAAAGTGTTTATTTGTCGCCTCACCTACTTTTTCCGACAAGGTTCCGATAGGTAATAGGGAATAGGTGCCGAATGTTAGACAACAAAGGGACCTTGAATTAGTACCTTGTGTACCGTGGGCGTCTTGAGATGCCAGGAGTATAATTATTCTACGTATAGTAAAGTAATGCTGTATCGTGGCAAAATGTTGAATATTTTTCAATATAAATTTTATGCTCACTGGAAATCACTTCCAATATTGCAATTCTATCAACATTAGATCAATCCTTAGAATTTTTAAAGACTTTGCGCCTTTTGCAGCGGTCACTCAAGTCATCGAACGTCTTTGATAGACGGCCCGGTTTTTCTGAGCATTGGATAGGTATTTCCACCGTGCCTTGCAATCAATCACAATTTTTCTTTATGATAACGTGTTCAGTCCTGTTGGCAGTAAGCCACCTGGTCTTAATTTCTGATTTTATGTAGGAAATTTTGCGGCGAAACTCTTGTATTGTTCAACGGGAAATGATGGTATGTTAATTATCGCATTCGCCAGAAAATCTCACTTTTTTGGAAATTACCGTTTGTGCTTGTTTTCGCCGTATTAAATAAACATTCTCGTGTCTTAATTCTGACACCAGAACCCAACTACAACCGAAAAAAAAATGATATTGGAATATGAAATGCATAATTAATTTTGTTTTGTACAAAAAGATGGCCTAAAGATTTGTTTTTTTAAATGAAATAGGCAAATTTAGGCACCCAATCTTAACTTTTTCTTAAAGTAGGATAGTTAAATCAACTTACGAAAACAAAACATTTACCGGGAAAAGCCCTGCAATACAACAAAAACTCTAATGTATATATTTATGACACAAAATATCATGAGTTTGTTTTGCGGTTCATAAAAACTGCAATATCTACTAATACTCTCGTATTAATTTTAAATAATTGAGTAGTACAGATAGTACATACCTGGTTCAATAGTATCCATTACAAAAATGTTTCGTTAAACCACTCTTAACTTCACCACTTACTTCTAAATGTAGGAATTCGAAATCGTTCACATATTTTTTATTTACGTATTCGCTGCAAGGCACTAAGTTAACGACTTTCTACAACTTAATGCAAGCCTAATAAAATAAAGTGACGGTAGATTGTTGTTCTCTATGTATTGTGGTACCAATATGTATCAACCGTTTCCGGGAATTGTTTACTTTGTTAAATTGACTTTTAACCGCGTTTTTGGGTCAAATACCCCTACGTGTGTCGATGCGTAGTTCGGCGAGAAGAACGTCGTAAACGCCGTGTATACCGCGTCACTTACGCGTTGCGCAAATTAAGTTGGTTCTCCCAGGTTATTTAAGTAATGGCGGTATTAAAAATCACTGGTTGATTTGTATTTAGTCACTACTCAGTTATTATGAGTATTTATCACAAAATATACAAAGTTGCACATATTGATTCATATTGACTTGACGCTATTAAAATTTATAAGAGTCAGTATACAGCACTCACTATTTTACGGGTTTTTAAATTATTTAGACGGAACAAATTAACGCAGGTGTTTCTCGTGCACCGTCAACAACAATCTGTCATGTGTCTCTAACCATCAACAATTGCAAGTTATTCAGAATAAAGCAGCAAAACTATCCTTCAAAACCAAATTTAAAACAAATCTCATGGATATAATGGACTAGCTGTTGCCCGCGGCTTCGCTCCCGTGGGCCACCACACAGGACTCGTTTTCGGGATAAAAAAATAGCCTATGTCACTCAGGAATAATGTAGCTTTCTATTGGTGAAAGAATTTTTCAAATCGGTCCAGTAGTTTCGGAGCCTATTCGGTACAAACAAACAAACAAACAAACAAAAAAATCTTTCCTCTTTATAATATTAGTATAGATAGTATAGATAACATGGGATAAGGGCAGATCATCATCATCAGTCTTTTTAATGTGCCCACTGCTGGGATACAGGCCTTCTGTGAGAGGGAATGGGCCCAATGCGGGTTGGTGGATGTCACATGTCTTCGAATTTTTGGTTATAGGACATGCTGGTTCCCTCTCGAAGTTTTCCTTCACCGTTTTGAGAGCAGTGGTGATGAAATAATTTACGCAAAGTAAAGCGCCTGTTTAGGTTTGAACCCACGACCCACAACTTATAGTTGTGGCCGATGATGAATGATTATTCTTAGGGGAGAAACAAATGATATGTCTATGAACTGTCATAGAGTTATAGAGGAAAATGCAGGTTCAAACTCTAAACGAATGACCCTACGAGTAATTTGGTTAATGCAGTCAGACATGCGGGTAGTTACACATGACTATGCGGGTTTTTTTTATAGATGCGGAATGCATTGTGATAGTATCAGGGTTACACCTTTTTAGTTGAGGTAGGCTATAAACATTGAATGTCACACTTTTCAAAATATGAATGTCAAACTAATCAAAAAAAAAAAATTACTATACGACTGATGAATTTCTAAATGATAAATTAATTGTACGGTGAAACCATACACTAATAATCACTTATTCTTGCATTTTTATCTCATATCACTAATTGATATTAGTAGAGCATTCAGTACTCGATTAGCGGTCATCGCGTGTGCTCCCTCGCTCCTTTGTATTACCACAGATAATATAATACTAGCATAGTATTACTAAACCTTTGGTCCGAATAATATATAGGGCGCACGGTTGGCGCAGTGGTTGAGCGATTGACTAGACTGATTGTATAGACTGGTATAGATTGTACTGACAGTCTCCAGGCTTTTTTAAAGACCCGTCGAGATTTTTGTTTCAAGGCTTTACTGGTGAGTGGTACCTCAGTACAATGCTCGATGACCTCAGTAGAGCTTCCAAAAGAGTGGCTCTTAAGATGAACATGGACAAAACCAAGGTGATGTTGAATGCCCATGTTGCACCCACTCCTATCAAGTTCGGAGACTCTACACTCGAAGTTGTGGGCCACTATGTCTACCTGGGACAAACGATCAAGTTAGGTAGGGCCAACTTCGAGAAAGTGGTCAACCGTCGAATCCGACTCGGGCAGCGTCCGAGAAGTTGCGCGGTATCTTCTCGTCCAACTTACCACAGTGTCTAAAGACGAAAGTCTGTTGACCAGTGTGTGTTGCCAGTGATGTCATATGGCTCTGTCAGAGACGTGGTCGTTTACAATGGGCCTTATCAGAAAGCTTACAGTCACTCAAAGGGCAATGGAAAGGGCTATCCTCTGAGTTTCCTTGCGAGATCGAATCAGAAATGTAGAGATCAAGAGAACCAGGGTTACCGAAAAAGCCCGAAGAATTGCCAAACTTAAGTGGCAGTGGGCGGGGCACATTGCTGGTAGAACGGATGGCCGATGGGGCAGAAAGGTTCAGGAGTGGCGACCGCGAACCGGAAGACGTTGCGTTGGAAGGCCTCCCAACAGGTGAACCGATGACCTGGTGAAGGTTGCGGGGGCCTATGTCCAGCAGTGGACGTCTTTCGGTTGATATGATATCCCAAAATGTCGCTAAGTCCCGTGCGTCTTACATCCAGCGGTTTCCCCTAGCCTTAACTTTGTCCCAAGAAAAAACAGTATTCCCGAATCATGACATTTTTCATGGGGGCTCTGGAGCAAATTTCTTGAGAACCTGAGTTCCTCCTGAGTTCTGTTTTCTCCTTGTGAGTGACCTCTGAACATCGACCATACAGCCTCTAGACGCCTAACAACAGGCGAGCGATGTCTGTCAACAGGTATGACTAAAATGTCATATACAGGTAATATAGGTCGCTACTCGACAATTTCGAATTAGTAGCGACCACTTCTGTGAGCCGTAAACACTTCCGCGTCAGGCAATAAAAAATAGGCAAAATAAATATTATAATGGCCCCTTGTACAGTACGTTGGTGTGGTAACAACAGCCAGAACTCGAGTTTCCCGAAAAATGGTATAACATTTCATCGGTAAGTTAACAGTAACATAATCATAATCAGATTTATTTTCTGATATTATTTATCGGAGTTCATTTTATACTGGTCATTATTGTAGGTGAAAACTGCAACAGCACAAATTTTGGCGCGCTCGTTGATGTCTTTTGTGTTTCGTCTCTTTCTTTTTAATGTATTTTTTTCTCTATCTCTTTTCCTCTATAATTTGGTATGCAAAACTAGTGATGCACCATATTCTATAACCAAATCTGTTATCGATAAAACTAGAAACGTACATACTATTTTTACAAAAAGAGACATTAAATTAAATAGTTTATTATTTGTTAAATTAATTGTGAAACGAATATTGATTTAAGGTATCCACAAGATGCCGAATTAAAAAGCAAGTGGATTATTGCAACCATGCGAAATAACTGGTTACCCACAAAATATAGTCTAATATGTTCAAGGCATTTTACTGAAGATTGTTTTATTGCTATGAAAAACCGTTGCCGTCGCCGACTACTAAGTTCGGCAGTACCAACAATGTATTTGCCTCTTTTGGTGAGTATTCCGTTTAACCTCTTGGCCCACGAACCAAGCGAAAGAGATTTTTCGAATGAATTAACGCGTGTTGCTCGCGCGACGGACGCAAGCTATGAGTGACGGAAGAAGATAGTTAGTAGAAAAGTTTTATTTTGTTTTCAGTTTAATGAGGTTGAGCCAGATGTCCCAATGCCTAGCACGTCAAGGGCTTCAGTGTCTTCCATTACTCCAAAACAACAGACAAACGAAAACTCCTTGAAGTCGCCATCATATACTTCACTAAAGGTAAAGAAACGTTTTCCTGGAAGTCCGTCAGACTACGCGACACCCGTTAAAAAACGCCTGTGCAGGATAGTCATTGAGTTATCTGACAAGATATTAGAAAAAAATAAAAGATTAAAAAACTTAAGAGAAAAAACACGCTATTTGCGTAAAAGACTGGTTTCTCTTAAAAACATATTAAGCGAACTGGAAAACCAAAAATTAATTAATTCATGTAATGCAGATTTACTGAGTAAGATAAAGACTGAGTAAGACAAATTATGAAGTCGAAGAAAAAATATTCACCGGAGCTTAGAACTTTTGCCCTAACATTAAATTTTTATTCCGCCAAGGCATACAAATATGTAAGAAAAACTTTTGAAACTTGTCTTCCATCCGTCAAAACACTAAGTAAATGGTACCAAACTGTAGGTGGTAGACCAGGCTTCACCAAAGAAGCTTTTAGCGCTCTTAAAAACAAAGCTGCCCAATGCGAAGGGGAATTAATCGCCACTTTAGTGTTTGATGAAATTAAAATAAAATCCAAAGTTGAATACGTTCCCTCGACACAACGCACTTTTGGATATGTGGACTTTGGCGGCGAAATCCAAACTGATTGCTCCAGTGAATGCACTGAAGCATTGGTATTGCTTGTTGTTGGACTCAACAAAAGATTTAAGGTACCCATAGGGTACTTTCTTACAAACGGCACTAATGCTGAACAAAAACATAATCTGGTGATACAGGCCATTTCTTTATGTTATCATAGCAATGTCACTATTAAAGCCGTAACATTTGATGGATGTCCAACGAACATTGCCATGATAAAATTACTAGGCTGCAGTTTAATGGAAAAAAATATGAAGACTTTTTTTTCTCATCCAATAACTAAAAACCATGTTTTTATATTTTTAGACCCAGTGCATATGTTAAAATTAGTTCGTAACGCATTTCAATATTACAGAGAATTTAAAAATAGTGACGGAGATTCCATAAAATGGGATTACATTAAATTACTCAACCATATTCAGGATAGGGAACAGTTTCATTTAGCAAACAAATTAAGTCTTACCCACATTGAATTTAAAAAGAACGTGATGAAAGTTAAACTAGCCGCCCAGTTGTTTAGCCGTAGCGTGGCATCAGCTTTGAAATTTTGCAAATTGGAACTGCAACTTCAAGAATTTGAAGACGTAGACGCTACTGTAGAAATGCTTTTGATTATTAATGACTTATTTGACATACTGGATTCGAAAGTTCATGGGTACGGTTTTAAACGAGCTCTTAACCAAGACAACGCATCCAATGTTATAAAGAGACTAGAGGAATGTAAAAAATATATTGTTTCTTTAACTGTGAAATTAAATGACACTAGAACCGTAAAACTTATTAATTCGCCACGTTACACAGGATTCATAGGGTTTTGTGTCGCAATAAACAGTGTTATCGGAATGTTTAAGGATTTAATAGATAAAAATGATTCCTCCATTAAGTATATACCTTTTAATAAGATTTCCCAAGATCACATAGAACTGTTTTTTGCCAATATACGCTCTCACGGTGGTAGTAAGACAACCCAACTCCACGACTATTCGAAACGATTTACAAAAAAATATTAATTCATACGGAGTTAATGGATGTCTCTAGTGGCAACTGTGTCCCTTTAGAACATATTTCCATCTTGAACTGTTCATCAGCATTGCATAGAATTAATTTGACGACAACGTTGGATGACAAGGAAGATGTTGGCTTTGATGAAAATGAAAGTCGTGACGACTTAAATCGAGCCCTTGAAAGAATTACTTTGTCTCTTTTCGCTGAAAGGGCAGTAGAATACATTGCGGGGTTTGTGTCTAGTTCGTTAATCAAACAAATAAAATGCAAGACATGTATTGGAGCTTTAGTTTCCTTAAATGAGGACCAAAGTAGTCTAATAGCTTACAGAGACAAAGGTGGCTTGATATACCCTTCACCAACTGTGGTTAAAATTTGTCGTCGTTCTGAAATAACCATTAAGGCATACCTTGAAAGACTTCCAAAAAACCAAAAACGCAAAACTGACGTACTAGTCAATAAAACTTTAAGCAGTTTCATTGGCGAGGAACTATTTCCTAATATCAGTAACCATCAATTTCACTCTGAAGTTACCAATCATGTAGTGGATTTGTCAATGAGTGTTATGCACAAATATATTTCCACAAGGCTAGATTTCTTACAAAGTCTGCTCAGCAGAAACAAACTGTTCGGAGGATATACACAAAGTTAATACATTTCAAAAATGATTAGTATAGTGGTTTTTATTGCACACAAAATAGGTGAATTTTAATTCTCTTAGAAAATTTTCCTCTTACGGAGAAAAGGCCTCTCTCCCAGCAGTGGAAATATTATAGACTGCTTATTGTATGTATAGATAATTATTTTGATTTTAGAATTTAGGTATTTTTTCTATTGATTGTTTTTTTGTACTATTATTTAATATTGTGAAACAACCGCCAAAAAAATATGTTATCTATAGAATTTTGTTTTTAGTTTTTTCATTTTATTTTATTACAGTATAATTAATAATAAAAGTAACTAACATTAATAAATAAAAATATTAAGTACACTAACAATTTAAAAAAATATCGATACCTTCGTGGTTTTATTTATACCTGTCCCATCCCTAGTTCGGCGAAATGACGTTGGTAAGGACCAATCAGAGCGCAGTACCCCCCTTGCCTCATACCTCAGCTAGTTGACAGAATTGTTTTGATGTATTTGATCAAGCATTAGGCGTCTAGAGGCTGTATGGTCGATGCCTCTGAAGGTAGAGTCCTATGTCCTGGTTATGACCTCCAGGCAGTTTAAATGTTTTTTCTCAAACATGCTTGGAAATGTGATCATTATTTTGACAACCTTCTTCGAGATAAATCGAAATTGCTGTACTGGTCAAATACATGCGCGCAGCGGCCGGCAAAAGTTGTATGAAAATCCATATCTGTCGTGTCTAGCGGCCAAATAAATTCCATAGTAAACTCATATCTGTCGTGTAGTTTAAAAATGGAACGATGTTTTACTCCGAAACATGGCAACCAAGGAGGTAACTTATCAAAGGTTTTATTTAAATTTCGAACTGGCTTGACAATAGAACGCTGTTTATTGAAAAAAAAAACAAAGGAACACTTTATCGCGGGAACAATTATTGTTGTTCGTCATTAATTTTGACAAAATGAGTTCTAGGTACTACTTAGTTTTAATTTCCGCGCATTATTTGAGAAAAGTACTATACAAGCCTTGGCCACAACTAGGCATTGATGGACTTACGTATGTGTGCCTCGGCTTCGCCTCGGCCCACATTTACACGTTCGTCCATCAATGCCTATTTTGCTGGCCGCTGCAGTAATGTACTATTTCACTCGCCGGTAGGGTTAAGAGCCGGACATTAATAGTACATTACTGCAGCGGCCAGCAAAATAGGCATTGATGGACGAACGTGTAAATGTGGGCCGAGGCCAAGCCGAGGCACACATACGTAAGTCCATCAATGCCTAGTTGTGGCCAAGGCTTGTATAGTACTTTTCTCAAATAATGCGCGGAAATTAAAACTAAGTAGTACCTAGAACTCATTTTGTCAAAATCAATGACGAACAACAATAATTGTTCCCGCGATAAAGTGTTCCTTTGTTTTTTTTTTCAATAAACAGCGTTCTATTTGCAAGCCAGTTCGAAATTTAAATAAAACCTTTGATAAGTTACCTCCTTGGTTGCCATGTTTCGGAGTAAAACATCGTTCCATTTTTAAACTACACGACAGATATGAGTTTACTATGGAATTTATTTGGCCGCTAGACACGACAGATATGGATTTTCATACAACTTTTGCCGGCCGCTGCGCGCATGTATTTGACCAGTACAGCAATTTCGATTTATCTCGAAGAAGGTTGTCAAAATAATGATCACATTTCCAAGCATGTTTGAGAAAAATAATATGTTTAAAACTAAATCCAAACACAAAAATTTGGCATCCGAGCTAAAAATCCGGACGTATCAGAAGGCCGGACAAAGTCTGGACGAATGGTAACCCTACTCGCCGGTGAATCGGAAATAGCGACGTGCCCAATCTGACTACACAAATGCATTTATATTCTACCGGATAGAAGCCATGAAAGCAGTGTTTCAGGATTTTCGGATCTTAGCCCCGAAGTAAATTTTGGGGACTGGATGTTTTTTGGAACGAAGTTCCTTATCGCGCGTTGCGAAAGGGGGCTAGACGGAAAAAATTAAGACCAAAAGTTGGAACGACACAGCAAGCCAGTTGTTTTCGTTTCGTTATTTTCAACAACAACAACTCAACAACAACAACCAACAATAACAAACAACAACAACAACTCAACAACAACAACAAACAACAACTCAACTACAACAACTCAACAACAACAACCAACAAACAACAACAACAACTCAACAACAACAACAAACAACAACAACTGAACAACAACAACTGAACAACAACAACTGAACAACAACAACAAACAACAAAAACTAAACTACAACAACAACAAACAATAACCAACAACAACAACAAACAATAACCAACAACAACAACAACTCAACAACAACAAACAACAAACAACAACAACGGAACAACAACAAACAATAACTCAACTACAACAACAACTCAACTACAACAACATCTACAACTCAACAACAACAACAAACAACAACAACAACAACTGAACAACAACAAACAACAACAACAACAACAACTCAACTACAACAACAACTCAACTATAACAACAACAACAAACAATAACCAACAACAACTCAACAACAACAACAACTCAACAACAACAACAACTCAACAACAACAACAACTCAACAACAACACAACAACAACAACTCAACAACAAAAACTCAACAACAACAACCACCCAAAACTAATGCAGAAAGAAGAAAAAAATATTATTTAGCGCAGAAATTAAAGAAACAAGAAAGAAAAAAAATATCTAAAACTGATAAACAAAAAAATTAAGAATATTACGATAGGAAACTTCGTTCCATCCGGGTGTCCCTTGACACCTCTTAATTTTTTTTTATTCAACTTAGGCTCGATCGCGCTTGACAACTATCTCACCTGATGGTAAGAGACGATGAGGTCGACGGTGAAGCACGCTTGCCTAGAAGTAACCTATTCACTCTTGACATAAAATACTTGCACCTAGCTAGAGACTGCAATTGTATAGCAGGAATTCCAATTGCATGGCAATCAAAATCTTTAACGATTTACCCCCATGCATCAGTGTTGCTCACTAATCATAGAAATATAAAATTATATCTATGTCACTAATACATTCTGGAAAACAATATTTGCCTGGCTTTTAGACAACTGTTTCTATTCAGAATTAATTTTTAAATTATAAATTTTGACTTTATATTTTATCAATACTTATTTAACATAACCTAACCTTAACCTGTTAATTTGTATTGTTTTTTTTTAAGCATTTGACATTAAATAATTAGTAAATTTTGACGATACATTCTTAGGTAACTTAACATTGTATATCCTATTTTCATCTCAACTAATTTATAATATTGTACTCCTCAAGCGTTACGCGCACACCATGTGTGCGTAAGCTGTTTCTAATGTGTCTGCTAATTGACGCACAATGGAGGAATATATCTTCTTTTTAGCGTTTCGATGACAAACTAACTACTTACAATAATTATATTGTTGGTAGTACTTGACCACTTTGACTTTGTAAGTTAATTTTAATATTTCAAAACGTGCAACGGTAGTGTTTGTGAAACTGTTTATTATTAAGATCTTAAGGTACCATATACTCAGAATTAAATAAATCTTCAAAACCTTCAAACATCGTCGCCGAGTTGCCAGCTTGTCGGTTTTTTATCAGTTACATTTCGGCGAGTGTGCGATTGAATTGCATGATCTAATTCCGCCCAGCCCGTTTCATCATCGGACTACCAGACTTACGGCGATGCGCCATCGGTACATGGTGGACATCCCACCCATACGCACTTAATGTTTTGAGAATACTTTTATTATGCGCACAGCTGAAGAGTGGAATTCCCTGCCGGAGTCTGTGTTTTCCGATAGCTACAATCTAGGGGTCTTTAAGTCAAGAATGAAAATGTTACTACCAGGCAAGTGCTTCACCGTCGACCATATCATCGCTTACTATCAGGTGAGATAGTGGTCAAGCGCGAGAATACATAAAAAAAAAATTATTTAAAGACCCTAGATTGTTTTGCAAACAACATGTTTTTTTAAAGACTGTCGTTTTACAGATTTTTGCTCTCATGAACTCACATCCCTGTTATACCAAACATTTCGTAATAGGTATCTAGAGCAATTCTTACCTAGGTTAAATATTTTCATGGATTCGTGATGTTTAACAGAAGTGGACGTATTTAATATCGTTAGTTCTTTTCTGAATTCAGTTCAGAACTTCGGATCATGGTGGGTGTGTTATTGGCAATTAATCTTTTGTTATTCATAGTTGGAGGCCAGTGTGATGATTTGGAAGATATGGACGATTGTGAGTATTTTTTTAATATTTGTAGAATTTTTCGTTCAATATAGCTGGCAGAGAGGTAACTGGCCAACCCCACCAAAGGACATCTGGAGTGGAAGCCGTAAAATAACCACCCTGAGCGCCTTGGTTCGAACCTAAGACCTATATAACACCTCGCAATTCGGGGCTGTGACCACTGGTCTACCCATAACGCACTGCTATTTCATGGTACCTATCCATGTAAACAAATTGCTCTAAAAACTATTGTACGAATGCCGGCGACATTAATACTTATCTAGATGTCATTATGTATTCTCCGATATTTTAATAGAGCAATCTACCAACTAAAAACACATTTGGTTAAAAAATATAGTTCCTGGTGTACCTACCTACCTACATACAAACATAACATCGACCAAAAATTATTATAAAAAAACTAGATATATATGAATTATGATTGCATATGCATCAAATTGCGCTGACTAAGTAACTTTAAATTATTTACTGATACCTAAAAAATTTGTATCCGAAGACTTTTTAGCAATGTTTTATAGACGATTAGCAATAAATTCCTAAATAAGATCCTTATTTCTTCATGTAATATACCTAATGGTATAAGAAATAAGGATCTATAAAATAAAAATGAAATCTGCATTCTTTTGATATATTAATTAATTTTTAATACATTTAATTGTCTACAAACACATGCAGTAGTAACTGACTAATAATAGATTATGCCCAAGGGGATAAAGCAGTGGCTTACGTCACAGGTGGCATATTGAACCCTGAGAGTAACGAGGGACTTTCGCTCATGAGTTATGTAGTGTCCTGAGTGAAGCGACGGGTTCAAGCTGCCCAAGACGAAGACATGGTTTTATCCCAGGCAGGTTTTATCCCATACTCTACTTTTACGCCTTCTGCGAGACAATAAAAAGCTGCTGTATACATTGATTTGAATATTGTGTTTGATGCTTATTGTAGATCTGAGCATTAAATAAATGCACCATAGGCTGCTTCACTTTTGAATTTCTGCTAAATGTTGGCAATAAACTAAAAGGACGGATGCCGACACAGTCTTGACTCCTACTTTCGTTGTTCTCCATTGAACAAAATCGTCATAGACTTTTTCGTATCTGCGTTGTGATTTTTGCGGTAGTAGATTTATGATTAATCTCTAAAGGTACAAGTTGGTAGCCGACTACACGCAGCAGCAGCAGACGACGTGTCGGAGCGACACTACTGGTTTCTATGTATTTCTATGAAATACCTTCCACAGCTAGCGACACGTCGCCCGACTACACGTCGCACGATCGCAGACGACGTGTCGCCCGACCGCAAATCAGTAGAGATCAGTAGTGAGTGAGTATAGTCAGACATCTTGACTCACGGAACACTTAGAACCAATAGGAATACAGTGCTGCAGTATGCTGCTGCCGTCTGCAGTCGAGTTTGGAATCATGATTGCAGCGACAGGACACAACGACGTGTCGTGGCGACATGTAGCGACTACACGTCGTCTGCTGCTGCTGCATGTAGTCGGCTTCCAACTTGTACCTTAAAGCACCTGTTTTGTTTGAATCACTATCGCTCGACATTTGTAAGTTAAGTGAAAAAATATTTTTTGTAGATAAGTATATCTTGATTCAGATCATAGAAACTTTTTATTAAATAAAATGATTAATATACGATCATCATTAGCTTTATTTTGGTAATGAAATATGTATAACTAGACAGCTTCAGTTCAGGTGTTTTGATCATTCGTAATAAGAATTAAGCCGAATAACATTTTGATTTCAAAATAAATGATTTACCACCAGGAAATAACATTTAGGTAACCTATGAAAAACTTACCGCCCGTAGCGCAGACAAGACAAGATATAAAAACAATTAATTGCCCAGGTTGTTATTTAAAACATTATACATAATTATTATTTATTACTTAATGCAGTAATAAAGCAGTATTTACTGCCTATATTCTAGCACATCACTTTAAATATGAGATATTATTTAATTTTAAAGATGTATCATCACTGCCACCTAGAATATGAAGGCAAAACATTATGACTGATTTATTTCATCATCATAGTCTTCCTGCCCTTGTACCATGTTACTTAGGGTCGGCGCAACATGTTTTTTTTCTTCGATACCATCCTTTCCCCGTCACGATATCCCTGATTCCCTTTTCTTTCATATCACTCCTCACACAGTCCATCCATCTTTTCTTTGACCGTCTCGTCCCACTCCATCTATCCACGTTTATATTCTCTCTCTCTCTCTCTCTATATCAACTCTTTTAGTAACATGCGTTTCTTCCCTCCTCATCACATGACCATACCAGGATATATGATTCCCTTTCAACTTTTCTGTCACTGGCGCCACTTTCAAACTTTCTCTAATATACTTACTATTAAGTCATTTCTCAGTTTCAGGTTAATTTATTTATAGGGAGGAGGAGTTTTTCGACGCCATATTTTAGATTAGTATATTTTTTTGGTTTAGTTAGTGAGTAGTTTTTGGTTTAAGTGTTTATGTTTGTAGTCTTAGTTAATTAAGTATTTTATACACTGTATATACTTGTATCTATGTAAATAAACTCTTTATAGGCTAATAAGTATAATACCTGTACTGAATGAGAGGCTAATTTTTGTCGAGGCCAGTGTCATCAAGCAGTGGGTACCTGGCGTAGTTTAAGGCAATTAGCTTTTTCTTACTATTTCTCTTTTTTGGCTTATGTTGCCGGAACCGTATATTTTGATAGAGTTAAAAAACCGGCCAAGTGCGAGTCGGATTCGCACACGAAGGGTTCCGTACCAGTATCGCAAAACACTGCAAAAAAAACACGTTTGTTGTATGGGAGCCCCCCTTAATTTATTTTATTTTGATTTAATAATTATCATTTATTGAAGTGAATATACAACTAAACATTCTGTGAATATTTGAAGCGTCTACCTGTTGCCATTATTAATATCGAGCAAAAAACGGCAAAAATATCACGTTTGTTGTATGGGAGCCCCCCCTTAGACATTTATTATATACTGTTTTTAGTATTTGTTGTTATAGCGGCAACAGAAATACATCATCTGTGAAAATTTCAACTGTCTAGCTATCACGGTTCATGAGATACAGCCTGGTGACAGACGGACAGACAGACAGACAGACAGAGGGATCGCGAAGTCTTAGTAATAGGGTCCCGTTTTTACCCTTTGGGTACGGAACCCTAAAAAAACGGACAAGTGAGATTTCCGTATAAACAGCTACATTCACCAAAATAAATAGGTAACCTTACTAACGTTCATAAACAATGAAAGCACCGAACATTGCTCTAACGAAGGGACAAAATTAACTTTGCCGTTCGAAAATTGTTCTCCCCATACATCAATATACAAAATGTTTATTTTTCCAAGTACATTTCATAAATTGGTCAACTATTGCTCGTAAACTTGTAAAGCCTACTTCGCTGTAACAGTTTTTATTTTTACTTACTATTTTTTAATTTCGTTATATATACTACTGCCGTGAATTTTTTCACATATCCAAAAGCAACCACCATATAGCTGGCACTTGCCTCTAACAAAAATTAGCCATTTAAGGGTACACTAGTCGAAAATTCTTCCATACAAAGGTAGTCTGGCTTTTACTCCACTGTTTGACGATGTACGTTCAAAATAAAAAATTATATCAATTTGTCTCATCATTATCTAGTCCTGTATGGAAGCAAAAAAGTAAAAAAAAACTTTACTTGAAAGTTATGAGCTTCGAAAGTTCCATATTTTAACACTAATTTTAACGCATCTTTGGGCGCAAATAAGTACCATAAAAAGAAAGGAAATGGAAAAACGGCCTCCATACAGGGATAGATTAGTAGTTCAACAATGCAAATAATTTTATTGTGAACAGATACATTCAGTCTTTTTTCATGATATCCAGACTCCCAAAGGTCTGTTTATAAAATTTCGCGCGCTCGTTTTCGTTCTAAATCATCATCCATTTCGCTACAAATTTGCAAAAGTGTGTATTCGTACGCGTACTAGCTTTTTACCCCAAGTAACACAAAAGTGCTGTATAGTAGCTGAATCACTGTCCACAATAGAATCCTAAGCTGAACAAGCCTTCTGAATAAGAGCATTAAAGGCGCTGTTTCAGCTGATATAACTCTGGTTTGGGCACAAATTAAACAGCTGTTAGCTGAATAACTATAACTATTTGCATTATATCAGCATTATTTGAGCATTATTAAAGGTAATAGTCATCCCAAGAGCTGAATATTGACTGATTATTAGAGTATTTGTTACCTTTTATATAGCACAATGGCCGATTAATAGAGTTATGGTTACCTATTTTTCAGCACAAGGTACACACCAGAATATTTATAATGCTTCTTTGGAATTGAAAATTCACAAGTGGCAAAATTGTGAATAGTTTTCACCCTACTCCTTATTATTTTGATATGTTGTTTCTGTTAAACATTCTGTGGTGAAATAGACAAATATTGTTTTCCGTAACAAAAACTTTGCTTTTTCTTCATGTGCGTGAAATTCGAAGGGGAAAGAGAGTTTATTGTCAAATAGTATGTAAATGTAGGTGAAAATTTTCACGCGCTCTCAAAATATCCCTGTTTACTTGAAAATTATAGTATAAAATAACTTGATGATATATTATAAAAAATAAATAATTATATTTTGCATTTGTAATTTGACAATAAGCTGTTTGCGTATAAAATCATTAGATTTTCTATTGAAATCCAGTTGTTAAATTCGTTATTTAACAAAGAAAAATGTTAATATATTATTTTACATAGGTTAGAACCTAAAAAATGGCAGACAAGCAATGTGCACTGTATTAAACAAAATTAAGCGGTATGTGCTGTTTAAGTATCCACTATTGGTACATAAATCAGCAACGAGCTGATACGAGTAGTTCATGTGTGAATCAAGTCAGCCACAGATTCCTGTAAAGCTTGATATTGGGTAACATGTACGCAAATATTGTTGGTAATCATCAGTGAACCACTAAAGTCTCAGCAGGAATTCTAGGGATCCATGGATTTATTTTACAAAATTATACGTCTGTTCTGTCAATCCTTTTATGTTATTTGGTTACCTACATCATCCCAAGAAACACTCCTCCGATTTTCGTAATATTTTTTTGCAAACTGGGGTGCTGAAAAGGTAAGTCTACAAGATCTTATTTAACTGCATTAGTAGATTAATTGCCGACGCTAGTACCTACACGTATTCAGCTCTAACCGGGATCATAGGTAACGTGTGAGCTAATTTATAGCAGTTTGCTGTAATTTAGCATCATATAAGTTCACCCATAGTGATCATGTGGGCTATATAAGTGCTATTATAAGATTGCGTGTAACAAGCTGATTAACACTACTAAATTTCAACTATGTGCAGCAAGATGCATTATATCATTGTTAATTGAAGTCAAAGACTAACTGATTGCATTATAGTAGCTCACATCTCCGGCCCCGGGCAATAAAGCGGTAATCGCCGGTTACGCCCTTTTTAATGTTATTTGATTTTTGGCTTCTCTGAGTATCAATCTATCACTCCAAATTTTTTTGGATTTTTTTATTAATATTCCTTTAGAATAAATGACAATAACGACTTTATTGCATGGGAAATTCTCTTATGACTAAGTTATGTATTATTGCATTACTCTAAGAAACATAACACAAACAACCAGTAAACATCTTTACACTAAATTTGTAAACGATGAGAAACAGTAATATATTTAACCACGTTTTTGAAAATAAGCTTATTATATCAATAAACTGTAAACACTTAATACAAAGTATTCACGAGAGATTTTATTCTGTACAAGCTATTACGCCTTTCTTCCTGTAAATTTATTGTAGCCCCGGCGACGTATTGTCATGTTACGCTGAACGAAATACGCAGAAAGGTTGGGGTTATAAAGATAAGATGTAGAAATTCTCTTCATGAAGCTGAAATTTAGCACATGGGTAGTTTAATCATCTTCATGAACTTTCTGCCCCTGCCCCATGTTACTTGGGATCGACGCAATACGTTTTCTTCTTTCATACAGTCCTGTCCCCCGTACTGCCATCACTGACTCCCTTTTCTTTCATATCACTCCTCACACAATCCATCTATGTTTTCTTTGGCCGTCTCCTCCTTCTCCATCCACATTTATATTCATAACTCTTTTAGTAACATGTGTTTCATCCCCCCTCATCACATGCCATACCAGAACAAACGGTTTCCTGTCAACTATTCTGTCACTGACGCCACTTTCAAACTTCCTCTAATATACTCATTTCTCACTTTATCCATTCTCGTCACTCCTCACATCCATATCAACATTCTCATCTCTGCTACATGCAATCTCTTTTCATCCATCTTTTTCATAGCCCAACATTCTGATCCATACAGTACGACAGGTCTAATCACGCACTTGTAAATTTTCTCCTTTAACTTAAGGGGCATCCGTGTGTCGCAAGTTGTTCCAGTGACCTGTCGCCGTTTCATCAATCCCGAGTTGATTTGGTGCGTAACATCTCGGACTATCTCACCATCACCTTGGACAAGCGACCCTAGGTACCGGAAGTTGGAGCACGTCGGTATGGGTGTTCCAACGACAGCTATAGGCACGGAACTCGAGAGATCGCCAGAATCACCGAACAAGTATTCTGTTTTATTTTTGCTCAATTTCAAGCCCTGTGCCAGCCCTTCACTCTCTTGTCTGTGCCACCAAACCTCCAATCTGGACCTCTAGGCCACTCTCGGCAACCAGCATAATGTCGTCGGCAAACACCAGGGAGCCTCTTCCTGTATGTCCAACGTCTGAGCGTTCATTATCATCAGAAAGAGGTAAGGACTGAGATTCGACCCTTGGTGCAAGTCGACTGCCACACTGAAGCTGTCAGTAGTGCCCATTGTAGATCGGACTGGGGTACTGCATCGACTGGACATCCCTCGGACCAACTGTACATACTTCCCAGGTACACCTTACTTCTTAAGGGCCCACCAGAAAACCTCACGGGGCACCCGCTATTATGCCTTCTTGAGATCAATGAACACCATGTGCAAGTTTTTATGTTCACCTCTGTATTTCTCGCATAACTGGCGGATTGCGAAAATGGTATCCGTTGTACTCCGACCAGACATAAAACCGAATTGGTTATGCGATATTTCACTGTCTTTTCTCAGCCGCTTTTCAATAACTTTCTCCCAAGCTTTCATACTATGTGACATTAGCTTTATTACTCTATAGTTGTTGCACTCTAGCACATCACCTTCGTTTTTAAAGATCAAAGTCACCAGCGAACTATTGCACCATTGATCAGGTATAGCTTCTTCCCGTAACAAATTATTGAAGAATAAAGCTTACCACGACCATCCATCGACGCAATATCTTGCATACTTCAACTGGTATCCCGTCCGGACCAACTGCCTCACCATTCTTCATTCCATTTACTGCTATTCTTACTTCCTCCATACTAGCTATTCTCACTAACCCCTCATTCACAGGTTTATTTTCTAACATACCACTCCAGTTATTTTTCTCATTCATCAGTTTCTCAAAGTATTCTTTCACCTACAACCTATCCTTAATTTTTTCATCATCAGAAGGAATAATTCCAGCCTCATCTTTTATACATCTTATCTGACAGACATCTCTCGCCCTTTTCTCCCTAGCTCTAGCAAGCCGGTACAAATCCTTTTGGCCTGCTGGACTATCCAGGGCGCGTTAGCAAAGAAAAGATATTTGTACATTCAAATTTTAAGGGAGGAAATGGGTGCAGCTGAACTTTGTATGATTTTTTTTATTGTGGCTTCCGATTTGGTTGAAACTTTGCTGGAATATTTTTGGTAATAAATTATTGAGGACTGCATATTATTTTTTTCAATCTACTCCTAAAAGGGGTTGAAGTGGGGTACTATAGTTTTATGGGGAAATTAAGAGTACCAGTTATGCTTATGTGAAATATTGATTATGAAATGCGACTTAATGTGTATTACACAATAAGGACAAAATAAATAATAAATGCCACTATGTTAACAGGTATGAGAAAAGGGAAAAGCGTGTTCATTCGTCGAATCCCAATAATCGCCACTGATCTTCCATTTCAATTTAAAAGACTCAAGATCCCAATCAATAGCCATAGAAAAACTAAGTAGTAATAATTATTAACCACAGCTCGAGGGTAGCAGGTAGCAGAGGTGCATTTGAAAAACCATGGTACACCCACGACCAGCTATACATAGCATATGCCCGTATGTTTTAACATCTATCTGTGATTTAATTCTATTATATTAATTTAACCATTAACTTATTTAATTCTAGACGTTGGTCAGTACCAACATTTAAAATTAAATAAGTTAATCGTTATACTATACAGGCTGAGTTTTCCAAGTGGGCGTGGATGGTCAAATCAGACACTATGAAGAATAGCGAAAACACTCAAAGGGACACACGGGGCCGATTCTGATGAAAACTAAAACTGCAACATTGAATATTGCTCTCTCCTGTATATCGACAACCAGAATTGTTTATAAAAATTTAGTAGTTAATAAATAAAGTACTTAATAAAAAATATATGAATTTATTCAAATTAAAGTAGCATAATGTTTTTAATTTTTTAAGGATTTGTCTGTTTTATTTTTGTTTGCAAAGTTTAATACTTAATAAAAATAAAAAAAAAGAACATAAAATACTTTTTAAAATGATTAAAAATAAAAATAAATTACAATATAAGGTCAGTCTGTTACGATGGTTACATAAAAATATGTTTCATTGATAGGATTCTAAAATAGCGATTAGTGCATGATACAGCTAAGCTTTGGCTATAAAATTTCCCTGAAAAAGGTGGTAATCGGCCATTACGCTCGAGATCTAAAGTGGAAATTACGTCGTATTACATACTTACATTCCTAAATCTTAGTGGTCGGTGTGTCTAAAAAGTTGTTAATGATGTTACAATTTAAACGCTATAGTCTATAATTTGTATTATACATTTGTTTAATTATTTCTTTAATTTTATATACCATTACAATTATTTTTAAATGGTTAAATTGGTAAAAAAATAGCTTTCATTTGAGACATTGAACTCCTGTTTTGGATCACTTAACGCTGAAATATAAATAAATTAGCTTCTTTTATTTCCCCTGTAAAATTTGATTTTTGTTATTACCGCTTTATTGCCCGGGGCCAGCGACATGTTCTTTCTTAAAATGCAAGCGGTCTAAGGGTACACTTGTGGCCTTCAATTCAGAATATTGCTGAGTTAAAGTCCATAAAAATGCTTAATTGCAGCTTACAGTACTAATACTGAACTGCATACCTATATTAACGCTTGCAGCATTACAGTGTTGTCTCCGTGACGCATAAAAGCATTATTATACAGACGAAAGCGTAATTTTCAGCTATTCTCTATAGCTTTTCTCTATTCTATTCTTTTTTTTTTTTTTTTTTGCTGTTCGAGTGTACTGTTATAAGTCTTCATAAATGCTAAAGTTACCGATGTTACCCTTTGTGACATCCTATAATGCAGTTTTGTGCTACTTGGGACTGCTCATAACAGCATCTATCTGTTCCGCACGTGTTGTCGGTTGATATAGCACGCATTTTAACCCCGCGCACAAAATAGTTCGTGCCGTCGACTAGTGTAACCTTAAATCTTAATCTTACGCAAATGGATCCCTGAAACGAAAAATGGTTTTCACAGACCTGTAATATTATTAAATGGCCTATCCTACGATGCCCCACACAATGGGATAGACAAGAAAAAAAAACATCCCTTCTTTATGTGTACAGGAGATACAGTTTTTTTTTTAATTTTACCTCTTTGTCTGCGTGTATAATGTGTATATTCATGCCAAATTATAGCTTACTTAGTACTAAGAGTCTCTGAGCTAAGCTGCGGATGGACGGACCGACGGACATGGTGAAACTACAAGGGTTCCTCGTTGTCTACGGAACCCTAAAAGGTAGCCTATGGCATTTAGCGATAATGTATCTTTCTATCAGTTAAGGAATTTTCGTACTTCCAGAGATACCCATCAGGCATATAAAAGAATCTTTACTTTAGAAGTTTAGATTGGCAAAAAAAAAATGCAAAGAGATCTTTCCCGATAAGTATGTCATTGAATGCATGTTTTGGAAAGTTTGACAACCCATTATTTCAAATTCCTAAAATATGCAACGCCTTTTGCAGTTGCCTGTACCTTGTCTATGATTGCAGGTATTAAAATTCTAGACAAAAACTTAAAGATTATTTTTTATCAACAACAAGGTTACTTTATCAGCACTGGAACCGAAGTTGTATAGTCATACGGAATGTGTATTAAATATTTGCGACGTTGTTGAACATTTGGGCATCGACTCTGGTTCTTTCGTGACGTTTTAAAAATACATTATTATTTATTTTCATAATGTTTCGTGTGTTGTTATTATGTGTTGTGCTTGTTAGTGAAGCTGTTTGTATGTATAGTTCGAAAGCTTTGGAAGGTTATCCAGCTGGATATTTGGCTAATTGTAAGTAGTCACTGACAAAAACTTCTATATTTCTAAGTAATTTCCTCCACTCGACTCAAGACAGTCAAGACTTAAGTGGCAATAAACACATAGCAAGTTATTTATTGAAATTAAACGAGGGTTGTTTTCGTTGTCATGGTGACTAAGTTGATTGGAGTGGAGGAAGTTTCCTACAAAAGAAGTTAGATTATAATTTGAAATGTGGCCCGAGCTCTTCTTTGTGATATTTTTTTAATTACACCAGTAATAGCTATAGTCGAAGTTAAGTGTTTTGCGAATTTCACGTTTGGTATATTTCAAATTAACTTATGTGTGGTTTATCCCAGAGCTGCTTTTCCTTAGGAACTTTAGTTAAAACTTTTTGGTTTTTAAGTTGTAAATCTTTCTTTTTCACGAGTTCTTATTGGTGTGAGGTTATTACAATCTTAGTTTTATTTTCCTAATTATTTTCTCTTCTTACAATTGCATAATAGCATCGTCCAAACTGCTGTGTTGGCTCAGAGGTCTTGAATGCAAGTGCTGAGTGTTTTTCTTTTTTTGAAAACACTTTTCCCCACACTAGGAATTTCTTCCTGTATCGTGGGTGCGTTTATAAACATATAAACTCACAAACACAACACCCAGAGCCGGAACAACTATCTGTAGGTCAAACAAATATTTGTTCAGAACAGTAACAACAATATTTATTATGAACAGCCAATCGCTCAACCACTGCGCTAACCATGCGCCCCGGTGTTCGATATCGGGCGAAATGTTAGTGGGTTTCGTCCTTTAGATATTTCTTATTTATCTATCGGCCTGTCAGGGTTTTTCTGGAACATAGGCATGGAGTCTGCCGCTTACCAAATGAGCTGTGGGCCAAAATAAACAAGGCCAGAAGGCTTTGCGGCATTTTTGACTTTGTCTACACTAAAGATCGAAGTGGTCGAAGAAACTTGGTTAACTAATGTTTCACCAAAACACCATTTACACATTTTTAGTTTACAACATTACAACCAACGTTTCGTTTACTATTTATTTCACAAAAACTTATTCCACAAATGTTTTATTTTATAAACACTCGCTTTACAAAAAATTATTTGGCAAATGCCTTTCTTTACAAATGTTTTGAATGATACTCTCTTACTCTTATTCTTTATTGCACAAAAAATATAAAATAAAGATACAAATACAATGGACAGCTTATGTACAAAGGCGAGCTTAACCCATAATTGGGTTCTCTAACAGCAAACCTCCTGGATATTTAATCATTTAAACATTTTCCATTTAATATTTAGATTCTTTTGATAAAATCACGTTTATACTAAATATAATTTATTAATACATTCTAAACCAGTCACAAAGTGATCACAACGGTATTGTTTGGCATAATTTTATTGAACTGTAAAGTTGCTTCTGCATCGTCCCCGGCGCTGCGGGAAGTGCAACCCTTTTGTTTACGTAACAAAGGATAGGTACCCTAACTATGCCTAAATTTGTTACAGCGGGCGGGGATTGCTTTCTCTTCGTGCCTTCGGTTTTTATATACACTCTAGATTAAGCAGCCAAAAGACTACGTGAAGTCGGGTAGCCCGATTCGGTTTTAAACAGATTCGAGCTATTTTAATCATGAAGTGTTATGAACTACAAGAGGAATGGAATGAATGACACGTCATATGAGGTCACCGACACACATAAAGGCGGAAAATGAGTTTCATGATCGTACAAATAATAAGTAAATATGTAAAACCGTTTTTATTCCAAACGTTGGTTTATGAGACAAAGTGAAAAAAAAAATGTATGTCAAATAATACCTACGTTATTAAAAAAAAAACCGGCCAAGTGCGTGTCGGGCCACGCGCAGTAATAGGGTTCCGAAGTTGCATAATAATGCGGACTAAAAAAAGTCAATTAAAAAAACCAAAAATCCCGACTGCTTAAAAAGCAAACTAAAAAGACGTAACAAGAAGAAAATCATGCTGTGCAGTCGGAGGATACATATTCGCAAGCTGGCGGACCAAAACCAGATGTTTAAACATTTAGGTACATTTAAACACGGTTGGCGTAGTGGTTGAGCGATTGACTGCTGCGCTGCGTGTCGCGGGTTCGATTCCCGCACGGGACAAATATTTGTATGACCTACAGATAGTTGTTCCGGCTCTGGGCGTTGTGTATGTGAGTTTATATGTTTGTAAACGCACCCACGATACAGGAAGAAATTCCTAGTGTGGGGCAACGTTTTATTTAAATAAAATAAAAAAAAATAAAAAAACATATAAGTGTTATATATTTTTGAAATCGCCTCTTAAAATCCTTTATTTTGATACCCCACACGATGGGTTAGGAAGAAAAAAAAATTTCTTTTCCCCACAAAATGGCTCCCAAAATCCGCCATTTTAGTTTTATCCCATTTTAATGTAGCCAGTGACACTCGCAGGATTAAGACGAATCGATTGACGTAAGAATCATTAAAATCGGCCAACGCGTTTGGTCTTTAGAACGCCACATAGGAACATACATACATACATACATAGACTGATAAACACATTACCCTCCTTCGGCAGTCGGGTAAAAAGAGGGTTTTGTTGTTATAACATGAACATTAGAACGGTTTCAGCGGCTCACAAAGTATAAAAACGGGCCCACATAGGATGATGTTTTTTTAATTCTCGCATTTGACCACTATCTCTCTATATCTATCTATGGCCTGATGGTAAGCGATGATGTGGTCTACGGTGAAGCACGCTTGCCTAGATGTAAACTATTTACTCTTGACTTAAACTAAATAAGGACTAACTGGTAACTGAAGCCTTCTTCAGTTACCAGTTAGTCCTTATTTAGTTTAAGTCAGTCCTTAGTTATAAAATCCAACTTCGCAACTGAAGTTAGAAAAATATTATCTATTTGAGTACCACCGCGGGTGCGAATTGCGAAAGGAGCCGATACGAGCGCGCGTTAGAGCCACGGGGAATGGTATAGTTCGTTCCTAAATCCTTGCGTGCACGCTCCTTGTTTATTTCTCTTTCGGAATTAGAAAAAATCGTATGTATTCACCTCTAATCTCCTCTAATACCGCAGATTAGAGGTGAATACTCTAATCTGCGGTATTCACTATTTCATTCTGGAAAGTTTTACGCTACTCAATCAGTGATGAAGTCGGGTCGAATATTGACTTTATAAAAGGATATCTACAAAAGAAAATAAGTAATTTGCTTGGAAATTTGACAATACTTTTACGTTTTAATTACAAAACGTCGAAAATACTTCTGCACTAACACAAAATAGACTCCACCGCGCGCATACGTCGTATGGACTACGAACTGGTACTGCCAACGACTCCGGCCACTCCAATGTGTTATTCGAGTTTAAACATTATTAATTTAGAAATCATTATTATTTAGGATGTTATGATTTTATTTTTGTATATTTTTACATGGTTCATAAGCATATATTTACTCTGACAGCTATTAACTTTATTTAAGTAATTTTTCAATGGCATTTGTACAAAATTTTTACTGTTCCAAGTACATTTTATAAGTTGGTCGACTATTACTCGTAAACTTGTAAAGCCTGTTATGATTTCATTTTTGTATATTTTTACATGGTTCTTAAGCATTATATTTACTCTGACAGCTATTAACTTTATTTAAGTAATTTTTCAATGGCATTTGCACAAAATTTTTACTGTTCCAAGTACATTTTATAAGTTGGTCGACTATTACTCGTAAACTTTTAAAGCCTTGTTATCCGTGATAATTTTCTTTTTAATTTCGTTATATTTACTAGCCAAGAGCAACCATTTCGCTGGCAGGGGGGGGGACACTTGACTCTAACATAAATTTGCAACTTAAAGCTTAATATTACGCAAACGAATCTTTAAATCGGAAAATGGTTTTAACAAACCCATAATATTTTTGAATGGGCTATCCAACGATACCCCACACCATGGGATAGACGAGAAAAAAAAAATACATCCCCACTTTACGTCTATGGGAGGTACCCGAAAAAAAAATATATTTCATGATTTCACTTTGTCGGAATTATTAATATGTATATACATGCCAAATTATAGCTTTCTAGTACTTAGATTCTCTGAGCTAAGCTGCGGACGGTCAGACGGACAGAGCGAAACTATAAGGGTTCCTTGTTGACTTCGGAACCCTAAAAAGTATAACGAATGATTTATTTTCTTTAGTGAATTATTTGACAAACTTCTTGTTGTTTAATAATGAAATGACGAATTATGTTTTTGCTTGTCAAATAAAAAATTACTCCAAGAAACTTGCTTTTTAGTGTTTCGGATCCGCAGTATGAAAACCGAAACCCTTCCGCTGTCGTTCTGTCCATTTCTTTTTTTATTATACATAGGCTCACGTTTGACCACTGTCCCACCTGATGGTAAGCGATAATGCGGTCGACGGTGAAACACGCTTGGCTAGAAGTAACCTATTTACTGTTGACTTAAAGACTCTGTTGTCTTATAGCTACAACCTAGGGAAGTTGTAGCTAAGTGACGGGGTTCGCTAGGGCCGATGCCTGTCTGGGTAATTTGAAAGAGTGTTACCGCAGCCCTGACACAAGCAACTGAAGGAACACGGGTGGGTTTTAGTCAGTAAAAGTCTGACACGCCTTCCCGCTTCACCCAGAGCGGGCGAAATCATTGGCTCACCCAAAAAAAGGGAGAACTCAGGCAGGAATTCCACTCCTTTGCTGTACGCACGATGAAAGAATTCCCAAAACGTTTAAACGTAGTGGGTGGGTTGCCCACCCTGTACATGTTGTTTGTTATATGGCTATCTCTTAGGATGGCTATCTCTGCAAAAGGTAGTCAGTTAGAAATTTGACATGTTCAAGGAATATGTGAAGCCTATAAGGCCCTTGGCTAAATAATAACAACCATATGGGTTAATCTTCAAGATTAAGCAACGCTTTTCGAGATCGGACCATGCCTCTGAAAGCGAGTTAAGCTGTTGGTCCCAGCTGTCATTTATAGATCTTTGAGAGTAGTCACGGATAGTCAGAACCCTGGCAATCTCGCCACCAGTCTTGCCAAGGGATATTGTGTTACCCAGTTACTGGGTTGTGGAGGTCAGATATAAGGCAGTCGCTCCATGCAGAATACTAGTACTCAAATGAATCCGGTTAGACTGGAAGCTGACCAATTATAGTTAGGAAAACGCTAGGCAGATTGATTTCATATCACCACATCACAACATCAGCCTATTAATGTTCCCACTGGTGGGACATAGGCCTCTTCTCTGTGAGGCCCATTCACAGTGCGGGTTGGTGGATGTCACATGTCTTCGAATTTTTGGTTCTACGACATGCCGGTTTCCTCACGATGTTTTCCTTCACGGTTTTGAGAGCAGTGGTCATGAAATAATTTACATAAAGTAAAGCGCCTGCCTGGGCTCGAACCCACGACCTACAACATGTAAGTCGCGGCTGATACCACTGGGCTACCACTGCTTCAGATTGATTTATGTGAAACTTAAAGGATAGAGTAAAAGCCCAATAGTGCCACCCGTTTTGAAATCACTCTATATCTCTTAGTACAAAAAGCAAAGTACTTTGTTTGTAACTAGCTGTTGCCCGCGACTTCGTCCGCGTCAAACTCGTGAAAAATATATTTTTAATTTTTTAGTTTCCCGCCGGATCTATGAATTTTCTCGTGATCAAATGTTACTCGTTATTACATCAGCTATCTACCAGTGAAAGTCCCGTCAAAATCGTTCCAGCCGTTTCGGAGATTACCCGGAACAAACAGACAGACAGACAGACAAAAATCTTAAAAATTGCTTATTTGTTGTTAGTACCGTATATACTTTCACGTGCATTCAATAAAACGTTGTTATTTTGATATTACATACAGACACTTCAATTTTATTTGTTTGTTTGTATGTATGTATAGATACCGTTTGGTACTTTGGTTTTTTATTATCTACAAATTATGAAAAGTAAATAACATTATCTTTAATATTTCTCGAGTATTAGCGATTTTTGCGGACCTCTATATTTTGGTACATCTATCCCACATAGAGGACAGCTGCCTAATCCATGTAAATTACGTTTAGGATAGATGCCCCGCCGAGAAACAGGACATCTATCATGTAAAAACTTTGATCGCATTTTGCCTTCCCATACAAACGCACAGAGACACGGTCAACTTAGGCCCAGTTGTTTATTTATTTATCTTATTGCATAAAACATGGTATACAAAGGTGTTACATGAGTTAAGGATGAGATCATACATGTTTTGCTTAAGGGTACACTAGTCGACGGCACGAACTATTTTGTGCGCGGGGTTAAAATGCATGCTATTTTAACCGACAACACGTGCGGAACAGATAGATGCTGTTAAGAGCAGTAAGAAGCTAGTTCGCGTACGAATACACACTTTTGCAAAGGAGAATGACCAAAAGTGGTACCAAAAAGTCTCACGCATCAAGACCAAAATTTTATAGTAATTAGTTTCATATTTTTTTACGACATTATGCTTCGGGGATTTGATTTTTACCCGACTGCCGAAGGAGGGTAATGTGTTTATCAGTCTATGTATGTATGTATGTAAGTATGTATGTATGTATGTATGTATGTAAGTATGTATGTATGTATGTATGTATGTATGTTTGTTCCTATGTGGCGTTCTAGAGACCAAACGCGTGGGCCGATTTTGATGGTTCTTACGTCAATCGATTCATCTTAACCCCGCGAGTGTCACTGGCTACATGAAAATTGGAAAATAGGAAAATGGCGGTTTTTGGGCGCCATATTGTGGGGGCCCAATTTTTTTTTTCTTCCATACCTATCGTGTGGGGTATCAAAATAAAGGATTTTAAGAGGTGATTTCAAAAATATATAACACTTATATGTTTAAATGTACCTAATTCAAAAAAATAATTACTAAAAAGTTATAAATAAAAAAAGTAAATTAAAAAATCAAAAAACCCGACTGCATGAAAAGCGAACTAAAAAGACGTAAACAAGGAGAAAATCATGCTGTGCAGTCGGAGGATACGTCTGGTTTTGGTCAGCCAGCTCGCGGAGATGTATCCTCCGACAGCACAGCATGATTTTCTCCTTGTTTACGTCTTTTTAGTTTGCTTTTCATGCAGTCGGGTTTTTTGATTTTTTAATTTACTTTTTTTATTGAATAGGGAATTTACTTTTGAGTTTAAAAATATGTATATTGTTTTACTCCCTATAAATAAATGTCGTACCGTTTCTCATGATACCCTTGATTTTTGAAAGTGTCATGATCTCTGTGCAAAATAATATACGTTTCCGATTCTACATTAAGAAAAAAAAAACTAGAATAGATTCTTTAATTAAAAGATTATCATTATTTTATATGGCCAATTAACCATTAATTGGCCATTTAAAGCCGGTCATATTCTTTGAGATGTAGAATGCAATAGAATCAATTATTGATGAATCGACTAACCAGTAATCGTTTCCTTTGTTAGGTATTTTCGATTTTATAAAATAACGCCGAAACCAGGGTTTTGTTTTCAAAAAGAAGTTTTGTAGGAGTTAACATGGTCAGTGTAGTGTATAAAAAACAAAGTTTGATTTTGATGCAGGATGGTACGGGATTCCATACATCGATGAGCATTCTCCTTTGTAGCGAAATGGATGATGATTTAGAACGAAAACGAGCGCGCGAAGTTTTATAAACAGACCTTTGGGAGTCTGGATATCATGAAAAAACAACTGAATGTATCTGTTCAAAATAAAATTATTTGCATTGTTGAACTACTAATCTATCCTTGTATGGAAGCCGTTTTTCAATTATTTTTCTTCTTATGGTACTTATTTGCGCCCAAAGATGCGTTAAAATTAGTGTTGAAATATGGAACTTTCGAAGCTCATAACTTTTAAGTAAATATTTTTTTTTCCTTTTTTGCTTCCATACAGGGCTAGATAATGATGAGACAAATTGATATAATTTTTTATTTTGAACGTACATCGTCAAACAGTGGAGTAAAAGCCAGACTACGTTTGTATGGAAGAATTTTCGACTAGTGTACCCTTAAGACTAAAGCATGCAAAATGATTAACATAACTTATGTTCAAAGTATTCCATTATGCTATAAAAATTATGACCATTTAACCATTTAAACAAGTGAATTTTAAACAGTCTGCTATTTAGTATTTTAAGTTTACATGGTAATTTGTTATGTAATATATTTGTTTGATCCGTAGTTAGAAATTTGAAACCATTGGTTAACATATTTAACCATTGATTGAGTTAACTACGGATCAAAGAACTGGGCCGTAGCACAGATAATATAATACTAAAATACAGATGCCTCATCCCATACAAAAAAACCGTGCCGACGACGTAACTAGCGTTTTTCGTCTGATTAAGATGATTATTTTACTAAGAACATCGATCGTGTTCGGTTCCGTTCCACGACTATAGATGGTGTTAGCAGCGACTTGCAAGTAAAAGGGTTTACTCGGTTCGTGAATACATTTTTTTTAATACAGCGACGATTTGTTTTATAGTATTTTTTGCACATTTTTAGGGTTCCGTACCCAAATGGTAAAAACGGGACCCTATTACTAAGACACCGCGATCCGCCTGTTTCTCTGTCTGCTTGGTGACAGACAGACAGCTGTCTGTCTCCAGGCTGTATCTCATAAACCGTAATAGTTAGACAGTTGAAATTTTCACAGATGATGTTTTTCTGTTGCCGCTATAGCAACAAATTTAAAAAACAGAATAAAATAAATATTTAAGTGGGGCTCACATACAACAAACGTATGTTTTTGGCTTTATTTGCGATAATTGTACGGAACCATTCGTGCGCAAGTCCGACTCGCACTTAGTCGGTTTTTAGTTTCATTGTACCAAAATGTGTTACAAAATAAATTTAAAAAATTTAGTCAATGCCTCAGAAAATTTAAACTGCGCCATCTATTGGCATCAGTTTAAATGATCCATTCAAATAATCTATGAAATGTGGATTAAGAGTTCAATATTCCTGAGTTAATTATAGAAGAATCATGTATAATTAACTAAGGAATATTTATAATCATCTCTAGAAAATCTTAATATTTCACAAAACTCAATAAGATAATAAACACATTTTTTTTTACATTTTTTTTTCTATAACAAATCTAAGCTTAAGTATCACGCCATCTAGTGAAATTTATTTAAAACAAATATTCTTTCTTCGCGTTGGGTGCCCGTGGCCGTAACTGTAGTGATAATTGGAGAATCCTTCTATAGATTAATAAAATAGCATGCATCCTGGTTTTACCCTACCTGCAGTTTCTATGAAGAACCAAGCACCTGTATTGTAACCGATTACAAAATTCCCCCTTCGTCACTTTTCGTTCAAGTTGGGTGTGAAAAGTGACGACAGTTACCTCAAAATGACGTGTAGTGTCAATATTAGTTTTAATAACAAAAGGGAATGGGTATCGATGTGCAAACGTTGTTTCTGTATGTTTGTCTGTTGATAAAACTTTCAAGGATCGACGCGATGTGTTTCTGAAGTAGGCTTGTTTGTTTACTAAATACTTTTCGGTGATTTTGTGATGGGTTCGGTTTCTGGGATGAGCGAAGTGGAACATTTTTTTAAGCGGTTCTAGGTTTTACCATGTCGGTTTTTTTTTATTAAGCCAGTTCTTTTCAACCAGAGTGTGGTCATATTAACAATATTTTTATTTTTCCTAAAACTGCCTAACATGAAACAGTAGAACTACAAACAGGATATGCTCAAACAAAATAAAGGAAGTTAACGTTTTTGTGCTCACCAGTTGGCGCCACTGCCGAGTAAGGTTCTTAAATATAGCTGTTAAACGTAGATAATATGCGCACGGAAGCAACGTTTGAATTAAAATTATAAATATAATAAATTAAAGCATTTCTAATGCCGTAGAAGTGCGATTAAATATAAAATCAAGTAAACCGCAGTTTTGCGCTGACTCTTTTAAAAAAAAAAGCAGCATAACATTTTCCAAAACATAAACTCTAATAAAGCAGTGGTTGGTAAAGCCCGTACTTATCCTAATATGTCTTATTTGGAATATATTCACAAATTAAAAAATGTAAATAAATTCGCACTAAATTAAAAAATCTATGAAATTGGACTATTTAAAGACCTTACTCTACACCAGCGGAAAATTCAAACGCGGTAGCTTTTATTCTAAAATGTCACTTTTTAAGATGAACGCGCACATAAACGCACCGCAAGAGCCGCACGCGCCGCAGAAATCGCATTTTCTCATGGTCTCGCGCAATCAGCATCGTACGCGCCGAACGCGCCGAACGCGCCGAACGCGCCGAACGCGCCGAACGCGACGAACGCGCCGAACGTGCCGAAAGCGCCGAATGCTCCGAACGCTCCGAGCGCGTCGAACGCCCCGCACGCATCGCACTTCTGTATATAATATCTTATTATATCAATATTTTCTATACGGATACGCATGACGTCTGACGTCGCGCCCCAAGCATCGCACTCATCGCAAGCATAACAACGCGCCGAATTTTATGACGTCATCCACACGCGCTGGTGTAATAAGTATATCTACAGCATTTTACTGAAATGCGAGTCGTGCGGCGCGGATAGGTGCGTGACGTTGCATACGATTTCATATACAGATTTATAAAATGCGATGATTGCGGCGCGTGCGGCTCCTGCGGTGCATCTAGGTGCGCGTTCACCTTATTCTAGGCCTTATTACTCACTCATATTTTTGTTCAAGAACATGTATACATCACAGTATACTCCATTTGAAATAACATTAGACATGTTTCCAAATTTTTTACAGTCCGTTCAACCGATTTTGAGTTCTATCCCGTAAACATAAGGAGGAAATAGAAAGTATAAACCTGTTACCAAAACCAACTGTTTACTACAGCTACCATATGTCGTATCACCAACGCAATAGAAGTCAAATTCGGTTGAACGGGCTGTAAAATGGACTAATCTAAACGTCTAATGTTATCGCAAATGGAGTTTAGTAAAAAAAAAGAAGTAAGTAAGTAGTAGTAATAAGTATTAATAGTAGTTTTCTAGATGCGAAAATTTTTGCTGCCTGTCTGTTTGTTACGTTAACACAACTTAACCGTTGTACCAGTTTTGACTAATATTGATAAAGATGGACCTTGGAGAAGGATATACTAGTATACTTTTTATTCCCTAAGTACATTCTCTTCGGATAATATCCGACTTTCAAGCGGGCGAAGCTAGTAGCTACTGTTTATTTTCGTTGCCAAACAAATATGTCTTCTTTTTCATCTAACCATGTTTTATACATCTTCTTCCAGGTCCGGGAACCAACATACCCCAACACATACCACCAGAAGACCTGAAATACCTTACCATCTTAGTCCAAGGCAAAGGGAACGTCTTTTATCCAAAGAGCAAGTACAGCTACTATCAAATGAAGGACTTAGCCAAAGACCCTCAGATTGACTTCAAGAAGCCTACCGTGATGTATGTAGGGGGGTTTTTGGACCACCCCCAACTACCCTTCGCTTTGTCGGCTGGGATGGTGTATAAGAAATTGGGGTATAACGTGTTCTTGCTGGATACGAATAGGTTTACGACTGTTGCTTATCCTGTGTGAGTATTTGCGTTTTGATAATATTATAAAGAGGATAGATTTGTATTTTTGTATGTAACGAATAAACTTAAATCTACTGGACTGATTACAAAAATCTTTCACCGTTGGGAAGCAGCACTATCCCCGGGTGACATAGGCTACTTTTATCCCTGTATTCCCACGGCAACTACGCGGGCGAAACCGCGAGGCGTCCGCTAGTATCTTATAATTTGTTAAATTGCCTGACTTGACCTACTCGTTGGTGCTGAGCCCGCATGGTTAAGGCTCACTGACTCATACCTCATACAGGGTGAAGGACTGAGTCCCAAAAATGGTAGCATTACAGACTGATATAAGAAAAGTCATGACATTATACATTTGTACTTATACTCACCTACCACAAACGTACCCTGAGGTGGATGGATGACTGGTAAAGAATTTCTTGTGGCATTCCGTTTACCCATGTATCTACCACCATTTATCATCATCTGCCTAGCCTTTTCACAGCTATATTCGGGTCGGCTACCAGTCTAGCCGGATTTAGCTTTGAACCAGTGTTTTACTTGGAGTGACTGCCTATCTGACCTCCACATCCCAGTAACTGGGTAGCATGATTCCTTTTGGCTAGATTAGTGTCAGATCTCAGGCTTCTGACTACCCATAACAACTGTTAAAGATCTTCAGATGACAGCCGGCACCAACGGCTTAACGTTCTTTCCAAGGCACGGAGGAAACTCGGTATGTTGAAATGGTCACCCATCCACGGACCGACCTCGTCAAGCGTTGCTTAACCTTAAAGATCGACTAGTGCGGCTGTTATTATTTAGCCACGAACTCCTCGGGAACATTACAGACTGATATAAGAAATGTCATAACAATATATAATGTTTTTCTCAATTTCAGAGCTGCCGCCAACATGCGGACCATCGGCAAACACGTCGCAGAAATGTTAGCCATCCTCTCAAAATACGGCTTAGACCCTAAAAAACTAGAGCTCGTAGGTCTCAGCCTAGGAGGCCACACCATGAGCTTCATAGCCAAAAACTATAGACTCCAAACAGGAATGAACATCTCCAGAATAACTGGCTTGGATCCTTCTGGTCCTTGTTTCCGAAATCTAGGCCCGGAAGACCGATTGGACCAGACCGATGCTGATTTTGTGGATGTTATAGAAACCAATATTGATGGCTATGGAATGGCGGCTCCTGTCGGCCATGTCAATTTTTACGTCAACGGTGGAGAGTTCCAACCGGGGGACATATTATGGGTTCCTTGTAACGTTCTTTGCAGTCATGTGAGAGCATTTACAATTTGGATATCAGCACTTTTAAACCCAAATAGTTTTATAGCCATGAAATGTGATTCCGTACAAGAAGCTAGAAATAGAGAGTGTTATGATAAAAATCCTGTAGTAACCAATATTGTAGGTCTCAATACTGATAGAAATACACAAGGAATCTTCTATTTGGCGACTGAAAACAATTTTCCCTATTTCATGGGTTTGAAAGGACTGAAAAAGGAATACGAATTTTTCGATTCCAAATTGAATTTGAGTAAAAAGAGCAGCTGGTTATTTTTTTAAGCTAAATCCTTTTGTTGTTTGGAATAAATAGGTTTGGGCTAAATTGTTCTAGAATTATTTTAATACCTGTTAATTTGACACTTTTTATTTTATACCACTTTTTCCATCTAGCGACATCTAGTATTTACTTATTGCACTTATAACGACCACCATGACTCGCACGAAATTCCCTATAGTACTTGTAGGTCGCACTTCACCTAAATGTAAACAGAGGGCGCTTTATGGTTTAGTTTTATAAGACTGACATAGATGGCATTAGTAGCACACTGGCCCACTCGTAGACCTTGTACGGGGACTATTTCAAAGGGATCTGAGAATGAAAGTTTTACGGAATAATTCGATTTAGATCTTGTTATTTTTTTTTAAATAAAATATAAGATATAATTTTGGTGGATCTTATCTTATCGGGATCAAGTTGAGAAATTGAGAAACTTAACCATTTAAAAATGATAATGACGAATAAAACATAGGTAACTATGAAACTTGTACCTACCTCATGTACTTGTATGTACTTTAGTCATTTTGTTTTTAATTATATACTTCATGCACACAAACGTAGTACAGAAGCGGACTGTAAAAGGAATATTCAAGTCTACTAGAGAATTTTTATAATTAATAATAACTAGCTTCTGCCAGCGGCTTCGCCCGCGTGATTGTCGGCAATTATCCCAAGGCAACATATGCCCGGGATAAAGTCTGTAAAGTATGTATGGGGGAAATTTGCCTGTTTGTAGCACATATGCTACAGACTATAATCTATCTCTGTGCCAAATTTCATCCAGATCCATTCAGCCGTTTGAGCGTGAAGAAGTAACAAACACACGCTCACAAACTTTCGCCTTTATAATATTAGTGTGATTATATTATATATATATATATATATATAGTGTGATTAACTATAAGTATTCTTCCTTTGCAGAACATAAGCGCCAACTAAAAAAACTGCCAATACAATTCAAGTCCAAAATCAAAAATAAAATTTTAAACAGTTTTTTTCTGATCCATTCATCAAAATTTCAAAAGATAAGCTTCCTCATTTTGAAGGTCAAATCTGGTTTTAGTTGAAAGTGCATTGTAATACGGACCAGCTGGTTACCTGACCCCTGTATTATGGACCATCGGTCCGTATTATTTACCCTTGTAATTATGCGAATGTCAATAGGTAAGGGTCATATTGTCCGAATCTTAAACCCTTTTTTGACAAGTTTGGAGCGTGGATTCGTTTGCCATTTTTTGTGATGGATGTTGCAGGAGATGAATGAATTTCCTGTTATTCTTTGGGTATTTTAGCAATAAGTATTTTTGCTTTATGAGATTTTTCTTAATATTTACAATATATATAAAATTTTGATTTTTATCAAAGAAGGCAGACTTAGCAGTTGGGTAGCTTTTTAAGTGCGTAAAATGCAGTTTGAAATTTGGATAGACAGTTTTGTTCTTGATCTAACATAGCCAAACATTTTGGATGTACAAACTGTCAAATAGAATTGATTTGTATATAGACACTGCACAAATATGCAACAATTAAAATCAAACTCACCCTACACACAACAAGGTTCAATTTCCATTAAATCAATTCAAACAATAAATACTATAAGCCTCAATTAAGTAGGGTCAGTAAACAAATTCCTATAAAGCACTTTCAGTACTATTGATAGTTTTTTAGGGTTCCGTACCCAAAGGGTAAAAACGGGACCCTATTACTAAGACTTCGCGATCCGTCTGTCTGTCTGTCTGTCTGTCTGTCTGTCCGTCTGTCTCCAGGCTGTATCTCATGAACCGTGATAGCTAGACAGTTGAAATTTTCACAGATGATGTATTTCTGTTGCCGCTATAACAACAAATACTAAAAACAGTATAAAGTAAATATTAAAGGGGGGCTCCCATACAACAAACGTGATATTTTTGCCGTTTTTTGCTCGATATTAATAACGGCAACAGGTAGACGCCTGAAATATTCACAGAATGTTTAGTGTAATATTTACTTCAAAAAATAATAATTCATAATTTAAAATAAAATAAATTAAGGGGGGCTCCCATACAACAAACGTGATTTTTATGCAGTGTTTTGCGATAATGGTACGGAACCCTTCGTGTGCGAGTCCGACTCGCACTTGGCCGGTTTTTTTTTTATTTTCTAATGGACACCTGGCCCTTATTTGAATATAATTATTATTCTGCTGACCGTATTTGGGGTCCTTTAGAAACGGGACGGATATTATTTTTACTTGTCTATTGTTAATTAGCTGACGGTCCTTTGCCCATCCTAAATGGATGCGGGATGAAGATATTATTATCTAAAGGGTAGTTTAATCCTGTCGGCCTTTCATAATTTGCATTTGGTTCTAAAGAAATACCGATTGAGCAAAAAAGAGTGTGTTTGAATCGACCCCAAATAAATTGCTTTATGGGCAGGACGACGATCGTCTTTTATTTTCTTGTAAACAAACTCTTTCACTTCACCAGTAAGACTGGTAAATTGTGTATTTGTAAACACACGTGAGGCCCTCAGGCTAGGGGGAAAACCGATCTTCAGGGTGTCTAGTAGTACCTGGATGAGAGTTGCTGACAACCGAAATAAGTGGCGTGCGATTGGAGAGTTGTATGTCCAGCGAGCTACCTTCGCGCAGCTGAGACCTGTTTGGCAATCTTGGAAACAGACCCGGAGAATTAAACTCAAAATCTTCGGGTCCAATGACAAATCCGTGCTGTTCTACGGGTGCGAAACGTAGGAAGGTCACAAAGGACACCTCACGCTAAATACAACTCTTCGTCAACCGCTGTCATCGTCGCATTCTTAGAATTTACTGGCCTGAGACCATCTCCAACGTAGAGCTGTTGGAGAAATGCCACTGGAGCCCGTTCGACTGCCAGATCAAGCGTCGCAAGTGGAGTTGGATTGGCCACACGCTCCGAAGAGGTCCCGATTACATACCCAAACAAGTTTTGGACTGGAATCCCCAAGGCAAAAGAAAGCGTGGCCGTCACAAGGTTTGACGAGGACGGCCACGCTTTCGTCGCACCGTGTTGGCAGAAGCGACGAGAATCGGAATGACATGGAGCGAGGAGAAGCGTGAAGCTCAAGACCGATCCCTACGGAGGACATCTGTGGACGCCCTCTGCCTCATCTAGGGTTTATAGGATATTAAGTATGAAAGTAAGTATGTCCAACAATGGACTGCTGTAGGCTGCTGATGATGATGATGACTGTTAAATATTGTTTGGGCCAAACCCACCGCACTATTCTCAAACCACTGCAACTCCTGAAAGCCAGAATCAACAGTGGCGACCACCAGAAAAGCGCCGAGGCAATGAAGCTCGACGAAGTCCCGAAGAATGAATTTAAATGTCTTGGATCCCGCAACGAAATTAATCAGAAAAAATACAAATTTCCACTTCCCTCCATATCAAGCAGGAGACAGAACAAACAAACAAGACCAATAGGCACAAAGGGTCGTGTACAACTGAGATAAGCCCATTTGCCTAGCACCACGGAAAAAAAATAGCATTACTATTAATGGGTCCTAACATTGTGAGCTTTGTGCATTGCATTGTGTTATATTTAATTCCAATAATAGGTATGGCAAAAACGCTTGAACGCACGGAAATTTATTCCCGTTTCCGTATAGTAAACAACTCCTGTTACATCCTGTACATTATTCAACGTAGTATTGCGTTTATTCTGCCAAAGAATACACTCCCATAAGATATGATGTGCAGATTGTACATATTCGCAGTCAGATGTAGAACGGTCAGTTCGCGTTAAAAAGTCCGCGTCCATGGTCTCTTGTGCGGAATAGTGTCGACTGGAAGTACGCCAGCAAGTACCGGTTAGGCCTCAGTACTAACCGTCCTGTATACTTTGCACATGAATATCAAAGCCAAACGCTGACTCTGAAGTAATTTACGTCGTACCGCCCCTATTGTGACCCTATCAGCCCAAACAGGCGCCCCATAGCAGATACAACCCAAGTAAGTAGCCCCATAAATAGCGTCATTATACTATGATAATTATTAAGTAGGTGTAAGATATTAAAATTGTCCCACGTTTCGAATTGCCAAAATAAACTGGACACAATAAATTCGCACCCGGCCATAAGCCATTGTAATCGGCCTGTAATCGGTTCGTAATCGGTCCGTAATCGGCCCCTGTTTTACCCATAATTTTATGACTTAACATATGACAAGTAAATTAACTCTATAAAAACCGGCCAAGTGCGTGTCGGACTTCGCAAATTTAGGGTTCCCTACCAAACCGCAAAATCAAGTAAGTTGTAATAGCAAAAATAAGAGAATTTTAAAGAAAAATCTGACTTATCCAAAATATTGCTATTTGTTGGTATATAAACATTATCACCAAATTTCAAGTTCTTCGATCAATGAAAAGTTAAAAAAATCTTGTTAATAAAGCTGACTTTGGTGGCTTCTCATTCCTTCTTTTTAGGGTTCCGTACCCAAAGGGTAAAAACGGGACCCTATTACTGAGACTCCGCGGTCCGTCTGTCTGTCTGTCTGTTACCAGGCTGTATCTCATGAACCGTGATAGCTAGACAGTTGAATTTTTCACAGATGATGTATTTCTGTTGCCGCTATAACAACAAATACTAAAAACAGAATAAAATAAATAAATTAAGTGGGGCTCCCATACAACAAACGTGATTTTTTGCCGATTTTTGCGATAATGGTACGGAACCCTTCGTGCGCGAGTCCGACTCGCACTTGGCCGATTTTTTATATATGTTTAAAAACAAAGAATACAGTATTTATCAAATCAACGAGCTCTAAACCTCTAAACAACGATACCCCTCTCGGTGGGATAGGTATTTTTTATTGTTTTCACGCCCCTCTTATACAGAAATGTGTGTATTAATTTTTTAAATGTTTTTAAGGGGAGGCCTTAAAAACATTTAAAAAAATATTAAATGTTTTGTATGGCTTTGGTCGACAAGATGCATATAATGTGAAAATTTGAAGAATGTAGCTCCAACCGTTTAGCTGTTAAACCCGTGTGACAAAAGACAGACGGACAGACAGACGCACACGTGAGTGACAGAAATAGGGCTCCGTTTGGACCCAAAGGGTACGGATCCTTAAAAAGTGAATAAACTTGAAAAACCACTTGCCACTAACCTCTTTACATACACAACTTATTTATATTAAACTATTTGGAACCCGCAGTTTCACCCGTCCCAGCTGTTATATCATTTTCGGTTAGCATTGTTTCTCTTTTTTTTCGGCTTCTACGGGTTACATGATGTTAAATAGTCAATATCCTTCATCAAGAATTGGACTATCAAAGGCAAAATTTGACTGGAAGTTCCAGAATTCTTCAGCTTTATAAAATTAATAACTTCTACCTGCGGGCCGAGGCCCGAAACGGTGGTCAGATCAAATATCAGAGCATATGGATAAAATAAATTTTATGTAATTTTTTTTATTTTTTATTGTTATTTTATTTTATTATATAACTTTTAGATCAATATTTTTTTTTTTTATCTTTGTCAAGTTAAAACGGAGTCATGCGTTTAGAAAGAGAAGAGGTTCTGAAATAATTCCAAGGGTACAAACGCCTAGGAAAAAAAGTAGATATCCTATGTCCTAATCCACTTAAGCTCACTGGCACGAAAAACTTAACTCAGAGTTAGTTGCTAACACTAGGTTAAATTGACAATATTATATCACAGACTGTCAATTTAACTCTAAGTTAAGTTTTTCGTGCAAGTGAGCCTAATCCGCTAAGATTTGAAACGGTAATAGACAGATAGACAGAGTTACTTTCGCACTTATAATAATGTAGGTAGTAGGGATAAGTATAGAAACATTTCTTTGTGTTCGAAAAACAGTTTTTAAATAATCGTTTAATATTTATTCGATTTCGAAAGAGCAGGTGAAATGTGACACGATTTCACAGTGACATTTGCCTTTATCGTGTATCGATTCCTTAATCGATTGGAAGTGATAGTGTAAATATTATCACCGTTTTACTTATCGGGGTTTTGTTAATTCCCATATTCCTTAGTGGGAAAGTCATTCTTGTCTGGCTGTTACATTTTTACTGTCGATCCCAACTTTGATAAAATTGGAAATGTTACGGAGATAGCTTGAACCTTGAAGCAGGATACAGATCTAGCAAACTTAATTTACTAAGACCTAAATTTACAAAATGGGATATTGACGTTCGTCAATTATTGAAACAGTTCGCAGGCAGTAAATTTTACCATTCCGATTTCAGAAATCGTATTTAAATCTGATTTTATAATGTTCTAATTGGCATGCAAATTAATATTATTTTCAAGTACCGAATTCTACTCAGCTGGGCAGCGTTCGGAAAGTTGCGCGGTATCTTCTCGTCCAACTTACCACAGTGTCTCAAGACGAAAGTCTATGATCTACCAGTGTGTGTTGCTAGCGATAACTTACGGGACAGAGACGTGGTCGCTCACAATGTACCGTGGTCGCTCAGAAGGCTTAAAGTTGCCCAAAGGGCAATGGAGAGGGCTATGCTCGGCGTTTCCTTGCGTGATTGAATCAGAAATGAAGACACCCGCAAGAGAACCGAAATAGCTCGAAGAATTGCCAAACTTAAGTGGCATTGGACATGGCACATTGCTCGCAGAACGGATGGCCGTTGGTGCCGAAAATTTCACAATGCTAATGTTTTCAATTATTTGTCTATAACTAGATACTAATGTTTAAGTATATTTATATAGTTAGTTTATTCTTTTGAGTATAATGTAATGATATTGTATTTATAGTTTATATGTCTATATTTAAATAAACCTGATTCGTTTAGCTTTCAATATTGCACCTAGCACTATTTGTTTCTGCATTATTCTTAAAATTGTTGTTTAACCTTTTTACTGGGGTTTGGTTTTTCTCATCCTCTAGTAACACGACTTACACGAGTAAGCCAAAGTATCTTCCGATTCTCCAAACAAAAGGAAGGGTTGTTTACTCCAATCTCCATACCGATTAGGTTCAATTTACCCATTACAAAATAGGTCAATCATCTCAATAATGACGTGAAAGTATGTGTCTAATCGATTCTATGGGAAGATTGGGAAGCATTTGATCTGCTCGGCTGCTCGCACGGAATTTTTAAATTGTAATTGATGAGTATAATATATTCAAAAATACATTTATTTCTTAGAATTATCATGTTAAGCTCTATTAATTAGAAAAGAAGCTATATATTATGTCTTCTGAATTGTTTCGATTCGTAACGATTCGAAATTTAAAGTAATAAAGAATTGATTTTATTTGTTTGTGAGAACTTGAAAAGGATTATTACTCGGTAATTTGTGCGGCTACTTTTTACCATTAAGATTTGAATGAGTATTTTTTTGTTGTTTATGTGTGACGATTTTATTATTTTGAGAACTTTTTGCTGAATGATAACTTTTACTAGTGAACACTATGAATTGGAGGTGAGGCAGAATTTTCATTTCTCAAGAGTGAGATCATACCGGTGCAAGTTTTAATTCATTATATTTTTTTTGGATAGGAATCGCTACAAATATTTGCATTGACAACCAATAATGTCCTTTCATGGGATATCAAAGGTAACCTGAAAAGAATGTGAACGATAACAAAACAAAAGTTTTCAGTTAATGGTATCCTAGACTAACTAAATGATGGTCTATGGTGACTGATTTCATTTATTTTCTTTTTAATCGACTTCGTAAAGGAGGAGGTTCTCAATTCGACTGTATTTTTTATTTGTTACCTCAGAACTTTTTGCTAGGTAAACCAATTTTGATGATTCTTATTTTGTTTGAAAGCTGGTGCTTAAGATTTTGAGGTATCCTTAATAATGCGTGTTCATGGTAATACGTATATTACCATGAACACGCATTATTAAGGATACCGATAGAACGGAATGGATAGGATTAAGGATTATTTTTTTCTATTTCTGTTTTGGTACCGTAGTACCAAAACAGAAATAGAAAAAAATACGGAAATCGGTGTCATAAACTAAAAAAAAATTGGTACCAAAGACACCGACTTCCGAAAAGGAAGTTATTTTTCGCTCTGTAGTGTTTTGATTTGGAATGTCGGCTTAGTTAATTGTTTTGTTAAAAAGTTTTGTTAATACCTACTTGTACTCAAGGACCATTGTGGCACATCAAAAATTATAATTAACTTGTTTTTACTTTACAAAAATATTACTTGGCAATAACGTTCTCTGAAACATCTGCTTTTATATGAGAAACAAGTAGTTAATGAATACAAAATTAAGTTAATTAACATTTTACTACTTTCCAAGAAAACAAGTTTATTGTTTTCAATTTTATTTTTCAAGGTGCTTCCGTTACATAAGCATGGTTGTATAAGTATTTTTAGATAAGTATTCAATTTCGATACTCGATACATATTTTCAGTTGGTATGTGTTTTTCCTAAGATGTTATCAAAGTAGTGCTTTTGTAAAACGAATCGTGGAAGTATTCCTTCTTCTGATTACCTATTTATCCTGTTAAAACAGATCCAGTTTGGTTCCAGTACCATATATTTAGATAAGAAACAATTTTAGTACTACATAGTACTTATCTAAACACAAATTAACAAACATGTTAATAAAAAAATAAAAATCCTGACTGCTAACTAAAAGACGCGAGCTGGCTGACCAAAACCAGATGAATCCTCAGATTGCACAGCATGATTTTTTCTTCTTGCTTACGTCTTTTTAGTTCGCTTCTTAAGCAGTCGGGCTTTTAGATTTTTTGAATTAAAGTTTTTTGTTTATAACTTTTTAGTTCTCTTTTTTTCGAATTACTTTTAAACATAGTTAGGTTATATATTTTTTGTAATCACCTCATAAAACCCTTCATTTTGAATTTTTGCAATTTTTGCAAAGCAATTTTTGTTTTTTTCCAAACGCATCGCCCCACACGATGCGTTTGGAAAAAAAACAAAAATTGCTTTGCAAAAATTGCGCCCTCCACAGTATGTCGCACAAAAGCCGCCATAAAAAAAAAATATATTGTATTTATTGAAACTCGCAAGATTAAGACGAATCGATTGACGTAAGAATCATTAGAATTGGGCACGTGCTTGGTCTCTAGAACGCTACATAGGAACAAACATACATACATAAATAGACTGATAAACTCATTACCCTCCTTAGCGTCGCGCAGTCTGGTAAAAGGAATCACGTGACTCACAAGGCGAATCCTAGCAGTAGAAATATTGTAGGCTAAATCAGTATTCTTATTTCTGATGTAGGTTGTATACAACTATGTGCACAGATACTACGAAACTTTTTTAAAAACAAAAAGCCGAAAGTCATCCCCTCGACGACTAAAGATATGCGTGCACCGGCTTTTGAAGTCGATAGCAAATTTATCGATACTTAGACACGTCTAGTGCATAGATTAACACGAAGAGCCCTTTGAAAGCACTCCGCAAAGTGTTTAGTTCCAGTCAGCGATCTAGAAGGATTTGTTTTTAATTTTTTGGCAATAACATGACTAAGGAATTTTGTTATAGTGAAAACGTAACTGTTAGCTATCAACACCTGAGAATAATAATTGCATGTCACTCTTAACTGAAGGGTGACAATGCCTTACTGAAGAACTATAGGCCCATCACACTTCTTAGCCATGTCTACAAGCTGTTTTCAAGAGTCATCACGAATCGTCTCGCGCGCAGGTTTGACGATTTCCAGCCTCCCGAACAAGCCGGATTCCGTAAAGGCTTCAGCACCGTAGACCACATACATACGCTGCGGCAGGTTATACAGAAGACCGAAGAGTACAACCTGCCTCTCTGTTTAGCGTTTGTGGACTACGAGAAAGCCTTCGATTCGATCGAGACTTGGGCTGTACTGCAGTCTCTCCAACGGTGCCAAATTGACTACCGGTACATCGAAGTGTTGAAGTGTTTATACAAAAACGCCACCATGTCAGTCCGTCTTCAGGATCAGACCTCGAAACCAATTCTTCTCCAGCGAGGTGTGAGACAGGGAGACGTCATATCTCCGAAGCTGTTTACCGCTGCACTGGAGGATGTCTTCAAGGTTCTGGACTGGAGAGGGCTACGCATCAACGTCAATGGCGAGTACATCACTCACCTTCGGTTTGCAGACGATATAGTGGTTATGGCTGAGACCATGGAGGACCTCAGTACAATGCTCGATGACCTCAGTAGTGCTTCCGAAAGAGTGGGTCTTAGAATGAACATGGACAAAACCAAGGTGATGTTGAATGCCCATGTTACACCCACTCCTATCAAGGTAGGAGACTCTACACTCGAAGTTGTGGGCGACTATGTCTACCTGGGACAAACGATCCAGTTGGGTAGGGCCAACTTCGAGAAAGAGGTCAACCGTCGAATCCGACTCGGCTGGGCAGCGTTCGGGAAGTTGCGCGGTATCTTCTCGTCCGACTTACCACAGTGTCTCAAGACGAAAGTCTATGACCAGTGTGTGTTGCCAGTGATGACATATGGCTCTGAGACGTGGTCGCTTACAATGGGCCTCATCAGAAAACTTACAGTCACTCAAAGGGCAATGGAGAGGGCTATGCTCGGAATTTCCTTGCGTGATCGAATCAGAAATGTAGAGATCCGCAAGAGAACCAAGGTTACCGACATAGCCCGAAGAATTGCCAAACTTAAGTGGCAGTGGGCAGGGCACATTGCTCGCAGAACGGATGGCCGATGGGGCAGAAAGGTTCTGGAGTGGCGACCGCGAACCGGAAGACGTTGCGTTGGAAGGCCTCCCACCAGGTGGACCGATGACCTGGTGAAGGTTGCGGGAATCCGCTGGTTGCGAGACGCACGGGACCGGTCAATGTGGCGACGCTTGGGGGAGGACTATGTCCAGCAGTGGACGTCTTTCGGCTGATATGATGATGATGATGATGATGTGACTCTTAACTTAAATAAACTTAACTAGTGCAACTTAATAGAACGTGTTTCTTCTATACTAACTGAACTTACAAATCTTCACGACAAATTGGTTTAGAGACAAACTGTATATATATACGAATATTATAAAGAGGTAAAATTGTGAGGTTGTAGGGGTAATCTCTGGGTCTACTGAATCGATTTAGATGCAATTTGGCATGGAGATAGTTTGAGACCCTGGGAAGGAGATAGGATATTTTGTATTCCCTTGGGATGATCCAACACTCTTTACGCGGGCGAAGCCGCGGGCAGTAGCTGGTATTTGATATGGTGATGACCAACCTGATTAAATTGTTGCCCAAGCCTTGATCCCTGGCAGCTGAGTCATCATCCTTCTCTAACCTATCACAATTTATTTGGAGTCATCACAATTTGTCTCTATTATTATTATTCCTCGTGTCTCCTGTGCGGGTCACAGATAAATATATTCTTTCTTTTCTTTTTCTTTTTCTTTTGCTTTTGCTTTTTCTTTTGCTTTTTCTTTTGCTTTTTCTTTTTCTTTTCCTTTCTTTTCTTTCTTTCTATTATCTCAGTATTTACACTCTTTCTAGCCATATCATCTTTCACAATCTATCCTCATCGTCCTTATATCAGTCAAAAATATACGCCCAAATGACGCATATATACAATGAGGCAAGGTAAGAAACATAGCCAGTGCCATTATATGAGGCCTACTTGAGGGTAGCTCCGTTCTGCGCACTTAGCTCTGTTGCACGGGGTGCTGCGCCCCTCGCAAAAAGAAACAAGCCATGGCATACAGCGTGTCTGTGTGGCGGGATAAGGTGGACTTGATACTTGGTGTTTTTGCTTTTATGGTTTGTGGTCATCTATTTCTCAAAACCAGAATATACTTTCACTTACATTGAGAAACACTAATTACAATAAAAAAATTATAAAATCTTTTAGGTTAGTTACTGGGAAAACTTTTAAGCACGCTTATTTCGTCAATATGTTTAAGTCCATTAGGATCCTCCTTGCCCACTGTTATCAAAAATGCACAAAACTTAACTCTGTACTGCTACTGAGAAATACCTGGAAAAAACTAAAAATTAAATTTGGTTCAACCTGAGAACTGGCTACTTTTCTCAACCACTATATCAATGAAGCAATCCGTTTATCTATTTAGTAATTAGGTAAGTTAGTTATTAATTCTGTTATGCCGTCAATAATTTGTAAAGAATAATTTGTAATAGGTTTGCAGTTTTCCATTATTAGTCTTGTTTCAGTACTACCTTGCAGGCTGGCCAAATTATCACTGCATCATTAATAATGTCCACGCCTTTGCTAGGTACGAAGACAAATCTTATCTTAGCATGCAAGCAAAGAAAACTATTCTGCTCCCTAGTTTGTCGATGGCACCTTCAGTTCTTGTAGCTAGCATTTATCAGGGCGCGAATATCAGCTAGCCCTTCGCCTTTGGAACAGTTGCATCTTTGCACTCTAGGCTGGATTCGTCTATCCATAATCTTCGACTGTATCTATTAGAAACTAAAATAAAAAATAAAAACAATTACGACTGTGCAACACGCATTTCAATTCGAGTGCCAGATAAGTGTTGACACTTCGATAAATTGCCGATAAAATGTTAACAAGTTGCGAAAACTCAACCCCAAGTATCAAGATTCGTGGTCCCACTATAGAATCGCGTTGTTAATAAGGAAAAGAGTGGGTACACAAGGGAATCTTGCGAACGTCGGTCCGCTGGGGAGACGGCGTGGTTCGAATTTTCTTTTTCACTGGGTTTTAGCGCTCGAGGTTTTATTTATAACCGGATTTTTTGCGAAAACCTACCTGAGCGGTGGGGATTAAAGGGTTATGTGACTTTGAATTTTCGGTAAAAGGTAGTAGATATATAGGCAGGTATGTATATGTTAGATTTATTACCTATCTTAGCACAGTGTTACTTAGGGCAGAAATACAACTCGGCGAAGGCGGAAAAAATACAAAAAAAATACTCAACTCAGGCATCGCCCGTGTTGTGTAAATACATTTTTTTTTTTTACTCCAACTCAAAAAGAGTTAAGAACATATCAAATCCTACACCGAATTAAGACACAAGAGAAGGATATTGGACCAAAAATTAGACAAGATAAATACTCAACATCAAATTGTTAATTAGGGTTTAGTAATAATAATTAGTAATTCCTAGTGTGGGGCAAAGTTAAAAAAAAAAAAAAAAAAAAAAAAGGACCCGTTCTATGCAAGAAAAACTGAGACATAATTTACCTACAAATATGCACGTTCCGTAGGAAAAAAGTTGAAAGGAAACCGTTTGTCTTGGTATGGTCATGTTATGAGGAGGGATGAAACGCATGTTACTAAAAAGCTTTTTCACAAAAAAAAACTACCGACTTCCAAATAAGAAAACTAGAAAGTGAAAAATAACTTTATTTTTGGAAGTCGGTGTCTTTGGTAGGTACCAAATTTTTAAGTTATTGACACCGACTTCCAAAAATAAAGTTATTTTTCACTTTCTAGTTTTCTTATTTGGAAGTCGGTAGTTTTTTTTTGTGAAAAAGCTTTTTATTTTTCACTTTTTAGTTGTACCTACCTAATAGGGAAGTAGTTAAGTAAGTACCTATACCGACAGAATAGATTACCCGAATAACATGAACAATGAATATAACCGGTGAAATGAGAGATCTGCATACCCCTTTCGAGCATACTGGCGTGATGTTATGTTATGAAATAGTATAAACAATAAACAGACATGCGTTTGCAGCAATCCCGAGAGATTTGCCGTTATTTATTGAAGAGTTCTGTTGTATATCTCCGAAGTTCTTTATCAGATCTTCAACAAATTAAAATGGGACCAATTTCGGAATATAATCTTTCAAACAAAAAAAGAATTTTCAAAATCGGTCGACAATTGACGGAGATATCGGTGAACATACATAAAAAAAAAAAAAAAAAAAAAAAAAAAAAACATACATAATGTCGAACATAGAACCTCCTCCTTTTTTGGTAGTCGGTTAAAATGAGTTATGAATATAAATGTGGATGGATGGAGAGGGAGGAGACGGCCAAAGAAAAGATGGATAGACTGTGAGAGGAGTGACATGAAAGAAAAGAGAGTCAGTGATGGCGTGATGGGGGATAGGACGGTATGGAAGAAGAAAACGTTTTGCGTAACATGGGACAAGGGCAGGAAGATGATGATTGTGCACGTTCCGTAGGTATAGGATTGACTGTTTTTAATGGACCTATGTCAAAACTTCACTCTTATATTACTCAATATGGTATGCAGAGTTCTGATTTTGTCAGAGTCATGAATAAATAAAATTAGTTATATATGCACAGTGCAAGTGAAACTCAACTATGGTTGAAACGGAAAAAGACAAATGACGTCTTTTAGAAATATTTTTACGGTACATAAAATGAAGAATCGAAATATAGACTCAAAAGACAGTATAGACCATGCCATTAATGGCCATGCTATGCTTGCTGGTGTAATGTAGTTTTGCAATGTAAATGCTTTTAGGTACATACACAACAAGTAAAACTTCAAATTTTCCAAAATCCCCGACAATGTCTTTCTATTTCATATTTTTTAAACTACTTCGATCAAACATTTATCAAACACGTAGGTAATTACGATATCTTGCGAAAATACCCCAAATCAAACAGTAAAACGCCCATAACTTTTTAATAGCTGAACCAATTTTCACAATTTTCAATGTCACCTTTCAAACAAAAACATAGTCAAAATCGATTCATCCGTTTAGGAACTATGATGCCACAGACAGATACACAGATACACAAACACACAGGTACACACTTCAAACTTATAACACTCCTCATTTTCCGTCGGGGGTTAAAAATAGGTAATATACTACCAGCGCCTTCTTACTTCTTACCAAATGAACCTATTTTACTCAAGGAACCACCTAAAGAAACCTACTCAAAGGTGGGAAAATCAACCCCTACTTTTTACACACGAACGAACACCCACAGAGGGTTATTTAACATTTTCTTTTAACAACCCCTTTGAAATGTAAAGGGGTTCTTAAAGAAATACCCTTGCCCATGGGTTTCTATTTGGAAACCCATAAAAGCGTACGTGTCTGAAGGTTTTTCAAAGACTTTGTTACCTTTGAAAGTTTCTTTGATCTCGGGTTAGTAATTCGGTAGTGACTTGTTTTGTTTTGTTCGCTTGAATGGAGAACGTTGATTGGGATTGGATACTTTATGTTGATATATAAAGTTTTACTGGTATTTGGCACTTCTCTCACCGCCGACGAGTAAACGATTAGACTATGTTTTTCGCTGAAGAAACGTACAAAAGATATAAGATCCCGTGTGAAGAAAAGAGACACATATATTTATAGTGATCGTGGGCTGTTCACTCTGCCGGTGGGTACTCCAACGTAAGTTTATCGCAGCGACAAGAACTATCAAAGTTATACTTGCTCAGCGATACTCGCACAGCGATGCTCGCTTGCTCGCTGGGCGGTCAGAACTCACGCCGAGAGACCAACCAGAGGTAATTGCCCGTTGCACAAAAACACCCGCTAATAGCCGAGCGATAAAACTATCGGTTCTACACACTCGCTACTCACTGATAGTCGGGGGTGGACAGAATCTGCCTTATTGTGTTAATGTCCCTTCGATCAACAATAACCAACTAGATAACGGGCCACGTACAAAATCAATGCTAGATTCTATCCGCGTGAATGTATACTTACTACCCTAAATTTACAATACTTACTATGATAATGTTATTTACCGAGACGTATTTCTTGCGCTGACTCTACATCTAGTTGGTATTGTTGATCGAAGTAATGTCCAAACGTAAGGAGTTCGAAGAATTGTCAAATTTAAGTGGCAGTGGACAGGGCACATTGCTCGCAGAACGGATGGCCGTTGAGTCCGGAAAGTTCTAGAGTGGCGACCGCGTATCAGAAGACGAATCGTTGGAAGGCTTCCCTCTAGGTGGAGCGACGACCTGGTCAATGCTGCGGGAGCCCGGTGGATGCGAAACGCACAGAACCGATCACTGTGGCGACGGGGGAGGCCAGCAGTGGACGTCTTTCGGCTGGAATGATGATGATGGTAAGGAGTACGGAAGTAATGAGCAATCAATCTGCATTACCTTCTCCAAAAGTCCCAAGTTTATGGGGGTCACATACCAGTCTTACCAGGTGCAGCTGGATACCAGTCTTATTTTAAGTGGAGCGACGATCTCCACAACCCAATAAATAGGTAACAGTATCTATGTCATGGACCAAGTGATTAATCAGGGCAATATGTATAATGCCCGGGAATTATGAATATAGTCAAGTCAAATCGGTCAATGTAATGAATAGGTACTGATTTAAACTTCTATATTTATCACATTGTCTAGTTATTGCGACGTAACAGGTGGGCAATTCGATAATTATGGTCAGTGAATTAGTCCAAGAGCGAGCAAACCAAGCTCGGGAGCTTAGGGCACTCCGACACGTATAGGTTAGTTTCGAAGGGGACGGAAAGACGACTTTGTTTCTTAAATAATAACCGTTCTTACCTATTCTATATTAATATCAATGCCAGCATTAAAAAAAATACACGTCTAGTTTTTAGCATATTGCCTACTCATATTGGGCACTTTTCGAATTGTTTGGGCATTATTAATAATGCCGTATTAATCACTTGGTCCATAACATCTGTAACCCTTGCTTGGCAAGACTAGTTTCAGATTTCAGCCTTATGACTACCCGTAATGACTTTCAAAGATCCGATAAAGAGCCGGGCTCAACAGTTTAAAGTGCTTTCTGAGGCAACTTGGTACGGTATATCAAGAATGGTCACCCATCCTCGGACCAACCTCGGCAAGCATTGCTTAACCTCGAAGATCGGTTGTTATTATTTAGCGACGAGCTGATAGGGAGCTGTATGACTTTCATTGAGAGGCAAAGGCCCTTTCTCACGGAAATCAATCACTAACATTATGTTTACGAATAAACCATTTCATCCGATAGAACTATACATTATTTGTGGTCCTCATGAAGGATACGGCCAAGATAAAAGGTGTAATTGACCATGCTGTTAATTAAATAAATATCAATTTGCTATCACCATAGTTAAACCAAGCGTAGCGATCACGACATTTCTAATAAAATCTTTTACCAAAAGTCTAAAACGCCAATCATAAAACGCGTTCTATTCCAATTTTAAATTACAGTTTAGTTATTAGCTTTCCGGAAACGTGCGTCTGCGTCGCTGCCGGATTGAAACCGGTCTACCACCCGCACGGCCGGATATTGCGAGGCGCAGTTGGTGCCCCTGTACCAAAGGAATTGCTCCTTGATTATATTATTATGGTGACCGGCAATCCGTCATGGGGTTTAGGCATGTTTGGAAGCTAAATATCGGTAAAGACAGGTCATATTTTGCGTAGATACGCTCAAAGACTAGGCTGTTTACTCCTCATTGGGGGATTTTGCATATATTATTTTTTCAGGGTTCCGTATCCGAAGAGTACAAAGAACAAACGGAACCCAATTGCTGTCATTCACATGTCCATCTGTCCGTCGTCTGTCACAAAATTTTGTTCCGATGAATTTTTTAACTTCTCATTGACCTATGAATTTGAGTTATAATGTTTATTATTACGTATATTTTACCATCACACTCCATTATATTCTACATTTGGTACGGAATCCTAAATGTGGGAAGTCCGAAACGCACTTGACCGGTCTTTTTACACATGGTTATGTCAAAAGAAGATGCAGAAACTTCCACCTGGTTGATGATGAGATCTGCTGCAGTCACCAATCTGTCTTGCCAAAGGTTGTGATAATTGCAATACCCTCTTAGACCCTTCGGTTTTTTGGAACCAGTTTCAAACACTGTTTATGTCTTAAATATCCTACAAGGAGAATCCCAGCGATTGTTAAGAGATAGCATTTGTCTCTTCCGCGCCAATGACAGCACACTGCTAGCCACCAACATTGCAGTTAATATAAATCATCTGAAAATATCACAAACAAACATTTAACACAGATAATCTTCACAAAAAACAAACAGAAATCACAAAGCAGCTAATTCAGAAAACAAATCCGCATATTTAAAGAAAAATTCTCAATAAAAATAGGTAAAAAGGTCTTACATACCCATTTTTATTTACTCGTATAACATCTGATAAATCGATGGCGACGAATGCTGTGCCGCCGTACAGTACGCATGCGTCGCAAAAATGGCGGACGAAAAAAAGCGGGAAATAAGAGAAAGAAGTGGCGTGGGGTGACCCCGAAGTAAGGAGAGCTCGCGGTGAAGTGCTGGTGCTGAACTAGAGGCGAAATACGGGTTTGTCTGCAATTTTTATGGTGTACGATATGGTAATTTGAGCCGATCATAAAACGTAATAAGCTGTCAGCTCATGGGTAGGATAAATAAAGGCTATGTTTGGTAAAAAATATGTTTGACATTCAATGACAAGTCACTTTATTTTTACCTCTCTTTTAATATTTAATGAAGCGCCAATTTTTTTCAGTAAGTAATTTTGCAGATTTTAATCGTTTAAACTATCGTTATTTTTTTAAATTAATCGTCGTACCAAATGGTCAAATATTTGGGCATTTTTATAATGTTACTTCTATAACATTAATAATATATAAAAAATGTGTGGTGAGATTACAATTGAGTCTTTCATTTGATTTGACAATACCGGTAGCAGACGAACGGACAAAATGATTTGTATACGAGTAACAAACGGTTACGTTCATAGAATGGTTTTGCTTCAACACCACACTGCGAGCCTAGGGGTGTGTCTTCCCCTCGGTTCCCGCCCCCCGGGAGGGGTGAACGTGCCCTCGTGAAGACTTCACTTGAGCCCCGTTCACTTACTGGCGTCAGTAACTCGCGCCAGTAAACGTGCCAGTGAATATGAGAGTATCCGTATGTTAGAGTTGTTAGGGGTGATAAGTATTAAAATAATTCAAGTTTTGGGAGATTTTACTTTGTGTTTCTGTTGTTTGGAATTGCTGCCTATTATGTAGAGCATATTTATCGTTCCTCAAAAATATTGTTAGATTTATAGTTACCATAAAAATTGCATTGAAATATTCTGTGTGCAATATTTTATTTGGTGAAAATTTACATGAAAAGCGGAACTTAGCCATTCGATCGATGTAAATAATAATTATTAAAAAAGCAGTTTTAGAATATTGAAAATTACACACGTCCGACAATGTGTCCTATTAATTTAACTAATCAAATATTGCTGGCATATTTAACATTTATCATTACACTGCAAGCTTTTGGCCATCTGTGGACTAGACTCCTAACTATACGATGATGAGCTCATCCCGTTAGTACTCGATCAAGTACTATCCCAAGTCCAAACAAACATAGATACAGCGAACGTCACATCCATCTTTTCTTTATCCTGATAACGTCAAAATAGGGATTATTGAGACCATAGATAAGCAAATTTTTTTAAGAAAAAATTACAAATGGCACCAGTGTCCATTACTTTCAGCCTAAAATTAAAATCTGTCACAAAATGATATATCTGAAAATAGACTTTTATTTTTGAAACTTTTCACCTCTCGACTTCGTCAACTGAGTCGAAAACTTTTTGACTTTGAGGGTGAGCACAAAATGTAATCTCTTTGAAATTGTGTGCAGCTATTTCGGTTTGATAAACATAGGGTGACATAGGTAAGGAATAATATTTTATCAGATAATTATTTTTTGAAAAATGTCGTGTTTGCCTTTACCTAAGAGGGTTTCTTGCATAATTGAATTCTAAATTGATTTGTTACTTGTTAATTATATTTTTAAACGAAAACATAAAGATATATAATTAATTAATTATATATCTTAATTATATTAATTATAAATCAAATATTGTAATTATTATTATAAATTTTCAAGATATTTTCTTTTTTTTCTTTTATTAAAGGCTTTTTTATTATATTTATTTATTTAATGTTATACTATGGACCTGGATGGATTATGTGAAAGGAGGTATGACTAAAAAGATATGTCTAGATAGGAGTTGACTACCGAGATGACAAATAATAAAAACATACGAGATACGCGCGAAAAACATAACCCTTTCCTTGCAGCCGGGTAAAAAAGTATAGGAGAAGAAAACATGTATATGAGTACATGAGTAGACGCAAATAAATTGAACGGGGGCAAGCAATTATTTACTGACCGAACGAGCATGAAGCGCGAGCGAAGCTTCTTCGTGTCAGCTTGGGAAAATATTCCTTCTTATTGATCAAGCGACCACGAAGCGTCTCCGTTTCAGCTTGGGCAAAAATTCTTGCGTATGTCCGGACGTCCGGATGTCCAGCTGTTTTCCTCTACGTACCATGACGTATCAAAACTATTATGGTTCGACTGTGAAAAAGGGACAGAGGTATACAAGTCAGATACATCTGTCACTTACGCACAATAAAAATAACCTTGCTCTAAGAGCTTATTTTCACCCCCCAGGTCGCATTTCTCAATCGATTCTCGTCAAATTTTGTGAGCAGGTTCGATAATTATATGGAATTGTTTTGCTTTACCATTTTTAACAATTAAAAAAAATCGACAAAAAGATCAAAAAGAAGACTCGCTAGGTCTACCAGCTCGCAGAGCCAATAGTTTATGAGTAACAGGACTCTTAGTGTTACTAACAATTTACTTATGTATTTTTTATGTTCTAATTGTTTATACTATACTAGATAGGTACAGGTCCTATTTTTTATTTATTTATTAATTAATTACCTACGGATAAAATGTTTTGTAAAATAAATTATTTTGTTTTATGTTTAAGATTTGTGTAAGTTACTATTTCGTGTCTGTGTCACTCAGTTTGTATTGTAATGCACGTAGCATAACGAATTATATGATTCACTTACAAAGATTTTTTTTTTTTTTTTTTTCATTATTTTGTAACCGGATGGTTACCTCATAACAATTACAATCTAGCCTTGAGGCTAATAAGTAATTTAAATTTAACTTAATTTCCTAGTAAATGTATAGGTACTAAAGAATGTGTCCATTGGCACTTTTCTTATTGTCTCTATTATGAGGGAAAGACACTTAGTTCTTGTGTTTTTAAAAGGTAGCACTCACTGCACTCCGTAACAATCACTAAACTAATTCAAAAGGCTTAGTCCTTTTCAGTCTCCTTACTATGTCCGTGGTGTCAAGGAGCTGAATAGCCTCGACATTCACATGTTTATGAAGTCTTTGTTCATGAGCTTCGGCGTATGTTTTTATGACTTTAGCGACAAGGTCCACTCCTAAGTCCCGGTGGATGTCCTCGTTTCTAATGTACCAGGGAGCGTTTACTATACTCCGAAGTACCTTATTTTGAAATCTTTGAATTATTTCAATATTGGTACGTTTTGTACAGCCCCAAAGCTGTATACCGTATGCCCATATAGGCATAAGTACTTGTTTGTACAGAAGTACTTTGTTGTATACTGACAATGATGAATGTCTGCCAAGTAGCCAGTACATATTCCTGTAGCGTAGGTCTAACTCCAGGCGTTTCTTTTTGACATGAGCCTTCCAGCGAAGTTTTGCGTCAAGCGTCATACCTAGGTATTTGGCTGTATTTTCGTAAGGTATTACGCAACCGTTAATGTATACCGGTGTATAATTAGGTCTTCGGTTTGTGAAGTCTATATGAGTCGATTTGGACTCATTTAACTTAATTCGCCATTTTTTTGTCCAGTTGGTGATGGAGTTGACAGCAATTTGTACTTTATTTACAGCTTCTTTGTGAGTGACACCTATAGCCATGATGGCTGTGTCATCAGCGAAGGTTGCAATGAAGTTGTTTTCCATTTCTGGGATATCACAGGTGTACAATAGGTACAAGATTGGGCCAAGAACACTTCCTTGTGGTACACCAGCTTTTATTTGCTTGAGATCGGAATAAGCATCTTCATGTCTGACTCTAAACGTCCTCTCTGTTAGGTAGGATTCCAAAATGTCTGCAAATTGTTTTGGCAGCATTTTCCTTACCTTATAAATAAGACCCTTATGCCAAACCTTATCAAATGCCTGTGCTACATCTAGAAATACTGTAGAACAGACTTTTTTTTCTTCTAGAGTTTTTTCTATAATGTTGGTAATTCTATGTACTTGGTCTATCGTGGAGTGTTTTTCTCTGAAGCCGAATTGGTAATTTGGAATCAGTTTTCTGTCTTCTATTATAGGTTTTAAGCGTCTTACGAGTAGTTTTTCAAATAGTTTTGAAATGATTGGTAAAAGTGATATCGGTCTGTATGATGTTACCTCCTGGGGTGGTTTTCCAGGTTTGGGGATCATTATGACTTCAGCAACTTTCCAGATATCAGGCACGTGTTTCAACCTGAATGTTGCATTTATAAGGGTTGTAAGTTTTACTATGGCTTTTCGTGGCAGATTTTGAAGGAGTTCACCAGTGATAAGGTCGTATCCAGGCGATTTCTTTTTGGCTAAGTTTTTTATCATATTTTTTACCTCTTTTGGCGTAACCAGTTTTATATTGAGGTCGTCATGGTGAGTGACATCCAGTGTTATGTTTTCAGAGCTTTCCTCACCACTGGTTTGAAAAGTTTGTTCTAAATGTTCTGCAAATATATTTGCTTTCTGTTCATTACTCATGGCCCATTTGCCATCTAATTTTTTAATGGGTGAAGCATGGACGATGGGTTTATTTAAACGTTTATATGTTTTCCATAGTGAGTGTTCTGATTTTCCACTACTTGTTAATTTGCTAAGGCAATCTTTTGTTGCATCATCATGATAGTTCTGTATTGCTTTGCTTAATATTCTTGTAAGCCTATTCAGCATTGTTTTGTCAAGTGGATATCTTGATTGTTGCCACTTTTGTCTCTGAGCTCTCTTTATGGCTATGAGGTTTCTTATTTCTAACGGATATCTATGACTTGCGACTTTTCTTTTCAAAAGAGGTGTATTTCCCCAAGCACAGCTTTGAATGTTTGTCACAAATTTTGTTATTTCTTCATCCAACTGCTGAATGTTTTTGAGTGGTACTTTAAGGTCAATGATGTTGTCTAGGTCGAGTTTGAAGCTATCCCAATCCGTGTTCTTATTAACTAAAATTGCATTGCTTTCTTTCTGAATTATGGTCTCACTTAAGGTTAAGATAATGGGGGAATGATCAGAGTTCATATCAAATCCCTCCTCTATGTGAAGATATGTAGCTGACAGATTCTTATAAATGAAAAAGTCAATCAGATCTGGAATTCTTTGAGCATCAGTAGGCCAGTAAGTAGGTTTTCCTGTTGATATTGCATTGCACTTGATTTCTCGCATAGCACTAAGCAATTCCTTTCCTTTAGTGTTGGTTAGCCTAGATCCCCAACGTATGTTTTTTGCATTGAAGTCACCTCCCAATATAAACGTGTTGCCAAGAAGTTTTAGTAGGTTTCTGTACTGCTCTATTTTCAGAGCATGCTTTGGTGGGCAGTATATAGCTGCTACTGTAATGTGATGAAGTTTAGTTTTGACCCTAACGGCTACAGTTTGTATGAACTCTTCTTCATATTTAAATTCGAGGTAATGGTAGATGTTTTCTCTTATTATAAGGGTACTTCCTCCTCTCGCATTATTCACAGGGTGCAGTGCATGATAGATTTTATACCCGTTAAGGTGAATATACGATTCTCTTGTGAAATGAGACTCCGATATGAGGCACACATCAATTTCTTCTGTTGCAAGGACCACCTCTAGCTCGTTTTGATGCTTTAGGAGTCCATTTGCATTCCACGCCATTATTTTAAGAGTGTTCTTCATTTTTGAGTTATATGGTGTAGCTGTGTAGCACTACTTTCTAGATTTTTCAACCTTAATTCAAATGAGGTTAAAATATTTAAAATTTTGTTTATATTTTCATTTGTATCGGCGTCTATTGACTTGGAGGGTTGTGGACCGTGTACTGTTGGTTGTGATTCACGAGGTTTCGTTGCTTGCGCATAAGACACATTATTTGATACCCTTTGATACTCTTTGAGATTCTTCTTAGCACTAGGAGCCTGAGTGACAGGTGTAGTAACCTTTTTCTTTAAGGCTTTGTTTTTTAGCTGTTGCAGTTCTTTGGCTACCATACATCCTCTGTAGTTGGCTGGGTGTGGCTCACCACAGTGAACACATTTGGGTTTGTCTGCTATCGATTTTGTGCAATCTTTAGTAAGGTGTTTACCAGTGCACTTTACACATCTAGGTTCCTTGGAGCAATATTTCTGTGTATGGCCATATGCTTGGCATCTCTTACACTGTGGGATAAGCTTGGATGTTTTTAAAGGCTGCACTTCTACTTTACAACCTAATATGGTCTTAATACCATAGATATTATTTATGTCTTCCTCTTTTTGAAAGGCAAGCATAAACATGTTTAGAGGTTCCTTAGTCCTCCAACTTAATTTGTTTACCGCTTCCTGGATTTTAAAGCCGTTAGCAGTTAGTTCTTCAACTATTCTGCTTGGCAAACATGTTGAGTGTAAATTTTTGGCTATAACCCTAATTGGTCTATCTTGCTTGTTCTCATAAGAGTGCCAGAGACAATTATTCTGTAACAAGAGTTTAGTAATCGCTCTGTAGGAGTCTTCATCCCTGGCGTTTACTTTGACAGTATCTCCGTTCATCATTTTGACCATGAAGGAATCTTTATTTGAGCAAGTCAAGAGGAGATCATAAAACTTTTGGTAGTTTCTGATATTTTCTACTATGACTGGGGGAGGTGGGGGCTGTTTTTTTATTTTCGGTTGCTCAGCCTTTTTAACAGCCTGAGATTCAATGGGGCTTGCTCCTTACTTACAAAGATAGTGAAAAAAGAATATGATACCATACAATTCTAGCTGCTCGGTGTATCTGTAAGCAAACTGCTTTTCATTATTAATGAATAATATACTACATTCACATAGCCCGACAGTTGGACAGTTTGATTTCGCCAAGGGACGTCAGACTATGTATATCAAGCAATTTTAAACTCAAACATTCAAAATTTCAGATGTCTTTTTGACAGATAAACTCGAAAGTTAGTGCAGAATGCATATTGTGACATTTATGTATTTTAATAATTATTTCTAGTTATGTTCAAAGGTTAAGTAAAAATATCAACATTTCCAAATAAAAATTGGAAATGTCCAGAAGTTTTAACCGACTATCATTAGTTTTTAGGGCAAAAATCAAAATCAAAATCAAATGTTTTTTATTTCACATAGGCCTACATGGGCACTTATAAAACGTCGACAAAAGCTGCACGGTTCGGGTTAGTCGTTTCCTGTGGAGAAGAACCGGCAAGAAACTCCACGGTTACTCTTTTAAAAAAAATGGTTTGTTTTTACAATATTTCCACGTTACAGTATTAGTGCTTAGATATGGGGGGACAACGTAGGCCCGACAATAAGTCGTAAGAAACTAAAAAAAAATTGTATAAACGAGAGAGTTAACAAATGTTAACAAGCGTCTAGAAATCTAGAAGGCCTAATCTAGGGTTCTGTACCCAAAGGGTAAAAACGGGACCCAATTACTGAGACTCCGCGGTCCGTCTGTCTGTCTGTCTGTCTGTCACCAGGCTTTATCTCATGAACCGTGATAGCTAGACAGTTGAAATTCACAGATCATGAATTTCTGTTGCCGCGATAACAAAAAATACTAAAAACAGAATAAAATAAATATTAAAGTGGGGTTCCCACACAAAAATCGTGACTTTTTTGCCGCTTTTTGCGATAATGGTACGAAACCATTCGTGCGCGACTCCGACTCGCACTTGGCCGGTATTTTTGTACTTAATGTTTACTGTCTCTGTCTGTTTACTTACATCGGGTAAAAATCTGTTTGAACCCATTCCCTCTTACAAATAAACGCGGAATAAAGTTATACCAGGTATAACAAAGGAATAACCATACATTTTCATAGGTTTATACTTGGTATAACTTTATTCCGCGTTTATTTGTAACAGGGAATGTAGGGTTTAAGCTATGCCTCTCTCCTTTCTAATGTTGACTGTGCATTGCAAAACTAATCAATAAATATATTTAATGATGCATTGTGTACTCATTGGCCACTAGTTACAGTACCTAGTTAAAATGATTGCATTTGACTTTATTACTATTCATAAATAATAATTTAAATGAAATTGCACACTTTATATAATATGTTCTAGTACTATTAAAATTAATATTCAACTTAAAGCGTATATTGGTTGTAATAAATGTTGGTTTTATTTATGATTTATTATGATGAACAAGAATCTAAAGGTAGACCAGAATAGAGGCAACTTAAATAAACTTAATTAATTCAACTCCATCAACAAAGTTAATTGTCAAGATTTTTATTTACAAGTTTTTGGTCAAATCTTGCAACTAAAGCTAGCGTCGCTTGCTATTTTAAAACCAAATTAAATTTTTATTTTTTTTATTTTTAGTCAGTTATCCCAATCGACCGAGCTAAAACACCGCACACACATTTTTTGTTTAGATAACAATACATAGCTAAAAAACTAGTATTTTTTTTTTGTTTTTAATTGATTAAATTCATTTTTGTTGCGTTTATTCTGTTGCTGCATCTTATAATATGGGTTTTGCTTTGAGCTGCTGTATAAGCAACAGTAAAAAAACGGATCCTTTATAGTAGATAGTAGGTAAATAAAAGTCATCATCATTTCATCCAAAACATGTCCACTGCTGGACACAGGCCTCCCCCAGGCGTCGCCACATTGACCGATCCCGTGCATCTCGCAACCAGCGCATTCCCGCAACCTTAACCAGGTCATCGGTCCACCTGGTGGGAGACCTTCCAACGTATCGTCTGCCGGTTCGCGGTCGCCATTCCAGAACTGTTTGGCCCCATCGGCCATCCGTTCTGCGTGCAATATGCCCTCCTCACTGCCACTTTAGTTTCGCAATCCTTCGGGCTTTGTCGGTAACTTTGGTTCTCCTGCGGATATCCTTATTTCTGATGCGATCACGCAAGGAAACGCCGAGCATAGCCCTCTCCATTGACTTTTGGGTGACTTTAATTAAGCCTTCTGATAAAGCCCATTGTTAGCTACCACGTCTCGATCCCATAGGTAATTACTGGCAACACACACTAAATAAAAATAAATAGTGGTATTAAGTAGTTTAACAATTTCATTCGCTATCCCAAATATTCAGTACAAAACCTCCACTAATGGACTTATCAATGTTTTAAATGCTGGCTAGCCGAAATGACGATTTATTCCGTTTTAATACCACTGGTATTTGTTTCAACTCATATTTATTTTCTATTCCGAACGAATACCACCCTTTAAATAAATAAATTTAATGAGCGAACGAACACTAACAACTTGAATTTGGTACAGTCAGTTCAGTCAAACCTAATCAAAAACTTTTTTTTATTTCAATTAAATGTCTTATAATTACATACAAAGCATTTTTACTGACTGTACCTTATATCGTTGCACTTGTTTTGGTATTAGTTTTAACAATGGTATTCGTTCGGAATAGAAAATAAATATGAATTGAAACAATTACCAGTGGTATTAGATGTTGGTATTAGAATGGAATAAATTGAAATGAACGAAGGTTTTCAAAGAAAAAACTGCAATAACCCTACAGTTGTTATAGACGCGAACGTTTGTATGGACGGATCAACGACCACGGTCGATGGGATGGGTGGATGTTTATAACTCTTTCACGCAAAAACTACTCAACCGATTTTGATGAAACTTTACAGTAGCATAGCTTATAGGTGCTTACATCAAAATAAAACATACTAACGCTTTCATTAATAAACGTAGAAGTACTAAAACTTTAAAATAAAACTCACTTAATTAGTCAGACGGACATATTCAGGTTACACCACGAAGGGTAGGTAGTTTAGGTACTATTCGATGCACTTTTGCGCGGGGGCGAGATGGGGTGCAATGCATAAATACAGGCGAGGGAGGGAAGAATACAAAAATAGGGTGCCAAGAGCTACCGGCGCCATCTTGAAATCACCCTCGCTATGTCGATTTTTCGTGATGAGGGAGATTTTTATTTCCACATCGCATGTTGATTGTTCTTCAAGTTTAAGTTAGGAATAAGTTTTAACGATGTGCTGTTTTAAAGAACTTACTTTAGTATTGTGTTTTTGTAATGGTAAAACATGTGAATTGCACTTTGATTTTAAATTTTTTTCAGCAAGAAATGCTAATTCATATCGCTGCCCATGCTGAGATAGGAGCGGTGCCTTTTTGGTCTAGAGAGGGTTTTTTTTTTAGATATTTTTTTTGCTTTTCTCTCGTCTCCTGTACGAATCACAAATAAACATTTTTCTTTCTTTCTAATTAGACATGCTTATTACTTGGGGTTGAAATCAAAAGAAATTTTCTTGGTGTTTTATTAACTTTTAATAAGGTTTGCTCGTGGTGGAATATGATTAAGTTAAGACTTAATAAGGATATCTTAATTAGTCTTGCAATTATTTTTCTTTTTGGTCTAGACGAGACGTATGTGCAGGGTTTTAAAATTAGAAAATATTTTGAGTTGGTATTTCTTAGTAATGATATCAGAATGCTATTAAAATGGAACCTTATTTAGAATTTGCCATGTTTTTGCTGGCAATAAACAAGACACTATATAGCAACTGAGGCGTTAAATTACAATAATGGCCTAAAATTTTTGTCTGAAATTTTATGTCTATGTTAGTTACTTCATACCATTTTCAATTCCCCAACTTATGAATACTTCCATCAAGAATAAAAAAACCGGCCAAGTGCGAATCGGACTCGCGCACGAAGTACATCATCTGTGAAAATTTCAACTGTCTAGCTATCACAGTTCATGAGATACAGCCTAGTGACAGACGGACAGACAGACAGACAGACAGACGGACAGACAGACAGACGGATCACGGAGTCTTAGTAATAGGGTCCCGTTTTTACACTTTGGGTACGGAACCCTAAAACTACTTCAAACGTAACAAGCAAAAAAACTAAGTAGATGATTACATATTACCCATCCATCAAGAATTCCAGAAAACAATTTAAATTATATTCAGACACACACATTGCAATCAAGAATTGTAGATTCTCCCTCATTCATAACTCAGCAATATGTATATTCAAAGATGATAAACTAATTATACAAACAATGCATATCTATCAAGAATTGTTTTTGTACCTAATCTAATTCATATTCCAACAATATTATTCAAACACGATAAACTAAAGTGCGTGCATATCAAAACCACATCTATCTGCGATTCTCCATCAGCTTGCCACTTGATTTAGGATCAGGAAACACCATGAACCATTAATTAGCAACTTTCTTATACACATTATATAAATGTTCTACTTCTAACTAGCTCCTGCCAGCGGCTTCGCCCGCGTGAGTGTCGCAAATAGGGACGATTCCTGGGTATAACAAAAAAAAATTGCTTCGTCAGTTAGAAAAAACTGGTCAAGTGCTAGTCGGACTCGCGCACGAATGGTTTCGTACCACTATCGAAAAATACGGCAAAAAATATCACGTTTGTTGTATGGGAGCCCAACTTAAACATTTATTTTATTCTGTTTTTGTATTAGTTGTTATACTGGCAACAGAAATATATCATCTGTGAAAATTTCAACTGTCTAGCTAGCACGGTTCATGAGATACAGCCTGGTGACAGACAGACATACAGACGGACCGCGGAGTCTTAGTAATAGGGTCCCGTTTTTACCCTTTGGGTACGGATTCTAAAAATATTGGACACGTCTTTTTTGATTTACCAAATTAATAAACATTTACAATTGTGACGTCACTTGTAAAACTAAAATGTGTGTACAATAACGTGTGACGTCTGCTCTCGTAAAAGTACTTGTCCAATATTTTTTGGTAGGTAATATAACTGAAAGACCAAGAATATATCCCAAGGCAATATACTCCCGTGATAAAAAAACCGGCCAAGTGCGAGTCGGACTCGCGCACGAAGGGTTCCGTACTATTATCGCAAAAAACGGCAAAAAAATCACGTTTGCTGTATGGGAGCCCCACCTAAATATTTATATTATTCTGTTTTTAGTATTAATAGTTGTTATAGCGGCAACAGAAATACATCATCTGTGAAAATTTCAACTGTCTAGCTATCACGGTTCATGAGATACAGCCTGGTGACAGACGGATAGACAGACAGACAGACAGACAGACAGACGGACCGCGGAGTCTTAGTAATAGGGTCCCGTTATTACCCTTTGGGTACGGAACCCTAAAAACATCATAAATCCCAATCCAGTCTATTCCCCATCCTGACATAGTCTATCCGTTTTCCAAGTTTGATCCAAAACCGTTCAGCCATTAAGACGTTAAAAAGACAAACAGACAGACATACAAAGTTACTTTCGCACTGCAGTAGTATGGATTGCAAATTCACAAATAAATTTGCTATGCAACTTAATAAATTATATACTAGGAATATCAAACACTATTCCATAAAAAAAACAGTTTCCTTATCACTGTGGCATCATGACGCCTTTAACATTGCATGGTGGGTGGCAACCAATGGAGTTGCAGCTAGAAATAATTGCTAGTCGCGGAAACCACGCCCTAACATTGTAAGGAGGTTAAATAATGACTTCAGGTGCTTACTTACTAATTGTTATTCTGATAACCCCGTTGTGAATAAGCGGTATGGTGGTATAAATATATGTTTTATCAATAGTTTGTAGGGGTATTGTGCATCCTGAATAGTCTATATTATTTTATAGACTATGCTATGGTGTTTTACCATGTGTACCGAAAATGGTGGCTGTATTGTTCAACTGGATGTGCTTGTGACTTTGCTCGCACGTGTATTTCTTTGCTTAAGAGAAAATAATCTAGAATTCTATACAAATAAACACCTAAAAGGTTTTCAAGGATTCATCATTGAATAAACGTATATACTTTTTTTTTCGCGGCATTATTACGTATTTTTCTACCTCCCGATCGAATTTTTTTTGCCAATATCTTCAAAATAGGAAGGTGTTTAGGTATAGACAAAAAAATCTATACAATAGCTATCATCATATCAGCCGGAAGACGTCCACAGCTGGATATAAGCCGCCCCCAAGTGTCACCACATTGACTGGTCCCGTGCGTCTCGCATCCAGCGGATCCCCACAATCTTCACCAGAGAGTGAGATGCCTTCCAAAGCAACGTCTTACGGTTCGCGGTCGCCACTCCAGAACCTTTCTGCCCCATCGGCCATCCGTTCTGCGAGCAATGTGCCCTGCCCACTGCCACTTGAGTTTGGCAATTCTTCGGGCTATGTCGGTAACCTTGGTTCTCTTGCGGATCTCTACATTTTTGATTTGATACATCTACTATGGCTATAGAAAATATCATTAGAAAAAATGTTTATCGTATCCATTTCAAGTAAAAACTTGTTTTTGTAACCGTATCACTCACATTTCAATAATTCCTTTGTATCGTTACATTTTATTTATCTCAAAATCACAAACTAAATACATACCAATTTTTCATCACGATAACTACCCCCATAAATAAGTACATAATGATGTACTAACCATTGTGATTACATCCCCCTGATGAAAAAATGACGAAAAAAACCTTAGGGGTAACTTCCACCCTCGCGTTTTTTGCCGTCCATCAGTCACCCCCGTTTTTGATTTTTCGTATCTATTGGTACATAATAGGTATCGATTTTGGGGTTGTGTCGCCTTTGTGTTCGGTTCTATAGAGTAAAAGATTTTTATGTAATGGTGCATGTTTCATGTTCATTGGGCTGTAGTTGTCGAGGGTACTTGCTTTTTGTGTTTTGTTTGGGTACATAACTTTGTTTTTTTTTTAATTCAGACCTATATGTATTTAGTACTTACCTTAATATTGTACAAACAAGCAAAAAGATTAATAAAAACCTTAACCCGAATACAGTTTTTTTAAACCTTTTAGTAACGTATCGATTGACAACTTATTTATCAAAATCGGATGAATAATTTAGGCGCTACGGAGAAACATCTATACATACAAATAAATAAAATTGAAGTGTCTGTATGTAATATCAAAATAACAACGTTTTATTGAATGCACGTGAAAGTATATACGGTACTAACAATAAATAAGCAATTTTTAAGATTTTTGTCTGTCTGTCTGTCTGTTTGTTCCGGGTAATCCCCAAAATGGCTGGACCGATTTTGACGGGACTTTCCCTGGTAGATAGCTGATGTAATAACGAGTAACATAGGCTACGTTTGATCACGAGAAAATTCATAGATGCGGCGGGAAAATAAAAAAATAAAAAATACAAGTTTGACGCGGGCTAAGTCGCGGGCAACAGCTAGTACGTAAATAAATACATAGACTGCTAAAATCATAACCCTTACTGCTTCGCCGTAGTCGGGTAAAAAGTATCAATTAATAATCACATCTGTGGTTATAGACTGAGTGATCATCAGCAATAACGGTTATTAAAACTCAAAATAAATATAATTAATATATTCCTCTTCCCTCCGCGCGCTCGCATTGGTTAGCGGTGATTTGTTCGCTCCCTGATTTTAATTGCAATTGTCGTGTTCCGAAATTTATTTCCGGCTTGTGAGTTGCTGTCGATTGTGTATTTTGTGATAAGTGCTGGTATCGTAAGTTTTTAAACGTGTTTACGTCCGTTTTTTACTTGTAATTAGTTAATTTCGTCAGCTATCGGTGAGTACATTTACTTTTCTTGACGTGTGGGTATATCGAAATAATTGTATTCTCCGTTAATCTTTCACTTTTTTCGTTCTAATCCGTTTATTCATTTGATTTGCGTTTATAACTATGTTGTCTATTAATGATGACCCACCTGATCGTGGTGGAGATATATTATTTCAACGTAACAATAAACAAAGGTCGCCGTCGACCTCCGCTAATGCTAAACGTTTGTTTAGTGAAATGTCTCCTTCGTACATTTCACCCGAAGTCAGATCAAAACGACTGCAAACATCGGAGTCCATTGAAAGGTCTTCGCCGATATTAAATGCAAGCAGTGCAAGCAATGACGACTATTGTGATTTGGTTTCTCAGGCGTCTGCATACCTGTCTAAAATTAACGACCTTGTTAATGACCAAGGGTCCCGCATAAATGTTGCAAATAAATCCGCTATTATGGACATGACTCAACGCATAACGGGTATTGTTTCCTTGCTAGCCATAAAATCATCTGCTAACGAAACCAAATTAGCCAATACGGAACGCGAATTAGACAAAATTAAATTTAATTCCGGTGTCAACATTGCCAAGTCTGATGTCAGTAATATTTCATATGCTGACAAATTAAAACTTCGTTTACCCAAAATTGCTCCAGTGGTAGACTCACGTGCCAAACTTCCGTGTCTTGTGGCTTACCCCACTGATGAGCGATCAAATGATTACACAACTTCTTCCGCGACTAAACAAGCGCTCATGAAAGCAATAAATCCTAGTGACGGTTTTCAAATTGTAGGTGTCAAGAAAGCTGCGAAGTCTGGTGTCGTGTTACGTGTCGCTAACGATAATCAAATAAAAAAATTACAATCGGTCGATGCCATTAGGTCCGCTGGCTTGCGACTTGAGAAACCAAAAGGCCGTAGGCCTCGTATTTTAGTCAAAGACGTCCCATCGTCAATGGAGGACAGTGCCTTTTTGCATGCGTTGTACTGTCAAAACATTAAAGACGAGTTGCCATTAAAAGAAGACGACTTTATTAAATCAACAAAAATTATACGTAGGCGTTCGCTAGACAACGGTCGGAAATGGATAGGCATAGAACTCGAGTCCGCGGTCCGGAAACATTTAGTCTCGACTAAAGATAAATTGTTTATTGATTGGGCGACTTGCCGTTTCATTGATGATGTCGACGTAGTACGTTGTGCACATTGTCAACAGTTCGGTCATGTTAAGAAACACTGCACTATTAAATCACCTACCTGCGCTAATTGCTCTGAGGCACATGAAACCAAAGACTGCCCGCATAAGGATAATTTAAATTATACACCGTCTTGCGTAGCGTGCAAACGATCAAAGAAACCATCTGACCATCGCTGTGGGTCACCTGGGTGTGCTACTTATAAACTTAAGCTCGAACAACTGATCCTCAACACCAATTACTAAGAAAATGGATAGATTAACCATAGGACAATTAAATCTCCACAACGATAGGGTGGCGACTTCTGAACTGGACAAACTAATTATCGATTATAACTTAGATATAGTGCTCGTTCAAGAACAATATCAAAACGTGCGGTTACGTCACAAAGTAGTACAGTTGGATGGCAAAGCACGAGCTGGAATTTACGTGGCGCGTTCTTCTAACTTCACAGTAACGTCTTTACGTAACCTTATGACACCCCATTGTGCCGTTGCGGAGGTCTCATCGTCTTCTTTTAAAGTTTACGTTGTGAGCTGCTACTTTCAATATTCAGACCCTGTTGCTCCTCATATACATAACCTCCGTCATGTCTTGCAGTCGCTCGCGGGCTGCAAAGTTATCGTTGGCGCTGATGTTAATGCGTCTTCGAGTCTATGGTATGGCAAAGTTCGGTCTACGGATTATGAACGACGCTGCGCTGTTGAAGATTTCATTGCTGAAATGAATCTGACTATTCATAATACCCCTGACGCACCACCAACTTTTTGCAGCCAAATGGGCGAATCTTGTATTGACGTCACACTTTCTAGTGCAGACGTACGCTTGGATAGGTGGCGTGTCCTACCGGACGCGTCTTGTAGTGATCATCGTTTGATCGTGTACGAATTTGTTCCGGTTTTTACTCAGGGTACGTCACATGTCATTGGCAACTTTAGGTATAAATGTAAGGGTGCTAATTGGGAATTCTTTAGCTCGCTTCTTGCGTGTCACGCCAAAGACTTCACTCGTGTTGGGCTGTCAGCTGAAGAAAGTGCTGAAATTATGTCAGACACCTTCACTTACTGTGCTGACATTGCCATTGGTCGTGGATCTGTGACCAATATACGTAGATGTGATTGGTGGTGTGACTACCTAAATGAACAGCGTAAAAGTTATCGCCGAGCGCGTAAACATCTTAACAAGCTTAAAAAACGTAAGGTCACCGGTGACCCTCTTTCCATTGCGTTAAATACGTTTAGAGTTGCCAGGTCCCGCTACAGAGCTTCGGTGGAAAAATCTAAGGGTAATTTATTGCGTAAAATAGTAGATAAATTAGATAAAGAAGGTCCGTGGTCTCCTTTATATCATGAGTTTAAAGCCAATCGGTCAGTCGACCTCGCGTTTGTTCAGAACATTAAAGTAAATAATAAACACACCACCAGTATTGAGGAAACAACTGAAGTTTTGCTGAATACTCTTATACCTGATGACTTACTTGCTAATGACAACGACTACCATCAACAGATCAGAGCGTGGGCAGCTGTACCACCTGAATCACCAGCGTCAGACCTTCCATCCACTGACGAATTTATAAACGTTGTCAAGAGGTTACCACTCAACAAGTCATCGGGTGAAGATAAAATATCTAATCGGATGATTATAGAAGCGTGTAAAACAGCCGCTGATGCGATTTTGACCGTTTACAACCGTTGTATTGCGGAGGGCGTTTTTCCTCGTATATGGCGTCGCGGATTTATACGAATCATCCCGAAAAATGGCGACAAGCCCCCGGACGACCCTAAGTCGTACCGGCCCATAACATTACTTCCATCTTTGGGAAAACTCCTGGAGCGCCTTATCGTTCCACGTTTGCTACCGGACGGACCAAAATTTCATAACAATCAATTCGGTTTCACTACTGGAAAATCTACCGTAGATGCGGCCCTTACTGTTAGGCAAATAGTTAATACATCTGAACATAAGTACGTAATTGGGATTTTTCTAGATATTTCTGGGGCTTTTGATAACGCATGGTGGCCAATGCTACTACTTAAAATGAAAATTCGGGGCTGCTATAGAAATATATATAATCTAGTTTACTCTTACTTTTTGAATGGTTCCGCGAAGCTCAAACTCGGCCATCATTCCATGTCGAAGTCTCTCACCATGGGATGTCCTCAGGGTTCGGTTATTGGTCCGCCTTTATGGAATTTAGGCTTTGATGATTTCCTCGCGATTCCTCTTCCAAGCGGCTGTTCATTAACCGGTTACGCGGACGACGCTCTTCTGCTCATTCAATCAAGTACTCGAGCTGGACTCGAGAACTTGGCTGACACTTGCCTACGATTGGTATCTCAGTGGGGCGATCGAAACCGCCTGACCTTTGCTCCGCACAAAACTTATCAACTCATTTTGAAGGGTAATCTTAAATCGTGTCCTACTATTAAATTTAATAACGTTCCCGTAAAAAGGAAGCAGTCCGTGTGCTATCTTGGTCTCGTGTTAGAGAGGAATTTTGCATTTATAGATCATATTAAAATAGTCGGTGAAAAAGCAAAAAAAAATTTCTATGCCTTAACGAGAATATCTAAATCTACGTGGGGTCTGTCTTTTTTAACTTTAAAAACTATTTATGGGGCTACTTACTTGGGTTGTATTTGCTACGGGGCGCCAGTTTGGGCTGATAGGGCCACCATAGGGGCGGTGCGACGTAAGTTGCTTCAGAGTCAGCGTTTGGCTTTGATATTCTTATGCAAAGCGTACAGGACGGTTAGTACTGAGGCCTTACCGGTACTTGCTGGCGTACTTCCGGTCGACCTTGAAGTGCAGCGACGTGCTGCAATGTACTATTCCGCACGAGAGACCACGGACGCGAACTTTTTAACGCGGAGTGACCGTGAGAAAATCTCTAGATTATTTAAACCACCTATTGACGTCTGGGAGGAACTTTTATCCGAATGGCAATGTAGGTGGGATAATTCTATCAAGGGCCGACATCTCCACCAATTCTTTCCATCCGTTCGCGTTCGGCTGGCCAGGACGTGGCTGGAGGTGGATCACTGTGTTGCCCAATTTCTCACAGGGCATGGTAACTTTAAAAGTAAATTGTTTTCCTTCAAGCTCGTTGCCTCGCCTTTATGTCAGTGTTCTACATCTGACTGCGAATATGTACAATCTGCACATCATATCTTATGGGAGTGTATTCTTTGGCAGAATGAACGTAATATTATGTTGAATAATGTAGAGGCTACCTCAGGAGTTGTTTACTATACGGACCTTGTGGAAACTAGAACAAATTTCCGTGCGTTCAAGCGTTTTTGCCATACCTATTATTGGAATCAAACATAGCAGCTCACAATGTTAGGACCCATTAATTATTAATTCTTATTTTTATCCGTGGTGCTAGGCAACTGGGCTTATCCCAGTTGTAAACGACCCTTTGTGCCTAGTGGCCTTGTTTGTTCTGTCTCCTGCTTGATATGGAGGGAAGTGGAAATTTATGTTTTTTCCTACTCCTCCGTTATTCTTTTCTGATTAATTTCGTTGCGGGATCCAAGACAGTTAAATTCATTCTCCGGGACTTCGTCGAGCTTCATTGCCTCGGCGCTTTTCTGGTGGTCGCCACTGTTGATTCTGGCTTTCAGGAGTTGCAGTGGTTTGGGAATAGTGCGGTGGGTTTGTCCCAATTTAAAATAATTAATATATAATAATAATAATAATATATATTTATATTTTTTCCCTCTCCTCTTTGTATTTGTATATACAAAGCTAGTTTGCTTGTTTTTTTTTTAATTTTCTTATTATTTTATTCATATTAAACAAAACAAAAATTATATATATACATGGGATTGAACATGTGACATTTCGGTAGCTCTTGTCAGCACGTATTTGCGTCTATACATTTTGGACTGTTCGCAAATTGTTTTCGCTGATAGGATTCTAACATAAAAACTTTTCACAAAAAAATAAACCGTCTTCAAAAGCAAAATACTAAAAAGTGCAAAATAAGTTATTATATGTAATAACGTTTCGGAAGTTGGTGTCGAAAAATTACAAAAACCACCAAGACACCAGGCGAAACGAACGTTATTTTGTGGTCGGTTTATTATTTTAAGAAAAAAAAAATCTCTCGTTTTAGTTTTAGTGCACCAACACTAAAAATTAGCAAGTTCTATAGTAAGTTACGTAAAGGATTGACAAAATACCCATAATACGAGAAAGTCAATTTAAAAATTCGTGTTGTTTGTCGCTAAGGAGTTCTGTTGTATGCTCCATATCTTGAAAACTGCTGGACCGATTTTGATGAAACTTGAACTATTCCCTAAGTTGAAAGATAATTAATCCAACAAAAATAATGATGACGAAATGCGTGGAAAAACATACAAACAAACATACATACACTTATGGAATTTGGCACACGTGTGTAACATATGTGAATATTGTGCAGTTCCAACAATATTACATACATACGTATTGAAATGATTAACTCCGTTTTTTTACTGAATACAAAGCAAGTTTCATCAAAATCGGTCCAGCAGTTTTCAAGATACGGAGCATACAAGTCGGTGTCGAAAAATTATAAAAATAAGAGGTACCAAAGACAGCGACTTCCGAAATTATAGTTATTTTGCACTTTTTTTGTCAGTCAGTCAGTATATTTTTTTGTGAAAAAGTTTTTGAAGTCGGTAATTAGGAAACATTTGACAGACTTAGTGTTACGAAGTTGAGAAGTCTTCACCAAGAAGGGACCAGCGAAGTCCGTTCCAACCGAAGCAAATGTGTTGAGTGGAATTATGGGTACAATACGATTATACAGTTTGATTAATTACAATTTTAGGAAAAGATTATTCTGCACTGTGAAATGTAAGTTAATCTTAAAATAAAACCTTTCTCGGATAGTAAGTAAAATAAACCTTTACTTTCAAAGTGTATTTCAAAGTAATAACGTGCTATCAAAAAAGGGACACTAAAACCTAGGTTTTACATCAAACTCTCAAATGTATGAAATAGAAAATTATGTTAGTTGTAAAGTAGTTTTCGCTCCAGTTTTCTGTAGTGAGTTCGTAATTTTTTGTCTTGTTATTTTTGAAGAAAATTAGATTGGAGTAGTTTTATAATTATACTGAACTAGCTGTCCCCCGCGGCTTCGCTCCCGTCAACTGACTACCTACCTACCTTACCCTACCTACTCTATCCTACCCTACCCTACCCTAGCTACCTACCAACATTTTTTAAATTTTTCATCCAAAAAGTAGCCTATGTCCTTCCTCAGGATACCACCTATCTCCTTGCCAAATTTCATTATATTCCGTTCAGTGGTTTAGGCGTGAAAAGATAAAAGAAAGTCATACAAACAGTCAGAGTTATTTTCGAATTTATAATATTAGTATGCATCCCACTGCTGGGCCATCCTCATGATTCCTCTTGTTTGTTGGTGTTTTCACAAAGTGCCAATTACTCCGTCAACTTGTTATTAAACAAAGTCAGGCAATAAACTAAAGCGTATGCATAAATTCCTCCCCAAAAGAAATATTTAATTGAAAAAAAATACCTCTAAACAAATGCATAATGAACTCTTGAAATCAATTAACAATTCGCTGAGTTTAATAAAACAATTTAATTAATTAGCTCCTGAAAGTTTCGCGAAGTTTCATAAGGGGTTGAGTTTTTCTCCGCACTTGGGGGCGAAACTGGACTCTCGTTATTGCCGACTTTGTAGGTTTCACCCCGCTTTTTATTTAATATTTTTTTACTGGAAAAAGGTTGAGCTTATGAATCTATAACAGCATATTAATCCAGTCTTAGGCCTTTAGTTAGGAAGATGAGATGAGCCAAGGAATCAGTATGGTTGAGGTGGCCTGGTTCCTTCTTTTAATTAGACTTTTTACAATGATTTCAATAATCTTTATAGCCCTTTGCTATGAATAGTTACAGCACTGATAACAACATTTGTGCCACATGTTAAATTTAGTCTTGTTATATATTTTTATTTATTTTTTCCTTTGTATAGATTCTTTTACTGATTGTTTTGTGAATGTGTGAACATTGTAGGCCTTCTAGATTTCTAGACGCTTACCCTCTTACCAATAAACGCGGAATAAAGTTATACCAAGTATAAACCTATGAAAATGTATGGTTATTCCTTTGTTATACCTGGTATAACTTTATTCCGCGTTTATTTGTAAGAGCGTTATTGTATAAACGAGAGAGTTAACATTTGTTAACTCTCTCATTTATACAATTTTTTAGTTTTTTTGGTTTCTTACGACTTATTGTCGGGCCTACAACTAACATGGGAATATTGTAAAAACAAACCAATTTTTTAAAAGAGTAACCGTGGAGTTTCTTGCCGTTTCTTCTCCAAAGGAAACGACCAACCCGAACCGTACACCTTTTGTCGACGTTTTATAAGTGCCCATGTAGGCCTATGTGAAATAAAAAACATATGATTTGATTTGTAGTCTGATGATGATCTAGCTGGAAATGCTACCCTGTTTCAGGAGCAAAAATCATCGCGGCAAGACAGATGACGTCCACCAATCCGCACTGGGCCCGCGTGGTGGATGCCGGCCCACTGCCTCTTTCACAGAGAGGAGGCCTGTGTCTTAGCAGTGGGGACGTTAAAAAGCTGATGATGATGATGATGACACGATTAGATTGCGATTGGTTTTCGTTCTAGAAACTGTATTTTTACAGTTAAGAGGATGGTAAGAGGTAAGTATTTTAGAAAGAACAGGGGGGTGACCATACGCTCTGAGAGTAAGGTTAATTTGAGATCGCGTAAGTGACAGATGTATACATGTCATATACATCTGTCCCTTACACACACTCAAAATAACCTTACTCTAAGAGCTTATGGTTACCCCCTGGGATTGGAACAAATCTATGGATCTGGACTACGAAGAGTACTATAAACCACTAAACCACTTTAACCACTATTCCAGTTGTTTTTCATAACCCCAGTCCATTGCTCGAATAAAAAACCGGCCCTTTTTCCCAACCATCAAAAATATTTTTTCACATCCGCACACCAAAAACTTTTTTCTTAAGTACTTACTACACAAATAAAAATCCTAAAATCTCCGTATTATTACTAGAGATTATATCTGCAAACGTTATGTAAGTACGTAAACTGGTTCTCCGTACAATCCCATAGGCAACGGGTTCCATTGATCTTAAGAAAACATTCCCCCTGTGAACCAAGTTGTACGCCGCAAGAAGTACTTACTGTTGAGAAAAAAAAACAATCTGAATGTTGTTTTGAGGTGGTGGTTCCGTAGAAAATGGAACCATCACCTATGAATAATTAATTTATTGGAGGTTTGAAAGATGCTTTTGGTATTTCAAAAACAACTATAATTAAAAAAAAATTGAATTGTCTAGACAATTATTTAATCATAATATTATAAATGCGAAAGTTTGGATGTATGTGTATATGTTTGTTAGTCAATCACGCCAGAACGGCTGAACGGATCTGGTTGAAATTTGGCACAGAGATATATTATAGTCAGGAATAGCATATAGGATTTTTTTTCCCGGGTACCTACATGTTACCTCGGGATAATTTTCGACAATCATGCGGACGAAGCCGCTGGCAGAAGCTATTAAGGAATAAATGATTACGTACAATCAGCAATGTCATCAACATTATTTCAATATGGATATTTTTTATTCATACGTTCACCTATAAACTGTGTGTTAGTTGTTAACATCACAGCTCAATCAAATAGAGAAAATATAATTACTACGGTTTCATATCATCAGAACAAGGTATTGGTTTAGTGTGACAAGCAAACTAATTACATAACACACTTTCTACCTCAATTTGAAGGGTTCTGTAGAAAATTCCAATTAAGTTTGAAAAATTCGTTTTCTCAACCACTTGACTTACTTTCTTGTAACTTGTAAGTATATCCCCTTGAGTGTTAATTAGTAGACACAATAGAAACAAGGCACACAAAGGAATATATGAATGTTGTTGTATTGTCAAAATTAATGACTTTGCCAATTTATTGTGTTAGCCAATAACCCTGCAGTGGCGTGATTCACAGTTTACTAAGTATATATACTTACAGTTATTAAACCGCTCAGTTTCACAATTTCACTACGGAACCCTAATACCGATAACCTACGAGTGAAGTTCAAGTTTGTAGAACTGGTTTCTGCCGCTAGCTTGGACCTGTTCCAGCCCAAGGTTGGAATAGCGGTGTGCTGCTAATAACGTGTAGCTAGCCTGAAGAGGAACGGGAGTCATCTGGCGAATGATGAGTGGGGGAGTAAGAAAGGCTTTTTAAAGATTTTGTGGAAGGAAGAAAAGAGTAAGGTCAGGTTCATCATCATCATCGTCATATCAGCCAAAAGACGGCAACTGCGGAACATAGGCCTACCCCAGGCGTCGCCAAATTGACCGGCCCCGTGCGTCCCGCATCAGGTCAGTTTGCTGGAAGATTATTGAAAAAAAATATGACAAATTATCAAACGCGCGATAACTAATGGAATTGCTTGAATTAATTTTCAACAGCCAATCGCAGAACTTGACTTGCGATTAAATAAAAAAACGTCCAAGTTTTTCTCAGAAACCGGCAAGTAAAATATACCTATGGTTCTTTAGGTAGAAAATCTTAGCTAAAAAGTCATGCTACTCCAGAGTTGAGACAGGATAAGATGAATTGCACGGTTGGTTTGCATAATAATAAAAAAAGATTAAATAATCATATGAAGTATAAAAAACATTAAGGATAAGGTATTTTTGTCCCAAAGTTTTTATTAATAAAAGGGCAAACACATCAGCAACAAAATAATGTTTGTTAAGTTATGCATAAATAAGGACAGCAGTAAAAAGCAAAAGATATTTTATCCCACGGCCAGAAGAAAAAAAATCACAACCAAAAAAAAGTCCTTCATTAAAGTCACACGTTTTTTCCTTAAAAAAAGTTAACAAAAACAAAAAAAAGAATCACAAACATTAATTCAAAATACATCTACCGTAAGCGAGTTAAGTGGCAAACATAGACAAAAAAAAAAGAAAAAAGGTCTTGGGTTCCATAATTAAAATTCCGTTCACACATCGGATCAATTTTTGCGCACAAAAAATTTGAATAACAAAAACGTATAAGAGGTTTTTTTCTTAGAAAAAAAGTGCAAGCGTAATCTTTTTTTATGATAATTTGGAGGGTACGTTTTACCTGCTGTCACTTAAGGATCGATTTATCAATAGAGGTGTTGATCCGTTTCTTTTCAATCGTTTATTTATCTGGCACGAGCCGATACTAATAGGGGATCAATATGTTTTTTTTAACTGTTAAGTGTGGCAACAATTGAGTTATTTGTTGACAGGTATTGTTGGGTTTATGATTTTAGGGTGCATCTCTAGGTTTGTTGTTATGAAACCACAGAATAGCATAAAAGATAAATTCTGAAATGGGAGCCGCTCGCTTTAAAGGGCTGGAATCACTACCTATTGTAACTATGTCCACTCGATTTAAACCTAATCGGAATAATCACTACCGTACTCCTTTTACCTCACACTACTGTTATCAAAGACCCATTCTTATACTTCAAAAATATTCAAATTCAAGTCTCAATCACTTTCATTAATAATCAATATCAGAAACTTTTCAAAAATGATTGTTTATTTATTAACACGTAGTGCATTAATTTTACCTGGTAAGACCCAAACTAACAATAAATTAATGTTAGTAGACTACAGAATGTTTACTAGGTTGAAATTGACATTAGAATGCCGTTCGCATTCTGTCATTCTCAATCTGTTAAAAACTCTTAAAAATACGGGAATCGCCTTTCGGATATGTTTTCACTGAAGACTGTAAGAGTTACATATTGAACTATTTGAAGAGGGAAGAATTAAATTTATAGATAAGTTAACGGATGCATATATAAAGCCAAGACAAGAGTAACTATACTTCATAAAAGATAGCTTGATTTCTGCGTCATATGTCAAACTGACGTATACGTTATTGTTAGCCTGTCAAGTGCTATTGTTACTGTATTGATACCGACAGCTGTCGCAGTGATATAACTATCTTTTAAGAAGTATAGCTACTCATTTCATAATATAAAACTCTCTTGACATCTGCAGAAATACCTAAATCTTCCATATAGAGTCATAGCTTCTGCTAGCGGCTTTGTCCGCGTAAAAAGTGTTTTATTATCCCAACGGAACATTATACCGGGATACAAAGTACCATATGTGCTATCCCAGACAATAATCTATCGCTGTGCTAAATTGCATCCAGATCCGTTCAGCCGTTTTAGCGTGATTGAGTTATAAACTTACATCCAAACTTTCGGCTTTATAATTTTAAGTAAGATTAGTAAGATAAGACAAGGATCTCAAAAAAAACTGGCATGCTGTCAGCGATTATCGCTAAATGTCAAAAAATCTAAAATGTATGACATTATCAAGAGTTTTCGAAATGTCAGTCAATCCCTTTTAATATTGATTTCTCGACTATCGTTATGTTTCTCTAGACCCTCAGTAAAATACCTAAATCTTCCGCGCAGAATCACGTAAAAAGTGTAGGCACATAACCAACCAAAAAATATTCGCCTCAACAATTTCAATTTCGCTGATATCTAATTTAAGGGGAGACTTATTTTTCACCCCTAAGTGTGCGCCGCCCCTTACGCTCGCGTACTCTTTGCAAACTTCAAAGGGGGTTGCTTTCCCCCCCTTGTTAACAAACTTCCACCTATCTGCATTTTTATTTAAGTTTCGACAAAAATTTTCCACCCCTTAATTCAATTTTTTTTCTCTCAGTTGCTCTAGGAAATTAATTAGAGAACATGAAGCTGATATTCCCGTCGATTTTGAAGATTAACTGATTTGAATAACAAAGGGGATTTTGGGGGTGTTAATGTTGGAAAATAAATATGGGATAATAAAGACGTCTTGTACTTAACCAGGTACCTATCTGTATTTTTTCCTATACATTTTGGTAGCAGATACAAATATTGTATAACAGCAAAAGTTCTTGCCGAAACTTTCGATCTGTAGGGACGCAAACTCTACAAAAAATAATAATTTGCTCAACTGTCATTGTAGTCATTAGGTAACAACACGAAGGTAATTAAATGTTTTTGTTAGTAGATAGATTCTCTAAAGCAAGCAATATTATTCGAAGTGCTAAACACAAAAGTATTCTTTCAGCTTTAGCCAAAACAATCTTGTTAGGCTTCCGCGAAAATTCTATATTGAATTGTTAAAAAACTAAGTTGTTTTCATACATAAGTTCTTATGTGCTTTGCCATGTACCTAAGAAGGCACCTTATGTACCTTTCACCAAAATTAAATGTGAAGACGCCAAGAGGTGCCCCCTATTTGATTTCCATAATTGCAATAGCAAATTGCGAAAAAGAAATGCTCATTTCGGGGGTACCAGAGTGGGTGTTTAGGCAAATAATTTTCATCTTAAATATAGTACGGATAGCAACGTCATCTATCAATATTTGTAAAATAAAAAAACATTTTGTGTTATTTACTTATTTAATTTCCTTGAGTAAAAATCGTTTTAGTTTTTAGGGTTCCCTACCCAAAGGGTAAAAACGGGAGCCTATTATTAAGACTGTCTGTGTGTCTGTCACCAGGCTGTATCTCATGAACCGTGATAGCTAGACAGTTGAAATTTTTACAGATGATGCCGCTATAACAACAAATACTAAAAACAGAATAAAATAAATATTTAATTGAAAAAAACGTGACTTATTTGCGATAATGGTACGGAACCCTTCGTGCGCGAGTCCGACTCGCACTTGACCGGTTTTTTAACCAAATACACTTAATTACATTAATAATTATCGCATCAAAATTAAATGCAAGTCATGAAATGCCATTCACTGTTCAAAATTATAACTCATGCCTTCCCATTCTCTAATTATAGTTTTAGATATTTTAGAAAGACTTTGGCTGGTTGAGACGGCGATGTGGCATTTGAAAGGGCTAAATTTGAACTATTATCTTATCATACAATGATGAAAATCGCAAGTGAATAGGAAACTACACTACCTAATAAGCAGAAAGTAAGCTTGTACCATCGACGACGTAGTCTCTACTTCACGTCAACAACTGTAGCAGAAAGTTGTTTGTAAGATACAAAAGTAAATCGGAAAAGAAACGGCAAGAAGAAGAAAAGAGAAGAAAAAGGAGGGAAGGAGATAGTAAGGAGGAGGTAGTAAGGCAAAAGAGTTGCGTTACTTGCTGTTTTAATTGTCCTTTTTTACAACCCAACTCCATTTTTGCTGACGCTACAATCATGATTTCAATCGGGGAGACGTTGGCACGCGACCTCGTCTTTAATTATTTCTTTTTTCCTCAAAGCCCCAATAATAAATGCAAATAATACTCATTGCGCCATTCGCCAAATTATTGAGCCTTAAGCCAGTATTATGCAGTTCCTATTATGTACCTTCTTTCTATTGCATATTTTATGTATGTAGTACATTATTTATTTTGTTTGCGAAGGATTTCAAACACAGATGTCAAGTAGCTCCCATTCAACAAACGTGATATTTTTGCCGTTTTTTGCGATAATGGTACGGAACCCTTCGTGCGCGAGTCCGACTCGCACTTGGCCGGTTTTAATTCTCTCAAATGGATACGTGTGACGCTACTGGTGTCTGAAAATTGTGTAATCGGTATCTTAAATCTATTGTTCAACTACATTCTGAAAAACCAGACAGACTGCTATGAAACATCTCGGTATTTTTTTTTCACATATTTGGAAATGCGTTCAGGTCAGACATGACGCAGAAAATTTCTGAGGATATTATTTTTGAAATCATTTTAATCATATCTATCTATTTTATCCGTATTTGGTTGGAAAAAGTTGAGACAAAAATCATGGGCATGAGCTCTCGTACTATTAAAACAACCATCGACCCGAAAATCGAAAAAGAAGAATATTCTATCAAAGAAATATGTAAATTCAAGCCCGTATTACGAAAATTGACTCAAGACCTAACGTTCCTTACTTACCCAAAAGTAATTTTAACCAATCAAATAGGATTAAAACCAATGTTTTAAGTAATGCTTGAGTCTTCAATGAGCTTAAAATGAATAAAAGGTTTACAATAGACAGCGACCTTGTCAACAGAGGGCTACAGACGATCAAATAATAAAAGATAATTGAGATTTAAAGTAAGCTTAGAAATAAAAATAAGTCCATAAACACACTCATAAGTCATTCACCAATAAACCAAAAGGAAATAACTTAACCAATTAAAGATTCGAGATTGCCGAAGACGAAAAAAAAACTGGAAAAATCACGAAGAAAAGAAAAGCCATTAAAAACAATCACCAACAATAATTCTTGGTGAAGTTTGAACTCCAAATCTCTTGTCCTTTGCAGGGACTTGATTAATATGAAGGGAATGATTTAACCTGATCATTTTATCCTCATCTTTTAGGGAAAATAAAAAAAAAATATGGCACAGAATAGAGGTGTATAAACGTATGCTATAAATAATTAATTTTAGTATTAGTAGATATAATTAGGATCTAGGTATTCTTGGGATTGGTAGGTGGCTTCTCAAAGAAACTTATGATCAAATCTGAAGAAGGTTGGATACCTAACAAAAATAATATGTTATTATTTTATAGAGGTTATTAGAGATTAGCTTAGTGTAAGCACCACAGATACAAATCTAACTAGATGATGCGATTGTACGTACCTCGCGTTTCAAAAAACGAAGTAAAATTACGATCAATGATCGTACTTTGAGCTTTTTTATTTAGCATTATCGGCACCGGCAATCCACCGAAATCTAGAAAAATGCCTAATAATGCCATATTGAGCTGTAAAGACTAAGTATAGAAAAAGTTGGCCGAGGCATTGGAAATGCTTTCTTTCATTGGTAAGTAAATTTGTTTTTAAATTTTATGTAAAAAAAAAGTTAATTAAAAAAATCAAAAACCCCAACTGCTTGAAAAGCGAACTAAAAAGACGTAAACAAGAAGAAAATCATGATGTGCAGTCGGAGGATACATCTGGTTTTGGTCCGCCAGCTCGCGAATATGTCTTTCAACATCATCGAACTAAAAAGACGTAAACAAGAAGAAAATCATGATGTGCAGTCGGAGGATACATCTGGTTTTGGTCAGCCAGCTCGCGAATATGTTTTTCTTTTGGCTTGCGTCTTTTTAGTTCGCTTTTCAAGCAGTCGGGTTTTTTGATTTTTTTAATTAACTTTTTTTATTTACTACTTTTTAGTTATTATTTTTTTTGAATTACGTACATTCAAACATATAAGTGTTATATATTTTTGCAATCACCTCTTAAAACCCTTTATTTGATACCCCACACGAAGGTTTTGCAATAAAAATAAAAAATTGCCCCCACAAAATGGAGCCCAAAATCCACAATTTTTTTATTTTCCAATTTTAATGTAGTTATTGACACTCGCAGGGTTAAGACGAATCGATTGACGTAAGTATCATCAAAATCGGCCTACGCGTTTGGTCTCTAGAACGCCACATAGGAACAAACATACATACATACATAGACTGATAAACACATTACCCTCCTTCGGTAGTCGGGTAAATAGTGGATCGCTTGGTTTTTATATAGAGGGACTTGCGTTGTCTAGTTAGATATATGTCTGTGGTAAGCACCTGAACCCAACCTTAATATTTGCAAGCCAACTTATGGTGAAATGTATCATTGGGCTAATAATTTATTTATACCATCTTTCGGACCGCATTTAATATAAATAAAATGGCTTTGACTCTTGAATTTAATTTCTTTGAATAATTTTATTTGATTTCCTCTATGGTGAAATATGCTTGGTCCTGTGATATCAATTAAGTATTTTATACTTCAACATGTAGTAGATATTTTTAGTAGGTAACTAAACTAGGTATATATTGCATGGTCGCGGATAAATTTGAAAGAGAGTTACCGTGGCCCTGGCACAAGCAACTGAAGGAACACGGGTGGGTTTTAATCAGTAAAAGTCTGACACACCCTGCCGCTTCTCCCAGAGCGGAAGAAGTCATTGGATGATTTCCAACCCATAAAGAAAAAGTTATATGCTGCATAATCATGTTAAAAACTACTACAAATGAAGTGAACGTTTTTAAAGTCTCTTAGGGACGTTGAATCTCGGTGTTGTCATACAGTGGATGTCTTTCAAGATGCTTACCATGGGATTTTGCATTTCATTCCTCCAGTACCTAAAAGGTTAAGGTAAAAACAAAACCAGTACAAAAAATATACACAAGAGGAATAAAGTTACAAATACATTTAATTTAAAATGTTTAAAATGACTTGATAATAATAAAAATGTTGTAAGTTGTGATAAACCACAGTGAAACACCAAACTCTATTGAATAAAATACAGTCACCATTAAAAACGCAAAATGTCGAACAAATTGGCATAGCACATAAATTTTACATAAACTATTGGACAGGGGTAGTCGCACCCCATCGGTTCACCCCCGCGATTTACCCTGTGACCCTAACAAGTATGGTGGTGGAGGATTTAAAAATCGATTGCCTTTAGTTCAGTGGTATGGATCTGTGAATACCATGGTTGAAATAGAGGTCAGATGTGACGGTCATCAGGCCATGGATGATAAGGAAGATTGAAGAAAGAAAGAAAGAAGATATTATTTAAAATTGTGTTAAAGGGAACTCGTGGTATTTTTTAGGAACTTGTGGAAAAAAAGGATAAAGATAAAAGAAAATATATTTTTATGGTGATTATGGGCAATACATTTTTTATGCTATATTCTTGAGTTATATGAAGATATTAACTTCTATAAGAGGCTTCACCCGCGCTATAAGCTTATGTACTATTGTTAGTACTATTCCAGACTATGATCTATCTCTGAGCCAAATTTCAAACGAGTCCGTTCAGCCGTTCTGGCGTGATTGACTAACTAACATCCATCCAAACTTTCACATTTATAATATTATTAAGATGTAGATATGATAGAGCCTGACGATAGAGTGCTGTGGCATTTTTTTATTTTTTTTGTACTTTATTAGTAAGAACAAAATTCTTAATAATTAATTACGATCTAGCCTAAAAGACTAATAAGCAATTTAACTCTAACTTAATATGTTACGTGATAGATTATGTTAAAACTAAGAATAGTGTCCATTTGCACTTTTACATAAGTCCGTAGCACTTTCTTAGAGTCTGATATAATTTAAAAACACTATGTTCATGTGTTATATGTATAGCACAGCGTGGTCACTATTATTCATTCACTTTACACTACACTAATTCAATAGGTTTAGTTCTTTTTAGCCTACGCACTAAATTTGTATTGTCTAGCAGCTGAATAGCCTCAACATTCACGTGTCGATGAAGTCTGTATTTGTGGGCATTTTATATGTAACAGCGCCATTTTAATTAGCTGTATCTGCCATAATGAACTGAGTTCAATGATACGAGTATGATCCAAAAAATAGACAGCGGCAATCAGAATGCAAATTTTCGTATACTTACTTAAAAACCTTCAAAACGCAATCTTATCGCAACGACAATCAATGATAAAATGTAAACAGTAGGTAAATTAGTTAGTGGTTTATCTTTATAATTAACGTAATTAGTGACTAGTTTCGCACCTTCTCCCTGGAAACACAAAAAGTCTACTTTACTGAACTACAATATAAATTAACAGTTACAAATATTTGGTTGCTGGTTACGATATTATTGGAACTTGCGAACTATGTCTTCCTAGAGTTTTTTGTTATCTGCTAATTAGTTAGATGCAAATTTCAGCTGTAAGTCTTCCATGCTCGAAATAAAAAAATACAACTCCTAATCAACATTCAAAAAATCAAAATAAGTACCTTCCTTTTCGCTTTTACCCTCGAGCAAAATACGCCACGTTGTTTATCCACCCACCCCAAGAAATCTTCAAATAGAAAAATTTTATATTCAAATTCGATCTCCTGTTGATGGGAAGTCGAAAAATCCTCCCCTTCTTTAATCATATCAAATATATAAGTATACCTTCTGCGTATGAGGTTTCAAAGAGAACCGTGTTTTGAAGAAATTCGACTTTTCTACCCCCACGGTACTGTCGGGGAAAACGGTCTTAACAAATGTTTTTTTAGAATTAAATATGATTAGTACATGAAAAAATCTTACAGAATGCTAAATTCATGACCAGTCCAAAAGGAAAACTTGTTTTTGTGTTTTTTTTTTAAATCACTGCGGTACCTAAACTTAAGCTTCCTGCAACTTTCAATACAGCACCTGAAACTAAACTGAAATATGATTTAACTAGCGACCCGCCTCGGCTTTGCACGGGACTAATTATATACACAACCGTTTCCTTCATCGTTTATCAATCATTCTATTATTTATTTATTAAATACTTCATGCACACAAACGTAGAGAGGCGGACTTAATGAAAACCGTATCAAAATAGAAAGAAGAGAAGAGAAGAAAGAAGAGAAACAGATAGAAGCAGACAGCGACGTAACCGTTTTATTCTGCAAATAAGTTTACATTACTTTCATATATTTTCTCATTTTTAATCACCGTACGTGATATTATATTAGTCGAAGCATTTATATCTGAGCTTAGTTGTTATCCAGAACCGCTTTAAATTGAAAAATAAACAGTTCAAAATAAACTTTCACCATGAGCAGAAATCCTAACCATTATCCCCGCGACTGTACGCAACATGACACCCCAAATTCGAAGCGATATTTTTTTCCTAAATCAGATGCACTCCCCCATCGCTTGTTACCGTTATTATTAGATTTGTTAGCACGCAGACCGATTCTTATACATAACTGCATACATATACTTTTCTGTACAAGCCAAAAACAACCTTAGTGCCTCGTAAAGTTGGCTGCATTTGGTGGTTTAGTAGCATGTGCGTATATATTTAGGTATTGATTTTATTTGTTTAGTAAGCATCGATCATGTCTGGCTGTTCTTTTGTATGTTTTGGTTATTGTATGTTCACGAACGTACCTATTATATTACTTTTATATTTAGGTGCGTATTTTGGTTTCGCGATTGGCTGTTGATAATTCATTTCATCAAACATAGCAGTTAAAACGCCTTTGACAATTTGTCACATTAATTTGCAATAATTTTCGTCGTCAAGTCCAGAAAGTGGGACTTACATTACCAATTTATTGTAAGATTCTATCAGGTTAGTGTTTAGTATCAGTTATGAAATAATTCTTATGTATTTAAGTTAAAATAGCGTAGCAATAGTTATAAAAATCCTGCATTTAAGAATTCCCTTGTTGGTTTCGTTCCAAATTGTGATAAGCAACAAACGAATATCCTGTTATTTTAATTACAAAACATGCTACTGTAAAGGCTTGAATTCCGGTGAATCATAAAATGACCAAGTAAAAACATATGTTGAAAGTTGAACGAAAGCCATTCACTAATGCTATTCTGCGGCGAATAATCCGAACGAAAGATAGATACAAAAATGTTTGTTTTTGACCCGCACATGAAACACTAGAGATAAGCAAAAACAAAAAAAAAGCAATGGTTAAAATATACGGTTTTTTAAGCAAACAGTTGTTTTCAAATCATATATTCTTCAAGCTATAAACAAATTGACTAGCACTGAATGACTCAACAGTCCAGAAATGTAGCGTATTAACCACGTGCAATCTCTGAAGCGCTATCAATCCTATACATTTTCGCAAACTTTATCGCTGGTTGAATGTAATTTAGTTTAGGCTCTCTGCACCTTTCAACAGTGACTTATTAAGTTTCATTGTAGTTATCAATAACATGACAGCAGAAAAAAAATGGGTAAGTAGACTGAAAGATGAAATGGCTGGAATTCAGGTGCTAAAGCAGTGTGTACTGATGATGCTCAGGTCAGTCAGAAAAGAGAAGCGTTTTGCCATTTCCAAAGTGACTAAAATATAAGCCAGTTAAGAAATTAAGTAATGTTCAGGGTTTTACGGTAACACATTCAAACAATACGATAGCTGGTAAACAGGATATTCCTTATTTTTTCAATACACCATGAAATTTTATCTGCGGTTATTATAGCTGAAGGAAATAAGTCTAAAATTAAATACAAGCGTTTTATTTAATATTTATTATGTTACTATTATTTGGTTTGAGTTGTTTGTTAAAAATGACGGTGTTACTGAAGTAACAAACATAAGAAAAATACAAACGAATTTAGAATCTCTTCCTTTTTTGAAGTCGTTTCACAATAAGAATTTTACTTTCAATTTCTCTAGTGGTAAATAAGTAATATAGATAGCTAATCAAGCTACCAAAATTTTATATTTCTCAAATTACAATAGTCGTCGCCACAATAAAAAAATATCTGGCCTTTTACTACTAACAGACATTCAACCCATCTGCCGACACCATAGCCAATCCAGCTTGCAATAAAACAAAAATAACTGCCATCTAAAAAAAAAACAATAGAAACCATAAACAATGACGTCCGAAAAAGGGGTCAAACATTCCCACATACAAAACGGTATAACTCGAAAAAAACTAATTTCAATAAACAAAAATTTATTCAAATTTTTGCACCTCTATTTTTATTAAGACAATGTAACATTTCTGATTTGGCTCGACATCTGTTTTTAACCCTTGCATTTATTGTTTATAATAGCAAAGCAACAATAGTGGCCGTTGACAATCACAGTGTACCGGAAAGGTGACGTTAAAACAAAAAAAAAAGATTGTTATAGTAAGGAACAGGTTTTCATTATCATTAGAAAGGGTAGAGTGAGATGTAAGCCCGTGAAGTGTTCTGCTCATGAATTTAGGGTTGGTTACTTGAATTATTTGATATTAATGTCGAAATGGGATTGGAAGATGACTAATATTTTGATCTTTTTCCTATTTAAAGCACTTAGTTTAATAATTTGTCAGAGATTCGCCAATATAATACGTTTTTAATTTTTGACGGTGATTAAAACGATCATTTTACATTAGGATTCAGATTAATATGTTAATTAACAGAATCCACGATTTCTTAATATTGTTTCCATTGCAAAGATAATTATATAAAGACCAATACAAAATACGCAAATGTCTAAATAATAAAGATTACCAACAGCAATATTTATTTCAAACACACATCAAATCGTCTATGTTAAAGTATCGCTTGTCTTCAGTTTTTTATTATATCGGCAACCCTATCGTCTCCCGTATTTTAATTATAGCTTCCTCTTCCCCTGCGCCTTGAAGACATTGTCCTCATTTATAATTTATTCATACATTTCATTAGAAATTATTCACAGCTCGAACCGTATGCAAATTCACCAAAATTAAAATATAGACAAAGTACGCATTCTCTTATTTTTTTTTAATAAAAATAGTTTTGTCATTGCAACCGTTCCCACCGAACGGGTTCTGTTTCAAAATTTGAACGGGAATGTCATTCTTTTTTTTATTAAAACATAAATTGTTTTTTTTTAATGTCATTCTTGAAGCAAAGGAAATGTTTTTATGATTAGTTTTGTCTGATTTGCATCTTAAAAATTAATAGGTGCATTGTTAGCATTCATATAATTGTTTCGAAGGTTAAGATGCTGTGGGAACGATTAATACTTGGATGTACCTATTCTAATTGCACAAGAAAAGGGAAATGTACTCGTAGAGAGGTTCTGCAATACCAGTTATACCAGATCCAGTGTTTCTCACAATTAAATTCAAAACTCTTTATTCTTAACTATACGCAAATCCATTTCTGCAAGCAAAGCAATCCGTCTATTTAAAAAAGTTAGGTAACTTTTGGTTGTAGTATAGTACTGTTTTATATTTATGATATAGGTGCGGCAGTTGGGTCGCGGATAAATTTGAAATAGAGTTACCGCGGCCCTGGCACAAGCAACTGAAGGAACACGGGTGGGTTTTAATCAGTAAAAATCTGAAACGCCCTCTCGCTTCATCCAGAGTGACGTCATTTGATGATTTACCAACCCAATAAAAAAGGCATAAGTTCTTAGTCCTAATGTAATAATGTAAAGCGACTTCAAACTCATTTTTATTCATTCTCTTTAGGCAAATATACACAGGCTTTGACACAAGTACCTAAGTGTGTTTTATTCAAATGAAGTAGTTCGCCTAAACTGCAAGAAACCGCTGTTAACAACTAGTATTTAATAAGCACATGACACATAAACCACGATTATGATCAACTTCTGGTTTCCACTCGAATAATAAATTCAAATTCAACTAACTAGACACACTATTCCATATTTTATGGGTTACGGCTGTTTTCCCTTTCGCCGCCCATTACGTTCCCTGCAACAATCATGATGTCAATTTAATACGATTTATTAGACAACATTTACAATTTCAAGCGGTTGTAATTGCTACAGGACAATCAATACCCGTCTCAAATATTTTCTATTTTCACAACTATCTTTTTACAGCTTAAAAGTATTTTGTCAAAGGATTTTGAACTTTATGTCTATGGGTTAAGGTTGTGCGGGAATGAAGTTGGGTGCATATTATGTGTTCTTGTGAAGTGTTCCGTATATTAGTTACTGTCAAACTGTAAATCTTGCAGTATTAAAATAAACAGGTTTTTATGACGATTAGAAGGACAGTTATTAGTCGTTTTGCGTAATTTTATCATTTTTGCTAGTGATGGGAATCTATCAACGAGTTTACAGCCTATTTTGTCCCTCTGCTAGGCAAAGGAGACAGTATTGTATGGAATAGAGAGAGGCTCTTTTCCATACAATTCTGTCTCTTTTGCTTTTCGGGCCAGTCCTTTCGATAGCAGTTGTTATTTTGCGAAGCCTAGAAATCAAAGAAACATAAAAGAAAAATGCCATCCAATGTACTATCAACAAAATACATAAAATAACCCTGTCAAATGAGTAAGTACATAAGAAACTACTATAATATCGGGCTGGATATTTTTTTTTCTAAAAGCATCTTACGTATAAGCTGAAAAATATCATTATCTTGTCCTTATCTCCATTAATTTGTTATTGGTATGAAATATCTTCTTCCATACTTCTAATCTTAGTATCAGGTAGTCCTTTCTCGAAAAGGTTAATACATTTAGAGATATGGAACATGACGTTTTGCGCCAAACTAATCTCATCAAAGTCAAAGTCAAATATATTTATTTCAACTAGGCCATTAAGCATCAATTTTGAATGTCAACAATTAAAATTTAACAGTCAAGTAGGTAAAATATAACAATTAATTCTACCGTCCATTCGGAAAAGTAGCTTGCTATGGAGAAGAACAGACAAGAAACTCCATACTTAACTTCATATTTCACGTTGTCCATTAAATCATTACTTTAGTCTTCTCCGACCTTTATTATAAAAACTGTTCTTGATAAAAATATAGATGTACCATTTTACCATCATATGTGGCATAAAAACTTTACCATGACTGCAGCTACCAGTTTTTGCAGAAATGCAATAAGAAGAATGATGAACACCACCAAATAGGCAGGTTTCTGTCAGTTACCTGTGATGATATTGCAAGGGCGGGTGCGATACTGGTTGTTCCAGGCTACTCTCACCATCGGTGTCCGTCAGGCGAGATCGAGTTCAAGAACTGGCTTATAAAGAAAAAGGTAAAATATGTCTGATCGCATCTGAGGAACAATACCCATATTTCTAAGAAATGTTTCTCTTATTGACATCTCAATCCCAATCTGTCAAAAATCACATCTAATTTACCTAAATTTTGACAGATTGTTAGGGTTATTTCTAAATAGCAAAAGTCAAAGTGACAAGTGCCAAAGGGACAGGTGTCAAACTATGAAATATCATCTAAGTGTAACACGGGTAAAAAAGACTTCCCGTGGTACTACTACTGGATCGTTTGGTTGTTCTACGGGTATTTTTTTACCCGTGGTACTACTGTTAGTAATATTGGTAGTATCACGGGCATACAATGGAAACTGACCCTCTAGTTACAATCAAAAACTAAACGGGCTAGTAGAATTCCAACACTAGTCTATTCAAAGCAGTTAGCGGTAATCAATTATCCTAGAAAATATTTAATTTGCAAATGAAGTACCTAAGTAATAAGCGCTCCTTTATCAAGTTATTGATGACATAAACACCTTGGTTTGGAAAGCCTATCTATCAAGCTTGTGATCAATAAGGCACTGTTACGCGAATGAAAATTATCGCAAAATGAATTTGATAAATTGTCGAACGCGTGTTAGCTATTTAAATTGGTTGAATGAATTTGCAATAGTCAATCGCAGCATTCGAATCGCGTTTAATTTTCTTCATAATTTATGGGAATAACGAAAGCTTTCACCGCTATCCCAACTGATGGTACGCAATGATGTGGTCGACGAACGGGCGCACTGGCTTAGAAGTAGCCAATTTACTCATGTTTTATAGAACTATCAGGAAACACGGACTCCGGCAGGGAATTCTAATCATCAAAGATCCTTCCCAGGGTCTCAAACAAATTCCATGCCAAATTTCATCTAAATCGGTTCATTAGATCCAGAGATTACCCCTTACAACGTCACAAACTCATTATCTCTTTATAATATTAGTATTAGTATAGATGTGAAAGTTTCGATGGACGTTTGTTACGCAATCACGCAAGAACGGCCGAACGGATTTGGATGAAATTTGGCACAGAGATAGATTATAGTCTGGAAAAGCACAAAAGCCTTATCCCGGTATAATGCTCCTTTGGGATGATAAAACTCTTTTCACGCGGGCGAAGCCTCGCACAAAAGTTAGTAATAAGATATTTGCCTTGCAATGGACATTTAACGTTATTAACGCTAATTCTTATTCGCCCTATTTTTTTTATTTTTTTTTTCTTTTAAAAAAACCTTGCCCCACACTAGGAATTTCTTCCTGTATCGTGGGTGCGTTTACAAACATATAAACTCACATACACAAACACCCAGAGCCGGAATAATTATCTGTAGGTCATACAAATTTTTGTTCCGTGCGGGAATCGAACCCGCGACACGCAGCGCAGCAGTCAATTGCTCAACCACTGCGCCAACCGTGCGCCCTTTATAAGGAACAGGCTATGAAATCATAGTACTCAGAGACAATTAAAAACGAAACTAAAGATATTTTAATGTATCTATAGCATTAAAAATTCCTGTAGGTAATAATTTATTTTAACACTAATTGATTGTGTTTACCGCTTCGTACGGGGATACACATATTATAATTACAGTTCAAGTCATAAGATGTAGCGGGATTGACATTCCTTTGTTAAGTATTGATCATTCGTTCAATTACGTTCATCAAATCTGGGAATAGCCATAATGGTTCCCGCAAAAACCCTCTTTTAATTTATTTTTGTTCTACAGCTTTGAACCGAATTTGGTAGTTAAATACTTTAGTGTATGTATATTATTGAGTTTAGGCCCTCAGGCCTACCTAGCCTATAAGTCTATTTTTAACCGACTTACCAAAAAGGAGGAGGTTCTGTGTTCGACATTATGTATGTTTTTTTTTTATAGTTCTCATTTTGAATCTTAGTCTAGCGATCACTAACAATAAACATTGGGGAATGTTTGGAGAATAATACTACAGGACTATTTTATTTCATTACAAATTTTTCTTCACATTTTCTAGAACAAATCAGCTTTCGAAACTTGCCTAAAAATTAAATTCTGATAATCAGTCTTGCAGAAGAGTAATTTATCAAATGATTTTTGTAGATTAAACTCGCTGTATCTGATTTGCCTGGAAGCCGGTCTCTTCAAAGGATTCTTCGAAACTCGTTGCCGCTTATCCCTTGCGCCACACTTGAGTTTAAAAATTGCACTGACGTACGCCAGCAAAGTCACGTAGTCCATCGCTTGTTATATACGGAAGCCTCTGTAAACACATGAGTCACCTTTTATCTGCAAAGTCGGTTAGAAGAAATTTTGTTACATTTCTTTTATCAAAGTTCAGACTTCTAGCCTTTGGATGTTGTTGAGATCTTAGTGAAAGAATTTGTCCTGAAAAGTATACCATATCTGTTTCTATTGTGAATGTACCATATTGTGAATGTGAAGACTATGTGGATCATTCCTTTTTTCTTTTAATTTATCTTAGTTAGTTTTTAATCATGGTCTGGCAGTTTGAGTAGTTTATGCGGCCTAACCGAATGTCCTTTCTTAGGTATTGTTCGTCGAATCGTTGAGCTCCTTAAATTCTGAGTTGAGCTGCACGGTTATTGACAAATGCGTGCACTGACTGGACAGATCCACTTAATCTGGCTGGTTCTTTCCTCAAAAGACCATTTCAGATATCAGTTTACATGGTCTTCACATGATCTAACCAAGATTTTGTCTGGACTTTAAAAGAGACTGTGACCTCTGAGTTTGTTTCGGCCTTTCTTCTCAGAGTAGTCAGATAGGAAACGCCGACCTCATCTAGTTAAAAAAAATACGATCGACATGTAAAAGTGTTTGTACAAACCAACTTACAGAAATAAATCATTTATCATTTATCTAAATTTTAAAAACGCTATTTTCCTGTTTTGTGGGTGTGGAAGTTGCTATTGAAATAAAAAACACATTGGCCGTTTTTTTATTTATTTACCTCAAAGGCTTGGGTCTTTTTTACCTCCCTGAAATCCTGCCATGTTAAAAACTGCCGTAGGTGCTGCGTTGTGACAATGCGACAATGTGTCTGCATAGAAATCGTTCCACGGATTTCTTCACAAAAATACCTAAGTTAGGAGGACCGCTTTGTCTCAAACCTGTAAATCGTTTCGGTTATTGCTTTGATGGTGGGAATACACACGGGCCTTTTCATCATCAGCGATCACCATCACACACGGAGAAATTCATTGTTTTCTCTCATACTTGGACGTTTTATTGATACAATATGCTTTTCTTAACACTCTATAGTTGTCTACCCATCATCAACATCGATGAGTTTTAATGTTCCCACTGCTGGGACACAGGCCTCTTCTCATAGAGAGGGAACGGGCTATAATCCACCAGGTGGGCCCGGTGCGGGTTGGTAGATGTCATTCCAGGTAAGACGGTGGTACAGCGGTCACGTGCTACCATGCACAGCGAGGCTCAGGGGAGACGCTTCACAATCTCCTCAGGGATGTGCCCTAACAGGTGTTGCACTGAGAGGGTTCCGGGGTGGTCTTTTAAGAGGTAACGGGGCCCTTCTATGTGCTTATGGTGATCACTAGGGTGGTTTATGTGAGGTAAAAAGCCCACAGTCCCTGGTCTTTTCCCCAAAAGTCTAGGCACCGTTTGAAGGTTTCGAAAAGAAAAAAAAGATGTCACATCCGTACGTATAGTAATTATGAAAAACCGGCCAAGTGCGAGTCGGACTCGCGCACGAAGGGTTCCGTACCATAATTGCAGAAAACGCCATAAAAAAACACGTTTATTGTATGAGAGCCCCTCTTAAATATCTATTTTATTCTGTTTTTAGTATTTGTTGATATAGCCGCCACAGAAATACATCATCTGGGAAATTTCAACTGTCTAGCTATCACGGTTCATGAGATACAGCCTGGTGACATACAGACAGGCAGACGGACCACGGCGGAGTCTCAGTAATAGGGTCCCGTTTTTACCCTTTGGGTACGGAACCCTAAAAACCACTTATCTGATTTATTTATTTATTCATTTAACACATCAAATGTTCAGTATATTTTCTGCCAGTCGACCTTTGAGTGATGCAGAGACAAACAATTTTTATTTTTTATTTTCCTGTGTTTATGTATTTTCTAGGTAATTATTTTGCTAAGTCAATCTACATAGAACACAGCTAATTTATCAAAACATAGATGAGGAAACCATCTGCTTCATTTACGCAAAAACACTATTCTTACACGGCTAATATAACATAACAAGCATAAAAAGTGTATCACTTAACGACGCATGAGCACCTTTTTTAGTCCCTATAAAGCCTCATACATAAGTGCCTAGGCTACCTAAGTCCAGCTTAGACGAACAAAGGCGTTTCGAACATCTGCCTAGCATGTGCAGCAGTAAACGGCTTGTATGGTAGATTACATGGCAAAATAATAAACGGTTTGTTTGGTAAAATCTAAATTTATTTGTATCTTTGTTATAGTGATATTCAACTGGGTTTTGACAGTATTGTTACCGATAAGTTGAAAAATCTTACCCTCTTACAAATAAACGCGGCATAAAGTTATACCAGGTATAACATAGGAATAACCATACATTTTCATAGGTTTATACTTGGTATAACTTTATTCCGCGTATATTTGTAAGAGGGTAAGTGTTTTGGAGAGTTATCCAATCATATAATAGTACCTTTAACCTATCAAGACAAGACAAGACAAAGATATTTTATTTCAACTAGGCCACCAAGCGGCACTTTTGAACGTTACATTAAAATGATTCTACCGTGCATTCGGAAAGTAGCTTGTTATGGAGAAGAATGCACAAGAAACTCCATACTTACTCTTTTTTTTTTTTTTAAGTTTTTTTACAATATTTAGGAACATAGGATAGATCATAGCAGTCCCTCTTACCTAATTTTGGTAATGGAAAGGAAATATGATAAGTTTATTTGGCATAAAAGACACAACAATATAAAAGGTAAAAAAAAATAATAAAGAAAAACAACAGAAAGTGAAAACAACACTTTCTTTAAAAAAAGAAAAATAAAAGAAAGTGTGTGCCTCACGGTTGCGCCAAATACATGATAGGTCCAGTTCAGCATAAATGCCAGACCACTAGTGCCTGATGCTGGTTTTCAAGTAAACCTCAGTTTGGGAAGGCAAACTTTGCAGATTGATTCGAGATACATTATGTTGTACAAGAGGGTGCGCAAACATAGGAACGATCACTTCTCTGAGTCCATAATCAAGAAGCCTGAAAGTCTGACCCAGAAAGGTGGTTGTGGACGTCAGATAGACAGTTTCATGAAAAATGGTGGTGGTACTCAGCTGCATGATGAATTTTTAAATCATACATTTTGATACTGTAATTAATATCTTAATAATGATATTAGTACTTTGACATTATTATGAATTCTTTGACATTGTATTTTTATTGACGTTATGATTTATATTTTGACATGATGATTTATTTTTTGACATTTAGAAAATATTTTTGATATTATGATTTGTTTTTTTGACATTATAATATTTTTTTTTTGATATTATGATTTATATTTTCAACAATATACAATATTTCATAAATTTATATAATACGAGCAGTTGCCCGCGGCTTCGCTCCCGTGGGCCACCCCACAGGACTCGTTTTCGGGATAAAAAAATAGTAATAGCAATAATAGCCTATGTTACTCAGGAATAACGTAGCTTTCTATTGGTGAAAGAATTTTTTAAATAGGTCCAGTAGTTTCGGAGCCTATTCGGTACAAACAAACAAACAAAAAAATCTTTCCTCTTTATAATATTATATTATTAGTATAGATTATAATGTACCTAGTTTTGATGGTAGTATGTGTGAAACAATGTTAAATGTAAGATCTCAATGTACCATAAACTGAGAAATCAATATTTACTTACTTACATCTGGTCAGACGGGAAGCGGACACAGTTGAGACACAGACAGACAGATTAAGATGAAGTTGCTACCAAAATACTGGTCAAAAGACTTTTTTCTGTAAGGGTCGCTTCGAATATAACTCAAATCACTTACAAATTTATTTTTTTTCGAATAGACAAGAGTTTCTAGACAAAACGTCATTCTATCAGCGAAGGCGACGGTCTGGCGATGGAAATGCCAAAATTAAAGGGGTTAGTCTCGTGACATTTCAATAGTGCTTGACATTTCCATGTATTTCTGACGTTTTTCCAATCGCTTTCGTCGATAGAATGTTGTCTAGGACCTAAGATACGAGTATATTCGAAAATAAATAAATTAGTTGGCATTTTTCATTTGCTGCTCTATGTATACAAAAAACTTCGATTCAATTGAAAGACTAATTCTACTATACTAGTAACTTTTTGTTTGGCTGGTAGCAGCTGGATGAGATTGGCGGACAATCTAGATAAATACTCGTTGCGTGCGATTGGAGAGGAATGTGTCCTGCTGTGCATTGCTGATGATGATGCCAGTCAGAATCAGGATTCTCCTACTTTGCAATAAAGCTTGACTTTCTTCGATTTCTGTGAGGCACCACACCCAACTTATTATGGATCAACCATAGAATTAATGGCATTTACCCAACTTTCACGCTCTTCGTCATTTTCAGCAGAAAACGTTCGTTTCATACTTTTAGGAAACCTCATGCTTAGGATTACAGTAAAAATACTTCTCTTCTCGTCAATACCGCTGTCTTCGAATTTGATATTGGCGTAAGTTAGATCATACTTGTGGTTGAAACAGTGGCGGTAGTCGGCACCTGGTTTGTTCTTGAACCCAAGCATTTTTGAATTGTTAAGCTTAAAGTAACGACGTCGCCATGTTTTGATGTGCTCTCCACGCATTTCCAGCCAGCCTTCCTTTTTTACTTGGCGGTTACTGAAAGGATGAGAAAGAAACAAAATTAATTATATTCAACATCTTAAAATATATATAATATTGATTTTGTGGTTTTGTATGTCGATATCTTTTGATTTGATGCAAATATTTGCAAGTAGAGTGATGACGAAAGAATGGAACAGAATAATTATATAAGATGTAAGTATTTGGGACTATACAAAAGGTTTTGGGAATACTTTCAGAGAGGAAGTTCAGGAAAGGAATTCCCTGCCAAAGTATGTGTTTCCTTATACATATATGTAACCCCTAGGTTAAATAAAGTCTTTCTATCAAGAGTGAATAACTTCTAGGCGAGCTTGCTTTACGTAGACCACATCATCGTTTTTCATCAGTTGAAGTAAGATAGTGGTTTGCAATCCTATCAATTACAAAATTATGACGAGAGATTAAGAGAGAACATAATACGTACCGAAACCGAAACCGGCATGTCCTAGAACCAAAAATTCGAAGACATGTGACAACCACCAACCCGCACTGGGCCCGCGTGGTGGATAACGGCCCATTCCCTCTCACAGAGAGGAGGCCTGTGACCCAGCAGTGGGAACATTAATAGGCTGATGATGTGATGTGATGTGATAATACTTACACGTAATCGTGGCCGTAATAACACATACGAGGTTTACGCATAACGTTACTGATTTCTTCTTTCGCGTCTGTAATCTTTGATTTCTCCTCTTCCATTTTCACTGTTCGATTACCAACTTTGATAATCGTTAGATAACCACGTTTTGCACTTAAAATTTCAATTTATAGACGTATATATATCTGATCTCTTTGAGTGCACTGCTAGAACTAACAAAGTATTTTTTTTTGACTCGTATTAAAATTATTGTCCATTTGAATAAGGAAATCGGTACTTTTAAATGAGTCAACACTACCATGCAGATATTTATTGTGTATTTATTTATATGTTATTGGTATTTTTGGAAGATATAAGTAAAATAATAATGCATTTGTTGGCACGTAGGCGGGAGTCCAAGTCTCAAAATCTCAGATGAGTCTCAGAATTGTCACGTCATCGTTATCATCATCATTTCAGCCGAAAGACGTCCACTGCTGGACATAGGCCCCCAAGCTTCTTCACACAAATCGGTCTTGTGCGTTTCACATCCACCAGTTTCCCGCAGTCAAAATCAGGTCATAGGTCCACCTAGAGCAGGGGTTCTCATAGTATTTTCTTCACACTTACCTACTGCCTAAAATGAAATTCCCATCCCCTTCTTTTGTATTAGTATCCAGGTAACTAACAATCATTAAAAAAAATCTAAGTGAAAGAAGGGTAAGGAAAATGTTAAGGAAGGAAGGGTGGCGGTTGTTTTAGCGCAAGATTGCTGAGACCCTTATATGTTAATCTAAAATCTACCGTGGAACTGTTGGGAAGAAGGAAATCATCATCATCTTCCTGCCCTTATCCCATGTTACTTGGGGTCGGCGCAACACGTTTGCTTCTTCCATACCGTCCCGTCCTTTCATCCATCTTTTTCACAGCCCAACATTCCGATCCATACAGTATGACAGGTCTAATCACGGACTTGTAGATTTTCCCCTTTAACTTGAGGGCCATCCGTGGGTCGCAAGTTGTTCCAGTGACCTGTCGCCATTTCATCCATCCTGAGAAGAAGAAGGAAATAATAAGTTTAAAAATAAACTAAAGGTTGATACAGATAATTTAATTAAATATTTATTACGAAATATAATTTTATTGAAAAATTTTACAGTCAATGTGATAGAGACTGCCTTTTTACCTATGAAATTGCCATTCTGCAGAAATGGCATTTCAAATCAAACTATTTTTTGTTTGGCGAAGAATTCCAAATTCAAATTAATTTTATTTAAAAAACATGGAATTCTTTTTTCAAAATTAGTCATTTGTTTTTTGATTTGCATTATGTTTTCATCGCATTTGAATCTTTTTTGTCATCATGAATACGTTCAAAATTCGAGTAATTATGGAGTATGAGTACCGTCGTGGCAGCAACGCGGCACAAGCGGCACGCAACTTCAACGACAGTTACGGAGCAAACACTACAAACAAACGCACCGCCTGTTATTAGTAAAATTAACCCCGTGGTCGTCCGAAAACTTTGGTCGACAATGATGAATTAAAGGCGATTGTGGAAGCTGATGACACTCAATCTACGGCTGAATTAGCAGCAGCTTTTGACGTTAGCATTAAAACAATATTGGTACATGTGAGTCAAATTGGCTTGATAAAAACCTTGACAAATGGGTGCCCCACGAACTCAATGATCGCCAGCGCGAAGTACGCGTCGAAACGTGCCATGCACTGCCCAACAGGCATACAAACGAAGGCATTTTGAACCGCATTATTACCTGCCTCGAAAAATGGATTGTATTCGACAATCGCAAGCGCTCAGAAAGTTGGTTGGATCCTGGTTTAGCACCTAAGCAATGCTCTAAACGAAAACTTACCCCTAGAAAAGTGGTGGGTACTGTTTGGTGGTTTAAGGCCGGTGTGATTCAACACAGCTTTTTACTAAACGGGATGAGCATTACTGCAGATGTGTACTTTGAAGAACTGAACACAACGATGAAGAAGCTCGCAAGTCTCCAACCAGCTTTGGTCAATCGCTTGTCTCCGCTGCTCTTGCGCGACAACACGCGGCCTCATACTGCATAGCAGACGGTCTCCAAGTTACAAGAGCTGGGGTTGAAAGGTCTCCGTCATCCATCATACTCACCAGACCATGCGCCTTCAGACTTTTACTTGTTCCAGATTTGGGTAACTTCTTGGTAAGAAAAAAGTTCAATACCCGAGAGGCAGTACAAAATGCCTTTGAAGAATATTATTATTATTAATCCATTTATTTAAAGATCATGCTGTGCAGTCGGAGGATACATCTGGTTTTGGTCAGCCAGCTCGCGAACATGTATGTATCCTCCGACTGCACAGCATGATTTTCTTCTTGTTTACATCTTTTTAGTTCGCTTTTTAACCAGTCGGGCTTTTTGATTTTTTTAATTAACTTTTTTTATTTCCACATACGGTACATATCAATCTGCCTGTCTTTTCGTAACTATATTGGGGTCAGGTTCCAGTCTAACCGGATGCAGCTGAGTACCAATGTTTTACATGGAGCGACTTTTTTTTTTTGGACTGCCCATCTTACCAAAACAATGGAAATACGTTCACATTTTGGACATAAAGCGCCCCAAAAATCGATCGTCGATCGGTCTGTCTCTCACAATTAACAATCCCAAATGATAACATGCTACAATAATAAGTGTGCTAACCTATTAATATTTATAATCTAACTAATTGTTCTTATAATTGCATTTGTTGTTTGACTTGGTAAATCTTAGGTTTTACCGTAGTTCAGACTTTTACAGTAACATTTACATTTCATATTAGTATTTTGGGTAGACATAAGTAATATAATAATGCATTTATAGTGCGTAGGCAGGAGACCAAGTCTGCGACGCTAAAATGGGATACGGCGACAAACGACTGATGAGCCAGGATTGTCACGTCATCGTCATTATTTGAGTCTGGCCAACAAAAGTGTGATCTGATAAACGCGGCAAATTCAAAAAATCTTAGTGTGGTATCACCACGTATACCTCTAGTTAAATGTTTTGATACTTGTATTATTTGTATTTATTATAATTTATTTTTTGGTTTTATTGGCTCCGTTTGGTGAAGTGTGACGGAGCCGTGACTGTCATGGATGTGAGTTAAAAAAACGAGTGTGTAGATTTATTTATTAGTATGTACATAATATTTATTTAATTTATTAATTACTTAATCATCATACTCAAAATCAGAGTCCGAAAATTCAACCTCTAAGGATTCATCTGTATCTGCATCATCATCTACACTTATTATAAATTTATCCAATACTTCTTCTGTTGTGTGATCTCTTTGTTTATATTTATTTTCCACATTTATTACATGGTCCGTCAATTTTTCCAGTCTTCTGCAGTTATTCGGCCAAATGAGAAACATTGAAACATAAACATAAGAAAATGTATCATCATATCGTAAATATATAACAATCAGCCAACATGGATCAAGATTATCAAGTCATACTAACAATCGCAATCACAGACTTTTACGTACCTTTGACAGCTTAATAATGTTGCCATATTAAAACTTTGAAAATACCCCAGATCACGCTTTCATTGGCCAGACTCTATCATCATTTCAGCAGAAAGACGTCCACTGCTGGACATAGGCCGCCCCCAATCGTGGCAACACTGATCGGTCCTTATGCGTCTTGCACCCAACGGATTCCCGCAGTAATAGTTAGGTACCCAGGCAGGAAGCCCGAAGGTCTGACGACCAGACTGTCCCAGTAAGAGGGTTGTGGTGGTCAGATAGGCAGTCATTTCATACAAAATACAGATAAGCTGTATGCGGTTTTATTGTAAGCCGATTCACACAATTGATGGCGAAAGGATGCTAAAATACTGGTAAACAGCAATGTTTTCTGTAAGGTCGGCCGCTTCGCTTCTGGTCACTTTTTCTGTCTGTGTCACCTTTGACCTAGACTAGAGTCAAGAGCAAACACATCGTAAATAAAAAAAAAAATACAAACTGATTAATTTATTTTCGAATAGATCTTGTTTCAAGTGTGTTCAACAGTGTGCAAAAAATTAGAAAATGAATCGAAAACCTTATTCTAATACAGCAACTAAGGTTGAATGGAGCGACGATCTTCGCAATTGCAGCAGGAAGAGATTTTCCGATAATCGAGATAAATAGCGTGCGATTGTATACGTAGAGGAATATGTCCAGCTGTGGACTGCTGATGATGATGTCAGTCAGAATCAAGTTTCTCCTACTCTGCAATAAAGCTTGACTTTCTTCGATTTTTCATTCTTGTTGCTGTGAGGCATCCCACTCATTGTAGTATGGACTAGATCTTGATTTGATGGCATTTGCCCAACTGTCACGCTCTTCGTCATTTTCAGCAGAAAACGTTCGTTTAATTTTTTTCGGCAGATAACGTCTATTTGTTTTTTGAAACCTCATTGTTACAGTAAAAATACTTCTTTGCTCGTCAGAACCGTTATCTTTAAATTTGACACTGGCGTCCACCAAAATATATCTATGTTTGCAACAGCGGCGGTAGTCGGGACCCGGTATGTTCTTAAACCCCAACATTTGAATACCATCGAGTTTAAAGTATCGAAGTCGCCATGTTTTGATGTGCTCTCGACGCATTTCCAACCAGCCCTCCTTTTCTAAGGGTGGGCTGAAAATTAGGGGAAAGTAATAACAATTCAACTTAGAAAATATTTCAACAAAAAATTCGATAACGTGTGACATCCACCAACCCGCAGTGAGCCCACGTGGTGAATTACGGCCCAGCCCCTCCCCAGAGAGGAGGCCTGGGTCAATATAGCAGTGGAAACAATATGTTTTTCCCGCTGCTGGGAAACAGGCCTCCGCCATAATCGGCTTTAATAAAATACTTATTAAAATATATTTATATTTTCTATTAATATCTATTAACAAAAATATTCACAGATACCTAAATGATATCTTAACGCAAGAATACTTGCATTAATAGCTAAGATAGAATCCACGCCAACACAGCATGAGCTACTTTGGATCTAAGAACATGAATGGATCGAGATGAAGAGATTTGAGGAAAAACTAAGAACAACTTGAATAAACCTAATTATGTGATAACAAACATAGAATGGGTATATATAGATAGATGCATGTTACTAAAATAGTTATACATAAATATAAATGTGGATGGATGGAGTGGAAGTGGACGACCAAAGAAAAGATGGATGGACTGTTTGAGGAGTGATATGAAAGAAAAGGAAGTCAGTGATAGCGTGACGGGGGAGAGGACGGTATGGAAGAAGAAAACGGAATAAAATTGTTATTGTTCGAAACCAATAAAGGTTTCAACACTGTGTCAACTCGCTGTCATCGATATTGACAGTTTTTGGGTTATTCTGAAGAAACTGTTGTATTTGTATGACAATAACATTCTTAACAATATTTAACATTAGAAGTCTTGAATAGTGTAAAAGATTATAGTTAATACTAAGGCTAAAAAAGGTTACCGAGGTGACACGGGTATGAAGGGAAAGAGTATCTGCGCCGGATCAAAAACATTTATATGGATAGTTGGGAGAAGGCCATTCAGAGGATGAGGACAGGAGAATGATGAGGAAGAAATAATAGAGAAGAATATGATGTAAGTCGGTGGATTAGATGCTCAAAATGATCTGGGAATGCTTTCATTGAACGTACAGCTAGGGAGAGAAATTCCCTGCTGTGTATGTGTATCCTATTAACTACCTCCAAATAAAAGTTTTTACGTCAAGAGTGAATTACTTCTAGGCAAGTGTGTACTTAACGTAAGCTTATCAATTAAATAAAAACCGGCCAAGTGCGAGTCGGACTCGCACACGAAGGGTTCCGTACCATTATCGCAAAACACTGCATAAAAATCACGTTTGTTGTATGGGAGCACCCCTTAATTTATTTTATTTTAATTTATTAATTATTATTTTTTGAAGTAAATATACAACTAAACATTCTGTGAATATTTCAAGCGTCTACCTGTTGCCGTTATTAATATCGAGCAAAAAACGACAAAAATATCACGTTTTTTTGTATGGGAGCCCCCCTTTAATATTTACTTTATACTGTTTTTAGTATTTGTTGTTATAGCGGCAACAGAAATACATCATCTGTGAAAATTTCAACTGTCTAGCTATCACGGTTCATGAGATACTGCCTGGAGACAGACGGACAGACAGACAGACAGACAGACAGACGGATCGCGAAGTCTTAGTAATAGGGTCCCGTTTCTACCCTTTGGGTACGGAACCCTAAAAAAGAAATGTATTGACGAGAGAATAATAAAGAACAATAATTATGTTTTAAACACTTACCTTGAAACGGTACGACACATAACAGGTTCACACATAATAACATCGTTACTTATTCCATCTTTCACGATTGTTCTACCATCAACGATCTTTGGTGTTTCCTCTTCCATTCTCACTGAACTTCAAAATAATGAGTTACAGTCGTGCATATATCTCTTTGACTGCGTTGTTAGAACTAACATAATAATAAATTATTTCATGTCTGTATCTTTTTTGGTTTGTATTAAAATTATTGTCCTTTTGAATAAGGAAATCGGTACTTTTAAAGGATTCATCACTACCATGCAAATACTCATTGTGTTTTAATTTATATATCATCATGTTGGTATTTTTGGTAAATATAAGTAAAATAATATTGCATTGATTACACGCTTGAAACTACACATGGACTTATTAGAGATAACAAAAAAGTTGCTCAAGAATTTGTGGATTTCTTTACCAGCATCCCAATTAAAACTACTGAAACCTTAAATTCTTCGCCCTCACTTGCTTCTGGTTTATTAAACGCTAACGTTTCAGTCTGCCCGACAGAATTAAACTTTTCACATGTAAACCCAATAACAGTAATACAAGCTTTTAAGCAAATCAAGATCAAATTGACCGAAGATCTATGGGGAATATCCATCAAAGTTTCTACCTCTATTATTCAGACTATAGCGCCGTACTTAGCTTTAATTTTTTATGTGTGTAGATCAAGGAGTCTTTCCGGATCTAATGATTTTAAATCCGGGGACAGTAAAGATACAAATAATTATAGACCAGTATAGGTGCTGCCGGTTTTCAGCAAGATATTTGAAAAGATAATGCTAAATCAGATGCTCATTAATTTTAATACGAATAACATCCTACACAATAAACAGTATGGTTTTACCAAAGGACGTTGTACAACTGACGCTTGTGTCACCTTATAAACACATCTTTGAAGCGTGCGAAGAGGCACAAGATGCCATAGGGGTCTCCTGCGAACTGTCGAAAGCATTTGATTACGTTAATCATGAAACATTACTTTTGAACTTGAGCATTACGTGCTAGACCAATCAGCGTTGAGTTTAGTTAAATCTTATTTAAATGATAGACAGCAATTAGTTCAAATAAACGGTGTCAATTCGTCCGGGTTAACCGTGAAAATGGGGGTACCCCAGGATTCAATTTTGGTTCCTTTCTTGTTTCTAGTCTACATTAACGATTTACCTCATCTATTGAAAAACAATCTAAACATGGTGTTATTTGCTGATGACACTTCGTTGATTTTTAAGATAAATAGACGTACGAGTAACGTTAACGACGTAAATATCGTCTTGCGACAGGTTCAAAATTGGTTCACAGCTAATAATCTAGTTTTAAATGCTAAAAAGACTAACCCTCTTACAAATAAACGCGGTATAAAGTTATACCAAGTATAAACCTATGAAAATGTATGGTTATTCCTTTGTTATACCTGGTATAACTTTATTCCGCGTTTATTTGTAAGAGCGTAAGTGCATAAAATGTCTTGCCGAATGAAAAACTAATGATTGTGACATTATATTAAACAAGGAGAAGCTAGAATTCGTCGATAATATGGTTTTCCTGGGGATCACGTTAGACTCAAGGTTACAATGGGGTCCTCATTTAATATCACTTGCGGGGCGGCTAAGCTCGGCAGCTTATGCTGTTAGAAAAATGCGTCAGTTTACTGATGTCGATACCGCGAGGTTAGTCTATTTTAGTTATTTTCATAGTACGTCTTACGGTATCTTACTATGGGGAAGGGCTGCAGACATTGAGTCAATTTTTATTCTGCAAAAACGAGCCATCAGAGCGATATACAATCTTCGCCGGCGCGATTCTCTAAGGGTACTGTTTAAGGATATTAACGTCATGACGGTACCTTGTCAATATATTTATGAAAACATCATGTATGTTAGAAAGAATTTACATCTTTTTAGTAAAAACGGCGACAGACATAATTATGTTACTAGAAATAGGGACCAACTAATTCAACCAGGTTTCAGGTTGGCTAAAGTAGCATCATCTTTTATGGGGTACTGTATAAAATGTTACAATAAAATTCCTCCCCACATTCTATAACTAAATTAGACGAAATTTAAGACTTGTACAAAACGCACACTATGTAGGCAAGCATATTATAAGTTGGGGGATTACATCGCTGATAAAAATTCTTGGCTCAATGCTGGTCCTGCTCCGCAGCCACTAGGGCGCAAGAACAATTAGCGATGAGAAGAAAAGTATTGTTGGACCTGCTGAAGACTGTATGAAAATTTTTGTATTGTATAAACTCAATTTCTTTTAGTATTATATAATTGCACAGCACAAGTGTGAGTACAATGTTTCGACTGTAGATAAATCTACCATTCACTGTACCTATGTGTCGTTCGTTGACTTCTGTGTGCCCTGGCAGTTGAGTGTATCATGCTCTCTCTAATTTCTCTCTGATGGTGGCACATGTGTTGGATCATTCGGTTTCCTTAATGATGGTTGAGCTGAGTGGTGCCGATCCATGCGTCATGTTCGTGAACGGGCGCCATCAGTTGGGATTGGTCATAACTTAGCTGTCTCGGCCTGTTAAAGTGCTTTTTTTAAATTATTTGTTACTCTAGACGCTTTTACGTACACGTCTTTTTACATCGTTCTCACATATATGTATTTTTTCAACAAGAATGATGTAACCAAAAACTTGTCATTAAAACTGATGGATAAGAATGTCCGGGGAGTTTCTTGGAAATTCTTCTCCATTGAGACCTACAGACGCTTGCGAATTTGCAAATAGTCATCTTTTTATAAATTTTTTGTTTGTCAATTCAAAAGTACTTCTAAAGTTTACTTGAAATAAATACCTTGATTTTGTTTTTTTTTTTTTGCATTTGTAGATGCGTAGGTTGGAGGAGAGAGCAGTGGTGGCCCAGTGGTAGTACAAGTTGTATGTCGTGGGTTCGAGCACAGGCAGGCGCTTTACTTTGTGTAAATTATTTCATCATCACTGCTCTCAAAATGGTGAAGGAAAACATCGTGAGGAAACCGTTCTAGCAACCGCATGTTCTAGAACTGAAAATTGGCAATCATTTCATGCAAGGTACAGGTCATAAGCTACTTACGGTTAGACTGCAAACCGAGTCACACTATTGATGTTGAAAAGATGCTAAATATGAAATGTTTTGTATAGATATGTTTTCTAATAGCATGAGATACCACTGCACTGCACGTATATAGTTTTTGATGAAATTAGATTTTTATGGATGATTCTACTGCGGGGTCGCCTGACCGCATCTGGCCGCAAACACACTAGGAATTTCTCCTGTATCGTGGGTGCATACGAAGCATTATCTAGGTCTCGTTTAGACGACATTCATGTTTTACCAGGTTTAGCAGGTAAACTGGCAACCCACAAGTTGCGGCCAACTGAGAATTGGTAACCTTATTTTTACCGATTTTTAAACGACTTCCCAAAAAGGTTCTCAATTCGGAAGATTAAATTTTTATTTTTTGTATGTTCGGGCATAATTCCGTCATATATGGACGGATTTGCAAAATTCTTTTTTTGTTTAAAAGGGTATACTCTCGAGGTGGTCCCATTGTTACCAAATGAGAATCTGATGATGAAATCCTATGGAAATCGAGGGAACTCCTCAAATATTATAGGCATGGCAAGCATTTGCATTAAGAAAGTATCATTTGGTGAAGGAGAACTGATGAAGAAGACCACAGATGGCTACTGGAACTCCTTAATAAGCATGTCATGGACATAAGATATCTTGAATAGTTAAGCGACTATGTAAGAACAAATAATGGTACTGTAGCGGCACCGACGCAGCCACTTACAAGCTAATGACATGACGTCACACAAATCCTGCATCGCGCAAGCAAAGTTTTCGGCGCGATTTGAACGTATACAACAGTTCGACATCAACCGTCGGGCAGTTGCCCGGACCAGACACAACACCCGTCTGGTCGGAGGATCCTCCCTTTTCTATGGAGGTTTGTGGGACTTTACACACTGTTCCACATACCTCCAAACTGGTGACCCTCGAACATGAACATCAGCGCAGCCTTCGTGCAGAGCTACTTCATCGTGACGTCATCATCACTTCCTCAAGCTTTCGAGCAGCGAGTCACACAGCCAGCCAGTACCCACGGCATCTACGGGGGTATCCTGACCACCAGCATGCAGCGGACGCGCATACCTGGTCATCACCCTCAGCTTCTTTCATCACCGCTCCGACCCACTGGAGCCAGCAGCACTGTCCCGACTCACTGGGACAAATCATCACCGCTCCGAACTACTGGAGCCAGCAAAACTATCCCGACTCACTGGGATATCATCACCCCGACTCACTGGGGCACAACCGCATACAGTTCCGACTCACCGCGAACTCTGCGACTTCCGGTTCCGACTTACGGGAACCAACCTTCCACTGGCCAGGCACGCATCACAAGATGTATGGACGACTCAACCTGCTATCGACCTCCGGTCTCCGGAGGGGAGTGATGTAGCGGCACCGACGCAGCCACTTACAAGCTAATGACATGACGTCACACAAATCCTGCATCGCGCAAGCAAAGTTTTCGGCGCGATTTGAACGTATACAACAGTCCGACAATAACCGTTGGGCAGTTGCCCGGACCAGACACAACACCCGTCTGGTCGGAGGATCCTCCCTTTTCTATGGAGGTTTGTGGGACTTTACACCCTGTTCCACCTGCCCCAAAGTACTAATGAAAATGGTACCAAGGTCTTGGTGTAAGTTCGCGCAAAGTGCGTGAACTGGCCAACCACCAAATAGAGCGAACGGAACGTAAACGCGACGCGATTGGTCAGTCGATCCTTGTGTCAACTGATTAACCAATCCCACCCTCGGAAAGGTGTTAAACGTTCCCCGCGACGCGTTGGGTAACCGAAGAGACCTAAAAACAACTTGTGCGCATCTACCAAGTTACTTAGTAAGAGTCAAAATTAAGTTTAATCAAAAACCCAGTTTCCTGAGATCTCAGCAGTTGGAAAGGGTAAGCGTATAAGGTTCACTTCGATTATCACTCAAATGTCAAACTAATTAATTTATTTTCGAATAGATCTTTTTTCAAGCATGTTTAATAGTGTACAAAAACTTAGAAAATGAAATACTTATTCTACTATATATCTAGTAACTAAGGCTAAATGGAGCGACGATCTCCGCAGGTCGGCTGGAAGCAACTGCATGAGATATGCCGGATAAATGGCATTTGATTGGAAAGGAATATGTCCAGCTGTGGAGTGCTGATGATGATAATGCCAGTCAGAATCAGGATGCTCTATAACACATGAATATCTTCGGTTTTTCACACACATTGTAGTGTTAATTAATCATCGAATTAATGGCATTTGCCCAACTTTCACGCTCTTCATCATTTTCAGCAGAAAACGTTCGTTTCATACTTTTAGGAAACTCCATGTTTACAGTAAAAATACTCCCTTTCTCGTCAAGACCGCTGTCTTCATAATTGACATTGGCGCAATGTAGATAATACCTATGGTTGAAACAGTGGAAGAAGTCCGGTCCCGGTTTCTTCTTGAACCCAAACATTTGTGAATCATCGAGCTTAAAGTATCGACGACGCCATGTTTTGATATGCTCTCCACGCATTTCCAGCCAGCCCTCCTTTTTTATTCTGAAAGGAAGAGAAAGAAACAAAATTAATTTTAATTCAACATATCAAAATATATTTATATGTTAATTTTGTTAATTTTATGCCAATATCTATTGATGTGACACAAATATTCGCAGATAGGATAGGACAGCATCATGATGATGACGAAAGAATAGGACAGAATATAGGTATATTATAGAATATATAGATGGGGATGATAAAGACTGAGGAATTGATATGTTAGATCATTGTATTAGGATAAACAGGGATCATGGATTCACAGATCGCAGTAGCTCTTATTCTCTGGCAGGACAATAAAATTAAAGCAATGTTTAATTGAAAGTCTTGAATAGTGTGTAGGCAGAGGGTAATAAGTCCAGGCAGAGGATGAGGACAGGCGAATGATGACAAAGAAAGAAAAGGGAAGAACATGATGTAAGTAGATAGGGGGTAGGGGGGGGTTGTAGTAGGTAGGGATTATATGCTCAATTAAACGTACAGCTAATGAGAGAAATGAAATTGCTTACCAGCGTGTGTGTATCCTAATAACTACAACCCCTCCAGGTAATAGTAGTTTATGAAACTGTTGCATAATAAGGGGTATTAAAACATGAGTGTGTGTTTAAAAACCGAGCCACATGCGTTAGCTAGTTATGTGCAGTTTCATACACTACTTTATCTACACTCATACATTGGGATTGAACCTACTAAATACCTTCTTTTGCATTTTCCATGCCAAAGTCGTGATAGCATTTATCATATATTTTTGTCGACTTTGCTGGTAATAGATTATGAGTAATATCCTTCACCGCATCTAAAATATCGGGCGGAGTCAAATTTTCTTCACATTCACTGATATCAGACTAACATCACATTCACATAACTAGGTATTAAAAAAATCGTGTGATATTATTAAAAACTTCGCCCTTATTATGCAACACTTTCGTAAACTACTATTTCACATACACTATCCAATTACATGTCTTGCAATATCAATGATATGTATAGCATTACCTCTTAAAACGGACACAGTTGAACCTTGTTGAATCTGGAACGTCAAATTCGTCGGACTCTCTAGAAAGAAATAAAAAGTATTTAACTGTCACAATACGACAGACATACACACCTACATGCTTATGTTAAACTCTTAAGAATAGTATTTGAAGTAGGTACTTAGACAATGTTCGAAAAGACGAATAATAAATAAAGCTATAATAACAATATTATACTATCGGTGTATAAAAAATAAAATAAATAGGGTGAAAAAGAAGCCAGGCAGATGCATGTCGTGATTGTGACAAGCAGGTTTCCACTCAGCATTATGCCGTGGGGGTCCCACAGCACGGCGCCGATTTTCAATGGTCGCCTAGGACGTGATCACGTGACTTACGGAAACTTATCTGATGTGTACTTAAATGTAAAAATATATACAAAGAACATAACATAAATACAGTAAGTTAAAAATAACTAATACAATTATTATGTGACTAAAACCAAAAGCTCAAGAATCTTGACGAAAACGTAAAAGTAAGACCCGCAAAACATATGCACATTATAAAACTACTTTTTTTATTAATCACACTATTCTTAATTTAAACTTATTGAAAATTATTGTCTACTTTTTAGTTTGGTTTTCTTTTAAAGCGTGTTTTTGAGTTTTTCAAACTATTATTTATGTTTTACTTTTTTGTTCAATCGATAATCCTGAAGATCCTGGTAAGGATAATGGGACAATCTATTTAAATTATTGAATTGTCATCGATCGGTCCTTGATAAGTGTGCAAATTATCAAATTAATCCGACGGTTTGAAGGGGGTAAAAATCACGTTCAAAGATCTTTTTACATAGACACATATATTCATAGATACATACATACGAAGCTAATAAAGTTTGTTAAAAAAATAATGTATTGACGAGAGAATAACAGAGAACAATAACAAAATTATGTTTTAGACACTTACTGTGAACCGTGACTACACGTAATTTCGTGTATTATTTCTTCGTTCACGACTGTATTCTTTGATGTTTCCTCTTCCATTATTACTGTTCGATTACCTAATTTAACTATCGTTAATTAATCAAGTTTTGCACTTCAAAATTACTATTTACAACTGGTCATTTACATTATATAGGCAATCTCTTTGAGTGCGCTGTTAGAACTAACATAATAACTCATGTCTGTATCGTTTTTGGCTTGAACTGTATTTATTGTGTTTTGAACAAGGAAATCGGTACTATAAAATGTGTCATCGTTACAATGCTGATATTTATTTTGTATTTACATGTCATGTTGTTATTTTAGGTGGATATAAGCGGCCACCGTAGGCGCGGGCTTGCGGACGGACAGTAATGGGTAGCTCGCTGTCCGATAAGGACCAAGCCCGAGTTTACGGCGCGTAGTGTTCCACGCGCGCCTTAAAGAGATGTCAGCAAAAGTGACGGGGTCCGATTGGGCCGATGCCTGTCTGGATCGCGGATAAATTTGAAAGAGAGTTACCGCGGCCCTGGCACAAGCAACTGAAAGAACACGGGTGGGTTTCAGTCAATAAAAGTCTGACACGCCCTCCCGCTTCACCCAGAGTGGGAGAAGTCATTGGATGATTTACCAAACAAAAAAAAAACAGGTGGATATAAGCGAAAAAAATAGTGTTGCGTTGGAAGGCCTTTCTCCTCTATGTAAACCGATGACCTGGTGAAAGTTGCGGGAATCAATTGGTTGCGAGACGCACGGGACTGGTAAATATGGTGACACTTGTGGGAGACCTATGTTCAGCAGTGGAATTCTTTCAGCTGAAATGATGATGATGAAGTAAGATAATAATGCAACTGTAGGAAGGTAAAAAAAAATGTAGGAGACAAGTCGACGAGGCTTTAATGGGTTTGGTCAGGCCACATTTACAATATGAGGATTGATAGGCCGGGATTGTCACGCAATGGGTACGTGAAGACGGACGTGTCGTAACCAAGGCAGGCCTAAAAACGCTGGCGTGACTATTTTTACGTACTCGTTCTTCACAGATTAGGCGGAGAAGGCAAGAGATAAAATAATGACAAAAGAGGCTGAGCAAACTGGATACCTAAGTAATGTCAGTAAAGAAATTCGTTTTTTAAATAACTGAATAATCACATTAAAATTACCTATTATCTTTTCTATAGTAGATAATAATATACTGTAATGTAAAGGCGTATGGCTTATTGCAATGTTTTGGCTGTATGAATAAATAAATAAAAGAAGTCTCGAAAAATAGAAGAGAATATCTAAATCTACGAGGGGTCTGTCTTTTTTAACTTTAAAAACTATTTATGGGGCTACTTACTTGGGTTGTATTTGCAATGGGGCGCCTGTTTGGGCTGATAGGGCCACCATAGGGGCGGTGCGACGTAAGTTGCTTCAGAGTCAGCGTTTAGCTTTGATATTCTTATGCAAAGCGTACAGGACGGTTAGTACTGAGGCCTTACCGGTACTTGCTGGCGTACTTCCGGTCGACCTTGAAGTGCAGCGACGTGCTGCAATGTACTATTCCGCACGAGCGACCACGGACGCGAACATTTTAACGCGGAGTGACCGTGAGAAAATCTCTAGATTATTTAAACCACCTATTGACGTCTGGGAGGAACTTTTATCCGAATGGCAATGTAGGTGGGATAATTCCATCAAGGGCCGACATCTCCACCAATTCTTTCCATCCGTTCGCGTGTGGCTGGCCAGGACGTGACTGGAGGTGGATCACTGTGTTGCCCAATTTCTCACGGGGCATGGTAACTTTAAAAGTAAATTGTTTTCCTTGAAGCTCGTTGCCTCGCCTTTATGTCAGTGTTCTACATCTGACTGCGAATATGTACAATCTGCACATCATATCTTATGGGAGTGTATTCTTTGGCAGAATGAACGTAATATTATGTTGAATAATGTAGAGGCTACCTCAGGAGTTGTTTACTATACGGACCTTGTGGAAACTAGAACAAATTTCCGTGAGTTCAAGCGTTTTTGCCATATCTATTATTGGAATCAAACATAACACACAAGCTCATAATGTTAGGATCCATTCATATTAATTCTTATTTTTATCCGTGGTGCTAGACAACTGGGCTTAACCCAGTTGTAAACGACCCTTTGTGCCTAGTGGCCTTGTTTGTTCTGTCTCCTGCTTGATATGGAGGGAAGTGGAAATTTATGGTTTTTTCCTACTCCTCCGTTATTCTTTTCTGATTAATTTCGTTGCGGGATCCAAGACAGTTAAATTCATTCTCCGGGACTTCGTCGAGCTTCATTGCCTCGGCGCTTTTCTGGTGGTCGCCACTGTTGATTCTGGCTTTAAGGAGTTGCAGTGGTTTGGGAATAGTGCGGTGGGATTGTGATGTTACTGATGGTAACATAAACCTTCAGTGACACCATCAGGATGGAATTTGGTGTTGACAAATGTGCAGTCATGCATGTAAAGCGAGGAGAGATTATGGAATCCGTGGGAATACAACTACAAAAGTACTAAATTGTCTTTTATCAGGCGGGAACAAGGTGCGTGCCGTCAACGGCTGGGTCTTGATGTATTCTTACGGCATACTCATATAGACTCAGACAGAAATTAACGTCATCGGTTATGAGACTGTAAATCCCGATCCGAAGTGCGGGTGTCGTAGCTTTTAAATGCTAAGACCCTGCACAACCGCGAGGTATGCAGTCTTAGGGAATACATCCTGGCCGCTGACATGGGTATATGCATCGAGATGTGGTAGCGAGACAAGGGCCTTACCCCGCTCTCCTTGGCTAACGAGAACTGGCGCAAACCTATAGTATTAGATACTAGTGAACGCAGGGAGGTATGACAGAGCAAGGAGCTTCACGGACGCTTCTACCGGGTCCTACATGGACCCGATGTAGATCTTTTAGCGTCCATGGCCTGGCTGCTATTTGGTGACCTTTTTGGGGAAACCGAAGGTTTTGTCTTTGCGATTATGGACGAAGTTATGATAACGGACAACTACCGGAAATACATTGTGAAGGACGGCATGGTTGACATCTATCGGGCATGTCACCAGCCGGCCATCCATTCGTCACATTATCTCCAGTTGTTTTAGTCTAGCTAACGAAGACTATTTGCGTAGACACAACCTTATAACCAGGTTATCCATCAGCAACTTGCTCTTAAATTGTGGAATCGGAAGTGCCTTACTGCAAGTGTGAGTCCGACCCAGTTCTCGAAAATGGCAATGTCACGTTGTATTGGGATCGATCTATCACTGACAGGACTATTGTTGAGCTTATCGAGATGTGGGATGTGAATACAGCTATCATTGTGCCGATAGTCGTGACGGCCAATGGCATAATAGCTAAGAGCCTCGACGAACATCTGAGGAGGCTCTCTTTGGGCAGCTGGGTCTGGGCTTGATCCAGAAAGTGGTACTCCTGGCCACGGCACGTATCGTTAGGCGGTTCCTCTCTCAGGAGCCCTCACCACCGGTAGCTTGGACCCTGTTCCCAATACCAGTGGGCTACAATTTTATTAATTTTATAAAAATATAGTCAATAAGAAAAGACATTAAATAAAAGACATAATAATAATATAGCATTTTATTATTATATATTTCGCAATTACATTTAAAATTTTGTTATTTGCTTGCTTTATTTTATGTTAGTATAATTCATAATAATAAGAAATAGCTTTATATTCCGTGCATAATCACTGAAATTGAACAATTGTTGAAGTTGTAAAAGAAAGTTAAAACAACAATATAAACAATTCATTCCATTCGTTTAGATTGTAGTAGTGTTTAAATATTTTAAATTGATTATTACATAATGAGATTAAAATGTATTATTAAATTAAAAATGGTTATTACATTAGTAATTAATAAAATTGAGTGTTACATTATAAATTATTAAATTACAATTGATGATTTCATGGATTATAACCCTTTGAGTGACCATCGTGCCGAATCAGATTAAATGGTAATGGTAATTTCTATTGTGTCTGCTAATTGACTGAATGAATGACTTATAAATTAAAATTGATTATAGAATTACAAATTAAAATTGATTATTGAATTATAAGTTAAAATTGATTATTGAATTATAAATTAAAATGAATTATAGAATTACAAATTAAAGTTGATTATTGAATTATAAATTAAAATTGATTATTTTATTATGAATAACAGTTAAAATTCCATTTGATTATCATATTTAAATAATGTGTTATAAGTATTAATCTTTATTAATTGAAATATGGATCCCATCCTGGCTTCCTCCAGACTGTTCTTGCTTCTGCCATGACTCTCTGTCCTTGCCTAAGTTTATCCAATCGTTTCCCGTCGTATTTATTAGATCATGTCATCATGTCTAGACGAAGGGAATTGATAGATTTAATATTTCTACACAAAATTATTAACGGGTCCATTGACTGCATCGAACTCTATAAATATACCCAAACGCACCCCAAGAAAAAAAGTTTAAAATTTATTGGAAATACCGTACTCAAAAACCAATCTTGGTTATTATGCCGCTGTACACAGACTCTGTAGGCAATATAATACTTTGTCGAAAATTTATGACATTGACATTTGTGAGCCATTGCCTAAATATAAAAAGTTATTAGTTGAGGTTTTGTGAGTTTTTATTTTTTAAGTTATTTTATAGTTTTATGTTTTAGATTTTGAATTTACAAATTATTGAGTTTTTATTTTTTAAGTTATTTTATAGTTTTATGTTTTAGATTTTGAATTTAATTTTATATTATATCTTAAATAGTTTATTTTAAAAGTAACAAATATATTTTTATTTATTTTTTCATTTCAGTTTACCATTATGTTTTTATTTTAAAATTGTTTAACCTGATACTGTTTGAAACAAGTATACATTTATCATTTTGTTACTCCTGTAGATTTTTGCCGTCTGGTTTGCCATAATGTTGGTAAATCCTAAGGTTAACTAAATATAAGGATAGTCTCTTTTTATAAGTAGGTATGTCATGTTTTCATTTGTTTTTCTTTTATATGTTTTAGTAAGAATTTATATTTTAGTTTCTAATTAGTTCTAGAATTAGAAAATAATTTATATTTTAGTTTCTAATTAGTTCTAGAATTAGAAAATAATTTATATTTTAGTTTAATTACGCATGCTGTGGCCTCCTATAATTGAGGGAGTGCACTTGTCATTACTAAATATTAATGATACATTGTGTTTTTTTGTGTACATCTTTCGTTGGGATAAATAAATCATCAGCCCACCGTCTTATTGGTCTTCCAACATTTCTTTTCCCTTTTGCTTTAAACTTTCGGTATTTTTCTATGATTTGTTTTAGGGTCTGTATGTGGTATGTTGTACTAAATACTGATCGGAAGCCTGCTTGTTCCTTCGGTTGCAGTTTGTCAATATCTTGTGTTATTATTTTTAGTACTATGGATAAAAACAGTTTGTATGTGCTTGTTAGTAAGTAGTAGTGGGTCTTTGATGCACATGGGTCTTAAAAAGCAAAAACATAAATAACTACTACTACTTTTTAATATTTGCGTATTAAAAAGTTGCGACATGTGGTGAATTTAAATAGGGGCACCTATTTTAAGAATTTCCTTACATAATCCGTCTAGGCCGGGACTTTTTTCAGCTGTCAATCGTCTTATGTGATCGTAAACTTAGAGTCTTCAATTAGTTTGATGCAATTAGTCCTACTTTCTTTATTTAATTTTATTTCGATTTCATTGTATTTCTTTTCCGGTATAAAACTTTATAGAAGTTTGTAGCGTGACATATAATGCCAGCCCTTGATTTTCCTTTATTTTCTTTTCTTACTTTTCTTTCTTTTTATTCTTTTCGAATGGATCATGTTTCAAGTTCAATAGTGTACAAAAAATTAGAAAATGAAAGGATAGACTTATTCTACTATATCAAGTAACTAAGGTTAAATGGAGTGACGTTCTCCGCTGGGTGGCTGGCAGCAACTGCGAGATAAATGGCGTTCGATTGGAAAGGAATATGTCCAGCTGTGGAGTGCTGATGATGATGCCAGTCAGAATCAGGATTTTCTATAACACACGAATATCTGCGTTGTTCCACGCTCCTCGTAGTATCGATTAATCATCGAGTTAATGGCATTTACCCAACTTTCACGCTCTTCATCATTTTCAGCAGAAAACGTACGTTTCATACCCTTAGGAAACTGCATATTTACAGTAAAAATACTCCTTTTCCCGTTAGGACTGCTGTCATCGTATTTGACATTGGCGTCACGTAGATTATACCTGTGGTTGAAACCGCTGCGGTAGTCGGGTCCCGGGGTGTTTTTGTACCCAAACATTTTTGATCGAGAATCGAGCTTAAAGTATCGGCGACGCCATGTTTTGATATACTCTCCACGCATTTCCAACCAGCCCTCCTTTTTTATGGAGAAGTTCCTAAAAGGAAGAGAAAGAAACAAAAAGTGACATAAAACAAATCTTAGCTATATTTATTATTAGAAGGCTTAAATAGTGTAAAAGTTCATCATCATCATCATATCAGCCGAAAGACGTCCACTGCTGGACATAGGCCTCCCCCAAGCGTCGCCACATTGACCGGTCCCGTGCGTCTCGCAACCAGCGGATCCCCGCAACCTTCACCAGGTCATCGGTCCACCTGGTGGGAGGCCTTCCAACGCAACGTCTTCCGGTTCGCGGTCGCCACTCCAGAACCTTTCTGCCCCATCGGCCATCCGTTCTGCGAGCAATGTGCCCTGCCCACTGTCACAATTCTTCGGGCTATGTCGATAACCCTGGTTCTCTTGCGGATCTCTGCATTTCTGATTCGATCACGCAAGGAAACTCCGAGCATAGCCCTCTCTATTGCCCTTGAGTGACTGTAACTGCTTCCTGATGAGGCCCATTGTAAGCGACCACGTCTCAGAGCCATACGTCATCACTGGCAACACACACTGGTCATAGACTTTCGTCTTGAGACACTGTGGGAAGTTGGATGAGAAAATACCGCGCAACTTCCCGAACGCTGCCCAGCCGAGTCGGATTCGACGGTTGACCTTATCGAAGTTGGCCCTACCCAATTGGAAAAAGATCGCCGAATCAAAATTAATTGGGATAGTTGTGAAAACTCTAAGCAGAGGATGAGGACAGGAAAATGATGGCGAAGTAAGAAAAGGAAATAATATGATGTAAGTAGATGGGATTAAACGCTCAATGTGTAATTAACCTACAGTGCGACATGCGACAAATTAAATATTTGGGAACCAAAATTTTAATTTTCTGGCAACATCTAAAATGCGTACTTGAGCTGTCAATTCTTCTCGATCGGTTTCGATTTTCGTATTCATTTTGGTTTTTGTGTGATATTTCTGTGTGTGGACAGAAAAACAGTGGAAAACATGAATAAGGTAATTCGTGGGGGTGCCCGTGATATAGTTAACAAAGTTTATATGCGGTGTACAGCTGAATTCCAAGCTGCCCGCTTCTATCCAACTTAGAAGATGTTTACCATCGTACAGCAGATTTTACTGGTAAGTAACTAATGAAAGTTGCACTAAACGTTAATTACAAACGATTAATACATTCAGGGCATTTCGAACCACATATCATTTACAGATTATTTGTCTACCATTTTGAGGTTATGCTAAGATAAAAAATAGCGTTGTAGTTATAGCGCGACTTAACAACGTTGATAAAAAACAAAAATTAATGTAATTTATTGCGGATACGAAATTTTTTTTTTGCTATTCCATATTTGTTGATGCAATCGACTAAATGGAAAGAAACAATTTTAAATTATATTCACGTTTATTTACCGCGGAACTTCTTTCGTCGGACTGAAAGTGATTCTTTTTTTTTGCTTGTTTTAGGTGTTTCTGTAAGCACAATGCGCAAAATCGTACAACACGGCATTGAAAACGGTGGGAAATTCTCAACACCAGCAACACAGGAAGGGTCGTCCCCCAAACCTATTGGACGACTTTATATTGAAAGCAATTGATTATTAAAAATACTTATTTTTTGTGAAGTTTTTGTTTTATAACTACTACATATCAAATATTTAATAAACATATTTAATATATTTACTCATTTTTTATACCCAATAAATAAATAATACTATTCAAGTATCAAGATCAGCTGGGTCGTACTAACTGGGTTGCTATCTGAGCGATTGTGGCGCCCTCATTTCATTACTGCTCTTTTATGTCGCACTGTACAACTAAGGAGATAAATGAAATTCCCTGCCAGTGTGTGTGTATCCTAATAACTACAACCCCCCAGGTAAAGGTCATTTCACATACCCTGTGCTGTCCCTGTCATATTTGTCCTGTGCTGTCCATGTTTTTGAGTTTGCATCCTTATATTCGTCGGAATATCTAGAAAGAAAGAAAAAGTATTTAACCGTCACAAAACGACAGACATATATACATGCTTATGTTAAACTCTTAAGAATAGTATTAGAAGTACATAGATAATGTTCGAAAAGACGAAAAATAAATAAAGCTATAATAATATTATAATCAATCAAATCAAATAATATTATAATAATATTATAATCAATCAAATCAAATCAAATGTTTTTTTATTTTACATAGGCCTACATGGGCACTTAGAAAACGTCGACAAAAGGTGCACGGTTCGGGTTGGTCGTTTCCTGTGGAGAAGAACCAGCAAGAAACTCCACGGTTACTCTTTTAAAAAATTGGTTTGTTTTTACAATATTTCCATGTTACAGTATTAGTGCTTAGATATGGGGGGACAACGTAGGCAAGACATTAATTCGTAAGAAACTAAAAAAAAAAGTTTGTATAAACGAGATAAAGAGTTAACAAATGTTAACAAGCATCTAGAAATCTAGAAGGCCTACAATGTTCACACATTCACAAAACAATCAGTAAAACAATCTATACAAAGGAAAAATAAAATATATCGGTGTATACCTACATTTTGGATAAAAATAAAATAAATAGGGTGAAAAAGAAGCCAGGCAGATGCAAGTCGTGATTGTGGCAAGAAGGCTTCCACTCAGCATTATACCGTAGGGGTCCCACAGCACGACGCTGATTTTCAGTGGTCGCCTAGGATGTGATCACGTGACTTACGGAAACCAAATCTGATGTGTATGTAAAAATATATACAAAGAACATAACATAAATACAGTAAGTAAAAATAACTAATACAATTATTATATGACAAAAACCAAAAGCGCGAGTAATACCCGCAAAACACAGGCATTCTATGTTTGGTCTCACTCCCACACACACATTCAAGAAAAAAAACTGCACCTAAGTAAAAATTTGCTCATATAATGGCATTGTAAAAAAGGTTTGTTCGAAAATCGAACTGGCCACAGTAAGCAGAACACAGAAGAAAAATGGCGCGATTTTAAAGAATCAAGTTTCTACACCTTTGAGTACTGAATCCCCACGGTACAGCTTTTTTACAATAAAATATTTTTTTTGTTTAATCACACTATTCTTAATTTAAATTTATTGAAAATTATTGTCTACTTTTTCGTTTGGTTTTCTTTTGAAGCGTGTTTTTGTGTTTTTTAATCTATTATTTATGTTTTACTTTTTAGTTCAATCGATAATCCTGAAGATCCTTTTAAGGATAATGGGACAAACTATTTAAATTATTGAATTATCATCGATCGGTCCTTGGTAACTGTGCAAATTATCAAATTAATCCGACGGTTTGAAGGGGGTAAAAATCACGTTCAAAGATATAGATATTCCGTGATCGTATATATACCCGTTACATAGATATATATATATTCATAGATACATACATACCAAGCTAATAAAAGTGTGTTAAAAAAATTATGTATTGACAAGAGAATAACAGAGAACTATAATAAAATTATGTTTTAGACACTTACTGTAAATCGTGACCACACATTATTTCGTGTATTACTTCTTCTTTCACGACTGTATTATTTGGTGTTTCCTCTTCCATTATTACTGTTCGATAATTTAATTATCGTTAATTAATCAAGTTTTGCACTTCAAAATACCAACTTACAATCGGTCATATAAATTATATGCAATCTCTTTGAGTGCGCTGCTAGAACTAACATAAAATTACTCATGTCTGTATCTTTTTTGGCTTGAACTGAAATTATTGTGTTATGAACAAGGAAATCGGTACTATAAAATGTGTCATCGTTACAATGCTGATATGCGTTTTGTATTTACATATCATGTTGTTATTTTAGGAGGATATAAGTAAAATAAGCGTAAAAATAGGGTTGCGTTGGGAGGCCGATGACGTGGTGAAGATTGCGGGAATCCGCTGGAAGCGAGACGAACGGGACTGGTCAATGTGGTGTCACCTGGGCGAGGCTTATTTTCATCAGTGGACTTCTGTCAGCTGAGATGATCAAATCAAATTCAAATTCAAATTCAAATTCTTTATTTGTAAACATAGGTTACAGATACACAGGTGTGTGAGATGTTATAATTTTGTAAGTTCTCTATGCTTTGCCATTAGGCGTACAAATATTTCATCATACTATATACAAATTACCGAAAGATTTAGAATTGGATATATCAATTAATTAATTTACAATAAAAACTAAAATGACAAAACAAGTACCAAATTAATAAAACATTTCAGAAATGTCAAAAAATAAAAATAGGATAATGTCAATTAATCAAATTAATACAATAATGTCAAAATAAATATTAAATCAATTAAATATTTTCAGAATGTCAACAATAAAAGCCAAGAAATACAAAAACAAAAATAAAAGTCAAAACAACAATTTTAAAGAAAACTTTGGATAATGTCAATGAATTAATAAATAAGTACAAAATTAATAAAACATAATTATTCAGAATGTCAGCAGTAAAAACTTATAGTGTGATAAATGCAGGCATGTCAAAAAATTAAAATAAAAAGATTTGATGACCTAATGCTTATTATCTGAAGGAGGGATTATAGTACTGTCATCCAAATAGTCCTTTAATGAGTAGTAACATTTATCGATTAAAATTTTCTTAAGTACACTTTTGAATTTGTCCAGATTTAAAGATTTTAATGTCTCAGGCAGCTTGTTAAATATTTTTGTGGCCATACAGAAAGTACTTTTATTTAGTAGTGCTGTTCTGCCATGTGTTATTTCGAGCTCTAACTTATTTTTGTCGCGTAACTTTCTATAATAACTTTTGGAAGCTATTTTGTATTGCAAGATGTGTGTTTTGACATATACATTAGTTTCATAGATGTACAATGATGGTAGGGTAAGAATGTTTAGGCTTTTAAAGAACGGTTGACAACTGTCCGTGCTATTTAGGCCACATATAGATCTGATACATTTTTTCTGAGCTCTAAATACAGGTTCTCTATCGACTGAGTTACCCCAATACATAATGCCATATCTAAGTGTTGATGCAACATAACCGTGATATGCCATCAGTACCGATTCTAGGCTGACAGTCTTTGACAGTTTGTAAAGAACATATGCGAATTTACTTAATCTTTTACAGATTTCGTCCGTCTGAGGTCTCCAGGTCAAATTGCTGTCTATTATGATACCAAGGAATTTGGTGACGGTAGTTGACTCTATTTGAGTCCCTAAATAATTAATGTCAAGTATTTTACTCGGAACTCTCTGGTGAAAATGCATAATTTTTGTCTTTTCTAAATTTATAATAAGATTATTTTTGTCAAACCATGATATAATTGTATTTAATGTCATATTTATTTCATTTTCATAAGTCATAGGATCGTCGCATTTAACTACTACTGTGCTGTCGTCAGCAAATAGTACCATAGGATGGTTTATGTGACCGGGAAGGTCATTAATGTACAACAAGAAGAGGGGAGGCCCCAACACGCTGCCCTGAGGTACGCCGTATTTTACTGTCCTACATTTGGATCGATATTTCTTTTCGTAACCATCATTTGTACAAATTTGTGTGATTTCTACATATTGTTTTCTATTTACCAAATAGGATTCCAATAGTTTAAGTATATTCCCCCTGATACCGTATTTTTCAAGTTTGCCTAACAAAATTGCGTAATCTACATAATCGAAAGCTTTGGTTAGATCCATATATATGGCACAAACTGGATTTCTCCTGTCCACATTTGTTAGAACAGAAGAAAGAAGAAGAAGATCATGTATGGCCATATTAATGGTATTATGTTTACGAAATCCCTTTTGTTCCTTGACTAATATATTTGCCTTCTCAAGGTATTTATATAGGGATTTATAGATAACTTTCTCGATAATTTTTGAGAAGACAGGTATCAAAGCAATAGGTCTATAGTTTGGCATATCATGCCTATCCTGTTTTTTGTGCAATGGTATAATTAATGAAGTTTTTAGTCCTTCGGGAAAGATTCCATTAGATATACTCATGTTAATAATGTGACAGAGATGTGGAGCTATATATTGAGCCGCTTCTTTTACAACTTTAGTGCAAATGCCGTCATAACCAACACTATTTGTATTTCTGAGTGAGTTAATATGGTAAACTATGTCTTGCGGTATAGTTGGTTCCATAAATAAAGAGCTAGAGGTGTTTGATAGTATAGGCATAGGTATTGCCTTATTTTTAGGTTCAATAACTTGGTCAACATAAAAATTGTTAAACGACTCAGCTATTTCTAATGGGTTTGTTATTTGTTTTGTGCCTGTTCGTATTTCTGTTATCGGCTCTTTAGGAAAGAAGGTTTTAGAATTGTTAATGACTGTCCATGCTGCTTTCGATTTATTTTGGGAGGTTTTAATATAATAGTTATTTTGTGATTTTTGTGTCAATGACATAATTTTTTTTAATCTAGCAGAGTATATTTTGAATGTATTTTTATTTTTTGTTGTAGGGTTAGTTCTATATAGCCACAGCAGCTGCCGTTTCCTTTTACTACATTTCCTTATCCCGTTAGAGATCCATTTTGCTTTTTTGGTAATCGATATTGTTCTTATTTCATAAGGAAAACAGAGATTGTAAAAAAATAGAAATAGGTCTAGAAAATGGTTGTAAGCCTCGTTAACGCTACTGGTGCTATAAATGTCTGAGAAAGTGAGACATTTTATGCTGTTTTTAAATTTTTCTATATTTTCTTGACAATAATTTCGTCTCTTTACTCGCCAGCGCTTTAAAGCACATGTTTTCTTAACTGGACATTTCAAAAGCTGTGCCGTATGATCCGACAAACCAAATTCTATAATCTCTCCTTTACAGCCCCTTACATTATGTGCAATATTGTCTAAACATGTCCCACTGCTTAGCCTAGTGGGTTGAGAAAATTGCAATTTTAAGTTATAGCTTAACAGTGCATACTCAAAATTCAATGTATTTATATTTCTTTTCAAAATGTTGATATTGAAGTCTCCACATAAAATAACTTTTTTACTAAGTTTTAAACATACCAAATATAAAATGTTGTTCAAGTTATCGTGAAATTTATCTAAATTAGATTGGGGCACCCTATATATGCATACAATAATAATGTTGTGTTCAGTCAACTCCAACGCGCAGCATTCAATTACATTATTTAGAGAATAATTACTTATATTTAGCACTTTATATTTATGGCCAATCCTAGTTAAAATGCATGCGCCACCTCTTCTACATCCTCTAGAAAAACTCGTTGCTAGGTTGTAGTTTGGTATATTTAATAGTTCTTCGTGTTCCGGTGTCATAAAATGTTCAGTTATGCACACAGCATCTATCCGTTTTCTGTTACTTTCTAGTTCTTCCAAATAAACATTAAGGGCATCACTCTTGTTTAGGAGTCCCGCAATATTTTGATGCAGAATATATATGTTATTGTACACGAAAAAAGTTAGAACTTTCCTCTGGGTTTGTATTTGCACTATTAAAAACCTTTTCTTGTATATTGTTGCTATTTTGCTGGCGATACGTATTACAATATAATTTTAGATCAATCAAAATGTTACTCATAATATTGTCGTAGATGTTCCACATTCCATATTTATTGATTCTGCCCGTAGTGAAGGAGAACATCTCATGTGTTAGGTCACGATTGCTATCGAAGATGTATGCGTACTTATGATTTTGATTGTCTAGATGTAGCAGGTTGTTAAACATTTCAACTTTAAAGTTGTATATTAGTGATCCTGTTTTATATGTAGGGAGACAGATCACTATATTGGTGTGTGTCACTTTTCGGAGGGATTCATTTAACATATTTATTACGTCTATATAATTGTTATCATATGTATTAATATCATCCTCTCCTATAAAAAGTAGGCAATAGTCATTTATGGTAAATTCCTTTAATTTTTGTTCAATACCGCTTATGAGCCGCATTATGTTGCAGTTTTGCATAATGTAATGGCAGTAGTGAAAATGTTTGGAAAAAATGTCTTGAATTAAAGGCGCCGATCCCTTGATTTTGTTACTGCTCAGGATACATAGTTTATTCTTTTGTGTTGGCTTCGATACTACATTTGTTGGTGCTGCAAGAGTAGGGATATCTTTCGCTTTGTTTGGTATCTGAGTATGGCTATACGTGCTTATGGTTTGTGTCTCTTTATTTTGTTTATTGGTCGCACACTCAAGACGAAGTGGTTGTTGCTCGTGTTCCTTGCTCATGTTATTTGGTGAGCTTATTCGATGCATAGTTTTATTTTTGCGTATTGGAGTTGCACTTTTCTTATCAGGCGTCAAGCATATTTTCTTAAATGTATTAACAGTCTTAATCATATTTTGTAAATCAGATTTGAGACGGAAGTTTTCAGTATTCAAATCTTCTATTTCTTTATGTGCGCTTAATAATTGACTCTTAAGTATTTTGTTTTCTTCAGTTAACTCACGAACGTCGTCAATAGTATCATGGAAGCTATCAGGAATACTCATCATTGTTGTGTCCAGTATAGTTTTCTCGCTGTTATTAGTAATATTTGTATTAAGATCAGTTAGCGAGCTTGATCTACATGGTTTACGATAGGTAATGTTATTGCTGCTGGAATCCATCTTTACTTTAAGCTGTTGTGGCGCCCTCTGTTGTGGAATTGTCGAAGTAATAATCCTTCAAATTGACAGGTAATTTGAAATGTGGTCTGCGCGTTAATTTGTAAGAGAATGTATATTAATTTAGAATACACAAAAAGAGATGGAGTCTTAGCGGAGGTTCGAACCTGCGATCATTCGTGTGATGACGAAGTGACGCCTTTTATGCCGCCGGACCAAATGAACATATCTTAAATGGTCGAAATTGAGTATAGCATTGATTCGTCAATATTTGAATGAAACAAAAAACGGTTGGAATGACTCATGAGATAAGATTTTTTTCACTGTCAAACACTGGTCACTTTGTTTTTGTTTTATCATAAAGTTTTTACACTATTATATTCACTTTTTTGCTGTTTGTGTACATTGGAAACTGCTTGTATATCGATTAACATCGATTTTTTGTTGTTGTCATGTTGTTATCGTTTTTTTGAATTTTGATCTTATCTTCACTGTTGGTGTATAGTAATCGTAGATAACACTTTCACTAATTCATTAGTCACTGTTTTATCGTTCGACTTATTTTTATTTACATCTACACACTAGAAATATTTTAATAATGTTTTTTTACACAGAGCGTTTTTTCTCGCGTTAAACTAGATGCAGCGCCATCTAGCGATGATGATGATGAAGTAAAATAATAATGCATTTGTAGGTACGTAGGTAGGAGATAAGACTGCGATGCTGAAATTGGATTGGGCGCGTTAAATTTACAGAATGTTTGAGGACAGAAGGACCAGGATTCTCACGCTGTGGGTACGTGAAGACAGAGCCTAAGAATGACGTGATCATTAGAAGTAGTTCTTGACAGAGTGGTCGGAGAAGGCATCAAATTTTATCTGCTGCCTTCTCCGACCACTCTGCCAATTATGAAGTAAGCCACCTGTAGGACAACAGAGGGTTTTAAATAACTGAATAATCTCAATAAAAACACATACTATCTTTTCTGTAGTAGAGAATATTACATTGCAATGCAAAGGCTTACCACGGCTTATTCCAATGTTTTGGCTGTATGAATAAATAAAAGAATAAATCCGGAACCGTCACAAATAAAGATGCGACATCTACTGATTATAATCAAAAAGCTAAATACAAAAAAAAATCTATTGTCTTCGCAAAATCCAGTATTTTCTCTTCATTCCTGTCATTGTAACATAAGCTTTAAATCAAAAAATATAAAAAGGTAATAGTCAAATTTCATCTTTTGTTTCATTTCAGTGACACTAAAAATGAGGGTCATTTTTTATATACTTTGCAAAAAATGACCCTTGATAGGGGTATTTTTTTCTGCAACATTCGAATTTAAATTAAGAACTCTATTGTCGCTGCTTTTTTTTTAATTACGATCTGCCGGAGTCATTTTTCATGCATCGCTTGCAATCTGATTTACCTGCCAGTAGCTTTTTATTTTTTATGTTGTTTTTTTTTTTAGGTTGTTAAGTGTGACCCAGTTACGCATAGTTATGTTTATTGGGGGACAGTTATATGAGTCACAGTTACATGTATCTTTTTTTATTGTTACTTGTTAAACGTAAATTTATGTATTTCTAGTGATAATTTAACATCGAATGAAAATAATGTATCTTATTAACCGACTTTCCAAAAAGGAGGAAGTTATCAATTCGACAGTTTTTTTTAAATGTGATTTACCTCAGAACTTTTTACTGGGTGAACCGACTTTTATAATTCTATTTCATTTGAAAGCTGGTGCTTGTCATATGGTACCATTTAATTTTCATAAAGCTCTGATGAAGAACTTCGTAGATATACATCAGAACTCTTCAACAAATGACGGCAAATCACTCAGGATATCTGCAATCGCATGTCAAATCAAATCAAATCAAATGTTTTTTATTTCACATAGGCCTACATGGGCACTTATAAAACGTCGACAAAAGATGCACGGTTCGGGTTGGTCGTTTCCTGTGGAGAAGAACCGGCAAGAAACTCCACTCTACATGTCTGTTTATTGTTTACACGATTTCATAACATAACATCACACTGATACGCTCTAAAGGGGTACGCAGGAGTGAAAAGTTCACCCTGGTATATTCTCATTCCACCGGTTTTGTTAAAGTATTGGGTTAATCTATGGCTTCACTTTGGGCATTATAGGTACCTAGCCTATAGAACTTGGGGGTGACCATAAGCTCTTAGAGTAAGGTTATTTTGAGATTGCGTATGTGACAGATGTATACAAGTCATATACATCTGTCCCTTAAACATACTCAAAATAACCTTACTCTAAGAGCTTATGGTCACCCCCCAGGTCCATTAAGTACCACAACAAAAAAGTTAAAAATAAAAATCATTTTTACACTACGAAGTGACAAATAACTTCAGTTTCGGAAGTCGGTGTTCCTGTTTTCTTTTCTCCGTTTTTTGACACCGACTTCCGAAATAGAAGTTATTTTTCACTTTGTAGTGTTTTTATTTGGAAGTCGGTTGTATTTTTTGTAAAAATATTTTTTTTTTATACCTACTCTAGAATCAGATTGGTAAAGCTTATTATTTACTTAGGGTAGAGACTACGATTAGGTACTGTTAATATTACAAATCTCGGTGAAAGTTGAAAGGGAGTCGTTTGTCCTGGTGATAAGGAGGGATGGAACGTTTGTTACTAAAAGAGTTATGAATATAAATATGATGGATGGAGAGGGAGAGGAAGGTCAATATAAAATATGTATGGACTGTGTGAGGAGTGATATGAAAGAAAAGGGAGTCAGTGATAGCGTGGTGGTTGACAGGCAGGAACAGAAGAATGTGTCAAGTGCAGAATGATGATGATATTATAAATGTTTTCCATACAATTTCTACCTATTTAATTAGTAGGCAGGTAACTATTGCAAAAGCTGCACCAGCTTGAAATAACAATGTTATTTTTTGTTAATAAAAGAACTTGAAAACTCCCGTCAAAGCGTATAACTAAATATCTTCTAGTTGCGTGCGTGCATTTAGCCCGAAGGCCAATTTCGACTCAGTTGCTTGCATCCTAAATAATTGCATAGGAATTTAAATATAATTGTTATAATTGTAACTACATCATTTGCAATTTTATTTTCGCAGAAAACAATGCGTAGGCATTAATAATTTAAATAATAATTATAGAGGTGGAACTACATGCGTGTATTGTGCTTATCAAGTAGAGTTGACAACAATAGTGAGTTATGAATTATTACAGTGCATAGTTTTGAATAAAAACGTTACGATTTTTTTAAATTATCTTTTTTATTACTTTAAAAAACACATTTTTTTATGTTCAAATCTAGGAATGGTATATTATTTACTTTAACATACATTGACCAATATTTGAAAAGTGATGTTTGTTGGATGTTGTTGATATGATTACTTTGTTTTTCTGCAACAAATAATTGGGTCATGGTTACCTACTTGACTTAGACAATATGTACCGGTAGGTAGTTTATTTACAAACATTTTTCCTCACTATTGTTCATAGCTTATAATTATAGGTACATCTACGTAAATAAAATTGAGGTATTTAGGTGCATCATCCTCGACTTTAGAAAACTGGACAATGCATGAGTGAGCAAATAATAAGCAGATACTCACTGTTGGTATACCTAAGCCCTATATTACTCGTATAAGTAATTTCCTCCACTCAAATAAATCAAATTGACAGTTGTTGCTAGTTATTAATTATTGAATTAATCGTACACACACATCGTTTACAAGCTTTATATAACGAATATCTTGTTTTTGTATGTATGCCCGGCAACTATGTAGTAATCCACAAGTACACTGACTGCTGAGCATCCGGATATGGACATATTCACTCGAATATATATTTAAGAAGAGAAGAATATATTTAAGGCGATGATAGCTCAGTGGTAGTGACGTCGGATACCGAGACGAAGGTCGCGGGTTCGAATCCTACAATGAGCTTGAGCTTTCGGTGAAGGAAAACATCGTGAGGAAACCATAGCACGGTGGTAGGGTACTTTGTAGTACCCGCCTGGCTGGCAACCACCCTCAAGTTGAAAATCTGTCGCCAAGCACCTTCCGGTGTGTTCCGACAGCAGCACTTGAGAGCCAGTTCCCTTCTAGGCTTTGTGTGCTTACCATCATCGGCCACATCATCACTGACCACGGTGAGATTATGGTCAAACACAGGCCTATACATAGTAAAAAAAAAAAAAAAAAAATATGCATTTATTTTTGATTAAATGAAATCAATGTTTTATAGCACATAAATAATAAGTTAATCGATTATGTTATTGATATGATTATTGTTAAATGTTTATTATTGAACTATTATTATTAGATTATTAGGTATTATTTGATAATTGAATGGCTATTTTGAAATTGAATTTATTTTTAATGTCTTATGTATTTTAATGTTTTACTTAAGTAATTGTTTGTTTAATTTATTATTTTTTTATATGTGTGTGTGTTGTCTCAATAATGTAATTGTTGTCTCTGTACGTTTTAGCTGACACTGTAAGTGCAGAGAGAAATTGTAATAATAAATAAATCGATTTTTCAAGCAAATCCTAGCACCCGGTTAAGTTGAATCTTGGCGTACTTATGTAACTTTTTAAACATATGGTACTATGCAGCTGGTCTCATGATGGGGCCGGAAAGTGGCGGTAGCAATTCCTCAAACAGATCATCGTATTTGGGCTCATTGGATATAAACATTATACATATACAAGCGATTATACATTTCGTACATTTTAGTCCATTCAAAGCTTGTTTTTTTCAATTTCGAAATCATTTTTTTTTATTTTACATAGGCCTACATGGGCACTTATAAAACGTCGACAAAAGGCGCACGGTTCGGGTTGGTCGTTTCCTATGGAGTAGAACCGGCAAGAAACACCACGGTTACTCTTTTAAAAATATGGTTTGTTTTTACAATATTTCCATGTTACAGCATTACTTACGAGTAGATATGGGGGGACAACGGAGGCCCGATAATAAGACGTAAGAAACTAAAGTAAAACGAGATAAAAGTTAACAAATATTAACAAGCATCCAGAAATCTAGAAGGCCCACAATGTTCACACATTCACAAAACAATCGGTAAAAGAATCTATACAAAGGTAAAAAAAAAAATGTATAACAAGACTAAATTTAACATGTGGCACAAATGTTGTTATCAGTGCTGTAACTATTCTTAGCAAAGGGCTATAAAGATTATTGAAATCATTGTAAAAAGTCTAATTAAAAGAAGTAAAAAAAGAAAAAATGAGATTGAGAAATGGGATCGGTCAATGTGGCGACGCCTGGGGGAGGCCTATGTCCAGCAGTGGACGTCTTTCGGCTGAAATGATGAGATTGAGAATAGTTAGAGACATCCACATATTTGTGCCGTTTATGAGTTACCAGGGAAGCCGCATGCGCAGAAGGAGCTAAAGCCAAATTTTTTATCTTCAACGTAGTCCTTGATTTTATAGTATGCTTTTTTAATAAGGACACGTTTAAAACAGATTTTTACTTTTAATTATTTTTCGATGTCCTGGCGACTGTTTGATTGGAGTGGTAGCAGTTTACTTTAAAAGGTCCTGAGAATATAGGCCTCAGACTTGAAATGTTTTCATCATAAAAAACCTGACTAAGTATAAATCATGCGCAATGTCTAATGTAGACTTGTCGATATAGAAAATACAAGCTTCTGCCAGCGGCTTCACCCGCGTGAAAGTGAACATTATACCGTTATAAAAAGTAGCCTATGAGCTATTACAGACTATAATAACAATGCTTTTAGGATGTTGTTGAGACTGCCCCGCTACTGTAGTGCGTCGGAGATTTTGCGCAAGCCCGTACAGACGGTTTCTACGCGATTATACGAAAAAATCAGCGTCACTATTGAGGAGATTGAGGGACAGTCAAAACGGCATCCTGAAAACTGTAGGTGAGAGCTTCGGCTCTCCGATTGTGCAGCAGTTTGTGCGGAGGTTGGTTGTTGCTAAGTTTTTCTATGTTACTACAAACATACATCCATACATCGATCCATCCAAAATTTCGCATTAATAATGTAAGTAAGATAGTGAGATAAATTGGGGAAGTTATATGAATTTTAGTGGTATTTTATGAACAAAAGTGAAGCGATTAATTGTAAATATGTTATAAATATATGGGATTGTCAAGTACTATCGAAATATCATGTGATCTATCTCGTATATTTTGGCATTTCGCCCATCGCTATCGTTTTAGTTGTTTAGATAAATATAAGAATTTAGACTTTTGTTAGTTCTTATTTATCGAAATAGCTAAAACCTAATAAAGTATCTGATTTTTGATCACTTGAAAAAGGCATGGTGCAATAATTTTAATCATTCTCGTGTGTGAATGATTAAAATTATTGCAAAATTATTACAATTATTGACAGTCAAATCTGCCTAGCCTTTTCCCAACTATATTGGGGTCGACTTACCGGATTCAGCTGAGTACCAGTGTTTTACATGGAGTGACTGCCTATCTGACCTCCACAACCCAGTAACTGGGTAACACGGTACCGCTTGGCAAGACTGGTGTCAGATCTCAGGCTTCCGACTACCCGTAACGACATGACAAAGATCTTCAAATAACAGCCGGGACCAACGGCTTAACGTGCTTGCCGAGGCTCGGAGGAAACTCGGTATGTTGAAATGGTCACCCATCCACGGACCGACCTCGTCAAGCGTTGCTTAACCTTGATGATCGCCCAGTGCGGCTGTTATTATTTAGTCACGAGCTCCTCTACAATTATTGACAGTGTTGTCTGTAAAATATGATGCTATATTTCATGTTATTTGAATTACTCCACATCAATCAGTAGACAATTTAAAAATTTAGCTTATAATTAAATTACTCATGTCCTTACTTTCGATGGAAAAAAAAATACCAGTAACAGTTGTTTTTTTGGTTTCGCAAGGTTTTATTTCCAGTTATCAACTTTTTTATCAAAAATGATGTAACAATATTGTTAAAAAGAGTTCTTTGGCATGATGACTTTAAAAAAAGTATTTATTTTGACAGCTAACTAGGCGAATCGTCACTTGATTGTTTAAAACAAAAGTCGCTGTCCGCGTCTGTCGACGTCATTTCTGTTTCTTCAATAACTTTTCTAAACCACACAACGGATTTTGATACAGTTTTAAATAACCGAAACCAACCAACCAACCAATTTATAATTAACCGAATTTCGCGGCGATAGGCAGTATTTGGTGATTATACTAAAACCCTTTCCTTGGGTCTACTTCCTGGCATCTACTGATGCCGGCTGGCAGGGTCGCCATGAGATGTTTGGAGTCGTACGGGAAGTAGTAAATAACAAGTCAGTTTGGCTGCCAATTGTATAATGAATTACTTACAGTAATAAACAAGTAAAACGACGTAAATGCTAGGTAAGCTTAACATGTGATACCTAATATAAAGGAGCATACATATATGGTTGTAAATCTAAAGGAGGGCATACACTACATAACTAATAATAAGAGCGTAAATCGAGGAAGGTTTTTCTATCATAAAACCTCTCCATATAATCTTATTTTGAGAGTCCCTAAGTATAGTTTCAAAATAAATGATATAACTTTGCAACTACTTATTGTTTTAAAGAATATCCGTGGAGTTTCTTGCACTTTCTTCTCCATAGAGATCTACACTTTGGAATGTGCAAGTAACTTCATCTTTCTGAATAACCGACTTCTTGATAGTTCAAAAGTGATTGTAAATAGTTTGATTAATAAATTAAATGCTTAGAGTGTTTGTTTGAAGTACCACTTTCAATAGGTAATTATTTTAGACTTGCAATTATTTAAGTGCCTATTCTACTAATACTAAATTTTAGCGTTTGTACGCGATAAACTCAAAAACTACTGAACGGATTTCCATGTGGTTTTCACCAATAGAATGAGGGAGAAACGAGAAAGGTTTTTGTATAGTGTCACGGGTGAAGCCGGGGCGGGTCGCTAGTTATTAATACGAAGGTTATAAGTATGTTTATTAATAAACTAGCTGTTGCCCGCGAGTTCGTCCGCGTCAATCTCGTAAAAAATAAATGTTCATTTTTTAGTTTCCCGCCGGAACAATGAATTTTCTCGTGATCAAACGTAGCCTATGTTACTCGTTATTACATCAGCTATCTACCAGTGAAAGTCCCGTAAAAATCGGCACAGCCGTTTCGGAGATTACCCGAAGCAAACAGACAGACAGATAGACAGACATACAGACAAAAATCTTAAAAATTGCTTATTTGTTGTTAGTACCGTATATACTTTCACGTGCATTCAATAAAACGTTGTTATTTTGATATTACATACAGAAACTTAAATTTTATTTATTTGTATAGATCACGCCAGAACGGCTGAACTGATCTTGATGAAATTAGGCACAGAGATAGATTATAGTCTACAATAGCACATAGTCTATTTTTTATAACGGTATAATGTTCCCTTGGGTAAAACACTTTTCACGTGGGCAAAGTCGGTAGCAGAAACATGTTTATTCATATAATCTAGAATGACTTGCTAAACTATAATATTATATCATTAACTGTCTGCGATAACGGAGGTCTGCTATTATTTGAAGCTTTTATTCAGGAGGTACTAAGTGGTCATTATGCGCACACAAAAGACTGATATTCAATACTGAGCTGATTTTGTATTCATCGGGCTCAAAAGCCGAGTATGTGAGGCATTTTGTGCTGTATTAAGAATTTTACTTTGTTTTTTTACATGGGAAAAAAATATAAACTGTCTAACTTAATTATTATTTATTGTCTTTTTAGCCTAGTGTACATTTAACCGAACACTGCACTATTACTCCCTTAATATATACGTATTATATTTCTATTCCAGAGCTATTTCGATTATTCACATATAGTACTTAACTAAAGTATTTGGCGGTACAGATAAATAGAAAAAGCTTAGTTGTATCTACACCAAAATAGTTTTAAACACAACTCTTTTCCAATATTTTAAATTTTATGGTTACAATAGTGATTTTATCGCTGACAGTGACCTGTAATATAAAACAACAAAGTATACATAGTATACAATTTGTAATTTAAATAGAAATAATATAGGCAATTTTCGTAGGTACGTGACTAATAGATTTTTTATCAATTATTGTGGTCGTTCATAAATACCTAACTGTCAAAGTAACAACCATTTTCCCCCTACTGCAAAATGGCGCTAAAATTCAAATATTCCAACAAACTCCACGATGAACGCCACCCCAAAAATTTGAATTTGGAGCGCTTTTGTTCACGCACACATACACACAAAACATTCCCTGTACGTACGAGGGTGCCCGAAACGTCAAACTCGGTTGTAAAACAGTTCTCTTAATGTTTCTACTCGATAACAGATGGCGTTAGTAACGCTATTTAAACAACCTGACTGAAACTTATTTTGTAATATTTTTTACATCTTTGTGATTTTAAATTTAAGTACCTATCGTTAAAAAATAAATATAAACCTTAATTTTATCTTCACTCGATGTTCATATTGATTTGCATTATTTATTAGTTCGTCTTGGGTCACATAGATGGCAGTCCTAGTAGCATTAGCTAAGCCGAGCCTAGTTGAGCAAATAGCCTGTTTTCTACCTCCTGTACGTGACTTTAACAGTAAACTGTCTCATTTTCTGTTCAAATTGCCACCTCACATCTTATTCTGTACGCTTTCAAGCATTTATATTCATCTCTTGACTCTTTTATGAAGATGTATGTACTTTATAAGAATCCAATAAGAAAATGTCGATACATTCTAATTTTAGACTGATTGGAATTTACTGTTTAAAAGGAAATTAGAATTAAAAGATAGTACAAACTGATAAGTTTTTTTTTACTGCAAGGGAAGTAGGTACCTACAACTTTTGTATTAAATTAAAATTTGAATTATTGTAGACTGCTAGAAATAACTGTATGTAGGTACCTAATAGTTTATATTGTTTTGCTTCAGGAGCAAAGTTGTCCAAAGTTGTTTATCGCCAGGATGAAGTGCATAATTCAGAAATTAGGTATTTATGCTTAGATTCTTGAATCTAAAAAAACCCATCTCTACTTTTAATGAGTTGATGACTCTGTTCCTATGAAGTAAAATAAGTTTACGGCTGAATGTAGGTAAGATAACTTTTCAAACCACGTTATCTGTTTATTTTATTTAAAATTCATATTGAGATATTGATTGGATATAATTCTTACAACAGTAGGAGTAGCTGGTATTTGAGAGAAGTTAAGAGCCAGTCACTCCCTCTCACAGAGCCTGGAAACCTGTGTCCCAGCAGTATAGGAACATTATAGTGTGTTTGTGATATGCTATGCTAAATAGCCACATAGTATCATATTCAGTTTTTCTATTTATGGTTTTTAAATCAAGAAACGCTGTTTACATACACAGGTATTTCAAGTTTTATAAACTCAGTTTAACTTCGAATTTCCATACCAAACTTCGGTGTGGTGTACACACACCTTTACACGAAATAAAAATTATTATTCCTTACAAACATTTTTACAAATATATTTATCCCTTTCTAACATTAACAAGCTCTTCTAACAAACTTTTGTAATATCATTTCTCTCTTTCTGACATTGTCACACCCCTTTTTTATAACAAAACATTTTTTTACTGATTTTAAAACTTTGGGTGGGGGAAGTTTGTGACGAATAATGATCGATTTTTATTTAGTTGGGTGCGCAAGAGTTTATAGTGTTTTGAGTCCTTTTGAAAATTATTTTTTACTACTTACATTATCGTACTTTAATGTTCCGTTTAAGAATTTTCTTCAAGTTATAAGTATTAGGGAGCCACTGTGTATTTTTTTTTTCAGTCAATTGTTTCTGTATTTTAAAAGTGTTTCAGTAACTTATTGTAGGTATTTCAGTGAAGAATGTATTGGGGAATTGTTTAGTGATTCATTTTTTTTACAGCTACCGTAACAAAACAATACATTCTGCAAAGTGGCATACGACCACGGTTATCCTCTAAGGAATAGTTTGTTCGTAACGATTTCAGATGAGAATATATTCTTGTTTCACACTTTTTAGCGTGATTTTCAGTAGTCGTGTTATAGTTTTTGAATTTATTTTTTATTGTATTTTCTTTTATTTTATTATTCTGTTTTAAATTACATACTCTGTATACTATTATGTGGAAGAGCGGAGTCACCTAACACAAGCATCTTCTTGCTTAAAAGGTGATCTCCTAATCACGTATGTAATTGAACTAAAGATTTATATTTATTTATTTTTCCCTTCTAAAAACAGACTGGACCCAGCCTTATACGATGCCATCTGTTGTGATGATGACGCCATCATATGAAAACATAATCGAGTTCGAAACCTACCTTTTTTTTCTTTTTACCCGACTGGAGGAAGGGAGGAGGGAATTGTGTTTATCAGTCTATGTATGTATGTTTGTTCCTATTCTAGAGACCAAACGCGTTGGCCAATTTTGATGATTCTTACGTCTATCGATTCACTGGCTACATTTAAATTTAAAATGAGAAAAATGAAGGTTTTTGGGCGCCATAATGTGCGCCCAATTTTTTTTTTAGCTTATCTCATCTTGTAGGTACCATATTTCTATACTTCTCTATTAGACATCACCACAACCAGTTAAAATATGAAATAGCTAGAAGGTACCTTCTAGTCATACCATACACAGTCCAGACACACACATATATTTCACATAGTCTATTCATCTGTACGTCTTCCTCTAGCCATCCATACTCAACAAATCCTAGCAATCTGTTTAGCCTCCCAAATATGTTGCGGTCAGCTTCTATTCTAACTGAATGAAGTTGAGTAGGTCGATTGACTGCCTTTCTGACCTCCAAAATCCAGTAAATGGGTAACACAATGCGTCTTGGCAATCTACTGTCAGAATCGGTCTTCTGGCTACGCGTTACGTTTGTTAAAGATCTACAAATTTTAATGTCAGCTTTTGGCTGACATTAAAATTTGTAATATTCAATATTCACAGAAGTTTGTACTCTAATGGTTGGTCACCGAGCACGACAAGCGGAGTTTAATCCCGAAGAGTAGATCCATGTGGCATGCGGTGTGTGGTGTTATTAATAAGGTTGACTGGTAGAAAATGCCTGAGGCATTAAGTCCGCCTCTGTGCGTTTGTGTGCCTCAAGTATTAAATAAATAAATATTTCCCTACAGCAAAAATAAATAAAAAAATACTGTTAAACCCACATAAACATTGACAGATAAATTATAAACAAACGATAATAGCGATAATGACACACTGTATGCATCCCATAAAAGATAAAACTAGTGATTTGCCTCCACTCTGGCCTCATGTAGGTACTCTCTGACGTAACGTCAGCAGAACACTCCTTTGTCCGCGGCCGCTACCGTGAAGAGATGCTATCAAGTAGTGGCAGCAGATTCAGTGATGTTAATTGGGTTAAATTAAAAATTATTATTGGTAAAAGTCCACACAGAATAAACCTTAAATCTTTGATAAAGAATATTGCATATTATTTGTGAATTAACAACAATTTAACAAACATACAATCAAATAACGTTTTCAAAACTGTTTCACTGTTTTAATCACTGTTTAAAGACAGGCTACGACTCTCATTCAACTCTCTTTTTACTATTCCACAGAAATAATTTTCCTTGATGCTTTAATTTCTCTATACGCTTTTATTAAGTAGTACCTACCAATTTTTTCCTTGCAATTTCTTTCTCATAAACTACGTTAAAGGATTCGTGCCTTTAGCCCATAGAATCAGCGATATATCTTCTTTCTTTTTTTTTATAAAAAAAACAACAACAAAAAAATATTTTTATAAAATCTAGCTAGCCGCTAGATATAACTTTCTACCTTCCTAACAGATCTCAGGTACTTATTACAATATTGGTTTAGTTGCTAACTCTTTTTGTGTGTACAACTATGTTCACACATAAGTAGTTTATAGTCTATTATAAATAGTATAATAGTATATTATGCACCAAGGGGATAAAGCAGTGTCTTCCGTCACGGGCAGCATATTGAACCTTGAGCGTAAATAAGGACTTTCGTTCGGGAGTTATGTAGAGTCCTGAGTAGTGTCCGACCGAAACCGGAACCGAATTTCGGCATCAGCCTCAGTTTCGGCCGAAACCGAAACCGAAACTTCCTTACAAGTATCACGTTTTCAGGCAAAACATAAAAAAACGTCATTATAATCTGTCAGTCTTTATTTTTTTATCTTCATCAACATAAATCACACGAAAACTTACAACAAACTAAATGAACTACAAACACAAGCCAGTCACGACATGGCACGTGGACGCGGCAAAATGTCTTCATCACTTACTCGCTTGGATGGAATTTAACGCGCCGAACATGTCCAAACACAGCGCGAGAACTCCCGAATGCAGTTTCGGTTTCGGTCGTAGTTTCTGCAGGTTTGCCGGCGAAACCGAAACTCGTTTTTGTACCGAAACTCGAGTGAAACCGAACTTTCGATCGGACACTAGTCCTGAGTGAAGCGAGGGGTTCAAGCTGCCCAAGACGAAGACAGGTTTTATCCCGGAGGAGCTTACTCTAATTTTCAAACCTTCTGCGAGATAATAAAAAGCCAGGGCTCCATAAATTATTAATAGTCTCAAAAATGTCTGTTTTGAAAACTCTGGAATAGAATCACTAGAAAATATTTCGAGCAATACCTAGGTATTGCTCGAAATATTTTGTCAACACGAATATTGCAATAAAATTCACTGAAAATCACAGCACCAAATACCGACTTTTATTTCACATTCTTTGAAATCACACGTTTTTCTTCTTTTTTTTAGTTCTGCTTATAGTGGCTAGTTCTATTTTCGAATAAACCTCTTTACAATGCCATTTGGGCATTTTTTTACTTAGCTTTCCACGAGTTTCCACCCAATTTGACGTTTCAAATTCAAATCACTTTACTCCCTTGGGAGTTGCATACAACTTTACCTCCCTTAAGCTTTACTATATATTATTATATTTTATAACATTGTCAGCAGGTGGTGTAAAAATAAATAACGAGCTTTTCTGCTATCCCTACAAAAGTAAACTTGCATAGGTGTTGTGTACGGAACAATGAGCTAATTGAATACCTAATCACTAAGCTTTACTGAGAACCTACCATTCACTCAGTAAATGCTAACAAATTAACATTATGTGCAAGAACTTGGCTCTACACTACAGTGCAGAGGTTGTTGGCCTATCTGTTGGTGCGTTTTTATGATCATCGGGCATTATTCTGAGCGTGGTTTGTAGTATAAATAGTAGTAGTTAGTATTTTAAGTAGTAGGTATTTTGATGTGGTTTTTTAGCTTGCCTAGGTGCAATAAGCGTATATATTGGACTTTTCTGAGGCAGACTTTTGGTAAACTGGCAGGTTTAGAGTAATAGTTTTTAGAAATCTGTGTTAGTACAGTGACGAACAGTTGTTGAACAGAGTTGACCCCCGTGGGAAGTAATAGATATTTTAGGTGTGACAATTTTTTCAGGAATTTAGCTTAAATTGGAAGTGAATACTTTCAGAGTTCCATTTTTCATTTTCAGATACTAAATAATATTGCTGAGCTATTGTTTTGAACTTTGGCAGTAGTTTCAGTGCAAACAAATAACGTGCAGTGTTAATGATAGTGGGACTTGGGAAACCAGTGTCCAGCAGAACTTATACTGAACTTATAATGAATACCCTCAAAGCCTAACAATACCGTATAAACTTATCTAAAACAAGGGACGTGGGCGCTTTCGCTGCTCACGTGAACTAACTAGAGATAAACTCGCCCGATTTATTTACAGATTACATCATTTGGACGTTTTATTGCTGTGTCTGCTTGTAATTGGTGGAAAGTGGACGGAGTTGTACACCTTACAGCGGTACTGGTCATCGCTAGTGACAATAGCCCGATGGTTAATCTGCGGGATGCCGAGCGACACGTTGCGAGTTCCTTCTTCATCCTTGGTCATTTCCCGAGCATTGCATCAAAATTTCGAAAAAGACGGATCTTCAATTATTGTTTTGACTAAAATTTTTTGTCGCCTGTCGCCCGATATCATTGTAACCGATAATATCGGCAGGTATTGAGTCTATGGGCGACGACGACTTCAACTTTTATTTTTATTATTTTTTTGGCGTCTCGCAGTTCAAGCAGTGTAGGCTACTGCCTAACCGGGCGATAACGACTTCACCCAATTTTTTTGTAATTTTGAAGGAAACTTACTCCACTTCAATTGAGTTCGTCGCCATGACAACGACAAAAAGTCTCGAATCAAGGCTGAAGCTGTCTATTTGATTGAAGGAGGTTGATTTGAGGCTGATTCGAGTGGAGAAAATTACTTTACTACCAATGGCTACCTTCTTATAATTTAGTTACTTAAGTGACAGGGTACAGTCTAAAACTCTGAAAATATGTCATCGTAATTCTGAACCACCTAAACTTAAAACCAACTATAAAACCTACCCAGGAAGTATAATGTAGGATTATGATAGCTCTAAAATTCTGCGATTATATTCATTATACGAACAAAGTTGCTACCAACAGCTACTTAGTTCACTGATAAAAATCACTTGAAACATTTTATGGCTCTGTGGTTTTATAATTGGTCGACCACTGGACGGTCTAACACCCCGCTCTGGTATTGGTCGAAGGGCTATAAACATTTATGTATAATATTTTAATTTTAGTGGGCTGATTTTATCTGAGATTTGATCGTGTGTGAATGATTTACGGATTTTTATTGGGTAAGGCCTTTTACCAAGTCTTCTTTCGGTAATAATGAAGATACTACGATTATTTTTCCCTCATACTCCACAGAGATAAACAAATACGTTTATCTAAAAATTTGTATATCTCTGCATTATTTTTTAAGTACTTGTTTTTGATCCACATTACAAAACAAAAAATAAGTACTTAATATTATACTCACAGTTATTTATTTAAAGTACTACATCATTACAGTAGTACTAAGTGAAGCAAAGCCTGGATACAAATTCAAATTCAAATTAAATTTATTGCATCCATAATGTACATACAGGTGGTAAATATAAGTTACAGAAACAATTATGGACCCTGTCGGGCACAGCAATATTCTAGATATAGTCAGTGTCTAGGAGAGAGGAATAGCGCTCAATATTTCCTTATCTATTAACATTTTAGTTATCTGTTCCCTTTGTTCCTTTGTTTTTTGTGTGTTTTTATGTTTTCTTTTTTTTCGTTTGTTTTTTTTTTGTTTTCTTTCTTTTTCTTTCTTTTGTTATTTATACTGTGATCTCTGACGCACTACAGTCTACAACAGGCCATAGATTGTCTCAAATGGAGAGATATCGACAAAAAGTTCAGTCCGATACATCACGATACTCAGAATAGATCACTTTCTGCCAGAATAGAGTTTGACGTGAGCTGTCAGTTTCTAGCATCTAGATTTGACAGATCAATACACTTATGATTTCACGGTGAAATCTTTACAGAATAGGAATAGACTGAATGTGAGCAAGTGACTAATGAGGAACTTATCTATTCGCAATTTTTTTAAGAATCACTTCGTCTCATAAATTGAAAACGTGAATTAGCTCATCTAGCGCAAATATGTCGTTCAGGTGTACAACAGATGTGTAGCAGTGCGCCACGCATCACGTGTGGCGACCTCTGCCGGTGAACACTGAAACTAACCGCAATAATGTTGAAATTATCTGATCGTTTTCTTAATTAGTTACTCAAAGTACACTTGTTGGCGTAATCGTTAGGAAACTGTTAGATCCTATCTGAGTGGCCTGTGACTTCTTTCACTATAAAATACTTTTATTAGGAAACATTATTTTCTAAACATTAACCTGGTAAAGGTTGCGGGAACCCGCTGGATGCGAGCGATGTAAGAAACAGCAATCAGCAGTCATCCCGCTATCAAACATTTTATGACATAAAAGTCGGAATTACCAACAGTGGTAGTATGGTAGGTCCTACACAATCGTTTGCTAATCGCTCACTGTATGTTAAATTATTTCTAAAAAAGAAACCGCCAAAATCTCTAAAACTTCTGTCACATCACACACACATCATCAGCCTATTAATGTTCCCACTGCTGGGACACAGGCCTCCTTTTTGTGAGAGAGAATGGGCCGTAATCCACCTCGCGGGCCCAGTGCGGGTTGGTGAATGTCACATGGTAACGAATTTTGGTTCTAGGACATGCCGGTTTCCACACGATGTTTTCCTTCACCGTTTTTATAGCAGTGGTGATGAAATAATTTACACACTGTAAAGCGCCTGCCTGGGTTCGAACCCACGACCTACAGCTTGTAAGTTGCTGCCGATACCACTGGGCCACCACTACTCCTTCTGTATTGAAGGCCAATTATTGCGCAAAAATCGCTATCGTTTTGCTCTTGCAAGATACGTTATAAACCTGCGGTTGCGGTCAGTGTGGCGACGTTTGGGGGAGGCCTATCTTCAGCAGTGGACATATTTCGGCTGAAATGATGATGATGATGATTTTCTAAATTTCTTTATAGTACACCAAAACAATACATTCACACAAAGTGAAATCAATATTCAAAGGCGAGCTTAACTCCAAAATGGAGTTTTCTTCCAGCGAACCAGAGATAGAGATCATAATAATTGAGGGCTACTATCCAGTGTACAATTTTACAGTATATATTTTACCTTTATTTACCTTGTGATTATTTCTATAAGAATACCTTAGGGCCCGTATACAAAACTGCGAATTGACGCGATGCAAATCCGCAATGCAGAAATCACCTAAGCAGTAAACTGCTACAAGCTCGTAGATTTTTACGATGCGACGTCGCACCGCAGTTTTGTGTGCGGGCCCCTAGAAGTAGCCCAGTGGCAGTTTATGGCCATAAACAAGTCAATATACCAACCTGGTTACTGGCAATAGGCTTGCCACTACATAACAAACTAATTTTACCTGGCTGATGAAATTGTTAGTGTGTAAAATACATCTCTACTTATGACATAATATCACGCCTACATTTCCCAAAGTGTTAGGCAGAATTGTACCTATTGTACACCCACATTTCAGATGGCGACCTCTGCCGGTGAACACTGAAACTAACTGCAATAATGTTGAAATTATCTGATCCTTTTGCTATTAGGTTTTAATGTACATAATATAGCTGGCTGCTAGAGCCTATAGTCTTTATTTAATTAATATATGAAAATTCAACGTTCTGTTTTTGCTTGTCTTGATGACATAATTTTTGCAGTGTTTTTACGTGTTACTTTTTATGCAATTTTAATTTACTCTTGAGTTTCCTTGCACACATGCACTATACAGGGTAGTACCCCACATTTGCTAATTAGTTACTCAAAAGTACACTCGTAGGCGTAATCGTCAGGAAACAGTTAGATCTTATCTGAGTGGCCTGTGACTTCTTTCATTATAAAATACTTTTATTAGGAAACATTATTTATCAAGCTGCTTTCCTCAGCCTAGTGGCAGCTTTTTGCCATTAACTGAACAATACACTAACTTGCAGGGTAATTGTATAACACAAAATCAATGTAAATCCCTTTAATTTTAGGGAATTTTCTTAAATATCCTCTGGATTGTAGGAATAAAGTTATACTGTATAATAGCAATATGCCTATGCTTAGACCTTACTGGTTAAATTAGGTGAACTATGCACCTCTGCATACCCCTTTGAAAAATACTGGCGTAGTGTTATGTTGCGCCCTCCGTGTCATTGCATTAATGTTGAACCGGCCGAAACTCAGCCACAGTTCAAAAGTCGCATCTGCCTGGAAAATTTTATAGTCTAAGGCGGAAGCATATTTTCATTAGCACCCATTCCTTTATACTCCGATGACTTTTCTTAAGTGAGAATATACAAAAGATAAAAGTCTGAAGGAAATTTCCAAGGAACTTTCAATCCACGAATAGAAAAATGCTGATCGCAGTACCAGAAAAGCTAACAACAACTAATTTATGTGGTATTTAATAAAAGCCTAGAAAGTAAGATGAACCATATTACTGTATTGATCAATCAAACAGTAGGCATTGTTTATGCATCCTACATTTCTTAAACAAACGTCGGTATAATAAATCAGAACGCAAAAAATGGCCCATGTCTCAAAATGTTGTTGAGTTTACATACCACGCTGTGAAAACTAAAGAAAGCAAAGCACTTAGACGTCTGCCTACCCCCACAGGCCTTCATTTTAAAGTAAAACGACACACAATTATCTTTGAATAACGGATGACCGTTATTTTGACAGCTGTCAATTTAAAACTCCGTCAAAATTTCGAATTTCAAATTTGGAATTCGCTCCGAATACGAATCAGCCAACCCTCCAATGCCGGATCAAATAAAGTCGATGCATCTTACACGCAACATGACATCAACATCATAAGAAGTCATTAGGCATCCGAGCGAACGATATACGGACCCTAATTTCGTTGCGAAGACCGAATAACTCCCATATACCACGTTTACTGAGGCATTTTTTGATAATGAACCTCCAATCTAAAACCTACCTTAGGCCCTACCATTTAGAATTGAAATTACATCGCAAATTCGACATGACAATCGTCCACATATCAAGAGCTAACCCAATCCAAAATCAACCCAGTCCTAAAGTAAGAAAGTCGAGTTTCATGTGCAGAAAAGTTTAGTCAACAAAAACACACGCGAATGAGAAAAAAACCGGGCATCTTTTTGCGTCCCCTTTCTCCCCTAAGCCGGTGGGGGCGGATGGGGTGAAGAAAAATCCACGTAGGGTGAGTTGGGGTGGCTGTAGTAGTTTTTCGTTGGTATCACGCGTACGACAGGCTAAGTATTGATTTTCCAGCACATGGTGCCTTTCAGGTGTCCGCATTTTTTTAAAGAAACACGCTTTTTTATCCAAATGCGACGAGGGTTAACAAGACTTCAAAAGTTTTGTTGTTGACTGTACTTACGTATAGTTTTTAGGTTGGGTTTGGGTTAGGGATTGTTGCTAGTGTTCTTCTAAAATCTGATCTCAATCTGTTTGAAAAAGATTAAATAAGTAATTAGTGAAAGATGTCATAATTATTATTCGTAGTCGGAGAATTTAACACACCTCTCGATAAAAGAACTGAGAACCGAGAAAGGTTGTGATTAAAGTTTTATTTTAATTTCTTATAGATTGAATGGCCAATCTAAACAGTAGTTTGTTTTTTTTATAAAAGGTAGTTCTGGAAGTACTGATTCGAATATGAAAAAACCGGCCAAGTGTGAGTCGGACTCGCGCACGAAGGGTTCCGTGACATTATCGCAAAAAACTTTATGGGAGCCCCTCTAATTTTTTTTTTTTTCTGTTTTCAATTGTCTATCTAACACGGTTCATGAGATACAGCCTGTTGACAGACAGACAGACAGACGGACAGTGGAGTCTTAGTAATAGGGTCCCGTTATTAGTCTTTGGGTACGGAACCCTAAAAATCAGTCAATGATAGAGAGCTACATCAACGCCTATAGTTTCCTAGGCTACTTTTAATCCCGGATGATGCACGGTTCCTAGACCACATGGGCGAAACTGCCAGAAAAAGTTAACTGACAGTTAATTTTCGTGAACTATTAAAATACGCAACACGTCACCCTATCTCAAATATTTAATTCGCACACTCAGTAAAGCTAATGCTCACACAATATGCAAATTCGGTTAAAGGTGTAAAAGATTAGCATCTTATTGTGATTCGAGCATTCGTTCCGAACTCTTCATGTTTGTTCGCGATTCGATACGGACCGGTGTGACGGTGCCTTAATGTTTAACCGATTTTGTGTGTTGTTTTTTTTTTGGAATGATATTCGTGATTTTGAATTTTGTTCTTAATTTGTATGTTTGCTGTCGCGTTCCTTTTGTTTTTACAAGCTTTTAATTAACTTGCAATAAATGAATGTATGAGTGTTCGGGTCAAATCTTGCAACTGTATTTTAAAGCAGTTATCCTCCATCGATTAAGATGAAATTTTGCACACTCGTTTAGTTTGGATGAAAATGCATGGTTAGATAAGTGACATCATTCTAAATCCAATATGGTGGACTAGTTATTTTTTGTGCACTGCTATGATATGGGTATCAAATGAAATGGTTTGCTGAGAAGAATACGAAAAAAGCTTGTTCAAAAAAAAAAAAACGTATTAAATTTATTATAATATTTAGATACTAGGATACTAATGAGGCAGATATTGTTTGCAGATGTAGAAGCCATTTTGTTTTGTCAATTAACATTGTCATCTCATTAGGGGTATGGTGTTGTTCAGTTACAGTACAACAATTTTCGTAACGACTCTCGGCAATTATCGCATTTCCGAATACAAACGAATGCTAATTTCCATGTTCATCAATTATTAGATTTATCGTGTATAATAATTTGAATTCAGAACTAAGTACTTTATTGTTGTTTTGTTTTGATTTCCGTGTGAACTATATAAAGGTGTTAACTATTTTCCTTTTTAACCGCAGCAGCTTCCCTCCCACTTTAAAAATAAATTACATTAAGTTAATAGAGTATTAACAACTCTATATACTTTCAAGTTGATTGAAAGCGTCCGGTCTTCACTGAGAGCAAAAGGCAACTGATAGTTAGCCGACGACTGACGAAACACGAAGTTTGCCGAGGGACATTAGGAAAGTAGTTGTACTGTACTTAGTTGTGAAGGTCAGATAGGATTTTACTCCATGTAGAATATTGGGCTTCAGCTTCATTCGTTTTTTTGGTTGGAATCCTTCTGTCAATTCATCTATCTGGTTCTTCCTCTGGCCGGTTTCCTAGCAATGGGAACGGATACTGTTGCAATTCTTCTAATGTAAGTTAGGTAGAGAATAATTAGCAAATACGCTGGATGATATTTCATCCTGAAACAACATAGCTATGGTGTTAACCCCATCAACATTTGTAGTTGATGCATTCTTAATACAATTTTAACGCTGTTATTACTAATTTTACACCTCATTTTTCAATGTCAAACACCGAATTATAGACTCTACACCACAAATAATAAAGCTGAGATTTGATTGTAAGTCAATTGTCACAAAATATTCAAAATGAATGCAAGCGAGGACAAAAAGGTGCGTTCTTTGTTTTGACCCAACGATTTTGTTTTCAATTTGAATATTTCATACAATGTGACAATAGACAAAAACCGGTACTTGTAACAGTAAAAATTAAATATTAAAAATTATGACGGTTTGCCTTTTATCTGGTAATGTATGTAAATTCGTGTTAGGTGATGCTCTGAGCGCGATGTGCGGAAGTCGAGTTCCGATTGCGTTGTTTTTTTGTATTTATATTTTTGAACTAGCTTTTGGCCGCGGCTTCGCCCTCATGAGTGTCAAAAATTATCTCACGTTAGGTAATAGGTGCAGAGAGCAAAATTAATATTTGTCCTAATACTGGTCATGGTGTTCCTTTATTTCTCATTCGTTTAGTAAAGCGTCATTCATTAACAAACATCAAGACATCTAAACCAGGACCATATTAAAAAAATAATAATTCTAATATTTCATTGAGAATTTGAATTTAGAATTGACGTTAATATATTTTTTTTAATTTTTGTTAAATTTTACTAACAACAGGGAGTTTGTCAGTTTCGATTTTTCTGTGACACTGTTGTGCTAATCTGCAACTTTGTTAGGTAATGTTTTGTAACAAACTTAAAAAAGTAATATGCATTAGGTGGGTTTTTTTATGAGTTAGTTTTTACTAAAGCCAGTGTCGTTAGAATTTTTATGAGTCATAGTAAAATCCAGCAGATACATACCGATGTTTGACTAGTGGTAATAATTACATACATTGTTTGAAGTCCCAGCTTACGTCGCTTTTTTATCAAATTCACTTTTTCTATCGAATAGAAACATCGCATTTCTGAGGCATTCTATTACATAATTGATAACGTAACAACTCTAATCAATTTCCTTTAATGACCAGTAAAAGGTGCAATTTCTTCTAATAACACCTATTAAAGGTATAATCATAGAAAAATTCTAAAAACATGTAGAACTTTTTTTTTATTAATTATCTTGTAAATACTACATGCGTGGAATGAGAAGCAGGCAATATCTAGATTATCATTTTCTTTTTTAATTATAAAATTCTTTCGCCGTCTAGTTCACTGTTCAAGGTAATAGAAATGCAGTAATTGTTGGTAGTGATAGATAATATGATAGGTATTTTATGGTTTTTAATGGCTGAAAAACTTGTGATAATTTTCGCTTTGTTTTCGTAAGAATTACTTTTGTTTTGTTTTTTAGGGTTCCGTACCCAAAGGGTAAAAACAGGACCCTATTACTAAGACTTCGCGATCCGTCTGTCTGTCTGTCTGTCCGTCTGTCACCAGGCTGTATCTCATGAACCGTGATAGCTAGACAGTTGAAATTTTCACAGATGATGTTATAGCGGCAAACAGAAATCTGTTTGCCGCTATAACAACAAATACTAAAAACAGTATAAAATAAATATTTAAGGGGGGGCTCCCATACAACAAACATGATATTTTTGCCGTTTTTTGCTCGATATTAATAACGGCAACAGGTAGACGCTTGAAATATTCACAGAATGTTTAGTTGTATATTATCTACAAAAAAAAAAAAAAAAATACGGGGGGCTCCCATACAACAAACGTGATATTTTTGCAGTGTTTTGCGATAATGGTACGGAACCCTTCGTGTGCGAGTCCGACTCGCACTTGGCCGGTTTTTTTTATTCTTCTTTGCCTGCGCTATTCCACTCCTCCGGTCTATTCTGTAAACACCTAGCCGTGAAAATTAAGTTGGATTGAGCTTGAAGTGAATAATCATTCCACATTGATTGGATGGATTCACTGCTTGTGTTCATCATCATCATCATTTCAGCCGAAAGACGTCCACTGCTGGACAAAGGCCTCCCTCAAACGTCGCATAAAATCATCGTCACTCCGTGTTCATTTCATCTATTTTTTTATGGTGAGGTTTTTATAGAATAGCACTCCTGGGTGAGGCCCTTCTCCAGTTACATCCTTCTGTGTCCAATCCTGAGTGTCTTTTTCTCACTTAGGTCGGTATCTATCTAGTTCATCCCGCTATCTCGTGTCAATGTCTCAGAGCACCAGTTCTGCGCTAGTAGGGTCCACAGTATGTCCAAAATCGAATTTCAATCGTTTTATGAAAACACTCCTTTTCATCGCCGATTGGCCTGAAGCCTAAAATAAGACTTTAAACTTGGGAGACAATATATTTAGCACTTAGTTACGAACGATTAACTCGTTTTATATAGCCGTTGCCTCACAATTTATTCTTTAGAACGATCAACTCGTTACAAATTAGTTTTGCAAGCGATTCCAACACTTTCCACTTAAGCCTTCTGGATTGAAAATTATCTCAAAATTAATGTAAAAAACTGTAAAAAATATCCAACCGACTTCCAAAAAAAACACTACAAAGTGAAAAATTATCAAAAGTTTTTGTAGTTTTGCATTCAAACTTTAACACATTAACAATAAAAATTAACCAATTTCCAAAACAAAACACTAAAAACTGATAAATAACTTTTACAATGCATGTCCTCGAAAAGAGCGTTTTCCAAGCAGCCAAACTGTGCGGAAAGTGTCACTTTTTTTTACTAGTGCTTTTTACTTTTCTGTATTTTTTAATTTTTAACTCCAACGTCAGCCCGACGCATAGAGTTTTTATTATTTGAGAAAAGTTTTACAAACTAGTTAAGTACAGATTATGATTCTTAAAAAAGGTAAAATAAAACTAATACTTTTTAATTACTAAATTATTTTTTAATTACTCTAGATTTAGATTTGGATCAATAAATTTATTTTACATATTCATTAAATATGTTTGGCAGAATGTATATTTTGCTCGTGCCTTTTAACGTGACGGCTATTTGCACATGCGCAGTAGATATGCCCTAGGAACTATTAGTTAATCTGTGAATATGCTGAGCGCGCTTAAATAAGCCCGCCATTTTATAAATTTCTTGCTTGGTTCAAATATATCTTTTTATTTCCTCGCACAATGCATAATAAAATGTTGTATGATACACGTACGTAAGATGATTTCCGACTCGTGTCGATTTATCCACTCATCGGAAATCACCTACCTTCCGCACTACTACTATTTTTATTTTGGTCAAGCGCGAGCCTATCAATAATAATAAAAAAAAAGTCGGTGTGAAAAACGAAAACAAAATAGGTACCAAAGACACCACATCCGAAAAGAAAGTTATTTTTCGCTTAGTAGTGTTTGTTTTGGAAATCGGTTTAATTGTATTGTTAATGTGGAAAAAAAAACTACAAAAACTTTTGTTAATTTTTTTTCCTATTTTATTTCGTTGTTAACCCTCTATAATTTTAGGAACAAATAACATGAATCATAAGAATAAGGTAAAAATTAGAATATTCGATATTGGTTGTACGAGTACTTATTTTCTAATGAATATAATTTATGAAGAATGATAGATAGTTGATCATACCAACCATGTAGTAAACTAATAAATAATAACGACAACAAAAAATAACAATGACGAAACTCAAAAGTTAAAATATTAAGTTTTCAAATATGCAAATTACAATCAATAAATAATAATCGAGAGCTTTTAATTTATTCAAACCTTATTTTATTATCTGTGAACTGTATGAAATGTCAATTGTTTATTTTATTTTAGTCAATTGTTAAATAATTCACGATCTAGAGACAACGATTGTCTATTGTTATTCTAATAAATGCAATTAATCTTGTGTTTTGTTGTTATTTTCACTTTGGGAGATATCATTTTGTATGATATGAACTGTATTTATTTTATTTGTAGGCTATTGACTTTGAAAAATGTTATAAAATGTTAAGTTTAACAGTTACATTTGAATGAATCAATAGAGATAAGTTTCCAAGCATCCTGCTTTGGTATACGTGCTCGTAAAAAATAATAGTTGTTCATGATTATGCCTAACCGCCTTGATACAGATAATTTATGTCTACCTTTATCTTCCAAGTCTATGGGAACAGCACAAACATCCGTCACCTCCGTACAAAGACACGAATAAATTACTCTACAAAATACAAATATGACAACAGAGGGAAAATATTTTATCTCATTACGCATTCAAAGTTACGCATCGACCGGCAAAAATCAATAATGCGCACACCAAAAGCGTCTTTGTACCCTTGTGCGAAAAGTTAAAAACGCACAAGGAAAGAAAAAGATATGCAAAGCAGATCCCATGCATTCAGATTCGATATTCAAATTACTAGACCATCCTGTGAATGCGAAAGAACAATTTTAAATTTTTGACACTCGGCAGAATAACCCTTCCACTTTATATTCAAATTTCGAACGTCTTAAAGGCCAGTCCGAATTTGAATAAAATAGATAAAAACCTTTTTTTAATGTATGCATAGATTTCGTGGGAACGGATCCTTAGGTCGTGAGAGTTGAGGCCTTTATTTCCTTTATGGTTTAATCGATGGGGTTGCCTGTTATGGAAAGCTGTGTCAACATTTGCTGTAATATGGTAATTATTGATCGGTAATAAAGGAAAAGGTGTCATGGTGTATCGATTGATTTTAATTTATTGGGTGTTGAAATCGGGAGAGCGGAATGTATGGTTATAACAGTTTGTGAATGTATTTTGAATCTTTGGAATTGAACAGTTCTACAAGATGTGAACTTTACCGGCTAGAGGAGCTTATAATACAAAATAGAAGGATATCTGAATCTCTGCAAAAATCAATAACTCCATGAAATTGCTAACGTTTATAGTTTGTTTGGCTTAATCTGTTATAAAAGTTAGGAAAATGTCCTGCTCTACGTCTCCATCCCCACGCCTTTTAACCTCAAATAACTTATTTTTCAAAAATGAATGACAACCCAGCTAATTTCCAATTTCAAAAAACACATTCATATCACTCCAGAATACCTAATTTAAAAATCCCGACATAGAATGCCAGGTTTAAAAAAGTTCTCGTTCGAAACGAACGTCTTCAACCCTTCCGCGCTGGGCATTCAAATTCAAATTCGTGTCCCCTCCGTCTGGCAGGTGTACGGTGTCTTTGTGACGACTTCCGTCAGTTAAGATGTCCGTTGTCTTGCACTGAGCTTTTGTCGCGATGTTGTTAAACATGTGGTTAGAGCTCTGATGTAAGTTTTGTTTTTGTGGCAATTAGAGGGACGCGGCTTTTGTGTTTGGTTTGTCGTTATAAGATGAAGTTTTTTGGGTGTATTCTCAAGTTAGGCGAACAGTTGAGCTTTTGTTAGATATATCTAAGAAAATAAGCCTTAGAACGGGTGCGGGAGTTTGTATTCAAAGATGTATAAAAGCAAAATGAAGTTAAATAGATATTGAAAATGTAAGAATGGTAGAAAAAAAATCTCTTAAAATGTCTTATGTGTCTTATGTTCTATGATCTCTACATCACAGAATTATCATCTCCAAAATGAAAAGCCGTTCAGTGCTAACAGCGGTTACTATAACCATGAATCAATTCGGTTGGCCAAATTAAATCACTCCAAAGATTTCCCACAAAAAATTCAAAAGCGACAGTTACACTCAGATCTTAAATCAAAACCGGTATACGTGACCTATTTTTACCCAACTGCAAGGAAAGGGTTATGTTTTTAACAGAATGTTTCCTAATAATATCATCCGGTATCCCCAAGTCGTATGCAAATTGTTTTTAAAATAATAACACACCTGGGTCTCAGAGACCGGTCGTGATTTTGCATCCGCACATCATTTGCATGCAAAGGGTTAATTCTTCGCGATTATTTGCGCTCACGCGTATTTTTAATTATTCAAGGGTTAATGTATTCGGTTTAAAAAAATGCAGATACGTTTGTGAATGTGATTTTTTTGTTGCACAGTCAGTTTGATATTGAATTTCGTTGTGAGTGGATGAAGAAGTTGGTGTTGAAGTTAGGTTTTAAGACAGTGTTAGACTTTGTAATGTCTTTGAAGATCTGTTTTATCTCTGTGGCTAAAATGTGATTGATGCGTGAGTATTTAAAATCGTATTCAAAATTTGGTGAATTAACTCTTAAGTGTACTTATCCGATTTGTATGTTTTTTATATTATTTTTGTAATTATAAGATTTATAGTAAACCATGTTTGCCTATATTGCTTGTTATACTGCTAACTTGTGAGATATCAGACAAAATTCCTAGGTTAGGTAGGGAGTGCCTTATGTTCTCAAATCGTGGACATATTAAGTTCCAATTTATTTAACACACGTCATGTCTTCTTCTTCCATACGTTTCCCTATTAGCCATATTCTCAGCCGTCACCACGTTTCTAACATAATTATCATCTCATTACCAACTACGAAAATAAAAACAAAGAGTCAACCACCTAAAAACTAATTTTCTCAAAATCGAAAATCCCTAAACCTGATGTACCACCGGTCATGCATCAAGTTTAATGATTGGATTCGCCCCGCCTACGTCATCAATCACTCACAAACTGACTAGCGGGTGGAAGCTATCCCTAATATCGTCCCAGCGTAATCTGACCCGTGACTTCATTCGTCCCTCCCCGGCTTTTGTCCCGGTTTGAGAACCACAGCGGCGGCGGGAGGGTTAAGTAAAAATGGTGGAGATACTAAAGGGAGGATTTCGCGAAAGCATTGTGTCTTGTTAGAACCGTAATGTCTTGGATAGGAGATGTAAGTAAATTATGTTTTTTTTTGTCGGTGGGCCAGGGGTGCCTATGTACTGGGTGGAAAATTGTTTATGGTTCTGGTGACATTAGTTTTATTTTTTGTATATGTAGTCGGTATCAAAATTTTCCACGTTTAGTTTTCTGTACAGTTTTTTTGATCTAAGCTTCGCTTGATAAACAGAAGGTAGCTAAGTTTTCCTGCATCTAACGCTAAATGTTCATATTTTAGGTACTCGGGCTGGAATTTAACATTACGGATTTTAGCTTTTGCAGAATTTGAAAATTGTAATGCAGCTCATAGGAATCGAACCTCCTGGTTTTAAATATAGGCGAGGCGATTGTAGTATACAACAAGAGTTTAAACTGTGATACAACTATGCTTATAATATAACAGTTCGTCCGTGCTAGGATCTTACCTTCGGTTGTACCCAGCTAGATTCAAATATACAACTACCTAGAACACGATTAGATAGAACACACATTCGAAAAACGAAGCCGACTGGCACAATAATAAAAAAAGTAAATAGCACCTTCCACCTACATTCAAAATAAGAACTCGTTCCACCAAAATTCATAAATAAATCCAATCTATTCGACTATTTCCTTCGGCGCGGCAGTATAATAAAAAAAAAGAAAATCGCCCATGCAGGGGGTAATCCCGGGGGAGGGGGTATGCCCGGCATCCCCGAAATTGAGACGATGTAAGAAGATTACGTTTGATGCATTACGTGACGAGAAGGTGGTTTGAGGTGGATGAATTTTGGTGGGATGGAAAAAAAAGGGAACTTATGAGTTCAATGCCCTTTAAGACCTGTATTGGTATGTCCAACAGGAAAATTAGTTGTTTAGCAGATTGTCACAGTAGAAAGAAAAAAAAAATTACTTATAAGTTCAATGCCCCTTATGGCCTATGTAAGTAGGTTCAGTTGGGAAAACGTGTTGTTAGATGACCTTTACTTATTTATTATAATATATGCTTTATTGTACACCATAATATACATTAGTAAAAAGAAACTTAAAACTAATACACGTACAATGGGCGGCCTTATCGCATTCCGAGATCTCTTCCAGGCAACCTTTATCATCACCACAAGTTATAAGGGCTCCACATAACTGCGATGCGATGCGATATCTAGATATTTATATCAGCGAGCTCGCAGATATTTGCGATGCGTTGCGAATTCCAGAACTTTGGGCGCCCTAAAACAAATAGAAGCTCTAAAAGTCGGCCGCCGCGTCTGTGATAAACTCACTACTGAACGTATTTTCATTATTTCACCAATAGTAAGAATGAGAAACGAGTAAGGTCCCACGACACAGGAAGAAATTCATAGTGTGAGGCAAAGTTAAAAAAAAAAATAAAAAAATATATAATATGTCACGGGCGAAGCTGGGGCGGGTCGCTATGATCTATATGATTAGATTCAGATTGGGAAAAAGTAACGGGTTGTCACACAAAATTTTATTGAACAGAATGATTACACATTCTGCAGAATTTATATATTACAGAATGAACATTATTCTTTAAACATTTTTATATTAAACCCGTACATGACATCTCTGCAGACGACATATTCAGATAGGTTTAATATTAATTTTAATATATAAATTATTTTTCAGTATAGGCTTATAACTTTGAATACTGCCTCAAAGTTTTCTTATACCTTTTTTAGGTATAAGGAAACTTTGAGTTAGGTGCTCGAAATTTGCTAAATAATCTGTTTGTTAGTCAAAGACTTTTCTTTTATTAGGTTGACGGAAAATCATTATTAAATCGGTGAAATTATGCGTAACTTTACAGTACGTACTAATATCAAAATGGTGTTTGTTAAAAATCCTTTGAATTGGCTTCTAATTGAATTGTAGTATTTTTCTTTCTTTCTGGTCCACCATTTGAGAATTTACCTCCTCAATCATCAAAATATCTCCTAAAAACTTCCTAAGTATATGAAGAACCGTCTAAAACCTGAACATTCACAAAACATCTCATTCATACTTAATACACGAACTGCTCCGAAAGTTCCTCAACAGAAAACTTGCTCAATATATCTTCGTTTGCAAGTTTTACTCGAAAACTCGCAATTTTATAGGTGTGTATAAATATTGCGAGATACCCACAAATCTTTGGAGCAATATCACGGAAAAATGTATTCGTAAACTGTGTCTATGTGTATACGTAGATGTTTTTATGTGGTGTCTATTGTAAAGCTCTGAACATATTGGACATAGGAACGAAGATTTTCAGATAATTACTTTTTGTACATACAATAGTGTTTTTAGGGTTCCGTACCCAAAGGGTAAAAACGGGACCCTATTACTAAGACTCCGCGATCCGTCTGTCTGTCTGTCCGTCTGTCACCAGGCTGTATCTCATGAACCGTGATAGCTAAACAGTTGAAATTTTCACAGATGATGTATTTCTGTTGCCGCTATAACAAAAAATACTAAAAACAGAATAAAATAAATATTTAAGTAGGGCTCCCATACAACAAACGTGACTTTTTTTTTTGTGCGATAATGGTACGGAAGTACCTACGTGCGCGAGTCCGACTCGCACTTGGCCGGTTTTTTATTATTATAATATCCTGTCGTTTATTTCACTAGACTCTGAAAATGAGTTTTAAATGTTTTAATTTTGGTTCTTCCTAATTTTTGTGTCCCAGCAGTGGGAAAATTAATAGGCTGATGATGATGATGAATTACTAGTGTAGGTTCAGTTAGTATTGATGATGTCATCAGTTTTTGGTCTTTCAAATCTGGAAATCAATAAGCTGTTGCTTCGCTCCTCTGGTCTATGCCAAAAAAGCCTCTTATTTTCGACTTCAAAGTAATACATGAGACAACGACAGTGTAGCTTTATATCAGTGAAAGAATTTTCTTATTTGGATTAACTTTTAGAGATTACCTTCTACAACAGCACAACTAACAAAACATTTTAAGAGCTGTTTTGCTTATTGGCTCTTATACACCACTAGCTGTTCCCCGCGGCTTCGCTCCCGTGGGCCACCCCACAGGACCCGTTTCCGGGATAAAAAAATAGGCTATGTGTCTCAGGAATATTGTAGCTTTCTATTGGTGAAAGAATTTTTTAAATCGGTCCAGTAGTTTCGGAGCCTATTCGGTACAAACAAACAAAAAAATCTTTCCTCTTTTTAATATTATTATAAAGTATAGATTAACTTTTTGTCGTTTAAAGCCCGTAAAGGATCGATCCAGCACATAACACAGTACCTATTTGTAAAGATATAATTAAAAACTAATAATATAAAAATCACAACAAAATAAACCGACTTTCAAAGCAAAAACTAAAAAAGCAAAACTAACTTTCATTTCGAAAGTCGGTGTCTTTGGTATCTTTTTTTATCATTTTGCAACACCGACTTCCGAAGTGAGAGTTATTTTTGAAATTTTTTGTGTTTTGCTTTGTAAGTCAGTTTAATTTTTTGTTTTTTATTTTTTTTATTCCTATTATTTGACCCTCCACGGGATTTAAACGACCAAAATTTAACGGTGTATACGTTTCTAGTGTGCACTTATTTCGTCTATGAAATAGTTTTTTGTACACTTAGCTTCCTATAATAATTTTCCATTTCCCGCCGTCGAAAGCCTTCACCATTCTAACCACGCCCTAACCACGCCGGGCTTAGGCCACATTTCCATACATATGAGGCAGTCTCGCTGCAAGGAGCCGAAACGAACCTTCCTTACACCCCACTTTGTGAGCCAAGCATTTTTTACCTTCTTTTGTCTTCACTTTTACTTAGTATTTCGAACGGGGCCTGTTTAGAATACTTTTTGTAGGCATATCGGGGGGTATTTCCGTCAAGCTATGTTTGTATGGAGTCTCGAGTGTTGAAGGGTTGGCAGAATTAGGGGATTTTTGGCTTGATTAGGTGGCGTCAGTTAATATTTACATTTAGTTAGTATGTAGCTAGTCTGGCTTTTACCTTGGTCGGCGAATAAGCATTGTCATTCAACGTGGCAATATTGCCAGCGTTTCGGTCTGTCGACAGCGATGTGGAGGAATTTATGTAATAGTAGTTATAAGAAGTTATATTGATATCTAATGTATCTTCAGGTTGCAATTTGAATGTTTTTGATTTGAATCAAAGTATCTTTAGTTTTCGTAAATGCACACAGAACTTTAATGTGTATAGATTGGGGTTATTTGAGACCACGGAAAGGCAGTCCATTTATATAATTACAAGAACGTTAGAAGAAAGTCTAAAAAAACTGTGCGATTTAATTTCCATGCCGAACATATCAATATGTCAAAAACTAGACACCATAAATCTTAAAATAACTCACACACAAACTTCCTCCCATTTTCTAATAGGTAATTTAATTTTCCACCAAAAGAATAAACAAAAAATATTAGAAGAAAATTGTTATAATATCGTAAAGGAGGCGACGCTCCAATATATCATGTGACGTCACAGCTATGCGGCTGACACGAAAATATTGCGATGCATCAAAACTGCCAAGGAGCTGGGAGGAAAAACGAACTTTGCTGGGTTGGAGATACAAGTTGAGGGTGATTAGCGTGGGTTCAGGCTAGCGTGTTGGGTATTTTCCAGTAAGAACACCACCGAATAAAGAGTGAGACTATGACAGCTCTCTTTTAGAACGTGACGTCTATAAATACGTCCATTAAATAAGATCGATAAAGTTTCCAGTGATGACATATGGCTCTGAGACTAGGTCGCTTATTACGCTCATCAGAAATCTTACAGTCACCCAAAGGGCAATGGAGAGGGCTATGCACGGAGTTTCCTTGCGCGATCGAATCAAAAATGTAGAGATCCGCAAAAGAACCAGGGTTACGTGCAGTGGGCAGGGAAAATTACTCACAGAACGGATGGCCGATGGGGCAGAAAAGTTCTGGAGGGGCGACCGCGAACCGGAAGACGTTGAGTTGGAAGGCCTCCCACTAGGTGGACCTATGACCTGGTGAAGGTTGCAGGGATCAGATGGATACGAGACGCACGGGACCAGGCAAATTTGGCGACGCCTGAGGGAGGTATATATCCAGCGGTGGACGTCTTTCGGCTGTATGATGATGATGATGATAAAGTTTCGGTTACATAGAAAAGTGCTGGTGATAAATATTTTAGGTTAACTACTCTGAAGTGCTAACTGTCCGTTCTTGAAAATTATAACGAATAGTATGGTGCGCATTATGAGTATGAAAGACAAAACGACATTTCGTTTTGTATGGAGTAGCTGTTTCGCTTTAATGAATTTGGTTGACAGACAAACAATTCTACTTTTAACCATGCAGTTGAAAACACAGAATGATTTTGAATCTGATGTAAGCAATTTCTCAAAAGACATATATCTCAAATACGTTAATGATTTGTCTCTAGACGATTTTAAATGTTAAGGTAACCGATGACTATAGCCCGCTTCTCCTCACAAATTACACCAAACAATAATACGTTCAGAAAAGCGAGGGTGGATTGTGTCTTGAAAAATGCTTTGCAGAGCTCTGTGGCGATGGGTTGTATATCATAAGACATATCGCAAGATATATCTCGAGATATATCTGCGTTTGTGTACCTAAGTGAATATTATGAAAATATTTTTACATAGTAATATGGTAGCTGGCTCTGAGGTAGGTAGGTACAGCTAGAATTTTGTTTAAAACACATGACGGTCATTTACAACAAATTATCGTATACTTTAATGACGACCTTAATTAATAAAATTACAATACCTACGACCATTTTGTCTATTGGCCTTGTTTGTTTTATATCCTGCTTGATATGAAGGGATGTGGAAATTTGTATTTTTTCCTACTCGTCTATTATTCTTTTCTGATTAATTTCGTTGCGGGATCCAAGACAGTTAAATTCATTCTCCGGGACTTCGTCGAGCTTCATTGCTTCGGCGCTTTTCTGGTGGTCGCCACTGTTGATTCTGGCTTTCAGGAGTTGCAGTGGTTTGAGAATAGTGCGGTGGGATTGTACACATACGGTATATTAGTATAGTAAGTAAATTTGAAACTGAATTCTTTCAGTTAGAGCACCGGTCGAACAGTTTACTTAAGAGCATTCTTTTTTAAAAGATGCTTCAATTTCTCATGATAGTTGAATAAGTTTATTACTAGGTTTATTCTAATTTAGATTACCTAGTAGTTTTAAACGAATATGGGGTTGTTGAATAATCTTCGTGTACACTAGCTTCTGTCAGCGGCTTCGCCCACGTGAAAGTCGAAAATTATCCCGAGGGAACATACTCCTGGAATAAACGGTAAATGTCATCCAGATCCGTTCGGCCTTTGAGTGTGAAGAAGTAACAAACACACACACACTCTCACAAACTTTCGCCTTAATAATATTAGTGTGATAGTAGGACGTAGAATACTGCTACAATTTTGCAGTCATGACACTTTGATAACTACCCACCGTCGTGTTAGAATTTCAAAATTTCCATCTCAACTTAAGTCCTCATAATCCAACATTGTGCAAACCAACACACATGAACATACAACATTTACACCTGTCTACCTTTTAAATCGCACGGGAAGTGAAACTCTAACATCTATTGAAAACCCGAAACAGGGGGAGTTCCACCCCAAAGCTCCCACCGGGGGGTGGTCCCTATTCTACTTCCCTGCTCCCCTTTCTTTCCACTAACTTCGCATCGTCATCCGTATTACTTGGGCCCTAACTTATGTGGGGGTATATGAGGTGTGTTATATATTTGAATTTAGACTGTATCATGCTTATTATAAAGTTAAAATTCATTTGAATCAAAAAACCAATTTACAACACCAGCACCCACCCGATTTTATCCTTTATTTTTAAGTAGCTAAGAGCGATTATCGCTTGCGAAATCACAGATCAATTTCGTGATAGTCCGTACTGATTCCTTTGCATTACTTTTTCGTTCTTTGTGAATGTATTTTATACGAGTTTAAGGTCTTATGTGGATAGTCGCAAATGTTGATGTGTTGTAGTGTGCGAGGGTCTTTATAGGGAAGACGATCCAATTTTGTATGGAGCATCTATTCTGTTTGTAATAGAAATTTAGGAGTGTTTAAGTTTTATTGAATTTATTTCTGAATGTTTGCGTAAGTGTATAATTTTCAGGAGATTTTCATGATAAATTTATGCAATGTGACCGACATTTCCTCTGAAAAAGTCGAGTTCATACTTATTAACTTTACTTAGATATTTCATCAAGTTACAGATACAGAGACATTTAAACTTGTTTCAAATAAGGAGATCTATTGGATTCTAGCTTTAGATTTTCGTCGCTACATTTTTTCTGGGTATATTATCCAACACTGCGAAAAACTCTAGTCGCTATTAGTATTTCGTATCACTAAGATTCAGTTTTTTTATCGGTAGTTAATAGTTTAAAATTTCAGTAAAACGCGTTTATTCGTCAATTAGTTAGTTGAACAAATGGTCAAATAATTAACTTTCCAACTTATTTGACTATTCGTGAGGTTACAAAATGCCGAAATATGGTTTTTACCAAAATTTGCAACTAATGGTTAGCATATTCAACCATTGGTTGAATTAACAACGGATCAAAAAACTGGGCAGGATCAAATGATTGTAAAGTGAATGGTAAAATATAGTGCCCATTTATTTATTTCTTTCTTTAATTATATTGAATAATTTTAGCTCTTCCCTGTATTGTTTCAGTATAGGTTCAACATGTCTTTTCAGTTTATTAGAATTAGACCACGCCTCTCTTGTTCAATTGCCCGGTTACGAACCCATGTACCGAACACAAATGTGTTTCATAATTGGACTAATGTGTCCAACATCAATACTAACTTTTGATCTATATTAATTACAAAATAAATACTTAATTTATGGAGCCCTGGCTTTTTATTGTCTCGCAGAAGGTGTGAAAAGTAGAGTATGCTTCTCTCGGATATAGCTTGTCTTCTTCTTGGGCAGCTTGAACCCCTCGCTTCACTCAGGTCTCTAAATATCTATTAAAGCAAATTCATCCCATCTTCAACTCGTCCCTCATTACGCTCAGGGTTCAATATGCCGCCTGTGACGTAAGACACTACTTTATCCCCTTGGGCATAATCTACTATTAAATCCAGCATGCTGTGGCTATCCAAACGTAGTACCTACATTTATTTGAATTGATAACCTGCATTCGATTTCCTTATAGAGGTCACCTGCTTGCTATTACACAATAAGATTAAAACCTCCAGAACTACATCAGAAATTCATTCATCTACATCCAGAAATTCATTAAAAAATCACACATAAATTAGGACTGAAATGAGCGAAACAAATTGTGTGTTCATCATTAATGAGACATAAACAGACAAACACTCCCTCTTTACCCAATATAACAGGCAATTAGTGGTCTTGACAAATAACTGCAAATATTTAGGGCGACTTATAAATTAGAAAATTTTGCAAAGAAAAATCAACTTAGGCTCAACGAATAGAGAGTCCAATTTAGGTTTAAGACATCTCAGAGGTATTAAAATACAATGCAGCAAAGAAAAGTTGTGTCTGTTTACTTTAATGACGTCATTAAATGCCATAACATCGTCCAGACGAGGATTATCCGGGATATTCTCAAAGAATATACAATGAATTATGTAAGGAAACTCCTATTGATGAGGGATTAGGTCTTAAGAACGACTTGACAGTAAGATGCTTCCTGTCGGGATTGAGAAAAGTTTAAAAAGTAAGTAGGCACTTGAAAAATCGTGTTTTTATTATTGTGTAACATTTCTTAGGGATCCTGTGTTGATTCGTCTACCTACCTAGATTTTAACTATTCCATTGCGAAAGATTTTTTTTCTTGTTACTCATGTTTTGTAGAAAAATTCGTTGTGAACTCGCCTTAGGTATCTTGGCGTGATTATATCTGCTTGCCTTATTTTTAATCCTTTCGCTGCGCTGCCAAAGAAGTCAAATATTTTTTATACGATAGGTATTCGAATTTCAAACTTTAAGAATAGTACAACAGTTGAATATTCCGCACTTATTGATCGAACGTTCATACGTGTGGCCCTTCTAATATATTATTTATTTATGACGTAGGGGTGTCAAAATCAACCGTTGTCACCGAAGACACGCGTGCTTATAATAGGCAGAATTTTGGGTTCAAATGATTAATTTTGTTTATTTGTTGTTCTAATTATTTAGAAGCTTTATTTTATCTTGCTTTCTTGTATGTGTTCGGCAACTAGGAATCCATTTCTCAAGCACTTCTTATCTCAAACTTTTTTTTTAATATTATGGTACTAAGATGCTGACTATAGCAACTCCTTAACCAGACAAGATATCACCATTGTGTTTGGGCTCATTGGATGTGTATTGACAACAACAACTACAATAAAACATTTAGGGCCGATTTCACCATTGATACTAATCGTTTCTAAGTCAGTTTATGCAAATACAGCGTTTTGATTGGTTGATACCGCTGATAAACTAATAAATGCTTAGTTGAAATAATTGCGATTAAAAAAAAAAACAAAAATTATTTTTATTTTATTTTACTTAGGCCTACATGGGCACTTATAAAACGTCGACAAAAGGCGCACGGTTCGGGTTGGTCGTTTCCTATGGAGAAGAACCGGCAAGAAACTCCATAGTTACTCTTTTAAAATATGGTTTGTTTTTACAATATTTCCATGTTACAGCATTACTTAGATATGGGGGGACAACGTAGGCCCGACAATAAGACATTAGAAACTAAAACTAAAAGTTAAACGAGATAAAAAGTTATCAGATTTTATCAAGCACCAATGATAGTAATCGCTCTCTTAGTACCTTTCAATTCAAAAATATTGGTTTATAAAAAGCAACTTAATATTTGTTAGTGAGTAGACTATTAAATGAATATCATGTCGCTTTGAGTTATAAAAGTTTGTAATAAAAGCTAATTTTTTAGTTCCCCATTAAAATTTTCTGAAATATCTTTGACTATTCCAATTCTTATTTCCAGTAATCATGATTCCAACAGCTTACAAGTTTTATTTAATAAACTAAAATGTCCATATCATAGAAATGCCGTCTGTAAAGAGCACTAAAAATTTAATATCCTTTCGCATTCTTACGAAATATCTTCGAATATGGTCGTTAAAGTTAACCCCCCGTTCGCGGGGGTGGTTATTATTCATTTTTCTCCAGTCAAATTCAGTGTAGGGTTCACTAATGTGCCACTCTAAAATCAACCCCTACGAGGTTTTCGCGACCATGTTTTTTCCCGTAGAAGTTTTTTGTTTGTTTCTTGTCCCTTTCTTTTGGGAGGAAAGTATATTTTTGTCTCTTTCGCTCTATCACTGCTGCGTGGGGTGGCAACAGCGAAATTATGATACGTTTTTTGGGGCTTAAATTGATTTTTCGGAAGTATGTGGAAGCCATTTTATAGCGGTTTGCGAATGATACGACTTTTTTTGTTGTTTAATAAAGTTTGTACTCCAATTTTTTAAGTTTTCTTTTTACTTGATTTCGAAGTAGTTGTCCTTTTTATGTGAACCTTGGTTAATAAAACCCAGACACTATCCTACTTAATATCAGTAGGATATTAAGTGTGAGAAGTTTGGATGTTTGCTACTCAATCACGCCAGAACGGTTCAACGGATCTAGATGAAATATGCCACAAAGATAGATTATAGTCTGGACTAACACATAGGCTAGACTTTTTATCCCCATAGTATGTTTCATCGGGATACTAAAACACTTTTAAAGCGGGCGATGCCAAGCCTGAAGCTAGTATTATATAATTATGCGAAAGTTTGGATGAATGGATGTTTGTTCCTGAATCACGCCAGAACGGATGACATTTGGCACAGATAACACTTCACATAACACTAATATTATAAAGGCGAAAGTTTGTGAGTGTGTTTGTATGTTTGTTACTTCTTGACGCTCAAACGGCTGGACAAATCTGGATGAAATTTGGCACAGAGTTAGATTATAGTCAGGAATAGCACATAGGCTACTTTTTATGCTGGTTTTTACCTCTTGGGATTATAAAACACTTTTAAAACAGGCGAAGCCGCGGGCGACCGGTAGTTCGTTTATTAAAATTAAAAGGTAAACAATACCTATTGTTATAATGAAGCTTTGGTATCGTTCACATATCTTAAACCTTTGTCTTTCTGACCAAAAAGAAACATTCTTAGATAATCGCAGATAACCCACAAAAACTTTTCTAATTTAATTGTGTGTTATTCAAAAACGCTTCTTTAAGGGCCATTAAATTCTTTTTACATGTAAAATTTTAGATTAGATAAAAAGAAGAAGTTAAACTTAGCACGCGGTTTTAAAATAAAAATTATGCCAACATTAATTTTGATATAATCTAAACTATCCGATTCAAACAAAACTATTTATTCTCGTAAATGTCATAACAAATTATGACTATATCATGATTTTAATAATAAAAAAACTTTAAATATCATAGCCCAAATCGTGTTCTTTTGTTAATTGCTTACGGGTGCCCATTAAAAACCTATAAATGTGGAATATAAAAATTAATAAATATCCCAATTATGTTTAGGGATATTTTTTACTGTGTTTTTTATATGAAACATTTCATTTTGTTGTTGAATTATGAACTATTATTAAGGTTGGGTAGTGATGACTATTGATTATTATTTTAATAATAATGTGACTACTTGATCGGTCAGCAGGTGCAGGGTTAACTTGTCAAGCCGTTGGATATATCTTTATTAACATTTTTATTAGAAACAAATAATTTTATAACATTTTAATTAAACAAGATTTCTCAGCGATTATGCCTTTAGCGTATTTGCAGATGTTAATAGACGATTGTTCCTAATTACTATCTGGTGGGCAATTTTGCGTGATTGCCACCCAATAACTTACAATTATTATTAGGTTTCCTATATCTTCTTTGTATCTTAAAGTAGTTCATCATCATCATTTCAGCCAAAAGACGTCCACTGCTGGACATAGGCCTCCTCCAAGCGTCGCCACATTGACCGATCCCGTGCGTCTCGCATCCAGCGCATTCCCGCAACCTTAACCAGGTCATCGGTCCACCTAATGGGAGGTTTTCCAACGCCACGTCTTCCGGTTCGCGGTCGCCACTCCAGAACTTTTCGGTCCCATCGGCCATCCGTTCTGCGAGCAATGTGACCTGCCCACTGCCATTTAAGTTTCGCAATTCTTCGGGCTATATCGGTAATTCTGGTTCCTCTGTGAATATATCCTCATTTCTGATGCGATCACGCAAGGAAACTCCGAGCACAGCCCTCTCCATTGCCCTTTGGGTGACTTAAAGTAGTTATTATAAGAGAATTTGGTTTTGAAAGTTATATTTAACTAGCTTTTGCAACCTGCAAGGGAACATTACACCGGGAATAAAATAGCATATGTGCCTATAATCATATCTCTGTGCCAAATTTCATCCAGATCCGTTCAGCCGTTCTGGCGTGATTGAGTAACAAACATACATCCACACACACATCCATACAAACTTTCATATTTAAAACATTAGTAAGATGAGCTAACAGATGAAGGGATTATGCAAAAAAAAAAGTTTATTTGCGAAAAAGAGTTCTAGAAAAGTGACATTTTCTCACGAATAATAGTCGTCTAGAATTGCTTATTGTATTGGATTGATAGATATTGAACTGGCTCGTGAATTTTTAAACCAAAGTCAAATATATTATCATTTTTATTATTATTATATATTTATATTTATATTTTATCTCTGCACCACCCTAAGGTCGACTGGTAGAAAATGCCTAAGGCATTAAGTCCGCCTTTGTACTTGTGCATAAAGTTTTATAAATAAATAAATAAATATCAAATCAAATATTTTATTAGAACTTAACATGATTATAAAGTATGAGTGTTCGTTAACAGCTACATTTATGTGACATTGTGTTGAAACCATTAGCGTCCACCTTCTAGTGGGCAGACTTCAGTGTTTCGACAATTATAACAAAAATAAATTATAATTAATTAATATTATTAAACAAATAAAAATGTAAATAATTTAAAAACTAAATAATCATTTAAAAAAATACTACAGCTAATCTAATACCATATTACAATAAATTTAATATCAAATTCAAAACATTAAAATATTAGGACAAACCGCTGACAGAATGAAATTTTTTCTATGCCCTAAGCTCCACAATAAATTACTCTTTGTAAGCAAACCCGGATATAACAACTAGTAGTGTATTAGGTATAATTATTGAGCTATGAAAGCCCGCGATAATAAACATGATCGAGTTAACAAAATTGCGGGTAGTACCAACCTATCGATCTAAAACGTATCGCTGCATCGCGATAACGAAATAACTTAGGCTTAGAAAAACTTAAACTGATGTGGATTAGGGTGTCGATACACGATACTAATGTCAATACAATTTTCCAGATTATCTTGTATAAAATTAAGAAATAAACAAGAACAGGAAGACGTCGAATATAGTAAGCTAAGAAATACTTCTCTTAGTTGCCATAAAAGCACTGAAGAAAAGTTGACAAATATACGATATTAGATATAAACTAAAATAATTTAATTTTTAATTACATAAAAACAAGCCAAAATTAGAATTCGCAGTCATCGGAAACTAGTCACCGGTAGAAGTCATCGACAAGGAATACTTTCTTCCAACTCCTTGTATCTCAGTCACTAGTTGAGAGCCCTCAGATCATCCCGTGTGTTTAAGAAATCAAAGTGTTTTATTTTGATTTGATCCTATCAACCCTTATAACAGTGCAGAATTAAATCTTGAGTCGTCGACGGAGCCAGGTTGCCAAGAACCTTATTTGCAGGGTGTTAGGGACGTTCAGCGCCGCCGACCGGGAGACTTACAACCTTCCATCTCGGGGTTGGCGATCACGCCCGTTCGCCACATGTCTGGTATTCGCCAAATTTTTAAGTATATAAAAACAAGCTTTTAGCTAATCATGCATTGTCATCCAAATCAAACGTTTATGCAGAAATTCCGCTCAATCGGTCAGGGATAACTGTTTTAAAATTCATTTGCAAGATTTAACCCACACAAACTAACTAACAAAGCAAGATGAATAAAAGCTTGTAATTATACGATTATAGAAATTAATTTGAGTTACGAACCAAGTTATAGATTTTGAAAGTTGTTTTTTGTAGATAAACATGACAACTCAAAGAGATATTTAAAAAAAAATGGTAAGCAAAACTCAACTTGATAGAAGATAAGCCAATAAATTTAATTAAACTAGGTCATAAAACGGTAATCTGATTCTTGAACAACTAAATAATTGTTAACTAGCCAATAAATAAATTACACAACAAAAAGTATCTATCCACGTAGAACAAAAACAATGAAAAAGTAAAACCATTGTTCAGCAAGCCTCGTGTAACCACATCCTAAACCATTGCGTGCTAATACAGTTAGCTATCAGATAAGTTCCAACGGTTAACATCAACCAGGTTCACAATTAACCATTCAGATCGTGCAGATAACCGTTTGAATGCAAATTAAACGGTCGAAAAAAAAAGTGTTTGAGTGAACGCACTTTTGTGGGCGTACGGTCGTTCCGTGTGAGGCCACACTAATAACAAAATTGCTTATTTTGATAGTGATGTGTGAGTCGTTCTTTTTTAGGGTTCCGTACCCAAAGGGTAAAAACGGGACCCTATTACTAAGACTTCGCGATCCGTCTGTCTGTCTGTCTGTCCGTCTGTCTCCAGGCTGTATCTCATGAACCGTGATAGCTAGACAGTTGAAATTTTCACAGATGATGCATTTCTGTTGCCGCTATAACAACAAATACTAAAAACAGTATAAAATAAATATTTAAGGGGGGCTCCCATACAACAAACGTGATATTTTTGCCGTTTTTTTCTCGATGTTAATAACGGCAACAGGTAGACGCTTGAAATATTCACAGAATGTTTAGTTGTATATTTACTTAAAAAAAAAAAAAAAAAAAAAAAAAAAATTAAGGGGGGCTCCCATACAATAAACATGATTTTTATGCAGTGTTTTGCGATAATGGTACGGAACCCTTCTTGTGCGAGTCCGACTCGCACTTGTTTGAAAATGATATGTTTTTTTTTTAATGACTGACTCTGGCTGGCTGTGTTTGCTTACAGGTGGAAGCATAGTGATGAGTATAATGAATTAAAAAAAAAGCCGGCAAAGTGCGAGTCTGATTTGCACACAGAGGGTTCCGTACAAATAGCTACATTAACCAAAATAATTAGCTCACATTATTGACGTTCATAAATAATGAAAGCACTGAATATTGCTCTAATGAACGAGGGACAAAATTAACTTTGCCTTTCGAAAATTGTTGTACCCATACATCAATATACAACATTTTTACTTATACAAGTACATCTTTAAGTTGGTCGACTATTAATCGTAAACTTGTAAAACCTACTTAGCTGTGATAGTTTTCTTTTTAATTTCGTTGTATATGCTACTGCCGTGATTTTTTTCACATATCCAAAATTTTGAGTGGCCAAAAAAAACTTCCCAACTTTACGTGTACAGGAGGTAAATTAAAAATTTATTTTACCACTTTATCAGCGTGATTAATATTTATATCCATGCCAAATTGCTTTCTAGTACTAAGAGTCTCTGAGCTAAGCTGCGGACGGACAGACGGACATGACGAAACTGTAAGGGTTCCCTGTGGACTACGGAACCCTAAAAAGGAAACATAAATCTTTTTTTATAGGCTCAGTTAGACATGGTCATTGGAATTAAGCTATGTTGGCTTTTTAACTCACAACTAATGACGTTCGACGTTGTTGTGACAATGGTAGCTTGTTGGTAAAAACACAGTAATATGTAGAATTTATCAGAGCCAATATTTTTTTTGTGTACTTTATCTTTGCCCCACACTAGGAATTTCTCCCTGTATCATGGGTGCGTTTACAAACATATAAACTCACATACACAACACCCAGAGCCGGAACAACAATCTGTAGGTCATACAGATATTTGTGCCGTGCGGGAAGCGAACCCGCGACACGCAGCGCAGCAGTCAATCACTCAACTACTGCGCCAACCGTGCGCCCAAATCTATATCACCGTATTGAATATGAATATTAATAAACCTCATTTTATACAACTCGTTTAATTGAAAATTTAATTGTGATTTTGTGTGTTATGCTGTCTTTTGTGTGCACTAAATAAATGTTTTATCTATCTGTCTATCTATTCATCATCATCATTCTCATAACAATTCATTTTATTCGGAAGAAAATCATTTTTAATTTGTTATAATCAAACAATTTAAATAATAACATGTTATATTGTTTCAGGTGACCACAATACCTTCTTCATGCAAGTCTGGAAAAACAAAGGGCTTCGAAAGGAAGTTCGTTTATACTAGACCCTACTGCTGCGTAGCCTCGTAGGGCAAACTCAACCAACATCATGACTGTATTTACTGAAGGGATTAGCAGAAGTGAACCTAACCACATACTGCCAGTTATACAGGATGGGTAAACAATCGTGGATCAAACGAATCAGGGCGAAAGTTGGGCTTATTTTCAGTAGATTCTAAAGTCTTTTCTTTTTCTCTCTGCTCGCGCTTGACCACTATCTCACCTGATGGTAAGCGAAGATGTGGTCGACGGTGAATCATTCCTGCCTATAAATAACCTATTCATTCTTGACTTAAAGGCCCCTAGATTGGTTGTTCTTTTACCCGTTTTTTTATTCATGTGCGATAAATAATATTCCTGTGGCAAAGCCCTAACTTGATCTCCTTAAAAGTTATGACAATTTGAGTGTTTTTTTAAGAAAATACCAAAGTTTGTAGTAAATAGGCAATTAGAGTAAAACGGAAAAAATAACTTTAGAACCTACTGTCAATAACCCCAACTATCACCCTGTTTCGTTTGATCCACGATTTTTTACCCATCTTGTATAATAGTAGGCGAGCCTATTTCCATCAACCCCGAACAAATCCAGGCTCTAGGCTGATAGGGTAAAACCCACAGATATAAATCTAACTAGATGACGCGATTGTATGTAATTCGCTGTTTCATTTAACATTATCGGCACCGGACATCCACCGAAATCTAGAAAAATGCCTAATTATCTGAGCTGTAAATATTGTACAGTAAAAAGATGGCCGAAGCAATGGACATAATTTTCTTTCACATCACATCACATCACATCATCAGCCTATTAATGTTCCCACTGCTGGGACACAGGCCTCCTCTCTTTGAGAGGGAATGGGCCGTAATCCACCACGCGGGCCCAGTGCGGGTTGGTGGATGTCACATGTCTTCGAATTTTTGGTTCTAGGACATGCCGGTTTCCTCACGATGTTTTCCTTCACCGGTTTGAGAGCAGTGGTGATGAAATAATTTACACAAAGTAAAGCGCCTGCCTGGGCTCGAACCCACGGCCTACAAATTGTAAGTCGCGGCCGATACCACTGGGCCACCACTGCTCTCTTCTTTGCAATTTTCTTTCATTGGTAAGTAAATTTGTTCTTAAACTGTGTGTGAAAAAGTGGCACGCTTGGTTTTCATACAGATAGAGGAACTTGCCTTATCTATTTAGATTTATGTCTGTGGCAAAACCATAGTACTCCAGTTTGTAATTACTCCAGTTTCGCGGTAGAATCGCTTGCTATTTTATTAATCAAAAGATTCTCCAACTATCGCTAAGTTGACCGTAACTCATGTCTCTGTGCCATTTGAATGGGAAGGGAAAACGCGATCAAAGTTTTAGCGGGCAATTAGTTTTTGTGCCTTGTTTCTCTGCTCCGCCTAACCTAAACGTTATTTATATTGATAAGGCAGCTATCCCTTATGTGGAGTAGATGTTCTAAAAATATAGAGGTCTGCAAAAGTCGCTAATACTCTGGAAATATTAAAGATAATTGTCGAATCCATGTCGAATACATGTGACATCCACCAATCTCCACTCTCATTCCCTCTCACAGAGAGGAGACCTGTTTCCCAGCAGTGGGAAGATTAAAAAGGCTGATGATGGTGATTAAAGATAATGTTTTTTACTTTTCATAAAGGAGATTGCCCATACACAGGCCCCTTATGAGGTATCGTGTCTGCGATTTCAATAATATCCAAAAATAAAATTAGTTTTTTTTTCCATTCGTGTCCTTTACTTTATACTAGCTGTTGCCCGCGGCTTCGCTCCCGTGGACCACCCCACAGGATCCGTTTTCAGGATTAAAAAATAGCCTATGTCACTCAGGAATAATGTAGCTTTCTATTGGTGAAAGAATTTTTCAAATCGGTCCAGTAGTTTCGGAGCCTATTCGGTACCAACAAACAAACAAACAAATCTTTTCTCTTTATAATATTATATAGTATAGATGTACAGATTTGTATGCAGTTTATTGCATTGTAATAAGGGTTCATTTCAAGAACAGAAACATCGTTATATCTTGTGAACCCCGAAAAATAAATTAAAAATGTTTTCTATTTATGAATATAACGTGCTTGTCTCTGCATCACCCAAAGGTCGACTGGTAGAAAATGCCTAAGACATTAAGTCCTGTACGTTTGTGTGCATGAAGTATTAAATAAATATAAGGGGTTTTTCTATAATATAGAGCCAAATTCATCAAGATACGACCATTTTTCAAAGGGGCCCAAGTTTTCTTATAAAATAGGCATTCTTCTTTGTAGATAAATATCAAAGTCAGAATTACAAAAATAAATATTTTGCTTTTTCTGCTAAGAGATATAGAGTGATTACAAAAGTGTGGCAACTATCCGGCAATTTTTTTAAATCTGGTTAATGTAACCAATAATAGGTAAGAATCTACTTTGTCCGACACTAGAATATAACCCGGGACTTCATGCTTAGCAGCAGCGTTTGTGATCACAAGACCAATATGGCATCCCCAATTTTTTTCGATGAACATAAAAAAAAAACGGTTGGCAGTAAGATTAGAATATTACAACACCGTATCGTAAAAAAGACATAAAATTAAATAATTATGTCACTATCCAGCCATTGTAATATATATTTTAATTTTGTATCTCATTACAGTTGAAATTACAATTAAGAAGTCTTCCTCTGATTGTTATCTATTTAATTAATTGGGGTCACTTTTAAGTACTAATAAAACACATTTTTATGGTGAATTTTATGTCAAATAAACCATGGCCCTTTATATTGGGTTAATTTATAGTTTTGACTATTGTAATTACACACAGTATATGTTTTATATTCACATAATTTTTGTATCATTGCAGCTTGAAAATAAAAATTGTAAGTTTTATTGTCGTTTTTATTGGGGAAGCGTAACGACTTCTGGTCAATAATAAATGTTTTGTAAACGTTCATTAAGGGTTATTTGTGTATCAAAATACGATCTAGTATTTAGTAATTCAAAAATATAGTCTCTAGAGACTTCGGTTTGATTTAATGAATTTAGTTCCAACCAGTGTTTAGTTTATCTCCTTAAAGTTAAAAAAAGTCATTCATTAAAATACCAACATGTTTTGACTTTGGCTAACTGGAGTCCAAAATTCCGAAGTACCTAACAACTTAACAAGAATTTCATATCAAATTATAAACTCAACGACCAAAAAATAGGTGTAATAAATAAATTACAATAATTTATTAATAAAAATAATTAATTTTAAACAATTAAGCTAACAGCATACCAACAAAATTCCACTCACTTTGACCAAAATATGAAATTAAAAAACATAGTATATGCAAATTAACGAGATGCTTGTGCTTCTTAATCGTGATATTAACACGGTAACCCCTAATTCGAGGTCGTTGTCTTAACTAACTGTTAATAGGGTAGCTGCTATCCACCCTTAATGTAAGGAAAAAAAAGGTTCAAGGGCGATTTTTATTTCAATTTTGATGGAATATTTAGGTTAAGAAATATAGAGGTTTTTGAGGTTATCAATGAGTTCCGTATAAACTTTGTTAAGTTTTTCGTCACCAGTTCAAATGGTATAAAATAAACCAATTTTCACTATGTAATGATTCTAATACCTTTAAGCGAGCAATTCTTGTATATATGTGTATATATAACCTGAATCTCAGAAACGGCTCCAACGATTTTCATGAATTTGTAGATGAGTGAGAGCATGAGTTTGTGTTTGAAGTACGCGGGGGGTTTCGGGGGCGTTAGCTAGGTTTCATTTTTAGAAAACTACGTATCTCTATTTTCACCCGAGCTCGGTCGCCCAGGTACTAGAAATTAATTAGTAGTAATTTTGCCATTAGTCTTATTTGATCCTTAAAAATCTGACTTTATTTTGTAGGTGTACTGCATACCTTCATCTGCATGCATTTTATGATATTCTTACAACAGATGACAGGTTCTGCCAAATAAAAACATGAAAATGTCTTAATTATTATCATCATTTCAGCTGAAAGACGTCCACTGCTGGGCATAGCCTCCCCCAAGCGTCACTGATCATGTTAAAAAAGTCTTCCTTTAAAGATTTTCGACAGCGAGGTTTTAAGTCAAGAGTGAATTACCTGAGAAGACGATTTATCGGAGTGTGAATTGAAAATAAATGACAAGAGTGTGGAGCAAGTGAACGAATTTGTATATCTGGGAAGTATGAAGAATATCAAGGGATGGAAAGATTGAACAGGATGTGGAAATAAAGAATGCTGGGAATAAAGTGAATGGTGCTATATATGGTGGTTGTGACCAGCAAATCGATGTCTCCGGAAGTTAGACTCGCCGTCCACAACAGCGTGCTGGTGCCTACACTTATGTATGGATGTGAAGGTTGGGTATGGCAAAAAAGACATTAAAGTAGGATTAATGCAGTAGAAATGCGTTCCTTGCGAAGTATGTGTGGTGTAACTTTAAATGATAGATTGAGGAATGAGGTAATAAGACAACGTTGTGGTTTAAAAGAAGATGTAGTGACTAAAATTGAAAAGAGATGGTATTTACAGGGCAGACGTGAATGGAAACGCCGGGAGGGGACGCCCTAGAAAGACATACATAGACCTTATAGGTGATGTCCCTCAGAAAGGCCAGGTGCGCAGTACTCATAACCGGCGTGTGTGTATGACTAGATGTATGAATGTGAGTGAAGCAAAAAAAGTATGTAAGGATCGTAGCAGGTGGCTTTCTGTAGTTTCTGCCTACCCCCATGGGAAAAAGGCGTGAGTTTATGTATGTATGTATAAATTACCTATAAACAAGCTACTCCATCGTTTTCCATACCATCGCTCACCTAGGTAAGACGGTGCTCAAACGTGAGAAAAAAAAATCGAAGCTGGCAAAACTTTACCTGGCATCCAGGAAGAACCGTTCCATTGACAATACTATCCTCCGGTAACGATAAAAAGCTTACTGATACAAAATATTTAAAACCACTAATTAAAATATTATACTAGCTGTCATCTATATCTATACATATAATAAATCTGTAGAAAAGTCATTTTTGTACATTGAAGAAATTGAAACAAAAAATAGCCAGCGTGTGAAAAGATAAGTAACAGAACCCATTTCCATCATTTTTGAAATTTTTGTCTGTTTGTCTGTTTGTCTGTTTGTCTGTTTGTTTGTGCGCACATCACGTAAAATCTACGAATTCAATGCTGACAATGTTTATATACAAAAATTATACGCAACTTGAGGTTTAACTTAGTTTTTGTTTCATCGAAATCGGTTCACTCTATCAAAAGATATGATTAATTTAGTGAGTTCAAGAAGTAAAATATTACGTTACGAGAACTAATGTTGATAGTTGAAATCTAAATCCGATAGATGGCGTTGTGCAAATGACGTCATTTTCTGAATCGCGGTGTTAAGATTTTCCGCGCGAGGATGACGTCCACCGTGTTTACTAGGCAAATTGGGTTTCGTTAGGTGTCTTAAAAGTTCTTGCGTGTGTCGTAAAAGTTCTTTGGTTGCTTGGTTTATCGATTTTCTAAATTGGTCGAAAAAAAAGTATTTGCTTATCTTATTGGTTTCGTTTGGTCAACTTTGGTCATTGGTTTGAAGTACGAAGTTAAGATTGTATTTGATTTACTTCGTAGTTTGAATCCAATAGTGCCAATCGTTATACAGTAAGTTAGTGTTGCCAATTCGTTGAGTCACGACCACGAACAGACGATACGTTGTCACACTAGACTGTTCGACGCACCGTTCTTTTAAGTTTGTAGGCTATTCAGTCATAAGTGTTGTTAGTTTTGTTTATTGCTTTAATTTTCCTTGAAAATGCCTCAAAGAAAAAAAACTAACCTTTCGCTGCGTAGCCGAAATGCGAAAAGGATGAGACTTTGTAGGTCTCAGGAATCGGAAGAAGATCGTGAAGCACGGTTATCTGCTAACCGAGAGCACATCGCTCTTTCACGTGAATCGGAAACGTTCACCGAAAGGGAGTCACGTTTAAGTTCACAAAGAACACGGACCGCGACTTTGCGGTCTCAAGAGAGTATCCAGGAACGCGAAGACCGGCTGTCTGCTGATCGGGAGCGCCACTCTCTCTCACGTGAGTCAGAGACATTCACAGAAAGGGAGTCGCGCTTAAGTTCGCAAAGAACTCGGACCGCGACTTTGCGTTCTCAAGAGAATATCCAGGAACGCGAAGTTCGGCTGTCTGCTGATCGGGAGCGCCACTCTCTCTCACGTGAGTCAGAGACATTCACAGAAAGGGAGTCGCGCTTAAGTTCGCAAAGAACTCGGACCGCGACTTTGCGTTCTCAAGAGAATATCCAGGAACGCGAAGTTCGGCTGTCTGCTGATCGGGAGCGCCAGTCTCTCTCACGCGAGTCAGAGACTTTCACAGAAAGGGAGTCGCGCTTAAGTTCGCAAAGAACTCGGACCGCGACTTTGCGTTCTCAAGAGAGTATCGAGGAACGCCAAGCACGTCTGTCATCTGACCGAGAGCGACACGCTCTCTCGCGCGAGTCTGAATCTCTCTCCCAAAGAGAAGAACGATTAGAAATAGCTAGACATAACTATGTAGGTGTACAAAGAAACAATGAAAGTTATCTTGCATCTGAAAGGGAAAGAATAGATGAACTAAGACGAGCAGAAACAGCAGAACAACGTCAATCTCGCCTAGAAATAGAACGAGCTCGATACCATATGAATAGAGAAACAAATAGCGGAGCTGATGAGTCCATGGAAAATGACGATGCAAATATTTTATTACCTTGGGACAATAGGGAAAAATCAGGGTTCACATATTCGTCTAGAATTAATTATGCTGGCTTTACTTTCGTGGGTGACATGAGAGAAATTTGTAATTTTTGTCATGCTTTGAAATGGAGGAAAGAGACAGATGGAATGTGCTGCTCAAATGGAAAAATTGTTCTTCCAAATTTCCAAGATCCACCACACTTACTTATAAGTCTCCTGAATGGCGATCATCCCCAGTCGAACCGTTTTTTGGATAATATTCGTTTATATAACAGTGCTTTCCAAATGACTTCCTTTGGGGCAAAACAAATAACGGAAGGACCGTTCATGCCAACCTTCAAAGTACAAGGTCAAGTTTATCACCTTATTGGATCTTTGCTGCCAGAAAATGAACCCAAATTTCTCCAAATTTATTTTGTATCCGATTACACGCAACAGCTCAATGTTAGAAATCACAATTTTCCCCAGCTCAATGCTGAGCTTTTGGGTCAACTTCAAGAATTGCTGCATCGCGTTAACCAGTACGTTCGTGAATTCAAAGCTGCATTGGAGTCAATTCCACAAGGCAGCAATGATTTCAAAATTGTTATAAGTGCCGATAGACGTCCTGTGGGTGAACACCGTGGAAGACACAATGCACCCGTCGCAGATGAAGTTGCAGTTGTTTTAGTCGACCAGGAGTGTGAGAGACGTGATATCGTGTTGCGTACACGCGACGATCGCCTTCAACGCATTTTGGAAACCCACCGAGCTTACGACGCCCTGCAATATCCACTAATCTATTGTCATGGTGAAGATGGGTACAATTTTGGGCTGTACCAAGTGAACCCTACTACGAGAGTCACTAATTATCAAAAAAAAATATCTGCTCAACAATACTATTCCTACCTTTTACAAATAAGGCAAAACAGTTTCGTATATTTGCAACGATTTCGTGGTTTGTTCAGCCAATTTATTGTGGACATGTACGCAAAAATAGAAACTGAACGTTTAGTGTATATTCGCACTAACCAGCGACGGTTACGCGCTGAAGAATACGTGCACTTGCGGGACGCCATGCAATCAGATAATAACGTCGAAAACTTGGGTCGATTGGTTATTTTGCCATCCAGTTTCACAGGCGGTCCGCGGTATATGCACGAACGAACGCAAGATGCTTTTTGTTACGTCCGTAAATACGGCCGGCCGGACCTTTTTATAACATTTACAACAAATCCAAAGTGGACGGAGATTTGCCAGGCACTTCTCACAGGACAGGCGTCATACGACAGACATGACATTATTGCTAGGATTTTTCATTTAAAACTCAAAGTCTTGATTAATCTACTTACAAAGGAGAAAGTTTTCGGTTCAACTCTTTGTTTTATGTATAGCGTCGAGTGGCAAAAGCGTGGTTTACCCCACGCGCACATTCTTCTGTGGCTGGAAGAAAAAATTCGTCCCGATGCTATAGACAGTGTCATAAGTGCAGAATTTCCGGACTATAATGCAGATCCGATTTTGCATGACATAGTAAAAACACATATGGTTCACGGGCCATGTGGCCTCTTAAACAGGGAATCACCGTGCATGAAAGATGGTCAATGCTCAAAAAAATACCCCAGAGCACTGAAAGAACTAACTATGGCTGGGGAAAATGGGTATCCGCAATACCGGCGAAGATCACCGTCACAAGGTGGTTTCACAGCTACTGTCAGATTCCGTGGACAAGAAATAATTCTAAATAATAGTTGGGTGGTACCGTATTCTCCAGTTTTGTCAAACGCTTTTCAAGCACACATTAATGTTGAAATTTGTAATAGCGTCGAATCTATAAAATATATATGTAAATATGTTAATAAAGGTAGTGATCAAGCCATGATAGCACTAAGAAATAACAACCAATTTGATGAAGTGACAAGGTATCAATCTGGCCGATACATAAGCTCTTCGGAGGCAGTTTGGCGCATTTTGAGTTTCCCTATTCATGAAAGGTATCCGCCAGTCATCCATCTTGACGTGCACCTGGAAGGCGGGCAGCGAGTTTACTTTCAGCCAGAAAATGTGGCAGAAAGAATGAACAACCCAAGACAAACCACCTTGCTCGCATTCTTTCGCCTTTGCGAAAGAGACAATTTCGCTAAGTCTCTGTTGTACAATGAAGTGCCACATTATTATACTTATAACAAGCAGCAAGGTGTTTTTAATCGCAGGAGACGTGGAACTGCTGTAGAAGGCGAGTCCGGCATTTTTAAAGAACACGTGATTGGAAGAGTATACACGGTGCACCCAAATAATGCAGAGTGTTATTATTTACGCCTTCTTCTTCACACAGTGCGAGGACCTACTTCTTTTGCTGAGCTCCGCAAAGTGGACGATATAGAATATCCCACATTTCAAGCTGCTTGCCGCGCACGGCATTTATTAGATGGCGATCAGCATTGGGATGATGCTTTAGCCGAAGCATGCGTCAGTGATAGTCCACATCGTTTGCGCCATTTATTTGCCATTTTGTTGACATTTTGTGGCCTATCGGACGCTGGGCAGTTGTGGCAAAAATATAAAGACGCGTTTGCCGAAGATTTTTTGAGACAGCAAAATATAAATAGTGAAACTTCTGACCAAGTACGTGAAAGCTGCCATAATAGGGCTTTGCTGGCTATACAAGATATAGTTACAAGTATAGGAGGGAACCCCCTCAGTCAATACGGCTTGCCGACACCGACAGTTGGTGGGGAACGAATTAATAGGGAGTATACATCTGAAATAAATTACAACCCCGAAGAGTTAGCAGAAATATTGCGAAATGGCTGTTCAAATTTGACGTCAGAACAACGTCAAATCTTTGATAGAGTATGCTGTAGTGTAGAACATTCATTAGGAGAAATGCTGTTTTTAGATGCACCTGGTGGAACAGGTAAAACTTTCCTCACTAAAGTTATCTTGGCTCAAATAAGGAGCCAAAACAAAATTGCCCTTGCCGTCGCTTCCTCAGGAATAGCTGCCACTTTATTACCAGGAGGAAAAACTGCACATACAACATTTAAAATACCAATCGACTTGGACCGCACAGAAAACCCTGTTTGCAACGTGTCTCGCAATAGTGATAAAGCAAGGGTTTTACGCGATTGCGCCCTTATCGTTTGGGACGAGTGTACGATGGCAAATCGTAAAGCTGTGGAAGCTGTAGATAGAACGTTGCGAGATATAAGACAAAATGACCGACCGATGGGAGGCTTAACGGTGCTATTCTGTGGAGACTTCAGGCAGACACTCCCTATAATACCCAGAGGAACGAGGGCCGATGAAATAGGTGCCTGTTTAAAGAGCTCTATTTTATGGCGTAGTGTCATATTAACTAATTTGAGCTTTAATATGCGAGCATATTTGGGAGGTGACGCAAACGCGCAGGTTTTCTCAAATTTACTACTTCAAATTGGTAACGGCACATACCCGACTCAAGAAGGAGGTAAAGTAACTTTAGTCGAAAGCCTGTGTTCTTCTGTTGCCTCACAGCAGGAACTCATTTCCTCTGTATACGGAGATCCATCAGAGATCTCGAACCATGACGCTGCTTGGCTATGCCAACGAGCTATTTTGGCACCTCGCAACGACCAAGCAGCAGCAATAAATTCTCAAATATTGGTACATGTTTCTGGAGAAAGTAGGGAATATTTATCTATTAACACGGTTTTAGAAGAAGGAGATGCCACCCACTATCCAGTAGAGTTTTTAGACTCTCTAAATACACCAGGTCTTCCAGCACACAAAATTTATTTAAAAGTCGGAGTACCAATCATTCTACTCAGAAATTTAAGCCCACCAAAACTATGCAATGGAACTCGGTTGAGAGTAACAAATCTCCAACGAAATGTCATCGAAGCCGAAATCTTAACAGGTTGCGGCTCCGGTGATGTTGTTTTCATTCCCAGGATACCCATTATCCCCAATAATTTTCCGTTTACTTTCAAACGTGTGCAATTTCCTGTAAGCCTCTGTTACGCTATGACTATTAATAAAGCCCAAGGCCAGACGTTATCCGTTGCGGGTGTAGACCTTACTTTTGATTGTTTTTCACACGGCCAACTCTATGTTTCTCTATCACGTGTTAGCAACCCAAACAACCTTTTTGTATATGCTCCGGGTAATTCCACCGCTAACATAGTATATAGAGAAGCATTAACGTAATCAACTATACCAAAGTCAGGACTCTTATCTAAATCATCAAAAAGGTGATATACTCTTATCTAAACGACGTTGTTTTGCTCTCGACAACCACGCGAACGAAGTCGCGGGCACAGCTAGTCGTAAATAAAACATTATCAACTATAATACCCTCTTAACATCAGGTGGTGGGCAGTCACTCCAGTCGTTACTTAAAAAGTCAAATGGAATAATTTAGGGGTTCAAAATAACCATCGAGTTAGCGCTTTCACTGTACATATATTAACATATTAAGTGGGTATAAATATTTATACACAAAAAAACTATGTAATTAATGGTCACTGCAATCCTGTTTTTGGGTTAAAATGTACGGAATTACTTGCGATGGTTATCTGTAATCGATGATCTTTTGGGGTTCCGTGGGGAGGATAATAAAATGGGAATTTAAATGAACTTATTTTGGAAGGTTTTACCATTATATTCTGACCAAGTATTTTGGTGAATTACCAAATTACTTAAATAAATAAAGGATGGTGAATAAAATGGATTGTTTGTTTGTAAATATAAATTATTAGAATTAATATTTGTTTCGGGATATTTACCATATATATTTTGATTTTGGTTGAGAGCTCGATATTTCGGCACCGTTACAAGCGCCATTGATCACGAACATACATGGTAAATATCCCGAAACAAATATTAATTCCAATGATTGTGACTATGTCAGCTTAAAAACTTACATATAAATTAATATTAAAAATAAATAATTACGTACTAATAGAAATTTTGTACTGGTAAAATTAATTTTGTTTTTTTTTCATCAATTTCGAACTTTAAACTGGATTATGGACCTAGTTTGGAAGATGAAGAAAACCTATAAAACAGCCTGACTTAGACGAGTCCAGCCATAGTCCAGCTGTGCTGTTCTGTGTGCTGTTCTGTGTGCTGTTCTGTGTGTTTTTTAACGTCCTCACTAGTGATAACGTAAACGATCTCTTATGTCAAAATGTATACAAAAAAATGAGGTTTCTCGTTACCGTCACTAGACGGTGCTTATTCAGTTTCAATACAAATTGAAGTTTACGTTAACGCGATTGAGCGTGAGTAAAAACTCGCACTGAGGCCTCTGTAATCTAACCGTGAACACTAATGTGAAGTGAGAACCATTCCTCGTTATGCTAGGCAATAACATGTTTCTTCACGGTCACTTTTTCAAGTTTTCACGGTGACATTTTAACAGAATAGACTGGATGAACACTTGAACAGTAACCTACAGAATCCAAAGCCAAATTTACGTCGAATATAACCTGCCCTATATACCTATTAACAAGTTTCATGACCATTATATACCAACTTGCATAATTTTATTGTTCACAAAATTACAACCTTTAACGACCACTCAAAAATGCATATCAAATCATAATTACCTTTAATTAAATGTAAGGAACCCTCGAGCCATTTTCGGGTACTTAAACATTCTTTAATGTCTTGTATTATTCATCTATTTTTTTGTGAAGTATCCCCGATAACTATTACAGTTCGTGTCCAGATAAAAAGTAAATTCATTAGACTTAAAGATAATGTTATGGCAGTAATAAAACCTTTTTTTTACCATAAATAAAGACATTTTGTTGTGGTGCCAGTAATTTTGAACGACACTGTAAAAGCTGTTTGTTCCTTTTATTTATGGTCAGTTTTTCTAGCAAACGGCGGGAATGATTTTGATAAGATTCCTGGCTAATTCTATGTAGAGTTTTTTATCTTGAAATATGACAAAATGGCATGAGCTTATTTATATTGTTTCATTCGCTTATCAGAAAGGAGTTGGTCGATGGTTGTAAAATGTAAAAGGGTGCTTAAAAATGCCTACTTGAAATACTTGAGTCACAGAGGCCTTAACTAGGCTATCACTTGCTTACGAACGGCAGTTGCAACACTGACCAACTCTTTATTAGATCGTTACGACTAGAAATAATCATTTTAAACCTTCTTTTGTGGTTATAAATACCAATAATTTATTTAAAGTATGTTGAAAGGTGTTGGATACACAAAGAAACATTCGCGTTCACACTTATTATTGGAATATCACGCGCATATCTTTGCACTAGCCATTGAAATTCTTGACAATTACAATACCAAACTTTTTATTCCTGAGATAACAAACAAACATCTAAATCGATCCAGCTCAATTACAAAACATAACCCTTCTTTGCAGACAACTAAAAATAAACAAAATTTAATTTTAAACTCGGAACGAAAATAACCTTTTTGAAAATGGCGCACACGGGACAATTAGGGTTATATAGATAAGTGGGGACATGCCAAAACATAGTGCTAATGACGGCATGACGGTTGACAATGTGACAGCCTAATGTGACACTGTAATTGTTGGCGAAATGTCACTAAGGACGTAAACACACCGGCGTTTGTTTGACGTCGAAAAACAGTAGAAAAAAACGTCACAAAATTTGTAGGTATGTGAGTTTGAAAATGCGGGTTTTAGACAGTGTACATTCCGAGTTTTATTTCGTTTGTAGTTGGAAAAGGTCAACGGTTGAGTGTCAGTCAAAAACTAATTATGCTGTCTATGTTTCACTGACATACGTGTACTTAACTCAAATATTTCAATGAAAATTTTATGTGGATATGTAATTCTAGTCTTTATCTATAATCTTGGAGAGAAAAGTTTAAAAAGACTTTACATAATTTTCTTTCTCTTTTATTCTTTCAAAAATTTTAAACAAATTTGAAAATCAGTAGCCAAACTCTTATCTGCAATTTCATTTATTTGAAACCATGACAGTGCATGGAGTGGTAGACAATTTCTTTCAATTAGGTACATAACAATACTATCTAAATCAGCAAATAATTATAATGACACACCAATGAACTTAACAAGATCAATTACCTTCACACGACAGTAATTACAAATGTCATCCGACAAACAATTTCAAAATGAGAAATTACCGCACTAATTATTTTTTACATTTTACTCTTTTCTCAAAATGTGTCGAAAAGAAAAAAGCACATTTTTTTCTTTTTATTTCTGGCCAGCAACATTGTTATATCAATTGCGCCGAGTGACGTGACGTAATTACGGTAATAAATTTAAAAACAATATGGCGCCCAAGATGGCCGCGATAGCCGATGTTCGCAATAAACTGTTTTTAATGACTTTAAAACACCTGCACGAATTTGTCCCCGAGTCTTCGGTTGTTACATTTATTATAAAGAAAGCGTATTTGTGAAAGTTTGTTAAAATTAAGCGTTATTTTTGACTGGTTTTAGGTGAACCCCTTGATTTAAAGGTTGTAAATCAAGCTAAAGTGTTTCCCTTTTAGATCGTTTAGGTCGTTAACTATTAATTAGAATCTAAACATAATTAATTTGGTATTTTAGTTTATTGTTTTCCATAAAAACATTTTTAGGGTTCCTTACCCAAAGGTTAAAAACGGGACCTTATTACTAACACCCCGCGATCCGTCTGTCTGTCTGTCCGTCTGTCACCAGGTTGTATCTCATTAACCGTGATAGCTAGACAGTTGAAATTTTCACAGATGATGTAATTCTGTTGCCGCTATAACAACAAATACTACAAACAGAATAAAATAAATATTTAAGCGGGGCTCCCAAACAACAGATGTGATTTTTTTGCCGTTTTTGCGATAATGGTAGGTGCGGAATCCTTCGTGCGCGAGTCCGACTTGCACTCAGCCGGTTTTTTTATGCTCGCGAGTGTACAGTTTCTAAGTAGTTTTAACAACCCTTCGTGATTCTGAGATTAAAATCTTTTAATTAAATACATTTAATTTCTCTCATATAAAATAAACTAAAACGTATAAACCCTAATTTGTCCTAACCCCAAACTGCCATCGCCGAAATAAAGATAACCCAACGCGAAAAATTTTCATTTTCCCAAAATATTCTTTAGGGAACTCTAAAACAAAAAGGTGGTAGGAAAATCGAATTAATTAGCGCATCAACAGGTGGCGAAGATAACTCAGTTACGACTTCAGGCGTCTTTAATAATTCCATTTCTACTCGTCCGGAGAGTTTTAACGATTTTGCTAAGTGAGTTCTGAAGTTATGGATGCGGCATCTGAAGATGCTTTTATGAAAAAAAAAACACATTATATTGAAAAAATACATATATAAAACTGATATCGAAGAGTTCAATATCAAATCGGAAAAAAAATAAAAAACGTGGTCAAAATCAAAACGATCTCCATAATCTTTATTTAAAGTTATCAACAATGTTAGAGGATCCACTCTAGGCCCATCCATCACCAAAGCTAAACTTTTTTCGTGCTTCGCGTAGTATGACCACAATTGCCACTTGCCTTTTTACCTTTTTATCATTTAAAAATTCGATAACTCAGGTTATTTTTCAGATTCAAGGTAATTATAAATACACTAGCTTTTACTAGTGGATGAAATATATGAAATAAATCCCTCGAAACCGTATAGCAGCGATAAAAAAACTTTTAGATTTCTAATATAAGTAGTATAAGTAAATTATGAACAGCACGACTCAAAGACGCAACAGTTGAATCTCGTGATCTGTCACAAAACTGTGTTCAGTGCCCTTAGTGCGAGTTTTTACTCACGCTCAATCGCGTTAACGTAAACGATCTCTTATGTCAAAATGTATAAAAAAGAACAGGTTTGCCTTGCCGTCACCAGACGGCGCTTATCCAGTGGGCTTAGTGCGAGTTTTTACTCACGCTCACTCGCGTTAACGTAAACGATCTCTTATGTCAAAATGTATACAAAAAAAGAGGTTTCTCCTTACCGTCACCAGACGGCGCTTATCCAGTTTTAATACAAATTGATGTTTACGTTAACGCAATTCAGCGTGAGACAAAACTTGCACTAAGCCCTCAGTTTCAATACAAATTGGCGTTAACGTTAACGCGATTGAGCGTGAGTAAAAACTCGCACTAAGGCCTCAGATTGCCTCTTCCATACATCTTCCCAGTTTATCCCTTCGTACATCCTCACCAAATTGAAACACCCCACAGTTTCTTTTTGTCTCAATTTACTTAAAGATTGCATTCCGTTCTATAATTAATGATTAGTCTGTGCCTGATTACCGTTAATGACTGCGATTGTCTCGTTTGCGCAGGCGGCGGTGATTTGAAACAATTTGTGTTTTGTTTTATTGGGTGTCGGGGAAGGTGACGCCATTTTTGCGATTTGAAACAGGTAGATGTAGGTTTGTGCTTGGATGTGTGTAGATTGAATAATTGTGTAATTGTATATAAGAGCAGTGGTGGCCCAGTGGTATCAGCCGCGACTTACAAGTTGTAGGTCGTGGGTTCGAGCCCAGGTAAGCGCCCAGGCAAACATCGTGAGGAAACCGGCATGTCCTAGAAACAAAAATTCGAAGACATGTGACATTCACCAACCCGCACTGGGCCCGCGTGGCGGATTAAAGCCCATTCCCTCTCACAGAGAGGAAGCCTGTGTCCCAGCAGTGGGAACATTAATAGGCTGTTGATGTGATGTGATGTGTAATTGTAAATCAAGATTGTTTATTTTTATTTGGTAGCACGAGTTTAAAGAATTCAATGTTGATATCTGATGCAGAATTAAAAAAATTATCAGTTTCTTTTTAACCCTTTTTATCCGACTGCCGAAGGAGGGTAATGTGTTTTTATCAGTCTTTGTATGTATGTATGTTTGTTTGTTCCTATGTGGTGTTCTAGAGACCAAACACGTTGGCCTATTTTGATGATTCTTACGTCAATCGATTCGTCTTAACCTTGCCAGTGTCACTGGCTACATTAAAATAGGAAAATTGGCGGATTTTGGGCGCCATATTGATGGGGCCAATTTTTTTTTCTTCCAACCCCATCGTGGGGGTATCATAATAAAGGGTCTTAAGAGGCTATTTTAAGATTATATTATGACACTTATATGTTTAAATGTACCTAATTCGAAATATTCACTAAAAAGTTATAAATAAAATTAAAAAAATCAAAAACCCGACTGCTTAAGAAGCGAACTAAAAACACGTAAAAAAGGAGAAAATTTTGCTGTGCAGTCGTAGGAAACATCTGGTTTTGGTCAGCCAGCTCACGAATATCAATCTTCACACTGCACAGCATGATTTTCTTCTTGTTTGCGTCTTTTTAGTTTTTTGTTTTTTTTATTTGATTCTCTCATAAATTTGTGAGAATTAAATACTGCCCAATTTGTGTTACGAACTATTCTTCTCTCACTTACTTTTTGCATCAAATCCATACTTTTTGTCCTTGCTGGGCCTAAAACAGATGAAATTATGCAAATTATTAAAAAAACAATTTAAATAAAAAAATAGACCTCTTTCTATACAGACCTTATCAAGAAATATTTTTGCTTAAGACGACGACTAATGCCAATGACTTTGAGGGAACAAAACGCGCACTCGTTTGACACCCGCACGACACAAAATTTTGTAGTTTTTTGTACTTTCCTTATTATTCTACGAGAGTAAAAAAAAAGCCTCAGATCAAAATGCAGATAATTAAATTGTCTTTGAGATGGTGTCGATTTCATTAAAATACGCCCAGCGGTTTTGGTGCGATTGTCGTGTTTTTGTCCGTTTTAGACATAACATTACAAATTCTAGATAATGAAACCTAACTTTGGATACACACTTTACACACACACACACACACACTCACACACATATACTCGTACCTTGGAATACGCTAAACCATATTATTAAATTATATTTTATTATTGGTTTATTAATTATAAAAATATTATGAGCAAGTATTTATGAATTATTATTGTAATGATATTTTAAATTCTCTGATGTTATATTTTTTTTTTTCTCACTTTTGTATTATTTACTTTAAAATGAAAAAAATACCGTTTTTATACATGTTTTGCGGCTCTGTTGCTACGGAGGATCACTGAATCCTAAGTCACAGGAATATACACCTAGTTTAGGAGTTAGAGTATCTAAAAATGACCTAATGTTTAAAGCTTTTTATATTTATTAACTACTATGTAATAATGTTTGTAAGACAGGCTTTTTGGTGAAATAAATTATTATTATTATTATTATTAAATTAATTACACTATGTTATAAGAATAAAACTCAAAATTTTCTTAGATCAAATTATTAAGAAAATGATCTAATGTAACATATTTTTTTTTCAAAAAATTACGAGTAGCCGTTTAGACGTGATTCTCATTTTAAAATCAGCTACTCAAGGGAATCGGCGCCTTAACCTAACCCGATACAGCTCCTTCGGTTTATATACCGTTTAGCACTAAACATATACCTATTACATACAGCCTGCACCCTTCTCTGCGCCATAATAAAACTGATTTATGTGACATGTTCTTAACGTTCGCAGGCCCAGTCGTTTCCGGTGGCGGTCGGCGCAACTACCGGTCCCGAGCTTCCGCCGTTTTCCTCTGAAGGGAAAAGAAGGTTTTTATGTAAAAAATAAAATATATTATGTTTATACATTTTGTGGTTGTTTTATTTGTTGGTGAGAAACTAATGGTCCTGATGTGATGGTTTGAATAAATGGTTTTTTTATGGAGATGACGAATATGTTTTTCTAAATAACCTAAACCCGAAATTTACCATGAAAAAAAAAGTTAATTCAAAATATCAAAAAACCCGCCTGCTTAAAAAGCGAACTAAAAAGACGTAAACAAGAAGAAAATCATGTTGTGCAGTCGGAGGTTGTTTTCGGACATCTCGTATTAATCAGCCAGCTCGCGAATATGTTTGTATTCTTTTTTTATTTATAACTTTTTAGTTAACATATTATTTCGAATTAGGTACATTTAAACATATAAGTGTTATATATTTTTGAAATCTCCTCTAAAACCCTTCATTTTGATACCCTACTCGATGGGAATGGAAAAAAAAAAATTGCAACCCCCACATTATGGCGCCCAAAATCCGCCATGTTCCTGTTTTTTTAAAGGCACTTAGCTAAGAACACTTGGGCGGTCAAGACCTATCTAACGATGTCTTAATTATAAAAATCCGCCAAGTAGTTTGAGAGATATGAGGTAATAAAGAATATTACATACATACAAACATACAAGATACGCGCGAAACACATAACCCTTTCCTTGCAGCCGGGTAAATGCGAAAGATTTATATCACGTGTAAAAACACCCCTGAACATATTTTGTATCGTGTTGTTGTGAATCAGGATATGTTCCAAAAGACTGGTTTTGGTTTAGAAATTGTTAAGTTAAAGAACAATATTACGATTTCTTGTAAGGTTTTGCATCAACGATCTTAGTGGAAATAGTGATATCAATAGGGATGTTAACTGAAAATGAGTTTTTTGTCCGTCAGGTAGATTAATAAAAAATATTGGACACGTAAACATAAAGTGACGACGATATAATGCGGTAAAATATCGTGTTACGTCACGCAGTTAGTTCACTCTATACAGACATAGTGACGTCATAAGCCCCCACTCCTGAACTTTGATAAGCTTTATCTTTGTCAAATCAATATATTTGGTAAAGCAAAATTACGTGTTTAATATTATTTGATAATCTTACTGACGGACTAAATGGATTTATCATTTTTCTACCCAGGAAACATCCCTATTGAAGGAGAGTAGTCAAGGATTTAGCTAAATATTATTTGCGATTGGAGAGACCCTATGCTTTATGCCTAGGTATTGTTTGCTGATGCTGAAGTTTCCTGCTTCAGAGCGCTGCCGCTGTTGAGACGAAACCTTGACAGCTGCCCCCATAAACCCATACCTATAAAGAAAAACATAGACAACTAAGAGTTCAATTTGTACGACAAAAGCTCACCAGACTCCCTAGACAAAGTTATATCCGTGATAATGACAGTCGAAGATTCAAAATTCCAAGGGATTCAAAATAAAAATCAAGAGAAAATCAAATATTTTATTACTACTAAACCATATAAAGGTACATTGTCCCGCAGCGGTGTCCATAGAGAATTATTAAAAATCCATGTCACTGGCCCCAGTGGTGGACAATCAGAATAATTAAAAAAAACCGTGTCGCTGTCCCTCAGTGGTGGACAACGAAAATATTTTTTTAAAGTTTTCCCGCTGTCCCCCAGCGGTGGCCAACCAAGTGGTGGACATCGGGAATAATCGCTTTTGAATTAGGTACCAACAAAGCATCAGTAGGTCTCCATGGCTTCTCCACGTGCAAGAAATTCCATGGACACTCTTTTCCATCAATAAATTTTAATTATAAGTATTTAGTTACATTATTGTTGCGGGAAGGCGCTGGATGCGAGACGCTTGGGGGAGGCCTATGTCCAGCAGTGGACGTCTTTCGACTCAAATGATGATGATTGTTATTGGAAAATTACATATAATATGTGAGAAAGATCTAAAAAGACGCACGTAAAAGCGTCTAGATTTAAACAAACAGCACCAAAATACAATAATTAATTAAAAACAGGCCCAGGCCCAATCCCATCTGATGACGGAACTAATAAGCTCAACCGTAATGAAGAGAACCGAATGATCCAACACATGTGCCACCATCAGTAAGACCTTTAAGAGAGCATGACACACTGCTGCCAGAGCGCATTCAAGTCAACGAATGGCATAATAGGTACAGTCATCATCTGCCTAGCCTTTTTCCCAATTATTGTTGGGGTCGGCTTCCAGTCTTATCGGATTCAGCTGAGTACCAGTGTTTTACATGGAGCGACTGCCTATCAGACCTCCACAACCCAGTAACTGGGTAACACGATACCCCTTGGCAAGACTGGTGTCAGATTTCAGGCTTCTGACTACCCGTAACGACTGTCAAAGATCTTCAAATGACAGCCGGGACCAACGGTTTAACGTGCTTTCCGAGGCACGGAGGAAGCTCGGTATGTTGAAATGGTCACCCATCCACGGACCGACCTCGTCAAGCGTTGCTTAACTTTGAAGATCGACCCGTGCGGCTGTTATTATTTAGCCACGAGCTCCTCAACTCAACAGTAAATGGTAGATTTAGAGTTAGTACATAGTACTCACAGAAGCACTATGCAGTTATATAATACAAAACAAATTGAGTTTATACAATACAAATATATTCGTACAGTCTTCAAGCAGGTTCAACAATACTTCACAACAACAATTTTTTGCTCATCACTTGTTTTTGCGACCTAGTGATTGTGGAGCAGGACTAGCATTAAGCCAAGCATTTTATCAGCCATGAAACACCACTTGATATTTTATGGTATGACATTCAGATTCATGACATTTTGGGCCTTTGGACAATAGCTACCGCAATGATTTCGAAAGGAAGGATACGCCCTCCTTAACATTTTATAGAAACCTTCTTATGACAAGCAAATATTCGCTCACTCCCGCCACAGATAACTATATACTAGTCAGAGACACGCACACGGACCACTGTCAATTGAGTCGCGTTGGTCCTAAACTGCAATTTTAGGACCAGCGCGCTGGTGCCATTTAGTCGCGCGGTTGGCCTGGTCCTTACGCAAGTAATATATATGTCAGTGAGCTACTACAGTAGCTTATTAAATATTATTTTGACTAGAACCACAAAAATACGTGGATATTTAGACAAAATAAACTCCAAGAAAAATAAAAAAAAACATAGATTGAACAAAGGACTCAACGGAAAGAAAACACGACTATATTTTTTACATTTTCAGAATGAAAATCGCTATAACGATTTAACATAACGCTGCATTAGAAGGCGGTTGATAAAATTTATGGTACGCATTCGTAGAATTTATAGCTTCTAAGAAAATGATGGGGGTTGCCTACCCCTTAAGTTTGCACCCCCTGTTGTGCAAATATAAATATGTTGCGCGACTCTTAAGACACATTTGTTTTGAAAAGAAAACGTTTATTGACCCCTGCGTGGATGCTATAATTTTGTAATTTTGCTCTGTTGAGTTCGGGTTCTAGTCTCGGCTTGGGCAAAATGATTTTATTTATATTAAGAAATGAGGCTCTAGGTTTATGACTGATTAACAGAAAGCTACATGAGACTTCTGGTACCGTATTTGGTGAAAAGGAGGAGATCTTTTGTCTGGTTGAATGTTAAATTTTCTTAGAATATAAATATTATGTTAATCTTATCTTATTATAGGTAGGTATGTAATCTAACTAATCTATAGTGTCCAACCGCAGGGTAAATGCCTCACTTTTCCTTTTCCATTCAATTCTGCTAGAGCGGGGCAGCCGTTTCAAAAGGAGGATATGGTAAGTATATAAACAGATATTGAAAAGCTGGTTCTACATGACCAACCATGCTTTGCAGGAGAACGAAAGTTACCGACAAAGCCCGAAGAATAGCAAAACTAAATTGGCAATGGGCAGGGCACATTGCTCTCAGAACGGATGGTCGACGGGGCCAAAAAGTTCTGGAATAGGGTCCACGAACCGGAAGACGATCCGTTGGAAGGCCTCCCACTAGGTGGACCGATGTCCTGGTTAAGGTTGCGGGAATGCGTTTGATGCGAAACGCACGGGATCGGTCAATGTGGCGACGCCTGAGGGAGGCCTATGTCCAGGAGTGGACGTCTTTCGGCTTAAATGATGACGATGACGTTGAACCATGCTTGGCAGAAAGAGTGGTGAAGCAGTTGTGTTATTCGCCTTAAAGGGGAACGGGAACTATATTTCAAGTTTATACGAGATAACTAAATATCTACCTAGTTTAATCAATCTGCTTAACGTTTTCCCAAGTATATTGGGATCCGGCTTCCAGCTAAACCAGTGCAGCTGATGAATACCAGTAGTTTTTTCAGAGCTACTGCATTTGACCGCTAGGTAAGACACTCGGAAGTGGTGAAGGGCGTGCGATTTGGAGGTTTTTTTTTTGTGTAGAACATTAACGATAAAAACTGCTGGCTCTCAGCCTAATTTGAACAAATATGTTTTGATTTTACTTGAAAACCCAATAACTGGGTAGCCAGATTCTCTTGGCAAGACAGGTGTTAAACTATCTGGCTTCTGAAGTTCTGACTACCCGTATCTTTCTTATCGTCTGTTATTATTTACTCTCGAGCTCTTCTTCGAAGTATATATCTACTTGTAGATATTACATCACAATTAACTTAGCTACTGAAAGAGCTAACCCCACATATTCTATACTAAAACCACAAGCCCCTTCAAAGGAAAACAGACTTAGCACTCTCTGAAAAAACACTCGAAAATAAAAGAAAGAAAACGCCACGAAAGAAAAACATTGAGAAAGGATACAGTATTGGTATTAATGTGGAAGACGTCTCAATGTCGGTATAAGGAGGGTGCTGGTGGAGATATCTTTGTCTGCTGATACCCGATGGTGAAGGATTGATGCACACTGCAAGCTACACCGGGCTATGTTTAACATTTGATCTTTCTTAAAGGGCATGCGATGGAAACGGCCAGCTTTAGCTGAATTCTAGTAGAATCTAATAGAAATATAATAGTTTATTATCCAGGTCATATATAAACTTGTGTACAGTCAAACATAAGTTTGATATCACAGAACTTGACTTAAATGTTAGCTAAAGCATAGTTTACAAAGCTAGTGATTATTGCCAGCGAGCTTTCGACTAGACAGCTAGTGTATCTTAGGGCTCGGATGTTGATTGCCAGAATGATAATGATTTCTTATAATGTCAAAGCAATGCAAAGACTTGATCATTGCAGGTCAATGGATACCATAGTTAACATTAAAATATTAGAGCGCTTGTATGCCTCGATATGATCAGCAGAGACAATTAATAAAAGACAATTGAGGTGAGCTATTATTTCAATCTACAAATTGTTAGTAGTTCTCGAATCCAAACTTTGGGCTGTTACTTACAAAAAAATATCTAACTGGACAAACCCAATAGGGACATTTGGGACCATAAGGCAGAAGAGGTAGTCACTTCGCTCAAGCTGATTTAGATTTATACCATGCATATAATTTGCAACTAATTTACAAATATGCCTAAATATTTATGGATCGAGTTTGGCTATACAGAGTTTCTTACGTATTGAAGATGCAAATTTTAGGGGACAGGGAATACCCTGTAAGGGACTACATTATGCCTAAATACAGGCCTAGACTTAGTTCGGCTGCAAATGATCCCTCTGAAAATTGTAAACGCACAGAGTTTTAATTCACTAATAATCTAATGTTGTACTGTTGTCTAGCTTAATAAATTACTTCTTTTTACTTCTTCTTTTAAATTTTTGGCCGTAGTCAAAAACACATAATTTTTTGTTCGTGTATTTATTCTAATAAGATTCTCCTAGCTACTTATAGCAACCAATAGCCAATCTACCACTGTACTAAAACCCCTATAAAGCGAATGTTTTCCCCGTCCTTTGTTCCCAGCAGAAGATACACTGCCGTTCACACATGAGTGCTTCCCTTTTTAATACCGGGGAGTTTTCTCTGGTAAAGGAATAACGCGTTTTTGTACGGTTCGGATTAAACTTCAAGGTGGTGGAAACTTTTTGTAGTAGTTCTCTTTTGAGTTTTGTTTTCTGAAGGAATTTAATTTAATCACGTGGCTTTGTAGTCTTGTTTTTGGGCTGAGAGAAATGTTTTGTGATCTTGGTTATACCTAGATAGAATATTCTTCATAAGGAGTTATACATAACAAAAAAAATATCAGCGGTTTCTATCGTACCTATCTATTGGTAATTCTATGGGAACGATGGTGGTCGTATTGCGAATAACGATATCTACGAGGCAAATTTTGTATGGGCTGAGCGAACAAGACAAAATAAACTTTGTATTTGGGTTATGTGCGGTTACGCACATCCGATCAGTGTCCGTGAAATTTCGGTTCCGAAGTAACCGTAGTATCTAATTCTTGTAGGGAAGGTTACGCACTATATCCGACCTGTATCCGTCATTCATATTCAGAAATCAGAAATCAAACCACGGACTCGGATTATGGTCACGGACGTGTTCTGCGTAACCGCCCTAAAAGTTCATCACTACTGCAACAATTTATCATTGAAATTTAGGCTTCTAGGTGTCTCATACGTAAATGTTTAGCCTTCTTTAAACCAGCAGGCTTATTACGTATCTTTTGCAAGAGCAAAACGATAGCGATTTTTGCGAAATAATTGTTCTTCCATACAGAAGTTTTAGAGATGTTGGCAGGTTTTTTTTTAAATAAGTGCATAACTAATAAATTGTTTTGCAGTTATTATAAAACATAATGCTTTACAATATTTTTTTATCTAGGTGAGGTCCATACATATTTTTAGACATTCTGTGGGTTCTACCTGGGTCTAAGTCTGGAAATTAAAGTATTTAGATACTTACATAAATCTATGTTATTGAACTTAGCAACAAAAAAATCTAGTTTAATTTTAGTTAATCAATTGGAAATAATAATAATTACGCTATTCGTGTACTATTTATTTATTTATTTATTAGTTTATCCTCGCACTGGAACGCCTTCAAGCTATTAGACTATAATATAACTATAATTACGTATTTTTAAATAATCTTCTGAATTTAATTTATTTAATTATTATTTTTTGTCTATTGTTACTTTATCTACAAATGAATTTAAAAACTTGTACCTGCTTCCTCAAGGTTCTAATTAAGATTAAGATTCAAATTATAATTTTGATAAAACTTCTGCAATAATTTACGAACACTACCTCACCAAAATGTTAGTATTTTAACTGCACTGCACTGGCAAAAGACTGTTAGTGTAAAAAAGTTACATTCCGTTAAAATAAAATTTATTTTAGCACCTTAGCCCATTTACTAAAATAAATATAAATAGAAACTATAAGAAAATAACAAACGAAAACTTTAGTTAAAGTATCTGAATGCACATTACCGTCGGCAAGTTCAAACAGATAACACCCGACGGCGGCACTTTGATCTCGCCGCCCGTCGGCAGAACGTCTTTTATGTCACTGCGTTGCATGGTATATGCTATTTTCTTGACACAATTATTTTTATTTATAAATAAAAGGGAGCGGTGCTATTCTTGTGATTTATTTAATAGTTAAAATAATGATATTTGTCTTTATAATGAACCTTCATTAAAAAATAACAGAACAATCTACTATATATTTTTAAGTTATCTAATTAGATTTGTTAACAAAATTGCATACAAGACTAATAATTGAAAATAAAAATACACAATGCTTTTGATTTCCAATTAGTTAAAACATCACAGGCACACTTAAGAACTAAGATAATACACATTTTTTCGAAATTAGTTTTCCATGATATTGAGAATGAGAAAGACATTGGTTTTTTTTTAATAGCAGCATGTACCTATTTGTTTTCCTGTTGGTGGGATGTTGACGATGCCGTATTTTTTGGTTAGTTAAAAATGAGTTATGTGAAGTTTTTACACATACCCAGAAATCCTGACTTCACACTGAATTTGAAAAAGGAACTATCATATTCACAACCCATAAACCCAATACCAACAAACCACCAACCAAAACTTCACCACACTAAAACAAATAAAAAAAAAGTATCCTTTTGTCTTCTTTCTCAACCCTATCTGAACGACCCAGTTCTGGTGAACTGGGGTGAAAGTTCAGCCCTGGTCAAGGTGAAGGAGGCGCCCATTAACGTCTGCACTTAGAACAACTCTCTTGGCAGCACCGCCTTAAGATTTATAGAGGGATCCGCAGGATTTGATACTTGGTTAATTAATTTTTAATTAAAATTGGTTTGGTTAGGTTTTCAAGATAGAATGGGCTAAATATTTTCAACGTCAGCGAGATTAGAAAAAATAGAGTACACTCTATGCCCAGCTTTGGAATAAAATTGTAAAAATAACAAAAAGTTTTAATGTTTGCTGTGCCTCGTGTTACATGATAAATGTAACACATAATAAAAAAAAATCTTTTATCTACATACTATTTACTTACATTTGATAGAGATAGTTAAAAGTCTATCTCTCTAAAAACGCGTGCGTTTTATTGAGTTAGTACGTCTCGTCTCGTCTCGAGAGACGTATTTTATTTGTGTCGCGATATATATGGATCACATCAATACGTACGCTACAATATTGATCGAGTAGTAATATATTTTATTGTTTGGTACCATACAGGTAAGGAGAAAACAATTATACTCTGATTTAAAGGTTGCCTCAGCTAACTAAAACTGAAATAAGTTTAAGTTGAAATGGAAACTTAAATTACAGTTAAATGAATTTGATGTTTTATTGTTAACCTTATAATTTATCACGTCTTTTTAGAAACATCTAAGTTCTGTATACCAAACTAAAAAGAAAACTGCCATATTTTTATCACACCAAAAACCAAAACCCACACACATTTCTCACAATTAGTCCCGAGTATCAAAACACCACAGTCAGCGTATACAAAGTTGGCTAAGTAATAAGATAATGAAGAACAGCGGGGTCGAGCTTCGAATTAAAACAAGAATCGTGCGCCACAATGGAGGTGCCACCGCGGAGTTTCACGAACTCTACAACTTGGTAACACTGGTCCGTTCGTTATATGTGTTTTAAGTAAAGGGAACCTATGTCGTTTGATGTATTTGGCTAATGTGATGTTAGTAAAGAGAACAAAAAAACAGTTGGTTTCTAACGATTTCAAAATTCGAATAAGAAAAAAAATGTTTATTGGATGTTGCCACAATGTAAAAATTCTAATAAGCACGCGTGTTCTCTTGTGAGAAGATTGGACTGGAAGGACTTGAGAGAGATCTATGCTCAGCCGTAGGACATCAATGGCTGGCCAAAATAAATGTATTGTTTTTATCTTTTGTCTTGGGATTAAGCAACTTTGTCGTCGACGTCATGCAATTTACTAACTTTTTTAACATCCATGTAACTACAAATATTTTCACGAAAAACTAAAAACTGAAAAAAGATAAAAAAAACAAAAAATAAGTAAACTCGAAGTAGTCCCGCTAGCATGACAAGCACATCCCTTGTTTATTTAATGAGTGAATCGGAGACGACCTCGTTATGACGTAGCTACTTCTTGAACACCAGAACGAGATAGAAGATCCTCGAATTAACATGCAAGACAGAGACGCAAACACCCGCTGAACTTGAATGAATTGCTTCTTAAGTACTCCGCTTTCTTCTAATGAAATCGAAACGAAGATTGTGTCAATGAAAGTTCCGTTTTTAAACACTTTGCGAAGATTTCAAGGTGAAACGTCTTTCAGGAAAAAGTTGGAGCTCTTTAAGTTCTTTTTCTTTTAAAAGGGTGGTAGGAACTCTTGGCTAAGTGAAGTATTCTGTGAAAGACTTTTGGTTGCTTGGTTTGTTGACTTTGTTAAGAATAAACTGGGAGTCTGAAACTGTGGGGACGTGTGTTCCTTTCTGTGAAGTGTTTTTTGTTCGTAAAACTGGTTATAATTATAGTGTACTTTAGCTTTCAGGGTGGTTCCTCGAAATTGTTATTTTCTATGAACCGTGTTTTTGTTAGATAATTCATTAAACTACTTGGGATCATATTTACTTTATCTTTTCAGGTTTTTATTCGTAATTGCTTTCAGTGAGTCTGACTCAGTTTCAGTCTTAAATAATCAACTGTTCGTTGTTAAAAACTTCTGAACTATGTTTGAGTGAAAGAATTCGTAAACTATAAGGGCTGCTTACTGAATAGAGTATTTGGATATAAGAACGTATCGAAACCTACTTCAAAACTTCAATGCCATAGTATGACAGGTTTGCAGGCTAAACTAGACTGACGGATACTCAACTTCAAACTCTTAACTCAAAATTCGTGATTGTCTTGAAAAATTCTCAAGAAGTGTTACAACCTCTTTACCTACAATTTATTTTTCTACAACGAATATTTTATCCAGTCAATATAAAAAACCGCGTTGAATTATCGATATAATTACAGTCTGGGTACACAACGTATCTTTTTTTCGAATTTTCTTCTAAATTTATGTTGATTTCGTTACCAACGCAAACCCATTTCACGATTTCTTTTTTAACATTCGTGTAGCTGGGGGCCGTATTCATAGTCTGGAGTTTGTTGCTTGGTGGTTTTTTTTTCTTATAAGAAGTTTAGAAATATTGGTGTTTATTCCAATAGGAAATGATTTAATGTGTTGGCAACGTGTCATCAATATGAGAATGAGATGAAACAAAGAATCCATCTCGTGTCCGTGGGGATTTAAAATTGATATTAAATTACCGTTTTATTCAGTCTCACACGTTTATTTTATAATTGAGAAAATAAAAGATATACCTATTTCAATGGACGATCCTGCATGACAATGCAAAGTTATTGGTCATTTTTAGGGTTCCGTACCCAAAAGGTAAAAACGGGACTCTATTACTCCACGATCCGTCTGTCTGTATGTCTGTCTGTCCGTCTGTCACCAGGCTGTATCTCATGAACCGTGATAGCTAGACAGATGAAATTTTCACAGATGATGTATTTCTGTTGCCGCTGTAACAAAAATTACTAAAAACAGAATAAAATAAATATATAAGTGGGGCTCCCATACAACAAACGTGATTTATTTGCCGTTTTTGAGATAATGTTATTAAACCCTTCGTGCGCGAGTCCGATTCGCACTTGGCCAGTTTTTAGGGTTCCGTGCCCAAAGGGTAAAAACGGGATCCTATTACTAAGACTCCACTGTCCGTCTTCTGTCTGTCTGTCTGTCACCAGGCTGTATCTCAGGAATCGTGATAGATAGGCAGTTGCAATTTTCACAGATGATGTATTTCTGTTGCCGCTATAACAACAAATACTAAAAACAGAATAAAATAAATATTTAAGTCAGGCTACCATACATCAAAGGTGACTTTTTTGCCGTTTTTTGCAAAAAATAATACGAAACCCTTCGTGCGCGAGTCTGACTCGCATTTGGCCGGTTTTTGTTTTTTTGCCTCGGAAATTAGTACGGAATAGATCGTCATGTTACATTTGTTCAGAGAGAAATATAAAACAAATGTAATGACCAAAACAATGCCACGTTACATGAGTTATTCTGGTTCTATTAAAAAATCCGGTCAAGTGCGAGTCGGACTCGCATAGGTAGGGTTCCGTACCATTATCGCAAAACACGGCAAATATCACGTTTGTTGTTTGGGAGCCCCACTTAAATATTTATTTTATTATGTTTTTAGTATTTGTTGTTATAGCGGCAACAGAAATACATCATCTGTGAAAATTTCAACTGTCTAGCTATCACGGTTCATGAGATACAGCCTGGTGACAAACAGACAGACGGACCGCGAAGTCTTAGTAACAGGGTCCCGTTTTTACCCTTCGGGTACGGAACCCTAAAAACGATTCAAAATTCTAAAAGATTTGTTTATCGTTTAAAAAATATCTATATTTTCAACATCACTAATTGCTTACCTAAATACCTTACCTACAAAATCATTACTTCAAACCAAAAACCTACCATCTTTATTTTTTATTGTCCCGCCTAAAGATACGACCCAAGCGTTTTTCATTAGGCTGCGATCACATTAGGCGGGCGGACAGACGGCCGGATTATTGGATCCGACGGACGAAAGACTTCGATCCGTTGCCTTTTTTACTTTTTTTCTCTTTTTTTCCCTCCCAGGCACCGTCTGGAAAGCCTTTTCCTCTTATTTATTGCTTATACGAAGCCCAAATTGGATATTTGTGAAAGGTTGAGTCGTTCGCCGATAGAAAATATTAGTTTTTTTTTTCGTTTTATATGTATTTTTTTTTCGGAGTCTGCTTTTGTATTTGTTTTGTATTGAGTTTGTAATGTGGTTGGGTTGGTATGGAATATTAATAAGTTGTTTGTAGAATTATTTATTTGTGTCTTATAAATTCCAGCTATGGACGTCTTTCGACTGAAATGATGGATTATGTTATATATTTGAATTAATGTAAAAAATCATACACAAAAAAAATATTTTGACACCCTTCAATTAACCTTATACCACTAAAACTTAACCCTAAAATACTTCACCAAAACTAAAAAACCGGCCAAGTGCGAGTCGGACTCGCACACGAAGGGTTCCGTACCATTATCGCAAAAAAACACGTACGTTGTATGGGAGCCCCACTTAAATATATATTTTATTCTGTTTTTAGTATTTGTTGTTATAGCGGCAACAGAAATACATCATCTGTGAAAATTTCAACAGTCTAGCTATCACGGTTCATGAGATACAGCCTGCTGACAGACAGACAGACGGACCGCGGAGTCTCAGTAATAGGGTCCCGTTTTTACCCTTTGGGTACGGAACCCTAAAAACTAACTAAAAGTTTAAAAAACTAACGCGCTATGAATATCACACCTTAAATTGGGAACCGAACCACAGGCAGACAGTTTTTAAGGGTTTGTCTCATTAGGGGTTGAGAGCACCCTCTCGTCACACCGCTAATTAAAAGATTTTGATGCCAGTGCGCATAATAGTCGCACGACGAAAAGTCGCAAAAAATTGTAGTGATTTTTGAGACGAAACAATTGACGGCGGGTTTAAATGTGAATGCTGCAATCTTGTTAGAATTTTGTTTAATCAGAATTTTAATTGCATGTTTTGGGTGACAATTTTGGCAACTTACCTATGTTGAGATTCTTGTATGAATATGTTTCCTGTAAGATTGGTGTACATTCTTTATCTTTTGTTGGAATTTTTATTGGTAATTGCTACTTGTATAAGAATGTCGCTATCTAGACCAAGGTGTTACCAGACAATAAAATACTGTTTTCCATTTTTTTCTGTCTGGTGCTTTAATGACTTCTTAGTAAATGCAGTCATCTCTTTAAAGTTTTAAAGAAATATAACTCAAAAGTTAACTTAATTAATATTGTAAAAAAAGAAGCCAATACATCTTCACCCCAACTTATAGTCAACTGACAGCATCAGCGAAGGACTTGCACCTAATTTAAAAAAAAAACCGCAAAACACATTACACGCCGCGGAAAATTCGCCAAAACTTATCAGCCGAAAGCCACGGCACAATCCATCATCATTATGCCAAAACTCGCCGAAATTCAATAAAAAAAACTTTCCTCCGACACCCCCATCTAGCGGCGGTGGCAGGAACTTCAACAACCCCCACTATGCCGAGGGGTGGCTACCACCCCACGTCGTATCCCTTTTTTCTTCCCTCCACACCCTTATCCATACCTGAGCTTTCTTTATCCGTAGACCGAACTTTTTATTTCGTTGCGTCTCTTTCCCACTTATGGCACACACCGTCCAAATGTGACAGGCGATTATCCATCTCGTTCTGTTGCAAAGAAAAAAATCTGTTTATAAAAATGAGAGCGTAGATGTGTTTGGGGCACGGCACCATTGGACGTAGGGGTAATGTTTCATACACGAGGGGTGTTTTTCACCCGCGTTTGGATTGAAAAAAAAAATGCACCCCAACAGAAGCCGAACTTCTTTTAGGTACCGTACCTACAGATATTCGTTTCGTTTCCAATTTCGATAACAAAGCTTGTTTTTTTTTCCATCCGCGTTTTCGCATTTCTTTTGTACGTCTCTCGAAATAATTGTGCGGGTGGGCCCTAATTCGTTTGTGTTTTTTCATAAATATCTCAAAAGGAGTATCTATAGTCCTGTATGTAGTATGCTGTTATATCTGAGAAGATGTTCACATGCTCGGCTAGCTCTGCAAAGACGGGATTCATTAAAAATATGAATGGTTCCTGATTAAAATTGTTTGATCTGAACATGTTTGATGTCTTGCGTTCGAGATATTTACAATTACCTACTACGTCTGTCTGTTATAATTTGAGCACGCGTCTCGTCATGTAATTTGTTTGTTTGATGAATTATGGGATGGAAGTAGAGAGTTATGACTTTTTTAGAGCGTTGCATCACGATGCATGCCTCCCTAATAATACATAGATAATTCTGGACCTGAGACGCATAAGGTCGGATGTCGTGATAGAAGCAATAGAATTTGTATGGCTTCAATCTCGACATCCGACCTTATGCGTCTCAGGTCCAGAATTACATCTTTGGAAAATGTAGGTATTTGTAAACTGTAGGTTATTATTTACTCATTTTTATTTATTTATCGATAGGCTCGCGTTTGACCACTACCTCACCTGGTTGTCAGCGATGATGTGGTAAAGAACGCTTGCCTAGAAGTAACCTAATCACTCTTGACTTAAAGACCCCGAGTTTGTAGCTATCAGGAAAAAGAAAACTCCGGCAGGGAATTTGTAAATTGTATGATTGCTGACTAAGACTCCTTCGTTTTTGTCATTTGAAGATCTTTGACAGATATTTCGGTGGTTTGAAGCCATACAATCTTACACCAGTTACTGGGTTGTGGAGTTCAGATAGGCAGTTGCTCCAAGTAAAATACTGGAACTCACCTGGATCCAGTTAGCCGACCCCGACTCCTTTTTCCCCGAGATGAGAAAAAGTAGGTATTTTTTTAAATTACTTTGGATAGCTTTATAGTTTCGCAAAATTCTCAAGTTACTCTTTTCAAATTACTGATCTGCATACGCTAGATCACGCCTGTATTCTGTGAAGGTTTGGGTACTTGCAAAGGTTTCCTCAAAGTTCTTCCAGGAACTATTCTCCTGTGCCTCGAACCGACCTAAAAAAACATATAAAATTATAATTAATAGTTTTTTTCTACATGTAGCAGATAAAAAGTATCTATAATAAAAAAAGCCGCCGTTTATCATAACCTATAAATCAATCCAAACAACCTGAAACCGTCGACAGTCGACTGCTGACCGAACTTCCCCACTAACCGCAACAACTCGACCGGTCACTGGGTTAGTTCTCGCGTTGTAGCCATAGACAGTATACATAGACAATGTAGACCTAGGGCCGGTTTTTAAATTGAGGATTGGGAGTTACGAATGTGTTAAACGTAGGGTTTGACACGTTCTTAATTTAAATTTGAGATTTGGTTTAAATGTTGTAGTTTGACAGATTTTCGTACAGGGTGGCCAAATCGGTTGTAGGTATAAACTTTAAATTAGGATATTTTTATGTTAAACGATGATTATTAGATATTTTTTTAGTTTTAATATACAGGCTTCGCAATATTAATCTTCACCTCTAGGTTGCGTAATATTCCGCTAGACTTTTGTCGTATTTTGCATCAAATTCTCAAATACTTTATTAGGTGTTCCACGAGCAAAGTAAGAAATATTCTGCTTTTAGTGTTCAACATTAAAAGGTCTTTCAGTTCATTTTTGTACTGCAGAAAACAATAAATGAAATGTATATAGTGTTTATCGTCTTAAATACTATTTAAAGTAAAATCGCAACTCTTTAAATAAAATACGGGTATCAAACATCAGCAAAAATTGCAAAACAAAGCTATTTATTTATTTATTAAAATCTCCCTTACAACTATTATTACTGGTGTACCTAATGCGATAGCACGGTTTTAAAATTAACTTATTTACAATATAAAACTATGAAAAACGTAATAAAGTACATACTAGTAGTACTTATAATAACACCAAATAATAATAACTTGTAAAGTTTATTGGCAGTAGGTTGGTTGCACGTTTATATACGTCCTATTTGGCAGCCCTATAGAATTTAACGATAAATTTAGAATTTAGAAATCGGAGGATAGACATACTAAAGTTCATTTGGCAGTATTTTTTTTTTCATTTATTCATATATAGGTTTTATGTACCTAAAACTTATCATTCTTAACTATCATTGATATTCTTTATTATTATTGATTATTATTCTAAAATTACACATAAGTTACACGTTTAAATATGGGTTTGTCGACAAGAAATTTCTATACAGGGTGGAAAGTTTGGGCGGACCCTGCAGGGGCCGAAATACCTAAAAATAATTTTTTGCAAAATTAAGTAAAACAGCATTAAATTTTTTGAAAAACCGCTAATGAAATGCGGAAAAAGGCAACACAACTACATTAGGAAAAGACAACTTGTAAGGATCAAATCTCATAAACCACCTCTTCGCCTATTTAATTTAATGCCCTTTGCATGAAAACACCCGTGTTTTTGTGCAATACTTAATTTAATTTGTGAGATAGCATAATAATTAAAAATAAAAACTTTTTTTAACCAAGCTTTTAATGATCCAAAACGTACGAAATGTAATATCGCTGGTCAGTACATATCCATTAGCCCAAACAAAATGGTTCCATTTTGTCTGGTTACAGAGTTGCTGGAGCAGTGGTGGCCCAGAGGTATCGGCCGCGACTTACAAGTTGTAGGTCGTGGGTTCGAACCCAGGCAGGCGCTTTACTTTGTGTAAATTATTTCATCACCACTGTTCTCAAAACCCGAGGAGAGAAAACCAGCATGTCCTAGAACCAAAAATTCTAAGACATGTGACATCCACCAACCCGCACTGGGCCCGCGTGGTGGGTTACGGCCCATTCCCTCTCACAGAGAGGAGGCTTGTGTCCCAGCAGTGGGAACATTAATAGGCTGATGATGTGATGATGACGGAGTTGCTATGGCCATCTTCCAACTCCATGAGATCAGGGGGGTGACCATAAGCTCTTAGAGTAAGGTTATTTTGAGTGTGTGTAAGGGACAGATGTATATGACTTGTATACATCTGTCCCTTACGCACACTCAAAATCTTACTTTAAGAGAATAGGGTCACCCCCCTGATCTATAACACCACATTATTTTACTGTGCCCAAAGATACATAAGTATGCCAATTTACAATTTGCAAAACCTTTTGTCGACGTTTTATTTTTAAGTGCCCATGTAGGCCTATGTGAAATAAAAACAAATTAAAAATATTTAGATATTTTTTATTTGGAGTTTCCAGTTTAATTGGATGAAGTGCTTGAAAAATCCATTTCTAGTTTCCGGACATACATGCAAAAGCAAGTTAATAGAAAGCTTCTAAAATAAGTCTGTGTCTGGAAGAGTACAGTTTTTGTGGCAAAAAAATCGTGTTAGTCACAGTTTTTTATCCATAGTTAACCAATTGTTAAATATGCTAACTATTGGTTTAAAATTTCGGTGAAGCACGTTTATTCATCAATTATTGTTAGTCTCACAGATGGTCAAATAACTTAAAGAGCTTTGACCATCAGTTAGTAGTTTGTATGACCTACAGATAGTTGTTTCGGCTCTGGGTGTTTGTGTATGTGAGTTTATATGTTTGTAAACGCACCCACGATACAGGAAGAAATTCCTAGTGTGGGGCAACGTTTTTAAAAAAAAAAAGTAAAAAAAAGAAGAAAGAAAGAAAAAGAAAGTTAGACTAAAGTTTGATGAATAAACGTTTTATTTATTTATTTACTAGCTGACCCCCGCGGCTTCGCTCCCGTCAACTGGCTATCAACCCTATCTGATGATTAATAACATATTTGGATAAGGATCAATATTATGTTGATAAAACTCCTTCGCAAATAATGCATTAATTTCGAACTTTGATTACCATAAAAAAGGTTATAGTGAGTCAATCTTTAAAGATAGACAATATGCTGTCCCGGACTAAGAGGTATAATTCCATCATACATGATATTAGCGTAACGGAAGCTCTCTCTTTTTTTCCGTTTGTGCAACATTTTTCATTTATGCTCCGCTCCTATTGGTCGTAGCGTGATAGTATATAGCATATGATTTTCCTCGATAAAATGGACCATACAACACAAAAATAAAATTTCAATTCCAACCAGTAATTCCTGAGATTAGCGCGTTCCAACAAACAAATTCTTCAGCTTTATAATATTAGTACAGATATAAGTATAGATTATTAATTTTAAACTTTATTGTACACCACTTAAACGATTACAGGACAAAACATTTATAAAGATAAGTGTACAATGGGCGGTCTTATCGCACAGGGCAATCTCTTACAGACATCCTTTGGATGGACTGAACGAGAGGAGAGAGGAGGAGTTTTACTGAAATTTTAAACCATAGGTTAGCATATTTAACTATTGGTTGAGTTAACTAGGGAACAAAAATGTGGACATTAGTCACTGCGCATAACTATTACGCTCTCGAAAACAAAATTCATTTGTCATTGATTTAAGAAGATAAAAAGCGCATTAATTCCAATCTATATAATATAGTTAGTTCCTATGCATTGGGAAACAGACATAAAAATAATATATTAACTTATAAAGAATTAATATAAATAAAAATATAAAAAATCTCTTCTTCTTCTTCTTTTCGTGTGAGGTGTGCCCACCTCTGGTGTCAGAGACACCAGAAAAATAAAACCTATATACAAATGCAAAGGGTAGAGGGAAAAGGGCTCATTGTGCATCAAAAAATTCGTCCTCTTCAATGTCAATGGGAAACGTGCTCAGAACGCTGACAGCATTGCCACTTTCGATGGCAATGCTGATTCTCTGGCCAAAGAAAAGGCCAGCCCTCTGGTCAAGTGAAGAGTCGACGAGCTTTGTGCTAATTTCTCGAAAAACTCAATGCGCACTCGGACCCCATGGACCTAATGTTTCAACCCCAAACGGCTCAAACGTATAACTTCCAGTAAGGTTGTTATATTTGCGGCGTTTGAAGTATTCTGCACCGGCAGCAACCGCCCCAGCACAGCCCGACGTGCTAAATTGGCAAACTAAATTAAATTGAAAGGAAACACTTTTAGAACAATTATGACAGATTAACTTCCGTATAAAATTATATATTAATATATAATTCAAAGAATTTGCAATTTCTTCAATTATTGCCATTATTTATAAATTATATTGCTTCCTGTTTTAAACTAAAGGAAATAGCAGCAAGGATGCCTTAATTATTTTTATCGTAAACAAATTTCTTAGAGACACTAAAGTTATATAATAAATTCATAGAAACAGTCAACTCATTTATTTTCCTCCTTTTTTTTATGAGTTATTTTTAATGAACATTTATCATACTGCCGTTTTGTAGGTAGAGTATATGACATTTGGCAGATTTAAAGTTTAATATCTCCGTAATCAAAATAAACAATCAATCAAAAATTCTAAATCGATCTGTCTTGCAGAATTTTTCTACTAAAGTATCAATAGATTCCGGATAAAAAATAAAAAACGCGCCAAATTCCTATGTTTATTAACCAATTTTCTCTCGCATATGATTTTGAGTTGATAAACTGCATCGATTTTTATTATTTCGCATGTATTTTTTTTAACCGACTTCCTAAAAAGGAGGAGGTTCTCAATTCGGATGTTTATATTTTTTTTATGTATGTTCGGGCATAACTCCGTTATATACTTATAGACGGATTTGCAAAATCATTTTTTTTAAAGGTAATTTTCTGGAGATGGTCCCTTGTCGCGAAATCAGATTCTAATTATATAATCCCATGGAAATCGAGGGAACTCATAAAATATTATAGGCAGACATAGAGCGATTTTGGTATTTTCAATAACATGGTAAGCATTTGTACTCAGAAAGTATCATTTGGTTATTGTGTTTTGGTCCGGGGAACTGATGCAGAAAACCACAGATGACCACTGGAACTCCTTCATAAGTATGTCATGGGTATCTCGAACAGTTATGCGACTATGATGAGCAAATACAGTCATACAAATAAAGGGTTCTGATGCAAATGGTACCATCGAACTGATCTGATGATGAAGCCGGAAAGTAGGACTCCGTAATAAAACTATGTATCCTAGTCTTGTTTGGGCTTATTGGAATATATTACACACCCCTTTTAAATTAACTTTTACTTTAGCTGTGGTTTAAGATTCATCGTCTATTTGTTTTTTTTTTTATTATAGATAGGCTCGCGCTTGACCACTATCTCACCTGATGGTAAGCGATGATGTGGTCGACGGTGTAACACGCTTGCCTAGAAGTAACCTATTCACTCTTGACTTAAAGACCCCGAGGTTGTAGCTATCTGGAAACACAGACTCCGGCAGGGAATTCCACTCCTTAGCTGTACGCATAATGAAAGTATTTCCAAAACGTTTAGTGCGTATGGGTGGGATGTCCACCATGTACCGATGGCGCATCGCCGCACGTCTTGTAGTCCGATATGAACTCGTGATGACGACAGTGCATACAGAACTGTTACAACCACGGAAATAATGGCTAATTTTTATTTATGATTACAAAATAATAAGTCAACATCTTGATATAATTCCAATAATCTTTTATGTGATAGATGATGATCTGCGGCTGCATCTGGTAACCCGACACGTGTAAATTTATAAGATTTTGCTTTTGTGTGGGGTTAATCTGTGGCGCGAGGTTTTTGCAGATATTGAACGTTCATTTTCTATAGCTTATGAGATGAAGATATTGATGATTGATTGCCCTTTGAGTGACTGTAAGCTTTCTGATGAGGCCCATTGTAAGCGACCACGTCTCAGAGCCATATGTCATCAGTGGCAACACACACTGGTCATAGACTTTCGTCTTGAGACATGTGGTTAGTTGGACGAGAAGATACCGCGCAACTTCCCGAACGCTGCTCAGCCGATATTAAAAAGAAAGACCTTATGAAACAAGCAAAAATTTTATTAAAAATGTTCATGGAATATGTGTAATTTTTTTATTTATTCTTATTTTATTTTGTAAGAAATGTAGAAATCGCTACAAATTATTAAAGCGTTATAATACAAATAAACGTATTATAACGTACGTTAACTAAACCTTTAACAAAGGATTAGTTTACTTAGGCCGCTCTACTAAAAATCTGTTAAAACTACAAAATACAAAAATAATATATATACTTCCAAAAAAAAAATATGCTTGAGGCAAACGGAAGGCATAAAACGATGCTCGGTCAAAACCACGGGCGCAAACTAGTTAAAAGACATAATTTAATCACCACAGCAATGTAGTGTCTACTTAAGGCTACGTTCCTTCACCCCAACCCATTTATTAAGGACGGGTCCATTAAATACGCATTTGCATCGTGACACCGGTCAAAAGGTAATAAAATTAAAAGCAGTCTTTAAAAATGAGCTATTGTTATGATATTTAAAAAAAAACTGTCGCGCTGTCGTTTTAGCAGGTGCAACCCTTAAATGGATTTTGGTAAAATTGTAATTTAATAAAGAAAAAAAAAACGTTGAGTTTTTTTCGTAGAAACAAGTTTTTTTATAAGTAATTGCTATAATGTATAGATAGCTTTTTATATTTAGTACACGATGTCAATTTGTGATTAAAATGTTATACAAGTTTTACAGCATTTTAATTTAAGTTTTAGCTACTATGCCAGATGTTTTAAAATTAAAATGATTGGTATGTAGGTCGCTGTTTTGATAGTTACTAGTTTTATTAATAACCGAGTTTTAAATTTAAATTTAATTCTCTTTGGTTTTGTCACTTTTCAGTGACGTAAACTCTATGGCATAGCATTAACATTTCTCTACATTCATTCGTGTAAATAATCTGAGATTCCAATAGCTAATATATGAATAATTAAGTTTTCCTCTTTCGTCTACACGAATAACTGCTAATCACACCTTGAAAGTTCACGTCATTTGTTTTGGTTGATTCGTCGCAGGAGTTTATTTAGCTTAATACTTAATTACTAAGCTAAGTTGAAATAGTAAAAAAAACCGGCCATGTGCGAGTCGGATTCGCGCACGAAGGGTTCCGTACCATTATCGCAAAAAACGGCAAAAAAATCACATTTGTTGTATGGGAGCCCCACCTAAATATTTATTTTATTCTGTTTTTAGCGGCAACAGAAATACATTATCTGTGAAATTTTAACTATCTAGCTATCACAGTATATGAGATACAGCCTGGTGACAGACGGACAGACAGACAGACAGACGGACCGCGGAGTCTTAGTAATAGGGTCCCGTTTTTACCCTTTGGGTACGGAACCCTGAAAATAGAGGCCTTCAAGTTATCAACCCATGCTAATTATCTTTTCTTATGTTGATTTTGATTAGCTAATCAAAATCAATTTTCCAAAAAAAATACAACCATTTTGTTATCCATAGCCGATTTTTTTATAAAATCCTCCACGACAATCACTTCACCAATATATCGTGCCCATCTCTCAAAATAGCACGTGCTACAAAAAAAAAACGCACAAGTGCAACAATGCGACGTCAAAATATTACAAAAACACATTCGAATTGAAAAGATCGGTTTACAATAAGCTGAATTGTTCCCCTGAATCAATCGATGCGATACAATACAATCGAATAGGGCGCTCACAATTGAATCGATTTTTAACACGAGTCAAGTGGTTTTCATTCATCCGATATTAGGATCGATCTTTTGTCGATTGGCATTAGGGATGTCGATATGATTTGGGTAGTTAGTCTATTGTGTAATATTTGGTTGACGCCTCCGTGTTAAGGTATGGAATGGTGTTAAGTACCCAATTATCTAACAATAAGTATTTACTTGTTCCGATAATATAATTTGTCAATACCTGCGGTAAAAATATCTACTTGTTCTTCTTTAGAGATTTGGTTTCCGCACTTAATGATGACCATTGTGCATGTAAAAAGTATATCTACTTATACATAGGTATAATACGAATTATATGAAAACTATGAATGATTGATTGATCATGATCATGACCATTAGCCTATTAATGTTCCCACTGCTGGGACACAGGCCTCCTCTCTGTGAGTGGGAAAGGGACGTAATCCACCACGCGGGCCCAGTGCGGGTTGGTGGATGTCACATGTCTTCGAATTTTTGGTTCTAGGACATGCCGACGATATTTTCCTTCAACGTTTTGAGAGCAGTGGTGTTGAAATAATTTTACAGAAAGTAAAGTGCCTGCCTGGGCTCGAACCCACGACCTACCACTTGTAAGTCGTGGCCGATACCACTGGGCCCACTGCTCTCTATGATTGATTATTGGAGAATATTTTAAAACCCCTTTTTAATAAGCACATTGCTGATCTACCGTAGAAACATGTTGAAGATTGTTTTCTTAAAAGTTCTCAAGACCACCGTGTATGCAAATTAATTTAAATCATATCAAAACTGCAATGAAAAATTGCAAATTAGTTATGCGTTTAAATTAATGTCAATTTAAGAATATCTTTAGCAGAAGAAGTTCCCAGGCGTATCTTCACACGAAATTTATTAAACCCAAAAATATTTGCATAAACTACACCACTGCAGTTTCGAAAAAATAAAAAAGTAACGAACGCTTTATTAAGAACTAGTTTATAATGAAAAAGTTCTTCAATTTCACTTCCTTATAAATATTTATTCATCAAATAATATGCAAAATACTGTAATTATAGGGTTAGTAAGAAATGGGTTAGTCGATTTGCATATTAACCCTGCAATGCGAAGTGTAAGAAGTACGCATAGAGCGATATGCAAAACTGGCATAAAAGACGACGAACGTAAGTTGAATTTCGAATAATTTTAAAGGTGCGTTCGTAATTTAAAAATTCATTTAATTTTGCAAATTTCACACCTTGAGCTTGGGGAAACGACAGGTTTAAGGACGATTGCTTTTAAAAATAAAGACTTGTCGCCATGTGACGGTTTTTTTTGTATTGTATAATAATTTTGTGCAATTTATGCGCACCGCTCGTTAGACAATTAGCAAGCAGATGTCTGTTGAAAATTTATTTAGCTACTGGTTCTAGTGTGGGAAATGGGGTGCCTTCCGTCTGTAATGCCTCGTTTAATAGTTAATTTTATGCCACAATATTTTATGGGCTCTTAGATAAACGTGTTAGACATATTGATACTTTTTTTACTCCTAACGTTTTTAGTTTCTTATTACGGTAGCATGTAACATAATACTATAATGAGGCCTGTTCGATAAGTATTTTGCAAGAAAATTAAAATGTTAACTCATTGATATTCTGCTGTGGTGGTCGAAATCAACCTGCGTGTGAAGACGGCTTAAAAGTTTTTGGATAAAAAGTTTTAATGGAAATTTAAGTTCAATATATAAAATTGCTGTCAAGAAATAACTTTACTTATTTAGATTAGAAAAATGCGCTCACCAACGTTTTTCATTGTTTGTCAGTTTTTGCATCCTTTACGACTCATGTATGTATTTCAACACACACAATCAGATAGATATTGTTAATAATAACATTAAAATACACAACAAAAAATAACTATAAATTCTGAACCAGCTTTACGTTTTTGACTCTACAGTCAAAAGGCAAAAAAAAAAAATTCAAATCCCAAACCAAACATTTTTAAATACGTACAAAACAAAAAAAAACAATGTCGCGAAAAAAAACACGTACAGCTGCACCAATTTGAAAATAGAGCTAATGATTAAGTATTATTCATAGCGTTACCGGTTTTTAAACAAAAAAAACTTAAAAAGGCCAATTTAATGATATGCGTGGCCCACTTTCAAAAGACAAAAAAAAGCAATATGGCGACGCGTTCTTTATTTGAATATGGGATGCTGGTCTCAGGGATATCAGTTACAGAATTCATTTGAATCACAACATCTAATGTCTATGGATAGATAATAGTTTTTTGGTTGCGAAGTTATTTTAATGATAGTAAACCCTTGGGAAGGTGATGTTAATTTATGCTAAAAGGTGTTGGACGGGTTAGGTTACTTCCGTAAGTGGTTTTTGAGGAAATGTGTTTTGGATGTTCGTGTCATTTTAGCATGGTTTTGTACCTATTTATTTAGAGAAAAAAAATCGTCGCATATAAATATCACATCCACAACCACTGCAACATTTGCAAAATTCTTTGGAATATTAAAATCATACATTTTCCTTAGGCATTAGTTTCCATTAAAAATTAATATAACACACTAGATTATTTAAAGAAAATTTATATATTTAAAGCGATTAGGTACTATCTAACTTAACATTAGGTACATAATCAGTTGATATAAAAAATCGATAAAGCTATACTTAAAATAATCAGCCTAATATGTTCTGTTTCTAAACTAAAAATCTTTTCTAATAATATATCTTTAAATAGTAGTAGCAACATAAAGGGAAATGCTATTTAAAAACAGCAAACTTCTGCTGCATAATGGTTTAAGTATATATAAAATCACGTAAGTACCTAGCATATAATATACTAGCTGTTGCCCGCGGCTTCGCTCCCATGGGCCACCCCACAGGATACGTTTTCGGGATAAAAAAAATAGCCTATGTTACTCAGGAATAACGTAGCTTTCTATTGGTGAAAGAATTTTTCAAATCGGCCCAGTAGTTTCGGAGCCTATTCGGTACAAACAAACAAAAAAATATTTCCTCTTTATAATATTATTATTAGTATAGATGTACTATTAAATGTTGATAAAGAAAATACTGTAATTTATTACATATTTAATATTGTAGAATGTAGACTATAATTAGAAAAATACTGAAACGTGGTCAATATTCATTTATTGTAAGCTGGAATGTTTAGCTTGTAATAACACAAGGCAAAGAAATACGTGACTTTTTAAAATAACTTCTTGTATACAGCTTAATTATTTTTTAATGTAATGGTAATGTTATTAGCTCCAGGGAAGAGCTTTTTCACTAGGAGATCTACCAACTAAATTATTATTATTAAGCCGTATATGATTATTTCTGTAATTCTAATCTAGCTTCTAACAGCGGTTTCGACAACGTAAAAGTCGGAAGTACTACCAGGAAAAATATACTCATAAGGTCTATCCGTATCCCAAGTTGCATACAAATTCCTTTTGACGATGAAACGTGATTCATTAACTAACATCTGAACATTCATACATCCTGACTTTTTTAGGATAGTAGGGAATACTCCATTTCTAGGTTTAGGTGTCTGAAGTTTGAAAGATTTTACCTAGCAAACTTCGGAAACTTAAAGTTTCTCAAGTTCTACTGAATAAAAGAAGGTATAATTATTAAGTTAATGATTTTTAAATTTGATCATAAATTTGTGTATCAGTTACCATTGGTACCAGAAAGTAAATACAAAATTCAAGTGTCAATGTCACAAAATTACCTATACTTAGTCTGTTTTTGAAATGAAAAAAACGAATACCACAAAAAGTGTACATACGAAAATAATTATTCGAAATAATAACACAATTCGACACGGTCGCCGCTTAACCCTTACGATGCTGCTGTAGGCAATTTGCATATTTTTTTCTTAAACGATTATTTTTTCTTTCTATAAATAATCACAGGAGGCTCTCCTGTGATTATTTTATGCCAGCACAATGCGAAATTATAACAGTTACGCGTTCACATGTTAATCAGTTTTTTGTTCGAAACGTTTTGTGCTTTTATTTAAATCCGTTAAAGTAATGTTGCCATCGTACAGATGTTTTTGACACAATGAATTTATTTTGGTTTTTGTTCGTGTCGATGCGGTAGATGTTGTATTTACGGTAAAAGTAATTTTGCTATTGTTACTACTGAGATTGTGCGTACGTAATTAACTCAATTTGTTACGTTTTACTTAATTTTAACAAGGTGTTCTTGATAGTAATCGAGCCATGAAAGTGTGAGTAGTGAATCATGTGTGAGAGTAATTCTTGTTAAAAAAAGATAAATGTATAAAAAATAACCGTTTACAGAAAAAACGAACAGTGTATGTTATATATTTTTATTATAATCAAATTAAGTGTACACGATAGTTTAGATCTGCCCACCATTATTTTCTTCAAATAACAACAAAATTAAAAGAGACTATGACATTGGACATTTAATTATTGTTACAAAATATAAAAAATATATTAGAAAAAATGAAGCAGTTTCAATAAAATAGTATATTAGGGATGCCATTTTAGTGTAGGAGGTACAGAGGGTGGTAAACAAAATAAATAAAAACATTTAAAAAAAAAAAAAAAATGTTAAACCTATTGGTAACCAAGAGGGAAAATATATTTCCTAAAAAACATGTTTAGACTTCGGTACCGTCTAAACGATTTCTACGAACGAATTATGGAACTTAAATGAAGCTGGGCAGGACAATGCAAAGCACGGTGATGATAATGTGGAAAAAGGCGGTGACCAAGTCAAAGGACTGGAATAAGGAGTGTCATTACTGCCATCGAAGGTAGAACCTGAATGAGGTTGGCACATAAATGTGTGGGTTGGTACAAGAAAAGCAGCCGTGAGCAATGTTGAGCTGTATGTAGATGATGATTATGATGAAAAGAAATCTTAGTGGTTCATAAAATAAGGTGGCTTCTAAATCTTGTGGATACGACTGCGGGTGTACGATTCTGAAAGAAAGATAATAAATTTACCTTACAGGTTTCTTGCGGAAGTTTCGCACATGCGGATGTGGAGGCGAAGTTCAGTTACAACCCTATTCTAAATACAAAGTTTACTTATTTTAGTAACTAGTAAAAAATCTCAGAATAAGATTATTCTTCTTCCTGCCCTTATCCCCCTTATCCCATATTATTTGGGGTCAGCGCCACACGTTTTCTTCTTCCATACCGTCCTGTGCCCAATCGTGCTATTGACTGACTCTTTGACCTTTCTTTCATATCACCTCACACAGTCCATCCATCCTTTCCTTGTCCCTCTTCATCTATCCATATTCCACATAAATATTCATAACTATTTTAATAACATGCGTTTAATGCCTCCTCATCACATGACCATACCAGGACAAACGGTTTCCTTTCAACTTTTCTGTCACTGGCGCCACTTTCAAACTTCCTCTAATATACTCATCTCATCATACTTTATCCATTCTCGTCATTCCGCACTTCCATCTCAATATTCTCGTCTCTGCTACATGCAATATCTGTTTACCCATCTTTTTCACAGCCCAACATTCTAATCCATAGAGTACGACAGGTCTATTAACTCAGCATAAGATTATCTGACTAAGAAAACTAAATGTGAGGTTCGCATGAGCGATTTTACAGGTGATAAGACCGTGTTTTTAATTTTTTTTATAACTTCATACGTTCGAATTATGTATTTTGTAAGTGAAAATAAAACTATATTATGCGATAGTGGACAGTTTAGAGGCGTGGTAATTGCTACTATTATGTCTAACGCTGATCGCTTGTAATGAAAGAGAAGCGACAGCTTGCATTCTTTTTTCTACATCTTTTTTTTGTTTATTATTCATCTATATGGCCTGCAGTGGTGTTCAATGTTTTTTTTTTTTTTTCATTTTATTAAGCACAAATATAGTACTAATGTTTGGATATTTGCCTATAATTTAAAGGTTTAATGAATTCAGTCTTGATGTATTATCATCATCACCATCAGCTTTTTAATGTTGGCATCATTTCTTTTTGAGTAAATAATTTGTGTGGTGAGACTCCATGCATATTTCTTATAATTTCTTCTCTTTTTCACAGAAAGACATACTAATACACACAATAGGTGAACTTAATCAAGAAAAGGGTAAAAAATAGAGATATCACGCATGATGATAGTAAAGAACATCTAACATATATATCTAAGATATACATCTCTTTTAAAAACAGGTTCCCATTAAAGTTCCATTCATTCACTGCTTGAGATTTTGCTCACAGCCTCACTAATAAAAGTATGGTCATCGTTTCCTAACATTTAGAATAATTTTGAAACATAAAAGTATTAGGATTTACGTAGTATATTTATAGAGGTTTTTAGAAAGACATAGAATATTTAGTAAATAGTATATTTTATATCGATAGTGGTTTTGTAAAATTCATTTAAATTTTGCAGAAATAATACCAGTTAGCAATCAAATCTTTATTTGTGTACATAAGTATAAGGAAGTTGATACAAAATAATGTGGGTGTCTCTGTGTGCTTCCACAGTAAGTGGCATACAAATATTATTATAAAATAAAGGTACCGATTTGACAATAATAGGTTCACACATTATTAACAAAAACTACCTATACTAGATAAAAACTCCATCATATCTAAGAATAAAGTGCACAAAAACAACAACTGACACAGTTATTTAATATTACAAATTAATATCTGACAAAAGACAAACTCAAACAAAAATAACAGCGCAAACATTCTACGCTTTCCAACAGACGTTATAAATTAAACTTATTATTTCACCCACAAACAAATAAAAAGTAGGTTGCATTCCTGTAATCCTTTAAGCGTCATACTTTCAAAAGTAAATTTTCATAAAATATACTTTTGAGAGTATATGAAAACAAAAGGACTTACAAAGTTTCCAGCGAAAAAGTTTCGGAAGCGCAGTCCCTACCCTTTATTTAACCGCTAGAATATTTATAAGACGAACCGTCCGCAATTTGTCCCGACTAAAGGTAATACGCATAAAAACTGGAATTCATTATGGTTGGAATAAAAAAATGTCGAATAAAATAGTTGCGTCCGCATCCAAAGGGTTAACGTCATTGAGTGTCGGATTGTGATTTGTGGAAGACGTGTCTGTGTTTAAATTTAGAATATTAGTTTTTTAAATTAGGACTTACACCTTTTCTTTGTTTGTGTGAGTGTAATCAAAAAGGTTTGTCTTCGGTGAGTGAAGTTTTCTGGTTACTGAAACGTTAAGTAATGAATATGGTATCAACTGGTAATAAGTATCTGATCTCCTTATTTTAATTATATCTGCCCATATTGTCCACAGCCGGGAAAAGCCCTCCCCCCCTCCCACCTGTCCCTCTCTGCTCTTCTTGTTCTTCTTTCTCTTTGCTGTTGTGGGCCTCATGAAGCAGCTTAATTAGTCTCGCACTCCTCGCCTAGGTCTTCCACGGCGTCACTAAATTCTTCTAACTGTAGTTAATGTCCTTTTAAAATGCCGTGGTTTGGAGGTTAATGATTAAGGAGTAAACACTGACCAGGCAAATGAGTGGACGTCGGTTTGAATTACACTCATTACACAATTTATGTGAAGTTTTTAGCTTCGAACCAGTATTTGGTATTGGACTAATTTGATGGATGAGATACCACATGTTTCTGGAAGCAAAATTAATGCGACGAATTTTCAAGCACGCGTTATCTGTTGTGATTGGTTGAATGCATTTTCAACAGCCAATCACAGCAGATAAGGCATGCTTGACAATATGTCACAATAATTTGGCTTCGAGACACACGGTGTTGATTTACTACATAACATAATTAGCCTATAATATCCCGGATCCCCACAGCTGGGACTCAGGCCTCTTATGCGAGAGGGACTGGATTGTAATCCCGCGGGACAAGTATTGGTTGGAGAAATTAACACGACTTTGAATACTTACAACCAAGATTACTCGTTTTTTTTTGCGTATGGCTAATTTGTTGCTACTTAGTCTACTCTATAACACATCTAGAAGTAATTAATTTAATACTAACTGAGTTGTTTCAGTCAACCCAATGTTGCTAATATTTTTCAATTAACTTTTGATTTTCTGTTTAAGTGGTTCATTCTCTTGTTTTTATCATTTAATAGCACTTCACCCGCGACTTCGTTCACGTGATTCAACCCCCTTAGGGGTTGAATTTTGAAAAATCCTTAATTAGTGGATGCTTACGTCATAAGAGGAATACGTGTGCGAAATTTTAAGTTCCTAGCCCTAAGGGTTTGGCCTGTGCGTTGATACACCAGTCAATCACTTTTGCCTTTTATATATATAGATAGAAGATTGGGGTCGGTGCAACATCATCTTCTTCCATTTATTTATTCGTTTTTATACTCGCGCTAGACCGCCTTGCAGCTTATACACCAATGGAAGCACAATCTTATAATAAACTCACTATAACTCCAGATTTCCTCACGATATTTTCCTTCACCGTTGCCTGTTATGTCCAAGATAAACTTAGAAAGCACATATGAATTGAAAAAGTCACATTGGCTTGCCCGGATTTGAGCTCACGCATGAGAGGCGAAGTCTTAGCCACCACGACATATAAACATCATATAAGGTGTCAGCTTAGAAGTCATCCGTTGAATCCTTATCATCTTTCACCAGTCTATTCGTCTTATCATCCGCATAGCTAAACACATTTGTCAATAGTAGCTCGAACTTTAAGCTCAATATTCTTTCATATGTTCATTAAGCATCATTTTATTTGTCAATAAATTATTGTTACTATCATGGACCAAGTGATTAATCAGGCCACTATGTATAATGCTCGGGCATTATGAATCTAGTTAATTCAAATCGGGCAATGTAATGAATACTGATTTAAACTTCTATATTTATCACATTGTCTGGTCATTATGAATATTGCTACGTAACGGTTGGGCAATTTGATAATTATGGTCAATGAATTAGTAAAGGAGCGAGCGAAGCGATCTCCGGAGCTTAGGGCACCCCGATACTGATAGGTTAGGTTCGAAGTAGATGACGAGTGCTGAAGAAAGCGAGCGAACTCAGCTCCCGTCATCTCCTCCATGTTAGGTTACTTTAGACCCTGCAGACAGAAATAGGAGCCCCACGCAGCAGGGTTCCGTCGACTTTGTTGCTTAAATAGTAATCGTACTTACCTATTCTATACTAAATATAATGTCAACATTAAAATTAAAATAAAAACACATCCTTTTATTACCCGGGCCAATAAGTTATGGACATTATTTGAAAAACCCGTCAATTTAATTATTTCAATAGTTTTATCATATTGCCTACTCATATTGGCCATTTTTCAAATTGCCCAAACATTATGAAATCGCAATCTTCAGAAGTAGCTCGAACTTTAAGTTATAATCTTTTCGACACTATTAATTAATTTGGCCCTTCATTAGGCACAAAGACTTCTTATTATTTGTGCAAACTAATCTAAAGCTTCTTCAAAAGAAAAACTGGTGGCGATTAACAACAACTTTCCGCTTGAGTTCATTCAAAAAGTTTGCAACCAAGCAGTGACTAACTCGGCAAATACTTTAGTATGCAAACGTGCTTTTTTCACTGTTCAAATAAAAACTGTCTCGTTATTCTGTTTGGCTAAGAAGCCTACACAAAGCATTCAACCTCGTATATAGAAGCCCGCATATAAAATTGAACGCATTTTTAGTAAACACGCCTCGTGAGGGGAGAGAGGGCGCGAGTGGCACAGAGGGTCGGAGTAATGGCGGCCGAATGTCGCGAGAATCCATTTTGTCCCTCCCTACCCCCGTTTGGTGGTAAAGTCGCGTTAGCGATAGTAGTATACGTGAAAGTTTTAGATGTTTCAGTTAGGATCTTTGGTTGAGGTTACGAGGGCAATTTCATACGTTTTTTGTCGTTATGTTTTATTAATAGAATGCATATCTCCCAACTCGGCCTGTGTCCCAGCAGTGGGAACATTAATAGGCTCATGATGATGATGATATCTCCCAACGCAGCAAAAGTGATTTGAAAGTTAGAATCAAATAAACAATTCAGCTCATTCACAATTTTTTTAGTTCAATTAAAGTTTGAATGCAACTGCTAACATCAATCATTTCTAATATATGGCTGAAACTAGCAAAGTAAGCAATTGATATGGCTGGTTTGCTCATTACTCCATATTTTTGTATATGCGGGAATCTAATAGGTATATAAAAAAATAGGTACGGTATGGCATTTGCTTACTGTAAGTTATCAATTCATTAGAAAATTGAGTCAGAGTGTTTCTGAAAAATACTTAGGGTTAATTTGTGAATTTAGTATTTAGAGTTAAGAACGTCTAAAACCCTTCTCTAATGCTAATTTTTTACATGTTTTCAGGCTAAAGTAGTTTGACAAATATTCAACGTTAAATGCTTAATTCAGAAATCGAAGGTTAATCCGGCCAAACTTTTTATCTTCAACTCTTACATATACTACAAAAGTGAAGTCGCTCTAAGTATTGGATGCGTGCTAACAGCTACACGGGGGTAGGTAGAAGCAGAAATTATTTTTACTCTTCTTGCCGTCACTTGTTAGCAGTGCCCGAGTACCCCTGCCTCCTCTCTGATCGATATTCGCGAAATCATAAATATTAGGGTGATGTGGGCCTGTGAGGCACACTTCACGTTTTTATTTATATGCTAGGTGGGTAGGAAAAATTATGTACGTATTGAGATTGACGTAAAGTTTTTTCAAGATAGCTAACGACGTGGCATCTTTACATGCGTTCCAACAAATTATGTTGTGTCAAAATTAGAAAAAAACTTTTTGAAAAAGCATTTAAGTTTTTTTATGGGAAATTATAAAACAACCATCATAGAACTCAAAGGCCTACGTTCTCACTCCATATCTAAGTACTAATGCTGTAACATAGAAATATTATAAAACCAAATCATTTTGACGATTACTTCGTGGAGTTTCTTGCCGGTTCTTCACCATAGGAAACGACCAACCCGAACCGTGCACCTTTTGTCGACGTTTTATAAGTGCCCATGTAGGTCTACGTAAAATAAAAATAAAAAATTTGATTTAGAGCTAAATTCTATGCGTCCTGAAAAAAAATGTAGAGGCAGTATTACACCTAAGTATCTAGCACCAAACCAAGGAGTATAATTTTACCCAATATGTAATTGAATTGTGGATACCAGACAGGCAGTAATTCCATGTTAATATTAGTATCCAGTTATACTCGAAGCCGACCGTACAGTGCGAAAATCTGCCTAGCTGATTTGCTAGGCGGATGTTGACCTAATTTAGAAAAAAGGCTACAAACAACTCCGACATTAACAGCAATACTTATTTACAAAAACTTTCACTAAATTTACCTCATCATCTTCATCATCAGCCTTTTTAATGTTCCCACTGCTGGGACACAGGCCTCCTCTCTGTGAGAGGGAATGGGTCGTAATCCACCACGCGGGCCCAGTGCGGGTTGGTGGATGTCATATGCCTTCGATCTAAATATACCTAGTAGAAAATAAAATACTGCTTCTTGGGCTATCAATAGACCCACCCTCAAAATTAACACCCATTACTTAACGATTAAAGATTTCATAAAAATGTAATTAAAACCTTTTAAGTCATCTTTTCGTCACTTTAAAACACCATTTATCTATAATTAACACTGCACTGCGGGACAAAAAAACGGCCCACCTCACAAAAATCTAAAAACTCTTAATTGGCCCAACATTAATACACTTATAAGGAACCGAGCTGTCAAATTAAAAATACCCTCTGGTTGGTTTTTTCGCCCTATCATCGTATAGCCCAGTCGATTAGACCCAATTAAATGTGAACGTAATTTCGCGTGTTATTGTTCCCTGATAAAGTTTTTGTATTGTAATAAAATTTCGCTTCCCTTAGGCCCTTGTTATGGCAGTGACATCTTATTAAAATTCAGCCTAGGGCCAATCCGTGTTGCTTTCTTCGGTGTACTTACAGTGGCGGCCGATGGTAATTGTATACTTTTTTAAGAAAATGTTGCTTAGTGGTTGTAAAGTTTTTAAGGAACGAAACGACATGACGTCTATGGGGTGTGGGTACTTTATGGTTACATATTGATGTAGGTAGATGTATAGGTATTTCTTTTGTTGAACTGCCATCCAATTTACTTATAGAAGGCAGGAGTGGTCTTCTAAAGACAAAGAGGATCTCATAATGATTCTGCATTGATGTACCATGGTATTCAGAAATAGAGCGATATTATTGATATTGTATTGATGTTGAGACAGTAGAACTAAATAAGTTAATTAATAGTATTATTTATTACGTATTGTTTAAGATAATTCTTGACACTGATACCATTCAATGGTATCAGATTGCATATCTACTAATGACTTCATAAGTTCAAAAAATCTAATTAATTATAGTACGATATTATTACGATACAAAAAGCATTATGGTACGATAGCTTGATGTGATTTGGTTTACATAGTAGCTATACTAAAGGCTATACAGCGTTTATCCAGGCATAGTTCTCGCCAAACTTCTTGGCCGCACTAAAGTTGGCTACAATGGGTGCGCAGCATTAAATCTCATACAAAAACAGCAACGTTTCGTGCCTTGCGCATCGGAAAGTCAACCTCAGGGCGGCCCAAAAGTTTGGCGTGAACTGTACAGTACTTACCTAAAGATGGTATTTTTTTTTGTCCGACACTGTAACACGTCACCATTCGACCAATTTTCTGTATTCCGTTTTTCGCTTTTTATTTCATTTCAATAAACGCAATGTTGATAAGTAGTCAGTCGGAAATATTTTTCTGTATTTTTCACCTTGTCTTTCTCTTTACTGGAGTTTATCCTTTACTGCTTGTTGATAAGGGTGTTTGTCCCTTGAAGGTGGTATGACAATTGTATTATAAATTTTCCTAATAACGCGGCAGGGTGGGTCAAAAGCGAAATTGGTTGTTATTTGGAAATAAATTTTATATGAGATGTTCTTGGTACGTCCCCTTCGCTTTCGAGTGTGCTTCTGTCTCATTTTGGACCCGTTGTTGTGTTCTTTGTTTCGAGAATTTCGTATTTTATTGTTTTTGGGAAAAATAATGTTGAATTTTTTGTTTAGTATAAGATCACTTTGAGAAGGAGACTAGCAGAAAAATACAGCTGGGCCGGGTAACGTTTGGAAAACTTCATCGAGTCTTCTCGTCGCGTATCCCACAAAGCCTGAAGACCAAATTCTTCAACCAGTGCGTCCTACCTGTTATGACTAGTGTTGCAACGGAACTGGCATAACGGAAGCATAAACGGAAACAGATGTCAAAAGTAAATCTTAACGGAAGCGGAAACGGAAACGGAAGCGGAAACGGAAGCGTTAACACTATGAAAAAAAAGCACAATTGTACATTTAAAACTTTGAAAAAATGCGATTTGTATCGCGGATCCAAATACGTCGCAATAGTGTATTTGTCGTCTTCGACCAGGTTTCCAAATCTTACACTTGAATTCAATTCATCGCGTAATTTTATTATAAAATTTATGAATTGTTCTGAAGTATTAGGTTTCGTCTCTTTTTGTTGTAATGTGGTCTTAAGAACTTGAATTAATGGTATGACTGATGAAACTACACTCATCGCTTTCTCCCCGCTTCCGTTCAGAGTTCTGTTATAAAGTTTGCGGAACCAGAAGCAGAAACGGAAGTGAAAAAACATGCGGAACTTCTGCAGTTGCGGAAGCGGAAGCAGAGTTCTGTTGCAACACTAGTTATGACCTACGGTACCGAGACGTGGACACTCACAATACGGCTTGTTCATTAGTTCAAAGTTGCTCAGCGAGCTATGTAAAGGGCTATGCTCGGAGTCTCTCTAAGGCATCGAATCCAAAACGAGGTGATCCGGCAGAGAACCAAAGTTGTCGTCATAGCTCATAGAACAAGTAAGTTGAAGTGGCAATGGGCCTGCCATATAAGTCGTAGAACCGATGACCGTTGGGGTAAACGTGTTCTTGAGTGGAGGCCGCGAACTGGTAAACGTAAGGTAGGACGCCCTCAGGCTAGGTGGAGCGACGATCTTCGCAGGGTATCTGGTAGCAGCTGGATGACAGTTGCCGAGAAACCAGTTAAATGGCGTGCGATTGGAGAGGCCTATGTCCAGCAGTGGACTGCTATAGGCTGTTGATGATGATGATAAGATCCCACTGCAAAAATCTGCAGGTAAATGTTTTTGACGAAACTTGTTTTTTTATGTATTATTCTTGTTTTTTTTAATAATTTTTCCCTATACTAGGCATTTCTCTTGTACCGTGGTTGCGTATAGAGCATCATCTAGCCTCAGTTGGCCGCCATTGTTACTACTTTACCAGTGTTACCAGGTTTAGCAAGTAAACGTGCAGGTTAAGTGAGAGCTGGCAACCTTATTTTTTTCTATCTTTTATGCCAATTTCTTTCAAACGACGTTGTTTTCACTTGAAAAACTTATATATTTGGGCTTAGGTACCTATCAAACATTATTTTTAATTCGTTTGATTAATGTAATTGCATCTAGATAATTCAGCAGCAACATATTCGACTAGTACTCGTAGCTGCTGCCAGCGGTTTCGCCCGCGTGATTGTCGAAAATTATCCCAAGGGAACATATTCGTATTAGACTTCAATTCTATTGTCAATCTACAGAAACCGTGCATTTTAAGGGATAAAAAACAAAATTTTTAAATTTTATAATCTTCAGACACATTATTATTTCATGCTTCTTAGACTACATAATTTATGTAATAGTAGACACGCTTCGATCGACATCATATCGAACACGTAATTATGACGCGATAGTTTGCGAAAATAACCCAAACATTTTAATTAAATGTTATAATTAATTTAATTAAAACAGTAAAACGTCCATTGGCCCATGGCTGAACCGATTTTTATCAAACATAGCTTTAAGAACACTCTCGATAAAATCACCTTAAGAAAAACATTTTAGCAAAAAAAATTAACCGACTTCCAAAAACAAAACACTACAAAGCGAAAAATAACTTTCTTTTCGGCAGTCGGTGTCAAAAACGAAAAAGAATTGGTACCAAAGACACCGGCTTCCGAAAAGAATTATATTTTTTACTTTGTAGTGTTTGGTTTTGAAAGTCGGTTTAATTTATAGCGATAACGATTTTTTTAAATTATTTTTTTTATTGTCTGTAGGCTTGCGCTTGACCACTATCTCACCTGATGGTAAGCGATGATGAGGTCGACGGTGAAGCACGCTTGCCTAGAAGAAACCCATTCACTTTCGACTTAAAGACCCCTAGATTGTAGCTATCGGGAAACACAGACTCCGGCAGGGAATTCCACTCCTTAGCTGTACGCATAATAGTGTCCCCAAAACGTTTAGTGCGTATGGGTGGGATGTCCACCATGTATCGGTGACGCATCGCCGTACGTCTGGTAGTCCGATGATGGAACGGGAAACGGATTGAAAACGTCCAAAATTACATGACATTTTGGTAGTACATTGGCTATGCATTTTGGGATTTTTGACAATTCTTTATACTGATAGTTACTATTTTAGGCCCGCTTGCATGAACGACACAGCTTTTTAAAATTTTTTTGCTTACACTGCACATGATTTCCGATACTAAAAAGTTACTTATCTCCGACCATAGACAGTTTCGGCACACATCTGTGGGGGAGGCAAAATACCATTAATAACAGGATTAAGGGGGCGAAACAGAAAGAATAAATTGGGAGGAAACCGCCTTGGGGGGCGAGATTTATCGAGTGCTTAGCATAAGTTCGACTGCGATGCGTCTTTCATTAATTTTTCATTGGCTTGCGGTTCCTATTTTGGGAATTGGGTAATCTTAAGACGATTACGATACCTAATGTTGAATTTTGGTTGGAAATTTTAAGGTTACCGTGGGTGGAAACCCACTATTCATAGCTTTAGGCATATACTGTAGGAACGTCTAAATACTCAACGCCTGGTTTCTTTTGTTTCGGTATATTAAACTTAGAAAGACCCAGTTCTTTCTGAGAGAGAGAGATCGCGTAAGTGACAGATGTACACAAGTCGTATACATCTGTCCCTTACACACACTCAAAATAACCTTCCTTTAATAGCTTATGGTCACTCCCCTGTATTTATAACAGGTACAAAATACTGCCAGGTACCTGGCAGTACCTACAAAAAATTCAATGAGTATATTGAATTTTTCATGGGAAATTCTCAAAAGTCAGCTAACTTTTAAGTAAACGTCCAAGTAAAAAAACATATAATAGCTTTTACTGCTGTCTTACTATAAAAGACAGGCATTTTTCTCATACTGGAAAGTTACGTAGTCGTAAATACTCGTAAGAAACTAAATTGTCAATTTCAATTATTGTGTCTTGACAATATATTTGCACTGACATTTTCAATTCGATAAGCAAAATTATCTCAATTATTATACGTTGGTCAATAGCAATAAAAAGCTACAATTTTGCCCTTTCAATATCACTCTTTATTCAGGCGTATATCTTCCCCAAAGTTGGAAAGTTGGAGCTGGAAAGTTTTGTTTGCAAAATATTATTTGATTTAAATATCATAGGTAGGTTATGAGGAAGTTCTAACCATATTTTTTTTCTGTGTAAAAATATTTTTCAACATCCAAGTCGTTTTGGAGGAGTATGCAAAAAAAGCGATAAAATATCGTGTTGTTAATTTTTTTATAACGCAAAAGTATTTGTGACAGGAAAAAACAATGTTTCACAAATAATGTCCATGAATCAATAATAAATATATATTTATTTTTCAAACCTTTTATCCTGCCCGTTACTAAGGAGTATGCTTTAGAAAGTAACCGTTTTACGGCACTGTAGCGTAGTAAGGGCCTTAATACTAGAGACAAAATAACACTTCCCTTTTAGTTTTATCTACTAAACCAGCTTGTTCCTTTGGCTTCGCTCCCGAGGCCTATTCAACAGAAATTATTAATTTATCCGAGATAAAAAAGCCTATGATACTCAGCGGTAATCTAGCTTATTATCAGTGAAAGATTAATGAAGAATTTCGCAATCAATTCAGTAGGTATTTTCAGAGACAACTTTTACAAACATATTATAAAAAAACAAACATACATTTTCACCTATATTAGTTTAAAATAAAAAGCGTTAAACGGTTAACAAACGAATGGTTAAAGTTAAACAATTCGTTAACAAGCCGTTTAGTATAATTTCCTGTAAAACATCTCAATCGCTGCAAAGATTGGCGTTAATCAAACTGATCGCGCACTGCTCATGGAAGTATATAGAGTTGTTATTCTAAACTAATATTATAAAGACGTAAACATTGTTGGAATTTTTATTGGTAAAAGGTAATCTATGGAAGTAGAAACAGATTAAAAAAAACGTAAGTCTGATAGAAAACTAGCTTACTGCTGGCTGTTGCTGAGTATGATAGGCTAACACCAGGTTTCTCAAAGCTAAATTAATGTGACAAATTGTTAAGCACGCGTTATCTGCTGTGATTGGCTGTTGAAAATTCATTCAACCAATCACAGCAGTTAACCGTTGATTATGTTAACATCCCGTTAATCGAGAAACCGTATCACACCGGGCACAATTGCCATACGTTTTTCCCGGTCACGGGAGCAAACCTGCGGAAAAAAGGTAGTTTAAGAAATAGAGAAAAGAAAATTAGTATAGTAGTAAAGTTTGGCATAGTACACAAATCCCACTGGCTTACTCATTTTTAGAGAAATTATTGGAGCACAAAATGTGACATGCCTAGACTAGAAAGGAATTATCGACGTGTCACAAAATAAAGAGATGTCTAACTTTTTTGGAGTACAATAGTATATTACTATACTCCATTTGCGATAACATTAGACGTTTAAATTAGCCCATTTTACAGCCCGTTCAACCGATTTTGACTTCTATTGCGTTGGTGATACGACAAATGGTAGCTGTAGTAAACAGGTTTATGCTTTTTATGTCATCCTTATGTTTACGGGATAGAACTCAAAATCGGTTGAACGGACTGTAAAAAGATTTGGAAACATGTCTAATGTTATTTCAAATGGAGTTTAGCTTCTGCCAGCGCCTCCGCCCGCGGTAAAAGTGTTTTCTTGTTCCAAGGGAACATTGAAAGTAGACTATATGTTATTCTAGACTATAATCTCTGTGCCAAATCCGTTCAGCCGTTCTGGCGTGATTGAGTAACAAACATACATACTTACATCCATCCAAACTTTCTAAGATATTCTATTCTATAGTGATGCGATTGTCTGTTAAATATGCATTCAGCAAATCACAACTGTTGATGCGCATTCATGATTCCACACTTATTTTGCGATCATTTGAGTCCCAGAAAATCAAACAAGTTTATTAAGAAAAGGACGAAATTAGTGCATCAACCTGATATGTTTTCTGTTGGTCAAATCGAAAGTTACATATTATTCGCGGTATTTTTTCAAACTAGGCCGACTCGTTTTAATATCTACTAGAATTCAATTATATCAACATACTGGGTTGTCAAAAAATTGTGCAAAACAAGCGTTGACAAGCTAGTCAAAAATCAATTACAAACTGATGCAACAAACCCAAAAAAAGGTTGCTGTAAAAGAATTTGTCATCTATGTAGGTGGGAAAAATATTTTTACGGCCGTCCAGTGCTGCACAGAAAATATTTTCAAGCAAAAATAATGCTGTCCCATCTCATTTGCTGAAATTCGTTGGGTAAAAAAATGGAGATTGGAACAGAGCTTGTCCGATTCCTTGCCAGCATCTTTTGCAGCTGGTTTTCCAAAATCATTGATGCAAAGATTTTCTGTAAAATATTATTTTGTTTTCGTTTCAGATTTTGGTAGAGGGAGCCATTAAAATTTTACTTATTTATAACTTACCCGATTCAGTTATTTTTTACTTTGATAATTGCCAAGGTATCCTTAAATTCCATGTTCCACCAAGCCAATAAATCAATCGTACCAAAAAGACGGGTTACAACATCTCTATACAAATAAAAATCAAGAAAGAAAGACAAAATCTCGCCGGCTAATTGATAATTACCAAGCATTAGTGCCGAGCCAGTGAGGGGGTCGCAAAAATTGCACCCCCCGGGGGTCGCAGCGGTTACGACCCCCTAACAGGTAAACGATGATTGGTAGGACTCGCTATATTTCATTTTTTCGCGTAATCCTTGATTTCAGCGTTCGTCTGAAGGAAGCCTTTCGAAGATGGAAAATTAGATTCGACTAAAGGATTGCGTAAGAAAATTGCGTCGTTTTGTCCAGTTGTTTATTAATTATTCATTATATACTTTATTGTACATCATAAAATATGTACAGGACAAACATTCACAAAAACAAGTGGGCAACCAATGGGCGGTCTTATCGCACTGGGCAATCTCTTACAGACATCCTTTGGATGGACTGAACGATAGGAGAAGAATTAAGGGCCGTCAGTGTACAAAATTACTTACTTAAATAATATTACTTAGACATAATAACATAAAATACCTACATACATACAATATTATATAACATACTGAATGGAACTCCCTACCTGCGTCTGTGTTTCCGAAAGCATTCAACCCCAATCTCTTCAAAGTAAGAGTGAACAGGCTTCTTCTGGGTAAGCTCACTCCATCGTCGACTCTGTCTCTATCACCTCTGACCTAGACTAGAGTCAAGAGCAAACACATCTGAATAAAAAAAAAATACTAATACATATCATATAAATAACAGAGAAAGGAGAAGAATAAATTTATATATAGTGACAGGTAATGCTCTTTTCGCATTTTCTTAAATGTTGGCAGTGTTTGAGCACTTCTTTTTTTATTTGTTATGTGTTTGCTCTTGACTCTAGTCTAGGTCAGAGGTCTTTCAATTAGTAATACATTGCACAACCGAGCCGCTTGAATCGTGAAAGATTTATCAAAAAAAGAAGTGGAATGCATACAAATAATTCATTTTAGATTTTCCGATGATCTCAAGGACCATGTTGTGTGGGAGGGAATTAATTGTCATGGTAAGTAATGGGTTATTTTCATCAGGAATGTCTCATCAGCAGCCCGAAGTTTAGATTTTTCCCCGTCGTCCACTATTACATATGACTAAAACTTAACTGGCGAGATGTTCTGTTATGTTGTGGTACTGCGAGAGAGGTGCGGTTGCAAGAGTTTTGCAAACCTTAATACATATTAACACTGGCTTGAATGCTTTCTGCTTTTATAGGGTTGCGCATGTTTCGAATTGGTTCGAAATATTTTAGAAATAATTAATTGTGGGCTTCAAGCTAGCTTCGACTGAATTTCTTTAGTAAAATCATAATTCGAGGTTTGGCTCTCGCCTATTTCGTCCTCCAGTATTGGACAAATTTAAAAGATATTTCATAAATTGAATGAAAAAGATGTATGTAGTGTTTTTTCATTTATAGTTGTCAAATATGTAAACCAGGCGATTTGTTGACAACGCAATTTTGAGCATTTTTTTAGGGTTATAGTGCTTCTAGAAGTTATAACATCAACAAAGAAAATACAGGAGCACAGTGTATATATTTATTTTTCAGTTTATGGAATAACTTTTAAATTGGTCCAATTTTGGAAGAGAGAGCCAAATCTCGATTTATGAGTTTTTACTTAGGATATTCGGATGTCGGCGACCGCATTTCCTCTTAAGGTCGTCATATTGATTGTAGACGCAAAACGTATCGCTTGGATTAAATATAGTATCCAAGTTTATGCGTGACATAAATTTGGAACTTAGATCTTCATAGTCCTTACTTAATGGTTTCTATAGGCATTTGATATGGAGAAATGAAGAAAGCGAGGAAAGTTTTGAGTGTGAAGGTTGATTTTAGAGTTGAGGAAGGTTGTGGAAACTATGGATAGATTCAGTGAGAGTTGAAAATATGGGTATAGAGAGAGTGAAAAAGAAATGAGGGCTGATAGCTGTTGTATGGAAGAAAAACACATTCATAGACGATCTTTAAAAAATGATTAAATTTTGCCAAAGACGAGGATTGAAATATATGACTAACGCAAAGCATTACATAAGAAATATTACCTACATAAGAAAGAAAAACAAAAAAAAACTTGACACAAACAAAAGGCAAAAATTTTTGTGAATCAAAACAATTTTTAACTATTTATTTTCAAACTGGAATATTTTTAATAGGTAGGTTGTTCAATGAAAATGTAGCTAATCGAAAGTTAAGCAACGATTAACAACTCCCTAAACTAATCACTAAAAGCTCAAAACCACCACGATTATCTATGCCAATTTTTCCGTAAACCACAGCACAATTACATAAAGTTTTTTTCTTTATAAATCTTCGATTCGCATCAGCCCCAAAAGTTAAATGCGGGGTGGCACCCCACGGGGTGGGTGTTTTTCATTTTCGTCATGACGATACTCCATTTTTTTTTAGTTTAATCAAAAGTGGTGAGACACGCGATGTGGTATGCGAATATTTGGGGGTGGGATATCCGTATCAGGGTGGGTAGCACCGAAACTATTTTTTTGGTTTCCATCTTGATTTCGGTATTAATATTTTGTGTAGGGCTTTCCGCGCTTTAAAATTGGTGATGGAATATGCTATTTTGTTATTTTTTTTTTGGAATCGTGGAATATGAACAAGAATATGTTTTGTGTGATTTTATGACGAACCTCCGCTCGAGTTAGTCGAAAACTCATCGGACAAGACCTGGCCAGAACCTGTAAAGATACATGATTGAAACGATTTCTTTTTAGATAAAATATTTAATGGTAACCTACCTTAGTTGAGCTTTTGTACATTGTTGTTGTTTAAGTATTATATTTCTTAAATAAGAATTTCAAATTGTATGTTTTTATTTTTTTCAAAGTTTCAGTGATATCTAAGTTGAAATTAGGTATCTATCAAAACAGTATGAAACACTAATCTTACGAGTTTCAACTATGTTATGTTTTAATCAAGGGATAGAATTTAATTATAATGTCAAAGAATGTATTTTCTTATTAGATTTAGTGATACATTTACGATGCAACGTTTTGTAAAGACATAAACTTAGCATTACAGCTTCTATTTTATTCCACACCTTACTTTATTATTGATATCTTACAATTAATCAAAAATTTATACACTTCCATATAAAATTGTAATGAATTTGTTACTAAAAGCGGGTATTAACTTTAACTATTAGCGGTTAGTTAACTTCAGTTTAATATTAATTTTCTGCTAGTCACCATATTTAGACGTTTATGTCTTTAATAGTAATAAACTTGGTTGATTTATTGATACTGAACAGGGAAGTTAATATTTTGGTTGGGTTTAATATTTAGCTGCTAAAGTTTTATGTAATAAATATTTTAAACAACACTTAACATTTTGGAGACTGTGTGTAACTATAGAATATGTATTTGGTAACTTGTAAAGAAATTGTATATTTTGTATATCTTAATTTTTTAAACCTTTTAAACGTCAATTTAGTGTTAGAAAAGAAAATTATACCTATTGTAAAAAGATGTGTCATTTATAGGCAACAAGAAGAGCTCGTGGCTAAATAATAACAGCCGCACGGGTCGATCTTCAAGGTTAATCAACGCTTGACGAGGTCGGTCCGTGGATGGGTGACCATTTCAACATACCGAGTTTCCTCCGTGCCTCGGAAAGCACGTTAAGCCGTTGGTTCCGGCTGTCATTTGAAGATCTTTGACAGTCGTTACGGATAGTCAGAAGCCTGAGACCTGACACCAGTCTTGCCAAGGGGTATCGTGTTACCCAGTTACTGGGTTGTGGAGGTCAGATAGGCAGTCGCTCCATGTAAAACACTGGTACTCTGCTGAATCCGGTAAGACTGGAAGCCGACCCCAACAATAATTGGGCAAAAGGATAGGCAGATGATGACGATGCACCTACCTATTAGAGGTTTTATTTAGTATTTTAAATAACCAGTAAATTAGGAGTTCTGCAAAACTTATTAGTATTAAGTAAAAACCGATTCTGAATTAAGAATGTATAAGTGAAAACTTTCCAAATTTTACCATGGAAACTTGTGAAATTGTAGCAATAATGTAGAATTTGGCAAAATTTGCTTTGTGATCTTAAATCAGAAACCAGAGTTATATTTTTTTATATTCTGTAGAGTCGCGCTTGACCACTATCTCACCAGATGGTAAGCGATGATGTGGTCGACGGTGAAGCACGCTTGCCTAGAAAAAACCTGTTCACTCTGGACTGGATTGGTTACAATTTTAAATAGTGATAAAAGTAAAAAGTAGTAAGACTGTTAAAATGAGGAACGGCATACAAACAAACGTACTAACTTCTTACCTTATATGGTTTGTATGAAGTATGATGACTGATAAAAAACATGTATGATGACTGGAAAACAGAGAAATTTTCTCTTGTTATAAAAATGTGTTCAAAATTTATTGATATTTTTTTATCTCATAATTAAATTGTAAGCCTATAAATTGTGTTTTGATTATGATGAATGGAAATAAATTGCGTTAATACTCGTATGTCGTAGTTTTTGTTTTTTATTTAACACCTTTATTACTTAAAATAGTTGAACCTGTATGACAAATGGTTGTGAAGAAAAATAAAATTCTGAAGAAAAAACCAATACACGGCTTTCGGCAAAAACGATGTTTTATTGAAATACAAGCAATGGTTTACCTATTTGTATTAATAATGGACAAACATATTGCATTATTATATCGTAATGTATAATTTCCGCCAATCAAACTTCAAGGATCATGAAATATATAAAACAGGGCAGAAATCTTTATTGAAAATGGTGAAGTTTAGGACGGAAGAAGTATGTTAAATTTCTGGAAACAAAATTATACCTAGCAAAATTACTGTGACTTTTTTTATTGTCAATAGGCTCACGCTTGACCATCTGATGGTAAGTGATGATGTGGTCGATGAATAGAAGAAATCTATTCACTCTTGATTTTTCATCGGGATATACAGACGCCGGCAGTGTCCACTCCTAAGCTGTACGCATAAGAAAAGTATTCCCAAAACGTTTAGTGTGTCTGGGTGGGATGTCCACCATATACCGATGGCGCATCGACGTACTACATCTAGTAGTCCGATGATGAAACCGGCTAGGCAGAATAAGTGACGAACTGTTTAACGCGCATTAGCTGCTGGATGTAGCTGAACGGTTGACTGGATTATCAAGTGCTAATAACATCACAAGGTTTATGTTTATTTTGTAACGCGTCTTTTCTGTCCAGAAACAGGGCTGAGGCCCAGTTTTTTGATCCCTGGTTAACTAAACCATTGGTTAAATATGCTGAGCAAAGGTTTCAAATTTCGGTAAAACGCGTTTATTCATTAGTTGTTAGTCTGACATTAGTGGACAAATATTATTTGATTAAAAAATTCATATAAGTGTAATCTGAATCTATTAGCTATAGGTAGGCTCTCCTAAACACACCAGACTGAAAAGTAATTTGAACCATAACTTCCTACAAACAATACATTTTGATACACTTTCACGTTGTAAAATGTCAGTTAACTTTAAAAAACTAACTGCCAGCATTGACAACTTACCTAAACTTAAAGTTAAAACATCAAAGGTTCGTAATAATTATGGGCGACTGTCATAGAACCCATAATTTGATGGGGCCCTATAATTTTGTTACCATCATTAACTCATTTGGGTTTCATAATATTTTAATTTTGATAACTTTTTTCTTCAACTTTTTTTTTTGTTGACAAGTTCGTTGGTGTTCCGTTGTCTAAGTTTTTTTTGTTTGTTGAGTTAAATTAAGTGTTATGAGGAACAAAATTATGATTATTGATAATTTATTTTCTGGTAAAATTGAGAGTAAGCAAAGACGTTTACGTACACCCGGTGATTTGTACAGTGATTTTTACTTAGGCATTAAAACATTAAGCCTGTCTGATATTGAGTGACCACTACCGCAGAGGCAGAGATGCGTTGCAATATTGAAGGTCTCATTTGAGAAATCTCCCAAGTTGTTGTAATTATTCTGGCAGCAGAAGTAATTTATACCGTAGACCCGAAGGTAGATGGTGTAAGATAGTGTTGGATTGGAGACCCAGAACTGGTCAAAGGAGTGTAGGCAGACTAAGGGGCAGTTAAACCGGCAATCTGGACAAAGTAGAACTTTTTTAGATACTGTGATGAATAAAATCTAGCCGCAAGAAAACTTTAGAGAATACAGGGGCATGGCAACTATAAGAATGATCACTAACCATGATAGTTTGGTGCTAGTATACCAATGCATAGCATAAAGCATAGATACAAATAAATACCCGTAATACTTTCTATTAGGATTTGGTTAAGTATCGCATGTTTTAAGTCACCTGTACGTGCGAAGACTTTATGACAATGACATGACATTTAACAAAATATTATTGCCATTGACACGCTAAGAAGTTTAAGTAGAATATGCAGATAATCAGTAAATACCTATGGAAATTGTGACACGGAACAAGACATACGATTATTAGGATCGTTATTAGCAAGTTAGTTAGCTGCTGCCTCAAGTATAAATCAAAGATGAATCTAATGTTTTTCAGATGCAGATTGCAAATAGGTACAACCCATTGTAATAGGCCAACACTGCTCTAACGACCCCAACTTACGAGCCGTAGGTGGTTTCAATCCCAGGCAAACGCATTACTTAGCGTAGGTAATTTATTTCATCAACAATGCTCTCAAAACGGTGAAGGAAAACATGGTGAGAAAACCGGCATGTCCTAGAACCAAAAGTTCAATCTACCAACCCACATTGGGCCCGGGGGGTTGCTTGTGGCCTATCCCTCTCACATGCTGGAGTCCTGAGTCCCTGCTGTGGAAACACTATATATTATGATTATTGCTGATAACTTCGTAGTTAGTAGGTGGTGCAGAATGTGTATGAAGGAGCCAAGTTCTGAAACAGTCGTCACTTCTTCTTCTTTCTTCTTTTCGAGTCGATGGGAAACTCTTTATAAATTTGGGGCCCAGTAGGTGGCCACGCCGATTGCGGCGTCAGTGGCGAGCATAAGGTCTTCCAAAGTGCAGATGTATGGGCACTTGGGACAAAGTACAGTGTGTGTCGTCACTATAATTGCGGCTTTATTTTCAACACTACTAAGGAGAGTCATCTCACTTTCTTCTTTTCTGTTACTTAATTAATATCATATATTTATATAAGTATAAATATTGAAAATCTACATGTACGTGTATTTTACCTATTTTAGTATGTTAATAAAAATGTTTATTAATTATTTAAAAAAATCACTTGCCATGTTATCTTCACCATCCTTGGTACCAGTCAAGATAGAGAATGCCTAAGGCATTAAGTTCGCCTTTGTATTTTTTGTGTATGAAGTCTAAATAAATAAATATACCCCTTGGCAAGACTGGTGTCAGGTTTCCTGGCTTCTGACTGTCCGTAACGACTGTCAAAGATATTCAAATGACAGACAGGACCAACGGCTTAACATGCTTTCCAAGGCACCAAAGTAGTCACGGTCTGTAATAAATAGTCACCCAGCCAAGGATCGATCTCGGCATGCGTTGCTTGACGACTGTTATTATAGAGCCACGAGCTCTTTTTTGTAAAATAAGCAATTCAAAAATTAACATTAGTTTCTGGTGGATGATATCTAATACCAAAGCATGTCCTAGAACCAAAAATTAGAAGACAATTGGCACCCATAAACCCGCACTGGACCCGCGTGGTGGATTAAGGCCCATTATTTCCCTCACAGAGAGGGCCGTGTCCCAGCTGTGGGAACATTATGATGTTGATGATATCTAATATTTTATACTCACCAAGGTCTGATAAATCTGTGATTTTTATGGAAATGAGGTTTTGTGATTCTAGTAAACTTGATTTTTTCATTTCAGCTTTTGAGCTTTTTCAAAGCACACGGATGGCTCCTTCAATGATAAAATCTATTGAAGGAGTCAATTTTTTACTTCTTAAATTAAAAGTAATAAATCAGATATTTTAAATATTATAACATTTCAAAACTATTTTCTATTGAAATGGACTGTTTAGGGAATATAGTTTGATATAAAGTAGGATAGATAGAGCCTATTTATTTAGAAAAAGTATATCAGCCTTAAAATATTTTTTGACTAAGTTTTCGAACTGTTTTTTTACGAACACATTCTCCTAGAATATCCAACCGAACCATTTTAATGCCAAATAAAAAAATATTTGGTTTCAATCAGCTCAATGTCGGTAGGTAGGTATACCTAAACCAATCACACTAATATAATAATAAATACAACAGAAATAAAGATTATATTCTTTAATCTGTTTCATTATTAAATAATTACACATATTTTCTTACGAATTTATTAGAATATAATAAAAAAAGTTAGAAAGAACAGGTCAGATCAACTTTTAAGCTTAATTTTTATTATTTTGAATTCACGTCCCGAAGCATTTGTGAACTGTTTTACCTACATGACTATTTGTTGTTCTATTCGATAATAGATGTCGCTAGTTGTTCTAAGCAGAAAGTTTCTAATAAGTTTTTTCTTGTCTTATTAGATTCTAATATGTTTATTTTATCACTTTTTGCTTGAATTTTTGAGATTTTACAATACTAACAAATAGGTAGACGTATATTTCTTGCCTTATTTATAATTTTTTGAAGATGATTCTACCATCATCATTAACATTAATTTGGTCATCAGACGTTGACCAATTTTACTACTGATAATTATGTTGTAGTGTTAGGACAATCTAAAATTAGAGTTATATTTTACTGTATTCACTTTCATATTTACTGCAGTAATTTTTTCGAAATTTCCTACTCGTAGTTTCGAAAAAACGCAGAATTTAGTTTACTCACCCTTAGATAGATGGCGCTACATGTACGTACACCTTTATCTTTTCAAGGATGGTTGCAAACTTTATTGACTTTTATTAAACATAGATGTCGCTAGTTAAAATATTAAACTCAAATACTCAACTAATTGAGATTTAGAATGATCATCTTTTAAAGTGGTATACTCTTTTAACAGAAATAAGAAATCATAGTTGCCTAGCGTCATATCGTCGAACTCCTACATTGCCATCATCAGCAATGGCTGTAGCCTACGTAATGATGTAGGCTACAGGAACGATTCCAACTCGTGTCCAATAAGAGGATTAAATCTAGTTAGAAATCTTATGGGATCTACTTGAATCTTATCTTGTTATAGCTGTGTGAACTGTGTTGAGGTTTAAATTTTCAGCACCGATAATAAATAATTTGAATAAAACTACTTAGCACCTAGGTACTTACTAAAACTAAACTAATTAGGTATCTATTAAGTTTGCTAACGAATGGATCTAAGTTCGATTGCTTGTTTATCTCAAATAAGCCCTATGTTTTGATTATATTCTGTAATAGCATACATGCTTATGCAATGGGCATAAAATGTGCATATAAGTACGCCCATTGATTTTAGTTCGATGTATAGGTAGATCATCAAAATTAAGCTTCGCTTGCCAAGGTCGGTCTGCGGATGGGTCATTGTAGAGCTTTGTCTGTTTTTTCGGATAGTAAGAAGTCCGATAGTGTGTCATTTATTTATTTAATAGGTACAACATGCTCCAAACGCACTGAGGCGGACTACCCTTTGGTATTTTCTACCTTTGGGTGGTGGTTTGGTGCAGAGACGAATAGTGGTAGGTGTCATACTAAAAATAAAAATCCATTACGTAATATTTATTCAATTACAAAGATATACGTACAAACTATAATTACTTACAATATATACACAAACAATTCATCCATTGCCTTAGCGGCCTTACTGAAAGCTCGACGCGATTTGATTTAAATCACACTGATGGGCGATATAAATTGCAAATACGCTCACAATACGATGCAACTTGACCGATTTTCACTACTTACGTGATATTCGACCGATATCGCCTATCAATACAATTTATCGCATCAGCATCCCTTGCTATAAGTCCTCTCTAGCAAACGAATAATGTCACCACCTACCAAATATTGCTTCTCCTGTTACGAGTTCTACACTTACACTTCTACCGACCTCTTCAGACAGTAACGGCGTGATACATCCATAAAACAATGTAAGTAAGTAGTTGAGCGTCATGCATGTTCAATCTCTGCGTATTTTCTTTCTTCCATATTACCATAATATGAACGGTACAATCGGTTACAGAGGCCATTGTTTAAGTTTAATATGTTGTACCTACTTTATTGGGAAGAATTCAGGATATCATTGTCTTAGTTTGAAGTAATGATGCTCGATAAGGACATTTCTACTACCATTTTAATAGTAGATAATCGGAGACAGTGTAATACCAGTAGCTTTTTGTGTAATGAATTCGGAAAGAGCAAAGGGCAAAGAGTATGAAAAATCGACCAATCACATGCGAGATGAAAGATGCGATGTGGCTTTTCGTCTATTTTGGTTGATTTGTATACTCTTTGCCCTTTGCTATTTCTGAATTAATTACGCAATGAGGCTGCAGGTCCATAAGAATCTTATTAGCCATATTCTCTTCATTGCCTTGAATTATATTGTCAACAAACGAATAGTTTTCATATGACCTTTAGGTGAAGCAGGGTCTCTTTTTTGTTTATATCAGCATAATGCTAAAACCAATCTTATGGTCTTAGGCTGATTTTGGCAAAATCTCTTCTAACTCTCTTTCCTGCAGCCGAATTGCGTAAGTGAATTCGGTAAAGAACATGTATAGACGACAAAGGGTGACGACACCTTTAAAATAACGACTTTCGTATTGCGTAATACACTGGAAAGGGTATAGGACATGGAAAGGATAACATTAGAACTCAACTCATAGAATGGAGGACGTACCCTTTTTAAATTATTTACACAATACCGAAAACATTTAAAGAAATTGTGTATACTCTATCACGAAGTTGTTCCCTTTGCCCTTCCAAACTCACTTACGCAATTAGGCTGCTGGTAAGCATCGAGGGAGCCATGCTAAAGTTAACATACATGCATATACCACACCTACGTTATACTTTTATGGTTTAACATTTCTTTATCTAAAACTTCAATACAAACTTCTACCTGGGACAAACGATCCAGTTGAACTAAAAAGCAACTTCGAGAAAGAGGTCAACCGTCGAATCCGACTCGGCTGGGCAGCGTTCGGGAAGTTGCGCGGTATCTTCCCGTCCAACCTACCACAGTGTCTCAAGCAAGACCAATGTGTGTTGCCAGTGATGACATATGGCTTTGAGACGTGGTCGCTTATAATGGGCCTTATCAGAAAGCTTACAGTCACTCAAAGGGAAATGGAGAGGGCTATTCTCGGAGTTTCCTTGCGTGATCGAATCAGAAATTTAGAGATCCGCAAGATAACCAGGGTTACCGACATAGCCCGAAGAATTGCCTAACTTAAGTGGCAGTGGGCAGAGCACATTGCTCGCAGAACGGATGGCCGATGGGGCAGAAAAGTTCTGGAGTAGCGACCGCGAACCGGAAACCCACCGCACTATTCCCAAACCACTGCAACTCCTGAAAGCCAGAATCAACAGTGGCAACCACCAGAAAAGCGCCGAGGCAATGAAGCTCGACGAAGTCCCAGAGAATGAATTTAACTGTCTTGGATCCCGCAACGAAATTAATCAGAAAAGAAAAATGGAGAAGGAAAAAAATAATAATACGAATTTCCACTTCCCTCCATATCAAGCAGGAGACAGAACAAATAAACAAGACCAATAGGCACAAAGGGTCGTTTACAACTGGGATAAGCCAAGTTGCCTAGCAGCACGGATAAAAATTAGCATTAATATTAATGGGTCCTAACATTGTGAGCTGTTATATTTGATTTGTTAATAATAGGTATGGCAAAAATACATCGTAAGATCGACGATCCATACGGCCCACTAAAATAATGAAAGAATATATTATAATAACATTCTCAGGCTTTATTAAATTAATTTTAACTAATTTTATTGCTCTCGATTGAAAAGTGAGGTTGTCGTTTGCCAACGCCATGGCTTTACAAATGGCCGCCAACGCCATGGCATCGCAATTCTCATAGTGCATATAGGTACCATAGATTCAATTTTGTTATAATCAATTTTAAACATAAAACATAATAATTATTAGATTTAGGAATACACACACCATGGTATTTTATTTTATTTTATTTTCAGTATGATTATTATACCTCAGTTTATGTATCTTTTATTTTATATGAAACGCATAAATACAGACATAGGTATATAGTTTATAATAAGACTTTGATATATATTTTTATTTTATTTCTATGTACTTACTTTCAACATGTTCAGTCGGTTCAGTCACACTCATTTTCGTACGAAATTTTTGTATTTTCACATGGGGGAACGTCATTACGTCATTCGCGAGGTTTTTGCTGAAAATCAGCGCTGTTGACGATAGGTTCGTCTGAAGTCACGGCATTAAGCTGAGCAATGACCTATTCTTGCACAGATGCGACGCACAGCCTATTTGCCCTTGTTGTTTCAAAGATGGATAATTTTCCACTCAGTAATCGGCATTTCGTTAATTTGTGATTGTTTTGTTTGTTTGTTTTCATTTGGTAATGTCGAAACATATTACGCAAGTAAATTGTCTTTGGCCTCTCACCCACAGATAACTGTTTATTGCTTTCATCAAGCAATAGACAAAATTTGACAAACTTTTATAATTTTTTGTTTTAAATACGAGGCTTTTGGCTAATTTGTGAATTTGGTGAATGCCACTCTTTATTTTGTATTGTGCGTTTAGTTTGTGCAGAATAAACTATTTTTCTTTCTTTCTTTCTTTCAAAAACGCTTGAACGCACGGCAATTTGTTCTAGTTTCCACAAGGTCCGTATAGTAAACAACTCCTGATACAGCCTGTACATTATTCAACATAGTATTGCGTTCATTCTGCCAAAGAATACACTCCCATAAGATATGATGTGTAGATTGTAAATATTCGCAGTCAGATGTAGAACACTGACATAAAGGCGAGGCAACAAGCTTGAAGGAAAATAATTTACTTTTAAAGTTACCATGCCCTGTGAGAAATTGGGCAACACAGTGATCCACCTCCAGCCACGTCCTGGCCAGCCGCACGCGAACGGATGGAATGAATTGGTGGAGGTGTCGGCCCTTGATGGAATTATACCACCTACATTGCCATTCGGCTAAAAGTTCTTCCCAGACGTCAATAAGTGGTTTAAATAATCTAGAGAATTTTCCGCGAACCGGAAGACGTTGCGTTGGAAGGCCTCCCACCAGGTGGACCGATGACCTGGTGAAGGTTGTGGTGATCCGCTGGTTACGAGATGTACGGGACCGGCCAATGTGGTGACGCTTGAGGGAGGTCTATGTCCAGCAGTGGACGTCTCTCGGCTGATATGATGATAATGATTCATAAGCGTGACTGGCTGGGGTCCTGGGTTCGATACCAGGGTCGACAAAGGTTCAATAGGTTATTCTTAGTAGCGGCCCAGAGTTTCTAAGTGTGTCCGGTAGATAGCATTAGATATGTCTCTTACCCTTTGGTGAATGAAGGCGCGATGTTATGTTGAGTAACTTTTTATATATTTTTTAATTAAACAGTAGCTTATTATTATATTTACTTTGATGCTTTGTGTTTTCATCATTTCAGTAGGTTACTTACTTTTGCTTCTGGATTCTGGAACGAATTTCTGCGCAAATGATTCTATGAGCAGCACTACTACAGTGGATTTTTTAAGAGCTGTTGGTTCGTTCCCATATTCCATCCCCTTTATTTATCAATTATACAAAAAAGTAAGGGATTATTCGTATTAAATAGCAACCAAAAGCCACTAAGGTTTAAATATAGGCTTAATTTACTTTTAACTTTCTTAACTTATTTAACTCATTAGGCCTTTTGGTTTCGTTAGATTCGATTGCGACTAATGCTGGTTTATTTTTTATCAAAATCAAGCTAACCCTGTACTTTGACCACTTTTCTATAGCTTTTACATATAGGGAACTGCCTTACACTAACAAAGATTTCGTTTTCACATAAAAACGGTGTTTGTATTCGTACTTACATTATTTCCTTTTTTTTAATTCTTACTTGAAATTAAGGTTTTTCTTTGTGACTGTACAAAACAGATAGGATTGGCGCTGTCGGCTAACAATTAATATAATTTGTTTCTTTAGTAATAGATACTTATCTTCTTCAAGCGATCTCTCTTCTTATTCATTGTCTTCCTTTCTAAAGGTCGTGTCCATCTTGATATGCTTTGACGGAGTCACTGACGAGCTGCTTTCATGTTTTCAAGCGATAAGGTCTTATTAGAAACTAGGTTTTGCCCGCATCTTCGCCCTCGTAGTCTATACCACAGGAACCGTGTTTTTTTTTGGGATATACCGAAGCTTAATTTTTTATTTATTGACGGTAGACTCAAATTTGACCACTACTACTACAGCACGGTCAAGATAACTGAGCACCCGAAATGTCGAACGGCCTCACTCCCGCCTCCCCGTGCGACACCCCGCGTTCGCCTTGTGAGCCAGTAGCGAGAGGCAGACGTCAGAGTGACATTGACATTTCCGTAGTTTCGGCCTTCGTTACGAGCGTATCCTACTCCGTATCATCTACGGACTGATGATTCGTTCGGGGCCCGAACTAAAAATAAATGAAAACACAATTTGACAGATGTGTCTAATTACCTATTATCCATGTGTTTTTACCTGTCCGAAAAATTTAACTTAACACTTTGTATTTTTCACTCTGAAGTTTCGGAGTACTTTCGGACGGGAGTTATGTTGAAAGTTGAGTACTTTTAAAACTGAGCGATAATGTAGTTTTCTATCTTACTAGTATATAATAAATGCGAAAGTTTGGATGGATATGTGATGTATGTTTGTTACTCTAAACCTAAACCTTTGTATAGATTCTTTTATCGATTGTTTTGTGAATGTGTGAACATTGTAGGTCTTCTATATTTCTAGATGCTTTTTAAAATTTGATAATTTTTTATCTCATTTTTTATTTATTTTAGTTTCTTTCGTCTTATTGTCGGGCCTACGTTGTCACCCCATATCTAAGCTGTAACATGGAAATATTGTAAAACCAAACCATTTTTTTTAGTTTCTTGCCGGTTCTTCTCCATAGGAAACGACCAACCCGAACCGTGCACCTGTTGTCGACGTTTTGTAAGTGCCCATGTAGGCCTAAGTGAAATAAAAAAACTGGTTTTGATTTTGACTCAATCACTCCAGAAAGTAGATTATAGTCTGAAATAGCACATAGGCTACTTTTTATCTCGGTTTAAAGTTCCCTTAGGATAAGAAAACCCTTTACACGTGGGCGAACCCGCTGGCAGAAGCTAATTTGTGTAATATTTTTTGTAAACAAATCAGTACTTCAAGAGATTACCATTTAAAAATAATCAGGAATATTTTCTTCTCTTTAGAAAATTGTATATAATATGTAATTGTAATAAAACAACTGCTTATAAAAGATTTTTAATGTTTATTAAATATAAATTGATATATTTCGTTACTATTGTATGAAAAAAGGGAAAAGACACAAATAAATCTAAGGCTTCTGAAACCTACATCGGTTAAGAATCATTTAAAGCTTTTTACTGTAATTATCATAAACGATGATTTCTTGTTTGGTCTAGTAGTGCCGCTGCTGCACAGCACGAAGGTCCTCGATTCGATTTTCGAGTCGTGTTTTTCGAACTTTCCCTCTGGACTTAGTCTGTAGCAGTCTGGAGTCTGGATCTGTGCCCCTGGTTGCTGACAATAGGGATGTTTTCTGGGTAGAAAAAAGATAATTCTATTTAGTCCATCAATGAGATTATCAAATAATATTGGACACGTATTTTTTGCTTTACCAAATCAATTAATAAAACCAAAATTAAAGCGCATCAATGTTCAGGAGTGGGGGCTTGTGACGTCACTAAGGCAGTATAAAGTGTACTAGCGGCGTGACGTTTCACGATATTTCAACGCAATAAATCGTCGTCACTTTATGTTTACGTGTCAAAAGAAAAAAAACACGTATTCAACATTTTTTATTAATCTACCTGACGGTAAAATACATTTTCAGTTAACTTCCCTATACATTTGTATTTGGTACATAAAACTAAAACATAACTGACTAAAAACTATGTCGTGGTGGCCCAGTGGCTAAGACCTGCCCTCTCGTGCTTAAGTTCGTGGGTTCAAATCCTTTGAATAAATATAATTCAATTCTATTCATAAGAAAATTAAATTAACAGACAGAGGCAGATAAAACCCTTTACTACCCCACAAATGAATGAAATAAAACTTCTTCAAAACGAAGGTAGTTATTATTAAGAAAAACTGAGTTGGTATACAAAATACTGGACATTTAACACTTGCATCGCTTAAGTACGGTCGTTACGACCCTCGAGCTATTTCCGTCTATAATAATACACTGAGCAATAAAACAGATAACAGGAAAAAGCTGACACGATAGCAGTTAAGAAAGGGTTAGATCGCCTACGGTCTTAGAAAAAAACATTCAGGATATAACATCCTAAGTGTAATTGCAAGCGATGAAAATTGAACTTTGGATGTGATAATATAGAGTTGGGTGTTCAATGGCGCGGGTTTCAATGTTCTAACCCGTTGAATGCGCGCGTCGTATATTTCCGACTTCCGTAATACAGCCAGCGACAGTATAATTGTCTATAATGATATATTATCTTTATCTGTCCATCTTGTTGGCAGCGCGTAGCCGCGAATGTAAGATACCCATCTAACATTTTACGACATTTTTCTAATTACCTTCTGTCGTATTTTTTTCCTTTTCCAAACCTATTGTTACTGTATTAACATATGCTGTAAAGTTATACCCGTTTTAATTTTAATTGCCCGCGGTTTATTTAATGAAATTAAATTTATCTTTATGCTGCGTAAAGTGTTACAATTATGTTTTCGTGTTTTGGACAGGTGCAAATAAAAATATGAATAAAGATAAAAGCGCGGCTATAGATAAAAATAATGCAAATACCTAGTTATCTACAGATAAAAAATGGTTGACATTAACCCAGCGAACCGGTTATCTATTACAATCGTTAACTAAAGTAGGAAACGGAAGAACGACAGATGTGCGTGATTTTTCTTTAGTAAAAAAACTCTATGCAAATGTCGCCTTCATTTGCATAATATAAAAGTGTTCGCTTTCAATCGTAAAGCAAAAAGTTAACCCTTTATCGACCTTTTTTTTATTATTTTTTTCCATGTCAGAGTACGTTGTCGGTCTATGCATAATTAGAATAATATGTGCTTTGTGTAGTGTATGTCATTTTTTGTCGCACAGATGTATGAGGTTCCGGAAGTCGGAAAAAACTGCTAGAGATCGAAAGTGGAGGGTTAACTTATTAATAATAAAAATAGAAAAAATAGTCAACACTGTTTTATAGAGCCAGTGAGTTTTTGTTCAAGTATAGAATTTTATTTAGATATTTGCTTGAACGTCTGTTAAGTGTTAAGAGTACCAACGATTTTATTGTCACCTTTGTGGAAATATCCTGTATTTAATTAATTTTCTTTCTAATTTTTAAGGACCTCTATCGAATTTGTAAATTCGTACTTATTTTTTTATTGTAGCGGCAGTTACTTTGGCAGGAATGTAGTTTTCTTTGTTTGGCAGAAATGTGGCATAATTGCTAAGTAAGTAAAAACAAAATACTGCTCATTCACAAAATTAAAAAAAAAAAGTTCAAAAAAAAATTGTAAAAAGGCTTAATGGCACAAAACCTTGAAGATTGTCGGCAAGTGATAAACTGGTCCGACTATTTACCAAAACTTCTCAAACCGAAACTAACAAAAGAAGATCACACGATCCTCTCTAATAATAATAATCCAAACCGAATTATCACAAAACTGCACGCAGCATTGAAAGGGTTAAGACCTTTATTATAAAAGATGACTCCAAGAGACCCTGGGAACCGATTTGAATAAGTATTGTGATTTTAATTTATTCAAATTTACCTACAAAGGAAGGGTGTAATTTAATAAATTTTTAACAACTTCTTTAGATTTTATTACTTGTTAGTTGTTACTTTTGATTTGCATATGGTATTCTTTAAAGGTAAGGAAAGGTGTGAAATAAATTGTGTGTTACGGGTCTTTAATTGTTTATTTCCGGCTTCGTTTGCTTACAAATAACGCGGGAATCCGCTGGATTTGAGAACCACAGGAAATTTTAACCTCGGGTTTCTGAAACAAAATAAGAAACACGATAATTTAAAAATTCAAGTAGGTACTATTAAAAATGCTTGAGAGCACAGAGTAAAACTGGTTTATAACCTCATCACCGACATGTTTGGACCCCTTAATTGTTTTAAAGTGGCTAGTGATATTATGTAATTCCTTTAATACTTATTTAGAAATCATCTATCTACCTATTGACACACGAGTTCGTGGAGCCAACTAAAATAATATTTGGACTTAAACTTTTTTTAATAAAACTATTTCCACTTTCAAAATTTCGTTTTTCAATCATTTAAATTTTGAGTTTTAAGTTTAATTGAGATAATTATATTATAGATGGGGGCCTGGCGTAGAGTTTTATATGGGAGCCGGGCGAAGGGTTTTGTATGAGAGCTTGACGTAGAGTTTTGTATGGGAGCCGGGCAAAGGGTTTTGTATGAGAGCTTGACGTAGAGTTTTGTATGGGAGCCGGGCAAAGGGTTTTGTATGAGAGCTTGACGTAGAGTTTTGTATGGGAGCCGGGCGAAGAGTTTTGTATGAGAGCTTGACGTAGAGTTTTGTATGGGAGCCGAGCGAAGGGTTTTGTATGAGAGCTTGATGTAGAGATTTATATGGGATCCGGGCGAAGGGTTTTGTATGAGAGTAGATTTCTGTAAGGTAAACTTATATGCATAAGGCGTCTCCCCTTGTCCATACGACCACGTCAACGTGCCCAACAATTCGTATGAGAGCCTAGATAGGATTTTGCATGGTAAACTTTTTCTCTGGCTAAGTAAGCTGGGACTCGAGAGAGAGATCAGCACCCGTACCCTGACATGTCAAAACTATCATCAACTGTTCAACTGTGAAAAAGGGACAGATGTATGCAAGTCATATACATCTGTCCCTTACGCACACTCAAAATAACCTTACTCTAAGAGCTTATGGTCACCGCCCTGATAGCATTTAGAGGTATCCTTCGAGATGATTTAGTAAGTCTAAAAGTATATCTTCTTTGTGACCCACCCGCATTTTGAATCCACTTGTCGTGGTGTTTGTTGTTATTGTACAAAATTCCCAAAAAAATGTTCCCAAATAAAAATTATGATTAAATTATTATTATTAACTAAGTGCCTCGTAACTGGAAGTAAACATAGAAGTATCCTTATATCCATCCTGAGGGATGCTTCTTCAGGCTCTTTATCTAGATGTGGTCTTTGTGGTCAGCCATTGTTATTGCCTTGTCATTGACTGAGCTAAGCACACTATAAGTCCCACCTGCACGGAAAACTTAACTCAGAGTCAGTTGCTAACACGAGGTTAAATATACAAACTGACACTGGTATGACAATATGACAATTTAACCTCGTGTTAAGGTTAAATTTACAGTATTGTATGACAAACTGTCAAATTTAACCTCGTGTTAAGGTTAAATTTACAGTATTGTATGACGAACTGTCAAATTTAACCTCGTATTAAGGTTAAATTTTCAGTATTGTATGACAAACTGTCAAATTTAACCTCATGTTAAGGTTAAATTTACAGTATTGTATGACAAACTATCAAAGTTAACCTCATGTTAAGGTTAAATTTACAGTATTGTATGACAAACTGTCAAAGTTAACCTCATGTTAAGGTTAAATTTACAGTATTGTATGACAAACTCAAATTTAACCTCATGTTAAGGTTAAATTTACAGTATTGTATGACAAACAATCAAATTTAACCTCGTGTTAAGGTTAAATTTACAGTATTGTATAACAAACTGTCAATTTAACCTCGTGTTAGCAACTAACTCTGAGTAAAGATTTTCGTGCATGTAGACCAGGCCACATGCATGCATGCATGTAGGTGCATGCAGGTCAGGGCCAGCAAGTAACGGGCAATCAGAAGTAGATGTGGAATCGGGGACTCTTTTCTTCGGTAGAACAGCTACAGACGTCCATTCGCTAATTTGTGTTCGCTTATTCCTATACGACGTAAAAGCAGCGCAGTTTCACAAACTAATGGAGAAAATGTGCAGGGTATGAATAATTCTGTTTTGAACTTAAAAGTAAACTTTTCATAAAATATTCGTATTTTGAAACGCTATTTAGTTTTTATATTATTTTTCTTCGTATTCTAATTCATAATAAATATTATCTATTTGTGCAATATTTGGTAATTTACAATAAAATTATCCAATATTAAAAATGTGCGCAAAAATCCAACAGTGAACATCAAACTATCATAAGTTACCGTTATTAAGAATATCTAACAAATAAATTTAAAAAAGCCGGCCAAGTGCGAGTCGGACTTGCGCACGAAGGATTCCGTACTATTATCGCAAAAAAAGGCAAAAATATCACGTTTGTTGTATGGGAGCCCCATTTAAAGATTTATTTTATAATGTTTTTAGTATTTGTTGTTATAGCGGCAACAGAAATACATCATCTGTGAAAATTTCAACTGTTTTGCTATCACGGTTCATGAGATACAGTCTGGTGACAGACATACAGACTGACGAATCGTGGAGTCTTAGTAATAGGGTTCCGAATTTACCCTTTGGGTACGGAACCCTAAAAACATGGCCAATACCCGCGGAAAATGACAGCCTGCATTTTGCAGATGCTCGATGCTGTTGTGACCAGGTAAGAGGTATCTCCTCTTACCATGTTTTTAATATCTTTAGCCACATCTTGGCTGAAAACCTGTTTTTAAGGGTCAGGGGTCATTCGGCCCACTACGGAACTGGGACCCTTCACAAAAATTATATTGGAAAAGTGGGCCCACATCTATTTTGCTTTTCAGATGGATGTTGATCATAAGCATTTATTACCCAAACTACCAGGAGACCAGTATCATGAAGATGTATTTGCGTGGCTGGAATCATAAGACTTTTATTATTTTATTAGTATAACATATTGTCTTTACTGCTGATTACTATGATGTAGGTTCCTGGTCCCCGTCTTTAAAATCCTCGGCACCACAGTCAACAGTCAGTTTTTATCTTGGTCGGGCCGATAACTTTTCAAACCGCCCTTCACGTCATTCCAATGCTCACAGCTTCTGGCAACAATGTTTAACGCGAGGTTTGTTAGCGACGGCCACGCTGTCTTTTCCCTTGGTGGATCCATACCACTTATACAAATGGGTTTTTTTGTTGTTGCTTATTTGTATAAGTTATATTTATAGCATGAGCACGTGGGGATTGGCCATCTCCACACTTGCGACGTATCAGGTCTGGACGTACTAGCTAATAAAATAAAATTAAAACAAACAAAATAAATAAGTATTTAGAAATTTACCGTCTATTTTCTTCGTCCTGGTAATAAAGTCAGATGGTTGATTTGAAGTGATTCACGGATGGCATCGTAGACTGGTCTTGTTTTTTTTCAGGGACATCATCTAGGAAATTTAAAATGTTAATAAATTCATATAAGTATAAACCGTAAATTCAAACGATTATCTGTTAAGTTTTAAACAACTCGACAAATTCAGAAAGTTCCCCTTTTGCAAGTTTTGGGAGGAAAAAGGAAAAATATTAAGTGTCACCAGAAATATTGTCACCACATCGCATCAACGTAAAAATCAATGAGCTTTGTGAATTGTGTGTGATCAAGCGAACCATTTATCCACTCACACAAACATTACCTTTTACAAAATGTATCAAAAACAACTTTCTGTATAAAAAATGGACGATATATCACGTTTTTCCACAGAAAACAGACTTATTTTTATTAATTCTGAGGCAAAAATGAGAAATGTAGCCAAAATGGCGCGACGCGCGCTTCGGAGTCCGCCATCTTTCTTATGCGCGAAAGTGATGCGCAGTCGGCCGAAAACTAACAACCCCATTCGGACACTATTGTTGCCTCGTGAATTCACCCACGCGATATTTTCAATTCGGAACTAGCCCACTCAAAAATCAACCGTCGTTATATGAGTTAGAGTACATTTTCACATTTTGGACTGCTTGGATATTTTTAGACGTGTGCGAAACGAAATGACGCATGTTATACACAGAGATTTTCTAATTTTGAACTTTATTCGAAGCAAATATGTTTTGTTATTCTTTGTAGCTGTTGTTTAAAGAAAATTGCTCATCGGTATTCAAGACTAAAACTTACTGTAACGGAATAAAGTTGAATTTTTAGCTTCAGGCTAGTGATGGGTAAGTGTGCGTGTCGTATAACGACATGAGAAAACCTTGTTATATCCGCACGTGTGTTAGTTTTTGATAAAGAAAGGGTAACGTCATATCTCGATGTTGAATTTTTACCTATGAATGTGACATTCGGCGGAATAAGCATACATTGATGTGTGTGTGCGGTATGTTGTGTTTAGGGGCGAGTGAAATTCGTGCGAGAAAATGTTTTTCGGATATTTAAAACAACCTGGGTTACGTAGAATAAATATTGTAAAGTTGCCTAATACGAATGGGTACGGTTTGTGAAATATTGAATCTTCGGAAAAATTTCACGAAAAATATCGAACTTCGTAACAAATATTAACAATAAATTAACGAATATAACATATAGTAACGAATTTGAAATTGTGATGTTTAAAGGTGTGAAATCTGTCTATGTGATTCAATTTTTTTATAAGCCGGATCAGCTATCAACTTTGTCAGAGTTTATTTTCCAACGCATAAGCTTGATACGGTTTTAGCAAAAAACAAAGACGACACAAAATATCCGAATCTGATCCGCAAGCTCTACAGGCACATCACTATCGGCAACTGCGACTGTGTGCTGTCGTATTTTAATAATATTCATTTTTCCATGTCAGCGAATGTTGGAATTCTATGAAATTCTCAGCGTGTAAACCAATATAAACGTATATTGAATATAAGTATACTATTATATTAAGTGGCTTCACTGTATCATTGTATCAATTACATAAGAAACGTCGAGTGGTTTACGTATCGTATTATTTTATGTTGATAGGCTTCTTATCAATATAAATGGGTTTTATGGAAAGTAATATTTATTATTTTGTTTTGGCACTGTTAGAGAATTTATCGTGGTTTTTAGGGTCCCGTACTCAAGGGGTAAAAACGGGACCCTTTTACTAAGACTCTACGATCCGTCTTTCTGTCTGTCTGTCTGTCTGCCCGTCTGTCACCAGGCTGTATCACATGAACCGTGATAGTTAGAGTTGAAATTATCACATATGATGTATTTCTGTTGCCGCTATAACAACAAATACTAAAAACAGTATAAAATAAATATTTCAGTGGGGCTCTCATACAACAAACGTGATATTTTTGCCTTTTTTTGCGATACTGGTACGCACCCTTCGTGCGTGAGTCTGACTCGCACTTGGCCAGTTTTTACTTGATATTGATGTTATTGATGTGCTAGATAAGACTTTTCTAGAGGTGTCCTACGTCCGAAGTAAGATTTATGTGCTATGTTTAACGTTATGGTTTGATTTAAAAGAGCGGTTGATTTCACTTCAGATTTTTAGGGTTCCGTACCCAAAGGGTAAAAACGGGACCCTATTACTAAGACTTCGCGATCCGTCTGTCTGTCTGTCTGTCCGTCTGTCTCCAGGCTGTATCTCATGAACCGTGATAGCTAGACAGTTGAAATTTTCACAGATGATGTATTTCTGTTGCCGCTATAACAAGAAATACTAAAAACTGTATAAAGTAAATATTAAAGGGGGGCTCCCATACAACAAACATGATATTTTTGCCGTTTTTTGCTCGATATTAATAACGGCAACAGGTAGACGCTTGAAATATTCACAGAATGTTTAGTTGTATATATACTTCAAAAAATAATAATTAATAAATTAAGGGGGGCTCCCACACAACAAACGTGATTTTTATGCAGTGTTTTGCGGTAATGGTACGGAACCCTTCGTGTGCGAGTCCGACTCGCACTTGGCCGGTTTTTCTCTATGCTTTGTTAGAGCAGTGGTGATGTGACGTAGAGTTTGTATTTATTAGTTCGCAAATGTTTTTTTTATATATAAGTGTAACTTAGGTACTTAATTTGTTTCGTGAACAACTGGACTTAGGCATCCTACATGGGATTGTCATAACAAATGGTTCTGTATTACCTAGATTTAACGACATTTTGAGCTACTTTACCTAAGTCTATGGTAATTTTTTGACATAAACATCAAATGTCAGTTACATAGAACCTCAAGAACTTTAAAACAAAAACCGCATGAGCTATTAATCAGTGCCCAAACTTTTATCGATAGGGGTTGCCCCTTATAATAATCCAACTATCGATCACATACAACCGATTGGCGCATTAACTGAGTAAGTAAAACTCAGTTGTGAGCGCTCAATAAATAAAAAGGAGCCGACTGTTGTTGCGTTACGAAAAGTTATTGATGGTGGAATGTCAGAAACAAAACTGTGCACATTTGTAGTGGCCCTGAAATTGTACGCCCCAGCGGCGCGTTTCCGTGTGGACTAGGGAGGCGGTGAGGCGGGAAAATATATCGATGTTTTTTTAAGATTCGAAGAAGGAATTTTGTTTTGAAAATGTTGTTTTCTTTTTTGTAAATCAACGACTGGGTGTTTTTTGTAGCAAAGATTTAGGATTTTTTCTAAACTAATGGAACAAGGGAAACACAATTTTATTTAATTAGATACAAAAACCTTTGTTTTTTTATTATATCGCAGATAGAAAACTGTCACTGTATGGCTAATTTATCCCCAAAAAAATGCACGGTGCTTATGTGATAGAGATTACCAGAGAGAAATCATGGCAAAAGTTAGTTCAATATATTTATCTAAAAATAGCTTCTTCCAGCGGCTTCGCCCGCGTGAAAAGTGTTCCAAAGGCAAAATTATACCAGGATAAAGCCTATGTGTTATTCCAGACTATAATCTATTCCTGCGCTAAATTACATCCAGATCTGTTCATCCGTTCTGCCGTAATTGAGTAACAGACATACATCCATCTATCCATCTAAACTTTCGCATTTATAATATTAGTAAGATAAGATTCACAGAAAGTAGCCGGTATCACAAAAAAATATTTCTGATGAACTTGAAAGATAATTCCCGTTGTAATTTCACGGCCTATTCAACAAGAAAGATAAAGGTAGCGGCAGATAACACTTTAAGATAATAGATAAAATACTACCGCCAACGCCACCGCGGCCGCATCAATACTAAGTAATTAAAAATATAAAACGTTCCTACTAATCACCAATCATTGTATTAATATTCACCAACAAATAACAGATCAATCATTGTTTTAATTACCACATCAAAGTATTGCGAAGTATTGCTAATTTGTTGGATACTTTTCTGTCTCACCGGCCTTTTTGCCCATTTGCATACAGTACGCTATAATGATTATTTAATGGCGTATTAAAGCCGATAAGGAAGACAATATGCATAGCTGCATACTTGCATAGTTTTAAAACTTGTGTAGGTTTTCCAAGTGGAAAATGTGAAAGTAATAAACTATTCGCCTGTCAGGTACCTACATAAGTTAACGTCATACTGTAAAGGTGAACGCGCACCTAGCCGCACCGCAGGAGCCGCACGCGCCGCAGTCATCGCATTTTATAAATCTTTATATGAAATCGTATGCAGCCTCGCGCACCTATCCGCGCCGCACGCGCCGCATTTCAGCAAAATGCTGTAGGTATACGGATTCCACCGGCGCGTGCTGATGACGTCATCAGATTCGGCGCGTTCGATGCTTGCGGCGAGTGCGGTGCGGGCGGCGCGGAGACATCATGCGTACAGTGATGCCAACTTAGCTACTTTATAGCTAAATCAAGCTATTTTTCAGCTACTATTTGATAAAACTGGTAGCTAATTTTTTAACTATAATTTCTAGCATTTTTATAAGACATGAATGCTTTCGAGAGTGTAGTGGGACACTGGATCTTAATTTAAATTATCTCAAGTCAGGAAATAATGTGCGATACTCTCCAACTGTTCCCATTTTAAGTTAATGTCATGAACCCATATTTTTTCTGTCATTCCACCTCTTCTACCGCAAAACCGACCATAACAGGATCAAGTGCCATAGTACACTATGTACGTTCGTTCTATACAGAAAATATTCATATAATAAGATATACAGAAGTGAATATGATTCTGACAACACTGTGCGTGCGGCGCTTTCGGCCATTCGGCGCGTTCGGCGCGTACGGCGCGTTCGGCGCGGATAGCGCGGGGCCTTGAGAAAATGCGATGACTGCGGCACGTGCGGCTCCTGCGGCGCGGATAGGTGCGCGTTCACCTTTAACAAAGCTATATAAAAAAAAAAAAGTGATGGAAGTGAAACTTATTTAAAAAAAGAATCAGATAGATTTATTGTGAGAGCAATAGGGGGTTATATCTTTCTTCTCTCACATGTTACTAAGTGTGTCTAAACGTGACGCGTCCTTGATATATTATTCTCGATTCTGAGGGTAGTTTACTGAATAATTGTTTTATGTCTGTCAGGTAGATTAGTAAAAAATATTGGACACGTTTTTTTTCTTTTAACACATATATTTACGACGATATAATGCGTTGAAATATAACGTCACGCCGCTAGTACACTTTATACTACCTTAGTGACATCACAAGCCGCCACTCCTGAACTTTGATGCGCTTTAACTTTGTAATTTTTTATTGATTTGGTAAAGCAAAAAATATGTGTCCAATATTTTTTACTAATCTACCTGACGGACTAAATGGAATTATCTTTTTTCTACCCAGGTAACATCCCTATTATCGATTCGTCACCTAGGAAGATTCGCTTCAAAAATTTATTTACAACAAATAAAATAATCTAGTACCCAGGCGTTATTATACCAAGTTTTAGAAAGAGATTAAGATTCAAAATCAGAGGTAAAGACAATTCTACAAAGCCGATTTTTTTATTTCTTCTACAACTCAATATGCTATTAATAACAGAGGCCTATTTCTATCGAAAATAATGTACCACAATACAAAAATGACCTTTTTTTTATTGGATTAGGTATCTCTCAACTTACGGAATATTGCAAGTCAAAATCGGTTCAGTAGTTTTCAAGATATGAAACATACAACCGAACACTTTAGCGGCAAACAGCACGAATGTGTAAATTGAGTTATTATGGGTATTTTGCGTATATTGTCAATGCTTTAGATACCTTATTATAGAACTTGCTCGGAAGTCGGTGTCGAAAAACGATAAAAAAAGAAGTACCATAGGCACTGGCTTCCGAAACGAAAGTTATTTTGCACTTTTCAGTTTTTTGCTTTTGAAGTCAGGTTTTTTTTGGGATAAAGATTTTTTGGAAACCAGCTGCAACCGTTTAAGTGCTCAGCCGACCCCAATAAAGGAAAAAGCTTGGTAGATTTTGTAGGTACTATATAGAAGTGCCCGTAAGGATCAGAATTACGTTAGTAATTGAGAGTATTTCACAGACAAAATGTGTGCAATATGGACATTCAGACTACACTTGAATTGGCAGTCAAGTATCATTACATGCACAAATATGCAGGCTTAGATCAAATACTTGTCTTTAGAATTTCTAGGCTATACTAATACAATACTTGCCTAGATTTAGCAATAGGTTGTGTGACCTAGATTACAGCTGATGCGTTTGGCAATGTAGCTTCATCCTGGTTGATACCTATTTGTTTTTTAAAGTAGGATTAATCATATTATTTTATACCTGCTTCAGTTTTTAAAAAAAAACACCAAAAGGCATACAAAACAATGTGAAAATATAGGTAAGATAAGATAAGATTAGATAAGATTTATTTATTTTGTAAAACATGAGTACAGTAAGAAGGTCTTATATTAATATGAGGTGGCTACATGTTTTGCCATTTATGGCGTACAAAATTAGTTGCACTAGACAAACAATAAAGTACAATATCAAAATTTAAATTAAATTGAAATTACAATGTCAAAATTTAAATTCAATAAAAAATCACTATGTCAAAATTTTAATTAAAATGAAATTACAATGTCAAAACTTAAATTCAATAAAAAATCATTATGTCACATTTTAAATTCAATTAAAAATAACTATATCACAATTTAAAAATCCATCAATAATCGTTATGTCAAATTTTTTATTCAATTAGAGTAAGACTAACAAAAAACAAAAACACATTAAGAGTTTTATACAAGCGAAATATCGTTTAAAAATTCATCTACACTATAATAGCACTTCTCTAGTAATATCCCCCGAAGGGACTTTTTAAATTTGTTTAGAGGCATACATTTAGGCGTAGGTAAAGTAAGCTTATCTTAAAAACATTCTATATTTTTTTAAATTATGTTTATTGTAGGTTTCTTTAGCAAATAACACTAACAAACATCGAATACAAAATTAACCATTACAAGTATGTAATAGATTATTATCAGAAGTTTAAATTTTAAATACAATAAAATACCATTAATGTTTTTCGATAAAAAAAAATATCGATATCATTACCCAGCTCTTTCCCACCCCTAAGACAAGTACGGATACAAGACATTTGTTTCAGCAGCTACCCGATTTCACTCCTTCTAGCGGGTACCCAAAATAACCGGCTTGGTGTTAAATCGACGAACAAATTACTTTCCTACGCCAGCTCTGCTAGAAGGGTCCATTAGGATTGCGTGATTGTTAACGATAAATGAAACCAGGTTTTCCCAACTATTTTGGGTGCAGCTACCATTCTAACCGATTTCAGCTGAATACCAGTGTTTTACATGTAGCGACTGCCTATTTTTTCTCCACATCCCAGAAGCTGGGTAACACGATAAACTTTGGCAAGACTGGTGTCAGATCTCAGGCTGCTCACTACCCGTAAAGACTGTCAAAGACCTTCAAATGACAGCCGGGACCAAAAAATGGCCGGGAAATGTGGGCAGAGAGCTTCGACTGAATTTTCTTAGTAAAAACTACAAGGACTACAAGGACTAACTACTTACTAAGGAGGTAACTTCAAGGTTTGGCTCTCGCCTATTTTCTTCTCCAATATTGGACCAATTTAACAGATATTCCATAAACTGGAAAATGAAGATATTTATGCTATGTTTTTTTAGTTGTCCCATTTGTACATCATTCTAGTGCTTCTAACGATAATATATAATACTAGCTGTTCCCCGCGACTTCACTCCCGTAGGCCACCCCTTAGGACCCGTTTTCGGGATTAAAGAATAGCTATGTTACTCAGGAATAACGTAGCTTTCTATTGGTGAAAGAATTTTTTAAATCGGTCCAGTAGTTTCGGAGCCTATTCGGTACAAAAAACAAAAAAATCATTTCTCTTTATAATATTAATTAATATAGATATCATCAAAAAGAAAAACATAGGGACTTAGTATATATCATTTTTTTTCAGTATAGTATAGAATATCTTTTAAATTGGTCCAATATTGGACGAGGAAATTGGCGAGACCCAAACCTCGAATTACGACTTTTTACTTAGGATATCCAGTCTGATGTCTGCGACCGCATATCCTTTTAACGTGCTTTCTCAGGCACGGAGGAAACTTGCTATGTGAAGATGGTCACCCATCCATGGACTGACCTCGGCAAGCGTTGCTTAACCTTGGCGATCGACCGGTGAGGCTGTTATTTATTCACGAGTTTTTCGGGGTACCCAAAATAAGCGGCTCGGTGGTAAATCAACGGACAAATTACTTTCCTACCAGTAGAAGGGTACATTAGAGCATCGCGTGATAGTGAATGATAAATGTGACAATTGACTAAATGAAGATATTTTGAATTTGAATTTTTAATGTGGGGACAAGGATTAAGTTGTCGTGATTAAAGTTTCGGGTTCTTTTGTAAATTGATACTTTGAATTAAGGTGTGTTTTTTGGAAGTCTTGTTTCAATATCACTGAGTTTGTAGTTAGGTTACTACAGTACAAGTACTATAGTAATACAGTCGAAAATTTTACACCCTAAATAAATCTTTGGTATTCTAAAATGACTACAGGGTGCAAAATCGACAAGTTAAAAATGTTACTCTATAGACTAAAGAAATGAATTTTTACTTTTGTTGATTTAGTGCCTTATTTAAATTAACGAACGAACACTTTGATTGACTTAGGAGTATTACGTAAGAACCAGCAATCATCGTGCGATCAAACGCTTTATGTCATAAAAGTCGGAATTAGACACTTTTAGGTATGGTCGGTCCTATACAATCGCTCGCGACTTGTCAATTATGCACTTATTTCTAACTACCAACAACACTAAAACTTCTGTATTGACGAGCAATTTCGGTATTAAAGGTTTACTGAAAAAATATTGGAAAAGCGATTGACCAATTTTAAATTATGACGATAAATGTCTTGTACTTGTGCACTTCTTTTTTAATTTAAAATTCTGGCTATCTCCAAACAAATCTCAAGAGCCCATCTGAACTGAGACCAAAACACGAACCCATTGCAGAGTCCCTTCCCATTCCTACCGCGTCCAATTCCTTGACGTAAACTAAATTTTCCGATAGTGAATGGTTTCAAGATGGCGCGGTCCCCATGTGCAATGTGTGTGTGTGTGCGCTTGTTATCCAGTCACTCTTTCTCGCATATTTCCCATTCGTTTTGACAGGCGTACTGGGGTAAAGAATCGGGGTGGAAGTGTAAATTCTTAGATGTTTTTCGGACTTTTTCGTTTATATAAGTTTTTATGTAGTTAAAGTCTGTAATCAAAACTTGCAATTTAAATTGGACCCACTGGGTCACCCTAGTGATCGGTGTTTTGCTCACAATATTATGTTTGTTCCTAGTGACCATACAATTATTAATACAAAATCTTGTATAAGAAAATATTTGTTTAATATAAAAGCTTATTGTTATTCCATTTATTAATTTACATAGTGACTATGTTTTTAAATACTAAATAAAAAAAACCATTTAAAATAACATGCGCCGTGTCGTGGAGTGTTGACTTCTGGGTCAAGCCCGTGATACAACTGCCCAACGCGAGGCTCTTCAGGTGTTCGTTGAGGCTCTTGGCTATTTATGAAGTCTCGACTATCGGCACAATGCCTGCTTATTTAGATCTCACATTATGCAACCTCGCGAAGTCACGAGCCAGATCAAGATACTTAAAGTTGTCAAAAAATAAAAGGCCCGTTTTGACAGCTATAAAAATACTTAATAATCATTAAACTTGATGCTTGCGAATGATTAGTAATTAATTAGGATCATGAATTTGATCTTTCAATTTCTTACGTAGAAAGTTATCGTGGCATGTAAAATGAGAAACGTCAACGGACTTCTTAGATAGTGACGACTTTAGTTTGTATTTGTTACAATATTATAACATAACTAGAACCTTTAGGACCTATTATTATTTTACCAATTGATAATTTTACTGGGATTAGTTTGTAATAAATTGAATTGAATTGTTCGTGGAAAAAGCATTGAGTGGTAAAGCAAGAAATTGGCTTTGTGTAGGTATATTCATATCCAATCAATAACAAAACAGAATCTGCAATAAAACCGAGTATAATGAACAGTTCATCTCCAGTATTTAATAACAATCATTTTATTATAGTTATAAACGATTACATAAACTGAATACCAATACTTTTAATTATACTACATCTTGGTATTTGCACTCTGACACGGCACGCACTGGTGACGTGACTTAGAGTGACGACAAAATTAATGTCAATACTAATAGGATGCTTTATAAGAGGCAAGTAATGAACACTTAAAATACAAGGGTATTAAGCAAGTAATAAACACAAAAGATAAAGGAAAAAGGCCGAAATCTCCTTAACGACGGGCACACAAGGTCGTGGAAACTGGTAGAAACTAAGCGAGGCCTATACCGAGCTGTTTTTGATGGCCAGCTGACCGGATAATGATACATGAATACCCAAAAACAGAAAACTAACAAAAAAAAATTAAAACAAAAAAACTAAACTACCTTCCAAAACAAAGCACTACAAGAAGTAGTTGTAAGTTGGTTTATTTTTTTTTGTTAAAATGTGTTTTAATTTTTCTCTTTTTAGTTTTGGTACCTTATATTACCATGAAAATACGCATTACTAAGGATAACTTAAGAACTGCTCGTTAGATCTTGATCAAATTTGAATGAGAGCCGCATGAGAAGCACCAGCTTTCAAATAAAAAAAAAAGTTAATTAAAAAAACCAAAAAACCCGACTGCTTAAAAAGCAAACTAAAAAGACGTAAACAAGAAGAAAATCATGCTGTGCAGTCGGAGGATACATATTCGCGAGCTGGCGGACCAATACCAGATGTATCCTCCGACTGCACAGCATGATTTTCTTCTTGTTTACGTCTTTTTAGTTTGCTTTTTAAGCAGTCGGGTTTTTTGTTTTTTTTAATTAACTTTTTTTATTTACAACTTTTTAGTATTTTTTTTTTTGGAATTAGTTCCATTTAAACATATAAGTGTTATATATTTTTGAAATTGCCTCTTAAAATCCTATAATTTGGTTTTTGTTTTTTTTAATTAACTTTTTTTATTTACAACTTTTTAGTACTTTTTTTTTGGAATTAGTTCCATTTAAACATATAAGTGTTATATATTTTTGAAATTGCCTCTTAAAATCCTATAATTTGATACCCCACACGATGGGTTTGGAAGAAAAAAAATTTTTTTTCCCCACAAAATAGCGCCCAAAATCCGCCATTTTAGTTTTATCCCATTTTAATGTAGCCAGTGACACTTGCAGGATTAAGAATCGATTGACGTAAGAATCATCAAAGTCGGCCAACGCGTTTGGTCTCTAGAACGCCACATAGGAACAAACATACATACATACATAGACTGATAAACACATTACCCTCCTTCGGCAGTCGGGTAAAAAGAATCATCAAAATAGGTTCATAATTGGCGGAGTAATTGCGGAACAAACATACAAAAACATTACATTTAATTCATAACATTTTAGTTATTTTTTTTTGTATTAGGTACATTTAAACATATAAGTGATATATATGTTTTATTAAATCACCTCTTAAAACCCTATATTTTGATACCTCACACTATGGGTTAGGAAGAGAAAAAATATTTGGGCCCCCACAATTTGGCGACCAAATTCCGCCATATTTACTATTTTCCAATTTTAATGTAGCCAGTGACACTCGCAAGGTTTAAACGAATCGATTGACCAAAGAATCATTAAAATCGGCCAACGCGTTTGGTCTCTAGAACGCCACATAGAGAACAAACATACATTATATAGACTGATAACCACATTACCCTTCTTCGGCAATCAGGTAAAATCAATTTTTATAGGCAAATTATTATTTTTTCCTACCTCTATGAAGGCCTAAGTTAAACTACCATCATCATCATCATCCACAGCCTGACTTCGCCCACTGCTGAAGGCCTCTCTCTTCTTGTACCAATCACCACGTTCCCGTGCCAACCTCATCCAGGTTCTACCCGCAATGGCAACAATGTCATCAGCCCATCTCGCTGCTGGACGACCAATACTTCTTCCTCCAGTCCTTGGACGCCATTCAGTCACCACCTTACTCCACCTATCATCACCGCGCCTTGCTAGGTGTCCTGCCCAGGTCCATTTCAGTTCCAAAATTCGTTTTCCGACGTCGAAAACTTTCGTTAAACTACCACACCCGGCAACATCAGGTGCCTATTCGTTTTTCAATTGTTGAGATCGGCTACCAGTCTAATCTGATGCAGCAAATCACCATTACCCATACATGGAACGACTTGTCTTTCAAAATCCCTGTTATTACTCCTTGACAAGATTGGTCAGAATTTCGGGCTTCTGAATCTCACTAGCCATAACGACTTCCAAACATCTCCAAACTACACCCTGGATCGACCATGCGGCCTGTTTTCAGGGTTTCGTACCCGAAGGGTCCAAACGCAGCCCTATTGATTACGTGTCCGACTGTCTATCTGTCTGTCGACTATCACATAATTTTGTACCGAAGAATTTTTTAACTTCCCATTGACCTATAAACTTGAAATTTGGCGATAATGTTAACTATTACGTATATTTTACTAAAAAATACCAACATATATAAATAAATAAAAATATATATATACATATATATATATTTAAATTGTCTTTGGCCTCTCACCCACAGATAACTGTATATTGCGAGAGCAATTAATGAGAATTAAGCAATAGACAAAATTGCCAACTTTTATAATTTTTCGTTTTAAATACGAGGCTTTTGGCTAATTTGTACCTTTAGTGAATGCCACTCTTTATTTTGTATTGTGCGTTTAGTTTCAGCAGAATAAGCAATTTTTCTTTTTCTTTTCTTTATTACCAATTAGCAACACTTGGTCGGTTTTTTTTATTTAGCAACGAGCCCACACTTACTAAAACCATAGAGCAGATATTAAATGATATTAAATCGATTTATTCATAAAAAAACCCACCAGGAACCAAATTTACACAAAATTTTCACCCACCCCACTTTTCTTTTTGCCCATAGCCACACAACTCCCCAGCGACCTCTCAAGGGTTGCTTGTTAGACGACAATGTGCAGCTCTGCGGCTACCGAATTATTATTTACTATATGCTTAAACGATTACGGGCTTCTCTAGTTAAGGAAAATTGTGCCTGACTGTACTAACGAGCTAGAGTTGAGAATTTGTCGATATTTTTTGATAGTGCGGTAAAGATTGGCAACGAAGTTCTTGAGATTGGCTTGTGTGTTATTGTTGAAATTTTTATTTTGATAAATTCGGGTTAGATGTAACATGGCATCAAGCATGTACTTTACTGTATCTGAAGGAGTATTGAGGAGCGTTTCTGAGTTTTTTTTTTAAATCAACTGTTATATTTTTATAACACTTGATTTAAACTGCTGTAAATGTTGGCGGTTGCCCGACGCGAGTACGAGGCTTATTTTTTTGCTATTTAGAGGTTTTTTTTGTCGTAAAATTTAAAATTTAATATTTATTTCATTATTTTTAAACTAGGTACATATTAGTAGTAGAAGACACGCTTCAATCGAAAATCTATAGAAACACGTAATTATGATACATCATCTTGCGAAAAAATCCAGATTCAAACAGTAAAATGAAGATAACTATTGAACGGCTAAACCGATTTTGATCAAACATAGCTAAGAACACTCTCGACAAAGTTACCTTTTAAACAAAAACAACCTAAATCAAAATCGTTTCATCCGTTTAGGAGTTATGATGCCACAGACAGGTACACAGCAACACACGTCTAACTTATAACGTTATAACACTCCTCTTTTTCCGTCGATGGTTGAAAATCTGGACAAAACTTCTACACTCTGAATTGCTATACTTAATACTTAAAAATTCCAGATATTTCATCATAATTTTTCAGTTGCATAGTTCAAGAACACTATCGAAGTAAATATACTTTGAACCAATCATGATAGATGCTAACGATTCAGTAACTTGCAATGTACAAGGGGTCGAATCTCCCTGTCGTCGGTGTGCATCGTATTGATCAAATTGATCCATTTCGAGACTAAAATAACCGCTATTGATATGTAACCCTTTACTTCATCCATGATCAAGATCATAGAGAAAACCCATAAACAAAAGTAACTTTTAGTTCCAACCAAAAAAAAACCTGTCGTATTTTCCTATAAAGCTTATACGGATTATTACGGCCATTAAAAAAGCCGATCTAAAACAATGCGCTTACCAACGAATCATAGCACTTAATTTTTATTAATACTGCCGTATATTTTTCTAAGGATTTTCTATTTAGTTATAAATCATTATCATCAAGTTTATGCAAAAAATTACAATTATTAGAGAAAAAACAAGGATATATTGTCGATTAATGTGGACAATTATGTACTGAACAGCTGATTTCTTTTGGTAAAAGTATTTTTTATTTACCCGAATACGGCGAAGCCAAAAGGAAGGGTTATGAATTTAACAGTCTATGTATGTATGTTCCCCTGTATTGCCTAAACTATTCATCCAATTTTGATGAATAAGGTGTCAATTGATTCGTTATTATAGCCCCGTAACATAGGCTACAAAAACCCGTAGTCGGGTTACAGTTTTTAAAGATTTTCTTGTTTTCATAAATCGTTTCCCTGATGCCTGGAAAAAAATGGTGTTTCAAAAAGAAAAAGAAACACAGATATAATAATAATGAATTGGTGACACAGACAAACAAAATACCTCAAACCTGCCTCAATATTTTTTACGAGGCTTTCCACAAATTAGGGGCTTAAAGACTTAACAAAGTGACCTTAATGAATACGAGGGGAGAATTTTACAGTCACGGCAGAAAAATTAAGAAACTATGTTCCAGAGGGCAAAATTTTCGATTCGCACGAGAAAATTCACAAATCATCAAGCTTTTCACTACTATGTTTATTTTATTGATAAGGCTCGTATTTGACCACTATATCACCTGATGGTCGACCATGAAGCACGCTTGCCTAGAAGAAACCTATTCACTCTTGACTTAAAGGCTCCCAGGTTGTAGCTATCAGGAAACACAGACTCCGGCAAGGAATTTCCCTCCTTAGCTGTACGCATAATAAAAGTATTCCCAAAACGTTTGGTTTTGGCGTATGGGTTTGATGTCCACCATGTACTGATGACGCATCGCCGTACGTCTGGTAGTCCGATGATGGAACGGGCTAGGAAGAATTAGTTCATGCAATTCCAACTCATAATCCCCGAAATGTAACCGACAAAAATCCGACAGGCTGGCAACTTGGCGCCGATGTTCAAGGCTCTGGAGCCTAGACTCGACCAGTATTTCAACAGTCATTGCCGAAGAGCCTCTTGGCCCGTTTTTCTATAGACTTAAGTGTTTGGGCTCCAATCTAACCAGGTCAGACCAGGTGTAACTGAATACCATTATTTTACATTAAGCGACTGTCTATCTGACCCCCACAAACCCAGTTACTGTGTAGCTTAATGCCCAATCGAAAGACGGGTTGTTGCCAGACTGCTGATAAGCCGGTGGCTTATCGTGCATTCTGAAAGGCATAAGGGTTTGATAAAAAATCCGACTATTGAAAACCCGACTATTGAAAAATCACGCGCTAAAAAGTATGAAATAAGAAAATACCCTCATCTGAAATTTTGATGTACAAACTATTCCGTAGAAGATAACCGCTGTCGTATGCCACCTACCATAACAAAACAATACATTCTGCAAAATGGCATACGACCACGAACACACAGAAGAACATACACACATAGTACATACTTACATAAAAACACACATACCGGTCAAAAACATAACCCTCCTTTTTGCTACGCCGTAGTCGGGTAATGAAATTGAGTAATGGATGGGGTCCCATCTCGGCAAGCAATGCTTAACCTTAAATATCGACCCGTGCATCTGTTATTATATTACATACTTCACAAAATTTCAGAAAACTAGTTCCTAATAATAAAAATCTATTCAAAACATTTTGAACTAAAAATTCTTCGTCGACTAAAAATTCTGTCGTCTCAACACCGTAAAATATAACGCTGTGAAAATATAAGGAAAGAAAGAATGGAAAAGGTACAGATAGGGTTGTGAGGGGTTGGGGGTGAACCCCATCTCATTGTGATGCGACAGACATGACAAGTGTCAAAAATTTACTACAAAAACTGCTGCGAACCTCACGCGTGACGGCGTGATGGTATTCTGGTAGCGTGTGTTCGTTATGTTTGTAGATATATATGTCTTTAACTCCAAAACTCCTGAGTCGTTTATGGAAGATTTTTTTTTATTTGAGATAATTTATATAAAGGTACTTATAGAAAAGTAATGGCTAGAAACTACAGTCTTGGGGATATTTTTTTAAAACTAAACTATGAAAGTTTAGTTTTTTTTTTCTACTGAAAAAATCAAATGGATTTTTTTTCCTCTACCAACTTGGTAGTGTCTATTTTCGTTCAGTAATAATCCACAATATCTTAATACACATATCCACAAAGAATTTAAATAAGCAACGCACTCCGTCTAATTACTAACATGTCTCCATTCACCACAAATTAATCACTACAACTCATTACCAATCAAATTGCATGAACAACAGTCATTCGCTCCATCCGCCATTTTATTGCTCAACAAATGTACCAAAACTAATCATAAAGCTATCACAGACGATAAAATTAATCAAATACAAAACGTAAATTACATAATCACGGCATACTAACTCCGGAATCACCCCTAAATGTACCAGTTAACCCAGTAACCGACTTAGTAATAAAACACCAATTTAACCTTGACACAACCCTAGTTAGTATGCACAGTCTTTCTTTTAAAATCTTACGTATTAATTTGCAAACTTTTTCCACAAAGGAAAAACAACTCAATTTTACAACTCTTAGGGGTTAAAATCCACTCTCCAACAGCCAAAGACAGAGATTCGTTTTTCAAAAATGAAAAATTCAAACATAATATTTCTTAAATTGTTATCAATTCTTAATTTCAACCTTGATGTCTCACATTAAAGTTCAATATCAATGCCAAAAATAAAAGCACTTAAGACATTCTGAATTTGAATAAGTTATTTAGCACGTGGTTCTTGTGACGACGTTCGCAATTTGAGTATAAATTAGAACACTTATCTCGTCGCGGTACTATCTTCTTTCTTTTTCTAACTCAGGGTTTTGTATAACTCTGTCTCTCTTTCCCCCCATGTCAAGCAAGCGTAGGGGTGTCAGCCGCATCAAGAGAGCTTTATCGATATTTCCAAGATAATACTCAAACGGCGACGGGGTGGCTTATGAATAGTAAAATGATAAATGTAAGCAATTTCGGAGTATAGACTGCTGTATCCAAAAACGAATAAGGTACGGAAAATCGTTCAGAAGGGTGTTTTTGTGTCGTCTAGTTGAGGACTTCCAATGGTAGGGCAACGAAGTTGTGTTTCGAAAATTGTATCGATAGTCGATGTTTTTATTAAGCGGGGTCCGCTCTGATATTTAATTTAGCGGCGGAAGCAACAGGTTATTAGCACGGAGCTTTCCCGCCTAACTTTCCGGGCGTTCACTTTTTAAATTCCTCTCTTTCCCTTTCTAATTGGATTGCCTTCTCCCTTTCCCGTGAATGAATGAAACTTGTTGCTTGCCGAATCATTTCGCATTTATTTAAGACTTTTTAAATGTGTGTCATTGCATCGGGCCGAACTCGCGAGCGTCGGACCTTAAAATCGATTCCTACTCGATTTGATAAACCGAAGGTGTCACTTTGAACCGAATTTTCGTATCCCCCATTATCGTTTAACCGTAAAACTTATTTTAGCGTATAATTTTATGCTTGAGAGACTACCCTTTGGGCGTAAAAATTAACACGTTCGATGGTTAATAATTTTCCGCTCATTAGTTCTATTGAACCGCTTCTGTGATGTTACCTTTATATTTTTATCATAACAAAAATAATAAAAGCGACCTCATTTATTTCTTCGTGAAATACTTATCAGACAAAAGAATTGATACACAAAAGGAAAGCTTCTAAACGATATTGCTTACTCGATATCTCATATTGTGACAAATTGCGAGACGTATCTACATATCAAAATTCACATTTTAACCAACATACCTACACGTATAGATCCACAGTCATACGTGAAACGAAGCCCACACCATATCTTACTCTCGAACACACGAATCTACATACATAAATATATTTCTATTCACCACCCAATACATTTTATCTATGTTACCGTTGCCTTACTAGAAATTCCAACTAGGTTGTAAGGTTACATCACTGCTGTACAGTCACTCCAACTAGAGTCTTATTCTAGTTGGAACACATTTGAATTTTCAACGGCAGATGACGATCGGTTAGTGTGGAGGCGAAGGGAGCCCGCGATCGAGTCTCACGAGGTATTCTCAAGGGGTGAGCGTAGTTCTTGCGCTTAGATATAAAGAAAGGTAGATACTTATGAAATTCGAAGGAAAAACCACCCTTCCCTATACTTACACAGCGCAGTCGATTCGGTTTTCGCCGAGGAAATTGTAGCGTAGTTTGAACGGGACATTCGCTCACCGTACGCCGCATAGAGACGACGATTTTCTCGAATTTCCTTCGGGACGCGTTGCCTCCAAATTTGTCTTTGCTTATTTTTTTTCTTTTACTGGTGTTCGGTATTTGAGTGACGCGGTATTCTTTTTTTTATTTCAATATTTTCTTAATCGTTCCTTTTTTAAATTTTAGTGCCAAACTAATGTTTTTTAAATTCGCGCCGCGGTAAAATTTGACTTCAAAACTTTGCTCCGTGTCGTCGTGCAGGTAAGAATATTTTCAGCCGGTTAAAAACGATTTTTATGATCGAGTTATGATATTTTTCGGTAAATTTTTGTGACGTAACATTTATCCAAGAATTGTGTTGAATATTTTTTGGGAAACCAGCAAAATATTTCGGTTCAGAAATTGGTTATCGCGTTATAAAGTTTTTCGGCAACTTTAAAACGCTGCCGCGTAATTATGAATGCATACTTTCAAAAGTCGGAATTTTTTATAAGAATTATTGTTTCGGAAATAATGTTACACCTTTTTGATGACATTCTGACATTGATTTAAATAGGAATTTGCAGATTTGTGTCAATATTTCAGTTATAGATAATAACACCTTTTATGGTTTATTTAGTTTCTACGTTTTCAGAAACTTTGAGACATGAATTAACAATAAATTTTAGTATATAACCCGTCTATTACGGTCTGTTCTTATAATATTAGATAACCCCATGCAAAGTTATCGTTAGTTAAGAATAAAACTAAATGATTTGTTGTAAAATTACTTGTACTAGGTACTTAATATATTTGTTTAGGTAAACTTTAGACGGTTTTTAGGGTTCCGTACCCAAAGGGTAAAAACGGGACCCTATTACTGAGACTTCGCGGTCCATCTGTCTGTCTGTCTGTCACCAGGCTGTATCTCATGAACCGTGATAGCTACACGGTTGAAATTTTCACAGATGATGTATTTCTGTTGCCGCTATAACAACAAATACTAAAAACAGAATAAATAAATATTTAAGTAGGGCTCCCATACAAAAAACGTATTTTTATTTTGCCGATTTTTGCGATAATGGTACGGAACCCTTCGTGCGCGAGTCCGACTCGCACTTGGCCGGTTTCTTTACATGTTTTCTTAGCTATGATTAAAAAAATACTTGGCCATTAATATAGAAAATCTCACATAACTAATTCAAGAAGAGCTTCAAATACTTTTTTATTCAAATCAAATTGCCTTTATAATTTAATCACAGCGCAGTCTGCTCATAGACTACCAGTGTCTATAATAGACAATAATTTCAACTAATTGAGCATTCAAAATGACAGAGAGGCGTGACTGCTGTCACAAATGACGTTCGAATGACGAAATGACATCGATTGACGACCAGTAGGCGGGACTTGTACTGAATGTCATTTAAAACAAGTGACATTTGGCTGGAAGCTGACGTACCGTATTCTCGAGATTGAGTTGTTCAGAATGACTTAATTATTTTTATGTTTCTTTTTCTTGTGGTGTTGCACTTGCTACCCATTGTTTTAATGGAAATATGAATCGGGACATGTTATTTCGTAAAAAATCTCTACTGTTTAAAAGTCATATTTTTGAACTTCGCGTCATTCACATTTAGAGGTATACAAAATGTGAAATTGTATTTATGACGTTATCACACATAGAATTATACTATATTGAGAGCAAATTTAGTAAAATATACAGAATACTACGTGATTTTTAGGGTTCTGTACCCAAAGGGTAAAAACGGGACCCTATTACTAAGACTCCACGATCCGTCTGTCTGTCTGTCTTTCCGTCTGTATCTCATGAACCGTGATAGCTAGACAGTTGAAATTTTCACAGATGATGTATTTCTGTTGCCGCTATAACAAAAAATACTAAAAACAGAATAAAATAAGTATTTAAGTGTACAACAATCTTGTTTTTTTTGCCGTTTTTTGCAATAGTGGCGAGTCCGACTCGCACTTGGCCAGTTTTTCTTTTATGCGCTAGCTCTACTAAATGGCTCGGCAAAACAAGATTTTTTTCGGTTACCCATGGCATATAATTTGAGTCCAGAATGAGGTCATATCAGTGTCACTCTGAAATCAGGGTGTAAGGCACTCGAGAAGTTCAGACAGTTTGGTCGTGACAAGAACTTTGAACGCACTGCTAACAGATTTTTTTTTTCTGATTTATACCTGTCAATCTACCTAAAAATAAAAAAAAAACACCCTAATCTCCTGTCAATCTAGCCTCAGTTAAAAAAACAATACAAAAAGCTCACGCTGAGATAATCACGTATAAATATTAACTACGATCGCGTCCCGATTTTGCTCGGCGGTAATTTGCAACTGACAGATCCGATTTAGTGGAGTTTTAAAGCTTTACGTTGTTTACAAAGCATTGCCCTTAAGTAATAAAAAAAACATATTATTATGTATATTGGATAGTCAGTACTAGGTTTATTTTTTACAAGACTACCGACTTGCCCTGACTTCGCAATAGCAAATTTTTGCCAGGAATTAGGTATCAATCAAAGAACATTTTATTCAAAAATCAAAATCTATAAAATAAAAAATGAAACAGCCATTCTGAACATTTTTGCCCTCATTAACTCGGCAAAATGTACAGAATGGCTGTTTTTTTTCATATTATAAAGGAGAAAGTTTGTGAGTGTGTAAGTGTCATTACACTTTCACGCAAAAATTACTGAACGGTTCTGGACGAAATTTGGCATAGACATTATGTTCTGGCATAGGACATAGGATACTTTTTATTCCAGTTATATGTTTCCTTGGGATAATTTTCACGCTAAAACTACTGGACGGATCTGGATGAAATTTGGCACAGAGATAGATAATATTCTGGAATAGCACATAGGATACTTTATATTATATGTTTCCTTGGGATAATTTACGACATTCACGCGGGCGAAGCCAGTGGCAGAAGCTAGTTTTTGCTTAAACCGTTCTTTGATTGATACCTAAATCCTAAAAAAAATTGGCTCGCCATTGAAAATTAACCTGTTATACCTAAACGAACCTTCCTAGTTTATTGCTCTTTTTATTATTAAAAACTATATCAAAATTCGTCGCGTGGTTTAGAAGAAGTAAGCGGACAAACAAACAGAGGCAGACAGTGCCTTTTTTATACTGTTTAGAGATACTTTTTCTACAATTGGTTACCTATGAACTGCTGTGACAGCGTGTTATACAACGGAGCCAGCGTTCACCACTCCATCATTCTTCTCTCCCTCTATGTAATCGCTCTTATCTTCTACACTCTTCTATTCTGCGCTATCGTATCCATAGCGTCACTAGCTTCTCGCTCTGTTGTATCAGAGCCGTCTCCTTCTGCAGCTAGGTCTTCCTGAACATAACTCGATGCTCGTTTTCTTTGTCATCCTTAACAATTTTCTTTTCCCATCTCTTGAAGAGCAGCATTCTAAAAAGACAAATATACAATACATTGTAATAGACAAATATACGTTCATTGTGCGCACAGCTATGTAGTGGAATTCCCTGCCGGAGGCTTTGTTTCATGATAGCAACAACCTTGGGTCTTTAAGTCAAGAGTGACTTAACTTCTGGGCAAGCGTTCTTCACCGTTGACCACATCATCGCTTACCATCAGGCGAGGTAGTGGTCAAACGCGAACCTATCGTTAAATAAAAATAAAATATTTAAGAAATAGTACAAATAACCGAAGTGTTCAATTCTGTAATGGTTGCAACTGGTACTTTATTTAGCAGTCCAGCTGATGACGAATAGTCACATGCCAGAAAATCTGAGACCTGCCCCCGTACCCTGAATTATTAAAATCATCATGGTTTGACAGTAAAAAAGGGACAGATGAATACAAGTCATATACATCTATCCCTTGCGCACACTCAAACAAAACTTGCACTAAGAGCTTATGGTTACCCCCCTGTACTTATTGTCAATTGTGGGTATCGTGTCACCTTGTTACTGGAATTTGGATAAAAGAAAATCCCATGTTTCACTTAGACTTATATTTTCCAAATAATATTACCTTGAAACTTGCTAGATCAAGTTGGTTTCATATTATACTTAACGTAGATATTATTGTTACAAAAACATTTTTTTTTTGATGAAACAGGACCGGAACCAGTCACAAAACGAGAAAGAAGTCCGTATATTTAAAACGTCAACTTTTAACGACTTAATTTGGTTAAATTGGGTTATTCCCAGAGGTCCACGATTCTATTGTTTTCGAAAAAATTAAATTCATACTTTACTTCCCAACGGGTCCACGACATTTTAAAATATGAAATATTTTCTTTCCCAACGGGTCCATGAGAATGTTTGGTACAGTCAGCAATAGAAGTTTGACTTAGGGATAAATGTTTACTATTTCTATGAAATAAATCACAATGAATAAGTAAAATCCACATTTTTTCTGTATCACATGAATGGTGATGACCATTAAAAAATCAGGCTTAGTAGGCGTTTCGGCCGATAAATTTCGACCGGATCGGGCGAGACTTATCGGCCTTCGAAACAGGAATTATTAAATTTTATTATTATTTATTAATAATTTTTTAAGAAAATTTTGTACAGTTAGAAAGAAAACCTTGTGTTATATTATTTAAGTACAATCAGGCAAATTTTCGAAAAGAGATAAAGCTTAATATTCCATTACAACAATCAACAGTCAACATGATAAATCACAATAATCAGTCTTATATATCAATTAAAAAGTTTACATAATGGCACATGAGGTATTCCACATACGGCATCTATCGATATTTTTCGCAGTGGAATAATTTATTATTGAAAATTTTATTTCATGCACCTAGGGATCAGTAGGTACTCCAGTGTTGGGACGTTTATTTTTTTAGAACGTCTAAATCAAAAATTTGATTAAAATCTGTTGAGAGTTTAATATATAAACTGATATGTTAATGTTAAATATATATATATATAAATGATACAAATATAACTTCCTCTTTTGCTTTTTAGGGTTCCGTACCCAAAGGGTAAAAACGGGACCCTATTACTGAGACTTCGCTGTCCGTCTGTCTGTCTGTCTGTCTGTCTGTCTGTCACCAGGCTGTATCTCATGAACCGTGATAGTTAGACAGTTGAAATTTTCACAGATGATGTATTCCTGTTGCCGCTATAACAACAAATACTAAAAACAGTATAAAATTGATATTTAAGGGGGGCTCCCATACAACAAACGTGATATTTTTGCCGTTTTTTGCTCGATATTAATAACGGCAACAGGTAGACGCTTGAAATATTCACAGAATATTTAGTTGTATATTCTCTTCAAAAAATAATAATTATTAAATAAAAATAAAATAAATTAAGGGGGGCTCCCATACAACAAACGTGATTTTTTTGCAGTGTTTTGCGATAATGGTACGGAACCCTTCGTGTGCGAGTCCGACTCGCACTTGGCCGGTTTTTTTAGTTACATGCTGAACATTTATACACAAACTACCAGGAGAACAGAATCATGAAAAAGTATTTGCGGGCCTAGAATCATAAGCGGTAGAGACTAACGGAGTACCAGGAGGTCAGAATCTAAAATCTCGTACTCTTTTTATATCTCATGGTTCCAGCCTCGGAAATACTTCCTCGTGATTATAATCTCCTAGTACTTACTTTAATTAGTCTTTACCGGTAAAAATCATGAAGAAGTCTTAATATTTGCGGGGCTGGACCCGCAAATATTAAGACTTCTTCATGATTCTGGCCTCCTGGTAGTTTGGGTATAAATGCTTATAATGTTCAACATCTAACTAAAAAAGCAAAAGAACAGCTTACGTGTCGTCACCATTGAAGACCGCATTTTATTTTGTTATGTTTTCAACAAGCTGTTCCTTCTTACAATAAATCGTTTTTACTGACTGTACTTTGGATATATCTCGTGGACCCGTTGGGAATTCATTTAAGAAACATATAAAACATTATTATAATTTTTCATGGACCCAGTGGGAAAAGAGGAACAATAGAATCGTGGACCTCTGGGAATAAACCGTTAAATTGAGAGTTGTTACTGTTGTAAGCGCAACTCTGAGAGCAATTAAGATCGGCATATATCTATTTAATGACCATAATTAAAAGTAATACAAGTAAAGCAACTTTAGAAAAAAATATGATCGAAAGAAAATTTCAACAAATGACACAAGATTTCCTAGTTCAAAAATGTTCGAAAAACTGTTCCATTTTTGAATTCAAATTGTTCTATAAATCAAAACCGTTACGCCCGCATAATAAATCACAAGATAAGACTGAGTTTTACTCTATTCCTAAATAAAACCCTGCAACTTTATTTCCATCTAAACCAGCTACTTACAAAGTAAAATCGAACGGAAAACCTATCACAAAATAATATCGAATCTCCATACATTATACTATTGATGGGGTGAACGACATATAATTTATATACCTACGTATAGTCGATAGTTGGTTCCACCCCCGTACCTTGCGACCCTCCGACGCATGTACGTATATACATAATATATACATGTGAGTAGGGTTGAGGACAAAATCGATAGGGCTAACTCCTTTGTAAACCAACGGCTTTGCACGATTTTTGAACTGTCAATTTTTTTTCGAATTCCGGATTCGATGTTCGAAATTGTTTTGGGAATGTGTTCTAGTTTTGAATAGTGTCCGCGAGTGAAATTATTTAAAAGGTAAAATAACTATTATTTTTTACCCTATAGTTTTATTAAAATTTCATTAGTAAAATGTAATTCTAAATGTAGTTCTAAAATCAAAATGTCTATTAAAGGACAAAGTGTCAGAATTATAGGTTATGAGAGGTGCGGGATATTGACAAAACGGCAGGCTTATTACGTAAGAAACAGCAATCAGCAATCATCGCGGCACCAAACGCTTTTTGTCATAAAAGTAGGAATTACCTACAGTATAGGTGGTACCTACACAATTGTTTGTTAATCGCTCGACGTTTTGTCAAATGCACTTATTTCTAAAAAACCGCCAAAAACTCTAAAACTTTGTATTGAAGAGCAATTATTGCGCAAAAATCGCTATAGTTTTGCTCTTGCAAGATACGTAATAAATCTGCCGGTTGATCTAAATTGAAATTCAAGTTGTTCTAATTGTATTACAAGTATTACAACCTTTAATAAAATGGCAGATATCCTTAGGTTAATTATATTTGGCATTTATTTGAATTTTAAACATTTAGTGTTTCTCTAAAGTTCACACAATGAGAGAATGAATAACAAGCAAGATAAAAGTTAATAATATTTTATTTCTTTAGCTTAATTTAAAGTGCATTATATATTTTTTAAGAGAGTAAAAGACCATCAAAACAGCCTGACATAACATCATATCATAATTATGCACACTTCTGATTAAGGGGTAATCAACAATATCATCATTTTTTTCATATAATCGCCCATTTATTCATTGCAATCATCCGAAACTTGAACACAAGAGTTATTTTCGATGTTAAAAATTATCTTTACAGTCATCGAGTAATATTAACCCGTTCGATGACAACGTGAAGTCGAAACGACTTTTTGCGGCAATAAAATGCGATAATAATCGGAAATAATGTCCGACTCGGATTTAATTTTAGAATGTGAAAACAACATGGCTGTTAATTAAAAAAAATGTTCTAATTTTTTTTGTGATTTAATAGTTATTAGCAATTCTTTAGTGAATTTTTTTTTGACATTTCTCTAAAATATTATTCGAAATTTACTCTTACATTTCTCAATGATTTTTTGATAAGTTGTTTTCTGTATCCTTTTTGCGACGTTTTACTCGTCACAGCCGATTACTTAAAAATATATGTCATAATATGATGCTACAGTGTGAGAAAACAGTGCCGGAGTATTTAATTATTTTAAAACAACTCAACGTCAATATTTTTTACACATCGCTGTTAATTTATAGCATGACCAAACGGGGAATCGAACGCGCAGCTATTTATTTAACGGTGAAGTAGGATCGTAAAATTTTATTTTGTTGTTTGTATTTAAAAGATGCGTATTAAAGAAGTTACTACTATGATCGCTACTGTCAATTATCGAAAACGTCAAAAAATTTCGAATGTCGATTTTTGAATTTAGAATTTATTGCTCATCACGCTAGCGACTATGGCTGTTAAAACAAAATTGTCTATGACACGCCATACCATAACGTGGTCGTTTGATTTTATTGGTTCCTTTATTTTGTAGCTAGTTAATTACTTTTATTGTTATTTATGATTTAATTTAATCGATAAATTATTGGACACTTAGTATTTTGTTATAGTTTTTATCTTTCATATCGGGACGTTCTCATATCTTAATTGCCGATTCTTGTTCTTTTAACGTTTGTGTCGATAATTTAGAAAGATGCTTAAGCGTTCATATGAGTTGGAAGTAACTCCACTTTGATTAAAATTTAAAACTATTTTTGTCACTAGCAAACTTTACACAAGGGGATTGATTTGTCGAGGGGGGGAATTTTAGTTTTCCAAATTCCGATCAAAGCGAACTAAAATACGGTAGTACCTATAGAATTCGGGGGTAATATTATTATGCCGACCCCACCCCCATGTTGTCAATCGATCAAACATGTGCAAACAGTATAGAGTATACAATTTCACGAAACAACCCAACTCCCCAACATCGATCAAAGAAAAACATACCCAGAAACAAAAGAAGGAAGGTTCATTTTGGCATGTTGAATTTTCGTGCCCAATGCCTCGGGTTTGCAATTTGGACATATTTCTCTTGTACATAAGAGTCATAGGAGCTATGGTAAATGTATTGACAAATATATCCAGTTACAGTTTCCATTAGGATATTGTTCATATCAATTTATGGAAGTACTCCAGTTGTCTCGTTTTTCAGAATGGTTTGAGTTATTTTATCTGTAGCGTTAGGCAGAGTTAACCCTCACTCTTTCGTAGCTATTAATTATGAATAGTTCTTATTTTTTAGAAAGCTTTTCATTCAAAACTTTATTTTTAGCAAGTTTTTTTGCAGCTATAATTTTTGTGAATTTTTCAGTGGTCTATTTTTATTGGAACTAGTTTTCTGGGTATATTTGATAGAACATTGAAGTTGAGATTTCAAATCAATGCTTGAATTTAATTAAGCTCCAAAATTAGTATCTTTAGAGTATATTATCATCATCATCAGCCTATTAATGTTCCCACTGCTGGGACACAGGCCTCCTCTCTGTGAGAGGGAATGAGCCGTAATCCACCACGCGGATCCGGTGCAGTTTGGTGGATGTCACATGTCTTCGAATTTTTGGTTTTTCTTCACCGTTTTGAGAGCAGTGGTGATGAAATAATTTACACAAAGTAAAGCGCCTGCCTGGGTTCGAACCTACGACCCACAACTTGTAAGTCGCGGCCGATACAACTTGGCCACCACTGCTCTCTTGAAACTCTCTCTTGTATATTATCAGTCTTAACTTAATTCAAGAACAAAAGATGATGACTTATAAAAGAAATATGTTGTAACAGCTTTCAAACTAAAACAATGACAAGCGAACCGAAAAGAAAAACTACCCTCCCACTAAACAAAAAACTTAACCCTATAAATGAAGACACCACTTTCCGCTCAATAAATATTTTCGCGGTCACAACAACTTAGTTGGTGCCACCATTAATTACACCACATAAAAAGGCGATACTTTTTAATAGATACTATCGATAAAAAAGATACAGAATTTCACGATAGCCATCGAATATCTAGTAATAAATTTCTCTTTACTTTATTAATTAAAGCGTCTTCTGTTCGCTCTTACGTTATACGCTTTACATTTTAACCGACTTCCGAAGCACATAAAACAATCAGACTGAGTTTTTAAAACGGCTTTTTAGATGGATAGATAAGAAAATAGACCTTTAAAATAGAATACATAAGTGGATCATAAATAATGGGATGTTTTATAAGCTGTAGATAAATTATGCAATGGAACCTAGTAAACAATAATGTTTTGTGGCAATTAGTTTGATGCAATGAATAACATAAAGCAACTACTGGCTTTTATTTAACTTAATTATTTAAGTGCTATTATATTATTTATTAAGTAACGTATTAGTTTTTATAGTAAATTGAATTATATTATTATTTTTCGGGGAGTGTGCGATGGAATTGCATGAACTAATTCCTCCTAGCCCGTTCCATCATCGGACTACAAGACGTACGGGCGAAGCGTCATCGGTACATGGTGGACATCTCACCCTTACGCACCAAACGTTTTGGGAATACTTTTAACACGCGTACAGCTAAGGAGTGAAATCTTTATTAGTCTTTATTGCCTGATAGCTACAACCTGGGAGTCTTTAATTCAAGAGTGAATAGGTTACTTCTAAGCAAGCGTGCTACACCGTCGATTACATCATCGCTTACCATCAGGTGAGATAGTGGTCAAGTGCGAGCCTATCAATAATAATACAAAAAAATACCTACAACTTTTGTTTATAGTTATTGAGCAGGAAGAAGACGTCATTTAGGAAAAAACAAACGGGGAAGAATACTTAATTAATTTTGACATAATTTCTTGCTGTCAAAAATACCTACAGAACACTTAAATAATTTAACAAAAAAAAACAATAACAAAAACCAAAATGAATTACCTTGAAACCTTCAAAAACACATCACGAAAAATTCAAACCAAAAAAAAAAATCGGTTTCACTTTTTTGACCCGCCATTTTTATCACGCATGCGCACACCACACTAGCTAACATTTTGACATTTAATTACTAAAAAAACTAAAAACACACAAACTTAGAAACACGTCTGAACACAGTTGTAGCAGAATTTTGAATGCGACCTCATTCCTGACCTTTTTATCTCACGTGAATAAATTATAACCCATTTTTGTCCCCTCTGCAGCGAAAGGGTTAAGTTCTATAGAAACTTATGGCTCGTGAATTTGCATATAATTTTTAGTTTATTATTTATATTTGAAAGGATGTTAAGGGGTATTGTGTAGGTAACGATTTTCAGGGGGTTGATGAATTGGTAGTATTAATATGGATTATGTAGGTTTGTCCTGTTTAGTTTGGGATGCGCAGGAGCACCAGTTTGATGGCTCGGATACAAGTTTGTCACCGGTATTTTTTTTCGCTTGTACGCAAATCTCTCACGGAATCTTTCGCTATAGATAGGTATCTGGACGATTCTCTTTTTATAATATGGGGATTTTATCAAGCTGAGAAGAATTTTAATATCAAGATTTTGACCGGTATAAAATGGGCTTGGGAAAAGATCCAAAGAAAACTTCATCTTAGCTGGATCCATTCTCAAGACGGTAGGTTATTGTTCGACGGTAGACTTTGTCAAGGCTTGCATTTTCCCAAGCTCTGGGTTGATAAATCCAGTATCTTTTTTTCGTTACCAAATGAAATATATATTTTAACATTGACTTGAATTAATTAACAGCCTTAACTAAAAATAGTCACTAGAACATCACAGTATAAATAAACCACAAAAACCGTTTCTTTGTCTAACATTATTCATAAAACATCAAACTCACTATTATTAATAATTTTAATAATAAAACAGATACGATCACATTTCTTATTATCTTTTATATTAATATCAACCACAATGCGTGCGATCAGCCGGAAGTAGAATCTTTTGTAACAGACGCTCAAACCCTTCCGGTGAAGCGATATCTTGGATGCCGATATTAGGGGCCTTGTCTATTCATTTTGACCCCTAACGTCTGGTATTTGGTATCTATGGGAGTATCTGTGAGAAATAATGGAATCTTGAGACTTTTGATTTTGGCTATCGCATTTGAGGGTTGAAATTAGAAAATATGTAGAACAAAATATGGTTGCGATTTTTTATTGTATTTTGTAGTCTTTTACATACGCGTCGGTATATTTTTATAGACAACTATGTTGTTTAAAATTTCTCTACTTTTTTGTTAAAAAATTACGTACTATTATTTATCTATCGACTAATTTTAAAGTAAATAATTACTAAAGCCCCTCAAGTTATAGCAGAATCATAACGTCTCCACTTACACGCATTTCAAAAACCCACAATTCTAACAAGTTCTGCTCAAATATTTACCGAATTAAAAAACACACACAATGCACGCTATTATAGGCAATCATCAAAGTATCGATTATTAAAAAAAAACTTTGCAAAAAGCCACTACAAGCGGTACCAACAAAACAAACATTTCACGGGTTTGTGGCAACAAAAAAAAAACTCGTGTCTATGCGCAAGGGGCCTATTGTACCGAATTTGACTAGCCTTTGTTTAAAATACTGATTTATAGGCTATTAAACCCTTTCTATTAATGTATGTATAGATAAATTTATGCGTATTATTCCTTTTAAAAAATGGTAGTTATATTTTATCTGTGGCATAACAAAGGTGTTTTTTTTTTGTTAGAAGGGGTGCCAAGGCATGTGTTAAGATCTATGACAACGACAGTCTTAAAATGCTGTTATTATAATTTTACGGGTTTTAGTTGTAAAACAATAACGGAAGTAGAATGACTATAAGTTATTAAAATTTTGTTGGAAAAAATTGATCCGTCATATTTCTTTTCCTGTCTTATCTGCGTTCGATAAAATCTTAAGTTGGTAATTTAATTATCAGAAATGAACACAATATCTACTAAATTAGATAAAATATTATTAAGTAGCTATAAAATTTCGTAATACCCACAAAAAAAAACTAACTCTTCGAAGAAAGAAACACAAAAATACGGGGTGACAGTTTTTGTTGACAAAAGTTTGAAATATAAGTGCCATTAAATTGTTTTTGTCAACACCCTGTAGCGAAATACAGCATGTAACTATTTTAATAATTTCTATTATTAGGGTGAAATCGGACGTTTACGAATTACTTATTCTATTTCTCATTTCTAAACTGTGATCAAAAATACAGTTTTTGTCACGCTGAAGATGTTTTTAATGCGGATTGAAAATAGATGGACTACTTTATGATGTTTCATATGACAAAAATTCCTGCCAAACATTAAATAAAAGATCATTATACGCCTAAAAAACAAAAAATTCAGCACACCCTTGAAGAAACAGAGGAAAAGCTTGCAAAAAAGCGGTACGTTTAAAAAGGCAATGCCCTACTTTCGAAGGCAATCCCGGACAACTTTCACCTATTCCCGTGTAGGAAAACGAGCAACAAAACTAACGTCCCTGAACTGAGTAAATGGCGTGAGAAAAAAGTAATTTTCATTCATAAAACCATTTTCTTAGAAGCGTGCGATAAGGACAGATAGATGGTGTCGATAGCGCACCGTCCCTTTCTAGCGCACTCATTTTTAATGCACTTTCCCCGAAGAGGTTCTTTTATACTTCTTTTAAGAGTTGCAAGCAAGAACGTGTTTTTTTTTAAGTTTTCCTTTTTGAAGCGTTCGTGAATTTTGTCTATACTTTGTAAAGTGATGTCAATAAGTTTTAAGCGTTCAACTTAGCGCTTCACTTTTTTAAGACTACGTATTTTTTTTAAAATCTTCCGGTTTGTTTTCGTTGTACCGAAACTGACCCTAACATAACTAGGAAAAACGAAAACTTTATCAGCCTAGACTAATTTAGGATTGGGAACAGTCCAGGTACCAGATTTTTCAAAATGTTTGTGATATAATCGTTTTTGTCATATAAAAAACAAACCGACTTCCAAAAAAAAAAACACAGCAAAGCGAAAAATAACTTTCTTTTCCGAAGTCGGTGTCGAAAAACGAAAACAATAGGTACCAAAGACGCCATTAATTTCATAGCCAAAGTACATCTCATGACGATTCCAATAAGCCTATACACGACTAAGATATATTGTTTTATTTCGGCGTTCCAGTGTCCTACCTGCCGGCTTCATCATCAGATCAGTTCGACGGTACCATTTTCATCAGTACCATTTTTTATAAGTAATTGCTTCATCATAGTTGTTAAACTATTCGAGATATCTAACACCCCATGACATACTTAGCGGTTCGGAGTTCTATTGGCCGTCTGTGGTCTTCTTCACCAGTTCCACTTCACCAAATTAAAGTGCCCTCGATTTCTCCAAGATCCCATCATCAGACTTGATGACTATGGGACCAACTGGAAAGTATACCCTTTCAAACAAAAGAAGAATTTTCCAAATCGGTCCAGGTCAATCGGTCTTTGAGTAATCGGGGAACATACATAAAAAAAACATAAAAGATGCCGACGAATTGAGAACCTCCTCCTTTTTTTGAAGTCAGTTAAAAAGAGTGTGAATCCAACTACCATTTTATTACTAGTACTTAAAAATATATGCCACGAACTACAGTGACAATAAAACCCAAAAATCGCAGGACATTAGCCACATCATGCACACTCAATAAAGTCCTATTTAAATAAACCAATCAATTGTAACGATTTTTGAATATCGAACGTAATCCTTTGAGTGGCACTCGATCCAAAGGGATGCTACTTTTGTCCTCATTGTGTCCTGATAATTTATTGTCACCGTATAAAGGTACGGGATGTTCTACATTAGAGTTCAATAGGTCATATTTTAAAGTTTTTGACTTTTCGATGGTTGTAAGCTTGTGAAGTATTTTGAAGTTTATATTTATTATTAAAAAAAGGTTGGTTTAGAGGTCGCAAGCGCTACTGCCGAGCATGAGGGCCATAATTCGATGCCCGGGTCGAGCAACTTAATATTGGGCCATCCATCTGGAATTTTCCATTCATCCATCCATTCTGGTTGATGGCTATAAGCACGTCCCTATACTCGTAATATGGAACTTACATATAACTGGCGCAATGTAGGTGTATTAGCTTTAAGTGCAACTCTGCCCATCTTTCGAGGGATACAGACTTGGTATTGTGTTGTATGTTTTTAATAAAAATCTTTTTACAAAAAAACATTTTTGCAAAAAAAATACTACCGAAGTCCAAATAAGAAAACTACAAAGTGAAAAACAACTTTGTTTTTGGAAGTCGGTGTCCATAACGCAAAATATTGGTACCTACCAAAGACATTTTGGAATTCGGTAGTATTTTTTTGCAAAAATGTTTTTTTATTTTTCACTTTTTAGTTGTACCTACCTAATAGGCAAGTTAAATTTTTTAGTAAGGTACCTATAACGCCAGAATAGATTACCCGAATATCATGAAACTTGAACATAACCGGTGAAATGAGAGATCTGCGTACCCCTTAAGAGCGTACTGGCGTGATGTTATGTTATGGAATGGTATAACCTGCACTATCCTACTTCTCCTCTATACCTTCGCGAACGGTTTGAGTACCTCATCCCAAGGGGTAAACCTTGTCGCACGGCTACTTCGCTTCTCCTTCGTACTCCGCGTCACACTTCTAGCCGCTACGATGGCTCCTTCTCTGTTACTGCAGTGCATCTCTGGAACTCTCTTCCACACTCCATACGCGATAGCCCTTCTCTCGATGTCTTCAAGAGGAAAATTAAGGAGCATTTCCTTTCAACGCAATGAATTATATATATATTATATATGTATTTGTCTTTATAAACGTAGGTAGGTCTTTTATGTATTATTATTTATTATTATTGCTATTTATAATAACTAGTACTAGTTTCATCTTACTATATAGGTTTATATATTGTACACTGGATTACTGCCCTCTATTATGATCTCTATCACTCAAAGGTTTGCTGGAAGAAAATTCCATTTGGAGTTAAGCTCGCCTTTGTACATGAATTTTGTTATCAACTTCTTTAAATGTAATATCTTGTTGTACAATAAAGAATAAAGAAACAATGAACAGACATGCGATTGCAGCAGTACTGCTGCAGCTGTTATTTATTGAAGAGTTCTGTTGTATATCTTCGAAGTTCTTCATCAGATCTTCACCAAAAAAAATGGAACATAACTTTCCAAACAAAAAAAGAATTTTCAAAATCGGTCCACAATTGACGGAGATATCGCTGAATAAACATTAAAAAAAAACATACATGAAGTTGAATATAGAACTTTTGGTAAGTCGGTTAAAAAAATACAACCGACTTTAACAACCACAACCTCGCACCTCGAGCTACAACATCGGGGATTTTATATCAAGAGTGAAAAGGTTTCTTTTAGGCAAGCTTGTTACACCGTCGACCACATCATCGCTTACCATCAGGTCAGGTAGTGGTCGAGCGCGAGCCTATTAATAATAAAAATACTTCCAAATAAAAACAGTACAAAGTGAAAAATAACTTCAATTTCAGAAGTCGGTGTCCCTGTTTTCGTTTCTTTGTCTTTTGACACCGCCTGCTGAAATTGAAGTTATTTTTAACTTTGTAGTGTTTTTATTTGGAACTCGGTTATATTTTTTTGTAAAAGAGTTTTAATTTTTCACTTTTTAGTTGTACTTACATAACAGACAAATTCTATAGTAAGGTAGTACCTATAATGCCCACAGTGATGCCAGAATAGATTACCCGAATAACATGTAACTTGAACCTAACCAGTGGAATGAGAGTGTACCAGGGTGATCTGTACACATCTGCGTACCCGTGAGTGTACTGGCGTGATGGTATGTTATGAAATGGCGTAAACAATAAACAGACATGCGATTGAAGCAATACTGAGAGATATGTCTTTATTTATTGAAGAGTTCTGTTGTATATCTCCGAAGTTCTTCATCAGATCTTTACCAAATTTAAATGGGACCATTTCGGAATAACTTTCTTTTGAACAAAATAATAATTTTGCAAATCCGTTTATATATGACGGAGTTATGTCCGAACAAACATAAAAAATATGTGATCATCCAAATTGAGAACCTTTCCCTTTTTGGGAAATCGGTTAAAATAACTTATGCTCACTTACGTAAGAAAATCAGCCAGTTACACAATATTCTACATTAGTTTCCTTTGCGGTGAGACCTGTAAATACGCAAGATCTACATCTGTATGGAGATGGAATTCATTTCAGCTAGGTCTTTATTTGTCTTCAGAAACCATTGGTTCATTCAATAAAATGTGCGTAGCCTGTCATTCATCCTTTTGCACAAAGCAACTAGCAATTGTTTGGCAGTGTTTGGTCATCCAAAACCGACAAGAAATGCAAATCTGGGTATGCTCGCTTTGTGTTCTGTGTAATGTTAATTCTGCTTGGTTGGTAGACCTACTCTACATTCGCGGCACCTTGTGCAGACAGCTTGGCTGACTTGATAAGGTGATATATACGCCCCAATGTTAACGCAGTACTGGCCGTGCGCCCGCTCGGGGCCAAAATATTTGTTTGCAAAATATTATTTGATTTACATATGCTATTTCAGTTATGAAGAAATTCCAGCCATCAATTTTTCTGTGTAAAAATATATTTAAACATCCAAGTCGTTTTGGAGGAGTACCCAAAAGGTGCGAAAAAATATCGTTTCGTTAATTATTTTTTTAAAGCAATACTATTAGTTACACGAAAAAACCTTGTTTAAAAAATAATTTACATGAATCAAAAATTTTTTTTTTTTTTTTTCAAATCTTTTAACCTAGCCGGTACTGAGGAGTATGCTTTAGAAATTTACCGTTTTACGGCACTAAAACGGTTGTAGGCCCCTTTACGTCATGAGATATTCATTCATTTCAAACCGAGATATATTCAAAAGGAAACTAAGTATGAGATAAACGGATTGTCTTAAGCTGGAACAAGTTTCTTTGCGGTTTTTTTTTATATTGACAAGCTCGCTTTTGACTACCGTCTCACCTGATGGTAAGCGATGATGTGGTCGATAATGTAGAACGCTAACCTAGAATAAACCTATTCACTCTTGATTTAATGACCGCCAGGTTGTAGCTATCAGGAAACACAGACTGTTGCGGTTTGGTTAAAGATACCTTCTTATAACATCAAGTAAGTTAAGAGGACAAAAGCTCAAATTGAAGTCCCTTTAGAACCAAAAAGCCATCAAAATGCCAACTTTTCTTAACAAAATCATAAAAAATACCAACACACGGCTCGTAAAATAGCTGATAACCAAAGAAACGGAACCGAAAACTTTGAGAAGTATGTTATAAATAAAATAACGTATTCACGAGCGCTGCCGGATGCGCAACTTATGGCTTCAAAAGTTGGGAAACCACTCCTCGAGTCGGCATGAAGTTTTACCAACAATATATTTGTCTGCCCGCCAACCGTATGTCGATTAGGGTGAGGATATGTTGGGGAGCAGAGCGGGTAGAGGGTTTAGCGATGCTAACATTCTGAATCTCTGTGAATATGAAGCTAACAAAAGCTAATGAGCCTACTAGAGGGCAGACACATTTTAAACAATATATTATTGTTTTCTAATTTTCAAGTACAATTGTAAATAGAACAATACTTAAACTTCTTCATAATATATTTCTTGAATCTCAATAAATTAATTGCACATAATTTGATATTGAATCTAAAATCACACAAGATTTAACATTTACAAAAGGAAATAATTAACGAGAAGACAGGAGTTTCTCCAAACCCGCTCCCGCTCCAACTGCGCTCGTCTCAGCGCGCAAAAGTTTCGATAAAGGCAAACAGACACCGGACTTACCTCCTCCGCCACTTCACGCAAACATTCTTCGAGCAAACTTTAAATATAATAATATTTCACGACTTCTGCTGAAGTTGCCCCATTTTAGAAGTTTCGAGATTTTTTCTGAGAGTAAAATCTTTTTCGTGTAGGAAACGGTAGGGGTATTTTTTACTTGAAATGTTTGGACGTTCTAAACAAGCTGTTCTACTTCAATTTTACTTTTTTGAGATAAGTAATTTTGCCTAGGCCTAGTTAACTTTTTTCTGGACCAAGCCAACGCACTGATACTCCACTAAATCTTCAAGCTTGTGCAGAAAAACAGATAGGCACTTTCTTGCCGTGTGCTTCTGACAATGACTAAAATCTTTGACAATGATTTAGCTCACGATTTCTACTAACAAATACATTCAGAAACACTCAATTTTCTATGAACTAAAATCAGTAGCGACCACTGAAAGAAGTGCCTAGAAATAAGAGCTTAGCGAGTCCCAGGGATACGATACCATATTAACATGAGTCCCAATAAAATTTAATGGTGCCCATAATAAAAACAAGTGAAACCACAGCAATAACCGATGATTAACCGAACATTAACATACGATTAAACGAAGATTAACCTAAGATTAACCGAAGATTAACCGAAGATTATCCGAAGATTAACCGAAGATTATCCGAAGATTAACCGAAGATTAACCGGAGAAAAACCTATAGAATATATGTACACTATTTATTTTATTTTTATTTAAAATAGGCTCGCGCTTGACCACTATCTCACCTGATAGTAAGCGATGTTGTGGTACAATACATACATGTGTACTTGTAGTTTAAGACTCTTTAAACGTAACAAGCTTTCCCGTAACTAACAAAATAAGAACTAACACCCAGAAACGGAGCTATCTCCTTGAAACCAGTCCCGACAAACACATCTCACCAACCTAATACAAATTGAACGACAAAAACAAATTCACTTTAAACAATTTCGTACATCACAAAAGTACTTTGCGTACCGTCATCCAATATTACAAAACAAAATAATATTCTGGAAAAGAGGAGGATAGGAAAAAATGGAAACCTTCATATGTAGGGAAAATAGTCTTGGAAATAAAAGCGTGTGAGGCATCGACTGTTTCCCTACGTTTCTTTGGGTGGCGTTTGACAAAACATCCCCCTGCCTCCCCTGGCATATGCGAGTAACACATTATCTATCACGGAATAAGCTTGAGAGCTGTGGAGTTGACGTTGATACTATATTTTTTTGTTGCTGTGTATTTTTTTAAAGTTGATTGGGTGTACTTATTTTCTGGTGGGCGGTTTTTCCTGACGTTGAATACTTAACTTATTGGTTACATCTAATAATCAGAATATGTTATTATTTGTCTGTTTCCTGGTAGGCTTTAATGATATTACATTTTACATTACGACGAGCCTTAACAGTTTTAATATTATAATGCCCGGCACGTAAGTTGGCAAGGTTTTGGCGTAGTGGGGGTAAGTTAGCGCATTTTCCGCGAACTGACCAACCACCATATAGAGCGAACGGAACGTGGACGCGACTCGATTGGTCAGTCGATCCTTGTGTCAACTGAACAACCAATCGCGCGTTCGGAACGGTCCTAAACGCTCCCCGCTTCACTACCAAAGATACCTAAAAAACGACTTCTGCGCAACTAACGACTCTTGCCAACTTACGTGCCGGGGATTATAATAGTGGTTTCTTTAGCTTTTCCAATGACATTTTTTAAATAATAAAGTTAATCCAATTCTTTTAATGTCTACGGTTCTGTAACGATTCATATCTGTGGTTGGTGAATACACTAACCACAGATATTAATCGTTTTTTTGTCACTACTCTTTCTAATCCAAAAAAAATATATCCCCTGGCGTCTCCACTTATTCCCTGTCTTTCACAGCGCCATATGACACATGTGCGGCATAAAGCGAAGTATTGATCTAGTGCCGACTTTCTGTAAGATAGTGTACTTACACTGTACGGGACACAACAATGTATTTCTTGAAGAACCAATGAAGAGCTTCTAGAGGTGCCTTGTGACACACGGGTTAATTTTGTAGGGCAGAGTGTGGCTCTAGTTGGAAATTGTTAAATCATCTAGTTGAGGTGAAACTAGCTCTGTTAACTACTCTAATGTCAGATAAATCAACGTAGGAGTTGGCTAGATTCAACTACTTACTCAAAGGTAATTAAGGAGTCGTGAGGAGATTGATTTTCCTTTAATAAATATAAAGTATTGAAAATTATGTAATAAGCTCCGTTTCAATATGCACCTAAAGGCATCACACATAAGTTACGCGAAACAGCGTAAAATAATTCTTTAAAAATTTACACATCGTGCCAAGAAAATAACATCGAAGTTGGCCGCTCGCGATAGCCACAAACTACTCGGTGGAACCAATAAACGGCTTGTCATCCCGCTCTGATTGATCATTATTTTATGCGCCAAACTATCGTGCTGTCTCTGTCTCACTGGAGGACTGCCAGCGAACCCCGCCGTGCGGTGTAGAAAATGTGGCGTTTCCGTTTTTATTTGAATACAGAATCGCGCGATAATGACGGTGTGAATTTTTATGTGCCGTCATAGTTCAAGATGAAGCCGAATGTGTGTTCGGAATTCAAAATTTCAAAAGTGGTTTATGGACGTCCAATTCTAGAAGCGAGATGCGAGTACCTATGATTGTTATGGAGACACCTATTTTTTTTTTGGTTGTTTAACAGTCTTGTCGATTTGGAAAATTTCTGAGGGTCTACTAAGATTATTTTAACTGATTTCTTGTTTATTTGAATAATTTTGAATGTTTAAGTACCTCTGTAGAAAATGTCGCATTTCCGTTTTTTAAGGTTCCGTACCCAAAGGTTAAAACCGGGACCCTATTACTAAGATTCCGCGGTCCGTCTGTCTGTCCGTCTGTCACTAGGCTGTATCTCATGAACCGTGATAGCTAGGAAGTTGAAATTTTCACAGATGATGTATTTTGTTGCCGCTATAACAACAAATACTAAAAACAGAATAAAAGTGGGGCTCCCATACAACAAACGTGATTTTTTTGGCGTCTTTTGCGATAATGGTACGGAACCCTTCGTACACGACTCCGACTCGCACTTGGCCGGTTTATTTAATTACAGAATCGCGCGATAATGACGGTGTGAATTTTTTAAGTGCTCTCATAGTTCAAGATGAAGCCGAATTTGTGTTCGGAATTCAAAAATAGCTTATGGTAGTCCAATTACAGAAGCGGGAAGTTAGTACTATGATTGTTAAGGTAGACACCTACTTTTGTTTGATTGGTTGACTATCTGGTCACTTGGAAAAATATCTGAAGTTCAACGGAGATTATTTAGACAAAATTCTTATTCAGGTACTTAATTATCTCTGTTTTAAAAATAAACTTAAATAGAATTCAGAAAAAATAAGGCAATGAAAACCTGCACTTTAGCATTCATCCATAATTATAATTACTCGTAAAAACATTTTGTTTGTAACATAAGCTCTAACATCTAGCTGTTAGTGCGAAAAATTATATTGGTTTCAGCAGTTAGTAGCAAAATGTCTGGCATAGTTACCTAATTTTATTGTCTCTCGCGTTGATTGTAGATACAAATTTTACTTTAGATAGCTAACTTATTTTCTGCCGTGGTATAACTAAAATGCCGTTATCATCTGACCGATTTTTAACTTTTGATGCTATATTAACCAAAAAAAAAAACTATAGATCTGTGTATGCGAATTTGCAATACCTTGAATAGTTTTGGAAATTCACATACACAGATCGATAGATATTTATTTCTCATTAATATAGCATCAAAAGTTAAAATCGACCAGATGTCGGGTAGCACCATTTTAGTTATGCCACGACAGATTGACCGAATGGATCATACTTTCCGAAAAACAAAGATAAATCAAAAGAATTAAGAAAAAAAATCTGAAAATAAACTCTAACCTCAAAAAAAATAGTAATTTTTCCGAGCGAAAAAAAATCCGTTACTTTCCGTAATATACGACTACCCACTAGGCATGCGGTTGACAGGCGAGCTAAAGGATTTATGAACGTTCCCCTGTACCGTTTGAAGAAAAAAAACGGCAAGTAAAGCATGGCCTCCTTGCTTGCGGAAGGATATTATATTAAAAGAATAGTGTTGTGTTTCTTAATAGAAATCTTGGAAATAAGTTCGACTTAATATTTGCAGCTATGTTTGTATTAATACGAGTAGTTAAGTCATTCATTGTTTTTCTTTGACATTGACACCTACTTCATTACTTTTACATAAACTAGAAAAATAGTAAGTAAAATAGTGGCCAAAAAAACTTGTTTCCTGAGTTCTGTCCTGAGGTATATAAAAAACGTAAAAAATTGTTTGAACCAGTGTCGAACCAATATATTGTTGTATTTTTGGTCTACCCTCAAAATTGAATTAAGTATATTGCCCTACTTCTGTATCTCCCAACAATAATTAATCTGTTATTTTTAATATTGTCATGTTAGTGAATTATTGTTTTATTATGTGAATAAATATTTCTCAAATCTCATATTCCATCCCATAACCATAGATATAATATTTAAAATGAGCTTTGAGTTTTTTTCAATAACTCTACACGACTCACAGCACAGCAATGAACCAAGCTCTAACAACTCTCCAGTCAACCCTTATTTATTTTTCCGAACACAAAATTTTTCGTACCGAGTTCAAAACTTCCGATCCAAGTACTGGTACTATTACTACTCGACTATTATGATGCAAATCTGGCCCAATTAGCCGTGCTCCGAGCCTCAGTCCCCGGATATACACACATCTGCTGGTTAATTTGCCTAACAATACACGGTTTTAATATTCAAATACATCACCTTTCTATACACTGGCGTGATTTCTAAACACTTATCAGGTTTGGTACTGGTTTGGATTTTTATTAGAGTACATGTTTTGAAAACTTGCTGGATCGTTTTTTGTGGCTTCAAGTGTAAAGTTGGGAAATGTGTGGAACAAAAGTAATGATTGGAAATTCTAAATATTTTACGATTACTAAAACCTTATTTGGTTAGATGATAAATAACTCAAAATGTTCAATTTCAACTAATTAGGAAAAGATTTGTATGGTAATGTATTGATTTCTATTTAATGAGTAAGAATTTCGACCTTTGGTTTTTCGTTCATTACCTCTGCCTTAAAGGAACCGACCTTTTAGTTCATTGTGACATTCCGTATCTCCATATACATAAACAATGAAAATTATTTACCAAATCGAACATTGGTCTCTTTTGGCTCGCAAAATTTTCTATCTTTTTCTCATTCAACTGCACACACTTATCTAAAATTTAAAGAAATTCAATTTTACAATGATAAAAAATTAAAAAGAAGAAAACGTTCAGCAGTTTATTTTATTTACTTAGCGCGGTGCCCGGGGGTTTTTTTTTTAATTTTAAATTTAATTTTTTATTTGGTGTTTTTTAAACTATACATATATAATATAACTAGTAGTAGACACGCTTCAATCGACAATCTATCGAAACACGTAATTATGACATGATATTTTGGGAAAAACCCAGATTCAAGGAGTGAAATGCGAATTTCTTTTGATCTTTTGAACCGATTTCAACCAAAGATAGCTAAGAACACTCTCGATAAAGTCACCTTTCAAAAAACAAACTAAATCAAAACCGGCTCTTCCGTTTAGGAGCTATGATGCCAAAGACAGACCCACAGATATACAGCAACAACCCTCTTTTTCAATCGGGTGTTAAAAATGAACGTTACTGACTGAGAGAATGACTTAAAATTATGAATGGTTTATGTTTCCATAAAAATAAATACTGACTCATAGTTTGTCTGTAATTCTTACGATATGTTGACAATATTGAATTAGAAACCAGCGAAAAAATTACGATAAAATACGTATACATATTATTATGTATGTTTATGTATGTCATTATTAGAACGAAAAATTACTGCAATCTTAAGCAATCAGTGACTCTTTAAAAATCAGTAGGTACCTAGCTAACCCTTTAAAGCCGGCTCTATCGCTTCAGATATGTTAACACATAAACACGGGGTACTAAGTACCCTGACGATAAGCCGTTATAGAGCTATTTCCTAAATAAAAATGGCTCCTGATAGCTAACAGGGTTATGAGCGTTGATAGATAGATACCAGGATATGATAGAATGTGCGTAGATTGAGTTTAAAATCGGGTATAGATTTGATAGAGGAACATCGAAGATAGGTACCAGGCGTCCAGGATGTGTGAGGATGTGCGTAGATTGAGTTTAAACTCGAGTTTGGATTTGATAGGGGAACTTCAGTGGTACAGTTCGAAAGGGGAAAATTACTTTCGTAAGAAGGATGGGTTTTCGCCTTGAAGCTGAATGAAGGGTGGATTAAATGGGGTTGTAGTTGAGAGTAACAGTTTTCTGATATAAAGTTGACAGGTTTTTTAGTAGATGAATTTAGTCAGAGCATAATCACCTTATCTTACTCGTTTATTAATTTATAATTAACGTACGCACAGAGGTCGAGACGACGACGAGATTAATAGGTGGACACACACAACACATCATGGCAACTGACTTATTTCTGTAGAAATTTCAACCAGCCTTCTTTCTACCTTTCTATTTTTACGATTTTTGTATTTAAATCTAGAAATTCAGTCTAAAATCTACCTAACCCCATATTTCTGCAATTGAATAGGTACCCCGCGAGTTAGCAACACAAACCAACCCAAAAGTGTCCTCTCGACTCTTATTAAACATCGACATTGTTCACAAAAACATAGGTACGTCCTCTCAACGTCAAAATATTAACAGAATATAAGAAATACCGAAAACATTCCAATAATCCTTTACTTTAGAGCGTCGTATGTCGCCGCAAGATTAAATTCCTTACAATATAACTAGTACGCAGAAAATGTTCCGTCTTTTTAATATCGTATGTTGGGACTTTTTTATACCGAATATAAAATATACAATTTCAGCATCTTCAGTGACATTGTGTACCATCCATCTTTTCGGGTTTAGGTTGGCATCTCTCTCTTACACGTACCTCCATCTCTTTCTATCGGATTTGTAGTTCCCCCCAGTGGGATGGAGGAGTTAACTCTTTGAGCATTTTTCATTGGAATACGGCGGATATGAAGAAATGTATCGCGTACTCAAGCGTGTTATGATTTTTTACTTGTTTCTATTTTATTTTTTTGCTTTTGCTGCGGTGATGTTATGAAACTCGGATTGGGGTGAATTAGCATAATATGGTGGTATTGAACTATGGTTCCTTTGGGAGACAAAGGCTTTGAAGAATAATTGAAATACTTAGAACAAAAAAGAACTGTTTAGTCATGTGTCATACTAACCATATAAGAAAGAGTTTTTTTAAATATCCGTAATAACAGGCTGAAATAATGTCGGAAATAATCGAATCAAGGTTGGAGAATAAATCTTGGAAACATACTTAGAAAATTAGGAAGAAACAATTTTTATGTGACTTATAGAACCAGACATTATGGGGTTACTAAAAGGTTTTAGTATAACTGTGGATATGAGAGGAGAGGAAGAGCAAAAAAACGATGGATGGATTGTAGAAAGATGATACGGCGGGAAAGAAGGTTGACCACCGCGATAATTAACAGTATGGAAGAAGAGACCACGCTGTACATGCAAATAAATTGGGATCAGGTCAGGAGAATGCTAATTTAAATGCTTATAATCTGACATTTTAACACATTCTTTTGAGACATCCTCGCATTTAGCTCAACTTGCAATGCTTTTTTTCAGTCTCTTCTGTTATCTTCATTTGTTATTTGACATTTTATTTAGTGAAACATAGTGCACGTGCACAATGTTCGTAGGGAAACTTACTGCTGCTTCACTTCAATAAAATTCAATTCGTTAGGAAATTCAAATGACATTTTTCTTTTTGTTTAGGAGCTATTATTGTTGAAAGTCTAAACCTACAGTCACAAACAACCATCATAGACCCACTATGAAAGATCTTTGAAGAATGTCTCTGCTTCCATATGCCATCAATCACGTAATATATAGAATGGTTCCATCAACACGTCACACCCTCAAACATAGAACACCGCTTACCAAAAAAATATATTCCACATTCGAATTTCGAACTCGGAAAAAAAAACATTATCAACCGAACAAAATTCCATATTCCGCTGCACCCACCACCAACAATTGGCGCTTATTCCAGTCACAATTCGGTTATATTTGCTGAAGAGCCTTGCGATTCCGAGAGAGCTTTAAAAACCATCGATTCGATATTTGAGATTCCGATCACGTTATCCAGCGGCGGCGTAGTACGTGCATCTGCCATCTAGCGTAGACAGCCGGTACTATTATAGAGTTAACGTGGTTTGAGACTGTGTTACGTGCCCGGTAACTAAGAGTTTAGCTTTGTAAGCACGTTGGGTAACGCGCCGTGTGTTGGTTATCTGATGGCTGTGCAGACGGGCGGGTCGTTTCAGGCTGAGCTTGCAAGGACAATGGACAATCAGTTGGACAAAGTCACAAATAGAGGATATCTAATACAGAATAAAGAGAAGAGATGCTGGTTATGTCAGAGGAGTTTAAGATTGAAGAGAGGCTTGATATCACAAACAAAAGACAACAAAGGAATTCAGCTATGCCGAATCATACATAAAATAATTCCAGAAGCGATCTGAAAAGTCTAGCCAAGCTACCAACGATTGGTAAGTAGAAAGATTCAGAATACTTGGAAGAGAAGAGATGCAGGTTATGTCAGACGAGTTTCAAACGGCACCTTGATATCAAAAACAAAAGACAAAAAGGAATTCAGCTATGCAAAATCATAAATAAAAGAATTCCAGAAGCAATGTTAAAAGTCTAGCCAAGCTACCATCGATTGGGACGTAGAAAGATTCAGAATACTTGGAGAAATGTAACGTGTAGTTAACATTTACGTACTTAGCAGAAGGTTCATTTTATCATCGTCTTTCAAAGTATCGCTGTGTCCATCTGCATTTGGCACTTGTTTGATAGATTCTTCTTCTTTTATTAAGAAGTGTCTTCTCAGCAAAAGTAGCTTTCTTATAATCAAAAGCTTTCTTTCTAGTTTCATTTCTGTCATTTCTAGGTTTTGGCGAATTTGGTTGTTGAGTTTCAAATATCGAAGCGTATGTTTTGGGAGATCACTAGCTAGAAACTTATCAAATCTTAGAACAGGTTCTATACGTATACTGAAATTCTTGGTTCTGATTTTAAGTATGTATATTGATTCCAAGATTGCCACTGTTGTTTCACAATAATCGTCCGTGTGTATCCAATCTGATTCTATGCATGATTCATAAAACAGTACTGAGCGGTGATGTGATATCATAATATAATTGTAGATAGGCCTTATTTATAGATAATGTATTGGCCACAATTTATATTCAATACAGTAAAGCTATAATATTACGATGGCCTATCACATCACTGCGATAGACTATAGTCACTATGCCATTAGTAATAAAAGATATAATGCCATAAGAGAGTTGAATGATGATATTCTAAGGAGAGTCAGGAGAGAATACTTGAGAGCTGATTTTTAATATTTGATGGTGTTTTAAGTTTGTTAACGCCTAGTTATGGGTCTTCAACATTCACAGCGCATGTTGCAACTGTAAAATGGTTTACGACTGTTTGGAAGGGAATACCTAACCAAACTGCAAGGCCTTAGTTGCTTTTATAGATGCGTTGTTGCTAACCAGTCTCAAAGAAGGTGAGCAAGCAGTTATTGAGACGATTTTTTTTAAATTCGATTTCTTTCTTCTATAATTACTGTCTTACCTACTGACAAATTTAGAAAATCCGCTGACGACTGATGTTTCGGTTGTCTCAATATTGTTCCTTGTTACCTTGTTCTCTAAAATATCTATTATACTAAAATATCACTCAACTAAAATATTATCTACGAGTACATAGAGCATCAATAATCGTAATTCGACTTTTATCTTGTTTAGTGAACTTAATAAGACTGGCTGTTCAGAATCTCTTAGAGGGCAAGTAGAAGCATATGTAGCACTATCGATCTCTAGTTAAGAACTCCTCAGAATTTTCTGCATTCTTCTGCAATAAAGAATTATTTCTGAGGTACACAATTAAATTTCGAAGCATACAAAATTCTCCTAGCAACAGTACCATGCAAATCAGGAAACCAAATATAAAGGACTCCACAGAATCTGTAATGTATCTGGTAAGGAAAACATGGCATTACCATCAGGTTCGGATGCCAATCTGCATGACGAGCGGCATTCGTATTTACCCAATAAGATAGGATAACACAGATGTATTGCTCTTATACCAGTTTCTGATTACAAGCACGTGATACAGAAAGCTGGGATTTGTAAATAAATGTTGTATGCGGAACGAATTTTTCGTTGAACGAATGAGTTGTTGAAATTGATGGTTTAGGTCCTGACTTTGAGGGGTAAGGACTGGTTCACGTAGTTTCGGTGATCGAAGATTTATTTGAGAATATTGATCATTTCGAAACTGAACTCTAGACATAGATAACGTACCTGAGATTCTTTAACAAAGGTTAGGGAAAGAGATCTAAAGTGAATTAAACTATTTATTTAATTGTAATTAACAAAGCGCCAAAAAATACGCTCTCGGGGTCTACCAGTGTGCAATGGAACAACGTATTATCGAAGGTACACACCTTTTATGGAACAGCGAACTTCGTTCCAAAACTGAAATCGTAGACGTAGACAACATAGTAGCCAAATTAATAAAGAAGTGAGCAAGCCATAAATATCACCCGCTTGCCGTATGGCTACTTTCGCCCAAATCTCTACTAGAGATTTGGGCGAAAGTAGCCATAGATCAAGAATTAGCATCGCGGTAGACTCACAAGGAAATGGCGAAACGAGTTGGACTCCTACCTAAAGGATTTGGCTCAGATTGCTCAAGATAGAGAAAAATGGAAGGGCCTTTTGTTTATGAAACACTAGGGGCACAAACTATTTTTTTTTTTTAACAGGCTCAAGCTATCGTTAAAGTTATTGTCGTGATATGAGTTTAACAAAGAGTTTGGCCTATTCGACGTAGCTAATTTTGGATAGTACTTGCATTCACTAACGATTATTGCGACCATGGCTTGAGTCAAGACATTTAATCATTAAGAGTATACATTTTGTAAGATTTCTCAAAACAACTTTTTCTTTTATAATTCAAAAAACATCATTCGCATCGCAAACATGCGAATTACTTTGCATGAGCGACTCTTCATTACCATGATATTTTTCACATAAAACATGTTTACGTACATTTCGTCATAAAAACAGTGTCATAACCCAACTTTGTGCAATGTCAAACATAAACCTTATAAGAAAGGTAAACAGTTCGGCAAACAAACACGCTTTCAAATCCAAACTCGAACACACGCGAGATAAAAATAATGAAATATGAACTTGGGAGAATACACTACACTCAAGTAGGAACACCCCTAAGAAAATATCCCATCCATCAACAAAGAAAATAGCGAACCTCCTTGCCTTAGACAAATGATTGACAGTGAGCGAAAAAAAAAGGAATAAAAAAGTAAAGAAAAAAAGAAATGATTCCTTATTCAAATTTTCACGGCGTTCGATTTTTTCCTTTGTCGCGCGACGTTCCTTTTTTGTTTCCATTTGTAATTTGTCGGTTTGCTCTTTCGTTGTAAAAACTGCGTTCAGTCAGCGTAAATGTCTTTTGGCAAGTTTTTTTTTTCTATTGGTTTTTATTATAGAGTGTAGACGTTTTGATATTCCGACGGTGTGTGTCGTTTCGTATTGTTGGCCTACAATTTGTCGTTTGAAAGACGGAGCACATGCAAATTGTAAATAGGGATGTATTCATGAAGTTACGGCTTATACAGAACGTTCAAAATGCGAATAATATAAAATTAGATAGAGCTCATTTTATAGAAGCTAATATATCTCTAGCTTCTAAGTCGTAAGTATAATCTGGCAGTTTGTGAACAGTATCCGCAGGCAATAGGCCATGTTTATCGTTTATTTATTTAATACTACTATTTAAGGACACATTCAATTAAACAAGAATTACATTTATTACTGCTGGCGTTGACACTACTGATAAATCTGTTTATACCATTTGGAAAAAGCAAATCGTGATCGTTTCCTTACTAACTATTGACTAATGAGACTGGTGGCAAATTGTTTATGGGCAATAGTAGGCAGCATAATTAATTATTATTGCAAAAATTCTTCCTGCTAATATATTTTATTTTATCTAATCTATCACTCTATAAACGTATTTTCCATTATTATGTCGTTAAATAAATGTGTATTCCTTATTTAAAACGAATTAAATAATCAACCCTTCAAACGCAACAGCCCAATCTGAACCTCAAACCCGAATTCCATTTGAATTCAAATTTCGAATCGACCGACATCAGCTGACTGCCGAAAGCGTTCGCAATTTAAACTGGTGACCTTGTAAATGCGTTAATTCACCCCATCCCCGCGTAATTTGCGCTTACCGTAAAACTGATTACGCGTACAACAGCAGACGATTCCGTCTCTTTCTTTGTCGTGCTGTTTCACTCCCTCCCATTCATGAAACGTTTAATTATACCGCCTTGGGATGGCTTTATGCGGTAGTGAAAGTGGTAAAGTTTGATTGGACTTTCCAGGGAAAGTGTGGAGTTCCAGTCCCACACTGTGGCAGTGAGGGTAAAGTTGTTGTTTGTCTGATAGTTGAAGAGTTGTTTTTGTTGTTGTTTTGTGGATGTGGAGTACATACTTTGCTGGATGGTGACGGTTTTGTGGACAGTATTAATTTCGACGAAACCACCCAGAAGTGCACATAATATTGACATCATTTTCGACATGGATGTCGGTATGATTTGTGTTACTATTTTAGCTGTATCTTAAGAGAAAAAATGGCATTATACAATTACAAGAAGCAAGCTATTTCGCTACATCACTTTAACAAATTAAACGCAATAAAGGAAATACCTAAAAAAAAACAATAAAAAAAAAAATGATGAGAACATTGCATAACACCGACCAATACGCGTCTTTCGCCTGCCGACATTTTTAAATATGGCGGCCGCCGGAGGCTCTCAAATACTCATTTATACCCTCCTTGTTTTCCGGATCCTGTTTAATTTAAACTTTGAATGTTGTGCAAGGTCCGGGTTACGACGAGACTTAATGAGTGGGGGTTCGAAACTTGAATTAGGCGAGCACTTGAGGGTTATTGTGTCACTTGTTGATTGAATGTTGCGTAGAATTAAATCATTTGCTTTTGTGTGTGTTCATTTTCTTCGTGTGGGTGGTTTAAACGTGTCAGTTGGTGGTATATAATGGTGTTTTTGGAGTGGTAGGAAGTTTTTAGGGTAAAGAATTCGTAGGTAAGTGTAGCTAATTGATAAAGAGTAGCTACCTACTTAAACATCAATCATAGAACGCAGAGAAAAATGAGCAGTTTCTGAATCAAGAATTTAAAATTAGGATCGTGCCAGACGCTAATGCCAAAGTTTGGCATGATTTTAAACTAAAGTAGAGGTTCACAATTATTATGCAACCTCGGATTCTTAATTTAGAAAGCGGAGAAAAGAGATATTTCTAACAAGACATTTATGCGTCTATTTGTTTTATTTACCTTTAGACACTTAAAAGAATATTATTTATCTGCTGGATACGAGTTGCACAGGACCAGTCAATGTGGTGACCTATGTCCAGCAGTGGACGTCTTTCGGCTGAAATGTACATGATGATGATGACTTAAAAGAAAAGCTTCTTTCTTTAGCTATTTTTTTTTTCCTACTCCTCCTTTATTCTTTTCTTATTAATTTCGTTGCGGGATCCAAGACAGTTAAATTCATTCTCCGGGACTTCGTCGAGCTTCATTGCCTCGGCGCTTTTCTGGTGGTCGCCACTTGATTCTGGCTTTTAGGTGTTGCTGTGGTTTGGGAATAGTGCGGTGGGATTGTCCACAAATTATATATAACACCCTGCATAGCAGAAATGTAGATAAAACATTTTATGGAGAATCAAAAGTCATAATTGCCGGCAAATAGGTCACAAAACCTCTATCAAGCTACAATACCAGTAGCAAATAACAAAAGCCAATTTAAATTACAAACCCAGCAGAAAACAATATTACAATAAAAACCAATACTTTTCATTGGGCTGCCATTATCCATTATTACGGAAATGATACGATATTACAAGCCAATGGCACGGTATTACAGTTATTGGCATTTGTACCAATAATGGTTTGAACCAATTATTATTTGGACGAATATTGGTCCGTATCAATAATATGCTGACACTGATTTGTTTGCAGTTTTATTGGATTGGTCACGAAGTAATTAAGGATTTAGATAAAGACATCAACTTTTAAAGACACCATTTAAATTCATATTCCTTGCGAACGTTATATAACCGTCATTTGGGCTTCTTCACAGTATATTTGCTCAAATATATCAATTTTTTTAATTATAATCAAATAATCCGAATCTTAATACTAAATCCCTGACATCTGATTTTAAAAAAATGAAGTTAATCTACTTAAAGTAGAGTTTGATACGTTTAAATTCTCAATTCAGAAACCGAGTTTAAGTACTTTCTCAAAAGGAATCATCAAAAATGTAAGAAAGAAACCCGAACATAATAGAAAAACACACCACAAGCAGTGACGCAAAGACCATAAAATAAAGACGAAGAAGAAACAATAGAATTTAATAAAGTCACCACAGATGCACAATTTTCTCAAACCAGTTCTGCAATTTGAGTATCTGTCATGGAATATCTCCTTGTAAAACCTCTTGAACTGCATAAAGTTGCAAACATACATGACAGTCTGATACAAAATAACTCTTAAGAAAATGTAGACGCGGCCTTTGACATATACTCACAATCATTCTTATACAAAGAATATGTTGAATGATACGAAGATGAAAAATCACGAGACGAGGTATTGTGTTTTGATATTTTCTTAGAAATCACGGAGACAAATCTTAGAATTGACAACTGAAAATGATGTGTAACCAAGAGGTTTTGGTAGATTTATATAACCACTATAGCTAGACATCTAACGACTAACTTAACTAAAAAAAGGTCTTTTGATGAAATCTTTTCCAGTAGATTCAAGAAAGACAGTAACGATACTAATCGAATTAATAAAAAAAAATGCCATAAACACCCTTTTAAAAACCAACTTCCTCAAGAAACAAACTTCAAACGGCCAAAAGAGAAACCAAGATAATACCATGTTGAACATCCCTCATCCCTTTAAAATTGACACGGAATAATCCCAAACGGAACCTCTGTAACCAAACAATGACCTTATTAAAGCGACATACAGGAATAATTCAAACATACATATGTTTATATACACATATAATACACATGCTACTTGGTAAATCCTTCAGAGTAAAACGAGATGGGACGGGGTGGCATCATGCCCCTTAAGGGGGGTACCCTCCCTCGTCTATAGAATGTCTCCGCACGAAACCCCTTTGTAGAAGGAAGGGTTACCTTGGGAATGGAATAGAAAATAGTACATAATAAAAATTCAAAATATATTCTTTGGAGGCTCCAATTTTCTGGAATACCCGAAGGGTACCCGTTCCTTTAGATTATTCGTTTTTTTCTGAAGACACGGGAATGAGGCTTGTTGTGCCATGTGATGCCTTTGAATTATGTTCCGTTATAACGATCTGAGAGAAAACATAATAAAATACATGTTTGTGTTGAAATGATAACCTTGGTTGTGTTGTTTTACTTGTTTTATTTGGATGTGAACTAGATTCTGTTTGATCATCCTGTGTCTGAGAAATGCGACGTTTGTTATTTTTGTGTCGTGTTTAATGATGTTGTTTTGTTAATGTATATTTTGTATTTTAGTTTGAATCCTTTGCCTGTCTAGGTAGGCAGTTGACACAAACATATTATTCATTGCTCTTAAAATATTCGTACAGTAACATTTACTTTTACATTATTGCCGTCATAATTATGAATGTTTCTTGTCCTTTGTTATCTTTATTTCGATTGATTCAAAGATTTCCTTCGCTTTTTCTAGATATCTTTGATTTGACTGAGATCTGACACAGAACATACCTATTTCTAATAAGAATAATAGATCTATAAAAGCAGAAAATTTTTCACTCCTAAAAAATTTTACGTATCAAAGTATTTCTTCAAACACCGATCAATTCTTGAACCTTTAAAGGTACATTTACATTAGCACTAATGAACAATATCCTAAACCATCAAACCGACGTCAAATTTAACTTATTCCATATAAAATAGAATAAGGAAACAGTGGTTTGATCGAACATCCCCGCCGTGTCAGGTACCGAGTCAAAAAAGGAATTCCATTTCCACAAACGAAAAATCCATCCAATACAATATATCACACGCTTCTAAGCCCGTTAGGAATAGAGGGGAATGGAGATATGTGAGGGACACGAGCTAGAGGGAGACAGAATCAAATGTCCCTGCGAAATGGAACGTAAGAAGATTGAATAGAAGTCACACTAGTACGAGTTACCTTTACGCACACTAGTGCGAAATGTACTATACGGATGTTAAGGGGAGTACGGCTTTTAGTTTTACGTCTCAATCTTGGGATGGGTTATTGGGAAAATGGGCATAGTTACATGGCTTTATGCCTATTTCCCCAATAGTTTGAGATTGGGAGGCTATTTTAATAGCTAGGTTATCTCCTAATAATCTCAGTGTCAGAAAGACCTTGTCATGTTTTAGTAAACCGATGTTTTGTTGTTCTATTGCAAATTCTGTTAGATATTGTAAATGAGTGCCATAATCACATTGGCTGCTGTATTCATTGCTATTCCGACAGTTTTAGGTAATACTTCAAGGTTCTATTGAGTAATATAACAATTAAGAAAACAGATTTCCATGTCATCTCATTAAAGACAGATACGATACTTATTCCAATCCCTTATTATTCTCTACACTATGTCATTTCTTATGCCAAGTCAATACTGCCTCCACATCAATTCCTTTCAATATCTCCACGACACAATATCCAACCCCTTAACTAAAGGGTTATGCCTGTGTGCCCCTAAATACAACGGAGCACATGCGAAAATTCAGATCAGCCGTAAAGAAATGGCGCACACTTGCGCAAGTAAAGGCTTAGATCACCCACACTCTTACGCAACTGTACGTATACGTGGCAATCTTGTTTGGTTGTCGTTGTGTGAGTGATTTTCGCGATATAGTACCCTGGGGAGTCGAATATTTTATTTATTTTTCTTGCATTCGGAATATCATTGTTACTTACGTTGTATTAGATGTGGACCGCAGTGGATTGGTTTTGTGACGCAATTTTCGTGACAATGATTTTAGTCTCAGCCAAGTTTGTGATCTACTAATATAGAGCGCAGTTTAACTATTTGTCTAACTTCTAGAATAAGCTAACTTAAAAAATCCTGTGGATGAAATGGCTATCCTTTTATGGTAAGTGAATTGAGTATGGTGTCTTTTAGATAGTCGTGATGAGAATTTTCCCATTGAAATCTTTAGTAGGTGTGATTTATGATACCAATCCGAAATTAAAATAATTGTTTTAACAGCGATTGTCTTTGATGCTTCAATTTGACCTCAAGCTTCAAGCTGTTACGGTGCAATATGAGTTTGTTGCAGCTTTTATAGCCTTTCTCGGCCTTAAGCTAGTGTGCTTTACGACGTTTCTTTGGTGTTGAAACTATCATCTCTTTTGTATTTTCGTTTCAGACATGCTTTGGCAAAAGACTATGATTTTATATTGATTTCTGACCCCTTGATATACCTACCATTGTTTTAAACTGTTTGTACTTACATATATAGATATATTGAAGCTACAGTTTGCCATTTACACGAAAGAACACTTCAGTTACATGTCACGAATATATGTAGGGTTACGAGGCCAAAGAACACACGACAACATTTTATTGCCTCGGCACTCCAGAAAATTTCCAAATTTCCGTTCTACATGTAACTTCGGTCGAAAACATCAATTCTACTCGTAAAAATCACAACCCCATAATAATTCCTTAATACCTACTCCACATGCTTACCATAAAACACATACATACCATGGCCGGTAATAGCTTTTTATGTTCGCCTCGCACGGAACGGAACCCACTGGTTAAACGTTAACGTTCGCGTTGGAGTATTCCGTAAGTATATGTGGAGCGTTTGGATTTTGAGGTAAGGAGAGTGGGTTTGGCAAGTCGAGTGATGTGTGGGAATGTATTGGTTTTCTTATGAATGTTCACATTTGATGTATCCTTATGAAATCCTTGCCTGATATCGAGTTCTACTTTAAGATAAGGAAATCTTCATTTGTTTTCACACTTTTGATGACTACAATCAAACTGCAAGAAACCAGCAGGTTTCATACAATCGTTAATTCGATGTTTATACAACTGTACTATATTCAAAACTAGAATTAGCTTGGCCAGAGATGCTACGGGCTGACGAATTGAACCGACACATTTATTTTATAATTATGCACGACACACATGTGATGTGAATAAAAATTGGATATGTTAGGCGTGTTGAGTAAATTTTCATTAAAGCGTAGAATTCAGAATTATTATTTGTCCTCTCTTACATAGCTCGGTCTTCATCATAGTTGTTATACTAAAATTTCAGTTACATTTAGAATTTGGTATTTATTATAATATTTATTAGTCTATTGTTTTACAAATTATTTATGTATTTTATTAGTTAGGTAGTTTATTAATACCCGACTTTATATTTTTTTATTTGTACACATACTACTGTTGTTTCATTTTTAACCCAAAGGTTGACTGGTAGAGAATGCCTTGCTGCATTAAGTCCACCTATATATCACCATTGTACATGAAGTTTAAATAAATCCCAAGTTCAATTCAATAAACAAACACTTTCCACAGGCAAACTACAGAACTGCCAAGATACTGGCGGAAAAATGTCTGTTTTCCACGCCCGGCGAGTACACTTGCTCCAAACAAGCAAGTGAACTTCCCTATTCAAACACAGCACGATATAGTGCTGTCGTGTCACGGCTACATTCGCTGCGTATGAATCGTAAGCGTACATGTGATATGCAAATCAGCCGTATTATACGATGATTTGTGCGCCCACTGAGATTTGTGACATCGTGTGTAGTGGCCATGTTTATTGGCTATTACATACTATGAGTAGGTAAGTATATGAATAGTATCATAAAACATAATTTTGTTTAAACTATACTCACAGAAATAAGCAGTGCTTGGCACATGGTCACGTTCTGGATCTCTCTTCAGTTTCTTCTCTCGTACAGGCCTCAACAGAGAATCACTATTCCCTTTCGAAACAGACACAAGTTATAGCAATTAAAAAATAGATACTGCTAGCTGCAATTTGGGGGATTTTAAGTTATGAGCTAAAAGCTAAGCAAGCTTGCTCCAACGCATTTAGGTGAGAAAGTGATGAGACCCGAGCCTATCAATAGGTCTGATAAAGACTCAAAGTGTAAGCACTACTTGACATTTCGAGTCATTATCATCATTTCAGCCGAAAGACGTCCACTGCTGGACATAGGCCTCCCCCAGGCGTCACCAGATTGACCGATCCCGTGCGTCTCGCATCCAGCGCCTTCCCGCAACCTTAACCACATTTCAGGTAGCACTTGTTAATTCCATACATTTAGTCCTATTTGAAAATCGCTATCGTTGAGAAAATGTAATTTTGTCTATAGCCTCCTCAGCATGTAACAGAGGGTCTAGACAAGTGGCATTCGATGTCAGTGAAGACGATAGTCGAACTGTCAAAATGTAAGGTATTGATCACGTTATTTTTCGATATCGCTTGTCAATCCCATACAATTTTGCCTTTTCGACAATCGCTATCGCCACGCTATCGATAATAGAATGTCTCTTGTATAGGGCCTCTGGTCTAGGCTATGCCAAATGCAACTGTTTCTCAATTCCAAGTATTAATTCATTAATTTATCTTCCCCAACCAAAATGAGCCATCATGTCAAAACACCATTGTTCAAAATTCAGACATTCCCCAACTCAAAACAACACCTAAACGAGGGTCTAAAACTTAGTACCCAAGTCTATCTAGCACCGGAATTTTCAAATACCCGTCTGAGGGCTGAGACCTGTATCTTTCATCGTCTGGCCAGGATTTCCGATGGCTGCATTCACGGAGTTAGGGTGCCTAGAGGGAATGCCTAAATGTGCTAATCTTTTTGTTTTATGTTTAGGTTATTGTTCGACCGGGGATTTAGGGTGTTAGAGACGTGTTATCGTGTTACTATTATGTATTATGTTTTCTTGTTTATTTGAGGACTTTGATGAGTCATTTTGTGACTCATTTTGACAGTCAGCTTTTTAATGAAATCTCTAGAGGATTTTTTAATTAGTATTTTCGAAGTTACCGAAAGTTTATGCCTAGTATATGGAAGTACCTGTACTGTAGGTACAGTACAGGTACTTCCATATACTAGGCATAAACTTTAAGAACAAAAAAAAGTATTTTGAAGTACAGGTGTACTTCCGTTAAACTGTTGAGGACATCTGTAGTCCACTGGATTCCAGAACCAGGCCGTTGGATTTGGCGATTCTAGGGAGAAGCCTATGTTCAGTAGTAAAAGTCTTTTGGCTGAAATGAAAAAAAAATAGAGTTTATTTGCGCCAGGCATGACGCATACCATAAAAAAAGGAATAAGTAACATAAATACGAATACAACAAAGTATGCGTCACAACTGTGCAAAACGGTCATCGCTCAGCATAATGCTGGGACTCGCGTGCAAGACAGAACCACAGCGCTGGTTTTCAGCGATAGCCGGTGTCAACTGGAGGACGCTGAAAGGGAATTAAACAAAAAAAAAAATTATAAAAATAAAATAAAAGAATAAACATGAGTAGGTAAATAAGTGTCATAATATATAAATAGGGGTATAAGGTTTAAATGGTGATGATGAAACATTGAAATGTAGCTATCCACCTACAGAAGTTATACGAGTCAAAACAGCAGAATTGTTACTGTCCAATGCAAAAAAGACTTGCCACAAAAACGAGAAAATCGTTACTTCACAAGTTTAATTGTAAATATATTTTTTACGTGGTGCTAAGAGCCGAATAATTATCAAGATTAATGTGTTGCAAAAACTTATCACTTAGAAACACAGCACCGGAACACAGTTGCTAAAACTTAAACGATTATTCTATGCGCTTTTTCTAACAAATGATATCTTAATTAGAAACAATGACTTCGTATTTATAGTTTTTAGCAAAAACTAAGTTTATTCTGGAGCTGTACTATAAACGAAAACAGAATAACCCTCCATTTGGGCTTCTACGCTGTCGGAAAAAATCAGAAAGTCAATTCTGGGACTGAAAATATATTCAAATTCAAGTACAGTATTACTATTTTCTGAATGTCCCTCAGCAAACTTCGTGTTTACAACTGTTCTTTGGAAAACTTCGTAATTCGTCAGTCGTCGGCTTTCTATCAGTTGCCATTTGCACATGAGCAGACTGGACGCTCTCAATCAACTTGGAAGTCGAAGTTTGCCGAGGAAAATAAAGAAAATAGTTGTACTGTAGCAATATCATAACAGCATTGTCAAAAAGTCAATCTTAAAAGCTTAAAATTTTGACAAATATAAGAAAATTAGAGGTATTTTTGACAAATTTCGATGGGTTATGCGAACGTTCTTTGATAATACGGGAGGTAGAAATCTTCCCAGCCGGGCGAGTACGGCCTACTGTGACAGGCTTGAGTCACACATTTTTATCACAGTTTGGGAGCATAAACCGTGGTAAAATGCGGGATCGATCGATCAAGCCTACCACAAGGGCCGTGGTCACCCGGCTGGTCTTTTCCTAAAAGTCTTCGCATCTTTTGAAGGTTTTCCCGGAATAGTACTTCTTTTTGAGATATTCTTTGGCAATCTATTCAGATTCAAGATTAGTATTGAGATTAATGCTATCTTACTGCTTTAGTTACGGTGATGAGCATAAGTGTGTCTTTATCATTTCATTTATGCATATTAGATACAGATAGTAATTTGCATTGCTATGTATAATATTTTTAGGTGATCATTGCTTGAATAACAACGAGAAGATAAATGATAGGCGAGAATTTTATTCTATTAACTTTGGATTCATTGAAAAATCTGTGATTTTTCAGCGTTTACGGTGTACAAAAGCACACGCTATTTCCAATTTCCTTATTTCAGGAATCAGGAAATACTCAATACCGAATTTCTGACCCCAGAATCGGTCCTCAGGGTATTTACGTTTTCATCACTAGTTATACCAAGTATACCTACAAAAATATCTTGTTTTGCCTTCTTTATCACCAACCATAAAAATACTAATAAACAAATGGCTACACTTTGTACTGCAAACTTGCCAAGCCCGTAAGTTTTCGCCAATATTCGTAACACCGAACGTTAAAGAGTATTTCATTCGGACATATTTACGATTTTGGCACGGCACGGATGCGATACGATTGCGAATCGTGCCGTCTGCGACTGCGAAATATGAGCCTGCGAAAATATGAGCTTGCGAAAATGATAGTTTCCAATTTGGTAATGGGATCTTTTGAGCTTTTTGTTCTAGGGATATAAATTGGGGGTGTAGGGAGTGCTGTTACTTTATGAAGGTGTACCTAAATTAGTTTTCATGTACTATTTAGTGTGATATCATATAATTATAATCACAAATTGGTTGCCAAACAGGATGTAGTTAAAATCGAAGTTGTATTTGTTAAGATTAAATATGGGCAGAGGACTCCGACTGAATTGCCTAAGTAAAAGTTTGGCTCTCGCCTTTTTCCTCCTCCAATATTGAAACAATTATAAAATATTCCATAAACTAGAAAGTAAAGATATATACTATGCCCCTATGTTTTCTTTGTTCGTTTATAGTTGTCAAATTTGTACACTAGACCTCTGCTGACTGGGTCGCGGATAAATTTGAAAGACTGTTACCGCGACCCTGGCACATGCAACTGAAGGAAAACGGGTGGGTTTTAGTCAGTAAAAGGCTGACACGCCCTCCCACAGAGCGGGAGAAGTCATTGAATGATTACCCATCCAAAAAAATGCCTCTGCTGACAGCGCTATTTCGAGCATTTTTAAGGATTCTAGTGCGTCTAAAGATAAATGTATCATTAAAAAGGAAAACATAGAGGCATAATATATATCTTTATTTTCTAGTTTATGGAATATCTTTTTAATTGGTTCAATATTGGAGGTGAAAATAGGCGAGGTCAAAACCTCGAATTACGACTTTTTACTTAGGAAATTTCAGTCAGATGTCTGCGACCGCATTTCCTCTTTGTGCAAGTTTCCAATTATTTGTGTTCAGTTTTTGCTACATGCACCTCTGTCTACCCCTATGGGATACAGGCGTGAAGTTATGTTACTGGAAAGTAGTTGCTACTGTCTCAGTTTTCCTTACTCACAAAATGTAGCAATTAACTCCTTAATTTTTTTATTTCCATATCTATTACTATCATCAAATTAAATCTTCAATATACCGCAAAGTATAATTACACACTTAACTCACGATCTAAAGATATACTCATCATGTACCATTCAACACCTATTTTTATACCATGACACTGCTTTATAATACCTTAGTTAATTGTATTAAAATTCTAAACTAAATGAACATGTTCACGTTATCTAAGAAATCAAGTTTTCTGCGTAACTTCATTGTTACTCGTACATAAGTAATAGGGCGAATACACCTGTCGCTGGCACCCTGCGGCACAAGTTGCACATTAATTGTATCGCAATTTCCATTGAAACTACCACACAATATGTCCATCTATCTGTCCACTTTAAGGGCCTCCTGTCTATCTAAAAAGTCACTGGAGCTACAAGTGCACCCACCTGACATTTAAGACTATTGTATTTTATTATTTACGGATACAAAACCTATAAATGTCTATAAATTTGTTGCAACTTGCTGTGAATAGCGTGCACATTTCCACTACAACTCTATATCTAGCAATAGAGATACATATCGATTTTTAAATGCAATTACCATTAAAATAGTTTGATGTTAGAGGTACGCAAATAAGGGCCAGCTATTTTGAGCCTGTTTTTTTACAATAGTAAAGACTTATCGGATATTTCGCATGCCGTAGATTCATTAGTTCCTAACAAGGAATCCCGCAATGTAGCCGCGAGAATGCAACAGTAAATAAACAATAAAAGCATTGCGTTTATAAATTATCGGCGCACAATGGCAAAAACGGCCGCACAGTGCGCCGTATTCTTTGGATAAATTCACTGCGCCCATAATTGGTGCCGCCACCCTAAGGCGGTGGAAGTCTTAGAAAATTATACTAACGTTTAATTTGGTTATTGTGAAGTTAACAAATTAAGTATTTGTGAATGGATTACTGTTTGTGGAAACTTGGAAGTTGAGCAAGGAGGTTTGAAATTAATTAATGATTGTGGAACTTAGTAGTTAGGTTCAATGAGCTAGGGTAACTGTTTGCTTTTTATATTTACAGTAACTGGGACACTCTTTTTATGTTTAAGGCTGGTTGCACGTCTACGACTTTTATTTAGCATATTATAAAATCAAGGACTACGTTGAAGATAAAAATTTTAGCTCCTTCTGCGTATGCGGCTTCCTTGGTAACTCATAAACGGTACAAATATGTGGATGTCTCTAACTACTCTCAATCTCTTTTTTTCTTCTTTTTTCTGTTCTTTTAATTGTTCTTTTTACAACGGTTTTCAATCATCTTTATAACCCTTTGCTAAGAATAGTTACAGCACTGATAACTACTTTTGTACCACATGTTAAATTTAGTCTTGTTATACTTTTTTTTTTTTACCTTTGTATAGATGCTTTTACCGATTGTTTTGTGAATGTGTGAACATTGTAGGCCTTCTAGATTTCTAGATGCTTGATAACATTAGATAACTTTTTATCTCGTATTACTTTTTTTTTTTATTTGTAACGTCTTATTGTCGGGCCTACGTTGTCCCCCCATATCTAAGTAATGCTAAAACATGGAAATATTGTAAAAACAAACCATGTTTTTAAAAGAGTAACGTAAGTTACTCATGGTTACATGGTTACCATGGTTATGGAGTTTCTTGCCGGTTCTTCTCCATAGGAAACGACCAACCCGAACCGTACGTCTTTTGTCGTCGTTTTATAAGTGCCCATGTAGGCCGATGTAAATAAAAAAATATTGATTTGATTTGATTTGACTGATATGCGATATAGAAAAACAAAAGCCTGTCACAGACATTTGTAAGTGTTTTTTTCGAACGATTCTAATGGTTTTTAAGCTTCACCGTCGACCACATCATCGCTTACCATCAGGCGAGATAGTTGTCAAACGCGAGTCTACAGATAAATAAAAAATAAAGAAACTATTTAAACATTTTAAGAAAACTTTTTATTGAAGGTATTTTATTTTACTAATTGTCTGGTTTAACATTGATTTAAATTTAAAATTATGTTTTTAGAATATTCAATCTAAGGAATCTAGACACGCGGCAGCATGTCAAATCAAGTTCAAGCGAAATAGGAACTGGCGACTCAGCAGCTACACGAATCATTTGGAGCCACTTTTGTCTTCTTAATAACTGTTTCTTAATACAATCGACATGACAAGTAAATAAATTTTATTATTTATTATAGTATGTTGCTTTTAAATTTTGTTAGCAAATAAAATCGATATTACTAGCCGAGCGATATTATTATCACATGAAACTAATTACACCATAAAACGCTGTATAAAAATTTAAAAGACCAGACCATTGACAGCTCCATTAATTTAAAAACTAAAAAAATAACACTTTGGTATCCACGAAAGTTTTTATTGAAAAATATTATAATAACAATATTAATAATGGCAAAACTGCACTCTATCAAAATGGCGAGCAATAACCCGTATTACTTGTAAAAAGTCGCTGATTGGTCGCCTGCTGTAAAAAATAATGTCATAACACTGTCACATGTTATATTACAGAATTATACGATGTTATTAGCACTTTATTATTCAGTTTTTAATAAACTTTTTACACTTAAGTTCGACACAGAAGGTTAACTTCGTACAATTCTAAATTGTAGTAAATTGACAACCATAGACAGACGAGTGCAAACTGAAAATATTCTCTATTTTATTCATGACTCAGTGATATGGAAGTCATGAAAATTTCTACTATTATTGCAAGTTCCAAAGGCTTGTCCCAAGGGCTTTATTTGGGCGTTCCAAAATACATGGCATTCTATCCAATACCTTTATAGAATGTAATTTTGTCTTCTAATCTTAAAAAAACTACCACATGCCATCGTGAAATTGGGCCTCTCTTACCTTTGTTTTTGTCACTATTCATAACAGTGGTCGTCAAACCAATATAAATCTTAACTCAGATTTAAATCTTCATAATCCGCTACTGTTCCGATCCCATCGAAGACAAGTCCAGTTTCAACCTTGCAAATGAGCCGCTAGCCATAAACTTTTATACTGGAGTAAATGAACCTTCTATAAACATTTTTGCATGTTAACCAACAGTTCATTATACAGTTTTTAATATAGTTTTAGCCTCAATAATGGCTTGAAAGGTGTCATTAAGGGAGCACACATCGATCTACTGTTATTCTCGTGCTAAAGTGCACTAAACACAGCGAAGTTTGTCATCGGACATTATTAATTTGTCACGCACCTTTTTAGAAATATAGAAAGTTCATTTTGTAAGTTTATTATGATAGTAGACTATGTAGAGCTATTAATAAACACGTGCCATCTGAAGGCTAGGTTACACAGTGAGAGTTTAGCGGACGAGCTGTTCTAATCTATTACGAGATACCAGTCAAACAGGATCAAACCTAAAGAAAGTTCTTTTTACTTTTAATTAGTCTTCCCTCACAACGCCACAAGACAATAACTAATACTAGTCTCTAGCATTGTTCTCGCACTTGACCACTATCTCGCCTGATGGTATGCGATGATGTGGTCGATGATGTAGCACGCTTGCCTAGACGAAACCCATTCACTCTTGACTTAAAGACTGCCAGGTTGTAGATATCAGGAAATACAGACTCCGTCACGGAATTCCACTCTTTTGCTGTGCGCATAATAAAAGTATTCCCAAAACGTTTGGTGCGTATGGATGGACTGTCCACTATCTACCGATGACGCATCACCGTACGTCTTGTAGTCTGGTGATGTAACGGGCTAGGAAGAATCAGTTCATGTAATTCAAACGCACACTCCTTGAAATGTAACCGACAAAAATTCGACAGGCTGGGAACTCGGCGCCGAAGTTAAAGGCTCTGGAGCCTAGACTCGACCAGTATCTCATTGCCGATGAGCCTCTTCGCACGTTATTCGACCAGAACAGACACTCTCCAAGGTTGAACTAGTCTGGGGGAACCGAGCTACTGTCATACTAACAATCACATCTATTGAAAGGTTAACTAAACTCCATTTGAAATAACATTAGACATGTTTCCAAATCTTTTTACAGGCCGTTCAACCGATTTTGAGTTCTATCCCGTAAAGATAAGGATGACATAAAAAGCATAAACCTGTTACCAAAACCAACTGTTTACTACAGCTACCATTTGTCGTATCACCAACGCAATAGAAGTCAAAATCGGTTGAACGGGCTGTAAAATGGGCAAATTTAAACGTCTAATGTTATCGCAAATGGAGTATAGTAGGTACTGTGTAACCAGGGTCTTAATAGAAGTGTACTTTGCACGATTAATTGCTTGGGTGTTGCTTCTCTTTGTCATATAAGTTTAAACAAGTAAACGGCAAAAGGTGACTTGAGGGCGGACTTTAGAAAATATATTATAGTGTTACCCATTTCTCTTGATAGTAAACTATAATATATCTAAAGCTTCTCGACTTTTAATAAAGGCATAACCTTATGTATGCTTACACAGTTAGGTAAGCATAAGTTAGGTTACGTCTCAGGTAAGCTAGCATCCTCCTTAGGTTGAACGTCAATCGTTAAATTGATTTGGATTGAACTAGTCAAACCCCTTACCTTGACCTGGATTGGAATTGAAGTTATCTTTCTATCTCCGTAGAACATTTACTTGCAATCATTTCCATTCACGCGAATGGCGTCGCTAGAAAATTATTTGATTTAAAAAGCTAGTTTCTAACAAACATCGTTAAATTTTTTTATAATGTCTTCTGTTCTCACCTGTAAACTTAACGGTATACTTATATAAGCATCTTTTTATATAAATATCTAACTTTAGCTTACTTAGCATGAAAAACTAACTAGTCCGCAATAGTCTGCATCTACATACATATGCAAGCATATTATATCTAATTTTACCCGCAATTAGCATGGTATACACATTAGACGGACGTTTAGCGGAACGACCACAATGTTGCACCGGTCTTATGACGTCATAGTACTGTAAATAAACCTTATATGAACGTTTAATCATCCCTTATGGGTGTTTGTAAAAAGAAAATTGTGTTGGGAATAATAGTGCCTAGAAGTGGCACACTGAAACAATTTTTTTTGTCAACAGTTACCAAAAGTTTGGTTGCTGGTTGCATTAGTGCTACCACAAATTTTAGGTTTTTTTTTTTTCGTATCTGAAAGTAAACTAGGTACTGAGCTTCGCAAAGCTCGGGTAGATTCTGGATAAGGTTGCCACAGAGCGTATAGACACAAAAAAAGTGAGGCCTGTGCGGTGAAGTCATGTTGTGCAAGATGATGATTAAACGCACTTATCATTGTAGGTTGCATTTGTCTTTTAAGATTTTGTTAGTGGCATTGCACTGGTTATTTGTAAAAACAATTGAAAAGCCTCGTGGCTCTAATGTGTCTTCAATTAAACTGGGCTTCATTGTCCTCTAAGATGGCCATATTTACAGGTAAATAGTCATAGTAAGCGCAGTAGTGTCCCAGTGGTAATGGCCGGGACTTACAAGTTGTAGGTCGTGGGTTCCAACCCAGGCAGGCGATTTACTTTGTATACATTATTTCATTACAACTGTTCTCAAAACGGTAAACGGAGACCGGTGTGGTGGGTTACGGCCCATTCCCTCTCATAGACAGAAGCTCTGCACGCACAATGGACCACATGGGAATCTAAGTGCAGAAAAGGAGGTCCATCTTTCCTATGGTCATAGTAACTCTACGTTAGATACTGATATTTAGCTGTATGTAGTTATACTGAAAGCCGACCCCAGACAAATTCACAAAAAAAGCCGTTAAAACAGAAAACACGAAATGCCATATCTAGTATCTCTACATCTTCGTTTCCATAGTTAGGTACATATAACACGAACAAAAAAACTCAACCCATAATGTGATACACTTGTAACAGCTGACATTAGTCGCACGCGTCTGCGACAAAATTGTCGCATTACCTGATAATAACTGTTTATAAGCCCGTAATTGGTGGTCCGTTTCGGTCTTCATTAAGTGTTTTAATTACGAAATTCACGCTTATTTAGCTGTAATTTGGATCGGTTGATTGCTGTTCCAAACTTGTTAGGTGTAAAATTATACAAGATGACCTTTTTTAATTATTCTTACATAATTAAGTACCTATATACTAATAACTGCTTATCTTACTAAGCTTTAACAAAATTTGATCGAATCTCAAAATTCATTCGACTCATAAATAGTGACAGTAAATGTTGCCTGCTGTAGCGAACTTTATTCTTGTTGACAGAATGAAAAACTGGCTGGATTTGAACACTCATTCGAATTTAGAATCGGTTTGAAATTGTAGATCGACTCGATTGTTTAGTAAAGGACAGATTTGATTGTTATGGGAATCCGCTGAATGCGTGACGAGCAGGACCGGCCGAAGTAGCGACACTTGGGGCCAGCCTATGTTCAGCAATGCATGTCTATCGGCTGAAATTATGATGAGATTAAGGGTCAGCCGTATGATTCTCTATTAGCTTAGACTGTAGAACCGGTCATGTGGGATATCTCAGAACCCCCGCCTACATACACGTTTGATTTGGAGGGCAATGCACGGTAAGCTAAAAATCTTATTTTATCAAACATGCTTGGAAATTTGGGCATTATTCTGACAACCTTCTTCGAGATAAATCGAAATTGCTGTACTGGCCAAATACATGCGAGCAGCGGCCGGCAAAAGTTGTATGAAAATCCATATCTGTCGTGTCTAGCGGCCAAATAAATTACATAGTAAACTCATATCTGTCGTGTTATTTAAAAATGGAACGATCTTTAACTCCGAAGCATGGCAACCAAGGAGGTAACTTATCAAAGGTTTCATTTAAATTTCGAACTGGCTTGCAAATATAACGCTGTTTATTGAAAAAAAAAAACAAAACAACACTTTGACGCGGGAACAATTATCGTTCGTCATTGATTTTGACAAAATGAGTTCTAGGTACTTAGTTTTAATTGCCGCGCATTATTTGAGAAATAGTACATTACTGCAGTGGCCAGCAAAATAGGCATTGATGGACGAACGTGTAAATGTGGGCCGAGGCGAAGCCGAGGCTCACATACGTAAGTCCATCAATGCCTAGTTGTGGCCAAGGCTTGTATAGTACTTTTCTCAAATAATGCGCGGAAATTAAAACTAAGTAGTACCTAGAACTCATTTTGTCAAAATCAATGACGAACAACAATAATTGTTCCCGCGTTAAAGTGTTCCTTTGTTTTTTTTTTCAATAAACAGCGTTCTATTTGCAAGCCAGTTCGAAATTTAAATAAAACCTTTGATAAGTTACTTCCTTGGTTGCCATGTTTCGGAGTAAAACATCGTTCTATTTTTAAACTACACGACAGATATGAGTTTACTATGGAATTTATTTGGCCGCTAGACACGACAGATATGGATTTTCATACAACTTTTGCCAGCCGCTGCGCGCATGTATTTGACCAGTACAGCAATTTCGATTTATCTCGAAGAAGGTTATCAAAATAATGATCACATTTCCAAGCATGTTTGAGAAAAGTACTATACAAGCCTTGGCCACAACTTGATGGACTTACGTATGTATGCCTCGGCTTCGCTTCGGCCCTCATTTACACGTTCGTCCGTTAATGCCTCTTTTGCTGGCCGCTGCAGTAATGTACTATTCAAAAAAGTTTCTTATAATTGGAAAAAATATTCTTATATGCATAGGTATTTATTTCATTGCCACGCCTTCGCTGAACGCAAGATAGTAACTTCCACTTTGTAAGGACAAATAATAGGTACTTACCTACATTATCATTAATGAAAACACGATTAATTACAAATGGGCACCTTCCTACTGTTTTATAACCCTTTCAATGCTGTGTGGCAGAGCCTCAACTTGTAATTACTTCTGCCGATTAATTAGGCACATGGTTCCAACAAAACGTAGTAATAAATATGCTTTTTGCCACATTTTGTAAAGTACGTACATAACTAGCAGAGGGTTGCCAATTTAAAAAATGAATAGGGTTGCCAATCTTAAAATTGTTGCCTCAACATGTTTTGTCATCTCGAGAGACTGTTAGAGGAACGCATTGCCATCTACCAACGTTCAATTTGATATTGTTGGGAAATCTATTGGCAGATACATTAAACAAAACACTAAAGTTAAAACTGCAACAATAAAACTGAACAAGATCTGGGCTGGCGCGACGTGCCAAAGCGTTCATGATTCCGCTGTGGAAAAGAGGGTAGTGCTATTTGCCTTGTATGGCACCGTCTCTCTCTCACACCGGTATCGTTATGGTTCTAAAACGTCATAGTCAGTGTTCATAAAAATTGTTGTAATTGATACTGACAGCTGTTGTTATTTTTTTTTCTGTCACCCCTATTCACACTAAATATTTTTTTAAGACTTTTAAGAGTGATGATGTGTAATTAACAGGGCTCAATACTAAGTGTCAATAAGATGAATTAATTTAAAGACCAATTTACGAGAACAAACATTTAATTTTGTTTTCAAAGTAAGTTTTTATAGTATAAAATAAAATTGTATGGGTCGTTGAGTTTTTGTTCAGAGCTATTTAAAAATTATCAGCTGTTTATGAACGAGCGTTAAATTGCAAGTTCTTTTTCTTGCGATAGGTTTAAGGCAACTGTCAACAGTATCTTGGCCATTTGATAGATTTTTGAAAGAAAAACAAAACGTTAATTTGGCACAAAAGGCACGCAACAATATCTCAGGACAAACAAAAAAAAATAATGTGTGTGTGTACCAGAGTACACAGGTAAGAAGTGAAACTTCTTTACGACATATCATTTTTCTACTATTTGCAACTTCACGAAAATGGGGTAGATAAGGCAAGAAAAACAATTTTTTCCGTATTAAATTAAAGCTATTTTATTATTATAGACATGCATACAATTAATGAGTAATTTATTTTATCATTGTTCTTATTATAATATCATTGCTATTGTTGTATTTCATCAATAATGATAGCATCATTATTACTATTGTTGTAAAAAAAAATAAAAATAAAAAAATATATAAATAAAAAAAAAAAAAAAAAATAATAATAATAATTTATAAATATTAAAATCATGCTCATATGTGTTGAATTTATAAAACGAAATATATAATCACTCTCACTTTTCTTGTAAATTCACTTAAATTTGAATAAGTCTTTTTACTAAACTTTGATAAAAAAAGCAACATGGCGCGTAACCGAAAACCGTGACGATACGTACAAAATTTCTCCCATACGTCGATAAAGAAGTTTCACTTCAAAAAAATACTCATGTAGGTATTTTTGGTACTATGTATCTATACTATGGTAAGGACAACAAATATAGATATAGAAATAAAAATAAAAAATAACCACACGTAATATAAAAAAAAACACTTAGATAATAATGTGGATAGCTACTTAAATATTATTACAACAAACAAAATAACGAAAGTGAACCAAACCGACATAAAAATATACACTTTCACAAAAAAAAAAACTAAAACAAATCTTACCTCGAAGTCACGCCTGCATTTAACCCTCAAACGCAACACGATCCGAAAAATCACTTTCACTAACCTGCATTAGCCCGTACAAGAAAAAAACTAACATCGGTTTGCGCCACCTGAGATTTCTAACAAAGGGATGTTTAGACCCTTTTCTTGTCGACGATTGTCTGTTAACCCTTTCATTTTCGGGACAGGAAGTCTTCGGGACACCTGCGTAGAAAGTGAATCCGTGGGTACAAAAAACCCGTATATGATTTATTTGGTTTATTGATGGAAGACAATTATGTTGCTTGAAATTGATAGTGGGAATCTGCTCTCAAGGGTCGGGTTACGAAAATAATTGAGTCAAGTTTTTAGTTTGTTTTGTAGAGCAAAACCTATTGTTACTTGAGTATTCACAATTATGCCTGATTAATCCACATGTGGTCGCAAATACAACGATTAAAAGAACACTAAGTTTTTAAGTTTTAGACTTACCGGTTGCTATGCAAATTTTATACAAGCATAATTCACGCTGTTATTCCAAAAATATCATAAGTAAATGGAAATTTACTCATTTACACGCAAAACTTAAAAAAACCAGCGGTAATTTCAGAAGAATCAATAATACAAGACTGTAATAAAAAGCAAGTTAATGTTAAATACATCTTGTTTAATAAGAAAACATTCGCAGTTCACACGCATATTAATACCGTCTAAACCCTCTCTCGCGATAATAATGTGAATGATTTTTTATCGCAAGCCATTGTGACACTTTGGCACCTGAGTATTTGAATGCCGTATTGTATTTAGTGACTACATGATTTATATTTGCATACGGTTTTGTATGAGTTCGTTAGCGTCTACGGGTCGGGAAGGAACCGAACGGGTAAGAATGGTAAGATAGATTGTTCGCACGGCTGACTGCCGGCAGTTGGAGGGTTATAGAATTTTAATAAAATGTTTTTGGGTAAGGCCGTATTAGGATTGAGAATGCGCTTAATATTGTTGATTGTAATTCCTCGAATGTGATTTTTAGTTTAATTTAGTATGTTAGTAATCGTTTTTTATTTAGGTTTCTTTCTAATTGCTAAAGAAAAAATATGTCGGGGAATGTAAAACAGGCTGAACGTAAAAAAGTGAGATATTCAACAACGTGACTATACAAATTATTTATGATTAGACAAACGTTAAAAATGATAGGTAATCTTCATTTTGGGCTTGCCCGCAGGTGGGTAAAAATAGAACAGAAGCAGAAACCGTGAAATTCTTGCAATCTTAAGAATGCTTAATTAATAATTACTTCAAAACGTAAGCGTACCCAATGAGCTGGCGTCGTGATCAATACTAATTGTTCGTTCTATATCATTATGAGCAGAGACCCTAGCAGTAGTACAGCGTTGAAATTAGACTATTCTCATAGTCAACTCACCAAACCAAGACAACACTGCAATTGACGTCGACATTTCTGGAAGCAGGATGCTGTGTCTCCCACCCCAGATTTTAGCCAAAGGGGTGACAAAAACTATTATTACCAAAACTTGCACATGTCCCAAACCAGGTACGAACCTAACAATAGTCCTTACCTTTTTATATGCAAAATTATTTCGGTAACCCAATATGCAAATAGGTTACCCATTACTATGCAAATTTTCCCTGTTCGGAAAAGAATAGACTAACGATTTTGGCTTCGGATCTATATATGAGGGATCTTTTTTGGATCCGATCAATACGCTTATTGATCCCTGGAGTGATTTATTGGCTTAGTACAGTTTGTAGCTTGTTATTTTTATGTTCACGCTCTGATTCTGTTGAAGGGTTTGTAGATGTTCAAGTGACAGTTGGTTCGTGTGTCAATAGTTCGGAATGATCAGGCAATGGTGCCGATAGAATTGCTATAGATAGTTCGTTTTCTGTATTCACAGATTTTCGAAACCAAAACTTTGAATGCTCTGTATTTCTTAATTCTGAATTACAAATACCGAAACATGAGCTATTCCAAAAGACTAGGTAGAAAAAGTTATTTAGGTACTAATGACACAAAAAAGAGACAACCTTATTTCTCCGTTTAAAAACCATATTCCTATCGTTGTTGCTCTGATAATTGAAAACGAATTCTTTGACTATATTTTGATTTAACTTCTTACTTTAGAACAGAATAACATGAGCACGTAGTTACACATTCTGCAGATATTTTTTCTCAGGTTTATTTATCCCTAACCAACATACATTAATACTATAACAAAGCTCAAGTAAGGTGGGCGTTAACATTAGCTCATTAGAAACCCACGTTCGTAAGACATGACAGTAAAAATCCCATAACTGGGCAACCAATAAAATAAGCATGTCATCATCATAAATCATGTTCAAGACACAATAATAATGATATCTATAACTACTTACAGTATTGAAATTGATATTAACTTTTCGTAATAATTACCGTCGTTTGCCGTAACAAGTCTCTTATAGACCCAAAAACTTAAGGTTTAATTCACAAAATCATATTTAAAAAGTTCGTTAGGTTTGGATGTGGATCCACGTCTCAAACATACGAAAGATTAATAGCTAATTCTGTGGATAAACTTACCAGTTTATTAATATATTATAACGGAGGTACAAATTATGAAGTCCACGTCACGAGAAGATATAAATTTTGTAAATAAAGACTACTAAGTTACGTAGCGACAATTTACCAACAACAAATAAACCCAAATTCAATCGACTCAAAGTAGCATACGTATGATACGAAACTAACGAGCAAGTTCATTTGGTTGGTTTATATAATAGCGATATAATGCACTGTCGTCTAATATTTTGTAGTACCGGAACGCGTCGACTCATGGAACGTTACATAAATAATCCGACTACTTAGTAGAAGTTCTTTATTTACAAAATTTATACCTTCTCGTGACGGGGACTTTAGTCATATCATTAGGGACCTACAAATGGCAATTGTTTTTCTAGTTACCTTATTAGCTTTAAGCATAGCTAATAGCATCATCATCCATCCACAGCCCCACTTTGCCAACTGCTGGACAAAGACGTTTCTTTTCTTTTGCTGATCCTCACACTCCTGTGCCACCTCCTCCAGGTTCTTCGTGCGAAAGCTACAATGTCGTCTGCCCATCTCGCCGCTAACACTTCTTCTTCCAGTCACCAAAATAATAGAACTCTAGCAAGTCAAAAATGTGGTAGCAAGACACACTTTACTAATAACCAGTAAACCAGTGTGAGTTGAACTTCAAAATATTGCCAGTGTTTAATGTCAGTTACCAATATGCTGCGATTACCAAACTGAACACTAGGGTTATCTAAATGTATCCCGGTGATCAGTTACTTTCTTAATTTACCACAAGAAATGGCCAAACATACGATGAAAGATGTTTTAAGTTACTGTACTCTTCTATTTTGCCGATTTTACTTTGTAATATTATAAATTAAAACACACTATGTCTGTCTATTAGTTAAGTTTTGATGCCTATACCCCTGAACTAATTTTGATGAATTTATTTGTTATAAAGACAAAATATGGATCTTGGCGAAAGACATAGGATACTTTTTATCCCAGGAGTAGGATGCCTTGGGATGAACTGCGAAATTCACGCGGTCGAAGCTGAAGCCAGTATATAATATAAATAAAACGCCACAATACGAACCAAAAAACCAGCTAATCACGAACTTCCTCATAATAATAAACGTACAAGTATAAAAAAGCCAATTTCCCGGTTGACCGGCCCCCACATTCGGTAGTTTTTGCCCCAAAACCCGCGACCCTGCCCACCTCCTTTGTTATTCACCCTTATAGAGGGGACGATTGGCTATCGTATGCAATTTTGGAAATATGTATGATTGCTATTACAATTCGGTTGTAAAAAAAGTTGTAATAAGTTAGAATTTGGTGGATTTCTTTTTTATGGAGTTTCTTGTCCATTTTTCTCAATAACAAATTAACAATCTACTTTTGCGAATGGACAGTAGAATCATTTAGTATTATTTCTAAACTTTAAATTGTTGTTATTAAAAAATGGCGTTTAATGTCCTAATTGAAATAAATGCTTTTGAGTTTGATTTTATGGAAAATGGATTTTGCGTTTTGCTTTAAGTATGTGTTTGTTGTATTGGGAAATAAATTTTTACTGATTTACGTTATCTTATGTGTCAATTATTAAATTAAATTATTTCATCACCACTGCTCTCAAAACGGTGAAGGAAAACACCGTGAGGAAACCGGCATGTCCTAGAACCAAAAATTCGAAGACCTGTGACATCCATCAACCTGCACTGGGCCTGCGTGGTGGATTACGGCCCATTCCCTCTCACAGAGAGGAGGCCTGTGTCCCAGCAGCGGGCACATTAATAAGTTGATCATGTGATGTGATGCGATATGTCAATTTTATACTTCAACTTATACTGCTGTGTTGTTTCTACTGATACTTTTGCAACAACTTGAAAAGCTTCTTTGCTTCTTTTTTCCGTTGTCTTCAACGAAAAAATCTTATTCTTAGACCGACTATTAGCAGGTCTATAAAAAATGTCTACATTATTCTGTTTTACTTTGAGCATCATCGACATTCCCTCGTCTACTTCTTCGTCAACATAATGATATAACCGAAAAACAGGTGACTACTGAGTCATTCCCTTTTTACCCATGTCATCATCCACACAGCCCATCCATCGTTTATTAATAATAATAAAGCCATTTATTTCCGAAATGTGGGTACATATGCTAATAAGAAGTGTTAAGAGCAACTAATTATAGGATGTCCCGCAGTTCGGCGTGCCTGTTGGCATAGGCCTCCTCCAACTCCCTCCATTGTGCTCTGTCCTCTGCAACTCTAGACCAACAAGGCCCCAAAGTTATGCGGATGTCGTCTTCCCATCTCGTTTTTGGACGTTTTTCTAGTTCTATCTCTAGGGTACCATAGGGTCACTTGTTTGCTCCATTTATTTATTTTACATCGAAGCATCCATCCATCGTTTATTAGCTACCATATATTATAAGATCTATTTCAATCCTTAACAAACAAGTAAACACAAACATTAAAGCACGAGTAACTTAGCCAAACATGGTAAAGTTTCTCAGAAATGTTTCTATTAATTAATGGTACACGTGGAATGTCTGTGATGAGACTTTCTGGTACAACTATCTAGGTTAAGAAAAGGCACGTGTAAAATATCGTTAATATGCTTTACTCTTCGAGAGCGCAAGAGAAACTAACGTACTATATTTTTATAATGATTTTCAATGTCAGAAGTCAATCTGAACAGGGGGGTGACCATAACCTCTTAGAGTAAGGTTATTTAGAGTATGTGTAAGGGACAGATGTGAACAAGTCATATACATCAGTTCCTTACACACATTCAAAATAATCTTACTCTAAGAGGTTATGCTGCTGAGCTTCATCTTTTGGACAGTCCGACTCATTGACAGTTCAAAAATTGCCTTTTAAATGGTTTAATTTGTAATATATATATGATTTCAGATTTGAGTTTGACGGCCACCTATATACAGCTTCCACAATAAACTTGACTCAATAACAACAGTATTATAATAATGAATTAATCTTCTCCACGAGCCGCGTATAAATATAGCGACAATAAAATTACGAATGCATAGAAACACCCACAAAATATGAGTATCATTCATGGTTTGTTACTGATTATAAATATTTATTATGATTTATTATAAATTCCACGTGGGCTCAGACAGACAACGGGTGGAGCATATTATATATTAGTGATGTGCCTCACAATAACTTGTAATATTATAAAATTTAATAGCAGTTTTAGATTAGAGAAATTATTCATCAGTTAGTTACATATTTTGTAGGGAAGAAATGTGGAAAATCACTCATAAGGAAAACGGAAAGAAACTTGGGGCACAAGGCTATTCTGAAAATAAAATATTATCTGCCAATTTAGAATAACTTATTGGAAAAAATTCAAAGTAAAATCTGATTTATCAATAATTATATTCGATTTTGTTAGTAATATATATACGTAATAATAAACATTATCACCAAATTTGAAGTTAATAGGTCAATGGGAAGTTAAAAAATACATCGGAACCAAATTTTGTAAAAAAAGCTGACTTTGGTGGCTCCTCATCCTTTTTTACCCGACTGCCGAAGGAGGGTAATGTATTTATCTATGTATGTATGAATGTATGTTTGTTCCAGTGGCGTTCTAGAGACCAAACGCGTTGGCCGTTTTTGATGATTCTTACGTCAATCAATTCCTCTTAACCCTGCGAGTGTCACTAGCTACATTAAAATTGGAAAAATAGAAAAATGGCGGATTGTAGACGCCTTATAGTGGGGCGCCAATTTATTTTTTCTTCCTATCCCATAGTGTGGGATATCATAATAAAAGGTTTTAAGAGGTAATTTCAAAAATATATAACACAAAAAGTTATACTTAAATAAAAAAACCGGCCAAGAGCGAGTTGGACTCGCGTACGAAGGGTTCCGTACCATTATCGCAAAAAACGGCAAAAAAATCAGGTTTGTTGTATGGGAGCCCCACTTAAATATTTATTTTATTCTGTTTTTAGTATTTGTTGTTATAGCGGCAACAGAAATAGATCATCTGTGAAAATTTCAACTGTCTAACTATCACGGTTCATGAGATACAGCCTGGTGACAGACAGACAGACAGACAGACGGACCGCGAAGTCTCAGTAATAGGGTTTTTACCCTTTGGGTACGGAACCCTAAAAAGTTAGGTAATTCAAAATAATAATGCTGTGAAGTCGGAGGATATATATTCGTGATCTGGCTGACCAAAACCACTGCACTGTATCCTCCGACTGCACATAATGATTTTCTTCTTGTTTGCGTCTTTTTAGGTCACTTTTTAAGCAGTCGGGTGTTTTTGATTTTTTGAATTACCTAACTTTGTTTTTCCAATATTTTTTCAAATAAAAATATAGTATTTATCTACTCAACGAGCTCTAAACAACGATTCCAAATTCGATGGGGTAGTTTAAATTTAATTTACGCTCCCCTTAAAAACCTTTAAAATACTTTTTAATAATTTGGCTTGGGTCAACAATTAGCTTTAACTGTAAAAAAATTATGTAGCTCCAACTATTTGACTGTAAAACCTTTGTGATAGGCGACAGAAAGACAGACGGACGGACACCTGAGTGACAGCAATAGGGCTCCGTTTGGACCCTTCGAGTACGGAACCCTAAAAAACTGGTATAATTAATATTATCGCACACAATACATTAATTTTGGAAAACTATGATTAGATACATATTTGATGATTGATGTCCTTACTTGATATTATCGTTGACATTATATCATCCACTGCCCGAATTCAGCCACTGCTGTATAAGCCTCTCTTTTGTTTGTGGAAATCACGCTGCTGTAGTAACTTCATCATGTTCTACCCGCGATTTTACCCAGGTTCTACCAGTGATGGCAACATGTCTTCTCCGCATGACTGCTGGATAACCAACACTAGACACTATTTATTAAAATATTAATTTCAATGCAATGCAATAGATCCAAAACTATTAATAATGACTAACATGGCCCTTCACTACACAACACAATTTAAAAGGAAGTTGCATACACACCTACCGTTAGACGCATAGCGTATGCTTATCATGATGTCATAATTTACTTATAATGCCCGACGGTTAGCTACCGACATATCATCTACACTTATTAAAATTAATAATGTCACAAGCACTGCAGGGACATAGAGGTGATTATTATTAATAGGATAGTGTTCAGAAAATAATGGCAAGTAGGCTGTAGGCTGGAGTGGTTACAATGTTGCAGGAGGAAAAAAGGAATAACCTAATAGACTTGACAGATCAATAAAAAACGAGATAATGTCAAACAAAACGATTATGTTGTAATTGGTAGTTTGTTAAGTGTGTAAGCACTAGATATCAGCTTTAAACTCATTCAGTTCTTACTTTTATTTCTAAATAATATGAAACAATATGAACTAATATGCAATGCGAGTTACTAATACCTTTATTGCAATAAAAAAAAAATTTAGTTTGCCGTGCAGCTTAATCTCAACTATTTTAGAAATCAGTTGCAAGATTGGTCCTACACCTACTAAACAACTAAATAACAAAGCAAGCTAATTAAAAGCTTGTAAAAACGATAAATTGAACTTCCAAATATACAATTGGGGCAAAAAAACATAATTAACTAAAAAGTAGGAGTTCCTACCAAAACCGCAAACCACCCAAACGTACCAAAGTAAAACACAAAAAAAATAATGACCCCAAGAAATATAAACTAATTGTCACCAAAACTAAAAAAAACCGGAAAAAAACATTTTGTAACGAGAAAAAAAAATGAAAAACTTACTTCACTCGGCCACCCCATAATTTAAAATTGCGTCGCGTGATCCACACGCCATGAATGACCGAGGGTGGTAACCCCCTGCTCTATGGTGACGCCCATCGATTTTTTCCATAGTGGGGAACGAACAGCCCCCGATAGTTCCAACAGCTGTCGGTTTCTTATAAGATTTTTTTCTATTTGAAAATAGAAGTTTTTGTTCCGGTTGAGGTACTTATTTTTATTTTTTTTTCTAATTCGACCGTTAAGTTTGTTTGGTTCTATTTTTAAATATGTTTTGCAAGTTGTTTGTGGGATATCGATATTTTCTATGTTGCTCTAAAAAAAAGTTTATTTAGATAAGTACTGCTTTCTGCTGTCAACTGTCTCCCCAACCAACTTAAAATTACAAATTGATTGCTTTTTAATTCAGACTAGCTAAAACCCTTAGTTCATTATCTTATTAATATTGCTTCAGTTACCGAAAAGTGAAATACTTTTTACTTGATAACGTCATATTGGTAGTATCCAACTTCCAAGGACAAAGTACTTTTACAGGCAATTGGTTTGTTGAATCAACTTTTTTTTTGTAATAAATGAAAAGATCATATATAGGTTTTTATACAAAACTATTTTTAGTTTTTTTTTTTCATTGTAATTACAAAGTAAAATCGAATCGAAAATATTTTTTTGAATCCAGTACCGAAAACACCCCGACAGTTTTCCGAACAAAGCCGAGCCCGTGTGACGTCACAACGTTCATTTCTACTCACACACACATAGCTTATACAGTGTTTTGACTTATAACCAATTCCATCTTGTTATTATTGTCAATATATTGATGAATATCGAATACATTGATCATAAATATCGAACCTTAAAAGTTATCGTGCTTGCTTCGCATCATTATGTACGAATATTACAAATAACTCCCCATTATTATGTGATTCGCGCAATACCCAACCTAGCAAACTGTACTAAAGTTTTGAGAAATGCTCTATGTCTAACTAGATTCCAATTAGAATATGTAAATTATGTTGTTATCTTGTTCTAATTTAGTATTAGATTCTGATTAATTTCTTAATTTGATCATTAAAGTTTGAGAAAAGTAAATTTTTAAGGGAACTTTCGAGCAAAGTTGACATTTTTGTATAATTACCTAACTTGAAAACATGATTTTTTGTTTATGGAGATATATTCATTATTTTAATTTTAAATGACGGATATAGGCGTAAAACTAATATTTCTGTTTGAATTGTGAAAATCGGTCGACGCTTTTAAGAGATATTTGAAAATGTACCGAATTAATATTTTCACGTTTTTGTTCTACAAAGTTTTTTAGTGTTTGTAATTATATTATATAGATATTTGTATTTAATATTATAAAGGGATATGCAAATAATTAAAAATATCGAAAATTTTAAGGATGTTATGCAAAAAATAAATAAAAGTAAAGGCTCCACAGATTTCGGGTTGTATAATATTTAGTGGTACCTATGAAGTTTTTTGATATCTAAAGTCGAAGTTGCGCGCCAATCGTGTTTGTTAGCTTTTTATTTTACACGAATTTACACCTACCCATATGTAACAACAATTACATTATGACAATTATGTTTCTAAATGTAATGTGTATAATGGACAACAATGACAAACACCGGTCGCGGTCCACCATCACGTTATATTCATTACGACTACTTTACTTATGCTCAATTTTTCCAAACCGTCCATCAGATGGATATCTTTTCGAAATTTGCCTTTATGAATCCTTTATCACACATGTCTAAATCAAATTTGCTGTTATAAATAATATTTTTGCACTAATTTTCGGATATTTTTAGTCAATTTACGTGACACTGTACTATGGTGAAATTCCTTGAACGTTATGACGTCACCAACATGGCGACCAATCATGGCCCGTTCGTAGACAGGTGGTTCTTTTTAAAATTTTATCGATTTTCAATTGCTTATAATAAATTGAAAAAAAAATATTTAAGAGATTTTTGCAACGACAATATAATTTATGATATGTAAAGTTTCAAAATAAATTTTAAAAATCGGACTTTTTTTTAAATTCAACAACCCAATTATATATACATAAAATAAACATGTCTCTGTGTATGTAAAAAATGCTTACACGGAATAATGTATATCCGAAAGAATAATTACTTTAATATCTAGTATTGGCAGCAAATACAGTCATCAAGAGTATTGCCTGTAATTTACTCGATTACCATAAATAACGCTTTTTCTAGGCCATTAATTTATCATTATAATGTAATTTATCTACATAAGCGTAGATCGCCACAAATTTATAAATATAATTATTTAAAAAGTAAAATTGTCTTCATTCTTCACATTAATGTAACCATAGTAAAATTTTTATAACCGTTTATTCTAATAGTTACTCAATTTTCCAACAAGAAATAACGCGTTGTTTTTTCTCATTGCAGATATGCCATCAGGAACCATCAGCGCCATCTATTGAACCCTCGGTGAGTTTCACTTTTACACTTTGTACGAACCCTTTTGCAATGTCCCTAAAAGTTCCTTGGTGGCGCGTTCGTTTCGTAATACTAGCGACATCTGTTGGCGTATTTTGGAAGCAGTTTTTACAAAAGTTCCCCACATCAACGTCATGGCGTTGTTGTAGCCAAGTTATTTGAAGTTAGTCTTCGACTCTTCGGATAGGATAAGTTTTGCGGTTATGAAACATGTTTTCAAATACATTTCAAACAAATCAAATATTTTTTATTTATTCTTTTGCTAATATAACAAGGTATAAAAAAATTGAGAAAATTTGATATGAATGAGGAAACCAATGAAACAATACTGATAACTTTTACTTCTCCCTTCAAACTGAGACTACTATGCGGTTTGGCAGATGTTATTTTGAGATTATCTGTGGAAACCTTTTGTTAAGAAAACGTATTAAAATATACGTGACGAATTGAAGACCTACTTCTATCTTTAAGGCCGTTAAACATGAAGAAAATAGGTAACTGGATGAGCAGCAACCAACCTACCAGAGAAATGCAAAATGTTTTAAGAAAAGTATTTAAATACAAAATGCAAATACTTTTCTGATATATTATTTCAAATGCCAAACACAAAATAGTTTTTACAAGTACCTATCTATACTATTACTATAATAATATAATTAATATAATATTATAAAGAGGAAAGATTTTTTTGTTTGTTTGTTTGTACCGAATAGGCTCCGAAACTACTTGACCGATTTAAAAAATTCTTTCACCAATAGAAAGCTGCGTTATTCCTGAGTAACATAGGCTATTTTTTAATCCCGAAAACGGGTCCTGTGGGGTGGCCCACGGGAGCGAAGCCGCGGGGAACAGCTAGTCTATACTATAATAATATTATAAAGAGGAAAGATTTTTTTGTTTGTTTGTATGTTTGTTTGTTTGTACCGAATAGGCTTCGAAACTACCGGACCGATTTAAAAAATCCTTTCACCAATAGAAAGCTACGTTATTCCTGAGTAACATAGGCTATTTTTTAATCCCGAAAACGGGTCCTGTGGGGTGGCCCACGGGAGCGAAGCCGCGGGGAACAGCTAGTTTATTATAAGTCACATCTCTGAATACTAAAATATACTATAATAATATATAATATACTAACTTAATGACTAAAGATGAAAGTTATCAAGATGATACACTTTTTGAAACAAAACCTTTGCATGGATACCGCTAAATTGAACATTATTTTTCAAAGATTTATAAATGCATAAGTTTTTCTCATCCATTGTTTAGGAGATAATTTGCTACGAAAAAACTTCACAATCGATATTTTATTACTGCAGTCAGCACACGCCTACCTTTTAACGGTTGAACAAAAAAATATGTATTTCCAGTACCACAATCAATGGGGTATTAAACAAGACAATGCAATTTATTATCGACTTTTATTACTTGATCAACTGCTAAAATATTATATTCCTCGCTACGTATAGCCATTCAGCCAATAATATAATTTTACACAATGAAGTGTTTATTGCTATCAACATATTTATTGATTTCATTGTCGACTAATGACTTAGGAATACCTTTCCAATAAAGTCTATTATCTGTCAGTTATCAAGAATTAATCTTGACCATTAAAGGGTTATAATAGGACTATAAAATACAAAGTTTTTAATTAAAACAGTTATATAAACTCTTATCATGTCAAATAACGACTAGATGCATTTTCTAAGTTATTATTTACCATTAGCATTCTGTCACAACTGCCAATAAAAATATAATAGTAATGACGACATTTAATTTCAATGGCACCACTTTCCGTAATTGCAAAAACGATAAAACTGTCATATGTTGGCGTAACCAGGAAAAAAAAACAGCATCCATTTTCCTATAATGTCGATCTAGACTCAATTGTTCGCTGCAAGTTGTCTGGCAGATCAAGTTTTTAGAAACGCCAGCAGAATTCCATAGAATCTGGTTCAGTCACGCCAACGTAGCTAATGAAAAACAATTATTTTGCAATCCATTGTCTCACGCTATAAAACTATAAATCTAACAGAAGCCTTTGACACAGTTGAATGTGCAACAAACAGTGTTGCTAGCGAACCTTGTCGGATATTCTACGTAACAGATTAAGTCGGCACGTGTATACTGTACGTACATAAGACAGGTATCGATACTTCGTTGTTTTTCGTCAGAAACTTGCTTCACGAACGAAGTCTCCCAAGGAGCGGTTATTGGACTCATTTTTATTTTCGTATGTGACTAATTTCTGACATTATAACCCTTTATGAAATTCATTATTCACATTCGTTATGAATATATCAAAATATGGATCGATCGAAGTGTCCAATCAGTTTTCAATAAATAAACTGTGTTTAATTATAAAAGATAAATTGTTTGTATTGGTATTTACGAAATTGTAAGAACTACCACTGTTTATACAGTAAGACCATATTTTATTAAATGCTGTCAAAACTAAGATTATAATCGCCAGTAGTTTATTGTATTTAGATTTATATGAAATAATAGCCAACTATTTACGATTACACGAACATAATAAGTTTGTCGAAAGGCAATCTAAGAGTTTTGTCACAGTACCTGGCAATTAAAATGATTCAATAAACTATATAGTCCACTATTCGTCTAATGGCTCAAATAATAAAGATGACGAATAATTATTACGATTACTAATCAATAGAAAACATGACGACATTAACAAAATGGCAACATTAGATAAATATGATCTTTAGGATAGCAATAAACATAATAATTAAAATATAGTTACAAGATACTAATTTGCATATTTACATCGCACAAAATAACATTAACTTGTAAATAAATAAAGTGAATAATCATCATAACCTTTATAGTGTTTATAATATCGTAAATAATATAACTTACAAGCTTTGCATCACATGTTTATTTCCATTTATAAATCGATTGGTTCATCAGCTTAAGGCTTTTGATCGAAATGTGCAATATCATGAATTGTATTACCTTCTTATTTTATTTGATGTTCGCTTTCAAGGCGTACTATTTTAAACTTAATACAAATGTGTGTTTGTAGAAAATACAGGTAGGTATCAGTTCTGTCTTTTCAAACATCTGCTTTATAGCTGTGTATGTTGCAGGACACTAAGCTGAAACCTTCAGATTTTTTCTTAACATAAATCGAGCGATTAGAAATTGTTCACTTATTGAGTTTCAATAGTGTCAAACTGGAGTCGTGTAAAAACTTATTATTGTACCTACTGCCTCATTCTTTCTCCTCGTCTGCTTGTAAATCTTTTCCAAGCTTTTTATTAACTTGATTTGTTCCTATGAGTTTTGGTTCTTACATATAGTATGTCAAAGAGTTAATAATCTGCAAGTAATTCTCAATCATTTATAATTAAATGGATTTCTGATGCAGCCTGGCATGCACAATGATTTGCAAAATTATTTACTTCACAAGATCGGTCTCATTAACATTTTGAATGTTGAGCAGTGATTGTAACAAATCAGAACTACATGTTAACTCATACATATAACTAAGAAAGACGACCTAATAACATACAAAATGCATACTAACTCTTAGTTAAAAACATATTAAAACTTCTAAGGTATGGACTTAGAAGTTTTGACCAATTTAAAACATTTAGTCAGGGTGAATTTTTCTTTTAAAAACCCTATTTTATGTTCACCACATTGGCCTTCAAAACAACAACAACACACATAACACTTACAACATTTTTGAAATTGCAATTTATGCTAAACTATGTAAGTCAGAGTTTTGAAATTAAGAAACGTTTTGCGTGTTGTAGAAAATTTCATCAACTTGCAATAGTTTATTATACATTATTAACGCTTTTAACTTGAAAAAATATGCCCTAACATCGCCTCCAAAACCTTGTCTCCAGTATGCCGAACCGGCTTGTAGGTGTAATCAGTTTCTATCTTTTTTTAACGTTTTTAAACGTTACTAATTATAATAAACAATAATTTCAAAGGAAGTTGATGAAATTTTCTATAGAACGTTTTTTTTATTTCAAAACGCTGACTTCTATAATTCAGGTGAAATTGCAATTTTAAAAGTATGGTACTAAGTTTTGAAGGCCAGTATATATATGCCTTTGGAAGCTGCAGTAAAGTACGCTATTGAACACAAAACACATTAGGAGACCATCGATGGTAGTTAATTTACTCTGTTTAACGTTTTAGTTGCCAATCTACACCACCTGCATTTCTTGGATACATCAATAAAAATATTATCATACATGTTTTGTCCATCAAAGTTTCTACTGCTCTTTAAAATATTTTTGAGGTTCTTTTGACCAAGCTTCATTCTAATTTGTATCTTATATTATAATTATACCATTTTGATGGCCACCATTAACAAACTCTTAAATTTAATTATACTATGTTATAGCAATATTAATTGATCAAGCCATGTGCCTTTTTATTACAAGCCATAAAATATTTATTATTTGAATTACAATTAGTAATATGTATTTTCAAAGCTTTGTTCTTCAAACAGAAGACATCTGGTTTTATTAACAATTTGAATAATTTATTGGCATTATAACATATCGAAGTTAATTAAAGGTTGACTGGTAGAGAATGTCTTGCTGCATTAAGTCCGCCTTTATATCACCATTGTACTACACGAAGTTTAAATAAATTAATTAATTAAAGCAGTTAAATTAGTTTGTACTTTTTACAAGCTTTTATTTAACTTGCAACGTATGTATGTAAGTGTGTTCGGGTCAAATCTTGCGACTGCATTTCAAAGCAGTTATCCTCCAATGATTAAGATGAAATTTTGCGTAAATACTTTACTTTGGATGACAATGCATGGTTAGCTAAGTGACATCATTCTAAATCTAATATAGCGGAAGGCCCAAGGTGGCGGACTAATAATTTTTTGTGCACTGTCATGATATGGGTATCAAATGAAAGGGTTTGCTGAGAAGAATACGAAAAAAGCTTGTTTCAAAAAAAGTTTTTTTAGTGTAGAATTTATTTTAATTAACGATAACTGGAACTCGGAAACTCGAACATTGAAAAGTCATACCTAAGTTTAGGTATAGGATTGCCATGCGCTGCCGAAATGTAACGTGGGTACTGTGAACGTGGTATATCCCAATAATTTTGGATTTTCGACAGTCGCTTTCGCCGATAGAATTCTAATTTGTCTAGACCCCCTGATGATTATCATCATCCTCCGGCTCTTTCCGAATTGATTGGGTCTTCTTCTATACATCTCTACCAGTCGTCATTTTAGTATCCATACCCTTTCTAGTCATTACATCCTTCACTAACTCCTTCCATCGATCGGTTCCTGGATCTTCAGTTACTCTTATAGCCGTAAACATTCATTCAAATTTATATTGTTAACATTATTTTAATATCCAGTTCTACTTTCATGTTGTTGTATCGGGCAAAAACCGAACTTGATTTCAAGTACACATAGACATATGATATTACTTGAAGGCGGTGTGGCTATGTGTTCTGGAGTAGCAACAACCAAGCAAGGTAAGTGGCGTTTCAGCTTTCAAACTACTTCTAGAACATAACATCTAAGGATTAAACTGTCAAGGTCACTAACAGTAACATTAACATTAGAAACGGGATATTTACCATGTTTACTGTTCATGTTGTTCGTGATCATGGTGCTTGCAACAGCACCGAAATATCGGGCACTCGCAAAAAACAGTAAACATGGTAAATATCCCGTTTCTAATGTTAATGTTAACCATTAAGTATCCCCATTTTGGGGAAACATCTTCCGTCGTAACCAGAGCCGACATCTCTGTTGCACCTTTTTGATCGGCTTATCTTTTACCACAACATGCTCTTTGCATATTGGTTGTATTTGATATATTTGGTTAGGTTTTGACGGTATGTAGTCACTACCGCCAAAAGATATCTGCAATACCAAAGGTACATATCACACAGAACATGTATTAGTCTGTTATAATTCCCGTCTCTTTGTCTCCTATAAAATATACAAACGATACGATACGATATTCTAGATTAGAACTATCACAAAACACCCTAGGCTGTGATACATAAATGAATAAACATTCCATTAAAATTGTAACAAGCCCGCATGTATGACGGTATCTTCGTTGCAGCATTTGAGCTAAGAGCTGAGCTTCTGGCTGAGCTCATGATCGATCAAGCTGTCAGCTGTACTTGGCGAGCTATGCTAAGCATTTGTATTGAGAATTGAGATAGGCTGGTTATATACTATCTGTTAAAGGTAGTTCAAAGATAGACTTATTTTCTGAGATCATTCATCTGTATATGAGATGTATTTGTAATAAATAATTATATCTAATGTACATTATTTACAAAATAATATTAGAACTAAAATAAGAAAAATTAATATGTACAATTACGGGGCATCAAAAAATTCGTCGACATCGCTGTCAACAGAAAAAGTGTCCAGAAGGCAATTAGGTAATATAATTTTTTTTTTATTTTTTTTTATTAGGTTTTATGATTCATTTATTGTAAAAGCGGAGTATATAGCTAATCGATACAACTGGTCGTGAAGGATATTAAATTACTATTTTTGATGACAATTAGATATGGTAAAAGCTACTATCCAATGTGTTGTATTTTATTTAACTAATTTATTTAATTATACCTTGCTGCTTAAAATAATATTGCTTTATAGCCGATTAGAATCTTATTGGAAATTAAAAAGTATATATTATGTTATTGTTATATTTGTTATGGTTATAATGGGACGGGAATAATTCTAAAGATCAGATTATTTAGTTTAGTCCCCATTTTCCTCTAAGAAAACGGAAATCTTGAAAGCTTGTAGCAAGCCTAATCTCGTCCTAGATACATTAGTTCTTACATAGATGATTCGTCAATTTAGACGCGTCCAGTGCCGATCCGAAGGTGACTGATTAAATTCAAACTGACCGATTGAAAATTTATTAATACTATGGTGTTACATTTCATATTCACGCCATTTTTTCCCTTGTATGGTCAACAGAACTATTATTAAAGACATGTGCATGAAATATTGCTTGAAGCCATATGAGCATGTTTTTGAGTTTGTGGATAATTTCTTTTTGCATGGTAATAGTAGGTTGTTCCTGATCGCTTGTGGTGGTCATTAAGAATATTTTTTCTATGTTTGGTGTTTATAATTTCTTGACATTTATAATATGGTATGTAGCTTGAGGTGAAATTCATAATACTTTAGAATTTTTTATAAATTTTTTAATTCGTCTTAATAAATTATTATATTTTTAGCTTTATGGGAAACGTTCTGAATAGAAAGTTTAATATGTACTGTTTGAATATATTTTGGAATCTAACAAGATTATAATAAATTCAGTTAGAAAATACTTATGGACTGGTTTCAACAAAATTCTCACAAGGTTTTCAAACCAAAACTGTCGTATCTTATTAGTAAATAATAAATCAATGATTAACTTGCTTTTGTATTATGCATGATTATTAAAATTTTGTACCTAATAAAGAAGCATATTTACTGTATATTAGAATTATTATTAATCAGATAACATAATTTATCACCAATTACGAAGGAACTGATAGTTAGTATCATCAATCATTTATAATTAGAAACACTCAGTTTCTAATAAATCAATAATAACTTTAATTATTGGATTTAACTCTACTGTAAGGCTATCTCTAACATGCCTATAGATTCGACTAGTTTTATCTTAACACAAGTTAAGTGGCATTCGGTTATAACCGAAACGGGAATAGAACCCGTTAAGGGCCTTGTCGGAAACAGCTTTAGCAGAAATAACTTGATTATGCTTGACAGAAAATCAGTTAAGGTAGCCAGTTGCGTTTGATCCTCGAACAGCGATAATGTGACCTCGATTTGTGTTAAATTTACAGGATACTGCGGGGGGGAGAAGACCTTTTAAAACTGGTCTCGTATATCTCCTTTGATAGGTTCAGTCTGATAGAAATCAGATTGGGTTGCAATGGTGATTGTTGGCTTGACTCACGGTTGCAATGAAATTTGATTTATATCCGAGGATAATTTTATAGAAATCCGCAGAAATGTAACGATTGTTGTTTATTTGTAACACTTAGTGAAGTGCCCTGCTTTGGTTGTTGAGGAGTCGGAAGTGTTTGAACAGCTGGGCACTAGCAAATGGTTTGTTAGGTCTACATGAAAAAAAAGAAATGTATTATCTAGATTCGATTTTAATCGTCTTTTAAATGAACATAATAACGAGAGTTTTAGAGTTTTTAATATCTCAGTTTATTCAAAACTTTAGAAGATTTTAAAATATTTTTGAAGACCAACATTATTGGTTTTGCTCTATAATAGATACCTCCTATAAATATATCTGTATAATCCCTTGATATAACGACATTCAACTGGTTTTTCGACCCTGGAACTACTCAATTACTCCCCCGCCTTACAATACTTAATCCTGAACCACCACTATCTCTGCCTACCTTCTATAGTCGCAAGAGTAATGATAGTTTTAGCCATTTCGGTAGCAATAAATATTTATGGTCAATTGGTTTGTTGAACCAACTTTTTTTTTGTAATAAATGAAAAGATCATATATAAGTTTTTATACAAAACAATTTTTAGTTTTTTTTTTCATTGTAATTACAAAGTAAAATCCAATCGAAAATATTTTTTTGAATCCAGTACCGAAAACACCCCGACAGTTTTCCGAACAAAGCCGAGCCCGTGTGACGTCACAACGTTCATTTCTACTCATTGTGGCACATAGCTTATACTGTGTTTTGACTTATAACCAATTCCATCTTGTTATTATCGTCAATATATTGATGAATATCGAATACATTGATCATAAATATCGAACCTTACAAGTTATCGTGCTTGCTTCGCATCATTATGTACGAATATTACAAATATCTCCCCATTATTGTGTGATTCGCGCAATACCCAACCTAGCAAACTGTACTAAAGTTTTGAGAAATGTTCTATGTCTAACTAGATTCCAATTAAAATATGTTAATTATGTTGTTATCTTGTTCTAATTTAGTATTAGATTCTGATTAATTTCTTAATTTGATCATTAAAGATTGAGAAAAGTAAATTTTAAGGGAACTTTCGAGCAAAGTTGACATTTTTTTTAATTACGTAACTTGAAAACATGATTTTTTGTTTATGGAGATATATTCATTATTTTAATTTTAAATGACGGATATAGGCGTAAAACTAATATTTCTGTTTGAATTGTGAAAATCGGTCGACGCATTTAAGAGATATTTGAAAATGTACCGAATTAATATTTTCACGTTTTTGTTCTACAAAGTTTTTTAGTGTTTGTAATTATATTATATAGATATTTGTGTTTAATATTATAAAGGGATATGCAAATAATTAAAAATACCGAAAATTTTAAGGATGTTATGCAAAAAATAAATAAAAATAAAGGCTCCACAGATTTCGGGTTGTATAATATTTAGTGGTACCTATGAAGTTTTTTGATATCTAAAGTCGAAGTTGCGCGCCAATCGTGTTTGTTAGCTTTTTATTTTACACGAATATCACCTACCCATATGTAACAACAATTACATTATGACAATTATGTTTCTAAATGTAATGTGTACAATGAACAACAATGACAAACACCGGTCGCGGTCCTCTATCACGTAATATTCATTACGACTACTTTACTTATGCTCAATTTTTCCAAATCGTCCATCAGATGGATATCTTTTCGAAATTTGCCTTTATGAATCCTTTATCACACATGTCTAAATAAAATTTGCTGTTATAAATAATATTTTTGCACTAATTTTCGGATATTTTTAGTCAATTTACTTGACACTGTACTATGGTGAAATTCCTTGAACGTTATGACGTCACCAACATGGCGACCAATCATGGACCGTTCGTAGACAGGTGGTTCTTTTTAAAATTTTATCGATTTTCAATTGCTTATAATAAATTGAAAAAAAATATTTAAGAGATTTTTGCAACGACATTATAATTTATGATATGTAAAGTTTCAAAATAAATTTTAAAAATCGTATTTTTTTTTAAATTCAACAACCCAATTTCTTTGGTACATGGAGTACCTTGTTTGTAGGGTGACATAATTTTAGTTAGGAATTTTGGAATTAAATTGCTACATTATTTAGCCTGTATTGTACCCACTGCTGTAGATCATAAGGGGCATTAGGTGGATTTGTAGATGTCACATGCCTTTTAATTTTTTGTTCTGGAACATACCGTTTTAAGAGCAGTGGTAATTAAATAAATTACACAAAGTAATGTGGAGTAATGTGGTCTTTTTAACGCGGAGTGACCTTGAGAAAATCTCTAGATTATTTAAACCACATATTGACGTCTGGGAAAAATTTTAGCCGAATGGCGATGTAGGTGGGATAATTCCATCAAGGGCCGACACCTCCACCAATTTTTTCCATCCGTTCGCGTGCGGCTGGCCAGGACGTGGCTGGAGGTGGATCACTGTGTTGCCCAATTTCTCACAGGGCATGGTAACTTTAAAAGTAAATTATTTTCCTTCAAGCTTGTTGCCTCGCCTTTATGTCAGTGTTCTACATCTGACTGCGAATATATACAATCTGCACATCATATCTTATGGGAGTGTATTCTTTGGCAGAATGAACGCAATACTATGTTGAATAATGTACAGGCTGCATCAGGAGTTGTTTACTATACGGACCTTGTGGAAACTAGAAAAAAAATCCGTGCGTTCAAGCGTTTTTGCCTTACCTATTATTGGAATTAAACATAACAGATCACAATATTTTTTTTTTTATTATTGTTAGGCTTGCGCTTGACCACTATCACACCTGATGGTAAGTGATTATGTGGTCGACGATGTAGCACGCGACGACGATGATGACGACGATGTTAGGACCCATTAATATTAATGCTAATTTTTATCCGTGGTGCTAGGCAACTGGGCTTATCCCAGTTGTAAACGACCCTTTGTGCCTATTGGTCTTGTTTGTTTGTTCTGTCTCCTGCTTGATATGGAGGGAAGTGGAAATACGTAATTTTTTTTTCCTACTCCTCCATTTTTCTTTTCTGATTAATTTCGTTGCGGGATCCAAGACAGTTAAATTCATTCTCCGGGACGTCGTCGTCGAGCTTCATTGCCTCGGCGCTTTTCTGGTGGTCGCCACTGTTGATTCTGGCTTTCAGGATTTGCAGTGGTTTGGGAATAGTGCGGTGGAATAGAAAGAAAAAAAAACAAAAAAAAAAAAAAAGTAATTTGGCTGGGCCACCATTGCTCTCAATGGAAAATCGCTAAGGAGAAGCTTATACGTAAAGGCCATATTGCATCTTCAGATTTTTTCTTTAATTAATTTACGTAAAGCCAGTGAAAGTTACACGTGCTACAAGATCTTTAACGCAAATCAACGTTTTACCAACGTTTGTCATAAATTTAAATTCCAAGCATGCATTTAATTTTCATTTAAATTTCTAATTCTTAGCAGATTATTTCAAACTGTAATCTTTTGACTAATATAAAACATAGATTAGCCAGCTGAATGAACCATTTATTATTACTAATAAATGAACCATTCAGCCGTGATAGTTTTTAGATTTTGTTTTTCTCAATCCCCCCTAATATTTTTACGGAATCCAAGACAGTCTTTGATACTTTGAGCTCGTCGAGCTTCATTAGCTCGTCACTTTTCTGGAAGTCACTACTGATGATTCTGATTTTCAGGGGTTGCAGTGATTGGAAACAAACAGACGAGCTTGTTTCGATTAAAAAAAGTTTACAAACTAAAAGTCAACTAAACAAGAATCACACTCTCACAAGAAAATATTCTAACCCTCTTACAAATAAACGCGGAATAAAGTTATACCAAGTATAAACCTATGAAAATGTATGGTTATTCCTTTGTTATACCTGGTATAACTTTATTCCGCGATTATTTGTAAGAAGGTAAGAGTGTAAACAACCCGCAGTTTCACCGATTAGGAATATCCCATAAACCCTCAAAAGCTGGTCAACTACCAGAACCGTACACCACATTTTACAATGGCTACCGTGGCCAGTCGATTAGACATCTAGTTGGTCTTGGGCCATATTTGGGCCCACTGATAGTTATAATGCTAATAACAAGAAAACCATACTGTTGTGGGCTTTTGGCAGTACAGTTAGATTTAGTATATATTCTAGTTAGCAAACGTGGATTTACTTGTGGGAAAAGTGCTTTTACCGAAGTGTCTTGGACCATCATGAGAATTGATACAGTTTACCCTGCCTTGTTAGAGTTAGTGTAGATTCGATCTAGGTTGCGTTCTTTGTGCTGATACTGAACACAGGGGTCTTTTACTCGTAATGAGGTAAAAATACCACACTCCCTTGTCTTTTCCTCAAAAGTCCAGTAAACTATTGATGGTTCCCCCAACATCAAAAAAGAAAGCATCGTTCTCTGGGCTGGTCAAAGGGTTCTTGGGTTTTTCATCACAGAAAACTAAATAGCTTGTAACAGATAATTGATTTCGGATTTGTGTCATGTATTTTTGAAAAAGAATACATGAAACATTGAAAAAGAAATTGGTGTGCCTACACTTATTGTGAATACAGCCGTAACAGTAGAAAAAGTTATGATATTTTTTTTATTTTTTATTGTCAACTAAATAAGTGTTTATGGTTAGTTTGCCGTTGATAGATGTGCCATTCATTGTGACTCAATAAAATGCTAAAAGGAAGTGAATATAAAACCTATGATGATTCCAGTAAGGAAGGAGTTTATTACTTATTGGAATATTATTGTAATATAGATGTCCTGTTGACTGCTAAGTGCTGTATCTTTTTCTATACCCTTATTAGAATAGTCTCCATATTAAATGTGTATTGCTACATAAAACATTATATCGAAATCGGCTGCGTTTATGTTCTTAATTGGTCATTATTATATTAATTTAGTCTTGTTATACTTTTTTTACCTTTGTATAGATTCTTTTACCGATTATTTTGTGAATGTGTGAACATTGTAGACCTTCTAGATTTCTAGATGCTTGTTAACGTTTGTTACATTTTTATCTCGTTTTACTTTCTTTTTTTTTTCTTTTGTTTATTTAATATATAATCTTTTTTTTTTTAGTTTCTTACGACTTATTGTCGGGCCTACGTTGTCCCCCCATATCTAAGTACTAATGTTGTAACATGGCAATATTGTAAAACCAAACCATTTTTAAAAGAGTAACCGTGGAGTTTCTTGCCGGTTCTTCTCCATAGGAAACGACCAACCCGAACCGTGTACCTTTTTTCGACATTTTATTATAAGTGCCCATGTAGGCCTATCTGAAATAAAAAAAATGATTTTAGTTATATTTTTAGGGCACACCATCGCTAACACAATTTGCATCTTTCGCCTGCGTTTATTCCCTATTTCCAATTTCATTGGCCGGTGACGCAAGATTTTTTCTACCATAGATCTTTAAAATGATAAGCTTTCAACTCAGATACATATAGATCCCTGTTAGGTAGGTATGCATAATAGGGACATCTATTAGTCATGTAGTCGTTGTTACATCATCATCTCGACATTAATAGCCCGACTTTCCCTGCTGATGGACCGTTCTTTGTTTGGTTAGTACCAACATTTGTCCTCCTGTGCCATCCTCATTTCTTTTTACTCAGGTACCAACCTGTTATTTTGTTAGAAGCATCATCTGTGTCTCTCTCAGAGAGGAAACCTGTGTCCCAGCATTAAAATCTGATTACGCTATGCATCTTTTAAGAAAATCCAAGATCTTCTGTTCGCCAGCATCTGGCCCCACTGCAACTAGGCTTGCAGCGTTATCAGGTACACTACATTAGGTATTCAGCAGACAAGGTCGCCAGTTAATAAAATATCGTTGGTATAAGAAGGACTGTCGCGGAATGACAATCAAGTTGACAGTTAGTGCGAATTTGAATTTAAGTGCGGTTGGAACGTGAGGGGGGCGTGTGCATTGTTTTACGGGTTATATTAATTTATTATTGGTGGCTCGTGGCTAAACGATCAAACTGTGCGTAGATACGTGACCGAGTCTTTGCAAGCGCCACTGGTTGATTTTCGCTGTTGCTAAGCGGCTCTGCGGTCGATTGCCGGCATTTATAGTGCTGAAGTCTGATGAAGTCAACAATAGAACGAACGATATTTCATCACGCGCCATAAGATTATTATAGTACATTGTGATACAAGGGTGGAAAGTAGGTTATTGCAAACGAGCTGTCATTAACAAGCCCGAGCCGAAGGTGAGGGTTTTTAATGACACGAGTTTGCAATAACCTACACGCCCGTGTATCACACGAAATTTTTCAATACAGTTGTGGGAAATAGTAAAAACAAATCAAAGAATTAGATTTTTAATACACAAAAAAATAAAATTTTCGCACGTTTTTACAACTGGACATTTTTTTTTTACAACGAAAACAGCCTACACAGCCTATTCTATGTTGATGTGAAAATAATTAAATTGAAACTGGTAATTAAATATATTAAACAACCATTTAAAAGACTTTTGAGAATTAAATGCTAAAACGTACGGAATCATTCATTTTTCCTCGTATAAAATCTATTCCATTTTATTCTATGTATGAAAACTCCTTGCAACTAAACTTTTTTAAATTGACTTATAACTAAAGGCGCGTTTATGCAACTGGACATTTTTTACAACGAAAACAGTCTATACAGCCTTTTCGATTTTAGACAAATATTGATGTGAAAATAATTAAATTAAAACTGGTAATTAAATATATTAAACAACCATTAAAAAGACTTTTGAGAGTTCAATGCTAAAACGTACGGAATCATTCATTTTTCCTCGTATAAAATCTATCCCATTTTATTCTATGTATGAAAACTCTATGCTACTAAACTTTTTAAATTGACTTATAAATTTAAAACTAAACTGCAAAACTAATGATCGAGCTCGTAAACAAAAGTCACGACCGCGTAACAGAAAGATGCCTATGCGTAAGATTTAATTTTCGAATCATAATTATAGCCTCTGAAAGTACGCCATGTTTAACAACTGTATTGAAATAGTACATTGTGATACAAGGGTGGAAAGTAGGTTATTGCAAACGAGCTGTCATTAACAAGCCCGAGCCGAAGGCGAGGGTTTTTAATGACACGAGTTTGCAATAACCTACACGCCCGTGTATCACACGATATTTTTCAATACAGTTGTGGGAAATAGTAAAAACAAATCAAAGAATTAAATTTGTTAATTCACAAAAAAATAAAATTTTCGCGAGTTTATGCAACTGGACATAGTTTTTTTTACAACGAAAACATCCTACACAGCCTATTCGATTTTTGACAAATGTTGTTGTGAAAATAATTAAATTGAAACTGGTAATTAAATATATTAAACAACCATTTAAAAGAATTTTGAGAATTAAATGCTAAAACGTACGGAATCATTCATTTTTCCTCGTATAAAATCTATTCCATTTTATTCTATGTATGAAAACTCCTTGGTACTAAACTTTTTTAAATTGACTTATAACTAAAGGCGCGTTTTTGCAACTGGACATTTTTTACAACGAAAACAGTCTATACAGCCTATTCGATTTTAGACAAATGTTGATGAGAAAATAATTAAATTAAAACTGGTAATTAAATATATTAAACAACCATTAAAAAGACTTTTGAGAGTTCAATGCTAAAACGTACGGAATCAATCATTTTTCCTCGTATAAAATCTATCCCATTTTATTGTATGTATGAAACCTCTTTGCTACTAAACTTTTTAAATTGACTTATAAATTTAAAACTAAACTGCAAAACTAATGATCGAGCTCGTAAACAAAAGTCACGACCGCGTAACAGAAAGATGCCTATGCATAAGATTTAATTTTCGAATCATAATTATAGCCTCTGAAAGTACGCCATGTTTAACAACTGTATTGAAAAATATTATATCGAATGAGATAGATATATTTCACTGTAGCCTGATGAAGTTCACAAGAGTAGCACTAAAGTGCATTGAAAATGTTGAAAAATAATTTTAATTGAATTTTTTGTTGGATTGTAATGGTATTTTAATTGTATTTTATTGTGTTTATTTGAATGATAATTGGATTTTAATTGTATTTATAATATTATGATTGATTATATTTTGATTGTTATTTTAATTGTATTTAATGGTATTTTAAATTGTATTTCTATTGTATCTTTGTGGTAGTAGCATCGCATTGGCGTTGTAGCTGTTAAGGTGTTACTTACATAATTTTGAATAAATAAGTAAATCTTTTTAGCTTTAAAGTCTGACGAGATATATATATAGCACAAACGGAGGCTAAGAGTCTTATACTTTGATTGTGCGCAATGTAACTAAATGTGGAAAAAACGGCTGCGTACGACTGATTGGGTAATTTTCGATAGCAGCCCACGATCACAGTTTCTATTGATTATTTGCAATGGCAGGCTATTTATTACCTAACAATAAATAGGAAGATCTCTTACCCAGTTTGCGACAGCATAGCGCTTTTAATGTGTAACATATTCCAACTACTACCTGTACCTGCGACTTCGCTTCGCTTCAACTGCCTACCCTATCCTACTTACCTTCCTATTTACCTTCCTACCTACCCTACATACCTTCCTGTCTACCCTACCTACCTACCATTTTTTTTCTAGGTTCATCCTTTCGCGGAGAATCTTAACACCGCCACCGGTTTTTTAATATATCAATGATTCAAATGCATAACGCCCTCTATCGAAAACTGGAGTTCAACTGCCCGAGTATCTAAATTGCGTGTATTGTGACAATTTTACTTCTTGAACACTTTAAATTCATCTAACTTTTGATAATGTGAACCGATTGCGATGAAACAATACTAAAACTAAGTAATACTTCAAGTTACGCACAATTTTTATGTATAAAATTTATCTACATTGGTTTCGTACTTTATTCGTGATGCATGCACAACTAAAAAGACAAAAAGATAAAATGACAAAAAATAAAAAAGTGCTGGAAATGCATTCTGTTGGTTATCCTTTAACACCTTTTTTTTGGAAATATATTCAATGTAAAAAAAACTACTTTTCTACAGATATATATATAGAATATAAATAGATATATATATATAGAATAGAGAGAGCAGTGGTGGCTCAGTGGTATCGGCCGCGACTTACAAGTTGTAGGTCGTGGGTTCAAGCCCAGGCAGGCGCTTTACTTTGTGTAAATTATTTCATCACCACTGCTCTCAAAAACGGTGAAGGAAAACATCGTGAGGAAACCGGCATGTCCTAGAACCAAAAATTCGAAGACATGTGACATCCACCAATCTGCACTGGGCCCGCGTGGTGGATTACAGCCCATCCCCTCTCACAGAGAGGAGGCCTGTGTCCCAGCAGTGAGAACATTAATAGGCTGATGATGTGATGATATAGAATAGATAATATTATTCCAATAAAATACAGTACCTACTTACTAGGCGTATTTATTTACTCTGTGATGCAGTAAAACTTGAATCCACATACTTAGGAAGTGGAAACGCGCCGCTCCCTTATAAGGTCCGTTTAGTATGCACAGTGTTCCTATTACGTGGTAACACTGTGCATATTTGTTAGTCAGGGTTCCGCATGCGGCAGTTTGCATAGATATAGCCGGTAATGCACTTTGTATGAATCAGATGGACATAGGGACTTTGCGTGATTTTGTGTGACTTGATTGGTTCTTCGGATCTAGAAAAGTGATGTTCAGTCAGCGAAAACGATTGTCAATTTTTTTTAACAAAATATTAAACCGACTTCCAGTCCAACTTTAGTCGGTGTCTTTGGTACATGTTATTTCGTTTTTGACACCGACTTCCGAAAAGTTATTTTTCGCTTTGTAGTGTTTTGTTTTGGAAGTCTGTTTATTTTTTTTTGTTTAAAATATGTTTTTATAATACGTAGTGATAGTGATTCTATTCTATCGCTGAATTAGAGTTTTTAACTTACGCTCACAGAAACAAATATTGCACGTTCTTCCCCATATATAGATGAACAATTCGGAACGTGCAACTAGCTTCATCTATCTAAATGATGCACGTAACTTTGCGATCTCAATACCAAAACTTGTTACGCACAGGTGGATATAGGACTGCTTTGTTAAGGAAAAGTATTTTTGGTATAGCACCGGTTATTTTTACCCACATTCCTGATTCCATAAAAGAGGAATCAGTAACAACTTTAAAAAAGAAACTAATTATACTTCTATTAAATAAATGTTACTATTCCGTGTCGGATTTTTTAGCTGATAAATTTTAATTGTTTTGTATATTTTAAATGTTTGTATGTTTGATGATAAATTGCATCAATGTTTGCATGCCAAAATGGTAGAATGTACACACACATCACACACACACATCATCAGCCTAATAATGTTCCCACAGCTGGGACACAGGCCTCCTCTCTTTGAGAGGGAACAAGAATGAGAGTAGAATGTACAAGGATTCTTAATATTATTGTAACCACCTTATTGTAAATACATTCTGAGCAAATAAATAATATTCTATTCTATGATTTTATTGAAATAAATGCTTTGTGTTGAGTTTAGTATGTACAAGTAAGATGTGTTCCTGTAAACTCTCACATCACTAGTCACGTATTCCTGATCTTCATTACAAAGTACTATATTTCCCTAAGTAGTGATGCCCTAAGAAATCCTTCTTAATTCTACTCACCTCCTAGCCTATTAGGCAGGAATCAGGATAAGAGGAAATAATTAGTATAATAGTCATTAGCAAACTCAACCAGTTAAAACTAGACTTTTAAAAACAGAGAGGTTTACCAAAGGGTGACCAGATTATCTAGATAAGCAGAGACCTATGTAATCACTGTTATGTAGTAAGGTAGTTTTTCCAGTCTAACAACGATTTGGTTTTATTTGAAATCTCATGCTATTTTTTAACCAATTTCTGCCGCCAAGCAACGGTGCTGTAGTCCGGTGGTTTCAAAGGTATGTTTCAGTCAGTTTTTAACCCCGACAGAACAAGAGAGGTGTTATAAGTTTGACGTGTGTACCTGTGTATATGTGTATTTGTCTGTGGAATCAAACCTCCTAAAAGGATGACCCGATTTTGATTTAATTATTTTTTTTGTGTGTAACGTGACTTTATCGAAAGTGTTCTTAGCTATGTTTGTTACTTGTAATTGAAATACAAATAGGTACATGTTTGGTATTTGTAATTCAATTACTTCTCAAAAATTTAATTTGTAATTGGTATTTCAAATACCTGACGCTGAGTTATTTTGTAGTTAGTGTTTCAAATGCTTAAAAATACATTTGAACATAAATAAATTTAGCAAACTTATTAATGGGCGCGTTCTACAGAAAATAGCGCTCTATAGCTCTAATAAGCATAATGGTGACCACTTAATATGTCAATCACTAAAGTTGGCAACACTGCACCTGTACTGTACATCAAATTGTCAAGCATAAATATTGTATATGTACTGTATTTTTTAATTTGTATAACAAATACAAAAGAATAATAAATTTATTTTGAACTTGGTATTTTATACATATGCGAGATAGTATTTTGTAATTTGTATTTTAAATAAAGCAAAGCATGTATTTTGCCGAGCTCTGCTAGTTTGCAATAATGCTCACCTTGAAAAGTGAAGTGTGCTTTGAATGAGCTGTCATTTACTCTGATGAGATGCAAAAGATTGACATGCTCACTTCTTATAACATCATGGTGAGATTTTAATAGAGAAGACCAGAGTGGTTGGCTTTGCCTTTGGTACAGCTTAAACCACGAGCTTGAACTAAAAACAAAAAACGTTTTTACAAAAAAACACTACCGACTTCCAAATAAGAAATCTAGAAAGTGAAAAATAACTTTATTTTTGGAAGTCGGTGTCCATAACTTAAAAAATTTGTACCTACAAAAGACACCGACAAGTCGGTAGTATTTTTTTGTAATTTAATTTTTTAATTTTTCAATTTTTAGTTGTACCTACCTAATAGGGAAGTAGTTAAGTCAGTACCTATAACGCCAGAATAGATTACCCGAATAACATGAAACTTGAATATAACCGGTGAAATGAGAGATCTGCATACCCCTTTCGAGCGTACTGGCGTGATAATATGTTATGAAATAGTATAAACAATAAACAGGCATGCGATTACAGCAATCCCGACAGATTTGCCGTTATTTATTGAAGAGTTCTGTTATATACCTCCGAAGTTCTTTATCAGATCTTCACCAAATTAAAATGGGACCAATTTCGGAATATACTCTTTCAAACAAAAAAAATATTTTCATATCGGTCCATAATTGACGGAGATATCGGTGAACATAGATAAAAATAAAAAATACAAAAAAAACATACATAATGTCGAACATAGAACCTCCTCCTTTTTTGGTAAGTCGGTTAAAAAATACATATTTAATACGTAAGTAAGTACCTACATATAATGTAGACAAACACATTCGTCTCAAAATAGACCCTTCATTTAAGTCACGATATTCCCTTGACAAGTACAGAATAACATGGAAAAAATCTTATAAGGGCTAAAGATTGTACACACGAACTCATTTAGCGGGATGTGTTTTAGATCTTATCGTGTGCTTCGAGCTTTATGATCACCGATTATATAGAGCGCGGTGTAATAATGAAATATTGTCGCGTGATGGTTCTGTAGGTTAAAAAGCATTGTATGATAAAGTTTATTTTTAATAATCTACGAAAAACGAACTAGAAGTCTTCCTTGAGAATTGGAATAAAGTAGCGCTTTATATATTCTTGAACGAAAGGAAAAATTAAGGTAAGTAAATTTCATCCGCGGTAAGACAAGTCGCGCTGGTGTAAATAATACCTACAAATATATGGGAAGACTTTTTGTTTTTGGGACCACCCCACCGCACTATTCCCAAACCACTGCAATCCCTGAAAGCCAGAATCAACAGTGGCGACCACCAGAAAAGCGCTGAGGCAATGAAGCTCGACGAAGTTCCAGAGAACCAATTTAACTGTCTTGGATCCCGCAACGAAATTAATCAGAAAAGAATAAAGGAATAGGAAAACAAAAACATAATTTCCACATGAGTCCTTCTTTACATGGGAAGACTGTAAACATAATTTTCGAAATCTGGGATGGATTGAAAGCGGATGGTGGTTTTGAGCCGATATTTGGGAGACACCTTTATCCAGAACTGACACAATTTCACTTTGCCCGACGGGGATTCGAAGCCAAGACCTCATACTCTGCATTTTTCAATAACTAGACCAATAAGGAAGTTCTATCCAGAAATGGACTGTCGTTTGTATAACGTATGAGTATATTCACGTATATTCTTATAATGGGATGTAAAGAATGTTTTAGCACCTAGATGCTGAATATTTTTTATAATTAAATTATAATTATTGTTTTTTTATGTATCTTTGAGATTCTCGGACCTTTGAAAGACATATAAGAGGCCGAAACCAACACGCAGAGGCCTTGTTAGTCATGTAGGATGAAATGTGATACCAACCGGCGATTATCCCTGTGTGCACTAGTTACTACACAAGAGCACCCAAGGACAATCCCCGGCTGGTGCAGGACTATTGCAGAATATGGAAACAAAACACTTTGGGCTATGGGTTTGGAAGGTTTCGTGGATCGATTACCTAAAACTACAGAAGGACCCTGGCCCCTGTTGATCTACACGGCCACAGGGGATGACTTGCACACTCAATTAATGCCCCCCCCATAAACAGTCGCTAGCACTTTAGTGACTTAGCGCCAAGGGGACAACATATACGGAGGTGTTTGAGGAGTGGAGAGGTATGCCACGGCTATCTGGACAATCCCGGAAGTACGGTCAAGATCCCTACGAGCATCTTACTGGGTTAACTTCCTTCCTTCGAGCACGTTTGCTCTTGCGAATCTTAACTCAAGCCAGCCAATTAAGGCAAGAGAGAGGTGGGAACTCTGTTCGCCGTCAGTGTTCACTTTGACCGGCCAATGAAAAAACTACTGACTTAATTTTTCCTACTCCTGTGTTATTCTTTTCTGATTAATTTCGTTGCGGGATCCCAGACAGTTAAATTCATTCTCCGGGACTTCGTCGAGCTTCATTGCCACGGCACTCTTCTGGTGGTCGCCACTGTTGAATCTGGCTTTCAAAAGTTGCAATGGTTTGGGAATAGTGCGGTGGGATTGTACCAAAAAGAAAACGCAGCTTGAGCTGCGGGTGGCAGATAGTCTATTATAAATCTCTCTCTATCACTCAGAGGTTTGTTGGGATAACTCGGCTACTTTATACATGAACTTTTATATGTTGTTTTTGATCCGCAATAAATAATTAAGCCGCCCAGTGGAAAAATAACAGTCTAGAATTACAATAATATGACAGTAAACCCACAAAATGAATCACAATCACGCAAGCGAACCCACACAAAACGTCAGTCTCACGTAAATCACTTAGGACCTTGGCAGAACCCTAAGTAGGTACCTAACTACCTACAACATGTAGGTGGTTAGGTCTTATAGCCATAACTAATGGGTAAACCGATTGGTCGCTTAGCTCAAACGTGCCGACGATGTGGGCTGATTTTAATTATGCTTTACCCTTGAAGGAAACGCTGGAGATACTGGTTTTTGTGGTAATATGGTTGAAAATAACATTGAAATGATGGTGATGGTATGGTTTGGTGGGAAGAAGAGAGGATGGTGAATGATGGGATACTAGGTTCGATTACAATGTGAAGTTTACTTGTGACTGCTGAGCTCTAGGTTTTACGTTCGATTCCTTGTTAGGGAGAAGTATCAAGATTTTGTTAGCAGCCCAGTTTTGTCAATGGAATCGCCCTTTTTGTGACGCTGAAATATTACCGAAACTAGAGCGTTACTGTATAGTGTACATTTACCAAACTTCTTAAAGAAGATTTAGAATAGTTTTATTCCGTAGCCGCTCTTGAACTCGATCTCACCTGATGGCCCGAAGATGCTCACTCTTGCCTTGAAGGCTGATTCTTGCTTTGGTGGTAGGGAAAAGTAAATCTGTAAAAAAGTCGTCACTAACAAAAACACATCGAAAATATTGGCAAAAAAACTAGCCAGGACGTTAAAAGATAACCCAACAGAACCCATTGCCCATTTTTGGAATTTTTGTCTGTTTAGTTGTGCACGCTTCACGTAAAATGTTCGAAATCAATGTAGATAACATTTATACATAAAAATTGTGCGTAACTTGAGGTATTACTTAGTTTTTATTTCATCGCAATCGAAAGATACATGAATTTAAAGTGTAAAGAAGTAAAATATCAAAACAAGCAATTTAGATATTCGGACATTTGGACTCCATATTCGATAGATGGCATTGTGCATTTGACGTCATTTTCTGAATGGTGGTGTTTAAGATTCACCGCGGAAGAATGACCCTAGAAAAAAAAGTGGTAGGTAGGATGGGTTAGGTAGTGTAGGCAGGGTTGTCAGTTAACGGGATTGAAGCCGTGGGCACAGTTACTCATATAATAAATGTAGAAGGACAATGTGTTTCATTGACCATGGAAACTTCCTCTTTCTAACATAACAAATTCAATTAAAAGCTAAGTATTCTCGTGCCATATTCCGTAACCTTCAAAAGTGAGGGAGTCCTCAGCACTGGAATGTCATTAATGCCAGGCGTAATATGGTGGAACAAACTTTATTTACCACCACCTTCCAATATCCCACACCTAAAGTTCAAGGTGTTAGGGTTCAGAATTGAATGGTTGGTAGTTTTTTAACTGCAAAGTTAGTGTGGTAATGTTATAATAGTGCAAATCAGTCCTCGTGATCGGGGTATTACATTGTCGTGCAATGAATGCATATGCAACTGAGCTGTGGACGGTTTTGTACTCGTGCTTTGTGGTTTGTGGATGGAGAGGTAATCTCGTGCTTTGGATGCAAGAGATAAGGAAGGACATCAGCAGTGACTTTTGGAGATAAAATTGGTTTAAATGCATCTTGACCACTAGATATATTCCTAGATCATCATCTAGTTCGCCTAGAGGCAAAAAACGGATTGCTTAATATCTGATTTTCATCAACTTACAAAACACACTCACTCGTCACTTTTATTTCTATATGTATATTTCTTTTTCCTTTTTTTTTGTTTAGGTACCTCGTTTTTATATAGGTACCTCGTATAAATTGAAAATTTAATTGTGATTTTGTGTCTTGTGCTATGTCTTTTGTGTGCACTAAATAAATGTTTAATCTATCTATATAACCAACCCGTGTACGTGTTTTGCAAAAACAAAAACATAAAATTGTGTAAAGATTATAATTTGTAGGTCTATTAGACAAATTTGTCTAATCACCGTATCGTTATTGGCAGACAGAAAGACATCTTATCGGAGTCCACTGCCTCTTTCATGTTGCTCTACAATTCCTATGCTGCTCGTCGGTCTTCCGCATCTCGACAGATTAGCTATCACAGTCCACTTCTGGACATGGGCCAAGTTGCTTTACAACACACAGGTTTCCGCCATCTGCATCCAGTATGTCCTTTCCATCTATAATGGATGAAATATGTGAATACTATATGCAATATTATCTTTTGTTGACTTATTTAGAATTTGTAAAGAACAAAAGAGTTACTACTCACTTACAACAAAGGAAAACCAGACTTACTATCATGCGTTCTGAATCATTTTCTGGTTAAACTTGTCATCATATTATTATGATTCATTGCCCTCCTTACCGATTACAACAAAGGATGGACCGCTTTATCTGAAAGGTATTAATTTGTCGTTTTCAGACAATTATACAAGGGTAACATCTTGCGATTGTCGAGGTGGTTTCGTGGATGGGTGGTCTTTTCCTTCATTACACACCACAATTCCTCCGTGGCTCGGGTGGTACGTAAAGCCGTTGCTACCGGCTGTCCTTTGTAGATTTTTGGTAATAGTTACGGGTAATAAAAATCCTGAAAGTTTTCCAACCAAACCCAGCAAAGGTATCGTGCTACCCAGTAACTGAGTAATGTAGGTCAGAAAGGCAGTAATTCCATAAAAAGTACTGATTATACAGCTACATTCGTGTTGTGTTCGATTCTTAGTTTTATCATGTAGGTAGGCATAACAATTTACTAACGTTTCCGGGTTGATGATGATTGATCGATTAATTAATTATTTATTATCCTATGACGTGTTAAAGACTAATAAAGCAGACTGTTTAATGCAGTTGCCCATTACAATGATAAAATTCTATTTTAAAGACTGATACAATAAATTGAAACCATAATTTCTGATGCAAACAAGTCATCATTCTGTCATAATCCCTTTCCGGATGACCAACATAACTTGACATCTTAAAATGACGCTAGTTGCAACGACATGAGAAATATCGTACATATAAATTTAGTTCCACATTTAGCCACGGCTCAAGATAAAATGGTCATTATAACATGATGTTATAGTCATAGAACACACGTAATTTCTAAGAACTAGTACTTAGATAATTTATATAATTAAGAACAATGTAATTGTGTACGTTGCACGTTTTCATCAGCCGTCAATTTGGCTTCATTGCATCTTCGTTCCTCTCAGATATTTCACTTAATCGTTAAGACATTCATGTCTTATGATATTAGATTTGAATGAGAAGTACTTTTGAATTTAGGGCTGCCAACTATCTATATTTATTTTGATCTCTCTTATTTGTACGCCAATAAATAGAAAGATAAGATACCTACTCTACTCTATTCTCTTAATGGTTCATAATTGACTAAGGTGTATCTTTGTGCATAGATACAGTTAGAGTAACTCGAGCTTAAGATTAAAAAAGGCCAAGATTATATCGAACTTGTGCCTCCGGGAGTTTTTTTATTTTTATTATAGATAGGCTCGCACTTGACCACTATCTCATCTGATGGTAAGCGATGATGTGGTCGACGGTGTAACACGCTTGCCTAGAAGTAACCTATGCACTCTTGACTTAAAGACCCCGAGGTTGTAGCTATCTGGAAACACAGACTGCGGCAGGGAATTCCACTCCTTAGCTGTACGCATAATGAAAGTATTTCCAAAACGTTTAGTGCGTATGGGTGGGATGTCCACCATGTACCGATGGCGCATCGCCGTACGTCTTGTAGTCCGATGATGAAACGGGCTAGATCATGCAATTCCATCGCACATACTCCGAAATGCAACCAATAAAAAACCGACAAGCTGGCAACTCGACGACGATGTTCAAGGTTCTGGAGCTTTGACTCGACCAGTGCCTCATTGCCGATGAGCCTCTTGGCCTGTTTTTCGATCGACTCTAGTGCATCAAGCTGGTACTTGGCAGAACCGTCCCAGAGATAAGAACAGTACTCCATGCAAGATCGAACCAGTTGAGCCTTTTCGACTTCGATGACCACATCGGCCAAAAATCTGATAACATGGTAAAATCGAAGCAAAAGGCACAGGAGGACACCGTGGATTTTTAGTGGGTTGGAGTCCCGCATAAGTGCGCTATTTCCCCGTGGTAGCGCAGTATGCATGAGCATTTTGCAAGCTAAAATAAAGGAGCAAGTGGAGAATTATCATTATAATTAGGATCTTGAAACCATGAAGTGGATACGACCTAGAATCGAGGAAACAATTTAGCAATATAGGATAAAACAATATAAATATAATATACGCAAATCAAAGTTTCCTAAGCTGTTGAAACCTAAGAGATTATCATCTTCAAGCAGTGCCAGCCCTAAGGACTAAAATAAAACGAAACTTGATCCGTACTAAGAGTTTATTACAAGCAGTTCTAAATGAGCTCTTTGTACTGAAATGTATTTAAATGTTCTTGATATAGAATGTAAAGGCGATACGTGTATCCATACATATCTGAATATAAGTTGATTTCAATCTATTTTTGGAGTGAAGAGATAGAATATATGAAAATATCAAGTAAGAGTGGTTGAATCTAATACAATGGAAGTAAGGTGGCATAATAAATGTGAAAATAAGATTAATAAAACATTCTAATAAGAAATCTAATCTATCAATAGGTCACACACAATGTTTGTTTGCCTAGTTACTACTTCCTGAAATCCTTCCAAAAGAAGCAATATATGACATAGCATCAGATCAACACATCCAGAGTGCCATATGCATTCATTATGGCGAAAAAATTAACGGTTTCTGTCAGATTTAAAATTAGAATTTAAATTTAAATGTCCACGTCTACATGATAGCTGGTTCTCGCGTCTTCACTCTTCTGCCCACAAATAACCTGCATGTTTTTGGTATAAAAAGTACCCTATGACACTCAGCGTTGTTGAGCAGTGGTGGTCCAGGGAACAGTGGCGGCCCTGTGGTAACAGCTCTGACTTATGCGCTTTATTTTGTGTAAATAGTTTCATCCCACTGCTCTAAAATGGTGAAGGAAAACATAGTGAAGAAACCGGCATGTCCTAGAACAAAAATTCGAAAACATCGCAAGCAGTCTTCCAACCCGCACTGGGCCCGCGTTGTGAATTAGGGCCCATTCCCTCTCTCAGAGAGGAAGCCTGTATCCCAGCAGTGGGAACATTAATAGGCTGATGATAACAAAGATAGTTCAGATGTAGATTACTTTCAGCCACACCAACAAACAAAACACCATGTCCCACATTATAACACCACAGCAACACTCAACAGTAGCTAACTCATCGCCATAATTACTGCATAAAGCGTTAATTGAGGTCACATCCATTGAGCCAGGGACTCAAAATAAACAGTTTGTTGAGCATTAGGGTCATCGCGATCAAATGCAGTTCGTGCTCGCTAATTGTTAGAATTCATTACGAAATTGTCATGGAGTTAAGTACGATGTAGAGTATTAGGGTCCTAATATGGCATGCAGTATTTTAGAAAACGACTAGCTTTCATACAGGTGACAGATACGATGTTACAAATCAAAGCCGAACATTATTGCTGGTAGTTTTTAGCCTGATATAACAGCAAGTCGCGGACGTATGAATGAACTCCAATATACTACTAACAGCTTTTAGCCTGATATGTATATATATATGTTTGATAGCAACCCTATTGCTCCTTAGGTACAGTCGACCGAGGGTCAGTGATAGTTTACCCAGTTACTGGGTTGTGGCGTTATCTGACCTCCACAACAGCAGTCAGGCAGCCAGTCGATGTAAAATACTGGTACTCAGGTGTCCAACTGGAACTGGAAGCTGATCCTAACATACATAGTTGGAAAAAAGAGATCAGTTTATACTAAATATGTTATCCCGACGTGTTTCCTACTGTAAATACTTATATAATTGAGGTAATATTCAGTCTTAAGTAAAAAGTTTTCAGAATGTCGTCTGATTTGATTTCAGGGAAATTTCAGTTAGAAGAACTAAATTCCAATAGGAACGACGAATTCTTGACTCTTATTTGATCTAGTTTTTAAATATTTCTGTACAATATCAGCTTAGTCGTACAAGACTCTTATTGGACTGCAAATAACCTGTGAAACACATACTATTATGTTAACTATTCACTATTAACAACAGGTTCAACATTGAGAGAATTCGTGCAAAAACATTCTTCCACATTGTTGTAACAAACGCAAACTGGCACCAATTGTTTAACTCAATGAATGTGAGATTAACCGTGGTGATATTGCACTTTATTACTACCATAATTGGCACTGGATTAGATGGATTAGTCAAGAATTTTCTCTATTACAATAACCAATGGATGGGCTGAAATACAGAGTAAGAGAGATTCGGTCGCCATAGTCATAAGGTTGCACCACTCAATCGGCCGGTAGGTGGAGAAGTAATCATATAGTAAGAATGATGATAAATGCTTTTTTCCACTTCCTTGTCTATTAAGTACATAACACATTTCCTAAGAAATTCGTTTCAAAACATGAACAAAAAAACGAAACAAAATTACATAATAACAGTTACGAAATTACTTTTGTATGGCTTTTTGATATCATTATGTAACTGGCAGAATGATACTGAACCTGTTACCTCTCGAAAAAGCGCGCGTTGATTGTGTGTATAGAGTCTGTGGTTTTTAGTCTGAACGTTTCTAATAAATTGTTGTTGGAACTTATTTGCATTTAATTAAGTAAGCTCATCAGGTAGTGGAAAAAAAATCGTTCGTGTCTCCCATAAAAAGGCTTTATTTTAACACTCGCATGTAGATAAATTGGCTACATCGCTCGTGTTAATATCGACTTTTTATGCTCGACACGAAATGTACTATTTTAAAATCCATTTGACAAACAATTAGAAATTACTAGCGACCCGCCCGGCTTCGCCCGTGACTCATTATACACAAAAACCTTCATCGCTTTTCATTCTTTCAATTGGTGAAACCGCATGAAAATCCGTTAAGTAGTTTTTGAGTTTTTTCGCGTACAGACGCGACGGGGGACTTTATTTTATAATATGTACTGATGTTTTCTTATTTCTTCGTGTTTTTCTAATTGAGCTTCATTGCCTCGGTAATTTTGTAGTGGTTGCCAATTTTGATTCTGCTTTCAGGAGTTGCAGTGGTTGTTCATAGTGTGATCAACCAAAAAGCTGTTAAAATCTAATCCAATTAAATATCTCTGATTGATTTACAATTCCATTTGATTACTGCATAATGTTTTATGACCTATCAATAAATTGTATTCTAGTTAAAATAAAATGTACTTATAATGGAACAACTTCATTAAACTGTGATATTTTATTCTAATGTTGTCGTTGTATTAAACTACATAGTTAATCAGTACTTGATTCGTGTTTATTAATTTTATATAAAACTATTTAATAGTTACCTACCTACATACATACCTTTTTTTTTTTTTTCGTGGTGAAATGCTCATACATACATATCTACACATTATTTTTTATTATTATATTGATAAGGGGTTTCGCCACTTAAAAAATTACATGCAAATCTACAATTATACTGAAAAATTGTTTCAGCTTTCTATTCAATATATGTCTCAAAATTTGAAGATATCAAACACATTTTGTACAAATTATATTATGAAAAAAGAACCTTTGGGGGATGCCGTAGAACATTCCAAACCAAAATGTTTAACAAACTGTAGTCAGTAAACACTTACATATTAGCATTACAGTGCAGTTCCATTGTATTAAAAAATTCACTATTCATCATATTAATTTCTGTGTTTTCATCTTTCAGGTACTAAATCTAGTTATCCACAGAATTGGAGAAGAGGTAAGGAGAGGTAAGACAAATTTAAGGACCTTCCATCGTTTTAGTGCCGTAAAACGGTTACTTTCTTAAGCATACTCCTTAGTAACTGCTAGGTTATTTTCGAAAAAAATTGATATTTATTATTGAATAGAATATAATAGGATAAAATAGATTACTCTTTATTATGTACACCATATAAGTACATAATAATGAGTGAGTGTGTGTGAGTGGGTGTATTATTGATTCATATACATTGATTCATATACATTATTTGTGAAACAACGTTCTTTTGTGTAACTAATAGTTTTGCTTAAAAAAATAATTAACAACTCGATATTTTTTGGCTACTTTATATACTAGATACTCCTCCAAAACGACATGGATGTTTTTTTTTTTTTTTTTACACAGAAACATTGATGGTCAGAATTTTATCATAATTGAAATAGCATATGTAAATCAAAGAATATTTTGCAAACAAAATAGACTTTTCAAAAGGAGGTTCAATATTGATATTCTAGCTCCGAGCGGGTACGGCTACTTCTGCGTTAACATTGGGGTATATATGCGCGAAATAAATGGCAGAAGCTTCATAAGCTGGGTACTCACTTAGCAGTGTAGCATGTAATGTATCAGATACGGTATCAAGTGAGTACGTAGGCACGAGCCCGCTGCGAGCCGCTAGCGCGTGGAGCGCTGTGAGCTCGCAGTGATACCGCCACTCAACACAAAGGCGGCTCGCAGTGTGCTCGTGGACGGCGACACCACAGAGTACATTGAAATATAGGACGACACGACCGCTTGTGTAGTGAGTACGTAGGCGCGAGCTACGCTGGACGCGCGTCGTGAGCACTGCTGATCCGGCAGCTCGTAGCTAGATACGCGGTGGACCGTGGACGAGCCGTACCCACTTGCAGGTTGATACAGTATCTGAAACGTTACATGCGATACTGCTAAGTGAGTACCCAGCTATAGAATTGAATGCCCACAGTTCAACAGTTTGGAATACTGCTTTTCAGACCCGAAGCTACGAGTATGATTAAAAGAATTCACTCGAAAACTCAACAACAACAACAACAACACTCGCAATCGACAACCGGATTCTATACCATTGGACCAATAACATAAATAAATCAAAATTATAAAATATTCTAGAAGTGATTGTCCGATCAAACCTTACAAAAAAGGATTATCATAAGTCATTTATTCATTTGTATAACATAGGTACAATAAGAATGGTATATACAGGTAATAAAGAGTGCGCTATGTTATGCCAGAGGGCGTACAAATAATGTTTGCAAGTAATTAAAATTAAATTAAGCCAGCTAAATCTCAATAATTAAATAAAATAACCCTGGACAATAAAACAACAATTATACCAAATTAATAGAAATCAATGTCAATGTAAATATCACATCACATCACATCATCAGCCTATTAATGTTCCCACTGCTGGGACACAGGCCTCCTCTCTGTGAGAGGGAATGGCCCGCGCGCGTGGTGCCTTTGTTGAAAAGATTTTTTCAACAAAGGCACCACGCGGGCCCAGTGCGGGTTGGTGGATGTCACATGTCTTCGAATTTTTGGTTCTAGGACACGCCGGTTTCCTCACGATGTTTTCCTTCACCGTTAATATCAATAGAAATCAATGTCAATAAAAGAGAAACAAATAATAATAGGAACAATAATATAAAAAAAAAAACAAACAAAATGTCAAAACAGTACATGTCAAGACAGACTAAAAAATCAGATAATAAGGCTATGTCAATATAGGTAAAAATTACAAATGTCAATATTCAATTCTAATGTCAATATCCAATATTAATATACAATTCTAATGTCAATATACAACACTGATATCAATATACAATACTAATGTCAATATACAAAATTATTTATAAGTACAAACAGTCATGTATTTCATTAGCATGTCAACATTCTATCATTAGATTTTTGTCTGTTAAAAATTCCGAAAAACTGTAATATGCTTTGCTTACCAGTAAGGATTTTAGCCGTTTCTTAAATAAGCTCACGTTCAATTCTTTGATTGACCGCGGTAAGTGGTTAAATATGACTGGCACCATACAAAATACACTTTTATACATTAATGCTGTGTGGGACCTTCTTACGCATAAGCTACTGTTATCTCTTCGACTTCGGTCACTAATGTCCGACATTTTTTTAAACAATAAATGACAATTGAATTATCTCAATAAATGACAAAAAAAATCTTATTTTAATTAATCTGTCTGGTCCTTAATGATACTTTTAAGTGAAGATTCGCAAACTGTCTATTGTTTATACTGGCTTAATTATCAACTTTATACATTAGCTTCTTTATTAACGTTATTAGTGTTATTACGAGCTATTGAAAGGTCTTTCTTGTTGAGAATTTTTATGATTATCATTTCTTATCATGAGCTCAACTGTAAGCATTAACTGCATTTTTAAACATGGTTACTGCTTAATACAGTCTGTGAAAACGTGATTTTATTTCAGCTTTTCTGCCTCGCAAATCTTCATTAACGTTAATGGCCTATAGTCTATTGAAGGGGCCTTAAATGCACCACGAAAAATTGGCAATTTTAAGTGGCAGTGGGCAGGGCACTTTGCTTGCAAAAGTGATGTTCGAAGGGGTCAAAGGGTTCTGGAGTGGCGACCGCAAGGTGAACCGATGACTTGGTTAGGGCCACGAGTTGCGGGAACCACAGGCCCGTGTAATGTAATGACGCTTGGGGAAGGCCCATGTCCGGCAGTGGACGTCAATAATGGACGTGTGACGTCAAGGTGATGCATAATAATTCCCTTTAACTAACTTGGATGTTCACTTTTGCTGGTATTCCAAAAGAGACAAATAATGTTCCAAGTACATATACATACAAACAATATTGATTTTCAATACTCTAATTTAAAATCTTGTACTATTTTCAACCGACTTCAAAAAAGAGTAGGTTTTCAATTCGATTGTATATTTTGTATGAATGAGTGAGAGTTATTAAAAAAAAATAAACCGGCTAAAAAGATTTATCAACAAACGCAATTTGACCAACTTGTTTTATTCATTGTTTTCAATCACATTAGGCCTGCATAAGTTATCCCATCAATATTTATAACCCATGCCTCAATCTCTATTAATGGCCATTGGGCCTGGACAAGTGAAGCCACTAGTCAGAACATGTCTCATCCAAGAAATCATTTACATCGGCGTGTGGATCGCGGATGTGCCAAACATGGACATTTATAGGCATAATATCAAGCTTGGGGATGTTTTGTTAGATGTCTGTTTGTATGTTTGAGATGGGAAGGTAATTTTCATAGACTACCCTGAATTACTCTTCCTGTTAGCATAAAGGTACTTGCTCAGTGTAAATCTTCTGAATCTACGTAAGATGTATGTTTGTTCGTTTGATACAAAGTTTTAGTGATGATGATGAAGTCGTAATACCCAGTCATCTAGCAATATCCTTTGATTAAGGAAAAGAACAGCTAAGTTTTATATACAAAACTAGGGAAGTTCAATTCCTTTTAGCCTTTATTGCAAAAAATTATTAAATACAGCATTTAATAATTTTTTACCAACTTCGAAAAAATGGAGGTAATCAATTCGACGCGTATGTAATATTGTTGGAATTACACAATATACACATATACGTGTGCCAAATTTCATAAGTGTATGTATGTATATTTGTATGTTTGTCCATGCATTTCTCCGAAACTACTTATCGGATCATGATCATTCTTTTTTGTTGGATTACGTATCTCTTAACTAAGGGAACAGAGCAAGTTTCATCAAAATCAGTTCTGCAGTTTTCAAGATATGGAACATACTATCGAATAAGGAGTACGTTCGACAAACAGCACGAGTGTGTAAATTTACTTATAACTGCTGACCCACGGGGCTTCGCTCCCGTCAACTGGCTACCCTGACTACCCTGCCTACACTGCCAACCCTGCCTACTCTACCTACCCTCCCTACCCTGCCTACCCTGCCTACCCAGCCTACCCAGCCTACCCTGCCAACCCTGCCTAGCCTGCCTACCCTGCCTAGCCTGCCTACCCTGCCTACCCTGCCTACCCCGCCTACCCTGCCAACCCTGCCTACCCTGCCTACCCTGCCTACCTAATAATTTTTATGTATCATCCATAGTTGTACAGGCAACATTTTGCTACTTTGGGTTACATTATTGCAATTTACATAAGGATCTCAAATTTTTTTGAAAATATATTATAGCCTATGACACTCAGAAATAATGTAGCTTTCTACTGGTGGAAGAATTTTCAAAATCGGTTCAGTAGATCCTGAGATTACCTCCTACAACGACACAATTCACAAACTTTATTTACCTCTTTATAATATTAATATCGATGGGTATTTTTTCAATCCTTAAGGTGCCTTACTATAGAACTTGCTCACTTTTTGGTGATAGGGTACTTAATTAGCACAATGTTTTTGTACATTGCTTCGTGTTTATTCGTGCAAGTCGAAAATTATTCCACGGGAATGTACAACCAGGGTAATAAGTATCCTTTGACCTAATCCAGGTCAAGGTCTACCCATGTGCCAGACTTTTACAGTAAGAAGAAGAACTAGCAAGAAATAAAAGGCTGACGTTTTGGGCACTGACCCATATTACTGTCAACTTTGAAATATCGTTGAATTTCAGCCAAATATAAACAATATCAACATTTATATGAAAATTCTCACACAAACCCACGGCATGTAACTAGTCAACAAACGCAAGTCCAGCGACAATTACTAAGTAGCATTGAAATTTGTTCTAGCTAACTCAGTTTCCGAGATTTGCGCTCACAGACTCACAGATAGAATCCGGAAAGGCATGCGACTCGTTTAGTTTACTCTGGACGGTTGGCAAAAAAGTAACTGTCAACATTAAAAGTGGTGTTTTGAGTTTGAGGAACAACATGGTAGTGATCACGCACGCAACCCTTACCTCTCCCTCTCTCTTATCTCTTCTCTCTCTTGAGTGTGTGGTCTTAGGTTCGATTCCCAGATCGGGAAGATGTTGTTAGGTTTTCCACCAGGAATTTTACTGTAGCAGCCCGGAGTTTGCATTTTGTGTCTAGCCGATTGCAGACTTCTCGATTTTTTTGGGTTCGGTTCGATTGGTAGTATTGGGTATTTTCTTCAAGAATTTATCTGCTCGAAGTCTAGTTTTTGCCCAGCCAAAGGAAGACTCGCCCAGGCTCGCATTTACCTACTGTCTCACCTGACGTGTTCGTGAAAACACTGTTTTTTGAATTCGTTATCTGAAATAATATCACCACCTACCGATTCATTTTCTGTGTTTTTTTTCGATCTTTTTGCTATAACTCACGTTTCTTTGCTAACCCTACCACCTCCACGGACAGCAGCGCAATCAAGATCCCTGTTCGATTGAGTTATGATGACTAGCGAGCGGCGACGGAATGTAACCGCGGCAGTTAGACGCAACCCTTACGATTTTATCCGTGCCCACAATAATAGATTGTGGAGGCGCTTGATTAGGTTAGGTTCTGTTAGATGATAGCTCACAACATTGCAATTAGAAAATGGAGGGTTGATTTCGTTAAGCGATAAAGGTAAAGCTTTTGCAATTACAAAGGATTGTGGTAATTTTTTTTAATCTTCGTCATACTTGGATGAGGTACAAAGACCCGTCTGTTATAATGACACGTCAAGAAATAAGGATATTTCTGTCTTTTTTTTTGGGACAATCCCACCAAACTATTCCCAAACCACTGCAACTCCTGAAAGCCAAAATCAACAGTAGTGACCACCAGAAAAGCGCCAAGGCAATGAAGCTCGACGAAGCTGAATTTAACCGTGTTGGATCCCGCAACGAAATTAATCAGAAAATAATAAAGAAGGAGTAGGAAAACAAAATTGATAATTCTGTCTATCTAAAGTCATCTATGGTGAAGGATAAAATCGTGAGGTAAATGTCCTAAAAACAAAAATTCGAAGACATGTAACGTCAATCAACCCGCACTGGGTCTGCGTCGTGGATTGCAGCCCATTCCCTCTCATAGGGTGGAGGCATGTGTCCCAGCAGTGGGCGCACATTAAAGACGTCAAAAGATAATATTGGAAGCTATGCTTAAGCTATCATTTCCAAGCAGGAAACCAAAATCACATGGATAATTTGAGACTAAAAATAAACACCTGTTACTTAATATTCCCACAAAATAAGATACTGATGAAAGAAAACAAAAGTGGTTTCAAAGTAAACTTTTCACTATCAGCGATCAGTGTTATCGTGGAACGTAAGTCTGATAGTGTCGTAACGATACTATTGACTAACAATAGTTGATTGTGGACACCTTGCCTTTGATACAAACTAGGTAAGAGCAACTAGGTATTTGTGATAAAACAAGTAACAGATCAGATCGAAACTGCAAACAGTAAAATAGTAAACGTTATCAATTAAACTGCAGGACACTAAAACATTAAAATCATGTCAGTCAATACAGTGAATGAAAGCAACCTTTAAATGACAGCATTGTGTCTATTTCTTGGACTGGTATGGATCATTTTATTTTTGTTAAGCAACCAAGATAGGGTATATTCTCAAAAATACATCAGTTTTGTGCCAAATGTTTTTATCTTGAGCTTAACATATTCCATCTATTATAATGAATTATTCAATGCGATAATTATCTTGAAAACGTAATTACAGTATCACCATCCAATGTTGATGAAATATATAATATATACGCTTACCGTAACAATCTGACTGCACCCTTACGAATTACGATGATATCAGTAACGATCATGGATTGTCGGTACTTACCTGATTGGTAGCCTCGATCTGGTAAACTATCGACAATCCAGGTTTCCGCTAACGATAAGCCGTTGTTCAAGCTTAGAATTTGGTGCTAAGTTGTTTTGGCCCTTTGGGAGTTGATTAAAACGGAACTACAGTAATTTAAATCTAGTCATTATTTGCAATTTGCTCCGAATTCTAAATTAAAATGTTCTCTTTCAATAAACCTACATACACATTTTTGGAAACGTCGATGTCCAAATCTGCCAAAAATTTTTCGCTGCTTCTGGTATGATTTGCTGGGGCATTCCTTTGCAGTATTCATGAGTAATTTCTAAAGTATGGAAAGTGCTGATTCTAATTCTAATGAGTCTTGCCTCATGCCATGAAATGGTATTATTAGCTAATATACATTTCGAAAGATGACATAAAATAAAAACTAAGTTTAAGAGACTATGACAACGCTCTCGTTGACTATGGATCTATACGCTAGTGAATGTCACCTTGTCTAGGCCTTCTATTATCAAACTAAATATTATCTCTAAGCCCAACGTCAACTTAGCTTAATTTGTAAGTTCCTCTATGGACTATTTCAATAAGTACACACTAGGCCCCAATAAATAATATTATACAATCAGCGATAAAACGATAGCTATGTGTAAAACCCTTAATTAAAATTTATATCTAACAATTACGATAGCCGAAGCTCTAAGAATTATCAAAACTACATTTATATTAGATTGGTATGCCAATCAATTAAGAGAATTAATTACTAGAGTCTAAGCTTTAACAAAACGTAATTAAGTACATAAAGTAACTAGTGATTTAGTCAAGTATTTGACTTGACTTTCATTCAGCCTTGCAGTAACGGCATCGAGGCGTTCCGTTGCCAATGTTAATGTACAACTTATGTTGGGTACCTACGAGTTACTGGTCGGTATTGTATCCACCCGATTTGTTGTATTTAAATTGAGCATGGACCTAATCTCAATATTGTAGTCAACTGGAATTAGAACATTTATAGCTACTTCTAGTTGGCGACATTTCACTATTAAAACTATGCGTTCTGCTTCCGTTTTTAGGGTTCCGTACACAAAGGGTAAAAACGGGACCCTATTACTAAGACTCCGCGGTCCGTCTGTCTGTCTGTCTGTCCGTCTGTCACCAGGCTGTATCTTATGAACCGTGATAGCTAGACAGTTGAAATTTTCACAGATGATGTATTTCTGTTGCCGCTATAACGACAAATAAAAAAAAAATTAAGTAGTGCACCCATACAAAAAACGTGATTTTTTGCCGTTTTTTGCGATAATTGTACGGAACCCTTCGTGCGCGAGTCCGACTCGCACTTGGCCGGCTTTTTTATTTGTTTATTACTTTGCTATAACTTATGAACAATCACCATAATATATTTTCAGCTAAAAGACATTCGCTGCTGCTGTGCTGGTTGGTCTTTGCTTGGCTTTGTCGTTATCGTCTTTGGGGCATCTTCTGTCGTGTCAACTTGTAGTAAGTAACCACGTGGATAATACCTTTGTCTTTGGCATCTTTTAAATACTGGGCGGGAATAACCTTCTCATTTTCACGGGCTTATTTCCAAACTACCATTCCTAACTCGTATCGTTATTGACTAATCATTAGTTTCCCTACATGTATGCAATAACTTATATCGAGATATATCATGACTATATGATATATGCAATTAATAGTGACTCATACAAATTGCATTGTATTGAACAAAATATATGTTTTACTTAGTACCTATATCTCTACCCGTGTAGACATAGTGGGCGTCATAAAAGGATGACTGACGGTTTATATATTATATTAGCTGCATGATGTTCAGGGCCTTTCTGTGCAGATTTGGATTCTGTAGGTAATGTTTGAGTTGAAGCAGTGCCTACCTACTGTAAGTAGTTTTCCGTCTACAAAGATTACAATATTTCTCAAAAGTTCAATAGGTATGAAATTCCTTAAGAGCCTGTAAACAAAATGACTTTCTGTAAGCGACAACGATTGTCGAAAGGTCAAAAATGTATAGAATTACATGCATTATCGAAGAGGTGTCAACTTTTGTCTCAGAACATGAAGAATTTTTTAGAGTAATTGGTCCTTGTAATCAAGAAAAAATAAGGAGTATTTTTTTTTGTTTTAAAAACGTTGCCCCACACTAGGAATTTCTTCCTGTATCGTGGGTGCGTTTACAAACATATAAACTCACATACACAAACACCCAGAGCCGGAACAACTACCTGTAGGTCATACAAATATTTGTCCCGTGCGGGAATTGAACCCGCGTAGTATAGCGTAGTATACATATATCAAACGACCATTTCGATTATATGACCATTTTGCGTCATCCACGTTTTACATCTAGCTCTATACACGTCCGGCTGACCTTTTTGAAGGACACCTATAATATTGGCACGTGTCGTGTCCTTTTGCACAATCTCCTCTTTGTATCTCATTAAGGCGCCTCCCCGAGCAAAACGCCGCGGTAGTCGTTTTTGTGCAGTTTTTAAGAGCTATCTACTCTTTATTTAAAAGGAAATATCAATTAATAAAAATACATTAATTTTCTACATAATATTTATTCTAAAATAGTAGGATACTTTTTTTAAAGAGGTATATGTTTCACTAATCTCCTTCCAACAAAACCATAAAAATGAGAAATAGTTATTGATAGCATGCATCTCCTCGTAAAGTGTTAGTTAATATTTTTTTGTACTAACACTAATGGACATACAAATGATAACGTACATTTTGTAAGTTTAATTTTTTTCAAAAGACCAATATTCGATTTTATAAAGATTTTATTCAAAAATCTGGGCGTATTCACTGCTGTAATTCATGCTCAACCAGTGCCACTAGGCCAATAGGATTGCTCATATCTCATGCTGATTTTTTGGTCAGGGTACGGCCTTAATAGGCAGACATCCAATATGAGCAAACCATCAGAGAGTATTATTTTTTATCACTACGTTCATCATCTTCTTGCTCTGATCCCATTTTTTAAGACACTTTCGTGTTTGGCTTCCATATATTCTATTGTCTCTATCCACTATCATCATATACTTCCTTTCCAGTAATATTCTCTTAGACAAACCATACACCTTTTCTTTTGTCTGCTTCTTTTCTTTGATCCACATTCATATTCAACGCTTTCTTATCATTTATCACCACCAAAATTTCTGCCAAAAGACGTCAACTTCTCGACATAGGCCTCGCCCAGCGTCGCTGGAAACATTTTAATCACCAGCTCATATCTCTTTCAGGTTTAGGTATATTTATATTACAAAATTCATAATATTTCTTACCAATCTTAATTCCATTTTCGTCATCTACTTCAAAGTCATTATCCTTGATAGGTCGTGCGGCCCGTGTGGGTTCCGTAGCACCGATTTGTGTAACAATTTGTTCGTTTTATCAAACAACGGTGCATAACGTTCAATATTTATCAGCATTTGGCGCCTGTACTAGTTTGCGTTAATCTCTATTCTGTACTATTATTTCTTGTACAATTAACTGTTTGATTTCATTGCTATGAATATTTTAATGGTTTGTTTCAACAAATAATATCCAACAACAAGATGCCTCTTGTTGTTGGAGATTATTTGTTACGGCTTGGTTCCCAATAGGAATCTACTTTTGGAAAATCTTCTAATAATATGCATTATGACTAATAATCAAATATTTATATATCTTGCCTTGTTATCCTTCATTACTACACACTAGAAAAGGTGTTTCATTGTTGCATAAAGACCATACATACAACGAGGAAAATATACCTAGATAAAACAATTTAAGTATTCTAAAACAGTGACAAACAAGATCACGGGCAAAACAGCAGGAAAAAGTTAGTAAGAAACATGATACCACGCTGAGTCCATTTACATGAAGGGCGCGGAACCTAATCGCCTTGATCATGATTTAAACGACATTTCAAATGAAACTGTTTAACAAAAACCCATTATAAAAAATCATAAATTGGTCCTAATTTACCTGCCTACTGAATCCAATAAAATGATAATGGACACCAACATAACGACCACGGAACACGAAAAATTAACAAGCTTGCCCATGGACAAAATTACATTATTGACTTGAATCATTAAACTAACTCAGAGGCAATTTTTCTTTCTACGGCTCTCGTTAATCCAGTTGTTGGACCGGCTTCTAGCGCCCCCTGCCGAGAATCGCAGCTATACCCGCAAATAAAATGCTAATTCACCAAGTAAAATCTGTTTTGATTAAATTTAAAGTAGACAAGACAGATTTTTTTCCTTAACGGCTTAGGGCCGGTTCTATAATTGATTCTTGGTCGCATTAATAAACGATTTAATTATTAAAACAGCACGCAACCCGTTTAATGAAATGTTAAAACTCAAGCCACATTTGTGCTGACGCACAGCGCAGCGCAGTGGCGAATAGCCGAACTAAACAGGGAAAGCAACCCCTTTCTCTAAGTGCTGCCACCCTTACGGTGAAATTTTACGAATGCTTTTCCATCGTAAAAGTTCCGCTATTGCCCGCTAGGTGGCAGCGACACTGAGCGTCCCGAAGCATTCGCGTCAGAACGTTGCATGTGTGCGTGACAGAGCGAGACCGCGAGTCAAAAATAAAAAAGGAGTAAAATAGACAGCAATATGTGTGTATACAAAGGCGTGGTTACGTGCATGCAAGCATTTTTTTTATCGCAAAAATGGCCGGAACTTTACACTTTTTGCGCTAGAGCATAAAGTCGCAACTGCATTAGACGCGCCAGAGCTTGAACTTTATGTGTGGTTGATAAGGTCGAAAATCAAACATGACCTTTGTAGAAATTGCGTTTAGACTCTAGAATGTGGCAAAATAATTGGCGTCACCGGCGTCGCGGCGTCACTAGAAAGAGAGGATATAACGTAGCAAGCGTCGCGTCGGAGCAGTGCCTACCGACGACCGTTAGAAGAAGGGGGATGGCGAGTTGGCGAACAGGCCCGTTAGAAAGAGACGTCGCGAAAAAAATGTCCGAAAAAAGCTGTTTTCATTAAAGGTGCGCGCCGCGATAGAAATTACAGAAACATGGGCGCGGTTTAAAAAATGTCAGGGGCGCCTGCGCCCTCGGTAAAAAGCCGGTGCGGAAGTAAAGGGGGAAAGAGACGTTGTTAGTGGCATTATGTGACGAGTTGCAGTGGTGAAGCGCACCGCGAGCGGTCGCCACCGGCGCGCGCCTACAAAAACAACAACCGCTAATTGTAATTATTGCGACTAATAAGCGAATACGGTTCGGGTGTACCGGTCCCACTAGTGACGGCCCGCCGAAACAAAATGGTTCCCAAACGTGTGCTGTAGTGTTCGTTCTAAGTTTAATAATGTTTCAAAAAAGGTAAATATTCGAACTGACACTTCGAAAATAACCTCGAATTTCTTGTGAAGGCGATGTGTGGCGATGCCTTGTTGTTTGTTCGATATCCACTGCAGCGCGATGACTGTGCCGTTTTCCCGCTAAAACTGGTAATGAATCGAATTCGAAACCGCGCTTTTTTCGTGTGCTCGATTTTGAACAGTGATAATTGGTAAATGTCCGACTTACTGTGAGAACTGTTAAAACTGAAATTGAAAAGGCAATGTTACTGAAACTAGTGCATCCAAATGGAACAATACAGATTAAAACAACAAATATGACAGCAGGACGAGCAGCGGTTTCTAGAAGTGAATTTCTAATAAACAAAATTATCACATTGCAAGAATATTTGTCGACTATATTTTAGCACAAAATGCTAAATGCCAAAAAATATGCAAGAAAACATCAGCATGTCATCTAGATAAACTAGACATTTTACTGATGTTCAGTACTCACACCTACACTATATTTACATGCACCTAATTTAGAAAACGCTAAAGCAAACAGCTTTGATAGCGTAAAACGTTATCTCTTGCTTGAGTGTGTATTTTCTTACGGTGAAGCTAAAACAAATAATATAATATTTTCCAACTATGTGTAACGTAACGTAAGATATGTCGTAGGTAAACTACCAAGAATAATTAAAACTATTATTACAATAAAATCTATAAAGAAATAAATTATCTAAATGTTGCTTTGCGTTAACGCAAAAAATGAAAAAATAATATTATACAACAAATATCTAACTGTTAAAAATACCTGTTATTTTAGTGCATTGTAAATATCACTAGAGTTATTTTAATCGAGATAGATGAATAGAAGGACTTTTATCAGTGACATTTTTGTAAAAAAGAAAAACAAAATAATGTACATCACGAAGGCCAGTGTCGTAGCATTATCTTACTGATATTAAGTCGTGAGAAGTGATAAAATCAAGTATTTTTAAAACCTTGTGTGATGTTAAAAATACACCAGTAGGTAAGCATATTCTGTAAAACCATTGGTTGTTGGTCTGTCCATAACGACCATAACTATTAAACTTATTCAGTAAAGGTTTAAACATACTTTCTGTTACACTTCCTGATAATAAGCCCGATGACATTGTGAAATAGCCTTTTATGAGACCTTAATAGACATCTTATGTGACTGTTAAGCCTACTACACATTTCTTGTAAGTATACCTTTTTGAAAAGACTTATAAGTTAGAGGGCCATTTTTACTGTGTTAAGTCTCTGTTGTTCTTTCTAAAACACTTTTTTCAGATAGCATTTAATTTTTATAAGATGGGTTTACACTAACGATGCGATATGATATACCTTTATTAATTCTAACGCAACGAGCAAAATTGATACTGATTAGTATAGGATATCATCCACATAGCATTATTGGGTTGCGACTGTTAAAATGTTAATATATTATAGTTACTAATATGCTCAAAGATGATACACTAAAAGCAATGGATTCAAATGGTGCGAAACTTTCTGTTTATCTAAAATCTTAATATTTCTCTAAATCGACTCAATCAAAAATCACTAAGATGGAACCCAAGATTAGAGGTCTTCTTTCTTGTTATTGCCAGCAGAGCATAACAAATTATGTGCATACAAAATAGATGAGTTAATGCATTTTATCATTTCGTTTTATACGTAACGTCATTAATAGCTATTATGCGGTATAATCAAGAACATATAAAACGCATGTAAAATAATCATGAAGATCGACTAGTTTTTCCTCAGTGCTTACTTGTTTCCTTGTTCTACTACTTGTATTAACGTGGCAATTTATAAGAATGCACTTTATTCAAATATTAAACTTATATGTTTGAACGATAGTATTAGCGGTATCATAATCTTTGTTTGGCCAATATATATTCTCCTGGTTAAAGCAACAAACTTCATCTATGCCAAGCAGGCCATCGTAAAACAACCATGTTGGGTTATAAAATCAATTTGAACAGATGGCTCCATGGGCTTGTTTAGTCAACTTTCAAAAGAGTGTCATCAAGATAAATTTAACTGTACTAATTAACTTTATTACAAAGTAACCTAAGGAACTCGACCTGGCAAGAGGTACCAAAACTTATAATAAATTAGCCGTAACACCTGTGTCCACATACATACAAGGCTATGTAGGTACTAAATCATTCCTCTATAACCCAAAAATCAGGTTTCTAAAATCACCAAGATAAAACCAGTCGAATAAACATAAATGATAAAGCTGGCTGGTTGGACGCAACTACACGCCGAATGCCCTCTAACCAATAGAAATTCGTAAATTTGAATTCTGAATTGCGAACGTGGGCTCGCGTGTGGGTGTTTGTACTCCCATACCAACTGTGTAAACGATTTTCTCTCTCGATTTGATAATCAAATTTTATTTGTCATAACAACATCGAGGAGGTAACATGAATACGGTCTTTAAACTCGAGACTTCTACAGCACGCTTTGATATCGATTTACAAAAAGTGACTGCTTATATTCCTATCTAGGGATTTTATGTCCAAATCTTCGCCCAATTTTGTATCAAGATTATGTCTTTGCAGGCAAATCTTATTCAGACCAGATGTTTACGATAGTCTCATTAATATTTTGAAGAAGACCGAAGATGTAGAGTCGTACATTTCAACAAATAGTATTCCTCATATTCATGTTTCCAATCCAAACCTGCTTCATACAAAGTTGAATAGCTCGACTGAAAATTAATTAATAAATTGTAATTAAACTCTGACAATATAGTAATCTTTATTAACATCTCAGGTAGAAATGCGAGCTTCGATGTCGAGTAAATTAAACCGAGCAATATTCACTGATCCGTGAATACGCGTCAATTAATAATTTTCAATGTCAGAGGAGTTGGGGCGTTTGAATGCCACATGGCGTGGTGGATCCCATTTAGGTGAAATAAGAGAGAATGAAACAGAGCCTTCTTTAGTAAATTTTAAGACTGCTCTTCTAAGGTACGTGTACTTACAAAGTCTGACACCATGCCACTTATGCCAATGCCACTATTGCATCGCCCCGCGTTTAAAGACACACATGCGTTACGCGGCTCAACTACCGATGATCTTCTGTCTCTATCAGTCTCACAGTAACTATAGTGCCCTCTCTGTCTACACGCACGATCTGATGTCGGTCACACGTCGCAGTTCGGTCATCACATCCCTCGGTTCCTATAGCTATAGCATAGGAGCTAGATTGGCGCGTCGCTTATTCAAAATAGGAACGTTAGTAATGGAGTGGTGTACGGTGGGGTGGATGTGTGTGTGCGAGAGAGCGAGCGACCCTCCCCCGCGCCGCCGCCCCCGCTCGCGTCAGCAGCCGAGCGAGTGGCGCGCGTTTACACAATCCGTTGGTTCGGAGCGCGGGCGACACTCGCGTTGGATGCGTGGCTTCTTCTTGTGACGACGATCGACGCGCGAACACGTATCGTCAATTGTTTTTTTTACAACATCTTGAAACTCATACGAGTTCAGCGCTCCCTAAGCGGTTTTGGAACTTCTTATAAGAATACAAGTTCCATTATTATCATAAAAAGCTAACAACAATTAAATGATTTTGAGCTTCAAATATTATAGTGCGGCTGCCTTAGTGATTGGAATATTGAAGAAAGGCAACGTTTTCATTTTATTTAAAAATATTATTTTGAAATTTTATTTATCTGGAAAATATGAAAATACTGTAGGGTACTAAAGAACTGTAAATGTTGTGATAGTAATGATTTAAGAAGTGACGATTAGTGGTACAGTGTCAATGGAACATCAGGCGCCAAAAGTAGTGCCAACGACAAAAATAAAAATAAAACTTAGATTTTTTTCTACGGCAACACAATTGGTGAGTATTTTTTTTACTCCTTTTATTTTAAGTATTTTTTTTATAGTTATTTTAGGCGCGTGGTTACTTCTCCGACGGATAAGCGCGTATTAACAACTTTAAATAAAAGTCAGAAGTTACGTTAAAAAGGGACACAATAAAAAGACGTTCACTTTAATCGTCACCGCACGCAGCCTTTTTTGTGTGTAAACTTTTTGTTGTACAAAACTTTAACAAACAAAAAATGGGTCGATGTTTTTGTAACTGAATTGAATCGACCGTAAAAAAAACAGTTATGGAATAGTTAAATTGTAAGCCTCGAAACATTTTTATTAACAGATTAGTTAGAAAAAAAACTTGCATACGATATCAAATTTAGTATTTTTTGCTGAAAAATTAAAAAGCCAGAAAATATATTATTTCAATAAACACTTAACTGTTTTATTTTACGCTTACTGGTTTTATTTAAATAAGTTAGCAAAAAAAAAACAGTTGGCACTTATCAATCCGCTTAGCAACAGTCAATGTTACGATAAAAACAGTCACATGTTTTATCAACAACGACGATTTAACATACCTACTGGTCCCTTATCGAGTTCAAATAAAGGACATAAAATATAAGTTACATAAATGTTTTTCATTTTCAAATAAGGAAGAGTTTTAAACTTAGCAATTCTTAGACCAAAAAAAAATATATGCCTGCCCTGTTGCCAAGCTGCAATAATATACTAGGTACGTTATCTTTCTTAGCAAAAAACGAAAACATTCAAGTAGATAATTTATAGAATTATCGCATGGTCTTACGTAATCCACTGCCCCTTGTAATCTCCTTCACCTTTCAACTTATCGTCGTGTTTTTGCCAAGAGGTGATTTTTCATACATAAAGTCTAAAGATAGAGACTTTATGTATGATATAATACTAATTTTAAACGATCACACGTCTGATACAGATACATTGTGTTTTGTTAGTTGTGATACAACACATTGTCAGCTTTATCTGAGTTGCTATGGCGGATTTGTGTAAACAACTAAAAAGATAAATTAGTTTCATACATTTTAACCGTTTTGATGCACATAACACCTTGATAATGTTTTATTTTTGTACACGCATTTTTATAGTGATATTTTCCAATAAAACACTCAGAAAAGTATTTTTCTCTAGTAATAATACTGGCTCAACAGTAAAATGTGCTGACAGTACTTTATACACTTTGTTTCAACCTGTTATTAACGGTCATCAACTGTGGAGCTAACACTTGCCATGATAGATAATTACTGGGATATTTATTACTTGCTTGTACTAACAGTAACAGTAATAAAAGTAAGTAAAGCAAGTATTGAAAATCGTTCAAGAGATCTTACATAAAGGCCAGCTCAAGATAATCCAAAAGTGTTAAAAATTTACAGAATTAAAAATACTACAAAAACCTGGTATTTATATTTTGTTCAAAAATAACAACTGTACTTTTGGAATAATTTTAAATACCAGGTTTTTTAATAACTGATACTTTTCACTTAAAGGTACCTATAGTATTAAAATAAAATTAAAAAAAAACTTATGCTTTAAAATAATACATATTTAAGTACATTTTTTTTTTTAAAAGCACAGCGAAAAGTAAAAATTCAAAACAACACGTCAAGTTGAATAGGTGCGTTTAAACATTTTCTTCACGAAATTAAAAAGTTAATGGACTTCAACACTTTCACCGACCAAAAACGGATAAAGACTGCTGCATGCAATGAATAAACATCTGTTTTTGGTTCGAATTTCATAACGTTATATTCGGGTTATTCTTTAACAAATTCGTGGTCGACAGTATTGCTCCTAGATATGCAATCAAACGCCCACATGTATATGTTTTATCTCAAAATAATTTGGGTGTGTTGCACGAAAAATAACGGTTATTATAAAATTGTAAACGCGGCATTATTAATTTAGTTTGGCCGTGGGCAACCTTTTTCATATAAAATTCGGCCTTAAGGCTTATCGTGACTTCGTCTTGGACCTTATCTCGAAGCGTTTTAAGACAATCGATTTTAGTTTTTATTTCGAATTTCGAATTCTGTAGAACGGTAAATGATTGATGGTTGCTCACTAATGGGTCCTTACAGTAAGGCACTCGCAAAATACGGAATTGTTAGGCTCATGAAACGTTGTGTTGAACAAAACCGAAACGTGTTTTTTTTTGCTTACTTTTATAATCGTTAATTAAACAATTTATCTTAGGACGAACGTTGTGTTTGGTGTACTAACGTTAAATCGAATAAAGTTTAAATGATTCCCAAGTATGGTCGTCCGTATGAAGATATAAATCAGATGGTCATTGCTTGTTATTAATAACTGTACGCCTGAGGCGACAGGCAGGATCGTTAGTCACAAAGTGCGGCCCAGGTTCGATTCCCGGCTGCTAATTATTATTTATGAGTAACTCTTATCTTTAGCCAGCGGCCGCTAGGAAGTGTTGCGGAATGTTGCAGTTTCTTCGACTTCACAATTAATTGAGGCAGACATAAAAAATATATAAAAGAGCTCACAATAAATCAGGATGTTAGTTTATTAATATTGAAGCTCATAATCTCAATAAAATACTCATTAGTAAGAATGTCTCAATAATATTTTTTATAAATAGTTTCCTTTCAGAAATTTTAATACCTACATGTCTAGCCAGTCTAAAATATTTATTACGAATGTGGAATGTCATGACTTTTCTACATAATATTTTGGCAGACTGAAGAAATTAATAGCACCAATATAAAAAAATAACAGATGTTTGAAACAATTTATTATATCGAATAAGTTAGTAATAGCCACTAAATTTAAATTAAGAAGAGTGGTAGAAAAAAAATGTTTGAAAAATACCACACTTGGAAAAATTATAAAACAGTTCCTAACTTAAACTTTTGTATTAGAATTACAACCACCACCCAGGGTCATCCACCCCGTGTTTGTACAAAACGGAGGTATTCAAATTAAGGTGTGTACAAAACAGCACAGCCTTGCCAAATAGCTTAAAATTACATTTAATTACACAAAACCAATTACCCCAAAAATGGAAACGTATAAAACGGATTTAACTTTTAGTACCGCATAATAATTATATTTAATCCTTCATTTCGAGTCTCACACCTCGCTGGCTGAATAACGCATTTCCTTAGCCACTTCATAAATTAAATAAATTATCAACTGGCCACATCAATTTCACTTACCAACAACTTTATTCGGTGTAAATAGTTTGGCGGACAGCCATTTTCTTAGCAATTAAAAATAATTCACTTCATTTTGTCCATTAGTATGTTTGTTAGTGTGTTCGTGTGTTTATTAATAATTGTTTTCTTCGCAATTACTTTCGTACCTACTTAGTTGTGTTTATGTCATTAATTTGTCACTTTTATGTAACGTTTAACAATGATTTTATCTTTTGTTTTAAGGGATATGACTCAACTGTTTTTTTATGGTTTGCACGTGTATCTTTTGTACTTGTAGAAGTACAAACTAAATCGTGACCTTTAAGCGGGTAGTTACGGCTATTTCGTTGAAAGTATATTTTTAAACCTTGTATTATTATAAAAATAACATCGTTCTAAAATATTTATTTTATACTCATTCGCTTGTAAAAAAGCTTCAATTTCAGTCCGACCCAAAACAGGAAAAGCCTAAAGATAAAGAAGTAATAAGTTAGTCATTTTATAAGACCTTAGTTTGAAATCCGGTTTTTGTTATAAACCAAGTTCACACATAACACCTACAAGCCAATTTTGTATTAAAAACAAAAATCTTATTGACATTCAAAAGAACTCTTGTAAAAAAAGGTTCGATGTAATTTTATGAGGCTTTGGTTTTGTTGTAATTTACTATATACGATGACTCCTACCTTAAATAAACTGCAGGTAATTTGTAATAATTGTTTTTTTTTGTGATAAATGGTAAGGTCCCAAAAAGGTAATTTCTTGATTGGTCTAATCATTTCAACTGTAACGAATTCATCAAAAAAAACAATTAGGTTTTTCAGTACAAAAAATACATCATACCTAAATTTGCCCAATTATATGCAATTTTAGCTTCATTATTTTGTTTTCATCTATTTAAATGACAGGCATTTCAAAAATAATGTACTATCTACAGTTCAACATTGTTTTTCGCCCACATACACAAATAAACGTTCAAAAATGATAGCTCGAGTACATGTGGTCGCAATATGTTTATTTTACGAGTTGCATTACTTCGTCTCAATAATATTATTAATATTCAACATGTGTTACGTATTATTTTGATTCTTGTGTCGAGTCAAAATCCTTGATATAAAACTGGCAACAATTCTTGCTCCATTTATGGTCACCATTTTTCTTTTCTTAAATATTTTGGCGGGATAAAAGTCTACTTTATGGCGGACCGTTTAGAAAAAAAGGTGGTTTCAGACATAAATCTGAGGATTATCGAAATAAAAGTAATAAAATCAGCCATTCTTAGACATGCTGTTTAATATACTGCTTGTCATAACGATCAGAATAATCGATTTATATTTTTAAATGATGTAAACTTATACTGCCGATTATATATATTTTTTCAATAATACTGCGCAGCACACCCACGTTATTCTTAAATCAAAAGCTTTATAATAAACATACTTTAATTATATTTTTTCCATCTTATGAAAAGAAACCCGGTAGTGAAAGTTTAACGTTGCTGGCTTTTTTAAATAAATTATTCTAATAAACTATTTCCGTCCATTTATACAACACTTCATGACAATAAAATTAATATTCTTATTACATAACAAAAAACCCAATTATATTTATCTGGCTGGGTGATTTCTGGGTGAACATGCGATTTATTATATTCTTTTTTATATTTCTCTTATGGTAATCAACCACAATACCAATCACTCAGATATCAATCAGAATTCTTGATTCATAAATAGCATAAGTGCTAAAACAATTTACCACTTAGATGAAAGCATAGCATAAAACTTAGTAACCGCGACACAAAATTATTGAGAGTTCGTTTGTTAGAGTTTAATAATTATAAATAAAACAATAAATAATTATATACATTAATAATTATAATTAAGCTACTTACCTTAATGATGGTTCATTACGAATGATTTTAATGATAGAAAGAGACGCGGATAAAGGCATTAAATGTTGCGTGCACTCCCTTCCTGATTTATTGAATTGATGCACGAACGTTAAACACGTAAAATATTGCATTTAATTATGTGATAATTTAACACTATATTATATTTTTTGTATTTTGCAAGATTTTTATCAATCTTATTTTTGTAATAAAATTTAGTGATTTTTTTTTATGAAATTGCATCTTGCTAGGCTAGTTTAGTTTGGACCAACCCTAATGATAAAAAAAGCTTTGTAGTTTTAATTTAGTACCTACTGTCATTCAACATAGTCAATCAATGTTTCTAAAATTAGTTCCAGTAATCAAGATCAATAAAAAAATATGTAGCCCATTTTATAACTTAAAATCGGCTATATGTTTTTTTTTATATTCTTACAGAAAAACTATTTATGTAAAATTAAATCTTTCATCCACCTTATCTTGAATAAATTTACCAGTAAATGAGCTGTAAACAGAAAAAAAAAACTAATAAACTACGATTTATTTTAATAAAATTTTAATTTTAAACTTTAACCGTTTTATACACCAGGGAACATAAATAAGTAGCATTAGCATATAGAATGATTTTATTTTAGAAGAAAACCGTGAATCATGAATGGTATATAATGTTACATTCTATTACCTAAATATATGATAAAAATTCTTTAGATATGATAAAACTAATATTTCAAGTTATTAAATCTTAAAACGATGTGTTTTTATTAAATGGTTATAGTTTATTATCACCTGTGTGTCTACTAATGTACAAAATAACACGTATTTTTGTTAAACTTCGTTTTATGGAATAATAAATTTAAAATTCCTTACCTCCATACCTACTAGTACGAAAATTCAATATTATGCTAAAAATCTAGGAAAACTATAAAACAACTGGGTATCTAATTGTAAACTTAAGGAAACAAATAATTTATTTTATGCATGTAGTCGTTTAGATAAATTGTCATGGCTATTCCGTTTAGGAGTTTAGCAAAACCCGTTCCATTGCATGTGCATTGAAACCACACCTTAGGAATTTATACAAAGATTAATTAGCGTTAGCAAAGGTAAATAAATAAGTACCTATTTCCCTTCCTACCCATACACCACAAAGACTTGTTTTAATATTCATTTCTAGAGAAAAATAAGTTTTTAAAGCAACTATATAAAAGCGTTTAAAAAAACCTTTTAAAAATAAAAATAAAAAATTTCTTCGTGAATAGCCCTCCTTAATCGAAAGCCAATCTTACCGAATAACGTACTGGCCACATAAAAAGTTGCCACAAAGAATAAAAACATTCTTAATTCGAATTGCCGAGAACGTAGTTGATCGCGAAATTGCTATAAATCTACAACATTATTGCAATCGCGTTCAACGACGTCAAATGACCACAAAATATCGGTTTGTGATGACCAATAACGCTGTAATAATACGCTAGTCTATGATATTACGGCATGCGGGCGGTGGTTACTTACTACCTTGCTACCGTCTAAGGTAATTCTTGTTGATCGTCAAGCACTCTGTATTTTGTCGTGGTCATAGAGCATTTTTCATTATGTATGTGACGTTTCCAAGGTCGTTTCGGTGAATGTTATGCGAGTTGTCTTGTTATACCTAGTGAATTCTCTTGTTATGGTTCAGTAGTCAACAAGGAACCCTTACAGTTTCGCCATGTCCGTCTGTCCGCAGCTTAGCTCAGAGACTCTTAGTACTAGAAAGCTATAATTTAGTATAGATATACATATCTATTAATCACGCTGACAAAGTGGTACAATAAAACCAAAAATTTTTCTTTAGGTACCTCCTGTACACGAAAAGTGGGATGTTTTTTTTTCTCGTCTAGCCCATGGTGTTGGGTATCGTTGGATAGGCCATTCAAAAATATTACGGGTCTGTGCAATCCATTTTTCAATTTTGACGGATCAAACTGTGAAATTTTTTTTGTTTTAATTTAAACAATGATTACCTATACAATTTAGTTTCTCATTCTAATATCTAATTTATTTTACATAATTTATGACATAGTAGGTATGTTACTCATTGCATTTTAAAAGTTTAGCTAAATTAATAGGAAATAAATTATAATTAATAGAAGGTTGAAATAAATGAAAAACTAATTACCTACCTACAGATTTCTAGTAAAACTGTGATTCTCGCGATTCGCAAAATTCTTCATAAGTTTTAATTATTTTAACATAGAAGTTTTACTTTTCTTGGTATTCGTTATACATTCAGTTCTAAGAAAATATTATCTGTTACATTATTCTCTTTCTTTCAAAAGAAAATTTTATAGTGGAAAAGCCTGTGTAAAGTCTCTCACAGACAGGCGCGTCGCGTTGTCGCATCGTTGTCATATTGATTGCCACATCTCTTTCAATTCCACCTTGATCCTTGGTGGTGAGAAAGGGAATTAAAACGAAATGGTTTTGGTCATGTGGGTGGCAAGGTTTTAGGCAGATATTACTTTGAAACTCATATTATAATTTCTTCAGTTGCTCTACAACATTTTCAAATAACAGCAATTTTTCATTTGAGCTCCAAATCGGTACAGCTACAACACCCACTTACTCAAGAAAATATTTGCTAACTAAACACTGAATAACTCAGCAGTCAGGACATTCACAAAGGCACATTCGTATCAAGCAAACATACAGCTAAAAATGTTTGCCAAATTTTTAAACACACATTAATCATCGCAACACTGTTTAATTCACCAATATGCCAACGTTTGCCCAACATAATATGAAAACATGTTGCCTGCCAGTGACTCATGTGCGGTCATTGCCGAGAATAGAATAAAATGACATGGACGCTCACTAGAACTAAAATGTATGATGTAATTTTTTACTGTCAAAGGACTGGAGAAAATACAAAAACTCAAACAATATTATCTATCGAACCAATTTTTTTTTCAAGTACAGGATTTGGTTCCATTTTCAAAAGTTTTTTGGTATTGTTTTCTTTTTCTATCATCCTTTTAACATTTTTTTTAATTTCTCTATTAAGTATGTAAGATTTCATTTTAGTGAAGTAAAATTGTACAATTTTGTTTTCTCATTTGACTGTAAAACTTTTCAATAATCCAACAGCTAACTAAATACTTGATGAGTCAACTGTCAAAGTGTCAATCCAAACCAATTTAAATTTAAAATAAGTTTATTTAAATGACACTCGTTATGGCTAGTAATAATAGCTTGATAATAACAGGAAATAACGTTTGTAAATTCATTTAAAACGGCACGAAGTGAACGAATGATTGTACGAGAACGAACGAGATTGATATAAATGAGCAAAATTCGTGCTGGCACACGCGATGGTCATTGTTCTTAGGTAGAACAAATTAGGTCTAATAGTGATGGCAGTTTTTTGTTTATTTGTAAGTACCTACTAAAATAGTGTTGTGAAAAATGTAATTGAACTAAGTAGATAATGTAGGTTACATTGTGAATATATTGTGTTATGTTACCTTAGTATTTAAAGACTATATAGAGATTAGGTTAGGGTTGTACAAACTGCTAACAATTTCCAGAGAACTTTATTAAAATTACACAAACGTTTTTTTTTTTTGAGAATATGATTCCGAAATCCCTTCTCCCAATCAAAATGTAATCCCAAAGGGGGATATTTCAAGTTTAAGGGGGAAATTTTGATTACAGCAGCATTTACTGCTAACCCTAACAAATATCTTTAAATTCAGTAATTGACGTAAACTGGTAATAAATTGCAATTAGACTGACAAGAACAATGTTAGTATGGCTGGCTTGCCTAGCTACTGGTTTCTATAGAGTTTAGGCAACACAATTATTGACTCCTACCAAATAATTGGGTACATTAATAACATTCTTATCTTTCTACATACATAGTTACGTCATTATTATAAAATACGTGCCTTGAAAAAAAACAAAAATAAGGATAAAAATACTTTTTTTTATATTCATACCGCTCTATATTGACATTACAAACGATTTTATCTTTTTAATTAACAACACTTCCTTTTCAAATAATCTATAAACTTATAAAAACATCACAATCAATAGACAAGAACCAGAAAAAAATACGAAATCGATCAACCATACGGAATGCGACCGCAAAAAACATAAAAAAGTTTCTATCAAAAGTTCGAAATTAAAAATAATATGACCTCATTCCGAAGACTCTTCTGTTGTCTATGCCCATTTTTATTCGCCCACTTGTAAAAGGTTAGATGTTAGATTCTGACAGGCAATTAAACAGACAGGGAAATATCTCAAGTGCATTGTCGGAATGGTAGTATTCTTTTTTCAAAATAATTTATTGCCTTGAGAACTATCAAGGGCGTTGCATGACACTTAACAAATGATATTTTAATGTTTTTTACCTTTTCTATTGAATAACGCTATCCGTCAATGTTTTGTAATTACGTTTTTGAACTTTACGACTTCCTTGAATGTTATTTCATCTCAGATTATACATAAACAAGTAAGTACTTGAAACAATCAGAGAATCACCAAATATATTTTCGTAAATCAATAACAATACAATTAATTGGAAAACATTAAACCCCTGAGGCAAAAATTCAATTCTATGATGTGTACTTGACTCTAAAGTTTAATTGAAATAAACAATAATCAACTAAATAAACACCAATTAATTTCAATGAATACACGTGTCATTAACGATCAAATAAAACTTTATGATTCTCACAATTGCATTTAATTAATTTTTATTCATAAGCAGAGTAAACGCAATTCTTGTGTCTGTTTGTTCGAAGAATCATTCAAGCTCATGTTGGCTGTCAAAACAAGTGTGACATAAAGTAACAAGCAATTCATTACTGTCTTCGACACACAATAGACAAGAAATCCATAGCCCACGGCTCTACAATGGGGTACAATCACATTAAGTATCTTTTTATTACAAATACAAAAGTTGTAAACTATTGTGAAATAATTTCCTACTCAAGTTGCGTCTTCGAGTGTTCTTTTTTATTTAATCTGTGGTTTTATTGTAAACTTTTTTAGTGTTCTTTTTTTGAAATGTTATTGAGACATTATTTTGTAAATGTGTTTTTATTTTTTTGCGAGTTTTTTTTTATAAGTATTCCTGTTCATTTTCTATAGCAATTTTATTCTTCTTTGTTTTTCTCTGTTCCGATATAAATTTACAAGCAACGCTGTTATCGTTGCCATATTGTGGGCCTTTCTACGAAGTCAACTTAGGCAACTTGATATTTTAATAAAGTTTTGAGATACAATGTTGCCCCGTAAGTTCAAGGCGAACGGCATCACGTTTCATACCAAACAACTTATATAGGTAGGTACGATTTGTTCGGAAAACATATAAACTTAATAGTAATAAATTTTTATTTAAGTTGTTATTAATTCTTGTTAATATCGTTCCTAAGTTTATTTGATAAATCTTAACTTTAATACACGTTATTTATGTCGTGTTCAATAGTAATGTACTTAACGTATTTTATTTTCTCACGATAAAATAATAATTTTACGCTCAAACGGTAGCTGGATAAAAAATATTGCCAACATAAGTTTTAATTTGCAATCGGACATAAAATTCACTGACAACTTGGTATTTGTAAATATCAAAATGCTAAACTACAAAAAAAATATGAACGACCGTTTTCGAATGCAACGCGATTACGACGCGCGAACATGGCGTCGGGTTAACCCTTGAAAAGTCGATGCAAATTCACGCATAAATAAAATAAATAATGTATGTGCCCACATAGATATCAGCAGACGATAACTCCACTTAGACAAAGATGGATGGTCGAATAAGATTTGTTGACACCTTCGCGCGATAACATTTTTAATAAATCATGTGTCCTGTTTGTATATTTATACGCGCGTAATTGGACGGCGTTTTATACGAGAACGTTCAACTTGATTGTCTGTTTATGGCTCGAAGAGAAATCATTGAATATCCCTAATAATCAAACCTTTATGGGTCCTTCCTTGTTGATTTCCACGTGTTCGAAGGCGGCTACCGATAAATTTGTAGCTTATTAATTCAATTTCTATGCGTTCACTAATTGCTGCTGGACATAAAACGTCAAATATAAATAAAATCACATTAGAATTAATGGTTTATCCATACTTGAGGCTAACGATAATAAAATGGCAATGGATCTAGGCAGCGCTAGCTGTTTCACTGTCGTTTTAAAGTGATTCTGGTCACGATATCTACAAGCCTTTTTGAATAATGGAAAATAAAATTGTGTAGCATTAAATTTTTTCCGTTTATTTTCCGTTTACAGTAGATACTAGAACCAGATAGTCGATTGAACACGTTTCGCGATCTAGGTAAATAGGTACTTGAAATGGCTGATTGCTGACTCGGTATCGTTTTACACAATTTATGGGGCTTAGTATTTATTTAAAAATAGAATTTAGATAAAGCCTTTAAAGTCGACGTTTATTTTATTTAAGGTAAATCGAGTGGTGTGGCATTTGGACTATTATAGCTATAAATATCTAAACGGCACGTAACAATTTTACTAATGAAGTTTTTGTCTTGTTTCAGATTGTAACGGATGACATGTATTTGAGCTGAAGGACATTCAAAAGGTAATTTTAATATAGATGAAAAATAATTATTACCATTAGAAATTAAATTAATTTTAAAGCAACGTCTAATTTTTAAATGCGTTCCTAATTACTTTTGACCTAAAATCACATGAAAGTAAACAAAAAAATTAAAAAAAAAACTGGCACATACAATGTGGTGCCAATTTTGAATTCAAACTGGACTGACGGCGTAGCGCAGCGGTAACGAACGCTACATTAGTAGTACCGTGTGATTGTCGCGTCGCAAGTTCGATCCTGACCCACTCGCTTAGTAGTTTTTGGGCCTTATCGAAGCTACATGTTGTTTCATACAATATGATAGTCAAATCAAGGCCAAGATTAAATGTTCCCGACACGGTCGCGGTTTAGATAACATATATCTTCAACGTATCACCGAAGGGACCTACACTTTTAATAAAAATAATAATATATTAAAATAAAAATTTAATAACGTATTAAAATAAAAATTTTATAATATTAAAAAATATGATACCCTAAAAATAATATTCTCCTTTTTCCAAAACAGTTGTATAAAGTTTATGTAGCTTGATTTCGCTTTTAACTTAACGTTTTTCCATTAAGCGGTCGGTTACGCCCTTTTTTTTATAACACAACAAGTTACACGTGTTATCTGTAATCAATAAATAACCTTCGAGGAGAAAGTTTGATAAAAAAATTGATTGATCGAAAGGTAAAAACAAGGTCCTTATATTTATCGAATTCGATTAGATACGGTATCGAAAAGAATTTCACCTTAGTTCGACACGACATTGTAAGGTTACATTGCTGTGACTTCTAGCTGAAACTAGACGTTTTTTGTAACTCAGTTTTTGCTCTGTCATTTGTATAAGGTATCAAAAAACGGTAGCGGTTTAGCAATGATGAATTGCCTGTAGTAAAATTGATTGTAATGTTGTTTTCGTTTCTTTGTACTTTTTTACAATATTGGACTTGATTCTTTTATGCTCGCCAACTCATATTATTCATATTTTTGACATTAGAATTCTAAATTTAAAATTCAAAATTATTAAAAAACCACAACAAAATGCCAGTAATAATTCATTCGTTAATACAATGTTTCACCTATTATCCCTATTTCTTTGTCCAACACAGCCGTTCTAAACCACCCTACCAAACTTAACCCTTTAATGCCATACGGTGTCTTCAATACCCCGACTTTCACATCCTTCCTGTTTTAAATGTATTCATATCGCATAAAAAACCTAATGCGTATCATTTGACGGTGTCTAGACAAAAGCCCACTGTCTATTGTCGGTTTAAAAGGTTTTTTTTTGCCGTCTTCGAAATTGGATCGGAAGATGCAACTGATAGTTTGCTCAGCATGAATGGATATTACTTTCGGTTTTTATTTTATGATTGTAAACGATATTTTTTGAGTTTTTGTTTATTCATTTCGATATATGGGTTAGTAGGTATTTTCTCTTTGAGTTATTTTTGGTATGTATTATTGTGGATGTTGATTGGTTGCAAATTAAGAATAATATTACATTAACGTCAAAACATACGCATAATTTTCTATTTATAAACCACAAATATTGTTATACAGTTTCATTCAAACAACCGCACCTTATTTTCAGACCAAAAATATACGACCGATAACATGAATTACGAAACGAAGACATAAAATACTTTTGAATGAAACTGCTTTGTTACTGGCTCGTTAACTTCTCACTGTAACCCTTTCAACATCGTCTTACAAACCACCACAAAGTGCGCCATTGTCCCATCCCTTATCTCTAACAATGAACTACCGTATATTTAAAAATCGAAGCTACTTTGAATAAAGAATCCTATTGTGAATATTATAAATATTATGCTAATACGATAAAGAAATTTTTTGACTTTGGTCTTTGAGACCAGGTGTCGGTTTTAAAGGGTTGAATCGACCCTACGTGTTCAATCATTTATTAAGATTTTTTCTTTTGTCTACTGTCTTATTCCCATGCATAGTGAATAGAATTTATGTGAGAAACGCTAGTGATATATTTTTCTTAGTATTCTAATGCACACGGTTCTAAGCATTTAAATAAGATTCAAGACGGTTCATTGGTCATTATTTTACGGATTAACGTTATTTCGGGAATGGATCCTATGATTTATGATGGTTGAATCAAATTTTTGTTAAAGGATTATTGCTGGTATTATTTATTGGGTCATAAAAATAACTCTACACATGTATGGATTTTTAATCTAGATTTTATAGCTATGTTTTGTTATTGGCCGTTATTGCCTATTCCATTTTTGAATATCTGTCTCTAGCTAATTTAAAAATTAATTTACAAATTCTGTCTGAAAATAATAATACAATCTCATTTTTATAAAAATAATAGTCCACTATTAAAATAAGCCTTTTTCGAAAAACGAATACCTAAAGCCGTAATAGGACTTATGACGATTTCCGCAGTCAGCGAGGCGATGCCGCATAAAAAACGAGTTGAAATGGGAAATTAAACAATTATCTGTTTACCGTCGTCTCTGTGGTAGATCTGTGTAATTTCAGTAATCAGATATTGTGGTAATTGTTATTACAACTGTCATTTATTAAATTTGTTTGTTGTTTACCTTTGTTCTTATTTTAAACTTGCTTTGGCTTGTGGCTTTGTGTTTGTTTGTTTCGGATTTTCCTGTCCTGTTACAACAATAGGGATTGATTTCGGAAAATTCATTCTTGTAGTGAACTTCTGTATTTAATCTTTTCAAGATCATTCTAAAATACATCCTATGAGCACTGGTTTAGGCTTCACAGTGTCAATTTTATGCTGTGCTGAGATATTAAAGTTCGCTATTGTAGTTAATATATAAATTTAACTAGTATTATTAAATTGCTCACTAACAGAGACTATTATTATTCTCTAACATTATTAACAATAACTTATATCCTTTATTGAATTTAATTAAGAACGCAGCAGGATACCGAAGTGCTATATTTACATAATATTTCAACACAAATATTTATTAAAAGGGCATTATTAATTACGCCCATATGTTGTGTAGGTACAAAACTTCGGTTTTAGGGTACTTCAGACTAGATTACTGTACTTTTTGGTAATAATTTATTAAATAAGGTACATAAAACAATTAATTAAAAAAGTACGTATTTCAATAATATGCAAAGAAAAATAATCTGGAAATCATGTTTGATAAAAAATGTAAAATTCCATTTTTTTTTTTCAATTTTGTAGGTATTATTGTCGGATGTTTCCTTTCCGTAATTATATATATCATTTTAATGCATCCTGCAGTTAATTTATTTTATCTTACTGATAGATTATTTCGTACAAATTGCTAACCCAACCTACTAAGTTAGGTATGTATTTCTAAAATACCTATTTCATATACTTAAATAAAACAAATGCATAGATACATTGTAGAACTCACAAGAAATACCTGTCGAACGGTAATTGGTGCTGTTTCCTCCACCGTTCAATTCCATGTGTTTAATTATATAATTGGTTTTAAAAAGAAAAGTCGAAATTACAGTTTTACGTCGACGAGTCGCGGTTACGACAGTTTTGCACTTATCCTTGATGCACGCTATTTCGAAGACTTCGGGCTGCAGTATTGAATTTTTATTTTTTGAATTTGGAACGTTCTGAGGACTGTTAGGCTGTTAGTGTAAGAATACCCTGTTTTTATAACTATGTATTATTTACGATTTTATTCATAGTGATAGTATTTTTTATATTATAAAATATTATGATTGTATTATAGTCAGTTGCACCAACTGCATCCTCTTCCAGTGTAGTGAGATAGCCCTCATTATTTTTATTCTTATAATAACATGAACCTTACGGTTATTGTTTAGCTTCATAATTAAAATAACAGATAGCAGAAAAATAACAACGATCTAATGTTAATAATATTATAATTTATTGTTTATGAGTCAGATATTGTTTTTGCCGTTTTCACAGCATATTGAATTAACACCAGTCGCTAGGAAGGATGTGGTGGCTGTTATTATTTTATGTCTGTAGGCGTATTAAAATAGTTTAGAATATAACAATACACTATTAAAATAATACATCGATGTAGGTTATTATTGTGATAAAAACATAATGCAAGTTCTTACAATATTCCGCTATTATTTAAATAAATATAGCGCAACAACTACAGTTTTAAATAAGACGTTTATTTTCTTAAAAGCAGTTCTATTATAATTCCAAAATCAAAGATTCAAATTATCGAACACTTCGCCGTTTAAAATTAAACTTCGAACTCTTTCACGAGTATACAAAACGTATGTTAATAGCCCGCCTTACACATATGGCCGACGAGCACAGCTGTTCCTATACTATTCTTATGCTAAGCAGTATTTCGTTTTATCCGTTGTATTAGAAATAACCAGTAGTCTGTACTATCCAAAGTCACGTGGAATAGTACCAATGTAAAACTATTTTTTTCGACATCTATTTAAAAATGCACGTGTACAAATATGACAGGCTGTATGTTTAACAATCTTTGTCATTAAAAACTAAACTAAAAAAATGCAGATAAAATGGAATCGATGTATTCACCTTGATTTTATGCGCGCCAAAGTTTACTCAGGTCCATATTTGTATATTTTTAACTTACTTCAACTTAAATAATAAGTTAGGTACCATTAAATGCACATTATTTTAAAGAGGGTAATATAAGTATTTTATATTTGTTCATGTAAGTGCTATAAAAATTAAGATAAGATAAAGACTTTTCGGTTGGTATTGTATTTTTAAATGGAGACATTTATGGACATTTGGAATAATAAATAAATATAAATGTTTGTTTTTGTCAAAACATTAAGATTGTTAATGTTTTCATTACTTATTAAGACTAAGCTGAAGTTGATTTAACAATAGCATTATAACTTAAGATACCTAATAACTTACTTAAAATACTTCTTCAATGCCAGTTTTGCGAACATGTAATCCTAAACGCCATTATGTTAAATACATTATTAATTATATATGACGCAACTCTCGTATATTATGTTAACTTTACAAACACTTGCGTGGAGAAACACCGAGTTTTATGGCAGTCATAAATAATTTACGACTTTTCATAGTTTACGGCAACGGGCTGTCTTCATTATCGAAACTCTTTTCACTGTAAAACCCTTTCATATTTTGCTAATGTTTGTTAAACAATTCTCCAAGAAATGTACTGCCATTTTTCGCTCCGCCGTCTATTTTGTCTGATTAAGATCTAAAAACAACAATGTTGACCGATTTTATGTAAGACTGCAGACTTTTATCTGTTGTTAGAACATCAAAAATAAAATATTCAAAAAGCACGTGGGTGGCATCACTTTTTATTTGTTAAAATTGATGCCGTTGTAAACAATCGATCCAAGTTTTGCAAAGTACCAAAGATGATTCTTTTTTCAAAATACTTACTGTTCTAAAGAGTTCATCTAGGTTCTTTCCGTGTTGCCACCTAAGTTCATTGGCTGGCCCATAAGGAAAAAAATACGAAAATTGTAGTATGACCAGTATTTGTTGCGCAATTATCATGTGCCAGTATTTTTAGCTTTGACTAGCTGTTATTCTCGACTCCAAATTGGTTTAGTTTGTAAAAATAAATAACTTTAGTGCGAAATTATACAAAATAACTATTTGTTATTGCCTAAAAAAACCGTTTAAGTTTTACGACCTGTGTGGTCTATGTTTAAATTGTATATTTTTAGAAGCGGCTTGTTTAATCATGAAGTTTAAAGTTATTGCTCGGATACAAAAAATCTTGGTCAAAATACCTATTAAGATTAAAATATAAAGAACCAAATGGATGCATGACACATTATTATTATCTTAATGACCCTCAAATTATTTAATTTTTACTTAAAACTATTTCAGATTGCAATACAAAAATTCTAACCCATTAATTAGTAACCATGAATTTTAGAAGTCTTAATTTATTTCTAAACTGCAAATTAATTCACTGGCAACATTTTTTTATAATTTCATGAAATTTGTATGAATGTCACACTAAGTTGAATAAATCTTATTTAAAGTTTTTATTTATTTTAAATCCGAACAATAAACTCTTTGACGTCATAGAACGAGTTTATTAACATTTTATTCACCTTGATTTAAATTAAAATGACTAGAAACCGATCAACTTTTATTTGAAATGAATCTGATTTATTTCAATATTTTCAGTGTTCCGACGGAATATTGTTTGACACGTGTAACATTATATTTTGTGTTTTTTTATATTTCTTCCGCTGTGCAAAAATGTTCGAATTTTAAACGTTCTCCACAATATGCAGAGTTTATTTCACATCAAACAGTGTACTTACGTATACACGTGTTCTGTAACATAAAATGTCTGCCTCATGTGTTATGTCATTTAATTTCGTGGCTTCCTCAATAAAATTTTATAGGCGTTAATTAAAGGGGCTGAGGGGACCACAAGAACGTGATAAGCGAACGTTTCTCACTTTTGTTTTACAAAATGCTTTTTTCCATACTTGAGCTTGTTTCTTTTTGCGAAAATTATTCTTGTTACAACTGACGGATGTAAGATGGAACATATAAAATACTTTAATGGTAGCAGTTGAAGACAACGCTTGATTCTTTGCAAAGATATAATTATTTTTGTTTGTAGTTAAAAGGATTTTTTTTTAATGATCAAGTGCATGTTTTGCCTTTATCAGATCACTGAAGGGCTTGTAATTTTTTCTACTTTTACGTTAAATTTTTATAGCATAATTTTTTATGTGTCTGAAAATTATACATCACAATCTTTTTGCAAAAAAAAGAACACTGTCATTAGTAATAAGCAATAATCCTGTCAAGCCAGTTTTATTATCACATCGCAAGTAAGGATCCCACCCGTTCTGATTCGATCAAAATTATTCGAGTATTTTAAAAATATCTCGATTCGATTATGCAAAAGATTTTAATTAAAATTTCGTATCTTTTAATTTAATTGGAGACCGGTAACATATATCGTTGACATTATTTAAAATTCTTTAAGTTAACCACTAAACAAAATACGCGACTTTAGTTTTTTGAAAATTACATGTAATTGAATACAGCGTAATGCGATTAGATAGTTCTTTTTGCGTCGAAATAGATATGTTAATCGGTGTAATTATGGTCAAAAAACCATCCGTGATATTTATTAAACAATGATTATAATTCCGGTCAAGTTTGCACACTGCCCAATAATAGATGTGCAACACGTAACACGTTTATTTTTTTACAACCCGTTTATATTTTTATTGGAACGAGTTATTATAACAGTAGGTGAATAGTATTGCTTTACATAAAGTATAGATGTACTTAAAAAATATCAAGCAAAAGTACGTATAAAAATCTTAGTAATATTATAACAGTGAAAGTTTGGATAGATGTCTGTGTGGATGTATGTTTGTTACTCAATCACGCTAGAACGGCTAAATGGATCTGGATGAAATTTTGCATAGACATAGATTATAGTCTGGCATAGCACATAGGCTACTGTTCATCCCGGTATAATGTTCCCTTAGGATGAGAAAACACTTTTCACGCGGCCGAAGGCCTCTTCTCACACAAAGAAGGCATGATTGTTAATCAGCACGCTTGTTCAATGCGAGTTGGCGATTTCATATAGTTTATATTAACTGTGAATTATATTAACTATAAATTATAATAACTAAAAAATATATTTACTATTAATTATATTAAATGTAAATTATATTAACTATAGATTATATTAACTATAAATTCAGGTTCCCTTACGATGTTTTCCTTTACCATTGCCAGCGATATGTAAGATAAATTCATAAAGTACAAATATAGTGCAAAGTGAAAATGATTTCACCGCACAAGAACTTTGTTTTCATAGCCAACATAAAATCAATGTAACTGTGTATCTCCAAAGGTTCTCTTGTACGTGTTTACTATCTTAAAACGTGAACTTAATCTTGTCTGTCTGTCTGTTTGTTTGCGAAAACAACTGATAGGAAGCGACGGTACGTAGGCGGTTTGTACAACGATTAGTTTTTATTTTAGACACTGTTTACATGGTTTTAGTAAGGAAAAATAGATATTTATTCTAATAAATATCTATTTTTCCTTACTACCAACCTTACTACCTTCTAATTGTCTACAATTGTACTATTTTGTGCGTCATTGAAACTATGCGGATAAAGCTATTAAATTTCTATCTTGAGTTAATAGGAATAAGAATAGCCAGGGATAAAACAAAGCGATTTTTTAAATTACTTTGTATGTAATTTAAAATAGGCTAACTAAATACAGAAAGGATTTTTCCTTATATAGTATCTACTGTTTTTTTTAAGAAAAACGAGTTCTTTCATAATTTTATAGAGCTATCATAAACAAAGGGGAAGGGCCATTGAAACTAGGGCACTACCTAAAAAACCACGTCATGCCGTGATGTAATACAAAGTACCCAAGTGCTTGTTGACAGCTCATAAATAATATTAGGTCATTGTACTTTATTAACTTAATTAACTACTGCTAGAAACGGAGCTCAAATAAATCCTTGACAAACTATTTTAGCTTTGGGTTGAAAAATATGGACTCTGTGATAAGAAAAATGTATAGGTACCTATTTAGTACCTAATTAGAAACTGATTTTGAAATACGGGTTCTCGGTCACCCTAAGACCATTACGGCATACTCATTTAGAAAATTAATCCACTTTTTGTTCGATAATTCCGAAACGTCATACAAATAACAACATGAAATAAAAATAATCCGAGATCCTTCATGCCCATCGAGCACTACCCCTCAGTAAAATGATGTAGAGAATTATTAAAATATGGTGGCTATACCTACCCCTGTGATCAGTCATTGCGCAGGCGTGGCTATCGGACTAATCGCCCCCGCCATAGAACGGACGCCATCTTGCTATTCCATTTTTAAAAAATCCTTTTTCTTTTGCAACGAGCGCTAGCGCATTCTGCCTTGTTTGGTTTGATGGATTACTTGCATGAATTATTAAAATGCGATTTTAAATATTATTGCAATTTCTATGGTAATTGTGAGGTTTTATGCTATTGTATTTTTTAATGAAATAAAAGCTGGTGCAGTTTCTCACAATTATTGTTGTACAGTTGATTGTTATTAAAGAAACAATAGTTATAAATTTCTCATTAGTACTGGCAGTCAATCTGCTAGCACCGAAAATGTAACTATATTTTACTGATTAGACGTTAGATAGCTACTCAACAAAAATATAAATAAACCAGCCAAGTGCGAGTCGGACTCGCACACGAAGGGTCCCGTACCATTATAGCAAAAAACGGCAAAAAATCACGTTTGTTGATAGGTAGCCCCACTTGAATATTTATGTTATTCTGTTTTTAGTATTTGTTGTTATAGCGGCAACAGAAATACATAATCTGTAAAAATTTCAACTGCCTAGCTATCACGGTTCATGAGATACAGCCTGGTGACAGACGGACAGACAGACAGCCAGACGGACCGCGGAGTCTTAGTAATAGGGTCCCGTTTTTATCCTTTGGGTACGGAACCCTAAAAAGATGTTTTGAGTCAAAAGAGTCAAAGATATTTTTTGTTTTTAATCTTTGTCCCACACTAGGAATTTCTTCATGTATCGTGGCTGGGTGGTAAAACAAGTTTTCATGTTTAGTATGGTTAAAAAAAACTTAACCAAAGGTAAACCAAAGCGCAATTTTTCTTACCTCTACAATTCCTAGATTTCGATTTCGTAATCAGATTACCTTCTTACTTGATGGTCGGCTTTCCAAAGGTTCGTTTTCAACTTTTTTCTCGCGTTATTTTTCACGATACGCCACGATAAATACCTGTGTATAAATTTGGAGCGTGCAAGAGGCTATCACGGAGCGGCATCGCCACTTTGTCAGTTACCGTGTTTTCACGTGCTTCAATAAGTACTTTTTGTAACTACACTGTGAGGTCAAAAATGTGGACGAAACGAAATGATGATGTTGTGTAACCAATTTTGTACAAAAAAGTTCTTTTTTGTTCAAATTATTGAGCGCGATGGAACCGAGATGACATTTTTTTTCTGTAAAAACTTAAACTGTGCTACATTGTCGTCTAAATTGTTACTATTGTAAAGAGTGAAGGCAATTATTTACATAGATATATTTATAAAACTATAAAGAGACCTTGATATAAAATTAATATGACATGAACACGTGAAACTAATTATATTAATTTAAACAGCAATTAAAATAAATGGAACACGTGTATTGTGAGTTTTTTTTAATTCACAAACTCGAACGTTTTAATGGTGTCAATGTGTTCACAAAAAAAAACATTCGAATTATGGAAACAGATATTTATAAAATATTTAATTATTTATCTTAACATGCTTAAAAGTTTTAATTTTAACAAAAGGTTAAGCGAACCGGCAAGTTATAACCGGTTTATTGTTTACTAATTGATTAATTATAAATAGAAACGGACGTTGTTATTCAATTTATAATAATTATTATAAATAAATTACTTGTTTACTCGCTGTATTTCCAGAATGCTTATACATGTTTTTCTCTGGTATGGATAACGAGTGAGCGGATATTTGAATTTAAATTGTTTGTGTCTTGACTACCTTACAAGAAACAATGTATTAAAAATAGTACTGTGATAAAGATGTTCCAAAGAAAAATACATTCTTAAAACAAAAAAAAAACAAGATGAATTAAGGTCAAAAACAAAAAAAAATATGATTTTAGGTCAAAAGTAAAAAAAAAATTAAACCTCCATGCTCGTAACAAAATCATATCGATTAACCAAAATCTTCTTACATTTCAGATGTGTCGGAAACACGAGATCTACAAAAAGGGGCAAAAAAGAAAAAAAAAACTTGGATACCACCGCGGCCAACCTGTTGTGTGCTCGGGGACATTTGGTGAGCGCTCCATATTATTCTTTATCCTTTTCTGTTCCACTTTTTTTGGTAAAAAGTGTAAAAAACGGAGAAAAAAAAAGCAAATAATACGATCCTTTGAAAGCAAGATACGAGTGGGTTGAAGATTGTGGTGCACTGAGAGATTTAGGTGTTGTTTTGGATTATAATAATTTAAAGTTTGAGTAGGATTATTGAGATATATAAATGACATACTGTACGTGATATTTCTTCGTATTTTTAATTCGTTAGTTAGCTACGCTACTTAAACTCATTAAACAGTGGACGAAAATATAAAAATTCTTATTAGGACATTTTTTAAACGATGCTACAATTTTTTTATAAAAATTTCGTAAAGTATAATTATACCAACACCCATAAAACAATTTATCAATGAACTTATCATACTACACTAAATTATCGCCATAGTTTCAAATTGCACTATCATTTAATCTCGTTATCTGCTAATTAAATGATAAAAGATAACACAAGAGGTGGAAAACAACGTCTCTTTGTTTTTTTGAATAATTTTGATAGTCATGTTTTTTTACGTACGGAGTAATAATAATATTAACACCAGCCTGTCCTACTACAGGGCAAAGGCTTCTTCTCATACAGAGAAGGCACAAGCATAAATTAAAAAACAAAGAAAATAAATATAATTAAAAAAAAAAAAAACTCAGATGCCGGAAAATTCTTAGTGAAGACAAAAATGACTTCATTCATGTGCCCTTCGTCCATCGTGTTTTTTTCTAATATAGTGTGGCTAGTTATAATTTTCCTAGTAAACAATCAAATTATCAATAAAAATAAAGTTCTCTGAACTAGTCGTCAAGCATTAGTCACGAGTATTATTTTTAAAGACTATATCGAAGAAAAATAATGACTTTAATAGTCTCGCTATTGTTGTGCCTCAGTCCTAACCGCGTATCTGAACGGACAGGACCACTCCAGTTGAGGTTAAGTGCAGGTATCGTAGAGTTTTTTTTTAATTTTTTTTCGAGTGCCCTCGGAAATAGTTATAACCTATTTATTTTACTTTCGAAATTGGGGTTAGGATGAAACTTAATTTGACTCAGCTCGTGAAGGGTTAATGTTTTTTTGGATATTTATTACATGGAATTAATACTTTTGTGTTTTTTTTTTAAGACAGTTGTTTTGTTGGGTGTAATAACGAATGTTTTTGGTAGTTTTTTCGTTAATAAATCTTTGGTTGAGACGTTTTTATGCGCAAATGTCAGCTTTTAAATATTTTTTAGGGCCGTACAAGAAACGTTGTTTAATAAAATGAGATGTGTCATACATATCCGTTTCATACATTATAAAGATCATCTTACAACGATTATATGAATCATTCTGTCTTTAAACCCATTAAAACGGTCAAGAACCCGGATTCCCGCGAATTCAAAATTACGTTCCATATTTAAAAATTTGATTCAAATCGTGTCACTTGCAATTTTATAAACATTAACATTTCATAATAAAAATAAAATGCGTATTTTCCTTGAAAACACCTCAATCATTGTTAATTTCATTACTTTTTGTCACTACAAACTTACGGACAGACAATCACGGGGCCTGTTGATATGTTTTAAATTATATAGTGCTGTTATAGCAGGGCTATTTTGCTATCCATTCATTGGTGTTGAGTCGTTGGACTTTGTGTCTTATTTTTTAGGTATATGGAGTAGGTTTTTGTTTGAGCTGTTTACTGGGCGATCAATGTTTCGAAGAAATACATGTGAATGCTTTACCTGCTGCCAGTTGAGATGTGAGAAAGGCTATATGCAACACTGTTGCACTTTTAGATCTTCCTTAAGCATTATTTTATTTAATGATAAAAATCATAGCATTTCTGTACACGTCATTCTTGCCTGCGGACAATGATGTTTGTGTTAGAGTTTAACAAAAATAGTATAGTTTTCTTTGTCTAGCCATAAATTATATAGTTTATGATTCCACCCCTTGTTAAAAAATTAACTCTTGTGGTTGAAATTCCTAGCTGGTCATGGTACTATTCCGTCAACCTTACTAGGGAACACACCTCCCACATAATATAATATTTTATTCTTTTCTTCCAGTATATAAATTAGAGGGTTAATAAATACTTATTATTGAAACCCTTAAAGCTCTGTCTTTCATTGGTGTCCATCCACTTATGAATCCTAACGTTTGTGTCCAAAAATTAGGCTAACGATATGTTTTATTTGTGATAGAAAGTTATGATTAAAAGAAATAAGGATAACAATTTTTTTTATTAAATCGAATGACAGAGTAAATAACAGTCGCATAAAGAAGTTGTATAAAAATTAATGACTCATGATATTATTACAAATTATTATGAATACTTTTGTGATTATTTCTTCTAGATTTGTAGAAAAAAAAATACCAAAAGGAGAACGCCCACTTACACCAAATTATTATTATTTTTTAAAGTTACTAAAATAAAATCACGATTTCAAACCTTCGTAGTTCTATCTGACATAGAAACATCACGGCACCTGCTCTCGCGAGACCGGTTGGAATAGAGGTAAAAAATTATCTTTTTCATTTTAAAAACAACAACTTTTTTAAATGCCCGACCGTGGGACCTTGCTGTGTTTACAGTTTTGTGTTTATATTCCAAAGCTTGGTGATGACAAACAGTTTAAAAACTCTGTGTACCAATAAATAACGTTTCACTATGGTTATGTTGAAAGAAATAAGTTTGGTATCACGTGTTGTTTATTTCGTAAAAAAAAACGTGTTTAAACGATGCAAGTAATTCTGCTGGCTGGTTAAAATTTTAAGTTCGAATTTGGAACGGCAGTAATATTTTCATTCGTTTTCTAAGTGTTAATTTTATATATTGCGATATTCTCATTCTTAATGGCGGTTTAAGTTACGTAGAATGCAAATGGAGATCAGTATCTATTACGCAAATTGTTTCAAGCAGGCTTTATATGGTTTGCCTTGACGGCCCTTACTGACCCGCCAGATACCTACAAGTAATGGTGCCTATTTAGATATAAGCTGATAAAAATATACCTATAATTATCGCCCAACTGCCTCCCCCATTTGTTTATCTATACGCCGCTCTGTGGTCCCATTAGCCGCATGTTTCAGATAAAATGTCTATTTGGAAACTTCCAAACCTTCAAAGGGACTGTAGGTAATTAATTAGTTTTTAATTTACCTATAAAATATTCCGTTGGACGAGAATCATTCAGTCTGTATCGCAACCGGTTCGTGGACGTTTGGTGGCATCGGCCACGCCCTCGGCCGCCATATTCAAATTTTCAAATATCGAATATTTTTCCGTTTTTGCCGACCGCGTTGGAACCCGTTCTTGTTTTTTTTACATCGAGCAACATGTGGACGATCTGAGTGACTATCGAATCGAGTCAATCGTCCTGTGCACTGAACTTCAGATATTCACGAACGATTCTGCATTCGCAAAAAATGATAAAGGACATGGCCCAACAAAGAGTTAGGTCATGCAGGTCACGGCGGGCGTTGCACGTCTGTAAAAAATAACGCAAAATCATCGCCAGTGCAAAAACACGTATCTGTGACTCATATTTTAATACCTTTACGGAACGACTAATAAAGGAAATTTGTTGTCCGCCACTAACAAGTATGTCGGTCGTTTGGAATACAATGATTAGCTGTCATTTGTCACTTTTCGTGTCTCGTGCGACGACCGACCATTGAATGTGACACTGAGGCCATTAACGTCGACTGGAAACTAAATAAATTGTGTAATTTGCACCTTCATGTAAATTCGTTGGCTTATAGTGATGAGGTGGTGTTACTCGTAGCATGTGCGGTTGGAGGTCGGCCTTGGAAAAATTACAAAGAAATGTTATCAATTAGTGATAGTTTACGATTAGTCATGGCTTTTCACGAATTTCTTCAGGAAAAGTTACTTTCGGAAACGAATTCCATGTATTTTGAAAGTCATTGCGTTGGCATCAAACGTTGTTAGCTATGCAAATAGAGCGGTAATCAACTACAATAGGCGTTCGCAAAAACTGTAGCAAGCAAAAAATAGCACCGTCAAATATCGACTAGGATAAACAGTCACAAGTTGACCGTGGCAAGGTCGCGGGGATTTTGAACTTCGAACAAAAACATATTCCACATTTGAATATTGCATTCGGCTCGGCTGATTGATGGGATTGGTTGATTTCTTTTCACGGCACGCGATTGATTCGCATTGTTTTTTTTTCGGATGCCCCATTCACGCTGCATTCTCATTTAAGAATTCCTTTTTTTAAATTATATTCAATTGTTATTTTATTCTTAAATCTTTTTTGTTGCAGATAAATGCGGGTGTAACGACTCTTAAATTGTGAGTTATTTTTAAGGTTTGCTTATAACAAAAATGCATAAATTATCTGGCCACACGCCAGATCCCTTGTATGGCTGTGAGAAAGACAGGGCAATATTAAAATTTTCTTTTTTATACGAAGATGTGGAGAAAGAAATTCCACTTTATGCGACGCCCCCGATATCCGTTATGCATATCGGGCTTATACGGGCCCTAGAAGAGTGTCGGCCATCTCATTGTCTTTCTGTCCGTCATGAGTGACTCACGCCATTGTTGGGTTACACAATAGATGTCTTTGTGCATTGTGCCCCGGGGGACCCTGATGTTACGTATTTTGTAATAATTAGTCGACGTCTATTTGACTCACAAAATAGTGATAATTACTAATGCGCCTACTTTCTAAATTTTTAATAAAGATCTAGTTGCGTCAATACTTATTGTACTTATTGATCGACCGCGGAATAAGTTTTTATGTGATACGTAACGCAATATCTCTCACGGCACGCGTTTGGGGGGTCACCCTAACGTTGTGAAGGGCAAAAAATTCAGAAAGGGTCCGTCCAGTACAATAGATATGCGAAAACTCAATCGCGTTCGCTTCTAACAATAAAATCCAATGATCTAAGTTCGTAAATCGGTCAAACGATTTCAACTCCTATGCCACCGAAATACGAAACACATTTTTTTATTCGATTATTCGATTCTATCCCCTTTGGAGTAGGCAACTTGTAGGCGGGAAAAGTGGTCGTTCGTTCAGATATGTCAAAACAAATTAGCGGTATACTTGTGTATGTAGGATCGAGCACTATTTTATCTCGCTCCTATCTCGTAGGTGCGAAAAGGACGAAATATTTATGAATATTGAACATAATTTATCACCAGTTTTCCCCTTTAGGCGTTTATCGATGTGTGGGCTATGAATAAGGAGTTTTAGAGTTGTTTTATTTTAAATTATTTTATTTTTGTGAATTATAACGTGATCTGTTAGAATTTAAAATACACGCGTAAATATATAATGAGTAGAAAATAGTTTTATTAATGACACTAATGTTGTTAACCGTCTCAAATACTAGAATAATAAAAATCTAAATGGCTATCAGTTGAATAATCTTTCTACATTAATTCAGTTGATTACCTGCCTACTATCAAATAATTAAAATACGTAAATTGAAACGTAATTCCATTGTTATAGCAGCACCCATCATGAACCGTAATTTCACGTATCACGGCCAAAGAATTCCTAAAAAGAAAATTATTCGGTCGAGCAGCACATTTGTTATAATTCCCACAAGAACAGTTATATAAATTGCTCCAAATCTTCAACTTAATGAAACTTCCACCACAAATCATCGCGTCACGCACCCCAAAAATTCGACTAACTCATTTGGTATATCGAATAATTTATCGAATAATCGAATTAAACACGTAATAATGGTTATCGGGTGCAATTAGATCGATAAACGTTTGATACACTTTCAATTCAATGTGTGATAATAATTATGTTAGCCGCGATAATTTGCCGCTTAAATCGAATAAATTTCACGTTAGCAAACATGATTTGTTCAAATGTATTGTTTTACAAGAAGGCTGGTCTATTCGATTTTATTTAAATAATTTAAGTAAAAAATGCTTCAAATTAATGCGTTTCGTTAGATTTCTTCATTGCTTAGAAACCACAAAATAATGTAGAAATTATGCGAATTATTTGAAAAACCACAGCATTCGAATAAAGAACAACCGAAAAAATTTAACGAAATTGCTCACTAGTAATTCAAATAACGAATGATGAGTAGAGTGGGTGGCGACGTTCGTTGATGGGGTAAAAATTACCCCCGAGGGGTAAACACCCTATGTAGTGATGTGTGTTTATGTGTAGAGGAGGGTATGATAATAGCGTATTTCCTGCCTGCCCCCACACAGTTCTCGTAATGTGAAATTTTGCATTGCACGCACTTTAAACAATTTATTCGGTAGTGGGTACAAAATAAAAAGTTCCTTGTCTGTACTTTGATCATTCGTAAGTAAAACCTACATAGTTTTACTTATGATATAATCAGCATATTTACTTTTTACAACCCATAATAAACATTATGACTTCACAGTTCACCAGCACATTGTACAAAAATATCATTTCGTAACATTTTTACGTTTTTATTGGCTGCCATAAAAGTAACATATAACTTACAGAATGGCCGTAAAAATGCAACCATTAAACGCCTCCCTGAAATAACCCGAAAAAGAGCGTTTGCATTTGGAGAATGCATTTCATACGGAACTTATACACTAAATGCGTGTTATATTATTGGCGTTTTTAAACAGTGACTTTGAAAGATATTTTAAAATCAGATAAAATAAAATAAACCACCTAAACGCTTATTTTCTATACAAAATATCGTCGCTGTACAGCGTACAGTTCTAACCGTAAAAATTAAACGGGTGAATCCATTAGGAAAACAAATTCAAATATAGAACGTAGGGACACAAAACACTAAAATGCGCGTTCACAAGTAATTACACTAATGTAGTACAATACCCTTGTAAATTGTTTTAGGGTTAATAGCGTCTGTGTGTGGCTAATGCAATAAAATGACTGTTCCACGGACTTGTCAAGTGTGCAAGTGAAATAATTGTCTGCTAAAACAATAGGCCAAAGAGTCCTTTAAGAATTTATCGACATTTAAAAAATTTTGTTCGTGGACCTACTATGTACATGGTATCCAACTGAAAACAAAACTAAGTATGCATAAAGTTATTTATGTGTTTATGACAAAGTAATTCATACAATGTTAATGAAAATAAAATAGTGCCTAAGTTTAGAATGCAAAAACAAAATGCTCATTTTTAATCGCCTATAAAATTTAAATATGGAACGCGCGGGAAATGTCGCCGCCATAAACGCACGCATGCATGCATCGTCTTTTGGCAAGGAACTACTTTTTACTAAACCATTTCCGAGCACAATAAGGATCCATTCAAGGCAATAAACCTTATTCGGGCAATTATTTTCACAGAGTCACAACACTATCTATTCATTATGTCTGGTTTCTTGCGTTACACGTTTTGAATTATTTATTTGCGTTAATATCAATTCAGATGCGACAAAAGGCCTGTTAGCTGGTACGTTGTGTTGGCAGCACTGTCGTTCCGTTCGCCGACCAGATTGACGAGAACCATTCACAGTTGGCCGCGCTAGTGATGTGAGTTAGTCGTAGTATACCGTGATCCGGCTTGGGGGATCATTGTTGGTTGGTTATTGTGTACGCAACGGGCGTCAAACGCGTATTTATTGGACATTCGCAGCGCTGCGTCAGGCGAAGAAGATACGGAGTTAAACTGCCAACAGACACGCGAGCACTAAGTACTCTGTATCAAGTTTCGCCGGATTCCGCTCGCTACTTGAGTTATACTGTGTTGCCGTGTGTAGAGGCACTTATGTGCGTCGCGTGGAGTAACAATTGAGCCGTTCATACATATTTAGTCGGCATTAATTTCGTCAAATCGGATTAAATGCCGATAAAACGTAACTTTCACGTACGTTTACGTAAACATTATCGTGACGCGTGTATTTTGTGCTTTTACTCGAGGATTGTACGTAATCGGTGAGCTGGATATTTTTAGATAATTATTTTTTTTACTTATTATTTTATTTTTGTTAATGTTTTTAATTATTGTGTAATTTAGATTAGATATTTTGTTGAATTATTTTGGTAGATAAAATAAAAACAGGAAAAAGATCCGCAAAAGAAAAAAGTAATGCTTTTAATATTTTTTTTTTATACTATATTTCAAGATAATATTGTAGCAAGCATACAATATCTTAGGCACATAACGTATCTACATAAATATGCAATCTCTCTCACTTATCATTGAGATAATATTTTCTGGGTCTGATAACAAGTTTAAAATTATAGAAATAGAACACAACTTATATAACTTACAAACTATTCATGAAAGTAGTTTGAACTTTAAATCTCAATAATAAACAGTTTTTTCTCACTCTAAAAAAAACGATACTTATTTCAATTTCTCTTTTTAAAGCTGTTGCACTTTTAGAATCTGAAAAATTGCGACGAAAAATTCAAACACTAGAGGGTTCAAAATCATGTAAGTACTGAATCCATGGTGTTTTTTTTCACGTCGGTGTCAGACACATCCTGTATACGTATATAAAATCTTGAAAAAATTCTAGGTGCAAATTTCTGCGTCTGTTTTTCTAAAACTTGAACTTCATCACAGCCATACCAAACCCAAGTACCTAAGCATTACATAAAGCCCCGTGCACACAATCCGTGATAACGTTACAGGAACATTCATAAAGGTGTAGAGCTACATCCCTAAATCCCTCTCATTTTAAGGATTTGCAGTTGAAATTAGTTCGCAAATCTGGGGCTTTACCAACCCCTGTTACAGAGATGTAGATGAGACATACGGATAAATAGCTCAGGATGTTCCTTGGCTTATTGTTTTGGTTTTATTGTAGGGAAAATGGCGTCTCTTGTCTTGGCTTGAAGTAGGGTTACGAAAATGAATGGTGTAAAAATGTATTTGGAGAAATGATGTTGACATGTAACACGGGTGAAAAATGTGATTAGAATTTTTTTGTCGTAAAAATGCATGCTTTTTCTGTTGTAGGTTCTTGTGGATCAATGTGGTCCAGTAATAAGTTTTTTTAGTTTAATTTTAATGACGATTTCGCTGAATGTGAGACACATGGGACCGGTCAATGTGGTAAATTTTGAAGGATGTTCAGCGGTGGACATCTTTCCGCTTAAGCGTTGCTGATGACGATCAACAGTAGATATTTTTCTCAAAAAAGTACTGCAATAAAAGCCATACAGATCATACTTTCTATAGTGTAGTCCTGGCCTTAATTTTTTATTAGAAAACCGTTTCAAATAACGAAATACAGTTATTTCACAAAAATGCCGTTCCAAAATTGAAACGTTTAGCTTAAAGCAATTTGCACTAATACACAAATATTAGTCTGTCTGTCTTTCTAATTGTTTGCAATATCAACATTTTTGTTCTAAACAAAGACTGTTTACATACATTTTAAGTGGAACTGTGTTTTCTAAGTGTGACTATTATCCAGGTCTTATTATGTACATAGAACTAAATGTTTTGCTAATAAGTACATAATTGTTTCGTCTAGATTTTTTCTTAGAATTTTGTGAGAGAAGACATTGAATGTTTTCTTTTTTACTTTCGAAAAATTTTGAGCTTTTGTGATATAGTTGAAGATAATATTTTTTGCTTTGTATTAGTTGTTACTTTATACGCTAGATTTTGTAACAAATAAGTCTAAACACAGACAATAATTTATTTAAAGACCATCAAAGTCCTATTGTAAAAATAAGTCCTTTTCGAATTATTGAATTTATCAACTCCTGAAACTTACAAGTACATGTAATAATAACAAAAATAGATAAAATATTAAAAATTCAATTTCTACGGTTCTAATTCCTAGCAAAAAAAAAGTTAATTAATACAAAAATACCCTTACAAACCCTTACCAAGCAAGAGTTGAACCAAACATCATTAGCTAAAGGCATTATAACATTATAATCACAATAAATAAGACAGTTTATAGATACTATCTTAGACCATATAAAAAGATCCCTCAATTTTACACCCAGGATCGTATCTAAAGGTCAAGTTAAACTGGGTGCAGAAGTGCAGACCCACCCTTTGTTCTCCTAATTATAAAGTAGGGTGTAGACAGTTTGTGTTATGGCTCATTAAAAATGAGCTTTACAGTACATGTGTATGTCGCCTTAGGGTAGACCTAGTATGCATTGTTTAATGTAGGGGTAGGCCTTACGCAGTTAAACCTCGTTTTTGTAACGGTTTAATTTATTTTATGCGAAGAAGAATCTTTTAAGTTTCTACATTCAAGATATTGAGGGATCTTCTTCTTGGTATTTCTATTTATATTTGCATAGTTATGTATATTTTTTTATAAGTAATATCAAAATAGCCGTTGCTACAACATATATTTCAATCGCACCTCATCTTTGACCTTAGCCCACAAATATTACAAGAACACAATTTGCATAACTATAAAAAAAAATGTTACAAACATCATTCACTTGCAAATCTAAACTATTTTATTTATTACAATTTTACCCATCCTCCCTAATCCGAAAAACTGGTCCAGCGACTTCTCACGAAACTTCCTGCTTTGAATACAAAAAAAACAAGAAATAACAACCTTCAAATAAGATGAATTTCTTATGCAAATGACCGACTTCCCACGGGCAGAAAAATTTGCATACCTAAAGGGTTGGTTTATCCCTAAGAACTTGGCACAAAATATGCAAATCTGCAAATACCTTAAGTAATTATGCGAGATTTGACAGCTGCCGTTTTTTTTTTATTCGAATGGTAATTCAAAATGGCTACCGAATCAGGTGGGTAGCCTTGGGAGCCCATATTTGGCAGTTTATTTGATACATTTTTGGACCACATGGCGGTTTGAATTGAATTACAATTATGTTCTCTTGTGATTTAAATTAAATGGAAAATGTTAATGCGTGAGATGATACTGACGAATTAATTTAGAGTATTTTTATTATTTAATTCCTTGCTTCGGTCACTTTGTATGTAAATCATTTTTAAGAGTACCTAATTCTCATCATCTTTTTCAATGTGCCTTTTTATTTAACGTCACCTCATTTTTTAACTTCAAGAAAAGAAGACAAGAAGCTTACAAGAACAGAAAAGAAGACTCCAGCAGACTTTCTTCATACTGGTGATTGCCACTAGCGAGGTATAGAGTTCCTACGTATTTTGCAACTGTAGGAACTTCATACCGTGCTCTTGGGTACGCCAATCTTCTTCGATACGCCGTTCTTCGCCAGCAATTGAAGAAAGAAGATACATCATCCTTCAAGAATTTTGATGCTGAAGATTCTTAACTTTGTGAAGCTATATGTATTGTGTTTTTTATTGCTATTGTAACCTTCGCGTGCATTGCGAACTATGTATTCTTTGCTATGTATTTTTTTTCAATAGTGTATTGTTTCAGATAATTTTGTAAGTAGATAATCACTCTTCACCCCTAGATATCCGGCAGAAGCAACCGTGCCAATAAGTACTTAAGTCGTAGTTTTAACATGGACCTACTTGTGGTGTAATTGCAAAATATCACACAGTCCATGTCATGTCCATGCCTTTCATTTTCTCAATTAGTCCTAGTCGAGCAGAGATTTTTTTCAAACACATGTAGCGGCATCAACGCCGCCACTTACGAACTAATAACATGACGATGACAACACAAAAAACCCGCATCGCGCAAGCAAAGTTTTCGGCGCGATTTGAACGTATACAACAGTCCGACATCAAAGGTCGCCGTCGGGCAATTGCCCGGACCAGGCTATTCCCATTCCCTAAGCCGTAGTTTCGGCCTTCCTTACGGGCGTTTCCTACTCCATATCATCTACGGACGGATGATTGCTAAGAATGAATGACAACACAATTTGATAGTTGTACCTATCCCCGATGTGTTTTTACCTAATGGTTTTACCCGTAGGATAGGATAGGATAGATGGACCGCTTTTCCGCACTTAGACTTGCATTTGGTCCGTTGTGCGTGTAGGCCTATTCTCTGTGAGCGGGAATGGGCCGTAATCCACCACGCGGGCCCAGTGCATGTTGGTGGATGTCACATGTCTTCGAATTTTTGGTTCTAAGACTTGTCGGTTTCCTCACGGTGTTTTCCTTCACCGTTTTGAGAGCAGTGGTGATGAAATAATTTACACAAAGTAAAGCGCCTGCCTGGGTTCGAACCGACGACCTACAACTTGTAAGTCGCGGCCGTTACCTCTGGGCCACCACTGCTCTTGGTGTAACCCGTTCGAAAAATTGACGGAGTAGACCCTCAGATACAACATCCGTCTGGACGAAGGATTCTCCCTTTTCAATGGAGGTTTGTGGGACCTTCCACCCTGATCCTCATAACTCTAAACATGTTTAAGAGTTTTCAGCAATGGATTAGGAATTTCTTTAAAATCCGAATAGGTATAGAGATTGTGTTAAGCACTTACCCTCTTATTAATAAACTCGGAGCAAAGTTATAACTAGTATCATCTAAATATTAACCAATTAACAATAATATTTTTCGATGTTATCTGGTCGTATCTTTACTCCCCATTTGTTAATAAGGGAGCAAGGGGTGTGCCTAACCTGATTTGTGCCATAGTAACAAACACCACTGCAATTATTCTGAATTCTTTATTGTACAACAAAAACAACATAACATACAGTGTGATAATAAAGTACATGTTCAAAGGCGAGCTTAACTCAATGTTGATTTCTCTTACAGCAAACCCTAGGGTAACAGAGAAAGGTAACAATATAGAGGGCAGGTTCCAGTGTACAATTTTAAAATATTATAAGACGAATTAAATAAAATATCACACAATTTGTGAGTGTGTGTTTGTATGTTTGTTATTTCTACACGCTCAAACAGCTAGACGGATCTGGATTAAATTTGGCACAGACATAGATTACAGCCAGGATTAGCTCATAGGATACTTTTCGCCTTTAACGCAGGCGAAGCTGCTGGCAGAAGTTAGTACTTACCTACATAAAAATTCATATTTTTATAGACATACTAATATTATTATTTTATTCCTACTAATTTCAATCTCTGTTACATGTCACTTGTTATTGTAAATCCATTATCCACGGACATTGTCCTCTAACAAATTTCCTGTAAGTATATAAATAGCTGATCATTGTTTCATGTTTGTTTCCCCGTATTCAACCTTATTTTGGTCATTATTTAGGAAAACCTAAACATGGAATTGTATCGGGACAATAAAAGCATCATTCTGAACAATGGATCTACGTACATAATTTTAATCTTAGGTACAGTAAGCAATTATACATTTTAGTTAGAGGACTGATATTGATTTTGTTATGTTACTAACAATTTCATAAAAGTGGAATGTCAGAAGTTGACGCGACTTCATCATTATCAAACAGTCTAACTTCGCCCACAGCTGGGCCTCTCTTTTCTTTTGACACGTATCTTGCAAGAGCAAAACGCAATTATTGCGCAATAATTGCACTTCAATCGCTAATCTGAATTATGTAGCAGTGATAGCCACACGAAAGCAATTTTCGACAGTTCTGCCTCTATGGAACAATTAGTTTACTAAAATGTTCATTTGAACGCAAGGTGATCGCGATTATGGCGAGCAAATTTGGCTGACAAATTGTGATTATTTTTTCTCTTGTTTGTTGGTCGATTGCCAACCGCTCCTAAATTGCTAAGTATCTGAAATTTTAGATTCTTTGGCGGATTTTTTTCGAAATGATTGCATTTGACAAACAGCGACCGATTAGCAAATAACTGTTTACGTAATCCCGATGTTTATGAGATAATTATAGTGATCGGTCGCGCGATGACTGCGCGATCTCTGCTCAATTATTGCTAATTACTGTTTTATACGTAATAAGCCGGGACGGCAAAAATGTCATTTACCCATCTCGCCGTCAGACAACGAATTATGGTAAGGCGCTGTGGAATAAGGCAGTGACCAAGTGGCGTCTAAGGACTGGTAGAAGAAATTTTAGATATTACTTGGGTGCAAGGTATTGCAGTTGTTGTAAAGTCTATGACTTTGAAGATGTTAGCCCATCTGCTTCTATCACTATACCTAATGAATACCTTTAAACGAGCAATTCTTGTATATAATCTGAATCTCGGCAACGGCTCCAATGATTTTCATGAAATTTAGTATGCAGGGCCTTTCGGGGGCGATAAATCGATCTAGTTAGGTTTTATTTATAGAAAACGTCGTTTTGTCTATTTCCACCCGAACAGAGCTCGGTCACTCGGGCACTTATAATAAATATCGACCTATCCTAGTCCACCGTAAATAGACCTCAGTTTGAGCTAATACAACCAATTCGCCGCCTTTCTACATTCGAGTTTAACCCAGCTGTATTTTTGGTGGTCTAGTCTATGATGTGGCTTCTAGACGAACGAGTTTTTCCAGAGCTCAAATATTAATATGGATATCAGCATCAAGTAGGTAGATGACATCAAATATCACTAGTTAGGTATCAAAAATTTATTCAAACATTATCCCTGACAAACATACAACATTAACATTATCAATAACAACAATATTTTATTTATTTAACTGTCAAGTCTCCGCCATTATCACTTGCGCGCTCTTATCTCTGACATAAAATAAATGTAATTATCATAAATTCGTGTAATTATAGATTTGGTGTCGATATTAACATGACTGTGATGTGAAGGAATAAATATGTAATCGTTATTGGTGTCGTGTTTTATTATGTTCTCTGGTAAATGCTGTCATTATTTCTGCATTTATCTGCAATAATAATGTGTAATTGTGAATGTCTTATTATTTCAGCATAATATATCCCATATAATAAGGATTAAGCAATTTTTGTTCAAGTTCTTTATTAGAACTTAGTTCCTTATCGCAAGTTTGATTTGTTTGCGGGCTAGGCCCAAAAAAGTGTAGGTAACAATGGAAAAAAACGACACCTTTTTGCAGTAATTTTTGAGGCACTTCCCGATCACCTAGGAAACTATATTTTTTTCATTCGATTCAACTTCCCGTCAATTTTGAGAATATGCATAAAAATATTTAAAATTTTAACCTAAGTACCATTTTTTATTAATATGAATAAATATATACAAGAATTTTTGCGTGATAAATTGTGCAAGGCACAGCGCGCTGCATGCAGGCATAGTACAAGCAAAGATCCGCACAAAAGGTCTTCCTTTTTCCAAAAGGTCGCCGAGGAGAGAGCTGGAGGCGCACGAACAAAACCGAAGAAGTACGAGCTCGCGCTGACTAGACACTTATAATACCTACGCTAGCAGCCGCTAGTGTGTTTACACTGAGCATCAGCTATGTTATTGTTACTTCAGTTTGGTCATATTGTACGAAACTGAAAGACAGTAAATTTAATGAATCTAACGCCGTTCCAACCGGGTGTCCATAAGACACCTCTCTCTTTTTTTGTTGCGTTGAGCAATCAATCTGCCTAGTGTTTTCCTATGTTGGGGTAGGTTTTGCAGTATAACCGGATGAAATTACATACCAGTGGTTTACATGGAACAACTACATATCTGACCTCCACAACTCAATAACTGGATAACGGAATAAGCCTTGGCAAGACTGGTTTTTGGACGTCTGACTACTCAACTGCCACGACAACAATTTCTATCGTGTTGATCAATAATATAAAATTTTCAATTTATGAATAGAAAGCATATCACAGTTCACTTCTGGACGCCTGACTTCTCTGTATCTCCTATATCATCTTATACCCCATCTTCAAATAACCTGATTCTCTTAATGCATTTTAAAGCAACCTCCATCTAACAGGGCCTTTTCATGCTACGCTTGCCAAAGAGCTCACGCTGTGGTCTGTGTAAAGCTAGACAGCAAAGCTGATTACCGATGTCACCTATAGAAGAACGAGCATTAAAAACCGGCCAAGTGCAAGTCGGAGCACCAAAGAAAAAATCTGATTTTTCCATATATAGGTATTTCTTAGTAAAATTTACGTAATAATAAACATTATCACCAAATTTCAAGTTCATAGGTCAATGGGAAGTTAAAAAATTCTTCGGAACAAAATTGTGTGATAGACGACAGACAGACACGTTAGTGACAGCAATAGGGTTCCGTTTGGATCCTTCAGGTACGGAATCCTAAAAACTGTAAATCGACCTCGGTATTGTGATTTTTTTATCCTTATTTACCCGAGCCATAATAACAAAACGATTGACACCTTATTCATCAAAATCGGATGAATGGTTTAGTCCTACGGAGGAACATACTTAAATACAAACATACATAGACTGCTAAAATCATAAACCATTCTGTTGGCTTCGCCGTAGTAAATGAAAAATGACAATTTATCAGCGCTGGTCAAAATCTAATTCCTAAAGATATTCAGACTGCTTTTTTACAGTAAAAGTGGGTAAACCTGGAACTGAATCTTATTGCAACTTTTACTAGGTGTATTCGGAACATGACTTACATGCTGGAAATCTGGAATGACCCAAATGATCCTGCAATTTTTAGAACCTCATGAACGCCATTGACTCTGCAACATAGCCACTACTGGAACTAAAATATCTAAAGTGTTCACCATCGACTCGGAAAGAATAAAAACTTTTACTACGTACTGTCGAATATCGAGTCTTCCCTTCGATTACAAGTAGCCCAACAATTTTGTTAAATTAGTAAGCTTCTTATTACTTTTTAGGGTTCCGTACCCAAAGGGTAAAAACGGGACCCTATTACTGAGACTTCGCTGTCCGTCTGTCTGTCTGTCTGTCTGTCTGTCTGTCTGTCTGTCTGTCACCAGGCTGTATCTCATGAACCGTGATAGTTAGACAGTTGAAATTTTCACAGATGATGTATATCTGTTGCCGCTATAACAACAAATACTAAAAACAGTATAAAATTAATATTTAAGGGGGCTCCCATACAACAAACGTGATATTTTTGCCGTTTTTTGCTCGATATTAATAACGGCAACAGGTAGACGCTTGAAATATTCACAGAATATTTAGTTGTATATTCTCTTCAAAAAATGATAATTATTAAATTAAAATAAAATAAATTAAGGGGGGCTCCCATGCAACAAAGATTTTTGTGCAGTGTTTTGCGATAATGGTACGGAACCCTTCGTGTGCGAGTCCGACTCGCACTTGGCCGGTTTTTTAAATCTCTGTGAAGAAAGCAATGATGAGTGAGACCATCGGTTAGCAAGTAAAATTTAAAAAACCCCCAACACATTTTTATTTCATGCTTCATAATATTTATCTAGCTCAACACACTTCGATCGACAATCTATTGAACACGTAATTATGACACGATATCTTGCAAAAACACTCTGATTCTAACAGTAAAACAGTCAAAACTTTTAAACGGCTCAACCGATTTTCATTAAACATAGCTAAGAACGCTCTCGATAAAGACACCTTTCAAAAAAAAAACAAAATCAAAATCTGTTCATCCGTTTAGGAGCTGTGATGCCACAGACAGATACACAAACACACACGTCAAACTTATAACAATTCTCTTTTTCCTTCGGGGGTTAAAAAGGCCTACAATAACAGATTAACAGCTACCTGTCATGAGATAAAGACTCTCATACAAGGTACCTCTCATTACATAGATAAAAATCAATTGCAATGACAAAAAAATATATAGAAGTTCTGACACCGTTGAAATCTTCAAAGTGTCTAAGTAACAGGTTATTGATATAATTAGATGGTGTCAGAACCGTGTCAACAGCTTTGCAGACGTAATTGGTATGCATATTAAATGTTCTTGTACCATTTCCTCATATATTAAGTGGGTATCTACTAGGTACTGAACCGGGTTCTAACTAATTTATCTTTACATGATTGGTTGACGGTATTGGCCATATCACCAGTACGTTGATTTATTAAAGGCTAAGTGAGCATTTTTTTTTGCTAGCATGGTTTTTCCATTTTTTTATACACTTTAGGCACGCGCTTAACCACTATCTCACCTGATGGTAAGCGATGATGTGGTCGACTGTGAATCACGTTTGCCTAGAAAAAACCTAATCAATCTTGACTTAAATAACCCTAGATTGTAGCTGTCGGGCAACACAGACTCCGATTTCTAGGCAAAGACCTCCACTCCTTCTAATTTTTATGAAGCCGCACTTCCTCCTTCTATTTCTGGCAATATCTTTCATCCCGCCATGAACGAAGGAGTCATGTCTGCTGTTCGTCTCAGTCTCAGCCGCCTCAGGGCCATACTCCTTGGAAGGCGCTTACGGGGGCAAGAAGAGAGGTTACGGAACTCCGTTCCTGCCCGCGGGTGCAGCACCAGGGCTCATAACAGCAAGCCCGTTCCTGGGTGGTCCTCTGAACCAAGCATGTTGCGAGCGCGAGTCGTAACCCACGCTCGCTTTGTTCTCAGGGTCATGTTAAAAGCTTGATTTGAAGCATTACCAGCAAACTGATTTATTGAAAGATAGGTGTGTGAACATGCATGAGAATAACATTGTCGATGGTTTCCTAAAATCAAGACATTTTCAATCTTTGAATCTGTAAAGGATACGCCCTTGTGATGTCTCTGGTACTGCAAATGTCTTTAGCCAATCATCACTTATACCTTGCTTGCTACCCGATAAAATAAAATACATTATATGAATTTGTGATAACCGCTGCTAGAATACATGATTTATTTACTTTGCGTCAATAATCCGAATGAAAGATCCTGTTGAAAATTAATATTAAGTAACTAGGTATGATCTACAATTTATGATTAGCAACAATCTAGTTATACAGTCATCAATTCAGATGAAAGATCTCTACTACTGGTCTATCCACAATCATCTGGTGAAACACAGGCACACTTCTACATCACCAGATTATTGCCCAACCTTGTGAGAGACCTACCAACTCTGCTTTTTCCCGTACGTTATATTACCTACATTGGAAAAATAGGCCTATCCGCAGAGCCAATAACTACTTTTTTTCTGCCTTGCTACGCGCTACGACTCGATTGCTACGGAAATCTGCGTAGCGGCACTACCTGATACGTGCTTTTACATAGAAAATTTGCATTGGGTAATTTCTGCTTACCAAAAGGATTCTTTTCGTGTGAAGTTGTGGCCACCTCTGGTGTCAGAGTTAAGAGGAAATGTTGTCGCAGACATCTGACTGAATATCCTAAATAAAAAGTCTTAATTCGAGGTTTGGCTCTCATCTATTTCCTCCTCCAATATTGGACCAATTCAAAAGATATTCCTTAAACTGAAAAAAAGCATTTTTACAAAAAAATACTATCGACTTCCAAATAAGAAAACTAGAAAGTGAAAAATAACTTTATTTTTGGAAGTCGGTGTCTTTGGTAGGTACCAAATTTTTAAGTTATGGACACCGACTTCCAAAAATAAAGTTATTTTTCACTTTCTAGTTTTCTTATTTGGAAGTCGGTAGTATTTTTTTGTAAAAATGCTTTTTATTTTTCACTTTTTAGTTGTACCTACCTAATAGGGAAGTAGTTAAGTATGTACCTATAACGACAGAATAGATTACCCGAATAACATGAAAAATGAATATAACCGGTGAAATGAGAGATCTGCATACCCCTTTCGAGCGTACTGGCGTGATGTTATGTTATGAAATGGTATAAACAATAAACAGACATGCGATTGCAGCAATCCTGCGTGATTTCCGTTATTTATTGAAGAGTTCTGTTGTATATCTCCGAAGTTCTTTATCAGATATTCACCAAATTAAAATGGGACCAATTTCGGAATATAATCTTTCAAACAAAAAAAAGAATTATCAAAATCGGCCCACAATTGACGGAGATATCGGTGAAAATACAAAAAAAAATTAACATACATAATGTCGAACATAGAACCTCCTCCTTTTTTGGTAGTCGGTTAAAAAGAAAGATATATACAGATACCCTTTTGTTTTCCGTTTTGATGATACATTATCTTTAGAAGCAGTAGAACCCTCAAAAGATGCTCAAAATTGCGCTGTCAAGAGAGGCCTACACCCAGTAGGCCTAGATCTCATGCTTTTTCCTTCACAGTTGCCTGTGATATCCAAGATAAACTGAGAAAGAACATACAAGGGTACAAAGGTATAGTGTTAAACACAGTTACTAGGTTAAAAAGATCACATAGGCAGCCACTTTGCATGTATGTTTATACTGGGATCAAACTCCACCCCATTAATAATCAATGTTATAGGTAATTTTAACGCATTGCTGGATTGACAATTTTTCATTCAATTTCGGTAGACGTGTTTGTGCATCTGGTTAGATTTAAAAGTTGGAAATCAACTCCAATTTAGTTGGGATAAGGCCTTGGCAGATTAATTACTGTGATATAGGTAGATACCTACTGCTATACTTATCACTGGAGGAGCTGCTGGTTGGAGGTGGATCACTGTGTTGCCCAACTTCTCACAGGGCATGGTTACTTTAAAAGTAAATAATTTTCCTTCAAGCTCGTTGCCTCGCCATGTCAGTGTTCTACATCTGACTGCGAATATGTACAATCTGCACATCATATCTTATGGGAGTGTATTCTTTGGAAGAATGAACGCAATACTATGTTGAATAATGTACAGGCTGCATCAGGAGTTGTTTACTATACGGACCTTGTAGAAACTAGAACAAATTTCCGTGCGTTCAAGCGTTTTTGTCATGCCTATTATTGGAATCAAATATAACAGCTCACAATATTAGGACCCATTAATATTAATGCTAAATTTTATCCGTGGTGCTAGGCAACTGGGTTTAGCCCAGTTGTAAACGACCCTTTCAAGGCCAATAGGCATCTATTGGCCTTGTTTATTCTGTCTCCTGCTTGGTAAAGAGGGAAGTGGAAATTTGTATTTGTTCCTACTCCTACGTTATTCTTTTCTGATTAATTTCGTTGCGGGATCCAAGACAGTTAAATTCATTCGCCGGGACATCGTCGAGCTTCATTGCCTCGGCGCTTTTCTGGTGGTCGCCATTGTTGATTCTGGCTTTCAGGAGTTGCAGTGGTTTGGGAATAGTGCGATGGGATCGTCCCAATTACTTCTTGCTTTACTTGTACATTTACAAAACCTACTTCATGCACATTCATACATAAGGGTAGTGTATAGCCTTATGTATGAATGTGCATAAGTAAAATGAGTTGGTTTGCAAAGTACACACCCACAACCCACACGCATATTTCAATAACTTTTCATAAATACATAATACAATGTATTTTCAACAAAAAATACCCAAAGTGACGTCTCTTTCGACGTAACCAATAGATTTATTGCGACGGAAGGTAGTTTACATACATTTGTGTCTAGAGTAGATAAAAGTTGGTATGTGGTCGGACTTATTTATTAGGATATCGTTCGTTGGGTTCTAGTGATGCGATAAGTTGATAATTTGAATTTAGATACGTACCTTAAAAATGTATGAGTTTCATAGGTAGGATTGACGTTTAATCCGAATAAAATATGAAGTGCGAAAATTATTTGTTTCTTTGTAGGTGGTAAATAATCTCTTGAAGTAATTATCCGATTACGATTTTTTTATCACTTTTGGAAAACCACGCTTAGTGCGATAGGATAATTATCCTGAAGAGATAGACCGATGGTATACCTATACATTCTTGTACATCAAAATTGTAAAACAGCATGATTTTGGCCTCCTGATAGTGGTAGGTTAATGTTCAATATCTAACTAAAAACGCAAAAGGGGAAGTTATATTTTATCATATTGTTATTAAAATCTCTACTGATTTTAATCGAATTTCATGTTCTAAAAAAGTAAACGTCCCAACACTAGTACCTACTGATCCGTAGGTGCCAAATGTGGAATATAATTTAAAATAATAAATTATGCCACATTTGGCACCTGCGAAAAATATCGATAGGTGCCGTATGTGGAAAACCTCAGGTACCATTCAATCAGGTGCCGTTAAAGCGGGTGCCCAATGTGGAATACGTCAAGAAAACGCAGGAGAAGCCAGTTGATTTTATATAATTATGTTGATATATTGCTTGTATGTTTTTAAAAAACTATAGAACCTGCTACGATCCTTACATACCCTACTACTTTCATATAACTAAGCAAAATCAAAAAATCAAAATCAAAATCAAAATCAAGGTATTTATTTCAATTAAACTTTAGAAGTACTTTTGAATTGTCAAACAAAAAATTAATAAAAAGATGACTCTAGTTGCAAATTCGCAAGCGTCTGTAGGTCTCAATGGAGAAGAATTTGCAAGAAACTCCCCGGACACTCTTTTCCATCAGTTTTAATTACAAGTCTTTGGTTACATCATTCTTGTTGAAAAAATACATATATGTGAGAACGATGTAAAAAGACGTGTACGTAAAAGCGTCTAGAGTAACAAATAATTAAAAAAAAGCACTTTAACAGGCCGAGACAGCTAAGTTATGACCAATCCCAACTGATGGCGCCCGTTCACGAACATGACGCATGGATCGGCACCACTCAGCTCAACCATCATGAAGGGAACCGAATGATCCAACACATGTGCCACCATCAGAGAGAAATTAGAGAGAGCATGACACACTCAACTGCCAGGGCACACAGAAGTCAACGAACGACATATAGGTACAGTGAATGGTAGATTTATCTACAGTCAGAACATAGTACTCACACATGTGCTGTGCAATTATATAATACTAAAAGAAATTGAGTTTATACAATACAAAAATTTGCATACAGTCTTCAGCATGTCCAACAATACTTCGATACTTTTCTGCCCATCACTAATTGTTCTTGCGCCCTAGTGGCTGCGGAGCAGGACCAGCATTGAGCCAAGCATTTTTATCAGCGATGTAATCCCCCAACTTATAATATGCTTGCCTACATAGTGTGCGTTTTATACAAGTCTTAAATTTCGTCTCATTTAGTTGTAGAATGTGGGGAGGAATTTTATTGTAACATTTTATACAGTACCCCATAAAAGATGATGCTACTTTAGCCAGCCTGAAACCTGGTTGAATTAGTTGGTCCCTATTTCTAGTAACATAATTATGTCTGTCACCGTTTTTACTAAAAAGATGTAAATTCTTTCTAACATACATGATGTTTTCATAAATATATTGACAAGGTACCGTCATGATGTTAATGTTCTTAAACAGTTCCCTTAGAGAATCGCGCCGGCGAAGATTGTATATCGCTCTGATGGCTCGTTTTTGCAGAATAAAAATTGACTCAATGTCTGCAGCCCTTCCCCATAGTAAGATACCGTAAGACATTATACTATGAAAATAACTAAAATAGACTAATCTTGCGGTATCGACATCAGTAAACTGACGTATTTTTCTAACAGCATAAGCTGCCGAGCTTAGCCGCCCCGCAAGTGATATTAAATGAGGCCCCCATTGCAACCTCGAGTCTAGCGTGATCCCCAGAAAAACCGTTTTATCGACGAATTCTAGCTTCTCCTTGTTTAATAAAATGTCACAATCATTACTTTTGACATTCGGCAAGACAAATTTTATGCACTTAGTCTTTTTAGCATTTAAAACTAGATTATTAGCCGTGAACCAATTTTGAACCTGTCGCAAGACGGTATTGACATCGTCAACGTTACTCGTACGTCTATTTATCTTAAAAATCAACGAAGTGTCATCAGCAAATAACACCATGTTTAGATTGTTTTTCAATAGATGAGGTAAATCGTTAATGTAGACTAGAAACAAGAAAGGACCCAAAATTGAACCCTGGGGTACCCCCATTTTCACGGTTAACCCGGACGAATTGACACCGTTTATTTGAACTAATTGCTGTCTATCATTTAAATAAGATTTAACTAAACTCAACGCTGATTGGCCTAGCCCGTAATGCTCAAGTTTCAAAAGTAATGTTTCATGATTAACGCAATCAAATGCTTTCGACAGGTCGCAGAAAACCCCTATGGCATCTTGTGCCTCTTCCCACGCTTCAAAGATATGTTTTAATAAGGTGACACAAGCGTCAGTCGTACAACGTCCTTTGGTAAAACCATACTGTTTATCGTGTAGGATGTTATTCGTATTAAAATGAATGAGCATCTGATTTAGCATTATCTTTTCAAATATCTTGCTGAAAACCGGCAGCACCGATACTGGTCTATAATTATTTGTGTCTTTACTGTTCCCGGATTTAAAAAGTGGTATAACCTTACTATGTTTCATTAGATCCGGAAAGACTCCTTGATCTACACACAAATTAAAAATTAAAGCTAAGTACGGCGCTATAGTCTGAATAATGGAGGTACAAACTTTGATGGACATTCCCCATAGATCTTCGGTCAATTTGATCTTGATTTGCTTAAAAGCTTTTATTACTGTTATTGGGTTTACATGTGAAAAGTTAAATTCTGTCGGGCAGGCTGAAACGTTTGCGTTTAATAAACCAGAAGCAAGTGAGGGCGAAGAATTTAGGGTTTCAGTAGTTTTAATTGGGATGCTGGTAAAGAAATCCACAAATTCTTGAGCAACTTTTTTGTTATCTCTAATAAGTCCATGTGTAGTTTCAAGCGTGTAATCAGTATTATTTCTTTTGTTCCTGTTCGTTTCATTGTTTATAATTTTCCAAACAGTCTTGATTTTATTTTCTGCGGTTTTAACTTTATTACCAATGTATAAAGCCTTAGCTACTTTACACGTATTTCTAAAAATTTTTGAATAAGTAGCAACATACTTGTTAAAAGTTTCAGTGTTAATATAAGGCTTAAGGCCATAGAGCTCGTAAAGTCTTTCCCTACTTTTCCTGAGTCCTTCAGTCGCCCAGTCACTGAATAAAAACTTAGGGCATACAGTTTTAGTTTTTTTCCTAAAAGAATTATTGAACTCCTTTTGGATTACTGAGAAAACTTTTTTATATAGAATATTACCATCATTCACTGTAAGGTCTTGATCACTTAGTTTACTAATTAAACTGCTGTTAAACTGATTTAATTTACCGGATGTTATTGGTCTGGATTGAATCTGCACTTGTTGAATTGGTATGTTGGACTCAAAGGTTACCAATAGCCCACTATGATCCGAAGGCAGACAATTTATAATGGCTTTGTCTAAGTAGTCGCAGCAACAAAATACATTATCAATACATGTAGCAGAAGTTACAGTTTTTCGTGTTGGTTCCATAAACACATGTGACAAATTAAATGATTTGAAGAGATTTAATAATCTACTGCTATCTGAATTACTCTCTAAAATATTTATATTAAAATCACCACAGATTATGATTAGTTTATTTCCAATTGCAAGTTTTGCCAAAACATCTTCCATCACTGACTCAAATATAGAGTAGTTACCATAATTGGGGGGTCTGTAAACGCACACTATGACATGCTTATCCAGCTCAACGCATGACAGTTCAACACTATGTTCAACTGATAGATCTACAATATCTTTACGAGGTTTTGATTTAATACCATTTTTAATTAATATAAGTGAACCTCCACGTAACATAATATTTCTATTAAAACAACTACCCACGGTATAATTTTCATAATTAATTAGCATTGTATGATCTTTCAGCCAATGCTCAGTAAAACAAACAATTTCAAACATTGTTTTTTCCAAAAACAGTTCTATTTCCAATTGCTTCGCAGAAAAACCTTGAATATTTTGATGGAATAATTTCAAGGAATTCTGCTTAGCCCCTTTTTTTAAATTAACTAAGTGAGAGCAAGAAGGTACCTTCTTGATGATGGATGTACTAGTAACTATTTCGTTGTTGGTACCCTCCCTTGTCCTACAAACTAGTTTAAACTATAAATATTAATAGCAGAAGTGCTAACGTTATTAAACTTATTGACTACCTGTATATTAGTATTACTACTAATATCAACTACAGTACATGCCTTCGACATACTATTTATGTCTGAGTTTATAGTAAAAGATAATAGCCTCGCTATTTGACGTCTTACCCTAATAGGCAGATACACTGTATTGCCTGTCGTTTTTAATTTATCAACAAAAATGTTGATGTCCAAAAAAACTAATTTGTCGCTGTAATGGCTGACAAGGAAATGAACATGCTTATTCAGCATGTGTATATAATTATTTTGTCTACTAGACAATTTTTCCAAATATGGAAAAGCACACAATACGATTTTATTACAATTTAACTTTAATAACTCCGTTACACACTCAGTGATGTCATCTTTTTTTACATCCAAACTGTTACCTATAAAGACAGTTACATTGGTATCTGGTTTGTATACATTATTTTAAAAAATTAGAAGCATCAAATATCAAGTATTTTTAGTATCTAAAGATTTGTAAAAACTTTCTTTAATTCTACGTCGTCTATTGTGTGGGCTGTAAAAGGAGATCCATTTTAATAAAAATACAAAGTTTCTAGAAATATTTTTGTAAAACCTCTGCTCTACTTATTAGACTTAATGTATTTAAATTCTCTTTTTATAATCTCATTAAAGAAATAAAAGCAGATTCAAAGATATTCGAAATTACATTTTTATGTGATTCGTCTGCGCCGACACTATCAAGTCTAGACAAATAGAAAATTGTATTTTAAATCTATATTAATCATAAAAATATTATAACTATACTTTTTTATGCTTACATATCTGTTTACCCATAAAATAAAAAAGTAACTGTCTAAATTAGGCAATTGATAAAGCAAACTTTTTGGTCGGCTTCTCCAATATTATTTCAATAAAAATCGTTAATTCTCTAAGGGCTGATTTTTGAATAGTCTGATAACTTTTATCTGTGGAATAAAAATGGCCGTTTGACATATTTTCTGTACAAAAGCTGTCAAACCGCCATTTTTATTCCTCATTTAAAAGTTATCAGACTATTGGAAAATCGGGCCTTAACAGACAAGCCAGAGGCTAAATTGCAGAGTCATAGATTATTAAATTTTGCACTAGGGTTCCTTAAGTAACGAATATGAGTACTAAAAAAGGATTTTTGAAAACCCCCCCCGAAATACCCCCTAAAAAGTTTGACGAACGCCCATTAGTTCGTTTTTGCCCATAGAAAATCCCAGCGAGCGCACGGCTTGTAAGCCAATATTTAAGCCTTTTACGTATTTATGGTCAAAATGCAAAGCATAGACCTCTTTTTATACACAGAAGAAAGAAGAATTACCACGCATGCTAGACTTTAGTCCATACTTATTCCAGATACTTTAGGCCAGATTTATTCAGTCACACGACGGTAAAAGGAACAGTCAAAAAAGAACATACCAACAATGTTAATGCTCCAGAAACAGCCCTTTCACCTAGGGGCCATCACGAAATTATAATAATAATACTAATAATACTAATACATCCACTATATCTGTATACAAATAAAAGAGAAATCAGCCCTATAGAAAATGTGGCCCAATAACCATAACCCATAACAGTCCCTAGAATAAATACTTCATGGTTCCATGTTCAAAAAAATACGGTCATAGTGACCATAATGCCTATAGAGAATGTGAGGCCCTCCTAGCGATAACCGTCTCTAGAATTTCAACGTTCCATTTTCAAAAATTATACCATAGTGAAAGAGAACACACATAGCATACGCCATCTTATCTCTACACAAGAATTCACTTTTTCGAACAATCTCATGTTCTACGAAAGGCAGAAAAAAAAGTTTTTTCTATTTTTTCCCATTACATTGCTGTGTTAGTTATTGGTTTTCATCACGAAATGTATTTGTGGCAGGAATGCGTACAATTATTACTGTGTGAACGACGATTGGTCAGGCTATGTTATGTCGTAATATTTGCTTTCTGTTTTTCTAAGGAAATTAAGTAAATGTTGTTGGAACGCCCCCTGTTGGATTTGTGGTGATCAGGTGGTTATTATTTTCTTGACGTAATTGTAGCTAATTTTGTGTTGAAGTTAAGACATTTTTGGATTAAAAGGTTTTGTTTGACGTGGGAACTTAATTTGGGGCGATCATAGAGATTCTCTATTATAATAGGCGCGGGTAATTTACAAGAAAAAAAATTCGTTAATTTCTAAACATTCTTTCGGTAAAAAAACCGGTACTTTTACGAAACAGCTAGATATTCAAAATTCTTAACTTAGATTATAGTAATTTTGTGGTCAATATGTACAGACATAGGCACAGACGTATATATATTATACATTCATAAAGTATAGTAGGGTTACAATAATATAAAGAGGAAAGATATTTTTGTATGTTTGTTTGTACTGAATAGGCTCCGAAATTCCTAGACCGATTTTAAAAATTCTTTCACCTATGGCAAGCTACATTATTCCTGATTAACATAAGCTATAATTTATTTCCAAAAAAAATTAGAAATCCTTATGAAAATTGTAATAATGTAACCCAAAGTCGCAAAATTTTGCCTAAAAAAGTTATTATTTGGCATTCGCTTTGGCAACTTATGAATTGATGATACATAATAAAATACTAGGTAGGATTAGAAAGGTAGCCGGTTGACGGGAGTGAAGCCGCGGGCGTCAGCTAGTAAATTATAAACGTCCAATACGAAAAATCTCCAATACGAAATAGTGTAGTATGTTAAAAGTGACATCTAATTCCTACTTATATTCTATGAAAGCTATTTCTATCAACATCTGATAGGTATAATAATATCTAGCTTTTTATTCCATGGGAAAAAATTACTACATCTAAAAATACGCATTTAAAAAGCAGTAAAAACTTTTTTATACTCAAAATGTCGTTCTTTAGGTACTTGAAAACCACTAAAAATCCAGTCACATTACATTCAACATAATATATAATAGCGGGAAAACATGGTGAAGTTTTATTACAGCGTCTACGGAACCCTAAATACACGTGGTGACCAAACCTGGGCAGGTTCAACGGTCTCTACTCATTAGTTTTTGATCACACCCTCATAAACAGCTTAACGTCATATGTCCCACATGTGGTCCAAACGAAATTTAACTTAACATGGAGGCAGTAAAGAACTTTTTGGATTGGAAGAGTCGCCGAAGATTTTTTTATAACTGGTTTTCAACTTTTGGACTCTCGAAATGATAAAATTCCTCTTTTGAGCACCTATAGATTAGAAAATTCTCAACTATAAGTCAGATATGTTTATAGGGACGGCTTCGGACAGGTTTTTTTAAGATAATTTCGTTTGGATGTTTTAATAGTTAGTATTCTTAAATCGTGTGGCTCCGTGGAAGAATGTCGGCTTCGCTTCGATTTGCATTGAATTGCTTTGGAATTAAATATTCTACAGTGAAAACAATTGAGTTTGGCAATTTACGATAGTCTTTGTTTGTTAATCATCGAGTTTAGAGAAACGTTTTGCGCGATGACGAACTGACAAACTGCTGCTGGAATAACAACACGGAGTTTCAAAATTTTTCAACGTTGTATCTTATCTATCATGCTTATTCTTGACACCATCATTTGGTTTTCAAATATCTGTAGGTAATCTACAGCAGTTAAGTTGAAAACCTATATACAATTGAAATACTATGTATAGTTCCTATCCATCACTAGACCGTTTTGGGAATACTTTTATTATGCGTACAGCTAAGGAGTTGAATTACCTGCCGAAGTCTGTGTTATAACTGCAACTTTTTTTTTTTTTGATGTCTTCATGTCAAGAGTGAATAGGTTACTTCTAGGCAAGCATGTTTCACCGTCGACTACGTCTTCTCGCTTGCCATCAGGTAAAATAGTGGAAAATAACTTCCGACGCGAAAGTTATTTGCCACTTTTTGGTGTTTTGCTTTTGAATTCAGTATTTTTTTTTGCGAAAAAGGTTTTATTTCTCCCTTTTTAGTTTTAGTACATCATCACTAAAACTGAGCAATTTCTATGGTAAGCTAAAAGATTGACAAAATACCCATAATCACTCGATTTACACATTCGTGCTGTTTGTTGCTAAGGAGTTCAGTTGTATGCTCTATATCTTAAAAACTGCTGAACCAATTTCGATGAAACTTACACTATTCCCTAAGCTGAGAGATACTCAATCAACCACAAAAATAATAATCACGATCCGATTAGTAGTTTCGGAGATATGCATGGACAAACATACATACATACACTTTGGCAATTTGGCACACGTGTTTAGAAGCTTACATAGAATAACATATGTGAATATTGTGCAGTTCCAATAATATTACATACATACGTGTCGAATTGATTACCTCCTTTTTTTGAAGTCGGTAAAAATAAAAATAAATTCAACAGTGCACTTTTAAATATGCATTAATTTAGGCGTCGTTGTTTAGTGTTAGTGAACACGTACATCACCTTTATAAAGATATAAAATAGTCTATTATAATAAAAGGTACCTTTAAACAACAATAAAGGAAATGACTACCCATAATATATTCTGCTAATCATCTCGAATGCTGCACGGAACCACGGGATCGTTGATTGAATAATGAATACGGCACTCAATCATGAGAAGAACTGAGGAAAACGTAATGGCAATATGTATTTGAAGTTACTAAGCAGCAGTATGTAGAATATGGTAAACTATACATTAAACACAGAACGGATGGCCGATGGGGCAGACAAGTTCTGGAGTGTGGAAGTCCTCCCACCAGGTGGACCGATGATCTGGTGAAGGCTGCGGGGACCTGCTGGATGCGAGACGCACGGGACCGGTCAATGTGGCGATGTCGCTTGGGGAAGGCTTATGTCCAGCAGTGGACGTCTTTCGGTTGATATGATAATGATGGATGTTAAAACATGATAAACTATATACACGTGGACAAATAGTATCAATTTAAATCATCATGATCAATAATATTGTAAAAGTTAATAATGTTGTTTGTTTGATTTTGTAAATGATTTACCATTTTTATTGTTGGTAGGCTCGCGCTTGACCGCTATCTCAACTGATGGTAATATATTGTGGTCGAAGGTGAAGCACGCTTGTCAATAGTAAATAGGTTACTTCTAAACCTATTTACTATTGATTTGAAGACGCCTAGGTTGACGCTATCAGGAAACAAAGATTCCAGCAGGGAATTCCACTCCTTAGCTGTACGCATAATAAAAGTATTCCCAAAACGTTTAGTTCGTTTGAGTGGGATGTACCGATAGCGCATCGCCGTACGTCCGATGATGAAACGAGCTAGGCGGAATTAGATCATGCATTTCCGTCGCACACTCCCCGATATTTGACCGATAAAAACCTACAAGCTGCCAACTCGATTTGACCAGTGCCTCATTGCTGATGAGCTTCTTGGCCCGTTTTTCGATCGACACTAGTGCATCAAGCTGGTATTCGGCAGATCCGTCCCAGAGATTGATGGAAAATTACATTATAGTTTAGTATCATTGTAATTTAATCTTGAAAAGTGTAATGTACGGATCCCGTCGTAAAGGAAGACCATTGTAACCAAACAATAAGCCTAAATGAAAAGAGTTATTAGGCTAAAAACGTTGCATAAGTCCGTCAAAAAAATGTTGTGTTTAGTTTGATTCACTTGCGTTTCGTCATCTGCTAATGAAAAAAACCGGCCAAGTGCATTTGTCGCAAAAATGTGCGGCCATTGTCGCAAAAAACGGCAAAAAAATCACTTTTGTTGTACGCGAGCCCCACTTAAATATCTATTTTATTCTGTTGTTAGTATTTGTTGTTAAAGCTGCAACAGAAATACATCATCAGTGAAAATTTCAACTGTCTAGCTATCACGGTTCGTGAGATACAGCCGTACAGACAGACAGACAGACGGCTCGCGAAGTCTTGGTAATAGGGTCCCGTTCTTACCCTTTGGGTACGGAACCCTAAAAACGGTGTGCTCTAAACATCCTGTAATCTATAAGAGTGTTCAGTGGTCGGATTGAGATAACTTATAAGTTGTGAAATTATATGTCGTGGTGGCCCAGTGGCTAAGGTCTCGCCTCTCGTGCTTGAGGTCGTAGGTACGAATCCGGGCAAGTAGCAATGTGGCTTTTTCAATTCATATGTACTTTCTAAGTTTATCTTGGACAACTGTGAAGAAAAACATCGTGAGGAAACCTGAACTTATTTACAAGATTATGTTCCATTGGTGTAATTTCTACAAGGCGTTCCAGTGCGAGGATAAACGAATGAATAAGAAAAAAATACAATAAACTGCGATCATCATTTACCCTAATGGCAAATATATCCTTGACTGTCTTGGAGGCATAATGTTCAGAGAAAGTTGAAATAGAAAGAAAACTAAGTCACGAGTGAGTAGAAATCCTACCCAGGTCCTAGGTGGTGTTCTGTAATTTTACGGCCTACTGACACTTGTAGGAACAACACTTAATTTATATCTTACAAAAAAACTGCAATAACATGAACTTACTTTTAATTTTATTTAAGCACTGGTTTATCACTGAACACTAAAACTTTCTCAACTTGTCTCAACTATCTCTTCTACAACGGTCTGGTATGATGATACACTGGCACTTTCCGCACTTTAGTGGATCTTCCATCTTCCGAAGATGGAGTGCTCTAGGAGACAAGGTTCAATTACAACGCGCCACCCACTTGAACTCGCAATGCAAGTGAGAAGGGCGTAGGCTTAGTGTGTTGGTGTCAACGCATTGTACTAGAACGAGCTTCTTAGACAAATGTTAATTTTGAAAGGCAAAGATTTAATTATTGTCACAATTGGAGTACAGATTACCTTATGAAGATACGATGTTTCGTAACACAAAGATCATACTGGATCTTACAATCCAAACATACAATTATACTCTACGGGAAGTAAGAAAGGCTCTAAGTGGAAAGAAAATATTCGATAATGTCTGTGACTCGAGACGATCGTCATTTGTAACAGCATAAAAAATTCAAAGTTTGGTACAACATAGCGTGTGTACCAACGCTCGTATGTAATCAGTAAAACACTATATTTGTCTAGCAATTTAGCTGCGTTAGCACCAACATGCTACAAGTTAAATTACTCAAATGAGCAGAGGGAATTGAACCTTGTCTCCTAGACTATACAACACTGACTTGGATATTGCGAACGAAAAGAAACCATTTCTTTGGCTGACTTCCTGCAGCAGGCTGGTATCATGTCGCACATGGGCTGGTGGATGCAGTCGGGGATGGAGTCGTATGGGATGCAGCTATCACACACTCGTGCGAGACACGTCGGTATCATGATACAAGGTGGCTCATGCCGACACACCATCTTATTCTTCGGCCGCACCTGAGTAGCCACCTCCTCTTTTGCTGTCAACACTATATAGTTCCTCGTACAAACCGGTACTTCCGTACATCTAGGCTTATGTGGACATTCAAGAGATGAAATGTTCTGGTGCCGATTCTTCAGTTCCATTAAACACAAAGGAACATTCTCACACATGGGTACGTGCACACAAGATATCTGTAGCTTTGTATCATTTTTTGTTTTACAGCAAGTTCTCACGATTTCACAAGGAGGGTTATGGGGGCAGATACTTTGAATTTTTTTCTCTTGTTTTGATAGTTTAGTCTTGTTTTCTTTCACCTCATTGAATGGTCGTACTTTTCCATGGCTATTTTCAGAAGTGAGTGGCATTTTATTTATCTCAGTGGGCGATGATCTATGCTCAAAGCATTCAGGAGTACACATCTCATGTCTACTTTCATTGGGTTCAAAACAGTAGTTATAACCGTCAACGTCTGTGGCCTGGTGTTTATGCATTTCAGTGCGCGATTCGTCATCAGTTGTCTGCTGCTGCTGTCTGCGCGCTAGAGGGGAGGAGTGATAATGAATACCATGGTTAGGACACATTAAACGTTTCAATAATTGAGGAAATTGATACTGACAACTTTCACTCTTCTTGTAGTTGAATATGGACTTAACTTCCACCATTGGTGTTAAGAACTGACAGCATGCATCCTGGCATTGCTGCTTCTCAGCCGGATAACGATACTGAGTATTCTGCTCTTTTTTCGACCATTTTTTTTGCGTTTCCTCGTAACCAAACCTGTTGTCTGGTAAATCGGTCCTTACTGAAAACAACTCCGTAGTACACTGTTCTTTTTTAGCAGGTGGTGGCATGTTGAAGCATCCGTTTATCAAAATACATGGAGGGTTATGAATGCAGAGTATTTCACCATTGTACTTTTGAGATAATGGTCCGATGACTTCGTCATGATTGAGTTGGCATGGTCGGGGAGCTTCCCCACCAACGTTTGCGTCCTTCATTGCAGGACAGTGTGGAGGACACTTACAATAAACGTTAACTTTCTTTTTTTTCTTTTTTTGGGGAGTACACTGTGGTTGAATCTTTTGGGGAGGACATTGAGGTTTAATTTTTTGGGGAGAATACTTAGGTATAATTTTTTGCGGAGACTTTTGAGGTTTAATTTGTCTAGGAGCTGGTGGCGGTGTTGGTTTACAGGCGTTTGGTCCTTGTTGCAACGGCGGCGGTGTGCTGGGCTGGTTAGTTGGTATCGGTAGACAATTGGGACAGCAACAATCGGAAGATTGTATTTGGTCGCTACACATGCACGGCTTGAATGTTGGAGGTAGTGTGGTTGATGTGTTAGTGCAACCCTCCGTTACCTTGGGTTGCATCTTCAAGTTAATTTTATTCACGATGTATTCCCAAAAACCGGAGCAGGCGTTACCTAGATCGTATCCAACGCTTTCTAAGCTCCCAGTCATTGGCCCATAGCCTGCGTTCTTGTGCCGTTGCTGTTGGTATTGAGCAGCAGGCATTATGTTAATGGGGTACGGAGTTACTGGACTCATATTTGCAGGGTACTGTTGCTCTATATGCTTCAATCCCTGTCCTTCATATCGCTGAAAATACTCTTTACCTATGCCAGACTCGACGATATCGTGTGTAGGTTTTTTACGCTTCCCTTTCCTCTTCTTAAAATACCTGTGGGTCTCGATTTCCTCGGAAGATGATGTCAAGCTGCAGTTATCAGAATTCCCGTTTCCAACCGCTTTGCAGGTCGTTAACGGTTCTCGAACAAATTTTGTGCATTGAATAGTCGGCGAATGAGATGAAGGTGGATTGCCATGGATGTTTCCTTCAAGGAAGACAGGTTGAGCGTCGTAGTATCGCTGTCTTCTATTAAATTTCCTTATTTTGTCTTTATAGTTGACGAGGGTAGCCTGACAACCGTTATCTATGTTAACGTTTTCAACTAGGTTTTCCTTTATAATTGACATTTGTTTAACATTATTACTGGACCGTCTGAATATGCTAGATATACATGGTATTACTTTGTGTCGTATTACTGAACGTTTTGTTTGTATTGTTTCGATTTTGTCTCCGGAGTCTACAATTTTGTATTCTTTGTTTTTGAAGGTTTTTTGTACATGTATTGCCGATCCATTTTGACTGAATGATGTGGTTACTGACCCCCATGTTTCTTGAGAGCTGTCTTCATTTACTGGGAGTGTTTGACAGTTGGTTGTCTGGAACATTGAATCGTTCTGGGGTATTGGGTAACGTGGTTTTTTCATTGGGATATCGTGTCGAGTCATTTTATACATTATCTGTGGAAAGTACGTTCCTTCGAAGTCGGAGGTATCTGAATGAAACTCCGTGCCGTCAGGGTTGTAGGTCTTTAGATAATCATCCAACACATTGCACATTCTTTCTTGTTTTTATTGCTTGGCGAGGCATCGACATGTCGATTCACGACACGACAAGAAACATTTAATTGTTTTTTCACATGATTTTTTTTGAATTTTTTCTTTTATATAATCTGTCATTTTGTCAAACTGAAGTTTGAAAATTAATTTGTCAACTTTATTTTTCTGGTAAATTCTGTCAGGTTTAATGACAATTCCAACTAAGAAGTTTTTAACTGAACAAATAATTTAATGATAAAAATTCCTAATAAATTATTCATAAAAAAATACTTTTGTTAAAACAATTTTTTTTTGTATTTTTCTCAGGAAACCCATTCATTTGATACATATAATTATCATGGCAGTGCACAAAAAATAACTAGTTCGCCATTTTGAGCCGTCCGCCATATTGGATTTAGAATGAAATCACTTAGCCAACCATGCATTGTCATCCAAACTAAACGTGTATGCAAAATTTCATCTTAATCGATGGAGGATAACTGCTTTAAAATTCAGTTGCAAGATTTGACCCGAACACACTTACATACAAACATACATTGCAAGGTAAATAAAACCTGGTAAAAAAAACACAACTATCACAAACTTCTCGTCACAACTCTGAACAGATTTTAATCACATCACCAAAGCATTCACCATGCAGCGATCTCAAAGGGATACCTCGCATTGTTTCTGTAAAAAAAACCGGTACTTTTTTGTGTGGAATAACGCACAGGGGCTAAAACAAAGAACTCGATGTTGTATGGTATTAAATGGTATATTAACGAAGGTGATACGTCATAGTTCGTAGTTACGTTGCACGAAAGAACTGTTTTTTTTAGTGCGAGGTGATAGTTTTGATACTTGTTACAATGCGTGCTAGATATAAACGCATCAAAGGGTTCGGATGGTCTAAGAATTATAAACATACTTAATCCATGGATCTAGAGCCAGTTGCCCTTGCCTTCAGCTTGAGGGAATATCTTCATAAAATGTGTCAAAGGTCTGATACCTTTTATTAACAACTTCACGACTACCTCGACACGTATGTGTATGTAATATTGTTGGAATTGCACAATATTCACATACATTACTCTTTATGGGCTTCTAAACACGTGTGACTGCCGAAACGAAAGTTATTTGCACTTTATTGTGTTTTGTTTTTGAAGTCGGTTAATATTTTTTTTGTGATAAGTTTTTATTTTATGCAACCATATTTAATATTAATGAAGCAGTATGGAATTTGGATGGACTATAGCTTTTTAATTCAGATATCATTTGTTAGATCTGATTTTTTATGGGCGGATCTTTAGAACTAGAAGGAAGGTTTACCAGAGAAAAAAACTGACCAAGTGCGAGTCGGACTTATAGCGGCTACAGAAGTACATCATCTGTGAAAATTTCAACTGTCTAGCTATCACGGTTCATAAGATACAGCCTGGTGCCAGACGGACAGACAGACAGACGGATCGCGGAGTCTTAGTAATAGGGTCCCGTTTTTACCCTTTGGGTACGTAACCCTAAAAACAAGGATACAAAATTGATTGTTAGTTTATAATTGTAATTATTAATGTTATTTCGGAGCAGTATTTTAAATTTGGTGTCAGTATTTATGGTTGAGGTAAATCCATAATATTCAGTTAACATGCCACAACCAGACAAAAATAGAAAACACAACAATTTCCTCTTGTTTTAGTACAATAATGGAGTTTACTGGCGTTATGATTCTGAAAGGACCATTATAACAAACCCTATTATTCCAAGGATTTTTTTGTTATTATTCTCACAATAGAATAGAATATTATTAATTATTGTTAATTGTTGTTGTTATTTGTTGATTTAATGCAATAAAACTGGAAAAAAGTATCTCTTTAACATACCATGCCTGAAAAGGGTACAATTATTAAAAAAAACAAACTCTTGTAAACAAGTAAATACGCTAAACTATGCCAGTTATATATCTTAAACATAAGAATAACACAGATAATAATTTATAAATAAACCAGCTGCCGCCCACATTAAAATTATTAATTATTATATAGCCTATGTGTTATTCTGATGTAAAGAAAGAAAGAAAGAATATTTATTTGTGACCCGCACAGGAGACACGAGATGCGATATATTACTGTAAAGTTTAATCAAAATCCGTTCCGTATTTTTTTTTCTTTTTTTTTGCTTCAACGAGTAACATACAAACAACCATCCATCCATCCTCACAAACTGTCACGTTTATAATAGTATGTAGTAAGTCATCCACGCGGGTGGAACTGCGAACGGCAACTAGTAGTTCTCAAGCATCAAAACTTCATAGTCGCGCTATAAAGTGACGTCACACTATAAAATAAAAGGATTTGAATAAAGAATCAAGCTGGCTCGAATGCCCGGGCACGTAGGTACCCCGTAATGAATCGAAAGGGTTAGCCGGTATAACAGGGGTGCGTCCCGTACGCAATCATAGGTGATCTAACGACGGCTGCTTCATTGTTTAATAAGCGACTGCGACCGGTTGCTGGGATCAAATTTGAATAAAATTGTGGCGTTTGATGCGTGGTTGATGTAGAGATTTTTTTTCTGATCGGAGTGAGAGAAAATGGTTTGTGTTAAATTGAGATTTTTTTGCTTGGAAAGTGTTTTTTAACCGACTTTAAAAAAAGGAGGAGGTTGTCAATTCGTCGGTTTTTTTATGTTTGTTTCCTGATTACACATATACTTATATATTTCCCAGGAGCTTTCGTGGTCAGCAGGCCAGGATGGAATCCTGGGGAAATTCAGAGAACTCCTCAAACATTATAGACATACCGATTTTGGTATTTCCATCAATAATGCAGTAATTTTCACTCATCATTTGTGAAGTGGAACTGATGAAGTAGACCCCAGATGGCCACTGGAACTCCTTAATACTAAGTATGTCATGGGTATAAGATATCTCGAATAGTTAACCGACTATGATGAAGAAAATACCGTACTCATGAATAAATAGTACTGATAAAAATGGTACCATCGAACTGATCTGATGATGAAGCTGGAAGATAGGCACTGAAACTCCGAAATAAAACAATGTATCTTAGTCGTGTTTGGTATTATTGGAATCGTCATGAAATTACTTCGGCTACAAATTTTCATGGTAATTGGAGGTACCTACCAAAACTAAAAAGAGATAAATAAAAATCTTTATAGCAAAAAAAAAACAAACCGAAGAAAGTTATTTTTCGCTTTGTAGTGTTTTTAGTGGAAGTCGGTTTGATATTTTTGGTTGGGTAGTTTTGACTGGGATAAACCTTTTTGATACTGTTATACAACCAGTTTAAGTAAGGTCGATTTCAGAACTTCCTTGATATTATCTGGTAAAATCACAAAAATGATAATAAGCGGGACAATCTTAGATGATTAACCATGCATCACTTCAATTTATGATCTTGGTAAATATCTCGCAAACACACAAATATCGTGTAATTAACGCAAAATATCCATGCATTTTGATTGGCCCAATCTGATGCAATAGCGCGTCACGGCAAAGTCTCCCTCACAAATTTTTTGCGGCTTTTATTTTTCATAATATCATTATTGAAATCACGTTGGAAGAGAATTCCGAGAGGAAACCGGCCTAACCTCTAGAAAAAATGTGAAGTTCCACCATTGCGCACAGATTGGATGAGCCCCAGTATTGGGACTACGATAGTCTGATTATGAGTATTCTTTTGCACGATTATTCTAGATTCTAACAACGGCCTTTTCACAGCAATCGTCGAAAAACCGTCACTGTTCTATGTTGCATGATGGATTTCTTTTTCTTTTTTAGTTACCAAATTAAATATGGAACGACTATTAAGTTTTGGGCCAGTGTGTGAGATGAAACAATTTATGTGGGCCTACTTTGGGGAATCACGATTACTTTTATTTTCTATCATGGGTTTCATACAGATGATTATTATAATAGAGTTTTTAATGAAATTTTTCCATGTAATTGTGTTTCAGATTTTTTAAATAGGCATGAAATCGATGATTAGTATAGTCAACTGCACGTTTGTGGTAACACTTAGCTGTTGAACTGATCTAGCGAAGTATGGAGTTTCAATAGAACACGACGCCTGCTTGCAATGGTTTTGGCGCCCTTTGGTATGCGGTTTACTGTACATGTCGATTGGTGATCCCATGTACCTATAACTATATATAGGTTCGTACAAAGAAGGAAAATACTAAGTCAACGAGTGGTTTTATTTAGGAACCAATCGGGATTTCTTCGTAGGTACCTACAGTTAATTTACAATGTACTAGCCCATACCTAATTGGGGATAAGTACGATGGAAGAGAATCAAAAAATGGTACCTAATAAATACCAATGCTGTGTCGGATATTGCGAAAATACGAAAACCGAATTTACTACAATTCTTCAAAATTTATTTGGTTTGTCTGGATGGATTCAAAATGCTTTGTTTTGAGCGAAGACTAGAGGATAGAACTTATTAATTCCATGGATCATCATGACAGCATCGTCAAGACGATATTATAAAAAAAAATGTTTTATTTAGACATGCCCGGAATGTACCGTCACGATATGTAACTAACCCTCCACAACGTACTCTGAGTTACAAACGCATAACACACGTGTGTTTTAAAACAAATATTATTATGAAAAAATTGCTCCAGATTTCATACAATACGTGTGTTTGTCTTTACTCCCCCGCAAAGAAGTCCGTTGTTCTACCAAATAAATATTCTGACAGCCCTTGGTTTTCTTTTAAAATACTCGATGATATGGCATTTTGAATTTTAAAACTGTAGTCGTAGGGTATATACGAGGTTTTGTTACCGTGGATTAGAATTATACAGTGTGCTAAAATTGTATAAAAATAGTTTTTACAAGTAGGTAAATGTTTTTTATACCAAATTAGAGTGTTTTTTTTCAATCCTATTTGGTCCGTGTGGTATTTATAAATTATCGTATAAAACTGTAAATTATTTAAATATTTATTGACAAAATAATTCGCTATAACGTGTTTCTTACTTTAAGCAAAGAAACTAACGTTTCATTCAAATGTTTCGATTAAAAACACGATAAATTTAACTTAAAAATGTATTTTGAACCTAAAGATATATTTTTTTTCATAAAGTTTAAAAGCTATCATGTGTCGGCTGTGCCTGTATGTTTTTCGCAAAAATTTTAATGGAAATAATAAATTCGATTTATGCCTCTGTTATCTGCCTTTAAAATGTTGTTGACATCATATCGGTTATTCACTACAGGCAGTTATAATATATACTGGCATATAATATATATATCAGGCTTCTAATATATTCATAGACTATTAGCCAAGACACACCTCTGTAATGAAGCTGTCTTAATAACCTATTTGAAGCCAAATATAACCGTAATCAATCATCCACAAAAACTATCTTATCTCTAAAAGCGATCCAATGATACAGACAATTTTATGGTAATCTAATTTCTAAATTGATTTTTTTATTTCACGTTTCAAATTTCATTTTTAAAACCGAACGTTCCAAAAACAAATATTTAAATTCGCTGACGTTAAAAGTGGAGTTCGAACTTCAAGCGATGGAACGTCAATCGCGAATTTAATTTGATTGGTCGAATCCCCACGAGTATTGCCGCGGATCCCCGAAACGGGGGAAATCATGGAAAATATTTTTTTTATTGCATCATACGTGTGGCGTGCCATTTTTCATTGAGCTGTGGCACCCTAAGTTTTTGGAGGATTTGTAAGGGAATGCTTGTGATTTAGGGTTGTAAGTAGTGTGGTCGGTATCGTAGGGGATGTGTGGGGTAACCAATCGTGAGTCGAAGTCCCGATTGATTGGCAAAGGGCGATTTGGCAATGCTCCCCGGTGTGGGGGCGCGCTCGAATGTTTTTCGCCACATGTGGGAGGTACCCGCAGTTGTGTGTAGGTAAATATTTTTATTGCATGTTAACTTGTTAGTGTTGTGCAAAAAATATTTGCGTGACGCGGCAAACCTATTAGATTTGGTTAGATATTAAAAAAAAATGTGTGACTGTTGCGGGACTTTTACTACGAATTTCAGGCAGCAAATTATCGCAAAATTAATGTGACAATTTTTTTAGCACGCGTTATCTGCTGTGATTGGCTGTTGAATTTACAGTCAACCGATCACATCAATTTTGCTACCAGAAACTCGACGTAAATCTAACAATATAATGTACAAATAATATTTTTAAAAGGTAGCAGATGAACATATAACAGGAATACTTTTTTGTTTTTAATAATAAAAAATATAAACAATAATAGAAGTCTTAGCTTCACGGGAAAAAAGAAAAAATATTTGTATAAAATAACAATTATCATAACGATCCTATTTGACTCAAAAATATTAATTAGTCGTTAAAATAAATTAATTGTAACACTTTTTTTGAAACTATTATTGCTGTTATTTTAATAATTTGACCAGCCGCCATGTTTAGTGGAAAGATTAACATAAATTTGTAACTAAGATGTTAAAAGATTTGTATGGTAAGTTAAATAGGTACCTAATTGTATAAATTATTAATTAAATTATACACGACTGCCTTTGCCAGTGCCGTCTTGTGTGTAAATGCCCTAAAAAGTGATGATTTTTTTTAAATATGGGATTTGAACACTTAAAATCACAGGAAGATTATAACTAACAACTGTTATTTATAAAACCTTTTTATTATTATGGATAGATTCACGTTTGACCACTATCTTACCCGATAGCAAGCGATAATGTGGTCAACGGTAAAGCACGCTTGCCTAGAAGTAACCTATTCACTCTTGGCTTAAATATTCCCAGGTTGTAGCTATTAGGGAACACAGACGCCGGCAGGAAATTCCACTCCTTAGCTGTACGCACAATAAAAGCTGTTGAAATTAGAAGATAATAATATGGGTGATTAACGCATAAAATTAAAATCATTGACAAAACCTAAATAATTATGTATTATATTAATAAAACTATTATTCCGTTTATTTATTTTGTTTACATATTTAAAAATGTAAAGACATTTTTAAATATTATTCTATAAAAAATAAAATAAAAAAAAACATTATTATTATTAATTTGCCTACATAATTGTCCTACAGGTACCTACAGGACAATAGCACAAACCAAAAATCCAAAAACAAAAAAAAAAACACAAGGAACACTTAACCCTTCAACAGCCAATCGATCGAAGTCGAGTCGTAAATATTAATTTAATGATTTTACGGTAATAAAAGTAGCCGGGTACTAAGTTCCTTGACAAACACTATGGACGCTCATGTGAAGCTACCGTTACGCCATAAAACCTTATTCGACCATAAAATGAAGTAAAGCTTAAAAATCATAAACTCTATAGAAGAGTTTATGATTTTTTTTTCTATAAACACCTGTTTGTTGGAATTTTATTGTATTGGTTGGGTTAGAAAGTTCTGTATGGCTTGTTAAAAGATTTAATGAAGCCAGTTTTTTAATTATTAAATCATAATTATACCGAGATAGTATTATAATAAGAATTAAGTAAATAATAATCCTTTAAACTGATAATCTCAGTACCAGTACCGACACGTTATAAGAAGTAGGTACCATCATACAATATTCTCTTGGGACAAAAATGCAATGAAGACCATCAATTTAAATATTTGCACTGGAACCAATTTAAAAAATACCAACCACATTAGATTTATTGTGTCAACCGCTACCTGAATTTATCAGTACAAAAATTTACATAACCTTTCTTAGTAACAAGTAGTTTGTAATACATAGAAAGTCGCGGGACATTCCAAGAATAAATCGAATTTAAAATTAAAATGTGTGCTGTTTTGCATAAATATACGAATAATCAATCGATGGGTGATGTATTGTGTTACAATTCTCACGTTTACGTACTCGTACCTTCTACCGTGGCGTATGCTAAGTGTGTGAAGCGAAGAATATTCAAATTTCGATTTAATTTTTTCCCGTCGGTAAGTGAGGGTTGACATAGTTTTTTTCTGATGCTGGCTGATTTGAATATCTTTTGTTGAGGTTTGCTACTGGGAATCTTTTAAGATTAACCCTTATCTTGGGAAACGTCAATAAAATATATTAAGTCTTTTCGTTTTGGCGTAATTTTTATATTGTGAATATGGTACTAGTATGTAAAAATCTCATCGGGAAAACTTCGGTGAACTGAGTTTGATATAGGTGTTTCAATTCATATAAAATCCTAGGTTGTACTTACAGATATAAATCTAACTAGATGACGCAATTGTATGTACTACGCATGTCAAAAAACCGTGTAAAATTACGATGAATGATCGTAATCTGAGCTTTTCATTTAGCTTTATCGCCACCGGAAATCCACCGAAATCTAGAAAAATGCCTTTTTGTAACTGTTAAAACTGTATAGAAAAATTTGATTCAGATTCAGATATATTTATTTGCATAAACATGTGTATACATACAACAAACAATAATAAGTGCATGCAAGATAACAATAAACTAAATGGCTCAAACATGTTTGCCACATACTATGGCGTGCAAAACTTGAATTAATTAATTAATACAATAATAAATACATAAATTAAATTAATCTAAAAGAAATTATCACTATTAATGTCAACACAACAATGTAAAACAGTGAAAATTAAATGACAAAAATGTAAAAGATATAAAATAACAATAGAAACAAAATAATAACAAGCAAAATAATAATAAGCAAAATAATAACAAGCAAAAGTCAAACAGCAATAAATTGTGCAAAATCAATGTGAAAAATATCAATTAGCGTCAAATAACAATATTGGTCAATTGGTCCAGGTATTGGAAATATTTTCTTTAATTGGTAAGTAAATATGTTTTTAAATTGTGTGTGAAAAAGTGGCAGGCTTGGTTTTCGTACAGATGGAGGGACTTGCGTTATCTAGTTAGATGTATGTCTGTACCTATCTGCTAGATATTGACAGTTTACTACACCTTAATTTACACTATCTGATTTTTACAAAATAGCCTTTCCAGAGGTATATTACGTACTTAAAGATCACGATCTGATTGATATTGTAAAACAAGGTTTTTTTTTGTAAAAGAAATTTTAATATCAAGACATTTCTGAAAACTGCAAAGCTTTGCCAAAAAATAAATAATCGATCTACCATAAACAACTAAAACCGCTAATGTTCCACATTCAATCATCAACAGCAGACCATAGACAAGATTTTTTGACATTATAAACCCACTCATACGTTTTGTTTCTCTTAAATGATAATTTATAGCCGTGTTAAAATGAATTCGTTGTTTTTCTAACTAGAATAATAAAATTAATAAATCATACTAGGCATTTTATATAAGACTGGCTATTGCCTATGACTTTGTCGGCATCACATGAAACAAAAATAAACTTGTTTTTTTTTTTTTACGCGATGTCTTAATTCTTTTTCTAAAATAAAATAAACCTTAGTTACTCTCTATAAAATCAGCTAGTGAAATTCCCATCAAAATCAGTCCAACTGTTTCAGAGGTTAGTTGGAACAAACAGACAGAAAGACACTTTTTTTTTAAATATTCTTTTTTTTAAATAAGTATATGTACTTTCATTATGCATTTAGTAAAAAGCTGTTATTTTGACATTACCTACAAACATACACTTCAATTCTATTTATTTGTATAAATATATACCTAGATATGTAGGTATGTATATATATGGGATAAAAAATATGAAATTCCAATTGTCTTAGTCATCGAATGGCTGAATATAAAATATACCGTTCTAACTGGCGATAATTACTACTTAGAATGGAGTATACAGTGATTGAATATATTAGAAATATTTATAAGGCTTGTCATCTTGATACTTGGTCATTTTGATTAGTTTATTACCCACATCATCACATCACGTCATCAGCCTATTAATGTTCCCACTGCTGGGACACAGGCCTCCTCTCTGTGAGAGGGAATGGGCCATAATCCACCACGCGGGCCCAGTGCGGGTTGGTGGATGTCACATGTCTTCGAATGTTTGGTTCTAGGCCATGCCGATTTCCTCACGATGTTTTCCTTCACCGTTTTGGGAGCAGTGGTGATGAAATAATTCACACAAAGTAAAGCGCCTGCCTGGGCTCAAACCCACGACCTACAACTTGTAAGTCGCGGCCGATACCACTGGGCCACCACTGCTCTTATTACCCTAATAACTTATTATTATAAGTGTAAAAATTTCTGAAGTTAGATGGATGTTTGTTACTATTACACGCAAAAACTATTGAAAGGATTTTGATGATACTTTCCAGTAATATAGCCAACACATCCGTCTGATAAGATATAATTAAAGCGCGTAAAGCCGCGTGCTGCATCTTGTAACTATAATATTTCATGAGTACCATAAGTAATATGGGCGTAATTTGACGTTTCAAATTATTTTGCCTAGTCGCCTTTATTAAAATCAAGTTGGCTTTGCAAATGTAATACATTTAAAACAAGCTTTAATAATATTTATAATACTCCACATATTTCTTCAATAACGTTTTTCTTCTCCAATCACCAAAATTCATTACATTATTTTAAAGAAACTCTTTTAAACGGGCCTCCCAGCCAAAAGCAATGTTTTCCAATAACAATAAATTGTTTTAAAAAAATAATACGGGCCCGTATAAATAAATTAAATGTTCTAAACATGAGGTTTCTTCATCGGCTGCAGTAAATCTTGTCAAGCTAGCTGTAAGGACAGGTAACGATGTAAGCGAGTAATAATTCCTATAAAAACGAAGAAGAAAATTTAAAATTATTATTAGTACTGAAAAAGCATGAAGTTTAAGAACGCAATTTATTTACCTACAGAAAATTTTATGGTATTTATTTACAACTGATACAATCATTTAAAAAGCTATTCCTTCTATACTGAATACTTAATTCCAAATTAATGGTGCTAATCTCAATCCAAGCCTTTTAGTACCACCTTTTCCAAATGCTCCCATCAAAATATACGCACAAAACTGATTACTTTTTATATCCACCATTGAGTTAAATAACTGGAACTATTCACCAGTTAACAGTTCCTATCTACCCGCCACGGATAATATAATTCTAACATACTACCCGCTAACTAACCCGTTTACGACTGGACCGGTCCCAACGGCCAATAATTTTAATCTCAATGTTCACTAAATTTGAAAAAGTTGATGGCCAGTGAAACTAACTAGAACCGGTTCGAACCGGTTATCCGGTATTGTAATAGCTTATACGGCAAAGTAATAGATGGTAATCAGGCCTATCTTAGCGTTATTACAGGGATTTAATGAAGCATGTTACAGATTTTCTAAAATGCTTGTTGTTGGTAAAGTAATTTTGTATTTACATAATTTTATGGGAAGAACATGTGTTGAGAAACACCGTCGTACATGTGTTTTGTCATGTTATTTTGTTTGACACTTAAAGTTTTTGTTATTATTACGAAAATATGCATTTTTTGTAGGTGTTGGTTTAGTCTGTAATTAATTGTTACACTTTTAAATATGCAATGATCAAAATAATATGAAACTTTTAATTGTTAACTAGCCAAGTAAAAAAAAAAAATATCTTTTGTAGCTTAATATTGTTTTCAATTAAACATCCAATCAGAATCGTGCCTATTATGATTGGGTATATAATTGAAGATAAAAGTCATTTAATATTTTAATATTTTTAGTCATAAATCATAACATATGAAGGTGTGTACAATAATCGTTTTTAACACTAACATAATCACAGATGCCTTTTATTAGATGCAAAAGTTTTAATACATTTAATAAGATACTTCTATCATCGAACGACAATCTAATTTATGAGTGATCATAATAAATTGCGACTATAGTTAACTAAATAATTAACAAAAAATCACCGTTACATTGTACTACAAAAACTGGTTACATTATTTTTAACACTTTTAAAAACCAGAAAAATAATCACGGAGCATTACTCACAGGCCGTAGAAAACTTTATACCATCGCAGATGTATTAAAATTAAACAATTACAACAATGCGTTTGCTAATATGCAAATTGGAATATATGCAATACAAAACACTCTCTAAACATAATGACAAACCAATAAAAATCCAGGGAAAAAACGAGCAGATGTGTTTGAAACAATAAAAAATCTGGAACGTTTTTTTGTTCCACTTTTTTTTCTATACTAATGACAATTATTTTTTTATTTTAAGAAAAAAATCGTAACCCTACGCTGCGATTTTTTCTTAACGAGTCTAGAGTATCTATAAAAAATCGTGGGGTCATATTAACAAACACATATGCAAATGAGCCCGGAGAGTTCGTGCACGAAATATGGTATTAAAAACAACTGCATTGGAAGGGTTAAAACTTAGGGGTCCGAATGGATGCGGTATGCGGATGAGTTTTTTTTTCTCATTTTAAACAAAAAATATACTGGTTTTAACAACGTAATAATAGTTCTGCATTGTATTATTATTTGGAAATTAAAGCTGTTTAGGCGATACCATCATTTCACTTTTTCTGCTTTACAAAACTTTTTTCGGTTTTCAAGTTACTTTTTGTGAAGATCAACTTTCAGTTCATTAAAATAATGAAGAATAATGAATATATAATAATATCTGCTATTTAGAAGGAAGTAGTCCACACTTTCATATTTTTAAAATGACTAATTAATCCGTAACGTTTCGTTATTTTATTTCAATTTTCATTTTAATTAGGAACCCATCGTTGCTTTTTGTCTTGATTTGCTATTCAAGACAAATAGTTCCGTCTCTCTTGGTTTTTCTCTGAACCATGATAGTTTTTACACGTCATAGTAAGGACCCAGACCTCAGAAATAAAGCTTTCTCGCAACATGTAAATGGACATATTGTTATCATGTCCTGAGTAGAATTGGCGCCATTACTAATCAACAAAAATTGGCGTTAAAAAATATTATTAACTAGCTGTTGCCCGCGGCTTCGTTCCCGTGGACCACCCCACAGGACCCGTTTTCGGGATAAAAAGTAGCCTATGTTACTCAGGAATAACGTAGCTTTCTAGTGGTGAAAGAATTTTTTAAATCGATCTAGTAGTTTCGGAGCCTATTCGGTACAAACAAACAAAAAAATATTTCCTCTTTATAATAAAAAATACTACTACTATTAGTATTAGTAATTTGTATAGATGACAGTTGCTACCATAGAGCATAGAGCTAGGTATAGTTTTGTTTTATAAATGATGAGGTTGGGCATCCTGATTTATGAATCCAACTCTGACTTAAACCAGACAAGGAAAAAAAATACTTATACACCGAGTTCACAGTTCCATTACGGAGTAAGCACCCGTCAAAGATCAGTGCATAATAATGCACCCATTGGCTTGTGGAAAAGGGGACCAATGATCAAAGATAAAGCTTACAATATCGGTGACGATTTTCTAATACCGCTGGTATATTTTTCAAAAGATTTCAATATGATGGCTGTCGATGGGGCCAACGATGCTTATGAGCAATAAGGATTGAAGTTCAGTGGGATAGGTACTGATTTAGACCCTGATAAATCTGGAACCCTGGTTAAAGCTGTTAGACTGGATATTGGTACGAAGACTGATTTTGTTATTAATTTTGTGACTAGTACTTAAAAACATCTTATTACAATGTATGATTAGAAGGAATCAATATAATATTACGTCTGTTTGAAGAAACGAGACAAAATAATTTGTTCTGGACTTGCACAGGAGATTGAAGAAAATTAAAAAATAATGGTAAAGGAGGAAACACGCACAGAGGAGGAAAGAAGATAAACATTTACAAACAGGTAATAATCTTTTCTTATTGATAATGTTCTTCAAAGTGATAAAGTATAATATACTTTTATTTTTTTTGGGGTGGGAAATCATTCAATGACTCCCACTCTGGGTGAAGCGGAAGGGAGTGTCAGACTGTTACTGACTAATACCCACCCGTGTTCCTTCAGTTGCTTGTGCCAGGGCCGTAGTAACACTCTTTCAAATTTATCTGCAACCCAAAGTATAATATTAACTTATGTATAAGAATGTGATAGACTACTTACAACCCGTACTATTATAGAAGAGATGATTGTGCAAACAATAATACAACAATAATTAAACATTGTAACTTATGCACGGATTTATATATATCTATTATGACTGACGGCTTGAATTTGTCTCCTGGCTTCTGAAATACAGGTTCAGTAACCGAACTCAAGAGTCAGAGCTTCCCTTCGTAACCCCGTTTTATTCCATAAAGAATTTGTTTATTTCCGTAGGATACTATTCCAACACGGATGGTTACCTGTTGACTTATAATAACTGCGTGACTGAGTCCACTAGTGACGAATCCTCGAGCAACATTTCATCATGCCAAGTGAATCACTCATTCTTTGTAACACTTTAATTTACTTCTTATAACAGTGAACGGAACTTGTATGCGGACGATATAAGGAAAAAGCCTTACCCTAGATTTTTGTAGTGGGTAATGCTGAATCACTGGCATATAGCGGATAAGGATAAATATTAATAGAAGAAAGTCTGTTATTCATTACGTATGTTTCCTGGGTCGAAAAATGATAAATCTATTTAGTCCGTCAGTGAGATTATCAAAAAATATTTGACACGTATTTTTCTCTGTACCAAATCAATAAAAAAATACAAAGATAAAGCGCATCAAAATTCAGGAGTGGGGGCTTGTGTCGTCACTATGTCAGTATATCGTCGTCACCAATATTTTTTATTAGTTTAACTGACGGACAAAAAACAAATTTTCAGTTAACATCCCTATTGTTTAACACAATCAGTTAAGGTCTCTACACAAATAAATAATGATGTCCAATCAACAGATCGGATTCATAGACGACCTGTGGCTCGCGAGCCACATGCGGCTCTTTGGATGTGAAGCTGCGGCTCTTTCGCTTCATATGCAAGTAAGAAGAGTTGGAGGTCCAGAAATATATATAATTATGTAACGCAACAAAAGTTTGAAGAAATGCCGCGAGTTGAGGCACTTATATTTAACGCATGGAATAGTCTTCTAGATTGCTACAGTGAGGTGAAGAAGTGGTATTTGGAGTGCTGACTATCTTCGGATCGACATATTCGAGCAAGCGTTCTCTTGCATGAATATAGGTATTAAAAATAAAAATAAGAAGTCAACTAAAACAATGAAAATTTAGCGTCAAGTTTGAAACTTAAAACAGCAAGTTATGAGCCAAACTTTCTAAAACGATAGATCCCAATCCCAATCGATACAAGTTAGTGTTGTAAAAAAAAAAAAAAAAAATATTATACTATCACTTATTAAATAAGTGATAAGTGATTATCTAATAACACCACATATATATTATCTAATTTGTTGTGAAAAAACTACTTATATATGAATAAATAAATATTTTTCTTATTAATAAATAGATATTTTTTTATCAAAAATCTTTAATGCAAATACTATTTGTTGGAAAGATATAAATTGTGGCTTTTAAAAACTTTGAAATTTTGTAAATTGTAACTTTTGACTCTTCCGACTCAAAAGGTTACCGACCCCTGCACTAGATGCAAGACGCATGGGATCTGTCAATGTGGCGAACGCAGCAGTGGAAGAGTTTCGGCTAAAATGATAATGATGAATTAAGACTTGTATGGCATTAATACCTCAGCAGTATTCTGCTGGAATCATAAAAGTTAACTAAAGAGGTTTAAGCAGTAGAAGTGTCCTATTCAACAACATATTTGAAATAACCATTTCGACAAGCTTTCAAAGGCTTTTTAAAATTAAGATTTATATGGATGCCAATCTCTCAGTAAGTAATGCTACTGGAATTATAATGATTAATATTGGAATCATAAGTTAACTAAATCGTAAAATTAAACATCATATTCCAGTAACCATTCCAATAACTAGCCTTCAAAGGTCTATCTAATTTACAAGCGATTTCATATCCTAATTGAAAAAATTGTACCGTACGTGCGTACGTAAATCTATCAGGTAGCTTTTATAAATATTATGATTCATAAAAAACTTCTTGATAGATGTACGGAAATCTATTACTGCACGCTAAACGACCATAATAAGCTTTTGAAGTTATTGAAACGCAAGGAAACGCGTTGATTCATAAAATCGGTATGTAACACAGAGCATGGAATCGATAGCAACTAGAGAAGCCACATCAATTAATCAGCATAGCCAACTTCATCTATGATGGGTCGACTTTCAATCAATCTGGATGCACTAACATTAACATTAGAAGCGGGATATTTACCATGTTTACTTTTGTAAACATTTTTTTGCCGTTGCAAGCACTATGATCAAAGTCCGTGATCATGGTGCTTGCAACAGCACCGAAATATCGGCAACTCACAACAAACAGTAAACATGGTAAATATCCCGTTTCTAATGTTAATGTTAGTGACCATGACAATTTAAAAACTAATCTGGATGTAGCTGATAATCAGTGTTCAACATGGAGCTTTTGCCTGTCTGATATCCACAACTCTCTCACGTATCACGTTACCTCTTGGAAAGACTGATGGCAGATTTTCTAGATTTTTATCCGTCAAAGATCTTCAAATATTACAGCAGGGACCAACAGCTAATCCATCCTCGGGCCGACCTTGACAAGCATTGCTTAAGAGGAAATGCATCGCAGACACTCGTCTAAATTTCCTAAGTTAAAAGTCATAATTTGAGGTGTAACTCTCGCCTATTTCCTCCTCCAATATTGGACCAATTTAAAAAATATTCCACAAACTGAAAGAGAAAGATATATACTGTGACCTTATGTTTCCTTTTTTGATGATACATTATCTTTAGAAGCACTAGAACCCTCAAAAGATGTTTAAAATTGCGCTGTCAACAGAGGCCTAGGCGTCACGGTATTTTCCTTCTGCCCCTAAGCTTTTCTCTTTTTCGTCTTCTCAGGCATGTGCCCTAACAGGCGTTGCACAGAGGGGAGTCTGTTAAGAGGTCACGGGGTCCCGTCTACGTGCTGATGATGATTACCGGGTTGGTTTAAGCGAGGTTAAAACCCACACTACCTGGTATTTTCCCCAAAAATCCAGGCGCCTTTTGAAAGATTCCACCGCAAACAAAAAAAATAAAAAGATAGCTAGAGTCAGCATTCTAGCAGTGGCCACCTAGGCGTGTCGATGCTCTGTGCTGTGGTATGTAAGCTATAAAATTTTCTTATTTGCTGTGTAATGGCTACAGTCGTACCCACCAGGTGAAATTTTATCTTTATTACCTGGTTACATTTGTAAGCTCTTGCATTTACTAGCCTTTCATGTCGTTATGGTGTCATTACGTTATTAAGATCTTCAATAAGATTGCATACAATCGAAAAACATTACTCACCTTCTAGGGCAGTCGGGTAATAAGAGTTGATGTTACCGACATAACTTTTTGAGTTGAGGTTGAGGTTGATTAACATCGTTCTCAGATACATAAAATTTTCCAATATGATTATGTAACCAAATACTTTGTAATAATTATTTAAAAAGAGAGTCCGTAGAGTTTTCTGCCCGTTCTTCTTTTACTTGACAATTTAAAAGCACCTTTATATGGTTTAGTAAAAATAAATGTTGAGTTTGAGATGCCTATATCAAAGTTCCATTGGCTGTTATGGCAGACGATTATTTTATTGGAGACAGCACTGCAGTAGATGAAGTATTAGTTTTAGAAAGCCGCTGAGTGGGCTTAGAACCTCGATCAACACCTGAGGAGGCTCTCGTAGGGCAGTTGGTTCAAGAGCTTGATCCAGAAAGCAGTACTTCTGGACACGGTGCGTATTTTCAGGATATTTCTCTTCTAGGAGCCCTGACCTGCCGGTGATCCTTGCTTGGACCCATTCGCATTTTACTATTTGATTCTGGATTTTTTCACAAGATATCGTGTTATTATTACGTGTTTCGATAGATTGTCGATTGAAGCGTGTCTGCTACTAGGTATATTATATGTAGTTTACAAAGCATGAAATTAAAATTAAAATCGGGGGTTTTTAAATTTGTAATTGTATCTTGTATTAATGAAAACTAATAAAAATCATTACCCACAGTAATTATTTTTCTAGATACGTGTTAGAATACATTCTATTCGTAGTAGATATGGTAAATGGAACACACTATTATTATATACCTACCATGTACATATTTTTTTGTTTAGACGTTTATTAATATAACAAATTAACGAGATTTTCAGCTTTTGTTCTTAAAATTAGATAATGAGTGTGGGATGAGCAAAAAAATTTATTTATCAAAGGTTACACCGCAGTGATTAGAGTAGAATAAATTAGGTGGTTTTCTTATAATTTTTATAAGAGTTATGTTAAGCCATAAATTCTTGTTAGTTTTGAGGTAGGTACTTATTTTTGAAATTAAGTTTAATTAAAAGCATTTAAATAGGTACTAGCTTTTACCAGCGCTCATATATAAGCCTTCATCCAGACACGACTTTATTTCCTTTGTTGTTCATAGATACATTTTTTGTTTCATTTTTGTGTGTCCGTTTGCCAGGTGGCAAAGGCCTCCTCCAAGCTTCTCCATTCTGGCCTTTCTATAGCCACTCTACCCCATGGTGTTCCAGCGACTTGTCTGATGTCGTCATCCCACTTTTTCTGTGGTCTACCTATCTTTCTTTTCCCATCCCTTGGCTTGGGTACCACTGTGTGGTTATTTTACTCCATTTATCCTTTCCTCTGATCATGTGGTATTTTCAGAGTTACCAGCGCTTAGCCCACTTCAAATTTGGGAATAGAGCAGTTGACAAAAAATATCTAGTTAGTCCGCCAGCCAGCCTAACAATATTGGACACATAATTTTTCTTTTGTCACGTAAACAACAAAATTACGACGATACAGTGCGTTGAAATATCATGTGACGTCACGGTGTGCTACACTTAATACTGACAAAATGACGTCACAAGCCCCCACTCCTGAACTTTGATGCGCTTTAACTTTGTCAATTTTTTAGGGTTCCGTACCCAAAGGGTAAAAACGGGACCCTATTACTGAGACCGTCTGTCTGTCTGTCACCAGGCTGTATCTCATGAACCGTGATAGCTAGACAGGTGATGTGTTTCTGTTGCCGCTATAACAACAAATACTAAAAACAGAATAAAATAAATATTTAAGTGGGGCTCCCATACAACAAACGTGATTATTGTGCCGTTTTTTGCGATAATGGTACGGAACCCTTCGTGTGAGAGTCCGACTCGCACTTGGCCGGATTTATATTTATTTGATAAAGCTAAAAATACGGGCACAATATTATTTGATAATCTCACTGAAGGACTAAGGCTGATTTTTCAATAGTTTTATAACTTTTAACTAAGGAATAAAAATGGTCGTTTGACAGCTTTTGTATAGAAAATATGTCAAACGGCCATTTTTATACCCAGGAAACACCCCTATTATTCCAAGGGAACGTACTTCTGGTATAAAAGTATCCTATGCCCTTCTCCATGGTCCCACTTATCTTTATACCAAAATTCATCAAAAAAAATCTGTAGTTTAGGAGTAAATATATTACAAACATACAGACAGAGTTACTTTCACTTTTATAATATCAGTATGGATGCTGACCGCAATTAGTTAATTTATTGACCTATCAACAATTGTTACACTAATAATAACCTTATAATACAATCATCATCTTCCTGCCCTTGTCCCATGAATATCACTCCGCACACAGTCCATCCCTCTTTTCTTTGGCCGTCCCCTCCTTCTCCCTTACCTTATAATACAAGCACTAATATAAACTAATTTTGTTGAATGCACTTGAAAGTATACATATACGGTACTAACAACAAATAAGCAATTTTTAAGATTTTTGTCTGTCTGTCTGTTTGTTCCGGGTAATCTCCGAAACGGCTGGACTGATTTTGACGGGACTTTCACTGGTAGATAGCTGATGTAATAACGAGTAACATAGGCTACGTTTGATCACGAGAAAATTCATAGTTCCGGCGGGAAACTAAAAAAATAAAAAAAAAAATTTATACGAGTTTGACGCGGACGAAGTCGCGGGCAACAGCTAGTCTATACTAATATTATAAAGAGGAAATATTTTTTGGTTTGTTTGTACCGAATAGGCTCCGAAACTACTGGACCGATTTAAAAAATTCTTTCACTATATAGAAAGCTACATTATTCTTGACTGACATAGGCTATTTATTTATCCCGAAAATGGGTCCTGTGGGAAACAGCTAGTAGTTAATAAATGTAGGATCACAATCACAAGCTCATTAAAAACAGACTATTTTACTTTACTGTCTAAAATATAGGATCCAAAAACAAAATTTTACCTACGGACATTCTCCTCTAAGATTAACGCCGGTTTCTCAATCAGAGTATCTATGAAATTTAATGGGCTACTTAAATATAACTTAAAACTTAATTTATGGGATCCTGAACCCACCCACGGGTAAAACGGCGTCATTAATGCAACAAAACGGAACATAAACGTCAAATTAGTCAGGATTCGTATATAGTTGAAGTGTCTATAGATTTGGGCTTAATTAACGAATTTCCGTCAGTCGCAATTTTTTTGACAGAAAGACATAACCTAATCCTGACTGCGATATATATAGCAAAAATTTAAATAATATCAGCTAGATTAGTTTTATAGTCATCATTAGAGTAACGAATTCATTTTTATATCAAAATCAATTTGATGGACGTTTTATGCCCCCTAAATAAATAAATTAACGGAATCAAAAAGCTAATTGATTACGTACAGCTAAGAAATCAATAAATCTGTATTTTAGTTTGTAATACCCGGTTTTTTGGCAGTCAACTATCGACGCAACACTGTTTTAACGCAACTCAAGTGATGTCATGGCTGTTGGAAATAAATTTACCCAATCACAACACTAAAAGTTTGATAATTGTCACAAACTCACAATAAGAGCGGTTTCGCACTGCATCCGATCCGAATCCGGATTTGAGTACATAGTTCTAATTAACCGAATTAAAAATGTTCTGAATTCCGTCGGACGAAGGACGGATCTAGATCATAGATATCTGATCTAGCCTCTTACAAGTAGTATTACGGACTTTCTCAGACCCTGATCGGATGCAGTGCAAAACCGTTCAAACTATGCGTTTTTTTTTTGACTTAGACCCTTAGACTTAGCAATATAATAAGTCTTCTCACTCTCCTCTCTTTTTTAAAAACGTTGCCTCTAACTGGGACAAAAGCACAGACATAAATCTAACTAGATGACGCGATTGTATGTACTTCGTGTGCCAAAAAACGGACTAAAGTTACGATAAATGATTTTAATTTAGCATTATCGGCATCGGAAAACCACCGAAATCTAGAAATTGCCTTTTTATGCTATATTGAGCTGTAATTCTTTTTTTAGTGATTTATTTATTTCAATCAACTTTGGATCATACAATTAAACTAAATCGAAAATTATCAATCAAATCAAATTGAATGAATTACAATAAAATTTAAAATTATACATTATCTTACAATATACTAAATCAAAACAATATCTGTATAGAATAAATATGTAAAACCTGTATAGAAAAAGTTGGCCGAGGCATTGGAAAGTGTTCTGTTTCATTGGAGATGACAAAAAAAAAAAAACAAAACCAAAAAAAAAAAATTGTTTTTAAGTTGTGTGTGTTTTCTTTTGACTTGCATTATCTGTTTAGATTTATGTCTGTGGACAAAAGACAGTTATAGATTTTTTCCATTCCATATCCCTCGAAAGGTCTTAATTTTTTTCAAAACTTCTAGACAATAATCGTTCGACATCTTTGTTCGACATTACTAGATCCAATTACACCCCTTTCGTCAAAGTTGGTTAAAAGAGCCCGCATTTAAAACGTTTCTAAAGCGCAGTGCACACTGTGAGTGCATTGTTTTAATTATTTTTTGAGTTACTAAGAACAATAGACTGATTGTTCGGGCGCCCCGTGTAGTATTATAAAAAGGAGTCTTTTATGCAAATCAATTTTAAACGAATTATTATTTTATGTTTTTGTTTTATTCATGCGGGCGATGCACGTGTGGACTTGCCTTTCGAATGCGTGATGTGTTTTTTGAATTTTTAACGGCCTCTTTGACGTTTGTTCGAAATTCAATGTTAAATGGGAATTGAAGATTTCTGGGAGAGGAGTCATTTCATGATTGGTAAATAAGCCCTATTTCGTTAATGTTCGATTTTATTGCATTAGCTACCCGCATTTTATTTTTATCACGTGGAAATTGTAATGGATGTTCTCGGCTCCTATAGGTACCTACATTAGGAATTCCTTTATACTTTTCGATCTCCGGTAGCCCAATAAATAGGAAATGGGAAAGCATGAAAGCTAAGGCCAGTGACTAAGGTCTCACAAAATTACATTAGGTAGGTATTCATAATAAATACAAAAACGATTTACAAACAAAATTAAGACAAAAATATCTTTTAAACTTATTTTAAAGCAGGAAAAAACCTACGAAAATTAATAGAAAAATTTAAAACAAAAAATAAAATCACAAAAAGTAACTGTTTCCGCCCGGGATCGAACCGGGGGCCTTGTGCGTGTGAAGCACACGTGATAACCGCTACACTACGGAAACTTGAAGACAATTATCGAAATACTTGTTCTGTTACTGAACCAAGGCAGTTGCATAAATATTATCACAGTGATAAGAGGGTCGTAAATAACTTATAAGTGGGTTGTAAATATGAAATATATGGTTACTTATCGTATCTCAAACGCAATAGGGGGCATCGGGACTGTCATAAAGTAGTGTTAAACTATTTTTAGAACAGTTTCTGAAGAGCCGAGGAACGTATGATAAAATGACTTATTGTTAGAAATGGGGTCAGGCAATTTATAATTTACGGGTTTCTAATTGAACTAGTAATTTCTAATTAGACGGGCTTGCATTCTAGGAATCGGTGGCTTCTTTGGCATAAGTATTGGGTAGATCATATCAGCCAAAAGACGTCCACTGCTGGACATAGGCCACCCCCAAGCGTCGCCACGTTGACCGGCCCCGTGCGTACCGCATCCAGCGGATCCTCGCAACCTTCACCGGTTTATCAGTCCACCTGGTGGGAGGCCTTCCAAAGCAACATCATCCGGTACGCGGTCACCACTCCAGAACTTTTCTTGGGTACCTAGATACATAATTATTTTTCTATTGCTGAAGTTGCTGATGGATATAGATTTGAAAAGATTAATATTATGACAGTTTCTTGAAATGAAAAAATCAATCAATATGATATATATCAATTCATTTATGAAAATGTAAGAAAAAATATACATCTCTTTAGTAAAGTTAGTGCTAGACACAATTGTAATACTAGAAATAAAGATAAGTTAATCAACCATCTTATAGATTAGCTAAAGTACACACATCTTTCATGGGGTACTGTGTCAAATTCTATAAATAAATAACGTGAGAGATATTAAAACTGAATGAAAGAAAATTTAAAACTATTGAGAAAAGCACACTTTGTAAACAAGCATATAAGAAATTAGATGATTATATTCAAGATAGACAGTATGCTTGGAAACATGCTGGTCCTGCTCCATAGGGCAATCTTTAGTGTAGACAAAATCAAACTGGTTAATTTATATTATATTATATACATTATTATAGTAGGTCGAAGGCAAGATGCCAAGGAGCCGTAGCCCGATCAGATGGTCTGACCAAATACGTGCAATGCTGAACACCAAGCTGCACGATGCACTCCACGTCGCCAAGGACAGACACAGATGGAGAATCATCGGCAGAGAAAAGTTGATCAGTCAGTTCACGGCCGCTTAGTAATGAGGAACACGACGCGAGGAGGATATTCATTATTTTAGTAATACTTTATTTATATTTTTGTCTTTTCTTTTTGTTTTAGAAATTGACTCGCACACTGTAGCGTTGTTAACATTAACATTAGAAACGGGATATTTACCATGTTTACTGTTTGTTGCGAGTTTTCGATATTTCGGTGCTGTTGCAAACACCATGATCACGGATAAACTGAACAGTCGGAAACATCGGAAACCCGCAACAAACAGTAAACATGGTAAATATCCCGTTTCTAATGTTAGTGTTGACCATGACAGTTTAAAAACTTATGTAGCGTTGTTGTTGAATCAGGTAATTTACCTTTGTTTGCAATATTTTTATGTGAGAACCATGTTCCTATTTATCAAATGAAGGAATTTACCTGTTAGTGCTTGTAATACTTTATACCTATACGTAGTATAGTAGTGCTGGGTGCATCGACCTGATTTATATGAATATATGTATGTAAATGTTGTTAACACTTTTTTTTTTAAAGAGTAAGTATGGAGTTTCTTGTCAGTTCTTCTCTCTAACAAGAAACTATTCCAAATAGACGGTAGAATCAATTATTATTAACTTTAAATTTATATTTTTGACGTTCACAAGTGCAGTGTAATGGACTAGTTGAAATAAATATTTTTTGTATTTTTGACAAGTTTCTACCAAAACAATTATACATAGATATAATATATATATATTATCCCGTCCTACATATTGTTACAAATCCCAGCATAAAATTCCAATAAGACTTTATAAAGACTCCCGCAGACAAGCGCGAGCTGACGATAGGACAACGATGGGTCAACACGTTTTTAAAGATATTATTGTTCTCATATTATTATTATTATCCAGAAAAAAAACGGCGTTGTCGCATTGTCGCCTCGCACCGGTCAATGGGAGTGAATCGAAAGCCCTTACTTGCAATTTGTAGGGTAACGATTCCAACCGGTCTCATTTTAACGGTTCTTATTGGAATCGTAAAAGACGGCTTGTTTGAAAATCTGATGAGTTCTTATCATTGATTTGATCGTAAGAATATTAATTAATGAGCTTAACTTTTAATTATATTAACTTCAGAATGCGATCAAAATAATGCCAATCAACTTGGATACCGGTTTGTTTTGTGAACTGATTGAAAATCAAGATTATTTTATTACTTACCTTTTTGGTGTCGGTATAAAGTATCAGCGCTCTAATTGCATCACGTTCGAAATATCTCTTTTAAACCATTGGGTAGGCCTGGGTTTTTACCCGACTGCCGAAGGAGGGTAATGTGTTTATCAGTCTATGTATGTATGTATGTAAGTATGTATGTATGTATGTATGTATGTTTGTTCCTATGTGGCGTTCTAGAGACCAAACGCGTGAGGCGATTTTGATGGTTCTTACGTCAATCGATTCGTCTTAACCTCGCGAGTGTCACTGGCTACATTAAAATTGTAAAATAGGAAAATGGTGGTTCTTGGGCGCCATATTGTGGGGGCCAAATATTTTTTTTCTTCAAACCTATCGTGTGGGGTATCAAAATAAAGGGTTTTAAGAGGTGATTTCAAAAATGTATAATACTTATATGTTTAAATGTACCTACCTAATTCGAAAAAAAAAAAACTAAAAAGTTATAAATAAAAAAAGTTAATTAAAAATATTAAAAAACCCGACTGCTTGAAAAGCGAACTAAAAAGACGTAAACAAGGAGAAAATCATGATGTACAGTCGGAGGATACATCTGGTTTAGGTCAGCCAGCTCGCGAATATGTATCCTGCGACTGCACAGCATGATTTTCTCCTTGTTTACGTCTTTTTAGTTCGCTTTTCAAGCAGTCGGGTTTTTTAATATTTTTTTTCGTATGGAGTTTTTAATTTTTCAACCTGCAGCCTTATTGCGTAAGTGAATTCGGTAGGCAAACGATTTACGACCCCATCAATTGACCAACATATAGACGGAAATCCACATCGTGTCGTTCATCTCGCACGTGATTGGTCGATTGATAGGATCGAATCCTTTGGTTAAAATTTCAATTATGGGCCGTTGATTTCTGGCGCAGGGGGGTGGAAGGGAGAGGGGTGGAGGTTTGGCTACCTCCCAGTACCATACCCACCTCTCTGAGCCCCATGGTTATGGAGATATCCATGGTTAAAGTTTTCAGGTTAGAAAAAAAATTCTATAAATGTCCATTGGTTTAAGGGGCGCAGTGGGGGAGAGGGCAAGGGGGGTAGAGGGGCTACCTTACTGTACCATCTCCACCCCACGGAACCCCATGGTTAGGGAAATATCCATGGTTAAAGTTTAAAATTACTATTCTATTTCTGTCTGCAGGGTCTAAAGCGGGGTGCCCTAAACTCCCGAGCTCGCTTCGCTCGCTCTTGGACTAATTATAATTTTTTACCTCACGAAAAACATTAAAAAACATAAAATTTTCCGAGTCTTGAAAATTTTTAAAATGCTTTCTATTTATGAGTAATATGAACTTACAAATCAACGGCCCATAATGAAAGTTTTATCCAATCCTTTGCCTTGCAAATTATCTTACGCAATAAGTCTACTGGAGTCTGGATTTTTGGTTCCTAGGTTAGATGCCTGGGTCGGACAAAGTCTTTTCCCGTCCAGAATTGCTCAACAGCCCGAAGTCTAGATTTTTTTCTGGTTTATGGCCCCCTATTATGTAGGGCATAAACGTAACCAGAAAAATGTGGGTGTATGGTGTGCCATAGAGGAAGGAACAGCTCTGCCTTATCCCACGAGAAGCCATAGCGTTATGATGTTATCTATGTAACAGTCAGGGCTCGATCTATAGCAATTTAGTCGCCCCAGGCATAGACAATATTTTGCCGCCCTTGGCGCCCTTTAAAATAAAGCCTTAAAAGGAGGTTATTTTAAGTTTACGGAAGTGGCGGCGAAATAACATCATGAAATTTATAGAGAAAATAGAGAAAAGTTAATAAAAAAACTATACGCTGTGAAGTTTTATGATCGAGTAATTAATTTGATTTTTGGATTGTCATCCAAAAATCAAATTGAGACTGGAACATAAAATATTATTAAGATTACACTAGTCGATCATTCTTTCATACAAACGTAGTCTGGCGATTACTCCACTGTTTGACGATGTACGTTTTAATTTGTCTCATCATTATCTAGCCCTGTATGGAAACAAAAAAGAAAAAAAAAATATTTGAAAGTTAAGAGCGTCGAAAGTTCCATATTTCAACACCAATTTTAACGCATCTTTGGGCTGAAATAAATACCACAAGAAGATGGAAAAATGAAAAACCGCCACCATACAGGGATAGATTAGTAGTTCAACAATGCAAATAATTTTATTTTGAAAATATACATTTAGTCGTTTTTTCATGATAACTTGACTCCCAAAGGTCTGTTTATAAAATTTCGCGCGCTCGTTTTCGTTCTGAATCATCATCCATTTCGCTACAAACTTGCAAAAGTGCTAATTCGTACGCGAACTAGCTTCTTACTGCTCATAACAGCATCTATCTCTTTCGCACATGTTGTCGGATGAGATAGCATGCATTTTAACCCCGCGCACAAAATAGTTCGTGCCGTAGGGGAACCTTAATTAATCAACATCGCTAAAAAGGCTTTACTAACATGTAATCAGGATATTACCTACAGAAAAAAATGCTGTTTTTATCCGTCGGATCGGATAAAGCGTTACATGCTCTAAGGATAAAGCCGATTTTTTGACGACTTCAAGCGAAGTGAAACGAAGTGAGCTTGTAACTAAGAATTTTCGCAACATTATGAATGTTATGTTATTTAACGGTGGGTTTACACCAATAACCAATAAAGAAGCGAGTTTGAAAATGTTAGCACAACACCACGTAAGTTTTTCTGATGATATGAAGAGGGCTGTTAGTTCAGTTTGGCCGCCCCTCATTTATTCCGCCCTGGGCTTTTGCCCAACTCGCCCCCCTCTAGATCCGGCCCTGGTAGCAGGTTGATAATAAATCTTTGTACAGCTAAGACCACACAGAAACAAAGTAACAAGTCTATAAACTGGATACAATATATTAAATCGACAAAATATGTAAGTTCTACATAAAACACTAGAGCGGCAATGTTAGTCGATAATAAAAATGACAAGAATATTTATTTATTATTTTATGACATTTCTGTCGACAAACTGTCATCAGAGGTGAAACGGTACCTCTCTAGTTGTAGGGTGAAGAGGATAATTGATGCATCTAACTGGAATTGTTATAATTAATAATGGACTCTCCAGCACATAATATTTAGTACACAACAGAATAGACCGAGGCTTACTCATAGGACATTAATATTATTAGGTCTTTACTACTCCTAATTTACCTGAATCCCTACCTTAAAATCTTTATGTAAGAACTAAGTGCAAAAAAAGGTTTATTTCTGACAATAATTGATAAAATCGCGATACCCAGTAATTTGGTTAGAGAGGTGAAATAGGCAGTTAAAATTTAAATAAAAATTACAGGTATTCAACTGCATGTGGTTGACCCCAAACTTGGGCAAACACAAGGAATATTGTTTTTGTCTGACAAGATCTAATAATTTATTTGAATCTATTTGATTCTCACTCCTCTTTCCTTATTGAATGAACGAAGTGAATTTCACCCATCTCTATTACAGTATAAGCAAAATATGAAGGTAATCGAATGTCAATCAAATCGTTCATTCCGCATAATGATTGACGTATCCCACGTTTAGTCGTTCAACTGTCCATGTTTGACACGGTGGGCAGTACTGCCGTACTCCGGGTTATTTGAAAAAAGAATCGTTCGATTGAATGAGTGAATGAATTCAGAGTGTAGTGTGGTTTTGAGAGTGTGACTGTCATAATTAGAAACGTCAAAGGTTAAAATGAATTAAGACTCTTGGAGAGACACTGATTTCCAAGAGATAGGCATAAGACTAGTTTATAAGTCAGGGTTCCATTGTTTGTGACTTTAAGGTTATTTATTATGAATGCTTGAATGTTTTTGGTCGGTTTTGATAAAGGTCGATTACAAGTAGTTAAGTACAACATGCATTATCTCGATAGTTATCTGGTCTACGAACCAGACAGATTTTTTTGAAAAGGTAGAAAGTATTTTAAACAAATAAAGCATTTTTTTATTTTTATCTCAGTAGGTATATCAGATTTTTTTTCTCAATACATCGGCTTCAGAAAACGTCCATCTCCAAAATAATATACACACTAAAATAAATAAACTTTAAAACAAACCACGTTACCGACAACACGTCTTCCTACCTTACTTCAATCGCGACGATCTCAACGCCGACTTTATGTCATTTGACGCTTTCTTCGGTATTACTGGCGCCTCAGTCTATGTGCTATGAATTTAAACAACTCATATTATTTACTACAAAACCGGACGCTTTTGATACCACACGTAAGACGAAACGTGTGTAAATAAATATTAGATAAATGGTGGGACGACAACTGGTCCACATACCTGACTCTAATCGTGATAGTCTAAAATGTCAACGATTTTATGTGTTTTGAGACACTCGGTGGTATGTGCTGACTATCTGACGCCTCGTGGGACGTGGTTCGAATCTCTGAGTATATAATAATATGTACTGGATTTGTAAGTTCCTGATAGCGGTAAAATCTTTTAGGCATAACTGGCGATGATTTCTAAGCATTGGAATCTGGGACGTGAAAGCAGAAGCAACATTATAGTGAACCGCGAATAGAAGTAATGGAATTCCCCTGGTATGGTGATGGAAACGTACCTATTTACCTAAGGGTTTTCTGCGCAAATAAACTGTTTTTCTTTCTTTTTAGCTATTATTTGAACACCTATTGAAAAAATGCCTCGTTGGTTCAGAGGTCGGAAGCGCTACTCCAGCGTCGGAAGCGCTACTAGAGCATGTGTTCTTGGGTGCGATTACCGGGTTTAGCAAATTATTATCAGTTTTTTCACCTGGAATGCCTAAATATCATCTCAATAACTGGTTAATGGAAATAAACTCACCCCTGTCACATGGAATGATTTTAAAATGAGAATTACTTCTAAACAACCAGTCATATTTTTTTTTTAATTATGTCATATCTGACGATTTTCTTAATAATTTGATCTACGAAAATTATGAGTCTTATTCGTATAACATAGTGTAATTAATTTGTGAAGTTATATCTAACACGGAAAAAAAAAGACAGTCGCACCAAAACCGCCGGGCGTATTTTAATGAAATTATCGCCTGCGTGAAAAGTGCTTTATCATCCCAAGGGAACATTATATCGGGATAAAAAAGCCTATGTGCTATTCCAGACTATAATCTATCTCTGTGCCAAATTTCATTCAGATCCGTTCTGCCGTTCGGGCGTGATTGAGTAACAAACATACATACATCGATCCTAACTTTCACATTTGTAATATTGGCAAGAAGTAAGATAAGATAGTAAAACGTAAGAGAGACTATTATAATCTCTGCCTAAACCTGTTCTGAAAAAATCACGAATGACGTGAAGAAAACGAAACGAAGGAAATACCCACATTGGTAATCTCTATCGGTCGTACGACTGACAATTTTAAGGATTATTATTTAGCATGATTTGTTTTTAACCGACTTTCCAAAAAGGAGGAGGTTCTCTAATCGGGCTTTTATACTTTTTTAAATGTATTTTTGGGCATAACTCCGTCATTTATAAACGGATTTGCAAAATTAATTTTTTTGTTCGCAAGAAGTTTATTTCGAAATGGTCCCATTTAAATTTGGGAAAGATCTGATGAAGAACTTCGGAGATATACAACATAACTCTTCAATAAATGGCAGCAAATCTCTCGGGATTGCTGCCATCGCATGTCTGTTTATTGTTTACAACATTTCATAACATACCATCGCCCCAGTATGCTCTAAACGGGTACCCAGATGTGTACAGTTCACCCTGGTACACTCTCATTCCACTGGTTATGTTCAATTAGGTTACATGTTATTCGTGTAATCAATTCTGGCATCACTGTGGGCATTATTTGTACCTTACTATAGAACTTGTCCATTATGTACCACTTAAGAGAGAATAACAAAAAACTTTTTTTTAGAAAAAATACAACCGACTTCCAAATTTAAACACGGAACAGAAAATTAAAAACGAAAACAACAACACCGACTTCCGAAATTAAAGCTATTTTTCACTTTTTAGTGATTTTATTTGGAAGTCGGTTGATTTTTTTTGTAAAAAAAGATTTTTTTATTAGCAGAACAGACCTTAATTCTTAAATAGACACCAGTCTAGCCTGTATCCTAGTGTAAATAGATTCTTTATGCGCCTCACATTTATTCGGTATAAATCGTTTTCCGATTAACGCCATCCGATTGGTCTATTGTCCATCAAACGGTGACAGAAATGGGCCTTGTGGCAATACGTTACAGCCAGTCTGAAGAGTAACATGTGGAGAATAGAAATTACTTTTTAAAAAGCAGTAAAAAAGTAAACAATAGCGTCTGGGTTGTGGAATTTCGGGTCCTACTAACTATGATGATGTCAGACTTACTTGGGTAACTACCTTGAGTTGAGCTCCTTAAATTCTGAGTTGAGCTGCACGGTTATTGACAAATGCGTGCACTGACTGGACAGGTCCACTCAATCTGGCTGGTTCTTTCCTCAAAAGACCATTTCAGACATCAGTCTACATGGTCTTCACATGATCTAACCAAGATTTTGTCTGGACTTTAAAAGAGACTGTGACCTCTGAGTTTGTTTCGGCCTTTCTTCTCAGAATAGTCAGACTGAAAACGCCGACCTCATCTAGTTTAAAAAAATATGATCGACATGTAAAAGTGTTTGTACAAACCAACTTGCAGAAATAAAATCATTTACCAATGTCAATTTTCCACGTCTTCTAAGTGTTCGGAGTCTGTTCCTTGTTATATATATAGTTCATTCCATTGACCTTCACAGGATATGCCTCTTCTCCTTTGCTGCCGGGTGCTGTTGTTATTGGCAGATTTCAGTAGCTGGACAATGAATAAATAACCGACCTTGGTATTACATTACTTACATAGACTTAAGGTGAATAATTTGTTATAAACAAAACAAGGACATTATCTTATCATACACATGCATAAACTCAGCAGTTTTTCTAATAGAGGTGACATTATCCCACCATCATCATGTCACCCGAATGACGTCTACTGCTGGACATAGGCTTCCCCCAAGCGTCGCGTCGCCACTCTGATTAGTCCTGGTGGGTGACCATAATCTCTCAGAATAAGGTTATTTTGAGTGTATTTTTTTTTGTTGGGACAATCCCAGAGCTCTATTCCCAAACCACTGCAACTCCTGAAAGCCAGAATCAACAGTGGCGACCACCAGAAAAGCGCCGAGGCAATGAAGCTCGACGAAGTCCCGGAGAATGAACTTAACTGTCTTGGATCCCGCAACGAAATGAATCAGAAAAGAATAACGGAAGAGTAGGAAAAAAATACAAATTTCCACTTCCCTCCATATCAAGCAGGAGACAGAACAAACAAACAAGACCAATAGGCACAAAGGGTCGTTAACAACTGGGATAAGTCCAGTTGCCTAGCACCACGGATAAAAATTAGCATTAATATTAATGGATCCTAACATTGTGAGCTGTTATATTTGATTCCAATAATAGGTATGGCAAAAACGCTTGAACGCACGGAAATTCGTTCTAGTTTCCACAAGGTCCGTATAGTAAACAACTTCTGATACAGCCTGTACATTATTCAACATAGTATTGCGTTCATTCTGCCTAAGAATACCCACCATAAGATATGATGTACAGATTGTACATATTCGCAGTCAGATGTAGAACACTGACATAAAGGCGAGGCAACAAGCTTGAAGGAAAATAATATATGACATATATGATGTATATGACATGTATACATGTGTCCCTTAAGCACACTCAAAATAACCTTACTCTAAGATCTTATGGTCACCCCTCTGTGCGTCTCGCATCCATCGGATTCCCGCAGCTTTAACAAGTTCGTCGGTCCACCTAAAGGAAGGCATTCCACATTATCTACTTATTCAAAAATAAACTATATATTGTTTAAAAATGGACGTGTTAGTGCCGGCTTGACACCAATGGATCTACGCAGAAGCCGTTTAGCCACAAAAACATCCAAAATTAAATATTAAAAAGCCATTAAACATTTCCACAATCCAAGGAAACTACTAAATAGTAGTAGACATTTACGATCCGCCATCGAAACGCGGGTGTTCTGATCATCACATGTTTTCTGATATTGTAGGATTTTTACTATCATGTCGTATCTTTGCATTTATTTATTTGACAGTCTGACTAGATTTGGAAGCTGTAGGTAAGTACCTGAATATATGTTTTTTGTTTTCATTAATATAAATTTTCCGTCAAGCAGTATTGGAAGGAAGCATTGGTGGCCCAGTGGTAACGGTTTCGACTTACGTGTGTCGTGGGTTTGAAGAACCCACGCGTGCACTTTAGTTTGATTGTTTGAGTACCTACGTCATTTCAAATCCAATTTCATCACCACTACACTCAAAACGGTGAAGGAAAACATCATAAGGAAACTGTGAGGTCTTAGAATCAAATTTCGAAGACATGTGGTTTATTGCTCGTTCCCTTTTCACAAAAGGAGCCCGTTATCCTAGCAGTGGGAATGCTATAAACTGATTGAATAATAAAAGCAGCATTGCTATGCTGTCCAAAATTGTTTTTGAATAGTTCTTAGGACACCTGGTGTTTCACGCAAATATTTTTTATATCAATTCAACATAATCTAATGGCCCTATTTCAAGGTATCTCATACCCTTCAAAATTCAAGAGTACATTGTTACAAAAACAATTATTCGTAGTTAATTGAGGATTGTTTCATGAGATTACCTACTCAGTAACCGCCATCTTGATTTCTTCTTCGAGACTTCCATTTGTTTGTTTGGTAACCATTTTACATCGGAGAGCCTTAAAATCAATATTTAAATATAAATAAATCACTGAACTCATAAACCGTAATCTGAATCAGTTAATAGATGAAAAACTCGCTAAAAGATTCCAATAAACAAGTAATAAAAACTATCTAGTAAACATTGCCGCATAATTTACTATCCTCCAAAATTCTACTGAATTTCATGTCATTAAAATCCAATCATCCACTTTAGGTTGACCCTCCCTGCTTCATATAACACTTTAACAATGTTTAATGTTGAAGGGTTTTGTGAATAAATTCAGAGGTCTGGAACGTATGGTTGTAAAACTTATTTGGTCTCGCTTCTTATATTATTGTCCAACTTTAGAGCTGTGGTAAGTAATAAAAGATTTAAATAGAAAATAGATTTTAGGACCGTTTTACGACCGTGTACGGCCCTAACAGACGTGGCAACGTATTTGGTTATGTTAAGTAGGTGAAAGTAAAGTGCCTTGTGTAATAAAGTTTATTGTGTACTAAATGGCAGTATGTGAATGCAACGCATACGTTTTACTGTGTGGCAATACCGTTTTACATTTACTTAAAGGCGTACAGAGATTTCAAAGATTCTGATACTTGATTCTAGTTAACTTTTAAGTTAAACAAACCAAAAAAAAAACAAAAATCCCGACTGCTTGAAAAGCAAACTAAAAAGGCGTAAACAAGGAGAAAATCATGATGAGCAGTCCGAGGATACATTTGGTTTTGGTCAGCCAGTTTGCGAATACGTATCCTCCGAGTGCACAGCATGATTTTCTCCTTTTTTACGTCTTTTTAGTTCGCTTTTCAAACTGTCGGGTTTTTTGATTTTATGATTTAACCTTTTTTATTTTTTAACTTTTTAGTTATTTTTTTTCGAATTAGGTACATTTAAACATGTAAGTGTTATTTATTTATGAAATCACCTCTGAAAACCCTTTATTTTAATACCCCACACGATGGGTATGGAAGAAAAAAAAATGTGGGCCCCCACAAAATGGCGGCCAATAGCCGCCATTTTCTAATTTTAATGTAGCCAGTGATACTCGCAGGGTTAAGCCGAATCGATTGACGTAAGAACCATCAAAATCGGCAAACGCGTTTGGTCTCTAAAACGCCACATACGAACACACATACATACATACATAGACTGATAAACACATTACCCTCCTTCGGCAGTCAGGTAAAAAGGAGTCTTCAAGTCAATATCATGATAAGGTACAAAAAATATTCGGGCAGATTCATTTCGGAAAAACATATATTCCAAAAAGATAAAATCTCACGAATATCGGTTGGCGCTTTTTGACATTTACACCAAAATGCACACAAACTTTATCAATGTTCCGATGGCGTCAACGATACCAATCGTAAGTAATTCAAAAGAAATTCCAAATTCGTTTTGTAAATTATAACCGACTTTCGAATTCGCATCATAAATCGTCGCTTACCTAAAACGGGACGATTTCCATTCGATTTTACTCAGCTGATGCATTCGATTATGGAATTCGGTATCGTAAATCTTGGATGTGCCTCGGGTATCGAGTACTCGGATAATTTCTGAAGCAATTGGCTTGACAGGTGCCGCGAGCGATAGCATTAGTCTGTTGCATGTCTTTATTCGGCCTTATTTTGCAGTGTTGAACTATGATACTTCGATATTCCGATACACGAACGGACTTTTTGCTTCGAAAGGATGCATTATTTGTAAGGGTTTATTGTGTTTTGTTCTTATAATGTGCGTCGTTTAGATGCAGTTCAATGTGTTTATTTGTTCACGTTCAAATATAGCTTTTGTGACCGTATTTTAAACATTGTTTGCACCTTTCTGCGGAGGACCAATAAGTAGTGAAAATTTACGGTCTTTTTTATCTTTATCTTTTTTTTATCTTTCTATTCTATTTAGTTTATTGTAGAGGGTTACCAACACCATTTATGTAACGTAAAATGTATCCAATGTGTTCTTACTTTTCCTTTGAATGAATTTTAGCTGGCTATAGTTTTGAAAGGAGAAGCATAGCAGTATGTGTGTACGATATATGAGTTTTAGTTACAAATCCTTGTACTACATTTTGTGAATTTGATGATTTCATCACAACAGCTCTCAAAATGAAGAAACTTGAAATGTCACCAGAGAAACGCGATAATGCCGTTTTTCTCGCGATATTTCGAGTTTCTCCTATTGTGGGGACAGAAAATTTGAAGAGTTGTGACATCCACCAACACGCACTGTGATATTAAGGGTACACTAGTCGAAAATTCTTCCATACAAACGTAGTCTGGCTTTTACTCCACTGTTAGACGATGTACGTTCAAAAAAAATATCAATTTGTCTCATCATTATCTAGCCCTGTATGGAAGCAAAAAAGTAAAAAAGAAATTTACTTGAAAGTTATGAGCTTCGAAAGTTCCATATTTTAACACTCATTTTAACGCATCTTTGGGCGCAAATAAGTACCATAAGAAGAAGGAAAATTGAAAAACGGCCTCCATACAGGGATACTCGTAGATTAGTAGTTCAACAATGCAAATAATTTTATTTTGAACAGATACATTCAGTCGTTTTTTCATGATATCCAGACTCCCAAAGGTCTGTTTATAAAATTTCGCGCGCTCGTTTTCGTTCTAAATCATCATCCATTTCGTTGCCAATTTGCAAGTGTGTATTCGTACGCGTACTAGCTTCTTACTGCTCATAACAGCATCTATCTGTTCCACACGTGTTGTCGGTTGATATAGCACGCATTTTAACCCCGCGCACAAAATAGTTCGTGCCGTCGACTAGTGTAACCTTAAGATGAAACGGGCTGCTCCATCTAACAGAGCGGAGACCGGTGCCTCAGCAATACCTGTAGGTATACACTAACTACGTGTTATAGTTTTAACTCTTACTTAAATGTAGGGACAACAATAATATATTAAGTAACATTTATTTTTCTTTTAATTTTTTAGCTGATGATGATAATGGAGTTGGCTTAAGATATGGATGAATGAAGATAAGCATTCTACCCACTTTAATGCACCACAAGACAACTTAATATTTCGAAAAAACTAGTCATAACTCGATGCTTTATGCCAGTTTCTGATCTCATTTTCGACCTGAAAATCAATGTTCTCTATGACACTTTGATAACTGTATTGCGCGCACGATCGCGTCGTGTTCGGGTGCAATCGGACGCGCTCGTGACGGCTCGTGTCATTACGCGCCTGTTCGGTTAGGTTCGTGCGCACCCGTTTCGGCGTTACGATTGTACGCGTTGTGTAGGGTTAGCAGAAAAATTACTTGTTGAAGTAATTTTTATTTTTTGTAAACAGTTGAATAACCTATGCCATAGCCAGCGTCTGTGTTACTTTCCACCTAAAATAGATAAGATTTCAAAGAACGAGTGAACAGGCGTAGTCTCCTTTCATAGTAGAACCCATCCACTTTCCATCAGGAATAATCGAAGGTAAAGTCTTTGATAAAAATACAATATTCAATGTTCAACTCTCATTGAGACGAAGGAAGGGATAAGATGAGCGAAGGGAGCTGGATGGGCTCAGAATCTGTTTTTATCAATGCCTAAGCATTTATTTATTTATTATATACTTTATTCTACACCATAAAACACAATATTAAAAAGAAACTTAAATCTAATACATATACAATGGGCGGCCTTATCACATTCCGCGATCTCTTCCAGGCAACCTTGTATGGACAGTAATTGCTTGGACTTGAAATGGGGCGGTCAATGGTGTAACAATAACAGTGCTAAAATTATATACTATAATAGATACACAGATAAATACATAAGCTATGTAATAGACATATAAATACACACATACCCACAATATATAGGCAAATACAAATAAATACAAAAAGGACGACAATCTATTGATAATCACAGTATATGTTTGAAATTGACAAGCTAAAAAGAAGACAGCAACAGATAATGTTCTTTATTTTGACTTTATTTAACACAGGCAAGCATTGGACGACAGCTTTCAGCTGAATTTTGGCAATGGTAATGATAGATAAAGATAAAAGATAGCTTGATCTCTGCGACATATGTCAAACTGACGTAAACGTTATGTTATTGTTAGCCTGTCAAGCGCTGTTGTTGCTGTATTGGTACTGACAGCTGTCGCAGAGATCAAGCAATCTTTTATGAAGCTATCTTTTTTCTTCTTTTTCTTGTTATACTTTTCAGTAAAGTGCTTAGTAAGCTATTTTCTAATGCACGGCTTTCATTTTTATCAAAGACACTAGTCATTATAGTAGCAACTTGGGCCCTTACCCACCAATCCTGGCTAATATGCTTTAATTATTATTTTTATGCATGAACTGCTCCAAAATCAACAGTTATTAATATATTGGACTCTTCTGACTGTTTTGTTAATTTCAGTTTTTCGCAAAGAAAGTTCCAATTCGCCAACCCTACCACCACCATAACATTCATTGACCATAACTGTCAAAATCGTGCACACGATTATTAACATTGTTGCATTCGTATAGGGGAGATAATTGCTTGCATATTTATCGTTGTTATTTTAACATTAGTTCGTGGGTGTTTGGCTAATGTTTGTCTGCAATCGTTTTGATAAATTGCCGTATATAATGATATGTAAGACACGAACGGCGTGACCTTTTGGCTTAGATTGGGACTATTATCGGCCTCCTATAATTGACGGTAGGCAATAATTAATAGTGACATGCCCTTTTTCTGATATGTTTATTACGGGACTAAGTATAGGCTTCTAGGTATCGAAAATAACCTTCATATATCCCAAGAAAGTATGGGCTTGTTCGTATTTCCACGTTATGTGCTCCGTATTAGACCTCATGGTCTACTAATATCATCATCTTCTTGGCCTTGTCCCATGTTACTTGGGGTCGTCGCAACATGTTTTCTTCTTCCATACCGATGTCCCCCGTCACGCTTTCACTGACTCCCTTTTCTTTCATGTCGCTCCTCACACAGTCCATCCATCTTTTCTTTGGCCTTCCTCTCCCTCTCCATGGAGCACTTAATTATGACTTGTTTAAATCTGTCCCTTACGCATAATGGAAATAACCTTGCCTTAAGAGCATATGGTAGCCCTCCTGTAATTACAGGCATGGAAGTAAAAGCCTATTTTGTCTAAATTAACAATTGTTTTTTTTTTGGGAAACTCGCAGACTTCTCATAAAAAAAATAAACGTTTTAGTGACCAATGACGATAAACGACCGGATTAAGTAATCTACAGATGAATAATGCAAACGAGCAATCATAGATGCACTACTGTGCTACAAACTGAGACAGTAACAAATCTAAGAATCTTTGCCTCAGCGGAGGTGTGTGTTACTCTGTGGCGCGATGTTCGTGCTAATTCGGAAACACGAAAATTACCGAAGCTACTTGCTGAACCAAAGAGATGAACCAAGCACCTCTCGCTTAGCAGCTGCGCTTGCGTTTACTGTATAGCTCTGCGGATTATGACACTATGAAGATTTTACTAATTTAAGACATAAAAGACACCTGTCCTCATAAACCTCAAAAAATCGCATTATCAACGTAGGTAGTGAGAAGACATAAAAATTATATATAAAATGATTTACATGATAATACAGTTTTATGTCGTTTTTTATTCATTCAACATTTGTAAGGTCGGGGTGGACTATAAAATTAAATATTATTAGACGTTTTAACATTTTATAGTTTTGGCTTAAAGTAGCTGGTCACACAGATTTTATAGGATCAGAGTTGTTACTTTTGCTAATTTATTACGCATGTTATAAGATGGGATTAGTTTTATGACTTACTGTTTTGTTACTATTTTAATTTTGGTGACGAACTAAATATTATATTTTTTTCTCGCTGCTTCGCCTTCGTGCTGTATCCCACAGGTCCAAGTATTTTTCCAGGGTATTAAGCCAGTATTACTCAGCGATACACATAAACAAACAAACAATTATATATCTTTGTAATGTAATCACATTTACCAAAAATATATTTATTAATTTTTACCACATCATCGCTTATCATCAGGTGAGATAGTGGTCAAGTGCGAGCCTATACAAGATAAAAAAAAACTATTATAGACGAGTTACTGTTTACAGAAAAATTGCGTTAGGGTGCAAAAAATGCATGGCTTGTTTTAATTGACTTACAAACCAATATTTATATTTTTTTTTAAATTAAATCTATACTTCTATACTAATATTATATAATTTCCTTGATAAGTTAATCTGATAGCAAAGTAAAGTAAATTAAATTCACAGGTTAAGTTAACTGTACCCTATGTTAAACTTTATTTATTACTTACTTAGTTTAATTTTTCCTGTTATATTCTCAGACCATCAACTTGAAAACTTATAGTTTCTTTATTACTTTTTCTATTTAGATTAAGTAAGAAATATTATAATATTTTATTAGAAAGACCGTATATTATAGATAATCTAAACCAATATTTAAAAGAAGTATAATTGCACCTATGTTTTTCGGAAGTTGTATCTGAGAGTTCCGATTCATAATAAAAAAATCAGTTGTACTTACACACATACATTTTATATATTTAATTTGATGCCAAAATAAACTCATTAGAGTTTTATAGTGCACTTAAATCATCGACTACATAATTTAGACAAAATTATAACCACTTAAGTAGGTACACAAGTAGGGCCACTTAAATACATAAAATCACGTTTTCATCCCATGGGGGTAGGCAGAAACTACAGAACGCTACCTGCTACGATCCTTACATACTTCTTTTGCTTCACTCATGTTTCGGTTCTCAGCTCTGATTCGATTAGGAAAATTCTTTCACTGTTATATAGCAAAAGAGTATGAAAAGATCGTAGCATATAGTGATCTGTAGTTTTTACCCCATGGTTAAGGTTGTCCTAGTCGATCATTTTTAGGGTTCCGTACCCAAAGGGTAAAAACGGGACCCTATTACTAAGACTTCGCGATCCGTCTGTCTGTCTGTCTGTCACCAAGCTGTATCTCATGAACCGTGGTAGCCAGACAGTTGGAATTTTCACAGATGATGTATTTCTGTTGCCGCTATAACAGCAAATACTAAAAACAGTATAAAATAAATATTTAAGGGGGTCTCCCATACAACAAACGTGATATTTTTGCCGTTTTTTGCTCGATATTAATAACGGCAACAGGTAGATACTTGAAATATTCACAGAATGTTTAGTTGTATATTTTCTTCAAAAAATAATAATTATTACATTAAAATAAAATAAATAAAGGGGCCCCCTTTTCTTTCCCATACAACAAACGTGATTTTTTTGCAGTGTTTTGCGATAATGGTACGGATCCCTTTGTGCGCGAGTCGGACTCGCACTTGGCCGGTTTTTTTTACATACAAACGTAGTTTGGCAATTACTCCACTGTTTGACGGTGACGGAATAAAAAATGGTATCAATTGGTCTCATCATTATCTAGCCCTGTAGGGAAACAAAAAATTAAAAAAAAATGAATTTGAAAGTTATGATCCATCAACACTAATTAACACCATTAACACATCTTTGGGCACAAATAAATACAGTAAGTAGAATAAAAATTGCAAAACAGCCACCATACAGGGATAGATTAGTAGTACAACAATGCGAATAATTGAAGTGAAACTTCTTTATCGACGTATAGGAGAAAATTTTGTACGTAGAGTCCGTCCAACGAAAAAAGTCCCGCGGAAATACATGGAACTAACAAGATTTGTTAGAGGACAGCGTACAGTCGCATAGAAACTAGCGCCGCGTCTACGGGACTTCTTTCGTTGGACGGACTCAATCGTCACGTTTTTCGGTTACGCGCCATGTTGCTTTTTTTTGTCAAAGTTTAGTAAAAAGACTTATTCAAATTTAAGTGAATTTACAAGAAAAGTGAGTGATTATATATTTCGTTTTATAAATTCAACACGTATGAGCATGATTTTAATATTTATAAATTAATTAATTTATAAATATAAATTACTCATTAATTGTATGCATGTCTATAATAATAAAATAGCTTTAATTTAATACGGAAAAAATTGTTTTTCTTAAGGCTTAAGCCTTATCTACCCCATTTTCGTGAAGTTGCAAATAGTAGAAAAATTTCACTTCTTACCTGTGTACTCTGGTACACACACACATTTTTTTTTTATTTTAAACATATACATTTAGTTGTTTTTTCATGATATCCAAATTCCCAAACGTCTGTTTATAAAATTCCGCGTGCTCGTTTTCATCCCAAATCGTCATTCATATCGCTACAAATTTGCAAAAGTGTGTATTCGAACGCAAACTAGCTTCTTACTGCTCATCACAGCATCTGTCTCTTTCGCACGTATTGTCGGATGAGATAGCATGCATTTTAACCCCGCGCACAAAATAGTTCATGCCGTCGACTAGAGCAACCTTAATAGCTTGAGTGTATGTATGACTACGATAAAGCTGAATGTTATGGGCTACTGTTGATACTGCTCAAGGCACGGCTCTTGCGGGATTAAAACACGAGAACCTGCGTCAGTAAAGTTTTAATTTTTTTAGGTTTAGGTAGTTTTTTTATTATTTTATGTAGGTATGTTGGTGATAATATTGTAATAAAATTGACAACCTCGTAGGTCAATGATGGCTGGTCGCGACAGCGACTGTTGAGCATGGCTATTTTGGGATCGATGCCCGGCTCAAGCAAAGTGGTGAAATTGCCGGTAGCAGCCTGAATCCTATATTTACATTTAAACTAGCTTCTGCCAGTGGCTTCGCCCGCGTGAAAGTAGAAAATTTTCCCGAGGGAACATATTCCCGGGATAAAAAGTATCATATGTGCTATGCCTATTCTAGAGATCAGACTTACGTGTCGTAGGTCGTGAGTTCGAAACCAGATAGGCGCTTTTTTGTGTAAATTATTTCATCACAACTGCTCTTAAAACGGTGAAGGAAAACATCGTGAGGATACCGGCTGTCCTAGAACTAAAAATTCGAAGACATATAACATTCACCAACACGCACTGGGCCCGCGTGGTGGATTACGGCCCATTGCCTCTCTCACAGAGAGGATGCCTGTGTCCCAGCAATGGGAACATTATAAGGCTGATGATGATGTGCTATTCCTGACTATAATCTATCTCTGTGCCATATTTCATCAAAATTGGTCCAGCCGTTTGAGCGTGAAGAAGTAACAAAAATACACACTCACAAACTTTCGCCTTGATAATATTAGTGAGATACGCAGACACTGGAAGAAAATAATGGCATTCGGCTACATACCTGAATCGTTACCTACTAAATATAGGTATATAGGTACTATTTACTTCTATCACACAGTTCAATCTACCAAAATCAGCCGATATCATCGCACAATACAGTTGGTTTCCTTTCATAAGGTAATCCAATTTATATCGTGATGTACTTGAACACGATATACGGTGGACGCTAATGTGTAAACATTTGTGGATCGGTATGTTCGGCGCTGCGTGTAATGTTCTGTGGGTTACAGGGATGTAGGGGTGCTGGATGGGGTTGGAGTGTGGTTGGGAATGGCATTTCAGCGGGGTTAAAGGATATTGGGTGTAGAAAATATATTGAAATGAGAACTAAGTAGGTACTTTAAATTTGAAAAAGAGTTACCGCGGCCCTGGCTCAAGCAACTGAAGGAACACGGGTGGGTTTTAGTCAGTAAAAGTCTGACACGCCTTCCCGCTTAACCCAGAGCGGGGGAAGTCATTGGATGACCTCCCACAAAAAAGAAAAGTTACACTTTACAGATATATTTACTATTAAAAAGAAAGACTTCGATTTGATTTTCAGAAAGTTTTTTAGATAGTCACAAATTATTTGGATTATTTTATTTTGGAAATAATTTTGGAAGATATTTTCGTGTAATAATCAGGTTAATAAGATTAAGTTTTATAAGCATTTAGTATCTACCAATGTTCAAATGCGTTGCTTATTATTTTCACCAAGATAAAATATTTCAAGGATTTATAGCTAAAATGTATTTGATAATCTTAGGTCCACTTGCACAAAAAACTTATCTAAAAAAGTTATAAAAACTTAATTCAGAGTTAGTTGCTAACACGAGGTTAAATTTACAGTTTGTCATACAATATTGTTAAGTTTTTCGTGCAAGTGGGCCGTATTAAGTCACAGCAAAAAAAAAAAAACTATAGATTAAGGAAAAATAAGTCAAAAAAATAAAAGCCGCTTCCAGTAACTCTACCGCACGGTTATAGTAAAGGCAGCGACCCGCGATAGAGTCATTTCCTGATTTTGATGTCGCAATACAATGTTCCATGTTCAGTATATCGAAAGTTTTGACATCTTTATTACGAATATAAAATTAATGTGTTCGCAGGTAATATTATTATTTTTTATAACGTTTTTACTATGGCAATGTATGTGGGAACAACGCTCTTTTGAAATGGCTGGATTTATTATTTTTGGTCGAGAGAAAATTAATAGTTTCGTATTTTTAGGAAGTGTGCTTTATCGTTGATGCCATCTTGCCGCTTTGCATAAGTAGATGAGATTATGGCCAGATGCGAGCCAAATATGGATATCCATTTAATTTAGGCTTCTTATTTTTTCTTGTAATCATTAATAGTTGTGACAAAATTATGTTTTTTATAGCTTGTCTTCGCTGCGGCAAATTATGTCATACTTATGTGATTTTTGATACCATTTAGTGATTCTTGAGATATCTTCATAACTATTCTGCGCCTGTGTAACTGTAACTGGTTATGAAACAAAAGATATTATAATATTTTGATCAACAAAAAAGTTTTCCTTTCAAACAAAAAAAAACTTGTGGGTAAAAGTTGTTTTTAACCGACTTCAAAGAAAGGAGGACTATGTGACTGTGTGTAGGATTGGTCTAGCTTTTTCGGAGTAATGCTTGCTTTGGGTTATTTCCATAGTGCGTAAGGGAAAAATGTATTTGACTTGTATACATCTGTTTCTTATGCTCAATGGAAGTGACCTTGCTCTAAAAGCTCCTTTCCAGGTCCTGAGTTGTGTGACCTTTAAACCTCGCGGTGGTCCTTAGCATCCAGTTAAAGATAAGTTAACCAGATTGCGTGTCATTCATCTTACAGTCCAGTAACTGATATACTTATCTACCTAACCAGTTCTAACACATAGCATAGGAATCTGCTGTAGTAGTATTAATTACAGAATGTTGGCTTCTATAATGTATTGATTGATATTGTACGACTTGCTACTGCTATTTTTATTCTTGCAGTTGTAGTAAATATTAGCAATCGACAGGCTGTTTTACTATACCTGCTATCTTTATAAAATTATAAAATTGTAGAGTGTTCTATTGTTTTTTAGTAATCCGTGTATTAATCCTTTATAATAAAAATGGTACTTATAAAGCGCTTTATATAGTAGCGCTAAGCATTAAATTATTTGTGAATCTTAAACTTTCTACTTGTCCAACATTTATTAGAAAAAAATTCCAGTTTCCAATTTTCTTGACAGTAGGTATATTTTTATCTATCGTTAACTAAAATTTTTAATCTGTAATTTTGCATTTATTATGAGTGTATTCCTAAAATAAATAACTCTATTACATTCTTGATACGAAGTTATTCATTTAAATATTTTTTTTTCAACTAACACTTCCAAAAAATAAACAATTTTTATGTGAAACATTTGCATATACTACGCGCTAGCAACAGAGAAAACGAGGATGTGGCCGGTAGGAGCGATGCCTAATTTCGTCTAATTTCATCCTATACCGTGACAAAGTTATTGTTGCAGCTGTCAGACTGATACCACATCACATACATTAGCTGATATTGTGTAATATGGATACTGGTGAAAAGTGAAATGTTGATACACGATGGGTATTAAGTTAAGTGGTAGCTGAATGTTGGTGATGAACTTTCATTTACAGCCGTGACGAAGTTATTGTTGCAGCTGTCCGACTGATACCACATCACATAAATGATATTGCGGTAAAAAAAAAATAGTAATAAATAATATAAATTATGGTAATAAGTGAAATGGATAAATGATAAGTTATAGAATTAGTGGTGCCTGAATGATGGTGATGAAATGTCATCCCACAGCCGAGACAAAGTTATTGTTGCTGCTGTCAGACTGATACCACACCACATAAATTGAATAATAGTGTGGTGATAATATGGGTTATAAGTAAAATGGATGCATGATGAGTTATAGAATTAGTGGTGCCTGAATGATGGTGATGAACTTTTATCCTACAGCCGTGAGGGAAGTTATTGTTGCTGCTGTCAGACTGATACCACACCACATACATTAACTGATATTGTGATATATACTGGTGATAATTGAAATGTTGATACGATATGTGAACTTATGTGTTTGAGAGGTGGTATTGGTGACTGTATGATGATGATGAATTATGACGTGTGATTTACAATTATTTCTCATTTTGATTTTCACAATTTGTATTACAAAAACTGTAACTATTAAAGATTAAGGGTCCTAACTTACAGAGAAAAGGGAGATTTTTGCTTAGTAGCAGGTGAAGTCGGGTTACGGATGATAATGATAATTTCACAGAACGGTTGTCATAAATCTGACTTTTAAGGCCTAACAACTCATCATCATCTTTGGGACAATCCCAACGCACTATTCCCAAACCACTGCAACTCCTAAGAGCCAGAATCAATAGTGGCGACCACCAGAAAAGCGCCGAAGCAATGAAGCTCGAAGAAGTCCCGGATAATGAATTTAACTGTCGGATCCCGCAACGAAATTAATCAGAAAAGAATAATGGAGGATTAGGAAAAAATACAAATTTGCACTTTCCTAGATATCAAGCAGGAGACAGACCACCACGGATAAAAATTATCATTAATATAAATGGGTCCTAACATTGTGAGCTATTTGATTCCAATAATAGGTATATCCTCATCATCATCTTCCTGCCCTTGTCCCATAATATTTTACTCGGGGTCGGCACAATACGTTTTCTTCTTCCATACCGTCCTTTCCCCTGTCACGCTATCACTGACTTCCTTTTCTTTCATATCACTCCTAACACAGTCCATCCATCCTTTCTTTGGCCTTCCCCTCCCTCTCCTTCGATCCACATATACATTGGTAAAACACTAATAACCTTGCAGGCCTGTTTTAATAACATCATAGACATCCTAAGTCATCGTACATAGTAATAGAGGACTAGCAAAAAAAATGGCATGGTTGTTAGTGTTTTACCAGTAAACCTTTATATTTATAACTCTTTTACTAGCAACTGCGCTACTAAAAGAGTTATAAATATAAAGGGCTGCTATTGAGCATGCGTTTAAAAAAGACATATTATAGGTTATTAGCCCGTAGACTATATTTTTATCCCGAGAGTATGTCTCCTTCGGATAATTCCCGACACCCAAGGTGGCGGAGCTACTGGCTAGTTTTAATATAACATATAAGTAACTTTCCCGGCACAAGTATACGTATGATGATTATCACAGCCAACTCGTTAGCCAGAATTTTCAACTACATTGTTCCCCAAAAATAAACAGCACATATAAATTGGTCCAAAGCAGTAGATAAGGTATTTTAATGTCCAAAATGTAACGCTTTGTGTCGGTGGGTCGCGGTGCGTGGCGTCATTGTATCGCCCTTTATTTGGGACCATTAGGGTCTGGTGAACTGGCCACATGGAATTAGGAAGTAAAGGATTTTTAGGATAGATAATATATCTAATGTTAGGAATGAAGAAGAAAAATTGAACACGGAAGAATAGTAACAGCCTTTTGGGCTGAAAACACCAAATGTAATGGCTGATTTGTTGGTCTAGTTTCAGCTTATTTTTAGGGTTTCGAAGTCAACAAGGAACCCTTATAGTTTCGCTCTGTCCGTCCGTCCGTCCGCAGCTTAGCTCAGAGAATCTAAGTACTAGAAAGCTATAATTTGGCAGGGATATACATATTAATAATTCCGACAAAGTGGTAAAATAAAATCAGGAAAAACAATTTTATTATGGTGTTCTCCTATAGACGTAAAGTGTGGATGTTCTTTTTTCTCGTCTATCCCATGGCGTGGGGTATTGTTGGATAGGCCATTTAAAAATATTATGGGTTCGTTACAACCATTTTTTGATTCAGAGATCCGATTGCGTAAAATTAAGCTTTAAATTGCAAATTTATGTCAGAGTGAAGTGTTCCCCCCCCCTGCCAGCGAAATAGTTGCTTTTGGATATATGAAAAAATTCACGGCAGTAGTAAATATAACGAAATTAAAAGGAAAACTATCACAGATAAGTAGGCTTTACAAGTTTACGAGTAATAGGCGACCAACTTATAAAATGTACTTGGCACAGTAAAATTTTTGTACAAATGCCATTGAAAAATTACTTAAATAACGTTGTTAGCTGTGTAAAACAGATAGTAAATATATGCTTATGAACCATGTAAAAATATACAAAAATCTAATCTTAACATCCTTAATTAATAATGTTTAAGCCCGAATAATGCATTGGAGTGGCCGCAGTCGTTAGCAGTACCGGTCCGTAGTCCACACGGCGCATGCGTGCGGGGGAGTCTATTTTGTGTGAGTGCAGAATTATTTTCGACGTTTTGTAACCTAAAGTCAAATTAGATTCGATTGCCAAGCAAATTACTAATTTTCTTTTGTCGATATCCATCTATAAAGTCAATATTCGACCCGGCTATATCACTAATTGCGTAGCGCAAAACTTTCCAGAACGAAATAGTGAATACCGCAGATTAGAGGTAACTATATACGAAATTTTTCAAATTAAAAAGAGAAATAAACAAGAAGCGTGCGCGCAAGGATCCAGGAACGAACCATACCATTCCCCGTGGCTCTAACGCGCGCTCGTATCGGCTCCTTTCGCAATTCGCACCAGCGGTGGTACTCAAATACATAATATTTTTCTAACTTCAGTTGCGAAGTTCGATTTTATAACTCCTTCTTCAGCTACCAGTTAGTCCTTCTTTATATTAAGTCAAAAGTGAATAGGTTACTTCTAGGCAAGCGTGCTTCACCGTATAACACATCATTGCTTACCATCAGGCGAGATAGTGGTCAAAAACGAGCACATAGATTTAAAAAAAAAACATCATCCTAAGTGGGCCCGTTTTGAGACGTTGTGTGCCGCTGAAACCGCTTTAATGTTCATGTAACAACAACAAAACCCTCTTCTTAGTCCGCATTAATATGCAACTTTGGAACCCTATTATTGCGCGTGGCTCGACACGCTCTTGGCCGGTTTTTAAGGTTGGTTTAGAACAAAAGATCGAATGCACATTCTTAAGACACTTTCCAACATTTTTTCAGTAAATAGGATCAGCAGATTTTCGTTACTATATTTAGGTTACTATGTTAAAATTAAAAAAAAAACCCTAGTAGATGTTTCTATGTTCTTTTGGTTTAAACCCACCTTTACAGATTGTCTTTATTAAAGCCGGCTGAAGCCTGCAACTTCAATGGTTCATAATAGTTTTCAATATTTTTTAATGATGCACTTTGTTTTGAAAATGTACTATATTGTGTAAAATAAGTACTATGTTAATGCCACATCCAAATGAGTATAACTACAAAAGTATATTTCACCTCCTCGTTTCCCAACCACAACGCTTATCTCCTTACTTATGCGCACACGCAGGCCATTTTCCAACAATATTGGTCAAAGTGTTATTTACACAGAGATCTTATCAGTTAACTGTGATACCATGAAACAGGCTGCTTAGTTAGCATCTAATTATAATAGAGTTAACCTTTTGTTAACTATTACGCGGCAATGGGGTTCATTAAAAAGTACGGTTTGAGGGTCAGCTCATACCGAGACGCGACGCGATGGGGCGCGCACTTTTCTACCCGACTACGGCGAAGCCAAAAGGAAGGGTTGTTATCCGACTACGGCGAACCCAAAAGGAAGGTTTATGATTTTAACAGTCTATGTGTATATATGTTAGTATTTAAGTTTGTCCCTCCATAGCGCCTAAACTGTTCATCCAATTTTGATGAATAAGGTGTCAATCGATTCGTTAAATTATGGCCCAGGTAAAAAAACTGTAGCTGGATTACAGTTTTTACTAATACTAGAATTTTATAACGCACTAGATCAAATAACTGTGTCTAGCTGCAACACAGTGACACTGCAATGGATAAAAGGACACAGCGGTTCGAGGGTGGCGGCCGACGAGCTTGCTAGACGAGGATCCAGCACGGCGGTCTATAGACCCGAGCCTGTCGTACCCATCCTCTTCAACCAAATACTACAGGAATTCACCCAGACACAAGCGGCGAACTGGTGGACCTCGACACCGGGCTGCAGGCAGTCCAAAGAAGCTATGCCATCCTTGGATAGTAGGCTAACTAGGCGTTTACCCGGACACGCACAGCCTGCGACTGGTGACGGGGACCATCACGGCACACTGCTCGCTAAACAAACACTTCTACACAATAGGCATAACGGACAGCCCTCTGTGCAGGGCGTGCACGGAGGCTGAGGAAACCGTTGCGCACGTACTCTTTGAATGCCCAGGCGTCACCCAGTTTAGAACACAAACCCTCGGTACACCCAGATCTTACCCGGATGTTCTAAAAAAACCAGGAGCTTTAATTAACTTCTGGAGGAAGGTGGGCTGGTTGGGATAACCACTAAACGGCCGCTATGGCCCACGCACAATCGTCTATCTGTCGAAACCAAATCCTCAACATAGAAAGCCTCGCGGCATCTCGATGCACTTCGCAACATCGGTCGGTAGCATTTTTTTTTTCTAAGCCTCGAGGCGTCGCGCGTCGCTATGCTTTTCTGGCCCCTTTAATCATCCTTGTGTCAAGTCACATCTTTGTGTGAGCTGACCCTAAAACTTTAAACCTCCTTTAGAATAAGGAATCTTCAATTAAATATTCCGTTAGTATCTAATTAAGATACTAACGGAATATTTAATTGAAGATTTTTATGAGAAATTCGGCTGAAATGCAGGGGATTAATAAATAGGTTCAATACTGATTCTTAATTTAATGATGTTCTTAGGCTCTAGAAACCTGGTATTCTACCAACAAAAGCGTCACGATAGCGATTGGAAAACAGTCAAAAATTTATAGAAATCCCAAAAGCTGTCGAATTGTCACGTGATTAATCGCTTACATTTTGGCATTTAAAAAGAAAATCATTACTTGGCTTCAAACACTGGATTATCACCAGACGGAAGACCTAGTACAACAGAAGTACTCATAAAAATTTACGCATACACACACACTCACACACATATGCAAAATTTATTGTGGACCAAAGGAGTATTCGCATCTTTTATTTCTTTTGTTTTACAATGTTTATTTTTTAAATTAATTTATTTTACTGCTTATAATATGTTACGAAATGTACCACAAATGGGTGAAGACACTGGCTCCTGTAACACAGGTTGCTACCTAGCACAGGAGCCAGGGCTTCAAATAAGTATGTTCCACCTGTATTTTGTATCAATAAACAAATAAACAATTTCGATAATCACTTTGTCTAGCTATAGCCTTGATTACCAGTGTTAAGAATTGGCTAGAATTAAGAGGATGAAATTCAGTATCAAATTACTACACAATTTGAAACTGAAGTTCAGCCTCACATACATAAAAATCATACTATCGTACTACATCTGTAATGAAGGCCTGTACTTAAAATAAAAATTAGATAACAGATGAGATATCAAAACGGGCATTTTTTTTTTGTCCTCTTTAGACAAAAGCCACACATATTTTATTCAATTCCAATCATTTGAAGTTGTCAGACGATTTTATTGTTTTGCAAAGAACAGAAATTATTAATTTCCATATTAGAAAGACGGACGGTATACATCGGCAGCTCATAAGGTTTTTGAGCAAGCATATTCAGGGCGAAAAGTTGATAGCTAAATGGGGCCTGCTGAGAGAACATCGAGAATATATCGGAAAAAATTCAGATAGGAGCTCTGGGTCAGGGGTCCATTTTCAGATTATGAAAAAGGACAACATTTATTTTGTTATTAAAGGCGGCTAATTTTCTTTTGATCAGGTGGGGCTTGACGCAAAATGCAAATCTGGCAACGAAATTCGTTGGCTTTCCCTAAATCTGACGCGTCCGAAATTTCCAATTTGGTGTTCTTTTTTTTTTAAATATTTATAAATTTTATTCGCCCTGAATATCCTTTTTTTTTTTTTTTTTTTTTTAAAAAAAAAACGTTGCCCCGCACTAGGAATTTCTTCCTGTATCGTGGGTGCGTTTACAAACATATAAACTCACATACACAAACACCCAGAGCCGAAACAACTATCTGTAGGTCATACAAATATTTGTTCCGTGCGGGAATCGAACCCGCAACACGCAGCGCAGCAGTCAATCGCTCAACCACTGCGCCAACCGTGCGCCCGGTTTTAAAAAATGTTCAAATTGGAATTTCCAAAAAAAGTTTGATTCAAATAATGAAGTTCATAAACAATGATAACACCGAACATAGCTCTAACAAAAAGATTTTTTTACTATTCTAAGTACCTATATTTTTTAAGTTGGTCGACTATTACTTGAAAACGTGTAAAGCCTACTTAGCTGTAATAGATTTCCTTTTAATTTCGTTATATATACTATTGCCGTGATTTTTATATCCCAAAGCAACGATTTACTGGCAGGGGGTGTAAAAAAAAAAGGTGGTGTCCCCCCTTGACTCCAACAAAAATTAGCAATTTAAAGCTTAATTTTACGCAAACGGATCCCTGAATAAAAGAATGGTTTTCACAAACCCGTAATATTTTTGAATGGTCTATCCAACGATACCCTATACCATGGGATAGACAAGAAAAATCATCCCTTTTCTACGTGTACAAGAGGATACCTGGACAAACGGTTCCTTGTTGACTACGGACACCTAAAAACTTTTTTTTAATTACATTACACCTGTATTTCTCTAAGAGTGAGTCAGAGAGGCACTTATAGCACACCAACTTTTCGTACATACACACATACACATTCCAGATTTTTTGTCTTCAGCTCAATATTCCCTAATTAACACCTAGACCATAGGAAAATATAAATCAAACGCGCCTTATCGGAGTCCATAATTTGCCAACTTAATGAACCGATGGTAACAAGTGATCCACTTATAGTTAGCACAGAGATTGATAGCTTTACGCACAAAAACATGATAAGAGACAGATTAGCCTCGGGCGGGAACTTCCCAACGGATATAATTGTTGGGAAGTACCTGATTAGACGGATAAATATGATGTTTTTTGTAGTGTATAATGAATGTAATGATAAATTGTTGAATCAATCTTAATTCGCTTATTTTACCGTTGATTTTGAAGGTAAATGATATCACTACATGTACCCACGCGTAATGTGGGACTTATTTTATCTTTTATATAAGTACTTTTTTTTTACATACATATTATGTCACTATAAAACTGCTTTACGTCCGTCACGTCACAGTCACAGGTCCAGTTGAAAACCAGCGTTGGGCACTAGTTGCGCGACATTTTGCTGAACTGGTCCTATTTGGCGCAGCCGTGGGACACACAATTTCATATTTATATTGTTTTTTTCTCTTTTTTACTGTGTAGTTTTAAGTTTTGTTTTTCTTTTTCTTTTTTTTATATTGTGTGCTCTAGTGGCTTGTGGCAAATAAATGAATTTTCTTTCTTTTCTTTCTTTCTTATTTATTTATTAAAACTTCATGCAACATATGGTAAATGCCTGAGGCATTGTCTACCAGTCAACCAAGGGTGGTGGAGAGATAAAATGACAGGTGCATAAAAAAAATAAAATATAGTAAAATGGGTACAAAAGTATATATATAGCTAAAATAAACATACTTACTTATATCTTTACTATTATAAATACCTATAAATATATATATCAAGTAATAGAAAGGCGTTTTATTAAGACGGCTCTGCTAATAGTGTAGAAAATAATACCGCAACTTCCGCTTAAATGCATAATGACTGGTGGCCTTCCTGATATCGAGAGGAAGCGCATCCAGAGAAGAATGGACTGAATGTGAAAGGAAGAATGAATAAAATCAGAAGTATGAGACGGACAAAGCAAGAGAAGATTTTTAGATGAACGCAGATTCCTAGCGTGTGAAGTACACAGATATTGAAAGTGAGGTATGAGATAAGAAGGAGGAGTGGGCGAGTTGAGAAGAGAGAAAAGCGTGGTCAAGGCCTGCAAATTTCTCCTCTGCCGAACTGGCATCCATTTGAGCAAACCGATAAGTTTATTTTAGGTTATGAGCGTTCATAACCGGGATGCGTGAAAAGGTGGATCTGAAAAGGTGGAGAAGCACCGATGTACAGAGACGAAGACGAACGATGAAGCAATGATTGAAGAGGCTAGAAACCTGTGTCAACGCAATTTCGTCAACAAACTGGTTTCAGGTATGGTGGGAACTGTTCTTTTGACGTTTGACGGTATCGGACATTAACCAAAATATAGAAAAATGCCTAAGTGTGCCGTATTGAGCCGTAAAAACTCTAAAAAAAAAGTTGGGTAAGACAACGGAAACATTTCCTTTCATCGGTAATTTTATTTAAATTGTGTGAGAAAAAGTGGTAGGTACCTACTACCTATGCTTGTTTTTAACCCCCAACGGAAAAAGAGGGGTGTTATAAATTTGACGCTGTTTGTGGCATCATATCTCCTAGACGGATGAACCGATTCTGATTTAGTTTTTTGTTTTAAAGGTAAATTTTCGGGAGTGTTCTGAGCTACGTTTGATGAAAATCTGTTCAGCCGTTCAAAAGTTATGGGCTACTTACTGTTTGAACTGGGCTATTTTCGCAAGATATCGTGTCGTAATTTAGTGATCGATAGATTGTTGATCGAAGCGTGTCTACTACTAAACAAAGTATGAAATAAAAGAAATGTGGAGTTTTTAGAAATTTATAATTTTTACTTGTCCATACAGATGCCAGGTACTTGCTTCATTTAGCTAGATTTATGTCTGAAAGAGATCCAATTATGATAAAAACTAATTTCGTACTTACCCTGAGCAAGCTTCATAATTCAAATGAAGAACGTATTCAACCTAAAATACCTCCACTTAATCTACGCATAAAAATGCATTCAAAATAACACGTAGCCGATAAAGAATTAGAATAATTAATCCCAAATTATGTAAACATAATTAGATGAACCAAACCATAAAATGTAAATGAGTAGAAATATGTAACGGTTGTATGTTACGAAATCGGTGTGGTCACAGTTGAGAGAGCAACAGATAAAGTTATTGTAACAAGGTACGTTTGAGCTAGCAGGAAGGTGCTAGTTGCAGCGGGGCGCGGTTTTTGTACTGGTGGTATGTGGTGATGAAATTGAAGAATTGGTAGGTGTAACTGGTCTAGTGGTTGGAAATAATGAAGGAGGAGAAGAAGAAGAAGACGATGAAGACGACACGGCTATAATTAAGGGGGTGTGCATATTCATTTATTCAGGGACGACTCATGGTAGCGGTAGGAACTGTGGGATTCTACTCAATAGGAGGCCACCAAAAGTTCTCCGTATTCCCGGACCCAGACGGAGGATATCAGATTTCAGCACACACAAAAAAAAACGGGCTTGACTGTATCGAAGAACGAGGAGATAAAGTTTTTGTAACAAGGTTTGGGAGCACTTTCCTGTAGGTTGTATGTGGTAATTAAACTTAAGGATTACGGTGAAGGAAAAGACCGTGAGGAAACCGGCATGTTCTAGATCCAAAAATTCGAAGACGTGTGACTTCCACCAACCCGCGCTGGGCCCACGTGGTGGATTACGACCCATTCCCTTTCACAAAGAGGAGGCCTGTGTCCCAGCAGTGGGAACATTAATAGATAAAGAGATGATAAATAGGTCTACAGGATAGTTTGACTAGATGCTGAAGGTGAGTCGTTTAGCGCAAGTTCGATCATGCATGGAGTACCGTTCTTATCTCTGGGAAGAATCTGTCAAATACCAGCTTGATGCACTAGAGTCATTGGCAATGACACACTGGTCAAGTCCAACATCTTGTCTTGAACATCGTCGACGAGTTGCCAGCTTGTCGTTTTTTATCGTTCATCATCATACGCACTAAACGTTTTTGGGAATACTTTTACTATGCATACCGCTAAGGAGTGGAATTTGCCGGAATCTGTGTTTCCTGACAGCTACAATCTAGGGGTCTTTAAGTCAAGTGTGAATAAGTTACTTCTAGGCAAGCGTGCTTCACCGTCGACCGTATCATCGCTTACCATCAGGTGATTTCAATTTTGGCTAAGCTAAAGCTAAAAAAAATGTTTTGCTCTACTGAGATATTATGAGTTGATTCATTGAAAGAGACTTTGACATTCCTTTTCCACGCATGATTATGAATCAAGACTAAGATTTATATTTCTAAAATAATGATGCAACTCAGAGAACCGTCATTAGGTAACCTTCTTTATAAAACTCCTTGGAATCAAAAAAAGAAACTTCGAAGTTATGTGGAACTGAAGTACCTAATTATTCAAAACACCAATAATCCCTGTGTGACTTACTCTCCAAATTTCTGAATTCTGAATTTGGAGTTGAATATTTGTTAAACTTTGTTGTAGCCTGAAAACCTGCCAAACGCTGGCACTCAAGTAGGGTTTGATACGCTCTTCCCCAAATACTCAATTCAGAAGCCCACCCTGTTTATGAAGTAACATTGTCTTTTGATAAGTCGGATGCAAAATTACTATCTGCCACATATCGTTTGCATAACCTCAATGATCATCTGTATAAAAATTAATACCCGCTGTTCCACCTTTGTTATCTCTATTAACTCCGCTATCCGCTTCCAATCGCACCACACAATCCATAATTAAATAAACGCACAGAAGCGATGATTTTTATCTGCTAACAACTACCCACATAAATGCATAATCATTCTTTGTGTGATTTCGATCATCTTACTTACGCACATGTAATTAAGAACAATTTGGCTTTTATTGCTTGAAACAGCCCCCAGGTTAAAATTAAAATTAAATTAAAGGTATGTCTAGAATTTTGTTGTTTTGGGTAAATTTTTAATAACTGTATTTGTTTTCCGGCAACCTCTGCGTAGATTGGCCTTCCAAGAGGTAGAACCGAGGACCTCGACAAAGTGATTCGGTCACCGATATTATTGTTGAAAAGATCAAAATGTATGGAATAGAATTACGCTACCGCACGTGGTCAATCCCAAACATTCTGGAGACCCTAGTAAATTGTGAGGATATGACAATTTAAACAGTCCAAATTCTGTCGGTGTTTCCATAGCAGGAGGAGACATATCACGACGTAATTTGGCTGAGATGGTTTTGATTTGTTATTGTCTGTTTAACTATTTCTTATGAATCTAACAATATAACGGACAGAAATCTTAAGAGAAAAAGCTGATAATATTGTGACTTGGACAGTATGAAAGTGCACTTGGCTTTTCGGACACAGCTTCGGAAAGGCTAAAGGTTACACTACTCGATCATTCTGCCATACAAACGTAGTCTGGTGATTGCTCCACTGTTTAACGATGTACGTTCATAAGAATATCAATTTGTCTCATCATTGTCTAGCCCTGTATGGAAAGAAAAAGTAAAAAAATGTATATTTGAAAATTTAACGCATTTTTTGGGCGCAAATAAATACCATAAGAAGTCGGAAAATTGCCAAACAGTCACCATACAGGAATAGATTAGTAGTTCAACAATGCAAATAATTTTATTTTGAACAGATACGTTTAGCCGTTTTTCATGATATCCAGATTCCCAAAGGTCTGTTTATAAAATTTCGCGCGCTCGGTTTCGTCCTAAATCATCATCCATTTCGCTAAAAATTGTGTATTCGTACGCGAACTAGCTTCTTACTGCTCATCACAGCATCTATCTCTTCCGCACGTATTGTCGGTTGATATAGCATGCATTTTAACCCCGCGCACAAAATAGTTCGTGCCGTCGACTAGTGTAACCTTAAGTCCGGTAGTGGACTGCGTAAGACTGAGTTAATTATCTTTAATGTAAAACCATCAGCAAGCTTAAAGCAAAAACAAATAAAGATTACTGCTTCGAAACACCTCCAACTTCCGAGATCATGGATGCATAGCAATTAACTACACTTCCTTGCATTATTTTCAACCGCACTTTATTTTATCCCAGAATTATTAGACTCACGTACACTGGCAGACAGTAATTGGTACAAACAGTCTTCCATTACAGATTTCTTAGAAGAAACTCAACGCTGATTTAGTGTTCTCGCAAAAATGTCCATGTTCGTCTAGCACGATCGTTTTTTCCCGGGTAATATTATGAGTTATTGTCCAAAGCGAGTTCGAGTCCCGGGAAGTGAAACGGTAACAAAATACCGGATGTGTCGTGGGCGGTCACTATGCGCATTGTCATACAAAAAGCTTTTGCTTTTGTAGTGTGGCTATGATTTTTTGTTGGTCTTTGGATATCGTGAAAATGTATTTTCAGTCCATATTTGATAGCGAGCTCGTAATTTTTTTGCTGGTGAAAGAAAACATCGTGAGAAAACCTGGACTATAATTAATATGAGTTTAAAATTGCGAATTCACATTGAGTAAGCGTGCTTTCTCTGTATGAGAATAGGCCTTTGGTTTTGTTTTTACCGACTTAAAAAAAAGAAGGTTAGGTATCATTGTATCCTCCCCGTTGGGTTCCCGCATTGTCGAGGCGGGGGGGGGGTCTCCGGTTACTGCAGTAACCGTGACTTGGTCACCCACAGTGAAGCGAAGAGGAACCCGAAGAAGAGCCGCTCGTCAGGGCTTTTGCCGATAAACCGACGACGTAGCGGCTAACAAGCAGGTTGCGGTGCTGCCTGGGCGACATCGCAACTGAGGCGGGCCGCGATGTTGTATGGGGCCCTCCGAAACCAATACGATATCGCGGTTGAGGGTTGGAGGCCGCGGCGGGAGAGTGGTGCCGGTATTGAGGTGCTACGCTCTCTCTACCTTCCGCGGCCTGGACGGGGTCGCCACCGTCTGATGGCGGACGCTGTGGTCCGTAGGGGAGGAGGAGTGGCGGTATAGCGTTGGCCGCTCTCCCTATCCCGTTCGGCCGAAAAATGGTAGGTGGCGGGGACATTGACCGGTCACAAGGGGGCCAAGGGTGCCATACACGGGGTCGTCTGGCACCCATGTGCTGGTTTGGTCCCTGGGGTGGTTACAGCGCACAGTGTGTTCTGGTGCGCCGGTCATGGGGGGTACTCCCCAGAGGAGGGTCCGGTGACGGACAGCCGCGGCGGGTTCGCGGTGAGTGCTAATGCGTGTCCATGTTCCCTGTGTGGAGGACACCGTGGAGTTGGAGTCCCACATAACTGCGCTATCTCCCCGTGGTGGCGTAATATGCATGAGCATTTCGCCACGCAAAAATAAAAGGTATCATTGTATGTATTATTGAGTTTAAGAAGCTACTGAATTTTCGTTAAAGCCACTAGTTGCAGCCAGCGGTGTTCGGTGTCATGCCATGTTTTATTTTATACGTCGGAAAAGTTCGGTGAAATCGGCCCGGGGTGTGGCGGTAACATAGGCAGGAATGTTTGCCCAGTCATTTGGGTGAAAGCCAGGAGTAACTTTCCTTATGGAAAGTGTGTGCTAATTAACAAAGCTAGTACTTACCTAATTGGTAAATTAAAGTCTTTGGTGCAAACCATTACGAAGTAAGGTAGATTTATCGTGCGGCGGGTTCGCAGTAAGTGCTAACGCGTGCCCGTGTTCCCGTCATAAGCGGCACAGGAGGACACCGTGGGGTTTTAGTGGGTTGGAGTCCCATATAACTGCACTATCTCCCCGTGGTATGCATGAGTATTTCTCCTAGCAAAAAATAAGGTTGGTTTATCGTGCACTTTGTTTGAACAACAGGCAAGAAGTCCTGGGCCCGATTCTCGGGTCAGATAAAGCCTTTTTGTATATTTTTTCTCAGTAGCTGTCCTGAGCCTGGAAAAGTGCCCTTGATGGCAAAAGGTACATCCTCTATAACAGGGGCACAGATAATATAATACTAGCATACAGATGCCTCATCCCATTCAAAGAAACCGTGCCGACGTAACTAGCGTTTTTCGTCTGATTAAGATGATTATTTTTTATAAGTACTTAGATCGCGTTCGGTTCCATTTCACAGCTATAGATGGTGTTAGCAGCGACTTCAACGACAACGACAACGATTCGTTTTATAGTATATTTTTGCATGTTTTTATAGTTTTATTGTATCAAAATGTGTTACAATACAAATTAAAAAATCGAGAGGCATGCCTCAGAAATTTAAAAACGCGCCATCTATTGGAATCAATTTTGAATGATCCATTCGAATCATCTTTGAAATGAGTATTAAGAGCCCAAAATTTCATATTTTTTTGCTTAGGAAAGTTGATTAAAAAATTACATACAATATTTTTAATAAATTCTGTTATACGTTAATTTTACACACAATTCGATGCATGTCGCACCGTCTAGTGACATTTATTTGAACCAAATTTTCTTTGTTAGCGCTGGGACCCCATGACAAAGGTCACCAAATGAAAAACCACGGTCCTTGTGTGGACCTAAAGTAAAGAGTAGAATATCAGATTTACTTGAGTCAGTGGAGTACGTAATTGAATATTTTTCAAACGTTTTGCCTTTACTGTCATCGAGCCAACAACGGAAGAATCATCTCATCAATAAGTTTATTATTTAAATTTTGGTGCCGTAGGTCGTGAGTTGGAATCCAGGCAGTTGCTTTACTTTGTGTACATTATTTCATCACCACTGCTCTTAAAACGGTGAAGGAAAACATCGTGAGGATACCGGCATGTCCAAAATCAAAAAAATCGAAGACGTGACATCCACCAACCCGCACTGGGCCCGCGTGGTGGATTATGTTCCCTCTCACAGAGAGGATGCCTATGTCCCAGCAATGGGAACATTATAAGGCTGATGTTGATGATTATTTCAATTTTAACAAAGTAAATGCACGTGATGATGTACATGCCGCGAGGGGGTTGGTGGCTTTAAACGTTACGGACCGCAATGGTCATATTATTTTAATAACCGGACCCCAAATGAAACTAATTGTTTACCCCTGCTCTATTACCATGGGGGCTTAAACATAGCTGTCCGAATGCGGGTGTACTAATGGGGACCACTACTGCCTAGCTCTTCGGGGGTATAGGCGTAATGTTAGACCACACGTTAAAAAATATGTTAACAAAAAAAAATCTTTGGTACCTTTTTTTTCGGTTCTGACACCGACTTCCGAAAAGAAAGTTATTTGTTCGCTTTGTAGTGTTTTGTTTTGGAAGTCGGTTTATTTTTTTTTTGTTAAAAAGGTTTTATTTTTCTCTTTTTTTTAGATTTGGTATCTTGTTTATTACCACGAAAATAAGCATTATTAAGGATAACTAGAAAACTACTCGTCAGATCTTGATCAAATTTAAATGGGACCACATAAAAAGCACCAGCTTTCCAATAAGAAGAAAAACATCAAAATCGACATATAAAAAAATGCAGTCGAATTGAGAACCTCCTCCTTTCTGAAGTCGTTAGATACGTTTGTGACAATTATAAACAATAATAAATATACAGGATTTTGAATAGTATCTAACCTATTCTCTTTTTCTCACAAACCCATAGTCACTCTAAACAGTTCCACACAAGCGCTATTGTCTTGGATAATGCTATTAACAAAATTATTGTTTACCTCTTCTATAGCTGCCTACCCACTTATTACCGAGGTTTCGTCGCTGCCCTTTCCGGTACAATCTGTTATGCTGTTTTTAATTAACTTTTTAATGTCAGTGTAATTTTTAGTGGGACACTTTTACATTATTGTTTCGTGGTAACTCATTCGGAAATTATTTATCCGGTAGTTTTGTTAGTGGGTTGATTTTTGTGGCTCGAAGTGTAGTGATTTTTAGGGTTCCGTAACCAAAGAGTGAAAATGAGACCCTAATACTAAGACTCCACTGTCCGTCTGTCTGTCTGTCACCAGGCTGTATCTCATGAACCGTGATAGCTAGACAGTTCAAATTTTCACAGATGATGTATTTCTGTTGCCGCTATAACAATTAATTAATATTTAAGTGGGGCTCCCATACAACAAACGTGATATTTTTACAATATTTTGCGACATTGGTTCGGAACTCTTCGTGCGCGAGTCCGAATCGCACTTGGCCGGTTTTTATGTCTTTTTTGTAATGATGACAGGTTCGCGCTTGACCACTATCTCCGCTTATGGTAAGCAATGATGTGGTCGACGATGAAGCACGCTTGCAAGAAGCCTGTTTACATTTCTATTAAGATACTATGTCTAGTTTATTTATATTATTTCCTATTTGTTGAGATTTTTCCAAGTATTTTTTATTTCGCCTTATGGCCAATTCTGATACTTCTTAAATTAATTTAGAATTTCATCCTACCGTCCATCATCTTTTTAATTGACAACTGGAAAAACCAGCTTAATATTCATATATCAATAAGTTAAGTTATGTTGAACTATTAATAATTTAAAGAATTTATATTCTAGTAAAGTGCCTATAGAAAGCCTATTAGTATATTTGCTATTTACATAATATATTCTATAACACTAATATTATAAAGGTGCAAGCTTGTGTGTGTTTGTTACTTCTTCACGCTCAAACGGCTGGTCGGATCTAGATAAAGTTATATTCAGGAATTAAATTTTTGTCCCGGGAATATGTTCCTTCGGGATAATTTTCGACTTTCACGCGGGCGAAGCCACTGGCAGAAGCTAGTATCTTTATAAATAGCGTTTTTTAACCGGTTTTAATCCGAAACTCTATTCGTTTCACGTCTTTTTGAAAATTAATATTTTAACTTTTTTTTTTATGATGGTCTTGACAGAGACAGAGTCGACGATGGAGTGAGCTTACCCAGAAGAAGCCTGTTCATTCTAACTTTGAAAAGATTCGGATTGTATGCGTTCGGAAACACAGACGCAGGCAGTGAGTTCCACTCTTTTGCTGTGCGCATTATGAAGAATGTTTGGAAGCGCTTGGTGCGAATTGGTGGAATGGCAACTAGGTGAGGATGGTAACTTGCAGTGAGTCTAGATGTCCGATGGTAGAAGGAGGCCGGTGGGATAAGGTCGTGGAGTTCATGAGCACACTCGCCAAAGTACAGTCTGTAGAAGACCGACAAGCAGGCAACCTTACGGCGATGACCCAAGCTGTGAAGCTTGGCATCCACCAGTTTGACGTTGCCAATTAGTCTCTTAGCTCTGCGTTCCACCGCGTCAAGCGCGGCAAGCTGATATTTAGCTGAGCCATCCCAGCTAACTACCATATAAGAATCACGTACCTATATATTTTCAGTTTCAAAACACAAAACTTATCTTGCTTCATTACTTCACACATAAGATAAGTCAATTCCGATCACAGATTTCTTCTTGGTCAAGTTCGAATACCACTGCATTGGCTGGCCACAAACCTTTAGCCACGTGACTTTCACCTTTATATTAGTTGGGATACGGTGTGTTATGTGTTGGATGGGTGTCAAAAATAAGTTTGTGAAGTACATACGAGGGTTCAACAAACTTTAGAATGACGATTAAGAATTCTTCGCGCGTAGGCAGTGGCCGAAATGATAGGCCGTCCCTGGAGACTACAATAGTCTATAAATATTGAAAAAAAAAGATAATCTATTACAATCGTTTGATATTCTAACACCAGAGTTACTTTGTATGCTTTCCACTTCTCTCTTGTAGGTTGAGTACACGGTATGATTTTGAAGTAGAGAAATAAATTAATTCTCATATTAGCAAGATAAGGGCTTAATTTCTTTCTTTATATGAATAGTAGCTTCTGCTTCGGTTTTACCCATGTGAATACCGTGTTATTATCCCAACCAAGGCAAAATTATACCGGGATTAAAAGTAGCAAACTATAATCTAACTCTGTGCCAAATTTCATCCAGATCCGATCAGCCGTTTTGGCGTGATTAAATAACAAAAATACATCCACACTTCCATCCAAACTCACACACATTTATTCACATTTATAATATTAGTAAGATATTTAAAAATATAGTAGAATAATTATTATGTATGTAAAGGTACGGTTGAAACCAGAAGGTGTTCTGTTTTATTCGTTAATAATAATGTGCATTGACATTTAAATTGTTGTTAACAAAAACTAAGTGATAAACTTGGAACTACTTAAGTAATATTTAGTATATTTACTTTCTAAAAACTAAACAGTCTAAATCGATCAGATACTCACCGGTCAATTAATTAGTTTCATAAAAATGAAATTAAAGGAAAAAAAAAAAATTCGTTCTAGTTCGTGTAGTTTCTGCCCATGGGAAAAAGGCGTGTGTTTATGTATGTATGTAGGTAAGTATGAAAAGAAAAAAAAAAAAAATGTTTACTCTTCTTTTTAATATCCCAATCCCTATTTATAAGATGGTACCATTACTCCCTAGAAATAGTAAGGAGCGATGACGCCATGTATATGATACTAAATGATTTGAATATAAGTATAAAATAATTTGAATACCATAGCTGCAGCAATGTTTCCGACTGCTTATGGCAGATCATTAATTGGGATTATGATACTCGATAGGAACTTATAAGGGAAACAATAGGATAAGCTTATGTGTAGAACAATGTTGTTAGTACTGATGATCTGAAGATTTTAATGTTCATGCGTCAATCCTTTGTAGTTTTCGGGGACAATTGTTTTAAAAATGATCCTGTGATAATCGAACATTATGATTGTTCATTCAAATTCGTTGTTACTAAGGTAATGACATAGCATGAATAGTTGCAGAATTTAAATGGCAGTGGGCAGGACAAATTGCTCGCAGAACAGATTTTGCTCGCAGAACAGATTTTTATTTATCGATAGGCTCACGTTTGACCACGATCTCGTCTGATGGTAAGCGATGATGTGGTCGACGGTGAAGCACGCCTGCCTAGAAGTAACCTATTCACTCTTGACTTAAAGACCCCAAGGTAGCTATCAGGAAACAAAGACTCTGGCAGGGAATTCCACTCCTTAGCTGTGCGTACAATGAAAGTATTCGCAAAACGCTTTGTACGTATGGGTGGGATGTCCACCATGTACCGGTGGCGCATTGCCGTACGTCTTGTTGTCCGGTGATGGAAAGGGCTAGGCGGAATCAAATTGTGCAGTTCCATCGCACACTCCCCGAAATGTAACCGATAAAAAACCGACAGACTGGCCACCTGGCGTCGATGTTCAAGGCTCTGGAGCTTTGAGGCGACCAGTGCATCGTTGCCGATAAGCCTCTTGGCCCGTTTGTCAATCGACTCAAGTGCATCAAGTTGATATTTGGCAGATCCATTCCAGAGGTGAGAGCAGTACTCCATGCATGACCGAACTTGCGCTTTAGAACTGATGGTCGATGAAGCCGAAAAGTTCTGGAGAGGCTATCGTGTACCGAAAGTCCCTGCGTTGGGAGACCTGTTCTTCTTTCCTAGTGAGGATGCGGCTACCTCTGATGGCTGAGTTAATTTAGTTGCCTCTGGGAACTCCTGCACACGCCTCTGACTTGGCTATTTTAGACTTACATTAACTAAGTATTATAAATCCAGCAGCCTAATTGCGTGAGTGAATTCGGCAATTCGAAGGATTTGTCCCCATCAATCGACCAATCACATAGACGGAAATCTATAACGCATCATTCATCTCGCACGTGATTGGTCAATTGATGGGATCAAATCCTTCACCTTGCCGAATTCACTTACGCAATTAGGCTGCTGGATTTATCTGCTCACTCCTTTGGAGCATTTGCCTGTAATGTAACGTCACAGAGTCGAGCATTACATCAGTGAGCGAGGAGAACCGAGCATTACAGTGCGCAACTATAATATTTTGATACAACTTGTAACAACAAAGCGCATCACTTGTAATTGAGCGTTTCTTGGACGCGAAAACGGACCACTTCATCAGACATTGTGGAATCAACTAAATGCTCAAAATCGAATCTAATGTTACATTACAGACCAATGCTCGTCAATCAGGGAGGCAGTATTGTAATGTAATGCTCAAAATCGAAGCTGAAATGTTACATTACAGGCGAATCCTTCAGGTGAGTGAGTAACTTAAAAACGATTAAGGCTTTTCACAAAGTGATATTTAAGCAGCGACTATGATTGTTATACAATCACACTTATTATAAAATAAGATGCGACCTCTTAGGACCTCTTTCTTGAGGTTCAAAATTTAGATTGGCAAAATATATAAGAGCACATTTAATCTGAATCTACTCTTAATCACTAGCACTCAGTAGCCTTTTCAACTGGTTTTGTACCATGATAACTGCTTCCTACAATCTTAGTAGATGACATAGATAAGATATCAAGCCTTCCTCAGTTTCGCCGCAATCTAGAATTCTAGGCCTATTGCAAAATTACGATCTCCACTCCGGCAGTCCAAGTTTACACCCTGAATATGACCTTAATAGCCACACAACTGGTAAACAAAGCATTAGGCGAGTACCGAGTACATATTATTAAGGTACAACCTGAACTACTTCCACTATGGAGTTTACACCGCAAGATATTATTCTATCTAAACGACGTACATTATCTTAGAGAATCTATCTGAATTATTTATAAATTCAATCTTAGATTACAACGGTTTTACTATAAAGTTGGAATCGAACGGCTAACGGGACGGTGGGGTCATAACTTGATACCTCATACCTACGCGGACCGTACACCTTAACTTTTACTACCAAAACAAATTGCTTTACTCACTATTTAGGGCTTTAACAACACTAAAATAAAGCTTCTTTTGGATTGTGCGATGGTAAACGATTTTGTTTAATGGATCCTCGATTTTTGTCGCCGCAAATTAGATGTGTTTTAAACTTTAGGACTTGTCTGTTTAGGCCTTTTTTGGACACTAATTGATCATTTCTGTTAAATGTTAATTGCCTGCTTTTAGTACAGATATTAAATTGCTGTAACATTTCAAGTTTTATTGGTTGTTGAGGAATTTTAATTGGATTTAATCCGGAATATTGAAGATGATGATGTTAATGTTAGAAGTTTAGGAAAGGTGGCATTTGTGGGCTTAATTTCGTTTTTCGCAAGTGGCAACGATAAATTAAAGGAATTTTAATGTAATGGATATTGAGGTGACATTAATTTTGCTATATAATAGGTTAACTACTCACAACAACTATTAACTACATTCCAAGTTTTCAGGAAATCAGCCATTAAATATATTTGTCTGATGGTAACGAAATTAACGTAATGATATTTTATGAGCCATAAAATACACGTTTTCTTTCATTTTTAGGGTTCCGTACCTCGAAAGGAAAAAACGGAACCCTTATAGGATCACTTTGTTGTCCGTCCGTCCGTCCGTCTGTCTGTCTGTCAAGACCCTTTTTCTCAGGAACGCGTGGAGGGATCAAGCTGAAATTTATATCAAATACTCAGGTCTACTGTCCCTTAAAGCTGTGAAAAAATCAAACTTCTAAGCCAACCGTTTATGCCGCAAATTTTCGACACTCGCAAGGGAATCGAAACCTACAGGGTACTTCCCGTGAACTCAGAATCTTAAAATTTGGTACGATGCAAAGTCTTATAGCTCAGATAAAGAGAAAATTGCGAAATCCGTAATTTTTTTGTTACATCATATAATAAAAATATTTTTAATAATTTTAAACTTACCTCATGAACGCGGAGAGATATTAAATTAAAATTCATATCAAATACTCAGGTCTATAAAACCTTTAACCTGACATTTGTACGGAACCCTCGGCGTGCGAGTCCTACTCGCATTTGGCCGGTTTTTAATTTGACTCTAGCTACAGTAAGTATATGTAGCCTTTCCCTTACTGCAGTAAAAACATCAATAAATCACAAAACAGCATGCCACTTTTTACATAATCTATTCCACATACCCATAAAAGCGTCATTTAAGAGAAAAGTATCAAAAACGATACATGATAGAAAACGTCATAAAGTTTCTAATTTATTGAGCATTTAAAATCAGTGAACATAAGCCCATAAATTGTAGATATCCGTCATAGAAAAGGTGTGATTTGCACTATCATAAGTTGCTGGAACAACTTTAGCGGCATTTTCTCAGCTTTTGATTATCGCCATCAGATAAGATCTGATTGGTTTATCTGATAGATAAGTGTCCGGTGCTGAACATAGGCTTTCAGTTATGGTAGTAGATAAATTAAAATAACTTCCCATTTGCAATGTTGCCCCTAGTTAAGAACAGGGTCTCCCGGTTGACAATTGTGGATATCATTTGATAGCTCAGCAACAACAGCGTTGGCTGCTAAGCATGGAAATTAAATATGACAAGTGTGTTATTATTTTGGTCATACTGGATAGCACAAACGATTGGACTAGTAATGCCGTGTCCAGTATACCCTGTTAGACTGCACTAATTAGGTAGCCGAATTCTCGGTCAACTACGAAGATGAGTCAGAAGTCTTTACATCAATCCTTTGCTATTTGTTTCTCTTCGTTTACTCTTCCAGTATCAGCACAGATTATACGATAATGCCACTAAAAACACAAGCTAGTCAGCAGATTTTCAACGACACTGACTGCCCAGTGTTTGTTACAAGAGCGATTGGTTTGGTGGATAAACAACCGCAGTCATTAACTCAAAAACTAAGTAGTGTACTACTTTATACTAATAGGTTTTTGATTTATCCACGGCTTAGGTGGCTCAGGATAAGTAGAAGTAGTACTCTACTGCTACTTTCCGTCAGTCACCTCTAACTAGACCTTGCAGTAGGCGTCTAGGTCGTCTCGCCGCTTCTTTTTAGGCGACGTCCATCCTCAGATATCCACTTTGTGGAGATGATTAACCAACGATCACTGTGTATGCGACTGTCATGAAAAAACATATATATATAAAAATATAAAACTTGGTAAATCAGCTACTAAATAACGCAGATCAAATGGCCTCTCTAACGTAATATTCTTGTTAACCTGGAAGTGTGAACGCTGTCGTCAAAGGGGTTAACCCACACGACAGTCACATACTAAGCTGGTCACTCCGCAGTATAAGTACGGCATTACTCAACGGTTTCAAATCAACCTGTTTGGATGGCTTCTTTGAAAATTTGCGTGAGGAAGAACAGGACAGAGACAAATGGAAGGAATAGGAGATATCTTTGCCCGGGAGTGGAACAGTTCAACCGATAAACAAAAAAAATGTCAGTTGATTTTTCAATGCTACAGTGCCCAGGGTCGTAGGTACGTCAGAAGAACGCTTAGTTTGGATCTAACCAACCGTCATTAGTTTTTTATCGGTTGCATTTCGAGGAGTGTGCGATGGAATTGCATGATCTAATTCGGCCTAGCGCATTTCATCATCTGACTACAAGACGTACGGTGATATGACATAGGTACGGTGATATGACATCCCACCTATATACACTAAACGTTTAGGAAATATTTCCTTATGCGTACAGCTAAGGAGGAAACTTCTACCGCAAGGATCTTCGATCCATAAATCTAGTCAGTTGTTTTTCAGTGCTATACTGCCCAGGGTACCTACGTCAGAAGAACGCTTAGTTTGGTTCTAACCAACCGTCATTGGTAAAGTCAAGGATACAAAAAAAATATAGATAAGCAGCTACAAAAAAATACGCAGATTAAATTATCTCTCCAACTGATTATTCTTGTAAATCTGGAAGTGTGAGCGCTGTCGTCAAAGGGGCTAACTCACACGACAGTCACATACTAAGCTGGCCACAACGCAGTATAACTGCGGCACTGTTCAACGGTTTCAAATCGCCCTGTTTATGCCAACACGTTTGTTTGAGCTTTCTATGTGGACATACGGAGGTATAGGATGAAAGGCAAGTTGTATATCATGGAGATGATCACTTGCTTGCTCAAACTTGCTTTCAAATAACAAAAACAACTGAACTAAAACCTGTTAAGAGGAAAGTAAGAAAAAGAGTTAATTTGAAACACAACAATTTTTTGTTTCTTTCTCTCAATCAATAGTCTGTTTGGGATTCGAAATTCTTCTTCAATAATGATAGTGTGCTTATTTGATGGTATTTTTTCAAAAAAACATCAACCTGTATACAGTTTATGAACTTTTAAAGACAGTTTTTTGTGCTTTAAGTAGCGAACTCTATTAACCCCTTGAGTGCCCGAAACGTAGATCCACGCGAGACATACTGGCTTTTTTTTTTTTTATATACTTGAAAAATTGGTTGAACACTATTTAGAACTGTGTAATAGGCTTTTTAATTATTATTAAAACAATAATTTAATTTCCTAACCTAAAACAAAAGTTTCTGCTCTATTCTTTTGAATGGCTTTAGAATTTGTTATTCGCCTTTCATGTTATTTTTAGAACTCCGTTACTCGTAATTATCATTATAAATAATTTTTCAGACTCTCTAAAACCAATCCAAAATCACATACCAAAACGAACGTCTAAAAATGTAAATCAAATAGCCAATTTATTTTTACGATGACAACTTTGCTGCCTAATTTGGGGTTCCGTGCGTCAACACCGTTGAATAACTTGCCGCTAACTGTTTTGTAAAATAAGTAGTTTTAACTAGTAATTCGTATGCTCACCAGGGCTAGCTGGCGATGTTAAAACTAATTTTATATCCTCAACATACCCACTGGATTCTTCGACGCCGCTTTGAAAGCGACACGAATAATAATTCAATAATTGGCGGTTGGATTGAGATTTTCGTCGGCTAGAGATTTTAGTGTTGGTTGAATACAAATAAGTGTCTGTTTGGGATAGTCTTTTATTGATGTTTTTTACTTCTAAAATAGTAATATCGTCATATTTGTTGTTGTCGGTAGCCTGATGATGATAGCATTTACTTTATGCAAATTAGCAGTATATGCTAGCTCTACGCTTCAATGCTTCAATAATATGGACGTGACGTCAAACATTTCTGAGATTTTAGGAATTACGCAGCAATATACTGTGTTAGTTACATGACCACCGTGAATTATTGTTAATTTTGATTTAGGTTTAAGAAAATTCTTACTAACCCTATACAAGAGAATCTTCACTCAGCAATAAAGCTGTTCTATTCTACTTCAGTCTTTCCTTTAGCATCACCCATTGAATATTTTGTTGAAAGATGATGACCGATATATAATACGTGGGCTTATCCTTCTATCATGTTCTCTCAAAATATGTCTCTCTGATGGTGGCGCATGTGTTGGATTATTCGGTTCCTTTCATGATGGTTGAGCTGAGTGGTGCCGATCCATGCGTCATGTTCGTGAACTGGCGCCATCAGTTGGGATGGGTCATATCTTGGTTGCCTCGGGCTATTTTTAATTATATATTGTATTTTGAGGTTTTTTTTTTCCTCTAGATGCTTTTACGTGCCTCTTTTAGTCTCTTTACATCGGTCTAACATATATTTAATTTTCAATTTTTTAGAATGATGTAACCAAATACTTGTAATTAAAACTTATTGATGGAGAAGAGTGAGTGTCCGTGGAGTTTCTTGCACGTTCTTCTCCATAGAGACCTACTGACGCTTGTGAATGTGCAGTTGCACATCCGTTCAGAGATTAATTTTTGTTTTTTTTTTGCTTGCAATTTAAAAGTACATATGGTGTAGTAGTAGATATGGTGAAACAAAAAAAATGGATTTTTTTAACTTCTCCTAGAAGTTTGTAAGAAATGTGTTACTCTTTTACGCAAAAACTATAAGCTAGTCTATAATAAATTCATCTTTTCTATTACAAATTTACTGCCTGTCCTCGCTATGGTTCGCTCATTAGTAATCGTTTGACCAGTTTCTTCGCGCACATTTGTGCTAAACGACAGTCGTGTGACAGCTTAGACATCTTAGATATCTGACCCCACAACCCCGGGCAGACTGTGTTGTTCGAAACACGCTGACCATTCATCTTGTGTGGGTAGCTTATCCTTTAGCTGCCGTCTACGACAGCTAGATAAGTCAGGATATTAGCACTGTATGGCAAATATACCTAATAATGTAGTTTGGAGAAATCATGTTTAAAATTAGTTTTACTGTGACCTATACCAGAGTCTTTAACTATCATTGCTGTTGTGTTTTCTTACTTTTCTTTTGAATCATCAATCTCACAAATATCTACGGTACGTGTGCAGATGTTTCATTAATTAACCGTTAGACCGCTAAAATAAAAAGTGCCAAACCAAAAGATAGAATATTTTAAGGTCATTGCTCTTTAGGGAACAGGATCTAGAATATCATACTCAACAGAGTACACCCGCTCTAGAACACTAGAGCGGTTGAAGTGGATGACGATGACAGCTTTTCACTGTTCTTGATACTAAAGAGCATATTACTATTCATGTTCGTAAAAGCCACATTTTGCGACACACTCCATGTTAGTGAAAACCCTTGCGCCCACTCGGAAGTTTGCCACACAAATTAAATGCTCCCAAAAACAAACTTGTTGGCAACTGTAGCCCAACTCTACAGTCCGTATCAAACTGGTCTCTCGAACTTGTTTTGCAACTAAAGCTAACGCCGAAACTGCAACTAGTCTACAATTAAAACGGGAACATATCCCGGGTCGGTTCGAGACCGTTACCAACCAAGGTCGCAAAACTTGTTCAAGGTCACCCTTGCAGAGATAGGTCTGTAGGGTGACTACTGTATAGGTTTTAAAGGATATAAGAGTGTTCTTTGTGAGGAACTCAATCTGGATTTATTTTGTGATGGATTCGATCTGGTTTCTTTTATAAATGGTGAATTCGAGGGAATTTCTCACGAGGGCAGGATCTACTGAATGCCGCTCTAACGTTTCTTACTGTTCTACTTTTGCTTCATTTACGTGTATGTGTCCGTGGTTCTAGAGAATGTATGTTTTTAGGGTTCCGTACCCAAAGGGTAAAAACGGGACCCTATTACTATGACTTCGCGATCCGTCTGTCTGTCTGTCTTTCCGTCTGTCACCTGGCTGTATCTCATGAACCGTGATAGCTAGACAAATGAAATTGTCACAGATGATGTATTTCTGTTGCCGCTATAACAACAAATACTAAAAACAGTATAAAATAAATATTTAAGGGGGGCTCCCATACAACAAACGTGATATTTTTGCCGTTTTTTGCTCGATATTATAACGGCAACAGGTAGACGCACAGATTGTTTAGTTGTATATTTACTTCAAAAAATAATTATTATTAAATTAAAATAAAATAAATTATTGGGCTCCCATACAACAAACGTGATTTTTTGGCCATTTTTTTGCTCGATATTTATAACGGCGGTTTATTTACAACAAACATGATTTTTTTGCAGTGTTTTGCGATAATGATACGGAACCCTTCGTGTGCGAGCCCGACTCGCACTTGGCCGGTTTTTTATTAGTGATAACGATTGTCACGTTCAAAATGTATCGGAAATTTTGGACTTTTTAACAATTATTAACACTGGTAAAATGTCGCATTGTCTGGGCCAGACTGTTATTGGTTGCGACTACGCTCCTGACACTTTTGAACGACTACGTCTATAGGATCAGTGGTTTGGTCTTCTTAGGCATCTGTCGTATAAATGCCATTTTTAACCATCTCATTACTCACCAAACAATCTGTGTAGACGTTTTATTGTTAATAGTCTATTAATGCTTTCTCATATACCCAGAAATAAGAGTCTTCCTGTCTCAGATTACAATTCCAGTTAATTTACTCAAGATTAAGTCATTATTTGAACTCGTAAAGAGTTTGATAAAGCGAGAGAGCAGACATAAAGTTTCAAATTGCTTTAGTCAGGTTTATCACCTACTCATTGATGCTTGTGAAGAGGAAATATAAAACAACAGGCCACAACGACAACCGGTAATTGAAAGAGAATAATTAAAACTTAATAATAAAGATGGAGACTGACTTGCAACGTTTGTTTGTAAAGTATGATTCGAGGCGAACTTGGTTACAAGACGCCAAAGGACGCGGCGAACGCTCGCTTCGAGCACAGTACAGGAATGAAAAAAAATGTGTAATCGCGTTTACTCCTTTTGCGATAAATATAAAATATTTAACGAATGCCAAAACGGCTTTCGCAGAAACCGATCTACCGTCCTAGCAATTTACAAATACATACAGGAAGCTTTAAATATAATAAATGACAAAAAGTACGCCATAGGTTTACTGTTAGATATGACCAAAGCTTACGATAAAGTGCAATATGACATTCTATTAAATAAATTACAAGGCATAGGGATCCGCGGTAAAGCTCACGAATGGTTTAAATCTTATTTATCAAAAAGAGAACACTAGGTCGAAATAGAATTTTACAATGAAAATACCAAAGAAATACAACATATTCGGTCTAATAGCAAAATAATTAATGCCTCTATTCCCCAAGGGAGTGTAATAGGATGTCTCTTATTCCTTATTTATATAAACGACCTACCAAAAACTATTGAGGGGCCATGCGTTTTGTTTGCCGATGATATTTCGATCCTTACTTCATGCCGAAGCAATGATGGTTTAAGCGAGGACCTAACAACTACACTTAATAAAACAATAACTTGGATGAATGACCATAACCTCGAAATAAATTTCTCTAAAACTAAAATAATACCCTTCCACCCCCGTCAAAAAACCGCATTAGATATAAATTTCACTTACAACGGCAAAACAATAGAAGTCGTTCATGAATATACACTACTTGGCCTGTCTATAGATACAAACATTAATTGGAAATCACATATTGATAAGATAAAATCAAAACTATCCAAATTTGCATATGCCCTTCGTGAAATCAAAAAAACCACTAACCTTAAAACTGCACTTGTTACCTACTATGCCTATGCATATGCGTGGCTCAGTTACGGCGTGATATTATGGGGAAACAGCACAGATGCACCAACACTTTTCACAATGCAAAAAAGACTCATAAGAATCCTAGGAAATATAGAAGATACCGATAGCTGCAAACCTCATTTCCAAGAACAAAAATTACTTACCCTCCCCTGCCTATACATTCTAGAAATGTGCAAATTCGTTCGAAATAACCAACACTTATACACGACAAGAGAAAATATACAATCAAGATACACATTACGCCATAAAAACAGGTTAAACCTACCAAGCTCTAAGCTAAAAATGCACTCAACAAGTACATTAGTAATGTCAATGAAAATATATAATAAATTACCAGAAATAATTAAGGAACAACAAAAATTGAATCCATTCATTAATAAATTAAAACAATTTCTATTAACTAAATGCTATTACAATGTAAATGAATACTTAAATGACAAATTTTAAATTAAACTAATTGCAATCTAATAAATAAATAAATACCTAGTCATATAAAAGCCCTCTTCCTCTCTCCTACTTTTGCAGTGCCCGACAGGGTCCACAATGGTCTAAATTTGTAACCTACCATCTAAGTTAACATGTGGAAGCAATAAATGTATTGAGTATTGAATTACTCGCTGCACTGGTTACTGTAAAACCATCACCTTCATTACAGGCGATTGTCGTCCACTGATGGACATAGGCATCGCCAATGCGTCGCCACACTGATCGGTCTTGTGCGTCTTGAATCCATCGGATTCCCGCAGCCTTAACCAGGTCATCGTTCCAACGAGAGGAAGGCCTTCCAACGCTGCGTCTTCGACTATCCGTTCTGGTTTGGAAATTTTTAGGGCTATGTCGGTAACCCTAGTTCTCTTGCGAATATCTTAATTTCTGAATCGATCACGCAAGGAAAACCCGAGGATATTCCTCTCCATTGCCTTTTGGGTGACATAAAGTTTTCTGATGAGCCTCATTGTGTACATACGTTTTGGTTCTGTATGTCATCACTGGCAACACACATTGATCATAGACTTTCGTCTTGTGACACTGCGGTAAGTTGGACGAGAAGTTTGTAATGCGTTTCAAAGGAGTTTACGAAAAAGGCGACAGTCAAGAGGAAGATCCGGCTCTTGCATCGAACGACTTGACTCGCTGCACTGAATACTATAACGTGTTACAAAAACTCGATACGTTACAAACAACCGTTGCATTGCAAGTTAGTCTCCGCCTTAAAGCGCCAACAAGTTTGTAACCAAAATTAATTTCCATGAAGTAATTTGCATCGTAAACCTAACTGTAAATAGAGGTCAATTTACTTTGATTAACACTCAAAATTCTTGTCCAGTTTTAATGTGATGTCATTAAATACAATCATGTTTGTTTAAAAAAACCAGAAATCGTTTTCCTCTGTAGGCACTTACCTAATATTCCGTCATTTTTTCCTTAAGACAAACTTGATTAATATTCATCTCATCAGCTGAATTAGTTAGGCTACTGGTATTACTATACCTTGTCTATCCAATCAAAATCAATCAAAAATAAATTAAAATCATAGATCACATAGAAGAAAATAGAATGAATATAATTATTCAGCAGAAGACTATTAAAAAAAAAAGCGGCCAAGTGCGAGTCGGACTCGCGCACGAAGGGTTCCGTACCATTATCGCAAAAAACACCACCACTTAAATATTTATTTTATTATGCTTTCAGTATTTTTTGTTATAGCGGCAACAGAAATACATCATCTGTGATTCAGTTTCAACTGTCTAGCTATCACGGTTCATGAGATACAGCCTGGTGACAGACGGACAGACAGACAGATGGACCGCGGAGTCTTAGTAATAGGATCCCGTTTTCACCCTTTGGGCACAGAATAAATAATAGTACAAGTACAGAAGACTCACTTCATGCAATAATTCATTGAAATAGAGACTCCTGCTAGTAAGCAACAAAGTGCATTTCAGCTCGCATAAGCGCTCAGTGCCTAACGTGATATTCACCTAAACGTTGCCGCTCTCTTCTAACGCGTATCTCCGTCGCTGTCTGGCGCGGTTTGACTCTGCTCGTAAGGGTTGTCGACTTGCCGCTTTCGCTTACATCCACTATCTACCTACTTGACCGCGTAATCTTTCTCATGTTTGATGCCTATGGTTACACGGTCAAGTTGGTAGATAGACAATGAATATTATAGACCGTCATTTTGTTAGGTACTTAACAAATGAAAACTAGGTTACCTAAACTTCATTTACTATAACATTAGACATTTAAATAAGCCCATTTTACAGCCCGGTCAATCGATTTTGACTTCTATTGCGTTGGTGATACGACAAATGGAAGCTGTAGTAAACAGTTGGTTTTGGTAACAAATTTGTGCTTTTTATATCATCCTTATGTGTACGAGATAGAACACAAAATCGGTTGAACGCACTGTAAAACGAGTTTGTAAAGACGTCTAATGTTATTTCAAATTGAGTATAGGTACCTACCTCTTTGTTTACTCTTTAGTGATATTTTTTGTTAGTTTATTTAAAGTTGGCTTGAAGAACTCTTAGGAAATATTGTTTGTTTGTTCGTTAGGTAAAAGTAAGTACCTAGTTTTATATACAAACGTTAACGTTAACAAGTGCGTACACTTACTCAGGCTATTGGTAAATTCTTAGGCTAAGTAGGTAACTACTTACTTAGGCAATTATAATTTATTTTAAACTGAATCTAAAGCGTTTATTTTTATGTTAACAAAACGGTAACTATTCAATAAAAAAATAAATCAAATTATATTTGTGAACAACACGAAAATCTAAAATATCTAAGTAGGTAGGTACCTAATTATTAGTATTTCACACACCTATTCATTCTTTTAGGAACACCAAAATGCTTAAATTTTTATACAAAAACTCATACTCATTATGCACCTACTACCGATAGTTAGAGTATTTATGTAATGATTTAAATAGGTACAACATAAAAAGCTTTTTTACAAAAAAATACTACCGACTTCCAAATAAGAAAACTAGAAAGTGAAAAATAACTTTATTGTTGGAAGTCGGTGTCTTTGGTAGGTACCAAATTTTAAGTTATGGACACTGACTTCCAACAATAAAGTTATTTTTCACTTTCTAGTTTTCTTATTTGGAAGTCGGTTGTATTTTTTTGTAAAAAAGCTTTTTATTTTTCACTTTTTAGTTGTACCTACCTAATAGGGAAGTAGTTAAGTAAGTACCTATAACGACAGAATAGATTACCCGAATAACATGAAAAATTAATATAACCGGTGAAATGAGAGATCTGTATACCCCTTTCGAGCGTACTGGCGTGATGTTATGTTATGAAATAGTATAAACAATAAACAGACATGCGATTGCAGCAATCCCGAGAGATTTGCCGTTATTTATTGAAGAGTTCTGTTGTATATCTCCGAAGTTCTTTATCAGATCTTCACCAAATTAAAATGGGACCAATTTCGGAATATAATCTTTCAAACAAAAAAAGAATTTTCAAAATCGGTCCACAATTGACGGAGATATCGGTGAAAATACATTAAAAAAAAAACATACATAATGTCGAACATAGAACCTCCTCCTTTTTTTGGTAGTCGGTTAAAAATAGCTTATCTTTCAAAATCTTTCGCACTTTAAAAAAAAAAAAAAACGATTCATTGTTCTTTGCTTTATTTAAACACCCGTAAACATAACAATATCTTTTAAAGGCCTTAGAAGTACGTTTAGAAGTCATTGTTCTTTGCTGCATAAATCATAGAATTAATAACGTGGCTAACGTGCGAGCCGAGCGGTAAGCGGCAACCTAACGCGTTATTACCTGTAGAGGGTACCGCCGGCCGATCGTACCTAAACTGCGGAGTGACACCCCCCTGCTTTGGGTGTGGAACCCTAAAAAAAACTACTAGTGACCATAAAAATGCAAGATACAAGGCCTATCTAGTTCGGGGACCACCATCCGTACAAACTGATTGTTTTAATAATTACAGACCAGATAATAAATGTAAAAGCTCTAACTCACTAACAGTGAACAAATAAACTTATTTTGATTCTTACCTAGTTAAGAAAATGATATTCTCTTTCTAATAATTAAGAAAGAATAAAGAAGAATTAGTTTCATAAAGTCATCATTATCATCGGCCTTTCAATATTTCCACTGCTCGGACAAAGGCCTCCTCTCTGTGAGAGGGAGCCGTAATCCACCATGCGGGTTGGTGGATGTCACATGTCTTCGATTTTTTTGCCGTATTTTTGCGATAATGGTACGGAACCCTTCGTGCGCGAGTCCGACTCGCACTTGGCCGGTTTTTTTTAATATTTTTTTTGGAAGTCAATATAACAACATCTTCAGAATGATGTTGGGGCTAACTCCCTTCTTCTTCTTCTTCTTCTTTCCTTTTTCTTTTTTTTTTTTTCTTTCTTTTTTTTCCTTTTTCTTTTTTCCTTTTTCTTTTCTTTTCTTCTTCTTTTTCTTCTTGTAGTGCTACGGGGATGTTTGTGCTGTATCGCACTGATGGTTTTGATGCCGACATCCGCAAGAAAACTGTATCCCTGATCTGCAGAATGTGTGGAAGCTGCAACGGAATTCTGAAGACTTTTGTTGATAGGATTTCCTCTCCGCTATGGAGATCCTTTATTAGGCAGGTAATTTGAATGTGTTTTTATATTTTATGTAATTGTATATTTATTTTTTATTTAATCGAACTGTATGGATTAAATTATCCGAAATAAATTAATTTGAATTGAAACCATACCAACTATTTATCGGAATATTGTTTGCCAGGAAGGAAGTCTAATAATTGTGGCTTGTAAACTCTGACTAAACTAAGGTCGGTAGGACAAATAATAAAACATATATTTTTCGAAACATATTGTGTGCTGTATATATTACTAACAAGCATAGTCACACTACCTAACTTACAGCAGTGACTAAATGTTTTACCCTCAACTTGACATTACCGAACTGTATTTAATATTATTATAACTAGGCTATCCTGTCCCACTGTTGGACAAAGCCCACCTTCTATTCATTCCATTCCTCCAATTACTTAGGAATCCAACTCATCCCGCAGTCTGTCTGTCTGTTCGTGGTCTGACGCGGCCACCTAGTGCGATTTCACAATGTCTCATCACAGTAAACAACAAAAAAAGTTAATTATAAAAATCAAAAAACCCGCCTGCTTAAAAAGCGAACTAAAAAGACGTAAACAAGAAGAAAATCATGCTGTGCAGTCGGTGGATACATATTCGCGAGCTGGCTGACCAAAACCAGATGTATCCTCCGACTGCACAGTACGATTTTTTCTTTTTTAGTTCGCTTTTTTTTATTAATTAACTTTTTTTATTTATAACTTAATAGATACTTTTTTTTAATTACAATTTAGTACATTTAAACATATAAGTGTTACATATTTTTGAAATCATCTCTTAAAACCCTTCATTTTGATACCCCACACGATGGGTTTGGAAGAAAAAAAAATTTTAGCCCCCACAATATGGCGCCCAAAAGCCGCCATTTTTCTATTTACCAATTTTAATGTAGCCAGTGACACTCGCAGGTTTAAGACGAATCGATTGACGTAAGATTCATCAAAATCGGCCAACGCGTTTGGTCTCTAGAACGCCACATAGGAACAAACATACATACATACTTACATCCATACATATACTGACAAACACATTACCCTCCTTCGGCAGTTGGGTAAAAACTTTTACACTGTTTCCATTTCTCTGCTAATAAAATAAATCTCTGTTGAAATAACGTATTGCTAATTCCATAGATCAATTACACTCACAATAGTAGTTCAGCGTCTGCTTCCTCCATATTGGAAAGTGCTGTGTTTCAATCGGCATTCATTTGCCGCGCAATTTGTTACTGCGACGGCTACGTGTATTAATCGACTCTTGCGCAGGTTGCGTAGCTTCCGCCATTGACGTGGTAAATAACTTGGGAACTGTTGAAGTATTTTATTTAAAAATAAAATTTTAAAACTTAAAAAAACCCCAAAAATTGTATTTAATGCTAAATAATTTATCTAGTTGTAGACACGCTTCGATCGACAATCTATTGAACACATAAGACTCAAGACATAAGAATCAATAATTATGACCCGATATGCTGCGAAAACACTCCGATTCAAACAGTAAAACGCCCACGACTTTTGAACAGCTGAACCGAATTGCATGAAACATAGATAATAAAACTCGATAAAGTCACCTGCCAAACAAAAGAAACGAAATCGAAACTGGTTCATCCGTTTAAGGTTACACTAGTCAACGGCACGAACTATTTGGCGGCGGAGTTAAAATATTTGCTATCTCATCCGACATCACGCAGGAAAGAGATAGACGCTGTGATGAGCAGTAAGAAGCTAGATCGTGTTCGTATACACACTCATAACGCTGTGTGACGCACACATGCGCAATTTCATTGCAGAGCGCCGACAGCGCGGCGGTGTGTGTGCAAAGATTACTATAATATACTTGTGTGTGGTTGCGGTGGCGCGTATGCAATTCATTGACAACATAAACATAAAAAAATAGATGTTAGAACTTTGGATTATTACTGTGTGTAACGTAATTAGAAGGCACTCAATTTACTTGTTGTTATGCACCTATACTTACCCGCGACTTTGCCAACTTGACAATAAGATCTTTTGCGAAAATGTGAATTTACATAGATATTGTTATTATCGACAAGTAATGTTAGATTTGACTTTTTAATTATTTTTGGCGGCGGCGACGGCAGAGCAGCGCGAGCCGCTTGCGCGCTTATTGAACCTTATGCCCTTAGTTATAAGAATGAAAAGTGTTCGAGCGTCAAGTCGGTAGATTTTACGTTGGCAGAGCGGGCGCCAGGGCTTCGCTGACTGTAGGTATCGTACCAGCGCGTGCGGAAAGCTAGGCTCTATGCGCACGGGTGTAGGTCATGTCTTTATGTTTTTGTATTTTATTGCAGGTTGTGCAAATATTACAATGTGTGTTAAATAGGTATTTACTTAACTTAGCTAGTAAGCTATAACCTACAGGCGCCTCCCCGTAAGTAGGTATTTCATACCAGCCAGAGTCAGGATAACTGCTTTTTCGACAGCGCCACTTTGATGTGAGACTTATTTTCTAGGTAATTAGGTTCATCAAATAAAAATAATGTTATTTTGTATATTGTTTATTGATTGTTTCTTTACAATAGCAGTTTGAAATATTCTCTTTGTTATCACAATACAATATAATAGCTTCGGGTGGCTGAGCCGAGCTTGTGAGTGTCGGCGCGCATAGTAGGTATACAAATAAAAAACTGGCCAAGTGCGAGTCGGACTCGCGCATGAAGGGTTCCGTACCATTATCGCAAAAAACATCACGTTTGTTGTATGGGAGCCCCACTTATATATTAATTTTATTCTGTTTTTAATATTTGTTGTTATAAAGAAATACATCATTTGTGAAAATTTCACCGGTTTAGCTATCACGGTTCATGAGATGCAGCCTGGTGACAGACAGACAGACAGACAGACGGGCCGCGAAATCTCAGTAATAGGGTCCCGTTTTTACCCTTCGGGTACGGAACCCTAAAAAGAATCATCAAAATCGGTTCACATTAAAAAAGTATTGAGGTAAGTAACAAAAAAAATACAGTCAAATTGAGAACCTCCTCCTTTTTGAAGTCGGTTAAAAAATAGCTTCCTTTTGTGTTTGTCCGCCGCTGAAGCCGAGCCGATATCGATATAACAGATAGGTACCTACATAATAATGAACTTTCGATATAAGTAGGCACGACTATCGAAAATCTTAAAATACCTAATCTAATTGGAATCTAATATCCTAATATATACAACAGAACTCTTCAATAAACAACGGCAAATCTCTCGGGATTGCTGCGATCGCAAAACTGTTTATTGGTTAGGCCTTTTGATAACATAACGTCAAGCCGGTACGCTCTAAAGGGGTACGCAGATTTGTACAGTTCACCCTGAAAGATACACTCTCATTGCACCGGTTATGTTAGTTTTATGTTCGGTATTCAGGTAATCTATTCAGGCATAAATTTGGGCATTTTAGGCCCAGATTTTCTCTAATCTGAGATTATAGGTATTATTGAACTTGATCTTTATGTACCACAACTAAAAAAAAAAAAATTACGAAGAAACAAAAACAAGAACACCGACTTCCGAAATTAGTTATTTTTCACTTTGTAGTGTTTTTATTTGGAAGTCGGTAGTATTTTTAAAAAAGATTTTCTAATTATAGATAAAGATAGGCAGTTTGTAATTTTAAAATTTTATAAATGCGCGTGAAATATTAGAATTACAAGTCTGTGTTTATTTAGGTATAAAAGTCAAGTCAAGCGCCCTCATGAATTGTACAAACTAAATTCGATAAAAGATTCAACTTACCCATTGTTACTTGAACTGCTGAAGATCACTTCACCTACGCAACAAGTTCAAATTCAAACGCCATGTTAATCAGTATGAAATCCCACGAACGCCAGGGTCAGTAAAATTTCGGACCAATTCAAAATAATCAACACAACACATAAAGGAATCTTGGAATCCAAAGTTCAAGCCAAGGGTCAATGTTATAAAATATTATACGAATACGTTATCGTCGATATCACAATATCAATAACATACACCGCACGCGCGTAATTACGGTGACGTATATATTGTGCAGCAGACGATTGAGGCCCCTCTGGGGCAGCGGGGCGCGGGCGCCGGGCGGTAGCTAAACTAGTGAGCGTGTGTGTGTGTAGGTGTAAATGCGACGCACGCGCACCCCTCCGCCCCACTGACCGGGGAGGAAATTTGTAGCGAGATGGATGATGATTTAGAACGAAAACGAGCGCGCGAAATTTTATAAACAGACCTTTGGTAGTCTGGATATCATGAAAAAACCACTGAATGTATCTGTTCAAAATAAAATTATTTGCATTGTTGAACAACTAATCTATCCCTGTATGGAGGCCGTTTTTCAATTTTCTTTCTTCTTATGGTACTTATTTGCGCCCAAAGATGCGTTAAAATTGGTGTTGAAATATGGAACTTTCGAAGCTCATAACTTTCAAGCTAATTTTTTTTTGTACTTTTTGCTTCCATACAGGACTAGATAATGATGAGACAAATTGATATAATTTTTTATTTTGAACGTACATCGTCAAACAGTGGAGTAAAACCCAAACTACGTTTGTATGGAAGAATTTTGGACTAGTGCAACCTTAAGAGCTATGATGCCACAGACAAATACACTAACACACAGGTACACAAGTCCATCTTATAGCTAAGTATGTATCTATATTATCTTAATATATATATTTCTTGTGTGCGTGTGTATGTGACTGAACTCCTCCTAAACGACTGGACCGATTTTGATGAAATTTTTTGTGTGTGTTCGTGGAGATTCGAACATGGTTTAGATTTACAAAAAAAAAAAAAATGGAAAATTAGGGTAGGGTAGGGTAGGTAGGGTAAGTAGGGTAGGTAGGGTAGGGTAGGGTAGGGTAGTTAGGGTAGGGTAGGGTAGGTAGGGTAGGGTAGGTAGGGTAAGTAGGGTAGGTAGGGTAGGGTAGGGTAGGTAGGGTAGGGTAGGGTAGGTAGGGTAGGGTAGGTAGGGTAGGGTAGGTAGGGTAGGTAGGGTAGGTAGGGTAGATGCATATTAGGTGTTTTTATGGCAAAACAAAGTTTGCCGGGTCAGCTAGTATCTATGTATAAATGTATGTATCTATCTTTGTAACGGAATCTTTGAACGTGATTTTCACCCCCTTCAAAACATCGCATTGATTTGAAACTTTGCTCACATAACAAGGACCGATAATAATGGAATAATTTAAATAGTTTGTCTTATTATCCTTACCAGGATCTAAAGGATTAAAGAGTGAACTAAAACGTTTGTTGTATGGGAGCCCCCCTTATATATTAATTTTATACTGTTATTAGTGTTTGTTGTTATAGCGGCAACAGGAATACATCATCTGTGAAAATTTCAACTGTCTAACTATCACGGTTCATGAGATACAGCCTGGTGACAGACAGACAGACAGACAGACAGACAGATGGACAGCGAAGTCTCAGTAATAGGGTCCCGTTTTTACCCTTTGGGTACGGAACCCTAAAAAAACATGTGATTAACAAAAAAAAATTTTTTTTTGTAAAAAAGCGTGGAGTGCTTATAAGACATTTTCAAAATGACTACTTACTGCCAATAAAATGTTATAACAATGACATCAAGCAAATGCTTGCAAAGAAGTGTGGGGCGCTTCTTTACAATAAATAATTAAATAATAATAAAAAAAACCGATTTAGAAACCTCTAAAAAGTGAAAAATAAGCCTCGTACTCGCGTCGGGGAACCACCAACTTTACAACAGTTTATTTTATTTACTTAGTTGTTCCACGACGGCGAGTACGAGGCTTATTTTTCACTTTTTAGAGGTTTCTAAATCGGTTTTTTTATTATTATTTAATTTTTATTTCAAGCTTTTTAAACTATATATAATATACCTAGTAGTAGACATGCTTCAATCGACTATCTATCGAAACACGTAATTATGACATGATACATTTCGAAAAAACCTCGATTCAAAGAGTAAAATATGTATTACTTTTGAACGGTTGAACCGATTTCAATCAAACATAGTTAAGAACACTCTCAACAAAGTCACCTTTCAAACAAAAAAAACTAAATTGGTTCATCCGTTTAGGAGCTATGATGCCACAGACAGACACAAGGATACACAGATACACAGCAACACACGTGTAACTTATAACACCCCTCTCATTCCGTCGGGGGATATTTATTTTTCGTTAATAATTTTATTAAGACTTTCGCATAAAAAACAAAATTATATTTCAACCGCTCCGTTAGTCTCGTGTTTGTAACCGCAACTGCTGAGCATAGTGTTCTAGGTTTGTTCCCAGTTAGAGATACATTGGAAAATTCCCCGTTTCAAGCCGGACTTTAGATAGAAAAAGTATCTAAAAATCGTAGCAGGTATGGGTTTATTTCTGAGCATCCATGGAAAAACGGGTGTGTTTATGGGTGTAATTGTCTTATTGTTAAAGACACTTAACTGAGTTATTTTCTTCCATTTTAAACTAGTAAATAACTTGACGGTGCATCCTCAATGCTATTGGAAAGTAATCTATTCGTCCCTGGTTACAATCGGCATTCATTTGGCGCACAATTTGTTACCGCGACAGCTACGCGTATTAATCGACGCACGCGCCGCTTCCTCTATAGAGGCGACGCACAGTGGGGCCAATTGTATCTGTGGAAAAGAAAAAAAATATTACAGTTCAATTTAATTTGTGCGTAAGTCGTTTTTAGGGTTCCGTACCCAAAGGGTAAAAACGGGACCCTATTACTAAGACTTCGCGATCCGTCTGTCTGTCTGCCTGTCTGTCTGTCTGTCCGTCTGTCTGTCCGTCTGTCTCCAGGCTGTATCTCATGAACCGTGATAGCTAGACAGTTGAAATTTTCACAGATGATGTATTTCTGTTGCCGCTATAACAAAAAATACTAAAAACAGTATAAAATAAATATCAAAAGGGGGCTCCCATACAACGAACGTGATATTTTTGCCGTTTTTTGCTCGATATTAATAACGGCAACAGGTAGAAGCTTGAAATATTCACAGAATGTTTAGTTGTATATTTACTTCAAAAATTAATAATTAATAAATTAAAATAAAATAAATTAAGGGGGGCTCCCATACAAACGTGATTTTTATGCAGTGTTTTGCGATAATGGTACGGAACCCTTCGTGTGCGAGTCCGACTCGCACTTGGCCGGTTTGTGCTTTCTATGGTCCTACAAATTTCTGGTGACGAAATGCTGATTTGTGGATTCAGCTTTAATAACGCGATTGGTTTAAGACGACCAGAGGCCCAAGACAAGTGACATTCTACCTCTATTGAAAGCATGGTGATAGCAGAACGGCTAAACGGATCTGGATGAAATTTGGCACAGAGATAGATTATAGTGAATAGCACATAGGATACTTTTTATTCCGGGTAAATTATCCATCGGGCTAATTTTCGACATTCACGCGTGTGAAGCCGCTGGCATGAACTAGTTAAGGTATAAATTAGCAACGTACCTAGTACTTTGATTCGGAATATAAATTTATTCTCTATTAATACTAACATTTTATTTTAAAAAACCACCACGTCACACTAATATTTGCCTCACAGAACTACTTGTAGGTACTTTCTGTTAGTACCTTCATAATTATTGCCTAGGTATGAGTTTCCCACTAACGATTTTCGCAGAATCATGCATTTTATGGCATTTTTCGGATCCAGGAAGATGATAATTTATAGGAATTTATTAACCGGGCGAAAAATAAACTGAACGGGCGAAAAATAACTGGGCGACTAATTAGTAAGTAACTATATATTTATCCAGTTAGAGTAATACCTTTTAGGAAGTTTTTATGAGCTGCGGTAATAATATTGTTACATAATTTAATTGTATTTGGGGGTTCTATTTTAGCATATTATTCTTTGGAAATTAGCAGAACAACCGACGTGGCGATATCGCTGTGCAGCGCAGGAGTTCGGGTGTATTCGTGTTTTTAACGAATTAGTCCAAGAGCGAGCGAAGCGATCTCGGGCACTTAGGGCATCCCGACACGGATAGGTTAGGGTCGAAGGAGATGCTGGGAGCTGAAGTGAGCGAGCAAAGCGAGTGAACTTACAACTATGGACCCTGCAAACAGAAATAGGAGCCCCGCGCAGCGGAGCTGTGTCGACAATTTTATATTTTGAAGTCACTGTTTTAAACATATTGACACCTTTTTTAAATACTATCCATAATTTATAGGAAACAAAAATTGTTTGTCATATAATTATTAACTAAGTACTTCTTTTATTTACAAGTACAAAGGCATCTCTAGCTGCTATATGACCATTGTACTTTGTCAAAATACTACCATTGGACTTGTGTTCATCTGTACGATGCTGCGATTCGTGTGTAGCCATTTTCATTCAGCCGGAAAATGAAGTGCTGATTTTTAGGATTCCGTGCCCAAAGGGTAAAATCGGGACCCTATTACTAAGACTCCGTAGTCCATTTGTCTATCTGTGTGTCACCAGGCTATATCTCATGAACCCTGATAGCTAGACAGTTGAAATTATCACAGATGATGTATTTCTGTTGCCGCTATAACAACAAATTCTAAAAACATAATAAAATAAATATTTAAGTGGGCTCCAAACAACAAAAAACCGGCCAAGTGCGAGTCGGACTCGCACACGAAGGGTTCCGTACCATTATCGCAAAACACTGCAAAAAAATCACGTTTGTTGTATGGGAGCCCCCCTTAATTTATTTTATTTTAATTTAATTATTATTATTTTTTGAAGAGAATATACAACAAAATATTCTGTGAATATTTCAAGCGTCTACCTGTTGCCGTTATTAATATCGAGCAAAAGACGGCAAAAATATCACGTTTGTTGTATGGGAGCCCCCCTTAAATATTAATTTTATACTGTTTTTAGTATTTGTTGTTATAGCGGCAACAGGAATACAACATCTGTGAAAATTTCAACTGTCTAACTATCACGGTTCATTAGATACAGCCTGGTGACAGACAGACAGACAGACAGACAGACAGACAGACGGACAGCGAAGTCTCAGTAATAGGGTCCCGTTTTTACCCTTTGGGTACGGAACCCTAAAAAACACGTGATTTTTTTGCTATAATGGTGCGGACCCTTCGTGCGCGAGTCCTACTCGCACTTGGCCGGTTTTATATATATTTTTTTGTAATTGAAACGCAATTTCTAGAAAAAAAAAAAAACTTTCTAAGAAAATGCGTTTTCTTTCTCCTACCTTTAGTGTGCGTTCCACCTACTTTAGCAGAGGCACTTAGTTTACTCCGACAATATAGGTTATTGAATACAGTATTGTTGCTGACGTCACAGCCACCATAGAAAACAGTGCTCAATAGCGCAAGGGAAATTGTTTTCACACGACGACATACAGTGCTACATTGTATGTGTTGCGGTATAAGTTGGAAAGATGTATAATATGTAGAATTACTAGTATACTAAAAGAAAACAGTGCTCAATAGCGCAAAGGAAATTGTTTTCACACGACGACATACAGTGCTACATTGTATGTGTTGCGGTATAAGTTGGAAAGATGTATAATGTGTGGTATTACTAGTATACTAAAAGAAAACAGTGCTCAATAGCGCAAGGGAACTGTTTTGACACGACAACATGTTGTATGTGTTGCGGTTCAAGTTGGAAATATTGATAATGTGTGGTCTTACTAGTATACTAAAAGTAAACAGAGAGCAAAAGTGAGGGAATGGGTCTTACTAGTAGCCGAAACAGTCAGCATTAAATTAAATCAGTACATTTCTAAACACTTCTTGCACAAGATGTCTTTAAAAGACGAGAGACGAGTGTTTGAAAAAACTAACGCATCCTGTGTCATTTGCTAGACTAAAGGATAATACCTCATCCTATGGCTTATCAATACAGCATCAGATATTTTCTCGTACCAATAGTAAAGCAGAAAAACCAGACCCATTAGAAATAACAAAAGTAGGCTTCATACTATAAGGACACTACACTTTTCCGATTAAAATTTTAGGTATAAAGTGCAAGAGGACTCTCTTTTCTCGTAGATATATATATTTAGTAAACTTTCCTATATTTCCATAATTCACACATTAACTGTAACATATATATGTAATATTCTATGGAACCTGGTTGCAAGATAGTAGCAATATATCAAGAGAAGAGCTTCTTGACTGGTAAAATATGAATATACTCGTATGAAGTTGACAGTCCGAACTTGGGAGCAAAGAGCTAAGGTTAAAATGATTGTGTGAAGTATATGACCTTCTGGATTTACAGAAAGGTCTGTTGGTACACACATCACATCAGCCTATTAATGTTCCCACTGCTGGGACACAGGCCTCCTCTCTGTGAGAAGGGATGGGCCGTAATCCACCACGCGGGCCTAGTGCGGGTTGGTGGATGTCACATGTCTGCGAATTTTTGTTTCTAGGACATGCCGGTTTCCTCACGATGTTTTCCTTCACCGTTTTTGAGAACAGTGGTGATGAAATAATTTACACAAAGTGAAGCGCCAGCCTGGGTTCGAACCCACGATCTACAACTTGTAAGTCACGGCCGATACCACTGGGCCACCACTGCTCTCCGTGTTTGTGTTTGTCTCTGTGTTGGTACAGAGTTTTATATTATAGATAGACCCGCGTCTGACCACTACCCGTCATCAGGTAAGTGATGATGTCGTCAACGATGGAACACGCTTGGCTAGAAGCAACCTATTCACTTTAGACTTTAAGCCACTAGTAAATAGGTTACTTCTAGACCCTTAGGTTATAGCTATCAGCTACTCGGCATATAAGTGTGTGTTATGTTAAAATAAAATAAATAAACAAAGAATGGTATCCAGTATTCATTGTATGGTTTATGTATGACTAATTAGTTAATGATTAAAGATTGATTAATTATACTTTTTGGTTCAAGTCGGATCAATGACTTTATTTTTTTTGTTATCTGGCGGAAAGTTTAGTAAAAATATCTTAGAAAAATACAATGAATGACGGTTTCTGTTACAATACCGCACGATTCTTTGTTTTTTAAACACGAAAAACCACATAATTCGTCCGTTTACACAAACCTCGAAAATATAACTACCGATGAGGTTATTATATTTCCGCCGCTTGAGGTTCTCTGCAGCCGCAGCGGCAGCGCCAGCACAGCACGACGAGCTAGGAAGATGGGATGACGCAAGAGTATCGACACAAGTAGCGTCCCGTACTAAAGGCCTACCCATCTTCCATGGAAACAAAGACATCCCGTCCGGTATTTTGCCATCGTAACGTGCCAAGCCATGGGGTTCCAATACGACGTGGTGGACGAGAGCACGTCGGATGATGTCGTTTAAGTTTCCGTGACGCGCTATGCGGGTGAAATAAATAATCGAAATCATCGCGTTTAATGCCCGTGATATATTGTTTTTCAATAATGAAACACGAAAGTTTTAAAGTGAACGTTTCAAAGCCTTTTGGCGATAATATGTGGAGTATGAATTGGATCTACCCCCAGGTAGATGGACCTGAGGCTCCAAATAAGTGGCATTCGATCTCAGCGAACGCTATAGTCAAAATGTAAGGGTGATTTCTCGATCACGTGATTTTTCGATATCGCTTGTCAATTCCCTTACAATTTTGCCTTTTCGACAATCGTTATCGCCACGATTTCGATAATTAATAGAATTTCACTTGTTAAGGGCCTGTGGGACAGATTGTATGCGGAATTCAGAGGACCGGGTATTATGATTTAGCTTGGGAGAGGCCAGCACTGGGCTGCAATAGATTGATTTTAATTACATGCTTTTAATTATGTGAAAGAAAAGGGAATCAGTGATAGCGTGACAGGGGACAGGACGGTATGGAAGACGAAAACGTGCTGCGCCGACCCCAAGTAACATGGAATAAGGGCTGAAAGATGATGATGATGGATATTATTTTGATGTCTCTATTAATGGCTTTGCTCATTTGTCAAGCTTTGATCAGACACCTGCAGCTGTAAGTTTCGCTTTCTATATTTAATAATAGAGTACTTCTAAAAAAAGAGAGTACTTCTAAATATGCTGTACAGACTAGTTCATTATTGAAAATGTCTAGGCTTCTTAAAATAAAAACTGGAACTAGATGAAATATCTTGAGGATTTTTTTTTGCCAGGCATCATTGCAATACAGCATTCAAATAATAAAACTTGAGTAGTTTTCACCATTGTCAATGTTTTTACAAGCTTTTATTTAACTTGCTATGTATGTAAGTGTCGGGTCAAATCTTGCAACTGAATTTTAAAGCAGTTATCCTCCACCGATTAAGATGAAATTTTGCATACACGTTTGGTTTGGATGACAATGTATGCTTAGATAAATGACATCATTCTAAATCCAATATGGCGGACGGCCCAACATTGAAGAGTGCACAAAAAAAAAACTAGTCCACCTAGTTTTTTTTTTGTGCACTACCATAATATGGGTATCAAATGAAAGGGTTTTCTGAGAAGAATACGAAAAAAACTTGTTAAAAAAAAACACATTGTGTGGGAGAACCGGAAGCATAATTACCTTACCACACCTAATTTTGTCTTGTAACTAGTAACTAGTCACCATACCTTGATCAAGCAGTCGTAATAAACTGTTTGCTCACAAAACAACACATGTTTGGCATCATCAAGTAATGTTTCAACTAAGTTTAACATACGCACATGAAATTTTACACTTAGCGGTTTTAGTGCATCGTGGGTGTATTCAAATATGTTGGGAGCGGCTGTGACGTGAGAAGTGCCTTGTGAATGTGTTGAGGCAAAAGATTTGTCATTTTTAGGGTTCCGTACCTCAAAAGAGGAAAGAAAGGAACTCTTATAGGCTCACTTTGTTGTCCGTCTGTCTGTCAATAACTTTTATCTCAGGAACGCGTAGAGGTATCGAGTTGAAATGAATATAGTATACTGAATTTTGCAACCCCTTGCAGCTGCGAAAAAATCAAACTTCTAGATTAACGGAATCAAATGATACAGCCGTTAATGACGCATATTTTATACTCGCAAGGGAATCAAAATCTACAGGGCACTTCCCGTTGACCTAGAATCATGAAATTTGGCAAGAAGCAATGTCTTGTAGCACAGTTAAATGGAAAATAACCGAAAACCGTAAACTTTTATCTACATTAATCAATCTTGAGGTCGTGGTTTCAAATCCGGGCAAGTAACAATGTGACTTTTTCAATTCATATATACTTTCTAAGTTTGTCTTGGACATCGCTGACAACATTGAAGGCAAAACATCGTGAGGAAACCTGGACTTATCAGTGAGTTTGTAATAAGATTGTGCTCCATTGGTATAATTTCTGCAACGCGTTCGAGTGCGACGATAAACTAATAAAAAAAAATTAAAAAAAACAGATTCTGTTAAGAATCTGCATATAAGTTATTATTTGCAGTTGGTAAACTGACCGCGACTTATGTCAATGTATGAGGACTACAGTTTTGCAATGGCAAAGTTAATTTTGTCCCTCAATTCTGTTTATCTTACCGAGCAATGTTCGGTGCCCTCATAGTTAATGAACTTCAGCAATGTTATTTAATTATATTGATGAATGTCTGTGTGAATGCTGTTTGTACGTAACCGAGCAAGTCCGTAACACAGTGCGCGAGTCCGTCTCGTACTTGGCCAGATTTTTCAAGTCTTTTTCCTATTATTTTGGGATGATATTGACTTCCAACCTAACTGGGTGCAGCTGATTACCAGTATTTTACATGGAGGGACTGCCTATTGTCCACCACTCAGTAACTGGGTAACACGATACCTCTTACCAATATTTATAGGTTACAGAATTTCAGGGGTCCGACTAATGTAACGACTGTAGACAACCGGGTCCAACAGTTTAGCGTGGTTTTCGAGGTACGGACGGGTCCAAGACCCTACCAAGGTATGTAAAGAATTAATAGTGAATTACACTACTTTGGCAGCTGTTGCTTACGCCACATCCATTTACTTGCTTCGCCACGAGCTCTTCTTACACTTAGCGGTTTAGTGCATCGCGGGCGTATTTAAATATGTTGGGAGCGGCCGTGAAATGTGAAGTACCTTGTGAATGTGTTGAAGCGAGAGATTTGTCTTTGTTCACATCTACTTTTGAAAAGCTATAACTTTCCATAAGTAGCAAAAGAACTACTAATGTTACGTTAAAACCTTATTCATTTTTTCAATAGGATATGATGTAAAATAAAAAGACGGTAAAGAGTACATTCTGAGTGCCTATCCAACAATTTGCCGCCACTTTTGCATGCTTGCTTAAATAAAATGGCATGAAAAAAAAACCGCCAATAAAATGGCTGTTTTAGGTCGAAATGACCACCTACCACCATACCTACTCGACTTTCCAGTTTTTCTCTAATGCATCGGCAAACTGTTTGGCAGAAGTAACCTGTTTCAGTGGATTAGGTGGATTAGCCGTGGTCTTCCTGGAAATCACAAAAAGCCATTCACTGAAAATATGATAATATTTCAGATAGCTCACTTCCATCAAAATCCTTTTCGATAGGCTTCATCACCATACTTTCAGGCAAAGACGTTCGAAGTCATCCCTTTATGTGAACCGATTACCTGGCGAAGGCTACGGGATCCGCTAGATACGAGAACCTTTCGATGTGGCAACACTTGGGGCAGGCCTATATATATGTATGACGGCGGGAGCGTGAGCGTAGCGATATCATGGACATCTTCTTCTCTTGGTGTAGGTTCCATGATGTAGGGTTACTCGGGTAAACCAGTAAAACTTAGGTTGAAGCACAAATCACAGTATTGTTTATTCGGTGATATTTACAGTCAAAGAACAAAGGATCGTATTGTACGATGAACCGATAATCCCGGTCTTATGATCTCAACAATCTGGCGTTCACTGCTGAAGTGCCGACCGATTTTATCCACGCATAGCGTCACATTTTTTATGTGCCCTGCCACGGTGTTCATCGAACAACCAATTAGAGTAAAGTTCTACAAAATCTACTAGATGTAATGTGGCTATCTGGAATCGCTTGTGACGACACGGCCAAAGCTGACATTCACACGTCCCTGTGTGTATCTGTAACAAATTTCTCATTTAAAGCAACCTCTTGCTCGGTCTAACCTGACCATAAGGTAAACATAATAAAATTTCGAAAGATACCTCACAAGTAAACATAATCAGAATAAACATCAGTTACTGAACAATAAGCAAACACACAACACTAATATGACCTGATTGCTCGGCAGCGTGGTCTCATCGAGACCCAAACAGTGGCCAACTGACCCAAACAGGGGTCAGCAGACCCAAACAGTGGTCAACAGACCCAAATAGTGGTCAACAGACCCAAACAGTGGTCAACAGACCCAAACAGTGGTCAACAGACCCATATAGTGGTCAACAGACCCAAACAGTGGTCAACAGACCCAAACAGTGGTCAAAAGACCCAAACCCTACGTCTAGTCGCGCATTGCGCCCTGAACGACTCACAAAGTCGCAGTTACAGACGACTAGATGTACAGTTTATAAAGGAAAGACAGTGGTCAAAAGACCCAAACCCTACGTCTAGTCGCGCATTGCGCCCTGAACGACTCACAAAGTCGCAGTTACAGACGACTAGATGTACAGTTTATAAAGGAAAGGGGTAGGTGGTTACCTAGTCATTTTAGTGTGTGTCATACTCAAACAATAGCAGAAGTGTTTTCACTTTCATTATCTGTAGTTTCTATTTCAAAATTCAGTTCAGATGGAACTACACATTGAGGCATCTTTCTTAGGCGATCGTGGGCATACTTATAAGTTCTGTTACTGGTCAATGATTTCAAAGTGTAACGATCACCTTCTAGTACATCAGTTATTTGAAACGGACCTTCATATTTCGGATCTAATTTTGTTTGGTTTCGCTCTTCATTTTGAATAAGAACCATGTCACCGATATTAACTTTGACTAATTTAGCCTTGTTACTGTTAAAACGAGATTTATCGTAATGTGAACTTCGATCGATGTTGTGGGCTGCGTGCTTTCTCATTTCAGAAATATCTATTTCAACTTCAGTATCGTCAGCAATCAAATGGAATCAAAATTTAGTGGTCTCGCTACGCAACCGATCATAAGTTCTAGGGGGCTCGACTTTATCACTCTATTTACAGTGCAATTAAACGCTAGCTGAACCTCGTCAAGAGCTTCCTGCCACGACCTATGCGATGTTTTACTGCAGTTAGCATGCTCTTTAGTGTGCTCATCAAGCCGTTTGCTCGATTAGAACCTGTCGCGATTAAATGTAGGTGAATGCTATGCGAGCTACAGTATTCTTTAAATTCTTTACTAGCAAATCAACGACCTTGGTTCGCTATTACGCGTGAGATTGTACCAAAGAGAGCGACACTAGATTTAAGCGCCTTAACGACACTAGCGGTGTCGATACGAAGCGTTAAGATAAAAAAGCACATATTTTATAAATGCGTCTATTAAAACTATCACGTATTCCTTTTGATCGTTTTTACCACTTAATTTGCACGTAATATCGGCATGAACTGTATGCCAGGGGCCAGTAATTTTGGGTATAGAGCTCTGCTTGAATACGTCTGGAATGAGATTTTGAAACCTTGCCCGTGTAGCAATTGTCTACGAATTTACGTACGTACTTAGCCATACCGTCAAATCAGTAATGTTCAAACATCTTCTCTAATGTTTTATCCGCGCCAAGATGCATTATCGACTCATGTACTTGATTTATAACGGACCATCGAAAATTTCATAATCAAAATTTAAAAAAAACATGCATCGCTGATCTATGCACATACGGTTGAAGTGCTTCCCGCACATTATTCAGTAGAAAAGGTTCGATCAACAATTTCAATTAATCAATCTGTTTCTATTTGCTGAGATAAATTTTATAGACAGTGTATACTTGACTCATAAATCTCTCAGTAACCTACCTGTAGTACCTATCTGTTAATCAACACAGACCAGAATCGTACCAACGATTGTTTCAACTTTTACTGATATCTGCACACTGCAGACCAGAGTCGCACTAACGACTACAAAATCAGTTACCACACATGAGGCATTCTGTGTGTACCAACGACCCCTTGTAAGCCCATCACCTTGTATTACTAGCTTTCAGCTAATAGGAAACTTATTCAGTACTTGCTTTATACTAAGTATGTCTTAAACTGAGAAATAAGCATCGCTTCACCAGAGAACATTCGACTTCATTGTCGAACGAATATGGCAGCGACTCACCGAGTTATCCAATGCTCTTGATCTCACAGAGGTTAGTTTGACGTTCGGCTACCGCCTGCGAACTGCTGATCGCAACTGGCGAACCGCTGACCGCAGCCCGCGAACCGCCGAGGCGCCCATTCAGCCCGCGAACTGTTGACCACAGCCCGCAAACCGCTGCCGTCGCGTCTGTCTTGACCTCTCAGATGTTGCGTGACCTTCGCATTCAGTATGCGAACCGCTAACCCGCTGCTGGCTTCAGTGCGGCGCAAACTGTTATCTGAAAATTGAAAAATACTACGAGAGTATATGTCCACTAGGCTACCATAACCATACACAGCTTAGATGGAAAATAACCGGTTCAGATTAAATTGCAAAATGCGAACGTGAGTGCGGTGCCCCTCTCCAAAACATGAGTATACCCCAAGTACACTGCACATGTACTATAAAGAATCCAATGAATACTACTGACAATGCTTATACCACACTAGGAATTTTGCCCTTATCACAAGCAAACTCAAGGCGTTACCCGTTTCAATAAACAACTATGGTTTTATATCTTAACACCATTGAACTAAGGATCAATTTCCTTTAAAACTCAAATCGTTCCATTTTGTTGCACCATGGTGCAATTTTAAGCTAACGCCATGAGCTGACGCAGTGAACTGCGCTTGAGTTACTGGGTTAACGTCAAGAATTTCGCTGAGTTACTCATGAGTGTACTATGCCAAATCGAATGCCAAACTCACATACAGAAAGAGCCAGAATTGGAGCAACTATCTGTATGCCATACAAATATTTACTCCGTCCGGGAATCGAAACCGCGACACGCAGCACAGCAGCCGATCGCTAAACCACTGCGCTATCCATGTTGTCTAATTACCTTGGAATTGTCGTGACCCCATCTACTAGACCCAAATTATCTAAAATTTATCATTTGGAATTATCATAATTCCCAGAATGAAGTATAAGCTGCCTTTTTTTTTTGTTTGTTACTATACCGCTTTAACGTACAAACAAAAATAGCCCTTAACAGACACTACATAGAGCGTATAATTCCAATGATGTTAACATCTATGAGGCCCCACTTACCGACATCTAAGAGGACCCTCTTACCGAGAGTGAGTTACTTATGTCAGTAATGTAAACAATAATGGCCCTTAAATAGCACAACATAGATCCTATAATTCAACCATGATTGTTAACATGAGAATGTGACGTCATTAATGTAAACAAAACAAGAATTTTGAATAGGGATTTTTTTTTTACTGAGTCATATCAAAATGAAAACGACTCACCAGATACACATCACATCCAAAGACACATACTTGTTCACTCTTGACCTGGCCAGCTGCTATGTTTCGCTAGCGTCCTTACTGCTCCGTTATCTGCGACATGTACTTATGTCGCATGTCGTAGAGACGCAAAGCCGCAGATACAAACGCAGAGACGCGAATCCCTTCAGCGCCTTACTTATTGTTAAAACAAGCTGGCATACTTCTCAGATTACAGTATACTTCAACTGAATTCCTGCTAAAACAATTCGACGGTGGCACAATATGTTCAGTCATTGAACTCTAATTTTGAAATCCACGGTATTTGCTGAGTTCTTTGTGCATTAATTTGTTGCATTTTAAAACGAATCACCACTGATTCTAATTATCACTTTCATTAAATGTTTGCATTTGAAAAAATAAACCGGCACTGATTTTCACACACACAAGTTCACACAACATTATTTCGTCATACCAGTATGCGATACTTGAGAAAGCCATAATTCATCGCCTTCTTCCATGGGATTTTTTGCTAGGCAAATGTTCACCGTAGAGCTCCGGGTTAAAGCTGGCGTCGATGTAGGTCCTTGCATGGCATCTATCATGCGTATGGCAATTTTTTTGCTCGTGAAGCAGTTGCCAATACATACCGGAGGAAGGTACCCGAGTTGATCTCACTTCTGATGACGGCGGGAGCGTGAGCGTAGCGATATCATGGACATCTTCTTCTCTTGGTGTAGGTTCCATGATGTAGGGTTACTCGGGTAAACCAGTAAAACTTAGGTTGAAGCACAAATCACAGTATTGTTTATTCGGTGATATTTACAGTCAAAGAACAAAGGATCGTATTGTACGATGAACCGATAATCCCGGTCTTATGATCTCAACAATCTGGCGTTCACTGCTGAAGTGCCGACCGATTTTATCCACGCATAGCGTCACATTTTTTAAGTGCCCTGCCACGGTGTTCATCGAACAACCAATTAGAGTAAAGTTTTACAGGTTGACAAACATTATGAAATACATTAAACAAACCAATAAGAGTGAAGTTAACAGGTTGACAACATTATGAAATCTACTAGATGTAATGTGGCTATCTGGAATCGCTTGTGACGACATGTAAATAAAATTTAATTTTGTTATCGATGATTCTGTAAAGGTTACCATTTATTTTAGTTGAATATGTACATACTTAAACACTAAACTATACAAAATTATACTTAAACTAACTACTTACACTACATACAAAAGAAAGGTACACTTAGGCGTCGAAGTACTCCTCCACATCTCTGTCATCCGGGGACGTGCCCAGAAGACTGGCAGCATTGCCATGTTGAATGGCAATGCTGATTCTCTGCGCAAAGAAAGATCCAGCCCTCTGGTCACGCACAGTGTCGATCAGTCGGCGAGAGATCTCCTTAAAAAGGAGAAGTGCACTCGGGCCCCATGACCCGAGCGTTTCGACCCCAAACGGCTCAAAACTGTAAACACCAATTAGGTTACAGTATTTGCGCCGCTTGAGGGCCTCAGCAGCCGCAGCAGCAGCGCCAGCACAGCCCGCCGAACTAGGAACATGAGATGGCGCAAGGGTCTCGACACAGGTTGCGTCCCACACCACCTTCCACGGCACCTATGTCATGCCATCTGGTCTCTTCCCAACGTCACGTACCAAATCGTTAGGTTCTAATACAGCTAGTACGCTGGCGGTGATAAGGGCTCGACGAATAATGACATTGATGCTGGCGTGCCGTGCTATGCGTCCTGCGCTCTTGCAACAAGACAGGCCATGGTGATCAAGGCTGCCGACAGCTTCACCACATTGGCACCGATGTGGAGCAACACAAGGTGCGCCTAAGCGTAGACAGGTTGCGAGCCGAAACGAAGAGTCATCCATCATAGTGCCTATGGTGGATGACGGGAGTGTTTGAAGCCACAAACACGATTCCCATTCTGTAAAGCGTGTTATGTATTACCATCTTACTAAATAATGGCACGTGTGACTTCAGAACTCAAACAAAATCCGACACATAGTTCACCGCAAACATTTCGCAAATCTGTAAAAGGAATACTAAGTCATCCTATGGACTGAGTAAATTCGTTAAAACTAATCAACGTATTATCACCTTCACGCTTCTTTTAAGGCTTTTGTAATAGAAACTCAAATATATAATGAAGAGTTTATTTTTTCAATTAAGTACTGTCGACTTTTATGGACAGTACTGTGTTACGATCTACCTTTATATTTTGATGATTGATTATTTACACTGGCTATGACCTTGGACCAGTGTGTTTTGCCAGTTATGACATATGGCTCTGAGACGTGATCGCTCACAATGGGCCTCATCAAAAAGCTTCAGTCAACCAAAGGGCAATGGAGAGGGCCATGCTCGGAGTATCCTTGCGTGATCGAATCAGAAATGTAGAGATCCGCAAGAGAACCAGGGTTACCGACATAGCCCGAAAAATTGTTCTGGAGTGGCGACCGCGACCCGGAAGACGTTGCGTTGGAATGCCTCCCACTAGGTAGACCGATGACCTGGTGAAGGTAGCGGGGATCCGCTGGATGCGGGACGCACGGGACCGGTCAATGTGGCGACGCTTGGGGGAGGCCTATGTCCAGCAGTGGACGTCTTTCGGCTGATTTGATGATGATCATGACCTTGGATCTTTATCTCTACAAGCTTCCACATTCATACTCAAGCCTTTCCTCACGACATATTCCTCATTCCTATACCACAACACACAACGGTCACCGGAGCCTTTTTCAGACTTCCTCCAACATAGTTGTTTTTCTCATCTCTCTTAACATTCTCATCTCAGCTGCATGCAATATGCCTTTACTTTTTGCGTTCCTTATTTTCGCATTCGCACATTCAACCTGTTCCACGAACCCGATAATTTTTATGACTTTTCAGCCAATCCTCATATAACCCTTAAGTACCCTATAAACACACAATAAACACATAAACCAGTGCGTAAAACAAACGGACAGAAGACCACTCCTCTCTCTTTTAGCTAACCGGTGGCGAGTCCAAACAATACGCTGTAACTGTCAGCAATGACCATCGCGACTTTAACGTGCAGAGTGGTAAATTTATGTTTTGTTCTTAATGAAATATGTGGATAATAATTGCTTTGTGTGTTCCTGAGTTTCGTAACGTTAAAAAGGTAATAAAATTAAATGGTAGTGCTTCTGTTAAGCGGGTAATTTCTGGTTAGTCTCGAAGGGGAGGGCCCGTTTATTTATTTATACATAATTGATTGTACACCAAGATAAAAATGATAATACATACGGAAACCTTAAAATAACAACAAACGTACAACAGGCACAGGCGGCCTTATCGCGTTCTGCGATCTCTTCTAGGCAACCTAGAATGAAGAGAGATAGCCTGGACACGATATGGGGTTGCACTTGGTACAGTATAAAATCAAATAATAAGTTACAAACATAGTAGGTAAGCACTAAATATAAAATACTAAAATAGATTCATAAATACATACATACTTATAAATAGACAATGGGGTTGACGTAACCTTGTGGATAAAACCCCCAAATTAATAATAAAGAAAAAATAAAAGTATACAGGCAAGAAAATAATACAACTCCAACAAGAATAAGACTAGAGTGACAGGTAGGGCTCCTTTACCAGTGTTTTAGAGATCGGTAGTGATTGCGGGCGTTTTATTGTCACAGGCAATGCATTCCATAGCTTTGATGAATATAATGGATTGCAACTGAGATGTCTCGTGGTGTTTATTTTTATTTTTCATTATAGATAGGCTCGCGCTTGACCACTATCTCACCTGATGGTAAACGATGATGTGATCGATGGTGTAGCACGCCTGCCTAGAAGTAACCTATTTACTAGCTATATTTCTGTAATGTTTCATCAAAATCAGTTCAGTAGTTTTTGCATGAAAGAGTAACAAACATCCATCCATCCATCATCACACACTTTCACGTTTATAATAGTAGTAAGAAGTAGCAAGATTATTTAATTGATTTGTGAATAAAATAACAAGATGCATAAAATAAAATTAATATTCCACACAAACCATTAAAACTACTCCTGACTGACTAACCGTCGCTCAGTCAGGTAGTCAAGCTGTAAAATTCTGTACGATTACATCGTTGACCTACGACCTGCCTTTATGCCAGGCGTGAAGTCAATTAAACTTAGGCCAATAACTGTGTGGCGCATTCCCAGGGATCATAACCCGTATACAAGTAATAAATGTAAATTAAATAAACCGCAATGGGGAGAAGAACATTCGCATTCATAGACGACCATTAATGTTAACGAGGTAGTAACTGGCTATTGCTTAGAGTGACCAGTAGGTACACCTAGGTACTGCAAACCAAAATGAAATGTTAAGTTGTTATAATACCAGTAATATCTCACTTGTATTATATTGCAGTCAGCCGTCAGCCTCCGAGGCAGCTGAAGCGATCCTCTATTTGAAGACAGGCAAAGAACCAGGACTCGACCTGATAACTGCGGCAATGCTGCAATCCGAATTATCATCTGCCGTCGTCGTTCAGACACCTCCATTTGAAAAGATCTAGACCACTGAAGAGCTTCCGTAGGACTGGAACTTATTAACGGTATTTAATAGTCCCTTATACCGTGCCCAAGAAAGTTGATCTTATTAGTAGCGACAACTGGTGAGGCATCACATTGCTGTCAATTCCCTCTAAAGTCTTTTGCAAAATAATACTGGATAGGCTGTTGAAGGAAAGCTCCCTGCGCAGAACCTCTTCGCGCAGGGAGCGGGCGGGTTGCCGACGTTTCCGTCCTAGCCGCTCATGCACGGATCAGATCAACGCTCTTTGTATAATACTCGAACAGTAGCAGATTGGCAAAGGGAGATTTATCTTCCATTTTCGACTTCGAAAAGGCCTTTGATACATTGAAGTGGTCCAGTATTTGGTCCCGGCTGTTGGACATTGGAGTGCTACCAAAAATAGTCCGCCTATCAGAGAGCATCTACAAGAAATATTCTTGCAAGGTGACTCACGAAGGCCTCATCTCTGCAGAAATCATAGTGTACGCAGGTGTCCGCCAAGACTCGTTCTCGACGGAATCATGGTTTGCATATATGTTAGCAGGTGCCGCGGCATAGAGTGGAGATTGTCCAGCATCTTGGAAGACCTAGACTATGCCGATGATCTAAGTGACCTGCGGCGTGAGGCGGCGAAAACTGGCCTCAAAATTAACATCAGGAAGACCCAGGTGATGCGTACAAGGGTGAAGAATGGTACACCGATGCTAAGTGGTACGAAGGCAGTGGAACGCGTCCACAAATTGTCTTACCTCGTAAGCATCGTGACAGAGACTGGAGGAACTGAAGTGGATATATATCCAGCAATTGACGTCCAGCATTGGACGTCTTTCGGCAGAAATAATTATGAATGGAGCTGAGATTACTGCCATAAATCATGCACAAGTCCAGGCTCCGGAGAGAATTCCACATGGAAAAACGCAATAATACAAAGCCCGAGAATCTAACTCAGGACTAAATGCTCATCAATTGTGCTTGCGACGTAGTGGTCAAATCCACTTTTGATTTCTTAAAAGGTTCTCACGGTGTGTCAAAATCAATGCACACAAAATGAACACATTACAAGTACCTACATAAATATGAAATACACCATTTTCATTCCCACCTGAAACCAGACATTACCTTTTAACTAAGCTTTATATCCTAGCATTAACATTCATGCATTATATAATGGGATAATAAATATGATCATTAGATTTATAAACTTGGGTAATTAAGAGAGGGCATTATCATAATACACGCCTTTCAAATGACTGGTGTTGCTGGGTACGGGGAAATATTATTAGTTGGCTTGTCTTAGTGGAGAGTTTGGGACAAGTGAAAAGCGATAGAGTCCCGTGTAAGGATATGCCTTGCCGATCCCTAATATGACTGTCACCAGTGCAATAAGACGTCACGTTTAGCAAGCTAAGTTTATATTATATTTTAATACTGAGTAATTTTATTTGTAAGCCTGAGACATTAATAAACCTAACGCCCGAATGAGCATTTGTTTCCATCAATCACCTTGACTACACTTCATGGCGACCCTGCCAATCAAGAACGTTAGAAGGAATGAAATCCGAAAATTGGAGAAAACTCAAGAAAGAAGATTTGAAATTCAAGAAAGAAGCTTTAAGAAAGAAGATGGGGAAAACATATTCAAAAGAATAAGTAGTAAAAGCTCAAAACGCAAACGGCGAAGCCAATGCCACCACCAGCCAAGCCAGTAGATCACTGTTCAGTATTGAGAAAATACTTCTGATAATAATACTGTTGCACTTCATTTTATCACCAAAATTTGTCAAAGGAACGTCTTATGACTTAAATCAATACTTTTAGTATCGCCTATCAACCTCATGCAACATCTGCAGATTGATCGAGGAGTCCAGGGATTTTTCCGGCTCATGGAGTCCAGCCAGAGTAAAGCCCAGCCCAACACAGCAGCATAGCCAACAGAAGCATCGAGGGAAAATATTAATTTGCCCTTGATGCTTCTGTTGGCTCTGTACACACTGTACAGTGGGTGTGGTTCTCATACTGCTAGTGATTGCAACACAAGCAAACCACTGCAGTTTTTGAGATCTCTTTGGGCTGTGCTCAGGTCTGTCCTGGGCCACCAGACAAATGATCCGTATGTGATAATTGGTCGGATGACTGTGGTGTATAGTCAGTGGATGAAAATTCCTTGGGAAAATCCCCCAATTCCTGCTATGAAAGGCGCCACGTGGGTTGGAAAATGTCAAACGCTCCCGGTTTGACATTTCAGGTGCTCATTTATCTTGACCGAGCTATATCATACTGAGTGTCATACTTTTTATCCCTAAAAAAATATCGGTTCCTGAGGTGTAAGCCACAGGAGCGAAGCCGCGGGACACATCTAATTTCATTTAAACCTAACCTAATTGGAAATGTCAGAAGCTATATGCCTCATCGCTTCAGCTCATAACATACTGCATAACACACCGGATTCATTTATATAATAACCAAATAATGTTCGCCAATAGGCGTACAAATACATTCTCTATGGTCTGCCGTAATCGTAAATATAATACAACATTAGTAGATAATGAAATATTTCTGTCTGTAGGGCACCGTTGTCATCCGGTCGTTTGTTGAGACATCTTCATAGGTACCTATAAACTTTAAACTGATGTAACCCTTAAGGAATTACCAAACAATATTGGACTCTTTTGAAAAGAGTATCTAAAATAATGAAAGCATCCAATAATTGTTGGCAATAACTAATTATTTAAAGAGAATTTGTCATACTCTTCCATGGGGTCATACCCTTTGCCTTGCCGAATTCACTTACGCAATTAAGCTGTAGGTGGAACGATGACTTGGCGAAGGGCGCGAATCTGCTGGCAGTGAGACGCACAGGACCAGTTGAAGTGGTGGCCCTTGGAAGATGCTTTGTCCAGCAGTGCATTTGAACAAGCATCTCGTGTTGATATGTTTAAAGGCAATTGCATTATTGTTCAACCTTTTATTCAATGCTCGTTATGGTCCTTTCCAACTTCTATGAACTTGCGTAGAAGGTTCCACTGGCTGTTAGTGAAATATACGTCTAGATTACTGCATTAAAAGTTATTCAAATTAACACAGAAAATCAAAGCTGAAATCCTGTTTTACCTATGTATTTATTTGCAGACAAAGGGATAAATCGTTATTAAATACTAGCTTCTGCTAGCGGCTTCACCCGCGTTAAAAGTATTTTCTTATCCCAAAGGAACATTATACCGGGATGAAAAGTAGCCTATGTGCTATTCCAGAGCCGTTCAGCCGTTTTAGCGTGATTGTGTAACAAACCATCCATCAAAACTTTTGCATTTACAATATTACTATCTCCTGCCAGCGGCATTGCCCGCGTGAATGTCAAAAATAGTCCCAAGGGAACATATTCCCTGAATAAAAAGTATACTATGTGCTATTCCAGACTATAATCTATCTCTGTGACAAATTTCATCCAGATCCGTCCAGCCGTATGAGCGTGAAGAAATAACAAACACACGAACGCACACACAGTCATAAACTTTCGCCTTTTATAATATTAGTGTGATTAGTAAGATAATTCGCAATGAAAGGTAACTAGGTACAAACAAACTGTAGCCACACACCGTTCCTATCACATGATATTAAATTACAGCAAAAATAACTTCACTCCAAATTAGCCCTGCGGCGATTGTCACTTCAAAACTCTCGATAAATTCACCCATTGACAGGCCAGCCAATTATCTGCTTTTAGGGATGGCCCCAAACACATAATTACTTTTTTACTGTCCGTTTATCTATTGACTGTGGGGCCCGTCATGTGTAATAAATTGGCTAAAAGTGCGTAGACGCACGGTGTGTAGTGTCAAAATTGGCCTGGGGCTGGGGTATAGGAATGCACCTGTTTGGTAAACCGATGTGCTTAGGAGTTGATCGGACGCTTGAAAAAAAAGCGTTGCTTATTTCGAACCCTTATGATTATTATGCCGTCTGGCTTAAAGCGAAAGGAAGTCATTGCTAATAGTATTACAATTAATCATCATCCACAGCCCGACTTCGCCCACTGCTAAGCATAGGCCTCTCTCTTTTTATACCAATCACCACTTTCCCGTTCCAACCTCATCCAGATTCTACCCGCAATGGCAACGATGTCATCTGCCAATCTCGCCACTGGACGACCAATACTTCTTCTTCCAGTCCTTGGATGAAATTCAGTCACCACCTTACTCCACCTATCATCATCGCGCCTTGCCAGGTGTCCTGCCCAGCTCCATTTTAGTTCCGAAATTCGTTTTCCAACGTCGGAAACCTTCGTACGTCCTCAGCTTCGTTTGGAACTCGGTCTCTTAGCTGTATGCCAAGCATGGAACGCTCCATGGCTCTCTGTGCAACTCGAAGCCTGTACACAGCCTCCTGTGTAAGCGTCCACGTCTCGGCACCGTAATGTCATGGTGGGCAAAACACACTGGTTATAGACGCGGGTCTTCAGAGATTGTGGTATCTTAACTGGCTTCAAAATATCGTCCATTTTGCCAAAAGCGGCCCATCCGAGCTGTATTCTTCTCGATACCTCCGTCTATTGATGTTCTTTACCAAATGAAAGAATATGACCAAGGTAGACATACCGGTCAACCATCTCCAACGTTTCATTTCTAACCTTAACAAGAGTATCTGAATCGCTGAAGAGGGTTGCCATAATCTTCGTCTTGGCCATATTCATTCTAAAGCCTGCTCTAAAAGAAGCATCACTAAGGTTTTGAAGCATTTTCTGGAGGCCATCGATGTTTTTAGCGAAAAGCACAAGGTCATCTGCAAATCTTAAGTGAGACAGGTAGGCACCATTGATGTTAACACCACACGAATCCAAACTAAGCTACATATATTTACAATTAATAACTGTATAGCAATTATAGTGCTCGCCAAACTTCTGGGCCACCATGAAGTTTGCTTTCCAATGCGCAAGGCACGAAACGGTGCTGTTTTTGTATGGGATTTAGTACTGCGCAGCCATTGTTTCCACCTTCGCAGGGTGTCTGGTTGCAGCTGGCTGACAGTTGCCGAAAATCGAATCAAATGGCGTGCAATTGGAGAGGTCTATATCCAGCAGTGGACTGCTACAGGCTGATAATGATGATGAGCTATTGTAGCCAACTTCAGGCTGGCCAAGAAGCACACTAAGCACATTCTGTATTATCTGTTTGGCATCGCTGACTGTCATCACTAACTAAATAAAAAATCGAGCTTTGGAGTTTCTACTTAACGCTGGAAAGTATCATAGTTTACATTATCATCGACCACAGCCCGATTTCACCCACTGCTGAAGCATTTCAGCATAGGCTTCTTAAGCCTGGCAATCCTTAAGTTCTCTGTGCCAGCCTCATCCAAGTTCGCAACAATGCCGTCTGGTCATCTCACCATCGCAAGAGAAGAAGACGTCTCTGTCTTACACCCGGTTGGAAAGTAGTTCGATTAATTAAATTTACAGTCTTTCAGTTTCGTAATATGACGAAACTAAAATAACAACCACACAGCTGATGCTCAGTATATACACACAATAGCGGCTACTAGCGTAGATACTGAATGTAAGCGCGCGCTTGCACGTCTTCGGTTTTATTCGTGCGCTTCCGGATCTCTGCTCGGCGTCTTCCTTTTGTACGGCTCTTTTCTTGTACTATCCTGCATTGAGCACGCTAAGTCTCGCACAATTTATAACGCAAAAATTATTACTATACATAAAAATTACAAATATATTTGCATATTCTCAAAATTGACGGCAAGTTGAATCGATTGAAAAAAGTATCAGTGTATGAGTGATTTTTGAGGCACTTCCCGATAAGTGCCTCAAAAATCACTACAAAAAGGTGTCGATTTTTGGTGACGTTTTTTTCATTGTTACAGTTTCGGTCAAGCCCCTCAGCCCGCAAACCAATCAGAACTATAACGTGCGATAAGGAACTCAGTTCTAATAAGGGTTGTTCTTAATCTAGTCCTTGGACGTTACTCGGTCACCGCCTCACTCCAACTATCACCAACACGCCTAGCCAGGTGTCCATAGTTTATAAATCTTCTAATTAAAATTATTGTGAAAAGCCGAGTGTGCTTAAAAATGAACTCTACAAGATCGGTTGAGTCCGTTTTGTTCCCGTCTAAAATGAAAGCAAACGAAACATATCAAGTATTATCAATCAAACCGGACCGTTGAAGCGTGGGCGTGTTTCTGTCACTCCAAACGAAGCTAATTATAATTACTGTGATTGCATCCATAGTATTATATATTGTATTGTACAGTAAATAAAAATATTAATTAAGCATTTGGAATTATTTGTTGGTCTAATTCCAATACTCGTAAATCGTGCAGTCCTCGAAACCCAAACCCAACAGTAAGGTTTCTTGGAAGGTGTTTATCAACATGATATCAACCGATGACCGTTGGTATAGAGGTGTTCTTGAGTGTAGACCGTGAATCGGCAAACTTGAGGTCTTCAGGTTAGGTGTAGTGGAAATGTATGCACATTGGTTGGTAGCAGCCAAGAATCGAGGTGAATGGCGTGCGATTGGAGAATCTTAAGCCCAGCGATAGACTGCTGTAGTCTAATGGTGATAATGTGTTGTTCCACTGCTAGGCAACGATGTTCCTAGTAGCTTATCAATCCAATTATTATAAAAGTTTCTAGGCCATTATATCGATGAAGTCCATCTTCTAACACCCACTGTTGAACTTAGGCCCACCTGCGTGACATATTGTATGACAATATGTCAATCGTGTTAGCAACTAACTCTGAGTTAAGTTTTTTCACGCAAGTGGGCATAAGATAGATAAAATGTTATAACGACGAAGTTAAAAGCACTAAAGTCATCATCTTCATAGCCTTTTTCCCAATTATTGTGGATATATGGATATTGGTATATACTGCCTATCTGACCTCCACAACCCAGTTACTGGGTAACACGATACCCCTTGGCAAGACTGGTGTCAGATTTCAGGCTTCTGACTACCCGTAACGACTGTCAAAGATTTTCAAATGACAGCCGGGACCAACGGCTTAACGTGCTTGAAAGCACTAAAATAATTCAGAATTTTACTTAGTACAGTAACAGTCACTTAGGTCAACATATAACCTTTGCCGACACCCATTTCATTGGGTGTTAAAACTTTAATGACCACGCCATACGTTGCGTAAAGTCCCAAACTTGATTAGCAGTGTGCTAATTTGTGTTTCTCGCACTAAAAACGCCTTTATTCTTTCTCCTTAATGGATGCCTTTCGACAATTTGTCCACTTTGTTATTGAATACGGAGGTAATAACCATAAAATGACTTGACAAGATTGAAATTTTGATTCTCAATTACACCAAGTGCCACTATAAGATAGCCGTTGAGTAATAGTTATTCCAGATATTTTAATGTAATCGTACGACCAGAAGAAAATTATACAGATATTACCGCAAAGATATTAGCTTCTGACTATAAAAACATTGTAAAAAGTATGAATGTCAAGCATAAGGGTATAATTACGACATTTTACAGTTATGTTAACAAAATACGATGACAATATAAAGTTAAAACAACATCGAAGAAATTCGTTACGATCATATTTATGACTACAGAAAATCATAAGTCAGTGGCGCTGTGGCACTCAATTGATAAAAATTGTTCTTTTATCTCTGTTTTAATTAGGGTCAAAAGGTATCGGTTAGGTTAGTCAGTTTTTTAATACACCTGTTTCGATAAATTTGTAAGTAACTACACAATAGCGCTAGCAGGTGTAGTGGTACGTCCGCACCTTGAGGTTTTTTTTAACAAAAAAGTCCGTTAAAACGACGTTTTTTCGGTTCGATTTTCGTAATTTGAATTTGGAACCGTGAAGATGGCCGACTAGATGACGTATTTATTAATTCGTTTGGACGCCGTCGAGCCGCCCGGCCGTTTCTTGTTGGTAATCGGAATCGATTAAAGAAATCGGTTTTATTAAATAGATGGTGATTGTGAGTGTTCTCGATGTGAGATGCGCTGATTAATTTACTATTATGAAATCAATTTTCAACGGATCAAGAATGTAGGATTAAAAAATCGTAATCCTTTATGTTTTGATATTACATTTTTTATGCCTATCTGGACAGAGGGGATCAGTGTTGCATTATCTGTAAGCTGCTTTTCATCCTACGCAAGTTACTGTATTCAAGTTAGAAATCAGGTAACTTATAACTATGGTCTCCGTAGGCGAGGGATTGAGCTCAATCTTCTGGTTATTTACACCTTCATGTTGAATTCATGAAGATTTATACAAATTAGGGTGATATAAGGCTGGTAACACATTCGGTGGCTTAGCTGCTGCGGTTTGTGGCTAATCCGAATTCCGAACGTAGGTTCCTACGGGGCATGTGGGATTGGCAAATGCACCTGGTCTTCGCCCGTCAGATTGGTTAGCTAGAACTTATCATCTACCTTTGTCCGTTTAATTCAAGTCATAATTATATTCCGTCCATCCATTTACATTAGCTTCTGTCAGCGGCTTCACCCGCGTGATTGTCGAAAATTATCCCAAGGTAACACTTATTTCCGGGATTAAAAGTATCCTATGTGCTACTACAGACTATAATCTATATCTGTGTCAAATTTCATCTAGATCCGTCTAGCCGTTTGAGCGTGACGAAGTAACAAACATACACACTCACAGACTTTCGCCTTCGATTTGACAGCTCAAAAACTAATCATTCAATGATGTCCTAATGCGTTACTGTTTCGATTTAATAATAAAATGAAAATATTTAATTCACACTGCTATAAACTGTAACATAATTCGTTTCATTTCTGAATTTTAATTCATCGGAATATCGGGGTTAAAGTGCACGTCGCTTCACTATTATAAGCGCCCATGAAGTATTGCATTTTTTAACCGGCTTTTCAAAAATTAAGAGGATTTCAATTCGGATGTTAGAATTTTTTTATGTATGGTCGGGCATAACTCCATCATATAAACGGATTTGCAAAATTCTTTTTTTGTTAGAAAGAAGTTTTTTCGGAAATGGTCCCATTTAACTTCGGAAAAATACAACAGAACTCTTCAATACATGACGGCAAATCTTTCGGGATTGCTGCAATCGCATGTCTGTTTATTGTTCACCCTAGTATGTTCTAAATCACTACCTGCGTCTGTGTTTCCGAACGCCTTTAACCCGGATCTCTTCAAAGTTAGAGTGAACAGGCTTCTTCTGGGTAAGCTCACTCCATCGTCGACTCTGTCTCAGTCACCTCTGACCTAGACTAGAGTCAAGAGCAAACCCATCACAAATAAAAAAAAAAACATTAATTAAATTTCGGCAGTCGGTGTTCCTGTGTTGGTTTCTTCGTTTTTTGACACCGCATTCTGAAAACAAGCAATCATAGACAATATAAAAAAGATTTTTATATTATCTATGGTTGCCTGCTAATAATTATAGAACTTACTAGGCGTTATTATGGCAAATGCAAAATAAATGGATGGACGGAATAAATTATTGTTTTTTGATGCATGCTTATTTTGTATGGCTGTATTGTTGTTGTCTAAAGAGGTTTTGAAATATTTAACATTGAAATATAAAATTGTCCCTAGCCTATATGAGGAGGCACTTTAACCGTATAGTTCGGACGGGGTACATTTTGGGGCTTGACAAGCATACCTCCGCTGGCTCAGCCGCGGTTCATTTTGGACCCCAGATTTACGTCATACGACATCCTAATTAATAACTTAATTATTGATTAAGATACCTAACGAATCTTATGTGGGGGCTTTAATTAAAATAGTTGGATAAAAAGCTTACATGTTAGCGCAAATATTTTTTTTAGATTAAGTGCGCAAGTTTATTAATTTACATTTGTTAAAAACAAGTGTAATAATACGATAATCGCCATTTTGATGACAGTGGTGGTCGAAGCTAAAAAACATAAAAATGCAGATTTTGGACACCCTAACTCCACGACAGGGGTAAAGGTTTGCTAATTGTTTAATTATTGGTCGAATTCATCCATATTTCAAAATAAATAATTAGTGGTAATGAAGTTATTTGTTATTCAAAGTCGAAGTTAGGCGCCAATCGTGTTTGTTTACATTTTTATTTTACACAAATGTCACCCTTCCACATGTAAAATTGATTACAAATATGACAATTATGTCTCTAAATATAATAAACAACAAGAAGAAGCCCTGATTTTAACTTAATTAACAAACACCAGTCCAATAATACGTAAACTTCATTACCACTACTTTATTTTTGTTAAATTTCCAATTCGTCAAGTAGATTGTTTTTTTTTTAATGTAATAGTTGTGTGGCAAAACGATTTTAGCAATCGATTTTATTTATGCTATCCACTCGATTAATGAGCGATTATCCCAAATCGATTCTTAAAAATAGAAAAATCCTGTTTTAGGCATAAAATACAATTAGTACTTAAATTATTACTATTAATTATTTCTTAAAGTAATCTTAATAGATTTTTGGACATTATTTGACTACAACCAACTAAACAATTTCATCGAACCGTGGATAATTTCGCGCCGAATTATCTATCCGATTCAAAATTCAAATTCGGAATGCGTTCGCTATTCAAAACTATTTTGTATAAAAATAATAATGATTGAGTCTTTATGTTTGATAGTCTCAGAAGTATACAGAGTGCCTAGTATATTTTTATGTAAGTTTGTAACGCAAGTGTAGATAAATTTAGTTTCGGGGAACCAACGATTTTGTGATTATTCGTTATATTGCAATGAGTGTCGTACTGGCCCAGTGGCTAAAGGCCTCGCCTTGCCTGAGGTCATGGGTTCAAATCTGGACAAATACCAATGATTTCCATTTTCAAATTCATTAATGTACTTTCTAAGTATATTTTAGAAATCGTTGACAACGGTGAATGAAAACATCATAAAGAAACCTGGTCATATAGTCTCAAATCGCCAACCCGCATTGAGCAAGCGTAGTGATGAATGTTCGTGCCTTCTCTGTATGAGAAGAGGCCTTTGCCTTGCAGTGGTACAATTATAGGCTGGTATTATTATTATAATTATATATTGAATAATGAGTTGAGAGTATGGTTTGGTTAGGTTTTGAATTCGGTCGAGTTTGTTGTAATGTTATGAAAATTGGTTATTCTATACATACTTTTAAAATTTTATTTTTATTCATTTTAAGAACATAAGTTTGGTTTGTATTTACATCTGCATTCCCCGAAAACTATTAATATCAATAACCTTGTGCGTATCTTCTTGCGCGGTTCCTTTCCAAGCGAGTTATGGCATGGTTGTCAACCAACTAAGCTGAAAATCATCTAGAAGCATGAAATTTGGCAGAAAGGTTCCTCAAGTGACGTAATTGTGCAGTAAGAAAGGATTTTTGAAAATTGCATCCCTAAGGGGGTAAAAAGGGGTTTGAAAGTTTGTATGAAAAATCTAATTCCTTCGGCCATATAATTCTTGAAACTTAACTTTTGCTAAGTTTCAAGAATTATGGCCGATATTATTCTTATTCTAAGTAAACAATATAGGTTGCCATTATTAGTTTTTTGAAACTCCCAAATGACGATTTAGGGGATGTTGAAGTTTGTATGGAAGAATCTGATTTCTTGGGTCAATCAACATGAAACTTGGCACAAATACCAACCTAAATAAACAATAAAGGCTTTCATTATTAGTTTTTCGAAACTACCCCCAAAAGATGATTTAGGGGGTGTTAAATTATTTTTGAAATATCGTATATTTAAAAAAATAATTTAACACCCCATAAATCACATATTAAATATTTCTTTGGTTAATAAATTTGAAAATTTACATAAATACCCATCCTAAGTGAACCATAAAGGTTTTCATTATTAGTTTTACTTATCTAGTCCCAAAATATATAAATTATAAAATATATAAAAAAATATATAACGATTTTTGGGAAGTTAAAGTGCTTTGAAGAATTTTATTTCCCGGGTTAATAAATTTGAAATTTGGCACAAATACCAACCTAAGGAAACAATAAAGGTGGTCATTATACATTTTTCGAAACTAACTCAAGCTAAGAATCTTACTGGACAGGGTTTCGTTTTTGACGTGGTTTTCTAGGGAAGCACTAAGGCACGATTTTGCGGCAATTCAACCTTTAAGGAAGCGAAAAGGGTAAAAATTAGTTAGTATGTAAAATCAAATTCTTTGGGGATAAAGTTGATGATCAAAATTTACATAAAACATTTTGAAAACTCCCTCCCAGATTGGGTCTAGGGGTGTTAAAGTTTTTTTTGAGGCAACTCACTGCGCAATCTGACTAACATAAAATGATAAATAAAAAAAAATTATCCAAAAAATCTATAAACCCGACTTGCCTACGATTGGTATCTCAGTGGGGCGATCGAAACCGCCTGACCTTTGCTCCGCACAAAACTTATCAACTCATTTTGAAGGGTAATCTTAAATCGTGTCCTACTATTAAATTTAATAACGTTCCCGTAAAAAGGAAGCAGTCCGTGTGCTATCTTGGTCTCGTGTTAGAGAAGAATTTTGCATTTATAGATCATATTAAAATAGTCGGTGAAAAAGCAAAAAAAAATTTCTATGCCTTAACGAGAATATCTAAATCTACGTGGGGTCTGTCTTTTTTAACTTTAAAAACTATTTATGGGGCTACTTACTTGGGTTGTATTTGCTACGGGGCGCCAGTTTGGGCTGATAGGGCCACCATAGGGGCGGTGCGACGTAAGTTGCTTCAGAGTCAGCGTTTGGCTTTGATATTCTTATGCAAAGCGTACAAGGACGGTTAGTACTGAGGCCTTACCGGTACTTGCTGGCGTACTTCCGGTCGACCTTGAAGTGCAGCGACGTGCTGCAATGTACTATTCCGCACGAGAGACCACGGACGCGAACTTTTTAACGCGGAGTGACCGTGAGAAAATCTCTAGATTATTTAAACCACCTATTGACGTCTGGGAGGAACTTTTATCCGAATGGCAATGTAGGTGGGATAATTCTATCAAGGGCCGACATCTCCACCAATTCTTTCCATCCGTTCGCGTTCGGCTGGCCAGGACGTGGCTGGAGGTGGATCACTGTGTTGCCCAATTTCTCACAGGGCATGGTAACTTTAAAAGTAAATTGTTTTCCTTCAAGCTCGTTGCCTCGCCTTTATGTCAGTGTTCTACATCTGACTGCGAATATGTACAATCTGCACATCATATCTTATGGGAGTGTATTCTTTGGCAGAATGAACGTAATATTATGTTGAATTATGTAGAGGCTACCTCAGGAGTTGTTTACTATACGGACCTTGTGGAAACTAGAACAAATTTCCGTGCGTTCAAGCGTTTTTGCCATACCTATTATTGGAATCAAACATAGCAGCTCACAATGTTAGGACCCATTAATTATTAATTCTTATTTTTATCCGTGGTGCTAGGCAACTGGGCTTATCCCAGTTGTAAACGACCCTTTGTGCCTAGTGGCCTTGTTTGTTCTGTCTCCTGCTTGATATGGAGGGAAGTGGAAATTTATGTTTTTTCCTACTCCTCCGTTATTCTTTTCTGATTAATTTCGTTGCGGGATCCAAGACAGTTAAATTCATTCTCCGGGACTTCGTCGAGCTTCATTGCCTCGGCGCTTTTCTGGTGGTCGCCACTGTTGATTCTGGCTTTCAGGAGTTGCAGTGGTTTGGGAATAGTGCGGTGGGTTTGTCCCAAAAAAAAAAAAAAACCCGACTGCTTTGCAGTCGGAGCATACATCTGGTTTTCGTCAGCTAGCCCGCTAATATGTATCCTCCGACTGCACAGCAAGATTTTCTCCTTGTTTAAGTCTTTTTATTTCGCTTTTAAAGCAGTCGGGTTTTTAGATTTTTTGAATTAACTTTTTTTATTTATAACTTTTTAGTTATCTGTTTTTAAGATTTAGGTACATTTAAACATATATGTTTTATATTTTCGAAATCACCTCTTAAAGCCCTTTATTTTGATACCCCACACGATGGGTTTGGAAGAAAAAAAAATTATCCTCCGCAATATGGCGCCCAAAATCTGCCATTTTTCTATTTTCCAATTTTAATGTAGCCAGTGACACTCGCGGGGTTAAGACGAATCGATTGACGTATGAATCATCAAAATCGGCCAACACGTTTGGTCTCTAGAACGCCACATAGGAACAAACATACATACATACATACATACTTACATACATACATACATACATACATAGACTGATAAACACATTACCCTCCTTCGGCAGTCGAGTAAAAAGAGAAGAAAGGAGTGAATAGCATATTTAGGTTGTTCAAAACTAGACCCTCAACGGCGCAAAAAGGGTTGATAAGTTTTTAGGGGAGGATTTTACTTTGTGGCGATAACCTAAAATGTATTATTGTTTAAGTCAAATAACGAATCGTCCCAATCCAATAAACCCACCAACCCCAAACCCAAATCCACGATACCCAGTTTTTAATAGTTTTAATAATATCTTATTTTTGGTTGCCTTTACTAACTGCATATAAGAAAATCATTTATAGGATAAACGAAATCACGCGAACATAGCCGCGGGCGGAGTGCTAGTCATACATAAACATACTCATATTTATACTGGTCATTCTGTATAAAACCGTCTGAAATGATCAATGTAAAACTCTCTTTTATATTAAAATGTGCCCGATAAAATATTTTGAATACCGACTGCATTCCAAATTTGAATTTTGAATTCTTTTACGTTCGGCGAATTCGGCGCGAATTTAGCCACGAATCCTATTTTTTTTTCAATTTACTCTTCTGATAACATTATGAAAGCATTTATGTATAGTTATTACTATAAGTTGTTATTTTATTTTGTGCCTATAAACTAATTTTAATTTTAAAACAATACATTTTTGAAAATCACTTTTTTATTTAAATGAATAATTTTAAATAATCGAAATACACTTAATCGATTAGGCTGAATGCAGTTTTAATCGATTATGAGACGCGTGAATGGACAGCAAAAAAAAAAAACAACACCAAAGAAATGTCATGTTGCAAGGTTGCATCAAAATTTTAAGCAATTTTTTTCCAGATTTTGGCTTGTTTTTTTATGAATTTTTGTATGACAAATTAGAAACATAAGGACGCAAATAAAATAAGTATATCTTTGTGTTGTCCTTTTGCATCTTTTCAGCAAGGGAAAAGGTTGTTTATGTACATATTTTGAGCAAATCTAAATTGTCTACCATTTGGAAAGGTGTAGTAATTCGTATTTTGTACACATTTTGCAGTAGACTGACGCGGTTTAACCGAGCGCAACATGTAAATAAAGATATTTTTTTTCAAATTTACTGTGTAAGATAGCTGCGTAAACTTATTTTTCTGAATAAATTCGAATGTTGAAAGTTCAAGTAAATTCCTGAATTTCATGACGTAATTTGCAACAACCTGTCGACTCAGCTGGTGTGTCATGTGTCAAAATCTTGTCGAGCAGAGTGGTTAATAGTAGTTTATGAAACTGTTGCATAATAAGGGGTATTAAAACATGAGTGTGTGTTTAAAAACCGAGCCGTAGGCGAGGTTTTTAATAGTATTCACACGATGTTTTAATACCTAGTTATGTGCTGTTTCATACACTACTTTATCTACACTCATACATTGGGATTGAACCTACTAAATACCTTTTTTGCATTTTCCATGCCATAAAGTCGTGATAGCATTTATCGTATAATTTTCTCGGCTTTGCTGGTAATAAATTATGAGTAATTTCCTTCGCCGCATCTAAAATATCGGGCGAAGTCAAATTTTCTTCACATTCACTGATATCAGACATTTATAAGCAAGAATTCAAAAAACTCATGAAATTCAATACAACTGAACCTGAAAAATATGAATGGCGCCAAAACCCAGCACATCACCGCATTACGCATGCGCTAAGGTTTAGCATGCACTGCGATTTTTATTCGTGCGAATTTTTTTCGCCTATTCTGCGACCTATGGAATTGTATGAAGTTGCTCGCATTGCGGTAAAAAATCGTGCAGAAATAATACCGCAAGAAATCCGTGTTTTGCCAAATAATCCACCACACCGCGCGGCCGCGGCGCGAATTTAATTCGCGCGAATATTTTGAGCTCTATGAACATGTAGAAAGAGACAAAATTCGCGCGAATAAAAATCGCAGTGCGTGCTAAGCCTGAAGCGGGCATTGTCATAGACAAGTAAAAATTGGAATCAAATCTTTTTAAATAGGTACTATAAAAATGGCATTACAAAAAATAATTGATGAAAACTCCTTGTGATTAACTTCTTGGATTTGTCCTGTATCGTAATAGAAAAAAAAATGTATTATAGCATTATTTTGTTAGAGAAAAAGTGTTATAATATGATTCTATTTTTAAATTTCGGTATTGTGTTTATAAAGTATGTCAATATAAACTCGTTTTGAAGTTTATAATTCGAATATTACGATATGAGAGTAGATAAAGTAAATTACTAACTTACAATAATTTTATGGTGTTTAAAATACTTATGCTGTTACTATATGGGTCTTTGTTTCCTTAGCAATTATGAACGAAGCAAATTTTGCCATAAATTAAAATTGATTGCAATTGAGCAGGGGTACTCATTTACTAATAGTTGGAACTATGGGACATTGTTTGCTTTCAAACTCCATAATCACGGAGACCATTACAGAATATTCGATTCCGTGTAATCGCATATCCGTGTAGGTTCCCTCCATAATCTTAGGCTGAGCATGTATTCTGCATTTTCTATTATATTCCCTTTCAAGATTCATTACTATTAACGATACACTGCAAGTGTATAATGTTTCTACATTAGTCATTGTTTAATCGTTTTCTTGCTATAATATTGAGAACTTTAACATCGGGTAGTGCTATTTTATGCTTCGAGGCTTACGGAGGTTCAACTCCGATTCCTAAAAATTTCAACTTTAGCGATTGATAAAACACTTCAGACTCCAAATTCGTGATGGTGATTTTCAACTCATATCTTTTATGACGGGGGGATACCTTCATAAGGTGCCTGGACTTTTGGCTTTTTACCTCACTAACCACCCCGGTGATCAACATCAGCACTTATAAGAGAATCTCTCAAAAGGCCAATGTGGAACCCACGTGCAACGCCTATTAGGGATCCTAAATCCCTGGAGAGATTTTTAATTTGTAGGTGGATCATTATTTATCTGAAATTAAAAAGGTTGATTCATATTTGTATTTCTGTAAATTCTAGACGTGCACTTTTCTCTCTCCTGCCTCCGATTTCAGTGCCAACTTCAGTTGCGATTCCGCCTCCGACAAAGCATGTATTAACTCCGACTCCGAATTCGGTTCCGATAAAAACACCTCCGTAATATCTGTACTTAGATCATGTATCGTATGCATGGGGTTTATTTGAAAATGGCTTAGTGGCCTGTCAAATAAGTCAATTTCTGTTCGAAGAATCCTTTCTTATTACTCTTCTTCAACCACTAAGACATAATCATAATCTTGCAATGTCACAATATCTTCTTATCTTTAACGATTTAGACAGAGAGTCAATCATTATTGATAGGTACTGTATTACTTATTACAAGGAAATAGCTCGCTAAATTACAAATTGTAATGAATCTTCTCAGACAATCGCTTATGAATCGTTGAAAGCACATTCAATTAATCTTTAGGCCATCTAAGTTACATTTAGCATCATTTGTATAGTTTTATTTTTCCATCAGCAGGTTATTGAGTCTTGATAAAAAAAACAACTTTGTTTATTCCAATTCTTCTGGTGCAGCTTAGCACCATTGAATATTTATAAAGTTTCGCAAACTTATATAATTATCATCATCCTCGCCTCTCGTGCTTGAGGTTGTAGGTGCAAATCCGGGCAAGTACCAATGCGACTTTTTCAATGCATATGTACTCTCTAAGTTTATTTTGAACAACGCTGAAAATATGTGCTCCATTGGTTTAACTGCTGCAAGGTTTTCCAAATCCAATGCGAGGATAAACGAAATAAATAAAGTAATAGCCGTATTTATACGTCCATATATATATCTAAATGATTAGTACCGTCTGTCGTCTAAACGTCGTTCGTCAAATCGTGTCTAAGCATGGACCATGTAAAATTGTCGTTTTAATTTCCTTCGTCGATTCCATAAATTATTTATTTTACGTTTGACTGTCTAAATACCTCGTTGATATTATTCGCAGCAGCAGATGCTGTACTGCCTAGGTTAGGCTTCTAGGTTGGATAAACCATTAATAGGTTTTCCATCAGGGATTTCACAGTAGCAGGCAAGATGTCCTAGACAATAGACATTCTATCATCGAAAACGTTGCGAGTGCTAATAAGGCAAAATTTTATGGGATTGGGGATTAGCAAGTGATATCGAAAAATCACGTGATCAATCCCTTACATTTTGACATTTCGACTATCGCCTTTGCTGACGTCGAATACCACTTGGCTCGCCTCTGGATTAGAGCCAATATCAATAAGCTCGTCCCCTACAAATAGAAATCTGACGAAATATATTTGTACTTATTGTAAATTTTCCTTAACTTTTTAGGTAATTATGTAATTTTAACCAAAACCCAGTTAATCAGCCTCAAGCACCTCCTTCATAGTACAGATGCTATTGTCAAACAAAACCATGACGTTCATAACTTTTTGTTGTTTTTATGCCAATTAACAAATATTCTTTCTTTTATTTATTTTAATGTGGCAATCCTTCCTGAACCTTTTACAGTTTTACATCATTACCATACCCATCTTCTTCGCCACCGCACCTTCAATTAGCACCAACCACTAGCAAGTCATAAATCAATTCACATTTCTTAGCTTCCCATAGCGCATAACGGTACGGCCACATTATTCACGACAGGTCCGCACCAGGGATGTTATGGATATGAAATTTCGGATTTACGGATATAGAAATAATATTGGGTACCTACCTATACCGGTTTCGGATATGGTTACGGATATGAAATAATTTCGGTTTATCCGTTACTTTCTGTTAGTTTCGGTAACGGATATTAGCGCGGCGCGCTCACGGCGCCCTCGCTCGGCAGTTGATCTTTCGCTGTCGCTAAGTCTGCACTTGTTAGTACAAAAAAAATGACTGAAAATGTCGATGTTGACTTGTTACAATATAAATAATAAACAAACATGCAAGCAAGCCGAAAAACTTGTCATAACGTGTCTTATTTAGACTCCGATAAAAAAGGTTCGGTTACGGATAGATTTCTATTTCGAATATCCGAAAGTTTCGGTTACGGTTACGGAGCTACTAAACATCCTTGGTCCGCACCGCCGTGAGTTGTCGCACTAAGTTTTATAGCAAGGTCTTAGGTCACCGTATTTATGAACATACTCTCGCGACTTAATAAATTATTTTCTGTTGCGTGTATGATTTATTGTGGATGGGATTTTCGGAGTTTGTGCAGGTCAAGATGAAGGGTTTTACGTGGGATGGGTGAGGATTAGTGATAATGAGAAAGACACAATGTACTTTGGCTGCTAGACAAACCATACTTATGTATAGTGAAAGTAACTTTGCCTGTCTGTTATATTTTCACGCTTAAGCCGCTGAACTGAATAAGATGAAATTTTGAAATAGATAGTTTGAGGCCCTGGGAAGGACTGGGTAAATTTTATCCCAGAAATGATAAGGGGTCGGAAAGGGGATTGGAAGTTTGTATGGTGAACCAATAATTTTTCAAGTAAGTCGACCCAAATACCTACAATATTATTACGCGACAAGCTTCTGCCAGCGGCTTCGCCCGCGTGAAAGTTGAATATTAAAGTATCCCGGGATAAAAAGTATCCCGGGAATATGGGCTAATCCTGAGTAAAATCTATCTCTGTGCCAAATTTCATCCAGATCCGTCCAGAGCGTGAAGAAGTAACAAACATGATACTCAAATTTTTTCGCCTTTATAATTTTAGTGTGATATAACAAAACGACTATTCGAAATGCTAATGCTACGCAGACGAAGTCGCGGGCGAAAGCTAGTGCATCATATTTGGCAAAAAAAAATTTTTTGTTTGTTCTTGATAATGTACTTTTATATACACATTTTTCTGACAAATAGAACAATTTTTATTTCTTGCTTTATTTATAGTACCTCTTTTTTTCTTTATTTTCAGGTGTCCAGTTGCCACAGCTGACTTGACCCTTTGCCCACCAAACAAGTGCCATTTTGGATGTATGTCAAGTAGTGTAGGTACTTCAGTTTTCTTTTTTATTACCCTGCTCTGTCCCACTCCTGGTCAAAGGCCACCTGCCACAACTTACGTCTTTCGGCACATATTCGTAAGAATCGTGTATCTACATGAATTAATTCGGTAGACATACTGACTGTGTTACCAGACACTGTGACACATGCACTATCATTTTACATACTTTTTCAATTTATAAATTAAGCACCTACATATTCACATTATGACATTATTTTAAGTATCTGTTTTATTTTCTCATGTCCGTGTGTCAAAAGCGGGGTGCCAATTGAAAATTAGCGCTGGGTGTCTGACGTCCAGAAAATGCCTAGTTGGTAACCATTTTGGTATTGGCAAGTCCGACGCAATAATTCTTAAACGTTGTTTGTAATTTTTTAGGGTTCCGTACCCAAAGGGTAAAAACGGGACCCTATTACTAAGACTTCGCGATCCGTCTGTCTGTCTGTCCGTCTGTCTCCATGTATCTCATGAACTGTGATAGCTAGACAGTTGAAATTTACACAGATGATGTATTTCTGTTGCCGCTATAACAACTACTAAAAACAGTATAAAATAAATATTAAAGGGGGGCTCCCATACAACAAACGTGATATTTTTGCGTGTATAATGGCAACAGGTAGACGCTTGAAATATTCACAGAATGTTTAGTTGTATATTTACTGTAAAAAATAATAATTAATAAATTAAAATAAAATAAATTAACACTGCATAAAAATCACATTTGTTGTATGGGAGCCCCATACAACAAATGTGATTTTTATGCAGTGTTTTGCGATAATGGTACGGAACCCTTCGTGTGCGAGTCCGACTCGCACTTGGCCGGTTTTTTTACTATTCCACCCTGTTGTTTATTTATTTGGTAACTCAACAGCTTATTACTAATTTACATGAATAGATGTTCACCTCACTGTCAATGAACAGCCCAGTGCAGTTGCATCAACGTTACTTACATCTTAGTAAACACACACACACACTGCACAGTGACAGCGAGATGATGACAATTATCTCTTAAGCCAATAACAGAGTTTCACGACATGGATAAAGCTAGTTTAGGTAATGTTAATTAGCTACACACAAGTGCAGCTATTAGTGATCATGTGATATTGAAGACTCATTGATCACATTAAATCAGAGTTAGTATGTAAACATGCAAATATTGTTATAAAGGGTCTTTCAACAGGGACGGGTCTGCATGCAGCAGAGTCATTAAATATTGGACCTCTCGGATTCGTGCCACCATACGAAGCCGCGGCGGACATTTGAACGATGTCATATTCCATCCATAATGGCATAAATGGGCATTTTAAATAAAACATAAATTTCGTTAATATCTCACACACATCTTGTTTTATTCAATTTTAACATCGACCCGTCCTTGTTGAAAGACCCTTTATTAATTAGACAAAGGGAAAACAAAAAAATATTTGCGAAATCTAACATCATGAATATCATGGTTAGTCGAAATATATCACACATAATCCTTGATCCTAAAAGTTATGAGAGTTAAGAGTCATGGCACAATTAGTTCACTAAACAATCAATTTACTAGACAATATCTGCGTGACTTGTCTCCGATATGATTGTTTGGATAAATTAAATATATCGACATTTTCAAAACTCTCAGAGTAGATGCGAGGCAGTCGGGTCAACAGCATTTCTACCGTATTTTGTGCGGTAGCCAGGGATACTGAATAGTTTTCTATGTCGGGTACGTGTTTTTGAGGTACAGAAGTCCATACATGATAGCAGATCACTGCTGTCCAAACGACCTCGCAGGATATCAAAGTGCAAATGCATATCCAGCATCCTACGTCTATCCACAAGGGGAAGCATATCATAGTGTTTGCAGTCACGGGCATAGGAATCATGTCGTTTATGGGATTTGAAGTTTAGAAATTTTACGAACTTTTTCTGTAGATTTTCTATTCTTTTAGTATAGACCTCGTATTGGGGTGACCAGATTGGGCTACAGTACTCCAAAATACTACGCACATATGCAAAGTATACAATCATTAGACTATGACAACACCTAAAAGAACTGTTACTGTTCTGTTTCTTTGTGATTGTTGTTGTTGTGTTGTGTCTATGTTGAATAGATGTTTTCTATTCTATTTTATGTTAGAAACTACGACGACCGTTTGTGGATACTATTAGACTGAATACAGAATCCTTATCTATCATTCATCTCAAATAATCAACCTACAGCTTCCCAATAAACGTCTTATAATCAAGCACAATAACTCACCTCCTCTCGAACTCGAACGCCACGCACAACGGCGACTGCGGTGGTTTACTCACTTTACATGTTTTTGTCGCACGACGCGGACGCATGTCCGTTGCCGCGACTTTTTTGTCGCGTGTTTATGACCCGGTTCGGCGGGTGTACGCGTCCCTTTATAGCCTCGACCACTTTTTACCAACAATCGCCAATTACGTGAGCCATACGAAATTCATTGAATGATTTCGATTTTTTATTTTCGATGTGGTGTGGTCTTTCCTAGATACTAATAGGCCATTAGCCGATATGGGTAGTTTATGGTGAAATAATGCTAACTGCTCGCCATCTTTGTGTTTATGGTTTAGCTAGAATAAGGCTTTCTTGTTGTAATTAAACTTTTAGGGCTGGCCCATATTAGATGCAGCTGCGTTGGCTGCGTTGGGTTCTACATGGTGCAGCGGGTTTAACAAGCATTGCCCTTAGCTTGAGTTGTGTCCTGAGTAATATGATCAACAGGCAGTGTCTCTTGAAGCCTCATGCAGGGGTGTTCAACGCAACGGTAAAGAAAGAAAATTAGTTTATTTGGCACACACAATGTAGGTACAAAAAAAGGGAACTTAATTTTAAAACGCGAAGTAGGCGCGGTAAAGCTCATGCGTGATCAACAGGACACAAACGGTTGGCTGATTATTATTATTAAAGTGCGTTATTATTCTAAGTTTTAATGCTTTCTTCCACGTTAGTGGTCCCCAAGGGTAAAGTCTCCTCCATCTTTTCCTTATCTGCAGCAATATTCATGCAGTTTTTTCCTGCTGTTTTTATGATATCATCGACCCATCTTTTTCTTTGTCTTCCAGCACTTCTTTTTTATGCTGGGCCATCTCTACTTCTGTTTCAAACTATACTGGATCTGGATCTGTTATCTTCGTTTTCTTGCGAATATCTGTGTTTCTTGTTTTCTGTATTTTTCGCAAACTTAAATACTTCTTTCCATCACGTGCTGACAAGGTAGAATTTTGTTCTTTATTTTATTCGGTATAGGTTCATGTTTAGCACGCATATGTTAAGCTTATATGGCTGATTTTAGGTGCATGCAATGATGACCGTAAAACATGGGACCTGACAAAATATTAACAGTTTCGATACTTCGCTATTGTTCGGTGTTAAGTTTCAGTCTGTTTCGGGGAATATTAGGTACTTGCTCGTTGGTGTTATTATAATGGCGGAATGTAGTTTGTAAAGGAAGCTGAATTGGTACAATTTGCTTGTTTTAATAATCATTTACTTTCACTCATATGAAAAACGTGTTGGCCCATCGGTCCAAGGCGGAAAAGAGCGTCTGAAAGCTGTACAACAGATCATAAATATGATAGATAAACTAAAAATAGTAGTAAATTTGTGTTGTAACATACAGTATGAAAATGTAAGCGGGCAGATTAGTGTCCGATCAAAAGTAAAAAGCTCAAACAGATCGGAAAAGATGCTCTGCCGTCATTTTTGGGGATAAAGACATAACTTTTTTGCACTAAACGAGAAACTCTAGAAAAGTGACACGCCATCAACAAAAACGTCGCGATATCGTTTGAAAATAGAACTCCATGCCTTGGTTAATATAATAACATTTTGTCTACAGCGTCAGATGAGTGTCCAATCAACGACAATAAACTCAATCCGAATGTAAAAAGTGCTTGTACTCCGCGTTCCTTTTCAGGTAAAAGCCATGACTTTTCCGACATTAAACGTGGTATGCTTTTACCTTCTAAGTACAAGAGTTAATGTGGTTCCCGTCCATTGGCTGAAAAGCCATTAATACTAATGCATTGTGGTGATCTTTCACCTTTACGCCTAGAGCATGTGTTGTGTGGTTGTACACGCAATTAGCGTTAGAATAAGATTAGAATGGTGGGAATGCAACGGGATACCTTGCAACAGTTGTTACTATGGGTAAAGTTAACTATAGTAGGTGCTTGGCTATTGATAAGGTACATGCAGTTTTAAAATTGTTCGGCTTTATAGAGCTTTGTCTCGACTTATACTCATTATATTCTGCCTTTATTTCTATTATTTATTATTGATTGGCTCGCGTTTGACCACTATGTCACCTGATGGTAAGCGATAATGTGTTCGACGATGGGGCATGCTTGCCTAAAAATAACCTGTTCACTCTCTAGAGGCTTGAAAATTATAGAACGCTGGGAAGGAAGCCAACGTTTAGCCTGTGCCCAAGAAGGGCAGTCGGGTTGACCCGGCCAACTGCAGTATCATCTATGTAATGTCCATTCTCTGTAAGAGTATAGAACGGGTGCTCAATTGTAAGCTTCTGGCATAATCATCAACCTGCTGGGACACAGGTCTCCTCTCAGTGAGAGGGATTGGGCCGTAACCCACCACGCGGGCCCAATGCTGGTTGGTAGATGTCACATGTACTCGAATTTTTGTTTCTAGGGCATAGATAGAAGCTAACGAAATGCTCTGTGATCACCAATATAGCTTCAGCCAAAATCGGCAAACTGGGGATCTTCTAGCGTATGCCATTCACATCTGGAGTGAACCATTGAGAGGCACGGAGAAGCGCTTGCCGTCTCCTTCGACATCTCGAAGGCTTTTGACAATGTCTTGCACGAAAGCCTGATAAGCTTCCTTCATTCGGTCGGCCCAGTGGTCTGTGTATTTGGATTGCGGACTACCTGAGGGATCGGTCCATTCGAGTGATTATTGATGGCAGCTCGTCTGCCCAACTGAATATTAACGCCGGGGTCCGTCAGGGGTCGGTACTCTCAGCAACATTGTTCTTGTTCCACATAAACGATCTGCTAAAACCACTTTGCAGACGGCACCTTTGGGTATGCAGACGACAGCACTATTCCTGAGAGATACATGTCCGACGTTCGAGTTACTGGGCCTTAGATCCGGTCTCTCCGGGTGGCTATGGTGGAGCGTTTGAACCTGTCCTTGAAGGCAGTCTCCAAATGGGGCGATGCTAATCTGGTCAGTTTCAATGCTGCGAAGGCCCCTACGTTGACATCATTTTTAATTCATATACAATGTTTTTTTTATGATTGTCCCTCAATTTTGGTCCATAAATCGAGATAAAGGCTCAGCTCGCTGCCAAAACGTTGGGCATCCTTGCAAAGGTGAGACGGTACTTCACGCCAGAACAGCTTCTTAACTTGTATCAAACGCAAGTTCGATCATGCATGTAATACTGTTCTCATTTCTGGGACAGGTCTGCCATATCAGCTTGATGCACTTGAGCCGACCGTAAAACGGGCCAAGAGGTTCATCGGCAATGAGTCACTGGTCGAGTCGATTTAAGGCTTCAGAATCTTGAATATCGTCGCCGGGTTGCCAGCTGGTCGGTTTTTATCGATTACCTTTCGGGGAGTGTGCGATGGAACTGCATGATCTAATTCCCCTAGCCCGTTTCATCATCGGACTACAAGACGTACAGCGATGTGCCATCAGTACATAGTGTACATCCCATGCGTACGCACCAATCATTTTGGCCATAATTTTATTATGCGTGTAGCTGAGGACTGGTATTCCCTGCTGAAGTCTGTTTTTCTTGATAGCTACAAGCTGGGAGTCTTAAAATAAAGAGTGAACAGGTTATTTTTAGGCAAGCGTGCCCCATCGTCGAACACATTATCGCTTACCATCAGGTGACATAGTGGTCAAACGCGAGCCAATCAATAATAAATAATAGAAATAAAGGCAGAATGTAATGAGTAAGTATAAAAAGTTTTTTTAGCCATAACATTTTTCATACAAGCTATTCATCATTCTATCACTGTGTGATACTTAGTCTGCCAAATGTTTATTATGTTTTTACTTACGGTACGTAGGCTCAGAATTTTTCGTTGGCATAGTCCTGAATACTGTAGATTGTCGGTGATGTCCGTATAAGCTCAAATCCCTTCAAAACATGAGTGATTTTTTTATTTAGAGGAAACGCTTTTTCAGTCTCCCATAACAGGCGTTGCACAGCGAGGGTTCTGGGGAGGTCTTTAAAGAGGTCGCGGGGATGTACTGATGGTGATCACCAGAGTAGTTTTATCGAGGTAAGAAACCCACACTCCCCTGGTCTTTTCCTTAGACGTCCAGGGATCATTTGAAGGTTTCCCCTCGATAACTAAAAAAGATACCTACTTAGTTCAGGGATTTTTTTTGTGAAAAAGATTTTTCGGGAAACCATTAACAAAATATGTCTGCTTTTGTTGCCCACCAGAATTGGTGTGTTCAAGTTTGAAAGGTAAATATGGGTGCTGGTTTATTACAGGAAGGTTTTTCATTTTCAACTATCTCTGGAATGGAATCATGGATAGCATCTGCCATTTCTGTTGTATAATAAATAAATAATAAATTGTTTATTTAGAATTTAAATGTATGGCCAATGTTTATGAGCAGCATTTATAAATCCAAAGCTTCATACTTAAAATTACCAGCTAACCCGAAACTTAATTACCAAAAATGTCAAACATTCTACTACCAAACGACATAGTAAAACAAAGAATTTTACAATTCAGTAAGATGTACACAAATTAATAGGTAATCAACCGACGATTTAACTGCCTGCCACCTAATCGAGCGTTCTTAAATATCCTTTTAGTTTGTGGGTACTTACTTTGTAAAGGTTGACTTTTATACTTCAATTCTATCTACCTACACTAATATAATAAACCTAAAGAGTTTGTTTGTGTTTGTTACGCGTTCTACGCGTTAATCTATGGAACCACTCACAAGGTGAACCGATGATCTGGTGAAGACTGCGGAAATTCACTCGATGACAGACGCACAGAACCGGTCGAGGTCCTTCGGCTGGAATGATAATGATGATGAGATGGTGAGATGATGAGGATCTAGTAGCCGGATTTAAAAAATAACTTACGTTGATAGCCCAATTGTTTAAAAAGATTATAGACTATTTAACATCACGCTAGGATCTTTAGGAGCGGAGCAAAAATAAAAAAGGCAGAATGGTCGCTTAGCGAAAACGAAGTGTTACCTCGAGTTGGTGAAACCGCGGGGCACGACTAGTAGTAAAATAATAATGAGCTTTTAACACCTTAGGATAACAAAATAAATATTAAGAAGTGCCTTAAACAGCCTCCATTAGTTGCCTAAGTTTACGTGTGTCTGCCATAACTTGGAGTAACCTACTAACTCCAAGGCTAAATGCTTAGCTTGGCTAAGTTTACTTACATTACATAACAGAAGCATAGTGAGGCTATAACTATCCCACTGCTCGGAGACAGAGGGTACAGAGGGAGTGGGCAGTAAACCACCACGCGAGCCCAGTGCCGGTTAGTGGATGTCATAAATGTCTTCGAATTTTACTTACATACCTTTTTTTTTTTTACTTCCTTTAAAATCTGAGTTAAACTAAACTATACTTCTTCTTTCTTGCTTACGTAAGTAATATATATTTTTGACTGGTTTTCGGTAGCGGCGTCACCTACGGGAAAATCTAAAATAATACCTCGAAAACGTACTCATCATCATATCAGCCGAAATACGTCAACTTCTGGACATAGGCCTCCTCCAAGCGTCGCCACATTGACTGGTCAGCGGATCCATCGGTCCACCTGGTGGGAGGCCTTCCAACGCAACGTCTTCTGGTACGCAGTCGCCACTCCAGAACTTTTCTGCCTCATCGGCCATCCGAACTGCGAGCAATGTGCCCTGCCCATTGCTACATAAGTTTGGCAATTCTTCAGGCCATGTCAGTACTCTTGCGGATTTCTACATTTCTGATTCGATCTTGCAAGGAAACTCCGAGGACAGCCCTCTCAATTGTCCTTTGGGTGACTGTAAGATTACTGATGAAATAGATAAAAAGTATCCAATGTTTAGCCATTGAAGCTTGATTTATTAACAAACATTGAACATTTCTAATAAGGGTTAGCGACCATTCTGATGGCTGGTCGTGATTTGATTTGTATTACAACGATCAGCGATTTTTACTAAGCACAATTGCAACAATTGCTACACGCAATGCGATACATTTCAATCGATCTTCACTTGAAATTTTCTTAGTATGTTATTTATTTATTTTTTATTTTATTTGTCTATTATAGGCTCGCGCTTGACCACTATCTCACCTGATGGTAAGCGAAGATGTGGTCTACGATGGAGCACGCTTGCCTAGTAGTAACCTATTCACTCTTGACTTAAAGACCCCCAGATTGTAGCCATCGGGAAACACAGACTCCGGCAGGGAATTCCACTCCTTAGCTGTACGCACAATAAAAGTATTCCCAAAACGCTTAGTGCGTATGGGTGGGATGTCCACCATGTACCGATGGCGCTTCGCCGTACGTCTGGTAGTTCGATGATGAAACGGGCTGGGCGGAATTAGATCATGCAATTCCATCGCACACTCCCCGAAATGTAACCGATAAAAAACCGACAAGCTGGCAACTCGGCGACGATGTTCAAGGCTCTGGAGCTTTGACTTAACCAGTGCCTCATCGCTGATGAGCTTCTTGGCCCGATGATATGTGATATCGTCTATCAACGCCACTTATTTTGCATTGCGCCATTAGAAAGGTTCCTTATTAAGATTTCAGAGCATCAAGATCGATTATTAAATTTAAAAAGTCGTAGCAACATTGCTTTGTACGTTTTTATAGCACTTAGATACTGCTGAATATTGTACACAATATAGCCATATTTAGCCACACTACAAAGATAGATACAGTAGATCTATAAATTTTACAAAGTATAATACGTTAATTATAAATTATCACCCTATAGCAAATTTTACAATATGCTAAAATACTATTCATGATGGCTCATGATTTTTATACGCTATATCCAGGTAGACAGTGTGACACCACATACAACCATAAAAAATCAGTATGAAAATATCTAAAGTATTTATTATTTTCATCTTTTTGGCACGGAACGTGTAAAAATTTATTGATTAGCATGTCAACGCTACTTTAGTGTCATCGAACTACGAAGGTATTTACATATTTTATTGCTCATATTTTCTTTTATTGTGAGATTACTCATACTTGACTTTGGATAAAAAAAATATCACCTGACTCACCTAAGCCGTTCCTTTAAATACAAATCCACCATTACAGAAGTCAGAAGGTTCTAGATATCAGCGATTAGATAGCGATTTTGAAAATCACTAAAAAGGTAAAGAAGTGACCTCGTGGCATTTCGGGAGCGCCTGTCAATTCCATAAATATTGTACTATTTGACTATCATTTCGTTAAAAACTTTTTTACAAAAAATACAACCGACTTCCAAAAAAAACCACTACAAGGTGAAAAATAACTTCAATTTCGGAAGTCGGTGTTCCTGTTTTTGTTTCTTTGTTTTTTGACACCGAGTTCCGAAATTGAAGTTGTTTTTCACTGTAGTGTTTTTATTTGGAATTCGGTTGCATTTTTTTGTAAAAAAGTTTTATAATCTGTAGTGATATAATTTGCCTGCTTAAACGTCGGAAACTTAAAGTTGATTGTAGTTGCTATTTTATAGATACAATTTAAGAATATTTTGTTAAAAACCAACGAGGCATAACAATAAAATTAAACATGGTCTTTTTAAACGTACGTTAAATGACTCAACATTTGTTACTACTAGTCGGTTCTACGGTTTGGTTAAAAAAAAAATGTAACATACACATATCAAATGTTCATAAAAAACGGTAAGTACGGGCTCATAGCAGAAGTGTGACCAAAATCATGTAGGGTTGACCAATTTAGGTTTACTTTTTAGATTTCTCTGTACACTTTTTAAAGTATTACAAAGCATTTTTTAAATAGTACACTACTGACAAACTGTCCTGCAGTTTCGCAGAAGATTTGTATAATACCCACTCATGTAACTTTTGTTGAAACAAATAAAAAAAAGTTTAACGTCATCATTATCGTTTAATTATCTCTAAGGATTTAAGAATTTAAAGAACGAATAGAGTGGAATCAATCTCTTTTCAATACTGCTGTAACATTTTGGAAATATCAAACCCTAATAAATATATTTTCTCACATAACAAGGTAGTAAAAAAAAGATTATGCTTTCATTTAGCTCTACCGTTTATGATCATTTGTGCCATTTGAAAATACAATAAAACTCAGGATTGCCTACCTAGTTTGGGAGTGTTATGTTACTGTAAAATATTAGTTATGAAAACGGCCGTTTTTATTTTAATAAAATTTAAATCGAAAGTTGTCACATGCTTGCTAATTTTAATATTTTGAGGTTTGAATTATATCATTGGATTTTAGTATTGTACTGCCTACGGGTTCTTTTCGTCTTTCATGTGTTTTGATGTGATTGGTTTTCTTACAAAGGGCAAAGATGATTTAGGCATAGCGAAACCCTGCTTAGACGTTTTGGCACCTGAGGTATTCCACATATGTGGCGCTTAGCTAATTATACTATATTCTTATTATAATATTATTAATCTCTACGGATTTTAAACGATTTTTTTATTTTGTCTTCCCAAAAAATGTAAATGTCCGAACACTAGTACCTACTGATCCATAGGTGCCATTTGCAATATAAAATTTTAAATAATGAATTATTCCACTAATGGCACATTACAGATAGTTGCCGTATGTGGAATACCTCAGGTGCCATTCACTCAGGTGCCGTTTAAGCGGGTGCCTAATGTGGAATACGTCCCTGCTTATGGAAAAATAATAACAGTTTTGTCAAGTGACGCGATTGGCTATTAAAAATTCATCCAATGAATCATAGCATACACACGCATTTGTCCCATTCATTTTACGATTATTTTTGTTTCAGAAACTAGGTTTATATGCGCAACGGATTCCTACATAAGTCTAATAAAACAATACGAATTTTTTTCGAATTTTTCTTGCATGGAAAAATAATTCTTTTGTATCCAACATTTTTTTATTAGGTACTTTCTTAATTAATTTAACACACATCCCTAGTACACGCGTTGTTTCAAGGTTGTACAAAAAACAAACGCCTTAGCAACTAGAAGATTCTGTGTGCGGATGACGTAACCGGTCATTGAACCCTTGTTTTTACAAATGGCGCCAAGAGTTATGGAGTGTTCAGTTAATATTGTTCTAATTAATTAGAGTTAGGGTCGATTCCCATGGTGGACTTTGTTCTGTAAACAATGTTAAAGGATTTACGATGGCTTTTATTAGGATTAATAGAAAAATGTTTAATGTTTAATGAGGTATGAAGATGATAATGTGCAAATAACCTTCAACCTGCCTAGCCTTTTCCCAACTATATTGGGGTCGGCTTCCAGTCTTACCGGATTCAGCTGAGTACCAGTGTTTTTACATGGAGCGACTGCCTATCTGACCTCCACAACCCAGTAACTGGGTAACACGGTACACCTTGGCAAGGCTGGTGTCAAATCTCAAGCTTCTGACTACTCGTAACGACTGTCAAAGATCTTCAAATGACAGCCGGGACCAACGGCTTAACGTGCTTCCCGAGGCACGGAGTAAACTCGGTATGTTGAAATGGTCACCCATCCACGGACCGACCTCGTCAGCTTTGCTTAACCTTGACGATCGACCAGTGCGGCTGTTATTATTTAGCCACGAGCTCCTTCATGTGCAAATAACCTAGAAAAAACAGTTGTATCATCATCTGCCTTATAATTTTCCCACTGCTGGGACATGGCATCCTCTCTGTGAAACAGGTAATGGACCACGCGGGCCAAGTGCGGGTTAGTGGATGTGACATTTATTCGATTTTTTGGTTCTAAGACATGCAAGTTTCCTTACTCATGAAGAAATTTACATAAAGTAAAGCGCCTGCTTGGGTTCGAAATCACGATCTACGACATGTAAGTCGGGGCCGTTACCACTGGGCCACCACTGCTCCCGCACTGCACAGCACGCTACAGTTGTATAGATTGTAGTAACTGAGACTGAGACAAGTGACATATCAACGTAAGCGTCGCCATAGCGATTAGAAAAAAGTAAAAAAATATGTGAATGACAAAACCATTTTGGCATTTCGACCATTGCCATCGTATGTTCTGTCATACCTAACTGCTTTTTTAGGTACCCAGAGGGTAAAAACAGGACCTTATTACTAAGACTCCGCGGTCCGTCTGTCTGTCACCAGGCTATATCTCATGAATCGTGATATAATCGCTATAACAACAAATACTAAAAACAGATTAAAATAAATATATAAGTAGGGCTCCCATACAACAAACGTGTTTTTATTGTCGTTTTTATTTCGATAATGGTACGGTACCCTTCGTGCGCGAGTCCGACTCGCACTTGGCCGGTTTTTTTTTATCTTTAGCCTAACCGCTACTTCTAAAATATTGTTCAAACTTACCTCCGATTTATTGGTTAAAAATTAAGTATTAAGCCAACTCAACTTTTGCCTGAAAATCTGTCAAACTTTGGCATAAAAGAAGGGTTTAACACGCTCTTAAATCCAAAAACACAAATTGGAATACTTTAGTTTGACTAAAACAAGAAAAAGTAAACTAAGCTGTATTTTAATATTGTCGTCATACAAGATTATCCACTCAACGAGGCCTCCTAAGCTGGGTGCGCCAAACAAAATCAAATTAATGTCGTCACCTCGGACTTTTAGTGCTCATTATTCTTAGGAAAAGCCATAATAATACCAGAAACTATAAGAAAAGCTACAAACTCACTGATAATAAACTTAACAACATCAATTTTGTAGCAGCACCAATGAAGTGCTTGTGATATTCTCTTGAGGTACCACATAACATTACCTTAACGAGAGCCAAACTTAACATGACAATAGGCAATAAATGCGTTATAAAACTACGAGAACATTAACATATCTACAAACATTTTATATGGACATCACAATATAAGAACAACTTGCTAATGATGATATAAATATCCAATTTAAGGAAAATGTGAAATTTCATTGTTACGGCATTTTTGTGTGAGTGGGGCTATGAAAAACGAGACATTAGAAATAATGATTAACCAACTTACCACAGTGTATCAAGATTAAAGTCTATGACCAGTGTGTGTTGCCGTTGATGATATATGGCTCTGAGACGTGGTCGCTTACAATGGGCCTCATCAGAAAGCTTACAGTCACTCAAAGGGCAATGGAGAGGGCTATGCTCGGAGTTTACTTGCGTGATCGAATCAGAAATGTAGAGATCCGCAAGACAATCAGGGTTACCGACATAGCCCGAAGAATTACCAATCTTAAGTGGCAGTGGGCAGGGCACATTACTCGCAGAATGGATGGCCAATGGGGCAGAAAGGTTCTGGAGTGGCGACCGCGAACCGGAAGACGTTGCGTTGCAAAGCCTCTCACCAGGTGGACCGATGACGTGGTGAAGGTTGCGGGGATCCGCTGGTTGTGAGACGCACAGGACCGGTCAATGTGGCGACGCTAGGGGGAGGCCTATATCCAGCAGTGGACGTCTTTCGGCTGATATGATGATGATGATGAGAAATAATGATTTATATCAGACAAAGACATAGATCATACTTCTACTTTTTTGATTTGATGCAAAACACTCTAATTATTTTGGAACCAATAAGTGGCTAGGCTAATCGCTGCATAAGTGGCGTTCATTAACTATAATATTAATTTATTTGATTCATAACAATGCCTTACAAAAACCAGTTTAAAATAGTCTCACCCTACTCTATATTGGAGACTTATTGTGTAGAACATAACGGGTTATCAACGAAATATCTAAATTACACTAACGAGCAATGAAAAAGTTCCAGTGACATAGCACCAAATTACTCCTAAACGGGAAAGGCTAGCTTTAATGACGCCGTCTGCAATATTGAAGTACATTTAACAGCGCATCAGAATATTACCAACTAAAAACGTAAATATTGTGTTCAAATTTTAAATTAAATGTGAAAAAATTAAATTAAGGTGTTTGTCGGCATTTTGTGGGTGGAACTTTTTCATTGCTCGGCAGTTTAATTAGACGCTTTTTGAATGCTCATTATGTCTATTTTTACTCGAATGCGTCTTAACAAAATTAAAATAATTATTTTAACAATAAAATAATAATAATAATAAAAATGTATTTATTTCTCTTCCACAAATTACTATAAAGCAGTTTACAACACAAAGTTTAGGTGCAAAATACAATAATTTGTGGGAGACTGATGCCTAAACTAAGCCGAGGCCTGTATCTTAGGACATCAGGCCCCCACCCCTACAAAAATTATGTAAACAATATGGTGAACTTAGTTTATGTCGAGAATTTTACCAATATAAACAAAAAAATTGTGTAATAAAATAAAACAAACGGGTGATATTAACTTAGATTAAATTGTGCGCGTATGTTAACGGAAGGTTCTGTAAGCTCCCGGGCATAGGTGTGTGTGTGTGTGTATGTGTGTAAATGTATGTGTGTGTGTGGGTGTGTATGTGTATGTCTGACTGAGTGTTTGTGCATGTAAGATATTTCTCTCAAATTCATAATTGTATATATAATAATTGTTCAGTCTTAAGGTAATCAAACGGAAGTAGCCATGCTGTAACTTTTTTTTTACATTTAATTTTATTGTCATTAAAAATACCTAACTCCTTGTTTACTTTATTATAAAGAAATGGTCCACGAAACATATAAAATTTTTGTGCGAAACTAGTTTTAGCTTTCTTTCTTTTACAAATTGCATAAGACCTTCTAGTTGAACATTGTTCCAAGTCAAATGATGCCATATCTGTGTGTTGCCTCATTATAGTAAGCAGTACGTACAACTGCCTGACAGTCAAAACTTCCGTAACCTTGTAGAGCTCAACTGTGGGAAAAAGTCTAGGTTTAAGGAAGGCTACCTTTAAAATTAGTCTCTGTGCCCTTTCTAGTTCCATCAATTTGGTCTTATCAGTTCCACCCCATGCAACTATGCAATACGTAATAATTGATTGAACTAGCGCAAAGTATACCATTTTTATTAACTTAATATCGGCTATGTATCTCAGTTGTTTAAATATATAAGTCATTTTCCTTACTCTTTGTGATACAGTGTGTATATGAATCTTAAATGACAGTTTATTATCAATCATAACACCTAAGTATCGTATACTCTGCGCTACCTCTATCTGCGGACAATTACATTGCGACATTGGAGGAAAAGAGCATTTATGTGCCCATATGTGGAATCTGTCACTTAGGTCAAAGGTGGGCTGTCTAATTGTAAATAACATGTACTTAGTTTTGTCAGCATTTAAAGTCAGTGAGTTAGCTGCGAGCCAGTGAGAAACCACATTAAATCCGGCCTGAGCCAAAGAGAATACTTCCTCCCACGAATCTCCCACAAAGGTTAATGTAGTATCATCTGCATAAGAAACAATTTTACACCCCTGGATTTCAAGCTGACATAGCTGATTAATGTAGCATAAGAATAGCGGGGGCCCCAATATACTGCCTTGAGGGACTCCATGCGTAATTGGAAGTTCATCACTAACGTTCTCATCTATTTTTACACATTGTTTACGCTCTGAGAGATAATTGGCTAGTAGGTCTAGTTGATTCCCACGTACTCCCATTGCATACAGCTTGTCAACTAGGTTGGGAATAGAGACTGTGTCAAATGCCTTTGCTAAATCAATAAATATAGTCAAGCATTTCTTATTAGCATCTAAATTTTTAACTAAGAAGTCAGTGAGATCATGGACAGCATCGTCAGTGGACCTACCAGCTCGAAAACCGTACTGTGATGGTGCCAGAATATTCTGAGATTCAAGATAATTTGTTAGCTGACGGTTGATGATACGCTCAAATACCTTAGATGCTGAACTGAGGATAGAGATGGGCCTGTAATTATTGACACAGTCTGTATCCCCGGCCTTGTGAATAGGGTGCAATATTGATTTCTTAAACGCTCTAGGGAACACACCGAGTTCAATGCAGCGATTTAAAAGTTCCACTAGTACTGGTACTATCGTATTTGCAACTACTTTCAGTAACTTAGAGGTAAGTCCATCCTGACCAGGCGAACAGTCATTTTTTAGGTTGGAAATATTATAGGCGACCTCTTCGCAATCTACTTTAAGTAGAACAAAAGAGTTTGATATTTGGTTAGTTGTACTGTTTGGAAATAGAGTAACCGACGGAATTTGTTCAGCCAACCGTGAACCAATGTTTGCAAAAAAATTATTTACTTCATTCACAGCTGTTAGTGGAGAGTTATATGCTGATAAGAGCTCTCTGGATTTATTTTCGCTTTTGGTTACAGAGTTAGTTACATTTCTAATGGTGTGCCATAGTTTTTTTGTATTACTTCTGGTCATTTGTAGTTGGTCCCGTTCATACTGGCGTTTTAATTTCTTTAAAAGATTGTTGCAATAGTTTCTGTAGCGTTTATAAGTTAATAAAAGTATATCGTTGTTTGGCTCTTTTTTAACTCTGATGTGCATGCCATCCCTATTTTTAATACAACGTAGTAACCCAGTCGTTATCCACGGTTTTATAATAGTTTTGCTTCGAGGGACATTTAAACTCAAAGTATTTTTAAAAACAAGGTCTGACAATTTGTTTAGGAAAGCTTCAGTTGCCAAGTTTAAGTCATTTTCTGAGTAAATAGAGCTAAAGTCTATTTCAGTGACATCAGCTGTTATCCCTGCCCAGTTGATCTTTTTTTGTTTTCTATTATTAGTTGTTCGACTAGTACCCCAATAATTCAAGCAAAAGAGAACAGCAGCATGGTCCGTAACTGAAGTTTGAAAATCAAACGTCAATGCAGGTAATTTTGTTTTAATTATGACATGGTCAAGGCAGCTGCTACCTCTGGTAGGACTATAAATGGCTGGAAGGAGTCCATGGAATGCAGTAATATCTAAATAAGAAGAGGTATTAGCATTTGTGTTTAATATATTTATATTAATATCGCCAATTATGACAATATTTTCAAAATGCGACAATGACTCAAGTAAAATGTTTAACGACTGAAAAAATGTTTCTAGATTCTTAAAAGATGGTGGTCTGTATATCGCTATAATTACTGTACGTTTATCAAATTTAACAAGTAGACAGTTTGCTTCCAATAGGGTAGGTTCCTCTATTTTACAATTTTGATGTTTATCATTAACCATAACAACTACTCCATCATTTTGATTAAAAGTTTTGTTCGTTTTAAATGAATTAAACCCATTTAGAATCGGCAAATGAACAACTTGAGATAACCAGCACTCAGACAATACAATAACATCGCAGTGAAAATCTAATCTAGTCAACATTATATTAAGCTCATCAAAATTACAATTAATACTACGTATATTCTGCTGCAAAATCTTAAGATAAGTGTCAGAATTAGGGATATATGATATGCATTCTTCAGGATAGCAATGCACTGGGACTGAGATCTGGAAATTATCAATGTCATTTAATAAGTTATTTATCGAATCGAATTTTAAAAAGTTTATCAACAACAATGCAACCACTTATACTGACAACAATTTCAATGTGAACAAAGCATGGCAAGCTCTCAAGAGAAAATCTAGAGTATAGTTTTATAATATAATAATAAAACTTACGTGTGTAGAAGTATGTGTGTAGTGTTAAGATATGTATATATAATCTTGAAAATACTATGTAGTAGGTAGAATGGATCACAATTTTGTTAAATAAACATACAATAACAAAATAAACACACACTCAACATAAAATGCAGTTAAAGAACTACTGAACCACTATTTTACAAATGCAACATTAGTTAGTTTATCTAATGTCGTCGTTATCAGCTTCACATTTAACATCATGGCCGCTATCTTCATGGCCCAAACGTATTGCTGACGTAATAAATCGAACCTGCCATGTATTCTAGTGGCGGCGACTTTAATGGCTTTTAAAAACGTCCAACTCTATGTTTATGGACAACACAATATAAACGTAAAACCCATACTTTACTAGAAAGTTGATAATGTTAGTTTTACTGTAGTCTATAGCTTATTCACTCGGCTTCGTTTCAGTGTTCTATCCCATAGCAAAAGAACCGTTAATTATTTCGGGACGGAATGATTTTTTGTAATCAGATCAGGGAGGTAACCATAATCTCTTAGACCATGATAGTTTTGACACGTCATGGTACGGGGGCAGTTCTTCAGAGATACGAATAACTTAAAATTACATAAAAACACAAACGACTTCCAAATAAAGACACTACAAAGTGAAAAATTACTTCTATTTCGGCAGTCTGAGTTCCTGTTTTTGTTGCTTAGTTTTTTGACACCGACTTCCGAAATTGAAGTAATTTTTCACTTTTTAGTGTTTTTATTTGGCAGTCGCTTGTATTTAAAAAAAGGGACTTTTTTAGTATTGTGTTTTTTTGTTCATTTTTGTCAAAGTCAATTAAATGTGCGTTATTAAGGATAACTCAAAAACTGCTCGTCAGATCTTGATCAAATTCAAATGGGACCACATGAGAAGCGACACAAGACCACAGCATTCAAATAAAAAAAGAATCATCAAAATCGGTTAGCTTAGTAAAAAGTTTAAAAAAATCAGTCGATTTGAGAACCACCTCCTTTTTGAAGTCGATTAAAACAATTTTATCTTTTAATTTTATTAGTTAAGATGTTTACATAGTGAGTATTAACCGGGTAGAGTTGTCACTTGACCCGATAGATCAGGGCTTTAGTTCCGTAATCTTGGGTTTTCTTCTTGTTGGCTCTTAAAGAATGGTATTTTAGAGAGCAGCATCTTATGATGAATGATTATATGACAATCAACAAACTTATTATATCCTTATCCCATGCTATTTGGGGTCGGCGCAAGACGTTTTCTTCTTGCATGATGCAGATAAAAATGTATAGATCCAAAATTGATTCTTTAGTCTCCATTCAACCATCCACTGCAAAAACTTATTGCCTTCCACTAAAGTTAATTCTGCACATGCGTTTACTAAAAGGTTTTGTACTGGATCTCAATGAGTACTACTACTGAATTCTTACATATAAGTCTTCTCCGTTCATCTTCTGAACTTCCCCCGCGCGGCGGGTTCGCGGTGAGTGCTAACGCGTGCCCGTGTTCCCGCCATAAGCGGCACAGGAGGACACCGTGGAGTTTTAGTAGGTTAGAGTCGCACATAACTGCACTATCTCCCCGTGGTAGTACAGTATGCATGATCACATGTCAAGGCAAAGTAAAAAGTTCGGAGGAAACATGTTCGCGAGCTGGCTGACCAAAACCAGATGTATCCTCCGACTGCACAGCATGCTTTTCTTCTTGTTTACATCTTTTTAATTCGGGTTTTGAAGCAGTCGGGTTTTTGATTTTTTTTATTAACTTTTTTTATTTATATCTGTTTAGTTAATATTTTTTTACGGTTATTTACATTTAAACATATAAGTGTTATATATTTTTGAAACCTTTATTTTGATACCCCACATGATGGGTAAGGAAGAAAAAAAAATTATGGGCCCCCACAATATGGCGCCCAAAAGACGCCATTTTTCTATTTTCCAATTTTAATGTAGCCAGTGACACTCGCAGGGTTAAGACGAATCGATTGACGTAAGAACCATTAAAATCGGCCAACGCGTTTGGTCTCTAGAACGCCACATAGGAACAAACATACATACACACATACAAACATACATACATACATAGACTGATAAACACATTACCCTCCTTCGGCAGTCGGGTAAAAAAGAAATAAGCTCCCACCTATTGTTTTGATAGTGAACAAGAAATACCAAGTGGTTCTTATTTATATTTCTGCTTCAAAGCAGACCCATTTGAAGATATAACATGTTTACAAAATATGTGTGACGTGGCCGAACGACTCCATCTTGTAACCGTTTTTGTAATCTATTGCTAGAAAAAATGTTCCAAGTTGAAGTCAGAGGTAAGCAACATTTTTTGGTTTTGAAACTATATTGTTTTTTCAAAGTCAAAAGTCAAAGTCAAATAATTTATTTTAATAAGTGGCACTTTTGAATGTCAAAAAATTTTAATTATAAATAATGATGATTGATTCAACTGTCGTCCATTCGCAAAGGTAGGTTGTTATGGAGAAGATCGCACAAGAAACTTTAGTTTTAGTTAACTGTACATTTACATAGTCGATTATACTTAAGAATAAAATTCTCTACACTGTAATTTGTCCCCTCTAAACCTCTAATCACACAAACATACTAAACGTCCAATCACACTTTCAACATTGTTGTGGTATGACTTGGCGAGTTAAAACTAAAATTACCAACGTGTATTCTATTCGATCATCTTTAAGATCATAAGTGTAAGACTGACTTACCAGAAATATCAAAAGTAATCGATAATTCTTCATCAACCTGCGGGGCAATTGCAAAACATACAATGTAATTTTGAAATTTCAGCAAAATTCATTGCGTTTTAACATTATCAAGCAGACGATTTTTTTAAACATGAAGCAATGGAGAAGAAATTTCCATCTAAATCTTTCGAATTGTGATTGAAATTGTGTTGCGCAATTGGGATGCTGCACGATTGCCTTAACCTAGGCTTTGGTGTAAATTGGTTTTACCGATAAGGCCACCCATTGTAAAATTTTATTTTCTACTAGCTGTCACCTACACACCTTCGGCTTCGCCCGATCCCAAAAGAACGTACTACTTGGTTAAAAAGTAAACTTTATGTGTGCCGCATTTCATCGAAATCTGTTCAGTAGTTTGTGCGTGACATAGCAACAAACATCCATCCATCCCTACTCACAAACTTTCACATTTTTAATATTAGTAGGATAGGATAACGTATATGGTGTACATATAAAAGAGTATGTATTCTATCTGTCTATCTAATATATTGATCACTGTAAAAATTCCACTACCTATTTTTTATATTCACAGAATCAAGCTCACAGGCACGCGCATCACCATACGTTTGCTACCCCTGCCTGCGTAGGAAGGGTTGGTATTTCTACCTGCGCGATTTATGTGACCCCTGCACCTGTGGGGTAGGACCCTACAAGATTACTATGTTTTGACTATTATTTAAAATTGTATTTTGGATATTAAAAGGATTCTGTTACCTTTGTTAGTTTTGAAGAAAAATAAACATGAAGTTTGTAATGAGTTAGAAGAATTTGTCGAACTTCGTCAATGTAGGCTTCGCAAATAATGGGGAGATAATATAATAAATAAACTAACTATTCTATACTATTTCCAGCAAATTCGTTCGCCTCAACAAATGCCAATAGGTATAAAATATTAGTTTCGAATGAATCACAATTAATTACGTATTTTACTTCTATTCTATACTTAAAGCTAAAATCAGCAAAAATAATTTGACAGGTATAATATCAGTGGTTTAAACTAACGGCAGTTTAAGAAACACAAACTCGAAGTATTATCATAAAAGTCTCATTTATATCTGTCTAGTAATTTCAAGCCTTGCACACACAAACAGGCAAAACTTACAAAATACTTCACTTTATTATACCTGCGACTAATTTATTTTTGACGTATAGAGTTTAAAGATTTACACATTTCTATAAATTAAATAATAAATCTTGGGATCAAGTTTTTTGAGTGATCAATCATAAATGTTCGCGTAAAAACTGACGTAAATCAATACTGTTGAAATGTCGCACATTTGTAGGTAATTTGTTACAAGTGAGGATTGTCCTACATTATTGTGAAATCTCAATAACAAATTAATATAAATCTATACATACAAATAAATAAAATTGAAGTGTCTGTATGTAATATCAAAATAACAACGTTTTATTGAATGCACGTGAAAGTATATACGGTACTAACAACAAATAAGCATTTTTAAGATTTTTGTCTGTCTGTCTGTTTGTTCCGGGTAATCTTGGAAACGGCTGGACCAATTTTGACGGGATTTTCACTGGTAGATAGCTGATGTAATAACGAGTAACATAGGCTACGTTTGATCACGAGAAAATTCATAGATCCGGCGGGAAACTAAAAAAATAACAATATATTTTTTACGAGTTTGACGCGGACGAAGTCGCGGGCAACAGCTAGTAATTAAAATAAAATAAAAATGCTCTTTGTTCTTCTACTTAACTTACTTACGGCGATGCGCCATCGGTACATGGTGGACATCCCACCCATACGCACTAAACGTTTTGGGAACACTTTTATTATGCGTACAGCTCAGGAGAGGAATTCCCTGCCGGAGTCTGTGTTTCCCGACAGCTACAATCTAGGGGTCTTTCAGTCAAGAGTGAATAGGTTAAGCGTGATTCATCGTGGACCACATCATCGCTTACCATCAGGTGAGATAGTGGTCAAGCGCGAGCCAATTGTTGAGGTTTTATTTAGTCTGAGGGATTGTTTGTGGCAGAAAGAAGAATAAGTTCTGTCACTGTGTGAAAATTTTACTTGTCATAATGTATATTGAAAAATGATTTATAAATTAAATAACTAAGTTTATTAAAGAATACGAGCCTTGTTATTAAAAAACCAAACTTCAAGATGGTAGCAGAGCTTTTTTCTGGTTAAGTTGTAAAAGCTTGTTAATGGATAAAAAATAAGTAGATACTGGGTTGCGATCCACGTACGTACATATATTATATTTAAATAAAACGAACAAAAATGACGAGCGCTGCGGTGTCGTCGTTACCGTGTTTGACTGGATACAAAAATTTTAGCACGTGGAAATTCCGTGTTAAACTAATCTTGGAAGAGACACAAGTCGTATATGTTTTAACGTCAAAAGATGTCGAGAACACCACACCCACACCACAATGGAAGAAAGATGACGCAAAAGCAAGGTCGATTATCGCACAAAGCCTGTCGGACAAATATGTAGAATTGGTAAAAGATGGGGAAACTGCCGCAGATATGATAAAGCTACTTGAAAGTATCTTTGAAAGAAAGAGTGTATACAATCGTTTCTACCTTAAGCGAAAAATGATATCCATGAAATGTGAAGAGCCGTTACAGTCATATTTAATTAAATTTAGTTCTATTATCAGTCAACTGCAGGCTATAGATGTAAAAGTGGAAGATGAAGACCAGATTTGCTATCTGTTATCCTCACTACCTAAAGAGTATGATCATGTTATCACTTCGATTGAAACAATGGCTGCGGAGAAAAAGTTGAACTTCGATTTTGTTAAGGCAAGGTTGTTAGATGCTAAAACTAACTAAGTTCCTTCTATTTTAAAGAAGGAACACAGTACAGCGAAGAGAATGCCTTCAATATTTCCTGCTATAGATGTGGAAAGAATGGCCATAAGTCATACGAGTGTCAAATAAACAGTAGTTATGCAAATAACAGAGGAACATCAAAGGCAAGAGGCCAATAACGAGTTTATAGTCGGAGTCGTCGAGGACGTGGTCGCGGACTTCGTGGAAGAGGTTTTCAAGGACAAGGATATAGAAGACGAGGATTTCAGGGACAAGGAGCAACATCAATGATGTCGAATGACGAAATTGGATTTATTGCATGTGAAAATGCTTTAAGCGTAAGGAGTGAAAAGGACAGAGACTATGATATTTCTTTTATAGTGGATTCTGGTTGTACTCAACATATTGTAAGTAATAAGGTTGAAAAATACATGACAGATGTAATAATATTAGACAAGAGTGTCAAAATACTGGTTGCTAATGGTCAATATCTCTTAACAAACAAAAAAGGTAATTTAAAAATAAAATGTGACAATTTAAAGATAAACATTGAGGCATTAATTGTTAAAGATATATCGTATAACTTACTATCAGTCCACAAAATTACTGAGGCTGGACATAATGTGCAATTTAATAAACATAAAGTAACCATTAAAAGTAACAATTCTTATCTTGAGGGAACATCAGAGAGCAAGCTGTATAAATTGTATGCTAACATTTGTAATGATTCTTGTAATATTAGTAAAGTTCAATGTGATGATGATCTTTGGCACAAGAGGTTAGGACATTCAAATAGAAAATCTTTAGGAATGATGGATTTACCAATGTCTAATAAAGTTTGCAGTGCATGCATGGAAGGGAAAGCTACAAGAGGACCCTTTAAACTGACACCAAGACCGAAATCAAGGCAAGTGGCAGAAATGTTACATACAGATATTGCTGGGCCAATCAAGGATTGTGGATTAAATGCAACAGAGAAGCTTGTCAACTATATAGTACAACTTGAGAATGAAACTGGAAATAAAGTAAAAAGGATTCGCTGTGATAATGGCGCAGAGTATACCGCCAATAAAGTTAAAGATTTTTGCAGAAGGAAAGGGATACGTTTAGAGTATTCTTTACCTTATAGTCCTCAAGAAAATGGATGTGCAGAGAGATTAAACCGAACGTTGTGTGATAAAACGAGGACTCTATTCGCAGAAACTAAGCTCCCTAAGTTTCTGTGGTGTGAAGCTATTCAATGTGCAGCTTTTCAATTAAATAGATCTCCTTCATGGGCAATTAATTTCGAGACACCCTGCTATATGAGATTTGGACAGACAGATTTGTCAAGATTGAGAATTTTTGGTTCCAAAGCATGGACCACTATTATACCAAGACAGGATAAATTGAGCAACAGAGGCAGAGCAACAAGAATGGTTGGATATGGAGTAGTAGGTTACAGATTGTGGAATCCAGAAGACAATTCCATTATAAAATCCAGAGATGTGAGATTTGATGAGACTGATATACAATATAAAGAAGAAGTAGAAGATAAAAGTAGTAAAATTAAATATATTGAAGAAGAAGAGGAAAATAAAGAAAGAAAATATACTGAGATGGAAAAAGTAACAGAACCGAACATAGAAAATGAAAATGAAGATGAAGAAACAGAGAGACACAATTGCGAAATTCAAGCCACTGAAGATATATTAGAACAAGGAAATCGTACTAGATCAGGAAGAAACGTCAAACGTCCCATATATCTCGATGAATATGAAACTTATAACACAGTTGTTTGCTTGAGTGCAAATGAACCAAGCTCATTTGAAGAAGCTGCAAGTCAAACAAATTGGAAGGAAGCTATTGATAAAGAACTACAAGCACTAGAAAAATTAGAGACATGGGAAGAAGAAGAATTACCAAAAGGGAAAAAAGCAATAGACACTTAATGGATTTTCAAAGTAAAAGAGGAAGGAACAAAAAAGCGAGATTAGTAGCTAGAGGATTCCAACAAAAGAAGGACGATTTCTTTGAAAACAATTATTCACCGGTTGCTAGACATTCAACAGTAAGAATGTTCTTATCAAAGGCAATTAACGAAGATATGAAAATTGCACAACTTGACATACCAACAGCATTTTTAAATGGCAAACTGAAATCTGAAGTATACATTAAAGTACCTAAAGGATATAAGACAAAGAATCCAAACACAGTTTTAAAGTTAAGAAGAGCACTATATGGATTAACAGAATCCCCTAGATGCTGGAATGAAACTATTGATATGTTTATTAAAAGTAAAGGATTTCAAAGATCGGAATATGATTTTTGCATGTATCACAAGCAAGATACTTGGATACTGGTATATGTCGATGACATTTTGATTATTGGTAATGGAACAGATGATACTATCAAAGCACTTAAAAAGCAGTTTAATGCAAAGGACCTAGGAGAAATACAAAGATTTTTAGGTATGGAGATAGAAAGAAACGAAAATGGTTTTATAATGAAACAAACTACATTGATAGAGAAAATACTGAAGAAATTTAACATGACTGAATGTAAAGGAACGAAAACGCCTATGGAAATTAACTATAATATACAGATGAATGATGAGCAAATACTAGACGTGCCTTATCGAGAGTTAGTTGGAAGTTTGATTTATCTAACAATGACTTCAAGACCTGATTTGACGTTTGTTGTGTCTTACCTTAGTCGATATTTGGATAAGCCAAACGAACAACTCTGGAAAGCTGGTAAGAGGGTGATTCGCTATCTCAAAGAAACAAAAGATAAGGGACTTGTATATAGAAAAAACAATGACTCTAACTGTGGAGTCTGAATAAGGGCGCTTGGTAAAATAAATTTTAATCGAAGGACCGAAAGTTATTGGTGGAAAGTGCTGTACCTAAAAACCCCCCATTGAAGTGACGATATTGCTCAATACACAGGGTAGATAAAAGGCCTGACCACCAACCTGAATATCCCAGCCACGGCACCAGATCTCAGCTTCAGGAAACACCACAGCAATTCGGCACTCGCGTGGGAAAAAATGTCTCGATGAACCCACGTAATTAATTGCACGGCAATTTATGTAAGTCCAGAAAAATGTTCCGTCTTGAGTTTATAACACGTAAAATGACCACATCTAATGGTGATCCAGATCGAACTGCGAGAGGCTTCACACCCGGGCGCGGGCGCGCGCGACGTCACTCCACCAATCCATTCACCGATTTCCAAGTGCGGGTAGGAGAACAGACGAGCGGACAAGCCAAGTTAAAACTACCCTACGTTTTTATGAGCAAATATCGAACATACCCCCCACCGAAATTATCATGATAATTTCAAAATTAACCTAACAATGAATAGGTACAGCATTCTAAGGTTCAGAAGGAATGTCGCCCATAAAAGGGTTAAACACCAAAACGTAAACAAATCTAATTAAATAAGAAATTTACTTAAGTACTATGGTAACCTGTTATAACAGAAATACTAAACAGGTTTATGATTTATGAAATGTATTAATTTAATTTGAATAAGGGAGAGGACTCAGCTTGTTTACTGGCCTCTTTAAAAGTCCCCTTTGTGTCCTCAAAGTAACAACTCGAACTATTTTATCTGGGCCTTCATGGAGCTGTTCCACTTTAGCACGAACCCAGTTTAGTGGACGAGTTAAATCTGATTTGATAAGAACTAAATCACCGATTTTCAAGTTTGGAGGTGAATTGAACCACTTTGCTCGTTGTTGCAAGGTATGCAAATAGTCGTCAGACCATTTCTTCCAAAACGTTTGGGAGATTTTTTGTATGCACTGCCAACGTGACAGTCGGTTCGTACCTACATCATTTAATTCGTATTCGGGTACAGCGAGAAGACTTTGTCCTATCAAAAAATGACCCGGTGTTAAGACGTCAAACTCGTTAGGATTGTCAGATAAGGGACAAAGGGGCCGCGAATTCATGATCGCTTCAATTTTACAGAAAACGGTAGTGAGTTCTTCAAAGGTAAGTGACCTTTCACCTACTGCACGGAGTAGGTGGTGTTTGGCAGATTTAATGCCAGCTTCCCACAATCCGCCCATTGATGCTGCCGTTGGTGGAATATTTTTCCATTCAATCGAGCGGCCTGAACAACCATCAGAAATTGCATTATTATTTTCATTGAAAAATTTGCAAACTTCTTTTAAATGTTTTGCAGCGGCGATAAAATTCGTGCCATTATCCGAATGTAAACACGAACATAGACCGCGTCGTGCCACGAACCTATCGAGCGAAGCGAGGAAACAATCAGCTGATAGATCGCTAAGTACCTCAATGTGAACGGCCTTTGTGGAAAAACACACAAAAAGACACATGTAACATTTAAGGATTTTTGCATTGCGATTTAAACTTGTCTTTATAAAAAACGGGCCACCCAGGTCACAACCGACATCATTAAATACCTTATTGATTTTTAATCGTTCGCCGGGTAACAGACTCATCGCTGGCTGTATTGACCTGGGTTTGCATTTAAAACAAGTAATGCATTTAGACAATACACTCCGAATCATACTGCGTGCCGATAATATCCAATATCGCTTGCACAAAATTCCTTGTAGGGAACGAGGTCCCACGTGTAGATATAATTTATGAAAATGTACAATTATTAAAATTGTTATGTGACATTTTTTAGGCAATAGCAAGGGATGCTTTCTATTGTAGGGTAGGTCAGCTTCACTGATCCTACCCCCCACCCTGAGGAAATTATGCACATCTACGAAGGGTGAAAGTTTCCTTAGTGATGGAACAAATTTATTATTTTTAATGTTTTTTATTTCGTTAGAAAAATATTGCTGCTGCGTCATTTTTATTATAAGATCATGAGACGCGTTCAACTCGTGTGTCGTTAACGGTCCGCAAGAACGTTGAGATGTCTTGCAGTTTTTTATAAACCGTAAACACCAAGCAACGACTCGTTGCAATTTATTAAATGTCGAGAATCTTTGAAATAGTGAATCTGTGGTTTCCTCTTTAATGATTTGAGAAGCAAGGCCGAATGAATCAGTATTAGTTTTAAGTTCTAAAATTTCTGTTTTGTCATTGACGTAAAATGTACTGATCGGCCACAAATGAACGTCATCTGTGAGCCACTCTGGGCCGCGTAACCAGCGCTCGTATTCAGCTACGATCTGAGTAGGAAGAGCGCCACGCGAGCACAGGTCAGCAGCATTATTTTCGCTTCGTACATGAAACCAGCAGTTGGACGGAACTACCTCCACTACTTGAGCGACACGACTCGAAACAAATGTTTTTAATTTGTAGGGAGGCGTTTGCAACCAGGCTAGTGCTACACTAGAGTCCGTCAAGGCGGTAATTTTAAAAGGGATGTTTTGAATGTTTTGCTTAATAAACAGAACCAGTTTAGAAAGCAACACAGCGGACATTAATTCGAGCCTCGGGATTGAAAGAGGTTTAATCGGCGCAACCTTGCTTTTACTGATAAGCAAATGGGTCTTTACTTCATTATTTTGATTGACACTGCGTACGTAAATTACAGAAGCATAACCACGGGTAGATGCATCACAAAAGGCAATTAAATGCACATCACAAAATTTAGGTATAAGCATGTGTCGCTCAATTTTTAGTGATGAGAGACAAGACAATGAAGAGATAAACAAAGACCACTTATCGCGCAAATCGGAAGGAAGTGCGTCATCCCAACCAAGACTTAATTTCCACAAGTCTTGCATTATGCATTTTGCTAAAAAAGTACATGGAGATAGGAATCCCACAGGATCAAAAATACTAGCTAGCAATTTCAGCACTGAACGCTTCGTGTAGGTATTATCAATCATGTTGTAATCGAATGAAAAACAATCATCGATAGGCAGCCATTTTAGGCCTAATACCTTCAGTGACGAACACACGGTGTCATCGCTGAAATTTATAGCTACTGCTTGATCTGCGTTAATCCTTGACAGTAAATCAGGGGTGTTGCTTGTCCATTTGCGAAGGTCAAAACCACCCAGTTTTAACAGAGCTACGAGCTCGTCCTGTAAAGTACAGGCTTCGTCAAGGTCTTCAGCAGACCATAGCAGATCGTCTACAAAAAAACCATGCATAAGTATGTCAGCCGCGCGAGGATAGCGCGCACCCTCATCAGTAGCTAGCTGTTGCAACGAGCGTACAGCGACATAACCAGACGATCGTAATCCGTAGGTATTTGTCACTAGCTCATAAGTTTTTATTTCGTCACAAGGTGACTCCCTCCATAGTATATGCTGATAACAGCGTTCAGATGGGTTGATAAGTACCATTCTGTAAAATTTAGCTATGTCAGCGGTGAAGCAAATGGGGTAAAGGCGAAATTTAAATATAATTTTTAATATATCATGGTGGAGCTTCCTGCCTGTAAGTAAGTTGTCGTTTAATGACACCCCGTTGGATGTTGCCGCTGAGCCATCAAATACCACTCGCACGGGAGTAGTGGTACTAGAGCTTTTAAACACACAGTGGTGTGGGATAATGTATCGACTTGCCTCTATACCGGTATATTGTTGCATGTGCCCCATCAGCTCGTATTCGCGCATAAACTTTATGTAGGGCTCACGCAACTCAGGTGAACGAACAAAACGTCCTTCTAGATGCTGTAACCGACGCACGGCGTGGTTATAAGATTCGCCCAGAGGCATTCCATTAGGGTCCAGTAGGATAGGTGAAACGTACCTACCGGTCTCGTCCCTGTAGTGGCGCTCTGAATAAATCTCGTCAGCGAGTTTATCAAGTGGGCTGATAGGGCTGTCGCACGGCGACTCTTCTATTTCCCAAAATGCTTTAAGTTGGTGGTTGATGGTGTCACTATCATTAATGTACGACATTAGATTGCAAGACGTTGCAATATTAGCGACATCATCAGAAGTACACGGTACTTCAATTTTGCCACACAATACGAACCCAAAAATACTGCTTAGCGCAGTGGGTAATGTGGGGCCTAAAATTATCTTATTTCCATCATATATGTAAGGAAATACGTCACCTGCGAGTATTATGTCGACAGGTGACCTTTTATGGAAGTAGGGATCCGCTAACAAAAGGTTTTTATATTTTAGGGATACCTCCTCAGAAATTTCTACCGTAGGTAAATCAGATGTAATTTTTTGTAGAATAATAGCATCGATTTTTAGAGTAGGTTTATCAGAATGCCGAGGCGTTATAGTGCAAGACGTCATGCCAAAGTTCTTTACAGAATTTCCACCTAGACCCATAATATTAAACGGGCATTTTTGACGCGACAGCCCTAGCCGCTCTAAACAATTTAAAGTTATGAAGTTCGATTGAGCGCCAGAGTCGATAAGAACGCGGCAAGCGTGCGGGTTCCCGAATGAGTCACTGACATTAACTATGGCTGTACCTAGCAATACCATATGGCCTTTGTTTACGTCGGATGAGTGATAGTTAGCTGCATTCGCTGTGCAAGCATTTATCGGCTCAGCGCTGCGGTTGTCAAGCACGGCTCGCGCGGTAGCAGGTTTGAATTCCGAATCAATGTGCAGTAATGCATGGTGACGTTGATTACATGTAAAGCATTTGTATTCACTTTTACAATCAGCAGTCGAATGATTTTGCTTGAGGCAATTATGACAAAGATTCAATTCATCAGCACGCTTGATTCTTTGCGCGGGAGACAATTCACGGAATAGCACACAGCGAAAGATCATGTGATTATTGTCACAATGTACACAAGCAAATTTATTATCTCTCGACTGCGTTTGCGAAGCAAATGCCTTTCTAATGTTGTTATCACTCGATCTTTTATTTTGATTGCTAGGTGTAAAATTCTTATTTTGTGTGGTATTTGAACCAGAATAAGCCTGCGAATGTTCTAATATTTTTATTTGATTATGCACATGAGACATCAGCTGATCATAGGTAGGTATAGTACTTTGATCTAGACCTTGTTCAAATGTTTTTCTTGTGCTCGGATCTAAACACTTCAAAGCTATATGGCATAACACATAACTAGACAAGTGCTCAATATTGAGAGCATTAATGGCTCTGTACGAATGATCAAATGTTTCAATGAAATTATTCAAGTTTGTAGCAGATTCATGTTTTAGTGCGGGAAAATTAAGCATTTTGTCTAAGTATTTACCTACAAGCATCCTATTATCCTGATATTTATCTAACAAGGATTGCCAGACTACTTCGTAGTTACTAGCAGTTATAGGTACACTCTTAACTATGCTAAGCGCAGAACCTTTTGTGCATGATAACAGGTAGTGAAACTTATCTATGTTAGATATACCTGTCTGATTGTGCACCAATGAGCAAAATGTTTCATAAAACGTAGTGAAACTCTCAATATTTCCATGAAATGTGAACAATTCGAGCTTGGGCAAACGTGGGCGAATTTCTACGTTAGTACTTTTACTCGTTGCACATGACGACACGTCTGCCATTTTGTATTGTTCCGCACACAATTTTACATGAAAGAATAAATCATCAAAGCCTTTTAAGTCGCTTTCAGAGAATTGCGTTTCAGGATTCATGATTAACTGCATTTCATAAACATCATAGCATACGGCTTCAAATGATTCCCGCAATGATTGTACCTCTGAGGCACGCAAAAGGAACATATCTTTTGTACTAGGATGAGTATCTATTTTTTTCGACAAATCATAAACCTGCTGCATTTGTGAAAACAAACGTTGTTTTTTAGCAATAGACTTATTTAAATTCCTAATAGCTTCTAGCTCCTTCCTAGACGGGACCTTGTCTGATTCGTTAGTCATTTTGCAAAAGAGTTAAATTTATCGATAGGGAAAATAGCTATTTCTGACTAAATGATACAACACAAGCACGGCTTGTACAAGTTGAACAAATCGTTGGTACACGGTACGTAACGGCTTTGTTCAAAATGGCGTCTTTCTTACAAGAAAATTACCAACGTGGTAATGGACGTGGAAGACAAAATATATATAAATATGGAATGATTTTACGAAAATCAATCTTAATAATACTAATCCGGCTCGTATGGACCAAAATGTGGAGTCTGAATAAGGGCGCTTGGTAAAATAAATTTTAATCGAAGGACCGAAAGTTATTGGTGGAAAGTGCTGTACCTAAAAACCCCCCATTGAAGTGACGATATTGCTCAATACACAGGGTAGATAAAAGGCCTGACCACCAACCTGAATATCCCAGCCACGGCACCAGATCTCAGCTTCAGGAAACACCACAGCAATTCGGCACTCGCGTGGGAAAAAATGTCTCGATGAACCCACGTAATTAATTGCACGGCAATTTATGTAAGTCCAGAAAAATGTTCCGTTTTGAGTTTATAACACGTAAAATGACCACATCTAATGGTGATCCAGATCGAACTGCGAGAGGCTTCACACCCGGGCGCGGGCGCGCGCGACGTCACTCCACCAATCCATTCACCGATTTCCAAGTGCGGGTAGGAGAACAGACGAGCGGACAAGCCAAGTTAAAACTACCCTACGTTTTTATGAGCAAATATCGAACACTAACTTATATGGATATTCTGACGCAGATTGGGCTGGAGATAAAAACGATAGAAAAAGTGTGAGTGGTGGCATTATCTTACATGGAGTAAACCCTATATACTGGTTCTCAAAGAAACAGTCTTGTGTGGCTTTGTCAACAGCTGAGTCAGAGTACATAGCAGCTGCTGCCACAGCACGCGAGCTAGTAAATATAAAAGGGTTATGCGAACATCCAAGAATCAACAGTGATACAATATTATTTGTTGATAATGTAAGTGCCATCTCCATGTCAAAGAGTTACGAAAATTCAAAACGAACTAAGCATATTGACTGTAGTGTGTATGCAGTGTACCAATGTGTATGTAACCAACCTTATATAATCATGTGTATCCTAAAATAAAGGAGAGTATTATTTGAGCAGTCGTGACTATCATTTCGCTCCACAAATACCTTCGACCTTACATGGCGACCCTGCCAGCGGGCATCGCCGCGCGATCGCCTTACCGACACCGCCGTGCCATATAAGGGTTGTACAGTGTAAACAATTGGACTAAGTAGAGCCAAGCAAAGATGAATTATAATAATTATTCACTAGCGTTAATAACGTTCGCGTTTGTGACAAGTGGTATTTGGTTCGTAGCTTACGAAAAATACGAGTTCATTAAAAATGGGAACTACGCAAACTAAAGACGAAACCGTGGTAGTGCAAAACGCAGCCGGAGGAAATAATAACACGCAGCTGGAAGAGGTGAAATTTCATATTTCCACCATCACCATACTGATGACTATAGTGGTGCTGGTTCTGGGACTCGGCGTGCTGTATTTTCTGCTGCAAATGTATCGGCGTTGTCATGTACGCTGGATAAATCAGGAGATGTACAGGAGTACACATGACATTAGAGCTCATTATTTAAAAGATCTTGTTGAAAAGAACATCGTCAGCATTGAGTATGTAAACTCAAATGATAATTTGGCAGATTTGATGACAAAGAGTTTATGTAAAGAGAAATTTAATAATTTTGTTAATCAATTCTTGTGTTAGCGTGAATACAATTATAGTGATTCAGGAGGAGTTTTATTAATGTTATTTGTTTTTATTTTTATTGTGTACTAAGGAATATTGTTTTTTGATAATCATTTTGAAGTCAGTAAACATTGTCTTTATATATGCTACTATTAATGAGAAGTTATAAGTAGCAAATTTCAATTTTAAGTTTTGTTTCGTAAAGTTAAATTTGAGGAGGAGTGTTGAGGTTTTATTTAGTCTGAGGGATTGTTTGTGGCAGAAAGAAGAATAAGTTCTGTCACTGTGTGAAAATTGTACTTGTCATAATGTATATTGAAAAATGATTTATAAAATAAATAACTAAGTTTATTAAAGAATACGAGCCTTGTTATTGAAAACCAAACTTCAAGACCAATGGAGAAAAAAACTTTAAAAAAACAATTTTAAAATCTAATTAAGTTATTTTAAGTACTGGGTGTCTCAGAAAAAAACTATCTTTGGTAGATGCATAAAAAGATAACAAAATGTATATATACACGTTAAATTACAAAATCAGAAACTTGAGACGTGGGCAAATAATTTTTTGAAATTAACTTTAATCAAATGTCATCCTTCGCGGCTCTGGCACTCTTCAAAACGATCTCTAACATTCATGAAAACGCGCCTCAAAAGTTGAGTAGTCCAGACCTCACACCTCCGGCTTTTCTCCTCTGGGGTTATCTGAAGAGTCGGGTGCACAACAGTAATCTATCAACCATATCTGTATTGAAGGAAAACATTAGACAAGAAATCAACAACATTCCTACTCAACTTGGAGTCGCATCAACAAAATTTAGTTTTTCTGAGACACTGTATTTCAAAACTTTTAAAAGAAGCTCTTCTTCTCTAATTCTGCGGCCTTCCCTTGATCACTTCACACGCCTCTCTACAACGAATATATTATAAGATTTAAAATTGTTTGTTTGTTTGGTAATTAGGGTTCCGTACCCAAAGAGTAAAAACGGGACCCTATTACTGACTCCGCGGTCCGTCTGTCTGTCTGTCACCAGGCTGTATCTCATGAACCGTGATAGCTAGACAGTTGAAATTTTCACAGATGATGTATTACTGTTGCCGCTATAACAACAAATACTAAAAAGAGAATAAAATAAAAATTTAAGTGGGGCTCCTAACCAAAAAACGTGTTTTTATTGCCATTTTTTGCGATAATGGTACGGAACCCTTCGTGCGCGAGTCCGACTCGCACTTGGCCGGTTTTTTTTGGGACTACAAATCCGATCCCAAAACTCTTTCACTGATGGAATGCTATAAGGTAGAAGAGAAAATGCGCGGTTAGTGTGGAAAATGATATGGGAGCAAAACAGCGGGTTAAGGCTAGTCATGATAAAAACTATCTCTATGATTAACGTGCACTGGATAAAAGTTGTCTCTACGATAAATACTTTAAGTTACGCCATGAATGCAACTCTCAAACAACTTTAGATTCGTCTTTTAGAAATACCTAGAACATGTAGGTAAGATGCGTTCCGATATAGCCAGGTCTAATGTCAAACGTTTATCTAAAAAATAAAATTACAGTTTCAAGTTCTGTTAGACTTTATTCTGCTCCAAATTTACAGCATACAGATTTTGATCTAAGGCTTTTTTTTTAGTTTTAATAAGAAGAGTACTAAGTAAAAAAAACTACTAAATATTGCGTCGCGCGGAGGTGAACCCACTGTGCTTTTTTTTTAAACTGATGATGGTTTTTTTTTTATATAGTGTTAGGAAGTTGAAAAATACGCTTTGTGGTTTGTGGGTGATCGCCGTTATTTACCGAAATAGAATTAGTATTTCTTTTTTTAATTTTTCATCTTTTTAAGAAAATGGTCTAAGTACTACATGGATTCCCAAAGTGGTCGACATCGACTCCTTGGGATTCGAAATCGGTTTACAAGGGGTCGACATAACTAGATTGGTAGAAAGTCACCAGGTTCATCTTTACTTTGTGATTTGAATGTTTATAAAAAAATACCGATATAAGTATGTTTACGTACCTAATTTGTATTAGTAATTATTAATTACATTTGGTATTTACTGAATTGTATGTCTATTTATATTGCTAAATTTTGATGAGAAAATGATGTCAATTTTACTCAACCAACCGCAAAGTTTTTAAATTGGTAAGTATTTTGTATCAATAGGAAAAAACTAGAGAAAGGATTTTTAAAGTAATTTGGCTATGGGGGTCTGAGATATGAGTTCATTTTGGAAAAGGAGTCTCTTGCCCAAAATAGTTTGGGCAGCCCTGGTTTTGTAAGTAAGTAAGTTCATTTATTTCTACAATAATTTTTTAATGTATTTTTTTCAAAAAAATACAATCAGCTGCAATGGTCTTTTTAAAATCAGTTATAGAAGGTTATCGGCGCCTTATGTATGTATGTAGACCACACATAACTGGGTGCGGCAACAATAGACCAAAATTTCCAAACGGTCCCAGTCGCGGGTAAAAGTTGGCACATAAATAAAGTTGCAGTGGTGACCAATACGCAGGCGTGGGCTATATGTCCCATAGCCCATTCACCATTTTCTCATAGTCACAAGCTATAAGTCCAAGTTTCATCAATAAATAAAACCGAACTTTTGTTTTCTTGCGTAGGCAATAGTGATGCAACAAAAGTGTCATAACGGAAGCAGAAACAGAAACGAATGCAGAAGCGGAAGTGTAAATACTATGCAAATAAATAATGAAAGTTTTATAATGTATGAATGTTTTATAATAAATGAAAGTTTTATAATAAATAAAACCAAAATTTTGTTTTCTTGCGTAGGCAATAGTGATGCAACAGAAGTGTCCTAACGGAAGCAAAAACGAATGCAGAAGCGGAGGTGTAAATACTATGAAAATAAATAATGTAAGTTTAATTTATTCAATAAATCGGTATTGAAAATTAAATGAAAATTAAATTATAATTATTTTATAAAGATTAGTTTTGCCGCTTTTGTACGCAGCAATCTGGTTCAGTGCTCAGTCCCCGACCCACCCGCACCCGTCATAATGTTTCGTTTTAAAACTTGCGGAAACAGAAACGGATTTAAGAAAGCGAGCGGAACTTCCGCAGTTGCAAAAGCAGATGCAGAGGTCTGTTGCATCACTAGTAAGCACACCTTATTAGGAAGATACAGCCACATCATTCTTGTTTTACACGCCAATAAATTGTAATACTTCATAAGTTATTACTAAGATTACAATATGGAATTTATTACACAAGAAACTAGCCATTCGACTTGTACCGTCTATACTTCAAAATTATGTTATAAACTGTAGTATTTAATTTCTGTATATATTAATATTTGGTAATAAATAAAGGAAATGCACCTAAAATACGATAAACTTAATTTGAATGTTTGATAAATATTGCTTTATTGAAAATAGGTTAATACGACATGTTTATTGTAGGTTATTAATATACCTAATGAAATACAACTCATACAAGTTAATAAATATAAATGGTTGTTCTTAAGGCGCATATATATTTCTGGCCGTGCGCCCGCTCGGACCCAGAATATCAATTATACCTCCTTTTGGAGAGTTTTTTTTTTCAATGTTACAAAGATATTTTATTTCAACTAGGCCACCAAGCGGCACTTTTGAACGTTACATATAAATGATTCTACCGTGCAATCGGAAGGTAGCTTGATATGGAGAAAAATGCACAAGAAACTCCATACTTACTCTTTTAAAAAAATAAATAACCCGAATCTCTTCAAAGTTAGAGTGAACAGGCTTCTTCTGGGTAAGCTCACTCCATCGTCGACTCTGTCTCAGTCACCTCTGACCTAGACTAGAGTCAAGAGCAAAAAAATAAAAAAAAAATAAAAATAGTTTTTTATTTTTTTTCTTAATTCTTTCTTAATTCTTAATTATTTCGAAAAAAAACTGCCTAATTCTCTAAAACTTCTGTACTTAGCAATTTAGAATCGACCAACAATAACAAAAATGTAATCACAATTAGACAGCCTAATTTGCTCGCGATAATCGAAATCACCCTGTGTTGAAATAAACATTTTGGTCAATTAATTGTTCTATCTCAAAACGGTGAAGGAAAACATCGTGAGGAAACCGGCATGTCCTAGAACTAAAAATTCGAAGACATGTGACGTCCACCAACCCGCACTGGGCCCGCGTGGTGGATTACGGCCCATTCCCTCTCACAGAGAGGAAACATTAATTGGCTGATAATGTGTGATGTGAATTGTTCTATAGTGGCAGCACTGTCGAAAAATTGCTATAGTGTGGCTATCGCTGATACAGAATTCGAATTCGCGGTTGGAGCGCAATAATTGCTCAAAATTGGCTATCGTTTTGCTCTTGCAAGATATGTAATAAGAATGCGGGCTGCTTCTGACAAATTCCAAATGGAAAAATCACATTCACACTTTTCTATGTAACCAAAAATTGTAATTAAAACTGATGGAAAAGAGTGTCCTTGGAGTTTTATGCAAATTATTCTCCATTGATATCTACTGACGCTTGCGAATTTGCAACTAGTGTCATCTTACTCTTTTTTCACAATTCAAAAGTACCTCTAAGGTTTATTTGAAATAAACTATTTGATTTTGATTTATTCCGACTTGTATCAATTTTTTTTTTTATTTTTCCTTTTTTTAATAAAGACGATTTTTTATTTATTTATAAATTAATATTAGAACTAAAATAAGAAAACCTAATAAATGTACAATTGTAAAAAAAAATGTGATTTTATTTGTGATGAAATGGATTAGATACTAAGGAATGTCATAGTTATAATTTAATATGTTTTGTATTAAGTTTTTTTTTTTTTTTGGGAAATGAATGGCTATAATATATTATTATTATTATTATATGTACAATTACGGAGCGTCAAAAAATTCGTCCACATCGCATCCATTCGTCATTTTGATTTCCTCGACGCTGGATTCGACCGAGGACCTCATTCTCAGCAGTAGCGCTTGTGAGCACTAGACCTACGAAGTATATTTTTTCTAGAAGACTGTTAGAAATAGCTCAAAGTGCTCAGGGGACCATACCTTTATTAGAAGGTCTTTCATAAGTAGTGCTTACCTAATGTCATTACATAGTCATTGAACTGTGTTTAATATAGGTTATACCCCCATCGGGTTTTCTCAAGTAGGTAGGTAATATCTTTAAAGTTAACAGTCGGTCTCACACCATAGCATTACGAACAGAGGGACTGTTCTATAAAAAAATAGTGAACAGAAAAAATTACCAAGTGCGAGTCTGACTCGCGCACAGAGGGTTTCGTATAAACAGCTACATTCACCAAAATAAATTCGTAACATTACTAACGTTCATAAACAATGGAAGCACCGAACATTGCTCTAACGAAGGGACAAAATTAACTTTGCCGTTCGAAAACAGTTGTCCCAATACATCAATATACAATTTTTTTATTTTTCCAAGTACATTTTATAAGTTGGTCGACGATTACTCGTAAAATTGTAAACCTTCTTAGCTGTGATAGTTTTCTTTTTAATTTCTTTATATATACTACAGCCGTGAATTATTGCACATATCCGAAAGTAGCCAGCTGGTAAGGGGTGGAGGGTGACGGGGGGGGGCAAATATTACCCATTTAAAGCTTAATTTTACCAAATAAAACCTAAATAATAAAGAAATATAAAAAGCTTATTTCGTAATAGTGTGGCCACACCACAATCTGCTGTGTATGGCCATTTAGATAGAGAAATTTATGGTACCAGTGGCACTCAGCTAGATTTGAGACAAGCCGTAATGTGAGCGGACCAGCGCAGCTCTCTGACGATAACAACAGTCTTATTTGTGGAAATGTAGCCTCGATTGCTGATTACGAAATAAATAGTGCTGTGGGGATGTGGATGGACAAACTATTTCGTAGGAGAATCTCTACGACGAATGAACTAAAAGGTTTTGATATTCGGAAAACTCTAGATGAAGTCAAATTGGTTAACATTTTACATTTAATTTTCATTTTTGGATTGATTTCAAAATTTGCTATATTTTGGTTTATCTGGTTTTGTACAAACTATACTATTATTTGGACATTACTTTAGACAATTTTATTTTTTAACATTTATAAATTAATTTAATATTATTAGTAAGGCTAACTAGAAGAGGCTGCCTCTTCAACTTAGTCACTTGAAATAACCCTGCTTAGCATATATCACTTTTCAACATCAATCTTTACAGTGTTATTTATGAATTAGGTAATTTTTTCTTCTTTACATAATAATTAGGAAATCGGCACAGCAACGTAATTCCACCCGCACCCTATGCAGTAACTAACACCTTACTAACTTCTTTTTACAACAGTATTAACTATTATTGCATAGTTCAAGCCGAATCGAGAGAACTTGAATTTTGAGTTCTTGTGCTTTAAAAACAAAGTATATCTAAACTACATACATACAACAGTTATCTTGAAAATATCTACTCATTCATCAATTCTAGTAGAACAGCGTTGGTGGCTAATATAAAGTTTGTTGATCGGGATAGCATGTCCTGTGGTCTGCCAATAAGGATCGTTCACACTGCGGGAGTCCCGTGGGTGTCATTATGTTATTCAGAGCTATTCTCGGGTTTTTGAGGTTTGATGAGGCTTCTAAAGTAAATGTACTCGTACTGCGTATTAGAGTAGGTAAACAATAATTTAATTTGGTGTATCGCAACGTCACTTCTTAAGTTAGAACTTTGAAATGGTGTTGAATTTCTTTGTGTGAGTGTGTTCAGAACCTCATTCTGGGTTAAGCTCGCCTTTGTAGATACCTATATCTAGTGTTTTTTTTTTTTGTTCTAGGTGTAAACCTACAAAAAGCGCCTGGATTTTTTGGGGAAAAGACCAAGGTGTTTGAGATTTTGCATCATTAAACCACCCTGTGATCACCATCAGCATATCGAAGAGGCTCGGTTAACTCTTAAAAAACCACGCCGGAACCCCCTCTGTGCAACGCCTGTTAAGGAACTTCCCTAGGGCGACTGGAAATGCTTTTCTGCTGAGCCTTGCTGTGCACGGTAACACGTGATCACTGTACAAACGTCTTTCCTGGAGTCACTTGGTGGGCGGACAGAATTCCCAATCTGAGTGCCCGTGACCCCGGAGTCATATGAGTTATCCTAATCGTAATGAGTGAGTACTGTTCTCATCTCTGGATCTGCCAAATACCAGCTTGATGCACTAGAGTCGATTGAAAAGCGGGCCAAGAGACTCATCGGCAATGAGGCACTGGTCAAGTCAAAGCCTTTAACATCGTCGCCGAGTTGCCAGCTTGTCGGTTTTTCTATCGGTTGCATTTCGGGGAGTGTGCGATGAAATTGCATGATTTAATTCCGCCCAGCCCGTTTCAACATCGGACTACTAGACGTACGGCAATGCGTCATCGGTACATGATGGGCATCACACCTATATGCATAAATCGTTTTGGGGACACTTAATATGCTTACGCAAAAAGGGCGGACGCAGCTGTGGTCATCTTGAGCAAGGGATTTTGTTTTCAAAGTGAGCAGATATAGCTTTGGCCCATAGTACAACTAAGGAGTGGAATTCCCTGCCGGAGTCTGTGTTTCCCAATAGCTACAATCTAGGGGTTTTTAAGTCAAGAGTTAATGGTTTTTTTCTAGGCAAGCGTGCTTCACCGTCGACCACTTCATCGCTTACCATCAGGTGAGATAGTGGTCAAGCGCAAGCCTATAGACAAGAAAAAAAAAAATAACTTTAAAATTTTAATGACCACCAAATACTTTTTACTACTTACCAAATACTTAATACTTTGACTCAAAGTGAATATTACCGTCTTTAAATACCTGTAACTCCCAAGAATTTAAAGTTTATCCGAAATACTGTAAGTTTATATGAGGTCTAAGTCAACGTTTGAAGTATATTTGTTGAAGCAAAAGGAGTACTCAGACCTGTCACGGTACCTATGTATAGATTGTAGCGGTTTCTGCTCACCCCCATGGGAAAAGGCCTACTTAATTATATATGTTTATGTAAGTAATGGTACAAAGGTAAAATGCTATGTTTGCTTGTTTACCCATTGAGGATCTTAGTTCTTACATTGACACGAGGAGAAGTGGTGGCCCAGTGGTAACGGCCGCGACTTACAAAATGTAGGTCGTAGGTTCAAACCCTGGCAGGCGCTTTACTTTTTGTAAATTATTTCATGGCTACTGCTCTCAAAACGTTGAAGCAAAACATCGGGTGAAAACCGGCATGTCCTAGAACCAGAAATTCGAAGACATGTGACATCCACCAACCCGCACTAGGCCCGCGTGGTGGATTACGGCCCATTCCCTCTCGCAAAGAGGAGGCCAGTGTGATGACGATAATTGGTACACAGGTTAAGTGATATGTTTGTTTGTGTCCACATTGAGGATCAATTTTTTTACTACAGCCCTCAAATGCCATAAATGTCTAACATAACGGTTGCTTGACATCATACGGGTTTGAAGTGAATACTTTCCAAATAACGTCAACCCGACCATTTGAACCAGCAGTATCTCAAAGCTATTCAATACATCAATCCTTAAAGCATGTACTCAAGTAATTTATGTTCTAACTTGTACTGTCAACAAAAGAAACAAGTTATTATAGGCACCACACTTTTGTAACTATACTTCTTATAAAATAGCTTGATCTCTGCGACATATGTCAAACTGACGTATACGTTATTGTAAGCCTGTCAAGCGCTATTGTTACTGTATTGATACTGACAGCTGTCGCAGAGATCAAGCTATCTTTTATGAAGTATAGTTCTGTATTTTTAACCCATTTTGTTTGTATAGTAAGGTTATGTGACTTATATTTTTTTAATATTGATTCCGCTAACGACGTTAGCGCCTAATCTGTGCAAATTCTTTCATTCCATTCCTCTTTCATGCTTCTCGTACTTTATAAAAGTGCTGCAGATCACAGGTAAGATACAGAAGTGCTGTTTATCACAGGGAAAATCACAATATAAATAATGCCTTACATTTAAATAGTTTTTTACTCAAACAATTAATCATCTTCATCTTCTTGCACTGTTTGAAACCACTTAAATACAGAAACAAGTATTTAAGTGGTTTCAAACATGTTTTATTCTTACTTGCCGACCGAAGTTTGCCATATGCCATTACTACCCAGAATTTGATCCTTATTAGCGACACTGTCGAATGGTGTAATAATTCAGCATGCGTGTTTTTTTTTTCAAAATCAACAGGTTCGATTCCTGGCTAGGAATATAGATTTTTCAAAAATCAAAATTGGCCTCGTGACTCCTTTGAGTGTTTTCCGCTAGTCCTCATAGTTTTGGATTTGTCAATACACGCCCACTTATTTATTTATTCAATCAGTATTAACACATACATTTTATATATTTAAGTTGATGCCAACATAAACCCATTAGAGTTTTACCGTGCACCAAAAATATCGACGTCATAATTTAAACAAAAAATAATAACCAATTATGTAGGTACTTAGGTAAAAAGTAACACACACAAAAATTACAATGGGTATATGCGAAGTAGTTCTCTAGATATCTTTACCGTGCTAATACTAACAAGCGCACATCAGTGACCACACCGGCCTTCCATCCTTTAAACAAAAGTGGTGGAGAGGTTTTAAGTTGATACAGGTTTTCCCCAAAATAAAACCTAATGTTTTTAGTAATTTTTATTTTTTATTGCTTTAAACTTTTTATTCATAATTAATTAAATAATATATTTTTATTAGTGAATCTATGTATATATCTTATTTAAATTTTGTAAAAAATATGCCTTTAGTTTGTACTTTATGTTTTTTTGCTTAAAATACTCATCTATATATATAAAAGAAGAAACTGACTGACTGACTGATCGATCAACGCACAGCCAAAACCACTAGGCCTAGAAGCATGAAATTTGGCAGAAAGGTTCCTTGAGTGACGTAAGTGAGCACTAAGAAAGGATTTTTGGAAATTCCCCCCCTAAGGGGGTAAAAAGGGTGTTGAAAGTTTGTATGTAATTTCTGTAGTTTGTAAATTGGACACGTGAAATTTTAGATTTACACTCTTGGTTGATAAAAAGAATGAATGTGTTTATTGGTTTTTGGCAATTCGATCCCTAAGGGGGTAAAAAGGGGGTTGAAAGTTTGTATGAAATATTTACAGTTTGTAAGTTGAAGACGTGAAATTTTAGATTTATGCTCATGGTTGAAAAATAAATTAATGTATTTATTGGTTTTTGGAAATTCCACCCCTAAGGGGGTAAAAAGGGGGTTGAAAGTTTGTATATAATTTCTCCAGTTTGTAAGTTGGACACATGAAATTTTAGATTTATGCTCTTGGTTGATAAAAATAATTCATGTATTTATTAGTTTTTGGAAATTCTACCCCTAAGGGGATAAAATAGGGTTGAAAGTATATATGAAATTTCTTCGGTTTCGAAGGTAAAACATCTGAAATTGTAGGTTTACACTCTTGATTAATAAAAAAACAATGAGTTTAATCATTTCCGGAAATGCCACCCCTAAGGGGGTCAAAAGGGGTTGAAAGTTTATATGAAATATTTACAGTTTTTAAGTTGGAAACGTAAAAGTTTAGATTTACGCTCTTGGTTGATAAAAATAATTAATATATTTATTGGTATTTTGAAATTCTACCCCTAATGGGGTAAAAAGGGGGTTGAAAGCTTGTATGTAATTTCTACAGTTACAGTTTGTAAGTTGGACACGTAAAACTTTAGATTTACGCTCTTGGTTGATGAGAAGAATCAATGTATTTATTGGTTTTTGGAAATTTCACCCCTAAGGTGGTACATAGGGGTTGAAACTTTATAAGAAATTTCTTCGGTTTGGAAGGTAAAACAGCTGAAATCGTAGGTTTACGCTCTTGATTAATAAAAAAATACAATGAGTTTGTTGATTTCCGGAAATTCTACCCCTAAGGGGGTTAAAGTTGGCAATTTGTTGGGCTTATATATTTGAAACTTCGCATACATACTAACAGCAAATAGTAAAGGTTGTCATTACAAGTTTTTCAAAACTACTCCTAAAATACGATTTAGGGGGTGTTAAAGATTTTTGAAGAATTTTACTGGACAAGGCTTCTTTTTATGATGTAGGGGAGCAAACGAGAGATATTTGTTTGAATGAAAAGTCTAATTCCTTGGGAAAAATAATAAAGGTAACATTAGTTATGAAACTTATCGGACACGTCATTAAAGTTTCGTAAATCCTAACTTAAACAATAGCTTATTTTTTGTCGCCTTCACTAACCGCACATAATAAAGTCATCTGTACCTACTTAGTTGAATAAAATACGATATCATGCGAACGAAGTCGCGGGCGGAGTGCTAGTTCTGTATACGCCTTAAGTTAGACTATTTTGGTTACCTTAGTTCTCATTTTATTTTGCATACTGTACATTACCATAAACACAAAGTTGCGGACAGACAATCCGTTCTGTGTATGGTCGATGTTGAAGTGATTTCACATTGTAGGACATGCAAGCGAGGGTACATTGAGATGTCTATCAAAGTTTAAGGATCAAGATTTCATTGTGTCGTTTGAAGTAGGACAAACTAGGGATAGGGTTGGTAGGAAAAAGTAGCAGTATTTTAATAAACGAAAGTTTAACTCCGCAACAATTAAAAAATAAAAGTCTGACGTCATCTATTCTGATATTCTGTATAAACTGAATCACATATATAAGTATCACTTTTATTTCAATTTTATAAATCAGAAGCTCCCCGTGCCTATCAACAATAGCTGAAGCTGTAATTTTCTACCTAAATCTTCTTCTTGGGGCTATCTCCTATCATTTTTATGAATGAGATGTTAACTCTAGGCATTTCTAGAGGTTTTTAATTTGAGAGAGCCTTTTCCGACGATATAGATTGTGACAAAAAAAAAGAAAACTATGTAGTCCGTCAGTTAGATTACCTAAAAATATTGGACACGTATTTTTTTTTACCACTTAGGCAAAAAATTACAACGTACAGTGCATAGAAATATCGTGTGACGTCACGCCGTACTACACTTTATACTGACAAATGACGTCACAAGCCTCCACTCCTGAACTTTGATGCGCTTTATCTTTATACATTTTTATTTATTTGATAAAGCATAAAATACGTGTTCAATATTATTTGATAATATAACTGACGGAGTAAATAGAATTATCATTTTTCTACCAAGGAAACATCCCATCCCATCCCAAACATCCCAACATTATATCGTGGTGGCCCGGTGGCTAAGATGACGCCTCTCGTGCTTAAGGTCATGGGTTCGAATCCGGGCGAGTAGTAATATGACTTTTTCAAGTCATATGTACTTTCTAAGTTTGTCTTGGACATCGCTGAAAACGGTGAAGGAAAACATCGTGAGGAAACCTGGACTTATAGTGAGTTTATTATAAGATTGTGCTCCATTGGTGTAATTGGTGTTGGTGTGTGTTGTATTGGTGTTCCAGTGCGAGGATAAATGAATAAATAAATAAATAAATCCCTATTTTAATAAAATCTTTAAAGCAGAGTTTCTTGTAGTTGAATCCAAGAAAACGTCTACTGTTTCTAAATTGGAACACAAATGTTTATCTGTTTATACTGATGGTCCGTTAATGTGGAAATTTCCAACAACGGGCATGTACTGACATACAACTAATTGATTACAAGTACCTGTTTAAAGTGTTAAATACTCTGTACCTCGATTAACATGAACAATTCGAAGCCATTGAAACATTCAAACCTTACAAATAGTTTGTCCTTCTAACAAACTAGCACAAAATATATGTGTAGCCAATATTTCATTGTTGAATAACCCTACGCCCGTTTTAAAGTTCACATGTCAATACGCTGTTAACTGATAAGACAAGAATTGAAAATTTATATGCGTTTTGCCATTTCGGTCTGAAATATTATCGTTGTATGCAACCTGTAACTTAAGATATTAGAGACATAATAGTCGAAGGATTTGGCTGGCTATTTGTATCTAAAAGTTAAATATAATGACAAAATGTTGTTGGTACTGGTAATAAAATTATATCCGATAATTTGGCCATCATAAAAGGGAGATCATTAATGTAAACAAGAAAAAGGAAAGGGCCGAGAATTGAACCTTGGGGCACGCCCATCTTGACTAGAGACCCGGAGGAAGTCAACGTCTGCGAGCAATGTGCCTTGCCCACTGTCACTTAAGTTTGGCAATTCTTCGGGCTATGTCGGTAACCTTGGCTTTCTTGCGGATATATATATTTCTGATTCGATCACGCAAGGAAAGGCCGAACATATTGTTCTTCATTGCCCTTTGGGTGACTGTAAGCTTTCTGATGAAGCCTATTGTGAACAACCTCGTACGAGTAGGTTATTGGAATCAAGACTCAGATTGACATTCTTGTTTGCGGTTTATGAGTATAAAAAAACCGGCCAAGTGCGAGTCGGACTCGCGCACGAAGGGTTCCGTACCATTATCGCAAAAAACGGCAATATAATCACGTTTGTTGTATGGGAACCCTACTTAAATATTTATTTTATTCTGTTTTTAGTATTTGTTGTTATAGCGGCAATAGAAATACATCATCTGTGAAAATTTCAACTGTGTAGCTATCACGGTTCATGAGATACAGCCTGGTGACAGACAGACAGACGGACCGCGAAGTCTCAGTAATAGGTTCCCGTTTTTACCCTTTGGGTACGGAACCCTAAAAACATTAAAAGTGTATTTGGAATTGCTTATCTCCCGATTGTAAGCCCATGCTCTAATATGCATAATATTTCAATCGACCGGAAGCCATAAAATACTAAATTAAACTGGCATTGCATTTTAATTCCATAGATTTGATCTTCTGAACTTTAACTAAGTCAAAATATCTCATGTTATTTTATTATTTTCAAGATTGTATAAATTAAAATATTTAAGATACCGATTAGCCCACGCATCCCTATACAACACGCATGACAACATACAATTTTACATTTAGATAACACACATTATTTTAATCACTCGCCCATTTAAATAAAATCAGAATTTAAATAAATTACATTTATAATAATATAAATTAGTATTAACGAGGTACAACACTAATATATCAATTTTCTATACGCCTTCTCTTGTCATGTAGGCTGGCCAATACAAGCCGTTTAAAAAAAGATACATTGTGTGCCCAAAATGAGTTTGTCTAACGAGTCACTTAAGTTTGCTTTTCTGGTGTCAACATGAGTAGATACGAGAAGAGCTCGCGTCATGGTAAAAAGATTAGTCAGTCAACTGTCTTGATAATGGGGTTGACCATTAGGTACATGGTGGACATTACACACATAGACACAAAACGTATTGGGAATATTTTCATTGTGCGTACAGCTTAGAAGTGGAATTCCGTGGGAGTTAGGGATAGTGGGAGTCTGTATTTCCTGATAGCTAAATCCTGGTGATATTTAAGTGAAGAATGTATAGATTTCGGCATGCGTGCTTCATCATTGACCAATCATCGCTTACCATCAGGTGCGATGGTGGTCGAACAGGCATAGATCAAGGATCCTTTGATGCATCCCGAAGTAAGAGCGAATTGGTACCTATTTGTTAGTATTACTCTCAGTTACCTTTGGATCTCCTGCGGATATCATCATTTCTGACGTGATCACGCAAGGAAATGCCGAGCATAGCCCTCTCCATTGCCCGAAGAATTGCCAAACTTAAGTAACAGTGGGCAGGGCACATTGCTCGCAGATCGGATGGCCAATGGGGCCGAAAAGTTCTGTAATGGTGACCGCGAACCGGAAGACGATACGTTGGAAGGCCTCCCTCTGATGACCTGGTTAAGGTTGCGGGAAGGCGCTGGATGCGAAACGCACGGGATCGATCAATGTGGCGACGCTGCCTGGGGGAGGCCTACGTCCAGCAGTGCAAAGTGACATCTTTCGGCTGAAATTATGATGATGACTATCAGTTACATAAGACATACGTACATACAGACATAGACATAGCTACCTATTTCATAGTTAACAGTGATAACGATAGGTGTGTTAAATTGTCTAGAAGCTTTAATTTGTGCCTTTGATGAATAATATTATGGTTTCATCTTGACATGCAAATACTAATTATAGGCGTAATGCACATTTCCGAAAGCCAGTCGCAGTTTTAACGAGATTTTTTGTGAACCTGGTATTGATCTTTTCTGCATCAATGCAGAATCTGTAGCAAAGCCATTTTTTGTACAAGAGGCACCTGCCTTCACTTGAACCGTTTATTGTCCAAAGTGGCTTAAAATTAATAACAATAAAATGAGCCAACTTTAAGGCAGCACTAGTTTTTATTTATCTGTAAAAGCTTGTTATTAGCAATTTAGTTATATACTATTGTTATTATAATGTTATTGTTTCTGTAAGCTTTCCTAAAATGTATAAATCTTCCACCTCTCGTCAGCTTAGGTATATAATATATACCTATTTGGTATAAGCTTGCCTGTTGAAATGTCAACCAGTTAGATACATATTAGTCGAACATCTTTATTTTTTAAATAAAAAAGATATATTTGACCGCTCCATAACCTAAACAGATTAAATGAAGATCATGCAAATATTTCCATCGAAATATTTGAGAAGATTAATTTTCGTTTCCTTAAAAATATTTAGATTAATTTAAATTCACCATAACTTTAATTTATTACTTCCAATGGCTTATATTCCGATTGGAACATTGTTAAATTAGTCAATTCCCAAATTAAGTGTAGTGTCGGAGTGTCGGTGTCTTTTGTGTCGCTCGTTAGTGTCAGACACTGATGTATACACAATATTTACGTTGTAAACAGTCGGTGACACCCACGTGATATCATTCAGCTATGTGGCCCAATTTGGAGTGGGGTGAGAATGCCAATTGTCAGCCAAAACTTGAAATAAAATACTACATTTATTTTAGGTTAAGGTTGAATGCCAAAGAGTTTTTTGTTATGTGTTTGTTATACGTATTTTTATCTACATGTTATGTTGAACTCAAGTAATACAGGAAATGATAGGAAAAATCGTCGACTAAGTTGCCTTTTCAAAATGCCTTGGAGAGGAGATAATGAGATTTTTTTTCAGAAGTAGAACTTGAAACAAAAAGTATAGGTTCAAGAATTCTAGTCTTTTGTTTTTTTTTAATAATTAGCACCTTTGTGCTCTTCTATCTGCACATATTTTTACCTCTATTAAGTAATTTGTTTATACATAAAATTACTAGAATCATAAAGGGCATATCTCCAGTGCCAACAACAGTGTGGGGCACCTCAGTCCTCATTAATCTATAATGTTGCTGAGGGCTGTGGGCGGAAAGCATCGCCTGATTACAATCTGAAGGGATTAGGTACCTATCACAGTCATCTAGCAGATAATCTGTGCCAAATTGATACAAATACGAGGTGTTTTGTGCTTGATTAGTGAATAATAGTGGTTGTATTGGGTTTGTTACTTACTTAAATTCGGAATAGACAAAATTTCTGTTTAGAAATGGACACTTCATTCACCTAATGTTATTCTGGCTATAAATTAAAAGTTTTGTTGCTATAAGACAAAGGAGCTCGTGGCTAAATAATAACAGTCGCACGGGTCGATCTTCAAGGTTAAGCAACGCTTGATGAGGTCGGTCCGTGGATGGGTGACCATTTCAACATACCGAGTTTCCTCTGTGCCTCGAAAAGCACGTTAAGCCGTTGGTCCCGGCTGTCATTTGAAGATCTTTGACAGTCCTTACGGGTAGTCAGAAGCCTGAGATCTGACACCAGTCTTGCCAAGGGGTATCGTGTTACCCAGTTACTGGGTTGTGGGTGTGGGCTCCATGTAAAACACTGGTAGTCAGCTGAATCCGGTAAGACTGGAAGCCGACCCCAACAATAATTGGGAAAAAGTAATGTAACTTTTTGCTAAAGGCCGCTGCATACGTCAACATCATCATCGGGATTTTTATGTTCCCACTGCTGGGACAAAGGCCTCCTCACTGTGAGAGAGGGAATGAGCCTCAATCTATCACGCGGGTCCAGTGCAGATTGATGAATGTCACATGTATTCGAATAATTATTGGTTCTAAGGATATGCCGGTTTCCTCACGATGTTTTCCTTCACCGTTTTGAGAGCAATGGTGATGAAATAATTTACACAAAGTAAAGCACCTGGCTGGTTTTGGACCTACGACTTGTAAGTTGCGGCCGATACCACTGGGCCACCATTGCTCCATACGTAACGTGTTTTAAGACAACGACTATCGCCAACGACCTTGAGGGAACAAAACGCGCACTCGTTCCACACCCGCGTGGCCCAAAATTTAGTAGATTTTTGTATTCAGATCAAAATGTAGATAATTAAATTGTCTTTGAGATGGTATCAATTTAATTAAAATACGCCCAGCGGTTTTGGTGCGATTGTCGTGTTTTTGTCCGTTTTAGACATAACTTTAAAAATTAATTACACTATGTTATAATATTCCCTCTCAGAGAGGAGGCCTGTGTCCCAGCAGCGGGAACATTAATAGGCTGATGTGATGTGATGTGTGTTATACTAATAAAACCAAAATTTTCTTAGATCAAATTATTAAGAAAATGGTCTAATATAACATATATTTTTGTCCATAAAATTACGTCTAGCCACTTGGACGTGAATCTCATTTTAAAATCAGCAACTGAGGGGTATCTGCGCCTTAATCTCGGACAGAATGGGACGACAAGTTTGGGCGCGTCGTCCCATTCCTTACGTATGCAGCGGCCTTAAGTTTTTTAAAGTTTGACACTTTTATTATTTATTCATTTCAGCCGGTGACGTCCACTGCCGAATCCCTCTCTTAAATGTCGCCAAAGAGACCTGGAATCTGCTAAATGCGAGACTCACAGGAACTGTCTTCAAATAAATGTTATTCTCTCTTCTTTCTTTCCTAAATGGAAATCTTTCTACATTTTTTTTTTTTTTTTTTTTTTTTTTTTATAAGTTCAATCTGCGATCAGTCCGTGGACTATAATCAGATGGGTTAAAGTATGTAGAAGTTTTAGTGAGTTAGCGCCATCGCCCTAACTCTCCTTATTAGTATAGCACATTTGCTCTTTTCAGGCGGTTAATTGGATTACACATTAGAAGTGTACTTGTCAATGGGTTAGGGTGGTGTTTTAGTCGATCTCTATATTTGTGTTTGTACTGTTTGGATTCTTCCATAACAGTCTTCATGTTGAGGTATTCATGAATCTCTGAGTTGCGGGTGAACCAGGCTGCACCACTTATAGTCCTTAGGATGTTGTTTTGAGCTCTTTGGAGGCAAAGGATGTTTGACTTGGAAGCAGAGGACCATAATTGTATTCCATAAGTCCAAATGGGTTTTATGACTGAGCTGTAGACCCTGAGTTTGTTACTCAGAGACAATGTTGACTGTCTGCCAAGTAGCCACAAAAGATTTTTAAAGCGATAGTTTACTTCGTTGCGCTTCTGCTTGATGTGATCTTTCCAAGTCATACGTTGGTCCAAGTAGAATCCTAGGTATTTAACACATTTGGATTGTGGAAGAGGATCTTGGCCGAGATTAATTGTTGGACACAGTTTCTTTCTCAAAGTGAATGTGATATGGTGAGATTTGGGGGCACTCGCTTTTACGCGCCATTTGCTCAACCAGTTACTCGTTAGTGTAAGTTGGTTTTGGAGGATTCTACTGGCTTCGTCTGGGTCATTATTTGTTGCGAGAAATGCGGCGTCATCTGCGAAGGTCGCTACCGTTGTATTAGGAGCTTGAGGAAGGTCATGGGTGAATATATTGTACAACACAGGACCAAGGACTGAGCCCTGGGGCACTCCAGCGCGGCAGGTATGAAGAGAAGAACGCGCGCTTCGTTGCTTGACTTGGAACATCCTGTCATTCAGATAAGACTTCATCAGGAGATAGATTGAAGGCGGAAGGGTATTTTTTATTTTGTACAATAGGCCTTTATGCCAAACACGATCAAAAGCCTGCTGGATGTCGATAAATGCTGCTGAGCAGTACTCTTTCTTCTCAAGGCATTGTCTGATAGTGTTGTAGACTCTATGTACTTGCTCCACTGTAGAATGTTCTTTGCGAAACCCAAATTGGTGATCGGGTATAACATTTCTTTCCTCAAGATACGGTCTTAGTCTAGTCAGCAAGATGCGTTCCCAGAGCTTGGACAGTGTTGGCGTAAGGCTAATGGGCCTGTATGATGTGACTTCACTGATTGGTTTACCGTGCTTGTGGATCATCACTATTTGCGACATTTTCCATAAAGAGGGGAAGTAGCAGACTCGGAAGGTTGCATTAAAGAGGTTGGTTAAGAAAACAATGCATTTCCTGGGTAGCTCCTTTAGTAGCCTTGGTGTAATTAGGTCGAAACCGGGGGCTTTATTTACTGATAGTTTGGATATCTCTCTGGCTATCTCTCTTGGCGATGTTGGTCGCAGTGGAGAACCTGGTGTTATTTCTTCATTTAGTTCAATATCTATTTGTGGATCTTCAGGGCCATCGCTTTCATTAGGTTTAAATACCTCGACCAGATGGGCTGCAAATACTTCGGCTTTTTCTGAGTCAGTACGTGCCCAAGAGTTGCCTGTTCTAAGTGGAGGTAAGCATTGCTGTGGTTGACCCATAGCCTTCGTAGCTTTCCAAAGGGAGTGGTGACCGCTTGCGGTTGGAGACATCATTTCCAGTTTTCGCCTAAGAGATTCGTTGGCTGCTTCAGAAAGAGAGGCTTTTAAATCTGCAATCGCTCGGTTAAGTCTTGTTCTGTCCTCTCTGTTGCGAGAGACCTGCCACACTCTACGTAGCCTTCGTTTTTCCGATATTTTATTGCGAGTCTCAACTGGTATTGGTAAATAACGGTTAGTTGTATCCATTTCGGGAGTATTAGACCAAGCTGCCACTTGCATCAAGTTAGTGATATACAAGCACGCATTATCAATATCTGAAGGAGTTTTTAGGGGTGTATTGAGGCAGATATTAGATTCCAGATAAGCTCGAAAGGTTTCCCAGTTTGTTTTTGCATTATGCAAGTTGTCATTTTCTGTTTCGCGATGTATGATTGTTGTGCTAATAATTAAAATAACAGGTGTGTGGTCTGAAGATCCATCGAGGCTAGATTCCACGTGTACATATAGGTGGCATATATTTTTGGAGATGTAGAAGTCTAAGAGGTCTGGGGTCTTTTGAGTGTCAGTGGGCCAGTATGTCGGCTCACCGGTAGAGAGTGGCATCAGCCTATTTGAATCAACGCTTTTTTTCAATTCACGACCTCTTGTTACTGTTGTTCTAGCTCCCCAATATGTGTGCTTTGCATTCCAGTCTCCACCAGCTATGAATCGATTCCCTAGCGTCTGGAAGAACTCCGTGAACATGGCTTCCTTGATAGAATGACGTGGTGGACAGTATACCGCCGAGAGGTTTAGGTGGCCAGAGCGGTCCTCTACTCGCACTGTAGTAGCTTGCAAGTAGTTGCTTGAATAAGGTGGTAGTAGGTAATGCTTCACACTGTTTTTGATAACAATCGCCGAGCCAGCGTGAGCGCCCCCATCGGGGTGTGATGTGAAATATACACTATATCCTGGAATGCATATTCGGCTTCTAGAAGTAGTATGTGCTTCAGATATAAGACATGCATCTAGCTTGTTAGATTTAAGGAATGTTTCCAATTCAAGTGTATTCGGTGCGAGACCGTTAATGTTCCACGTTGCGATGTGTAGTGAAGTCATTTTGATAGTTTGGAGACGAGCGTTGTTATAAGACCCAGCATGGAGCTTATTTGTTGAATTAGAAGATCGATCTTTTCACTTTGCCTTAGGAGGATATTCTCTAGTACAGAGTTCGCTGTGTTGTGTTTATCATTGTTTGTAGTTGGTGCGTTGGCATTTCCAGTTACAGCTTGTGCATAGGTCTTTTGGTGTGGTAAATTATGGTCTTCGGTGATTAGACTGGGCGGAAGGCGTGGCCCAGTAGCTATAGTTGACATGGTGTTTGACTGGGTTGGCTTCCTTGTTTGTGGGTTATTTTTGTGTCTCCGAGCGATTAGTTCTTTATAGATTTGGCAGCCTTTGTAGTTAGCGGGGTGATCACATGAGCATAAAGCGCATTTGGCTGGTGTGTTTCGGTCTTTTTTATCACAATCAGAAGTTCTGTGATTTTGTCCGCACTTGACACATCTAAATGGCCTCATACAATTGTTCTTGGAGTGTCCATATTCTTGACAGCGTTGGCATTGGACAATGCTTTTGGATTTTCGAGGATCTTCTATTTTTATTTTTTGGTTGTATATGTACGTGATGTTTTTAACTGCTGGATTGTCATTGCCTGGTTCAAGATTGACAAAAAACGTGGAAGTTGGTTTTTTGTCAGGTCCGTATCGTGCATTGACTATTTCACCCCTCACTTTGTTGCCAGTAGACTCGATAGCTTCAATGATAGCTTCATGTGGAGTACTCTGGTGGAGATTTTTGATAACGATGCGGTAGCTTTTGGTGTCCTTAGGAGTGAAGGTATAGCCAATAAGACCGTTGGCTCTTATAACTGTTATAACTTTCTTGTATTCATCAGTGTTGCACGGAAGTACATGCAATAGACTTTTGTTTATTATCTTAAGCTTAAATTGGTCTTTGTTGCTTACTGTTTCTATTAGTTTTGAAAGCTCTTTTACGTCTTGTATTCCATATAGCACAATCGGGGGAGGTTTATTAGGTCTTTTAGGGTTGCTGTTAAGACCTAGATTTTCGGCAGGGTCCAAGGGTAGATTTTCGAAACTGTTACTGGTTACAGTTCCTTCAGCCTGTAAGGGTGAATCACTTATCTTCCTCTTTTTGTTGTGGCGGGGAGTAGGGACCAGTTGCCAAGGAGGTGGAGCCGGATTTTGGCCACTTGCTTCACAAGGGTTGTTTGGTTGCTGAGTTTCCTTTTCCATGACTTCTGTTTCAGGTTGAGTTATTTGTGTTGTGTTTATTTGCTCAATGGCACTCAATGATGAGGACCTGTGTCTGGTAAATAGTCCAGGATGGAATACTTGTTGAGTAAGGTTTGGTTTTGCAGATTTATTATTATTGCTCATATTTGTTCCCACGAGTAGGGCCGAACCAAAACGTCCCTCTCAGGGTGACGCCCAATGGAGGAGATTGGATATGGAGATTTAAATTATATTATTTTGGCAACAGTTTTCCAAACGTCAGATGACATTTTGAAGTTGAAATAACATAACGAATCCAATACAAATTTGACAAAAAAAAATTGAGGGTGGATCGAAAAAACTTCGAAAATTTTAATGACACTTTCGTATTTAGTTCACTGATTATTTGTTTGAATTACTAATTATTTTAGTCCACAAACAGTTTTACACAGTTATCACACTATGAAGTTCACTTGCACCATGTTTCTGAGCACTACACCTACAGATTAATGCGCAAAATCACTAATTATCCAACAGCGAATCTACTCGTATTGACAGTTGACATTTTTAATCTTTCTACATGAATTAGTATTTTACTATTGCAAGTCAACCCAGATACCAACCATTTCAATTTTTCATACTCTATCAATCCTTCTAGCTTCCTTAAGAAAGAATATAATAAGACGTGCTCAAACACTGCCACCGTTTAAGAAAATGGTAAAGGAGCATTACCTTTCACTATATTTTTTATTCTTTTCCTTTCTCTGTCACATAAACGATATTTATTGTTGTATTATATTATGTGTGTATGTATTTTTGTTATTATGTCTAAGTAATATTATTTATGATCTATTGTACATTGACATCTCTAAATTCTTCTCCTCTCGTTCAGTCCATCCAAAGGTTGTCTGTAAGAGATTGCCGTGTGCGATAAGACCGCCCATTTAACACTTAGTTTTTGAAAATGTTTGTCCTGTATGTTTTTTTATTCTATTGAACAATAAATTATACAATAATAAATGAAACTGTCAACAATTCTAAAAGTAACCCAGGTAACTAGACCATTTAAAGACTTACAATTAACTATATTAGTTTTAATTGCCCACTCTCTTAGAACCCGTTGACGGGTTGCAGTTAACAACAATGTTGCTAATGTCCTCAAGAGTTTACACAGCATATCTAAGTCGTTTGAAACTGAACTGTTGAACCACGGCATATATTTGTTTGAATAGAGTGTTCATAAAATTTGTAGTCTTCACCTGAACATTGTACATCAATACTATCGTCAATATTTTTGCCAGCTTTTCTGACATTAACTGACCTCTGCACTGAAGTTGACGGAGTAGGCACTTGTTGTAGGTAGTTCGTCTACTTGGATTTGCGACTGAGAGGAATCTGTTGGGGTTAATAAGGTGGACACTAAAGAAAATAACGGTTTAAGGGTTTGAATAATAACAGTTTATACATTGTTTTTACTTTGTTATATACATCGGCAAGGTGTGTGTAGCACATATGGCTCTTACTAGGGTTGACGGAATACAGTACCGTGACCAGCTAGCATTTCAGTTTCAAGTGTTGACAAGGGTTAAAATAATAAACTTGATTATTTATGGTTAGACAGAGAAGGCTATAGGTGTTGAATAGTAATGATTTATTTTTGATAAACTCCAACAGAATTGTCTGTGGTCGAAGATATTATGGTTTTTCATAATCGTAGTATTTACTGTTTTTACCTCCACACCACGAGAAATTTTCCTTTGGCACTGATCACAATTGACTTTACGGGAATCATTGTCCAATTGGTAAACAAAAATTCATACACGAGACTTTCTTTTCAACTGACTTCGAAAAGAAGGAGGTTCTCATTCGACTCTATGTTTTTAGGGATCCGAAGTCAACAAGGAACCCTTATAGTTTCGCTCTGTCCGTCTGTCCGTCCGCAGCTTAGCTCAGAGAATCTAAGTACTAGAAAGCTATAATTTAGCATGTATATACATAAAATCATGAAATATTTTTTTTTTCGGGTACTTACCTCCCATAGACGTAAAGTGGGGATGGATTTTTTTTCTCATCTATCCCATGTTGTGGGGTATCTTTGGATAGGCCATTGAAACATATTATGGGTTTGTAAAACTATTTTTCGATTCAGAGATTCGTTTGCGTAAAATTAAGCTTTAAGTTGCGGAGAAGGGCAAGACTCCATAGTATTCTGGGCCCAGGTGTTAACTCAATCAAACTAGCCTTATTTGTAAGAGGATATATTAACAAGGCCTCGCTGAAAATTTGGTGAAATTTGGCTATCCAGGAATCAAGTTATATGAAGTTTTGTAAAAGTGAGGTTACAATATACAACGTTGTAGTTTTTTTATGTTATTTGCGAAATATTTTTGAATGGCTTCAGTTGTTTAATGGTTTTATTAGAATTAATATTTGTTTCGGGATATTTACCATGTATATTTTGATTTTGATTGAGAGCTCGATATTCGCTTTAGTTCTCGTGATCATGGCGCTTGTAACGGTGCCGAAATATCGAGCTCTCAATCAAAATCAAAATATACATGGTAAATATCCCGAAACAAATATTAATTCTAATGATTGTGACCATGTCAGCTTAAAAACTTAATGGTTTTATGTTGTGCAAGTAGAAAATCTCCATGTGACGTGTCCAAGATCTGACACGTTTGGCATGGCCGGACAGTCACTACAGTCCAAGACAAGTCTCCACATCCAATATCCTGCACTTAAAAGCAGCGGGTACCTTTTAAATAAAAAAAGGAGAAGATGAAGTAAAAGGAGCTCTGGCTAAATAATAACAGCCGCACGGGTCGATCTTCAACGTTAAGCAACACTTGACGAGATCGGTCATTGGATTGGTGACCATTTCAACATAACAAGATTCTCCGGGCATCGTATAGCACGTTAAGCCGTTGGTCCCGGCTGTAATTTGAAGGTCTTTGACAGTCGTTACGTGTAGCCAGAAGCCTGAGATCTGACACCAGTCTTGCCAAGGGGTATCGGGTTACCCAGTCACTGGGTTGTGGAGGTCAGGTAGGCAGTAGCTCCAGCACTATCTATATCTACTCAGCTGAATCAGGTGAGACTGGAAGCCGACCCAAACATAGTTGGGAAAAGGGTAGGCAGATTGAGAAGAGGAAGTAAAATAAAACACCAATATAATTACGTTTTGAATATTTATTGTTCATCTTCAATAATTATTAGAATAGTATATATCTAAGAATTGTGCAGGAGGTACGATATTTTCTTGGTATCTTGCCCAACTGAAATACCATATTATGTACATTACATGGACACAGCAGCCTACAGTCCTTCTACCTACAATCTTAATATATATAAATCTCGTGTCACAATGTTTGTCCTCAATGGACTCCTAAACCACTTAACCGATTATAATAAAATTCGCACACCATGTGCAGTTCGATCCAACTTGAGAGATAGGGTAGGGTAGGGTAGGGTAGGTAGGGTAGGTAGGGTAGGTAGGGTAGGTAGGGTAGGTAGGGTAGGTAGGGTAGGTAGGGTAGGTAGGGTAGGTAGGGTAGGTAGGGTAGGTAGGGTAGGTAGGGTAGGTAGGGTAGGTAGGGTAGGTAGGGTAGGTAGGGTAGGTAGGGTAGGTAGGGTAGGTAGGGTAGGTAGGGTAGGTAGGGTAGGTAGGGTAGGTAGGGTAGGTAGGGTAGGTAGGGTAGGTAGGGTAGGTAGGGTAGGTAGGGTAGGTAGGGTAGGTAGGGTAGGTAGGGTAGGTAGGGTAGGTAGGGTAGGTAGGGTAGGTAGGGTAGGTAGGGTAGGTAGGGTAGGTAGGGTAGGTAGGGTAGGTAGGGTAGGTAGGGTAGGTAGGGTAGGTAGGGTAGGTAGGGTAGGTAGGGTAGGTAGGGTAGGTAGGGTAGGTAGGGTAGGTAGGGTAGGTAGGGTAGGTAGGGTAGGTAGGGTAGGTAGGGTAGGTAGGGTAGGTAGGGTAGGTAGGGTAGGTAGGGTAGGTAGGGTAGGTAGGGTAGGTAGGGTAGGTAGGGTAGGTAGGGTAGGTAGGGTAGGTAGGGTAGGTAGGGTAGGTAGGGTAGGTAGGGTAGGTAGGGTAGGTAGGGTAGGTAGGGTAGGTAGGGTAGGTAGGGTAGGTAGGGTAGGTAGGGTAGGTAGGGTAGGTAGGGTAGGTAGGGTAGGTAGGGTAGGTAGGGTAGGTAGGGTAGGTAGGGTAGGTAGGGTAGGTAGGGTAGGTAGGGTAGGTAGGGTAGGTAGGGTAGGTAGGGTAGGTAGGGTAGGTAGGGTAGGTAGGGTAGGTAGGGTAGGTAGGGTAGGTAGGGTAGGTAGGGTAGGTAGGGTAGGTAGGGTAGGTAGGGTAGGTAGGGTAGGTAGGGTAGGTAGGGTAGGTAGGGTAGGTAGGGTAGGTAGGGTAGGTAGGGTAGGTAGGGTAGGTAGGGTAGGTAGGGTAGGTAGGGTAGGTAGGGTAGGTAGGGTAGGTAGGGTAGGTAGGGTAGGTAGGGTAGGTAGGGTAGGTAGGGTAGGTAGGGTAGGTAGGGTAGGGTAGGTAGGGTAGGGTAGGTAGGGTAGGGTAGGTAGGGTAGGTAGGGTAGGGTAGGGTAGGGTAGGGTAGGGTAGGGTAGGTAGGGTAGGGTAGGGTAGGTAGGGTAGGTAGTTAGGGTAGGGTAGGTAGGGTGGGAAGGGTAGGGTAGGTAGTTAGGGTAGGTAGGGTAGATGAATGTTTGGTGTTTTTATGGCAAAACAAAGTTTGCCGGGTCAGCTAGTACAATTATAATAATAACCTAATATTGAATCTCGTCCTCTTCGACACCTGTCAACTAAAACGTAAACAAAATATGTTTTGCGACTTATATGGCGGGATTGTATACGTCCCCGCAATAACCAAGAAGTATTTGAAGCCGTTAGCTGTCGAAGAAGGTTGCCTCTTGCCTCTCTTCTCTTACTCTCTTGCCTCTGGTATGACCAACTTGGTGTGATGCTTCAATCAGACATCTCCCAAGAACCACGTCTTGGGCCATGTTCCAACATGCTTGGCATACATAGTTCTCACTGGTAACCTGAAATAAGTGAACTATTTAAATTGTGATAAGAAAGAGATTAAGTCTTAGATTATTCATTAAGTCTTTCTTATTATTATGCTATCCACCAAAAAGAAAGCCGACATACACGACGCCGGAGACCGTAAATAGTAGGTATATCATAAGTCTGGTTTTGTTCGGTTGAAAGGCTAAAAGTTCGATTTGAATAGGTACTTACAGGCTGAGATGCACGCCACTGACGAAAATTGATAAAATCGCCTCATCGTCCAAGATTCTTCTGCCAATAGAGTTATTGCGACCAGTCGCAATGATACAATTCACACAGCGATCCATGTCGTCAATATCCGATCGATAGGCGTAATCAGTTGCCCAAAATAGAGAGCCAGGTAATTCAAAATAGTAAGATCCGTCGAATAGTCCTATAAAGTATGCAAAGCCGAGGTGGTGGTCATATATTATTTTTCTCTGTGGGTGGGGTTTTACAATGAAACATGGAAAATATGTGCGCACTCAGAACGAAAGAAAACGAACGAGTGCCACTTTATTTTTTTCTGCCTGTCATCTGTCTGTCAGCAGTCAGTGACCAGTATTGCGAACTGAAAAAAATTAACGGAACTCGATTCGCTATGAATCGTTTCCACTAAACGATTGATAAGCACTTGTCACTCGATTTTCATACATTAGTCTGAGATTTTACCGATTTTTTTAATCGATTATTTAGTTTCATAACTTAATTTAACTTTTCTCGCTTCCTAGATAGAAATATGGTACTGTATTTTATGATTTCCTTTAGAAAAATATAACGGATTTTTTAATACACATTTCATCTAGTTAACTGCTGGGCCCAGAAATGCCCGTCTCCTTTATGTTAGAATCAAGTGTCCCCCCCCCCCTGCCAGCGAAATGGTTGCTCTTGGCTATGTGAAAAAAATCACGGCAGTAGTAAATATAACGAAATTAAAAGGAAAATTATCACGGATAACAAGGCTTTACAAGTTTACGAGTAATAGTCGACCAACTTATAAAATGTACTTGGAACAGTATAAAATTTGTACAAATGCCATTGAAAAATTACTTAAATAACGTTGTTAGCTGTGCAAAACAGATAGTAAATATATGCTTATGAACTATGTAAAAATATACAAAAATAAAATCATAACATGATGAATGATTTCTAAAATAATAATGTTTAAGCTCGTATAACGCATTGGAGTGGCCGGAGTCGTTGGCAGTACCAGTCCGTAGTCCATACGGCGCATGCGCGCGGAGTCTATTTTGTGTTAGTGCAGAAGTATTTTCGACGTTTTGTAATTAAAACGTAAAAGTAAAGTCAAATTAGATTCGATTTCCAAGCATATTACTTATTTTCTTTTGACAATATCCTTCTATAAAGTCAATATTCGACCCGACTTCATCACTAATTGAGTAGCGTAAAACTTTCCAGAATGAAATAGTGAATACCGCAGATTAGAGGATTCACCTATAATCTGCGGTATTAGAAGAAATTAGAGGGAATACATACGATTTTTTTCTAATTCCGAAAGAGAAATAAACAAGGAACTATACCATTCCCCGTGGCTCTAACGCGCGCTCGTATCGGGTCCTTTCGCAATTCGCACCCGCGGTGGTACTCAAATAAATAATATTTTTCTAACTTCAGTTGCGAAGTTGGATTTTATAACTCCTTCTTCAGTTACCAGTTAGTCCTTATTTATTTTAAGTCAAGAGTGAATATTACATCTAGGCAAGCGTGCTTCACCGTAGGCCACATCATCGCTTACCATCAGGCGAGGTAGTTGTCAAACGCGAGAATATAGATTAAAAAAAACATCACCTATGTGGGCCCGTTTTTAGACTTTGTGAGCCACTGAAACCGTTCTAATGTTCATGTAACAACAACAAAACCCTCTTTTTAGTCTGCATTATTATGCAACTTCGGAACCCTATTACTGCGTATGGCCCAACACGCACTTGGCCGGTTTTATTTAGTTGTATGTTTGTTACACGATTACTCCGCCAATAGTGGACTGATTCTAAATTTTATTTTTATTTATACTTCATGTACAATGGTGATACATAGGCGGACTTAATGCAGCAAGACATTCTCTACCAATCAACCTTTGGGTTAAAAAGGACACAACAGTGGAAGGAGTACAAAAAAATTAACTATAATTAAAGTCGGATATTAATACACTATCTAACTAATAAAATACATAAATAATTTCTAAAACAATTGACTAATAAATCTTCTATACTATATAATATAATCTATACTATCTATACTAATATTATAAAGAGGAAAGATTTTTTTGTTTGTTTGTACCGAATAGGCTCCGAAACTACTGGACCGATTTATAAAATTCTTTCACCAATAGAAAGCTACGTTATTCCTGAGTAACATAGGCTATTTTTTAATCCCGAAAAAGGGTCCTGTGGGGTGGCCCCGGGAGCGATGCCGCGGGGAACAGCTAGTCTATACTATAATATTATAAAGAGGAAAGATTTTTTTGTTTGTTTGTTTGTTTGTTTGTACCGAATAGGCTCCGAAATTACTGGACCGATTTAAAAAATTATTTCACCAATGGAAAGCTTCGTTATTCCTGAGTAACATAGGCTATTTTTAATCCCGAAAACGGGTCCTGTGGGGTGGCCCACGGGAGCGATGCCGCGGGGAACAGCTAGTATCATAATATTTTTGTGTTTAAAAGGATATACTCCCGAGTTGGTCCCATGGACCCTTGGTCACCAAGTCAGAATCTGATGATGGGTTCCTATGAAAATCGAGAGAACTTCTCAAATATTATATGCATGATATGTAGAGTGATTTTGGTATTTTCATCAACTATGGAATCATTCCTCTCGTGCTTTTAATTGAAGGGATACGCGACGAGCCTCGGCGGCGAGGACTGACGAATCGGTTTGTATTTCTACGTTTGTATATTCTACTCCATACCTAGGCTCTTAACGAGCAGAGTAGAGATCGTGAGGGGTCAGAGGTGAGCCTCAATTGGCGAAACTTGGTTAGAAACGGTGTAGGTGCGACTTAAATGCGCACCCATTGACCGTTTCTATAAACGAGGCTGTCTAGTTCCTCGGTTATATTGGGGTACCTCTTGAAGAGGTCATTGGATTGGGCTTGGGTCATATCCCCGGCTGCCTCGATCCTATTGATCTCGGCAGCCAGCGATCTGGAAAGTCATAGTCGGCATGTTTATAATTATTAATAGATAATCTCTGTCTTAAGGTTTTATAGGTTTGATCCTTTAAGTGCTATTGGTTTTAAGTAGGTTGCTAATCTACGAACTTGTTAATTAATTCTAACTTATGAAGTGGATTTAAAGACGTCAATAACTCAGTGTGCTGAGTTGGTAATCCTTTCGGTATGGACTCGCTCAGTGCAATTTGATTTTATCTTATTCTTTACTATTATTTTGTATAAGTACTTCGTGATGGCTAGTGTTTTGTTGTGTTTGTATCGAAAATAATGTTTCCTATTTCTGTTTTCAACACATATCGTAACATAACATACACCTGCAGCCTAATCGCGTAAGTGAATTCGGCAAGACAAAGAATTTGACTCCATGAAGGGTTTAGCAAATTCTCTTAAAATAATTAGGTATTGCTAAAAATATATTGTACTCTGTTTTTTTTTTATAATCTATAGGCTCGCGTTTGACCATTATCTCGCCTGATGTTAAGCGATGATGCGGTCTACGGTGAAGCACGCTTACCTAGAAGAAACCTATTCACTCTTGACTTAAAGAACCCAAGGTTGTAGCTATCAGGGAACAAAGACCCCGGAAGGGAGTTCCACTCCTTAGCTGTGCGTACAATGAAAGTATTAGCAAAACGCTTTGTGCGTATGGGAGGGATGTCCACCATGTACCGAGGGCGCATGGCCGTACGTCTTGTAGTTCAATGATGGAAAGGGCTAGGTGGAATCAAATTGTGCAGTTCCGTCGCACACTCCCCGAAATGTAACCAATAAAAAACCGACAGGCTGGCAACTCGGCGTCGATGTTCGAGGCTCTGTAGTACTTTTTCATTAGTGTAGATAATCTCGTAAGAGTCCCATATTTTTTGAAAATACCTAATTATTTAAAGAGTATTTGTTATACTCTGTCATGGAGCCAAGCCCTTTAGGCCTTACCGAATTCACTTATTCACTGTATTTCCCGAAGAGCTAGGCAGTGGTGGATCTATGGTACACTCATATAATTTTACCAGTTATGTTTATGTCTCAGGTAACGAGGGGTTCAGCCTATTGACATTAATCTAGCAGAAATACAGGCTCCAGCAGCCTTATTGCATAATGAATGCGGCAAGACAAAGGGCAAAGAGTACCTCGACCAATCACATGCGAGATGAAAGACGCGATGTGGTTTTACGTCTATGTGATTGGTCGATTTTTAATACTCTTTGCCCTTTGCCTTGCGCAATTCATTACGCAATAAGGCCGCTGGTGACTACTGAGAAATACCAGATCCCACACACTACTGTAACACAGGTTGCTTCTAAATATATGAAATCAGAACCTTAGGAAAATATTTGAAGATGTTTTTATTTATCTTTGCTTGTCAGTTCTGTAATAGTCGCCTTTGGGGAAGGCAAGTTGTTGAATCAATACAAGTTAAGAGTCATTTTTGGATACGACGAAGGATTAAGCAGAGATGAACTTAAACTTAAAGTACACCCACGTTTTTAAGTTTTTTATGCAACTCCAGAATATATCAACTATATCTAGACCAAGTTCTGAAATACCTAACACATTTTATGTTTTATTTATAGCCCAGCGTCGAAGATTACTCTCAACAAAAAAGCCAAGCGCCATTTTAGCGAGCACGGATGATCGGCACTTATTCTCATCCTGCTAAGCGCAATTATTGCTCGTGATATAGTTATTTTGATTGGACCTCTTAGCATAGTTTCACTCTGAGATGCCTCATCTTGAGATCTAGAAAAAAACGGCCAAGTGTGTGTCGGACTTTGCACATTTAGGGTTCCGTACCAAACCGCAAAATTAAGTTAGTTGTAATAAGGAAAATAAGGGAATTTAATAGAAAAAATCTGATTTATCAATATGTTGGTAATTTTTAGTAGAATATACGTAATAATAAACATTATCACCAAATTTCAAGTTCATATGTCTATGGGTAGTCAAAAAAAAAATTAAATTAAATTTAAATTTAAAATAGAAATGTAAAAAACGCTAACTTTGGTGGCTTCTCATTTCTTTGTTTCTCAATATTTTTTAAAACAAACAATACATTATTTAATCAAAAAGCTCTAAACTACGATACCCCTCAATTGGGTAGGTCCCTTTAGCTGTATGAGAGCCCCTCTCAAAACATTTAAATATATTTTTTGACATAACGGTTTGAATTCATTTATTTCTAAAGAATTTGTATGGCTTTGGGTCAACAAGATGCCTATACCGTGTGACAGAGGATAGACAGACGGACAGACGGACAGACAGATGGACACGTGAGTGACAGCAATAGGGCTACGTTTGGACCCTTCGGGTACGCATCCCTAAAAGGTGTTGCGGAAGATTTTTGTGGGGATGGTTCCGTGTACTATCTTCTATACTAAAGTATTTTTGTTTTCACAAGAGATTTCGAAGTTATCTTCAGTGGAAGATTGTTATAAGATCATAACAAAATATAACGATATTAGAACGGAACACACACATACAGAGGATCGCCTCTACCTAGTATTATGGTGTTTTAATTCCATAACTCTGATGCCATAACCGCGAATTTTGTTATTATAGAATCATTACAACTCCTGAATGAAACTCTTGGTAGGCACATTGGCAATGCTGAAATATGTTACCAAAAATTGTATGCCGTTGGCCTCAAAAAAACAGAATAAGGTCTAAATGAAGAAGACACCAAAAATGAAGCACTAAGGTTCTACATAAAATCTTAGGAACCCTAAAACCAGGTTTAAAAAGTAATTCAACCAGCACTGTATCTGTCTGTCTGCCTTCATACCATTCAGCAGATTGCACTTAGGCTTTTAGTTTTAATGGCAATATAAAGAAAAATAGAAGTCAAAAATAGATCTTCGACATAAACAAATCTGTCTTTCTTTTGAAGCCTTTTAAAACTCCATTTGCGGATCAAAATTTATACTTAAGTTTTTCTTAAGAGGCTCATCGCCTCTAAGCCTTAAATTAAGCCCAATATATCATCGGATTTAAAGATTTGCTAATCAAGTTAGTCAGGTTGAAATAATTATAAGCAGCTTTCATGTCGTCAACAGCTCTCCTAAGTGATTACGCTATACTCAGCTGCAAATTATTGCTAATTTCTGGAGAAGCCTCCAATGCCGATGATTATTTAGAATTGCTTGAAATCATTTTAAAGTTACGTTTGAATTGTCAAGCTAATTGACAATTCAAACGTAACTTTAAAATGATTTGATTAAAATAATGTTTTGATACGATGTGAAACTTTAGACAAGAGTAGTCGAAATCTACACTGCTGCCAACCTTACCGATTACCAATACCAGCCATTTTCACAACAGCACGAGCCACTCTCCCAGCCCAAATCAACACGAGATTAAGAAGATTTCACATTACACAGGCACGTACATTCCCTAATTTGTATTATCCGTCGTCCATTGTGCGTTGTCCGTCCCGTTCCGGAACAAGTCGTGAGAACGACCAGTGTTGTCTTAGAGCCGTGTACACATCGTGTTGGCACTGTCCACAAGACGCTAGCAGGGATGGGGCAGGGGATAAGCTGAAGCGGTTTGAGATGGAGTATGTCTAGAGAAGTTTGCACCTCTATCGGTCGCACCTTTGATTAAGGTCAGGTGAGATGGTAGTCTATATAGTACTAGATTATTTCACGGTCTATCCCCCAGGAACCTTACATTTTCCGGGATAGAATAAAAGCATATGCCAATATTTTTTTTTTTTAAATGAAATTGCATCTCACAGTTAAACCTAAAGATTTACTTACTGCTTAACCGGGCTTTCCTGTGGAGACTAAACAGAGACTACGTTTTACAAACCTTTAAAAATACAAATTAATTTACCTGCTTATAATACAATTTTACATAACAGGAAGCCATCAGGCTGTGTGGACCGACGACCTACGCAGGGTGGCTGGTAGCAGCTGGAAGAGAGTTGCCGAAAATCGAACCAAATGGCGTGCAATTGGAGAGGCCTATGTCCAGCAATGAGAGGCTGATGATCTTGAAACTACATAATTTTAGGATAATAAAGTCTTAAATTTAAAAAATAAACAAAAGAGTTTTGAAATCTTTACTCGGTGTTTTTCGACGCCATATTTTAGTTTAGTATATTTTTAGATTTAGTGAGTAGTTTTTGGTTAAACTGTATATTATATGTTTGTAGTCTTAGTTATTTAAGTAGTAAGCCTTATGCATCTCGATCTTTTCATGTTTCACTAAAGTTTAATATACATAGATTATCTAAGAAAACTTCTGATATTTTTTTTCAAACATACAAAATGTGTGTGAAAATAATGATGAACGCTATTCTGTCGAACCCAGTTGCATCATCAACGCGTTCTAAGCCTGTAGTCTTAGTTATTTAAGTATTTTAACAAAAGTGACAGGTATATCTTAAAATTGATAATTTTATTAACAATATGTAAATTTACATAGTATAAAATACTTAATTAACAATGGGTGCTAATTAAACAGGCTTCTTTTTAATATCATTATTCGCCCCCAAAAATGTATGTTGCCTTCTAAATTACTAAGTCAGCCACAATTAACGAGCATCTAAATAATACTATGTTAGCCACTAGTTATCTTCTATGTAAACCACTCTAAATACAACTCAGCATGATGGTTATTTTTTAGCATCTAAATTTTTAACATGCATTCTAACAGTAAATTTCTAAAATACTATTAAATGACATCAAAAAATATATTTTTTTTTTTTTTTTTTTTTTTTTTTTCACACTTTTCATATCTGCCATCGGCTATTCAGCCATAATCAGATTTTCTGTCTTCTTTTTGTGTTTCAGGAGGTATTTCAGCAAATACTCTCCTCCCATCCTCAGAATGGTCAACCCTCAATTTAGTGTCTCTGGTCCAGTTGCAATATTTGCCATCGTTTCAGCCTTGTGATGTGGTTATTATTATTTACCAGGTCCCTGGCGAGTTGGTTTGTATGCTTTTGAAGCCTATCTTTGTATTTTGTGGCGTATTTATTTACCTCCTCCTTAATGGTGGGTACATTTAGGTATTCATGTATTTCCACATTTCTTGCAAACCATGGTGCATTTGATATTGCTCTTAGAACATTATTCTGGAATCTTTGAAGGATTTCTAGGTTTGAGTTACTGGCAGATCCCCAGAGCTGAATTCCATATGACCATAAGGGTTTTATGATGCATTTATAAACCAATAGTTTATTGGACAGATTTAGCGGTGACTGTCGGCCAATTAACCAGTACAACCGTTTGAAATTGAGATCTGCTTCTTTCCTTTTAGCTTTTATATGATTGGCCCATGTTAACCTTCGATCTAGATGAAGCCCAAGGTACCTCACACAATTTTCTTTAGGTAGTTGTTCACCTCTTAGTGTTACAGGTGGACATTCTCCTCTACGGAGTGTGAATGTGATTTGTAGAGATTTGGATATACTTGGTTTAATTCTCCATTTTTCCAGCCACTCGTCTATTTTATACAGATGAGTTTGCAGCATTTCTGCTGCCACAGTAGGGTCGTTGTGACTTGCTAGGCAGGCAGTATCATCTGCATATGTTGCCGTTACTACATTCTCACTGCAAGGTAGGTCTGCTGTATTTATTGAGTACAAGACAGGACCAAGCACAGAGCCTTGAGGTACAGAGGCCCCAATGTCATACAACTGTGAAACTTCATCACCAAATTTAACTTGGAACTTTCTGCCCAGCAGGTATGATTTCAACACCATGTAATAAGAATTCGGCAACAAGGTTTTGAGCTTATACAGTAATCCTTGATGCCAGACTCTGTCAAATGCCTGTTGGATATCTAGGAAGACTGCAGCACAGTATTCTTTCTGTTCCAGCGATTGCCTTATCTTGTTTACCACACGATGGACCTGTTCAACCGTGGAATGCTGTTCCCGGAATCCAAACTGGTGGTTAGGGATTATAGCTTGATCTTCCAGAATTGGCTTAAATATATTTATTTAGCTTCTAATTTTTTAACTCAGTACGTTTAAAATGTAACTCATCCCATATTAATTGATCGTAAAAAATTTGCTAAAAATTTCATCAAATAGTATATTGGCCACTAATATTACCAGAAGCTATTGAGAAGAGACAAAATAAAAGACTTTATTTTTGAAAAATCAATTTGTTTATTGAATCACCATCATTTTACTTATAGTAAATAATAGAAACATAAAAAAAATGTAGGTATAATGTAGGTATAATGTAGGTAAATGTTATTTTAATAATTAAATTTAATAAATATACACAAATATTTTTTTTTATTTATTGCTTTTAATATAGAATAGGTGCAAGTTGGATTAATGTGTGCGACAGAGTCGACGGAGCCCCGCTGCGCGGGGCTCCTATTTCTGTATGCAGGGTTTAAAGTAACCTAACACGAAGGAGATGACGGGAGCTGAGTTCGCTCGCTTTGCTCGCTCACTTCAGCTCCCGTCATCTCCTTCGAACCTAACCTGTCCGTGTCGGGGTGCCCATAGCTCCCGAGCTCGCTACGCTCGCTCTTGGACTTACTTGATCAACTCAACTCGTCGTCACATGAATCGAATGGCGCTCTCTGATTGGTGCAAATGGCCGGTCGCTGTCGTCTCGCGTACTCGCGCCAAATTATGCAGTGGCTATTTTCACGATAAAAGAATATGATGTATTGTTTTACATGCTAAGTTATAATAAATGATGCTTTCTGTAGAAGCTTGAATTATATTTTTTTGAGGATATTGCGTTGAAGCTGTAAAACGTAAAATGGTGACAAGATGTAAAATCCGTGGCCAAGTTAGTAAATTACGTGGCAATGTATAAATAAGAAGGACAAGTCACAATGATCTTTACTTGACGCTTTCTGTAGAATATTTAGTTGGCGTTGCAAAAAAGACAAATAAGTTTATTTGAGGCTATGTCATTTTCCCGTTGCTTTGTTATAAAATTAGAAGTTTAATCACGTGTCCAATAAATAATTTTGTGGCTAGACTTATAATTTCCCATTAACAATAACTACCTATATATATATACACTTAAATAAAATAAAAGAAAAACTACGAACGCGTATATAAAGGGCAGGGGTTATTGGGCGTCAAAAAATTCATCCACATCGCTGTCAACGTGAAAAGTGGCCAGAACCCTGGCAGTATTGCCACGTTGGATGGCAATGCTGATTCTCTGGCCGAGTTAAAGCACAGGCCTCTGGTCACGTGAAGAGACGACTAACCGTTTGCTTACGTCTCGAAATACTCGATAAGCAATCGGACCCCATGAACCTATTGTTGCAACCCCAAACGGCTCAAATATATAGCTTCCAATAAGGTTGTTGATTTGCGACGTTTGAGGTTTTCTGCACCAGCAGCAGGTGCCCTAGCAAAGCCTGCCGTGCTGAGAAGACGATACTACTACTCCCTACTTTAGGATTGATTCTTGTTGTATTAGAAAATACACATTCTAACAGGACTAATGGTCGGTACTTGCCCGTGGTCCCCCAGTCTAGTCCCCCTCGGGGTACCACGAACAAATAGTTTTGCCCGTGGTACCCCCAAGGGGGACAAAGGGGTACCATGGGCAAATTATTTTACCCGTGGTACCCCCGCTATGGTAACACGATAGTTTTGTTCAGAGAAAAAGAATTGTGATTTGTCACTTTGTAATGTAACCGTACATTATCAAAATATTCATAAATAAAATGAAAAAATCTGTAATGTCAGATACAGATTTGGGAATTTCTTTAAATATTAAAGAAAATCTTAACTAAACTCCTAAATAAAATAAAAATGATTAATCCAGAGATTAGTACTTTTTGTGATTTTGGCTATGCCACTTTATGCAAGCGTCTGGATTGAGGGCCCAAGTAAACTCAACAGTAATAATAATCGTTTTAATTCACGTTTAAGAAATTCATGGCTTAGTTTTTACCATTTTCTCTTTAATTCTTATTTCGTTTCGCAAATATTTAAAAATAATGGGTCCTCGATCAAGATGCTCATTCCATTTTCTTCTTCAAATTGTCTTACGTTTTTTTTTATTATTCCAGCGTCAACATTGTTTTTTATTGAAAAATCTCATATGAACTACAAATAAAAAATTGTTTACCAGTGGGTAAACAATTATTTATTTGTCAAGCAACGGTTCGTTTTTGAAATGTTTTTTTTTTTATGATAAATTTAAATGTTTGAGATGGGGTACCACGGGCAATAAAAATATATTTGATAAGAAGATTGTTATTCAGGGGGTTCCACGGGCAAAAATATTTGCTTGTGGTACCCCAAGGGGAACTAGACTGGGGGACCACGGGCAAGTACTGCTAATGGTTGAGTTTTCTGTTTTCCTTTATAGAGGTTAAATTTTGACCGAATATCTAATAGATATTGCATTTTTTAATTTTTATCTCCAATTATATTTTCTATTTTATGAAGATAAGTTACATACCTTCTATCAGATGCGCAATCTTCAAAAATATATTATTTATCAATCTGGTAATTGCTGCTGCTGTTCAAGGCTCTAACATGAAAAACGCGTCGCGTCACACCTGTCTTTAGCTTTAAACAATGCTCAAGCCAGATCTTTAGCCCGCATTCTACCATAACTTGGAGCACACATCATGTCTGTTTGTCCGGCGCGTTGACGGTTCGCCTGTTGACATACAAGGTCGTCGCCCCCCCTTCCGGCTCCGTTCGCAAATATTCTCGGCAAACATTATGAAACCGGACAGTTCTATACACGTTGACCACAATCCTGGGCTTTGGAGTACCTTGGATTGTTGGATAGGCTATAAATTGTTTGTGGAATCGTGCTGTAGTCAAATATTCATCATCTTCCTGATGTACATCATCAGCTTCTTGCCCTTGTCCCACGTTACTTGGGGTCAGCGACACACATTTTCTTCTTACATACCGTCCTGTCCCCGCCATGCTATCACTGACTCCCTTTTCTTTCATATCACTCCTTACACAGTTCATCCATCTTTTGTTTGGCCGTCCTCTCACTCTCCATCTATCCACATTTATATTCATAACTATTTTAGTAACATGCGTTTAATCCCTCCTCATCACACCAGGACAAACAGTTTCCTTTCAACTTTTCTGTCACTGGCGCTACGCTTAAACTTCCTCTAATATACTAATTTCTCACTTTATCCATTCTCGTCACTCCGCACATCCATTAAGTCATCTCAACATTCTTATCTCTGCTACATGCAATCTCTTTTCATCCATCATCATCTTGATGTTATCCTTGTTAAATTGTTAGCGAGGCAGATTTTCCTTTTCTGCCACACATTTCATTGACCATCCTCTCAGTACCACTTTTGTAGCTATATAATTTTTTCACAATCTGTCCATCATTTCTTTTATATTCATCTGCGGACTAATATTATGAGGTGAAATTCAGATAGTACTGGTCGTAATGGGAATATATCAAACTGGTAGCCGTTGTGGCCTTATTAATCATTTGTGCTTCTTTATTAATAAAATTGTAAACCTAGTCAGTTCAAATTATCTCTTTTTATGAAAATCGTTGAATGTAAACCACCGAATATAGTTGTATTTTTATGAATTTCAAGATAAGAAACGAATACCGAGAATAACAGTATTGTTATTTTTAAACACAACACACAAAATAGATAACTCATATTAATGCACGTATCAAAATAAAATGATTCAGGAAATCATAAATAATTTCAACGAAATGTCATTTCCTAAATAAACTTCAGAAATACCGTATTATTATATTTTATGTGACGTTTTTATATTCAAATATAAATGTGAAATAGTGCATTGGCTACTCTTTGGCGCCAATTATTATTTTAATTGAATTCAAACGTGAGAAAATGATAATGTATTGTTTTCGCCTGCGGCTCTGTCTGTGTGGTGAATTAATTTTTGATTCGTAATATAATACAAAACTACAGGTAGGTGTGTTTACTTAAATTTTGGTGCTTTTTGGAACTACACCGTGTTGTAAAAAGTAGAATATAGCTCGACATTTGCAAGGGACAAATTTAGGCTTTTATGTTACTCAAGCAAGAGTTCTACTCAACTCAGCTATTTGTTGTCCATTGTTGAAGATAAGCCTCTCCCTAGTTGCGTCATTATAATTGTATCCAAAATCATCAGCGCTATAGCTACGATTTTGGGCAAGTTTTTTTTTTCTTTTAAAATCTTTGCCTTAGGTATTTCTCTTGTATCGTGATTTATCTTTTGTCTTGCATCTTGGGTGCGTTTATAAACATTACACACACAAACACAAATATTCAGACCCGTAACAACATTCTGTAGCTCATAAAATATTTGTCCCGTGCGGGAATCGTACCCGTAACACGCAGCGCGTTTGCTTCGTTCAGACAATGCGCCAACCGTGTCGTCCTTACCTCTATACCATCCGAAAATCTAGTCAAAGTTATACAAATGTCCATATTTACAGCTACAAACATAGACAAACATTCAAAATTAGTCTATATATTCACAGATAATCATAAAATGATCATTTAAAATCATTCCAAGTCTTCAGAAGAAATCATAAAATTAGATTTTACGGTAATGCTGTGGACTCCCACGCTTATACGCCACACTTGAGGCTAGGTTCACCATTTTGAATATTATAAGTTATGTGAGATGAGTCAGAGAAGCGGTATCACAGATATTGTGGAACTAGTCATCGCTGGCTTTGGAAGGATAATCTAGATTCTCGATCTTTGAACAAACACGTATACTACTTATGTCAGCGGGAAAATCGAAAATTATGCCACTGTACATCTCAGGATGTAAGTTGTCCTATGTTTTATATTATTTTCATCCATATGATTTTTTTTTCCATTTTGGCATTGTTTTATTTTATTAATATTGATTTTGTTTTATGTATAAATTAATTATTTCAGATTATATTAATTTTGTTTTTTTTTTAATGACATTATGTCCTAAGCCACGTCATGATGGTCACATCAATTCCCGTGTGCCGTTAGAGCTGATTGATTAAAGAAATCCAAACATACAAGCTCATATTAATATTAGTAGAAATTGGATATGTAGGGTGTAAATAGCCAGAATTAAAACAGCGGCCCCGAAGAGGATGCACTTTAAAATTGATGCTGTCAATTTTAACTCAAAAAGTACATTCAATTCTTTAATAGCTAATGAAATGGCATACATACATTTTTGAAAATTGTTTGCCTGAACCGGGAACCGAAACTAAATTGAAATGCGAGAAAAAAACATCCTGTATTTTTATTGCACATTCGAAACGGTCCACGTAAAGATACAAAGATTAAGAGGTTTATTAGTCGAAATGGTGTTTAAAACAAAATTTTACTTACATGATTTTTTTAAAAATGCACAAAAAAAAAAAAAAAAAAATGCTGTTGTTTTCTCCACAGCAGAAAACAACAGCTTCGCATGTAACTTAATTAACTTTATTATCATAACCATTAATATTATGTCTACCCACTACAATCATTTATTATCTGACCTAAAAATTATCCAAAAGATAAATGGCTACCACACAAGAAATTTTTCAAGAACACTCAGTGCGTGCGAGCTCTTAATTTAGGCTAGTTACACACGATAATAACTGCTTAGTTTAATAAACAAGTAAATCATTTTAACCATAAACATGGAGAATGGACTGAGACACCATATTGACCGCTCTGTAGAAAGAGACAAAACATAGTTGCCCATGCCTCGCTCTGTGATGTGGCCAAATCAGAAGGATATTATAACAGAATTCAATTGTAGAAATAGACAACTACAGAGACTCTAGATAAGATGATATTCTATCACAGATAACGATTATCAAAAAGTCAAAATTTAAAGTGAATACGTGATATTTTCATAGTGATACATTTTGTCTTTTTGACAATCGCTGAACTTTGTCTTGAGTCTCTAGAATAGCCGCAATGTCACTTCGACTCTCTCACAATTTTCGGCATTAATTTCTTTCTGGATAAGGAAATCTCAGTCCATTCTCTTTGTCTATGGTTTCAACAAAGTGCGCATATAAACTACCCTCATTAATTTGAGTCCTCACTGGCTCGTTAATTAGGAACACGTGAGCATTAAATTAAGTATTTACGTCATAAGTATTGCGTCATCGAGTTATAGTGCTAGATATATTTTTTAATAATCGTGAATATTTATGGACTAAAAACAAAGGAAACTAAATTAGAAATAATTAGGGACCACTATTCAGAGAGAAATTTATATTAATTACCTAATGTTACAGATTTTAAAAAAAAGACAAGTCAAGACTTGTCTTGACTTGTTTTTAGTTTCTTTATGTCGCATCGATTATTTCTTAACATAATCCGGGAGTAGGTATTACATGATTTATGTTATATACTAAAATAGGTATAATTTCATTTAAAACCGATGATCACATTTTTCTCGAAGATACATCTGTAAACCAGTATTACATCTGCAAGAATTTATACTAGACTAGTTTCTGCGCGGCTTCGCCCGCGTGAAAGTGGAAAATTATCCCAAGGGAACATATTCCCGGGATAAAAAGTATCCTATGTGCGATTCCTGACTATAAACTATATCTGTGCCAAATTTCACCCCGATCCGTCCAGCCGTTCGAGCGTGAAGAAATGACAAACATACAATCACACTCACTCACAAAATTTCATCTTTATAATAGTGTGATTATGACGTAAGAAAAAATATAACAAGCATAGATATATAATATAAGGCTTACAACTACCATTTACTTAAAATGACTCAGCCACTAGATATCACATCAACAAGATCTCACAACGGCTAGAAAACCCGTCTAGATCGTTGAATATACAAATATCTAGATTCCAGATATAAAATATGCCTAGGTCGTAATAGGAAAAGGACTGGGTATCATGTCCATATAGAAATTACTTGTGTGGTCTAGTAAATAGACTTATCAGTAGCTTTATTGGCTATTTTCTTATTTAGTTTTAAGACTATAGCTAAATTTAGGTTTTGCATAAGAAAAAAAATTGGCATATAAATTTAAATCATATAATGTTAAACAATAATTAATATTAAATTGTGACTTCTTTATACTGTGTGAACTTCTGGTTGTTGTTACACTTAGGTTAATTTACTTATATATTAATCTGTGGAAACTGTTTCTGGATTATGTTGAACTAATTGAATGCTTATGTATGGTTTTGCATCTGTTTGTTTCTCAAATAAAATAGCTTCCTATTTAGAAGAGGAACGTGTACGGAAAATTAATATATATGTGCTATAATAAAAGAGGAAAGATTTGTATTTTTGTATGTAACGAATAAACTTAAAAACTACCGGACAGATTTCAAAAATTCCTTCACCGTTGGGAAGCTACACGATCCCCTGGTGACAAAGGCTACTTTTTATCCCTGTATTCTCACGGGAACAGGAATTACGCGGGTGAAACCGCGAGGCGTCCGCTAGTCTATACTAATATATAAAATTATAATGTTAATTATATTAAACTAGCTGTTCCCCGCGGCTTCGCTCCCGTGGGCCACCCCACAGGACCCGTTTTCGGGATTAAAAATAGCCTATGTTACTCAAGAATAACGTAGCTTTTTATTTGTGAAAGAATTTTTAAATCGGTCCAGTAGTTTCGGAGCCTATTCGGTACAAACAAACAAACAAACAAATCTTTTCTCTTTATAATATTATATATTATAAGTATCGATTAGTATAGAAGTATAGATTAATATAGATAATAAAACCAGCCTATAAATATCCCACTGCAGGGAAAATGCCTTTTTTCATACCGAGAAGGTACGATTATTAATCATCACGCTTGCTCAATGGTGATTTCAGACTTTTTAGTAATGTCACAGATAATATAATACTGGCATACAGATGCCTCATCCAATACAAAGAAACCGTGCCGACGTAACTAGCGTTTTTCATTTGATTATACTGATTATTTTTTGTACATCGATCGCGTTCGGTTCCGTTCCACGGATATAGATATTGATCTATCTATCAGTACAGTACGTTGGCATGGTTTCTTTGTATGGGATGAGACACCATTGGTAATGTCTAAGATAAACATAGTAAATATATTGCTCACAACGGATCTCTGTGTCTCTGAATTGGCTGCAAGACCCTGCGCTGTAGCTATTTTTGTGTCAATGTTGAAGGTGAAGATAGCATTGTATAAATGTCTCTTTCACTCGCTATCTTTTGTCGTATCGTCCTATCTCGCTTACTCTATGCAGTATACTCGATGACAAATGTTTCTTGCACAATAGTTCACAAAGCCAACTTCAGAGACACAAAGATCCGCTGTGACTACTACATAACTTTAAAATACACATTGGCACTTGCGAGGATTGGGTAATTTAGGTTATTAGTATATTTTTTATAAGGGAAATCTGTCTCAGATACCCGGTTTATTCACATTAAATTATAGTAGGTTTTAACAAAATACATCTGTCTCTCTCTCAGCAGGTATCATATTAACTTAACATTCAAATTTTATGGAGTTATTAAAACATAGGTACATCTAAAGAAGTACCTATTTGGAAAGCAATTAAATAAGACACAATAAAAAAGAAGACATCTTAACAAAAAAAATTACGGACTTCCAAAAAAAAACACTGCAAACCCAAAAATAACTTTCTTTTCGGAAGTCGGTACAGGCCTTTGGTACCTATTTCTTTTTCGTTTTTGACACCGACTTCCGAAAATAAAGTTTTTTATTTTTCTGATTTTTGTTTTGGTACTTTAAATGTATTACCATGAAAATACTCATTATTAAGGATAACTCAAAAACTACTCGTCAAATCTTGATAAACTTTAAACGGGACCACATGAGAAGCACCAGCTTTCTGACATCAAAATCGTTTTTTAATTGGCGTAACAAACATACAAAAATATTCTGTCGAATTGAGAACCTCCTTCTTTTTGTAGTCGGTTGAAAAAAGGGAAGGTGGCTCTTCTATCTGTATTATTTCTTATCTCTGTTAAGTGTTTTGTGTGTACATAAATAAATAAAGAAACAAATAAGTAATTAAGTTGAAACCATAAAAAACATGACACCGAACAATAAAAAACATACTAACCACAAAACAATATTTTTAATAGTATGTCACATAAAACTTTACTATTAAAACAAACTATTCTACAAGTATAATAATACTATAATACAAGTTTATAAAAAAACTGATATAAAAATACTGTCATAACCTATAAATTCTAAAGACTTTAAAAAAATCTCAACGATCAACTCTATAAAAGTTAATAGCGAAAAACATATGAATACAGATATTTTAATTAAAATACAAATTGTGTTAATTATAAAGCTTCAATATCTGGTCAATGTACCGAGTTTTATTTCATACAATTTATAATAATATCAAACGTACTCAGATATACATAAAACGTAAAGAAACTAGGCAAAGGCGACGTGCACAAGTGTGTGTTAGGACGACCATGATTCAGAAAAGTGTACGGACAGGTCCGAATAAGAATTCGTAATTAACCGGTTCATAGCGGTTAGTGATTATAAATTACTGTGATACTTGTTTGCTAACTGCGTAATGATACCTGTAATTCTTTGCGAGACAATTATTTCTGTAGATATGTAACTAGGTACTCTACATAATACTGTGACAAAGTTTAAGGAATAAAGGTTAATTTAATTACCAGTTATTTTTTTGCGATTTTATTGGTGCATAGAATAATTGAATGTACATATTATGGTCTGTTAACATGACACCATGCAGCTTTCTTCACTCGTACTATTTTTTTGACACATTAAACTAAGGAAAATTTTATCATCCATAAATGGACTCAAACAAAATGTAATAGGCACTTTCGACTTTTTGTTACGCGTTCTCCATAATTTATACATTTAAAAATAAAACAAATTACAACTTAATATCACCTCGTCATTCCTTTAAGAATAGCTCATTCATCTACCAAAGCATAAATATTTAATAAGTTTTGAGAATACAAATTCCCATAACATTAGCATTTTGCAAATTATTAACTAATTAATATGTCGAAGCAACATCATTGTAGACGCTTGTCAGGATTTTAATATAAACATATTACTTTCATAACTTATATTGGCGGTTTTAATTATATTATGCTAAAAAAGGGCTTAGTTTGTATAAAATAATAGCTGCTCTATGCCGCGTTCGATTTTAGAGTTCCGTAATGATTCTGTTAGCTATTACTACTTTTACATGAATGTTGAAGAAAAATCATGTTTAGTTTTGGTCTACATTTCAGATATTATTTTGTAGGGATTCTTTATTCTGCCAATTTAGATTATATATTTTTTTGTGTAATCAGCCAATAACTTTCAGTACACAGGTTCCTAATTATAAGATATTTGTAGTGATGGATCTCTAAAAAAAGTTCCAGACACACACAATCCATGCATTTTCTGTATGTGACATTAGAACTAACATATTCTCATTTATCTAACCAACAGCTCAATCTAATCAATCTACCCACCAAATCACCTAAATCTCACAGAACCCACGTGCACACCTACACACACACACAGGCCGCCACAAAAACGTTCTTATGGTCACCCTAATAAAGAGTGTAACACATCGGACGGACCGATGGACGGGATGCAATCAGCATGTAGATAGGCTCTCACTCGACGAAGCAAACATCGAATATTGATCGGTATATTATGATAATCAGCGAATTTAAAATGTTGCCGACGAGCCAATGCGCTCTTACACGAATCGCTGCGTATTCGTAGCGGAGAAAATGTTTCTTTAAATGTAAGTGTTTTTAGTAAATAGATTTGGAATGAGAGTCGTAGTAATTTGAGTTCTGTTTAGCTACTTGTTGTCTTGAAGTTGCCGCTTCTTGAATAGTTCTGTTTCATTAAACTAGCAAGAAATACAGCACAGGAAACGTCTGCCTACAGTGATGTTATGTATTTTAAATGCAGGACATAGGTATCCTTTGATTGTGAAATTATGCCTAACCCAAATGCAGCAAAATAGCCTGAGATTCAATAAATGACGTACTTTTTGGACCGTGCCAAATAATAACGGTTTTTGTACATACCGCCTGCCAAATAGATAAAAATTAGATAACATCACAATACCAATCAATTTCAAGCAAATAATACAAATTTGTACACCAAGCTTTAGAACGACTATGTCCCACAAAATCCTCGACATGGTCACCATACTAAACGGTCCTTCATAATCCCTATAGCGTTTCTCAAGTTAGTAATTTGTTGGCGTCCCTTGTTAGCTCCAAGCCCTTACTAATTGAACCTGAGGTACACGTTATCAGGTAGATGTCATTAACTATTAGAGAGTAAGTAGGTATAGAAGCGGCGACAGGACGGAATGGAAGAAGAAAACTTGTTGCGCTTGCGCCGACCCCAACTACCTGGTCAAGGGTAGTCAGATGATAACGAAATATAAAAGCGAAGAGATGGATTAAGAAGTGGATAAGGTTGGCACAGGAGCGTGGGAGAGAAAAGAGAAACCTGTGTCCAGCAGGCTGTGGCAGATGATTATGATGAAGTATGGAATATGGAAGTGTAAAGCCCCTGCCACGATCGTATTTTACCTACAGCCTTGGGAAGTAGCGATGGTGTTGGCTTACTCAGGCTTAAAGAAGTGCTGAAGTGGGCTAAGACCAAACAAAACAGAACCAAACAAGGGTGTTATTTTCTTGAAATTTTAGTATGAATGGATCCCTGTCATATTTTGCACATAAAAAATTAGGAAAGTGGCAATAAAACGTTTGGTATATGCCTAATGTACAGTCAGATAAATAAATTCTCTGGCAGATTGAAAATCATAGGTACATTTATGTACCTATAATAAGACCTTTAATGTACACCAAAATGTAACATTTATCTTTAGCAATAGATATTATTATTTAAAATCAAATGTTTTTTATTTCACATAGGCCTACATGGGCACTTATAAAACTTCGACAAAAGGTTCGGGTTGGTCGTTTCCTATGTAGAAGAACCGGCAAGAAACTCTACGGTTACTCTTTTAAAATAAATTGGTTTGTTTTTACAATATTTCCATGTTACAGCATTAGTGCTTAGTTATGGGGGGACAACGTAGGCCCGACAATAAGACGTAAAAAAAATAAAAAAGTTTGTATAAACGAGATAAGAGTTAACAAATGTTAACAAGCTTCTAGAAATCTAGAAGGCCTACAATGTTCACACATTCACATGTTCACCAATTGTATGGAGGTCTAATCGCTGACAGCGATAACAGACAATCTTTGAATGGACTTAACGAGTTATTTCTCCTTGACACGAGTATCGCTTCTGTAAGGTTTTTATTTTCTTTATTACCTATTATCAGCTAGACGTCTTTAAGTACTCTCCTCCACTGATATCTTATCTCTGTCAAAGCCTGTTAAGGTACCAGAGACATACAGAATAAGTATATGGAATTCTGTTTTAATAATAATTTCTAATGTCGTTTTAAAGATAGCGGGGTGACAAGTAGCTTTGTATTTGAATATTAAATACCTGCAGATGTTAGTTTTGATGCATATAAAGTGTTTCGTTTAAATACAGTCGCGATTAAATAAAAATACCATGAAAAAAGGATAACAAAAAAGAAAAGTGTTTTTTATCTTCTATGTATTTCACATCACATCACATCATCAGCCTATTAATGTTCCCACTGCTGGGACATAGGTCTCCTCTCTGTGAGAGGGAATGGGCCGTAATCCACCACGCGGGCCCGGTGCGGGTTGGTAGATGTCACATGTCTTCGAATTTTTGATTCTAGGACATGCCGGATTCCTCACGATGTTTTCCTTCACCGTGAGAGCAGTGGTGATGAAATAATTTACACAAAGTAAAGCGCCTGCCTGGGCTCGAACCCACGACCTACAACTTATAAGTCGCGGCCGATACCACATGGGCCACCACTGCTCATTGTCTTCTATGTATTTAGTTAAGATATGTGTTGCTTTTATATATAATTAGTTAATAATCAGTTAAGTTATATAGTTTTTAGTCTATTTTAAGTTTCCTTATTTCCTTCTACATACTGTGTATTCGTATACCATCCAACTTTCCTGTCGCTGGTCTGCTGGAAGCAATTTTTACTGAAATAAGCAGTACCTTTGTGCTTTTCTATCTGTTTTATTTATTTTCTCTGTTAAGTGTTTTGTGTGTACATGAATAAATAATAATAATAAGAAATGTTTTTTATGTACTGTATGCTATAGTCAAATCTCGAAGCCCCGGCGCTCCTAGGTTTGACTAGTTTTGTTCTGTCCTTCCGTCCAGTTCTGTCAAGAAGTCTTTCTCAAAATCTTGCTTCGGCCTTTGACTAACGAATTCATGACTAATCCAAGGCGTGACCAAATTTGGGAGTTAAAGATTGACTAAAAACTAGGAACTTCTAGATTTGCCTTCAAACACATAAAAAAAACCGGCCAAGTGCGAGTCGAACTCGCGCACGAAGGGTTCCGTACCATTATCGCAAAATCGGCAAAAACACACTGTTGTATGGGAGCCCCACTTAAATATTTATTTTATTCTGTTTTTTTGTATTTGTTGTCTATAACAAAGGCAACAGAAATACATGATCTGTGAAAATCTCAACTGTCTAGCTATCAAGGTTCATGAGATTCAGCCTGGTGACAGGCGGATAGATAGACAGATAGACAGACGGACCCATGGTTTTAGTAATAGGGTCCCGTTTTTACCCTTTGGGTACGGAACCCTAAAAACATCAGTCAATTGGTAATCCATCAGGGTTAACTGCAAGGCGTTGAGCCTTTTTGGTCTCGCACGGTGTTCCGTTTTTTTTTTTTTTTTAATGTTATTTTTTAGGGTTCCGTACCCAAAGGGTAAAAACGGGACCCTATTACTAAGACTTCGCGATCCGTCTGTCTGTCTGTCCGTCTGTCTCCAGGCTGTATCTCATGAACCGTGATAGCTAGACAGTTGAAATTTTCACAGATGATGTATTTCTGTTGCCGCTATAACAACAAATACTAAAAACAGAATAAAATAAATATTAAAGGGGGGCTACCATACAACAAACGTGATATTTTTGCCGTTTTTTGCTCGATATTAATAACGTCAAAAGGTAGACGCTTGAAATATTCACAGAATGTTTAGTTGTATATTTACTTAAAAAATAATAATTAATAAATTAAAATAAAATAAATTAAGGGGGGCTCCCATACAACAAACCTGATTTTTATGCAGTGTTTTGCGATAATGGTACGGAACCCTTCGTGTGCGAGTCCGACTCGCACTTGGCCGGTTTTTTTTTATCTCTCGTGCCCACTGTCACAAATAATGTCTTTTTCTTTATTTTATTTTAAACTTAGGATAAACCAGCCATTCCGCAAAGAGGCTACACCTCGACTTTTGACTATAACATCCTACTTCCTACTACTATTATAAACGCGAAAATTTTGTGAGGATGGATGGATGTTTGTAACTCTTTTACGCTAAAACTACTGAACGGATATAGATGAAACTTTACAATAATATTGCTTATACATCGAAACAGCACATAGGCCTACTTATAAAGATAGAAGTAGGTAAGTACTAATTCCTCGCGGACAGAGCAGCGGGTGGTAGCTAGTTTATTCTAAATAGTTATTTATTTATGGACGGCTGTTTAAACCCCCCTTTTAAAGTTGTTTTTTAATCTATTAAATGTATGCAGCTGTCTGTAACAACAGTGAAAACCTTTCATAATTAATGACATCTGTACAAACTTTTGAAGTTGACCTTATTAAGGTGATGATAAGGGTACATTGATTTTGATAATGAGGTACCTGCCTAATCATACTTATCGGTGCATGAATATAAATTCTGGGAACTTGATGGAAAAGCAAATTTACAATGCACTCTAAACTGTCCGAAAAATCAAAATACAACAGTAATTCTTTATCAGTAGTATGAAATGCAAATTGACGGGTTATTGGACGACTCGCCGAATTTAACTGCAAAATACACAATTCGGGCGAATCGCCTACTAAATAATTTTGGAGTGGTCAATTCGCACGTCGATAAATGAACTTCGGGCGAATCGACACAGAAAAATGAATATTTTAAATAGTAGACGATTCGCCCGATTCGGGCGAGTTAAATTCGGGCGAGTCGTCCAATAACCCAAATTGACATCACATTTTATTCTTCTTAAAAATTTAATTCCATGATTGTTAATTAGATACTTTCATAGAAGCAGCCTTATTTTTAACACGCTTTTATTAGCTTGGTATATATCTATCAATGTATCTGTGAATATAGTAACGGAATCTTTGAAAGTGATTTTCACCTCCTTCAAAACGTCTGATTGCATGGAAACTTTGCACACTTATCAAGGACAAATGACAATGCAATAATTTAAAAAGTTTGTCCTATTATACTTACCAGGATCTTCAGGATTAGCGACTTTTTAGTTCAATTTACCATTAAAGCGTGTTTTTTAGCTTTTAGAACTAAAATTTATTTGCACTGCAACTTCTAACATTTAGAATCAATAGTAAAGACAACTAGCAATAGCGCAGAGTTAATAAAGTTCGATGAGTCCCGGAACAACATTTAAGGCGCCGATTCCCTTGTGTAGCTGATTTTAAAATGAGAATCACGTAAAATTTTTTGGAAAAAATATATGTTATATTAGACCATTTTCTTAATAATTTGATCTAAGCAAATTTTGAGTTTTATTCGTAAAACATAGTGGTATTTATTCGTAAACGGACAAAAACACGACAATCGCACCAAAACCGCTGGGTGTATTTTAATGAAATCAACACCATCTCAAAGACAATTTAATTATCTATATTTTGATCTGAGGCTTTTGTTTTAAGTCATAGAATAATAAGGAAAGTACAAAAAACTACAAAATTTTGGGTCGCGCGGGTGTGAAACGAGTGCGCGTTTTGTTCCCTCAAGGTCGTTGGCGTTAGTCGTCATCTTAACAGTCTTGGGTCCCGCAACGAAACTAATTAGAAAAGAAAAACTGGCCAAGTGCGTGTCGGACTTCGCACTTTTCGGGTTCCATACCAAATCGTAAAATCAAGTTGGTTATTATAGGAAAAATGAGGGTATTTTAAAGAAATAATCTGATTTAACTACATATTGGTATTTGTTGGTAAACTAAATATACGTAATAATATACATTATCACTAAATTTCAAGTTTACATTATTATTAAAATTTAAGGAAATAGCTGAATTTGGTGGCTTCTCGCTCCTTTGTTTTCCAATATTTTTTTTTAAATAAAAGGAACTGTATTTATCTACTCAACCAACGGTTCTAAATAACGATACCCCACTGGATAGGGTTAAATATAGTTGACAATTTGTATGGCTTTGGGTCAACAAGATGCATAAACTGTGAAAATTAAAAGACTGTAGCTCCAACCGTTTCACTGTAAAACCTGTATGACAGACGACGGTCAGACAGACAGACACGTGAGTGACAGCAATAGGGCTCCGTTTGGACCCTTCGGGTACGGAACCCTAAAAAACGAAGGAGTAAGACAAACATTATCCACTTCACTTTATATCAGGAGACAGAACATAGGCACAATAGTAACAAAAGGCCAGAAAGAACTTGTTATCTTAAAGTATAGTTGTTCTATCTCACGAAGAAGGGTTACGTGACTTTAATGACGTCGAAATAAGAGTCATTTTGCTACGATTTATCCTCTTTCGTGAGATAGAATAACTATAACTAAACTAACCAACATATACATAACAACTATACTCAACACACGATGACACGACACATCACGCAACCATATTTCACATTACCCGACTACACATAACCGCCATCTTAAAAACTAAATCCACATTACAAAAGAACATACCTACCTTCCTACCTATCTCAAGTTCAAAATTCCAGAAACTAATCATCTCACACGGAATTGCCTATAAACATCACGAAGGTGCACGTCCCAAAATTCTGAGAAAGCGTGGCTTAAAGAAATCCTAGCTGCGTGTGCGCATGGTGCATGCGTATCACAACCACAACGTCTATTAGCATACAATGCCAGCATTCGTGTTGGCTCGCGGCGATAGGGTTGCTACTTGAGAAATGAGTTTAGTGGCAATTAAGATGTAGCTACTATGTGGGAATCTTTGACATAGTTATCTAGGATTTTTTATTTTTTTTTATTTTATCCTTATCACATGCATCGTTACTGGTTTATCCAATGCGATATATGCGCATTTCCTAAGTTACTTCACCATAAGGTCCATATGAGGCCGGTCTGAATTATGTTTTAACGTGAAGACACTGTATGGTCTTAGGCCAAGATTAGATCTACCTCTGAATCTTCTAGTCTATGGCTGATTACAGTACATGTTGGTGATGTTTCATAACACAGATTTTCTATTTTGTTCATATTTGGAGCTCTTCTTTTTCCACTTCTGAACCGCCATCTTAATGTGCCATTACAATATGTGCGTATTGGAAGATAATTTCAGGGATAATAATTTTATACAAACGCATATAAAAAATAATTAAAAAAATCAAAAAACCCGACTGCTTGAAAAGCGAACTAAAAAGACGTAAACAAGGAGAAAATCATGCTGTGCTGTCGGAGGATATCTCTTTTCGCGAGCTGGCTGACCAAAACCAGACGTATCCTCCGACTGCACAGCATGATTTTCTCCTTGTTTACGTCTTTTTAGTTCGCTTTTCAAGCAGTCGGGTTTTTTGATTTTTTTAATTAACTTTTTTTATTTATAACTTATTAGTTCATTATTTTTTCGAATTAGGTACATTTAAACATATAAGTAATATATATTTTTGAAATTACCTCTTAAAATCCTTTATTTTGATACCCCACACGAAAGGTTTGGAAGAAAAAAAAAATTGAGCCCCCACAAAATGGCGCCCAAAAACCGCCATTTTCCTATTTTCCAATTTTCATGTAGCCAGTGACACTCGCGGGGTTAAGACGAATCGATTGATGTAAGAACCATCAAAATCGGTCCACGCGTTTGGTCTCTAGAACGCCACATAGGAACATACATATATACATACATACATGCATACATACATACATACATACATACATACTTACATACATACATACATAGACTGATAAACACATTACCCTCCTTCGGCAGTCGGGTAAAAAGAGGGGTAAACTTATTGGGCATCAAAAAAATCGTCCATTTCTCTGTCAATGCAAAAAGGGCCCAGGATGCTCGCAACATTGGCTTGTTGTTGTTTTGGTCAACGAATAATCTAGTCCGTGCAGAGTCAACTAACTGTTTCCTGATATCCCAAAAACTCGACGTGTCGTTTGAGCCGTCTGTATGAAACCAGTTTACAAATTATGTCCTGGCAACCCTGGCTACCGGTCCCAGTGCGCTGTCAATCTTACGCCTACCGTCTTTGAATTCAATTGTTCATTGACCAAAATGTCTTTATCGTGACGGGTGTGGCTGATCATCAAGTCGCTGGCAAATTGGATCGTTTGCGCCATGTGAAAGTCGTTATAATAGGCCGTAGGAGTAAGACTGGAAGTGTACTTGGCGAATGTACTTACTTCTGATGAACTGGTTGCTTGATTTGGAATGATATGCCCATGGTTGTTAGAGTGAAGAGTGTAAGATGGGCTTGTCTAGTTGTCTGTCTAAGGAACTAGATGATTTTTGATTAATACTCGGTTTCTGCTTTAAGAATTTGAACTAATAACCAAGTTTGATAGATTTTCAGGCTAAACTTGAGTTTGACAATTAATCAACTTCGAATTCTTATCAAAACCGGGAATCATACCAGTAGTAAAATACGGATCTTGATTTAAAACGATGTGATTGTTCAGGAGTTAGTATCTAAGATGGGATTTTCTAAATACTGGATGTCGGTGTATGGAACAATATTGTGTGGCTATTTTTAGGTTCAGGCTGGAAGTACATAGTCACCCTTAGCCATAGGAAGACAAAACTATTAGTATCATAAATTCTCCTTTAGTTCTTAGCTTTCGTTATTACTATAATTCATACGACATGTTTGCTTAAATATATAGAACATAAATTAATCCATGCTAACGACAAGCTTTAATTTTGTTACGATTACTTTCTCTTTATTGCCCCTTAAGATGTTCAGCTATCCTACTTAAGAGAATCCAAATACTCATAATTCTATCGTAAATCCGAAATCCATTCTGACTTCCACGTCACATACCAAAAGCCCACATTCACGCACCCATATTTACGCTAGTGCGGTACTGTCACCGGTCTGACACAGAATAAATATAAAACAGAAGGCAAGCAACGTGCGAAAGCAGGAGTACGCACGAAGCCCACACTAGTCCACTATCGGTGAAAGCTGCTCCATAACACTCGATTCTCCCGTCCTACCGCACTATTCCCAAACCACTTCCAACTCCTGAAAGTCAGAATCAGCAGCGGCGACCACCAGAAAAGCGCCGAGGCAATGAAGCTCGACGAATTCCCGAAGAATGAATTTAACTGTCTTGGATCCCGCAAAGAAATTAATCAGAAAACAAAAAAAAATATTTCCACTTCTCTCCATATCAAGCACTAGACAGAACAAACAAGGCTAATAGGCATCCAGGGTCGTGTACAACTGGGATAAGCCCAGGTGCCTAGCACCACGGATAAAATTTTCACAGGCAGTCAATCCTAGACACTTTTTAAAATTGTCGTTCGATCTGGCAGGAGCGTTTCCCACGCTGCTCCTGCCGATACTTTACTCCAGTCCCTTTGCCAGTGCCAGTGCCATAATGGTTCTATTGTTAGAGATAAAGGGGTTACGGGACGAATAGCGCTAACACTTTTTTACAATGGGATCATGGTGGCTAGACTCGTCTGGTCCGATAGACACAGCCAGCCCACTGGCAGTTCAGTTTTCTAACTTTTCAAGTCATGTTAATAATTCCAGTTCTTGCCCAGATTATTTAATTTCAAGAATTATCCTTAAAAATAACTCCAAACACCTCACCTAATCTATATTCGTATGTTATACTATATTCAAACAAAATGACAATGGCGAGTGCATATATTATTTACGTCCATTTTCGCTCATTATACAGAGTTTCTGCACCTATCTACTCTGTGGTCTGTGACTCTTAACAAATATCCGTCTTAGAATTTGTAAACTAACCCTGGTGCATACAGCAAACTAAAACTGTCATCCAACAAATGACAGTCTATAGTGCAATCACTGTACGTAGAAACTTGTCTTGTGTGCGTGCGTCTTCACTTATAAAACAGAACTGAGCTTCTGAACCTCGTATCTACTCCGTGTCTCTAACATAAATACCGGTGTTTGAATACGTCATTAACGGTTCTCGACGGCTGAACCATACAATAGTCGCCATCACGTCGAGCCGTTTACACCACTGTTAACAATTTACTGCAGAGCTTTATTGCTTGGAGAAAATGCTGCTGGTTTTTTTGTGTTGGTATTATTGTTTAAGACTGAACCAGAACATGGAAAAGTGCCATCTAGAATAGCTGACGAGCGGTCTCGGGATAGATGGAAAAATTGAGAAAGGCCCAGAAATGGAAAAGCGTAGAACACGAAAAAACTATATTTTATTTTTAACCGACTGCCCGAAAAGGAGGAGGTTCTCAATTCAATTGGTATTTTTTTTTATGTATGTACACCGATTACTCAATGATGCCTGGACCGATTTGAAAAATTCTTCTTTTTTTTTAAAGGGTATATTTTCCATTTGGTCCCATAGTCATCAGGTCAGGTTCTGATGTTGGGATCTTGGAGAAATCGAGGGAACTGCTCAAATATTATAGGCATACATGTAACGATTTTGTCATTTTCATCAACAATGCAATCATTTGCACTCAGAAAGCATCATTTCGTGAAGTGGAACTGGTGAAGAAGACCACAGTTGGCCAATGGAACTCCTTAATGCTAAGTATGTCACAAATATGTAATAGTTAAACGACTATGATGAAAAAAATACTTATAACTAAATAGTACTGATGAAAATGGTACCATCGAACTGATCTGATGATGAAGCCGGCAGGTAGGCACTGGAGCTCTGCAATAAAACAATGCATCCTAGTCGTGTTTGGGTTTATTGGAATCATCATGAGATGTACTTAGGCTATATATTTATGGCAATTGGAGGTACCTATCAAAACTAAAAAGAGATAAATAAAAAATCTTTTCAACAAAAAAAAATTTTTTTTATTGTTTAATTTTTTTTTTCGATTATTTTTGATAGGCTTGCGTTTGAACGCTATCTCATCTGGTGGTGATTCTGTATTCGTCTTACTTATGTAGGTACTGCTATATTTTTGCTAGTTGGCCCAAAACTGCAAAATGGAATCAGAATTAAATGAGGAATTCTCTGCAAAGAAAGTAAGAAAAATATTTATTTGTGACCTGCACGGGAGACACGAGATAGGCAAAACACAAACAATAATAAAAAATAAAAATAAATAACCCCGTGCGAGACCAAAAAGGAGGAGGAGTCTGTGTTTCCTGATAACTTCAACCTGGGGGTATTTAAGTCAAGAGTGAATAGGTTACTTCTAGGCAAGCGTAATTCATTGTCAACCACATCATCCCATCAGGTGAGATGAGATTGTCTGATCCGACATCAGCTAACCTATGACAGGATCAATCATAGCTGATTACTCTACAATACCTATTTACGACTCATACGACTCATATAGAGAAAATTTCAGCCAAAGCTACCTACCAGTAGTAACAACTCCAACTTAATAAACAGCACACTAAACAGTCCATACATATGTCACAGATATTATTAAAAGCTACCAGCTAACCTAAACCCACCTCCCATTACATAAGAATCATGAGACAGGCCAAGTTAATCTGGTAGCAATGATAATAAACTGGTTTATAGTAGGAAAAGTGCTATTTTGCGACCACCAACCATTCGCGGTCACTTTACTGATGGGATTTTCATATTTTATTGACGTGTCAAAGGTATTTCCTGGTAGCGAGTGGTTGGTAAGTGGGTAAGTGCTTGGGACATAAAAAGTAAGTGCTACCTCAGAGATAAGAAAAAAAACTTTAAGAAGAGAAAACATCAGGATAGGTATAATGTTAATGTAAAGGCCGGTGTCATGGACCCTTAAGGGTGCCCTAGTCGGTCAGTATTCCATACAAACGTAGTATGGCGATAACGATCCACTGTTTGACGATGTACGTTAAAAATAAAAAATTATATCAATTTGTCTCATCATTATCATAAACAAAAAAGTAAAATAAATATATATTTGTAAGTCATAAGCGTCGAAAGTTCCATATTTCAACACTAATTTGGGCGGCAATAAATAACATAAGAAGAAGGAAAATTACAAAACAGTCACAATAAAGTTATAGATGAGTAGTTTAAAAATGAAAATAATTTTATTTTGAACAGACACATTCAGTAATTTATTTCAATGTTTCCAAAGGTCTGTTTATAAAATTTATATAAAAAAAATATAAATTTATTCGTACGCGCACTAGCATCTTTCTGCTTATCACAGCGTCTATCCCTTTCGCACGTGTTGTCGGAGTGTGAGATAGCAGACATTTTAACCCCGCCCACAAAATAGTTCGTGCCGCCGACTAGGGCACTCTTAAATTTAGATAGTATCTTATTTCTTTGTCGTCGTCATTTCACCCGAAAGACGTCAACTGCCACGTTGGCGAACGTAGACGTTCCCCAAGCGTAGCCATATTGATCGGTCCCGTGCTTACATCCAACTAACAGAACAGAACAGAACACAGAACAGAATTAGCATGAAACTATCTATAATTTGGCTAACTGAAGAATGATTTAGTTCAAGAGCCAGCAAGAGGTAAGAGGAACCAACTTTTGGTCTATTTGAAATTTTACTAAAGGAAGGTACCTATCGTTGAAGAAAGTAGTAGAGTTTTCTTATATTCGCACTAGCACTTCGCCCGCGTGATCCGTGTTTTATCCTACAGATGACTTTTTAATAAAAAGTTTCATATAAACTTTTATCCCCTATTTCACCCCCTAAGGGGTTGAATTTTGATAAATCCGTCCATAGTGGATGCTTACGTCATAAGAGGAATACGTGTGCGAAATTTTAAATTTGTAGCCCTAAGGGTTTGGCCTGTGCGTTGATACATCAGTCAATCACTTTTGCCTTTTATATATATAGACTAGCTTTTACCCGCGGCTTCGCTCACGTAAAACGTAGAAAAGGAAACACAGAGTAGTAGTACAAAAATAGCGTATTTTGCGTAACATAAAATGCAGTAGGTACTAATTTGATTTTTGATTCTTATAAATATTGTTTAGGTCGTCAAAAGTGTGGAAATGGGTTGTGAGCACAGAGTTGTAATTTTTAATAACTTACTTTAAAACAGTCGTGTAAACAATATTTTTAGTTTTACCATCTTTTTTTGATAAAACATATTGATTATGTGGACTTGATACTCGTGAACACGTGGGGAAAAACAGTTTTTTCTAAATGCACATCTGCAACTTCAAGTGTCCCCTTTGTTGCCCTTATTATATTGCGTCCCAGGTGTGTTATTTGTAGTCGGGTGACATTACATAATTTTGATGCGTCCAGATTTCTCATTAACAGGACTGGGACACCAACTTTCAGCCTCAACGTATGGGACGGTACCCCAGATAATTCTAATGAGTTAAGAAACTCTACAGGGTAGAGTTAAGGGTGGTAACTCACCCTGTAGAGTTTCAGGGTGAGTCACTCTGCTGCCACTTGCTTGGAAGCATGTATTATATTTTCTTATTCTGCTTAAAAAACGGCGCCATTCATCACTGTCATACAAAAGCAAAGACTTGAGTGGTTCTTCTGGCTCACCAAGCGTTTGAACTGAAACTTTTCCACCAGAGCAACACTTACCCTGTGTGCTGAGTGCTTCACAATATTTACATTTTTTATCCATGTTCCCTATGAAAACTAATCGATGGTTAGTGTAATCAATCAATGGGTCATAATCAGACGCAGCGTTGTGGAACGACTCCCATGTATTTCTTGCAAACGTACGTCTCCTTTCAGACTGCCGTTGAGCTCGTAAAATACGCCGTATTTGGGATTGTTCAGGCGTCTCAGCAGCTATCGATGACGCGAGACGTTCGGCATCTAAAGGCCTGTGTTTGCTCAAAGGTCTCACCAGCCCTTTGAGTTGCGTGACGCTCAGCATCTGCGAGTTGGCGAGCCCGAGTCTGGTCGGGACTCTCAGCAGCTCTTTGAGATGCGTGACGCTTAGCATCCGCGTGTTGGCGAACCTGAATCTGGTCTAAAGTCTCAGCAGCTCTTTGAGTTGCGTGACGCTCAGCATCTGCGTGTTGGTGAACCTTAATCTGGTCTAAAGTCTCAGCAGCTCTTTCAGTTGCGTGACGTTCAGCATCTGCGAGTTGGCGAGCCTGAATCTGATCGAAAGTCTCAGCTGTTCTTTGGGTTGCGTGACGCTCAGCATCTAAAATTAGACGGATTGAGTCTGCTCCTCTGTTTCTTGGCTTCTAGCTACTCTTGCTGTTCGAGCTCTGCTAGAGCTACGGTTCAGATGAGATTTACTCTTGCGAGGCATATCCACAGCATAAAGATATCCCCCTAATAAAAATAAGCAAAAGAATATTTTAAAGCTTTGCTTAAATTAACACTTTCACGGACACTGACATTAAGTTGACTTTTTCAAATTGACACTCAAATCTTTCATAAACAATTATATCATGCCTATAGCCGAATAAGAAGGACGCCATAAAAAGAAGTTGCATATTATTTTCATATTTTATAACTAATCCACCCCATTTCTCCAGCACCTTGTTTTATACAAAAAAGTAGCCTATGTCCATCCCAGGGTCTCATACTATCGGCATACCAAATTTCATCTAAATCGGTTCAGTGGTTTAAGCCATAATAAGAAGTTTCATACAAATCTAACCCACCCCCTATTGCTACCCCTTTGTGTTTTATGCAAATAATAAGTAGCCTAAGTCCTGCCCAGGGTCTCAAACTATCTTCACACCAAATTTCATCATAATCGGTTCAGCGGCTTAAGCCATAATAAGAAGTTTTATTCAAAATTTACCCCCCTACCATTTCTCCCCCTTCGCATATTATGCTAAAAAATGTAGCCTATGTCCGTTCTAAGGTCTCAAACTATCTTCTTACTAAATTTCATCTAAATCGGTTGAGCGGTTTAAGCGTGAAAAGGTAACAGACAGACAGACAGACAGAGTTACTTTCGCATTTATAATATTAGTATGGAAAAATAAGATTCTTCAAAAAAACTTTGACAACCTAGGGGGCGGGAGTGTGAGGGAGAATCAAATTTTGGGGGTAGATTCGAAAAACTTATAATGACAACCTTTATTGTTTACTGAGGTTGATATTTGTGTCAAGTTTCAAGTTTATTAACCTAAGAAGTAAGATTCTTCAAAAAAAATAATCGACTTTTGGGGGTATTTTTGGAAAACTAATAATTGCAACCTTTTGTTGCTTACTTAGTTGGGTATTTATGCCAAGTTTCAAGTTTATTAACGTAATAATAAGATTTTCAAAAAAACGTTAACACCCCCTAAATCGTCTTTTGGGGGTAGTTTCGAAAAACTAATAATAACAACCTTTATTATTTATTTATTTTAGTATTTGTGTAATGTTTCAAGTTTAGTTACTCATGAAATAAGATTCTGCCATACAAATTTCAACACCCCCTAAATCGACTTGAGGGGGTAGTTTCAAAAAACTAATAATGTCAATCTTTATCATGTACTTAGATTACTATTTGCGCCAAGTTTCAAAAATATTAGCCGAAGGAATTAGATTTTTCATACAAACTTTGCCCCCCTTTTTAACCCCCTTAGGGGTAGAATTTCGGAAAATCCTTTCTTATCGGATGCCTACATCATACCAAGAATACACATTTCAAGTTTCAGGTCTCTACGTTCAGCGGTTTGGGCTGTGCGTTGATCCGTCAGTCAGTCATTCAGGACAAAGCATTTTATATATATAGATGATAATATAACTTGTTTGTACTAAAAAGAAGGAGAAAAATAATAATTTAACAAAATAACATCGAATTAAATTAATCAGCGTAACTTCGAAGGCGTGTTAGGATATCCAAATCTAATTACGACAAAATAAAAATATATTAACGTTTCATTATAAACAGCATCATTTAATTTTGACCGCTGATAGTCCAATTAAAATAATAATAAGACAAAGACAAAGATATTTTATTTCAACTATGCCACCAAGCGGCACTTTTGAACGTTACATAAAAATGATTCTACCGTGCATTCGGAAAGAAGCTTGTCATGAAGAAGAATGCACAAGAAACTCCATAATTACTCTTTAAAAAAAAAATAGTTTTTTACAATATTTAGGAACATAGGTACATACATGATTAAATTCATACATGTGAGGACAATGCACGAATAGCACTACACACTATACCACCTACAGGCATAAAGTATTAAAAGTACTCACACATGTACTGTGCAGTTATATAATAGATACTAGAAAAACATTAACATCCATCATCAATAGTCTAGTTAGTTACTTGAACTTAAACAAATATATTTCTTTTGTTTTATAGTCATTAGACCATATTGATAACCATCACATCTGTGTAGATTCGCTATATAATTAATTTAATTTAAAACTTACCACACAAAAATTCAAATGTTTTTAAAACCTGCCCAACAAAAATTACTAAGAAACACATCAAAGCTTTAAATCCGACAAACAGAGCCGACTCATATTACCTCCATCTCAAAATAAAGTTATATGTTCAAGTGTTAGAAATTATAACAAAAATAAAGGTGTATTTACACAGACCGACGTGTTTCGTGTTTGTCTGACACGCGTCCGTTTTAATTATAAAGCTGAATTTCGTAGTCATTAATCAAACAACAATTAGTGGTGGTGTACGAAGAGTTGTGAAACTGCAGATCTGACAGTTCTGGAGTGAGGTTTCTGCCTATCTAGAGTTGTTGTCGGTCGGTTCTGGCTTGCAAGCCAAACAGCATTAGACATTTTTAGGATTCCGTACCAAAAAGGTAAAAACGGGACCCTATTATTAAGACTCCACTATCCGTCTGTCTGTCACCAGGCCTCATAAACCGTTTCGCCGGTTTATTTTTAGATGTAAATGTATTTGAAATAAGTTGCTCATTACTAACGTACGTAAATATATAAAAATTATAAAGGTATTTACGTATACGTTCTTTAGCCCCCGGTTTCTAAATTAAGCATTTTAAGTTGAGTATTTGTCTAACAAACTCAAACTCTAAGCTGAAAACCTGTCAACCTTTGGGATTTTAGTAGTAACCGCCTTCTGAGTGATGAAGAAATTTTAATAGTGATTTCAATACCTATTTATTTTCTATCAGATACTACATGCTTATTGTATAAAACACTTCCTTATGGCTTTATAGTTTGTAGGTAAGGTACCTATATTGTTTGTTCGATATTTAATCCGCAACTCGTAACTTTAAAGACGTATCTAACTGTCATAATCACTATAAAAGTTTTCTTTACAAAGCATATCTGCGTAGGCAGCAAACTACATGGAAGCAGTTGTCACGTCTGCAACAATATTCAAAACTCTTCTATTCCGGTAGTAGTGAACTCGAGTGACAAGAATACCAGCACACTTTGCTTCTTTAATTAGACATTAAAACATTAATTGACGTAACTATTTTAAGGGCCAACTTGTAAACTATAGTGTTTTTGTGTTAGTTCGTAGTGCCCTATATTACAGAAGAATAAGTGCAGTTTTCTTGATTCTGAGTGTGATGTAAATTTATTGTGTTTCACACTTAGTATAACATAATTATCATTAGTGTTGTTGTAGAATAATTAATTTGTTTTTATTCCTAATTCATCGTTATCTTTCTGACTTTATCTCATATTACTTTTAGTGTGTACCTACATAACGTTTTCTTCTTCCATGCCGTTCTGTCAACTGCCGCGATATCATTCCTCCTTTTCTATATATATCTTCTTCTTTTCGTGTCGATAAACTCAAATTTTGACTCAACTATTCTCAAATTTCGATGACTCAAACTCTATATATATACTTATATATCTATATCTATACTAATATTATAAAGAGGAAAGATTTGTATTATTGTATGCAACGAATTTACTTAAAAACTACTGGACCGATTTCAAAAATGATTTTTTCCTATTCTTCTCAGCAAACCTTTTCATTTGACCCATATTATGGCAGTGCACAAAAAACTACTAGTCCGCCATCTAGGGCCGTCCGTCATATTGGATTTAGAATGATGTCACTTAGATAACCATGCATCATTGTCATCCAAACCAAACGTGTATTCAAAAGTTCATCTTAATCGGAGGAGGATAACTGCTTTAAAATTAAGTTGCAAGATTTGTCCCCAACACCCAAATTACATAAATTGCAGGTTAAATAAAAGCTTGTAAAAAGTGTGTCCAGTAGACCTAAATCCAGAACTTTACAAAAACCAAACAAATTGAGCTATATAGACGTACATTATTCGCACTGTTTATAGGAACGACTGTATGAATCGAAGGTTAAAATTTCGATTATGGGCCGTTGATTTATGGCGCGGGGAGGGTAGAAGGGGGAGGGGGGGAGGTTTGGCTACCCCCCAGTACTATTCCCACTATTCGGAGCCCCATGGTTATGGAGATATCCATGGTTAAAGTTTTCAGGTTAGAATAAAAAAAACCATAAATGTCCATCGATTTAAGGGGTGCAGAGGGGGTGTGGGAAAGGGGGGTAGAGGGGCTACCCCACTGTACCGTCTTCACCCCACGGAACCCCATGGTTATGGAGATATCCATGGTTAAAGATTTACAATTACTGTTTAAGCAACAAAGTTGACGGAGCCCTCTGCGCAGTCGCTGCGCGGGGCTCCTATTTCTGTCTGCAGGGTCTAAAGTAACCTAACATGAAGGAGATGACGAGAGCTGAGTTCGCTCGCTTTGCTCGCTCATTTCAGCTCCCTTCATCTCTTTCGAACCTAACCTCCGTATCGGGGTGCCCTAAACTCCGGAGCTCGCTTCGCTAGCTCTTGGACTAATTCACATTCTTTTACCTCACGAAAAACATACATAAAAACATAAAATTGAATAAAACTGCCAAATTTTGAAAATTTGAAAATGCTTTCTATTTATGAGTACTACCTACAGAAAAAAAATGAACTTCCAAATCAACGGCCCATAATGGAAATTTAATCCGAAGCGAAACTCACAGAGAAATCTCCGATAGGGTAATCCGTCAAATTGGACCTTTCATTATATAGCCTTGCCATACGTGTTAGGGGGCTATTAAAGATGGTATGTAGGCAATTGGAAAATGCGATGACGTCGCTTGCTACGTTGGCTAGTCCTAAAGTTAAAATAGTTAATCAATTGCGCATCTTTGGAACCATTTATAAGTAAGTCAGAATGGATCCGTCTTTCTTTTAAGCTAATCATCTTAAGTGCCTTAACCTATCATTGTAATCAGTCATAGCTTTTCGGATCCCATTCTTCATACATAAATACCTAACAAAACGGGCCTGAACAGATTCAACATTAGCAGTATAACTTGAGACATCAATTAGAATATCAATCTTCACACAATCCAACCATCTTTTCTTCAAAGAGACGCTCATGATGGTTTTTATTATTTCCTAGTGAATAGTCTATGAGGGTGCACAGACAAGGCTGATGAACTATTTAGTCATCAGTGACGCTAATTTATAAGAAATCATATCATATTTCAAGAAATCAGGATGGCACCCAATCTATTAGCATTCAAAGTGAAAATTCGCGAGCACATTCGTAAGAAGTTGGCAGTAGTATCGTCACAGCGTTAATTTTCTCCAATTATCTGTTTATGTATATTCGTGTATTTAGTTTATTTACTTTTTTGTGTATATAGTGTGTATGTATTTATAGTTTGTATGTATATCTTTGTATTTCAAAAAATATTACCTATCGTGATTCATTCTCAATATTGCACCTACCACTATTTGTCTCTGCATCACCCTAAGGTCGACTGGTTGTAAATGCCTAAGGCATTAAGTCTGCCTCTGTACGTTTTTGTGCATGAAGTATTAAATAAATAAATAAATAATTTAATTAATTAGGGGAACATAATCCAAATCAACTCAAATTATCACACTCGGCTAAACCAACACAAGGTCCCAATTATAACAACATTAACTACCCAAAAAAGCGTACCTATCAAATAAACTTAATTCCGCCTAATTACTTCTGAATCTAAAAACAATAGAATTAAGAGTTTAACAAACGTGTATGTACATAAAACCCGGTTCAATTGTAATAATTTAACTGACGTTTCTTATAAAGTAATTAATTTGACATCGTCTAATGTTTTTTTAATAACATGGCTAGGGTTGTCAGGAGGCCGGGTAAAACCGGAGAAGGTGAGGCTTTTTGGATGCCGTGTCCGGCTTATCTAGTATCCGTTTTCTCGGATCCTGAACAGGCTAGGTGGATCTTTTGTCCGCCTGAATTAGACGGTGTCCATTTCATCAGTCACTTTGATTCTCACTGTTATTACAAGCTTTTATTTAACTTGCAATGTATGTATGTGTATGTATGTATGTAAGTTTGTTGGGGTCAAATATTGCAATTAAATTTTAAAGCAGCATCCTTCACCGATTAAGATGAAATTTTGCATACACGTTTAGTTTGGATGACAATGCATAGCTGAGTGACATCATTCTAAATCCAATGTGGCGGAAGGCCCAAGATGGCGGACTGGTATTTTTGTGCACTGCCATGATATTAATATCAAATGAAATGGTTTGCTGGGTAGAATACGAAAAAGCTTGTTTTAAAAAAAGATTTTTTAATGAATAATTTTATTTATATTTTATTTTGCTAAGAGTTGCCAAGCTCCGCCTCCTGCTTGCTTTCCTTGCACAAATCATGAAGCCAATATATCCTCTGTGCTACCACCGAATGTATTATGGAAGTGGTGATATTTAGAATTGCCAGCGACACTATGAAGATTAAAATTTAAGACGATTTTTATGATATAAGATCGAAAAGCCTGAATTTACTTACAATATTATTTTCATATCGAAACAAAAAAATAGAATCCTTAATAAAAGTAGTGTCCGGTCTTTTTACCGAAATTCCGGTTTAAAGGGCTAGTCTTTACGGTTTTCCGGTTCAAGGAGGTGACAACCCTAAATATAGCGATGGAAGCCGCATGCAATTACTCTAATGCATGACTTGATTATACCAACTTAATTATACACCTCATACAAGCAATGTTAAACTTTATAATCTAAGTTATAGGGATGATGTCTAGTGCAGGTTTTTTGCCATATTTGTAGTTAATTTCGTTTTCTAATTTGTGGAGTAGAGTCATGTTTTCCGACTCTCACGTGATGTATTCAAATGGCTAAATGGATTGTGTGTATTGTTGTGTATTTTGTGTTTTATTAAAGTAAAAGGTACTTTAGAAATTAGTCTAGGGTTAGACTGAGAAAAGACAGTTCTATTTGTGTTTTTTATTTTCTTAAGGGACTACCTTATTGTAAGAACTGTTGCTTTTTTGTATCTTAGCGACTTTCCTGTGATTCGTAGTGATCCGTTTTTGACATTTATATCACAACAATAAGCGACATATGGACGCAATGCGATACAATTTGATCGATTTGCACTTGAAATTTTCTTAGAAAATGCTTGCGCGATATCGCCTATCCACGCAAATTAAATTGAGTCGTGCAAATTAAATAAAATATTTTTATTGTGGTCATAAGTTATAAGACAAAGGTCTTACAGACCATGATATGAGATTTCTACCAATCTTGATATCAGAATCAGAATCAGAATATTTATTTGTGAAACATAGGTATTTACATAAAGATCTTAGGTTAATTATAATGGGCGCTATGTTTTGCCTTGAACGCGTACAGATATTGAAGAAAATAGAACAAAAAAATAAAAGAAAATAAAGTATCTAACAGAATAAAACAAAATTTAAAACTTGAGTACAAAAAAGAGTTAAAAAAAACTATTTAAATGTATTTAAAATATCTTAATAAAATCTACAATTAAATCTACCAAAAATGCAAAATTTTTGCCATAATATATATTCTAAGAAAGCGTTTTTATTATGACAGACGACTATTAATCCTTTGAGTGCTTAAAACGTGTATCCATGCGAGACAATGGCTTTTTATTGTTTTGGTATACATATAATCCTCATAAACCATAAATCCTCTAAATTTGACTTTATTCCACTCAACAAAATAACTTTAAATGGAATAAGGCCTGGAATAACTGAAACCTTTATTTCCCGAAATCATTATAGAGTTAATAATATTTTATACCTCCAGCTTTCTCCAAAACAAAGAAAATCAAAAATTGTATTAAAAATCTCACCTGCCTCATTAAACGGTAAAAAGCTTAAACTCAAATACAATTAGAGCAGATGCGCACTAACGACACGAAATAAATGTCTTGACGCTTTTTGTCGCAACACTAATACACCGTGCTTGTCGCATTATTTTATACTAACTTTTGAAATTAAAATATATTTTGTGAGTTTTTAAGTGTATCTTTTACAGTCTTGTTTCTTTGAAATGATAAAGGTTATTAAATTAAATTGATACTTAGATTTGATGACTTCCTCTCAACTAATTAAAGTCATCTCTTTGTCCACCTTTGTGTTTTTAAAAAGCGAATCAAGGGATCTTATTTAAGGCACAGGACAGAAGTGTCGGCAGATTTAGGGCCTTATTTATAAATGTTTGAGCTGTTTAGCAACAAAAGAGCAGATTTTTTATTCAAACTCTCTATAGAAAATTTGAATAAAGAATGCTAAGCAATCGCTAAAAAGTGTCGAGGTATTTATAAATAAGGTTGCAAAGAGCGGTGATTATAAATTAAATTAAATAAATAAAAAAAAAATCAGAATCACTTCCATATTTGTTAGTAACAATGTAAACTTTTAAAATAGTGTTAGTAAACATTTATTCTAAATTGTGCGAGGCACGCCGATCCTGGGGAATGTCTAGTTGACTGCGTACAGTCGTATCCATCGCCCCAAGATCGGAGAGTCCCACCTATCAGCTAACGCTCTAAGAATGGTGTTGGGGCTGGCGCGAACACAGCGTAGTAGAGATGCGCATCTCTTAGGCATGATGGCCGCAAAACTATCAACGTCCGCGTCGGCAAACATGGCGGACGCGCTACAGAAACGCGGCAGCCCCATCAACATCCGGAACGTGTTGTTATATTGTGTGCGCAGGCCAACATATGCCCTCTGCGTGAAGTTCACCCACAGGCTGCACGTGTAAAAGGATTGGCAGTAGGCTTTGAAAAGCGTCACCTTAACCTGAGCCGTACAACGTGCAAAACTGTGGGCCAACATCCCACATCGAACAGCCAGCGACCTGCGCTCCCGTTCTACATCAACATTATCTTTTAAGTCGTCTGAGACCCAATGACCCAGATACTTAAAATTTGCAAGTCTTTTTAGATGTCTATAGAACATCTCCTTCAATTTGCCCTCATACTAAGTAAGTAGAAGAAAAGGAGCTTAAGAATATTCGATAACTGTATAACTAAACAGTTTGCTTTATGGCACAGAAAATAGCCCCTAGAACAAACGCGATTGTAAAAGGATGCCCACAATACAAAACACACCGCGTATTTTGCAAATCCAACCTTTGATAATACAATGAAGATAGTAGGTAGGTACAACAATTTTCCGGCGTCACGACGACCCCGGCCATACCAGCATGTGACTCCAGGTAAGTCGCTGTATGCTGCCGTGCTCAGCGAGGCTTCGCATTCGCAGTCTCCCCAGGGATCTGCCCTAACAGGCGTTGCACAGAGTGATATTTTAGAAGGTAACGGGGTCCCCTAATTTCCATATACTGATGATGATCACTGGGGTAGTTTTAGTGAGATAAAATCCCACACTCCCTGGTCTTTTCCCAAACAATCCAGACGCCTTTTGAAGTTTTCCCCCAGACAACAAAAAAAAGGTACAATAACGAAACCAGTAAACCTCTGATAACCCACCATTAAGCCACAAAGAAAACAACGAATTAAGCAAGTAATTGCCACACAAGCACCAGCTTACCTGAAGACAACAAATTATATCCATTTGTTACTCAATCACCTACAGGCAAGTATAACTCATTTCTTAACTAGCAACCTGCCTAGGCAGACAGGCAGGTGATGTATTACCTGCCTTTCTGCCTAGATGTTCACGGAAGCAACGACGATTTAGGCCACAGAGTACAGAGACATTTGAGCAGCCACTGCTAGAGACGGTATTGTCAAAACATTCCATATAATTTGTTTTTTGTGTACTGCTTAACCGGGCTATCTTGAGGAGACTAATCCAGTAAACTAGAACCATCAAAAGTCAGAGCATCATCAAAAGCTAAACCTAAGCGACCGTGCTGAGGGCCCTCCCTGTGGGGTATGGACCTCGGCTCAGAGCGTCACTGGGGAGGATAGCAAGGAGACTGACTGACTGGATTATGACTATTCCATACAAACCAAGCATGTTAGTGTACTTAAGTAGCAGTGGGCAGGGCCGCAAAACAGATGGTCGATGGTTCTGAAGAGTGCCAACCGCGTACCAGAAGACGCAGCGTTGAATGCTTCCACTAGGTGGACCAACGTCCCGGGCACGGCCCTGATATGTGTGGATAGACCTTAAATTTACGCGGGTAATATTCACTGTCTCATTGGTCTAGCGATCGCAAACGCTACTGTTGAACATGAAGTGCTGGGTTATTCTATCTGAAACTTCGCAATTGCAGTTCGAAGTCATGTCTTGGGTCCATTTGCTCCTAAGCTCGCCCCTAATTATCACGTGTGGTTAAAATAACTCTGGTGAAATTTGCACATCCGTCTCACCCCTCGGGAAATAAGCGTGATGATATGTAAAATATTATAAGTAATGGCGTCTTTAGTCAATGCGCTCCAATGCGATTCTGTGTTCTATGGTCTAGCCAAACAGATTTTACTAAACAATTATTATTTTATAAAACACACATTAATTAACTTCCACAAAGGACTTTGGCTCTAAGTGTAGAGCCATAAGGATGCATTTGTACTGTGCGTTTAATAGCAGATGCTTTACCCAAGTGTCCGATATCTAAGTGTCCGGGTGATTACAGAGTGGGCACGGAGCGGTCACGCGACGCTGTCGTCGCGTCTGGGGCGTGGACTTATGATTAATCGCACGTGAGTACACGGCCTTAGGTGTGAGGTGTACTGAGGGATATGGAAATTCGATTGGAAATGGTTGTAGATTCGGTGAATTAAAGGAAGTAGAAGTCCAGCGGATCCCTGCAACCTACACTCGGTGCACCTAGTGGGAGGCATTCCAACGCAACGTCTTCCGGGTCGCGGTCGCCACTCCAGAACTTTTCTGCCCCATCGGCCATCCGTTCTGCGAGCAATGTGCCCTGCCCACTGCCACTTAAGTTTGGCAATTCTTTGGGCTATGTCGGTAACCCTGGTTCTCATGGGGATCTCTACATTTCTGATTCGATTTCTGTGAGGGTTCTGTGCCATAATCCAGAACAATGGCTCAGTGCCTAGATTGTCATATTTAATTTCATTTGCCAAAATGCGTGGTACTCAAATTCCTTTCCTTATACTTAGGCTTATACAACAGCCGCACGGTTCCATTATCCAGGTTTAGCAACGCTTGACGAGGTCGGTCCGTGGATGGGTGACCATTTTCAACATACCGAGTTTCCTCCGTGCCGTTACGCCGTTGGTCCCGGCTGTGATTTAAAGATCTTTGACAGTCGTTACGGGTAGTCAGAAGCTTGAGATCTGACACTAGTCTTGCCAAGGGGTACCGTGTTACCCAGTTACTGGGTTGTGGAGGTCAGATAGGCAGTCGCTCCATGTAAAACACTGGTACTCAGCTGAATCCGGTAAGATAGGAAGCCGACCCCAATATAGTTGGGAAAAGGCTGGGCATATGATGATACTCAGGACTTTCATTGCCGCTTTTCTATTCCCTTAAACCTTTGAAATACTTCAGCTACATATCTCCTTATAGCTCCCACTACAGCACACACCCAAGCCAAGCCTCACTCCTTATCTTATCGCGATCGTACGAAAGCTCACTGCAATGACCACCATGAGTTATGTGATACAAAGGTCACCATGACTACAAAACGCTATCCGACCTCATCTATTCGTTAGCCAGTATTGTTTTAAACAGCTAAATGATATGGGTAATGATACTTTATTTTATACTAGATTTTGCCAGCGATATCGTCCGCGTGAAAGGCGAAAATGGTCCTAATTTACCTTGGTACCAGGATAGGTACGCTAAGTATTTGTCAAATTCTAATTTAGCCTGAAAATCTGTAAAATTCTTCACGTTCTTAAATCCAAGTTAAGAACGTGTCAAAACCATCTCCATATGGACATCTCGCAGTGCAATAAGAGTGATTGGCTACTTCTTTACTGGGCAACCCTGTGGGGACTAAACTAGAGCCTCCAGCCAGGCAACTTCGAGATCGGCTTTAGACATTCCCATTATATACGGCTGTCCGACCGTGTCGAACATATTGAATGTGTCGCGCTCACGAAGTCAAAGTCAAAGTCAAATGTATTTATTTCAACTAAGCCATTATGCGCCACTTTTGAACATTAAAATTTACATGTAATAAAAAATTGATTCGAAGAAGGAGAAGAATGCACAAGAAATTCCATACTTACTCTTTTAAACAAATATAGGCTTTTTACAATATTTACATAAGTACATACATTAATAAATTCTTATACGTGAGAACGATGCACCCAGCACTACTATACTAAATATAGGTATAAAGTATTACAAGCACTAACAGGTAAATTCCTTCATTTGATCAATAGGGACATGGTTCTCACATACTTACAAATATTGCAAACATAGGTAAATTACCTAATTCAACAACAACGGAACAGTGTGCGAGTCAATTTTTTTAAACAAATAGTGAAGAAAATAAATAAAAATAAAGCGTTACTATAATAATTATGAATATACCGTATACAAATTAACCATTTAGATTTTTTCTACATTAAAGATTGCCCTACGGAGCAAGACCAGCATGTTTCCAAGTGATATGTACGACCGCTCTTTACTACGTGGTAAGTTCGCTTCGATGTCCAGGATGTCCTATTTATGACCAAAATGTGACGAAAACACGCGGTCTGCCCTGCCAGCCAAGTTACAAACATTTCGTAACGATTCTCTTTGTACAATCGTTAACGCCTTCTATTTGTATGGTCTGACCACGTGACTTAACGATCAGATGAATCATTCCCATACATTGATTCGTTTTCTACTAGCGTTATCGATTGTACATTGTCAACTTGGCTACAGTTACTTTCTATATAACTGTTGAAGTCAACGCTCATTACCCAATATTATGGCAGGTGCAAGCCTCCCCTCCTCTTCCCCTTTTATAATGAAGAATAAGCACCAAAAAATACTTTATTATGCCTTCTACTAGATATGCATCAGTTGACCTCAAAAAGTGTTAATAATTTTCAAGTGTTAAATTTATTATTTCGAATCCATAAATTATTTCCAGATGTAAGAGATAAAATCAAAGTTATATCCCAATTAGAAGAATCAATTTTATTTTTCTAAGTTTCAATGAATCATTGATAAGTGTATGTTTAAATAATAAATTACTTAAATCAGTTGATGAAAATCTAGAAAGGTTTAAATTAATGGGATTTAAAGCCAATTTAAAATGTATCTATTGATTTAGTGAATGCAGGTTACACAGGCGTTATGTTATGTATGTTATTTATGTGATTTAGTGCTTACTAAAATAGAAGAGACTAATATTTTATTTAAATTACTAGTTGACCCGACAGGTGTGGTCTTGTCTGAATTCATAATTACAAAAGCCTCATCACGGGGTCTCATTGCTAAGAAAGAAAATTTGTTTCAAATAAATCTCACTAGATAGCGCGATATGCACCTCAATCTGTTATTGAATGTGTGTAAATTTAACATTTTCTGGAATTGAACACAAAAATTGTATGTTCTTGTTTAATCAACTCTACTAAGTACAAAATTATGGAATATTGGGCTCATAATTCACATTTCAAAGATTATTAGACGGATCATTTAAAATTGATGCCAATAGATGGCGCATTTTTAAATTTCTGAGGCATTCCACTCGATTGTTAAAGTTTGCATTTTAACATATTTTGATGCAAAAAAAACTGTAAAAACGTAATAAATAATAATAGAAAACAAACCTTCACTGTATATAAAGAAAATAATATTCACGAACCTAGTAAACCCTTTTACTCGCAAGTCGCTGCTAACACCATCTATCTATCACCGTGAAACAGAACCGAATGCGTTCGATGTACAAAAAAATGCCAGAATAAGCAGTCGAAAAACGCTAGTTACGTCGGCACGGTTTCTTTGTATGGGATGAGGTATCTGTATGCTAGTATTATATTATCTGTGGCCTCATGAAAAAAATTAAGAAATTACGTTAAATTGACGCAAATTCACAAGGAAACCTAAAATGTAAAAGATTTTATAGTTTTGCCCAAAACTCCGGGTAACTTTTCCAATTACTTGTTCCCTTTTTTTTTTAGCCTGGATAAATGCTCACGCATACTGCGCTACCACGGGGAGATAGCGCAGTTATTTGGGACTCCAACCCACTTAAACTCCACGGTGTCTTCCTGTGCCGCTTATGGCGGGAACACGGGCACGCGTTAGCACTCACCGCGGATCTGCCGCAGCTGTCCGTCACCGGACCCTCCTCTAGGGAGTACCCCCCATCACCGGCGCACCAGAACACACTGTGCGCCGTGACCACCCTAGGGACCAAACCAGCACATGGGTGCCAGACAACCCCTTGAATGGCACCCTTGGTCCCCTTGTGACAGGTCAAAGTCAATGACCCCGCCACCTACCATTTTTCGGCCGCAGGGGATAGGGAGAGCGGCCAACGCTATACCGACACTCCTCCTCCCCTGCGGCCCCACCGTGTCCGCCATCAGACGGTGGTGACCCCGTCCAGGCCGCGGAAGGTAGGGAGAGCGGCGCACCGCAATACCGGCGACTCCTCTCCCGCCGCGGCCTCCAACCCTCAACCGCGATATCGTATGGGTTTGGGAGGCCTCATAGGAGAACGCGGCCCGCCTCAGTTGCGATGTCGCCCAGACAGCACTGCAACCTACATGTTGGCCGCTACGTCGCGTCGTCGGTTTAATCGGCAAAAGCCCTGACGAGCGGCCTCTCCTCGTGTTCCTCTTCGCTTCACCGTGGGTGACCAAGCCACGGTTACTGAGCCCCCCCAATGACTCGACAATGCGGGAACCCATCGGGGGGGAATCACTTGTTCCCTAAGAACCTTATTTTGACTATTACGTCCGCAAAGGCGTTATATTGGTCCTACTGCTCTCAAGTGATGCGTTTACAAGCGTAACAGGTTTTATTTGATTGTAATTAGGAATTTTAATACACAGAAAAAAAAGGGTTAATAAATCAATTGACGTAAAACACACCATTTCATTAAACACGGCAGTTTCTTTAATTAGTCTTTAACGACCGTACTATTTTGAGTCGCAAAATTTCAATTTAGTACTTTTATTCATGTAAAACTGTACAAGGCTTATTGGAAATGCGCATATACTTACTAGTAAATAATTAAGTAGCCGTCTAAATGAAATGTTTGCGTACTTAGTGAACTATTTATTCAGTAGAAAGATATTCTACCAAAATTATCATGCACTGCTGTATACGAGTAAGTAATTTTAAATTTTCTTAGGTATATAAAATTAAAAGATTGTTATTCATTGAATCCAAACAATAAATACATGTATATACCTATTAAAAGTTCTGGAGTGCGGACCGCGAACCGGAAGACGTTGCGTTGGAAGGCCTCCCATCAGGTGGACCGATGATCTGGTGAAAGTTGCGGGGATCCACTGGTTGCGGGACGCACGGGACCGGTCAATGTGGCGACGCTAGGGTGAGGCCTATGCCCAGCAGTGGACGTCTTTCGGCTGATATGATGATGATGATGATGTACCTATTACACATCACAATTTACTTACTAGATAAATACATCACTAGTTCGATTGCAATTTCATGGTGGCTCGGCAAACTGCTGTTCCTGCCCAGCTCAGCCAGATATTGTAAAGCAAAGTAACTGTAATATCTTTAATTCAAACACAGATACTATTCTTGCTACAATACTGCTGTCAGTTATCTCCTTTAAAATTCAGCAATAACCCTATTCAATCCGTAATAAGCATCTTGCCTTAATAACAACTCAGCATCAAAATTAGTGAGAGAACAATTACCATCATAAATACATAAAAAATTATTACATTAGTGGAAAGTTATCGGCAATTTTAATAGCCTTTGATATTCATTGGCGGGTCTGTCTGTCCGTCGTGACATGTCGATATTTAGTGGAAAAGCAAAAAGATGCCTCGAGGCTGCTTGAGGCTAACAAATTTTAATTCCATGGGTGTTATTTCGAAACCTAATTATCATTTCAATTTGTCGATAGCAGTTTTTGGGGATCCGTGTCTAAAGGTGAGAAACGTCTACTAGGCATACGCCGGTCGACATCTGACCATCTGTTATAATATAGGTTACTGCTATTAGCAGTCTTCAGTAAATATCATTGTAACTGAAGATAAACTAGGTTTTTTATTGTTTAGCCTGAATAGTCTCAATAAAAGGGGGTAAAGGCGATACCCAAGTACCTCCAGAAAAACTCACTCCACGTCGAACTAACTCTCCTGGTAACTACAAGACGTAAAGTACATCTATTGATACGTAAGTACGCTCACAATTTGCTTGTCCACTACTATGCGAAGACACTGCCTCCTAAGATACAGGATCTTCATAGTTTAGGAGTTTAAAACCCTTATTAAAAAATGAAGTAAAGTTAATCCCAATTCAAGCTCGAATTTACAAACAAACCTTTGGGGTTATGCTAGTTTTAACTTTATTCCACGTTTAATAATAAGAGGGTTACGAGTTTGTTCATACAGAACCCTTTCTACTCGAGTTCAAATCGTACTTGTCCATTTTTTTACACTCCGGTTCAGGCCTGAGGCTCAGTTTCATAACAGTGTATGGGTTTGATTCGGGCCTTAGTAATGTGTAGATAATTGAAGATGGTGGTCGGTCATTACTGGCCCATAGAATTGGTGATTGTACAGTGCGCGGTGTAATGAATAGATGCAGTACGGCGCTCCCAGGTGGGACGTGGAGTTAGTGTGGAGTGGATGCGGTTGGTATTTTAAAATGATCTACCAATTTTTGCAAAGAATAATATATGACAAACTAGCCAGCGGCTTCACCCGCGTGAAAAGCATTAATAGCCCAACATAACATAATACCGCGATAAAATGCATAGCAATAGCCTATGTGCTATTCCAGACTATAATCTATCTCTGTGCCAAATTTCATCCAGATCCGTTCAGTTGCTCTGGCGTGATTGAGTAACAAATATACATTCATCCATCCATCGAAACTTTCGCATTTATAATATTAGTGAGTTAGGTAGGTATAAAATACAGTGCAGTTTAATAAAGTAATGGAATCTTCTTCTGTCGTATTGAATAATTGAATTCATCCACTATACGGCACAGGCCTCTATTCGTTTGTGCCTTTCTACACACGCCTGTTGCGGCTCGATATCAAATTAAATATAAGGATTATTGCGGAGCAGTTTGCCCAATATGCTCTAAACTAGGTTCTCTACAATTCTACATGTATACTACACCCTCTTTTAAGCGGCAACAACATACAAAACAATGAGAAGCACCTACATCATCATCATCATCATGATTTCAGCCAAAAGACGTCCACTGCTGGACATAGGCCTCCCCCAGGCGTCGCCACATTGACCGATCCCGTGCGTCTCGCATCCAACGCCTTCCCGCAACCTTAACCACGTCATCAGTCCACCTAGTAGGAGGCTGCCAACGCATCGTCTTCCGGTTCGCGGTCACCATTCCTGAACTTTTCGGCCCCATCGGCCATCCGTTCTGCGAGCAATGTGCCCTGCCCACTGCCACTTAAATTTCGCAATTCTTTGGGCTATGTCGGTAACTTTGGTTATCCTGCAGATGTCCTCATTTCTGATGCGGTCACGCAAGGAAACTCCGAGCATAGCCCTCTCCATTGCCTTTTGGGTGACTTTAAGCTTTCTGATAAGGCCCATTGTGAGCGACCACGTCTCGGTCCCATAGGTGACCACTGGTCAATACTCACACTGGTCATAGACTTTTGTCTTGAGACACTGCGGAAAATTTGACGAGAACCGCGTAACTTCCCGAACGCCGCCCAACCGAGTCGGATTCGACGGTTGACCTCTTTCTCGACGTTAGACCTACCCAACTGGACGTTTGTCCCAGGTAGACATAATCGTCTACAACGTTGAGTGTAGAGTCTCCAATCTTAATAGGAGTGGGTGTTACATGGGCATTCACCAATTTCGGCACTGGCCCTTCTGGTACTTCAGTTTAAAAACTGAAGTTATTGTTGTAATTCGTTAATAAAACGTGTTTGCTTTTCGCCCATATCATATCCGGCCATCTTACATCCACGGCACGCTTGCGCAGAATCCGTTCATTGCGCAAGCACTTATTTATGACACCACGTATGACAGCTGGCCACAGTCTTCTCTCCTAATAACAAGTTACTTATAACCGTGATCATAATCCATTCGTTTCGCCGTTTTACGGTGGCTCATAAATACTGGGTGTCTCAGAAAAAAACTAACTTTTGTAGATGTATAAAAAAAATATATTTATATACACACGTAATATAACATAACATTATTTAAATGTCCTATCACGGCTCTGGCAGTCTTTAAAACGATCTCTAAAATCAGAAGTTGAGTAGCCCAGACCTTCACCCCTCCAAGTTGAGTAGGAATATTGTTGATTTCATGTCTAAATTGTTGATTTCATGTCTAATGTTTTCCTTTATTTCAGATATGGTTGATGGACTGTAACTCTTCAGATCCAGAGGAAAAAATCCGGATGTGTGAGGTCTGGGCTCAACTTCTGTGGCGCGTTTTCATGAATGTTAGAGATTGCTTTGAAGAGTGCCAGAGGAAGACATTTCAATAATTTTATTTTCAAAAAGTAATTTTTCCATGTCGTCGGTTTCTTATTTTGTAATTCGACGTGTATATATTTGTAATTTTTTTAGTTTTTTCTGAGTCACCCAATCTACATTTTATTTACGAGAATAGTATAACATTAACATACTTGCTTACCCCGAAGGGTTCGGCAGAGGTAGTTTTGCCACTTAAGTTTATGTCCCACATTAAAGGAGTCGAGGCTATTGCCATCAATCCGGTACAGAGCCAGTCTCCGGGCTACTGCTTGAAAAATTCCTGATGAAAACATTCAACAACACTTTTCTCGACCTGGGAATCGACCTTCATGAGTCCCAGAACTTTATTTTCAGCAGTAGCGATCGCAACCATTAGACCCCCGAGGTAGTTGAGGTAGATCGTTGAAGAAATTGAAAGACGGTTACCGACCGGTTAGCAACTGAAGGAGCACGGGTGGGTTTTAGATAGTAAAAGTTTGACGAGCTTTCCAGCTTCACCTAGGGCAGGAGAAGTCATTGGATGACTTCCAAACCAAAAAAGAAAATATAGTTGAGGTATTTATGAGAATCTACATCCAATCAACGTCACTATACTCAGCCAGAGGGTCTAGACAAGTGGCATTCGATGTCAGTGAAGGCAATGGTCGAAATGTCAAAGTGTAAGGGTTTGTTCACGTGATTTTTCGATATCGCTTGTCAATCACATACAATTTTGCCTTTTTGACAATCGCTATCGCCACACTTTCGATGATATAATGTCAATTGTCTAGGATCTCAGGTCTATATTCAAGTAAGTCTGATGTGACCAAATCCGTGGATACCTTGGTTCTTCTTATTCATACTATTTCTGATTATTTTATTCAAAGAACCCAATACTGTTGAATCATTCCTCCGGGACTCGTCGAGCTTCATGGTCGTCCCATTCTGATGATTGCGACTATTGCTTCTGGATTTTAAAAGTAGCTATGGTTGAAAAGTGTGGCTTGTTCTAGTTAAATTTTTGTATGAATAGGTATAGTTTGTAGGTAATACCAGAAAATTTAGGCTGAAGGTGAACCAACTAGAGGTATCTTATCCAGCCGGGGTCATTTATTACATCTTATAGTCAACATTTTATTCGCCCTCAGATAGCCTAAGAGACACAATGCTATGAGTCCCATAAATTATCACGTTAATTACAACACACTGATACTCAGCCTCAGTAAGTTATCTAAATCTCAGTCACAGGAGACAGCAAGTCAGCACGAAACTGCCACAATAAAGAACCCACACAATGAGCCCCCCAGGCTGGAGTAAGGACCTGACAAATAACTCGGACATGAAAACAAAATTGCCAATATAAATCAACCAAACGTTTAAGCAAGCGTAATTTATTTCTCAATCAGAGTACTGTTGAAGAAAACTCACCAATCATTCGTACCATGCTGTAATAAGTCATAGTAAAAACTGGATAATTCATTTAATAGTTCATGTCTATGCGTCAGGTACAATGGCCTAAGTTGACGCTGGGCCAATTCATCACTCTTCAGTTTGACAGCTAAATTACTGGCCGAAGTAGCGTCAGCAAGCGTCGCCAAGCCAGGCAAGGCTAAGTTTTTGTACCTAGATATTTTAGGTGTTGAGTAGCGAGTCTAGACCTTTATGGATTTGTTATCGGGAGACTAACTGGTGGATAATTGCTTATAAATAATACAGAGGTTGATATGAAATTATGAGATACATTGTGGAGGTTTTTTCTTAAATAGCTTTCTATTGTAAGTAAATTCGCACCTTTCACTGAACTTTCCAAAATATGTCTATTAAATCATTTTTTGAAGTTTGATTGATGGAATCACCTTTTAGTTCCCATAAGTAAATATCTTAGGGTTTATATTTTATGAAATAACTAGCGACAAAAACAATCGATTTAATACTTTCAACGCAATAGCCTTTAGTTATTAAAAAAAAACGTAATTGCTTGTCATTAATGCACGTTTTGCAGAAAAATACTTTTATTTTTTATTATTTTGCCATAGCCTTCTACTCTTCCCGCTGTGTTGCCTTCTCCACCGGGCGAGCACGGCCTCTGTGATAGGCTTGAGTCACGCATTTTATCACGGTTTTTGCTCCCAAACTGTGATAAAATTTGTGACTCAAGGTTATCATACTATGGTTTTGTTAATTTTTAATAGGTGAATTTTACTAACAATAATTTCAACATGAAAAAAATATAGAAGTTGTATTAGCTAAGATAATTTTAAGGATTCAATTATTAACTTACTGTATATTCAGCACAAAAATAATCAAATTCTTCGTTATATTTTTATTCAAAACGGTCACTTTTTTATAACACGTGGTATGATAACCTACAAATTCAAGTTTCGCACTGGGTAGCTCAACAACATTGTATTTAAAGTTTTTTCTTATACTAAAAGCTAATTTTAATACACAGTTTTTAAAAGTTTCATCATTAAAATCAATAACATCATCATCCGAATCACACAAAACACACTTTTTTTGCCATTTTTTTTCAACAATAAATAGTAGCACGTTTTTTCAATTGTAACTATAGCGACAATCTACTCCAAAATGATGCACAGCATATACGAGTCTATCGCTATCCTTTTCATTTTCAAGAACAAATAGCATGCGCACTCTCTTTCTTTCAATGGACGGACTACAAACAGCTCTTAGATAAAGTACCTATAGATTAAGCCTTAAAATGAGCTTGATTGATAGAGCGAGATAGCTAATTGGCAGCTCCATGTAAATAATAAGGACAAAAGATTATTTTTTGTCTTTGTCACCGTGGCCGGTTTCTGTTGTTTGTCAAACTCTAATACAATGGCAGGTTTGACAAACAAATTCGGTTTTGTTTGATTTTCTATGATTTCGTGGTATTATGTGTTAATTGAGACAAGGAATTTGGGTTATTTATAGATAATAAGTGTCAGTGCGATGGTGGGTTGTAGTGTTCTCGTTCTTGTTGTAACACCAGAACTAACTATTGCTGTCTCATGTGCGGCCACGCCAGTGCTTAATCTATAGGTACTTTATCTAAGAAACAGCTGCTATGCTGTGTCCTCTTCTATCGCATGGGATGGTTGGTTGGGACCTCTCAGTCGCACATATTCACTCGCAGCAATATTTCACTTTTCAAAATTCGACAACCGGAATTCGGGACTGATTTTTCGCAGTCAACCCTATACCACCGTGTTCATAATGAAATAATCTTTATTTCCATTTAATTTTAATTCAATAATCAGACCGCTGCAAAATGCTAGTATCAATTTACCTATTTATACCTGGCTACCCGAGAGTTGTGACCGGAAAAGAATAGGCAACCTAACGTTGGGTATGGGCTTCATACTTTTGATTGATATAGAATTTGTCTAATAATCAAACCGGTGAAATGATTTTTTTATTTTTTATTATTAATTAATCAAATCCTGGACTGAAATTTGTTAGGCAACCCATAAGCAATATATTTATTGAGATATAAAATTAATTATAAAATACGTTTCATCAAATAAACATCTCGGTGAAGGTCGTTTTATATCGGATCTTAGACTAGAATTAAATAAACTTATAACCACGTTAGTAAATAATCACTAAGTAAAATCAACAATGTCAGTTAAAAACATCTTTAATAAACGACTCATAAAGAAAAACCATAAAAAAAATTACCACAGATGGTACAGCCGTGTGCACAATTGATTTGATAGACAATATTAAAGACATGTGACATCTTCCGATCATTGTTTAACAAATACATTATCACACGAGTGCTTATTTTTTACGAAAACAATGTGACTTAATGTTCAAACAACGAAATTTTCATTCGTCTAATAATACAAGATGACTGGCTTGTGTATTTTTGGGGTCAGTTAATTAGGAAAGAGCAATAATGGTCCAGTGGTAACGGCGCGACTTACAAGTTGTAGGTCGCGGGTTCGAACCCAGGTAGGCGCTTTACGTTGTGTAAATTATTTCATCATCACTGCTTTCAAAACGGTGAAGGAAAACATCGTGAGGAATCCGGCATGTCCTATAACTAAAACTTCGACGACATGTGACATCCACCAACAAACACTGGACCCGCGTGGTGGATTACGGCCCATTCCCTCTCACATAGAGAAGGCCTGTGTCCCAGCAGTGGAAACATTAAAAAACTGATGATGATGAATTAGGAAAACGTTTCAGGAGGTTTCCTTCTGATTTTCATGGAGAAAATTCTTCAACTCCTCTACAATGCATTCCAAATAGGTGGAATGTTTTCTGGTTAAAATTAAAACCAGCAAAAATATTGACTTAAGACTGACTTCCTTACTACAGAAAGCTCTTAGTAAAGTGGTTAGCCAGGCAATTATAGTCCTTGAAGCAGATGGACTTATTGGTAAATGCCTATTCTTTTATTTTCTATGCAATCGCTTTTTGCTATGTAATGGGCTGTATCTGTTCCTTACAAATACGTAGTTTGTTGAAAGAAAGAAAATAAAAGAAAAGAGAAGAAATAAAAATAATCAGCTTAGTTCATTGCAAGGTTAGTATTCTAATTGATACAAGTAGCAGACCTTCTTACCATCATCATTTCAGCTGAAAAACGTCCACTGCTGGACATAGGCTTAGGCTAGGCGACGCTTGGGGTAGCCCAAGCATCCAGCAGATCCCCGCAACCTTCACCAAGTCATCGGTCCACCTGGTGGGAGGACTTTCAACGCTGTGTCTTCCGGTTCGCGGTCGCCACTCCAGAACTTTTTGGCCCCATCGGCCATCCGTTCTGCGAGCAATGTCACCACCACGACTGCCACTTAAGTTTGGCAATTCTTCGGACTATGTCGGCAACCTTGGTTCTCTTGCGGATGTCTTCATTTCTGATTCGATTGCGCAAGGAAACTGCGAGCATAGCCCTCTCCTTTGCCGTTTGGGTCACTTTAAGCCTTCTGACGAGGCCCATTGTGAGCGACCACGTGTCGGTCCCTTATGTAATCACTGCCAACACACTCTGGTCAAAGACTTTCGTTTTGAGACTGTGGTAAGTTGGACGGGAAGATACCGCGCAACTGCCCGAACACTGCCCAGCCAATTCGGATTTGATTGATATCTTTCTTGAAGTCAGACCTACCTGATTGGAACGTTGTCCCAGGTAGAAATAATCGTCTACAACTCCGAGTGTAGAGTCTCCGACCTTCTTATGAAATCTATTTATTACATAAAGCAGTATGTTATTGGCAGCTCTCTCACATGGGCCAATAACATACCACGCAAGCCCAGTGCGGATTAGTAAATATCATATCTTCAATTTTTTGGTTCTAGGACGAGTCATTTCTTTACGATATCTTCTTTCATCGTTTTGAGAGCAGTAATAACTAAATAAATTACAAAAAGTGCGTGTCTATGACCCTGTTAATTGAGCTAATTATAAATTGTCACTGCTCATTATCTTTGCCGACCCTACTTTAAAACAAGCAAGATTTATGGAGCATATTGCTTAAACGAATAATTATTTGCACAAATGCCTCATAATGTTCAAAAACTGTTATTACTCTTTATTCTATTTAATATTGTTTGAATTATGTCTATTCAATGACTTGTACTGTACTTGGAATAACGTACAGTCATCCACAAGTACATCATAACAATTTGATATATCACAGAGATACCTACTTCACAATAACAAGGTCTTAGGTTTATATCAATGCGCTAAAGTTGCCTGAAAATAGATAAATATTTCTTTGAAACAATTATCTCGGAAACCTGTCGGGTCCCGGTCCTTTGAAAGCCATACCGGGATCTGATTTATTCTATTCACCATCCAAAGACTATCCCTGTATGCACTATGCAAGTGCATCGAAGGACAATCCGCGGTTGCTGTAGGACTATTTCAGAACATGAGAACAGGAACTATGGGTTTCGGTAGATATAGTGGACTGGTTAGGATTACCTAGAACAGCAGAATGGAGTACTGCTCTCATCTCTGGGTCCAGCACATGAGTCGATCGAAAAACGGACCAAGAGGCTTATCGGCAATGAGATACTGGTCGAGTCTAGGCTCCAGAGCCTTGAACATCGGTGCGGAGTTGCCAGCCTGTCGGTTTTAATCGGTTATATTTCGGGGAGTGTGCGTTAGAATTGCATGAACTGATTCCTCCTAGCCCTTTCCATCATCAGACTATAAGACGTTCGGCGATGCGTCATCGGTATATGGTGGACATCCCACTCATACGCACCAAGTACTTTCATTATGCGCACAGCAAAAGAGTGGAATTCCCTGCCAGTCTGTATTTCCTGATAGCTACAAACTGTGTGTCTGTAAGTCAAGAGTGAATAGGTTTCTTCTAGGCAAGCGTTTTTCATCATCGACCACATCATCGCTTATCATCCGATGCGCAATCGCAATCTGAACATAAATAAAAAAAAGCTGTGGAAGGATTATTTCGCCAGCAGTGAACTGCGATAGACAAAGTTAAACGCAGTTCGAATAAACGGGCCTGCAGTATATTGAGAGGCCACCTTGATCCTACTACCGCCTACAGCCCCTCATCGATCCTGGTCTGATCCCAGAACAAGCTGGTTTCCGTCCTAGAAAATCCTGTACTGGGCAAATCCTCCGTCTCACTCAATATATAGAGGATGGATACGAGGCTAATCAAATAACTGGTATTGTCCTTGTCGACCTGTCAGCGGCATATGACACTGTTAATGTGAAAAGACTGTTATTTAAGTTGATGGCCCTAACAGATGACCAAGCATTTATACGAGTCTTGGGTGAAATGCTACGCAATCGACGCTTCATAGTCAACTTAAACTCGGAAAAGAGCAGGTGGCGTATTTTGAAGAATGGATTACCTCAAGGCAGTGTTCTGGCTCCCATTCTATTTAATATCTACACTAACGATCAGCCCAGCACAGCAAACACAGAAAGGTTTCTGTACGCGGAAGACCTAGCTCTGGCTACAAGGGTGAAAAAATTTGAAGATGCAGAAGCAAATCTTGAAATGGCCCTGGCGAACCTCAGTGGTTACTACGAAGACAATGCACTTAGACCTAATCCGTCTAAAACACAGTCGTGCTCATTCCACCTGAGAAATGGTCAGGCAACCAGAAAACTAAGCATTAAATGGCGAGGTGCTGATATTGAACATAAAGATAATCCTGTCTACCTAGGTGCTACCTTAGACCGCTCTTTGACTTATAGGAACCACTGTGCCAAAACCAAACTCAAGGTCAACACACGCAATAACCTTCTCCGCCGACTCACATCCACCACCTGGGGCGCCTCTTCTCACGTTCTCCGCACATCTGGATTGGCTCTCTGCTTCTCGGCTGGCGAATTTGCCTGCCCAGTGTGGCACCGATCTGCTCATGCCAGAGAAGTAGATGCAGCCTTAAATGAGACTTGCAGAATTATGACTGGTTGCTTAAAACCAACTCCACTTAACGCACTATACCCGCTAGCCGGAATAGCCCCTCCGGAAGTTCGAAGAGAAGTTGCCTGTTCTTCCGAGAAGCACAAACAGGAGAACGACAACCGACACCTAATGTACAACATGGAGCAACCAAGGAGATGGCGATTGAAGAGTCGAAAGAGCTTCCTTAAATCGACTAAAATAATTAAAGACAACAGCCCTGGCGAAGCCCGCAAGAAACTGTGGCTCCTCAAATACCCGCCTCCAACTGACTATGTTGAGCTTGCAGAAAAGCTCCCAGCGGGCCATAAACAGCCATGGCCCATTTGGAAATCCCTAAACCGGTTACGAAGCCAAGTGGGCCGCTGTAGGCATAACTTAGTCAGATGGGGGTACTCCAATCAGCCACAATGTGACTGCGGTACCACCCCACAGACGATGCCCCATCTCCTGTCCTGCTCCTTATGTAAAAACACCTGCACCATGCAAGACCTTTGCGAGGCCAGCGCTAGAGCTATCGACGTGGCTGAATACTGGTCGAAGAAAATTTAATAGAGGAATCATCGACACGAAGAAGAAGAAGAACCTTGATCCTTCTGTTTACTTTGGAAACTGATTCACAATCACAACTTAAAATTATCATTCCATCACTAAATCAATTCCTGATTGAAAAATAATATCTTAAAAGTCACTTATTACAGCAAATTTGACTACCGTGTCAATAATTTTGTGATTAGCAACTTTTTAGCAATCTTTTTTTTATAGCAACACTAATTGAATTTAGAATGCTGTATGTATTCTATTTTCAAAAACAGTGAGTGTATTTACGGATTGTTAGCACGAGGAGTGGTACTGAATCATTCTTCGGATGTCCTTATAATGGAAAATGGACCTATAGTCTTAAAATATAAGGTTGATTTTCTATTGTTTTAGGGTCGTTCGTTTGATTTCTTGGGCGTAGTTAGCAACATTGTTGCAAATTGCAGTTTGAATGAGTAGGTATGTTATTATGGCAATTATAAAAGAAGCAAAAACTATAGAAAAGTAAACGTTTATCATCTGATGATCCTTACACACGACGTGTTACGAAGATATTTCTTTGTTTTTTATTTAATTTGACGGTTACAACTTACAACAATAATGTTTTTATTCGTAATGTAGAATAGTATTTATTGTCTTGGCACTGTTAAAGTGTACAGGTAAATAAACCAGGAAGAATTGCACGTTGTTTATAGGTACCTGCCTACTCGCTTAAAAAGAGCAGACCATTAACAATATTTTTTTCAAAATAGATTCCCATGAAAGAAGCCAACAGGCAACTATAGAACTAAGATTTTTTTATTCCTAGACTTTTTTTGTTATTTAAATTTAAAACATTTTCTTTTTACCCGGCTGCTGAAGGAGGGTAATGTGTTTATCAGTATATGTATATATGTGTTTGTTCATAAGTGGCGTTCTAGAGACCAAACGAGTTGGCTGATTTAGATGATTCTTACGTCAATCGATTCGCCTTAACCTTGGGAGTGTCACTGGCTACATTAAAATTGGAAAATAAATTATATATTTTATATATTTTTTTCTTCCATGCCCATCGTGTGGGGTATCAAAATAAAGGGTTTTAAGAGGTGATTTTCAAAAATACATAACACTTTAACACAACAATTTTAAATTCAATTCGAAAAAAAATGTTAACTAAAAAATTAAAAAAGTTAATTCCTACTCATCACAGATGTAAACTAATCCTATTTTGTCATCCTACTTTGTAACAGATTGTACCACTTTTGTATGAAATAAATAAATTTTCAACACACATGCTCGTAAAGTGAGCATTTTTACATCGCTTTAGGGCTTTTAGGGCCAAACACCGAGCTATAACGTGCGTAAACACACGTGCGTAATAACATTACACACTAATGCGTAATAGAATTATCCTTACTAAGAACTTAATATTCGGTGTTATTGGTATGTGTAGACGACAAGAGCTTTATAATATTACAACAAAGGATATAGAAACCCGAAAGCAGACTCTATTCATAAAAAGGCGAAAATCAGTGATAAAATAACGTAAGCCATTAATTAATATGGAGCCAAAGGCAAAACTCTTTTGCCCCGAACCACAACCATGTACATCTCGTAGCGTGAGTTATTTGGTTCCTACTGTTCTATAATTTCCCTTTGTCGCTGACATTTACATAAGAAGAAAACGAAAGTATCTACTAAAGAAGTGGCAAGTACCAATGTAACACAAACTGTGAAATTGTCATCTAAATCAATCCAATATCGCTTTGAAAATTGTACGTTCTCCAATTGTTTTAATAATTAAACGATATAAGCAATACAAGCTTGTTTCTTTATTTATTTATTATTTATTTATTATATACTTTATTGTACACCACAAAAATTCCGAAAGTTTCTTCCTTTTAAATGTGCTTGAAAAACGTCGTATGAAACTCGTGAGCTCTGCTCATTACACGCTCGGCTGAATTACGCCCTCGCCTATGGCTCGGGCTGCAACCCACAGCCTCGTGTGTAATGAGCAACTTAGCTCAGGATTCCGTACCCAAAGGGTAAAAACGGGGCCCTATTACTAAGACTCCGCGGTCCGTCTGTCTGTCTGTCCATCTGTCACCAGGCTGTATCTCATGAACCGTGATAGATAGACAGTTGAAATTTTCACAGATGATATATTTCTGTTGCCACTGTAACAACAAATACTAAAACCAGAATAAAATAAATATTTAAGGGGGCTCCCAAACAGCAAACGTGATTTTTTGCCGTTTTTTGCGATAACGGTACGGAACCCTTCGTGAGCGAGTCCGACTCGCACTTGGCCGGTTTTTAAATAGTAGCTAAGCTAAAATAATAAAGAAAATATTTTCGAACAAATAAAGGAAAAGGGACATAATGCTCCTACGCCATTAAAATTTATTGCATCCATAATGTACACACAGGTTGTAAATATAAGTTACAGAAACAATTATAGACCCTGTCGGGCACAGCAACATTCTAGATACAGGGCCAGGTTCACATATGGTCAAACCGACAATTCAACCGTTGGCCGATTATCGGGTTATGGTGTTCACACTATAAGCTGTCGGTCAGACATAATGTGAACACCTCCGTCATTAACCGCTGCCCGGCTTGCCACAAAGCAGTTGTGAGTTGGTTTCCAAGTACAATGGACGACGACGACGTTCTCAAACTCCTGTCTTCTACAAGATAAATCAAAATTTCTAGATTGTGTCTTCCCTACGTTCACGCCGGCGAAACTTCTGGTGAGAGTGGGTGGATGGGTGGCTTTGCCTCTATGAGCCGACAAGTGTAAACGGCGCTATACAAAGCAGTATGCCAATATTATATCCGACCCGACCAGAAATCGTGGCTGAATGTCCGGCAAATGTGTCGTAGCCGACAGTTTTATCGGGTTGCCCTAATGTGAATAGCGCTATTGAAATACATATGCCAATTTGATTCCGACAGCTTTGTTGTTCCGGTAAAACTGTCGGTCCGACCTAATGTGAACCCGCCCTAGGATCTAGGAGAGAGGAATTAGCTCTTAATATTTTCATTACTAATTAAAATTTTCAGTTGTCTATTTCCTATCTGCTTTTATATGGTTTAATGTACTAATATGTGTGTGCCTTTCTATGTTTATGTTAAATTATTAATTATTATAGCTTATTTATTTATTCGCTTAATTTTTTGTATTACAGTTACTTTATTTGATATAAATTTATGTTATATACTTATCAAATTAAAGGTAATTTTTATTTTTAATATAATTAATATTTCGTCCGCACCGCTGTTAATTACTGGGCTAATAATTTTCAAACTTCTATCTGAACCTCAGCTTACTACCAATCTGTTCCATACACCACTTAATCCAAGATTAACAAACATAACTAATACCAGTACCCACAGAAACGGACATAACTGTAGCAACGACCATCAACACTGCTTGTACCCAATCTGACAGCCGATTTATATAACCGACATGACAAATGTATCCTCGCTAAATTGATCAGTACTTTGTTACTTAAACAACCAAATTAATTGACTCCTACACCACTAAAAAAACCATCGAAAATCAACCCTATAGCTTTATCCCTAGAGGTTATAGTTAATTCGGGATGTGTCAGGATATGATGGTACAGATCTCGATGCATCATATTGCAAGTATTTTGGCATGCTTGATTTCTTTGTAATCTATGCCAGAAACAGGTTCGGAATACAGCTAAGTGTGGATAAGTCTGAATTGTTTGTGCGATTATTAAGCAGTCTGAATTTGACAGTTATGTATTGAGTATGCTTATTTCTTTATGGTCGTGAAAACAAAAAGATAATAATGATCTCTTAAAATTAGTTACTAGCTTGATAGAATACTAGCAAATTAAATTTATAGTAACCGACATGATACTCTAAGTAGACATTCAAAGTAGAAGTGGACAGGACAAGAGAATAAAGAAACAAACAGCACTACCTCTTCTCTAAGTTACTCTTAAAGAAGAAGAGATTGCACTGAAGATAAGAACACGAATAAAAATTGACTAAAATTAGGTATAGTTAAGGATGTGGAATTGGGGCGAGACCTTGCCGAAAGGGCACACAGCAAGACCCGTACAGGAGAAGCAAAATGAGGATAAAGAAATAGGAATACCACATCCAAATCTATTTCTTCTATACACACAACACAAACAAGAAATACATGTGTCACATCTATCCACCTTTATAACATACCAAATAGACTAACCAGACAAACTTATTAGCCAGATCATAATTCTAGTCAACGAGCCACTTAAAACGTTCATTTCAGATATAATTATTTAATCTGGCAACATTGTCAATCCTGGGTTGCCAACTAAAATAGCAACACTGACAGCAGTGACAAATACGAAGCTATAATTTCCAAGACTCAGAGTCCGGCTTCAAAAGGCAAAATAAAACTTGAGAATAATCTAAATTGATGGTTGAATAAACAAGAACAACTCTTTGGTACTTACATGTAAATACGTAAACTGTTAATAAGTAGACATTACGCTTTTAAAGTCCTCGGGCTAAAGGATTGTCATTAATTGTGGAGGGAATAGGAGCCGCCATTTTTATTTATTTTTTTATATTCTGTGGATATTATTTTGATGAGAGATTGGTTAGGTAGCAGATAGATATGGATGATAGAAAGCTGTTTTGAAATAATCAAGACTTTTTCCTTAAAGACATGGCGTATATTCAGACTTTGAAAGGAAATTAAAGATCAGCGGAACGTTAATATTTTGTCGTACTTTATGGATCAGAATGTTAAGTTGTGAAAAAAATGGATGAGAAGAGATTGATTGACAATGTTGATAAAGTGAGAAATGAGTATATTAGAGGATGTTTGAAAGTGGCGCCAGTGACAGAAAAATTGAAAGGAAACCGTTTGTCCTGGTATGGGCATGTGATGAGGAGGGATGAAGCGCATGTTACTAAAAGAGTTATAATTTATATATGGATGGATGGAGAGGAAGAGGAAGGCCAAAGAAAAGATGGATGGATTGTGTGCGGAGTGATATGAAAGAAAAGGGAATCAATGATAGCGTGACAGGGGACAGGATGGTATGGAAGACGAAAACGTTTGCACCGACACCAAGTAACATGGTATAAGGGCAGGAAGATGATAATGGATTTTATTTTGACGTCTCTATTAATGGCTTTGCTCATTTATCAAGCTATAATCATATACCTGCAGCTATATATTTCGCTATCAATCTTTAATAATAGAGTACTTCTAAAAAGTTACGCTTTAGAAGCGACCGAATGTCTTGCTCTTAAAACCTATAATTCTATTCCTATCTGATTCAGGTGCTACTTACTCCATGTTATTTACATAATATATGTAGATATTAATATAATTATGCTGTACAGACTAGTTCATTATTGAAAAGGTCTAGGCTTCTTAATTTAAAAACTGGAACAAGATGAAATAGCTTGAGGGTTTTTTTTTGCCTGGCATCATTGCAATACAGCATTCAAATAATAAAACTTGAGTAGTTTCCACCATTGTCAATGTTTTTACAAGCTTTTATTTAACTTGCTATGTAGGTATGTATTGTGTGTTCGGGTCAAATCTTGCAACTGAATTTTAAAGCAGTTATCCTCAACCAATTAAGATGAAATTTTGCATACACATTTAGTTTGGATGACAATGCATGGTTAGCTAAGGGACATCATTTTAAATCCAATATGGTGGACGGCCCAAGATGGCGGACTTGTTGTTTTTTGAGCACTGCCATGATATGGGTACCAAATGAAAGGGTTTGCTGAGAAAAATACGAAAACAACTTGTTTTAAAAAAGATTATTAATGCATAATTTGATTAAATAAAATGCACCGTAGTTTTTCTTGTCATTTGACTATACTTAGACAATTATTTAACCAACACGTTAAGAAAGAAGTGTATCCCTTAAACCAATAACGCAGTACCCAGTTCACAGTACAAAAGGCCCTAAATAACCTTAAAACTATTACAAAACTACACAAAAGAGTTAATTTCCAACAACATCGTAACAATTGGTCCAATTGACGTAACAGAAAATAGCAGAATTAATTCGTTGGCATCAAAAATAGTGCTAATCAATCTCAATTGAGACCGCCTATCAACTACATGGACGTACTTCCTGCAATTGTTTTAATCTAAAAAAGAACAAGGGCATTGTAGGTACTCATTATACTCAATAGATAACAGAAAGGTTAGAAGAGAAAAACAAATGAAGTTAGATTTTGAAGGCAAAACATAAAGGGCAAGTTTCTAAATTGAGTGATAAAAGTTAAAGACGTCTCAAACTCTAATGCAAAAAAACCGTAAGTATAGTTTGTCAAATATTAAACTTCTTCTTAAATCAGCAATCGGGAGTTAGAGCGGTTGTTACAAGGACGTGTGACATAGCATGTTCACAAGATTTTAATCCAAATACTATGAGTAAACCAATATTTCAAATGGTGAGTGTACTATAAAAGGTGTTGGTTGATGATACCTGTGACAATCTAAGAAGTTGGATTTGACAGCTATCAAAATAATTAACAATAATTAAACTTGATGCTTACAATGATGTCCATGACGACGCAAAAGAGAGGGAAGGTAAACCGCTGACATCTTGGATGACGAGTGTCCAGAAGGACATGAAGAAGCGCAGCCTATCTACTGACGATGCTTATCAGCGGTACAAGTGGCGCCTCATGACAGCGGAAGCTACCCTGAGTAACGCGAAGTGGCGAGTCGGAAGAAGATCGACTTTGTACGTAAGAAATTGAAAATCATGTAATAGTAGTTTATGCAATGGTCATATAATAGGGGTTATTAAAACACGAGCGTAGGTTTATCAAATGAGGCGAAGCCGAATTTGATAATAATATTACGCGAGTGTTTTAATACCTAATTATATGCTATTGCATACACTACTTTATCCTTACTCATACAATGGCAATAAAACAAAAGTGGAAACGGCAAAAAATTTGGTATGGCGGGCAATTTAGATTCTCATTGCGCATGACTGCGCAGCGCGCGCCTCCTTAGACAATGACAGTACTTCAATGAGCCCATAAGCGCCAATAAATTAAAACGTAAAAGTGTGCTATAAAAATTAAAAAGTTATTTTTCAATACAGTTGTTAAACATGGCGTACTTTCAGAGGCTATAATTATGATTCGAAAATTAAATCTTATGCATAGGCATCTTTCTGTTACGCGGTCGTGACTTTAGTTTACGAGCTCGATCATTAGTTTTGCAGTTTAGTTTTAAATTTATAAGTCAATTTAAAAAGTTCAGTAGCAAAGAGTTTTCATACATATAATAAAATGGGATAGATTGTATACGAGGAAAAATGAATGATTCCGTACGTTTTAGCATTGAACTCTCAAAAGTCTTTTAAATGGTTTAAACAACCATATACTTAATTACCAGTTTTAATTTAATTATTTTCACATCAACATTTGTCTAAAATCGAATAGGCTGTATAGACTGTTTTCGTTGTAAAAAATGTCCAGTTGCAAAAACGCGCGTTTAGTTATAAGTCAATTTAAAAAAGTTTAGTAGCAAGGAGTTTTCATACATAGAATAAAATGGGATAGATTGTATACGAGGAAAAATGAATGATTTCGTACGTTTTAGCATTGAACTCTCAAAAGTCTTTTAAATGGTTTAAACAACCATATACTTAATTACCAGTTTTAATTGAATTATTTTCACATCAACATTTGTCTAAAATCGAATAGGCTGTATAGACTGTTTTCGTTGTAAAAAATGTCCAGTTGCAAAAACGCGCGTTTAGTTATAAGTCAATTTAAAAAAGTTTAGTAGCAAGGAGTTTTCATACATAGAATAAAATGGAATAGATTTTATACGAGGAAAAATGAATGATTCCGTACGTTTTAGCATTTAATTCTCAAAAGTCTTTTAAATGGTTGTTTAATATATTTAATTACCAGTTTCAATTTAATTATTTTCACATCAACATTTGTCAAAAATCGAATAGGCTGTGTAGGCTGTTTTCGTTGTAAAAAAAATATGTCCAGTTGCAAAAACGCGCGGAAATTTTATTTTTTTGTGAATTAACAAATCTAATTCTTTGATTTTTTTGTACTATTTCCCACAACTGTATTGAAAAATATCGTGTGATACACGGGCGTGTAGGTTATTGCAAACTCGTGTCATTAAAAACCCTCGCCTTCGGCTCGGGCTTGTTAATGACAGCTCGTTTGCAATAACCTACTTTCCACCCTTGTATCACAATGTACTATTATGAGGCAGTTGTTTAAAAATCGAAGGAAAATGTTGCATTGTAATGGGTTTTTTTTTATTTTACCTATCCATGAATATAAATTAAGTATTTATACAATATTTTTTGAATTCATATTTGGAATATTACGTTGTGAGTGTAGATAAAATGATAAACGTCATCGGACTTCTTAGATTGTCACGATTATAAAACAACGTAAATAAAAAATTGTCTCAGCTCAACTGCCCGGCGAGCATGGCCTAGTATGACATGGCCTAAGTCACACTTTTTATCACAGTTTGGGCGATAAAGCCATTTTGTCTTAAATGCTAGTACGGCGGCGTGAAATATTTTCTTGACATGTGGCATAACTTTTGACGTTTATATTTTTTCTTTTTCGAAATTTTTCCAATTTTATTGCAGGATCGGTTTAACCTTGGCCATAAAAAACATTTAGGATTGAGAAGCATAGCCCTACGACGCACTGTTTCCGAATTATGGGCCTCCGAATGTTATTTTATTTGCATTCCAAAATGGTATCTCGAAAACGGTATGTCCTAGGCAAAAAATAACCAAAATGTAGGCCCTCTTTGCTACCCCCATGTTAGTAGTATCCCAACATGAATTTATGAAAAGGTTTTTTTTTTCTTTGCTTGGTTTTCGACTTGAACTACAAATTCTTAACAGAATATATTTTCGGTCATGACAAGTTATGATAAAATATGTCATGTCTTACAATTTGTCTTAAATGCTAGCACGGGACAACCATGTGACATAGTTTAAAGGTGCGACATGCCTTTCTTGTTGCTGACTTCATAGTGCGACATAATCTGAATAGACGACCAAATAAAATAATACGTATAAAAGTGTGCCGTTCATAACTTTTTAATTTTGTTGGGAACAAATTAATATTTGACCCAAGACCACAGACTTATGCACACATTATTTTTCTTTGTTTGTTTGATAACATAGTAAGTGTTTGTTAGAAAGATATAATTATTGTGAAACATTTTAATAATTACTTAAAAAATATAATAGCTTAAACCCTGTTCCCGATACCGGTGGGACCCTATTTTATATATTTTAAATGTTTTTAGGGGGTTTTATTTAAGAAATATTTAAAAATGTATAAAGTAAGAAGAATATGGAATAAAATAAAATAATTAAGTATAAAAAAGTAATAATCAAAATAATAATTAAAAATAAGAATAACAATAAAAAAATTACAATTACAAAAAAGTAATAATATAGAATTAATTAATAATCCTGTTAGATTTCAATTCATTAATAAGCATTGAACACACACAAAATAGATATAATAGCAATATATATATTGCCATTTGGTGCATTAATTAGAAGGAAAATATTTTACTTTTCAACTATAAAATTTTATCACCACTTCCGAACGAAAGTGATACATCTTTCTTAATCATCTGTCAAAATGTGACATTTGTGACAAAATGGGTGCGCCCGTATTAGCAAATAAGACCCGATGAGTCCCAAATAAACGTCATGAATTTTTCTCACGCCGCCGGTGCTAGTATTTAAGACAAAATGGCTTTATCGCCCAAACTGCGATGAAATGTGTGACTCAAGCTATGTCACGGTAGGCCGTGCTCGCCGGGCAACAACAAAAAAGGCATGTCACGCCTTTAAAATATGTCACATGTTTGACCCGTGCTAGCATTTAAGACAAATTGTAAGACATGACATAATTTATCATGTCTTGTCACAAATGTCTTGGGTACGCCCATGCTCGCTCCGCTGCAGCAAGTAGTAAAAATAAACTCAGGTAAAAATAAATAAACTGCAGTCCTGGCATATAGCCCCTTGATGGACGGAAAAGGACTAGCTGGCATATAGCAAGCAATTTAAAGAAACTATAATACAGTTTCAACAACATCTCTCTTTCTTATCGGCGGGTCACATAATCACAAGCATATATAAAAACACAATCTTTCTTGCGGACAATCTTCATAACAGCACTTACCACCGCCCAAGATTTTACCAACACTTTCACAACAATCCCATCGATCTTCAACCATATCTCCCTTAGGTCACAACCGTCGCCACTTTGGACCACCAGCACTTAGTACCTTTCTATGCCACTTATCTACGCCCTAAATGGATTTAAGTCGGGGTCAAGTGGACGTCGCCATTACGACGATTAGGAGCACTGACGACGGGTCAATCTTTATTATAGGGGCCAGGAATTGGCCGTAACAGAGCTAAAAGAGAGCCCGTATCATTAAAAGAATCACTAAGACCAGAGATAAGTGTTTTTATGGCTATATTTGAGAGAAATGGGTAGTCAAGTTTTGTGTTGGTGCTTTGATTATTGTGTTTATAGTCGGCATGTTTTAGCTCTGAATTTGCTTTATAGTCCAAATAATATGTGACCAAAATAGTTCTTAACGAATAAACTAATTCTTTATGAACAAATTGTTGTCACATATTTTATCTGTTACGTAATGGTGCTCCCACACCGCTGTTAAAAATGTTACAAACATTAGTAAACATTTTCTAAACAAACATTGGATCACAATCCATAAAAGCACCAGACTGTTTTAGCTAGATTTTTTTGGATTGCATAATAAAACATAATATGTACGTCCAATGTGTACAATTACAATTTTCTATCAACAGTGATGTTATGCACATTCTTGCATTCCTATTTGTGACAGGACGATGAATAATAACTGTTGGAAATACATTTTGTTACGTGTACCTAGTAAATTAGAAAATCGTTATCGATATCCTTCCATATTTACCTATTCGATTAGATGGAATCACTTCTAACTCTAAGCCGGTGGATATCTAAAAAAATATGTTTGAACTGTTTATTTATTTTTATTTAAGATTGACTCTCGCTTGGCCATTAACTGTAGCTGTGGTATTACCACACGTGCCACACCGCTCATTACGATATATAATGATATAGACTTGTTAATAAGATCGTTGATCTCTAAAGCCATCCATAATAACACAATCTTGTTCACCATATTTACAAGAACTCTTTTCCCTAAGCTAAACAGGATGATAGCCGTAACTCCCATCCTCATTACAAAGTCTTCCATTTGATATCAGCTGCTGTCATTTGACGAGGCATCAACATAAACTTATTCGGTGCTACTGACACCATGCCCCACGTAAAATAGAACCAAGATATATATACCGTCGAAGACCCCTAATAGTCTCCTTTATAGTTGGAAGGTTAAGGTTGAAATTTGTGTGAGGAAGAGTTTGAGGATGATGTATATAAGTTTGTATTTGAGTAACAACTGCTCATTTGGCTTGGTGCAATTTGTGCGAGGTCGTCAACACTGTAATGGATTAGTACAATTCACTTCAGAGAAACGCAGGGTTGACGTTCAGTGGACTGACGATGTGATTTGTCATTTATTTAGAATTTGGGAATGGCTTTATTGATTGGTGCGTTGATTATGTCCTTATTCAGATTTTGGTTTGCAGAAAAGATGAAGAAAAGTGTACTGAAAAGAGCCAGGGCCTTCCAAGCACAGCACAATATTATTTGTATAGGTCTAAAATTGTATGGCCCACTTGCATCGCTAATCAATAAACGAAATCTTCGTTCTGTTTCTATTTTAAAATATGTTTTAAATATGGGGGCAAGTGGATCAAATAGAATTACGTTTATTTAACGATTTAAGTTTAAAATACGATAAAAAATACTCACATGCTATTAATTTACCTTAATGTCTAGTATTGCTGACCAGACAGAACCCTCCGAAATTGCCAATATAATACACATAAATTAACTTGACCAGCATCTAGTTTACACCCCTATCTTAACCAGAGGTATACGTCTTACTCCAATCTTGATCAATTTATTTGTCACCAAGTCTCCATGTCGCCATAATTTCTACATCAGGTGGTAAATTTTAGCATCAAGTGTGCGCCAGGCCTTACAATTAATCCGTCGGGCTCGGTGGCATAATTACCAAGTGACATCAACGGACCGGCGCCGGCGCAATTGACGCGACCTTCCAACGTCACTGTTATACTAATTATGATTAAATTTAGAGTCGTAGGGTCTCGTCAAAATGTGCTGTGTTTAGTTTTGGTTAGACACATCTGGTTAGATCGTGATATTCTAAGTATTCTTTGTTAAGCTTGAACATTGGTTAGGAAGCAGACACGGATGATAGAAAGCTGTTTTCTCTTGAAATTATCCGGTTTTTCATTAAAGACTTGGCGTATTTTCAGACTCTGAAAGGAAATTAAAGAATATTAGGAAGTTAATATTTTGTGGTACTGTATGTACGTGTGTGAAGTTAGCATCTCAAATGTTAGCATCTCACAAATTAACACCATATATAATGGCATCCCACATAGTTCTATAGTTCTTGATAAGTTTTAACAATAGTTCCGTCGATTTTACTATCAAAATTGCATTTTGATAAAATGAGATGCTAACTTCGCAATACATATCATAGCATCTCATCGAATTTCTCAAAAAAACACCACATATAAGGGCATTACGCATAGTTCTACAGTTCTTGATGAGTTTTATCAATAGTTCCGTCGATTTTGCTATAACAATTTTGAATATCAGCATTTTGAAAAAATGAGATGCTAACTTCTCAATACATATCATAGCATCTCATCAAATTTCTCAAAAAAATCCCACATATAAGGGCATTCCGCATAGTTCTACAGTTCTTGATGCGTTTTATCAATAGTTCCGTCGATTTTGCTATAAAAATTTTGCATATCAGCATTTAAAAAAAATGAGATGCTAACTTCTCAATACATATCATAGCATCTCATAAAATTTCTCAAATAAACACGTTATTTAAGGGCATCCCGCATAGTTCTATAGTTCTTGATGCGTTTTATCAATAGTTCTGCAAATTTTGCTATAAAAATTTTGCATATCAGCATTATGAAAAAATGAGATGCTAACTTCGCAATACTTATCATAGCATCTCATCGAATTTCTCAAAATTGACCTTGTTGTAGTTGGAAGCAAAAGAGTTCTGCATCCTAAACCTATTCTTTTGATAGTTCTGTCGGTTGAATCTAATTTAAATCCCTAAAAAAATATAAATGAAATATCCAAACAGTAGTGAGATCCTGAGGTATAACTGGTCGTTCCAGGTCGTATCTTTATACAGCCCAGAAGTACCAGTTATACCTGGTTTTAACATTCGAACTATAAGCCTAGGTCTCTCAAACAAGTCCCGAAAGAGTTTTAGTGTTTAAAACATCCACAATAATTATAAATCATTGTTATAAACAAAATATTCATAAAGGAGTGAGATGCTAAGGTACAGCTGGGAGTTCTGGTTCGTATAAAACATTTGAACTATTAGGCTAGGATCTCCTCCGTTTCAAATAATAATATGAATGGACTTTAGAAAGTATGCTGCCGAAAGCGAGAACTCTCACTCAAGTATCAGCAGAACATGGTTGAAGATTTAGGTTAGCTAAAATCAAGGAAATATACATGGTACGCAAAAAACAACTAAAAAAAATGTTAAGAGGTACTGAGGCCCAGTATCTTATTTAATTATATTACTTCTATAAATTGTCTTAATGGAAACATACAACAGAAAGCCACAACTCTCACCAAAGATTTCACTGAACCTGGTTGAAGATTTAGCTTAGCGAAAATCAAGGAAATGTACATTCTACGCAATAAAAATTGCAAAAAAAAATGTTTATAGTTACTGAGTCCCGGCATCTCGTCGGGTTCTAGTACTATTTTAAATAGACTTTACAAGAACATGCTACAGAAAGCCAGAACTCTCACTTTAGTATCTACTGAGCCTGGTCGAAAATTTTGTTGAGCAAAAATCAAGAAAATTTTCAGAGCTCATTACAAAAATTCAAAAAAAAATGTTAGCAGGTACTGAGGCTCTGATCTCATCGGTTTCTATAACAACTATAACTAGACTTTATAAAAACATGCTACAGAAAGCCAGAACTCTCACTGAAGATTCCACAGAGCTTGGTTGAAGATTTAGGTTAGCTAAAATCAAGGAAATATACATGGTACGCAAAAAACAACTAAAAAAATGTTAAGAGGTACTGAGACCCAGCATCTTATTTAATTATATTACTTCTATAAATTGTCTTAATGGAAACATACAACAGAAAGCCACAACTCTCACCAAAGATTTCACAGAACCTGGTTGAAGATTTAGCTTAGCGAAAATCAAGGAAATGTACATTCTACGCAATAAAAAATGCTAAAAAAAATGTTTATAGTTACTGAGTCCCGGCATCTCATCGGATTCTAGTACTACTTTAAAGAGACTTTACAAGAACATGCTACAGAAAGCCAGAACTCTCACTTAAGTATCTACTGAGCCTGGTCGAAAATTTTGTTTAGCAAAAATCAAGAAAATTTTCAGAGCTCATTACATAAATTAAAAAAAAAATGTTAGCAGGTACTGAGGCCGCCGGGCCTCAGTACCTGCTAACAGTATCTCATCGGTTTCTATAACAACCATAACTAGACTTTATAAAAACATTCTACAAAAAGTCAGAACTCTCACTTAAGTATCTACTGAGCCTGGTCGAAAATTTAGGTTAGCTAAAATCAAGGAAATATACATGGTACGCAAAAAACAACTAAAAAAATGTTAAGAGGTACTGAGACCCAGCATCTTATTTAATTATATTACTTCTATAAATTGTCTTAATGGAAACATACAACAGAAAGCCACAACTCTCACCAAAGATTTCACAGAACCTGGTTGAAGATTTAGCTTAGCGAAAATCAAGGAAATGTACATTCTACGCAATAAAAAATGCTAAAAAAAATGTTTATAGTTACTGAGTCCCAGCATCTCATCGGATTCTAGTACTACTTTAAAGAGACTTTACAAGAACATGCTACAGAAAGCCAGAACTCTCACTTAAGTATCTACTGAGCCTGGTCGAAAATTTTGTGTAGCAAAAATCAAGAAAATTTTCAGAGCTCATTACATAAATTAAAAAAAAAATGTTAGCAGGTACTGAGGCCGCCGGGCCTCAGTACCTGCTAACAGTATCTCATCGGTTTCTATAACAACCATAACTAGACTTTATAAAAACATTCTACAAAAAGTCAGAACTCTCACTTAAGTATCTACTCAGCCTGGTCGAAAATTTAGGTTAGCTAAAATCAAGGAAATATACATGGTACGCAAAAAACAACTAAAAAAATGTTAAGAGGTACTGAGGCCCAGTATCTTATTTAATTATATTACTTCTATAAATTGTCTTAATGAAAACATACAACAGAAAGCCACAACTCTCACCAAAGATTTCACAGAACCTGGTTGAAGATTTAGCTTAGCGAAAATCAAGGAAAGCTACATTCTACGCAATAAAAAATGCAAAAAAAAATGTTTATAGTTACTGAGTCCCGGCATCTCGTCGGGTTCTAGTACTATTTTAAAAAGACTTTACAAGAACATGCTACAGAAAGTCAGAACTCTCACTTAAGTATCTACTGAGCCTGGTCGAAAATTTTGTTGAGCAAAAATCAAGAAAATTTTCAGAGCTCATTAGAAAAATGTCAAAAAGAATGTTAGCAGGTACTGAGGCCTGGCATCTCATCGGTTTCTATAACAACTATAACAAGACTTTATAAAAACATGCTACAAAAAGCCAGAACTCTCACCAAACATTTCACAGAGCCTGGTTGAAGATGTCGCTTAGCTAAAATCAAGGAAATATACGTTGTACGCAATAAAAAATTCAAATAAAATGTTAAGAGGTACTGAGGCCAGGCATCTCATCGGTTTCTAGTACTCTTATAACTAGACTTTACAAGAACATGCTATAGAAATTCAGAACTCTCACTAAAGTATCTACTGAGCCTGGTCGAAAATTTAATTGCGCAGAATCAAGAAAATTTTCAGAGCTCATTAGAAAAATGTCAAAAAAAATGTTAGCAGGTACTGAGGCCCGGCATCTCATCGGTTTCTATAACTACTATAAATAGACTTTATAAAAACATGCTACAAAAAGCCAAAACTCTCACCAAAGATTTCACAGAGCCTGGTTGAAGATTTAGCTTAGCGAAAGTCAAGGAAATATACATTGAACGCAAAAAAAAAAAAAATGTTAGCAGGTACTGAGGTCCGGCATCTCATCGGTTTCTATAACAACTATAACTAGACTTTATAAAAACATGCTACAGAAAGCCAGAACTCTCACTGAAGATTCCACAGAGCTTCGTTGAAGATTTAGGTTAGCGAAAATCAAGAAAATATACATGGTAAACAAAAAATATTTAAAAAAAATGTTAAGAGGTACTGAGGCCCAGCATCTTATTGAATTATATTACTTCTAAAAATTGTCTTAATAGAAACATACAACAAAAAGCCAGAACTCTCACCAAACATTTCACAGAGCCTGGTTGAATATGTCGCTTAGCTAAAATTAAGGAAATATACATTGTACGCAATAAAAAATTCAAATAAAATGTTAAGATGTACTGAGGCCAGGCATCTCATCGGTTTCTAGTACTCTTATAACTAGACTTTACAAGAACATGCTACAAAAAGTCAGAACTCTCACAAAAGTATCTACTGAGCCTGGTCGAAAATTTAGTTGAGCAAAAATCAAGAAAATTTTCAGAGCTCATTAGAAAAATGTCATAAAAAATGTTAGCAGGTACTGAGGCCCGGCATCTCATCGGTTTCTATAACAACTATAACTAGACTTTATAAAAACATGCTACAGAAAGCCAGAACTTTCACTGAAGATTCCACAGAGCTTGGTTGAAGATTTAGGTATGCAAAAAATATCAACCAGACTCTGTGAAATCTTTGGTGAGAGTTGTGGCTTTCTGTTCTATGTTTCAATTAAGACAATTTATAGAAGAAATATAATTCAATAAGATGCTAGGCCTCAGTACCTCTTAACATCTTTTTGAATTTTTTATTGCGTACAATGTATATTTCCTTGATTTTAGCTAACCTAAATCTTCAACCAAGCTCTGTGGAATCTTCAGTAAGAGTTCTGGCTTTTTGTAGCATGTTTTTGAAAAGTCTAGTTATAGTTGTTATAGAAACCGATGAGATGCCGGGCCTCAGTACCTGCTAACATTTTTTTTGACATTTTTCTAATGAGCTCTGAAAATTTTCTTGATTTTTGCTCAACTAAATTTTCGACCAGGCTCAGTAGATACTTAAGTGAGAGTTCTGACTTTCTGTAGCATGTTTTTGTAAAGTCTAGTTATAAGAGTACTAGAAACCGATTAGATGCCTGGCCTCAGTACCTCTTAACATTTTATTTGAATTTTTTATTGCGTAGAATGTACATTTCCTTGATTTTCGCTAAGCTAAATCTTCAACCAGGCTCTGTGAAATCTTTGGTGAGAGTTGTGGCTTTTTGTTGTATGTTTCCATTAAGACAATTTATAGAAGTAATATAATTCAATAAGATGCTGGGCCTCAGTATCTCTGAAAATTTTTTTTTAGTGTTTTTTTTGCGTACCATGTATATTTCCTTGATTTTAGCTAACCTATATCTTCAACCAAGCTCTGTGGAATCTTCAGTGAGAGTTCTGGCTTTCTGTAGAATGTTTTTATAAAGTCTAGTTACAGTTGTTATAGAAACCGATGAGATGCCGGGCCTCAGTACCTGCTAACATTTTTTTTGTCATTTTTCTAATGAGCTCTGAAAATTTTCTTGATTTTTGCTCAACTAAATTTTCGACCAGGGTCAGTAGATACTTAAGTGAGAGTTCTGACTTTCTGTAACATGTTCTTGTAAAGTCTAGTTATAAGAGTACTAGAAACCGATTAGATGCCTGGCCTCAGTACCTCTTAACATTTTATTTGAATTTTTTATTGCGTACAATGTATATTTCCTTGATTTTAGCTAAGCGACATCTTCAACCAGGCTCTGTGAAATGTTTGGTGAGAGTTCTGGCTTTTTGTAGCATGTTTTTATAAAGTCTTGTTATAGTTGTTATAGAAACCGATGAGATGCCAGGCCTCAGTACCTGCTAACATTCTTTTTGACATTTTTCTAATGAGCTCTGAAAATTTTCTTGATTTTTGCTAAACAAAATTTTCGACCAGGCTCAGTAGATACTTAAGTGAGAGTTCTGGCTTTCTGTAGCATGTTCTTGTAAAGTCTCTTTAAAGTAGTACTAGAATCCGATGAGATGCCGGGACTCAGTAACTATAAACATTTTTTTTTGCATTTTTTATTGCGTAGAATGTACATTTCCTTGATTTTCGCTAAGCTAAATCTTCAACCAGGTTCTGTAAAATCTTTGGTGAGAGTTGTGACTTTCTGTTGTATGTTTCCATTAAGACAATTTATAGAAGTAATATAATTAAATAAGACGCTGGGCCTCAGTACCTCTTAACAATTTTTTTTGTTGTTTTTTGCGTACCATGTATATTTCCTTGATTTTAGCTAACCTAAATCTTCAACCATGTTCTGCTGATACTTGAGTGAGAGTTCTCGCTTTCGGCAGCATACTTTCTAAAGTCCATTCATATTATTATTTGAAACGGAGGAGATCCTAGCCTAATAGTTCAAATGTTTTATACGAACCAGAACTCCCAGCTGTACCTTAGCATCTCACTCCTTTATGAATATTTTGTTTATAACAATGATTTATAATTATTGTGGATGTTTTAAACACTAAAACTCTTTCGGGACTTGTTTGAGAGACCTAGACTTATCGTTCGAATGTTAAAACCAGGTATAACTGGTACTTCTGGGCTGTATAAAGATACGACCTGGAACGACCAGTTATACCTCAGGATCTCACTACTGTTCGGATATTTCATTTATATTTTTTTAGGGATTTAAATTAGATTCAACCGACAGAACTATCAAAAGAATAGGTTTAGGATGCAGAACTCTTTTGCTTCCAACTACAACAAGGTCAATTTTGAGAAATTCGATGAGATGCTATGATAAGTATTGCGAAGTTAGCATCTCATTTTTTCATAATGCTGATATGCAAAATTTTTATAGCAAAATTTGCAGAACTATTGATTAAACGCATCAAGAACTATAGAACTATGCGGGATGCCCTTAAATAACGTGTTTATTTGAGAAATTTGATGAGATGCTATGATATGTATTGAGAAGTTAACATCTCATTTTTTTTAAATGCTGATATGCAAAATTTTTATAGCAAAATCGACGGAACTATTGATAAAACGCATCAAGAACTGTAGAACTATGTGGAATGCCCTTATATGTGGGGTTTTTTTGAGAAATTTGATGAGATGCTATGATATGTATTGAGAAGTTAGCATCTCATTTTATCAAAATGCAATTTTGATAGTAAAATCGACGGAACTATTGTTAAAACTTATCAAGAACTATAGAACTATGTGGGATGCCATTATATATGGTGTTAATTTGTGAGATGCTAACATTTGAGATGCTAACTTCACACACGTCTGTATGTAACAGAATGTTGGGTTTTAAAAAAGATGGATGAAAAGAGATTGTATGTAGCAGAGATGAGAATGTTGAGATGGATGTGCGAAGTGACGAGAATGGATAAAGTGAGAAATTAGTATATTAGAGGAAGTTTGAAAGTAGCGCCAGTGACCGAAAACTTAAAAGGAAACCATTTGACCTGGTATGGTATATGGTCATGTGATGAGGAGGGATGAAACGAATGTTACTAAAAGATTTATGAATATTAATGTGGATGGATGGAGAGGGAGGGCATGGCCAAAGAAAACATGGATAGTGTGAGGAGTGATATGAAAGAAAAGGGAGTCAGTGATAGCGTGACGGCGGACAGGACGGTATGGAAGAGGAAAACGTGTTGCGCCGACCCTAAGTAACATGGGACAAGGGCAGGAAGATGATGATGGAACGTTATTTTTGTGATCTAGACTTCCTGTCGTTCACCTATCATTTTATCATATGTCATAGTGTGTCAACATTAACAGCGTAAAAGTCATCTGCACCATACAAAATATCCCTATTCAGACTCAGGAATATATTATATAGTGTTCTATCAGTGAAACATTGTTTGTAATCGGGTCAGTACTTCCAGCAACGTTTTCTTCTTTCAACTATACCTCTTTATAGATTCTTAATATTAGTTTATATTAAATTATATCACCTTTTTTTAGATTTTAACTATAAAGAGATAATATAATCATGATCTAGTCAGCTACTAGACTTAATTCGAATCCCCTCGGTCAATGACAAGACCAAAGACACATAATAAAACAAATAGTTCATCCAATATGGCGCCACACTCAGATTCTCATGTCAAGAATGTCAATGCGCACAAATCACCAGCACAATCATCTGGCCCAGAAGACATATCTATTGGTCGTAAAAATATTTTCTCTTCGAGATGAGCCGGTCTTCATAGCCTTTTGTTTATTTTGGGTTTCGTCTATCAAAGTGGGTATTTCATCCATCATCGTTTAATGGCCAGTAAAGAGTGGCCAGTATAGGCACACAATGGCCAATACTGGTTGTCGATTGTGAGTTTCTTCTTCATCGTATTTTTCCCGAATGTGTTAACAGTGTCAGATAAATAAATGAGTTCTTAGAGAAGTTCTAGAGAACTACTTATATTATTTGAGTATCTTTTGAGTTACTTCCTGTTTAATAAGTTGGTGTCAGTGGCAGTGACAAAGCAAGCCCCATTATAAAAGAGTGCGCAGGAGGCTATGATCATTTAATTTTGGTTTGACTTCGGAATTTGAACGGTCAGGTATGTTTTAATTGCTTTTGATTTATTATTAATGTGATTATGTTGTGTACTGATTGATAATTTTCATTATTAATGTGCGTGTAGTTTTTATGCAATAATATTGTGGCAAGTATTTACTGAAGTTATTATGCTACTTTGAATATAATAATTATGGTCTAAATTATGCATTGGTTTTATTCCATTAGGTTTTACCCTCACTTTTGCTTATAACCTCACAATTTGTTGTTTACTCTTTCACATACTATCGTGTTTCGTCTATCAAAGTGGGTACTTCAACCATCATCGTTTAATGGGCAGTGGTTGTGGAAGTGTGGTCAATGTTGGCCACTCTGTGTGGTCTGTGACTTTCTCATTCTTCTGTAGGTATTTTCTCAAGTTTTCATCTATTTGAGTTCTGCCCAACATTTTTTGAGTATCTGAAAACATGAGTTTCTATAACTAATGTCGATTAGACTCAGTTTAAGTCGTGGTTCACACTACTGTGTTCTGCACTATTTGTACCTATAATGGTGGGATCCAACGGTTACATATTGTGACCAACGCATTGGTTCTCAGATCAAAGGTATGATTAAGGTTCTTTTATTAGCTTCCAACTATTATCGATTTGATGATTTGACATGAAATGCATTATAAGAAATACTTTTAATCGTGGAAAAGAGACGAGAGAGTGTTTAATGTTTTCTTATAATGCATATTTTCTTTCACAACTTTATGAACAAAATAATGAGGTGATTCACAGTTTTATTTGGTATAAATCGTAATTTTGTATGCTGGAAACGGTTTCCTTCGTTGATACGTCAAAGAGAGATTGAGTAGATTTCTTGGAATGTTCCTGTATCTTTTTGATTGCTTGCACATTGTGTGACTATGGTTTCGTTGAAAATCATAAATAGAGTGTTGCTAGATCTGAGAAATTGTAAAGAGGATAAAGTTGTACGATGGTTTACGGTGTTTTTCCTCCTGCGTGTTCTACAGAAAATCACTGTAAATTACGTGTAGAGAAAGTTCAAAAAATTTATAAAGAGTGACCCTCTTTATTTATTTTTTAAACTTCATAATTATTTACATAAAGACAGTAATATATATAAAAACATTATAACTATAATTATATGGTTTTAGCATTGATAAGCATATTATTAATTCAAATTGAGGGGGTGAAAAGTGATAAGTACCTACTATTTAAGTGTACCTCTACTTAAGCTTTCGGGCAACAAAGGCATGATGTTACTTTTGTATATAAATTTTCTATGAAAAATTTTAATTTAAAATCTTTAATCAGTTCAAACTAATCATAATAAGTATGGTGTCATATTTCTAACCAACTTAAAAAAGGAGAATTATTTATAAATAAGACAGTAAAAGTTTACAGCTGCACCTACAAAATGAAACTCACCTTAAAAGACACTAAAATAACAATACCCAATTCGTCAACCACCTCATTAATTAAAACTATAATCAAAGAGCCAGAGTACTATAAAAATGTTCCACAAAAACCTACAATAACTTGTATAAATTACATTAAAAACTTTTTACAGCTGACTATGAATATTAAAACAAAGGACATGAAATATTCTCAAAGAAAACATCTGCCTCCCTACTAAGATGTATCATCGCTATCACGAATCCGTTGTTAAAAAGGGATGGTATCATACGTCCTGTATCCCTTTTTCTTTCACACTGGAACAATGATGGCTTAGTAAGAGCCCCGTTTACTAAATATGTCGCTAATTACATCGCCATCTTGTACCGGTGACATTTCGAATAAATGTAATCGATCCCGTTAATTAACAAGCATTCAATTAATTGGAATAAAAATAAAATGTCAAAAAATAATATCCATACTTGTATGTGGGGCGCTTTTTATTCAAAAACTTGTTGTCACAAGTCGACTCTATGGTTTTGTTTCTAAGAACAGTTGTGTGTCGTACTGGTTTGTCGAGAATTGTATAAAGAAGTTTATGTTGTTCGTAATTAGGTGAACGACGGTGGTCCTTCGTTAAAGACTCTGAAGATATACAGCTAGGTATTTTTTACGGGCTGTAGTAAATCATTACAGTGTAAAATTTATTAATCGAGGAATTTAACAAACAAATCAAGATTAAATATATGGTTTACATTTATTGTCTAATTTAAACCATATATTTAATCATAGTTAAATTAATAACCATCATTAATTTTATTTGTTTGTTAAATTCCTCGATTTATGTAAGCATACACAATTTGGATAAAAATATATATATATATATATAAAATAATAAAAAAGATATAAAAATATATAAACTAATAAAAATAGTGTAAGACTTACACTATTTTTTATCATTCATTATCCATAATTAATTGCAATAATTTATATTTATAATCAAATCAAATAAGTGCATGTGGTGTTAGCTTGTAAATAATTGTTGCACTTATAAATATATATCGTGTACATATATGAAATTTAATTTTTAAACAATTGTAAGCTAACCTGAATAAATATAAAATAAATAAATGGAACTGTCTTCATAAGGATACCTTTGCTTCTGCCTGGAGATTATCACACCAGATCATTCTCACTCAGAAGTCTGATCCTCCATGAAAGATAATCACTTCAACCTTAAATATGTCAAAAATCTCGAAAGTTAGGTACACAAAACGCCGCAGAGTTTCCGTCATATTCCCACACTTAACTCAAGCAATTCAGGAAAGCACCAAATCCAGTCCACATTTTGACGATTTACTTTGAAATTGCGACACAAACTCATAAACAACAACAAAGGATATTTGCCGATCGCCGGTCCGCGCACACTTAACACTTTCTTCGAAACGTAACTCTTCAGACTGGTTGTTAAATCGCAATTTGTTGTAAATAATCGATTTTTGATGGGTACTCATGGCGATATTCGAGTCTAGCCCCGATTATTTTCTTTAAGTAATACGTTGTTTATCTTCAAAGTGTGTAAAATGCTATTAGCATGGTTTTAATGTCTGTATTGGATGCTAGGCTCCCTGCAGGGTATATTTGTGCAGTATTTAAATGTAATACATCATTGCCTGTCTGAAACCTCCTTGGTAAATTCCACGGTGTTTATGCATAACGATGAATTTGCAGTCTACCTGTATCTACTGGAAAATTGTTGGAAGTCTACGTAAATTGTTGTGTGTTACATTGTACGCTTGTCGCATTCAAGCGTACAATGTAAAATAAGTAGGTATGTTTACCTCATCCGTAAAATGTAGGTACGGTTTACATTTCAGATTGAAACATCTCTTTTCATCATCATCATTGGCAGCTTGTTCCACCCAGTGCTGAGTTGAAGCCTCACTTTTGTGCTATTTGCACATAAAGCTATAAGTTGGTCTGTCTACGCTCTTGCTACCAATGATTTCGAAAGGAAGGATACGCCCTTCTGAACATTTTATAGAAACCTTCTTATGACAAGCAAATACTCGCTCACTCCCGCCACAGATAACTATATACTAGTCAGAGACACGCACACGGACCACTGTCAACTGAGTCGCGTTGGTCCTAAACTGCAATTTTAGGACCAGCGCGCTGGTGCCATTTAGTCGCGCGGTTGGCCTGGTCCTTACGCAAGTAATATATTTGTCAATGCTTGCTACTGTCTCTTGACAGCCACTCCTCTAGGATTCATTACCACCTGCGATCACCTCATCTAGCCAAGTATCCTGATCACCCCCAGAACCACTAGCGGTAGAACCACATCTTGAATCCGACGAATCATGTTCTGTCGTGTGTCTTGTCCTGTACATCTATACTAATCTATACTAATATTATAAAGAGGAAAGATTTTTTTGAGGCTCCGAAACTACTGGACCGATTTGAAAATTTCTTCCACCATTAGAAAGCTACATTATTCCTGAGTGACATAGGCTATTTTTTAATCCCGAAAACGGATCCTGTGGGGTGGCCCACGGGAGCGTAGCCGCGGGCAACAGCTAGTGTCATATATTTTTGTGGTATACAATATAATAAATAAATAATGATTTCTCAATTATTACTCAGTCTTGTAATGATAGGTCTTAAAATCATCGATACAAGTCGTTAGTGTCGATTGAATTAAACTTATTATCATCCACTCCCTTCTATAGTAGTGCTTTATTCGCAATTCAAGAGTTAAGCTTTATTTCCTGGGATTCTACTAAAATAAAAATCTATGTGTGAAAGCGGTTGTTGAAATGTCATAATATTTGGGTTTGACTATGTGACATGTCGATAGCACTTATCAATCCCATACAGTTTGTACTTTTTTTAAATCGGTTCATTAATAACAAAATCCACAGCTCTCAAAAATACCTTTACACGCTTATTGTACCATTACAGCCAATTACGAATTTACAATTAATTAATTTTACAAAAAAAATATTGCAACAGAAACTTAGAACAACAAAACATACCTAATATTTGAAAACTTGTGTGAAGTGTACAAGAGGAGTTGTGTGTGAGTGTGTTATAGTAAAAACAGTGCTGTGTGTGTTTGCTAATAGAATGTCACTTTTTCTGGTTGATATCAGTTTTATTTTAAAATCATTACACTTGACTATAAGGTCAGTAATAGGTCAACCCTAAAATAGTTACACAGCACGGTTACCTTTAACACCCACAGATGAAAAGGGTTGACCTTTCCTCGGTTACCACTCTAGGTAACCTTGCTACCTCAAGTATTTTTAGATTTATTTACGATACATTTGTCACACTAACTCAACATTTTACATTTGCCAAGACATTAAGTGCATTCACTTCGAATAAATTTCCAATAAATTATATACCTATAAAACGGGCATGAAATGCAAAGTGCTCTTGGAATAAATCCAAAAATGACTGTGTAAAAATATATTTGCGTACTGCCCTCATTTCGTCGGGTCAAAAATATGTAATGGTCGATTACTTGTTAAGAGTGCAGCAATAATAATTAACATGTGTGAGCTTTAAATTAGGTCTGGACGACAGAAATTTAAAGAGTAAACCGTAAAAATATAAAACCAAAGTGTCCCAGTGGCAAAGATCTCGCCTCTCTTGCCTGAGGTTGCGAGTTAATCGTGGACATCGCTGACAACGGTGAAGGGAAACATCGTGGGGGGAATCATCATCATTTCAGCCGAAAGACGCCCACTGCTGGACACAGGCCTCACCCAAGCGTCACCACACTGATCGGTCCTGTGCGTTTCGCGAGCACCGGACTCCCGCAGTCGTTGCTTCACCTGGATGGATGCCTTCCAAAGCTGCGTCTGCCGGTACGCGGTCGCCCCTCTAGAACTTTTTTTTCCATCCGTTCTGCGAGCAATGAGCCCTACCTTCGGGCTATGTCAGTAACCTTGGTTCTTTTGTGGATGTCTTCATTTCTGATTCGATCACGCAAGGTAACGCCGAACATAGCCCTCTCCATTGACATATATGGACTTATCAATACATATAATAAAAATGTAAGTGACCGTTGTATGTACATGGAAGATATATGAGAAAATCTATTATCGGTGTCTATTACAATTGACCAGACCTATATTTACCAATATATTTTTCTTCTTTTTGCAATGCCGCGCTTAACCGTAGTAGAAAACAGATAGAATGCAACATTCCTTGACCGCCATGGCAAATAGCGTCTTAATGTTATCCTGACCTCTAAGAATCGTTTGTGCAAAAATTTATCAAAATCTGTTCAGTAAATTCGGAGATTAGCGCGATTAGAAAAGGTCTGAAATCACCAACCTGCCTTGAGCAAACGTGGCTATCAATGCACGTGCCTTATCTGCATGAGAAGAGGCCTTAGCCCTGCAGTGGGACAGTAGCTGGCTGGTATTATTAAACAATTGTTGTCTTTATGCTTACATCGGTTTTTATAAAAACAGAAATTATCGACCCATCACAAATTAAACCCAAGACAAAGTTATGCGATTGATGGCTGATAGGTATATAATTCATTCAATCAATCAATCACAGCAGCATGTTTGGTCACATTAATTTAGCGATAACTTCGTTCCAAAAACTGGGCCCACTTGCACCATACATGACGGAATGAATTTAACACTAAGCGAATTTAAATTGCCCATTTTAACTCAATCTTCAATAATTTGGTCCTCGTTGTATCTTCTAATCGGACCCAAGGAACAAGTTTTTAATAAATCAAAAAATGTAAAATCCCGACTGCTTGAAAAGGAAACTTAAAAGACGTAAACAAGGAGAAAATCATGCTGTACAGTCGGAGGATACATATTCGCGAGCTGGCTGACCAAAAACAGATGTATTATCCGACTGCACAGCATGATTTTCTCCTTGTTTACGTCTTTTGAGTTTGCTTTTCAAGCAGTCGGGATTTTTGATTTTTTGAATTAACTTTTTTAGTTATTTTTGGTTTTTGAATTAGGTGCATTTAAACGTGTAAGTGTTTTATTTTTGAAATCACTTCTTAAAATCTTTTAATTTGATACCCCACACGATGGGTGGGTTGGAAAATAAATTTGGGCCCCCACAATATGGCGCCCTAAATCCACCATTTTAATATTACCCAAATTTAATATAGCCAGTGACACTTGCAGGGTTAAGACGAATCGATTGACGTAAGAACCATCAAAATTGACCAACGCGTTTGGGCTCTAGAACGCCACATAGGAACAAACATACATACTTACATACATAGACTGATAAACACATTACCCTCTTTCGGCAGTGGGGTAAAAATAGAATAGTAATAATATATATAATAGGTAACAAAAAAGTTTATAAATGCCATCTTTTTAGAACCAAATAACATTAAATAGTAAAACTTCAAAATTTAAAAATCCCCCGATGTTTTTTTATTTCATGCTACATAATTTATCTAGTACATAGTAGATACGCTTCGATCGGCAATCTATTGAACACGTAATTATGACACGATATCTTGCGAAAACACCCCGATTCACGTTTCAACAGTGAAACGCCCATAACTTTTGAACGGATGAACCGATTTTATTCAAACATAGCTAAAAATACTCTCAAAAAAATCGCCTTTCAAACAAAAAAAAACTAAATCAAAATCGGTTCACCCGTTTGGACGCTATGATGCCGCAGACAGACACACATATACACAGATACACAGCAACACACCTCAAACTTATAACACCTCTCTTTTTCCGTCGGGGGTTAAAAAAGTGTTTGAACTTTAGAATAAAAATTTGAAATTAAGTTAATCAGAAGTGTTGAGCCAAGCTGTTAATGCAAGTAATCCTCAAAGTGTTGCAAAATACCAAGAGAAATTACAAAGAAAGAAAGAAAAACTAATTTATAGGCATTCTGGTGTTAAGTGAACATTGTGTACGACAGTAATTTCTTTGCAGACATTATGTTAACATTTTCCCAGTTTGTGCAAAGGTATTTTTATGTTTTTGGGTTCTTGTAGTGGTACAATTATACCTTCACTTTTTTCATTTATTGGTTTCACTTTTAACACTTTGAATTGTAAATACATACCCAAGTTACCGTAAAAAAAATACAAGAAGACTTCATGAGGAAAATATACTGTCAAAAATAATGGAATTACACTGTCTGTCTGTATGTTTTACCTACTTCGTGGTAACTTCCGAATAGCTTACAGAAAAAAAGATACTTTAGTCGTAAGTTGAAACTATATTTTTAAAAGGCTACCTACTTCATAAGCAGATGTAACACGCGGAGATTAGACAGCAGATATCCAATCGTTAATCGAAATTACGTTCGCGATCCGCGAGTGGTATTGTGAGTCGCCCGTGCTAAGGGGTTAGATGGGGCCGTCAGCTGAAAAAAATTGTTCTACGTATTCTTAAAAAGTATGGGGTGTAGTAGGTTGTTAGCGTCGTCCGATTCCAGCCAGTCGGCCTTTTTTTAGGCGGCGGAAGGTCTAGTTAAAATCGTTGACAGCATACAAACTCTCACCAGTGGCTCCAAGTAGCTGTTTTGCACGCAGCGGCCACACCCCGGTAACCACGTCGACTCGTGGGCTAAACCTGGTAGAGAGAGGCTTAAGTGTTTCGGCACTTACGTCTTGCAGTTGCTTCCTGCATTGTGCACAGGATCTGTCTCGGCCGCAATGGCAATCCTCCTTTGGTGGCGAAGCAGTTAGGCATTGTGAAAGGCCTTAAGGGCGACGGTAGGAGACATAGTTATCGTTCGGCCAGACACTGTGTGGCGGGTAAACCACCAACAATAGCATTCCCAAGGAGGGCTGGCGGCCGACCGTAAAATATTTGCCAAATCCTCTGCAACATGGTTGACATAAATGGAATGCGCGATAGGATTAGGGCGTACCCCACAGGCGACGCGCAGGGGCAGCACCCGGCTCCGGTGGGAAATGGACTAGGGTTGTTGCACCACCCCGGGCGGGGGCAACGTAAGAAGCGAGCTCGAGAAATAAGATTGAGGTATGCAAGTTGGAATGTTGGGACTATGACTGGAAGGGCGAGAGAGTTAGCGGATGTATTAAAAAGAAGACGAATAAACGTAGCGTGCTTACAGGAAACTAAATGGAGGGGAACCAAAGTGAGGGAAATAGGGGAAGGATACAAGTTTTTCTACTGTGGAAGTGACGGAAAAAGAAACGGTGTAGGAATAGTGTTAGATAGTAATTTGAAAGAAAACGTGATGGATGTAAAAAGGATTAATGATAGACTGAAAGTTATGTTAGAGAATGTGATGTTGAATGTAGTTAGTGTGTATGCACCGCAGGTAGGATGTGATGAAACGGCGAAAGAGAAGTTTTGGGAGAATTTTGATACAGCCTTGATGACCATCCCTGTGCATGAGGGATTGATTGTTGGAGGGGATTTTAATGGACATGTGGGCAGAATGAAAGGGATTTATGAAAGAGTTCACGGCGGATGGGGTTTTGGGAGTACCAACAACGAGGGAGAGTCGCTGCTACAATCCGCTACTGCATTTGACCTGGCGGTAGCTAACACTTGGTTCCAAAAAAGAGACGAACATCTGATAACTTACAAAAGCGGTAACCACAAAACCCAAATAGATTACTTTCTTGTCAGACGCAACAGCATACAACACGTCAAAGATTGCAAGGTATTGCCAGGAGAAGACTTGGTTTCCCAGCATAGACTACTGGTTATGGTGCAAGAGGTAAAAGTACAGAGCATAAAAAGCAAAGAGCGTCCTCCCCCTAAAATAAAATGGCATATGCTAGAGAAGAATGATTGTGCGAAGAAGTTTCGAGAGCGAGTAGTAGACAAAATGTTAGAGATGGGAGATATGGAAGATCGAAGTGTAAATGAAAGTTGGAAGGAGATTGCTGGTTGTATTAGGAGTGCAGCGAAGGATATTTTGGGAGAGACGAAAGGAAGGGGCACGATAGATAGAGATACATGGTGGTGGTCAGCTGAAATACAAAATCTGTTAAAGGAAAAGAAGAAAAAATTCAAGGAATGGTAAGGTGTAGACCAGGAAAACGCTAGTTTGAAAGCTGAAAGAAAGAGAGAGTATGATGCTGTGAAGATAAAAGCCAAGAAAACCATGGCTATAGCGAGAGCAAAAGCTCTCGATAAAATATACGACACGCTGGATAGTCCAGCAGGCCAAAAAGACCTGTACCGGCTTGCTAGGGCTAGGGAGAAAAAGGCGAGGGATGTTTGTCAGATACGATGTATAAAAGATGAGGTTGGAATGACTCTTTCTGATGATGCAAAAATTAAGGATAGATGGAAGGACTACTTTGAAAAACTGATGAATGAGGAAAATGACTGGAGTGGTGTGTTAGAAAGTAAACCTGTGAATGAGTGGTTAGTGAGAATGGTTAGTATGGATGAAGTAAGAATAGCAGTAAATGGAATGAAGAATGGTAAGGCAGTTGGTCCGGACGGAATACCAGTTGAAGTGTGGAAGTTATTGCACGTAGATGGATGGACGTGGTTAGCTTTATTCTTCAATAAGTTGCTGCGGGAAGAGGCCATACCTGATGAATGGTGCAATAGTTCTCTGGTGCCCATCTTTAAAAACAAAGGCGATGTGCTGGAGTGCAACAACTATAGAGGGATAAAGATAATGTCACATAGTATGAAAGCTTGGGAGAAAGTTATTGAAAGGCGGCTGAGAGAAGAGAGTGAAATATCGCAGAACCAATTCGGTTTTATGCCTGGTCGGGGTACAGCGGATGCCATTTTCGCAATCCGCCAGTTGTGTGAGAAATATAGAAGTGCACATAAAAACTTGCACATGGTGTTCGTTGACCTCGAAAAGGCATACGACCGGGTTCCTCGTGAGGTTTTGTGGTGGGCCCTTAAGAAGAAAGGAGTGCCTGGAAAGTATGTAGAGTTGATTCAAGTGATGTACAGTCGATGCAGTACACAAGTTAGGTCTACAGTGGGCAATACTGGCAGCTTCAGTGTGGCAGTCGGCTTGCACCAAGGGTCGGCTCTCAGTCCCTATCTCTTCTTGTTGATAATGGACGCTCTTACGTCGGACATACAGGAAGAGGCACCCTGGTGTATGCTGTTTGCCGATGATATTGTGCTGGTTGCCGAGAGTGGCCTAGAGGTCCAGAGCAGATTGGAGGTGTGGTGGCACAGACTGGAGAGTGTTGGCCTGAAATTGAGCAGAAGCAAAACTGAATACTTGTTTTGCGATTTCGGCGGTCTCTCCAGTTCCGTGCCCATAGCTCTCGCTGGAACACCCATACCAATCTGCTCCGACTTTCGGTACCTAGGGTCGCTTGTCCAAGGAAATGGCGAGGTAGACCGAGACGTAACGCACCGGATCAACTCAGGATGGATGAAATGGCGACAGGTCACTGGAACAACTTGCGACCCACGGATGCCCCTCAAGTTAAAGGGGAAAATCTACAAGTCCGTGATTAGACCTGTCATACTGTATGGATCGGAATGTTGGGCTGTGAAAAAGATGGATGAAAGGAGATTGCATGTAGCAGAGATGAGAATGTTGAGATGGATGTGCGGCGTGACGAGATTGGATAAAGTGAGAAATGAGTATATTAGAGGCAGTTTGAAAGTGGCGCCAGTGGCAGAAAAGTTGAAAGGAAACCGTTTGTCCTGGTATGGTCATGTGATGAGGAGGGATGAAACGCATATTACTAAAAGAGTTATGAATATAAATGTGGATGGATGGAGAGGGAGAGGAAGGCCAAAGAAAAGATGGATGGACTGTGTGAGGAGTGATATGAAAGAAAAGGGAGTCAGTAATAACATGACGGGGGATAGAACGGTATGGAAGAAGCAAACGTGTTGCGCCGACCCCAAGTAACATGGGATAAGGGCAGGCAGATGATGTATTCTTAAAAAGTATAACACATGGGCATGAGCAGCTCTAATATCTTTCTAGGACGAAAAAACAAAATAACGATTGTGAACAATACAAAATAAATTATAACTCTGCAGGGGTTGACCTTAAGGACCTCCCGTAGAACAATTTTTTGCAGGTGATGATCCCATCTAACCCCTAGTTGCGTTTGATCTACGACTTCTTGGCGACCCTGTATATATTTTCCTCCTATAACCCTCGACCGGACACGGGATTACACCAGAGCAGGAGACCAGCACGGGAACAAATGTGAGTTTTAGTTGTAAGTTGTGCATGCTTGTATCACTTTCCACCAATACGGGAATCGGTATCCCAAAGAACAAACCCCTAGTTACCGCTGCCACGTATCTCGGTTTCACAGAAATAGACCTTGTAGGTTCCAAGAGTCGCAGCATTGCTCATGGGCCCCAGTGTTGCATCTTGGCTTGTGATCCGCAGGCCTGTATTCAACATTTGGTCTGTTAAATTTTTAAACTTATCAAAATCCTCATCATTTCAGCTGAAAGACGTCCACTGCTGGACATAGCCCGTGTCGCTACATAGACCGGTCCTCCCGTGCGTCTTGCATCCAGCGAACTCCCGCAACTATCACCAAGTCATCGGTCCACATATTGGGACGCCTTCCAACGTAACGTCTTTCAGTTTGCGCGGTTGCCACACCAGAACTTTTCCCCATTGACCATCCATTCTGCGAGCAATGAGCCCTGCCCACTGCTACTTATGTTTGGCGATTATTTGGGCTATTTCGATAACCCTGGTTCTCTTGCGGATATCTTCATTTACGATTCATGATACATCACGCAAGGAAACTCCGTGCATAGCCCTTTCCATTGCCTTTTGGGTGATTCTAAGCCTTCTGATGAGGTCCATGGTGAGCTTCCACGTTAAATCTAAAACAAATCAAAAGTCAAATTTTAAACTGTAAACATTAAATCCAAAAATATATGCGTGGATTTTATGAAAGAAAACAGGCGTTAATGATAGCGTGACGGTTGTCATGGTGATGATTCGAAGAATAAAATGTGATGCACCGTCCAAGCAACATAGACCAAGATCAAGATGATGATCACCAAATTCCCTTTAATTTGATGCAGTCATCAAAAGGGCAATACTTAATAGTGCACGTAAGTATGCTATGCTGTACAAAGACGATAATATTGAGAGCACCGACTACAATTAAAACAGTTTTGTTTATGTTTCAAGAAATAGAACTCATGGCCGGTCATTCGCTTCTTGGCATTGACACGAGGTAGGAAAATAGTTTTTTGAGGAGAATGCATTCTGGGAATGCTAGAACAAAGATTTAGTATGAGAATAGATGTGGCATTGAACTCTTCTTATTATTCATGATTTAGCAGAAAAAGTTAATCGTCGACTGCCGCTTCCAGAAAAATCTTGACATAAAGTCACTCATCTGATCAAAGTATATCCAGACAAAGTTAGATAAACGTGATTAACATAATTACCTATAGTAACTACATGAGATAAGTTTTAATTTATTTTGCTTAACCAAGATTTTGTACTTTATGTTTATTGTTTTAACAAAAAAGAGCTTTATGTTTAGAAGTTCTCATAAAATCGGACACACACTTAGCCGACATTTTAAAAAATCATCAAATTACCCACGACGGCGTGAGTGTTGCCCGCTTACAAATTGCGCAGAATGTAAGTTCTTGGTAAATATTTCTGTGAGCAACCCGACCTTTTTGCTGCCTCTAAAGACACCGCGAGAAATCTCCGCGAACACTTTAATTTGACAAATTTGTAAATCTTTACATGGCTTCACATTTTTGTGGTGGTCGGAAAAAGATTTTGAATATAGCTCGTATAGCAGCTGTCAAATGGGGCAGCCATTTTGGGGAGTTTGAATAAGAATAAAAAATGGCAACCGTTCCTTTTTCGAATTTCGTTTCATTCCGAAAAATCAAATGTCTTCCGTTTTATTTATGATCGATTTTCCAGCTTTACTTTGATAAATCGGTAGAAGACGTTTATTGCTACAGAAATGATTTCCTCACAAAAGGCTGTACAACTGACTAGGCAGACCTTTTGCATAAAAATATGGTACATTATATTCCAGCCATACCGACACCTTACGACAAAAATAACTTATAGCGACAAAAATTACTCGAAGCTGCCAAAGTAACTCGAAGAGTGACAAAAACCTGACACCTTGGTCGGTGAGATACAGGAACCACGATGCGTGTGACCATAACACCTCTTGCAACTTTTTGTCTACAAATTAATTGCAGGCCTAAAGACAAATGGCCATGAAAGTAATTGTAATAATTAAATGAACATGTAGGCAATTTTTTTTTAAAGTTCACATGCCCGTCCTCACGCTCTTTTTCTTCGGCGGTGAGCAGAATGCCAATCAGCAGCAAGCCTTGTTTAGCAATGTGGATGTGGATATCAGAATATTGTTTAATAAAATTATAATTATACTAGCTGCTCCCCGCGGCTTCGCTCCCGTGCACAGGACCCGTTTTCGGGATTAAAAAATAGCCTATGTCACTCCGGAATAATGTAGCTTTATATTGGTGGAGGAATTTTTTAAATTGGTCCAGTAGTTTCGGAGCCTATTCGGTACAAACAAACAAATGTTTCCTCTTTATAATGTTATATTATATAGTATAGATTTATGCAGTGACATGTCAGAGATATGCTATGGGCAATTTAGTCCATTTGTGACTTCTACGACTATAAAACTTAATGCGAACAATTTGGGGAAAAAAGCGTCATGACGTTGTGTAGAATTACTGACAAAACCCTCATCCACACTTATTAAAACACAACCCAAGTGTTGTCAGTACCGGCCAACGTCTGTGTTCTTGTTGCCTTACCACTCGTAACCCGTAGGCTTCAAAGCAAAAGTGAACAAGCATCTTCTGGGTTCGCTGGTCCTGGACCTCATACATCGCTTTCTAAATAAAAAATAAGATAAGAAAGTAATTCCTACAGAGTCATCACCTTCCTGCTCTTGTCCCATGTTACTTGGGGTCGGCGCAACACTTTGTCTTCTTCCATACTATCCTGTCCCCTGTCACGCTATCACTGAGTCCCATCTCTTTCATATCACTCCTCACACAGTCCATCCATCTTTTCTTTGGCCGTCCTCTCCCAAATCTTACAGAGTACGTAGACAAATTAATTTTACTAGGGAAATACACGACATTAAACAGACTAGCTGTAATCATATACTGCTTACAATGTAAGACTATCCAGAATGCCTGCACACCTTAAAAGACCAAGAATGTGAAAATTAAGGTACTTTTTGCTTTTTGCAGTATAAAGTTTCGACACCCCAACATTGTAGTGGGCAGTGGAGCATACCGAGGGCTGTCCTTGTAACTCCATTGAATGAACCTGCCTTTATAAGTGGGTTAAAAATAATTTAAAAGACAGTTCATTGAGGGAACAGACAGTTCATTGTGAGAATAACGTTACTTACTGGCTGGATTTTTAGGGTTCCGTAGCCAAATCGCAAAAAAAACGGAACCCTTATAGATTCGTCATGTCTGTCTGTCTGTCCGTCCGTATGTCACAGCAACTTTTTTCCGAAACTATAAGAACTATGCTGTTGAAACTTGGTAAGTAGATGTATTCTGTGAACCGCATTAAGATTTCACACAAAAATAGAAAAATAACAATAAATTTTGGGGGTTCCCCATACTTAGAACTGAAACCCAAATTGATTTTTTCATCAAACCCATACGTGTGGGTTATCTATGGATAAGTCTTAAAAAATTACATTGAGGTTTCTAATATCATTTTTTTTTCTAAACTGAATAGTTTCCGCGAGAGACACTTCCAAAGTGGTAATCCCCCCCTGTAACTTCTAAAATAAGAGAATGATAAAACTTAAAAAATATATAATGTACATTACCATGTAAACTTCCACCGAAAATTGGTTTGAACGAGATCTAGTAAGTAGTTTTTTTTTAATACGTCATAAATCGTAAACCGCAATTTACCAAGCACGGAACCCTTCATGCACGAGTCTGACTCGCACTTGGCCGGTTTTTTGTTTGTTGACCGTTATTGGTTGAGTTGCCATTCTTAAAGTTTAACAGTTCATTGAGAGAATAACGTTACTGGCTGGATTTTTTTGGACAGTTATTGGTTGAGAGTAACATTCTTACAGTTTCTGATTTTAAAGTGTATTCTTTGTTGACACCTTCATTAAATTTTGGGTTTTGGCACTATTTTAAATACTTCTAAACTTCGATACCTACTCTTACTTGTGCTTCAAATCACCTGACACAATTATTACATCCAGTTTCTAGAAAGTCATTTCAACGTGTCACAAATTTAACTCAAGTCTGTGGAGATTGACTATTGAAAATACCTAGCAAATCACAACAGATAACTCGTTTGTTCTCTTTCTCACTCACAATAATTTCTATCCAAGTTACTGGACTACTAAGTTTTGAGACATTTTCAATTCACGAGAACCTTTTCTGGTGAATTGAAGTTTTCTTAATTAAGAAATCAACCCTTGGTCTAGGATCCAAGTAAAGAGCGCCCTTCACTCATCTGTTTAATGGATGCAAAGCATATTTTTTAACATATTAAATTCGATATAATTTTATTTATTATCAAATTTTATATGTTAAAAATATATCTTTAACATATTAAAAATATATATTTTTAACATATTAAATTTAAATAAACTTTAAAATTTAAATAAAATTTAATTTAACAATTTAAAATTTTTTTGTCTGAAAAACTTCTGAAAAACTCCTGTCAAGACAGACCGGATTTCCGACCGGAGACCGGAGATTCATATTATCTGAAAGAGCATTTTTAACCGACTTAAAAAAAGGAGGTGGTTCTCAATTCGTCGGAATCTTTTATATTTTTGTTTTTTTATGTATGTTCCCCGATTACTGTAAGACGCCTGGACCGATTTGGAAAATTTTTCTTTTGTTTGAAAGGGTATACTTCCCAGTTGGTCCCATAGTCATCAGGTCAGGATCTGATGATGGAATCTTGGAGAAATCGAGGGAACTCCTCAAATATTATAGGCGTACATATAGCGATTTTGGTATTATTATCAACAATGCAATCATCTGCACTCAGAAAGTAACATTTGGTGAAGTGGAACTGGTGAATAAGACCACAGATGGCCAATAGAATTCCTTAATGCTAAGTATGTCATGGGTTATAAGATATCTCGAATAGTTTAACGACTATGATGAAGCAAATACTTATAAATACATAGTGCTGATGAAAATGGTACCATCGAACTGATCTGATGATGAAGCCGGCAGGTAGGCACTGGTACTCCGTAATAAAACAATGTATCCTGGTCGTGTATGGGTTTATTGGAATCGTCATGAGATGTACTTTGGCTATATATAAACTTTATGGCAATTGGAAGTACCTATCAAAACTAAAAAGAGATAAATAAAAAGCATTTTAACAAAAAAACAAACCGACTTCCAAAAAAACACTGCAAAACGAAAAATAACTTTCTTTTCCGAAGTCGGTGTCGAAACACGGAAAACAATAGGTACCAAAGACACCGACTTCGGAAAAGAAAGTTATATTTCGTTTTGCAGTGTTTTTTTGGAAGTCGGTTTGTTTTTGTTAAAAAGTTTTATTTAAAACATTTGATGCAAACAAAATGCGATTAATTATGTTCCATTTCTGAAATGTTGGGGTATACTTTCACTGGCATTATTCGTTGAGTTAAGATATACCAAATAACAAACAGCAATGAGACTTAACATTCTGAAAGGACATCTTAAGTTCTTATTTTTTGTCATAGACGCTATTATTAATTACTAGCTGTTCTCCGCGGCTTCGCTCCCGTGGGCCACCCCACAGGACCCTTTTTCGGGATTAAAAAACAGCCTATGTTACTCAGGAATAACGTAGCTTTCTATTGGTGAAATAATTTTTTAAATCGGTCCAGTAGTATCGGAGCCTATTTGGTACAAACAAACAAATAAAAAAATCCTTCCTCTTTTTAATATTAGTATAGATAGGCACAGATATCGCAGTTCTAAAATATTAAGGTAAACACAAACCGACGGGCTTATTACGTATATTTTGCAAGAGCAAAACGATAGCGATTTTTGCGCTATAATTGTTCTTCCATACAGAAGTTTTAGAGTTGTTGGCGGTTTTTTTTTTAAATAAGTGCATTTGACAAACAGCGATCGATTAGCAAACGATTGTGTAGGACCTACCATACCTACACTGCAGGTAATTCCGACTTTTATGACATAAAGCGTTTGATCGCTATCGTTTTGCTCTTGCAAAAGATACAAAATAAGCCTGCGTGATTATTTGATGAGTTGATGAGACAGACAGCATAACGAACAGCAAATAGGCTAATGTTTTCTGATAGGCCTTTTTTTAATCTTTATTTTATGTACCGATAAAATAAGTTAAACGTACACTAATTTTCAATAAATTTTTGAATTGTTATTTAATTATAGTCTTGATAGGAATATTTCAAACAACCCACTAGCGATATACGTTTTAAATCATCACTTCATCAGCCTATTAATGTTCCCACTGCTGGGACACAGGCCCCCTCTCTGTGAGAGGGAATGGGCCATAATTCACCACGCGGGCCCAGTGCGGGTTGGTGGATGATGTCTTCGAATTTTTAATTCTAGGACATGACGGTTTCCTCACGATGTTGTCCTTCACCGTTTTGAGAGCAGTGGTGATGAAATAATTTACGCAAAGTAAAGCGCCTGCTTGGGCTCGAACCCACGACCTACAACTTGTGAGTCGCGGCCGATACCACTGGGCCACCACTGCTCTCACTTAAATCAAGTTTGATATAAAATTATTTTCATCCAGGTGCTCCTTCTTTGGATCCTCTACTACCTTTAACGATGCAGTATTATATTATCTGTGACTACACCAATGAAATCAGATGATATACAAGACACACTTATCTATCGCAAGATCTAGCTATGCACCAGCAAAGTGAGTATCCAGGATAGTGTTAAGGTTATCAGCTACAAGAATCTGTGGTTGATATTTAATAACTTGTATGTGCAGAAAATATGATGTTGTTTTGCAGTGAATTCTGGTAAATAGGTAGTATATAAACGTCAGCTTGTTAGGCTGATATTTTCTATGAGATAGGATTATGGGATCTGTCTGTTAGGCCCAGCGCACATCTGGAGAGGCGCGGCGAAGATACTGATAAGATAACAATTTAAAGTAGTCTCTAATTCTTCTATACTATATACTATATAATATTATAAAGAGGAAAGATTTTTTTGTTTGTTTGTTTGTTTGTACCGAATAGGCTCCGAAACTACTGGCCCGATTTAAAAAATTCTTTCACACATAGAAAGCTACGTTATTCCTGAGTAACATAGGCTATTTTTTAATCCCGAAAACGGGTCCTGTGGGGTGGCCCACGGGAGCGAAGCCGCGGGCAACAGCTAGTATGTTATAAAGTTGAAAATGTCATGGCAAAGATAAATAAGAATGAGCCGAGCGGCGCACGACACAGTGATCTTATATTGACCGTATGTCAAGGTAGTTAAGGTTTATATTAAATTGTTGTCTTCAATTGCTCTCCGCCGCACCTCCAGCGGTGTGCGCAGGGCCTTAGAAGTATCGAAGGCAAAGGTCTTTTCTCATGCCTGCTGAGAAGTGGACCGTTGATGACCATGCCTTGTTAGTATTTTAGTAATTAGGTACACCAATATTCATAAAAATAAACCATTACACGTGGTGAGTAGGAATTCAGGGGTGAATGGGAACGAAACTTTGATTAGGATTTTAATTGTGCTACCAATTTATTGGTTTCAAATAAAGCATCGTTTTTTTTATAATAATTATTTAATCTAGGGGTCTTAAAGTCAAGAGTGAATAGGTTACTTCTAGGCAAGCGTGATCCATCGTCGACCACATCATCGCTTACCATCAGGTGAGATGGTGGTCAAGCGCGAGCCTATATCAAATAAAAAAGAAATTAGAATACCTACTAAAATGCTGCAAACTATTTTTAAATAACGTAAAAATTCGAAGTTTTGTTCCTATTCACTCAAAATCAGATGAATAGTTTAGGCACTACGGAGGAACATACGTAAATACAAACATACATACATAGACTGCTAAAATCATTTCCCCTCATTTAACTTCGCCGTAGTTAGGTAAAAACTAAACGTAAAAGCAACTAAGTGGCGTCAAAAATTCTTAAACCTTTTTTCTCCGACAGCAAACCTCAGTGTCATAGAGATTTTAAATGAGGAGAGTTTACTCAGTGCACAATAAAACTTAACTTTTGTATTGACTGTACTTTACTTATCTTTCGCACACTATTTTTGTTAGTAATTTCTCTGTCCCCTAGTTGACAATTATGTGTATTTGTAACTTGTATTTTCTGCTAATAAATATTATATTATTATGTCCTTTATTTTTTAATTTTCTTATTATCTACATCTCTAATCTTGTCATTGTATACTCGTCTATGCTACTTTTATATGCAATTGTAATGGTTTATAAAAAGTGATATGAGGTGGAGGCCTGGTGACCTGCAACACAGGTTTTATTTACCTACCACAGGCACCAGCGATCCACAACCAAATTTGTAAACTACAATTTAACATATTTTTTGTTTTGTACTTGGTTTGTGGTGAGAAATAAACGATTTTATTAAAAAGTTTTTTTTTATATAAACAAAAAAACATTCAAAAAAACATTATTATTATTGGCCTTTATTTTTTACTTTTATTATTATTACTTTTAAATTCTTACTATCTAAATAAACTAAACAAATACGTGTACATCACATATTGCATAAACATAATAAATACTATATAATATAACTAAAATCCTAAATTAATAAATACATACATAACCAGTTTTAGCTGTTGTTGTCCAAAAAAACGAAGCCATCCCCAATGGCTAGAACTGTACTAGCCTTACAAAATATTCCAGTCAGACAAATTGCAACTTTTTGTAAGCCTATTCTAGTCCTCACCTAGGCAAAGGCCTCTCTATTGAGTGGAGGGAGGCCTTTAACCTCACAGAATTGGCAAAATCTAATTCGTCCCGCCATCTCCTTCATGATCTGCCCTGTCTGCCCGCTCATAATGAAGCAACTTACTTCATAATTTAAGTTCCTCATTTCTCAACTATCCACTATTCATCACACAATTTAAACTGCGCATCAGGGACCTAAGACCTATAGATGGTAAGTGAGCTAAAATAATTAAGTGTGCTGTACTTACAGCTAATAGGCTATGCGGCTTAGTACAACGCGGCTAATTGAAATAGACGTAAAATCGATTAGTGCAGTGAGGGCAGCGTGCAAGCAACGCCGCGCGCCGTGCCCGACGGATTATCTCGGATTATGTAGTATATGGGAAGGGGCCAGATGCTTTTTTTACAGAAAAACCGTTACCGAAATTGTCTGGATTCCGTTTATACAATTACTTAATGGTACTGGACAAGTGTGCAGCTCATAAGCGAAACTGTTCTAGACGCCATTCCGAAAGACGCCATTCAGGTATCCGCACACAAACATTTAAGGGCAGAGTGTCGGGCAAAAATAGGTTTGAACAAAATAAACTACCAAAAATGCATTGTCTTCACTGTAGAAAACATTGAAAGACCGCACCAAAACTGATGCATAAATAGAATCACTCGTCTTTTTCAATTCTGGAGCCGAAAGATGAACTTTAGAAAAGTCCGCACTGGAACTATACTTCATGAAAGATTTCTGCGACAGCTGTCAGTATCAATACAATAACAATAGCGCTTGACAGGCTAACAATAACATATACGTCAGTTTGACATATGTCGCAGAGATCAAGCTATCTTTTATGAAGTATAAGCATGTTTATAAGCTTTAAAGTGGGTAGCAAACAAGAAGCAATCGTATGAGACTGCGTTCCTCGAAAACCTTTTTGTATGTTTCGGGATCAAATTCAGCAATGTTCATTACTTCTTTCCTTCCAGTCACTGTCAAAACAATCACCAACAAGATAAATTAAGTTCTAAAAAGCAACCATATACTACATCCTAATGTAACTCTATCCCCCTGGTGCGTTGCGTCTCACCTTTCGCTTTTCAATCATACCCGCTGGCGGAGGTAATTCGGGTGCGGTCCTGCCCTGTCAGGCCGTGTCCCGTGTCCCTAACGCCGGTGTAAATACTAACGACCTTTAACGTGTCTGGGACTAATCGAAAGGTATTTTTGCGTATACTGTGTAGGTACTGAGGTATTTTTGCGTATACTGTTGTACCTAGTATTTTTGTAACGGGTTCGTTTTTTGACCTTTCAATGGGGTTTGGTCTGGTAGGTATTTTAGGTTAAAAAAGGTATGAATGAGGGTTTTATTTGGGTTTTAGTTGTTATTTTTAGTTATAGTTTAATTGGTACTGTTAGCAAGAACAGTGCACCCTGCCTCTGCCTTCATACATAAGTATATATTTTTTTTTTTTTACTATGTATAGGCCTGTGTTTGACCATAATCTCACCGTGGTCAGTGATGATGTGGCCGATGATGGTAAGCACACAAAGCCTAGAAGGGAACTGGCTCTCAAGTGCTGCTGTCGGAACACACCGGAAGGTGCTTGGCGACAGATTTTCAACTTGAGGGTGGTTTTGCCAGCCAGGCGGGTACTACAAAGTACCCTACCACCGTGCTATGGTTTCCTCACGATGTTTTCCTTCACCGAAAGCTCAAGCTCATTGTAGGATTCGAACCCGCGACCTTCGTCTCGGTATCCGATATGATTTGATATAGGTACAGCTTTTCGTCATTTCAAATAACAAAAGCTGTTAGAGATAATAATTTATAAAAGGTACATCAAAGTTTTTATTTGTAAATCATCTTCAATAAATTGATTTAAAAACCTGATGTGTTAATTGACTCTTGCTGCTGCCTACACCAACAATTTCATATCACCCTCGATGTACCTAAAGATAGACACTTTCAAAAAAATTACTTATCATTCCATTCAATTACATTTTGGAAAAATCATGATTATGTCCATCGATTATAACCCAATATGTCGCGTTAAGCCCAAATCTATCTCCTATCAAATTCCATTAACAGAAAATCACCGAAAACAACCTTAAAACAAAAGAACACCAAAACTTCGTAACCTAAAGCCTACAGAGGCATGTCCCCGGGCTGTGGTCCCGCGTGGTAACTAGAGAACCGTCCCATAGTCTCGAATTACGCTATCCATTTATTTGCCACACAACCATCGACTTTTTATTTGTTTTAACCCCTCATTTCAATCGATGATTCATTCGCGAGCTCTATTTTCAAACTAGGAATCGGAATTTGAAATAGTCGATTCCCATGCGAACGTGTTCGATTTGAATTGGCTGTATACAATATGATCATTGTTTTAAAAAGTTAAATATACTTTCTTTTGCAGCTTTATTTTTAATTTTGACTGCGTTCTGTTTTTGTTTTGAATAAAATGTGGTTTGATTTATTTTGTGGAGTTTCGTCGTGTGGATTTTGGTAGATTTATTATTTCGCTTTTGTGTGGTAATGCTGCATGCATTTTTTATTTTGGTGACACTGAAATTAAAATTTCGCGTACATTATTTAGGTATTTAAAAATATTGAATAATGCTTTGTTTAGCAGCAAGTTAAAAAAAAACAACATAATAATTTTTTACAATAAATGTCGACTTTGTTAAGCAAATCTTGAAAACTTCATGCAAAAACATGAGTTAAAATACAAAAGTTATATTGCCAATTTAAATGAATTAAATTAACCACTCTACGTAAAACGCAACATCGTAAAAAACCTATTCACTTTTTAATTACCAAAGCTATACAAAAAGTTTGTTGCAAGAAACTCGCAAAACAATTGCCGGCTAAAACTCCAGTCATTTGCCACTTCAAACTAACAATTAATTCCACTACACAGTAACATAAAAGCCAGGAAATATAAACACATCATTACGATTTTATTAATAACCCATTCGAAAGCATAAAGCAAATGCAACAAATTATAAATGGCTCGGTTATAAATGTGTACTTACTGTTTGTAAGACTGTGGAATTGTTTCAGTAAGACCACTTCGTACAATTAAACAAGAAGTCTTGGTTCGGCATTGTCAAAGACTGGTCTAGAAACATTAAAAAGTTTCGCAGATTGACATAGGAAAGGTACTGTACGGTACCCGAATTTTAGCAATCACATAATTATTTTCCTTCAAGCCCGTTGCCTCACCTTTATGTTAGTGTTCTACATCTGACTGCGAATATGTACAATCTGCACATCATATCTTATGGGAGTGTATTCTTTGGCAGAATGAACGCAATATTATGTTGAATAATGTACAGGCTGCATCAGAAGATGTTTACTATACGGATCTTGTGGAAGCCTGAACAAATTGCCGTGCGTTCAAGCGTTTTTGCTATACCTATTATTGGAAACAAATATAGCAGCTAACAAAGTTAGGACATATTAATGCTAATTTTTATCCGTGGTGCTAGGCAACTGGGCTTATCCCAGTTGTAAACGACCCTTTGTGCCTATTGGCCTTTTTTGTTCTGTCTTCTGCTTGCATTTTTTTAATTTTTCCTTCTCCTCCTTTATTCTTTTCTGATTAATTTCGTTGCGGGATCCAAGACAGTTAAATTCATTCGCCGGGACTTCGTCGAGCTTCATTGTCTCGGCGATTTTCTGGTGGTCGCCACTGATGATTCTGGCTTTCAGGAGTTGCAGTGGTTTGGAAATAGTGCGGTGGGATTATCCCATTAAAAAAAACACATAAGACACTAGAAATACTACTACGACTAGAAGAAGTCTATATTAGGTAAGGAAATTATCTACTGAAGAACCCGTCTTCCAAATAATTTGATTAAATTAATTATTTCCTTATAGTCGACTTTTATGTTGACTTAAAGTCTAAAGAGGATGGACTACTGCTCATTCTCTCCAGACATTTAAGCGTCATTATCAGCGTTATTAACAATTTCAAAAGCAAAATTCTGCTTATCAAATTGTTAATAACGCTACCTATTTACTGGTTTACTATTTGATTGATATCCAAGTACCCCCTGTAGCCAAGTTGACAATCTACAATCGATAACGCTATACTTCATAAAAGATAGCTTGATCTCTGCGACATATGTCAAACTGACGTATACGTTATTGTAAGCCTGTCAAGCACTATTGTTACTGTATTGATAATGACAGCTGTCGCAGAGATCAAGCTATATTTTATGAAGTAGAAACGAATCAGTGTATGGGAAAGACACATCTGAACGATCGTGAAGTCACGTGGTCAGACCATACAAATAGAAGGCGTTAACGATTGTAGAAAGAGATTATATACAAAACGTTTGTAATTTGGATGGAGGGGCAGAGATGGCTAAATCAATACACGTACCATATACAACCAACAAACCTGGCTTATAGAAAACTTCAAAGATGCGAACTGAAAGTAAGGCCAAACTTGTTTCTTTTGTAAAACTCGCGATCAACCATTGCGTGGGATTCTCAATGGGTCTTCTGTAAGTTTTATTTTCTTTTCCCCAACGGTGTTTGACTAACGACATCCGCTTGTAATTAAGCCTGCCCGCCCTACTTCGGCTCAGCGTGAAGATATGTTGGTAGATTTTAGGCTATCATTAGTCAAACAGCTACCGTGATAACGATATCAGATCAGTAATGTGAAAATGCATTTGAGTTGCATTTATTTTGCGTAGGAGTGGGCGAGGTCTCAGTGACAGCGATTTGGTTCTATATTTTCTTAGTTTTATTTTACAAGTATGGTTATATGTCACGTGGTTTGAAATCCTTACACTTTCTTGAATAACTCAGTACGGTAAAAACAGAAATTGTTTTATATTCAACCCCACCATGCATGCGACTATTCGAATTAACCGTATAGTTCGGAGCAGTTCATTTCGAGGCGCGACCAGTAAACACATCCGCTGGCTCAGCTGGTATGTTGTGTGTCAAAATGTTGTCGAGCAAAGTGGTTATTCTGGTTTTAAAAAGTTAGTTTAAAAAGCCCGGTATGAAATCCCTTGTTTTAACAGTTTTACTATTCTTCTAGAAACTCTATTACTTTACTTTTTGGCAGTAAAACACTGTTATTGCTGAATAATTCGGTTAGACTATGAGCTGACTTCGATATGGTTAGGAATAAAAAATGTTAACACAAATAATCAAAAAGCCCGACTGCTTAAGAAGCGAACTAAAAAGACGTAAACAAGAAGAAAATCATGTTGTGCAGTCGGAGCATACATATTCGCGAGCTGGCTGACTAAAACCAGCTGTATTCTCTTTTGCGTCGCGCTGTCGGATAAAAAGCAAGGCAAATGATGAATGTTTACCTTACTTGTCTGTAAAAAAAGGATATATATCGCTCTCTCACTACCGCCATGTCCTAGCAGGTTTGTAGCTATAGCGATTTATTCATCATTATTATACAGTTCCACTGAACATTGTCCTGTTTGTTTTTGGTAAATCGCTTCGTCTCCCTTACCCGCTTACTCTATTACCGCATATTTATAGCAGGTTGGTAGATATAGCGATTCATTCATCATAATTGTACAGTTCCACACAACACTGCCCCATTTTCACTGTCATTTCTGGTAAATCGCTTCCGCTATCTTCCCCGCCCTCACTATGACTGCATCCTTAAAACGGGTTGGCAGCTATAGCGATTTTCATCATTACTGTACAGTTCTACGGAGCATTGTCTCATTTTTATTCTCGATTTCATCAGCTCAGCGAATTGGGGTTAATGGGCATCTCCACGTTTTATATATATTTACTTATTGACGGCACTTCATTTAGGATTTAATGGTTATATTTTATGGGTAAGCAGATGTAAAGTTCATAGGTGAAACGATGAAATAATAACATATGAAATTGTTGGGTTTGGTAAGTAAACACATTATATCAAGTTACACACATTATAACATATCATAAAATCACGCCTATATACCACAACGGGTTAGGCAGAGCTATGGCAAGAAGAAATCAAAATCAAAATGTCTTTATTAAATTAGGCCAGTATGTGGAACTTTTGAACGTCAAAAATTTAAATTTAAAAGAAATAATAATTATTAGTAATTAATAATAGTAATTAATAATAATTCATTATATAGATCCGCGAGAGAACCAGGGTTACCGACATAGCCCGAAGAATTGCCAAACTTAAGTGGCAGTGGGCAGGGTACATTGCTCGCAGAATGGATGGCCGATGGGGCCGAAAAGTTCTGGAATGGCGACCACGAACCGGAAGACGATACGTTGGTAAGCCTCCAACTAGGTGGACTGATGACCTGGTTAAGGTTGCGGGAAGACGCTGGATGCGGACGCACGGGATCGGTCAATGTGGCGACGCCTGGGGGAGGCCTATGTCCAGCAGTGGACGTCTTTTGGCTGAAATGATGATGAATAATTGATTCTACCGTCTATTCGGAAAAGTAGTTGTTAAGGAGAAGAACGGACAAGAAACTTGGTAACTAACTAACTATAGTAAGTTATATAAAAATACTTATAAATAACCGGCCAAGTGCGTGTCGGGCCACGCGCAGTAATAGGGTTCCGAAGGTGCATATTAATGCGGACTAAAAAGAGGTTTTTGTTGTTGTTACATGAACATTAGAACGGTTTCAGCGGCTCACAAAGTCTTAAAACGGGCCCACATAGGATGATGTTTTTTTTTAATCTATATTCTCGCGTTTGACAACTATCTCGCCTGATGGTAAGCGATGATGTGGTCTACGGTGAAGCACGCTTGCCTAGATGTAATCTATTCACTCTTGACTTAATCTAAATAAGGACTAACTGGTAACTGAAGAAGGAGTTATAAAATCCAACTTCGCAACTGAAGTTAGACAAATATTATCTATTTGAGTATCCTTTCGCAATTCGCACCCGCGGTGGTACCGCGGGTGCGAATTGCGAAAGGAGACAATACGAGCGCGCGTTAGAGCACGGGGAATGGTATAGTTCGTTCCTGGATCCGTGCGTGCACGCTCCTTGTTTATTTCTCTTTCGGAATTAGAAAAAATCGTATGACTTCACCTCTAATCTCCTCTAATACCGCAGATTGAGAGAGGTGAATCCTCTAATCTGCGGTATTCACTATTTCGTTATGCAAAGTTTTACGCTATTCAATTAGTGATGAAGTCGGGTCGAATATTGATTTTATAGAAGGATATCGACAAAAGAAAATTAGTTATTTGCTTGGAAATCGAATCTTATTTGACTTTACTTTTACGTTTTAATTACAAAACGTCTACGAAATACTTCTGCACTAACACAAAATAGAGTCCACCGCGCGCATGCGCCGTATGGACTACGGACTGCTTCTGCCAACGACTCCGGCCACTCCAATGCGTTATTCGAGCTCAAACATTATTAATTTAGAAATGATTATTATTAAGGATGTTATGATTTTATTTTTGTATATTTTTACATGGTATAAATTTACTATCTGTTTTACACAACTAACAACGTTATTTAAGTAATTTTTCAATGGCATTTGTACAAAAAATGTACTGTGCCAAGTACATTTTATAAGTTGGTCGACTATTACTCGTAAACTTGAAAAGCCTGTTATGATTTCATTTTTGTATACTTTTACATGGTTTGTAAGCATTATATTTACTCTGTTTTACACAGCTATCAACTTTATTTAAGTAATTTTTCAATGGCATTTGTACAAAATTTTTACTGTTTCAAGTACATTTTATAAGTTGGTCGACTATTACTCGTAAACTTGTAAAACCTTGTTATCTGTGATAATTTTCCTTTTAATTTCGTTATATTTACAACTGCCGTGAATTTTTTCACGTAGCCAAGAGCAACCATTTCGCTGGCAGGGGGGGGGGACACTTGACTCTAACATAAATTTGCAACTTAAAGCTTAATTTTACGCAAAAGAATCTCTGAATCGAAAAATGGTTCTAACAAACCCCTAATATTTTTGAATGGCCTATCCAACGATACCCCACACCATGGGATAGATGAGAAAAAAAAAATACATCCCCACTTTACGTCTATGGGAGGTACCCGAAAAAAAATTATTTTTCATGATTTTATGTTACCACTTTGTCGGAATTATTAATATGTATGTCGCATCAAGGCTGGCCGATAGATGTAAACCATCGGGAAGTCAGGATGTATTCCCTTAGGTTAAGACATCGTGTATGGGCAGGTCGTTGGGTACAATCGTGAAAATGAAATCACACAAATTATTCGATACACTGAGTATATTCAAATAGACACAAGTTACATTCTTGCTTACTAATATTACGGATCGACACTGATTCTACGACGTGTTAGCTCTACGGCTGTCAGTACTCAACTGCCAGTACATTTTAGCTCAACCGCAATATTCTATTATCCCCACCACGCCAGTGGTTAGAGAAAGCGCGCCAAAGCGTATTCGTTCTTGCTTTGCCGCCAGATGGCGTGCTTGCGATTTGTTTTGACGTCCGTACTATTGACTAAACCCGACACGGCCATCCTGCGAGACAGGCGTCCTCGTCTGTTCCTCATTGTCAGGTTTTAACAGTGTATCGAATCATGTGGAAATCCTCAATGGATGTCCTCAGCCCTTGGGGGAAACTGAGGGGTCTGTCAGACTCCTACTGACTAAAACCACATGGTGTTCTCTAGGCCGTAATTACTCTTGAGAGGCGAGCGTGGAACACACACGTCGCCTTCTCGGGCCTCTCTCAGGTGACAGATCCCCAAATCTATCACCCGCAGGCTTCATCATCTTGTCCTCGCTCCATGCCACCTCATGTCGTGTTGCGCCACACGTCCTCTTAGTCTACTCCGACCCGCCAGTCGCCCATCATACAAGGGATGTTTTTCTGAAACACAAAATTTCCAAACAGTATTCACTCGTCCAATCCTGACGCATACTCTAGTTAGGTAGGAAACACTTTGAATCAATCAAACATGATCATTAAAATGTCTCGCTTCACCTTTGCAAGGAAAGAGTAATTCTATTTCCAATTTAAAGAAAATAGTAACTCAATCATCGATTTAGTACCAAAAAGCACCCAATCATAGTGATTACAAAGTCCAAGTACCACTGATAGTCATTAATCTCAAATTAAATCCAGCAAAAGAAACCACCAGGTATCTTATTCACGATATTTAGCTATCTCATAGCTCTCTTAGCCATCACAATTGCTCTACTCTAACATCTCCACGATGTCGAGTCAACTCAACTCTCTGAACTCAGAAACTGTTCACACAGAGATTTAGTCTGTCCTATGTTACGTCAATTCATTATCTACTAACCCAATTGGTACTTGAGCTTCGTGTGTCTTACTAACACGATCTACGCAAAGTAATCAAAATTAGAAAACTATCATTATTAAAATTTTCGTAATGAAGGCTTGACGATTCGAACGTCATCAACATTAACATGGTGACCTCACCAAACGCATGACTGCGAGTTTACTTTCTTGTAACCTCATGACTCAATAGGAACTTTCTGTAAGGTTCTTAACACAAACATGAATTTTCACACCAGACATAGTGTCACACAGACTTATAGGTGCCATACAGGCCTACCGTTGCCATAAAGACCTCCAGTTGCCATACAGGCCTACCGTTGCCATACAGGCCTACCGTTGCCATAAAGGCCTACCGTTGCCACACAACGCTCGGCTACTCCTGACCAAACTAAATTATTGGGTTCGTGAAAATAGGGAAATTTTAGAACTACTCTTTAACTAAATCATTACCCTGGGCCATGTACCGCTAGTCGTTCCAAACAAACTTTAAAATTCAACTGCAGCAGAAACTGCCAAGCTTACAGAAACCTTCGAGTAAAACCTCTAACGCCACGGCTCTCTAGCCGACCAGCAATTGTATTGCTCTCACAACGGTCTCTAGACTCTGACCTCCTGGATTCTGGTATCCACTGGTATGGTCAAACATAATACGTTCGATAGACTGAATTACTCGACACCTTAAGCTTGCTCATCATCAAAATCCTTTTGACATCAACATCGACTGGTACATAACCCGCTGGTATCTTCCCTGACCTACCATGTGCATACTTGTAGGTTCTAAGCGTACCTATTTATAGCTTTCGGTGTATAATGATCACCATCCTGTCATAATCACCTATCGCGGATTTAATACAGGGCCTATTTAGTTTTCGTACTAGTGATTCCCACACAACACTATTCATTAGAAAAAAAGTGTCCTACGATCAACAAGTTCAACAACTAAAAGTAATAGTAACAATGCTGTTACAGTTTGTTATAATTCAAAGGCAATGCATACTCAACTCATGAAACCTCTTCAAAAACCCATCGCCACATGTTACGCATGAGGTGCGGTCCAGAATTTGTCTCATAAGCAGACATGTTAATCAGATTTGGTTTCAATACCACTGTCATCAACTATGATGTCCAATTCTCAAGGAACTTGGTGATCGGGGACCCTTCTCACAAGATTCGCGCCTTTTACTTAAAGATTTTGGAACATACTGACTGTTAATATGTGGGAAACAATTAAGCCTGATAATGTCCAAGGAAGCCGTGTGAAGGAGCTTCACGAATTAACTCTGATCAAAATCTTTAAAATCAAATACCAACAGTAACTATTTACTATCGCTCACCAACTCAGTTTTTATGTAAGGAAAACGATTGCTAGATCTACTGCTATCATAATATTACTTTGAAAGTAAGCAAGTGAATTCAGATCTGAAGACGGTGGTTGTAAATTCGTTACGCAACAAGATCCTTTCTGAGTACAGGTAAATGACCAGTACCGTTACTAACTCGATACAATTTCGATGCCACTAAGACATTACTAACTCGCTTTGCCACTGAAAACGACTAGTTGTTCAGTCATTTTGGATATCTCAATTCCATCATATGGGATATCTCATCCTAAGGTTCGTACTAAACCTAATATTGAAACTAGGAAAGTACTAACTAGCCAATAGGAAACTCATTAGCTACTTGCTTTTTACTAAGTGTGTCTTAATTACCTAGTGATAGTGCTAGATATAACCACGACCAACTCAGTAGTCAAACATGAACACTTAAAACTCGAACTAGCATCTCTTCACTAGAGAACCTTCGACCTCTATCGAAATAACATGGAAGCGACTCACCGAGTATTCCATTCCAAATTTGCGCGCGTTCCCGACCTCACAGCTGTGGTCATAGCGTTCGACTACCACCTGCGAACTGCTAGGCTGCCATCGGTCTTAACCTCTCAGACGTTGACACGTCAAGCTTCGCGCTCAGCATCTGAATCGCTAGCCTGCAGCAGAGGCTTCAGGCTGCGACACAATATGGTATCTGAAACATGAAAAACATTACGAGAGTATATGTTCACACAGTTATCTTAGCTTTACTCAGCTTTGATGGAAATTAACCGATGCACCGGTGTAGTAACCTAAACTAATCAATCTGCCCAGCCTTTTCCTAACTATATTGGGGTCAGCTTCCAGTCCTACCGGACTCAGCCGAGTACCAGTGCTTTACATGGAGTGACTGCCTATCTGACCTCCACAACCCAGTAACTGGGTAAAATGGTACCCCTTGGCAAGACTGGTGTCAGACCTCAGGCTTCTGACTACCCGTAACGACTGTCAAAGATCTTCAAATGACAGCCGGGACCAACGGCTTAATGTGCTCTCCGAGGCACGGAGGAAACCCGGTATGTTGAAATGGTCACCCATCCACGGACCGACCTGTCAAGCGTTGCTTAACCTTGATGATCGACCAGTGTGGCTGTTTATATTTAGCCACGGCTTCTAGTAGTAGTAGTTACAAAAACCGGCATGGCCAAATAGGTTATTATGGACACCGAATGTGAGTGCAGAGTTCCTGTCCAAAACATGAACCACACATAACAGTTTCCCAAGTGCCCAGGTCGCTGTCGCCAGTCGATGGGCTTTAGAGAATGCAATGAATGTCATAGCGTTTTAAGTCGCAATTGACGAGGCCTGGTAGAGTTTACCACTTTTAAGATAGTTTGGCCCTACGACCACAAAAGAAGAATACTATGCTTCTTCTCAAACTTTGCTAACTCTCACTACATAGAACTATCACACTACAAAACTAATCAAAATATTTCATTTGGAATTATAATATTTTCCAGACTGAAGTGTAAGGTAGGTACGTTATTTTCCAGACTAAAGTGTAAGGCAGGCACCATATCGTTCTAAGGCCGCCGGCGTCGTAACCATAGTCTGCCAAGGCTAGTCAAGGGTCACTGCCAGTGTTAGCAGAACAATAACTCTTCAATAACACCAAAACTTGACCAGCGATAACTAACATGAGAGTATGGACCGAACACGGGCCACCCCGACAATCCACTGGCCGCCATACCGTACACAAAACCAGAATTTTGAATAACGAACACTTTGCAATAGTCATAACAAAATGAAAACGACTCACCAGATTCGCATAAAGATCCGTGTGTATGGAATTCTCCACAAGTCCACACGCTCCTCCTTGACCTGTCCAGCTCCTCGGTTGTAGCTAGCTTCCTTGCTGCTCCACTCCGTTATTGATTATTCAAGACTGAGGGTAGTCGCAACTGACACCGCGATTTTTTTTTGCAAGAATGTAACCGCCATTTTCACTAGCATTGTTTTTACGTGTGATCTCATTAGCACGACCGAATCCCAATTCTGATGTCGCATCAAGGCTGGCCGATAGATGTAAACCATCGGGAAGTCAGGATGTATTCCCTTAGGTTAAGACATCGTGTATGGGCAGGTCGTTGGGTACAATCGTGAAAATGAAATCACACAAATTATTCGATACACTGAGTATATTCAAATAGACACAAGTTACATTCTTGCTTACTAATATTACGGATCGACACTGATTCTACGACGTGTTAGCTCTACGGCTGTCAGTACTCAACTGCCAGTACATTTTAGCTCAACCGCAATATTCTATTATCCCCACCACGCCAGTGGTTAGAGAAAGCGCGCCAAAGCGTAGTCGTTCTTGCTTTGCCGCCAGATGGCGTGCTTGCGATTTGTTTTGACGTCCGTACTATTGACTAAACCCGACATGTATATACATGCCAAATTATAGCTTTCTAGTACTTATATTCTCTGAGCTAAGCTGCGGACGGACAGACGGACAGAGCGAAACTATAAGGGTTCCTTGTTGACTTCGGAACCCTAAAAAAAGTGTTTTACAAGTATTTGGTTACGTCATTATTGTTGAATAAATACATATATATGATAACGATGTAAAAAGACGTGCACGTAAAAGCGTCTAGAGTAAAACAAACAATAAAAATGCAATAAATAGGTAATTAAAAACAGGCAATGATCCAACACATGTGCCACCAATCATTCTGCACTCAATAATACACTCAAATTACACCAATTATGTTTAAGTCCCATGTAATCCGGGGCGAGGATATTTTAATCATCCGGGTACAAGTCTGAGGTGCTACTGAGAAATTCTAGATGGAAAACGCATTAACACTTTGCCCGACCCAGGCATCGAACCCAGGACTTCATGCTTAGCAGTAGCGTTTCCGACCAGTAGACCAACGAGACAGTTTAATAAAAAACATTTTTAACAAAAACATTATCCCAAGTTCCAAAAAAAAAACACTACAAAGCGAAAAATAACTTTCTTTGGTACCTATTGATTTTTTCCATTTTTCGACACCGACTTCTGAAAACATAATTTTCAGAAGTCGGTTTATTTTTTTTTGTTAAAAAGATTTTTATGTTTCTCTTTTTAAGTACACATTTCCTCACATTTCAATAAAAAATATTTATAGCCAAAGAACATCTCATGACGATTCTAATAAGCCCAAACACGAGTAGGATACTTTGTTTTATTTCGGCGTTCCAGTGTCTACCTTCCGGCTTCATCTGATCAGTTCGATGGTGCCATTTTCATTAGTACGATTAATTTATAAGTATTTGCTTCATCATAGTAAGGGGAATGAGCTGTGTTCGACGAGTGATGGGACCGCTTGTTAGTACTTGTACTTGTACGTACTTTCCCCTCAACTGTTCGAAATATCTTATACCCTTGACATCTACTTAATGGCCATCTGTGGTCTTCTCATCAGTTTCACTTCACCAAATGATAATTTCTGAGTGCAAATGATTGCATCCCATTATCAGATTGTGACTTAGTGACAATGGGACCTCCTCGGGAGTATACCCTTTCAAACACAAAAATATTTTTTTTAATCGGTCTACAATTAACGGAGAAATCGGTGAACAAACATAAAAAAATACATAAAGTCGAACATAGAACCTCCTCCTTTTTGGGAAGTCGGTTAAAAATTACCATGAATAAAATTACAGGTCAATGACCAACGTAATTCACGAGTAGTTACAGGTACCTGTACATTGACAATATTAATAATCATACACAAGTTCAACAGACTTCATGTATGATAAATCAGTATTCTGATCACCACAACACAAATCACAAGCTAACTACAAGTACTAACAAGCGGTCCCATCACTCGTCGAACACAGCTCATTCCCCTCACTAGCAACCTACAAATAAACCTGATACTAGCATACATTTCCCTCTAACCAGCTTCAACCAATACCGTACATCACTACTTGCTTGCTAAACTATTACATAAATACTATAAACACCGTTAATATATCGAATATCGATACTTATTTATATTCGAAACGCAATCCCTATGCGCGCGGACGTATGCAGTAGTCGATTTTTCAGTGTTTGCCCCCGCGGCAAGCGTCGATAAATTGCTGACTACATAATGTTTAGACATCGCTAATAAATTCAGAATGTGAGACGGCTAGCGTTAGGTCCGCTACCTTGTGTACAGGTGCGTGGGGAAGTGTATTGGTCGTTATTCATTGATTTGTGGAGTATAAATCTGGAGTTGTGAATGTGGATGGTGCGGCTACGCTATGCTACAATTTCTTTAAGGAAAGTAAATAAAGTGTACTTAATTGTGCCCATTATTGGTGTTTCCGTATGTTGGTATGATTATGGAAGTTTTTTTTTTTTTTTTGTGGTTCACAAAACAGTCAATTGGTTTGTTGAACCAACTTTTTTTTTGTAATAAATGGAAAGATCATATATAAGTTTTAATACAAAACTATTTTTAGTTTTTTTTTTTTCATTGTAATTACAAAGTAAAATCCAATCGAAAATATTTTTTTGAATGCAGTACCGAAAACACCCCGACAGTTTTCCGAACAAAGCCGAGCCCGTGTGACGTCACAACGTTCATTTCTACTCATTGTGGCACATAGCTTATACAGTGTTTTGACTTATAACCAATTCCATCTTGTTATTATCGTCAATATATTGATGAATATCGAATACATTGATCATAAATATCGAACCTTAAAAGTTATCGTGCTTGCTTCACATCATTATGTACGAATATTACAAATAACTCCCCATTATTATGTGATTCGCGCAATACCCAACCTAGCAAACTGTACTAAAGTTTTGAGAAATGTTCTATGTCTAACTAGATTCCAATTAGAATATGTTAATTATGTTGTTATCTTGTTCAAATTTAGTATTAGATTCTGATTAAACTCTTAATTTGATCATTAAAGATTGAGAAAAGTAAATTTTTAAGGGAACTTTCGAGCAAAGTTGACATTTTAGTATAATTACGTAACTTGAAAACATGATTTTTTGTTTATGGAGATATATTCATTATTTTAATTTTAAATGACGGATATAGGCGTAAAACTAATATTTCTGTTTGAATTGTGAAAATCGGTCGACGCATTTAAGAGATATTTGAAAATGTACCGAATTAATATTACGTTTTTGTTCTACAAAGTTTTTTAGTGTTTGTAATTATATTATATAGATATTTGTGTTTAATATTATAAAGGGATATGCAAATAATAAAAAATACCGAAAATTTTAAGGATGTTATGCAAAAAATAAATAAAAATAAAGGCTCCACAGATTTCGGGTTGTATGAAGTTTTTTGATATCTAAAGTCGAAGTTGCGCGCCAATCGTGTTTGTTAGCTTTTTATTTTACACGAATATCACCTACCCATATGTAACAACAATTACATTATGACAATTATGTTTCTAAATGTAATGTGTACAATGAACAACAATGACAAACACCGGTCGCGGTCCACTATCGCGTAATATTCATTACGACTACTTTACTTAAGCTCAATTTTTCCAAATCGTCCATCAGATGGATATCTTTTCGAAATTTGCCTTTATGAATCCTTTATCACACATGTCTAAATAAAATTTGCTGTTATAAATAATATTTTTGCACTAATTTTCGGATATTTTTAGTAAATTTACGTGACACTGTACTATGGTGAAATTCCTTGAACGTTATGACGTCACCAACATGGCGACCAATTATGGCCCGTTCGTAGACAGGTGGTTCTTTTTAAAATTTTGTCGATTTTCAATTGCTTATAATAAATTGAAAAAAAATATTTAAGAGATTTTTGCAACGACAATATAATTTATGATATGTAAAGTTTCAAAATAAATTTTAAAAATCGTATTTTTTTTTAAATTCAACAACCCAATTACATTGATACAATAATAACTTAAAGGAGACCCTAAACTGCATGCCTTAAAATAGTGAACACAGCATGCGTATTTAATGAATTTACAATTTTACTTTCAATTTACAAACTAAATAAAATAAACCAAGCCTAATTATCATGAACTCATTTGACTACTTATTTATTGAATTGCAGTTGTTTACTTAGGGAGCAAAACTTTTGAAAATACAGGGTGTCCCAGAAATCGACGTCAAGCCGTAAATGGGTGATAGACCAAGTTATAACAGTTCTCAGAAAAATACGAAAAAAAATCTATCTCATGTTTTAAAAAAATTATGTTCACTTTAAAAATTTACTAAAAAAATGTAATGGTTCTTTAACTCCAATTGCTACAAATCCCATAATTTATCAAATTTTTTTATTATTATGTAATCTTGAATAATGCTTGTGTAGATTCTTGCCTAAAATTTAAAGCCAACTCCTCCTACTTAGAAGAAAATTAAACTTTTTCAAAACCAAATTATTCAAATTTACTGTTTCGCCCAACTTTAACTGACTGTACTGAAAAAAAAATGTACTACGCTAGTTTGGCAAGTAACATGAAAAATTGGCGCATTTAATAAGGATTCAAAAATGGTGTAACACTTGCTAGATTACGTTTTCAATAATTGGTCAATTTTTTTTTTGTAAATAGTATCGGTTTTTACCCAAAATGTCCATACTTCCTTAAAATGACTTTAGCTTACCTAAAGCTTTGCTAAAGTCCGCTAGTTCGATAGAGACGGAGAGAGTCATTTTACGAAGTGTGAGCGAGATAAGAAATCGAAATTTTACGTAATTTAAGAGCAAAGTTATGATAGTGACTCAACCTTTTTACTTTAAGTCAGGACCAGTTTTCTCATCTTAGAAAAAAAAAACAAATTATCAGATTTAATTTGTTTTTATTACAATAAATGTTCAAACTGCCTTCCTTCGACGGCAATGCAAGCACGACATCTTCTTAAAAAAGATCTGGTTATTTTCCGGGCAAATCTTCCCCTATTTACAAAGACAACAGCTTCCGTTATTCTTTCCCGCAGCTCGGCTAAATTCTCTATTGTTTTTGAGTACACTTTCTCTTTTACCGCTCCCCAGTAAAAAAAATCTAGGGGATTTAAATCAGGCGAACGGGGTGGCCACAAGATTGTCCCACTGCGCCCTATCCACCTGAGCGGGTATTCTTCATCAAGATGTAGACTGTAGACTATTTACAAAAAAAAAACTTGACCAATTATTGAAAACGTAATCTAGCAAGTGTTACACCATTTTTGAATCCTTATTAAATGCGCCAATTTTTCATGTTACTTGCCAAACTAGCGTAGTACATTTTTTTTTCAGTACAGTCAGTTAAAGTTGGGCGAAATAGTAAATTTGAATAATTTGGTTTTGAAAAAGTTTAATTTTCTTCCAAGTAGGAGGAGTTGGCTTTGAATTTTAGGCAAAAATCTACACAAGCATTATTCAAGATTACATAATAATAAAAAAATTAGATAAATTATGGGATTTGTAGCAATTGGAGTTAAAGAACCATTACAGGGATTAATTTTTTTAGTAAATTTTTAAAGTGACCATAATTTTTTAAAAACATGAGATAGATTTTTTTTCGTATTTTTCTGAGAACTGTTATAACTTGGTCTATCACCCATTTACGGCTTGACGTCGATTTCTGGGACACCCTGTATATTGAAGTATGAAGTCGGTAATGATCAAATGGGTTTCGGCGGGTCACGTCAACCGCATGCACAGTGACTCCAGGACAAAAATCTCCAAACAATGGATGGCAGAGGCGCCGCCAAGGTCGGGTCAGAAAAAGATGGCGGGTTGACTTGAGTGAATGAAAGCGTCGCGGTTGCAACTGGAAAAAGGAAGTGGTATTGAAATAGGTTATTGTATTTTAAGATAAACTCTCTACTCTCTCTCTCTCTCTCTCCCCGTGCTCCTACGTACGAACTACGTAGAACCTTTCTCGGTGACAACTCGGCCATTCCCCGGCTGTGTAAACTCTTAGATAGCTGTAGCGATCTTGCAGATGTGCATGCGGACTCATTTACCAAATTCCGCAAATTAACACACGATAATATGTAGTGTGATGTACTAATTTGAATTCTTAGTTTTTATTTTTAAGTCATGATATCTACGGTATCACTCAAAACCATTTTTTTTTCTCTTTTTTTTAGGGACTTGTAACCAACAACAGGTTATGTCAGCCTATTATTATTTTTTTATTCCTATTATTTAATTAAGTTATTTATCTAAATGTTTGTACAACAACTCAGCATTGATGCTTATCTATTAAAAATTGTGACACTCGACTGTAGTATTCATCATCATCATCATCATCATATCAGCCGAAAGACTTCCACTGCTGGACATAGGCCTCCCCCAAGCGTCGCCACATTGACCGGTCCCGTGCGTCTCGCAACCAGCGGATCCCCGCAACCTTCACCAGGTCATCGGTCCACCTAGTGGGAGGCCTTCCAACGCAACGTCTTCCGGTTCGCGGTCGCCACTCCAGAACCTTTCTGCCCCATCGGCCATCCGTTCTGCGAGCAATGTGCCCTGCCCACTGCCACTTGAGTTTGGCACTGTAGTATTAAGTGTATAAATTGTAATATTAAAGTGTTAACAATTGTTGGTGAGCCTAATAAATACATAAATAAATATTACATGATCAATCCCTTACATTTTGGCATTTCGAGCATTGTCATCTCTGATACGATGACACTTTGTCTGGATCTAAAGCCTCTGGATGGGTACCGCCACGGCTGGTTCAAGGTGATGCTAGAAAAAAGTTCCTCAAAGGACTTTGTGTGTTAAACGTTAAAAAATCTTTGGAAAGAAAACGACCTCATTTCATTTCACAACTCAGTGTAACGGCCGGAAAATTTAAGATCTCTTAATTAACCAGACCACACCATTACCTTTCTATACGCAACTGTACACTCAGGCATGTAGCAAAAGTGATAGCATCTAACTATTCGTTGATTATTTCATATCACTTTATTACTAAACACGTTTATAAATAGCGGGCGGAGCCGGGTGTATCCGTTATATTGATGCGACCGCTTCATTAGAATAACATTATCTTGCATATTTTAATATAAAATGTTATACGTTTTCTATGTAACTGTATTTTTATTATAGATGTGCATTATTTCTTGGCTTTCCAAATATAAATGAGTTAGTGACCGATGCCTTCCGGGTTTGAATGGAAACTATAAACCTTTGAAAAATATGAGTTTTCTATGAATAATTGGTTTGCAATTATCGAGACCCATTTATCTATCTGCTACCGTGGAAAGTTTTGAAGTCACGTTATGTAAGTAAATTTAAATGTTATAAATACAGTATCTTTTGCATACTCGATACTTATTACCTTATTTTTTTTTCTTTGACAATATAAATACCTGTGAAACTGGTAGTTGAGGGCCTTTTGCAGCTACTTAACTTTCATCTAAAGATGTACTTTAGTGACCATTATTAGAAAGACGATACAAAAAAAAACAAAGTGTCTTTGTTAGGTATCAATTTTTTGCGTTATGGACACCGACTTCCAAAAATAAAGTTATTTTTCACTTTGTAGTTTTTTATTTGGAAGTCGGTAGTATTTTTTTTGCAAAAAAGTTTTTTTATTTTTCACTTTTTAGTTGTACCTACCTAATAGGCAAGTTGTTTAGTAAGGTAACTATAACGCCAGAATAGATTACCCGAATATCATGAAACTTGAACATAACCGGTGAAATGACAGATCTGCGTACCCCTTAAGAGCGTACTGGCGTGATGTTATGTTATGAAATGGTATAAATAATGAACAGACATGCTATTGTAGCAATCCCGAGAGGTTCGCCGTTATTTATTGAAGAGTTCAGTCCGAAGTATCTTCGAAGTCCTTAATCAGATCTTCACTAAATTAAAATAGGACCAATTTGGGAGCCTGCACTTTCAAACAAAAAAAGAATTTTCAAAATCGGTCCTCAAATGACGGAGATATCGCTGAATATAAATTAAAAAAAAAAAACCTACATGAAGTCGAACATAGAACCTCCTCCTTTTTGGTAATTGTAAAGTCGGTTAATAATTAGTAAGTTGGTTAAAAATAAGATTCCTTTTGGTGTGAGAACACGAAGGAGTTATATCTTTCTTCTCTTTCACGTCCTTGAAATTTCATTCACAACTGTCTTCCGATTGTATCCATTCGCCGCATAAGAAGTTTTAACCACTTCAAAAATATCGATCCTAAAATGTGAGGTCATCAAAATCCTTCTACCCCAGCTCATCATTAAACATCTAAGAGCCAAAGCACTAATACCCCATAAGAACTGCCCTAAGCCTTAGTACACACTGTTTATCAATCAGTGTATCGGCGGGGGCGCACTCAATAACAAAGGATTACAGCGTCAGAACAGGACGGATAGCCAGCGCTTAGGAGTGTTTAATAACACTTATAGGTTTTAAAATATCAATTGATTGAACTGTTGTGTACTGGGGTTTATAGCTGATTGATTGGCGGATTTGGGGCAATTTTGGCTGGTAAGGGTGAAACTATTTTTTAACACTTTATTTTCGTTTATAGATAGCTTTATTATAGTTTACGCTTACGCTATTTTGCATGTGGATTTTGCTTTCCGATTTCCACAAGTGTCAGGAAAACAATTGAATGCTGGAATTATTTCGGTCAGAGGATCAAAAAAAAGTTTATTGTTTCTCACACAATTGTTCTAAAGCACAAAAATGAGGCAGCACCGGTAAGTTATAATGATACTTGTAATGGGGTTACCTCGCAAATTCCCGTGGGTTACGATTTACAATGTTGAGACATAATTAAAAAGAAAAAATCAGTGGTTAAGAGTCACTAATATTTACCTACCTTTAGTTTTTGGAAAGTAATTATAGACGCAACACAAATTAAAATCAAGCCAAGTGATGCATTGATTATTTTAACCGCGCATTTGATAATTTATCACACTAATTTTGCGATAATTTTCGGTTCAGAAATTGGTGGTTAGTTGCATAACTACGAACCTACTATTTACCAATCCCATTATTTCTTAATCCAGTTCAAACATCACAATGTTTTATCGGTAAGCAGTCATTACAATAAACCATTAAGAATCAACCTTCGCTTCACGCACCATTACACGAACAAATAAACAGTTATTAAATGATATCATAATGTACTCTGTTTTCTATATTACAACATAAGGAATGTTGTTCAAGCAAATATGAATTTTCCAGTTTTTATTTGTGAACCTGAGAGGAAGGTTGTCAATTCTACAGGCAGCAGCAGTAGCATTTGAAGTTATTGTTGTCGTTACATTGCATTTTTTTACAAGCTTTTAAGTAACTTGCAATGTATGTATGTATGTGTGTTCGGGTCAAAACTTGCAACTGAATTTTAAAGCAGTTATCCTCCAACGGTTAAGATGAAATTTTGCATACACGTTTAGTTTGGATGACATTGCATCGTTAGATAAGTGACGTCATTCTAAATCCAATATGGCGGACGGCCCAAGATGGTGGACTAGTTATTTTTTGTGCACTGCCATGATATCAAATGAAAGGGTTTGCTGAGAAGAATACGAAAAAAGCTGGTTATAAAAAAAATAATTAATAAATTATTAAACATCACGTATTAAACATACGTGACTGTAATTGTAACATTATTATTATGACGTACCTTTTTGACAGCTTAAAAACACATTTTTTTTCTCTTTTTGTGTGTTTTTAAGCCATCAGTTGCTGTTCTTCCGCTTCTTCATATTGGAAAAAAATTACGAAATTAGCATTGCTTGCCATCCTAGAAATCTTATACTTATTGTTAGCTTGCCATCTTACTAAAATTATAAATGTGTAAGTTTCGATGGATGTGTGTGTGGCTTTATGATTATTACTCAATCACGCCAGAACGGCCGAACGGAACTGGATGAAATACGGCATAGAGATAGATTATAGTCTGGAATAGCATAAAGGCTACCTGCTATCCTGATATAATGTTCCCTTGAGGTGATAAAACACTATTCACGCGGGCGATGCTGCTGGCAGACGCTTGTTAGTAATACTACTTCTTCTTCGTCGTTTCGATGTTGTCACAATTATATAAGTTTTAACAATAACTCAGCCACGTCAACAGCGTTTTCATAGGCCTCACAAATGTGCTTCAGAGTGTAGGTGTTGTTGCACAGAGAGCACGACCTATCGTCGAACAATGCCTCACCTCCAAGGTGAGGCATTGTTTGGGCCGCAGCTTCACAATCGAACTGCGGGTCATTGGAGTACCCCCATCTATTTTTATCCCAGGCATATGTTCTCTCGGGATAATTTCTTTCCCAATGTAGTTTTTTTTTTTTTTTTTTTGGGCTAGGCTGATTGATATATGTTTTCTCTGGATAATTTTCGAACTTCACGGGGTTGAGAAGCTAGTTCTCACAATAAATATAAGTTGATTCTAAAAAACATATTATTATTTCAATAACCAGAAGGCGATTCTTGAAACACTTACAAAACTGAACCATAAATTAAAACCAATATTTCCCAAAACCATACCTTCTAATTCCCATCAACAAATAAAAGTTAACAATTCAACTTTAATGACTGCCGAGATTAATATAAAAAAAAAATCATTTACACTTTTCATCCCGGTATAATGTTCCCTTGGGATAAAATAACACTTTCAAGGCGGGCGAAGCCGCTGGCAAAAGCTAGTAATTATCATAATGCTCAAATATCTAAAACCACACGAGAATCCTGTTGCACATATACAAATTCTCACAAGATTGTTATATATGTGTATGTCAACATTGTGTATGTGTGCGTGGGTTGCGTCCCTGCACTGCTCTTACCAGACAATAAACCAGTGTGCTTCTAGCTGTCAGTTGTTTCACTTGTTCCTACGCACCTACTTAACAGTGGCGACGAGTTTACCCAAAAAATAAGTATTCCTAGTTGAAAAATGGCACAGTCATTTTGTGGAATTTTAACAACTTTCGATCATAATGTTAATGATTGGAAGACTTACAAAGGTCGTATCACGCAGTGGTTCATCGCTAATAACATCGATGCGAAAAATGATGCGGCGGGAACCAGGAGGCGAGCCATACTACTCAGCGCGCTCAACGATGGAACCTACAAGTTGGCAGCAGACTTAGCCTTACCCAAAGACGTACAAGAGATTACTATCTGAAGACGAAATTCGTTAAGGGCCTACATACCCTTTAGTGCCATAAAACGGTAACTTTCTAAAGCATACTCCTTAGTAACGGCTAAGATAAAAGGTTTGAAAAAAAAAATATTTATTATTAATTCATGTACATAATTTTGAACACAAGGTTTTCTCGTGTAACTAATAGTTTTGCTTTAAAAAAATAGTTAACAACACGATATTTTTTCGCAAATTTTGGAAACTCCTCCAAAACGACTTGGATGTTTAAAAATATTTACACACAGAAAAATTGATGGCTGAAATTTCGTCATAACTAACATAGCATATGTAAATCAACTAATATTATACAAACAAAACTGTTCAAAAGGAGGTTCAATATTGAAATTTTGGCATAGAGCGGGCGCACGGCCAGTACTTCGTTAACATTGGGGCGTGTATAGCGCCTTAATTCACCCTCTACACTCATTGAGACATCGCATCCTCTATCCTTTTCTGTCAATATTAAGTAAACACGTAAAAGATTAAAATATTTCAATTCCATTACAGAATAGACATCACCATCAACATCCCACATTCCTTTTCACAAATTAATTCATAAATCGTCTCCAGAGAACACAAAACGAAGTAAAATGCGGGCCTATTATAAAGACGAACCTTTTCTACATTTATATACTTACTTAAGTACTTACTTATATAGGTACTATTAAGGTAGCTATTAATAACTGGGTGGTCTGACTAAATACGCAAGTCCATTTGTGAGAGAAAAAACTTGGCAATTGCGTGCTGGTTACGGATAGGGAGGGTTCCGTAGTTTCTCAGAAACTACTGGACACAAGCCTCTCCCAAGTGTTGCCTCATGCGACTCGAATAAACATTTTCTTATTCTTGTGCATCTAAAACTGCAAAGGCCGCTATCCCACTGGCGTTTTACGAGCGTTGGCGTTCCTCCAACGTCGACGCTGCGCAGACGCGACGTTGTCATCACGAGACTAGTGGCAAGTGTTAGCGCTGAGACTTCGCAATGTTAACGACGCGTCAACGCTGCGCAGACGTTGGAGAAACGCCAACGCTCGTAAAACGCCAGTAGTATAGCAGCTTAAATAAAAAGCTTTTTACAAAAAAATACTACCGACTTCCAAATTAAAAAACTACTAAGTGAAAAATAAATTTATTTTTGGAAGTCGTTGTCTTTCGTAGGTGCCATTTTTTTGCGTTATGGACAACAAAGTTATTTTTCACTTAGTTGTTTAAAGCTTAAAAGCTTTTTAGCTTAAAAGCTAAAAATTAAAAGCTTTTTTACAAAAAAATACTACATTTTTTTGTAAAAAAGCTTTTAATTTTTCACTTTTTAGTTGTACCTAATAGGCAAGTTGTTTAATAAGGTACCTATAACGCCAGAATAGATAGCCCGAATGTCATGAAACTTGAACATAACCGGTGAAATGAGTGATCTGCGTACCCCTTAAGAGCGTACTGGCGTGATTTTATATTGTGAAATGGTATAATCAATAAACAAACATGCGATAGCAGCAATCCCGAGAGATTTACCGTTATTTATTGAATAGTTCTGATGTATATCTCCGAAGTTCTTCATCAGATCTTCACCAAAATGGGACTAATTTCGGACTATACTCTTTCAAACAAAAAAAGAATTTTCAAAATCGGTCCAAAATTCCATAAAAAACATAATATCGAACCTACACCTTTTTGGTAAGTCGGTTAAAAAAAATAGCTTTAATTTATTTTATAGATTTGAAAAGCAGTACTCTTCAAGTATTGATAACTGCATCGATTCTAAAGTATTTTGAATTGGCAAAAGGCAGCAAAGTGGCAATACGAGTATCTCCGATAAAGCAAACTGTAAGTAATAAACACTGCAATTTTCCATTTGCACAAATAATTTTAAGCTTTCAGAATATACCATTACAGCAGACAAATATAAACAGTGTACAGTTGCGTAAATCATAACGGTCCCCCATTCAACTCCACACGGACACGGAACCCTAGAACAAGTCCATCTTTTTCAAACCAGCCATAAGTTTACAGCTAGTTTACAAATAAGTATGCTCTTAACGCTCGCGTCTACGAACAAAGCACTTAACAACTTTTTAGTAATGAGGAGTGACAGTTTCCATAGAAGACTTCTCATCAAGCCAAGCATGAAATGCCATAGCAGAACACTGCAAACCATTAATTACATATGTCCATACAAGGGCTCTAGAACTTCTCTACTGCTTTCGGGAAACGACAAGTGTAGCTACGACTAAGGTTTTTGCTGCACACAACCAACTATCAACTTAGTTAAGTACAACATAAGATAGAAAATTGATTAAAAATTCTTCGATGACAACAGCCACTCATGGTTGACCATCGTGGGAAAAGACTATAGTGTTGTGCTGACGATGTATGATAGAAACCAACAAGCAATTTCCAATTCTAAATTTTGATTTCTTAAGCTCAATTTTCTTTGGGAAAGTTCTGTCCCTTTGGACAAATTAATTGGAAAGTGTCTTGCAAATACAAGTGGCAATTTAGGTTCCACAACGGTGCCAAGCCCAGAATTTCTTTGAAGTTTATTTTATGCTTACAAAGATTTGTTTTAAGGGCAATATTGCTATTTAAATGTAAATTGTTTGATATAAATCTCGGAAGTCATTTGAGTATATGGAAATTAAGGTTTTATTGTTAACTTTTATTGGTTGATCGGCATTTTTGTAGGTATGGTTATGGGAGATAAGTTATGGGTATTGGTTATTTATGGTTAAGTTTTGTAAGTATTTCAAGAATCATTTTATGGTTATTGAAATAATATGATCTTAGAATCACCTTATAATTACTGTTAGAACTAGTTTCTGCCAGCGGCTTCGCCCGCGTGGAAGTCCGAAATTATCCCGAGGGAATATATTCCCGGGATAAAAAGTAGGTATCCTATGTGCTATTTTAATTACGTACTCTAGACGCTTATAAGTGCACGTATTTTTCCATCGTTCTCACAAATGTATTTTTCCAACAAGAATTATGTAACCAAATATGTCAGTAAAACTGATGGAAAAGAGTGTCTGTGGAGTTTCTTGCATAATCTTCTCCACAGAGACATATAGGTCTCTATGGAGAAGAATATGCAAGAAACTCTGACGCTTGCATAAGCAAGCGACAGTCGGTGCAACTTATAGATTCATATTTTGTTTGACAATTAATTCAAAAGGGATGGGTGACCATTTCAATATACCGAGATTCCTCCGTGCCTCGGAAAGCACGTTAAGCCGTTGGTCCCGGCTGACATTTAAAGATCTTTGATAGTCGTTACGGGTAGTCAGAAGCCTGAGATCTGACACTAGTCTTGCCAAGGGGTACCGTGTTACCCAGTTACTGGGTTGTGGAAGTGAGATGGGCAGTCGCTCCATGTAAAACACTGGTACTCAACTGAATCCGGTAAGACTAGAAGCCGACCCCAATATAATTGGGAAAAGCCTAGGCAGATTGATTGAATTCTAAAGTTCCTATAAGGTTTATTTGAAATAAACTATTTGATTTTGTATTCCTGACTATAATCTATACAATAATTCCTTGTAAGACGGATGTCTTCATGAGTTAAAAAAATGGTACAAAAAGTGTTTAACTGAAGTGTCCGGCAAACTGACAACCCGGAAAAGATGGTTGTAGTGGGAAAAGTGGATGAAAAATCACCCCATGGACATCATCATGGAGTTCATCTACTCGCTGGTCAGATCAGATCAGGGCAATAACAGAACTCACGGTGACCACTGCCCTGAGAAGAGACGAAGACAGAGCGGCATGGAAGCAGCTCATAACTAACTCCGTCAAAACTTTCCAAGACAGGCACGACCTTCAGCAATGAAGCCAACAAATAAAACGAGAGAACAGCCCTTAACTATAACTGTCAAAAACCTATTACTTTGAAAAGTGAAGACGACTAACAAACCACACCACCGTTCCTATGAAACCTGTCATTTACTTAATCTCTTAGCTAGAACTAACGGCTTATAATAAAGGCTAGATATATATACATATAGCTCGCACATATTTCACTTACGATCTCAGTACACAATTATAGTTTTACCGTCGTTCATTTTATTTTTCTACCGCGCTGGCTTCTGTGAAAAACATTAATGCTTTGTATCTCGATCTCTTATTGTTAGGGCTAGTCTACAAGAGACTTTAGACAAATTTCATTTGATATCAGCGGTGTCGATGGTCGAAATGATAACTGTAAAGGACTTATCACGTAACAAAATCAAATTAAATTTATTGTATCCATAATGTACATACAGGCGGTAAATATAAGTTACAGAAATAATTATGAACCCTGTCGGACACAGCAACATTCTAGATACAGTCAGTGTCTAGGAAGAGGAATAGCGCTTAATATTTTCCTTATTAACATTTCATTATCTATTTCATATCTGGAGGCACGACAGTGCTCCCGCCAAGACGAGCCAAGCGAAGCGCAGGCACCTACCTTTTCTCGAACTGCTTCGTCGTTTTTTTGAACTTGGGTATGGATTATAACAGATAAACAAAATTCTCGTGATATGATGTCAATAGTGGATTTATTAAACTTATAAAGTCACAATTGCATAAAGCTCTTGTACTTTAGACTTTATTGACATCTAAAAAACCGCGATTTCGACACTGACTAACTCACTCACTCACTGATGACCATCAAAATTCTTAGGATACTTCCTGAAGTCCTACAAAGCTGAAATTTGGTATGTAAGCTAGTAGTACACAAACAAAAAAAAACATAACACTTGGAACGTTAATCCCCCAACTCCTTAAATTAGGGGATGGAAGTTTGTATGAGACATGAAAGTCATCCCCACCCCTTAAATTAGGTGATGGAAATAATTAACAAAATAAAAGAATATTGTCATAAGCAACTTACAAAATGAAGTTTAATCCCATCAAAACATTTTCATGAAAAATGTTGGCAAGACGAGACCATACGGCTCGCACTGTCAAAAAGTTATCAGATCTGATGTAGTGCCAAGTTTCTAACTCTATTTTGACTAAGATGTAGAGTTTGTGAAGTTAGATTCACAAACTCTACATCTTAGTCAAAATATGTGGTTTGGCCGTTTCGCTACCGTCACATGGGCGTATGGTGAAGAGTTTATTCACTGTTCATTACTTTTCTGTTATACAATAGTTCTTGCAGTAAAGAAAAATGGCAACGAGGAGTTGCGCATACAAAATACTTGAAACACGACTCTTCTTCTAGTAACGAGGCACATTCGGGCAGTTGAGCAGTATCTTCTTGTCCAACTCACCGCAGTGTGTGTTACATACAAGACCGAAACGGGTCACTTACAATGGGCCTCATCAGAAGGCTTAAAGTCACTCAAAGGGCAATGGAGAGAGCTATGCTCGGAGTTTCCTTGCGTGATCGAATCAGAAATTAAGACATCCGCAAGAGTATCAGGGTTATCGACATAGCCCGAAGAATTGCTAAACTTAAGTGGCAGTGGACAGGGAACATTGCTCGCAGAACGGATGGTTGTTGGGGCCGAAAAGGGAAATGGTAAAGGAGCATTACCTTTCACTATAATTTTTAGTATTTTCCTTTATCTGTCATATATTCGATATTTATTAGTATATTAGATATGTAGTATAGTGTGTATGTATTTTATGTTATTATGTATAAGTAAGTAATATTATTTATAATATATTGTACATTGACATCTCTAAATTCTTCTCCTCTCGTTCAGTCCATCCAAAGGTTGTCTGTAAGAGATTGCCCTGTGCGATAAGACCGCCCATTGTACACTTTGTTTTTAAAATTTTTTGTCCTTTATGTTTTTATTTTGTGGTGTACAATAAAGTTTATAATAAATAAATACATAAATAAAAGTTCTAGAGTGGCGACCCGTAACGTTGGAAGGCCGCCCTCTTGGTGGAGCGATGAAGGCTGTGGGAATCCGGTGGATGCGAAACTCATAGGACCGATCAGTGTGGTGACGCTTGGACAGGCATATATCAGCAGTCGACCTTTTTCGGCTGAAATGATGATGTATTTTTTTTCTTTTACCCTCGCATTGGAACGTCTTGCAGCAATTACACCAATGGAGCACAAACTTATGATAAACATGTTGTAAGTCCAGGTTTCCTCACGATGTTTACCTTCACCGTTGTCACCGATGACCAAGATAAACTTAGAAAGTACATATGAATTGCAAAAGTCACATTGGTACTTGCCCGGATTTGAACCCACGTCCTCAAGCATGAGAGGCGAGATCTTAGCCGTTGGGCTACCACGACATTATGATGATGGTGATCATTCTTAAGTTTCATTGCAGCAAGTAGACAGACATCTTTAAATCTATGCTCGCGACAATGACACTTTAGCTTAAAACAAAATACTACAAACGTGCTTGACCGACTTGACTTGAAGAAGAAGTATACGACTTTTGTAGTCAAAACATATTTAGAATGTTAGTAAGTACTAATAGAGAAACAATCTATAATGCGATTGTCGAAAAGTCAAAATTGTATGGTGTTGACATGCACTACCGAAACGTCACGTAGTCGCTATCAATCTCAAACATTTGACATTTCGGATTGCAAAGATACAGGCAACTGCCTAGTTTGGGAATCATCACAGTTGCTTTTTGGCTTGTTTTTTATTTCACACGTAATTTTATACTGTTCTTGTAAGGCTTTGATATGAACAAATGAAAAGAAAAATTTTAAAAAATGAAAATTAAATTTAATTCAACACTTTCGCCGATACTTTGTTTCTTAGTCTAGAGCTCCTGAACTATAGAGTCATCTTCTTTAAAATCCTAGTAAAACTAAAAAGTTGTAATAGGCGGCACTCAAAACCTACAAAATAATATCGAACTCTTGGAAAAATATTGTAAATATTTTACGTTTTCATAACAGTCGTCTAATAAATCAGACAACCATATATTTTCTATTTCCTCACAAAATTAGTTCTAGGAAAATCAATTTTCCTCGTACAGAAGTCAAATTACTCCACCCCCACAAGTAACCAATAAGTCGGTATAAGCCATTGAGATAGTATGTACTTAGTACATTATTACCTCAATGGTATAAGCACCGAAGCACTGAACCAGCGCGGTCTAAACCAAGCCTTACAATAGCTTCTCCGAACAGTCTCGCCAGTATTCGTAGAAATAATCAGAGCTACGCTAGCAGTGATGTTATTATCCACACAATTATGTCCCCGGACTAAATTCTGAGGCTTTTAACATGAAACTTAAATAGGTTTACTGGTACTTTGTGGTTGGTGACAAGAAAAAAACCGGCCGAATACGAGTCGGACTCGCGCACCATTATCGCAAAAATCGGCAAAAAAATCACGTTTGTTGTATGGGAGCCCCACTTAAATATTTATTTTATTCTGTTTTTAGTATTTGTTGTTATAGCGGCAATAGAAATAGGGAAATAATAAGTCTAGCCACAAAATTATTTATTGGACACGTGATTAAACTTCTAATTTTATAACTAAGCAACGGGAAAATGACATAGCCTCTAATAAACTAATTCGTCTTTTTTGCAACGCCAACTAAATATTCTACAGAAAGCGTCAAGTAAAGATCATCAATTATTGTGACTTGTCCTTCTTATTTATACATTGCCACGTAATTTACTAACTCGGCCACGGATTTTATATCTTGTCACCATTTTACGTTTTACAGCTTCAACGCAATATCCTCAAAAAAATATAATTCAAGCTTCTATCGAAGAAAGAAAGAAAGCATAATTTATTATAACTTAGCATGTAAAACAATACATCATATTCTTTTATCGTGAAAATAGCCACTGCATGATTTGGCGCGAGTACGCGAGACGACAGCGACCGGCCATTTGCACCAATCAGAGAGCGCCATTCGATTCATGTGACGACGAGTTGAGTTGATCACATCTCGATTCGACGAGTTGATTATATTTAAAATAATAAATGACGGTCAATGAATAAGTCCAAGAGCGAGCGTAGCGAGCTCGGGAGCTTAGGGCACCCCGACACGGACAGGTTAGGTTCGAAGGAGATGACGGGAGCTGAAGTGAGCGAGCAAAGCGAGCGAACTCAGCTCCCGTCATCTCCTTCGTGTTAGGTTACTTTAAACCCTGCATACAGAAATAGGAGCCCCGCGCAGCGGGGCTCCGTCGACTCTGTCGCATAAATACTAATCCAACTTGCACCTATTCTATATTAAAACCAAAAAATATAGTCTTTTATTTTGTCTCTCCTCAATAGCTTCTGGTAATATTAGTGGCCAATATACTATTTGATGAAATGTTTTTGCAATTTTTTTACGATCAATTAATATGGGATGAGTTACATTTTAAACGTACTGAGTTAAAAAATTAGAAGCTAAATAAATATATTTTTTGATGTCATTTAATAGTATTTTAGAAATTTACTGTTAGAATGCATGTTAAAAATTTTACACGTAAGTTACATTTTAAACGTACTGAGTTAAAAAATTAGAAGCTAAATAAATATATTTTTTGATGTCATTTAATAATATTTTAGAAATTTACTGTTAGAATGCATGTTAAAAATTTTGATGCTAAAAAATAACCATCATGCTGAGTTGTATTTAGAGTGGTTTACATAGAAGATAACTAGTGGCTAACATAGTATTATTTAGATGCTCGTTAATTGTGGCTGACTTAGTAATTTAGAAGGCAACATACATTTTTGGGGGCGAATAATGATATTAAAAAGAAGCCTGTTTAATTAGCACCCATAGAAATACATCATCTGTGAAAATTTCTCAACTGTCTAGCTATCACGGTTCATGAGACAGACATGTGCCTGGTGACAGACAGACAGACGGACCGCGGAATCTTAGTAATAGGGTCCCGTTTTTACCTTTTGGGTACGGAACCCTAAAAATGGTATCTTGAGTACAAAAAAAGTTTAAACAGCAAGGATATAAAACGTTAACTTTATAGAGACATGGAAAGAAACAGCTCAAAAATTATAGTATTTTCTATGTTCCTAAATCAAGCGTCTTTTAAAACGTCCGAAAGTTTATTCTTCAACATGATCAGCGATTAGATTTTGGAGATAAAAAGTTAAAATAAGACCGCTGTGAGTGTACAGTCAAGGTAGCTCCAGAAATATTTATATTAAGAAAGAGAGAAAATATATTTGTTTGTGGCATAGGACACAGGTAATAAGCAAAAAGACAAATAAAACCCCGAGCGAGACCAAAAAGGCTCCTAACTCAGCATGTGCAGCAATATCAAAAAGAAAATAACGCTGCGCTGGTATTTTGATAAAGCCCACTGTTGATGCCACGGACACATTCACTAGTAAAAATAATAAATTAAAGAAAGATAATGAAAAAAAAAATGTTCTATTAAAGGAGATGCACTATTTTGTAAATCAAGATTAGATCATGTTGTAATTCTATATGGGTGCTAATTAAACAGGCTTCTTTTTAATATCATTATTCGCCCCCAAAAATGTATGTTGCCTTCTAAATTACTAAGTCAGCCACAATTAACGAGCATCTAAATAATACTATGTTAGCCACTAGTTATCTTCTATGTAAACCACTCTAAATACAACTCAGCATGATGGTTATTTTTTAGCATCAAAATTTTTAACATGCATTCTAACAGTAAATTTCTAAAATACTATTAAATGACATCAAAAAATATATTTATTTAGCTTCTAATTTTTTAACTCAGTACGTTTAAAATGTAACTTACGTGTAAAATTTTTAACATGCATTCTAACAGTAAATTTCTAAAATACTATTAAATGACATCAAAAAATATATTTATTTAGCTTCTAATTTTTTAACTCAGTACGTTTAAAATGTAACTCATCCCATATTAATTGATCGTAAAAAAATTGCAAAAACATTTCATCAAATAGTATATTGGCCACTAATATTACCAGAAGCTATTGAGGAGAGACAAAATAAAAGACTATATTTTTTGGTTTTAATATAGAATAGGTGCAAGTTGGATTAGTATTTATGCGACAGAGTCGACGGAGCCCCGCTGCGCGGGGCTCCTATTTCTGTATGCAGGGTTTAAAGTAACCTAACACGAAGGAGATGACGGGAGCTGAGTTCGCTCGCTTTGCTCGCTCACTTCAGCTCCCGTCATCTCCTTCGAACCTAACCTGTCCGTGTCGGGGTGCCCTAAGCTCCCGAGCTCGCTACGCTCGCTCTTGGACAACTCAACTCGTCGTCACATGAATCGAATGGCGCTCTCTGATTGGTGCAAATGGCCGGTCGCTGTCGTCTCGCGTACTCGCGCCAAATCATGCAGTGGCTATTTTCACGATAAAAGAATATGATGTATTGTTTTACATGCTAAGTTATAATAAATTATGCTTTCTTTCTTTCTTCGATAGAAGCTTGAATTATATTTTTTTGAGGATATTGCGTTGAAGCTGTAAAACGTAAAATGGTGACAAGATATAAAATCCGTGGCCGAGTTAGTAAATTACGTGGCAATGTATAAATAAGAAGGACAAGTCACAATAATTGATGATCTTTACTTGACGCTTTCTGTAGAATATTTAGTTGGCGTTGCAAAAAAGACGAATTAGTTTATTAGAGGCTATGTCATTTTCCCGTTGCTTAGTTATAAAATTAGAAGTTTAATCACGTGTCCAATAAATAATTTTGTGGCTAGACTTATTATTTCCCATTCTATATTAGATTCATTTACTGATGACCTAGCTTCGTCTGTCTTTCTAAGTAGTAAACGAAATAGAATTGAATATGGATCACCAACGGTAGAAGAAAGGAAAGCCACCCACAACATAGACCTGGTGATAATGAAAGAGGCTTATGATATAGGAGCGCTTCAATCAATCAATACATCAATGAGCCTTTTATCCTAAACTTTTTTAATGTTATTGTCTAAAATATTGTAATGTTTTACATAATGTCTCTCAATTCAGTGTGTCTCTTGGCATATACCTCCTCTAGCATCTTCCCTTGCTTTCTATCTCTAACCACTCTTTTCCAGTTGGGACCGCGACCGGCTGTTAATTTTATCGCATGCTCCCATCTCTTCCCTTGCCTTCCTCTATTCCTTTTACCATCTCTAGGGTACCATTCAGTAATTATCTTGCATTTTTCTTGTGTACTTCGTAGTATTTGGCTTGTCCATCTCCGATTTAGTTGGTCTATTTTTACTAGCACATCTGTTACTCTCGTTTTCAATCTTATAATAGTGCTTAAGGGAGGCCTATATTTAGCAATAGATGACTTTGGGCTTTTATTTATTTATTTTATCGATAGGCTCGCTTTTGACCACTATCTCACCTATTCACTCTTGACTTAAAGACCCCAAGGTTGTAGCTATCAGGCAACGAAGACTCTGGAATGATCATGATAAGATATCTGCTACCAACGTGATATCAAAGCCCACCGTCATTATACAAGGTGGTTTTATTTTCCCTCTATTTTGTGTTGTTAATAAACAAACATTTATTTATGTTGAAGACTTTCGTGTCCAGTCCTGATGGACCAATTTTAATAATTTACAAAGTCCACAATCTCTGAGGTAAGTTATAAAAATTAAATTCTTGTTGTTTGTAAAATGTTATGGCTGACATAAATCTTGATACAATTTATGAGATAAAAGCCTGCTGGCCGATATGCTTAATTGTTATTGATTTTTATAGTTTTATAGGGGGAGCTTACTTTGCTTATAGCCCTCTTTTTTAGTTTGCCTTGGATTGGATTTACTACCTAACAAATTTTATTGCACCTGCCAACAAATACTAGGTAATATATTAATACTGGGTTAAGTTATGAAAATATTTTTTGCCAACTTATTTATTACCCTAACCTGCATTTACCACAAAATATTTGAAGTGTTTCATTTACAAAATGTTAAATACTTACCTTATTAGAATTTTTTTTAATGAGTAATTATAGATTATTGTACAAACACATTGAAAAGAAATAAAATGGTATATTGTGATATAATTAGTAAAAAAGCAACAATGTTACAAAAACACATACACAAAGTATGTATAACACTCGTACCTACATCCAATTTTGACACAGCACCTACGTACAACAGTAAACAAAGTCATTCCAAAGAGTAGTGTAACAACAGGGATCACGTCTCAGTCTCTCCAAGTTAACTCCATCACTACAAAATCACGGATGACTAACAATGCGAACATTTTACTATCAATCGCTAGACCAGTCTACCGACCAATCCAGACTGACAAACGGAACTAGATCCTTTTGGCAAAGCGGACAGATTGACTGGTTGCAACGGAATGCTAATGATGGTACACAAATAAACGATAGATTTGATACAAAATTGAGCCTTACCAATGACAAGAGATTGTCAGCCATGTTTTTTTTTATGTTACTGTAGTGTTTAATATGTTATAGCCTCCTTTAGCGCCAGATACAGACAACTGCACTTCACTACTACTATTGGACATTTTAACGACTAATTTTAAACTTATGTACGGTTAACTGTACATGTTCCATGTTGTTCTATACTTAACTTTCTATACTTTTTTTATAATTTATAGGCTTGCGATTGACCACTATCTCACCTGATGGTAAGCGATGGTGTGGTCGAGGGTGAAGCATGCTTGCCTAGAAAAATCCTATTCACTCTTGAATTAAAGACCCCTAGATTGTAGCTATCGGGAAACCCAGAGTCCGGCAGAGAATTCCCCCTTAGCTGTACGCATTATAAAAGTATCCCCAAAACTTTTTGTGCGTATGGGTGGGATATATCCCACATATATTACACATATACATATACCGATGACGCATCGCCGTACGTCTGGTATACTGATGATGGAACATGCTGGGCGGAATTAGATCATGCAATTCCATCGCACACTCCCCGAAATGTATCCGATAAATAACCGATAAGCTGGCAACTTGGCGACGATGTTCAAGGCTCTGGTGCTTTGACTTGAGTTGACTAGACCAGTGCCTTATTGACGATGAGTCTTGAGCTGACTTCACTGACTTGACTGTGGCGAAGAAGAAGACATTTTTTTTTACTTTACCCCTCTCTCTCAATTTATCCTGTATCTGAGTGCACTTGCGAACATATAAGCGCATATACAGAAACAGCCAGATCCGGAGCAACTATCTGTAAGCCATATTTGTACTGTATGCGGGCATCGAATCCACGACACGCATTATAATAAATTGGCATAAGAGCATAGCATATTAAATACGAGTATTACTAATACTATTTATATAAGTCTAGGCACTAGGCTATTGTGCAATTTATGAACAAGATATCCATGCTTGAATCTCGAATCTTATCGTTAAAGAATAGGTATCTACCTAAACTAAAAATGTAACTTGAATTGCCCGCGGTTTCACTCCTATGACCTAACCAAAAAAAGACGCCCGGGGATGTGTTTATATCAATTAATAAATTTTTGAAATGCAAACAGTAGGTACGCCAGAGATTACCTCTTACAAACAAACAATTTTATCTCTTTAAAACTAACAAGCTTTTGATCTATACTTTGTCCGCATAGCATTAGTACTACCGCTTTACTTGAGAAATTACTACTTCACCACACAAACTTTGGCCCCCCCTTTCCACCCCTTTGTGGATGATTTTTGGGATAAAATCTCTCCTGGGTCTTAATTCTAAAAATATCTCTATACCAAATTTCACCTAAATCGGTTCAGCAGTTTAATCGTTCAAGGACACAGAACGACGGACAGAGTTACTTTGGCATTTATAAAATTTGTATGGATAAAACTTTGTTTTTTTTTTATGTTTTTTTATTTAACGGTAGTCTCACGTTTGATCACTATCTCTCCTGATGGTAAGCGATTAAGTGGTATGGGTAGTACAGTTTTTTTAGTATAATTCAAGGTAAACTGGACCGTCTAGTTCTAAATATAACAAAAAAAACCCGACTGCTTAAGAAGCGAACTAAAAAGATGTAAACAAGAAGAAAATCATGCTGTGCAGTCGGAGGAT